>CM065903.1:60955000-65955000 GCA_033439115.1 Firmiana major | reverse complement strand
ATTTCCACATTGGCTCTAGCACGAGTCACAAAAAAAAAAAATCTATAGCTAGCTCCATTTACAAGGGAAGACTGAGGGGGCAATCTCCCTTCAATCACTCGTTAAATGCTTTTCACTTAGAAAGACATACATTCTATATGCAATAATCAAACTGGGAGCCAGTCTATCATTCATACTTTCAAAATGACTCTTCACTAAGTATACACTGAAAACAAACACTTTATGCATTTATGTTTTTCCTCTAACTTGTTTTTTCGTATAGCTATATATCGATATCTATATATGCCATATATATCATTCATTCACATACAAGGAATTATAAAAAAATGCATCTAGCTATCTCTATAGCTTTGCATAAATCCCTTACCTCGAATCACGCTTGAATCGCTTTCCTTGATTCCAAATGTTTGTGATCTGGTCTTATTGGCTCCAATTATGTCTCCAGGAGCTACAATGAATTACACTTCACATCAGTATACTCTAATATACTTCATTTCCACTTGCATGAAGTTCAATTTAATCATTGGGCCATTTTGCACCAATTTGGCCTTGTTATGTCATATTGGACTTTATATTCTCTTAAGCCCATTTTGATCGTTCTATTCATTTCTCGAGAATCCATTAGACTTCTCGAGTCTATTGATTCATATTGAACCGACATTAAGCTCACAATGCCTCAAGTTTATCATTTTCCTTCTCTATGGCATTTCATCAAACACTTATTTTGCCTATTATCAATCCTCATCTAATCCAACTTATGGATTTCACAATGTCATTTTAGAATCATCTATACATGCTCATTAACATCTCTACATGCTCAAATCAGCATTAGCTCTATGCCATTTTAAATTTTCTCTCACTAAGTCCATTCTAGGTCATCGTTGTTTAAGCATGTATATGGACATTTCAACCAACATTATATACACCAAATCACTCATCATAATGTCTAGATTAACATACTAGAAAATGGTGCATAGAAATCTTGCCTAGCTTGACCTTTTTCCTTTTTTTTTTGGCCAATTTGGGAGAAATCCTCTTTTCTCCTTCAATCCAAGTTTTGAGCTTCCAATTTTGACTATGTTGTTCTCTCTCTCACTAGGAACAACATTACTCAAAGGAACTTCTCTCAAAACTGATTGAAATGTGGTGACTTTAGATTGAGAAAGCTAGGTCACTTATTAAAAATGAAGGAAATGAGTTTGTTCCCATGAAATGCAGATCTAACTGCCCAGTTTTTATAGGAAATGCCTTAGGAGATCGATCTCCATAGGGGGAGATCAATTTGTTCTTACTTGAATCCTTCCAAATTTTGACAATTACAGGCAGGGGATCGATCTGTTGAAATGTATGAGATCGATCTGCTCAAGGAAATGTGATCGATCTGTTGAAGGCATAAGGCTTTGGAGATCGATTTGGCCTTAAGAGGAGATCGTTCTAGCCTATCTAGAGACCAATGGAGATCAATCTGCCTATGGTAAGAGATCGAGCTGGTCTAACCCAAGACAACATGAGATCGATCTGCTTGAGTGAGGGATCGATCTCCCTCTTGCAGAATGCTTGGCATTGTGTTTTTCAGGCCATGAGATTGATCTCTCCTTGCATGAGATTGATCTGCCTAGCTTCCTGCAGCATTCTAGCTGTAAAGTTTCCCAGATTTTCCAATTTAAACTTATGCTCAATTGCTTCAATACTCATTTAGCAATCCATTCACACTTAAAACTTATAAACATCCATTTCTTGTAATTCATATGTAATGTAACTTGTCTGTACATTTAATAATGATAAATATTACATAGAAATTTACGGGTCTTGCAGAACAGCCTAGGACAGTCTGTCACGACCCTTTTTCAATCTCTTTAACCGAAAATCACTGAAAATTTTTCACATTTTACTGTTACCTTACCCGATCGTGAACTAACTTACCACCACACTGTTGGGCTGTGATTCAATAATAAATATCACATCTCGTTCATTCTCAGTTAAATAAAGCGATGCCATACATTTAATAGTTAATCATTAACTTACACAAGTTATGTTCATTGACATCTACATCCCCCATAATTACAACTCAATCGTTACTGTGCCATTACATTGTTTAGATACAAAAAGAATCCTGTGTATATACCTTTCGGCAATGCAAGCAGCAGATGTCCAAAAACACAATGCCTCAGTCCTCACTGGGCTACTACGCACGCTCTGTAAAAGGGGGAAAATAGAGAGGGATGAGCAACCACACGCTCAGTAAGGCAATAATGCAAGCATGGTAGATAACTACTCTATCTATATGCTGATAGTGTTATGCATAAATCATTTATGGTAGGAGCATGAGGAGGTAAAACTATGCCATATGAGTATACATATATATCATGTATCAAAATCATGTACATTGGCATATAAAACATGGTAAAAACATCATGTATAAATCATCTCATGCTCAATCTCATTGAAATTCATAAAAAGGGTAATTCATTAAGAAACTTCCTTTTTAAACCCACATCATAAAACTCTTTCTCAAACATATACAATCCCATCACAAACCATTTTCTCAATCACACACATCAATACCAATTCACAAATCAAACCCCACGAGGCTCGACCCCTCCCTCGGGTCTACCTTGGACAATCACACATATGTAATAAAACCAGGTCACTATATCAAAAGTGCCTATGTGGACCAACTACATCATAAATCATCCCAGACCACATGAATCCAGGTGTACGGGGTATCGTGCTGGCACGGAGGTGGATTATCCCTCGCCAGACTTTCTCATCATATAACCATCGTGCGGTACATCGTACTCCATGTGATATACACGGTACAGCATACTCCGTGGACTCATATCGTGATTGGGGGTGCCATTCCTAGGTCTTACCTACCCCATACCAAGAGTTTTCCATATCCATGTAGGAGAGCCTCCCTGCCGAACAAAGCCTCCCCGCCCCTCTAGGGTTTAAGGAAGTTGGCTTAAGGATCCTTTTGTACCCATGTAGGAGAGCCTCCCTGTCGAACAGAGCCTCCCCGTCCCTCCAAGGCTTAAGGATGTTGGCTTAAGGATCCTACTGTAAGGAGCCTCCCCTCCTAACAGAGCCTCCCTGCCTCCTCGGGCTTAAGGATGTTAGCTTAAGGATGTAGAGCTTAAGGATCTTACCGTAAGAGAGCCTCCCCATCGAACAGAGCTTCCCCGCCTAACAGAGCCTCCCCGCCTCCTCGGGCTTAAGGATGTTGGCTTAAGGATTTAGGGCTTCAGGATCTTACCAACTTTCACGGCCTCATACGTATCCCAATGTGCAGACTTGTGTGAGCAAAGCCCTAGCACGACTCATGCATCCTATCATAAAGAAACCACGTACGAGCATAGCTCTCGTACGGTTATACGTAAAAGAAGAACCACTCAAAAGCCACGTACGAGTAGAAGCTCCAGTACGGTTTATTAACATCATGATAGTTTCCAAATCAAAGTGCGAGCTACGCTCCAGCACGTTTCATACAAATGAAAACATCAATACCCGGTGTGAGCTAGGCTCCAGCACGGTTTAATTCACATAAACATGATAGGCGGCTCATAAGTTTCAAAACCAGTCTCAAAACATATTTGGCACTTCACATGTGCTATCACACAACATCAAACCATAATAGCCAACCTATCTATCAATTCGTTCAAAACAAAACACACATTTTGTGAAAGCATTCAAAACACTTGATTTATGCAATTATTAGCCTTACTATCCCATTTCTTCACAATACCATTCCAAACAACCAAATCTCATACAAATACTCGTAGTAGTTTCCATACATTGTCAAACACATTTTTATAAATGCATGCATATTTTCAAAGCCCTATATACCCACAAAATATGAGCAGCTACCTCTATATACCTACAGAATTCCCTTACCAGGAATCGCGACGCGTGATTCCACTTCTTAGAGCTGCTTACTTGTACGATTCGATTCGTCTCCATCGGACTCTTTGAAACTGCGCATAATCATATTTCACATTACATTCGATCCATATAATAGGACATCGTGCGTTCATTATAGTCGATTCGACCTATAGCTTCTATTAACGCTCATAAGGCCTTATTTCATTTCTCTAGTCTATGGATTCCTTTTAGACCTATCAACTCATTCCAAATCAATATTAAATCGATACTAAGTCCATAGTGTTCATATTTCATTGACTTCTTTAGTATGGAATTTACCAAGCATTTACATACTCATTTTCCATAAATTCTCTAAACTCACAATGTGGCTTCATTTACCCATCTCAACTCATCAACATTACTTCAATAACAACTTATCAACATCCATAAACCACCAAGTCACCGAATCTACACTTTCTCACACTAGATTCAATCCATTTTCTAGGTTACATTAGTTTCTAACATAACCTAGGTGTTTCCAACCATCCTTAATCTGCTGCCATGGCCATTTTCTCATCCATCCACCTTTATAACTTGAAAATGACATCCATTCATACCTTATGCTCATTGAAACTTGTGTGCATTCATTGTATGTCCAAAGGTATACTATATAAAATCAAATGGAAGCATTTATATTCATGCAACTTCCTTCCATTTACCACACTACTCATTTTGAGTTCCAATCACATTCATCACTTATAAGAACTCATTTCTTCATATTCATACACAATGAAACTTGTGTGTACATTACAAATCATATTACACATATGTACATTGAATCCATGGACTTACATCAATCATACTTTACATTACAAGTCCATTTACATTTATTGATCCAATTACACACGTCACAACCATACATATACAGGGTCTCACAGTCTCTGAGATCAAAAGTTTTCTAGGATTGGCAGGTTATTATCAGAGATTTGTAGGGGGTTTCTCCAAACTAGTTGCTCCTTTGACACGTCTCACGTGGAAGGATGTTAAGTTTATGTGGACAAGGCATGTGAGAGGAGTTTTTAGGAGCTTAAGGTCGATTGACCACTGCTTCGATTCTCACCATTTCTACCAGCTCACAAGGTTTCTTTGTGTATACGGATGCGTCACACAAAGGACTGGACTCTGTACTTATGCAGGATGGGAAGGTAGATGCCTATGGATCTAGAAAGTTAAAAGATCACGAGAGGAACTATCCAACTCACAATTTAGAGTTGGCAGCTGTAGTGTTTGCCTTGAAGATATGGCGTCACTACCTCTATGGTGAGAAATTTTAGGTATATACGGATTACAAAAGCCTTAAGTATCTGTTCTCCCAAAATGAGATGAATATGAGATAGAGAAGATGGTTCGAACTCTTGAAGGACTATAATTACGAAATTATGTATCGCCCGGGTAAGGTGAATGTAGTTACCAATGCCTTGAGCAGGAAGAACCTCGGGTTAGTGTCTTATATGATGGTTTAGGAACACGAGTTGTTGGAGCAATTTGTGAACCTCAGTTTGGATATAGCCCCGCCTGATATGGAGAGATTTGATATTGTGGCTAGTTTAAGATTGGAGCCAGAGTTGATTAGTCGTATTCGACAGGCTCAGGAGACTGATTGACAGTGTACCGATTGGTTAAGACAAGTACAGACAGGCATGGGTATTGATTTTGAGCTAAGCACAAATGGATTGCTGAGGTTCAGGGGCAGGATATGTGTTCCCGAGGATCCAGAGATCAGGAGATTGATTTTATCAGAGGCTCACTCATCGAGGTATAAGATATATCCAGAGAGTACCAAGATATATCAAAATCTTTGAAAGGTTTATTGGTGGTCTGGAATGAAAATAGATATTGCTGAATATGTCACTAGATGTCTCGTCTGTCAGTAGGTGAAGGTAGAGCATCAAAAGCCTGCGAAGTTATTGCAGCCTCTAGCGATACCGACATGGAAGTGGGAGCATGTCACCATGGATTTTGTGATGGGTTTACTGAGGACCCGTAGAGGTCATGATGTCATTTGGGTGATTGTGGATCGATTGATGAATTTATCTCATTTCTTAGCTGTGAGAGCTACCGATACTCTGAGTCAATTGGAGAACTTGTATGTTCGAGAGATAGTTCGGTTACATGGTGTTTCAGTGAGCGTTGTTTCTGATTGGGATGCCCGTTTCACTTCCCATTTTTAGGAACATTTTCAGGAAGCGATAGGGACCCAATTGAGTTTTAGCACCGCTTGTCATCCTCAGACAGATGGTCAGTCAGAGAAGACTATACAGATCCTAGAGGATATGTTGAGAGTGTGTGTGTTGGATTTTGAAAGCTCCTGAGATGATCACATACCGTTAGCCGAGTTCGCTTACAATAATAGCTATCATGCGAGTAACCATATGAGGCACTGTATGGACACAGATGTCGTTTCCCTATTGGATGGGAAGAGGTTGGTGACAGACAGATTTTTACTCCTGAATTAGTGTAGCAAGCCTCTGAGGACGTCCAGTTGATATGTGAGAGGTTACGAGCAGCTCAAAGCCGATAAAAGAGTTATGCTGACAAGAAACGGAGACCACTGGAGTTTACTGTAGGTGAGTCAGCATTCTTGAGAGTTTCTCCCTCGAAAGGGATTATGAGGTTTGGTAAGAAGAGTAAGTTGAGCCTTCGGTATATCGGACCCTTCGAAATTCTGGAGAGAGTGGGAGATAAGGCTTATAGGTTGGCATTGCCGCTAGAGTTAGCAGGTGTTCATTACGTCTATTACGTCTCTATGCTTCGGAAGTACCACCCGGACCCGACACATGTGATAAGATATGAGCCATTGGAGCTCAATGAGAGTATGTCGTATGTTAAGAAGCTGATTCGGATATTGGATAGGAAAGAAAAGGTACCGAGGTCGAAGACAATTCCTTTTTTAAAAGTTCTTTGGCAATATCACACTCTGGAGGAAGCTACATGGGAGTTGGAGAGTATGATACAAAAGAAGTACCCAGAGTTGTTCTCAAGTTAACTTGGTTTTAATATGGAGGACCAAATTCCTTGAAGGAGGGGAGGATTCTAAGGCCTATGAATTTTTATGTAATCTTATGATTTCCATGATGTACATACAAGTTACACAATATATGAATCATAAGAATTAGATATTTTTGAGTGTTAAGTGTGAATGAAATGCAAAATGGATATTAAAGTGATTGAATGGGAGTCTACATTTTAGAACCTAGAAAATTTATAGCTGAAATGTTATAGGATGAATGCCAGATCGATCTCATTGCAAGGGGAGATCGATCTCATTGCCTTGAAACACAATGCCAAGCATTCTGGGAGAGGGAGATCGATTCCTCACTCAAAGCAGATCGATATCCTCCCATAAGGCAGATCGATCTCTAGTGCCTCTGGTTAGCAAAGATCGATCTCTTCTTCAAGGTCAGATCGATCCCTGAAGTTCTCTACCTGTCAAAGATCGATCTTATCCCTTGAGCAGATCGATCTCATGCAAATAGGTAGATGGATCTCATAGCCTACAAAGTCGAGTTCTTAAGGACTTTAAGCAAGGGTAGATCAATCTCCTACCCTTGGAGATCGATCTCATAACGTGATTTCTATAAAAATTGGGCAGATGAACCTTCATTTACACGAGACAACCTAAATTTCCTCTATTTTTAACAATAACCTAGTTTTCTCACTCTAGAATGCACCCCCTTCCAAAAAGATTTGAGGAAAAAGCTATTTGAGCAAAGTTGTTCCTAGTGAGGAAGAGAACAACATAGTCAAAGATTGGAAGTTCAAACTTTAGATTGAAGGAGAAAAGAGGTTTTTCCCCAATTTGGCAAAAAAAAAAAGTCAAGTTAGGTAAGATTTCTATACACCATCTTCTAGTATGTTAATGTAGACATTTTGATGAGTTGATTGGTGTATATAATGTTGGCTAAAATTTTCACATACATGCTTGACCAACCATGACCTAGAATGGGCTTAGTGAGAGAAAATTTAAATGGCATGGAGTTGATGATAGTTTAAACATGTAGAGATGTTGGTAAGCATGTATAGATGATTTTAAGATAACTTTGTGAAATGCCATAGAGAAGGAAAATGAGGAACTTAAGGCACTATGAGCTTAATGCCGATTTAGTATGAACCAATAGATTCTCGAAAAAATGAATAGAGCAATCAAAACGAACCTAAGAGAAAGCGAGGCCTTATAAGTGTTAATGAACCCAATAAGTCGACTCAAACATAATAAACGCGAGAATTATGTTGTATTCGATTAAATTGATGTGATAAGTAATTTCGTGCAGTCCCGGAGATTTCATTGGAAGTGAATCGAACTGCACGATCGAGCAGCTCTGAGGAAGTGGAATCACTCGACGCGATTCCAGGTAAGGGAATTTTATAAGTTCCTAGAGATAGCTGCACGTACTTTGAGTTTGATTAGAGGGTATTTAAATTGTGTTAGTTATCTAGAAAAGAATTAATGATTTGTGTGAACGACTACGGATGTAGATGGTTTTTTTTTTGGTAATGAATCTTAAAAAAGGGGTAGTAAGGCTAATAATTGCATAAAACATCATGTTTTGATATCTGTATGAAATACATTGCTTTGGTTTAAGCAAAATTACGGATAGGCTGACTATTGACTCCATAATTTCATGAAATAGCTCGAGTCAGGTGCTAATGTTGATTTTGAATGCGTTTTGTTGAAATGGAGCCGCCTATTAGATTTATATGAGTTAAATCACGTTGGAGCTTCGCTCGTACTGGATTTTGATATTTTAATATGTATGAAATGTGCTAGAGCCTAGCTCGCACCATGTTTGAATTGTGATGTTTTACAAACCGTACTAGAGCTTTTGCTCGTACGTGGATTTCCATTGATTTTCTTATGCATATAACCGTACTGGAGCTATACTCATAGTGATTTCCTCATTATTTTATTATGCATAAAGCCATACTAGAGCGTTGCTTGTACGAGGGTATTTACTGACGATGCATGAAATCGTGCTAGAGTTTTGCTCGCACTCGGCTTTTCACACTGTGGTATGTAATGAGTCGTGCTGGATGCTTCTGATAATTCTATTTTTAATAGAATTTTTTGTGCTTAATTTCTTAATTAATTATTTAATCCCCATATTATTTTATTAATAGTCCCCTTTATTTAATTAAAATTCTTCAATGTGCAGATAAATTAAATCCGGATGAAACTCAGTCGTTTCAGTCAAAATTGGGCTAAAAACAAGCTAAAGGAGACTGGACCACTTCCAATTTGTAGACTGAGTCATCAGTCGTTTGGACAAGTGTGATGCCAGGTGTCCGTAATTTATTTGCTCCGAAACGATAAGATCGAAGGACACCGTGCCAACCTTCTGGAAGACACACGTCGGGCCACATCGCACAACCAATTGGACAAAAAGACTGATGACGTGAAAATATCTACTCTGCAGCAAATCAAATGAAGACAAGTGGCCAAATAATGCCAACTCATCTAGGATGGAAAAATTACCATTGTAGCCCTAAGTGTGTGTATAAATAGAATATGATGGCAATTGAAAAAAAAATTAGGAAGTAGGAGTAGGGTAAGTAGTGTAGTCTAGGTTAGGAGTAGTGTAGAGTAATTTAGGAGTAGTTTTAGTTTTAATTTTCCTTATGCTTTTCCGTTTGCCAACATTTTCTTTTGCTACTGTTCACAACAATTTCAATACTTATTAAAAGCTTTGCAAGTTTCGTTTCGGCAATCATTTTCCATTGTTCATTGATCTTCTCGGTTTTGTTAAAGTTCATGCCTTTATGTTTTATTTTTATTTTTTTAGTTTCAATAAAAAGTTTATAGCTTTCAAATGTTAAGTTCTCGGTTTGCTTCTTGTTTGTAGTTATTTTTTGTTTTGTTATTATTCAAGCAAGATCTCAGTTTTGTGATGCAACCGAGTATTGTGAGAGGTTATGTAAGCTAGTGACAGTGGCTAAACTTCCTCTCATTGCTCCGTTGCATCCATCAGTATGTTGGTTAATTGTGCTTACTATTATTTAAGGTTCTACTTGGTTTCCCGTGGGTTCATCCTTCCAATTTAGTTTGTTTTCTAATGATTTATAACTATGCTATTACGTCCAAATATTTCTTTAGTATGTATTTTTTGCTGGTTGAGTCCCTAAATCACGGTAAAGGACGTGAGGCGTGGAGTGCTTGGGCTATTGGAAAGCCACGATTTCTACTGACCAGAAAGTGTGCTACTGTTAAGAGGTGTTGTTGGAGAGCTGGACTGGGAACTGAGGCAGCAACGATCATCGGGACAGAACCCAAGCGTCATGTGTAGTAGCCAACTGAGAACCATAATTTCTCCTATGTTCTCCTCTGTTTTGTGATTTATTTACTGTTCATCTTCTTTCTTTGGTTTAGTTTTTAGTTCAGTCATTTTAAGTGTTGTTCTTCATTTATTGATGAAAGCTTACATTGTAGCAATGTGTGCTGGTCTGCATTGCTAAGCATAGCAGGAAAAGGATTGATTGTGCTCCATTCTGCTAGCAGGGTGGATGTTGATGCTGGATGTTGATGCTGGACAGCAAGAGCAAAGGTCAGGTCCTGCAACCTTGTTGCAAACCGAAACAGTTGCAGCAGTACAGTAGGCTGGACGTGCCTGCTAGCTGAGCAGGTCAAGCATAGCAGCGTTGGCAGTCATGCAAGCCTGGACAAACCATGAACACCTGGAGCAAAGGACAACCCGAGAGCAATGCCTGGAGCAGCAGTCGGACAGAAGCAGCGCAGCAGGCAGGACGAACAACAGCTGAAGTAGGTCAAGGAAAGTGGCTGAAGTAGGTCGAGGGCAGTGACGTTGGCATCACATGGACTAAACCAAGAGCAAAGTGCAGGACACCTACAGCAGAGGACAAACCGAGAATGGTTGAAAATGAATTTAAAGAAGACAGTGTACAGTGCAGTATCGAGACCACTCTCTTGGTTTCCAAATTCGCTTAAGGCCATGTTTGGCCACTTCCCATTTTTATAATTTAAATGTTTATGGCATTTTTATTATTTTGATTGCTTTTATTAGTTGTTAAATTAGGTTAGTTGTTAGTTGATAATTGTAGGATAAATCTAATGTTTTAGTTGTTAATTTAATTTTTAGTTTTAATTTTTAGTTAGTAGTTAATATTATATTATATGTTTTAGGATTTTATTTTAGTTTAGTTGCATTTAGAATTTGATTCATGCATTTTTAATTTAGTCTTTATCTTCATTAGATTTTAGGTTAGTTTAATTTGCAATTTTTATTAGTTTAATTACATGCATATGTTATTTTAGGCTTGTTTAATTTTAGTTTAATTAATCTTGTTTCTTTATTTTCATTTTTGCATTTTATTTTAATTGTGTTAATTAATTTTAACAGTTTTAATTATTTTTGTAGGTATTTGCTTTTAATTGCATGGAGCTCTGTAAGTAACTTTTAGGTCGGTTTTATTGTTTAGTTTATAGTTTTTATTATTCTATTGTTTTTCAGTATTTTTAATTCTACCTTTGTAAATCACCCATTAAAATTTCATAATTTGCTAGGATATACTTGGGGTGAGATTAACTGATAGTTAATTAGGCTAATCAACTTCTCTGTGGGATGATAACTCGGGATTTAAATCCCATTATTACTTATACGACCCGTGCACTTGCGGAAATACGTTTAGTTCGTACCAACCTCATGTAGACTTTGTGTCACACAGATGAGATGCTCGCACGAGTCGTGTTGGATGCCTCGTGTAGACTTCCAGTGCCTCATGTAGACTGCCAGTCACACGGATGAGATACTCGTACGTGCACTTGAGACTGAGTAGGTTATACATGGCATGAGATAGATAAGACCTACGGCAGGCACCCCCAACCATGATATGGGTTCACGGAGTATATTGTATCGTGTAGACCATATGGAGTACACTGTACCGCATGGTTGTGGTCTTGATTTAAAAGTCTGGCGTAGAACTAACCCACCTCAATTCCAGCATGATGCCCCGCACATCGGGATCCATGTGGTCTGGGATGATAATGACATAGTTGGCCAACATAGTCCTTGATTATATAGCGACCACCTGTCTTACATGATATCACATGGTTTTGTATACTGAGCATGATTTGTATGGTCTAGGGTAGACCCAAGGGAGAGGTCGAACCTTGTGGGATGTTTTTAAAGGAATGATATACTATTTGTGTTGAGTTTGATAATGTTTTGACATGGTGTTAAACCTTGAGAGAATGATTTATGACGAAATCCATGATTTGAGATGGAACTGATGAATTTTATTATGACGAGCATGAGAGGTTTTACATGATGATTTCCTATGATTATATGCCTATTTCCATGTTTTCATTACGTGATATATGTATATACATGTGGCATAGTTTTAATATTTCCTCATGCTCTGAATATAAATGATTTATGCCATGACATTATAAGCATGTAGATAGTGTAGTTATCTACCATGCTTGCATTATTACCTTACTGAGCGTGTGGTTTCTCATTCCTTCATTTTCACCCCTCTACAGAGCACACACAGTAGTCTAGTGAGAGACTGAGGAGTTGTATCTGGATATCCGCTGCTCTCCATCGCAAAGAGGTATACACACAGGAAATCTTTTTGTATCTAAACGTGTAATGGCACAGTAATCCTTTTGTATTGTAATATGGGGGATGTAAGTGTTAGCAAATCTGTATAAGTATAGAACTTAAACTCTCAAATGTATGTGTTGCTCTTAATTAATTGAAAAATGAATGGTAAATGATGATTAATACTAACTCATAGTCCAACTGTGTGGTGGTAAGAATGTTCACGACTGGGAAAAGAAATGAAAATGCGAAAAATTTATAGTGATTTTTGGAAGAAAAAGATGAAATGGGGTCGTGACATACTGACACATTTAAAGCAAGCAAACTATCAAACTTGCTCAAATCGCAAAAAAATTCAATTTAACACCAAATCATCATAAAATCGTTAAACATGATATTTATGCATTCATTCGAAATGCATCAAAGAGTATCAAAGCACACAATGAATTTGAGCATGCATGAGATTTAAGAACATAAGATTCATGCTTTCAATGCTCCTTTGCTCGAGATTTCTTTGTCATATTTCCTTAAGTCCAACTTGAGCAATCCTTTGAATGTGGACACTTGATGAAGAAGTGAATTTGCTACGTGTGATGCCTCAAGCTCCACATTTTTCTCATGAACTCAAACTTATTCTAAAAAACAACCATTAGTACTACCAATAACATATAATCAATCTTTTAAGGCAAAAGGTTATCTAATCAAAATAAGCTTTTCTACGAATCAAAATTATTAAGCACATGCATATAAATATTGAACATAAGAGACATGCTTAGAGCTTACCAAAAATCCATATAGGTGTTTAGAGCATTCAATCTTGAAAATTTTCTTTATAATTTTATACTCTAGCACTCCTACAACAACAAGAACTCAATTTTTCTTTACTACCTAGACTTTTTTTGGTCCTTGAAAGTTAATGGAAACAATTTTGATCCCATGGGAATTCATTTTAATTTCAATTCAACATTATTGGAATTTGCAACATGCTTTGGTATCCACATTCTTTTAGTTACTTTTCCTCTAAATATGGTTCGTCTAAAGGTGTGTGTTTATGATGTGTGGCTTATTCTATTGTAAAGAGAACATGGAAGTGAAATGTCATGCACAACATTTTTGCATACAAGAAAATTCTTAAGATGAGTTTCTTTTTGACAGAAAATGTAGCCTAACCCATCTTTATCAAAAAATGCCCCTTCTGTGTTAAGCATATAATCTAATTTTTGTTGACCCATAAAAAATCTAAAAGATAAGTTATACAAGTTTGTGTTTTTCTTATTCATCTCACTTATTTCAAAATTTAACTCTCCTTATTTATTTTGAAACTTTAGCTTAGCATTCAATAACGTTTCATTTTCGATTTTCAATTTAGTAATTATTTTCTTTTATTTTGAATTCATACTTTCATATTCACTAGCTAGTTTATCAAATGCATCTCGCAATTCATCAAAAGAATAATCATTACATTCATTTGAGCTAAGATTTACCTTTTCATCACCAATGGCCATGAAACAAAGATTGGCTACTTCATCTTCAATGTTGTCCTTATCAGAGCTTTCACTATCACTCCATGTAGCCACCATTGCCTTCTTTTAGGTTTCCTATCATGTTGTCTCCTAAGTAAAAGGCATCAAATTTAATATAACCTGATTTCTTACATTCATAACAAACTATGAGATCTTATTTTCCCTGCTTGAGTCACCTCTAGTGACCTTTTTTCTTTGAGGTCTCATATTATTTCCATTAGACCTCATTTTCATGAATTTGTTAATTTTTTTGGGCAAACATTTTCAATATCTAAGTCCTCATCATCTCAACTCTCTTTAAGTCCTCATCATCTCAACTCTCTTTAAGTCCTCATCATCTCAACTCTCTTTCTCATATTCTCTGACATCTTATTGAGTAGAAGATTTCCATGCTACCCCTACTTTCTTTAATGATTCTTAATTTTTTTCTTTAATTTCATTTCACATGTGAATAGAGAGCCCATGATCTCATCTAGAGAGAGTGTAAGGATCTTTAGATTCCTCTATGGCATTGACCTTAGCCTCCCATGATTTAGGCAGGCTATACAGAATCTTTTTGACCATCTCTACATTAGAGTAAGTCTTCCCTAAAGCTTTAGATCCATTTATTATATCGATGAATCCAATTGACATCTCACTAATGGACTCTTTTGGTTTCATTTTAAAAAGCTCATAATCATGTGTGAGCATGCCTATTTTAGTTTCTTTTACTTGAGTTGTCCCATCATGAGTAATAACAATCTTGTCTAAAACTTGCTTAGCATTTTCACACAACGAGACTTTATTATACTCAATGGGAGTTAATGCACAAAAACGTGTGTTCATACAACTTTGGCATTCAATTGTACCATCTTAATATCGATAGCATTCATTCCTCCTTATCTTCTAGAACCTCAATTCCATCAACTTTCTTTATTGAAATTTAAGGACCTCTAACTATGGTCCTCCACACCTCATAATCATTTGCTTACACAAACAACATCATTCTAGTTTTCCAATATGACTAGTTTTTTCTATTGAAAATGGGAAGTCTAATGATAGAGCGTCCCTCTCCACCTAAAGTAGTTGCTACATTCGTTTGAGCCAGTTAGGATCGTTTAACTCTAAGGGGTTTAATCCTTCACTAATCAAGATCTCAAGCTTTGATACCAATTGTTGGCTCAAATCGAGAGAGGGTGAATCGATTTTATGCTAAATTCTCTAGCTTAAGGCATTTTCTACCAATTTACACAATCAAGTACAATTAATATAAAATTTGATGCTTAAAGTAAAGATTAAGGAAAAGAGAGTGCAAATACAATATTTATAGAGGTTCTCGAGCCTACGTCCTCTCTCCTTGAGCTCCTTGTTAAGGCTACCAATTCATATCATAAGTGAATCTTTACACACCTCTTCAAAGATTGGTGAAACCTCTTAAATTTGCTTCTATGGCTTAGGAAGAAACCCTTACACACCTCTTCAAAGGTTGGTGAGACCTCTTTCACTTCCTTTTGTGACTTAGAAAGAAATTCTTAATTCCACTTAGCAAGTAGCTACCTAACTCTCACAAATTCAATCTCTCAAAGGTATTTCTCCCCTTATTTACCAGAATCAAGTGTGGGTGTACAAATGGTGTAATCTAAATACCTCTACAAAAGGTTGAGTGATTACAAGATAAGCTCTCCTGAAGAAATCAAAGAATTATGCAAAGAAATGTGCTTTAAAGACAAGTGAAGACTTGATATGAATATGATAGAAGATGTTGAATTGTTGCTCTCCTTCTTTTCATCATTTAGAAACTCCCTTTTATAGTGACATGGAGAAGTTTGCTATTGGAGAGGAAAATGCTGTTGCAAGACATAAAAATATAACCGTTGGAGTTTTTTGACTTTAAAGGGATCGATCCCTTCTTCATAGGGGATCGATCCCTTCTTCATAATGGATCGATTCCTTTCAATTCCCTACACAATTTAACTTAGCAAAACAAGGGGGGATCAATGCCTCCTTTGAGGGGGATTAATCCCTCTGTTAAAAATCATAGTAAAAAAGGACCATTTTGACTTATGGAATCGATCCACCTTTGGGGGGATCGATCTTTTTATTTTGAAAGCAGGGGATGAACTACTGACTATGAGGGAGGATAGATGCTAGATAAAGGGAGATTGATCCCTTCCCTTTCAATTTTAATTTTCTCGGTAAAATTATGTTTTAAATGAATATTTTCTTTATTTCTAATATCATTTATATATTTTGCAACTTTAAATTTGTGAAATAAAATCCATAAATTACCAAGTAATTTTGAATCCATAAAATCCATAAAATATTTAAAAATAATATCCCAATAAATTAAGACCACTTAAAAATAATCATTTAAATTATGGTTTTGAATTGTTAAAAAGTTCATGATGTAGTTTGCAAAGAATTTGATTTATATGAGAAAATTTACACTATAGATCATACATTAAATATGCTTAAGTTTTTGTCATTTCAAAATAAATATATCAACATAAAGCTAACATAATTAATAAAACTAGTTTTTGAAATATTTTGAATTGTGGAAATGAGATATGTGAAAAGCACTCTACTTCTCTTAAGAGGCAATCAATTGCCTTAAGCAAGGAAAACTTTTGTTTGAACCAGGGCATTTGGCTACCCATATTAACAAAAGCTCTCAGCTTCAGGAAATGTATAGGGTAGCCTATTTCCCTAAATGATACTTTAAATGAACAAGTTTTAAATGAACATAAACGAGCATGCTTGTGAATATAAACGAACAAACGACACCTCTTTTATATTTGACTCGTTTAATAAACAAACACTAAAATGTTGTTCATGATCGTTTGTTAAACTTACTAAATAAATATAAACGGATAAAAACCGAATGGGTTCATGAATTGTTCGTCCAACGTTCTGTTCATTTACACCCCTATTTAGTTGTTTAATTATGTGACAGCCCAAAAGCTCGAAAAATAGGACATATTTAAAATTTTTCTTAAGACAAAATGACCAACTCTGGGTTTATTCCTGTGCAGTATCTTTAAATCGCTATCGTTTATAAACTAACATTATCCCCCAAGATCATACAACTCATACTTAATGAAATCAAATACATAATATCCCAAAAAGAGTCAACTCATAAGTCTCAACTCATTTCTTTCATATCAACCTAATTATATCCCAAAATACTCATCACAAATGTTTGTATTACATCATTGTCTGGATACAAAATGAATTGAATTATACCTTATGCATATACAAGCGATAGCCTAGGGAGATCTTGTCCACCAGTAAGGGTGAGTTCTCAAAACACTCAGTAAGGGGGATAAGGGAAGTTATAAAAATCATCATCACAAACACAATATGATGGAAATATTGAGCATGCAAATTGGTATAGAAATAACAGTAGAAATAATGGCATCAGCATAAATCACGTGATAAAAATCACCAATCACATTACATCAAATCTCAGTGCGTGATATAAATCACAGTTGTAAAATCACATCATCATCACAGAAATCGAGACTAGGCATTTATAAAAACTCAGATGAAATCAACGTCATAAGCACATCACATCAATTGAATTCGTCCCCTAGGTGGACATCCCCAAGAGAGGGATTTCGTTGACAATAATACATATGGCCATGATTCGTTGTAGACTTGATCAAAGTTCTATAGTCGTCGGTCTTACATGCTATCAGAGCACAACCCGGTCTTACATGCTATCAAAGCAAGGCCACCTATCACTACCGGAGCGGGGTCATCTCACGTTACCAGAACGGAGGCGTCGGTCTTACATGCTAGTAGAGCACGACTTGGCCTTACATGCTACTAGAGCAAAGCCCGATATGCATCTCATAATAAGCCATAGTCTCAGTAAAAATATGCCATTGTTATATTAAAATCGTTTTGCCTTCATGTAGAGCTCATAGTGGTTATCACAAAACTCATTTTGGTTATAAACCATATGTGTTCACAATTACACAAATCTCATTAAAACCGAGCTCAAACTGGCAAAACACTCACACATTCATCAACACAACAAATCATCTCATTTCTCATAAACATGCTCATTCCATTAAACCTTTTTCATGCTATTAAAATGTTTTCATTCATTTGAAAACTCACAGGCACAAATGGTTTATTTTCCCTACCTCTTACACCTTGAGTGGTGCAATATCCTCGGGTTCTCGGACTAGTCTCATTTTCTGTGTCGAATTCTCGATCTGTCCACACACATCATTAAATCATTAATATACATCGTTCTCATTGTCCATCTCTTTCTCTTACTCATTTCTAACTCAACATTATCTCAAAACTCTTTCTACATCTTTATCAACACTTTAGTTAACTCATAACCATCACAAGACATCCACATTCAATCTTCTAACTAAACCCATTTATTGGTTCCATCATGCTTAAAACATTTCCAACCAAATATTTAAACATATTTGTTTATCCACCCATATATAAAATGATAATGCTCAAGAATAAGGGTCTTATGAGCTTACCTGGCTTGTCCTCTCTTGACCAAGCTTGTAGAATGCTTGTCTCTTCCCTTTGTTCAAGCCAACATTTGATTTTCTAGTATGTTGTTCTCCTTGCCAAAAGGAACAACTTTGTATCTTGCCCCTTTGTCTAATTTTGTCTAGAATAGAGTGAATTTTAGAGAGAGAAAGCTTGGTTTGGGTGAAATGGTAAAGGTTTAGGTCTTAGAGAGAGAAAAGCTCAGTTTCAGGTGAAAATCCTGTGGTCCTTATATAGACAGAGGCTATGAGATCGATCTGGTATTTGAAGGAGATCGATCTCTGCTCGATTCAACTCCTCCAAACTGCTCTCTTAACAACTACAAGATCGATTTGGCCGAGGGTAGAGATCGATCTGCTCTTCATAAAAAGACTAAGTGGAGATCGATCTCTTCCAGGCCGAGAGTTAAGGAGATCGATCTGCCCTTGTGACAAGATCGGTCTTTACTAGGCAAAGGCAATAGGAGATCGATCTTCATCCTTATGAGATCGATCTGATTGTCTGCTTTTGCACGTTTTTTGCATTATGGAGCTATGGGATCGATCTCTCATCCTTGGAGATCGATCTGGCCTTCACAGATTCTACTGCTGCTGCATCAATTGTAAGAAACTCAATGCAAAACTCACCATAATCTACTCCATAGGCCATATTTCAATCCATACACATTTAAGACTTAAAAACTTCATCTCCTTATACCTCATTAAATTTAAAACTTGCGTGTATATCAACATATCATAATTACATTCACCAAAATAACATTCTCACTAAGAAATCTCATAAAATTTACAGTTCTCACAAATTACACTAGTAAAAAATGTATTTAGTCAAAGGCTTCTTTGTATCATAGGGATCTTTGATAAACCCCTATTTTATACTATAATTAATTGGGGTGAAATTGTCACGACTCAAAAGCCGCAATGATTTGATCACTTATTGTGAAAGCACATAAATTTGGGCGAATTTTTTCCTTTTTCCTTTAACGGTTGTTTGTCATGTGAGCTAGCCTATCTAGTTTAGTTAGGTAACTATTGGCCAAACTCAGTTTGAGGTATCAAACCTAAGGCCCCAATATTATAAAATCTAAAATCAAGTTCAGTATTCATTTCGACAGAGTTTCGGCATAAACGCGTGCTCCCCTTGCTAACACCAAAATAGTCAGATCACGATTCATTATTCACAATCAGTCAAACTTTCAATATTAATATCCATGTTTCTCATATACTCTAAGATCTGTCATATATCCAAATTCCATAATTTTCTAAGATCATTTGGCCCTTCAAAATATATACTTAAGAATATTCTAGCTTTTTTAAGGATTAGACCTTTTTACCAATAATAATTCATTTACATCCCAAAATATGATATTATACGTGCATAAACTGTCACGACCCTCAAATCACCGAAAATCCACTATAAATTTTGGCCATTATTAAATTTAATGTTTGACCCGTTATTTACTAATTGATCTTTACCTTTACTTTACCTAACCGTGAATAGCTACACCACCAACAATTGGGCTGTGTATCGATGTTAATCTCATTCGACCAAATCATTTGAAATTTCAATTCATTTAAATGTAAACACTTGTATTTCTTAATCAGAGTTGTCATTTACAGGTGTTTACAAACTCTCTACATCCCCAAAATTACATTTAAAGATATTATTGTGCTTGTACATATCTAGATATAAAAACCATACAAATGTGTATACCTCATGTGATGGGATGCAACGGACACCAAAATTCAGTACTATTTACCATAAGTGCTCTGTGGAAGGGAAAAATAAGGGGGGTGAGCAAACCACGCGCTCAGTAAGGCAATCACGTGAACAGGTCGATATCTGCACTATCTACATGATCGTGATGCCATGCTTAAACCATATATTTATTTTTCATACTCCAAAACGCATGCTCATGCTTGTGTCTATGCCATGTAAAGTAAATCATGCGATATAAATCAGTGCACAGTTATTAAAGCATAGCATGGAAAAATCATCATGCGTAATCAAAATCAAAGCATGGAAAATCATCATCCACAGTGCACTTAAAAAAGTATTTCCAATTCTTAACACAAGCTAATACAAAATCATTCACTCGTCACGACTCAGCCCCTCACATGGACTATCCTGACCCACACAACTCATTTCAAAACATGGATTTATCATTCATCAATAGACATGTGAGATAGGCATATAATATAACAAAGGTAATAACTAGGACTATGGCCATATCCTCTGTGATCACAGGCTATACGAATCCTAGTGTGTGGGGTATTACCTTTATCTGCTTCTGCACGAGAGATGGGTCACGTCTGGCCCACTGGTCCATAGCAGAATCGATCATCCGAAGATGGCATGTATATCGCACACGGTACAACGAACTCCATGTTACTTGTACGGTACAACGTACTCCGGGGACCAATATCATCACTTCATACACTGCCTGTGAGACCCCATATATGTATAAGCACGACTTTGTATATATATGTAAATAGTGATGTGCTTGTAATGTGAATTATAAATGATGTAAAGTCCATAAATTAAATGTACACACGTGTAATAAGAGTTGTGATTGTACATACAAGTTACATTATGTATGAATGTGAAGGAATGGGCTTTGATATGTGATGTAATATGTGTAGTATGGTAAAATGGAAGGAAGATTTGCATAAGTTGTGCACTTCCATTTGGTTTATATCATGTACCTTTGGATATACAAAGATTCTACACAAGTTTTAATGTGTATGAAGTATTATGGGATGTCATTTTCAAGTCTCAAAGATGATTGGATGAGGAAATGACCATGGCAACAAAATGGATGAAGTTTAGTATGAGTTGCTGTAGAAAAACTGCAGAAAATCTGGAAATATGAAGTCCAAATTGATCCCGTAGGACGAGAGAATCATCTGGAAGAGCCAGAATGCTCTTATTTGAGCAATGGAATAGAGCAGATCGATCTCCAAGGGAGCCAAATCGATCTCCTAGCTCATTCTGTAAAATGCAGATCGATCCTTAATGGAACAGATCGATCTCCTTAGCTCTCGGGTTAGAAGCAAATCAATCTCCCCTAAGACCAGATCGATCTCCTTAACCTTATGTTTAAAGCAGATCGATCTCCTACTTTAAAATGTCTTGGAAAAGAGGGATTTTAAGAGGACCAGATCGATCTCCACCCAAGGCAAATCGATCTTATCAAGCTGAATCTATAAATATGGAGCAGTTAGATCTGCATTTCTGAGACAAAAACCAATATTTCCCATTTTTAACCTAAAAACCTAGCTTTCTGACTCCTAAATCCATACATTTTCAGTAAGATTTTAGGGAAAGCTATTAGAGATAAAGTTGTTCACATCAAAGAGAAGCACAACATAGTTTGGAGGCATTTCCCCACTTGTTGGATTGAAGTATCAAAGGTGTATTTCCATTAGAGCAAAGAGGAAATCAAACTAGGTGAGTTTCTAAATGAAATAACTCAAGTACATTACGTAGATATTGATCTTTGAAGTTGTTTGGTATGCATAGAAAGGGTAGAAACTACTTAAGAAGTAATGAATCCAGCATGACCTAGAAATGGTCTAGTGTGAGAAAGTGAAATGTGTTGAGATTAATGATGAATGGGATATATTGAGGTTAATAATAGTGTTATGGTATGATTTTAAGATATTGTTAGTGGATAAATTGTGAGATTTACCTAAAAGGGGTAAAATGTGGATTAAGGTAAATGCAAAGATGAGTTATATTGACTGGTCAAATGTGAGTTAACAACTTTAACTCAAGTGGTTTGGATGATTGAATCGCAGCTTTCGAGGATACACCAGAGTAAGACAAGCCAAGAGCGCAAGAACTAAGAGGAAAATAGAGTCACACTCAAGTAAATTGAGGTAAGGAAATTCTGTGGACTCTTAGAGATATCTGTGCGCAATTTGGGCACCTAATTGCTTTGCTAGAATGCATGAGATGTTAGGAAATTAAATTGGGTGATTGAAGGGTGAAAAGTTGGGTGTTTGAGAAATGTGCATGAAAACAAAAGCATAATGCTTTGAAAATCATGATTTATGCTTTCTAGCAAATGATAGGCAGGTTGGCTAATATTTAAAATGATTTGCAAAAAGAAATGATGTGATTTGGTTGATAACCATGTTTTGCAAAGACTGAGCCACCTACGTGATTTTGTGAGAATGAAAGCGTGCTAAAGCAGGACTCGCACGAGCTTTGATGTGTTTTATACGTATGAGTGTTGGAACTTAGCTTACACTAGTTTTCACATGGATTTTTATACTGGTTTTGGCATGCTGTTAGCTCGTATTAGATGCCCACCTTAATTATTGTCGTGCTTGGAGTTTCGGGTAGACTTGGTGTCGTGTCGATTAATTATGCTCGTATGTGCAGTTTGTGATTTTGACATGTTGATAGCCTTGTTAGGAGCTTCGGGTAGACAAGATGTTGTACCGATTAAATAGGCTCACACGTGCGTTTTGAGATGTGGCGTGATATGATGCATTGATTGGGTCCACGGAGTACGTTGTACCGTGCATGTAGCATGGAGTACGTTGTACCATGTTGAGATTGTGATATGCCATCTTCGGACGAGATCTGCTATGGACCGACGGGCTGGATTTGACCCACCTCTCGTGTGGAAGCAGATAGTGGTGCTATCCCACACACCTGATCCGTGTAGCCGATATCACAGGATATGGCCATAGTCCTAGAGGTTATTACCTTTTATTGAATGGCCTATCTCACATGTCTATTGTTTTGTGAATAAATCCATGTTTGAAATGATTTGTGGGTCATGATAGTCTGAGAGATGGGCTAAGACCTGACAAGTGTTGGATTGTTTTGTTAATGGTTTTTAAAGTGCACTGATGCATGATGATTAATGCCATGCTTTATTGTGAAAAATGCATGATGGTTAATGCCATGCTTTATCATGAAATATGCATGATGATTTATGCCATGCCTTGAAATGATTATGCACTGGATTTTAATAGCATGAATACGCAACATAGTGTTGAGTATAGATTGAGCGTGACTGGAGGCATTCCCTTTTTGGTAATCCGCTGCATCCCATCGTATAAAGTATACACACTGTTGTAATTTTGTATCTAAACTTACGGTAGCACAGTAGCATTTTGTATGTAACTATTGGGGATGTAAAATGATGTAAACACATGTAAACGAGTCTGATTTATTTATACAAGTGTTTACTTATAAATAATATGTAAATTGAATTGGTATGGTGGAGTGAGTTAGACGTCGACACACAGCCCAACTATTGAGGAGAGTAGCTGTTCACGATTGAGGTAAAGACAGATAATAAATGATGTATGAAAATGTGAAAAATTTGAACGTATTTTGGTAAGTTAAGGGTCGTGACACTGCCACATCTCAATACACAAGTACGAGCCTATTTAATCGGTGTGGCACACAGCCTACCCAAAGCTCCCAGCACGGCTCCCAACATATCATAAAACCACGTGCGAGTAGTTCAAGCAAGGCAACAAGTATGATGGACATCTAGTGCGAGCTACGCTCCAGCAGCATGTCAAAACTCGTGTGAAAGCAAGTGCGAACTAGGCTCCAGCACAATGTCATAAAATCTATGTAAAACTCTAGTGCGAGCATCGCTCCAGCACCAACGCATGCGTAAACATGTCAAATCTCGTGCGAGCAACGCTCTAGCACGTTTCATTTTCACAAACTCATGTAGGTGACTCATTCTTTGCAAAACATGGTTATAAAAACCAAATCAAGTTATTTCTCATGCAAATTTATTTCAAATGCTAGTCAACCTACCACACTCATGCTAAAAAGCAATAAAAGGATTTTCAAAGCATCATGCTCTTGTTTTCATGCACATTTCTCAAATTTCCTTTCTTTGCCCTTCAAACACCCATTTCATTCCTATTTCCACAAATATTCTAGAAAACTATAATACGCCCAAAATGCGCACAGATATCTCTAAAAGTCCACATAATTCCCTTACCTCGATTCTCTGAGAAGCGATTCCTTCCCTCCTTTCCCGCTTTTCGCAATTTGGCCCAACTTGCTCTAGTTTTATCACCGGGAGCTACAAATACATATCAATCAAATGAGTCAATATCAATAACTCATATCCCAACTTCAACAAATTCGATATATCTTATCGAGCCTATTTTATCGAGTTTGGCTCATTATCATATTTGGCCATCATTATGCCACTTCTAGTCCCTTTAACTAGCAACACACTTAGTTATTTATCAATCACATGGCATAAATATTTATCCATAACCTTCCATCATTTATACATTCTCTACAACACCATTTATATACATTTTTATCACTTGACAAATCTCATAATGTGGCTTCACGCTAACAACTTGATATAATCATTTTCATCATTTTACTTTCTCACACTAAACTCATTCTAGGTTAAGCTTGCATCATTACATTCTATGTAGTTTCAATCATCAATGCATACACCAATGTACTCACAACAACAACTAGATGAATATACTTAGAGTTGGTGTATTGGAAACTCACCTAGCTTGACTTTCTTCTTTTCTAAGTTTGGAAGACTCCTTAGATCCTTCAATCCAATGAGTTGAATGTTAGCTCCAAGCTATGTCACTCTCCTCCTTAAGATGAACACTTTTGGCTCTAATAGTTTTTCCTCAATTCTTTTTGGAAGATGGTGCTTTCTAGAGAGAGAAAGCTTGGTATTTTTGGTAAAAATGGAAGAGGTGTATTGGTTTGTTGAAGAAGAGGGTTTTGCCGTGGGGTATTTATAGATTGAGAGGGATGAGATCGATCTGCTAGGGTAGGAGATCGATCTTCCCGTGGTTTTGTCCTCGAATTCTCAGGTTTTGGAAGGGGGAGTTCGATCTGCTCATTAAGAAGAGATCGATCTTTACTTGGCAGAAGCTTAAGGAGATCGATCTACTCATAGTGAGAGATCAATCTACTCTTTACAGAATACCATGGGGATCGATCTACACTTAAGAGAGGATCGATCTGGGCTTGGCAGAGGCAAATGTAGATCGATCTGGTCATTGGGGAGATCGATCTGCCTTGGCAGATTCACTTGAAATGGCTCTGTTTTGCACAAGGGATCGATCTACCTTGAATGGGAGATCGATTTGGCCTCCATCTGCAGCCCTTTTGCTACATTTTTTCAGATTTTTCCAATTGTGAATTCCTATTCCATTGCTCTAATACTAATTTTGCATTTTAATCCCACTTCGAGCATGGGGAGACTTATTTCTTGTGATTTTCATATTATGGAACTTGTGTGTATTGCTTGGAAATTAGAATGGATACATAATTCCACGATCCATGCTTTATCATTCCGTATTTTAAGTCCTTTTCTCTAGTCTGGATGCTTTAAGTTCTATTCGTTTAGTTTGTGGCCACTTCATCCCTTATTTAACCTTTACATGTATCCATGATCTCATTTGCAATTCATTCACTTTGCATGATTTAAAATCATCAGTTTTTTAATTCCATTTACATATATTACAAAGTTATACATATATGGGGTCTCACATTCTCTCCCATTTAGAAAATTTAGTCCTCCAAATTAGAACCAAATCAGTCCGTGAATAGCTCAGGATACTTTTCCCGCATCAAACTCTCTAACTCCCATGTAGCTTCTTCTGCAGTGTGGTGCTGCCAAAGAACTTTCACTAGGGGAATCGTTGTCACACTCTGACTCTGAGTGCTCTTCATCCTTACATATACCACTCACGGTTGGGCTGTGAGCCGATGCAATTACTAATTCTATACATTTATAGCAAAAATATTTAAAATTTTAAAACACACACTCCTAGGCATGTGTGTAGATGTACAAAATCGATTGTATAAATATAATATCATTACATAACATCCCCATACAATTTTCTCATTTTCAATGTATGACTGTGTGATACAAAATGATAGATACAAAATGCTCATGTGTATACATTTCTTATACCTTAGCAACTGGTAGGAGCTGGCCAATACAAAACAAATCTGGAGACCACCGCACTGCCCTACTTCTCAGTATCTAGATGGGAAAAATAATGGGATGAGCGAACCACAGCTCAGTAAGGAAAAGGATGCTAACAGGTAGATATTGTACTATCTACATAGCCCATGCATGATTAACAAAACATAATTAATTATAAATGAAATTTATCAATAGAAAATGCATTTAAACATTTTTCTTTCATAGGCATTTTCATAAAACCAATGGTCAATAATTCTCTTTAAGAAGCAAATCATAAAACAATGCTATCACAGCACAAGCACTCAAAATGAGATTTTTATCAAATCATAATATCTCTTTTCTTTTCACAAAACATTTCATTTCATCACATTTCTTTCTTTTCTGAGTTTCTTAAATTTCTTTTATCTCTGAGACAGGTATGGAAGTTTAGGCAAACAAATATCCACGACATATGGCCATAGTTAGTGATCCCAGGCCTCACTGATCAGGTGTGCACAGGGCATCACTCACCTGAAGGGGGATGGGTCAGTCCTACCCTTTGGCTCATCTCAATCATCATCATCATCTTCCTCATCACATCACATATTCTCATGGTACAATGTACGTCATGTATCATCTATACGATACTCGTACCCACGTGCACCCAGCACGGTACATAGTATTCCACCGACAACTACACGGTTCAACGTATGCCTGTGGACCCAGTCCATCCACCCTACACTGATGGACTCATCATCCTAAATCGTGTCTCATATACCAGGCGAGCAGAATCAGAGTGACACATAGTCTCCGCAAGGCTCCAGCGTGGTATCTCCCAATGCGAGCAACTGCTCCTAGCGCTGTATCATCTTAAAAATCATAGTACGAGCTAAGGTCCAGCACATCATCATCATCATAAAACCACGTGCGAGCTATGCTCCAGTACGATTTTTCAATTCATGAAAACATATGCGAGTAAAACTCCAGCATAGTTAAAATCATCAAAGAAGGTGTGAGCTAAGACTCTAACACCAATTCACATCTCAAATCTGATAAGTGGTTATTTTTCTCTTTTTAAAACTCAAATCATGTTTATCAACGTAGCATGTCGTTCTATGCTAAACGTGTAAAACTAGCCAACCTATCCATCATCATTTCTTAGTCACAAAAACAACGTATAGTTATAAAAACATTAAAACATGCATGTCATGCCGTTTCCTTTCCCACATCCCATTTTCACAATTTATACCATAATACATTTCAATTCACTTAAGGGTCAATAGTTGAGCATAATATTTCTAGCATCATAACTACTAAAATCGCAGTAAAATACGTACAAATATCTCTATCGCTAACATACAATCCTATACCTCGAATCACATTTGTATTTCCATCATCTTGTTTGCTCCGTTCGTGATCCGGGTTAATCAAATCTCAACGTATTCCAATCTACACATGTAAATCATTAAGTTATTTTCCTTTTCTTCTCCCAAACATTCACATTGTCATTTATTTACTATTCATACTTCTCAAGTCTTTTATCATATTTCACCATTTGCCACTAGTATCACTATATCTTCTCTTAAGTTTTCCATCACTTCTCCATAATTATTTCCTCATGAATTCCCTTTTAATATTACTAACTCATCACTACAATCATCATTTCTATCTATATTTCACATACCATTCAATCCATAAAGTATTTAGAAACTCACATTTAAAGGTTAAGGGTTGAAGAACTTACCTAGCTTAGCTTTTTTCTTAGCCAAAATTATGGTAGTCTATTCTCCTCTTCTTGATCAAACCAATGTGTGATTTTTTGGTATGTTGTTCTCCTTACTTCAAGGAACAACTTTCCCTTCTTGAGCTTCTTCCAAATCTGGCTAGAATGTAGTGATATTTATAGTGAGAAAGCTTGATTCTTTGAGGGAAATGGATAGGTGCGGGTTTGGTAGGAAGGAAATCTGTTTTTTCAGTCCAATCCCATGCTCTTTTATAGATGCAGAGACATGAGATCGATTTGGTCCCTTGTGAAGATCGATCTCTACATGGTTTGGTAGTCCTTTTACCTAACGTAACTATTACCAGATCGATATGCTTTGCATGATGAGATCGATCTGTTACAAGCAAAATTCTTCTTGAAGATCAATCTGCCTCTTGTAGGAGATCGATCTTCTCCTCACAATTCTTAACGAGATCGATCTATTTATAAAAGGGGAGATTGATCTGTTGCTTAAGGGAGATCGATCTCTTCTTGGCCAAGACATTTGGAGATTGATCTGTACCTAGTAAGAGATCGATTCCTTCCAGGCAGAGACTTAAGGAGATCAATCTGCCTTCCCATGAGATCGATCTACCTTATTCAATTAAACTGATATTTGGCACTTTGTGAGAGGGGATCGATCTCTCCTTCATGGGAGATCGATCTGTTTTTCCCTTGCATCCCAATTTCTTCAGTTTTCTATAGATTTCACTTTGTAATTCATTCTTAATTGTCTAATACCTCATTTTACACTCTGTACACAACCAACGTATAATAGTATCCATTCCATATAATTCATAGGCAATAAAACTTATGCACATAACTTGAAATTATGGATTGTACATTAGATTTCATAAACTCCTACATCTTTTATTAATTGTACACATGTAGTATTGTACATATACACCATAGTTTCATAAGAAGTACATGTAAAAGTACAGGTATTACAATCGTCTTAGATCTCAATACCTTCTCCTTCCTATCCAATATCCAGATCGGCTTCTCAACATATGTCATGTTCTCATGGAGCTCCAATGGCTCATATCTTATCACATGTGCCGGATCTGGGTCTACTTCCGTAACATAAAGATGTGGAAGATGTTATGAACGCCTGCTAGCTCAGGTGGCAATGCTAGCCTGTAGTCCTTATCTCCCACTCTATCCAATATTGCAAAGGGTCCAATGTAATAAGGACTTAACTTTCCTTTCTTTTCGAACCTCATTATACCCTTGGAAGGAGAGACTCGTAAAAACACTGATTCACCCACTATGAACTCCAATGGTCTTCGTCTCTTGTCAGCATAGCTCTTTTGTCTGCTCTGAGCTGTCCTTAATCTCTGACAAATCATCTGGACATCCTCAGAAGCTTGTCTCACTAAGTCGGGAGGAAATATCAGTCGGTCACTAACCTCTTCCCATCCAATAGGGGAACGACATCTACGGCCATACAAAGGCTTATACGGTGCCATCCCAATACTCGAATGAAACCTGTTATTATAGGTGAACTCTGGGAGTGGAAAATGGTCATCCCAAGAACCTCCAAAATCCAATGCACATGCTCTCAACATATCCTTCAAGGTCTGTATAGTCATCTCTGACTGACCATCTGTCTGAGGATGAAACGCGATGCTAAAACTCAGTTGGGTCCCCATCGCTTCCTGAAAGTGTTCCCAAAAGTGGGAAGTGATGCAGGCATCTCGGTCAGAAACAACGCTCACTAGAACACCATGCAATCTCACTATCTCACGCACATATAGTTCTGCCAATGTACTAAGAGTATCGATGGCTCTCATAGCTAGGAAGTGTGCCGACTTCGACAACCTATCCACTATCACCCAAATCACATCGAGATTCCTACGGGTCCTAGGTAAACCCATCACGAAATCCATAGTGACATGCTCCCATTTCCAAGTCGGTACAGGTAGAGGTTGCAATAGCCCTGCAGGCTTCTGATGCTCTACCTTCACTTACTGACAAATGAGACACTTTGCCACAAATTTAGCTACCTCTCTTTTTATCCCAGACCACCAATACACTCTCCGGAGATTCTGATACATCTTGTTACTTCTCGGATGCAGTGTATACTTCGTCTAATGAGCTTCTGTCAAGATCAACCTCCTGATCTCTAGATCATCGGGAACACATATCTTACCCCAAAACCTCAGCAAACCATCTGAACTCAACTCAAATTCAGTGTTCGTACCCCTCTATATCTGTCCGACAATATCACTGCACTACTGATCAATCCGCTGAGCCTACAGGATATAATCCATCATATCAGGTTCCAATCACAGGCTAGCTACTGTGAAGGCACTATCAGCATCAGGCGGGGTCACATCTAAACTGAGGTTCGTGAACTGTTCCAACAACTCGTGTTCCCTGATCATCATATACGATACCATCCCGAGGTGCTTTCTACTTAATGCATCAGCTACCACATTTGCTTTACCCGGGTGGTATAAGATCTCTCAATCATAGTCCTTTAGAGGCTCGATCCATCTCCTCTGTCTCATGTTTAGCTCTTTCTGTGAGAACAGATACTTAAGGCTCTTGTGGTTTGTAAACACTTAGAACTTCTCACCATAAAGATAATGGCACCATATTTTCAAGGCAAATACCACGGTCGCCAACTCAAGATCGTGGGTCGGGTAGTTCTTCTCATGATCCTTTAACTGTCTCGATCCATAGGTTACTACCTTCCCATCTTTCATCAGTACACAGCCCAGTCCTTGGTCTGAAGCATCTGTATATATAGAAAAACCTCTTGAGCTTGTAGGAATGGTGAGAATCAGAGTTATGGTCAATCTCCTCTTCAACTCTTGAAAACTCTTCTCACATTTATCATCCCACATAAATTCAACATTCTTTCTCGTGAGACGCATCAATGGAACAGCTAATCTCGAGAATCCCTCCATAAACCTCGATAATATCCTGCTAAACCCAGGAAACTTCTGATCTCTATAACTGTCTAGGGTCTCGACCACTGAACCACTACTTCAATCTTGGAGGGGTCCACAGACACACCATCCTTCAATACTACATAACCCAAAAAAGAGATCTATTCTAACCAAAAGTCACACTTACTGAGTTTAGCGTATAACTTCTTCTCTCGGAGCGTCTGTAGCACTATCCTTAGGTGCTACTCATACTCCTCTCTAGATCCCGAATACACCAAAATATCGTCGATGAATATGATAACAAATCTATCTAAGTACTAGTAAAACACTTCATTCATCAGTTACATAAAAGCTGTGGGGGTATTCGTCAACCCGAATGGCATAACCATAAACTCAAGATGACCATACCGGGTGTGAAAAGCTGTCTTAGGTACATCTCCATCCCGAATTCTCAACTGATGGTACCCTCATCTCAAATCTATTTTAGAGAATACCTGCGTTCCCCGTAGCTGATCCAACAAGTCATCGATGTGTGGAAGGGGATACTTATTCTTGATGGTCGCCTTATTCAACAACCTATAGTCAATACATAGTCGGAGGCTCTCATCCTTCTTCTTTACAAATAGAACCAGTGCTCCCTAAGGTGATAGACTCGGTCTGATGAACCCCTTATCCAACAACTCCTGTATCTGCTTCTTCAGTTCCTCCAATTCAATCGGAGCTATTCTATACGGTGGTTTGGATATCGGCTCTGTACGAGGTGCCAAATCTATATAAAATTCCATCTCTCTATCCGACAGTAACCCTGGTAAATCATCCAGAAAGACATATACAAATTCCCTAACCACTAGGATATCTCGTAATTTCGGGCATACCTTGTCCGTCTCCACCTCGTACGTAATATAACCTTTTAAAATATTAATCATTAAGTCAACACTAAGATTCATATATCTCACTTACAACCACAACTGTTTTCATTACTTTTCAATTGAATTTACATTATATTTCTCGGAGAAACTTACGGTAATGCCATCTACCCCTGGAAATGTTACCGCCTTAGAAAAACAATCCACTATAGCCCGATTGGCAGCCAACCAATCCATTCCTAGGATTACATCAAAGTCTCTCATATATATTAAAATGAGGTCGGCTAACATTTTCTTTTCCCCTACTTTCAACTTACAATCCCTAAATACATACTCCACCAGCTGACTATTATTCATGGGAGTGCTTATTAGCATCCTCCTACTCAATGGGGCAACTTCACATACTTAAACAATTTACATGCAAATGCAAGTGATACAAATGAATGTGTGGCACCAGGATCTATCAAAACATAAGCTTTAAGATCAAAGATTAAGATGGTACCTTTCACCACATCTGACGACTGATATGTAGTATCCTAGTCCAAGGCGTGTACTCACCCTCTACCAACTACCTGATTTCCTTTCTCTTCAGCTGTCGCCCTCCGTCTAAGAGTGGGAGTATCAACAAGAGCTCTCTCCGGCTCCTTGCCCTTCTATAGGGCACCCTCAATCATCTTCGGGTAATTTCTGATCACATGCCCTAGTTTCCCACATCGAAAACATATTGTAGGAGATTCATAACAAAGTCGAGTCTTATGGTACCTATCGCACTTACTGCACTTTCTATAGTAGGTCGTAGCCCTCCAATCACTATCCCTTTGCTGGAGCTGTGGCCGGATAAACGGGAGGCTTAACTGTCCTCTCTTGGATTTCCTCAATCCTCGACCTCTTCCTAAAAAATCTTCTGCTTCCCTTATAACTGAAGCCTCTATAACTGTGGGCCTCTTTCTGTCTCTGTCCCTCACTCACTAACCTTTCTATACTCTGAGGTAACCTGCTCAATATCTTGTTTGCACAATTGTGCCCTGTGCACTGCCTCCTCATATGTCGGTATGTCAAACGAGACCAATCGAGATCTAATGGCGGGTCTCAGTCCATCCACAAACTTTCAAACCTTCTTGACCTCACTGTCCATCGTATCAGGATCATACATGCCCATGGAGATAAATTTAGTCTCATACTCATCCACTGATCTGTTCCCTTGGGACAAATCCAAAAATTCCATTTGCAGTCGTCGCTGCGCAGTATCCAAAACATATTACCTCCGGAAGGCCTCCAAAAATACATCCCAGCTAATCTCTGTATTTCGGGCCCTCAAAATGGGTCGTGTGGGCTTCCACCACTGCTCTGTTGATCCCTTCAGCATGAATGCAGCAAACGCTACCATCTCGGTAGTAGTGCACTCAAAGAACCCATATAGTTTCTCAATCTCATTTACCCAGTCCTCTGCAGCTATTGGGTCTTTAACTCCACTGAAAGATGGTGGGTTAAACTTCTGAAATTGTCTTAACCTATCCAGGTCACATCCATAACCCCAATCTCTACTTCTCTGTGGTGGAGCAACAGTAGATGGTGTTTCCTATACTGGTAGGGGTATGAGAAAATTTGTAGTCTGAGGTTCTTGGGCTAGCTGTGCAGGCATCTCAGGAGCAATAGCCAGTTCATCATCATCACCCTGTGCAGCTGGCTCTTGCCCACCCCCAGCTCCAGGCAACTACTGGGCAATCAATCCTAATATCATCTCTAAGCTCCTCTCTATCCTCGCGAAGCATGCCTCAGTACTCTCCGGTCTCTCTGTCGGACCTTGTGGAGCATGCTCAACATCGGCCTCCACCTCTACCTCTTCATAAGCCTCATGTGGTAACGACTCAGAATTAACCCAAGCCTACCCCTCTGGCCTCTAGTTCGTGCTCTCGCTCCCTTACCACGACTGGTATTAGGCATTTTGCCAAGATTCCTACATTCACAATCATTTCTTAGTCAAACCCATCTCGATATACACAATTATGTCTAGACAAGCACAGTAACAAGGGGATGTAATTTTCCTAATTTTTTGACACGGACACACATCAGACCAACTCAGCTCTTATACCAATCTCTGTCACGACCCTCAAATCACCAAAAATCCACTACAAATTTTGACCATTTTTAAATTTAATGTTTGACCCATTATTTATTAATTGATCTTTACCTTTACTTTACCTGATCATGAACGAATACACCACCAACAGTTGAGCTGTGTATCGATGTCAATCTCATTTAACCAAATCATTTGAAATTTCAATTCATTTAAATGTAAACACTTGTATTTCTTAATCAGAGTTGTCATTTACAGGTGTTTACAAACTCCCAACATCCCCAAAATTACATTTAAAGATATTATTGTGCTTGTACATATCTAGATACAAAAACTATACAAATGTGTATACCTTGTGTGATGGGATGCAGCGAACACCAAAATCTAGTCCTCAGTCGCCCACTATCTACTGTAAGTACTCTGTGGAGGGGTAAAATAAGGGGGATGAGCAAACCTAACATCCTTCGTCTTAAGTGACCTAGACGTATAAATCGCAAGTGCACGGGTCGTACAGGTAATTATGAGATTTGAGTCCCGGATTATCGTCCCACAGAGAATCTAATTAGCCTAACTAAGTACCGGTTAATTTTACCCTAAGTATATCCCAGCAAATTATGAAAATTCAGAGGGTGATCTACTAAGGCTTAAATTAAAAAGGTACTGAAAAACAATAAAAAAATAAAAAATAAAACAGAACTAAAATTACTTACTGAGCTACTAGCAAATAAAATCACTAATCTGTAAAAGAAAAATACTTAAATTAAATTAATCAGTGCAAAAAGATCAAGATGCAAATAAAAGAAAATGTAAATTAAAAAACTAGAAAATTCTAATATGAAACTAAAAATTGCATGTATTAAACTTAATGCAAAATAATCTAACCTATGGTCTAATTCTATTCCTAAACCTAACTCTAATCTAAATGTCTAAAATGATGACTCTAATTAAATGTAACTATAGCTAATTACAAACCTAATAAAATGTCTAAATAAATAATAAACTAAGTAAATATCATAAATTAAATTTTCCTAAAACAAAAATTAAATTTTTGAAATTAAATAACTAACTATCAAATTAACCAATTCTAAAATGCTAAATTAATTAACTATTAAACTAAACTGCTAACTATGAAACTAAACTACTAACTATGAAACTAATCTAATTTAATAATGCACATGTAACATATTAACAAACTAATGACTAAACTTTAAAATACTGTAAAATGGATGACACCCGCGAGCTGTCCAGCCTTTTTTTTCTCACGCATGTACTGCCTCCAGTATAGCTTTGCCTCAGCACGGCCTGGGATCATGCTGCAGTCTCAGTTCTCGCCATTCTACTCGCGTCTGCCTCCAGGATCTGCTTCAGATCAGGCCAATACCAGCTGTTATACCTTGCTCCGCAACATTTTTTTTGTACTAAAACTTTATCCCCTGCACTGGACTGCCACATCTAGCTCCTATCCTCTGCTCTAGATGTCCACGCAATAGTAGCTGATTCCAATACGTCTCGTGGTAGTAGCACCTGAGAAGAACAGCAACACCGCAGCACAACCCGGATAGCGACTGTGTCTAGCAAGAGTAGCCGTGCAGCATCAAGCTCTAACGCTTCAGCCCCCTGCCAAGCAGCACATTACCCTTATGCAACCTTCAACAATGCAGAACAAAAGACACAAGCAGAAGTTAGAACATGTAAGTTAAAGCAGTAAATGAAGAACAGAAAATGTAAAATGACTAAAACCAAGAATTAAAGAAAAGAAAGAAAATGAGCAGTAGAAAGAATCATGAAACAGAGGAGGATAGAGCATTGTTTTCCATTGCCACAGTCATAAGGTTATTAGCAAACATCAATCACACCAAGTGCAAGACAGCAAGGACCTTAAATCCAGAAATTAGATGATACTAAAGCCGAAAAATAAAAATTAGTGCTATAAGATAACTTGGAATACTAAAAAGAAACCTAAACTAAAATTAGAAAATGGCTAAAAAAAAAAACTGTAACAAACTTGCAAAATAAAAGGGAAGCTTTGGTTAAACAAATAGAGATAGAATAACATCCTAAGCATATTCTTAGCTATCCATATATCGGAAAGACACCCAGAATGAATTCTATCTCGGACCTTCCAAAATCAACAGGATTTGCACTCTTAAACTAGAAAAATATGTGAATGGAAGCTTAAAGGTAGATGCTTAATAAGTAATTGAAAAATAAACAGAACAGAGGAGTTGAAAGAAAGGAAACTAATGCTTCACTAAACAAGGAAAATGCAGTAAAGGGTTATACAAAATGGCTACTGTCACTAGCCATTCTCACTACTCGAAAAGAGAACAATAGAGCTCCTAAAAGCAAAACAGTGAAAATGAATTAGAGAAAAAGAAACTTTTCATTGAAGAAAATTTTAAGTTACGATGAACAGTAAAATAAATGGCTGCCGATGATCAAGTAAAAGAAAAATTAATAAGAAAACAAAGGAAAAATAAACCTAGCAATAATTTTAACCTAAAAACTAAAGCTACCCTATAAACTACTCGATTTTTAATTGCTCATCATATTCTATTTATACACAAAATTGGGGGTACAATTGTAATTTCTAATCCTAGATGAGTTGGCATTGTTTGGCCACTTGTCTTCATTTCATTCATTGTAGAGAAGATATTTCCACGTCATTTGTCTTCTAGCCCACTTGGTTGTGCGATGTGGCTCGGCATGTGTCTTTCAGAAAGTGGACACGATATCTGTCGATCTTATCTTTTCGAGGCGGATAAAATACAAACACCGGACATCACACGTGTAAACCCCACAAATTTTCTACGTTTAATTAGATTATGTAAAAATGAAAATATTATATTTTAATGGAAGTGTGAATATTCGTTGTAGGGCTCGAGGACTATAGGGACCGAGGAGCCCGTGAATGATCGGGAACTCGAAGATACAAGAAGTGATAAAGCAAATGCAAGTACGAAGGGATTGGAAAATGTTAATTTGTTGGTTGAAAATTGTTGATGTAAACACTTGTATCAAGAATTTATGAAGAATGATGGAATCCCGATACTATTTTATTTTCGGAATAATGAAAATTTCATAGAAGGCATGGATATGATGTCATTGGATAATTTTACAAGAAAATGTATATGTGTAGATATATACATAGGTGAATATGTATATATATATATATATATACATATATACTAGACATTTAAATAAAAGAATAATAATATATATAGCATATATATATAGTGTATAGTATTTAATATATAGTATTAAACAAATAAATAAATAAAGCATGAGACAATTTAAAATAAAAATGGAAGCAAAACAAAAAGACAAACAAACAAAAAGAATAATAATAATACAAGCAAACAAATATCTATCTACCTACTAATATAACATATATATATTAATATAATAAATATATATTAATATTATATATATAATAAGTTGTACGGAATTGGCTTTCAAAGAAAGCCAATTTCGTCTCCTGCTAATTGAAAGGAAATCAAAACAGAGGAGACTTGGGCAAGAAACAGAAGAGGAGAAAGGAAAGAGAGGCTCGGTCGGCTGGAGAAGAAGGAGAAGGAAAAGAAAGGAAGAGAAAGAAGAGAAGGGAAGGGAGAAGAGAAGAAGTCGATTCTGCCAAGAGAGAAATGAAAGAAAGAAAAGGGAAGCTGTCCAGCCGAGGGAGGAAGAAAGAAAGGAAGATAAGAAAAGAGAAGGAAAGAAACGGCTACTGGCCGAGGAAGAGAGGAGAAGAAAAAAAAGGAATGGAGGAGAAGAAGAAGAGGAGAGGGCTGGAAATGAAGCTGGAACCGAGGGTATACAGGGGAGGTTGAGGAAGAAGCAGAAACCGAGAAGCAAAAAAATGAAGCTGGAAATAAGGGCTGGAACAGAGGCAAGAGAGGAGGATCTGAAACAGAACCGGGATTGAAGAGCTAGCATAATCAAAGGGAAGAAGAAGACTAAGATTTGAAGCTGAAAATCGAAAAGCAACCGAAGAAGAAAACGAAGGCAGAAGGCAGAAGACAGCAGCTGGAACCGTGAGCTGAAGAAAGGGCTGGAACCGAGAATTGAGGGAGAAACTGTGAGGCAGTGAAGCAGACAACAGCAGCTAACCGAGGGAGAAAGAGAGGGAGACCGAATGAGGAATTGAAACTGAGAGGCAGGAGATAGGAAGAAGGAGGTAGGGGCTGGAAATTGAAGCAAATCAAGAAAGAAGAGGAAGAAGAAGGGCTGACCGAGAGAGGGAGAAAAGAAAAGGAGAAAAGAAAAGAAAAAAAAAGAAAGAAAGAAGATAAAGAAAATAGAAAAGGTAAATGGTATATTTATGTATATATGTATATTTAATATACATGTACATATAGATTGAGATAGAAGCATGTTAGTGTAGATTTAATTAGACAAAAATGGGAATGATGAGGAGTAGGCAAATATGTATGTATATGTGATAAGGAGAAAAAATGGGAAAACAATAATAATATTTATATATAGGAGTGTATATATATATTTAGGTGCATATACATATAGGTGTATATAATGAATGGATATGCTAGTATTTGTACAAAAAAATATGTATGCATATGTGATAAGGAAAAATGGAAAACAATGATAATATATATAGGAGTGTATATATATATATATATATATATATATATATTTGTTTAGGTGCATATACATGTGGGGGTATATAAGATGAATGTGTGCTAGTATATGTATATACAAAGAATGTATATATATGAGATAGGGAAACATGAAAACAAATAAAAGTATATATATATATATATATATATATATATATTTATTCTCATGAGTATATACATGTAGATGTATATAATAAGGTGTATGTCAATATTTGCACGTACAAAATAATATGTGGTAAGAGAAAATATATATAAACGTGCGTGTTGGTCTAAGTATATACAGTAATACGTACACACGCAGTAATAACGATTGGTTACGATTTTAACGCAATTCGAAAAATTCGCATGAATAGGGTGCTAAGTATACAATTTCGGTGTAGGTGATTGTAGAAGGAATTAAAGGAGGTACTAGGAGGCGTCACCATTCGAATTAGGGATATCCGATAAATCGAGGTAAGGGGTATTATTTAACTCAGTTCTGATGATGCATTTTTGTTTCACCGATAAATGATTTTATGAAAGAGAATGTGATTTGAAATGATTTATCAATGCTTTCATACTTGCGAAGCATGTTTTAATTTGTCGAAATGTTCCCCGAGTACTTTCCATGTTGTGAAATGAATTTCCTAAGGTATGAAGCATATGGATGTTTTACATTTATTTATGTTTTTATATCCATATCGTTAAAGAAACTTTTGACAATTTCAAAAATATGTAAGAAAAGAAACTTGTTTTCGAAAGGGGATTGTGGGGGTCACCTCTTGAGTCCTACGGGAACAAAGTGCCACACAGTCTTTAGGTTTTATGAAAGAGTTTTCAGATTACAAAGAATTCGATTTTATTACTCGATATGAGTTTATGAGTTATAAAACCCAAGAAAGATTTTGGAAACTCTGTTTTGAGACTATAGGCTTCATGCATGGTTACTTCTTGTGGTGTTCCGGCTACACCACTTGGGGTGCCGGTACTGTGAGACCTGAATTTAGTTAAAATACGAAATGAGTATGTTCGTGAAAGGAAGAATTGAAATGGTCCCAAATTAAAAGAATGGGATTCGGACTAGAAATAACGATTTAAAATGCGAAATGAATGAGTATTCGTGAAGAGAAGTCGGGTTAAATTAATCCCGAACACGTGCAGGGCAAAACGATCAAAAGATCGAAATTCGGTATAAACCCGATAAGAAAATTTTATTAAAAATAATGGATTTGAGAATCTTGATCAATATCGAAGAAATAATTAAATTTCGAATTAAATTGATCAAGATATGAATTTACTGGAATTAATCAAAATTTTCGTTCGGGACAATATCCCGAAAATACAAAGAAAATATATCGAAAAGGGTTAAAAATATAATAAATAAATTAAATAAAATTATTTGGAATAAAAAATTGATTTTTTTAGATATTTTTGAATATTTTTGAATATTTTAATGAATAAAATAATAATAAACTAATTTATAAATAATAATAAATAAAAATTAAATTAAAAAAAAAGAAAGAAAGAAAGAAATCGGGAAAACCCCAAAATTTGGAAATCGAAAGCGAAGCCCGAAAATGACCCGCAAGAACCGACGAGCCCGAGGACACACCGGCGATCCTTGACCGTCGACGAGCAGCCGAGGAGAAAGAGGAGAGGCCAGCGATCTTCAGGACACCGGAGACGCGTTGTGTAGTGGCCGGAGGACGTCGATCAGAGGAGAGGAAAAACCGAAGAGAAAAGGGGCGATTTTCGACGGACCACGGTGACTGGGCTCGAACGGCAGGCACCGGTGTGATCGGGAGGATGAGCCGGTTCTTTTGAGACTAGTATTGGCCGGTGAAATTACCGAAATCCAACGGATCGAGGGAGAGAAGGCCGAGAGGGAGAAGAGAGGAACGGCGGCCACCGACGGTGATTCGGTCCCGATCGAGGCCAGTCGAAGGTTGCCCGGTCAAAGACGAGTCGAATGGCGCCAGAAACGAGCCGAGAACCTGTCGGAAACACCATGAACGGTGACGGAAAGGCCTGAACCGGTACGGACCGATTCAGCAAAGAGGTGAAACGGACTGAACTGGCTGAACCAGACCGGTCTGAACCGGGTTGAACCGGACTGAACCGGTTCAGCCAAGAAAGAAAGGAAAAAAGGAGAAAAAGAGAAAAAGGAAAAAGGGGAAAATTTTCGGGGATACATCAGACTTCGGGTAAGTCGATACGAGGTCAAAAGTGATCGATTTGATTTTTGCGAAATTTATTTAAATTATATTTAATCGAAAAGTAACCCGGGATTAAATATATAATTGTACAGTTTTACGACAAAGCCCGAACAAGAGCCGATTGAGCTCCGATTTTTATACCCCGCATCATATTGGGTAAGTATATTTTAATTTCGATAATATGAGTCCTTTAATACAGAGTTTCGATTATTTTACGAAATTTATGGATTAATTCTGTATAAAAAGGAATATTTATCGGAATTGCAACGTAATTACCGTAAATAGTGTACGGGCTATCCAATAAGTTTGGAACGAAGCCTGATGATTATTGATAATCTGAATGAGCCAAGTAAACCCGAAGAAGGGATTTAATAAGTAAAAACGGGCTGAAAATGGGTCGAGGCCCATTAAAGTGCAATCGGGCCCAATAAAGTAAAACGGGCCCAGTACGTTAGATTCGATCAGTAAATGTGATATACTGATAAAAATAAGTGAATTAACCCAAAATATGTGGTTATATGCAGTTTCGTAGACTTGGTTGACACGCAGTTGGACTGAGAGATCAGATATTATCGAGACGAGATAAGTTTGAGCGTAAATCGAGGTAAGGGAATTTTGTAGGTGCATAGAGATTTCTATACGTATTTATTGAGGGGATTTAAAGGGCCTAGAATTTCTCTAAGTATCTAGAAAATGAAATTATAATTTTTACGAAAACCGGGGCATAGGTGAATAAAGAAAAAAGACGATATTGCCCTTGGGAGTAAAATTTACAAAAAGGGTAGTAAGGCAGATAATATTGCATGATTTCATGTTTTTAATGTGTTATATGAATATATTGCTTTGATTTAAGCAAATATGCACATAGGTTGGCTATTGATTTTATGAATTATACGAAAGGGTACCGGTTTGTACCGGTTACAATTTTAAAAGATGTTTTATTAAGATTGAGCCACCTATCATATTTACACGAGTAAAAAGAGTGCTAGAGTCTTACTCGCACTAAAGTTTATTGATTTATTACTCATGAAAAGCCGTACTGGAGTATTGCTCGTACGAGAAATGTATGTGTGCACAAAACCGTGCTGGAGCTTCGCTCGCACGAGATTTTAGATATCATGATATGCATAGCGTGGTGCTGGAGCTTCGCTCGCACTAGATGTGAGTTGACATGCATATAGTCGTGCGGAAGCCTCCTGTAGACTGTGTCACAGAGAGTTGAGATGCTCGCACGTATACTTTGAGACATGGGTTGGTTATCGACATAGTATTGGGGTGGATAAGACCTACGGCAGGCACCCCCAGACTATGATATGGGTCCACGGAGTACGATGTACCGTGTATGTCACACGGAGTACACTGTACCGTGCAGTCATGATGACTCTATGATGTTACTTGATATTCTGGCGGGTAGGAATTGACCCCACCTCCCGTTGCAGTTGTGATACGCCGCACACCGGGATCCGTGCAGCCTGGGATTACAGGGACAAAGTTAGCCATAGTCCTCGATTTCATACAGTAACCTATATGCCTCACATGATATCATACGGTCTGAATAGACCAAGACGAACCCGAAGGAGGGGTAATGTCCCAATTTATGTTTTTAAATGAGATGCGATTTAAATGAATCAAGGTATTCCCGAGAGATGGGTTTGACCTTGATGAGGTTGTTTTATGATGAAACAAATGAGTTTTTAACATAATGAGTTTATAATGAAACAAATAAGTTTTAAATGTGACAAGCATGAGATGACATACATGATGATTTTTCCATGTTTGTTTTATATGTCGATTTTATGATTTCTCTTATATGATATATACATACATGTGGCATAGTTTTAGCCATACCTCATGCTCCAAATATAAACGATTTTATATCATGACATTATCAGCACGTAGATAGTATAGTTATTTACCTGCTTACATTATTGCCTTACTGAGCTGTTTATGCTCTCCCTTTCATTTTCCACCCCACAGGGTACATTCAGTAGAAGAGAACGACAGTAGTCATATTCGATGCTTCTTATTAGGACCAGGTATACACATTTGTATAATTTTTGTATCTGAACATATAGATGCACAGTACTGTACATGGATGTAATATTGGGGATGTATTTATTTAAAATAAATTGATATGTAAATGAAATAGGAAAATGGAATGGTAAATAGATGAGAGATGACTAACACCGAATCATAGCCCAACTGTTTAGTAGTGTAACTGTTCACGACGAGTAAGGAAATGAAAAAGCGTAAAAGAAAAGTTACTCTGATTTTTAAGTAATTTGGGTCGTGACAGGTACGTTGGCACCTTTAGTACTTGACTCAACCTGTGTGGAAGATGTCGTGTTACTGGTGGTTTATGATGATGTTTTAGTAGTATCTCATGCCCGCGCAGCACGCATTAATGTTCCCCGCACGGTGAGTGCCACAGGTGCCCGTGCCCTAGCTATGTGCTAGTATATGATAAGAAATAAGAAGATACTACCCATGTTTATAATTATTATTGTTGTATGAACCTGATCCAGTCTACAACCCCCCTTACCATGGCCATAGGTATGATGACTCTCCACGGAGAATGACACGTATCGCATGACTTAGTTATAGCCTAGTCTCCTCGATTTGATTATGAAAATCGACTATGATGAATGAATATGTGTTTTCATGATATGTACGAAAATTGGTTACGACCGATATGATTCATGAAATGTTTACGAAATGATTATGAAATATTCATGAGATGTTTACGAAATGATTATGAAATATTCATGAGATGTTTATGAAACGATTATGAAATCTTCATGAAATGTTTACGAAAAGATTATGAAATATTCATGAAATGTTTATGAAACGATTACAAAATATTCATGAAACGTTTATGAAATGATTATGAAATATTCATGAAATGTGTATGAAATGATTATGAAATATTCATTAAACGTTTACAAAATGATTACGAAATATCCATGAAATGTTTATGAGGATTATGCATGAAATGGCAATTTATGCATTGCAATAAGTTTCGTTCAATGAACAACTTCAAATGCTTTTATATATCAGAACTGCTTTAAGAGTATTATCTTACTGGGCTTTTCCCCAAAAGCTCACCCCTCTACCTTCAGATCATTTGCAGTGAATCTATAAACGCTACCTGCCACGTACACGACGTAGGTTGGTAGGAAGAGCTACCATAGGCTACTTTTGTACACGCAGAAAGGTATACATTTATATTCTTGTATCAGACATATCTGTACTCACAGACACATATATTGGGAATATCAGTTGGGATGTAATTTGTAAGAAAATGATGTAAAGAATATGATTCTTGGGACTGGGTTGTAAGATGATTGGTATTAATCGATATCGATATATTGAGTTGTAAAAGTGAATTGGGAAAGTATGCTTGGTAGTTGTAGATATCTAGGATTGTTGGAAAGCATGCTTGGTAGTTGTGGATATCTAGGATTGTCAAAAACAACTGAATTGCAAGTGGGTAGGCTCATATATAAGTCATTATGCTGCCAAAATTTCTATCGGCCATATAAGTTAAAGTATGGAAATTAATTATAATTACGAGTAAAGAATTAGGAAAAGTGTTTTGACACTGCACAGGAATACAACCTAAGTGAATATGGGAATAAGTGGGTAAATTATATTCAAAAAAAAATTTCTCGATTTCCAAGGGTCAAGTGTCGTTACAACACGTGTCCAGATGAATGGTGATTCAGACTGCGAAATGGTAGTGGTCTGTCTCCTTTTAGCCTATTTTCAGCCTATTTTCGACTGAAATTCATCCAGATTTAATTCACCTTCATATAAGAGAATTTTAATTAAATTGAGGGGATAATTAATGAAATAAAATGGGGATTAAAATAATTAATTAAGAAATTAAGTACAAATAATTCTATTTTCATAGAATTATCAAAACCACGCGCTCAATAAGGCAATCACCCGAACAGGTAGATAACTGCACTATCTACGTGATCGTGATGCCATGCTTAAACCGCATATTTATTTGTCATACTCCAAAACGTATGCTCATGCTTGTGTCTATGCCATGTAAAGCAAATCATGCAATATAAATCAGTGCACAGTTATTAAAGGATAGCATGGAAAAATCATCATGCGTAATCAAAATCAAAGCATAGAAAATCATCATGCACAGTGCACTTAAAAAAGCGTTTCCAATTCTTAACACAAGCTAATACAAAATCATTCACCCATCAGGACTCAGCCCCTCCTATGGACTATCCTGACCCACACAACTCATTTCAAAACATGGATTTATCATTCATCAATAGACATGTGAGATAGGCATATGATATAATAAGGGTAATAACTAGGACTATGGTCATATCCTCTATGATCCCAGGCTACACGGATCCTAGTGTGCGGGGTATCACCTCTATCTGCTTCAGCGCGGGAGGTGGGTCAGTCCAGCCCACCGATCCATAACAGAATCCATCGTCCGAAGACGGCATATATATCACACACAGTATAGCGTACTCCATGCTACTTGCACGGTACAACGTACTCCGTGGACCCATATCATCACTTCATACACTGTCACATCTCAATACATACGTGCAAGCCTATTTAATCGGTGTGGCACACACCTACCTGAAGCTCCCAGTACGGCTCCCAACATGTCATAAAATCACGTGTGAGTAGTCTCAAGCACGATAACAAGTATGATGGACATCTAGTACGAGCTACGCTCCAGTACCCTGTCAAAACTCGTGTGAAAGCAAGTGTGAGCTAGGCTCCAGCACAATGACATAAAATCTATGTAAAACTCTAGTGCGAGCATCGCTCCAGCACCAATGCATGCGTAGACATGTTAAATCTCGTGCGAGCAATGCTCTAGCACATTTCATTTCCACAAACTCATGTAGGTGACTCATTCTTTGCAAAACATGGTTATAAAAACCAAATCAAGTTATTTCTCGTGCAAATTTATTTCAAATGCTAGCCAACCTACCACACTCATGCTAAAAAGCTATAAGAGGGTTTTCAAAGCATCATGCTCTTATTTTCATGCACATTTCTCAATTTTGTTTCTTTGCCATTCATACACCCATTTCATTCTTATTTCCACAAATATTCTAGAAATCCATAATGCGCCCAAAATGCGCACAGATATCTCTACGAGTCCACACAATTCCCTTACCTCGATTCTCTGAGAAGCGAATCCTTCCTTCATTCCTTTCGCGTTTTTCGCGATTTGGTCAACTTGCTCCAGTTTTATCCTCGAGAGCTGCAAATACATATCAATCAAATGAGTCAATATCAATAACTCATATCCCAACTTCAACAAATTCGATATATCTTATTGAGCCTATTTTACCGAGTTTGGCTCATTATCACATTTGGTCATCATTATGCCACTTCTAGTCCCTTTAACTAGCAACACACTTGGTTACTTATCAATTACTTGGCATAAATGTTTATCCATAACCTTCCATCATTTATGCATTCTCTACAACACCATTTATACACATTTTTATCACTTGACAAATCTCATAATGTGGCTTCACCCAATTATCTCAAAATCATGCACATTGTCTCACTAACAACTTGATATAATCATTTTCATCATCAAATCAACCACATTTTACTTTCTCACAATTTTACTTTCTCACACTAAACTCATTCTAGGTTAAGCTTGTATCATTACATTCTAGGTAGTTTCAATCATCAATGCATACACCAATATACTCACAACAACAACTGGATGAATATACTTAGAGTTGGTGTATTGGAAACTCATCTAGCTTGACTTTCTTCTTTTCCAAGTTTGAAAGACTCCTTAGATCCTTCAATCCAATAAGTTGAATGTTGGCTCCAAGCTATGTTGCTCTCCTCAAGATGAACAACTTTGGCTCTAATAGCTTTTCCTCAATTCTTTTTGGAAGATGGTGATTTCTAGAGAGAGAAAGATTGATATTTTTAGTAAAAGTGGAAGAGGTGTATTGGTTTGTTGAAGAAGAGGGTTTTTTCGTGGGGTATTTATAGATTAAGAGGGATGAGATCAATTTGCTAGGGTAGGAGATCGATCTTCCTGTGGTTTTGTCCTAGAATTCTTAGGTTTTAGAAGGGGGAGATCGATCTACTTATTGAGGAGATCGATCTACTCATGGTGAGAGATCGATCTACTCTTTACAGAATACCATAGGGATCGATCTGCACTTAAGGGAGGATCGATCTAGGCTTAGCAGAGGTAAATGCAGATCGATTTGGTCATTGGAGAGATCGATCTGCCTTGGCAGATTCACTTGAAATGGCTCTGTTTTGCACAAGGGATCGATCTACCTTGAATGGGAGATTGATCTGGCCTCCATCTGCAGCCCTTCTATTACATTTTGCTACATTTTTCCAATGGTGAATTCCTATTCCATTGCTCCAATACTCATTTTGCATTTTAATCCCACTTCGAGCATAGAGAGACTTATTTCCTATGATTTTCGTGTTATGGAACTTATGTGTATTGTTTGGAAATCAAAATGGATACACAATTTCATGATCCATGCTTTATCATTCCATGTTTTAAGTCTTTATCTCCAGTCTGGATGCTTTAAGTTCTATTCATTAAGTTTATGGCCACTTCAGCCCTTATTTAACCTTTACATGCATCCATGATACTCATTCATTCTCATTTGCAATTCATTCACATTTGCATGATTTAAAATCATCAGTTTTATAATTTCATTTACATATATTACAAACTTATACATATATGGGGTCTCACATAATGTCACGACCCAAATTACCTAAAAATCCCTACAAATTTTTCGCTTTTTCATTTCCTCACCCGTCGTGAACAGTTACACTACTAAACAGTTGGGCTATGATTCGGTGTTAGTAACCTCTCACCTATTTACCATTCCATTTTTATATTCACATTCACATATCAATTTACTTAAACAAAATACATCCCCAATATTAAATCCATATACAGTATTGTGCATCTATATGTTCAGATACGAAATTATACAAATGTGTATACCTGGTCTTGCTAAGAAGCAGCGGATAACCGAGATGCGAGACTATTGTCGCTCTCTTCTACTGAATATACCCTGTGGGGTGGAAAATGAAAGGGTGAGCGAAACGTGCTCAGTAAGGCAATAATGTAAGCAGGTAGATAACTATACTATCTACGTGCTGATAATGTCATGATGTAAAAATCGTTTACTTTCAGAGCATGAGGTAAGATTAAAACAATGCCACATGTATGTATATATCATATACAAGAAATCATGAAATCGACATATCAAGCACACATGGAAAATCATCATGTATGACATCTCATGCTCGTCACATTAAAACTCATTTATTTCATCGTAAACTCTTCACTTTAAAACTCATTTGTTTAATCATAAATTCATCACATTTAAAACTCATTTGTTTCATTATAAAACAACTTCATCAAGGTCAAACCCATCTCTCGGGAATACCTTGATTCATCAAATCACATCTCTTTTAAAAACACAAATCGGGACTACCCCTCCATCGGGTTTGTCCTGGTCTATCCAGATCGTATGATATCATGTGAGGCATGTAGGTTACTGTATGAAAAATCGAGGACTATGGCCATCTATGTCCCTGTGATCCCATGCTACACAGATCCCGGTGTGCGGGGTATCACAACTGCAACGGGAGGTGGGGTCAAGTCCTACCCGCCAGAATATCAAGTAACATCATAGAGTCATCATGACTGCACGGTACAACGTACTCCGTGTGACATACACGGTACATCGTACTCCGTGGACCCATATCATAGTCTGGGGGTGCCTGCCGTAGGTCTTATCCACCCCAATACTATGTCGATAACCAACCCATGTCTCAAAGTATACGTGCGAGCATCTCAACTCTCTGTGACACACAGTCTACAGGAGGATTCCGCACGACTATATGCATGTCAACTCGCGTCTAGTGCGAGCGAAGCTCTAGCACCACGCTATGCATATCATGATATCTAAAATCTCGTGCGAGCGAAGCTCCAGCACGGTTTTGTGCACACACAAATTTCTCGTACGAGCAATGCTCCAGTACGGCTTTTCATGAGAAATAATTCAGTAAACTTGAGTGCGAGTAAGACTCTAGCACTCTTTTAGTCATGTAAATACGATAGGTGGCTCACTTTTAATAAAACATCTTTTAAAATAGTAACCGGTACAAACCGGTACCCTTTCGTAAAATTCACGAAATCAACAGCCCACCTATGTGTATATTTGCTTAAATCAAAGCAATATATTCATATAAAGCATTAAAAACATGAAATCATGCAATTTACCTGCCTTACTACCCTTTTTGTAAATTTTATTCCTAGGGGCAAAATCGTCTTTTTCCTTTATTTATCTAAGCCCCGATTTTCGTAAAAATTATTATTTTGTTTACTAGATACTTAGATAAATTCTAAGCCCTGTAAATACCCTCAAAATATGTATAGGCATCTCTATGCACTTACAAAATTCCCTTACCTCGATTTTCCTGTCGAATCTGACCTTTTCTCTGATGTCACGTCGCGCAATCCGATCTGCTCTCAATCCAATGTCCGGAACTACGTATTAATATTTCTTAGGTCAGATAACATACAATTTAATTGTATTTCCTATTTTCTGGGCTTAATTTAAATCATTGGGCCCGTTTACCCCTATTGGGCCCGATTGCACCTTAATGGGCCTCGACCCATTTTCAGCCCGTTTTTACTTATTAAATACCTTCCTCGGGTTTACTGGGCTCATACAGCTTACCAATAATTATCGGGCTTCGTTCCAAACTCATTGGATAGCCCGTAAACCATTTACGGTAATTACGTTGTAAATCCGATTAATATCCCTCTTTATACAACATTAATTCGTAAATTCCGTAAAATAATCGAAACTCTGTATTAAAGGACTCTAATTGCCGGAATTAAACTGTACTTACCCGATATGATGCGGGATACGAAAATTGGAGCTCAATCGGCTCTCATTCGGGCTTTATCGTACAACTGCACAATTATTATATTTAATCTCGGGTTAATTTCCGATCAAATATTTTTTAAATAAATTTTTTGAAATTCAAATTGGTCACTTTTGACCTCTTACCGACTTACCCGAAGTCCGGTGTATCCCCGAAAATTCTTACTCTTTTTCCTTTTTCTCTTTTTCTCCCTTTTTCCTCTCTTTTTGGCTGAACCGGTTCAGTCCGGTTCAGACCGATTCAGACCGCCGGTTCAGCTCGGTCCGGTTCGGTTCAGTTTTGGCCGGTTCAGGTCGGTTCGACCGGTTCAATCCCCATTTGCTCATTCCGGCGCCGTCCGGCTGGTTCCCGGTGCGATTTCGGTGCCGTTCGGCTCGGCTACACCTAGGCATTCAGAATCGGGCCTCGGCTGGGGTCGAAACGCAGCCATCGCCGGCGAATCAGCTCTTCTCCCCCGCGGCTGCCACCTCTCGATCCGGCGGATTTCGGCGGTTTCGCCAGCCGATACTGGTCTCAAAAGGACCGGCTCCTCTTCCCGATCACGCTGGTGCCCGCCGTTCGCCCCCAGCTGCCGTGGATCGCCGGGATCATCTCCGTTTTCCTCGCGGTCTTCTCTTCCTCCGTTCGCCGGACACGACCATCGTCGGCGAGCGTCATCGGTGCCAATGGCTTCGCCGGCCTCTCCTCTTGCTGCTCGGCCCTTCGTCGGAGGCCGTCGGTGCCCGGTGGTGGCTTGTCGGTCGGCCACGCGCAGTCTCCCTTTTCGGTTTCTCTCTTCTCTTTCTCTCTCCCCGATCGTTTTTACAGATTTCCCTTTCCTTTTTTTTTACAATTATTATTTTATTTAACAATTTATTTTATTATTAAAATATTCATTAAAATAGTCTAAAAAAAATCTGAAAATATCTACAAAATTAATATTTTATTCCAAACAATTTAACTTAATTTAATTTATTTTATTTATTATATTTTTAATCATTTTTCGGGTATAATTTCTCCGTATTTTCGGGATATTGTCCCAAAGTGACTTTTCGATATTTCTAAAAATTCCAGATCTTGATCAATTTGACTCAAAATTATATAATTTCCTCATTATTGATCAAGATATTCTAAATCCTTATTTTTAATTAAATTTCTTATCGAATTTATCCTGACTTTCGATCTTTTGACCGTTTTACCCCTACACTTGTTCGGGATTAATTCAGTCAAACTTTCCTTCACGAACACTCATTCATTTTATGATTTGAATCCTTATTTTCAGTCCGAATCCTATTCCTTTAAATTTGTGAACATTTTTCTACCTCATAAAATTTACGATTTAATTTCGGGTCTTACACATAAACATACTTTAACACAATACACATCCCAACTCATGTACTGGCAGGAAACTATCAGAAAATAAAAGTATTTACACAATATAAATGTCTCCAAAGCCTAAAACTTCGAAGTCGGATATTAAGAGTCGATAATCTGATACTCTTCACCTAACTTGTGGTGAAAACAAAAGAGGTAAGCTTTGGGAGCTCAGTAAGTTAACCAACACAAGTATAGGGATAAAAACTTATAGGATACTAATCATAATGCATTCTTATAACACTTTTCGTATAATCATTTCTCTTTCCATAATTGATAAATTTTCATATAATTCTTAATACTAGGACTCAATGATGCTCTGAAGGTCTTTCAAGAGGAGAGGGTATTCATATTCATGTAAACACATGTTCAATAAACCATATTCTGTAATCATGTTCTATAAACCCATGTTCGGTAAATCATATTCAGTAAACATATTCATGTAAGCATGTGTTTGATAACCCATATTCTGTAATCAAGTTCATGTAAACACATGTTCAATAAACCATATTCGAAAATCATATTATTTTTTGTAAATATATTCATTTCTATAAACATGTTCATTTCTGCAAACATTTCATTTCCTTCTGTAAATAATGTTCAGTAAAACAATGTTCTTTATTTGAAACAATCACTATAGTAACTCGTGACCAGGGCTGTATTGAAAATCTCATTTTCATAACCATTGCTAACTATTATATGCCTGTTAGCTGGATCATATCTTGCTAACTATAATGTTGTTAGCTGGTCATATCTTATTTACTATAATGTCGTCATCTGGCCATATCATTTGCTAACTATTATATGCTCGTTAACAGGGCCGTATCATTTGCTAACTATAATGTCGTCAGCTGACCATATCATTTGTTAACTATAATGCCATCAGCTGGCCGTATCGTTTGCTAACTATAATGTCGCCACTAGCTATATTGTTTACTAATTATAATGTCGTCACTAGCCGTATCATTTGCTAACTATAATGTCGTTAGCTGGCCATATCATTTGCTAACTATTATAGCTTGTTAATGGGGTTGAATTATCATGGCTAACTACTATAGCCCCTAAGCATGTCATAAAATCGTGGCTATAAAAAGCAGTTTGAGTTCATGTTTTGAAATTGGATATCAGTGAGGATATAAAGTAATGTATGCTTAATCCGAAAATAGTAAATGTGCAACTTAGACATATGTTTCATAAACTTTCAAAGCCTGCCACAAGTGAGATTTTAAAGCTTTCTTTTATGCTGATGTAAATCGATGCAAGCTTATAAATCTCACACACACCATATTATGCATAATGATGCAACCTATATTAGATGCATGGTTTGATAATACATGTAACTATCAGAAAACATTAAGAATGTATGACATGCTTTTCCATTCTTATAACTTATGGTAGCAAGAAAATTCAATTTAAACGGGCTATACAGGCTCATTACCCACCCTACACTTAAGATCAAATAACAATCCAATCCAATATTCTTATTCACAATCAGTAATAAATCTTTCACTTATACATATCGTTCTTATGGCCTTATACGTTACTCGATCATGGTTTTTAACATATGACATATCAATCCATAATTCTTATAAATCAATCAATCCCTTTACTTATACGTATAGCACATGTAAGCTTTGATCATCATTTGATTACTAATTTAACACTTGCGTATATCTCGTATGCTACTAACTTGTAACTTAGGAGATTAACTTACCCCGTATGCTATACATATTGTAGCAAGTGTGATTCACTCATACAATATAAGCTAACTTGCAATAAGCAAGATTACTTACTCTATATGATGCCATATTGCATCAGGTGCAGTTAACTTATCGTAAATGCCATGATGGCATATGTATAGAGAATTCAGGTCGATTGTTCCAATTACACCACAAATAGCTCTAAATATCTACAAAATCATATTAGACACTCAGTATTCATATCATATCTCATTCACACTTGCTAAGGCCACTTAGACACAATACTTTAAGTTAACTTGCCTTTGTGTTACAATTGTATCAAAGTAACAAAAGCTACTATTTCTTATATTTTTATCATTCCAATTGTACGTATCACATGAGCACTTGCTTATCACTAACATAACATCAAGATTACACTAAAATTGTGAAATTACCATAATGCCCTTTTTCTTGGCCAGTTAGATATACATGCCATATCATCATTTTTATTTTACAATTTCATAGTTTTCATGCTTAAGTACATGAATTTTGAAACATATCTTAAAAGCCCCATGAATTACTCATGAATTCACTTAGAAACCCTTATGGCTAAAAATACAAGTGCATACTGCATGCATATTCACTTCATTTTGGCACCATATATCATCAATATATCATAAATTAACCAATATATCTAATCTTAAAGCTTGAAAGCAAGCATACCATGGAAAACCCATTATCGTCGAATTTGTGACCATGCCTTAGAGAAGTTCTTACTTCAATCTAAAACCATGGAAATACTCTATATTAACCCTTATTCAATATATAAAAAGTTTGAGGATTGAAAGCAATAAGAGCTCCCTAGATATAGGTTTTACCGAAAAGGTTTACCTTTAGATCCTTGCTAATTCTTAAGGAATTAAGCTACAAATTTGAATATGTTGTAGAAGATAGTTAACAGAACATTTTTATAGAGAAAGCAAGAGTTAAAATGGTCTAGAAATGGTGCCAAAGCTCATGTGAACCTCACATGGTATGAATGAAAAATGGGTTTTGGTTTTTCACAATTTTGCCAAGAGAATGCTTGGCTTGGAGTGCGTTTTGTTTTCCAAATATGTTATATATATTATTAATTTAACCACTAGTTAATCAAATTACAAGGGTTCCTTTCAATTTCAAGTTCTTTTACATTTATTTTTATTATACCAAATAATAGTTCAATATTTAATTTAAACACATGGTTTTTACTACTTTAACTAAGTCCATATATGTTTTAATATTTTAAAACTAATAATATATATATTAAATTTAGGAATTTTATACAATTTTCACAATTCAGTAATATTTCGTTTGGTTTCAGTTCTAACTTTGTCAATTTTAATTTAAGCTTTAACCAAGTAGTTTTGGGTTTGTCCACATTCATTTGACTCTAAAAGTCAAACCATATTGACCATCTTGACCACTTGTTCCTATGAATTACATACAAAATAGCTATTTGCACGTCTTTCAAGAAAAGTCATAATTGTAATTTTATGGATCCAAATGGCTTACCATAGGTCATATATTATCATTTTATGATGATTTGGATATTTCTAGGTTAGTGCACACTCTTATGGGCCCACGATCCTCCTCATACACAAGCTATTCATTTTTATCCAGAAACTGAAAAACCACTATTTATAGATTCTTTTCAATTCTCTTGGTCTCATGACTATCTAATTGGGTCATATACATGTCCAATATATGAAAATTAGGGTTCTCACAAAATTACTCCTAAGAAAATCGACATTATAGTAGCACTTCTAAAAGCCATTTATGAATATCCTCGTGTTTACCAATGAAATCAAAACCAACATGATTCAAAGCATTTAAGCAAAGTCAATACCATCTTCATGTCCACCAAGGAGGTTCGACAAACAACAATTTTGTTCAACAAACTATTTATCTAAAATTTGTTCAAGTCTAAAATGGAAAATGTGTCACAACCCTTTTTACCCTCTTATTACCGAAAATCTCAATAAATTTTTTGCATTTATTCCTTTCTCTACTCGGTCGGGAATAAACTTACCACTACACTGTTGGGCTGTGAGGCAATAATAATTCACTCGCAATGTCCATTCTTAGTTAATAAAAGTGATGTCATACATTTGAACATTAATCATTCATTTATACAAAATATAATTTTTGACATCTACATCCCCTATAATTACAACTCAAAAAAACTATTGTTCTTTTACAATTGTTTAGATACAAAAAGAATCTTCATGTATATACCTTTTAGTGATGGATGGGAGCAGATATCCAAAATACAACGCCTCAGTCCTCACTGGGCTGCTATGTACGCTTTGTAGAGGGGGAAAGTAGAGAGGGATGAGCAACCACACGCTCAGTAAGGCAATAATGCAAGCATGGTAGATAACTACTCTATCTACATGCTGATAGTGTTATGCATAAATCATTTATAATAGGAGCATGAGGAATTAAAACTATGCCATATGAATATACATATATCATGTATCAAAATCATGTAAAATTGGCATATAAAACATGGAAACATCAACATGTAAATCTGTCTCATGCTCATTCTCATTTAATCTCATAAAAAGGGCAATTCATTTAAGAAACCTCCTTTTTAAATCACATCTCAAAACTTTTTCTCAAAACATATCAAAATCCGATAAAAATGGTTCCTCAATCACAACGTCAATATCATTTCTCAATTTAAAATCCCATTAGGCTCAACCCCTCCCTCGAGTCTACCCTGGACAGTTCGCAATCACACTTATATGTCAAAACATGTGGTCGTAAATAAATCAAATGAGACAGGTCACTATATCACAAGACTATGTTGGCCAACTATGTCACATATCATCCTAAACCACATGGATCCCGATGTGCGAGGTATCATGCTGGCACGAAGGTGGGTTAGTTCTCCGTCAGACTTTCTCAAATCAAGTAACCACCACGCGATACATCGTACTCCATGTGATCTACACGGTACATCGTACTCCGCGGACCCATAAGATGGATTGGGGGTGCCTACGGTAGGTCTTATCTACCCCATACGAGTGAAACCTCTAATCTCGAGTGCACGTGGGAGTACTTTTAATACCAGGTCCTAGCCCCTCATGGCCTTGCTTGCCCCTGTTGGGTTCCCTGATTCAGGTCCTAGCCCCTCACCCTCACCCCACTCAAGAGGTCTGTTAGGCCTGTTGGGTTCTCTGAATGAATTATGTCAGCTCCTAGCCCCTCACCCTCACCCCACTCAAGAGGTCTGTTAGGCCTGTTGGGTTCCCTGAACACCAATTCGTATCACTCATATCACGACCTCATACATACCACAATGTGAAAACCAGCGCGAGTTACACTCTAGCTCGAATTCATGCATCATAATAAATCACCTCATATGAGCAACACTCTAGTATGACATTTATACATAAAAATATGAAGAAACCACATACGAGCATCGCTCCAGTACGGTTATATGCATAAGAAAACCACTCAAAATTCACGTACGAGAAAAAGCTCCAGTACGGTTTATAAAGCATCGTCATAGTTTCAAACTAAAGTGCGAGCTAAGCTCCAGCACATTTCAAACATATGAAAACATCAATACACGGTGCGAGCTAGGCTCCAGCACGGTGTAATTCACATAAACATGATAGGCGGCTCATGAACATTCAAAACCAATCTCAAAAACATATTTAGCACCTCTCATGTGCTATTACACAACATAATTCAAACAATAGACAGCCTATCTAACCATTTGCTTAAAACAAAGCATTGGGTTTTGTGAAAACATTCAAACAAGTGATTTATGCAATTATTAGCCTTACTATCCTTTTTTCCAGAATCATTTTGGAAACCAAATCATATATATACTCATAATTATTCACATACATCATCAACCACTTTTCTAAACCATCATGTAAATTTACAACACCCTATATACCCACAAAATACAAGCAGCTACCTCTATATACTTACAAAATTTTCTTACTTGGAAATCACGTCGCAAGATTTTACTTCCTTTAAGCTACTTACTCGTGCGGTTTGATTCGTCTCCTTCGAGCTCTCTGAAACTGCACAAAGTCGTATTTCGCATCATTATAGTCCATTATAATCCAACTCTTGCGTTTACTATATTTGATTCGACTTATAGTCCCTATTAGCTCTCATAAGGCCTAGGTTCATTATTCTATTCATATCTTCAACCCAATGATTCTTTTAGGCCTATTGATTCATTCCCTATCGATATCAAATCGATATTAAGCTCACAGCGTTCCAATTTCATCAATTTTCCTTGATTTCTTCACTATGGCATTTATCAAGCATTTATCTACTCATTTCCATAAATTCTCTAAACTCACAATGTGGCTTCATTTACCCATCTCAAATCATCCACATTACTCCAATAACAACTTATCAACATCCATAAACCACCAACTCACCCAATCTACACTTTCTCACACTAGACTCATTCCATTTCTAGGTCACATACTAATTCCATCTCATCCTAGGTGTTTCCTATCATCCATACACATGCAAATCAACTCCAAAATCACTTAAATAAACAATGTACTTGGATTGGAGTATTAAAAATTTACCAAATCAAATTTCTCTTCTTGCTCCAAAGGGAAATGTTCCTTACTCCTTCAATACCAACAATGAGGTTTTGGGTTTCAACTATGTTGTTCTCTTCCTCAAGATGAACAACTTTGTATCTAATAGCCTCCCCTCAATTCTTACTGGAAATGGATTGATTTTAGAGAGATACACTTAGGTTTTGGGTGAAAATGGAAGGGTGGTGTTTTTTCTCGAAAATTGTAGATTTTCAGCGCCCTTTTTATAGAAATCACTTGAGGAGATCGATCTGCACTAGGAGGAGATCGATCTGATCCCCTTAAATTCCTCTTTTTCATGGCATTTTAAGCATGAGATCGATCTGTCGAAGCTTGAGATCGATCTGCTCCAAACATAGAGCTAAGGAGATCGATCTGTATGCTTAAGGATCGATCTTTTCATTACAGAATATTTAGGAGATCGATCTGGCCCCATGGGAGATCGATCTGCTCTATTTCATTGCTCAAATAAGAGTCTTCTGACTCTTCTAGATCGATCTCTCATCCTATGAGATCGATCTGGCCTTCATATTTTTCAGATTTTCTATAGTTTTTCTGCAGCAACTCGCACCCAAATGTCCTTAATTTGCTGTCATGGTCATTTTCTCATCCAACCACCTTTTAGACTTAAAAATGGCACCCATCCATACCTTATACACATTAAGACTTGCATGTATTCATCGTTTAGTCAAAGGTATCATATTCCAAACTAAATGGAAGCATAAGTTCATCCCATTTCACCACACTACTCATTTTGAGTTCAAATCACATTCATCACTTATAAGAACTCATTTCTTCATATTCATACACAATGAAACTTGTATGTACATTACAAATCATATTACACGTATGTGCATCGAATCCATGAACTTACATCAATTATACTTTACATTACAAGTCCATTCACTTTCATTTGATCCAATTACACACATTACAACTATACGTATACGAGGTCTCACAAAATGATATTGTGATATGAAAATATATATTAAGAAATTATGTCACTTGAAGTTTTTAAATAATATTAACAGAACATTTGATAATTTCTTAACTTTGTTGATAAAATTAAATATTGTCATATATAAAAAAATAAAAATTTAGATATTTTTTTATTAGGAGTAATTATTAGTGTTACTCTTTCTATAACGGATATTTAGCATTTTTTGAACACTCGTAACAGTAAAAGGAGGGTTGACGGGGTGGAAAGAAGAGTGAGAGCTTATAATGAAGGAATAAAATGAAAGAGTACTTTGGTAATTAGGAGAGGAGATGGTATTTTGATAATTAGGAAAATGGATAAAAAAATATCAACAAAATATAATAAACATAGAAATGAAAGGTATTTTCATCTTATTTAAGTGCATTATAGGTATTTTGATAATCTAGAGAGCTGGAGATGAGAAAATGGACAAGAGAGGGTATTTTGATAATTAGAAAAATGAGTAAAAAAAATATAAACAAACTATAATAAATTAATTTGTGATGGGTATTTTCATCTTATGTGAGTGTATTATAAGTGTCTTTTGGTAACTAGGAAAGTTGAAGATAAGGAAATGAAAGGAGAAAGTATTTTGGTATTAAGACAAGGAGAGAATATTTGGGTTATTATGAAAATGGGTAAAAAAATATCAATAAAATATAATGAATTGATTCATGAAAGATGTTTTTATCTTATATGAGTGCATTATAATGGTATTTTGATAATTAAGAAAATGAGTAAAAAAATATCAACAAAACAAATAAATGGTATTTTAGTTATTAAATTATCTATTCCTACCTTATTCGTCAATAATATTACCCTAAAGCAAATAAAAATTAACTTAGAATAATTATTTCATTCCTTCAACTAAATAATACATATTCCACCCATATTTCTTTTTTTTTAATTCAAGCAAATACATTTTCCATTTTTCTCAATCATGTTAATTCTTACTTTTTTTCTTAAGAAAGAAGAAAACGATGGTTTATAATTAAAAAATTTTAAATACACTACAAAAATTCATTTTTACACCCCAATACTAATACACCAAACTTCCCAAAAAAAACTCTTCCTACCCCTCAATATAATCATATAATTATCAAACTAACCACATCCTTTCACGTTCCTCTTCTTCATCTCTCATGATCTTCTTCTTCATTTGAAACTCTATAAAAAATCAAAAAAAGAAAAAATTGAGATTTCCTAAATCAAAATCAAAGGCAAAATTAGATAGTTTGGTTTAATTTTTGGGTTTTTCTGTTAGTAGTTTTTGAAATCTGCTTTGGGTAGGTGAAATCTGCTTTGTTAATCTTTCCAAAAGAAGCATCTCATCTGCTTGTTGATGTCTCATGGGCTTGGATATGTGCCTGCATCTCATGGGGTTGTGGACGCCTCACACATAGAAAAAACCTAGCTTTTTTCGATCTTCAAGCAAGCAGATCGATTTCCTTAGCTCTTAGGTTGGAGCAAATCGATATCCTCCCTAGCCAGATCGATCTCCTCAACTTTCTACCTAAGGCAGATCGATCTCAAGGTTTCGATAAATTGATCTCCTGCCTTCAAATGTCGTGAAAATGAGGGATTTTAAGAGGACCAGATCGATCTCCACCCAAGGCAGATCGATCTCATCAAGCTAAATCTATAAAAAGGAGCAGTTGGATCTGCATATTTCGAGAAACACTCTCACTCTACCATTTTTAACCTAAAACCTAGTTTTCTCTCTCTAAATCCACCCATTTTCAAGAAGATTTTAGGGAAGGCTATTAGACGCAAAGTTGTTCACATCTAAGAGAAGAACAACATAGCTTGGAGGCATTTTCACATTTATGGGATTGAAGGAACAAAGGAGCATTGTCATTTAGAGTGAGAAGGAAATCCAAAGAAGTGAGCTTCTAAAGCACCAACTCAAGTACATTGTTAAGTTTTACTTTTGGGAGTTGATTGGTGTGCCTATTCATGGTAGAAACTATCTAGAATGCAATGGAATAATTATAACCTAGAAATGGGTTAGTGTGAGAAAGTGAAATGTAGTGGAATAAATGATGAAGAGGAGACTTTATGGTGATAATGGTGTTATGGGTATGATTTTTTTAAGATGGTGATAAGGAATAAATTGTGAGACTTACCCAAAGAGGGTAAAATGAGTATTTGAGGCATTAGGTAAAATACATAGTTGAGTGTGAGTTAGCAATACTCACTTTAGTGTTTGGATGGATGAATTGCAGCTCCCGAGGATACACCGGAGCGAGTTGAGACAAAAGCACAAGAAGCTTAAAGGAAGAGAGTCGTTCCCAAGTAAATCGAGGTAAGAGAATTGTGTGGATTCTTAGAGATATCTGTGCACAATTTGGGTGCTTAAATGTTTCGCTAGGGTGCAAGTGATACTAGGAAATGAAATTGGGTGATCGAATGGAAAAAAGTTGAGTTTTGAGAAATGTGCATGAAAAACAAAAGCATGATGCTTTGAAAAACCTTATTTTGTTGCTCTTAGCAAGTGATTGGTAGGTTGGCTAACATTTGAAATGATTTGATTTGGTTGATAACCATGTTTTGCAAAGAATTGAGCCACCTACATGGATTTCGTAAGAATGAAAGCGTGCTAGAGTATGACTCGCACGAGATTTGATGTGTTTTGACAGGCATGAGTGCTAGAGCTTAGCTTGTACTAGTTTTCACATGGATTTTTATGATGTTATGCTAGAGTTGAGCTCGCACAAACTTTATACTGGTTTTGGCAAGGTGCTGGAGCATAGCTCGCATTAGATGCCCACCATACTTGTTGTCGTGCTAGGAACTTCGGGTAGACTGGGTGTCGCACCGATTAAATAGGTTCGCACGTGCATTTTTAAGAATTTGACATGTTGATAGCCGTGCTAGGAGCTTCAAGTAGACTGGATGTCGCACTGATTAAATAGGCTCGCACGTGCATTTTTAAGAATTTGACATGTTGATAGCCGTGCTAAAAGCTTCAGGTAGACTGGGTGTCATACTGATTAAATAGGTTCGCACGTGCGTGATATGATGTGTTAATATTGGTCCACGGAGTACATTATACCGTGCAGGTAGCATGGAGTACGTTGTACCGTCTTGAGATTGTGATATGCCTTCGGACGATGTTTAGATCTGCTATGGACCGGTGGGCTGGACTTGACCCACCTCCCGTGTGGAAGCAGATAGTGGTGATACCCCGCACACCTGATCAGTGTAGCCTGGGATCACAAGATATGGCTATAGTTCTCGAGAAAATTTCCCTTATTATATTGCCTATCTCACATGTCTTTTACTTTATAAATAAATCCATGTTAATGGTTTGTGGGTCAGGACAGTCCGAGAGAGGGGCTGATGTCCTGACAAGTGTTGATTTGTTTGAGCTGAGAAAGTATGTTAATGGTTTTAAAGTGCACTTTCTCATGATGAGTTTTCCATGCCTTATTTATGAAATATGCATGATGATTTATGTCATGCTTCGAATTTGATTTGTGCACTAACAAATAGCATGAACTACTTTACATGCCATTAACACAAGCACGAACTCATGTTTTGAGATGAAATGATGAAATGAATGGATTTGAGCATGGCATCACGATCACGTAGATAGTGCAGTATCTACCTGTTCGCATGATTACCTTACTGAGCGTGTTGTTTGCTCACCCCATTATTTTTTCCTCTCTACAGAGCTTTGAGTATAGACTGAGAGCGACTGGAGGATTTCCCTTTTTGGTATCCACTGCACCCCATCACGTAAGGTATACACACACTTGGATAATTTTGTATCTAAACTTTCTATAGCACAGTAACATTTTGAATGTAACCATTAGGGATGTAAAGCAATGTAAACACATGTAACAACAACTCTGATTTATTTATACAAGTGTTTACTGTTAAATTATAATACAAATTAAATTGTTGGTTGGATGAGGTAGACGTTGACACATAGCCCAACTGTTGAGGGTTTAGCTGATCACGATCGAGGTAAGGTAAGAACGAATAATAAATAATGTATGAAAAACGAAAAATTTATGACGATTTTTGGTAAGTTAAAGGTCGTGACAAAAGTTGGTATCAGAGCTTGCGTTGGTCTGACGTGTGTCCATGTCTTAAATACTTAATAACTTGAAAAATTACATCCCCATGTTACTGTGCTTGTTTAGATACAAATTATGTGTGAGTTGATGGGTTGACTATGAAATTGATGTGAATGTAGGGAATTGAGCATTATACCTAATACCAGTCGCGGTAGAGGGGCAAGAGCGCAAGTTAAAGGTCGTAAGGTAGGCCTGGGGGTAGTGTTGAGCCAGAAACACACGAGGCTCAGGATGAGGTTGAGATGGAGGCTGAGGTTAAGCATGCTCCACAGGGTCCAGAGGAAAGACCCGAGAGTAATGAGGCACGCTTGGCAAGGATTGAGCGGAGTATAGAGATGATCTTGGAATTGGTCACTCAGTCATTACCTAGAGTTGGGTGCAGACAGAGTCCCACTACACAAGGTGATGTCGAGCAGATGGCAGCTCCTGAGGCACGGGCACGGCCAGCCCAAAAACCTCAGACGATAGATACACCTACACCTCCACCCGCACAGGATATGCCTACACCTATTGATATACCACAGGGTAGTAGAGGTTGGGGTTACGGATGTGATCTGGATAGACTGTGGCAGTTCCATAAGTTTGAAATGTCATCTTTCAGTGGAGTTAAGGACCAAGTAGCTGCAGAGGATTGAATAAATGAAATCGAGAAGTTATATGTGTTCTTTGAGTGCACTACCACCGAGATGGTAGAGTTTACCGCATTCATGCTAAAGGGATCAGCAGAACATTGGTGGAAATTCACTAGGCCTATTTTAAGAGCCTGGTATATAGAGATTAGCTAGGATGTGTTTTTGGAGGCGTTTTGGAGATAGAATGTTTCGGATACTGCAAAGTGGAAGATGAAGATGGCATTCTTGGGACTGACCCAAGGGAACAAGATTGTGGATGAATATGAGATGACTTTTATCTCCCTGGGCAGATATGATCCCAATACGATGAGTAATGAGGCCGAGAAGATCCAAAAGTTTGTGGATGGATTGAGACCAACCATCAGGTCCAGATTAGTCCCCTTGGATATACCGACCTACGATGAGGCAGTGCGCAGGGCGTAATTGTGTGAACAATATGTTGAGAGGATCGCCTCAGAGTTTGGGAAGGTTGGTAAAGTGAGGGACAGAGATAAGAAAAGAATGGATAGAGGCTTCAGTTATAAGGGAAGTAAGAGATTTTTTGAAAAGAAGTCGAGGATCGAGAAGATCCAGAAGAGGGTAGTTAATCCTCCCATGTATTTGGCCATAACTCCAACTAAGGGAATTATGATTGGAGGGCCACATCCTGGTACAGAGCAGTGCAGTAAGTGTGGTAGGTACTATAGTACTCGACCATGCTATGGACCTCCTGCAATACGCTTTAGATGTGGGAAACCTGGGCACATAATCCAAGATTGCCCAGAGATGACAGAGAGAGCCCCACAGAAGGGCATGGAGCCAGAGAGAGCTCCAGTTGGTACAGTTACCCTGAGGAGGAGGGCTACAGTTGAGCAAAAAGGGAAGTAGGCAATGGGTGTGAGCAAAGGACGAGTGCACGCACTGAACCAAGACACTGTGGATCAGTCTTCGGATGTGGTTAAAGGTTCCATCCAAATCTTTGATTTAGAAGCATTTGTATTGTTTGATCCTTGTGCCACACATTCCTTTATATCGCCATCATTTGCATGTAAATTGTTGAAGCATATAAAACCCAGACTGCTAGATAAGATGTTAATGATATCTACCCCTATGAATGATAGTCAGTTGACGAAACATGTATATAGAAATTGTAAGATGAGGATAGGAGGTAAAGAAATGACAGCCAATTTAATTTTATTAAATATGAATGATTTTGATGTAATCTTAGGAATGGATTAGCTGGTTGTGAACCATGTAGTTATGGATTATAGTGCTAAGACACTGACTCTTCCAGAGATAGAAAATCTTATTGTAAGTTTTGTGAAATGAAATGAAAGACATGTTTAATATAAATGAGAATAGTCTAATTTTAATTCATAATACTTGAGAGATGAATCTATTTATCAATTGTGTATGTAATGTGATGATCTGTGTTACTAACGGTGGGAAGGATGATGTGAAGGGTTCATTGCTTATGTGATTGAGACGGATAAGGCACATTTTGAGTTGATAGACATCCCAGTGGTCAGAGAATTTTCAAATGTCTTCCCAGATGAATTACCAGGGTTACCTCCAGATAGGGAGATGGAATTTGGTATAGATTTGACACCTGGTCCAGAGCCGATATCTAAGCCACCATACAGAATGGCTCAAGTTGAGTTGGAAGAATTAAGGAAGCAGCTACAAGAGTTGCTGGAGAAGGGGTTCATCAGGCCGAGCGTCTCACTTTGGGGAGCACCGGTTCTATTTATAAGGAAGAAAGATGGAAGCCTCCGACTGTGCATAGATTATCGGCTGTTGAATAAGGCCAGCATTAAGAATAAGTACCCCCTTCCACGCATCGATGATTTATTGGATCAGCTTAGGGGAGCTCAAGTCTTCTCCAAGATAGATCTGAGATCTGGGTACCATCAGTTGAAGATACAGAGTGGAGACGTACCCAAGATAGCTTTTCACACCAGGTATGGACATTATGAGTTTATGGTCATGTCATTCGAGTTGACGAATGCTCCCGCAGCTTTTATATCATTGATGAATGACGTATTTCACCAATACTTGGATCGATTTGTTATAGTGTTTATTGATGACATACCGATGTACTCAAGATCTAGAGAGGAGTATGAACGGCACCTAAGGATAGTGTTATAGACCCTCCGAGAGAAGAAGTTGTACGCTAAACTCAGCAAGTACGACTTTTGGTTGGAACAGATCTCTTTTCTGGACATATAGTATCGAAAGATGGTGTGTCAGTGGATCCATCAAAGATTGAGGCAGTGATACAGTGGCAGAGACCCCAGACAGTAACAGAGATCAGAAGTTTTTTAGGTTTAGCTGGGTATTATCGACAGTTTATGGAGGGATTCTCGAGATTAGCCACTCCTTTGACTCGTCTCACGAGAAAGAGTGTTGAATTCGTGTAGGACGATAAGTGTGAGGAAAGTTTTCAATAGTTGAAAAGGAGATTAACCACAGCTCCGATTCTCACCATTCCTACCAACTCAGGAAGTTTCTCGGTGTATACGGATGCTTCACACCAAGGACTGGGCTATGTATTGATGCATGATGGGAAGGTAGTAGCCTATGGATCAAGACAGTTGAAGGATCATGAGAGGAACTACCTGACCCACGATTTAGAGTTAGTGGCCGAAGTGTTTGCATTGAAAATATGGCGTCACTATCTCTGTGGTGAGAGATTTTAGGTTTACTCCGATCATAAGAGCCTTAAGTACCTGTTCTCGCAAAAAGAGCTGAACATGAGACAAGGGAGATGGCTCAAACTTTTAAAGGATTATGATTGTGAGATCCTGTACCACCCGGGTAAGGGAAATGTAGTTGCTGATGCATTGATTAGAAAGCATCTCGGGTTAGTGTCATTTATGATAGTCAGGGAACATGAGCGGTTGGAACAGTTCATGAACCTCAGTTTGGATGTGACCCCGCCTAACGCTGATAGTGGCTTTATGATAGATAGCCTGCATTTGGAACCGAATCTGGTAGATCAAATCCGACAAGCTTCGCGAATGGATTAGCAGTGCAATGATTTTATCGGGCAGATACAGAGGGGTTCAGAGATGAACTTTGAGTTGAGTTCAGATGGATTGTTGAGGTTCAGAGGTAGGATATGTGTTCCCAATGATCCAGAGATTAGGAAGTTGATCTTGACAGAGGCTCACTCATCGAGGTATACGATGCATCCAATGAGCACTAAGATGTATCAAAACCTTCAAAAAGTTTATTGGTAGTCTGGGATGAAGAAAGACACTGCTGAATATGTCGTTAAGTGTCTCATTTGTCAGCAGGTGAAGGTAGAACATCAGAAGCCTACAAGGTTATTGCAGCTTCTACCAATACGGACTTGGAAGTGGGAGCATGTCACCATGGACTTTGTGATGGGATTACCGAGGACCCGGAGGGGTCATGATACCATATCAGTGATTATGGATCGGTTGACGAAGTCAACCCATTTAATAGCTATGAGAGCTTCCGATACTCTAAGCCAGTTAGCTAACTTGTATATGTGCGAGATAGTGAGGCTACATGAAATTCCAGTTAGCGTAGTTTCTTATAGGGATGTCTGCTTCACTTCCCACTTTTGGGAACGTTTTCAGGAAGTGATGAGGACCCAATTGAGTTTTAGCACCGCGTTTCATCCTCAGACAGATGGTCAGTCAGAGAGAACTATACAGACCTTGGAGGATATGTTGAGAGCGTGTGCATTGGATTTTGGAGGCACCTGGGATAACTATTTACCACTCGCAGATTTGCCTATAATAACAGTTTTCATGCGAGTATCGGGATGACACCATATGAGGCACTGTATAGGCGTAGATGTCGCTCCCCTATTGGATGGGAAGAGGTGGGTGACAAATAGATCCTCGCTCCTGACTTGGTTAGACAAGCCTCTGAGGATCTCCAGTTGATTTGTGAGAGGTTACAGATAGCTCAGAGCAGATAAAAGAGTTATGCTGACAGGAGACAGAGACCACTAGAGTTTATGGTGGGTGAGTCAGTGTTTTTGAAGGTTTCTCCCTCGAAGGGGATAATGAGATTCGAGAAGAATGGAAAGTTGAGCCCTCGATATATAGGGCCATTTGAGATACTTGATAAAATGGGAGATAAGGGCTTATAGGTTGGCATTGCTACCAGAGTTGACGACTGTACATAACGTCTTCCACGTATCCATGTTAAGGAAATACCACCTGGACCTGGCACATGTGATAAGGTATGACCCTTTGGAACTCAATGAAAGCATGATGTACGTTGAGAAGTCGGTTCAGATATTGGATAGAAATGAGAAAGTGTTGAGGACAAAGATAATTCCCTTGGTGAAAGTCCTTTGGCAACATCACACGGTAGAAGAGGCCACATGGGAATTAGAGACCTGGCACATGTGATAAGGTATGACCCTTTGGAACTCAATGAAAGCATGATGTACGTTGAGAAGTCGGTTCAGATATTGGATAGAAAGGAGAAAGTGTTGAGGACAAAGATAATTCCCTTGGTGAAAGTCCTTTGGCAACATCACACGGTAGAAGAGGCCACATGGGAATTAGAGAGTTTGGTACAGAAGAGGCATCCCGAGTTGTTCACGGATTGATTGGTTCTAATTTGGAGGACCAAATTTTCTAAGTGGGGGAGAATGTGAGACCACATATATGTAAAACCTTGTATATGAGTATATTGGATTATGAAATGAATACACGCAAGTTTTAAAGTTTATAGTGAGTGTAAGAAGGATATTTCTGTGAGTGAAATGTAAATATATTGGAATATGAGTAGTGTGCTAAAATGGAATAAAGATTTGCATGAGTTGTGCACTTTCATTTAGTTTATAATATATATTTTTGATTATACAAAGATTTTACACAAATTTTAATGTGTATAAAGTATGAATGGATGTCATTTTCAAGTCTTAAAGGTAACTGGATGAGGAAATGACTATGGCAGCAAATTAAGGATGTTTTGGTATAAGTTTCTGCAAAAAACTGCAGAAAAATTTGGGCAATATGAAGGCTAGATTGATCTCATAGGATGAGAGATCGATCTGGAATAGCCAAAATGCTCTGATTCGAGCAATAGGAACAGTGCAGATCGATATTCAATGGAGCCAGATCGATCTACTAAATATTCTGTAATGAGAAGATCGATTTTAAGGCAAGTATATCGATTTTCTTAACTCTTGGGCTAGAGCAAATCGATCTCCTCCCTAGCCAGATTGATCTCCTCAACTTTTTGCCTGAGACAAATCGATCTCAAGGTTTCGATAGATCGATCTCCTACCTTCAAATGTCATGAAAATGAGGAATTTTAAGAGGACCAGATCGATCTCCACCCAAGGCAGATCAATCTCATCAAATTAACTCTATAAAAAAGAGCAGTTGGATCTGCAGATTTTGGGAAACACTCTCACTCTACCATTTTCAACCCAAAACCTAGTTTTCTCTCTCTAAATCCACCCATTTTCAAAAAGATTTGTCGAAAGACTATTAGACGAAAAGTTGTTCACATCAAGGAGAAGAACAACATAGCTTGGAGGCATTTTCTCATTTATGGGATTGAAGGAACAAAGGAGTATTATCATTTGGAGTGAGTAGGAAATCCAAAGAGGTGAGCTTCTAAAGCACCAACTCAAGTATATTATTAAGTTTTGATTTTGGGAGTTGATTGGTGTGCTTATTAATGGTAGAAACTATCTAGAATGCAATAAAATGATTATAACCTAGAAATGGGTTAGTGTGAGAAAGTGAAATGTAGTGGAATAAATGATGAATAGGAGACTTTAGGGTGATAATAGTGTTGTGGGTATGATTTTAAGATAGTGATAAGGAATAAATTGTGAGACTTACCCAAAGAGGGTAAAATGAGTATTTGAGGCATTGGGTAAAATGTATAGTTGAGTGTGAGTTAGCAATACTAACTCAAGTGTTTGGATGGATGAATTGCAGCTCCCAAAGATACATCGGAGCGAGTTGAGCCAAAAGCGCGAGAAGCATAAAGGAAGAAAGTCGTTCCCAAGTAAATCGAGGTAAGAAAATTGTGTGGACTCTTAAAGATATCTGTGAGCAATTTGGGCACTTAAATGTTTTGCTAGAGTGGATGTGATACTAGGAAATGAAATTGGGTGATCGAAGGGTAAAAAGTTGGGTTTTGAGAAATATGCATGAAAAACAAAAGCATGATGCTTTGAAAAACCTTGTTTTATTGCTCTTAGCAAGTGATTAGTGGGTTGGCAAACATTTGAAATGATTTGCAAAAAAAAATGATTTGATTTGGTTGATAACCATGTTTTGCAAGGAATTGAGCCACCTACATGGATTTCGTGAGAATGAAAGCGTGCTAGAGTATGACTCGCAAAAGATTTGATGTGTTTTGACACGCATGAGTGTTGGAGCTTAGCTCACACTAGTTTTCACATGGATTTTTATGATGTTGTGCTAGAGTTGAGCTCGCATAAACTTTATACTGGTTTTGGCATGGTGTTAGAGCGTAGCTCGCATTAGATGCCCACCATACTTGTTGCCGTGCTAGGAGCTTTGGGTAGACTGGGTGTTGCACCAGTTGAATAGGCTCGCACGTGCATTTTTGAGAATTTGACATGTTGATAGCCATACTAGGTGCTTCGGGTAGACTGGGTGTTGTTTCCGATTAAATAGGCTTGCACGTGCATTATGAGATGTGGCGTGATATGATGTGTTAATATGAGTCCACGGAGTACGTTGTATCGTGCAGGTAGCATGGAGTATGTTGTACCGTGTTGAGATTGTGATATGCCGTCTTCGGATGATGTTTAGATCTACTATGGACCGACGGGCTGGACTTAACCCACCTCCCGTGTGGAAGCAGATAGTGGTGATACCCCGCACACCTGATCAGTGTAGCCTGGGATCACAGGATATGGCCATAGTCCTCGAAGAAATTTCCCTTATTATATTGTCTATCTCACATATCTTTTACTTTATGAATAAATTCATGTTTGAAATGCTTTGTGGGTCAGGATTGTCCGAGGGAGGGGCTGATGTCCTGACAAGTATTGATTTGTTTTAGATGAGAAAGTATGTTAATGGTTTTAAAGTGCACTTTCGCATGATGGGTTTTTGTAAGACCCGATTTTTATCGTATTTCCTTATAATTCACACATTGTATGGATATTGTTATATGTTAATGAAATCATAAGACAGATGATTTTGATCATATAAATATGAATGAAATAGTCGAACGTACGTAAAATCTGAAAACGGACAGTTAAGGATTTTCAAATTAAATTTATGAGATTTGAATTGTCCGAACAAAGATAGGAATTTTAAATAAGAAATTATAGTGGGTCCAATAAGGAAAGTCGGCCTAAATTGGTCCTGAACGTGTAGAAGGATAAAACGATCAAAGGATCAAAATCCGATATAAATTCGATTAGAAAATTAAAATATAGATTTAGGAAATCTTGATCAATAAAAGAAAAATTATTGAATTCCAAGTCTAATTGACCAAGATACAAATTTATTAAGATTTATCAAAATTTGGTCGAGACAATATCCCGAAAATATGGAGAAAAATACACCGAAAAAGGATTAAAATAAAATAAATTTTTAAATAAATTAATCTAAATAAAATACAGTTTTTTGTTGATATTTTGAGATTTTTATAATATTTTAATGATTAAAATAATAATAAAATAAATTACAAATAAATAAAAAAGGAGAAAAAAGAAACTAAAATCTGAAAACGAAACAGAAGGAAATCGTGAAGCCGAACGGAGACCGCGTGTTCACGAAGCCCAACGACGATCCGACGACCGACGAGGCCAGGCGAAGGCCAGAGAAGAGAGAGGACGTCCATGCGAACCTGCGGGTACCGGTGACGCGCCGTATCAACGCCGGAGGAAAAGTCGACGAGAAAAAGGGGCTCGATTCCGACGATCCACGGCAGCTGGGTGTGATCGGAGGGTACCGACGTGATCGAGAGGACGAGCCGATTTTGTTGGTACCTGATTCGTCCGACGAAACTGTGAGACCCCGTATATATGTATAATTGTAATATGTACATAGAAATGTAAATGGAGTCATACTATGAATTCATAAGTGAAGTATATGTGATTTAAGTCCATAAGTTTAAGGTACACACATGTAATGAGTGTTGTGATTGTACACACAAGTTTTAATGTTTATGAAGTGTGAATGGATGCTGTCTTCAAGTCTCAAAAGTAATCGGATGAGAAAATGACTATGGCAGCAAATTAAGGATGTTTAAGTATGAGTTGCTATAGAAAAACTGCATGAAATCTGGAAATATGAATGACAGATCGATCTCATAGGATGAGAGATCGATCTGGAAGAGCCAGAAAGCTCTTATGTTGAGCTATGGAACAGGACAGATCGATCTCCAAGGGAGCCAGATCGATCTCCTAACACATTCTGTAAAATATAAATCGATCCTTAATGGAACAGATCGATCTCCTTAGCTCTTGGATTGGAAGCGGATCAATCTCTCCTAAGACCGGATCGATCTCCTTGACTCTCTGTTTGAAATAAGATCGATCTCCACTAAGACTGGATCAATCTCCTTGACTCTCTGTTTGAAGCAAGATCGATCTCCCCTACTCGACAGATCGATCTCCTACCTTCAAAATGTCTTGGAAAAGAAGGATTTTATGAGGACCAGATCGATCTCCACCCAAGGCAGATCGATCTCATCAAGCTGAATCTATAAATATAGAGCAGTTGGATTTACATCTTCGAAACAAAACCAATCTTTCCTATTTCCAACCTAAAACCTAGCTTTCTCACTCCTAAATCCACACATTTTTAGTAAGATTTGAGGGAAAGCTATTAGAGACAAAGTTGTTCACATCAAAGAGAAGAACAACATAGTTTGGAGGCATTTTTCCACTTGTTGGATTGAAGGATCAAAGGTGCATTTCCATTGGAGCAAAGAGGAAATCAAATTAGGTGAGTTTCTAAATGAAATAACTCAAGTACATTGTGTAGATATTGATCTATGGAGTTGTTTAGTATGCATAGAAAGGGTAGAAACAACTTAGGAAGTAATGAATCCACCATGACCTAGGAATAGTCTAGTGTGAAAAAGTGAAATGTGTTGAGATTAATGATAAATGGGATATATTGAAGTTAATAATAGTGTTCTGATATGATTTTAAGGTGTTGTTAGTGAATAAATTATGGGATTTACCAAAAAGGGGTAAAATGTGGATTAAGGCATTGGTAAATGCAAAGATGGGTTATATTGACTAATGAGATCAAATGTGAGTTAACAACTTTAACTTGAGTGGTTTGGATGATTGAATCGCAGCTTCTGATGATACATCGGAACAAGGCGAGCCAATAGCGCAAGAAGCTAAGAGGAAAAGAGAGTCGCACTCAAGTAAATTGAGGTAAGGGAATTGTGTGGACTCTTAGAGATATCTGTGAGCAATTTGGGCGCTTAAATGCTTTGCTAGAATGCATGAGATATTAGGAAATGAAATTGGGTGATTGAAGGGTAAAAGTTAGGTGTTTGAGAAATGTGCATGAAAACAAAAGCATAATACTTTAAAAATCATGTTTTATTGCTTTTTAACAAATGATTGGTAGGTTGGCTAACATTGAAATGATTTGCAAAAGAAATGAGTTATTTTGGTTTTGTTAACCATACTTTGCAAAGATTTGAGCCACCTACATGGTTTTCGTGAGAATGAAAACGTGCTAGAGTATGACTCGCACGAGATTTGACGTGTTTTATACACATGGGTGCTGGAGCTTAGCTCGCACTAGTTTTCACATGGATTTCATATTGGTTTTGGCATGGTGCTTGGAGCTTAGCTCGCACTAGATGCCCACCTTATTTGTTGTCATGTTTGGAGATTCAAGTAGACTAGGTGTCGAACTGATTAAATAGGCTCACACGTACGTTTTAAGATGTTTTGACATGTTGATAGCCGTGTTAGGAGCTTCAGGTAGACAAGAGGTCATACCGATTAAATAGGCTCACACGTACGTTTTGAGATGTGGTGTGATATGATGTGTTGATGTGGGTCCTCGGAGTACGTTGTACCGTGCAGGTAACATGGAGTACGTTGTATCGTGTTGAAATGTGATATGTTGTCTTCGGACGAGATCTGCTATGGACCGACGGGCAGGATTTGACCCACCTCCCGTGTGGAAGCATATAGTGGTGATATCCCGCACACCTGATACGTGTAGCCGGTATCACAGGTTATGGCCATAGACCTAGAGGTTATTACCCTTATTGAATTGCCTATCTCACATGTCTATTGCTTTGAGAATAAATCCATGTTTGAAATGTTTTATGGGTCAGGATAGTCCGAGGGAGGGACCGAATCCTAACTACAGTTGAAGTGGTTTGAGATGAAAGTATGTTAATGGTTTTCAAAGTACACTAATGCATGATGTTTAATGCCATGCTTACTTGTGAAATATGCATGATGATTAATGACATGCTTTACTTATAAATTATGCATGATGGTTAATGCCATGCTTTGAATTGAATTGTGCACTGGTTTTTAATAGCATGAATGTTTTACATACCATTAACACAAGCATGAACTCATATTTTGAGAAACGAGGAAATGTATGCTTTGAGCATGGCATCACGATCACGTAGATAGTGCAGTATCTACCTGTTTGCATGATTACCTTACTAAGCATGTGGTTTGCTCACCTCCCTTATTTTCCCCCTCTCTACAGAGATTTAAGTATAGAGTGAGTATGACTGAAGGCTTTCCCGTTTGGTATCCGCTGCATCTCATCACTAAAGGTATACACACTTGAATTATTTTGTATCTAAACTAGACATAGCATAGTAGCATTTTGTATGTAAACATTGGGGATGTAAAGAAATGTAAACACTTGTAAACAGTAACTCTGATGTATTTATAAAAGTGTTTACTTTTGAAATTAAATTGTTATGGATGGATGAGGTAAACATTGACACACAGCCCAACTGTTGAGAGTGTGGTTGTTCACGATCGAGGAAGGATGATTAATAAATGACACATGAAAATGCGAAAAATTTGTACGTATTTTAGTAAGTTAAGGGTCGTGACAGAAATGGCCGGAAACGATCGGCGACGGTGAGGGCCCAGAAACGGCACCGTTTTGGCCGAGAGGAAAAGGGAAAGAAAAGGAAGGAAAGGAAAAGAAAACAAAAAGAAAGAAAGGGGAAAAGGAAAGAAATTTTGCCGAGGACGTCTCGAGATTCGGGTAAGTTGACCGATAGTTGAGATTGACCTACGGTTAAATTTTAAAAATTAATTTAATATTATATTTAATGGAAAATAATCCAGATTAATCTAATTGTGCAGTTCTACGACAGAGCCCGAACAAGAGTCGATTGAGCTCCAATTTTTGTACCCCGTATAGCATTGGGTAAGTACACTTTAATTACGACAATTTGAGTCCTTAATGCAGAGTTAAGATTATTTTACGGATTTTACGGATTAATTCTGCATAAAATGAATTGTATTCAAAATTTTAAAGTAATTATTGTAAATAGTATACGGGCTATCCAATAAGTTTTGAAACAAAGCCCGATGAGTATTGATAAGCCAAATGAGCCTAATAGACCTGAAGAAGGGATTTAATAAGTGAAAACGGGCTGAAAAAGAGGTCGAGGCCCATTAAGGTGCAATCGGACCCAATAAAGTAAAACGGGCCTAGTGTTTTAGATTCGATCAGTAAGAGTGAAATACTAATAAATATATTAGAACTGACCCAAATACATGGTTATATGTAGCTTCGTAGACTTGGTTTGAAGCGAATTGGACTGAGAGACCTGGCACGGTCGAGACAGGATAAGCTCACACGTGATTCCAAGTAAGGGAATTTTACGAACTGCTAGAGGTAAATTTACACAATGTCAACCTCATTTACATTCCCTAAAATTGTCTGAAGGGTCTAGATTTAAAATAAGAATTTTGGTGCCCGGATGGACAAATGACCAAAATACCCTTGTGAAGGGTAAAATTTCTAAAATTAGGAAAAGTTGGGAGAAGCAAGAACAAGAGGTTTCTGCTTGGTTTTTAGGTGTTTTGACACGTGCATGGGTAGGCTGGCTAGCTTTTAAATAAAAATGCACAACATTGCATATTTTCAACAATGTGATTTCTTTTGGAAATTGTTTTGAAATAACAGAGCCGCCTACGTGATTTTATGAAAATGTGATGTGCTAGAGCTCAGCTCGCACGAGTTTTGATTTGTGTGATGCATGCATTAGTGCTACAGCAGGGGCTCGCACTAGGGTTTTACATGCAGTGGTGCTGGAGTCTAACTCACACCAGATTTTCACTTGATTTTTATGACAGAGTGTTGGAGCCTAGCTTGCACTAGTTTTACATGATTTTGACAGTATGCTGGAGCTTATCTCGCACTAGATCTTATGAAATTATGAAACGCGTGCTAGAGCTTGGCTCGCACGAGATTTTCCTTGATTTTATAAGAGTGCTGGAGCATCGCTCGCACTGATTTTGTGAGACATGCGATGAACCGTGCTTGGAGCTTCGGGTAGACTGTGTGTCACACTGATTAAATATGCTCGCACGTGCGTTTTGAGACAGGCACGATTATGGATATGAGATATGGGTCCACGGAGTACGTTGTACTGTGCATATCGCATGGAGTACATTGTACCATGCTATATTATATTTATGTGGCATCTTCGGATGCGAGTGGCATCTTCGGATGCAAGTGATCAGGCAAGACCGACGGGATAGACTGACCCACCTCCCGAGGTGATTCTCGATATTGGTGAGACCCCGCACACAGGATCCATGTAGCAGTGGGATCATGAGGATATGGCCATAGTCTTTGTTAATTGCCTGATATATATATATATATATATATATATATATATATATATTGCCCAGTCTCGCATGTTATTACTTGAAGTTTTTTAGAATCATGTTTTTTGGACTTTTGTGTGAGTCTGGATCACCCGAGGGAGGGGTTGGATCCTGACTGAGATATGATTTTGATGAGAATGAAACTGGGTTTTAAACTGAAACTTGCATGAAGTTATTTTCCCTGCTATTTAAACTCATGCGTGATGTAAATTGATTTTACATGAGATTCATTTGTGTGGCATATGAGTATGCGTGAACGTTTATTTGTAAATTATGTGGAGAAATGGTGGTTTATGCATGGCACAACGTTCATGTAGGTTGTATGGTTACCTACTTGTTCGTAGGATTGCCTTACTGAGCTTGATGTGCTCACCCCTTTCATTTTTCCTACACAGATTTCTTTCAATAGACTTCGAGACAACTGAGTACTGCGTTCCTGATATCCGCTGCTACCCATCATTTTGAGGTATATACACTTGTACATATTGTATCTGAATAAGAATAGCACAGTAATATGTTTGTAGTAACTTTCGGGGATGTATAGACATTGTAAACACTTGTAAATGAATGGTGGGACTGGCATTAACGCACAGCTCAATAGTTAGTGGAGTGTGGTCCTGATCAGAGGACAGGTAAGTATGAAAGAAATAGCAAAAAATTTATTACGAATTTTGAGTAGTTGAGGTTGTGACAGTTTTCCATGCCTTATTTATGAAATATGCATGATGATTTATGTTATGCTTCGAATTTGATTTGTGTACTAACAAATAGCATGAATTGCTTTACATGCCATTAACACAAGCACGAACTCATGTTTTGAGATGAAATGATGAAATGAATGGATTTGAGCATGGCATCACGATCACGTAGATAGTACAGTATCTACTTGTTCGCATGATTGCCTTACTGAACGTGTTGTTTGCTCACCCCCTTATTTTTTCCTCTCTACAGAGCTTTGAGTATAGACTGAGAGCGACTGGAGGCCTTCCCTTTTTGGTATCCATTGCACCCCATCACGTAAGGTATACACACACTTGGATAATTTTGTATAGCACAGTAGCATTTTGAATGTAACCATTGGGGATGTAAAGCAATGTAAACACATGTAACAGCAACTCTGATTTATTTATACAAGTGTTTACTTTTAAATTAGAATACAAATTAAATTGTTGGTTGGATGAGGTAGACATTGACACACAGCCCAACTGTTGAGGGTTTAGCTGATCACGATCAAGGTAAGGTAAGAACGAATAATAAATAATGTATGAAAAGCAAAAAATTTATGACGATTTTTGGTAAGTTAAGGGTCGCGACAACATTAATAGCTACTTTCACTCAAAATGTCAAATGTTTTCATTTTTTCCTTTATTTGTAAAAATTATGGACAATAAAAATCAAGAAGAAATTAGGGTTTAGTGGAAGAGGGAAGAAAGCTTGAAAAGGAAAAAGAAATTGAAATTCTTTTATTAATTTATAATTTTATTAAAGTTAAAATTAACTTGTTATATGAGGTTATTTTTGTCTTCAAATTATTTAAACTATAGAGGTTAAATTTTTGGTGTATTTATAAGCTTTCTTTAGAATTTGCTTGCAAAATCCAAGCAAAAGCAAAATAAAAATTACATTTATCCTTTTGTTCCCCGAGAGCTTCCATGCACGGTTTTCAATATACTAAACACCATAGTAGCTCACTTACATAGACTTCAGTAGACAACATTAATTTTTGTAATGTATAAGGTTCGTATATGTTAAGTGTATAAGTAAATGATTGAACTATGTATGGTACTTATACATATAAGTATATGTTTATGTGATTGTGAATAAGAAATATTGGATTGGAATTGTTATGTAAACTTCATTGCAAGGTTGGGTATTGAGCTTATATAGTCTGGTTATATTACAAGAATTTCCTTACTACTGTAAGTTATAAGAATAGGAAAACATGTCGCTAGACTTGCTCAAAGGTCGGGCTACCTGCCCAAGCCCGAAAGCCCATTAATATTTGGTCGAGCTTGAACAAAAATATCAAAGTCAATTAACAGGGTTTGGCAATGTTTTTAGACCTATTTAAAAATCGGGCCGAGCCTACACATGCTCATTTAAAGCCCGAGCCTAGCTCGACCGGGCTGAAATATAAATTAAAAATAAAATAAAATTTTTTAATATATTTACTAAATATAATGTATTATATGTATATAAAATATTATTGATTAATAAATATGATTATATATACTTAATATGAAAATTGACATGTAAATTTTGACAAATCAAATTAAGTTTCAAATGGACTAAAAGAATAAAAAAACAAATAAATAAAAAATTAAAATACAAAAATAAATAAATAAAATCAGGCTGGGCCAAGCTCGAGTTTATAGTTTAAAAAAAAAAAGGGTCTGGACTAAAAGTCAGGTCCGTTTTTATGAGCCAGGCTGAGATTAGGCTTACATATAAGTTACCATTGTATAGCTAGGCTCGACCTGAACCTAGCCTCGCCCCGGTCCAGCCCGACCGATGAGTAGGTTTACATGTCATACATTCCTTATGTTTTTTTATCGTTTCATATGTTTTCAAAACCATGCTTTGAGTTTCCACTACATCTTTATGAATAGCATGGTGCTTATGAGATTTAAAAACTTACATCGATTTTTATCTGCATAAAGAAAAACTTTAAAATCTCACTTCTGGCATGTGTTGAAAGTTTATGAAGCTTATGGCTTATTTTGGCTATATCTACTATTTATGAATTTAAGCTTATTCTGATTTTTATTTACACCGTATCAGATTTCAAAAAATATGGTTAGATTGTTTCTAAACTTTCGGAACGTATTTTAAACTTTTAGAGATATATGGCACTTCATATTATTATTAAATTAATAAAGCAATTGGGACAAAAAGGCATCTCATGATGACCTCTCTTAGGCTCGTTAATTTACTGGTGGGATTATCAAATAGTATAAGTCCGACAATCAACATAGACCTATATTGAAACCAAAATTACAGGTTCAACATCACCATAGACCTATTTTCCATACTAGGATTATCTGACTATAAGGCACTATAGGTCCAACAATCGTCGTAGAACTATATTGAATCGTACCCTTGTCCCGAGGTTGTAAGCTTGCTAAATTATCAGTGTGATAAGTCTTTATTGATCACTTTAGGGGAGTTGCCTAATCTCAATCAGAAATCAGTTACTAAATGAACATCATTTACCGAACAGTGTTTTTCTGAAGAAAAAAATTGATTCACAAAACGTTGTTTATATGAAATTAGATTTTCGCAAGTATTATCGATTTTCAGAATTATAAGACGGATCAAAAAACTGTTTATAAGAAATCTGTTTCACAATGTGTCACTATTTCAGATTGAATGAAAGTTATCGAAAATGTGTTTTTCGACATGTGCTATTGTTTTATTAGTGCATTGAAATGAAAAAAAAAAAAAACCCTCAGTTTTATAAGTGTACATTGATTAAATGTTTTTTGCATCGTTTCCCTGAACTAAACATTCATAACATGACATGTATTGTCATGTTAGAATGTATACGTATCAGGAAGTCAGAATTATCGGATTAGAGTTCTGTGATCAAGCTAGAAGGTAAGTCGTGGTACTTTAAAGTATCTTTTTCCATTAAAAGATTTTGACAATGTCTAAAAAGGATGTTATTCCAAAAAAGAGAAAGTTATAAGCATCGAAATATTGAATGAATATTGAATATAAATGTTTTAATCGTTATACGAAATTAAATGTGATAAACATGTATTAGATTCAATATCATGTATGTTACTACTTCTATATTTGTGTGGTTTACCTATTGAGCTCTTTAGCTCATTCCCTTTTTTTGTTTTTCACCATAGGTTAAGTCTAGACTCCAAAGGTGTGATATTATTGACTACAGTATTCAGCTTTTAAGTTTCTGGCTTCAGAGAGCTTGCAGCGTATACTTGGTATACATTTATATTGTGCATATGCTTTTATTTTCATACAGTTTTCTACCAATACATAGGATGAGATGTGTATAAGGTCACTGTATGTTTACTTATGCAATTTATGGAGTCTTAGGATGTAAATAAATTTTTATTTCCGTAAGTACCGAAAACAAAAAAAAAAATTTAAATATTTAGTAAGTATAAACTTTGGAGGATCAAACGGTCTCAAAAAATTATGAAGTTTAGACATAAGGTAGATAATGGAGTGTTGCAGTGCACGGAGCCGTTAGATTTGAATTTCGACTGCTTATAACCCAAGATTAGATTGATAGTCTAAGATATGTCAAAACCGAGAAATTTCATTTGTTGAGAAATTTGAATATCAAGTTATTTTGAATGAGCTTTGATGTGAAATTAAACTATGACCTTAGCTTGAATACTTTAAACTAAGTTTGGCTGATAAATACCTAATTGTACAGCATAAGACTGCTCGCATGATAAACCATTGTCAAAGTGAAAATTAAAAATAAAAAAAAAGTTGGTCCTGTTTTTCGTACTTATGCGTAAAGTTATCAGATTGTCGTATTTTACGGGATGTTACAGAGGAAGAGCTGATGATGAGGGAATAAACTGACGGAGTACTTTGGTAATTAGGATAGGAGATGGTACTTTTAGGGTAAAAAAAATCAACAAAACATAATAAATTTAGAAATGAAATGAATTTCCATCTTATTTGATTGCATTATAATGGTATTTTTATAATCAGAGAGCTGACGATGAGAAAATGAGACGAGAGAGTATTTTGATAATTAAAATATGGGTATTTTGGTAATTAGAAAAATGGTAAAAAAAACAACAAAATAAAATAAATTAATTAGTGCAGGGTATTTTCATCTTATGTGAGTGTATTGTAAGTGTATTTTGGTGATTAGGAAAATTGACGGTGAAGATACGAGAGGAAAGGATAGTTTGATATTAAGACAAGAAAGTGTAATTTAATTTGCAAATGGATGAAAAAAATATATATCAACAAAATATAATAAACTCAAATTAATTATTTCATTCCTCAAATCAAACAATATATATTCTACTCATATTTCTCTTTTTTTTTCTATTCACACAAAATACATTTTTCATTTATTCTCAACCATGTTAATTCTTTTTTTTTTCCCTTGAGAAAGAAGAAAATAATGGTTTGGAATTGAGAAATTTTAAATATATTACAAAAATTTATATTTATACCCCATTATTAAATACACTACAACTTCTCACTTCCAACTTCTCAAAATTATAATAAAATCACCAAACTAATCACACTCTCTCACATTCTCACGTTCTTCTTCATCTGAAACTCCATTAGAAATCACAAAAGGAAGAATTTGAGATCCCCTAAACCAAAATCAAAGGGAAAATCATATTATTTTATTTAATTTTTGAGTTTGTTGGGTTATTTGTCTTTGCAATTAGCTTTAAGCACGTGAAATCTACTGTGTTAGTCCTTTCAAAAGAAGTATCTCATTTACTTGTAGATGTCACGCGAAGGCATGGGTATATGCTTGTATCTCATTGGCTTGTGGATGTCTCAGATAGAAAAACCCAATTTTTTTTTTCGTCAACGTTACTTTTTCTTGTTTTGTTTCTGTTGTTACTCTAAACAACAATGAAATAATGCTGATGTGATCTTTTCCACGTGTCTTAGATATTCTGCAAAAACAGTGAAAGTCAAAGAGGCGCAGGGATCTGTCCCTGCACGCGCACTCCGATGCTTAAGTCAAAAGACTGTTTAAGCAGAGTATTTGTAAGTGAAATAGAGATTAGGGTTTTTTTTATCATACCTGGTGTATTTATAGACATTTTTAGAATTAAGTCGGGCTTCATATTTTTCCAGGGCTTACGAATATTTTGGGCCCAAAACTATAGGATTCGGATCTGAGGCCCAGACGCGTGTCTGGGCTGCGACAGAGTTGTTAGATACTCTGTCGCGGACTCAGAGTCTGCTTTTGTGCGGATGAGTTCAACATGCGACAGAGGTTCGAAGACCTCTGCCGCAATCCTTGCAGAAGAGTTTTACCGCGACCCACTCTGTCGCCATACCGTCTGTCGGATTCATACTCTACCGCAGAGGTCTATCGCTCTTGCTGCTAGACTCAAAGGCGCAAAGGTATGCTGCGTGTGTACTGTGCCGCATGACTCTGTCGCCAAAACTCTATCGCATAACGACTCTATCGCTAGGGACTCTGTCGCATAGAGATTCTATCGCATAACGACTCTATCTCCATGGACTCTGTCTCATAGAGACTCTATCGCATAACGACTCTATCGCCAGGGACTCTGTCGCATAGAGACTCTATCGCCACCATTCGGTATCTGCCACGTGGCTTATGCCTCTTGGTGGTTGTATCTGACACATGGCTGTCCTCTGTTGGTCAATGTTTGTACACGTGGACTTTAATGGGTATGATCATTATCAATTGCTCCCCACTCTTTGGTAGGAAAATTTCCTACGAAAGAGTATAACTTTTTCTTCTTCTTCTTCTTCTTTTTTTTTTTTTACATTTGGTTTACTGTCCCTGAGCTGTGTCTGTTTACTTCAACTGCGTGGTGAATTACTATGCACGTGCGAATACAGCCACGCTTATATATATAAGCTCTCAGGCATCGTGACATCTGCTGAGTTCTCTCGCATAGGATCACTCTGTTGCATATTCTCCTTGCACTCTGTCACGACTCTATCGCCACTCTACCGCAACTCTATCGCTACTCAACCGCAACTCTGTCGCAAATCTTTCGCAACTCTATCGCTAATCTTTTCGCAACTCTATCGCTACTCTTCCGCAACTCTGCCGCATAATCATTACTCTATCGCGACTCTGTCGTGTGAACCAATACTCTGTCGCGTCGTTCCTGTACTGTTTGCCACACCTCTGTTGCAAACACTGACGCTGTAATCCAGTATCCACCTTTGCCTCTGCAAGTACACTTTGGTCATTAGGTAAAACTGTCGCCGATAGTTTTTTCTTTGTGGTTTTTCTTGAGTTCCAAAATGGCCAGTCATGGTGTAGGGAAGCATATAGAGCTAGGAGTTAGATCGACTTTGAAGGCAGTTGACATTCAGGATCTTACGTCGAGATTTCCATTGCCCGATGGATACTCCTATAGACTTCCAAATCCTCAAGAAAATGATATACGTAGTGTGTCCGACGGGGTAGTTATTTTTAGGGCATCTTTAGAGTTAGGACTCCGTTTTTCAATTTTCGACTTTAGGGCTTCTTTTCTTAGGACGCATAGGATTGCCCCTGGATAACTGCATCCTCACGCATGGATGCAATTAATTGGCTTTACCATGCATTGCGGATTAAGGGGTGTTCCTCCGTCTCTTCCCTTACTTGATACATTTTTTAGGTTTCGAGGTAGCCCCGGTTTAGTTCCTATTCCCTTCAACGGGTGTATAAGCCCAGATTTGAAAACAAGTTATTCGAAAAACCTGCAAATAAGCTTCATGAATTTGAATCGGAGTGGATTATTGTGGAGACGCCTGGGGGCCTGGATTTCCCTACTCGTTGGGAAACTAGACGTGAAATCCCTAAGGGCCCCCGGATTTCTACACTTAGGGAACAGTTGTCTTTAGATATTAATAGGTTATTAGTTGATAATCCCATTAATCTTGATAGTCTTCTATCAAATGAAAATTTGACGTCTGCTGGTTGGGGTGTGGGTCCCAATCCTATTGTCGGCCCCTCTGTTCCTCCCTCAAATCTTCCATCATCGATTCCTTCTGAGTTGAACCTTGGACTTCTAAGGTCGCAAGAGGATATAGGGAGTACAAATAGAGAGTCTAGCTCTGATAGTGAACCCCTAGCCGATCTGAATGACTGGGAGGGGTTTGGTTCAACTTTTATGGTTCTCCTGGACGATGATATGCTAAATATAGATTCCCTTCATGAGCATTTTGATTCTCCTGATGGTAACTTTTCATGTCATTTGATTTATTGTTTGTTGGTTTTGTCCACGTTTCTGAGAATTTACTTTGTTCTTTTATAGAGATGAGCCATATTAGGCGTTCTTTGGCGCGTCAAGGGTTGGAGGGAGGTTCGTCTAGCGACCCTATTAGAAAGAGGCCTCGCTTGAGTGATGATGTTCCCAGTGAGGCACCAGTTCCACCTCAATTGCCTCGGGCTCGGACCCCGCCTCCTCCTAGACAAGAGATGCCTCCTCCTTCAGAACAAAGGGATCCTTCTCGAGATAGAGGGAAGGCTCCTTCCTCTTCTAGGAGGGCTTTCGATTCTTCTGGACGGTCTCGATATGAAGAGCGTGCTGAGTGCAATATAATTTCGTCTCAACGAAAGAATCGGAGGCATTTGTACATTGAGCCGTCAATGGGGACTAGGCCAATTCTCCCCAGGATAGGTCCTGTTGACGAGAGATCCTATCCCGTAGATGGTGGTTTCATCATGAGGGGGTCTGAGTTTCAGGTATACCCGGGAGTGAGCGATAACGATACCTTGGATTCTCTCGGGGTGGCATCTCGACTGAGTTGGGCCACTATTCTCCCGAGGGACGAAGCTCAAATATTCAGGAATTATCTGGAGGGGGAAGACTTAGCTGATGTGGAAGCGCTGAGGGTAATCTTTATATTCTTATTTAATTTCTTTTTGCTCTACTTTGAGTTTGACTTTTTGTGTTTCTTTTCAGCTTACTCAGAGGACCGTGACCAACAATGCTGAACACCAGGCCTATCGAGAGTGGGCTGACAAAGAGATCCAGGAGTTGAAGGACAAAGTCATGGAGTTGTCGAATACTGTCAACAACTTATCTGGGCTCCCAGACGTGGGGCAAAGCTTAGAAGATTGGCTCTCGAAAGCGCTTCAGGATTTGAATCATGCCAATAGGGATCTTACTGTCGAGACGGCTAGGTCTAACAAACTCAATGAAGATCTTCAACAGGCCCAAGCCGAACTGGACAGTATGCAGTCTAAATATGGGTCCTTGATGGATCGCAATCAGGAGCTGGAACAATACGTCGTTGAACTAGAAAGTCGGGCCACTCCCTCTCTTAACCAAGTTGAGATTGATAGCATCAGGGCGGAGGTCGTGAAGGAGTACCGTCTTTCTAGAGATTGCCTAAAGCGAAAAGAGGACTTTTCAGTGCCATATACAAAATATGGTTTTTACTTCGCTAGATCCTGGTTGGAGAAGCATAGGGAAGGGGAAGAATTCCCTGAGCTTCAATATACGCGCGAGGCAATGTTATTTGACGCTCCTGATTGGACAAAATATGAACCAGAGGTTGAATCCCTTGATGAGCTATTTAAGAAGGCTGCGCAGGATGATCTCGCAAACCTGACTGGTCCTTAGGAGCCTGTGAGCCTAGATGATGCTCCCGAACCTATTGGTGCCCTCGACGACTTAGATGGAGAAGATGGTCAGCAGTCCTTAGAATGCGAGGGTCCGTCGGCACTTGATCCTCAGCCTCAATCTCGTGCAGACTGAATTATCTTTCATTTTTCTTTTTGAACATTTTGTTGTTCTCTTTTTTATTTTTGTTGGACTTATTCATACTTGTAAAGATTTTCTTGAATGAATAAAGTTAAAGTTTTATCTATTCATGCTTCATATTGCTTTGTTAGTTAACCTTTCGCTATTTAATCGCTTATTTGTTCATTTGTTGTTTTACTTACTCGTATGTTTATTTATTCATATATGCTCCCTAATTCTTGATAGAAAGATATACTTTCAGAAAGAATTACATATGTAAACATACTTTTTCTGAGGCTTAACCACCATGACGTGAGTGCGTCTTCAGTTCTTACGGCCAATACGTTTCCATTGCCTGGCCGCAGTGACGCTATTACGCCTCAGGCTTTTACGGCTTCTTTGTCTGTAACGCCTGGCCACAGTGACGCTATTGCGCCTCAGGCTCTTATGAATCGTCTGATTTTTTACGCCTGGCCACAGTGACACTATTGCGCATCAGGCTCTTACAGCTCGTCTGATTTTTTTACGCCTGGCCACAGTGACGCTATTGCGCCTCAGGCTCTTACGGCTCGTCTGATTTTTTACGCCACGCCACAGTGACGCTATTGCGCCTCAGACTCTTACGGCTCGTCTGATTTTTGACGCCTGGCCACAGTGACGCTATTACGCCTCAGGCTCTTACGGCTCGTCTGATTTTTTACGCTTGGCCACAGTGATGCTATTGCGCCTCAGGCTCTTACGGCTCGTCTGATTTTTTACGCCTAGCCACAATGACGCTATTACGCCTCAGGCTCTTACGGCTCATCTGATTTTTTTACGCCTGACCACAGTGACGCTATTACGCCTCAGGCTCTTACGGCTCGTCTGATTTTTTACGCCTGGTCACAGTGACGCTATTGCGCCTCAGACTCTTACGGCTTCTTTGTCTCCTGTCACAAGATTTAGATTTATAAAAGCTGAAGATATAATAGAAGAATAATCTGCATAATGATCAGATAATGGTATCTTGTGACAGTGTAAATAAATAACAATAATACGAGAATATAAAGGTTGAGAAAGAGAACATAATGATTAATTCAAATACAATTTCAAATTATTTGAGTTCCATGTTTTTCCTATTTTCTTCCCTTGCAGAGTTTCCAGGATGCAGGTGTTGGGTCCAATCCTTCGTTTGATTCTGTATGGACCTTCCCAATTGGCTCTGAATTTTTCGTCTTCCCTCAAGGCATTCGTGATATGTGACTTTCTAAGTACCAAATCTCCCTCGGACATCGGTCTATCTTTCACCCGACTGTTGTAGTAGTTGACCACCCTCTGATGATAGGATGTCAGCCGGATAGCTGCTGTCTCTCTATGCTCATCAAGCAAATCTAGGTTTTCCCTTAACCTCTGTGAATTCTTTTCTTCCACTAAAGGCACTACCTTGGATGACAATGTTTCAATTTCCACGGGAATCAATGCTTCAGTGCCGTATACAAGGCTAAACGGTGTTTCCCTAGTCGATACCCGACTAGTGGTGCAATATGCCCATAAGACACTAGGCAACTTGTCCACCCATGCTCCCTTAGCTTTGTCCAATCTGGTCTTCAACCCATGAAGGATAGTTCGATTACTGACTTTGACCTGTCCATTAGCTTGAGGATATGATACAGAAGAAATCCTTAGCTGAATGTCAAGGCGCTTACAGAATTCACGGAAGACGTCACAATCAAACTGCTTTCCGTGATCAGCATTCAAGATACGCGGGATCTCGAACCAGCAGATAATATCTTTCCACACCATCGCTTCCACTTTCTTCTCCGTGATTGTAGCTAAAGGCTCTGCCTCAATCCACTTTGTAAAGTAATCGGTGGCAACCAACAGAAACTTTCTTTTACCCGTAGCTAATGGGAAAGGCCCTAGAATGTCCAATCCCCATTGTGTAAAAGGAGTTGGTTGTACCGTACTCTGGGAGGGAGTCACTGGGGCCGTTGTTATTGGTGCAAACCTTTAGCACTTTTCACACCTGCAGGCTTTATCCTAGAGTCACAGGCAACTCTATAGACCCGGCTACCTTCACCTTTTCACCCGTAAATTCATACAATGGTGTCATAACAGGTCTTAATCTATCTTCGGATACATTCATTTTCTCGAAGCAATTCCAATAGATTAAGTTTACCGAACTTCCATTATCGACTAGAATTCTGCTCACCAGATGTTTCGCCACCACTGCGGACATTACCATGAGATCATCATGAGGCACGACAATATCACCCTTGTCTGCCGGAGTGAACACAATGGGTTCTTCATCTGCCTTCTCCTCCATCACAGCATGAACCTGATATGCTTGTCTTGCGTAACTTTTACGGGAAGCAAAGGAGCTTCCTGCCATCGATTCTCCTCCTGCGATAACATTTATTACTGAGCCAGACCCCTGAGAACGCGATAAAATCGTGAGGACGGGGCTGTAAAGGCGGGGCCCAAAGCGGACAATACGGTTGAGTGGGTCGCTACCGGCTGAGCTAGACGCCACAACAGTTTCTATGCTATCTAATTCTTCCGAATTATCTAATAGTTATTTTCATTCAAACGATCCTATGTTTTCTTTTTTTTTCCTTTATTTGTGAAGTTTATGGTCAATAAGAATAAAAAAAGGGTTTAGTGGAAGGGCGGGTAAAACGCTTGAAGAAGAAATTGATACTTTTTATCAACTTTTTAATTTTATAAAAATTAAAATTGTCTTTTTATTTGAGATTATTTTTGTTTTCAAATTATTTTTGGGTGTATTTATAAGCTTTCTTTGGAATTTGCATGCAAAATGCGAGCAAAACCAAAGGAAAAATCATTTTTGTCCTTCTATTCTCCGAGAGCGTCCATCTGCGATTTTCAATACACTAAAGACCATAGTAGCTCACTTGCTTATACTTTACCCGACAACATTGTTTTTTATAATCTCAGCATCCACTCCTGATGTTGCCCTTAAAACGACAACGGGGTGATGTTTTCCACCTATTCAAGTTGCGCTAACGACAAAAAGATGCTGTTGATTCCATTTCTTTCACGTATGCCTCCAATTTTCTACAAAAACAATAAAAATCAGAGAGAGGCAGGGATCTGTCCCTGCACGCGCACTCCGATGATTAAGTTAGAAAGCTGTGTTTCTGTATATAGGAGAAAGGAAATTTATATAAGCAAAATCAGAGAGATTCCAGTTTTTTCATCCTCTCTTTCTGAGTGCTCACCTGGTGTATTTATAGGTTTCTCCCGGGTCGGATCGGGCTTCACACTCTATCCGGGTTCGAGGGTGTTTTGGGTCTGAGGCCCAGGCGCGTGTCTGGGCTGCGACGGAGTCATTTGGTACTCTGTCGCGATTTGGAACTGGACGACTTGCGGGTAAGTTCGACATGCGGCAGAGTACCCGTGAACCTCTGCTGCGGCATATGCGACAGAGCTTTGTCGCAGTACATGCGGTAGAGCTCTGTCGCGATCTGTGCGGTAGAGGTCTATCGCGACATACAGTGTCGCACAGAGACTCTACGCAGAGTCTCTATCGCCTACCAAAGCAACTGTGTCGCGTGGATACTCTATCGCCTAGAGACTCTGTCGCTATAACAGCCACGTGGTTATATTGTGCCTGACACGTGACGGTCTCTGATTGGTCGACCCTCGTACACGTGGACTTTGATGATAGGACCACTATCAATTGATCCCCAATTATTTATAGAAAGATATATTTTCGGAAAGAATTTTACATACCTTTTTGAGGCCTGGCTTTCACGACGCGAGCGCGTCTCCAGTTCTTATGGCCTTTATATTTTCATTGCCTGACTATAGTAACACAATTACTCTTCAGGCTCTTACATCTCCTCTGATCTTTTACGCCTGGCCACAGTGACGCATTGCGCCTCAGGCTCTTACGGCTCATCTGATTTTCACGCCTGGCCACAATGACGCTATTGCGCCTCAGGCTCTTACGGCTCGTCTGATTTTCACGCCTGGCCACAGTGACGCTATTGCGCCTCAGGCTCTTACGGCTCGTCTGATTTTCACTCCTGGCCATAGTGAGGCTATTGCGCCTCAGGCTCTTATGGCTTGTCTGATTTTCACGCCTAGCCACAGTGACGCTATTACGCCCTAGGCTCTTACGGCTCATCTGATTATACGCCTGGCCACAGTGAGGTTATTGCGCCTCAGGCTCTTACGGCTCGTCTGATTTTCATGCCTGGCCACAGTGACGCTATTGCGCCTCAGGCTCTTACGGCTCGTCTAATTATACGCCTGGCCACAGTGACGCTATTGCGCCTCAAGCTCTTACGGCTCGTCTGATTTTCATGCCTGGCCACAGTGACGCTATTGCGCCTCAGGCTCTTACGGCTCGTCTGATTATACGCTTGGCCACAGTGACGCTATTGCGCCTCAGTCTCTTATGGCTCGTCTGATTTTCACGCCTGGCCACAGTGACGCTATTGCGCCTCAGGCTCTTACGGCTCGTCTGATTATACGTCTGGCCACAGTGACGCTATTGCGCCTTAGGCTCTTACGGCTCGTCTGATTTTCACGCCTGGCCACAGTGACGCTATTGCGACTCAGGCTCTTACGGCTCGTCTGATTTTCGCTCCTGGCCACAGTGACGCTATAGCGCCTCAGGCTCTTACGGCTCGTCTGATTATACGCCTGGCCACAGTGACGCTATTGCGCCTCAGGCTCTTACGCCTCGTCTGATTATTCGCCTGGCCACAGTGACGCGCTTGGCCACAGTGACGCTATTGTGCCTCAGGCTCTTACGGCTTGTCTGATTTTCACGCCTGGCCACAGTGACGCTATTGCGCCTCAGGCTCTTACGGCTAGTCTGATTTTCGCGCCTGGCCACAGTGACGCTATTGCGCCTCAGGCTCTTACGGCTCGTCTGATTATACGCCTGGCCACAGTGACGCTATTGCGCGTCAGGCTCTTACGGCTCGTCTGTTTTTCACGCCTGGCCACAGTGACGCTATTGCGCCTCAGGCTCTTACGGCTCGTCTGATTCCTATTTCTTCCTTTGCAGAATTTCCACAGGAATCAATACACCACACTTGCCTCTCGGGGCTGTACCATCTTCATTACTTCTTCTTGAGCCACATATTTATTGGCTCTAGCAAACAGGTCAGAAAGTGTCGCCAGCAGGTCGAGGGAGAGGGATTCTTGCAACTTTTCAGACCTCGTCCCTTGCAACATTGCAGTCATGGCCACTCCTACTGGTAGATCTTCCACCTCTAAGGTTGCATCTCGGAAACGATCTACATAGCTCTTCAAGGATTCTTTATTCCCTTGCTTAAGAGTGAGTAGATAAGTAGCATCTTTCTTCCTCTGGCTATTGATCATGAAGAATCTCAAAAATTCATTTCGCAATTGGTCGAAGGACGAGATGGAACCTTCGTTCAACCCATTAAACCACTTCAGCGCGTGCCCGGACAGTGTAAGTGAAAAGGCCCTGCATATGATTTCATCTTCCCACCCATGTAACAACATGAGGGACTTATATCTTTGTATGTGGTCGTATGGGTCGGTTTTGCCTGTGTAAGTGGCCATAAAAGGCATCTTGAACTTTTTCGACAAGGGTTTGTTCATGATCTCTGGACTGAACGGAATTCTCCTTCTTTGACTATCGTCCGGAGACACCAGTTTCCTCTTTTCCAAAACCCTTTGGACAACTTTCTCCACGTTTTTCGACCCTTGAACCGAGTATGCTCGCCTTCTTTCGGGACCAGAAGAGTCCGAGTGGTAAGCACTCCTTCCGGCACCTCCCATTCCGAGATGCGACCTCGTACCTTCGAAACAATCTCAGAGGTCAGGACTCTTCTGTCTTTGTCGCTCCCCGGACCTATGTTCTTCCAACTCATGCTCCAGCCCCCCTGGAGAAGTACTGCGCCATGGGGGAGAACTCTGCCGCATATGTGCCGCGGGAGAACTCCGCCGCCTGTCCGGCACGGGTGAGCACTAACGCCTGCAATCCGCGAGAGAGCTCTGCCGCCTAACTACCGCAGGTGAGCTCTATCGCCTGAGATCCGCGGGTGAGCTCTACCGCCTGTCTGCTGTGGGTGAGCTCTGCCGCCTATCTGCTGCGGGGGAACTCTGACGTCTGCGATCCGCGGGTGAACTCTGCCGCCTATCTGATACGGGGGAACTCTGCCGCCTGGGGCCTGCGGTAGTATTCACTTCCCGCAACTCTGTCACAGGGTGATTCCTTTGATATGCGATAGAGTTCGAAATCAGTCTAGTGGCAGTATTTTGCGCTCCTTCCCCTTGTCCAGCATTCACCATGGTGGAGGGTTCACCTCTCGTAGGTTCGCCTTGGGATGTTTTCGCCCACCATCTGCTGCACTTCAGGGGGTAGTCTAAACTGGGGGAGAGCGTCTTTGAAAAAGTTCACCATAGCCTTCAACGCTGTCGTCGTCTCCTCATTCTGACGTTTCAGAGTCTCAAATTCCTCCAGGGAAACTGAGGCCTGCCTATGGTCTTTTTCCTTCTCTCTCCGTCCTTGCTCTGACCTGACAGGGGGACTCACAGAATTCTGCTCTCCTGTCCCCTTAGCTGTAGAACGTGTCCTCACCAGTTTAATAAGGAATCTGACTTTTCGTTCTGATTCCCACAGACGGTGCCAATTGATGTTGCCCTTAAAACGACAACGGGGTGATGTTTTCCACCTATTCAAGTTGCGCTAACGATAAAAAGATGCTGTTGATTCGATTTCTTCCACGTATGCCTCCAATTTTCTGCAAAAACAATAAAAATCAGAGAGAGGCAGGGATCTGTCCCTGCACGCGCACTCCGATGATTAAGTTAGAAAGCTGTGTTTCTGTATATAGGAGAAAAGAAATTTGTATAAGCAAAATCAAAGAGATTCCAGTTTTTTCGTCCTCTCTTTCTGAGTGCTCACCTGGTGTATTTATAGGTTTCTCCTGGGTCGGATCGGGCTTCACACTCTATCCGGGTTCGAGGGTGTTTTGGGTCTGAGGCCCAGGCGCGTGTCTGGGCTGCGACGGAGTCATTTGGTACTCTGTCGCGGTTTGGAACTGGACAACTTGCGGGTGAGTTCGACATGCGGCAGAGTACCCGTGAACCTCTGCTGCGGCATATGCGACAGAGCTTTGTCGCAGTACATGCGGTAGAGCTCTGTCGCGATCTGTGCGGTAGAGGTCTATCGCGACATACAGTGTCGCACAGAGACTCTACGCAGAGTCTCTATCGCCTACCAAAACAACTGTGTCGCATGGATACTCTATCGCCTAGAGACTCTGTCGCTATAACAGCCACGTGGCTTATATTGTGCCTGACACGTGACGGTCCCTAGTTGGTCGACCCTCGTACACGTGGACTTTGATGATAGGACCACTATCAACTCCAATTACTTACAATAACAAAACCTAGTGATAAAAATGCAATTAAATAAACGAGTTACAGCAAAGAAACTCTTAAAAAGCATCTCCTCCCTTTATAAATCACAATTCCCATCCAGATCTCATCAGAGAGAAACACAACTGACAGGCCAAACTCCAAAAAATATTTTCCCTGTATCCTAAAGAATGGCCCTGGAAGCTGTTCAGGCAACCTCTAGAACTACCATTGAGCCAATTTCAAGTCCCCGGATTTCTTTCTCTGCTGATTTCCTGGAAGAAACCAACTTCATTTCCATCAACCCACATTCTCAAAATGAAGAGAAAGAGGCAGAGGAGAAGGAGATGAAGGAGAAAGGCAAGGCAAGAGCTGCAGAATTTGAGTTCCTTTCAAGCAATGCGAGCAGCCAAGCCATGTTGACTGCGGACGAGCTTTTCTTTGAAGGAAAGCTGCTTCCCTTTCGGCAAATGCAGCATTCCCAGAAGCTCAACAAAATCAACCTTAAAACAAAAGATGCTGTGGAAGAAGAGGAAGAGAAGGAGAGTAGGGTGGGTTGGTTTGTCGATGATGACCCATCTCCAAGGCCACCAAAATGTACTGTATTGTGGAAAGAGTTGCTGAGGCTGAAGAAGCAACGCGCTTCTTCTTTGTCTCCGTCATCTTCTTCCTCTTCAACATCATCTTCTTCAAGCACATTGGCTGACATAGCTACTGCAGAAGGAAAAGAAGGGTCTGGAAACAGAGACAGGCATGTGAAGAGGATAAAGAAAGGCCTGCAAAGAACAAGATCAGCGAGCATTAGAATACGGCCAACGATAAATGTGCCCATTTGCACACAAGTGAAGAACAGTGCGTTGCCTCCTCTGTTTCCCTTCAAGAAAGGAAAATTAGAGAGGTGAAGGAAACAGACATAGTTGAGTTTGATCTGAAATTTAGGCTTGTTAAATATTTTCATTTGTTTTAATTTCATTTTCAAATTATAATTTTTTTCCCTTTTTCTATTATTCTACGTTTGGATAAATCCTCCTGAATATGATTGATGGAAAATGTATTTGGATGTAAATGTCGAACGGTATTTGTTGGTTATATTTATCAACAAAAATAACTCTACAATATACATTTTTATCGTCTAGAATTTCATTTCGTCAGGCTCTAATCGATTGGCAGATAGAAAGTGAGCAGTGAAGCCACATGCAGGATGCAGAGTGTATGAATTTTCAAGGTCCCACCGAGGAAGATCAGCCAATGAGCAATGGATTTTCAAGGTCCCACCCAGGCAGATCAGCCAATGAGCAATGGATTGTGAATTATTTTTGGAAATGGAGGGAAGATCTGGAAAGCCGAATGGTTCTTCTGATTCCCCATTTATGGATTGGAAGGGTGCTTTTGCTTTGTTTCAGTGCATCAGACAATAGTACAAATCAAAATTTTAAATCTTCTATTTTCCTTTGATGCCATTTGCACTGGAGAATTGATAGGGCTCCCAAGTATACAAGTACGTTGTTTTGTTATAAAAGCAAATGAACCTTCACCATCCATGCTGGCCGATAGTGATAGGAAATGGAAAGTGCAGTTGATTTTATTCAAATTCAAACACTAGACAGAACAGGACTCTTCTTACCTACAAAATTAGATCTTTGATGGTGATTCGAGTAGATGGTGTTATTTCCCCAGAAGCAATTACGTAGAAAAGCCATACAAATCCGGCCAAATTGTTTTACAGATGCGTCCATAACTGTATATTCATGTTCATGGTAAACAAATACATTACAATATGAAGATTAATATACGTTAGTGAGGTTTGCTTTACAGACAATGCCTGGAATTCAAGCAAACAAAGAATCAGACTGAATATGGACGTTTTTCTAATACAAAAACTGAATGCTCCAACATGCCCTTAGGAGATTGTATACTATATTGCCAACAAGAGGAAAGAGGCCAAACATAAGAACTTCAGAGTGAGAGTAAAATAATGGTGAAACTTAACACCAAAATTGTCAAACCAACATGTTACCGATTAGACACGGAATAACTACAGACAGAATCAGCAGAAATCGAGAATTTTGACCATTCCAGTCGAGTGAAGTAACCTCTGGACGCATGTATAATCTACTTAAGAAGGTGCCGGGGACAAAAACTGATTTCCAGAAGTCCTAAAACAAATTGAAAATTCAGCTTTAATTTGCAGCTCATAATTTTGAGAAGTTTAAAGTTGGCAGTTTATAAGATTAGTGTAAATTTTTGCTTGCCTAATGATCAGGCCTGGTCTTCCAACAAGGCTATCAGGTATGCGGCCAGTCAGATTGTTGTTTTGCAAGAATCTAGAAGACACAGAACCAAGTCATTTACAGAGAGTCAAATCAGGCTTTCACATCGACTAACCAGTAAAACAATATAGATGGGGAGAAATACTGAGTAACATACAATCTGTTGTCATTGATGGCATTTTGATTGCAATATTGATGAAAACCAAACATTCAACTTGAATCATATCACATCATATATGTTCCCAGGCCTAGGCAATTGGTTTTTGCAATTCTAACAGTTTTATGAAAGTAAGGATGGTGAGTTTATAAAGTTTAAGATACCAAACATCATACCTAAAATAAAGTTTTCATATGATATCGCATTGGTAGGTTTAAGTAATTGGAAAACTAGCTAGTGGAGACAGAAGACATTTTTTTAGCTTTCTATTTTTCATAGTGATATTGACAATTGAACCGAATCAGCAAAAAATCAAATAACTTTACCAGTCTGCCATAGTTCTACTGAAATGGTTTTCAAATGTCAAATTCAGAAAAAAAGTAGTGCACATGGGGAACCACTACTAACAAGCAACAATTATCATGAAACAATAGAAACCTAAACGGATAAATAAAAAAAGAAAAATCTGAATTTCTTACTGGATACTAAAACAAATGTTTAGTAAACAAATGAAGGACCACAAAATAAAATAATAGCTGTTCCCTCCAATAAGTAGGACTGATCACATGTCAATCCTACAGAACTCATGAATCTTATTGCACTAAGAACAAGGATGTCTTCAGGTCATATCATTCTCCATTAAATATAGGTAAGAAACCATGTGCTATAGACCAAGTACATGGGTCCAATAACAATATGCTCAGGGGTAAAGTACATGCGAAGTTCATTAAAAAGGACGATAAGACAACCTATTAAGTCCAAAAATTCCTACCACATACATCTTCCATCATGTTATGATGCAATCGAAAAATTACACAGGGTAAGACAGTGCCAATATGATAAAGTTACAGTATTGTCACATCTAGTCGCAAATAATTACAAACAAAATTATTTAATCCAAATTTCTCTGACAAGTTGAATCTAACAGTTTAGCCAATATCCTCAAGAGGAATTTAATTGTTTTATTACTTCATTTTCCTGGCTAAAGTTTGTTATAATTATAAAGTATACAGGCTAGATTTCAATATCAGCTTATTTTCTCCTCTAATTTCAGGAAATTGTTTTACACACCATTCTTTTCTCATGCCATTTGAGACATAAAAATCCTTTATAAATTAGCCAATATTTGCAATTCGACTAGTTCTTAACACTTCCCAAAATATTGAACTAAAATTCTACAAATGATTAATTGTTTTCAAGTGGAACAGTATTCTAGCAGCTTTTAGGTTTGTTCGATGCTAAAGATCAAACATATGATGATCTGAAACATCAATACCATCTTTCCTCTAAAAGATTAGCAGTTGAGGAGTCCAAGGTTTAAATGCCATAGGAAATTGAATGAAGGTACCTTATTATCTGTATGTTTATGAAAAAAAGAAATGAAAGTCAATATAATTAAATGATAAGATGATGAAAACGCAGTAAGCTAACAATGCTTAAAATGGAAATTTCTTGATATGGATAAAATGCATATCTCCTATAGAAAAGGAGCGTCCCCTCCTCACCTGATTAGTTTTTGCTACTAGCATCCAGCTATGATAAGGTGATGGGACCAGAAGCAATCCACAAATAATTGCTTCAAGAATCCCTTGCACCAAGCCCTTTACTGCCATGATTCTATCATTTTCAAATGGAATCATTCTCTGTACTCTACTTACACTTAGCAAGCCTTAGAGCTAACTGTTAATCAGCCAACTATACATGTGGCCCAAGGAAGAGCAAAAAGAAAGAAAACTTACTAAAAACTTTTCAAGAATAGATTAGTAAACTAACAAAATTGTCCCTTGTTAAGTTCCTTATAAATTAATTGCATCAAGATAGTTAATGTTAGCTTTGAGTTATATAGGATATTGAAATGAAATAGAATAACAGGATACAGAAAATAACAAGGATGAAAATGCAGGATATAGAGAGAACGACTTACAGTTCACGCAAGTTTCCAATGTCTCCAAGTGATGATGGAATATCTCCAGTGAGCTGATTGTCTTCCAAATGCCTTTAACAAAAAGCTGAGCATATTAGATATAGGTTTCATAAAACACTATAAGACAATTCTATAAGCATGCCCATGTACCAACTATTTAGGCCGCCAAATGAAACAAAGGGAAAAAAAAAACACGAGAGAATAGTACGCTTACAATATTTCTAGTAGCTTTAATGAACTGAGATGAGGTATTACTCCCGATAAACTGTTATTGCCAAGCCAACTGTTGAGGGAATGACAAATCCAATTAGAATGCCATTACCTCTGAATTTCATAACTTGAAATTTAGTTTTAATTGCTTACATGCCACTCAGTGCAGTTAAATTAGCAATGCTTGGTGACAGTGATCCCGAAAGACCCAAACTAGTCAGGTTCCTGGAAACAAACAAAGATAAAATAAGCTGTTTGAGCAACAATAAATGATGAATAGACACCAAATGGTAAATCTTAACTAACTCACAAAGCAACCACACGAATTCGTTCACCCTCAGAGCATGCAACTCCAGTCCATGTGTAATTACGGGGCAGGCAAGGATCACCATACCAATCAAGGGGAGGGTTCTGCAAACTGTTCTTCATTTCCTCTAAAGCTCTTACTGTAACAAGAAATTGGGATCCTTTTTTAGTAATAGCTAAAAGGAATGAGAATTCTAACAGTTATTAATTATTATTAATTTACAGATACATGGATGGAAAGGTTAAATAAGATAATATCGCAAGTATCAAACCCCATTTTAACCGAAGTGTTCTTTCATTGGCCAAAATAAACAAAAACTGAATGTTCATTCTCGATCATTAAGGGTGAAGTGCAAACAGCAACAGACTATCACAGAAAATCAGTTGGAGCATTCCATGAAAACAAATTCAATTTGAATTACATAACAGCAGGTAGAAATAATTAGCCACCATACCATCCCTTGTATGAGTTCTTCCTCCAAGGCGAAGAACATCAAAAATCTCCCCAGCATTGATCAAAGGACTAATATTTGCATTGGAAGCAGGACTCAAAGTTATCTTTGTAGGACCGCCAAGAGGCCATCTGGTTGCGAAGACTGTAGCTCCTTCTGAATTCACATTCAAATTGCCATAATACCTCACATCATTTATGTGTATGTCAAACACCCTTGACCTTAATGGCATTGAATCACTATTATCCGCAAAATACAGAGCAATGTAATAAATCGAGCTTGGAAGTGACAAAGGCGGCCATCTCAACTCTAGGGTTTCCAATTGGGCTGTTGAAAATGCTCTTTCAAATACTTTTGAAGGAGGTATATTCCAGAACCCAGAAACAGGTGGAGTCTTATTGCTTGCCATAACAGAAACGTTTTCTTCATATGGCTCCCAATATCGATCAAATTGATCATCAGGGTAGCTGGTCGTGCCAAAAAATCATTCACATTCAGTAAAATCAGAGAAAGTGACTAAAACAAAGAACTCCAACTTCAATTCACAAAAACTTTTCAAAGTGAGAACAAATATAACTCACTCTTTTAACAAATTGCAACAACAATAATAAAGATTGCAATGTAACACTTACTTTCTAACCCTAAATGAAAAGAAAAACGATCTGAGCAATTTAGGTAAGGTTTAATTGCTTTTGCTACTTGCTTTTTCTTCCCGAGAGTAAAAGGCGAAAAGCATATATCTATTTTTGAAAAAATCAAAACAAAATAGAAATGTTTCTAATAATAAAATGAATGATTTCATTTTATATATATATATATATATATATATATATATATATCACAACTACGTTAGAATTTATATTACATTCAATTATGATTTTCTTTCTTCAAAAAGAATTGCTTAATTTGCAATTTCCCCCAAAAATTCCCAATAAATGACAAAAAGAAAATTAATAGTTAAAACGATACTCCATAAAACTTCCACTTACCTAATAATGGATCCATTGTGCCCAAAACTGTGCCTAGCAACCAAACTCAAAGCATGAGAATCAAAATTCGTAGTATTGTAAAGCGAATCCCCCAAAATCAGCATTTCCAAACTCGAAATAAACGGGTCGGACTCCGTATAAGTGTTCGAAGCAATACAAACACTCATTGTACTCCCTTTAGCTTCAAAAACTCCTTCGTAATAGGAGGACAAGCCCTTTTGATACTCCTCCGTCGTGTTCACCACGCTCCAAAACGTGCCATCCACTATCTGATCGAAAGCGGGAGGCGAAGGAAAATTCAAGCCGTTGACTCCGCCGTAATAGTAAGTTGTCCTGATTAGGTATCTTGCGCCGCGGTAGACGCGTGCCACGTAGCAGAACTTGCGGTGGAGATTGTTTTGGAGAGGGAACGATCGGACGGTCGAGAGAGTTGGGGCAAGGCCGGGGATCGTCAGGTTTTTGGAAGTTCCGGTGGAGATGAAGTCGTCGTCAGGAAGCCAGACTCGGCCGTCGATCACGGATTTGCGGATTGAGCCGCAATCAATCAAATAACCTATAAAAAAAAAAGGAAAACAATAATCATTACAGGAGGATAGAAATGGAAATATTTGAAAAGGAGAGATGATTTGACTAGAATTTACCTTTGGGGGGTTGTTGGGAGAGGGAAAGGGAGAGAAATGAGAGGAAAAGGAAGGAAAGCAAGAGAAGGAAGGGAGGAGACATGGTGGAGGACATGCAAGAGTGAGAGAGCTTTCAGAGAAATGGAGTTGATATCTTCATTTGTTTGGGTTTTGAAAAAAGGAGAGGGTCGTTGAATGAGTCTACGCCTACGCTGAGTCATGCAAGAAAGGAATGGGAGAGGGTGGCGTGGAGTGGGAAGTTGGAGTTGGAGAAGAGGAAAGGAATTTTTATTTTTTATTTAACGCGGGAAAACTTAGGAGGGACCATGTCAGAGGGCTGCTAATTTTTTGATTGGGCGCTTAGCTTTTAGTGGTTTCTTACCGCCAAATGTTTTTTTTTTTTAAACGAAAATATCTCATTGTTTTACTTAGAGCTGGCAAAAGTTGGCCCGAACCCGAGAATCCGCTCGAGCCCGTCCGAGATCGAATCCGAGACCGGATCGAATTGATCAAAAAGTCAAAGGTCTGAGCCCGAGAAAAGCCCGAACCGAAAAAGCCTGAACCCGATAAAGCCCGAGCCCGAAAAAGCCCGAGCCCGAAAAAGTCCGAACCCGAAAAAACCCGAGCCCGATACGACCCGAACCCGAAACCGACCCGATCCGAAACCCAAGAAAGCCCGAATTTATAACCCGAGAAAGCCCGAATTATAATTATATAATTATTATATTAAAAAATAAATAAATAATAATTCATTTTTTCTAATCAAAATTTATAAAATTTTAAAACAATCATTATTTATTTATTACATAATTATATCAATAATTTATTGAAAATAAAATAAATATTAAATATTTACATTCAATTATTAAATAAAATTATTTTAAAACACAATATAATATTCAATATCAAATAATTTTCAATATTATGCTTATTATATTTGTAATAATAAATAATAAATAATAAATAATAAATATATTATTAAATATAACATTTGATTTTATTATAAAAATAATTATTAAATTTATTTTATATTAAAATTTTAATTTTAATACAATAATAAATCAAATAAATATATAAATCATTATATAATTGTAACATTGATTTAAATTTGATATTTTGTATAAAATATTGAATACATTATTAACAAAAATAGAATTTAAATTTTGATTCCAATAACTCGTAAATATTGAATACATCTTATGGGTCCTATTGCATCCATTCTCCTACAAAACTTGAAAATTACTTCTGCCCAACTCAAACTTTAATATTCTCAAAGACTGCTCATTGTTCAAACTTTAATATTCCAAAAGATTGCCCACTGTTTTGTCCAATCCCATTAACCCATAGTTATAGCAAAAATACAGGACAAACTTGTTTAGAACTGTTACGTGAAACTTGGGTCATTTTCTTCTTTGCAAGCGAACTGCTATTCGATGTGTTATTTGGACAATTCCAATTCATTATACTCTCTAGCTTGCAAACATTGGAAACCAGAAAAAAAGTTTCAAGAGTAATGCACAAGCTTTAGAATAAGATGGATGATTCGAAAACATCAATGTAATCACCAAGAAAATAAAGATTGCAAAAAAACTTTTAAGTTGAATAGCCATTTACAAAGGCAATACAGAGATTATCAGAAAAAAAAAAGTTTACAGAAAAACGAAGTTTCTTTTCTATTTTACTACTTAGATACTGATAATTCTACCAACATGAAGAACAAGTCTCATCCAGTATGGCAATCCTTCAAACGTGAGATTCTTGAATGTTTCAAAGAAGACATACAATCATTGCAACACTGTCTTCAATCTCCAGGATATGATTTTCAAAGAGCGACACTATATTAATGAGGCAATGATCAATCATAAATACTCTTCATAAAAAAATTTAATTTTTTAACAATATAAATAGTAAAAAATAAAATATCAACATACATTGCAATTAGAACTCTTCATCCTCCTCCATAAATCGATTAGTTCAATTTAATCCCACTTTTCTTCCAAATCCCATTGTTTCATCTTCTTCATCTAATAAAATATATAAAAATAATCATATAAGAATTTAAATAATAAAAAATTAATAAAATAATAATGACATTAAAATCTTATCATCTTGATCATATCCATACAGCCAATTACGAGTGGTAATCAAAATTTCTGCATTATGTGTTGTGAGACAATTTCTCCATTTGTTGATAACTCTACCACCCATACTAAATGCTGATTTAGATGCAACTGTGGTAATTGGAATACTCAATATATCCTTAGCCATATGTGAAAGTACAGGGTATCGAAATTGATTTTTCTTCCAATAATCAAGAATATCAATTTGAATCTCATAGTCTTCTCTTGGTTCATTCAAATATACATCTAATTCTGATCTATATAAAAGAGATCCAGAATTGAAGTTTTTAAATCCCTACAATAACAAAATAAGTTCATATATGAAATTAATAATAACAAATGTAAATTAAAACTAAAAAAAGAATTACTTAATATAAAAAAAATTAATTTAATAAGTTACTAAAGTAATTTATATTAAACTTTTGAACAAAAAATTAAAAAAAATTAAACTTACAGTCAAATCATCAGAAACATTTCTTCTATTACTTTGATCTTTATCCCCGGTCGTCATGAATGATTGAGAAAGAAGATTATTTTGATTCTCATACTCCTTGAAAAGTAGTTTCATTTCTTCCAAAATATCCATCCACTTATTTTCATATTCAACACCTAATTTTGCAAAAAGAAATTGCAAAAGTTGCAACTTGAACCTAGGATCAAGTATAGCTCCAAAAGACAGCACCCGAGTGTAATCATCCCAATACTTACAAAATTTTTCATTCATCTCCATTGCCATTAATTCCATAATTTCGTCTTCAGACACAAGCATATTCTGAATATTCTTTTGAATTTGCCATACATTTTCAAAATACAAGTTACTAGTGGGGTAATCTCTTCCTGAAAACAAAGTGGTAATCTCATAAAAAGGCTTCAAAAACTTGGAAACATTCTCAATCCAAAGGAACTCTTGAGGACTTAAAAGTGCATCGTAATTTCCATCCAAAACTTTTAACTTCTCAAAAGCTTCACGAAAATAAAGAAACTTCTCTAACATCAAATATGTAGAGTTCCATCGAGTTGCCACATCCAACCACAAACCCCTTGAATAATTCAAATTTGATTGAAGCACACATTCATGAAATTTTATCTTCCTTGCTTCAGAACCCTCAACATATTTCACACTCTCTCTTACTTTTTTCAAAGCATCGTCAATCACTGATAAACCCTTTTGAACAACAAGATTCAATATATGAGCAGCACAACGTATATGAAAGTATTTTCCATGACATAATAATGCACCTTGTTGATCAAGAAGACTACATAAATGTCGTTGCATGCTGTCCATATTACTAGCATTATCTAAAGTAATGCTAAAAATCTTTCGATCGATTCCCCATTCTTTTAATAGATCATAAATCTTATTGTACAAAGAAAATGCAGTATGGGGTGGTGGCACATGTTGAAAATTCAAAATCAAACTACGCAACTTCCAATTATCATCAATAAAATGCGCAGTTAAACAAAGATATCCATCAGTTGTGCATGATGTCCACATATCAGCAGTCAAACAAATTCTACTCGAAAGTTTTTCCAAATCAGATTTAATCTTCTCTTTCATTTTCTTATGTAATTTCAAGCAATCAGCCTTACAAGTATTCCTACAAATAGGCTTGAATTGATCATTCAAATAGGAATGAAAGGCTCTAAGTTTAGCATCTTCAACAATTTTAAATGGATATCCATGAGCAATAACACTTTCAGCCAACATTTCACGTGCAACTGATGGATCTATTTTCTTAGTTCCACACACACCCTCACTCTGAGTAGTTTCAATAGAACGATCTATTTTCTTGCAAGTTTCAATATGACGACGCATAGTAGACGTACCTGAATGTGAGGAACCAATGATTACAGTCCCACAAAACTTGCATTTTGCTCTTTCTTTGGTATCATTGTATTTCACTTGATATATGAGTTGTTCCTCAGGATCAAGCATATCAAAAACGGTCCAAACATTGGATTTTTTTTGTCTTTTTGAAGAAAGCATAGGTATCGAGGAACATTCTACAGTATTAGAGCCCTCACCACCACCATGATTAGAATTGGATTCCATAACGTATCTACAAAAAAAAATGAAATTTTAAATATTTAAAACAAACTCAAGTATTTAATTGAGATAAATTACAGCAGCAAAATCTCAATAAATTACAGAATATTACCATTAGTAACTATTTTATTGAAATTAAAATACTTTCTTTATAAATACTTGAGACTGCCAAAGGTTGATAGCAAGATCAAATGATATGAATATGATTCATGTATATGAAAAACTATTGAATTTAAATGATATAATATGTTGTAATTTTGTTATTTAAATATTTTTATCTTCTCAAAATTTGAATAAAAAATAATTAAATTAAAACTAATTAAGCTAAATTCAAGTAATTCACTTATAATCTATATATAAAAAAAAAAGGAAAAGAAACCTCATTTGTTGACAGAGTAGAAAGAATCTTCATGACAAGTCAGTGATGATGAGTTAATGTTAAAGCAGTGTTGTGCAGTTGCTGAGGGCCTGAGACTGAGAAACTTTGAAGAGTGTTGTTTAAACAAAGCTTTAATTACAGTGAGAGGGATGTGTTTCTTTTTCTTGCCTTCTTCCATGGTTCACTTGTTTCCTGTTTATCTTTTTCTTTTTAATTATTTTCCCTTTTTTTTGGATAATGATTTTTCATAATTATAACACTTTATATTATTGCTTCATTAGAATTCTTTTAATAAACAAAATTTTAACTTTTATCTTAAAAGAAAAAAAAATTCTAAGTAATTGATGTGTAAAATTTTAATTTAATATAATTTTATTTGGGTCCTTACTGTCACATAACTAAAAGCAATTATTTGAGTATCATGTTGTTTTCGTTAAAATTATGGGGAGATTTATATGCTTAATGTCCTCAATGTACATTAGTGTGAATCATGTCTCATTGTCCTGGATTAGTGTTATTTTCAACTGTTTATTATCAATGATAATAAGAAAAGAAATAGGACTTATAACTCAAGGATATATAAATTTATACATACACAAACTAATGAACTACAACTGATGTTATTATTGTTTGTCATCCATGTGCATTGTGCTGTGAACAACTAATTTCGACTAGCTAAATACGAAAGTCAAATGCATGCATTCCTCTATTTTTAAGGCGAACAGGCTACGAAACAAGAATAATTTACTATAAATATTTGAAATCAATTTCAAGCATCATACAGTTCTTTAATTACTTTTTGCCACCAGCCTTGCCCAACCACAGGTAAGCTCATCTTATTATTTCCCATCAAACTGTTTCCAGCATCTTACTATAAATATTGTTTGTATTTTAATTTAATTTCATCAATTTATAAATTTTTATACAACCTATTTTAGTAAAAAAAATCACGAAATTCACTTTACAAAAATTCAATAACTACCACCATCCCTCTTTTTATTCTTAGATATATATCAGTAATCTTAATTTTTAATATCTAATTCTTTACGTAATTTTTAAAATCCCAAATCTGTCAAATTAATGCCTAAACCCTAATTTTTTCACAATCAAATTTCAATTAATTCATACAACATTCATGCTTTTATAATACAATTTATACATACATTAAACTAAAAAAGCTTGAATTTTTACCTAGGGATCCACCGGTACAAAGATGAAGAAACAACTTCTTCTTTTTTTCTACAGGATACTGTAGCGCCAGAGGGGAACAAGGAAGACCGGAAAGATTCGCCGGGCTCACAGTCCCTTAGCCGGTGGCCGGTGGTGTCGCGAACAGGGGGGGAAACCCTCGGTTTGGCTCCGGTTCAGCGAGGGCGAGGAAGAGAAAGGGAAAGGAAGGGCTGTCGGTTGGCTTGGGGGGTCTGCCGGTCGTCTCCGTTTCTCGTGAGGCTGGGTCACCGGCGTTGAGGTCAAACGGCAGGGGGGAAACTGGAAGGGGTTTGGTCGGGCAGTGAGTGGAAGGGAAGAAGAAGAAGGAAAGAGGGGGGAGGGGGCTGGTTCAATCTCGATGGTCTTTTTTTTTTCGTTTTTTTTTTTTTGTGTCCGTTACTTTTTTTTTTATTTTTTTATTTTGTGTCCGTTTCTTTTCTTTCTTTCTTTTTTTTTTTCTTTTTCGCTTCTTTCTTTTTCTCTCTTTTTTATTTCTTTATTTATTTTATTTTATGTATCTATATATATTTTATATTTATGTATATATATATATATATTTTTATTTTACATTTTCAATTTTGAGCAAATACATGTATATATATATATTTTAATTATTTCTATCATACATTCATTTTTCAATTTAACATATATATATATATATATATATATATATATACATATATATATATATATACATACACACACATATTTTCTTATAACTTTTTTTTTACTTATTAATTAATTCATTTATTTATATAAATATGTTATCAAATTAACAATAAATATTTATATGTTTCAAATTTTATTTCTAGTTAGGAAATTTAATTCAAATTCCCTTTTTAATTCATATTTCATCATTTTAATTATATTTTGTCTTATAATCACTATGATTAAATTATATCAGCTTTTTGGTTTACCTATTTTATTTAAACTCCTATATTATATTTAATAATTTCCTCAAACTTAAACTAATTGCATCTATCAATTGAGAATTTAGCTACAAATTCTGGATGTACAAGTTAGTGGTCTTACATTTCCAATTTTGAATATCAAAGCAAAACAATATAAACATGTAAAGTTATAAGTAGGACTTGGACAGGTCAATTGAGTGAACGCGAAGAAATGTAAAATCAAAAATGGAGAAATTAAGCAGGACAAATATGGATGGGTAATCGTGGAATGATCTGATAAGAGAGAGTAGAGTATTTGATAAGAAAAATAAATAAAATAAAATAATTGAAGAAAGAACCGATTTCAGCCTGCTTCGCTCCAATTTTTTTCCCCTCTCTCTTGAGTTTTAAGTTAACCCTTCGATGTTACAGTTGTCACAGACAATTACAATTTACAAACAAGAATATAGTCATGTGTGATTTTTTCCCTTTTATTTTTTTTGATTCGTTAATGAAAAAATTATTATATAGACTTTAACTAGACTAATTTCTTAGAATTTAAAACAAATTGATAACAATTAATTAGATATTATTTTGTTAAGCATACCTTATCGGTTCATATCTATATCAGTCCACTAGAATAATATCAGTAGATATTTTTTCTTGTGCATTATGCAACGTGGCGATCAAGACAAACATGCATCATTATTCATTACTTGATTGTGCAAATTATTATTTTAAGTTAATTTTTTTATTTAAATTATGTAACTAATTTATTAAAAATTAATAATTTGTTATACTTATATATGATAACTAATTAGTAAATATTTATTTTAATAATTATTTTGATAATAAATAATTAATTTTTTAACCATGTTATTATATAATATGATAATTCTGTTTGAAAATTATTAAATTAATTATATATATATATATTAACGTGTAATATTTATTTTATTCCATTTTATACAATAATTTAATAATTTATCATGAAATCATATCCTTTCTTTTCTTATTCTTTGAAATCCTATCAACAATTTCAATTATTCTATAGATAGATTATATTTGTAGTCCAGTCAGATTTTTTATGCTCTTCAATTTTTCTTGGCCAATGCCAAAGAAATAAGCAAAACATTCATTTAGAAAAGAAGTGAAGAAGATAACATCTAGAAGTTTGAGGAAATCTGTAAAACTAAAAACAAACTAACAGAGGAAATAAAAAAAAATATTATGAAACTTTTATTAATTTAATTTTAGTGACTTTTGTTTAAAATTTAAAAATTTATTATTTTAATCATAATTATATACTTTAATTTCATAATTATTTATATTATGCTTTTTTTTAAGCTCACAAAGTTTTTTTGTATAAATATATTTTTTAGTGTATTATATCAACTACAAAATATCAATCATATGGTAGTGTATAATTGTATATGATATAATTATATCAAATATTGAAAATATATATATTTTTTATTTAATATTCTAAATTTTTAATGAGACATTTGATTAATTAATGTAAACGATTATATTTAATGCAATAATATTAATTATGATTTATGTACAAATAAAAAACAAATTAGAAATAAAATAGAGCTAATTAATTTATCATTTATTCATATTAAGCATTTTTTTGATAAATGATAATATTAATTGGTACTTTTCTTCCTATAATATCTATATTATATATTTTCTTTTGCATTTAATGAATATAATTATATCTACTATTTTATAATAAATATTGTAAGAAATTAAAAAAGAGTAAATTATTTTTGTCAAATAATAAATATTAAAATATAGAAAATTATTTTTATATAAATATTTATTAAAATATAAAATCATATAAAAATTAAATTAATTATCGCATTCAATTTTTTTTTTTAAAAAAATTATAACTAATAAAATTTCAAAATATTTCAAGTCGGCCCGCTAAACCCGCCCGACTAGAACCGGGACCGAACCCGAAGAAGCCCGAACCCGAAGAAGCCCGAACCCGAAAAAGCCCGAACCTGAAAAAACCCGAACCCGAAAAAGCCCGAACCCGAAAAAACCCGAACCCGAAAAGAACCCGAACCGAACCCGCCCGAACCCGCCCGTTTGCCACCTCTAGTTTTACTGTTTAAAAATAATTTTAATTAAATAAATAATAAATTTAAATAAATTGTTTTCAACCGTAATAATTCAAAATTTTGAAATTTATCTAAATATTTGAAAAAAAATTCACTTACAATATTTTCAACTAATCATTAGTACGGCAACAATTTTTAAAAAAACAAAAAAAATGTGATATTGTGTATATTAGAGGTGTTGAAATAAATTCTAAATTACTAGAACACAAAATAATTCAAATTTAGAATTAATCAAAATATGGAATTGACCTATTTTATATTAATGAGCGAAAAATTACTATTAAAAATTCAAATTAGGCACGTTTAATTAAGAATATGTAATTATAATTTTATTCTAACCCGAACGCAAAATATAAATACATTAAAATAATATAAATCCAAAATGCTTCTTGTTCATAAACTAAATAAAAGACCAAGATCAAGACCAAGTAAGCTTTATTATTATTATTATTACTATTATTATTATTATGTTGATAAAGTGAGTAGGGTAAAGTTTTGAAATATTCTACTTCTCAAGATAAAAATTTTAATATGTCAATAATTTTATGTTGAAAAAAAAATTAATCAAATAAGTGAAGATCAAATCAATACCTGTGATGCAAAGCAAAACAGAAAGTGAAATAGTAACAGTGAATGTTAGGCTGAATGTTAGGCAGTTATAAACTAAACCTATTTGTAGTAAACAGAAAGTGGTGGTATAGCAAACTCAAAAGATTGCTTTAATAATGCACGGTTTCATCAAATTTTTGAATAAAAATTATTTATAGTGAAGAAATTTTTATTTAAATTTTTTTAAGTTAAATTTTTTAAATCAATGATAAATATAAGGTGTAAAAAAAATTAATTTCATATTAAATGTGATATGAAAATATTTTATAATTTATACTAAAAAATGATAATACAACACTAATTAGTAATTGTTGTACTTTAATCATATAATCATAATCATAATTTTAATCCCCAACATTTATTGATTTAAGTGAAAAGAGCTTAATACTCTTTAAATAAAGTTTCAAATTAAAACTTTATAAATGATTCAAACAGCCTAAAAAGTCTTGAATCGTTCTCAACAAAAGGGGTAGAGACCAGAGACAGACACCTCGGACTACCCCGAAATAAAGAATTTTTTCAACAACGTGCAACGAGTGGAGCACACTATTCCACCCACCGTCCAAACATGCGCTCGTTAGCTAGTTTTCTTCCTCGCTCTCGCCCTTTCACCCTCGCCGCATTAATAAATGGGAAACTTAAAAAAAAAAATTACAGAAAATTTTATTTATTGATATCATAATAAAATATTATTAATAAAAAATTAATTACAATTATTTTTACCATCTCAATGCTAAATGGTGTGAAATCACAATTGTTGACAAATTTATATAAAATACATATTTTTATATTTGCTCAAGCATCAAATTATTCGTCAATTTTTAAGTAAATTTAAATAAAAATATTAAATTTATTAAATAAATTTTAACTTAAAATTAAAATTTAATAAATTAAATTTAAATTTATCATTACAAGTCCATACTCTAACCGACTTCATTATAAATAGCGTCTTTGTAAAAAAATTTCGGATTGAATCCAACAATGATTTTTTTCGTTGAATCCATTTAATTGGACTTTGAGGCAATAATTCGGGCATGCAGGAAAGGCCCGAAGTTGTTTTTTAACATTTGGGCCTCAAGCCCATGTTTGTTTATTTTATCATTGTATTTTATTCTACTTTCAATTCTATTTTTATATTTTTAATTATCTGTATAATTATTTTTTTTTGGTATTATTATTTCCTTGTTTTTATTTCATCCATTATATCTTTATATTTATATAATGAATGAAATAATAAACAAGTAGCAATAGTAAAGATTATTATCATATATATTGATAGTGAAATTTTTTAACTTTACAAGTAAAAATAAAAAATTATCAGATTTTTTATTTTATTTTTTAATTAACTTTTTATATTTTTTGATATTCTCTCGTACTCTACTTGTGAAATTAAAAAAATTTACTATCAATGTATAAAAAAATAATCCTAATAATAATGCTAAAGAAAAAATTAATAACACAAAAAACCATTAAGAATTTTGACAACTTGATGTCCTAGTAATTTGTAATTAAGGCTTCATTTAGTTCATTGAAATGATCTTCAAAAAATGATTTATGTATTTTTTATATTTAGTTGAAAGAAAATAAATTGGTCAATGAAAATGACTTATAGGTCGACAAAAAATTAAGTCATTTTTTTTTAAATTGCTTAGGCTTTTGAAAAGTGAAGACTTTTTTCAGAAAATAGTTGTTTATATGTAGGGTTATTTATTAAGTTTGTAAGTATAATTCTACTCAAGTTAGACCTTGGATATGATTTTTAAACTTGAATTTAATTTAATCATACATAAAATATTATGATATTGATAAAAATATTTTTATTCAGTCAGATTAAAAAATTTAAATATTAAAATATTAACATTAAACGCCAATATTTTAAATTTAAATATTTTATTTTTTATATTATTAATCTTAAATGTTTTTATTTTTTCAATAATAAACAATATTATATTATTTTAATAACAAATAATAAAATAGTAATTTAATAAATATTATATCTATTGATTTAATAAAAAATATTTTTAATAATTTCTTAATATTTTAATTTAAAATTAATGTTCTTATAATTTATTCAAAAATATTTTTATATTATTATATTAATAATAAATATAAATAAATAATAATTTTATTATGATTCGAATAATAAATACTTTCAATATAAAATATAATTATTTTAAGAGTATAAATAATTTTAATATTTCAACAATAAATATTAATATATTTTTTATATATTTTAAAATAGTAATATTACTTTAAATATTTCTAATATAAATATTTTAATATTAAATATTATTTTTAACTAATATTAATAAATTAATTAATAAATAATTTCAATATTTTATTAATTATGTTAATATTATTTGAAAAAAGGAAAAGTGATTTTTCGAAAAAAATAGCAATAGAAAACATTTTTTATTGATTCATTTAAATAACGAAAAATCTTTAGTTTTTCATAAATTATTTTTCGATAATCATTTTCAGTGAATCTGTAACAATCCGATTTACGTACAATTTGATTGGGTTACGAGTCGATACTAGATCACTACAGTGAATTTTCTTATCATTTATATGTAAGCATAACATAAAGTTAACATCATCGATTTAAAATCAGAATGACATTTTTCAATTAATCGAAATTATCGTTCAATTACAAAATAATTACGTTTACATCCCCAACTACATTTCATAAACATTACTGTACTTACAAAATTTTATATACAAAAGAATGTCTACTATGGGTATATCTTTCATATAGAAGAAAACTTTGTGGTATGGCTGCACAAAAGAATCCTATTTATAGTTGGTGGTCCCAGCTACTGGAGTTATTATGTGGAGGAAAGTAAGAGATGAACTCATCGTGGTCAGTAAGAAAAAGAGTGTGACAAGTAGATAAATACAATAACTAATATGTGCATAAAAAGGATAATCATAGAGAATGTACAAAGCCTTTGGCATGAAGTAAAAATCAGAGTTGGAATATGATAACAGTATCAGTCTTAGTAGTGTAATCATTATGCTAAAATAATCATGAATTCTAAAAGCTTTACACAGTAGGGTATAATAATTTTCATGCGATAATACAGTTTATTCTGTCAGTTCAATAAAACAAATAGACGAGACAATACAGACATGTTAAGACAGTATGACAAATAGTCAATGTCGGTGACTTTGAGTATTATTGATCAGGTGTGCTAGGATGTCAATCGCCGTGAGAGTGGTCAATTACCCAAACGGCTCACAGTACAGTATGTCCGAAAAACAGAATATACGGTACATCGTACTCCGTGTACCACAGTAACAGTAGCAGTACAGTAGACAGTAACAGTAACAATGTAGCATGATTTAGCTAAGCTGATTGTCTCCAGTAAGTGCAAAACCGACAGTGTAACACAAAGTCAGCACGCAGTTCAAGTACATTTTATTCGGTATAGATTGTTAAGCAGTTTCTTTTCATTAAAACAGTTATAAAACTCAGTTCAATACATAAAACACTTTAAACAAGAGCTGTCTTATCAATTTTCGATTAAAAATCTTAGTATGTAGTATATGACAATTAAAATTAGAGATTTTCAATTTAAATCAATAAATTAGGCTATATCGATGTCTATATAAATAAATTAAATTTTATCGGTAAGTTTAGACCACTTAACTGAGGTTAAAGGTTTTCTGTAATTTCCATAGCTATAAAATCGGCCTAGTATTACATCTATAAATCATTAGAAAATATGTACGTGCAATTATCTCTAGCAGCTCACAAAAATATCCTTACTTCTGTGGTAGACAATAATTTCTTTATGTCTCAGTCAGTCGACCCGTTCTATTTCATTCGCTTAAGCTGCAATAAATTATCAATTACTTAATTAATTATTGAAAACTCAAAATTACTTTATTATACCACATTTAAATTTCGAGCCATTTCACTGCGAAATAGGCTGAACAATACTCTAAATGTATTATTGCATGTTTCCTATATTTTATTAACCTCACACGGGTTTCTCTTCTTTTTGCCACAGTTTCTTATTTATTCACCAGCCATATTTTCACCTCTTGTATTCCACCAATGAACCGAGCACCACCCTGCCTCACGTTACTGCTTCACTTCATCTACTGTCTTGCTTCCTCTACACTGGTTCCACTTCAGCCGAGGTGGATAGCCCCTGGTCCTTGCCGAGAGAAGCAGCCAGCAGCTCCCCTGTTCCCGTTCCACACCATACCGAGGACTGCTTTAGAAACTAGCCCCGATAGCCACTGTTCTTACCACTATAAAGCTCCAAACTCAGTTGAAACCTGCACCGCTATCCCCTGCCTCTCGGTTAGCTACAGATTCACGTCCTTTGCTTGTTTCTTCTGCTCTTAAAGCTTCCTTGCCAAACGTCTGTCGCATCTTCCTCCTGCTTCCTTGCCCATTCCAGTTTTCAGTTCATGGTTTTCCCGACAGCAGCAGCATCCTTTGAACGCCACTGTTTTAGCTTGCTTCTACCTCAAAGTGTGTTGGGTACAGGCCTGTCTTGTTCCAGCAACGAAGTAGAGGTGGAACTGTCTCGGTCCAGCAAAAAATTCTGGTTTCGTTACAGCCCTGTCCACGTTTTCTCTCTTTCTCAGCCCTCCATCGTCGTCCTCAAGCAACTGAAGGATTCACGCCATGAACTCCCGATGGTTTCTAGCAACGTGACCTTCTTCTTCTTCTTCTTCTTCTTCTTCTTCAACTCCTCACGTTTTCTCCTCTTAAAACTCCTTTATCCGTTTCCAGATGGCTTCTTAAATTTTTCAATCTCAAGCTTCTCTCTCTCGATTTTTCTGTTTCTTTCTCTCTCGGTCCAATTCCTTTCTTCAGCAACTCAATTCCATCAATCTACAGTTTCCTATCTTTTCATTTCTGACTTTCTTCTACTGCACCAATGCTGAAGCTACTGAACAACTCTCACTTACTCTCTCATTCCACTTCTCTAATTTCCAGCAGCTATCTTCAACTGCTCCCACCTCATTTTCTTCCATCGAGCTGGCCATCATTCGTTTTTTTCTTTCCCGTTCCTTCCTCACATTTCCTTTCCTGCAAATCAGACCACATGTAGGCGGTACAACCTCATGTCCGGTCTGCCGTTTTAGTAATATATATATATATATATATATATATATATATATATATATATATATATATATATATATATATATATATATATATATATACCACCTTATAGTTCAGGTTACAGGCCATCACAAGTCCCTGGGTCAGACCTCCAACAACTCCTCTGTTTTTTGTCTGCTTCGTTGCCTGCACTTGTTTCAGCTTCGGTTGTCTTCTCCTGCTTCCATTTTTATCTCTCTGTCTCTCGCTTCACGGGTCAAGCCTCCGCTTTTGTTTCTTTTCTTCTCGCCTTCATATACGTACAGGACACAAGGCAGAGGGAGTATGGTGAGAAGACCTGATGGGAATGAATTTGACGACGTGAGGAGGGAGAGGAAATGGAAATCAGTCCATTTAATTTATCCTGACAACCTGTTGTTGTTTTCTGCATTACTGCCTCCCCATCACCTCAGTTCAGCCCTCACATACACCTTAGACTATTTAAATGATTCCCACGTTCCAGTCCAAATCATCTCCATTCATCCCATTTTCTTTCCACCAAAAACTTCATCTTCATTCTTTCTCACCGAGAGCCGTCCTTGCTTATGACATTTCCTTAATGTATCCAATATATTTATACTTCCTTAAGCATTATAGCCGCCCTGCTCACGGGATTGGTTTCCTTTTGGAAGCCAATCCTCGATTTGTAAATACATATATATAGCTATATACGTATATACATATATATGTACATTTATACATTTACATACACATGTATTTTATTTCCTGAATACTTTGACTAGAAAATTAAATATATTATTATCTATATATATGTTTATGCTTCTACATACTTAATAATTTTTCTCCATATAGTAACAAAATAAATCTAATGTAATATTTGAACTTACCCATCATAGAGAATATTTATATATTAATCTAGCTCATTAAAATTATTTTTACATCTCAAATTATTTATTTTTTAAATTAAAATATTTTAATTAATTAAATTCACCTAAGTCTCACATGTTAAAATATAACCTCAATTAATTTTTCCTCAAATACGCACATTTCCAATTCCATTTGTTTACTTTACTAATCGTAATTAAATTCGAATACAAGAGAATTCATGGAGTTTACATTCTTCCCACCTTAGGAAATTTGACCCTCAAATTTGACACTACATTAGCCCTTAAACAAGTGTGTGTATAAATAGGAAAAGATGACAATTGAAAATGTAATTAAGAGTAGGACTATGTAATGTAAGTTAGGAGTAGTGTTAGTGTAGAACTAGTTAGATTAGTGTAGGTAGAATAGTTTCTAGTTTTATTTTGATTGTTTTTAAACTTTCTCGTTAATGTTAGCACTTTCCTTATTTTTCATTGTTCATCTCATTTTGATGTTCTTCTCTTGGATAATTTTTCATGGTAATCAACTTCATTTTCATGCTACTCGGTTCTGTTAAAATTAGCTCTTTTATTCTTCAAGTTTTATTTACATAGCATATTTTTTTTCTAGTGTAATTTTGGGTTTGCAAATGAATTGCTTAAGTTTTTTGTTGAAAAACTTTTATTTTTCATAGTGTAGCTTTCGGCTTGGTGTATTTTTCTTGTTGGACGGGGGGAAAGATTCTGGTGACTGAACTAAAGTTACCTTGCATCACTTGCTCACTTGCTCACTTGCTTCATGTTATAACTGGAAGGCCAAGCTTGCTGCTGTCCAGAGGAGCTACTGTTTTGCTCTACTGCTGTTGCTGTCGAGGAGAAGCGTTAGCAGGGGACGGTGCAATGAGGTGAAGATCGCTCTAGTATTTCTGAACAGTGGTTCATGCTTGAAGTGCAGCTCAGTTCTATGCTCCCGTCTGTTGTATGAAGGAGACCCGACACTGTTATAACCATGCTCTGCTCCCCTCTGTTTCACAACTTCTTCTACTGTTCATTTTCTTTTTGTCTTTAGCTTTTGGTTTTAGATATTCTGCATTTTCTTTGTCTCTTCATTTACGGTATTATTTATAAATTAACATCTTCTCCTTAAGTTTTATTTAATTCATGGTCTGCTTTGCTAAAGATTTTCGAATGAGCAGCAATAGCAGTGCAAGACAGAGCAGACCGAGAGCAAGTCTGGCCAGAAGAAGGAAGCAGCTGGGAAAGGAAAGAGCTCGAGCAGGTCCATGGTGCTGTTGCTAGCAACGTTAATGCAGAAGTTAGGAAACGTTAATGCAAAACACGAGAGCAAGTATAGAGCAGGAGCTAGACATTGCCACGGAGAAGAAGAAGAAGGCATGATAGGCTGCAGCAGTTGATAAGGAGAAGTGTACAGAGGAGCAGGATGTGTGCGAGCTGCTGTCGAACTAAGGATGCATGAGCACGTTACTGCTAGCGGCATGGGCAAAAGACTAGATCAAACCGAGAGCAGTTGCGTGGCTTGCTGATGAATGAAACCGAAGCAGTTGGAGATGTGTAAGGGCTGTATTACGTGCAGGACAGAACCGAGAATGGGAGCTGGACACGCTTGGGTAGCAAAAGGAGGTAGAGACGTGCAATCTGTATGCAGTAGCTGGGCAGAGATCGAGGAGTGTTGATAGCAACAAAGCATGGAGCAAACTTGGACGAGACATGGAGCAGAAGCACTGAACCAAGAGCAGCTCCTGGAAATGAAAATTATTGAAGAAACGTGTACACTAAATCGAGACCACTCTCCTGGCAAAGTAGCTTAAGGTCATGTTTGGCCATGTCATTTTAATCATTTTGCTATAGTTTAATGCATTTTTAGTATTTTCATGCATTTGTTAGTTGTTAGTTAGTTAATTCAATCAATTAGAATGGTAGGTTAGATTAATATCTTTGTATGTCAATTTAATTTTTAGTTTTAATTTTTTAGTTAGTAGTTAATTTTATATTATATGTTTTAGGACTTTATTTTAGTTTAGTATTTTATGAGTTGCATTTAGAGTTAATTTAGATTAAATGTGTTTCATACATTTTTAATTTAGTTTTCATTTTTATTAGATTTTAGGTTAGTTTAATTTGCAATTTTTATTAGTTTAATTATATGCATTTTTATTCTAAGTTTGTTTAAATTTTAGTTTAATTTTATTTCTTCATTTTCATATTTGCATTTTATTTTAATTACGTTAATTAATTTTAACTATTTTAATTTTCTTTATAGGTTATTGTTTTTAATTGCTTGGAGCATTGTAAGTACTTTTAGCTCAGTTTTATTTTCTTTAGTTTATAGCTTTCGTTATTTTCAGTATTTTTAATTTCAAACTTAGTAGACCACCTACCTTAAATTCATAATTTGCTAGAATATACTTAGAGTAAGATTAACCGGTAGTTAATTAGGCTAACTAACTTCTCTGAGGGACAATAACTCGGGACTCAAATCCCATTATTACTTGTACGACCTATGCACTTGCGGACAATACCTTCAGGGCGTGTCAAGTTTTTGGCGCCGTTGCTGGGGAAGTTTTAATTAGTCATTAATCAATATCGGTGAAATTATGCGTATGTGTAATTCTAGCTTGTAAATATTTAAGTTGTAAATATTTAGAAGTTTAATGGACTTTTAGGTTTTTGCATGCGTAGAGCCAGGAGTTATGATAGCTTTCCTCTAGATCCTGAAATTGAAGGAACCTTTAGGAAAATTCGAAAGGATTCTAGGAAATTTATAGCTCCGCTGCAAAACACAATGACAGAAAATAGGAAAATTAGAACCGTTGGAGATTATGCAATGCTGATGATTGGAGGATATTATTTCGGCATTAGGCCACCAGCTGTCCCTACAAACAACTTCGAAATTAAGCCCGCAATCCTTCAGATGATCCAAGCTTCTTTACAGTTCAGTGGGCTTCCACACGACGACCCACATGCTCACCTCGGGCAATTCCTGGACCTGTGCAACACGTTCAAGTATAATGGATTATCTGATGATGCGCTTAGGCTTAGATTATTCCCCTTCTCGCTTAGGGATAGGGCACGACACTGGTTAACCTCCTTGCCTCCAGGATCCATTTCTACATGGGACGAGTTAGCTCATCAATTTCTAGCTAAGTTTTTCCCTCCCTCTAAAATGGCCAGACTCCGTAGTGATATATCTTCCTTTGCCCAGTTCGACTCGAAATCTCTTTATGAAGCATGGGAACGATATAAGGAACTTCTTAGGAAGTGCCCTCATCATGGCCTACCTTTGTGGCTACAAGTCCAGACCTTCTACAACGGACTTACAAGCCAAAATAGGACCATCTTGACGCTGCTGCGGGTGGAGCCCTGATGTGCAAAATAGAGGAGGAAACTTACGAGCTTTTAGACAAGATAGCGACTAATAACTATCTATGGTCCTCAGAGAGGCAATTGCCAAAGAAGTCGGTGGGTATTTATGAGCTCGACACACTGTCTACCTTGACCTCTCAAATCGCTAACCTTACGAAGAATGTAGAGTCGCTCAGTACCCAGCATAATCCTTCTACCAGTCCTAATCCTGTTTATTCTGTCCAAAGTCCTTTTCTCTCTTGTGATCTGTGTAGTGGTACCCACTTTGTGGATAGGTGTCCGCTTAACCTAGAATCGGTTCAGTATGTTGCCCCATAAGCAACAGAACAACCCTTTTTCAAACACCTATAATCCAGGGTGGAGGAACCATCCTAACTTCTCCTAGAGCCAAAACCAAGGACAAATTTTTAGCTCTAGACCTGTAGAACCCCCTAGTTTTCAAGCTCCACTGGTTCATGTACCACCACAATCGTAATTTCCATATCATCCGCCTCATCAACCATCCCCACCTCAATTTCAACATCATTTACCTCACTTCCATCAACCACCACCACCACCACAATAACCCTACCATGCACTAGCAGCTGAGAAGAAGCCCTTGCTTGAGAAAATTTTCACTACTATCCTGCAAAATCAAGCTACTTCAATTAAGAACTTAGAAATTTAGGTGGGACAAATAGCAAACGCTCTTAGTCAACGTCTTTAAGGGACCCTTCCTAGTAACACTAAAGCCAATCCTATTAGGTAAAAGGAGGGTAAAGAACATGTAAAATCCATCACCCTTAGGAGCGGCAAAGAGCTAGATGAGCCACCAGTTAAGTCCAGCCCTGAACAGCACATAGTTGAAGAATCCTTAAGTTCTAACGAAGCAGCTCAGAAAGAGCAGGAACTTAAAGATCAAGCTGCAAAGGAATCAAAGCTAGGCGCTTCTTCATCTATCCCTTCTTCTACTTCACAACCTTCCTCATCCTCTGATGCTACATATGTTTCCACTACATCACCTCCGGTTAGACCACTAGTACCTTTTCCTCAGGGGCTCCAAGATCAAAAGCTGGACGACAATTTGCTAAATTCCTTGAGGTTTTTAAAAAACTTCACATCAACATTCCTTTCGCATATGCTTTAGAGCAAATGCCAAGTTATGTGAAGTTTCTGAAGGATATCCTTTCTAGGAAAAGGAGATTGGAAGATTATGAGACAGTGGCCTTAATTGAGGAATGTAATGCCATTATCCAGAGAAAATTACCCCCCAAGCTTAAGGATCCCAGGAGTTTTACCATACCCTGTACTATTGGAAATCTATTCTTTGGTAGACACCTGTGTGATTTAGGAGCTAGTATCAATCTAATGCCTTTGTCTATCTATCAAAAGTTAGGAATAGAGGATGTCAAGCCTACCACAGTGACCCTTCAGCTAGCAGATCGATCCATTAAATATCCAAAGGGGGTCATTAATGATGTGTTAGTAAAGGGGGACAAATTTATTTTCCTTGTGAATTTTATTATTTTAGACATGGAGGAAGACAGGAAAGTCCCCATTATACTAGGCAGACCTTTCCTAGCGAATGGTAGAACTTTAATTGATGTGCAAAAGGGGGAGTTAACTATGAGAGTCCTAGATCAGGAGGTGATAATTCATGTTTTCAAACCTTTGAAGCTCCCTGATGACTCTCAAGAGTGTTTTAAGATAGATGTTGAGGAGGATATAAGGCTTAAGCATAAGAAATCTGAGAGAAAGAAGGAAGTAGATAAAGCTAAGGAGGAGTTAACTATTAAAATTCTGTCACCATTTGGGCTAATCCTCCCACTCTTCGCCATGCTGTTGAGTGTTGTTTTCTTCAGCTGCATTTGATGTGACTGTATTTTCCTTTTCACTATGTATATAGTTCTTTTTTCTTTTCTGTTGTTTCTTTCTTTCTTTATGTTGCAGATTTCTTTTCCAGTCTTACGCTTTCAATCAAGCTTCAGTTGTTCATCATCATCAGATAGGGAGTACTCTGTTTTTGAGCTTAAATTTTTATATTATCTGCACACTGAGGACACTGTGCATTTTAAGTTTGGGGGAGGAGATATCACTTGAGCAATTTTGTGAAAAATTGAAAAAATTTTCAAATTTTTTTTGAAAATCTGAGAAAGAATTTTCAAAATTTTTTCGATAATATAAGCTTAAATTGTTTGATTTTGGGATGATTTACTACTTAGCATGTAGTTTTCTCATATTCCGATGATATAACCCTATGATTTAGTTTGACTTTGATTGACTGAGAAGCATGATTATAGGAAAAACATGAAGTTGAATTCTTGAATTTGTCTTAATTCTGATTGTGATTGCCTCATCTTATGCACATGTCATGTCATGAATCGGTATATTTATTTAGAGAAAGCTTATGTGTACATAGGATTGCATTTGTTCAATTGATTTGGTGCATCATATTCTAGCATTTGTTTGATCTAATCTCGAGGCGAAATATTATATCACGCTTAATTAGAGAGATGATTTAGGTCATCTTTGGATCGTTTGAGCCTTTCTAGCCATCCTTGTACATATTTCACCCCTAGTCACCCATCTGGGTCAAATAAACTTTTCTCTGTAAATACACCGCACCTGTTTATTTTTCTTCCGTAGCTTAAATACTCTGTTCATATCCCTTATCCCAAAAGCATGAAAAGTCATTGGGATATATTGTGAGCTATATGGGTATTAAGTGATAGTGAAGGAGTATGTGAAAAAAAATGAAAAAGAAAGAAAAAGAAAAAGAAAAGAAGAAAGAAGAAAAATAAAAAAATAGAATAAAAAGTTTAGTGAAATAAATAAGTTTGGGGAAATGATTTGAGCTCTTACATTAAGATCCTAGAAGTAATGCATGTTAAGGGGTAATTAAACCTAAATCGACTTTATCATACCTTAGCCCCAGCCTTACATTATAAGCTTAATGAAGTCCTATTGATTTTTGATTAAGTGTGACTACATTAGTGGAGAGAGAAGTGAAAAGCAAACTTATGGGAATGATCACATGTCATTGACTTTGCATTCACTGTGTCTGCATAATCTGATCCGGATAATGTACTGTGAAGTGACTCAGACATTTTTTACACACTCACGAGGAATCCAATTTGGATTAGGACTTATGATTGAATGGTTCTGAATGTTGGACTTGTAATTGTGAGTCTTTGAGATCATAGTTTGTACTTTTTCTTTGAGGATGATATTGGGTAAATTATTGTGTTTAGTACTTGTCATTCCTACAATTATTTTGTTTTGCTTGAGGACAAGCAAAAACTCAAGTTTGAGGTGTGATAATTCTATATTTTTTAGAATTATTTGTGCTTAATTTTCTAATTAATTATTTAAATTCTCAATTTATTTTGTTAATTATCCCCTTTATTTAATTAAAATTCTCATGTTTGCAGATAAATTAAATCCGAATGAATTTTGAATATTTCAGTAGAAAATGGATTGGAATTTGGCTAACATCGAGATTGGACCACGCAGACAACACGAGCCATGCCACCTAGCAAATCTAATTGGACAAAAAGACAGATGACATGGAAATATTTTTTTCAAGGAGCCAATGGTGTGAAGACAAGTGGCCAAACAATGCCAACTCCTCTAGGATGAAAAAATTACAATTTTACTCCTAAGTGTGTGTATAAATAGGAAAAGATGGCAATTGAAAATGTAATTAGGAATAGGACTATGTAATATAAGTTAGGAGTAGTGTTAGTGTAGAAGTAGTGTTAGTGTAAAATTAGCTCTTTTATTCTTCAAGTTTTATTTACATAGCATATTTTTTTTCTAGTGTAATTCTCGGTTTGCAAATGAATTGCTTAAGTTTTTAGTCGAAAAACTTTTATTTTTCATAGTGTAGCTTTCGGCATGGTGTATTTTTCTTGTTGGACGGAGGGAAAGATTCTAGTGACTGAACCAAAGTTACCTTGCATCACTTGCTCACATGCTTCATGTTATAACTGGAAGGCCAGTTAGCAGGGGAAGAGTTAGCAGGGGACGGTGCAATGAGGTGAAGATCGCTGCAGTATTTCTGAACAGTGGTTCATGCTCGAAGTGTAGCTCATGTCAGACCCGGATTTTTGTAACTTGTACCTTATGATTCCTATGTGTATGAACACTCTGTAATTATAGTTGAATCATAAGAAGAGTATTTACTAACATGCAATCGACAATTTGATAAATTAGAAATGCATGTAAGCTACATAACAGCGAGATAAGGGTTAAGTTGATTCCCGAACAAGTGTAGGGGTAAAATGGTCAAATGACTGAAATTCGATATAATTTCGATAAGGCGATTTCATTAAAAATATGAAATTGAGGAATCTTGATCAAAATCGAGGAAAATATTGAATTTTGAGTCTAATTGATCAAGATATAAATTTATTAGAATTTATCAAAATTTTTGCCTCAAAAAATGAGCCCAAAAATAGTGAAAAAATATACCGAAAAGGTAAAATCGGACTGATAAATTTATTTACGGATTAAATGAATTTAATATGATTTTTAGAGACATTTTTAGATATTTTTGGGATATTTATGAGATATTTTTGGGATATTTATAGGATATTTTTGGGATTTTTATTATTATTTTGTAATAAAATAATAATAAAAATATATTATAAATAAAAAAAAGGAAAAACGAAATCTGAAGAGAAAACACGGGGAGAGAGAAGAGAGGAAACCGCGTGGAAGCCGACCCGAGGAAGAAGGAGTCACCAGCGAGCATCCGGCGACCCCACGGCCAGGCAAGCTGCCGGAAAAGAAAGAGGAGGCCCGTGCGCACCCATCGGCACCGGTCATGACCTCGACCGACGCCAGACCCCGGCGAATCGAAGAGGAGAAGGCCACGGAGGAAAAGAGGAATCCGACGGCCATCGACGGTGCTTGGTCCCGATCGAGCCCAGCCGAGTGTTGCCCAGGCTTAGGCGCACCGAACGACGGTGGTGATGCATCGGGAACCGGCCGGAATACGCCGGCACGACCAAAGGATGCTTGAACCGGTCGACGGTTCAGGGGAGAAGGTTCTGCGCTGAACCGGACCGGACCGGTTCAGCCAAGGAGAAAGGGGAAAAAGAGGAAAAAGAAAGAAAAAGGAAAAGGGAAATTTTTGAGATTTCACCGGACTTCGGGTAAGTCGATACGAGGTCAAAAGTGACCGATTTAATTTTCGATGAATTTATTTAAATTATATTTAATCAGAAATTGACCCGGAGTTAAATATAATAAATTGTGCAGTTCAACGATAAATTCCGAACGGAAGCCCGATCGAACTTCGATTTACGTACCATCGCATATTCTCGGGTAAGTAAAGTTCATTTACGATAAACTATGTGATTATTGTGTATTTAAGATTTATTTTACGCATTTCGGATTAAATTTCGTATTTAGTGAATTATATTCGGAATTTTGAATTAAATGTCGTAAATGATATACGGGCTATCCAAAGAGTTTGGAATAAAGCCCAATGGGTATTGATAGGCCCAATGAGTCGATAGACCCTGATGAAGGGAAATAATAAGTGGAAAACGGGCTTAATACGGATTAAGGCCCATTAAGGATTATTAAGGCCCATTAAGGGAAAATGGACTGTATTAATGTGTAATACAGTAGGAAAATTATAATTAACCTGAGAAATGGTTATTTACAGCTTCGGAGTTTACATTGAGAGCTGATCGGACTGCGAGATTGAGCAGCACTGAGGAAGTGAGTCACTTGACGTGATCCGAGGTAAGGGACTTTTGTGAGTAGTTAGAGATACCTGCACATATTTTCGTCTGCTTTTACATTCACTTAAAAATTCTGAGGGTTAGAGAAAGTGAATAATAATTATTGCGACCCGATAGTGGCAAATTAGGATTTACCCCTAGTTAGTCAAAAAGTCAACTTTTGTGAAAAGTTACAAAAAGCATGGAAACTATTATTGTGAGTGTTTAATTGCTGTTTAGCATGAAAATAAATAGATGGGCTAATGATTTTAAGGTTGATGTGACTTAAGCACACTTTATAGTGCTGATTTTAATATTTTGTAAACAATCCATTTTTTAAAGAGCCATCTATCATATTATGTGAGAATGAATCGTGCTAGAGTATAGCTCGCACTGGATTTCATATGTTTTCCACATACATTAGTGCTAGATTTTAATACGCATTAGATTTTCATGACATGCATGATAGAGTACTGGAGTTTTACTCGTACTCAGTTTTATATGATATATAAATGACAGAGTGCTAGAGCGATTAGCTCGTACTCGAGTTTTACATGAGATACATGACAGAGTGCTGGAGCGTTGCTCGTACTCGATTCTTCATAGTTTATACATGACATAGTACTTGAGCTATTGCTTGTACTTGATTTAATACATGAACTATGCATTGACCTAGTTGCTGGAGGTTTACTCGCACTAGAGTTGAGTTTGTGATGTGAAACAGAGTTCGAGCGTAGTGTCGACTGTGTGTCGCACTCAAGGGCGCGCACTGTATGTGATATTATTTACATGTTACCCACTCATGCCACATTCTCGTGTGACTGAATGTCACATTTTGAGAGGATGGCAAGCATGAGGGTATTAGAGATGTGGTATGATATTCCACAGGTGCGAGGGCTAAGACCTATGGCAGGCACCCTGACTGTGATGTTGATATTCCATGGTTTTGAGGGCTAAGTCCTATGGCAGGCACCCTGGCCGTGATGTAGGGTCCACGGGTGTACTTTGTACCGTGCCTGAGGGCGCGAGGAGTACGCTGTACCTTGTGTTACGCATAGCTGACGGCTGTAGTGGACTGACCATCCTCCCGTTGCAGTAGTGATGCCCCGCACACCGAGATCTGTGTTGCTTGGGATCACATATCGGATATGATCATAGTCCAGGATACTATTTGCATTTAACCACAGAGTCTCACATGATATATCACATTGATTGACTGATTTAAATTGCGGACAGACCTGAGGGATGGGTCGGACTCCGATTTTGTGATGTGAATTATTTAATGCCATATTTATTATGATTTAAATATACATGGCATGATTTACATAAAGGCATGATTTATATACGATGCATTGTTTTGCACTACATGCCTACATTTGAGAAAGAAAGCATGATTTCTGTACATGGGATTTAATCTGTACAAGTATATATATATTATATTTCAAGACATGCTTTTGAAATGAGTTAAGGAAATAATGTTTTCAAGGCATAGCATTATTTTGAGTAGACAGTGTAGATATCTACTTGCTTGCCTGATTTCCTTACTAAGCGCGTTGTATGCTCACCCCCCTTTCTCTACATCTCTCTACAGAGCGTCAGCAGTAGAGCGAGAGCTATCGAGGGATAGTATTCCTGAGTCCACTGCTAGTTCCTATCGATCGCCAGGTATACATATTATGTACAGTTGTGTATCTAAACATAGAAACAGCACAGTAATGTATACGATATATATTATGGGGAATGTATTTGTATTAGACTTTATATAAATCTCACATGTATTATAAAGCAGTTACAGTCAGTAATAATATATTGACATGTATGTATGATAATGGATGATGTGGTAAGCGAGGACTCTGACATCGAATCACAGCCCAACCATTGAAGAGAGGAAAGGTAAGTCAAAATGCGAAAAATTTGCATTGGTTTTTGGTTAAGTCATGGATTGAGAACGGGTCCTGACAGAATGGTATCAGAGCAGAGGTTAGTCTGATGTGAGTCGATGTTAGAAAATAGGAAAGTGTACATCCCCATAGCACTGTGCTGTGTTTAGATATAACTGTGTATACCAGATAGGAGAAGGACTAATTCATTATTATGAATGCAGGAACCTTGCCTATATGCCAAATACGCGTAGTGGTAGAGTTACGAGAGGTAGGGCTCTAGGTCGGGGAGATAGACCCGAGGGACGAGCCGCTGCTAGACCATTACCTACGCATGAGACTCCAGGTGCTACTGAGGCACCCGAGTGTGTAGAGATGTGCTTCATGAGATTAGAGAATGTGGTCTCGAGACTATTATCGAGATACTGGCACAGACGATGCCAGGTAGGCAGAGACAGGAGGCAGGAGCTGCGACAGGAGAGGCAGTTGCCCCTGATACCCCTACGCAGATAGTTGATGCACAGAGGACTGTAGATACTCCTACACCCCTACCGGTTTCGGGTGGTATTGGATTAGGGTATGGATGTGATTTGCATCAGTTGCGAGAATTCCAGAAGTTCAGACCTCCATCCTTTAGTGGGGTCAAGGACCCTGTAGCTGCTGAGGAATGGTTAGCAGAGCTGGAGAAGTTTTATGGATTCTTCGAGTGTACGACCTCGGAGATGGTCACGTTTGCTGCGTTCCTACTGAAGGGAGCTGTAGAGCATTGGTGGAAGTCCACCCGACCTATATTGAGATCCCGACACACAGATATCAGTTGGGATATATTTCGGAAGGCCTTCAGGAGGCAGTTTGTTCCCGACACCGCACAGCGAAAACTACAGGCAGAGTTTTTGGGACTAAACCAGGGGAGTTTATCTGTGGACGAGTATGAGACTCGATTCCTATCCCTAGGAAGATATGACCCGGATACCATGTACAGTGAGACCAGGAAGGTCCACAGGTTTATCGACGGGTTGAAGCCGGTGCTACGGTCCAGGTTGGTCCCATTAGACATAGTGACCTATGAGGAAGCAGTGCACAGGACGCAACTGTGTGAGCAGATTACGAGAGGAATGCTTCCGAGTTTGGGAAGTTTAGCCGTAGCCGAGATATACAGAAGAAGAGGCCAGCTAGAGATTTCAGTTATCGAGGAGGGAGGAGACTCTTCGGTAAGAGATCACAGGTAGAGGAAGCACGAGAGAGATATGCTAGACCTCTTACTTATTCGACTGTAGCCCCAGTAAAGGGCATTGTCATGGGAGGACAGAGACCTGCTGTTGATCAGTGCAGAAGGTGCGGTAAACAACATGGAAGTAGACCGTGTCCGCTAACTCCTATTGTGTGTTTTCAATGTGGGAAACAAGGGCACATGGCTAGAGAGTGCCAGGAGACATTTGTTACTGCACCACTGAGGGGCAGGGAGCCTGATAGAACTCTAGCTGGCACGTCGGCTCAGAGAGGTAGAGCGACGGCAGAGGAGAAGGGGAAACAAGTGGTGGGCCAAGGGTGAGTACATACTTTGGACCAGGGGACAGCTGATGCTTCATCGGATGTGATTCGAGATAACATCCTGATTTATGATATTGAAGCATATGTTTTAATTGATCTTGGTGCCACGCATTCTTTTGTATTGCCTTCATTTGCATGTAAATTAGCAAGATATGTAGAGCGTACACATTTATGTATGATGATGTTGATTAGTACATCTATGAATAGTAGTCAAGTTGTAGAATATGTATTTAATGACTGCAAGTTGAGAGTAGAGGATAAGGAGATGACAACCAATCTAATATTACTAAGTATGAGTGACTTTGATATAATATTAGGAATGGATTGGCTATCTGCAAACCATGCTGTTTTAGATTGTTATGATAAGACAGTTATGTTTCCTAACCCTACTAGATATGTTGTAAAGTTTAATAAGAATAAATGAAAGGAGTAGTTATGGTTATTACATGATTACTGATTTGGAAAACCTTCAACATATCAAGGTTTCATTGCGTACATGGTAGATATGGATAAGGCACATCCGAAGTTGTCAGATATTACTATGGTCAATGAGTACCCAGATGTTATCCCAGATGAATTGCCAGGGTTACCACCAGACATAGAGATGGAGTTCTGCATAGATCTAGTACCTGGTACGGAGCCTATTTCGAGACCACCATATCGCATGGCCTTAATTGAGCTGGAGGAGCTCAAGAGACAGTTACAGGAGCTGTTGGATAGGGGTTTTGTTCGATCGAGTGTTTCACCTTGGGGAGTACCGGTTCGGTTTGTAAGGAAGAAGGATGGGAGCCTTCGATTGTGTATAGACTACCGATTATTGAATAAGGCCACCATCAAGAATAGATACCCCTTTCCACGCATTGTCGACTTGTTAGATCAGCTTCAGGGAGCACAGGTCTTTTCCAAGATTGACCTGAGGTCTGGGTATCATCAGCTGAAGGTTCGGAGTGGAGATGTACCCAAGATAGCATTTCATACCCGATATGGCCACTATGAGTTCTTGGTCATGCCATTCCGATTGACGAATGCTCTAGCTGCTTTCATGGCTTTGATGAACGATGTGTTCAAGCCATATTTAGACCAGTTTGTTATCATCTTTATTGATGACATATTGGTGTATTCGAGATCCAAGGAGGAGCATGAGGAGCACCTCAGGATCGTGTTACAGACGCTACGGGAGCATGAGTTATATGCTAAGCTCAGTAAGTGTGACTTTTAGTTGTCACAGATCTCGTTTTTAGGACATGTTGTATCGAGAGATGGTGTATCAGTTGATCCATCTAAGATAGAGGCTGTAGTTCAGTGGAAACAGCCGAGGACAGTCACCGAGATCAGGAGTTTTCTGGGTTTAGCTGGATACTATCGGAGATTCGTTGAGGGATTTTCGAAGTTGGCTGCTCCGTTGACACGTATTACTCGAAAGAGTGCACCGTTCATATGGAACGAGGATTGTGAGAAGAGTTTTGAGGAGTTGAAGCGTCGATTGACCACCGCTCCGATTCTCACTATCCCTACCAGCTCAGGAGGATTTGCAGTGTACACCGATGCTTCGCATCAGGGACTGGGTTATGTATTGATGCAGGATGGAAAGGTAGTTGCTTATGGATCTAGACAGCTGAAGGATCATGAGAAGAACTATCCGACCCACGCTTTGGAGCTAGCAGCAGTAGTGTTTGCATTGAAGGTATGGCGCCACTACTTATATGGCGAGAAGTTCCAGATATTTACCGACCACAAGAGCCTCAAGTATCTGTTCTCACAGAAGGAGCTGAACATGAGACAAAGAAGATGGCTAGAGCTTCTGAAGGACTACGATTGTGAGATACTTTATCATCCGGGTAAGGCTAACATTGTAGCCGATGCCTTGAGTAGGAAGAGCCTAGGGATGGTATCGTATATGATGGTCAGGGAACATGATTTGCTAGAGCAGTTTGCTAGGCTCAGTTTGGGAGTCGTGCCTTCTGACACGGATACAGGCTATGTGATAGCTAGTCTACGCTTGGAGCCGGACCTGTTGGACAGGATCAAAGTGGCTCAGCAGACTGATCCATTTTGTATGGATGTGAGTAGTCAGATGCAGAAGGGCACAGTGACTGATTTTGAGTTGAGTTCTGATGGACTACTGAGGTTCAGAGGTAGATTATGTGTTCCCGAGGATCCAGGACTCAGGAGATTGATATTGGCGGAAGCTCATTCGTCGAGGTATACGTTACATCCGGGGAGTAACAAGATGTATCAGAACCTCCGAAAGGTATACTGGTGGTCGGGTATGAAGAGAGATGTAGCAGACTTCGTGGCAAAGTGTCTAGTATGTCAGCAAGTGAAGGTAGAGCATCAAAAACCTTTAGGGTTATTACAGCCTCTACCTATACCGACATAGAAATGGGAGCATATCACCATGGATTTTGTGATGGGTTTACCGAGAACCCGCAGTAATCACGATGCTATATGGGTGATCGTTGACAGACTGACGAAGTCAGCCCACTTCCTAGCTATGAGAGCGACCGATACTCTGAGTTCATTAGCAGAACTGTATGTACGCGAGGTAGTGAGGTTACATGGTATACCAGTGAGCATAGTCTCTAATAAGGATTCCCGCTTCACATCCCACTTTTGGGGACATTTTCAGGAAGCCATGGGAACCCAGTTGAGTTTGAGCACCGCTTTCCATCCTCAGACAGATGGTCAGTCAGAGAGGATTATACAGACTCTAGAGGATATGTTGAGAGCATGTGTGCTAGACTATCGAGGCTCCTGCATGACCACCTGCCACTAGCCGAGTTCGCCTACAACAACAGTTATCATTCGAGTATCGGGATGACACCGTATGAGGCTTTGTATGGCTGTAGATGTCGTTCCCCTATTGGATGGGAAGAGGTGGGTGACCGTAAGATTTTCGCTCCTGACATGGTTACGCAAGCATCTGAGGATGTCCATTTGATAGTAGAGAGACTGAGGACGGCTCAGAGTAGACAGAAGAGTTATGCTGACAGGAGACGTAGGCCACTAGAGTTTGCAGTTGGTGAATCCGTGTTTTTGAGAGTTTCTCCTTCTAAGGGCATAGCGAGATTTGGGAAGAGAGGGAAACTAAATCCTCACTATATCGGACCCTTTGAGATACTTGATTGAGTGGGAGATAAGGCGTACAGGTTGGCATTGCCACCGGACTTATCAGGTGTCCATAACGTCTTCCACATATCGATGCTTCGAAAGTATCACCCAGATCCGGCACATGTGATTAGTTACGAGCCTTTGGAGCTCCGAGAGGACATGTCATATGTTGAGAGACCGATTCAGATATTGGATAGGAAGGAGAAGGTATTGAGATCGAAGACCATTGGGTTAGTGAAGATTCTCTGGCAGCATCATACTTCAGAGGAAGCTACTTGGGAGCTAGAGAATCTGATACGAGAGAAGTACCCTCACCTATTTGATGACTGACTTGGTTCTAATTTGGAGGACCAAATTTTCTGAGTGGGGGAGGATTGTCAGACCCGGATTTTTGTAGCTTGTACCTTATAATTCCTATGTGTATGAACACTCTGTAATTATAGTTGAATCATAAAAAGAGTATTTACTAACATGCAATCGACAATTTGATAAATTAGAAATGCATGTAAGCTACATAACAGCGAGATAAGGGTTAAGTTGATTCCCGAACAAGTGCAGGGGTAAAACGGTCAAATGATTAAAATTTGGTATAATTTCGATAAGACAATTTCATTAAAAATATGAAATTGAGGAATCTTGATCAACATCGAGGAAAATATTGAATTTCGAGTCCAATTGATCAAGATATAAATTTATTAGAATTTATCGATATTTTTGCCTCGAAAAATGAGCCCAAAAATAGTGAAAAAATATACCGAAAAGGTAAAATCGGACTGATAAATTCATTTACAGATTAAATGAATTTAATATGATTTTTAGAGATATTTTTAGATATTATTGGGATATTTATGGGATATTTTTGGGATTTTTATTATTATTTTATAATAAAATAATAATAAAAATATATTATAAATAAAAAAAAGGAAAAACGAAATCTGAAGAGAAAACACGGGGAGAGAGAAGAGAGGAAACCGCGTGGAAGCCGACCCAAGGAAGAAGGAGTCACTGGCGAGCATCCGGCGACCCCACGGCCAGGCAAGTGGCCGAAAAAGAAAGAGGAGGCCCGTGCGCACCCATCGGCACCGGTCATGACCTCGACCGACGCCGGACGTCGACGAATCGAAGAGGAGAAGGCCGCGGAGGAAAAGAGGAATCCGACGGCCATCGACGGTGCTTGGTCCCGATCGAGCCCAGCCGAGTGTTACCCAGGCTTAGGCGCGCCGAACGGCGGTGGTGATGCGTCGAGAACCGGCCGGAATACGCCGACACAACCAAAGGATGCTTGAACCGGTCGGCGGTTCAGGGGAGAAGGTTCTGCGCTGAACCGGACCGGACCGGTTCAGCCAAGGAGAAATGGGGAAAAAGAGGAAAAAGAAAGAAAAAGGAAAAGGAAAATTTTTGGGATTTCACCGGACTTCGGGTAAGTCGATATGAGGTCAAAATTGACTGATTTAATTTCTGATGAATTTATTCAAATTATATTTAATCAGAAATTGACTCGGAGTTAAATATAATAAATTGTGCAGTTCGACGATAAATTTCGAACGGAAGCCCGATCGAACTTCGATTTGCGTTCCATCGCATATTCTCGGGTAAGTAAAGTTCATTTACGATAAATTATGTGATTATTGCGTATTTAAGATTTATTTTACACATTTCGGATTAAATTTCGTATTTAGTGAATTATATTCGGAATTTTGAATTAAATGTCGTAAATGATATACGGGCTATCCAAAGAGTTTGGAATAAAGCCCAATGGGTATTGATAGGCCCAATGAGTCGATAGACCCTGATGAAGGGAAATAATAAGTGGAACACGGGCTTAATACGGACTAAGGCCCATTAAAGATTATTAAGGCCCATTAAGGGAAAATGGACTGTATTAATGTGTAATACAGTAGGAAAATTATAATTAACCTAAGAAATGGTTATGTACAGCTCCGGAGTTTACATTGAGAGCTGATCGGACTGCGAGATTGAGCAGCACCGAGGAAGTGAGGTCACTTGACGTGATCCGAGGTAAGGGACTTTTGCGAGTAGTTAGAGATATCTGCACGTATTTTCATATGCTTTTACATTCACTTAAAAACTCTGAGGGTCAGAGAAAGTGAATAATAATTATTGCGACCCGATAGTGGTAAATTACGATTTTGCCCCTAGTTAGTCAAAAAGTCAACTTTTGTGAAAAGTTGCAAAAAGCATGGAAACTATTATTGTGAGTGTTTAATTGCTGTTTAGCATGAAAATAAATAGATAGTGCTGATTTTAATATTTTGTAAACAATCCATTTTTTAAAGAGCTATCTATCATATTATGTGAGAATGAATCGTGCTAGAGCATAGCTCGCACTGGATTTCATATGTTTTCCACATACATTAATGCTGAATTTTAATACGCACTAGATTTCCATGAAATGCATGATGGGGTACTGGAGTTTTACTCGTACTCAGTTTTATATGATATATACATGACAGAGTGCTGGAGCGATTAGCTCGCACTCGAGTTTTACATGAGATACATGATAGAGTGCTGGAGCGTTGCTCGTACTTGATTCTTCATAGTTTATACGTGACATAGTACTGGAGGTATTGCTCGTACTTGATTTAATACACGAACTATGCATTGACCTAGTTGCTGGAGGTTTACTGGCACTAGAGTTGAGTTTGTGATGTAAAACAGTGTTCGAGCGTAGTGTCGACTGTGTGTCGCACTCAAGGGCGCGCACTGTATGTGATATTATTTACATGTTACCCACTCATGCCGCATTCTCGTGTGACTGAGTGTCACATTTTGAGAGGCTGGCAAGCATGAGGGTATTAGAGATGTGGTATGATATTCCATAGGTGCGAGGGCTAAGACCTATGGCAGGCACCCTGACTGTGATGTTGATATTCCATGGTTTTGAGGGCTAAGTCCTATGGCAGGCACCCTGGCCGTGATGTAGGGTCCACGGGTGTACTTTGTACAGTGCCTGGGGGCGCGAGGAGTACGCTGTACCGTGTGTTACGCATAGTTGACAGTTGTAGTGGACTGACCATCCTCCTGTTGCAGCAGTGATGCCCCGCACACTGAGATCTGTGTTGCTTGGGATCACATATTGGATATGATCATAGTCCAGGATACTATTTGCATTTAACCACAGAGTCTCACATGATATATCACATTGATTGACTGGTTTAAATTGCGGACAGACCTGAGGGATGGGTCGGACTCCGATTTTGTGATGTGAATTATTTAATGCCATATTTATTATGATTTAAATATACATGGCATGATTTACATAAAGGCATGATTTATATACGATGCATTGTTTTGCACTACATGCCTACATTTGAGAAAGAAAGCATGATTTCTGTATATGGGATTTAATCTGTACAAGTATATATATATATATATTATATTTCAAGACGTACTTTTGAAATGAGTTAAGGAAATAATGTTTTCAAGGCATAGCATTATTTTGAGTAGATAGTGTAGATATTTACTTGCTTGCCTGATTTTCTTATTGAACGCGTTGTATGCTTACCCCCTTTCTCTACATCTCTCTACAGAGCGTCGGCAGTAGAGCGAGAGCTATCGAGGGATAGTATTCCTGAGTCCACTGCTAGTTCCTATCGATCGCCAGGTATACATATTATGTACAGTTGTGTATCTAAACATAGAAACAGCACAGTGATGTATACGATATATATTATGGGGAATGTATTTGTATTAGACTTTATATAAATCTCACATGTATTATAAAGCAGTTACAGTCAGTAATAATATATTGACATGTATGTATGATAATGGATAATGTGGTAAGCGAGGACTCTGACATCGAATCACAGCCCAACCATTGAAGAGAGGAAAGGTAAGTCAAAATGTGAAAAATTTGCATTGGTTTTTGGTTAAGTCATGGATTGAGAACGGTTCCTGACAGCTCAGTTCTATGCTCCCGTCTGTTGTATGAAGGAGACTCGACACTGTCACAACCATGCTCTGCTCTCCTCTATTTCATAACTTCTTCTATTGTTCATTTTCTTTTTGACTTTAGCTTTTGGTTTTAGATATTCTGTATTTTCTTTGTCTCTTCATTTATGGTTTTATTTATATATTAATAGCTTCTCCTTAAGTTTTATTTAATTCTTGGTCTTCTTTGCTAAAGATTTCCGAATGAGCAGCAACATCAGTGCAGGACAGTGACACGCCTAAGGGTATGTTCCGCAAGTGCACGGGTCATACAAGTAATAATGGGATTTGAGTCCCGAGTTATCGTCCCACAGATTAGTTGATCAGCCTAATTAACTACCAGTTAATCTTACCCTAAGTATATCCTAGGGAATTATGAAATTAAAGTGGGCGATCTAATAAGGCTAATTAAAAATACTAGTAAGCAATAAAATAATAAGAACTAAAGAAAATAAAACCGAGCAAAATTTACTTACAGTACTCCGAGCAATTAAAAGCAAATAACCTATAAAAAAATTAAAACAGTTAAAATGAATTAACACAACTAAAATAAAATGCAAATATGAAAATAAAGCAATAAAATTTAATTAAACTAAACTTTAAACAAACTTAAAATAAAAATGCATGAATTTAAACTAATGAAAATTGCAAATTAAACTAGCCTAAAATCTAATGAAAACTAAATTAAAAATTGCATGAAACACATTAAATCTAATTTAACTTTAAAATGCAACTCATAAAATACTAAACTAAAATAAAGTCCTAAAACATATAATATAAAATTAACTATTAACTAAAACTTAAAACTAAAGATTAAATTAACAACTTAAAACACTAAATTTACTATCAATTAACCACCATCCTAACTAACACTAATGAAAATAATCAAAAATGCAATCAACATTAATTTAAACCTAGGAAAGGTGGCCAAACAAGGCCTTAACAAATTACAACAATGTGGTCCCGACGTGCAGAACTATTCATGCTTCATCTTCAGCAGATTCATTTCGAGGAGTTGCTCTCGGGTGCGTCTTCCATTCTGCGCCTTTCGTGCTGTTGTAGGTGCTGCTGTCCATCCTCTACACGTCATCGACCTCTGCACTGGCTGCTGTCAGTCTGCTCTCAGCTTGCCCAGCATGTCCCTACCGAGCATCACCCACATCCTGAGCCTGCTTTGGATGCTCTAGGTTGCTATTGGTCTTGTCCTCTGCTCCAGGTGCTGTGAGTGATGTACTGCTCCTGCTCTAGGTAACGTTCCTTGGCTTGTCCTGCTAGTGAACATCCCCCTCTTCAATACTGCAACTGAATAGGAACAAACTACAGCTATGTAAGCGACTTGCCATCATCCTTCTGCTTTGCTCTAGCACTCGGGTAAATCTTACTTCCTCTTGAAAATGTCACACGACTGAAGTGCAATCAAGAAAAGATTAGTAAATAATTATCAACAATGCAAACACTGGAAAAGCTAAACCCATTTAATGCAACTATAATAAGAAGCATGAAACCGAACCTGAAAAAAATATAACTGGGAATAATGCAACAAAACAGAAAATATAATCAACACACAACATAAATTAAAACAAAGCTGGACTAAGATTAAACATAAATCTATAAATCCTTAACAACTTCAGCTACTACCCACACTTCAATAATCACACTAGCTCGGTCAGTACACATCCTGTCAAACTTATAGCCATCACGCTTAGATTAATGCAAATAACAGTCGTGAAAAGAGAATGAATAGTAACACATTCACAAAACAGGGCAGAAGAGAGAATTGATCAGCTTGCTGGTTTGTTTCTTTGTTACCGTCCAGCTACCCATCGAACACATTCTCTCATAGTACACAGAAGCATCTCCAAGCAAACAGCAACTAAGAAAATGCAGAAAACTAACACTGAACACTAATTCAATAATGAAGAAACTTATAAAACATGAAAACAAGAGGGTCCTAGGCCATGGTTTCCTTCATTTTCTTCTTCTTCTGTGTTCCACATTTGCCATTGATGTGGATAAATGCTAAGCATCAACCCTCATCAAAGCATCAAAACCAAATGGCATAAACAGAGGAAGAACCGAGACTATAAAAATGGGATTTTGTGGCTAACCGAATGCAAAGAAAATAAACCAAAAACAAGAACAGAAAAAATAAAGATTGATCAAACCAAAAACATAGATATTTAAGGGAAACCGAGAGCAAATCAACTAGGAAATCAACTATGCAAATAGAACTCAATAAAAGAACTAGTTTTTATCAAACCGAGAACATGAAATGAAATTGATTTTCATTGAAAAATAAATCCAAGACTAATGAAGAACATAAAGAAAATGGAATGAACAGTAAAACAACTTGTAAAAATCTATTCGAAAATTTCAAAGAAAGCTTTTTAAAATTAACCTAAAAACTATTCTACCCTAATTTACATCATTTTTCCAATTGCCATCATTTTCTATTTATATACACACTTAGGGGTGCAATTGTAATTTTTCCATCCTAAATGAGTTGGCATTGTTTGGCCACTTGTCTTCACACCATTGGCTACTTGAAAAATAATATTTTCATGTCATCTATTTTTTTGTCCAATTGGATGTGCTAGGCTCGTGTTGTCCGGGTGGTCCAATCTCGATTTTAGCTCAATTTCGGTCCATTTTCTACCGAAATATTCAAAATTCATCCAGATTTATTTATCTGCAAACATGAGAATTTTAATTAAATAAAGGGGATAATTAAGAAAATAAATTGGGTATTTAAATAATTAATTAGAAAATTAAGTACAAATAATTCTAAAAATATAGAATTATCACAGCCCCAAACTTGAGCTTTTGCTTATCCTCAAGCAAAATAAAATAATTGTAGGAATGACAAGTACTAAACACAATAATTTTCCCAATATCATCCTCAAAGAAAAAGTACAGACTATGATCTTAAAGACTCACAATTATAGGTCCAACACTCAGAATCATTCAATCATAAGTCCTAACCCAAATTGGACTCCTCGTGAGTGTGTGAAAAATGTCTAAGTCACTTCATAGTACATTACCCAGATCAGATTATGTAAACACAGTGAATGCAAAGTCAATGACATGTGATCATTCCCATAAGTTTTCTTTTCACTTCTCTTTCCATTAATGTAGTCACATTTAACTAAAGATCAATATGACTTCATTAAGCTTGTAATGTAAGGCTGGGGCTAAGGTATGATAAAGTCGATTTAGGTTTAATTACCCCTTAACATGCATTACTTTCAGGATCTTAATGTAAGAGCTCAAATTTATTCTCCCAAACTTATTTATTTCACTAAATATTTTATTCTATTTTTGTATTTTTCTTCTTTCTTCTTTTCATTTTCTTTTTCTTTTTCTTCATTTTTTTTTGAATTTGTTTTTTTGAAATTTCACTATCACTAGATATCCATATGTACAAAACTCACAATATATCCCAATGACTTTTCATACTTTCGAGGTAAGGGATAGGAAAAGAGTGTTTAAGCTAAGGAAAAAAATGCAGGTGTATTTACAGAGAAAAGCTTATTTGGCCCAGATGGGTGACTAGGGGTAAAATATGTACAGGGATGGCTTGAAAGGCTCAAATGATCCAAAGATGGCCTAAATCATCTCCCTAATTAAGTGTGATCTAATATTTCGCCTCGAGATTAAATCAAACAAATTCTAAAATATGATACACAAAATCAACTGAACAAATGCAATCCTATGTCCACATAAGCTTTCTCTAAATAAATATACAGATTCATGACATGACATGTGCATAAGATGAGGAAATCACAATCAGAATCAAGACAAATTCAAGAATTCAACTTCATGCTTTTCCTATAATCATTCTTCTTAGTCAATCAAAATCAGACTTAATCATGGGGTCATATCATTGGAATATGGGAAAACTACATGCTAAGCACTAAATCATCCCAAAATCAAACAATTTCAGCTCATATTTTCGAAAAATTTTGAAATTTTTTTCAATTTTGCCCAAATTTTTAAAAAATGCTTAAGTGACATCCCCTCCCCCAAACTTAAAGTGCATAGTGTCCACTGTGGGCAGATAATATAAGAATTGAAGTTCAGGAACAGAGTACTCCCCTTTCTGATGATGATGAACAATCGAAGCTTGATTGAAAATATAAGACTGGAAAAGAAATCTGCAAAATAAACAAAGAAAGAAACAACAAAAAAGAAAAGAACTGTACAAAAAGTGGAAAAGAAAAATGAAGCTAAGTAGCAGGATCAGAAGTAGGAGGGTCAGCTAAAGTGGTCACAAAATGTTGACGATCAAACCCTTCCCCAAAATAGTGTTTCAGTCTGCCCCCATTAACCTTAAAGGGTTGATTCAGGGTCTAATCCATAATTTCAATGGCTCCATAAGGGAATACTTGTGTAATGGTAAAGGGCCCTGACCACCTAGACTTAAGCTTTCCTGGAAACAACTTCAAGCGTGAATTAAACAACAAAACTTGCTGGCCTGGCTTGAAGTGTCTCACCTTAATTTTCTTATCATGCCATCGCTTAGTGTTTTCCTTATAGAGCTTGGCATTCTCATATGCTTGCAACCTGAACTCATCTAACTGATTGAGCTGTAGCAGCCTCTTCTCCCCTGCTGCCTCTAAGTTGAAATTCAGATTCTTAAGGGCCTAGTAGGCCTTGTGCTCAAGCTCTACTGGTAGATGATAGGCTTTGCCATAAACAAGCTGATAAGGGGACATTCCTAAAGGTGTTTTGAAGGCTTTCCTATAGGCCCAAAGTGCATCATCTAACCTAATGGACGAATCCTTCCTACTTGGGTTCACTGTTTTCTCTAATATCCCCTTAATTTCCCTATTGGACAACTCTACTTGGCCACTCGTCTGTGGGTGATAAGCAGTGGCTACCTTATGTTTGACCCAATATTTCTTTAACAGCCCATCAAAATTTTGATTGCAAAAGTGGGATCCTCCATCACTAATGATAGCCCTAGGTGTGCCAAATCGTGTGAAAATATTCTTCTTTAAAAACCTTACTACTACCTTGGCATCATTAGTTGGTAAAGCCATCACTTCAACCCATTTCAATACATAGTCCACAGCCACAAGAATATAGAGATTGCCATATGAAGGAACAAATGGTCCCATGAAATCAATACCCCAGACATCAAAGAGTTCTACTTCTAAAATATTAGTCAGAGGCATCTCATTTCTTTTGGAAATATTACCTACCCTCTGACATCTATCACATTTCATCACAAAGTAGTGGGCATCCTTAAATAACGTGGGTCAGTAATATCCAGATTGCAAAACCTTGGCCACTGTCCTCTCTCCTCCAAAGTGGCTTCCATAATAAGAAGAATGGCAATGTCTAAGTATATCCTCTACTTCTTCCATGGGAACACACCTTCTCAAAATTTGATCTTTACATTGCTTATACAGGAAGGGTTCATCCCAAACATAATACTTGACATCACACAAAAACTTTTTCTTTTACTGGGCAGTCAAATCAGGTGGCATCACATTGCTCACCAGATAATTCACAAAGTCAGCGTACCAAGGTAATCTGGAGTGCTCTAAAGTAAATAGCTGCTCATCAGGAAAGGACTCATTAATAGTTGTACCATCTTCTTTAAGTCCACTCTTTAATCTAGATAGATGGTCAGCAACTTGATTCTCTGTACCTTTCTTATCCTTAATCTCTAAGTCAAACTCCTGTAGTAAGAGGATCCATCGAATCAGCCTCGGCTTTGCATCCTTCTTGGAGACTAAGTACTTAATGGCAGCATGATCAGTATATACTACTACCTTAGTACCAATGAGATAGGAGCGAAACTTATCAAAGGCAAATACCATAACTAACAGCTCCTTCTTGGTAGTAGCATAGTTCATTTGGGCTTCATTAAGTGTTTTGCTTGCGTAGTAAATAACATAAAAGACTCTTCCTTTTCTTTATCCTAGTACAGCCCCGACAACATAATCACTTGCATCACACATAAGCTCAAAAGGTAAACTCCAATTTGGAGCTATGATTACAGGAGCTGTAACTAATTTTTCCTTCAAAGTCTTAAATGCTTCTAAGCATCTCTCATCAAAGAAAAACACAGTGTCCTTCTCAAGGAGATTACGTAAAGGCTTAGATATCTGAGAAAAATCCTTAATGAACCTTCTGTAAAAATCCTGCATGGCCCAGGAAACTTTGAATTCCTTTTATAGTGGTAGGGGAAGGTAACTTCTCAATAATTTCCACCTTAGCCTTATCCATTTTTATCCCCTTAGCAGAGATTTTGTGCCCTAGCACTATACCTTCTTTCACCATAAAGTGGCATTTCTCCCAATTAAGCACTAAGTTTGTTTCTTCACACCTCCTCAGCACTAGTGCTAAATTTTGCAAACATAAATCAAAGCTATCCCCAAATACTGAGAAATCGTCCATGAAAACCTCAAGAAAATCCTCCACCATATCATGGAATATGGCCATCATGCAACGCTGGAATGTAGCAGGTGCATTGCATAGGCTAAAAGGCATTCTTCTAAAAGTAAAGGTCCCATAGGGATAGGTGAAGGTAGTCTTTTCTTGGTCTTTCGGGGCTATAGCTATCTTATTGTACCCAGAGTATCCGTCCAGCAAGCAGTAGAATTTGTGACCAGCTAATCGATCTAACATTTGGTCAATGAAAGGTAAAGGGAAGTGGTCTTTCCTGTGGCTTTGTTGAGTTTTCTATAGTCCATGCATACTCGCCAACCAGTGACAGTCCTTGTGGGGATGAGCTCATTATTTTCATTCTCGATCACTGTCATCCCTCCTTTCTTATGGACACATTGTACTGGACTTACCCAGGCACTATCAGAAATGAGATAGATAATCCCTGCATCTAACCACTTAATGATCTCCTTCTTGACAACTTCTTTCATTACAGGGTTCAATCGACGCTGGTGCTCTATGGATGACCTATACCCCTCCTTCAATAGTATTTTATGCATATAGATAGAGGGACTAATACCCTTAAGGTCAGAGATAGATCAGCTTATAGCCTTCTGATGCTCTCTTAACACTTGTAGTAATTTTACTTTCTGATCACTAGAGAGAGCAGCAGATACTATTACCGGTCGTGTGGAGGATTCACCTAAGTAAGCATACCAAAGGTGTGAGGGTAAAGGTTTGAGTTCTAATGCTGGAGGATCACTGGTGGATGGAAAGATATTTGAAGCTGGAATAGATGAAGGGTCTAGTGTCTCAAATTGGGTAATTTCCTCAAAAAGGGTGACCTCTAGTAATTGTAAAGTCTCGTAGACCTCATCATCATCTTCACTATATTCTCTAAGATCAATAGATTTCACTAAAGAGGCTTCTAAAGGGTTTAAAGGATGTGTCTTGGAAAACTCCTCAGTAATGTCCTTATACACTAAATCCATCCTAAAGCAATTATGAGAGTCATCAAGAAACCTTAGAGATTTGAACACATTAAACTTGACTTCCTGATCTTGAACTCTCATTGTTAACTCCCCCTTTTGTACATCTATTAAAGTTCTACCAGTTGCTAGGAATGACCTGACTAGTATAATTGGGACTTCCCTGTCTTCCTCCATGTTCAACATGATAAAATCCACAGGGAAAATAAACTTATCCACTTTTACTAAGACATCCTCAATGACCCCCTTCAGATATTTAATTGATCGATCGGCCAACTAGAGGGTCACTGTGGTGGGCTTGGCATCCCCTATTCCTAACTTATGATAGATAGACAATGGCATCAAATTTATACTAGCTCCTAAATCGCACAGGGCTCTACCAAAGAACAAATTTCCAATAATGCATGGTATGGTAAAACTCCTAGGATCCTTGAGCTTGGGGGTAACCTTCTCTGGATAATGGCACTACATTCCTCAGTTAAGGCCACCGTCTCATAATATTCCAATCTTATTTTCCTAGAGAGGATGTCCTTCAGAAACTTCACATAGCTTAGCATTTGCTCTAACGTATTTGCGAATGGAATGTTGATATGAAGTTTCTTAAAAACCTCAAGGAATTTTACAAATTGTTAGTCCAGTTTTTGATTTTGAAATCTCTAAGGAAAATGGACTGGTGGTCTAACAGGAGGAGATGTAGTGGAAACTTTTGAATCATCTAAGGATAAAGAAGGTTGTAACACAGAAACAGGTAAAGGTGAAGAAATGCTTGGCTTTGTTTCCTTTGCAACTTGATCTTTTAATTCCTGCTCCTTCTGAGTTGCTTCATTAGAACCTATGGGTTTTTCAACTATGGGCTGGTCAGGTCTAGACTGAACAGGTGGGGTTACTAGCTCTTTGCCACTCCTAAGGGTGATGGCTTTCACATGTTCCTTCCCTTCCCTTTGCCTAACAGGATTGACTTCAGTGTTACTAGGAAGGGTCCCCTAAGGATGTTGACTAAGAGCGTTTGCTATTTTTCCTACCTGAATCTCTAGGTTCTTAATTGAAGCTGCTTGATTTTGTAAGATTGTTGTGAACATTTCCTCAAACGAGGGTTTCTTATCAGCTGCTGGTAAGTGCTGGGGTTGTGGTGGTGGTTGATGGAAGTGGGATGGATGGGAATGGTTAGGTGGATGATGTGGATACTGTGGTGGTGGGTGGTGAGGAAATTGATGCTGTGGTGGTACCTGAACCGGTGGAGCTTGAAAACCCAGGGGTCCTACTGGTCTAGAATTAGAGGTTTGCCCTTGGTTTTGGCTCCATGAAAAGTTAGGATGGTTCCTCCACCTTGGATTATAGGTGTTTGAAAAAGGGTTGTTCTGTTGCTTAGGGGCAATGTACTAAACCGATTCTAAGTTAAGTGGACACCTATTTACAGCATGGGTACCACTACACAGATCACAAGAGAGAAAAGGACTTTTGACAAAAAACACAGGGTTAGGATTGTTGGAAGGATTAGGTTGGCTACTGAGAGACTCCACCTTCTTTGTAAGATTGGCGATTTGAGAGGTCAAGGTGGATAGCGTGTCGAGCTCATATATACTCGTCGATTTCTTTGGTAATTGCCTTTTCGAGGACCATTTATAGTTGTTAGCCGCCATCTTGTCTAACAGCTCATAAGCCTGCTCCTCTGCTTTGCACATCAAGGCTCCACCTGAAGCAGCGTCCACTATGGTCCTATTTTGGCTTGTAAGTGCGTTGTAGAAGGTCTGGACTTGCAGCCATAGAGGTAGGCCATGGTGAGGGCACTTCCTAAGAAACTCCTTATATCGTTCCCATGCCTTGTAAAGAGATTCAGAGTCATACTGGGCAAAGAAAGATATATCGCTACGGAGTCTGGCCATTTTAGAGGGAGGAAAAAATTTGGCTAGAAATTGGTGGGCTAACTCATCCCATGTAGAAATGGATCCTGGAGGCAGGGAGCTCAACCAGTGTCTCGCCCTATCCCTAAGTGAGAAGCGGAATAATCTAAGCCTAAGCGCATTGTTAGATAATCCATTGTGTTTGAACGTGTTGCATAAGTCCAGGAATTACCCGAGGTGAGCATGTGGGTCATCGTGCGGAAGCCCATTGAACTGCAAAGAGGTCTGGATCATCTGGAGGATGGACGACTTAATTTCAAAATTATTAGCAGGGACTGCTGGTGGCCTAATACCGGTATAATATCCTCCAATCGTCGGCACCGCATAATCCCCAACAGTCCTGATTTCCCTATTTTCTGCCATCGTGTGTTGCAACGGAACTATAAATTTCCTAGAGTCCTTTCGAATTTTCCTAAGAGTTCGTTCAATTTCAGGATCTAGAGGAAAGCAATCAAAACTCCTGGCTCTACGCATGCAAACATCCGAAAGTCCTTAGAATTTTTTTTTTAAGTTTTTAATTAATTTTTTTTGAGAAAATTAACTAAACTAAACTAAGGATCCAAATATTTACAACCTAAATATTTACAAGCTAGAATTACACCTAAGCATAATTTCACCGATATCAATTAACGACTAATTAAAACTTCCTCGGCAACGATGCCAAAAACTTGACACGCCCTAAGGGTATGTTTCGCAAGTGCACGGGTCGTACAAGTAATAATGAGATTTGAGTCCCGAGTTATCGTCCCATAGAGAAGTTGATCAGCCTAATTAACTACCAGTTAATCTTACCCTAAGTATATCCTAGGGAATTATGAAATTAAAGTGGGTGATCTAATAAGGCTAATTAAAAATACTGGAAAGCAATAAAATAATAAGAACTAAAGAAAATAAAATCGAGCAAAATTTACTTACAGTACTCTAAGCAATTAAAAGCAAATAACCTATAAAAGAAAATTAAAACAGTTAAAATGAATTAACGCAACTAAAATAAAATGCAAATATGAAAATAAAGCAATAAAATTTAATTAAACTAAACTTTAAACAAACTTAAAAATGCATGAATTTAAACTAATGAAAATTGCAAATTAAACTAGCCTAAAATCTAATGAAAACTAAATTAAAAATTGCATGAAACACATTAAATCTAATTTAACTTTAAAATGCAACTCATAATATACTAAACTAAAATAAAGTCCTAAAACATATAATATAAAATTAACTATTAACTAAGACTTAAAACTAAAGATTAAATTAACAACTTAAAACATTAAATTTACTATCAATTAACCACTATCCTAACTAACACTAATGAAAATAATCAAAATGCAATCAACATTAATTTAAACCAAGGAAAGGTGGCCAAACAAGGCCTTAACAAATTACAACAATGTGGTCCCGACATGTAATACTATTCATGCTTCATCTTCAGCAGATTCATTTCCAGGAGCTACTCTCGGGTACGTCTTCCATTCTGCTCCTATCGTGCTGCTACAGGTGCTACTGTCCACACTCTACACGTCCACGACCTCTGCACTGGCTGCTGTCAGTCTGCTCTCAGCTTGCCCAGCATGTCCCTACCGAGCATCACCCACATCCAGAGCCTACTTTGGATGCTCCAGGTTGCTATTGGTCTTGTCCTCTACTCCAAGTGCTGTGAGTGATGTACTGCTCCTGCTCCAGGTAACGTTCCTTGGCCTGTCCTGCTAGTGAACATCCCCCTCTTCAATAATACAACTGAATAGGAACAAACTACAGCTATGTAAGCGACTTTCCATCATCCTTTTGCTTTGGTCCAGCACTCGGGTAAATCTTACTTCCTCTTGAAAATGTCACCCGACTGAAGTGCAATCAAGAAAAGATTAGTAAATAATTATTAATAATGCAATCATTGGAAAAGCTAAATCCATTTAATGCAACTATAATAAGAAGCATGAAACTGAACCTGAAAAAAAATAAAACTGGGAATAATGCAACAAAACAGAAAATATAATAAACACAAAACATAAATTAAACCAAAGTTGGACTAAGATTAAACATAAATCTATAAATCCTTAACAACTTCAGCTACTACCCACACTTCAATAATCACACTAGCTCGGTCAGTACATATCCTGTCAAACTTATAGCCATCACACTTAGATTAATGCAAATAACAGTCGTGAAAAGAGAATGAATAGTAACACATTCACAAAACAGGGCAGAACAGAGAATTGATCGGCTTGCTGGTTTGTTTCTTTATTACCGTCTAGCTACCCATTGAACACATTCTCTCACAGTACACAGACGCATCTCCAAGCAAACAGCAACTAAGAAAATGCAAAAAACTAACATTGAACACTAATTCAATAATGAAGAAACTTATAAAACATGAAAACAGGAGGGTCCTAGGCCACGGTTTCCTTCATTTTCTTTTCATTTTGTGTTCCACATTTGCCATTGATGTGGATAAAGGCTAAGCATCAACCCTTATCAAAACCAAATGGTATAAACAGGGGAAGAACCGAGACTATAAAAATGGGATTTGGTGGCTAACCGAATGCAAAGAAAATAAACCAAAAACAAGAACAGAAAAAATAAAGATTGATCAAACCAAAAACATAGATATTTAAGGGAAACCGAGAGCAAATCAACTAGAAAATCAACTATGCAAATAGAACTCAATAAAAGAACTAGTTTTTATCAAACCGAGAACATGAAATGAAATTGATTTTCATTGAAAAATAAATCCAAGACTAATGAAGAACATAAAGAAAATGGAATGAACAGTAAAACAACTTGTAAAAAACTATTCGAAAATTTCAAAGAAAGCTTTTAAAATTAACCTAAAAACTATTCTACCCTAATTTACATCATTTTTCCAATTGCTATCATTTTCTATTTATATACACACTTAGGGGTACAATTGTAATTTTTTCATCCTAGATGAGTTGGCTTTGTTTGGCCACTTGTCTTCACACCATTGGCTCCTTGAAAAATAATATTTCCATGTCATCTGTCTTTTTGTCCAATTGGATGTGCTAGGCTCGCGTTGTCCGCGTGGTCTAATCTCGATTTTAGCTCAATTTCGATCCATTTTCTACCGAAATATTCAAAATTCATCAGGATTTAATTTATCTACAAACATGAGAATTTTAATAAAATAAAGGGGATAATTAACAAAATAAATTGAGGATTTAAATAATTAATTTGGAAATTAAGGATAAATAATTCTAAAAAATATAGAATTAGCAGACAGAGCAGACCGAGAGCAAGTCTGGCCAGAAGAAGGAAGCAGCTGGGAAAGGAAAGAGCTCGGGCAGGTCCATGGTGCTGGTGCTAGCAACGTTTATGTAGAAGTTAGGAAACGTTAATGCAGAACATGAGAGCAAGTATAGAGCAGGAGCTGGACATTGGCACGGAGAAGAAGAAGAAGGCATGATAGACTGCAGCAGTTGATAAGGAAAAGTGTACACAGGAGCAGGACGTGCGCGAGTTGCTGTCGAACTGAGGATGCATGAGCACGTTACTGCTAGCGGCATGGGCAGAAGACTGGATCAAATCGAGAGCAGTTGCGTGGCTTGCTGATGAATGAAACCGAAGCAGTTGGAGACGTGCAGGGGCTGTATTGCGTGCAGGACAGAACCGAGAATGGGAGCTGGACACGCCTAGGCAACAAAAGCAGGTAGAGACGTGCAATCTGTATGCAGTAGCTGGGCAGAGATCGAGAAGTGTTGATAGCAGCAAGGCATGGAGTAGACTTGGACGAGACATGGAGCAGAAGCACTGAACCGAGAGCAGCTCCTGAAAATGAAAATTATTGAAGAAACATGTACAGTGAAAAATCGGGACCACTCTCCTGGCAAAGTAGCTTAAGGCCATGTTTGGCCATGTCATTTTAATCATTTTGCTATAGTTTAATGCATTTTTAGTATTTTCATGCATTTGTTAGTTGTTAGTTAGTTAATTCAATCAATTAGAATGGTAGGTTAGATTAATATCTTTGCATGTCAATTTAATTTTTAGTTTTAATTTTTTAGTTAGTAGTTAATTTTATATTATAGGTTTTAGGACTTTATTTTAGTTTAGTATTTTATGAGTTGCATTTAGAGTTAATTTAGATTAAATGTATTTCATGCATTTTTAATTTAGTTTTCATTTTTATTAGATTTTAGGTTAGTTTAATTTGCAATTTTTATTTGTTTAATTACATGCATTTTTATTCTAAGTTTGTTTAAATTTTAGTTTAATTTTATTTCTTCATTTTCATATTTGCATTTTTTTAATTGCGTTAATTAATTTTAACTGTTTTAGTTTTCTTTGTAGGTTGTTGTTTTTAGTTGCTTGGAGCATTGTAATTACTTTTAGTTCGGTTTTATTTTCTTTAGTTTATAGCTTTCGTTATTTTCAGTATTTTTAATTTCAAACTTAGTAGACCACCCACCTTAAATTCACAATTTACTAGAATATACTTAGGGTAAGATTAACCGGTAGTTAATTAGGCTAACCAACTTTTCTGAGGGACGATAACTTGGGACTCAAATCTCATTATTACTTGTACGACACGTGCACTTGCGGACAATACCTTCAGGGCGTGTCAATTGTATCAACACCTTCCATTGAGATTGGAGAAAAGTTTATTTCCACAAAGTTGTTCATAGAGTGGAGAAGAACAATATAGTTGGAAACGAGAGGTAGAATTGTTGAATCGAAGGAGAAAAAGAGTTTTTCCTCAAAGTTGTGAAAAATGAGAAAAGCTGAGATTGGTAAGATATCAATGCATCAATCTCATATATGTTGATCTATACACTGGTATGAGTTTATTGGTATATAGATTTATGATTGAAACATTCTAGTTCATGCCTAATCTTCTAAAGACCTATAAATGGTTTAATGTGTCAATATGAAAAAAAAAATTAGTAGGCAAGGATTAAATGATAAATTAAGTATGCATTGATGTTATTGAGCATGTGTATATGCTTGTATAATAGTTTGGTGAAATCTTATTTCCTCAAAGTTGTTCATAGAGTGAAGAAGAACAACATAGTTGGAAACGAGAGGTAGAATTGTTGAATCGAAGGAGAAAAAGAGTTTTTCATTACAGTTGTGAAAAAAGAGAAATGCTGAGATTGGTAAGATATCAATGCATCAATCTCATATATGTTGATCTATACACTGGTATGAGTTTATTGGTATATAGATTTATTATTGAAACATTCTAGTTCATGCCTAATCTTCCAAAGACCTATAAATGGTTTATTGTGTCAAAATGAAAAAAAGATTAGTAGGCAAGGATTAAATGATAAATTAAGTATGCATTGATGTTATTGAGCATGTGTATATGCTTGTATAATAGTTTGGTGAAATCCATGTGATAGAAACAATAATGATTGAAAGTGAGTATATGAGGTATTCGATGAAATGCCGAAATGAAGTGAAATAATGAACTTGAGGTATCGTAAGCTTAATACTAGTTTAACACGAATCGATAGACTCGGGGAGTCTGAGAGATTCTAAAAAATGAGTTATATACTCGAGATGGACTTATGAAAGGATAAAGTCCGATAATGATGTAACGAGGCCAAATGTGATATAAATGGTCTAATGCATTAATTTGAATACTATGCAAGTGAAATGAAGTATATGACAATTGACACGCCCAAAGGGTATATGTCCGCAAGTGCACGGGTTGTACAAGTAATAATGAGATTTGAGTCTCGAGTTATCGTCCCACAGAGAAGTTGATTAGCCTAATTAACTACCGGTTAATCTTACCGTAAGTATATCCTAACAAATTATGAAATTTAAGTTAGTGATCTACTAAGGCTAATTAAACATACTGAAAACAATAAACATTAAAAAATAAAGAAAATAAAACCGAGCTGAGATTTACTTACCAAGCTCCACGCAAATAAAAAAAACCTATAAAAGAAAATTAAAACAGTTAAAACTAATTAACACAGTTAAAATAAAATGCAAATATGAAAATAAAGCAATAAAATTTAATTAAACTAGAACTTAAACAAACTTAAAATAAAAATGCATGTAATTAAATTTAATCTAAATTAATCCTAAATGCAACATATAAATTCTACATTAACACTAAGTCCTAAAAAAAAATCAACTATTATCAAAATTAAAACTAACAATTAAAGTACCAAACAAAGAAACTAGCCTACAATTTGATTTAAAACTATACCTAAACTAACAATTAAAACATTAAACTATTAACATAAAAACATGAAGTAAAAATGAGATAATGTGATGCTGCCAAACACAGCCTTGCTTAATTTGCAACAAAGTGGTCCCGACTGGATGCACTGTTCACTCTCTTCTTTAGCAGGATTTTGTCCTGCTCTCGGTTTGCCATCTGCAGCTCCAGGCTCCGGGTGTCCTGCACTTTGCATTTTGTCTTCTGCCTCCTATAATGTCCAGGTGCTGCAGGTTGCAAATTGCCACCTGCTAAAAATGTTGCTCCATGTTCGGTTGTCTCCAGGTGCTGCATCAAGACTTCTGTCCAGGTGCTGCAGCTGGTACTGCTCCTACTTTGTTGCATGATTCATCCAGGCACTCTCGGTCTGCCTTACTTTTCTTGGCTTCATTCTCTGCATTCGGTGAGTACAGCATCACCCATCCCTACCAGCATTTTGCCTATGGTACCTGCAACTTCTACTGACCCCAGTTTTCAGCAGCAGCAGTTCCCGCTTCAATTATCCGATCATTGCACCAGCAGTCCCAGCAATGTCCTTAGCCGAATTTGTCACCACGTCCCTGCAAGCTGAATGCACCAGTCACCTAACTTCAGTAGACAACAAGGAATTAACAACACTTAAATGGTGAGAAAATAACAATGGAAATTAAACTCCTGCTAGAAAATGAAAAAGAGCAAAAGAGAAAGGAAATAAAATGCTCTTGAACCTACTACACTTAAAGCAGAACTAAAAGAGAACCAAACAACAATTAAGTAAACTATAAGTTCATTTTAAATCGACAACAATGCAGGATAAGAAAATAACTAAGATGAATAGTAAAACTAAACTAAAACAGAGCCAAACAGAGGAGGAATCTAGTCCATATTGCCACCATGTTATCATGTGTTTCAATCGAGCTATTGACACACTGCATTGCTTCACACATGCCCCGTTTTTCACCAGTAGACCTGCCCAGCAGATAGGGATGTCCAAAAATGCAACTACAATAGCTTCATTATCCCTGGATTTATGCTGATCTGTACGTTTTCCTCACGAGCCACGGATGAATTCTGCAGTAACTTTCAACGACTGCAACATCTCAAGAGCGATGCATGGTAACAGCTAATCTTCCACTGTGCCTCCAATAAGATTTCAGCAACTGGAGAAAAGGAGAGTTAATCAGAGGATGATTTCTGGCTCTATCCAATGCCTTGGTACCATCCATCTTCACCAGCAACCAGCACATTCATATCTACTCTCCAATCTAAACAGTAAATTTTAATGCAGAAAATATAATGATCAAAGAGGTTAACCACCAAGTCTAAGTAAACCGTTTATAATGAGGACATAAACAAAAGAAACCCGAATAGGAACATAGAGCTAACAAAGAAATTTGAACTTTTCATAAAACCGAGAAGGAAATAAAAATGGTGAATGCAAGTTAATGTGAAAGACAAACGAATTCGAAACAATGAAAATAAAATTAAATGTTGCTATGAACAGTAGCTCAACAAAATAAAATCAATGGTAAAGCTAACGGAAAAAGAAGACTATTCTAAAAATTACTTAATCCTAAATTAAAACTACACTACTCTTACCCTAAAACTACCCTAAATTCTACTCCTAATTCTACTTCTACTCCTACTTCGTACTCCTACTTCATTTTTCCATTGCCATCATGTTCTATTTATATACAAACGTAGGGGTACAATGGTAATTTTTTCATCCTAGATGAGTTGGCATTGTTTGGCCACTTGTCTTCTTTTGATTTGCTGCAGAGTAGATATTTTCACGTCATCAGTCTTTTTGTCCAATTAGCTGTGCGATGTGGCCCGACGTATATCTTTCAGAGGGTTGGCACGGTGTCCTTCGATCTTATCGTTTTGGAGCAAATAAAATACGGATACCTAGCATCACGCGTGTCCAGACGACTGATGACTTGGTCTGCAAATTGAAAGTGGTCCAGTCTCCTTTAGCTCATTTTCAGCATAATTTCATCTGAAACGACTGAGTTTCATCTGAATTTAATTTATCTGCACATTAAAGAATTTTAATTAAATAAAGGGGACTATTAATAAAATAATATGGGGATTAAATAAATAATTAAGAATTTAAGCACAAATAATTCTATAAAAAATAGAATTATCAACAATATACTGATGTGTGTAATACACAATTTCAGCTCTAGAGGAGATAATTGGAGTCAATAGGACGAATCACGAGAAGTGGAAATCGAAGGAAAGTGATTCAAGCGTGATTCGAGGTAAGGGATTTATACGAGCTATTAGAGATAGCTATACGTATGTTTTCTTACCTGCTATGTGCAAATGTATGCGATAAGTATATAGATATTGATATATCTAGGTGAAAACTACGTACGAGAATAAGTCAATAAGTATGAGTTGCATGACTTCTATGATTGTTGTGAAAAAAAGGTTTTTGCAAACGTTTTGAGAAAGAATAATAATAGACGTGTTCCTGGTTTAACCAATTGCATGAAATGTTTCTATTGAGTGATTGAAGGGAGATTTGCCCTCTCACTCATGACAGTACATGGAGCCCCTTCTATTTCTTTTCTGAGTAAAATCGTGCTAGAGCCTAAGTTGCAACGGTAGATTTACCAACCCTGCTCGCACGTTATTTTTAAAGGGATTTTGAGAAAAACAAAAGAGTGCTCGATGCCTCGGGTGATGCTGTGTGTTCCACTCGAGATGCTTGCACTAGATTTTTGGGAATCATGCTAGAGCCTTCGAGTATTGCTATATGTCTTGCCCTGACTATGCTCGCATGTAACTTCCTAGTAATACCGTGCTTGATGCCTCAAGTATGTTGTGTGTCTTACGCTGAGTTGTTCGCATGAGGTTTTTATGATTATGTTGTGTGCTGAGTAAAACCGTGCTAGAGCCGTCGTGTATTGCTGTGTGTCTTGCATTGACCTGCTCACACATGGTTTATGAATGTGATGTAATGAGTACAAAATCGAGCTTGAGCCATCATGTATTGCTGTGTGTCTTGCACAGACTTGCTCGCGTGAGATTTTGAGACAATGGAAATGGGTGATAAGGATCCATGGGAGCACGATGTACCGTGAGCGTTAGCCATGGGGTACGATGTGCTGTGATTTGAGTATGAGCTGAAGGGATGGTTGATCTGCCTCCCCAAGCGTAGTGTTCCCGCACACCTGATCAGTGTTGCCTGGAATCCAACTATGGCCATAAGTCCGATATTTATCTGAGTGATATAACATAGTCACTACTGTGTGTGGTGACGTATGTTTCCCTTGCTGTGTGTTTAGGGATGTGATAACCCATAATTATGTCTCATGTATATTAAATTGCTGTGTGCAAAGTGATTTCTAAATGTGTACTCAATGCTTTTAAAGATGAGCTATGTAAAAAGAGTATGCTGTGTGAATATGCATATACCAATATAGCGAATTAACAGTTTTGTATTGATGGAAGTTGTTTTAAAAAGAATGCATATGCTTATAAGGAAATTGAGTATATGTTTTTAGCATGTAGATAATGTAGTTATCTCCTGCTTTCATATTTTCCTTACTGAGCGTGTTAGCTCACCCCTTTATTTCCTCCTCCATAGATACTACGCAGTAGTGAGTACACTGCAGTCTTCCCTGCTATCGTGTTTCTTCGGTCATCCAACAGTATAGAGAGGTATACACTTGAAATGCAAAATTTTGTATACTGTAAATTAATGCACAGTAAAGTTTGTATTTTGTATTTTTGGGGATGTATCTAATAGAAACTGATGTAAACGTTTTCGCACTTATATATAAAAGTCCAGTTTCTATTCTACTTCATGTGTATAACTTTATTTAACTAAAATGGATGCGATATGGGATTGGATGTTGACTCACAACCCAACTGTAAGTGGTAATGTAAATGTCACGAATTGAGATAGAGAGAGCCGTGACAGCTGTGTTGGAGCTTTACTCTCACATGATTTGATATGACATGCATAAGGTCGTGCTAGAGCCTCATGTAGACTGTGTGTCATATGATATGATATGCTCGGACGTGCAATTTGAAACATGGCATGGGTGATTGACATGATATGTGGTCCATGGAGTACGTTGTATCATGTATGTAGCACGGAGTACGCTGTACTGTACAGTTTTCAGATTATATGTCTTCGGACTATATGATATTATAGGTTGGTGGATAAGATTTGACCCACCTCCCGTTATAGCGTGATGCCCCGCACACTAGGTGTGAGATCCCATATATGTATAACCTTGTATATATGTAAATGGAAATTATAATATGAATGATTTTATGTAAGAACCATATTTTCAAATGTAACCTTATAAATTCATAAGTGATGTAAAGTCCGTAAATTCAATGTACACACTTGTAATAAGAGTTGTGATGTACGAACAAGTTTCATTATGTATGAATATGAAGAAATAGACTTTTATAAGTGATGAATGTGATTGGGACTCAAAATGAGTAGTGCAACAAATGGCATAAAGTTGTACTTCCATTTAGTTTGGTATGGTATACCTTTTGTTAAACAATGAATGCACGTAGGTTTTAATGGGTATAAAGTATGAATAGATGTCATTTTCAAGCCTTAAAGGTGGTTGGATGAGAAAATGACTATGGCAGCAAATTGAAGATATTTTGTGTGATGTTACTGCAGAAGTCTGCAGTAAAATCTAAAAAATATGAAGGCCAGATCGTTCTCATAGGATGAGAGATCGATCTGAAAGAGCTAAAAATGCTCTTTTTCGAGCAATGAAATAGGCCAGGTCGATCTCTAATGGAGCAAGATCGATCTGCTAAACATTCTATAATGAGAAGATCGATTTTCAAGCAAACAGATCGATTTCTTTAGCTCTCAGGTTGGAGAAGATCGATCTCATCCTTGTAGCAGATCAATCTCCTTAACTCTCTGCCTGAGACAGATCGATCTCAAGCTTTCGATAGATCAATCTCATGCATTCAAATTGGCATGAAAATGAGGGATTAAAAGGGGACAAGATCGATTTCAAGCCTCGATAGATCGATCTCATTGAGCAATTTCTATAAATAGGAGCAGTGAAATCTATAAATCACGAAAACAAACCCCCATTTCTTTCGTTTCAACCCAAAACCTAGATTTCCCTTTCTAAATTATCCTATTTCCAGTCAGATTTGAGGGAAAACCATTAGATACAAAGTTGTTCTTACCCAAGAGAAGAATAACATACTTGGGAATCAAAGCCTCATTTGTGGTATTGAAGGAGCAATGTGTATTTTTAGTTGGAGCAAGAAGAGAAACTAGATTTGGTAAGTTTCTAACACTTCAGCCCAAGTACATTTGGCTATTTATTAGTTTTGGAGTTGAATTTAAAGTGTGTTGATGGATAAAACTACCTAGGAATGTGATAGAATTGGTATGACCTAGAAAACCTAGAATAGGTCTAGTGTGAGAAAGTGTGATTTTGATGAGTTGGTGATTTATGGATTATGATAAGTTGTTATTGGAGTAATGTGGGTGATTTAAGATGGTTAAGAGGAGTTACATTATGAGTTTAGAGAATTTATGAAAATAAGTATATAAGATGTTTGACAAAATGCCATAGTGTAGAAATTAAAGAAATTTGAACACTATGAGCTTAATACCGATATGATATTGATTTATATGAATTCATAGGCCTAAGGGAATCAATAGACTCAAGATACGAGTAGAACTATAAAACGAGGCCTTATGAGTGTTAATGGAGGCTATAGGTTAAATCGACTATAGTAAACATGAAAGTTGTGTTATATTGACTAAATCGATGTGATATACGATTGTGTGCAGTTTCGGAGAGTTCGTTGGAACCGAGTAGAACCGCATAAGTTAGTAGCTCTAAGGAAAGTGGAATCACGCGACATGATTCTAGGTAAGACAATTCTGTGAGTATATAGAGATACCTGCTCGTACTTTGAAACTCGTGTGTGAATATATGGCGTTTATAAAATGCATGATTGTTTACGAAAATGATTGTTGGTATGCGTGAATTTCTACGAGTATGTAAATGATTTGGATTATGAAATGATTCTTGAAAAAGGGGATAGTAAGGCTAATAATTGTATAAATCGCATGTTTTGATGTTTTTATAAAACATATTGCTTTGTTTTAAGCAAATTTACGAGTAGGCAGGCTAATGTTTGAATGATGTTGTGAAATTGCACATGTGAGGTGCTAAACATGTTTTGAGATGGTTTTGAATGGATATGAGTCGCCTATTGTGTTTGTGTGAATTAAATCGTGCTGGAGCCTCGCTCGCACGGGATTTTGGTATTTTCACTTGTATGAAACGTGCTGGAGCTTAGCTCGCGTTTGATTTGAAATTGGGATGATGTTTTATAAACCGTATTGGAGCTTCTGCTCGTACATGGGTTTCGAGTGATTTTCTTATGCATATAACCGTACTGGAGCTATGCTCGTACGTGGGTTTCTTCATGTTTTATGCATAAATATCGTACTAGAGCGTTGCTCATACGAGGTGATTTATCGATGATGCATGAATCATGTTAGAGCTTAGCTCGTATAAGTTTTCACACTGTATGATTGCCGTGGTGAGGGTAATACATATTAATTCAGGGAACCCAAAAGGGGACCCAAAAGGGGTGAGCAAGGTCATGAGGGGCTAGGACCTGATATTAATCCATTCAGGGAACCCAAAGGGGCGAGCAAGGCCATAAGGGGTTAGGACCTGATACGGTGTTCAGGGAACTTAAAAGGGGTGAGCAAGGCCATGAGGGGTTAGGACTTGACACTAGAAATACTCCCACGAGCACTTAGGACTATATCAGTTACATGTGGTATGAGGTAGATAAGACCTACGACTAGCACCCCCAACTATGATATGGGTTCGCAGAGTATGTTGTACCGTGTAGATCACATGGAGTACACTATATCGCGTGGTTTATATATTGATGAGAAAGTCTGACGGAGAACTAACCGATCTTCGTTCCAGCATGATACCCCGCACACCGAGATCTATGTGGTTTGGGATGATTTATGACATAGTTGGCCAACATTGTCTTCAAGATATAGTGACCTGTCTCATGTGACATTGCATAATACCACATGGTTTCGATACATAGGTATGATTGTGATTTGTCCAGGGTAGAGTCGATGGAGGGGTCGAGCCTTGCGGGATTCGTGATTTAAAGAAATAATAAATTGATTTTTGATGTGATGTGATTTAAAAAAAAAGATGTTTCTTAAAGGATTTCCCTTTTGCGATGAGATTTAATGATAATGAGCATGAGATGATTTTACATGTTGATTATTCCATTTTTATATGCCTAATTCCATGATTTACAATACATGATATATGTATACTCATATGGCATAGTTTTATTTCCTCATGCTTCTATTAAATATGATTTATGCATAACGTTATCAGCATGTAGATAGAGTAGTTATCTACCATGCTTGCATTATTGCCTTACTGAGTGTGTGGTTGCTCATCCCTCTCTACTTTTCCCATTTACAGAGCGTACATAGCAGCCCAGTGAGGACTAAGGCATTTTATTTTAGACATCCGTTGCTTCCATCGCCAAAAGGTATACACAGGGATTCTTTTTGTATCAAGCATGTAAAGGCACAGTAGTCAATTGTATTGTAATGTGGGGGATGTAAAAGTTAGAAAACGTGTCATGTATAACTTAACTTGAAATGAATGACACTTCGTTTGATTTATTTGAGAATGAATGTTGAGTGATATTTATTATTGACTCACAGCCCAACTGAGTGTGGTGAGTTTGTTCACGACCGAGTAAGAAAGGAAAATGCAATAACATTTATAGTGATTTCCAGTTATGAAAGGATAAAATGGGTTGTGACAGAGATTGATATCAGAGTTGTGTTGGCCTGATGTGAGTCAGTAATAAAACGTAGGAGAATTACATCCCCATATTATTGTGCTTTTGTTTAGATATAACTGTGTATACCATGATGGATTGAGTCTAATAAGTGAATGTGAATATAGGAAGTTAGGCAGTATGCCTGTTACGCGTAGAGGTAGTGGGGCAGGAGCACGTGCTAGAGGCCGTAGAGGTGGGCCTGAGAGCCGTGCAAAACCATAAACTGACCAGGCTCCATAGGACCCTGCTGAGAAAGCAGGAGATACAGAGGCACGCTTCGTTAGAATAGAGAGAAGTATTGAGAGCCTAGTTGAAATAGTCACACAAGCATTTGGTGTCGGTGATAGACGAGGTCCCGCAGCACAGCCTACTATTGGACAGGCAGCTGTCGAGCCAGAGAGACCTTAGGCTACTAAGACGGTGACACCCTCAGTTCAGGATACGGCTTCACCTATCGCACTACAGCAGAGTGATAGCGATTTGGGGTATGACTGTGACTTGAACAGATTGAGACAGTTTCAGGAGTTGAAACCTCCAGTGTTTAGAAGAGTGAAGGACTCGGTGATTATAGAGGATTGGGTCTATGAGATGGAGAAACTGTACAGATTTTTCAGATATACATCAGCAGAGAAAGTGGTCTTTGCCGTATTTATGCTAAAAGGCGAGGTAGAACATTGGTGGAGATCCACAGAGTCTATTTTGAGGGCTCGACACTCCGAGATCACCTGATAGATATTTTTGGAAGCTTTCAGGAGGCAGTACATCCCAGCCACCACACAGAGAAAATTACGAATGGAATTTATGAATTTGGTTCAGGGGAACCATACTGTGGATGAATATGAGTCGAGATTCATGTCCTTGGGGAGATATGACTCGGACACGATGGGTAGTGAGAATCAAAATTTTCAGAAGTTCGTTGATGGATTGAGATTGGCCATCCGGACTAAGCTAGCTCCATTTGATTTACAAACTTAAGAGGAGGCAGTACACAAGGCTCAGTTATGCGAGCAAGACTTTGAGAAGAATACCTCCGAGCTTGGAAAGGTTAGTGTCTGGAGAGATAAAGATCGGAAGAGATCCAGGATGGATAGAGTGGGCAGAAGAGGAGGCCAAAGATTTTTTGAGAAGAGACCTAAGATTGAGGAGGTGCAGGAGAGAACTGCTAGACCTCCCGTGTACCCGGCTTTGACTGCACCAAGGGGCATGGTTATTGGAGGACCACGACCTACAACTGATCAATATAGGAGATGTGGCAGATACCATGGGACTAGACCATGTCAGATACCCCTTATAGGTGTGGGAAGCTCAGACATATTTTGATATTATGTACTGAGATGGTTGAGACTGCTTCACAGAAGGGCAATGAGTCAGAGAGAGCTCTAGTTGAGACAGTTGCCCCGAGGAAGAGGGCCACGACTGAAGAAAAAAGGGAAACAAACAACCGGTGTGAGTAGAGGAAGAGTGCACGCACTGGACTAGGACACAACAGACGCATCGACGGATTTGATTAAAGGTACCATCCTAATCTTTAATTTTGAAGAATTGGTATTATTTGATCCTGGTGCCACGCATTCCTTCATATTGCCTTTCTTTGCACATAAATTGTTGAAGCATGTGAAACCCATATTGTTGGATAAAATGTTGATGATTTCCACACCCATGAATGTCAGTTAATTAACCGAGCATGTATGTAGACATTGTAAATTGATGATAGAGGGAAAGAAAATGACAGTCGATTTAATTTTATTGAATATGAATGATTTTGATGTAATATTGAGAATGGATTGGTTGGCTGCCAATCGTATTGTTATGGATTGTCATGCCAAGACATTGATGTTTTCAGGATTAGACAATCTTATTATAAACTTTGATGAAAAGAAATGAAAGGACATGATTACTATAAATGAAAAGAGAGTAATTTTAATCCTTAATATTGAGAGATGGATTTATTTGTTTATTTTGAATGTTAATGTGATGACTTGTGACACTAATGGTGGAAAGAATGATGTGAAGGGTTCATTGCATACGTGGTTGACATAGATAAGGCACACTCGAAATTGAGAGACATACCAATGATTGCAAAATTTTCTGATGTCTTTCCAGACGAGTTACCAAGGCTACCACTTAATAGGGAAATGAAATTTTTCATAGAGTCAGTGCCTAGTACCGAGCCGATATCTAAACCACCATATAGAATGGCTCCGATTGAGTTGGAAAAGCTAAAGAAACAAATGCAAGAGTTGCTAAAGAAGGGGTTTATTAGACTGAGTGTCTCATCTTGGGGAGCACCGATTCTATTTGTAAGGAAGAAGGATGGACGCCTCCGACTGTGTATAGGTTACCGGTTGTTGAATAAGGCCACCATTATGAACAAGTACCCCCTTCCATGCATAGATGATTTGTTAGATCAGCTTCGAGGAGCTCAAATATTTTCTAAGATAGATCTGTGGTCAGAGTACCATCAGTTGAGGATACGGAGTGAAGATATACCCAAGACAACATTTCACACTCGATATGGCCACTACGAGTTTTTGGTAATGCCATTCGGATTGACGAATGCCCTTGCAACATTTATGGCATTGATGAATGATGTCTTTAAGCCAAACCTGGACATGTTTGTGATTGTGTTTATTGATGATATATTGGTCTATTCCAAGTCTAGGGAAGATCATGAGAAGCATTTAAGGATAGTTCTGCAGACCCTCCGAGAGAAAGAGTTATATGCCAAACTCAGCAAATGTAACTTTTGGTTAGAGCAGATCTCATTCCTGGGCCAGAAGGATAGGGTATCAGTGGATCCATCCAAGATAGAGGCAGTTGTATAGTGGGAACAACCTAAGACAGTTACTAAGATCAAAAGTTTTCTAGGATTGGCAAGTTATTATCGAAGATTTGTAGAGGGTTTCTCCAGACTAGCTACTCCGTTGACACGCCTCACATGGAAGGATGTTAAGTTTGTGTGGGATGAAGCAAGTGAGAGGAGTTTTGAGGAGCTTAAGTGTCTATTAACGACTTCGCTGGTTCTCACCATTCCTACCAGTTCAGGAGGTCTCTCGGTGTATACGGATGCATCACACCAGGGATTGGGCTGTGTGCTTATGTAAGATGGAAAGGTAGTTGCCTAAAGATCTAGACAGTTGAAAGATCATGAGAGGAACTACCCGACACATGATTTGGAGTTGCCGTGGTGTTTACTTTGAAAATATGGCACCACTACCTTTACGGTGAGAAATTTCAGGTCTTTACAGATCATAAGAGCCTTAAGTACCTGTTCTCGCAGAAAGAGTTAAATATGAGAGAGAGAAGATGGCTTGAACTCCTTAAGGATTATGATTGTGAAATCATGTACCACTCGGGCAAGGCGAATGTAGTCGTCGATGCCTTGAGTAGGAAGAACCTCGGGTTGGTGTCTTATATGATGGTACGGGAACACGAGTTGTTGGAACAATTTGTGAACCTCAATTTGGATGTAACCCCACCTGGATCAGAGAGATTAGATATCATGGCTAGTATGAGATTAGAGGCAGAGTTGATTGGCCATATTTGGCAAGCTCAGCAGAGCGATCGGCCATGTATCGATTGGTTGAGTCAGATACATGTAGGTGTGGGTATTGATTTTGAGCTGAGTACATATGACTTACTGAGGTTCCGAGGCAGAGTATGTGTTCCCGAGGATCTTAAGATAAGGAGACAGATTTTATTAGAGGCTGAGTCATCTAAGTACACGATACATCCGAGGAGTACCAAGACATATCAAAACCTTCAGAATGTTTATTGGTGGTCTGGAATGAAAAGAGATATTGCTGAATATGTCGCTAAGTGTCTCGTTTGTCAGTAGGTGAAGGTAGAGCATCGGAAGCCTGCAGGATTACTGCAGCCTCTACTAATACCGACATGGAAGTGGGAGCAAGTCACCATGGATTTTGTGATGGGATTGCCGAGGACCCACAGAGGTCATGATGCCATATGGGTTATTGTGGATCAGTTGACTAAATCAGCCCATTTCTTAGCTATGAGAGCTACCGATACTCTGAGTCAGTTGGCAAACCTGTATGTTCAAGAGATAGTACGGCTACATGGTGTACCAGTGAGAGTTGTTTCTGATAGGGATGCCCGCTTCACTTCCAATTTTTGGGAACACTTTCAGGAAGAGATGGGGACCCACTTGAGCTTTAGCACCGCTTTTCATCCTCAGACAGATTGTAAGACCCAATTTTTATCGTATTTCCTTATGATTCACATGATGTAAACATGGTATTATGTAAACCGAATCATAAGAAGAGTTGTACGTGAATGAAAAATGCAAATGGAATGAATAAAAATTCCCGAATGCATTTAAAGGTCAAATAAAGGATTGACATGGTCACAAATTAAATGAATGAGATTCGGACTAGAGATAAGGATTTAAAACACGAAATGAGTGAGTGTTCTTGAAGGGAAGTTGGACTGGTTTGATCCCGAACACATGCAAGGATAAAACGGTTAAAAGACCAAAATCCGGTATAAATTCGATAAAAAAATTCATTAAAAATATGGAATTGAGAAATCTTGATCAATAATGAGGAAAATATTGAATTTCGAGTCCAATTGATCAAAATATGAATTTATTGGAATTAATCAGAATTTTCACTTTGAGAAATTATCCCGAAAATATTGAAAAAATATACCGAAAAGACGAAATAAGACTGATAAATTCATTTAATTGATTAAATGAATAAAATATGATTTTTGGGATATTTTAACAAAAATAATATATTTTATTCTAATTAAATAATAATAAATAATAAATTATAAATAAAAAATAAAGTAATTGAAAAAAATAGAAATCGCGAAATCGCGATTTCTGGAAAGGGAGAAGGAAGCCAAAACCGAGGGAATCGGTTTCCTCCATCCAGCGAGCCATCGGCGAGGCGACCATCGTAAAATGAAGCCGACACTCGCGCGACCCTCCAGGCACCGGTACGATCGCTAGAAGCGTCGAAATCCGACGAATCGAGGGAGAGAAATCGAGGGGGGAGAGAAGAGAAAATCCGACCATTTCACCGGCGATCGACCCCAACCGAACCTAACCGAGTGCTCCCCCAGTGCAGGCGCACAAATTGGCACCAGAATCGGTCGGTGAAACGGTGGCCAGCACCGACAATGACGAGAAAGGAGAAACAGTATCGAGGCCAAAGGGAGAAGAGGCTGGACCAGCCACTTTCCGGCCAGCCAAGGCCGAGCCGACACTAGATCCTTGCACTGTGAGGTCCCGCGGACCTGTTGGAAGTGGAAGTCGGTGAAGAACCGACCAGCGATGCTACAAACGATGAAGATGAGCCTGAACCGGTACGGACCGGTTCAGTGCAGTGCAGGTGCCAAAAAGAAAAGAAAGAAAAGAAAAGAAAAGAAAAAGAAAAAGGGGAAAAAGAAAAAAAGAAAAAATTGGAGAAAATCCCGGTGATGCAGTCGAGTTACAAGTAAGCCAGTAAGCGGTTGAAATTGACCGATTTAAATTTTGAAATATTTAATTTGATTAATATTTGACTGAAAATTTACTCGAAAAAATATGTAATTGTGTAGTTCAAGAATTGACGTCAAACGAGAGCTCGAGTCAGCCTCGATTTGCGTATTATTATGGAATCTCGAGTAAGTAACCCTTATTTACGACAATTTGCATAGTTATGCGGGTTAGAAATTTATCGCATATTTTTATGGATTAATTCCGTATAAAATGAATCAAATTCTGAAATTAGAAATAAATTGTCGTAAATAATTAATTGAGCTATCCGAGAGTTTAGAACGAGACCCAATAAATACTGATGGGCCCAATGAGCCCAATAGGCCTCGATAATGTGAATAGTAAGTGAAAAACGAGCTTAAGGCCGGTTAAGGCCCATTATGGTGCAACCGGGCCCAATAGGGGTAAACGGGCCCAATGATTTAAATTAAGCCCAAAAAATATGAAATACAATTAATTATATTGTATTTGACCTGATGAATAATTACACGTAGTTTCGGAGATTGGATTGAGAGTAAATCAAACTGCGTGACGAGGCATCTGTAGAAAGGTCAGACTGTATAGAAAAATGAGGTAAGGAAATTTTGCGAGTAGCTAGAGGTAGCTACGCGTATTTTTAATAGCTTTTACATACACTGAAACTGTATAAAGATCCTAGAAATGGATTAAAAATTTTAAGGACCTGAGATGAGTAAAAGACTATTTTACCCCTACTGAGGGAAAATTTACCTAAGGATAGTGAAAGCATGATATGCATGAAATGCATGATTTGAAAGCTTTCCGTTATATTTTAGCAAAGCAAATTGGTAGATTGGCCAGTAATTGCATAAATTTCACAAGATAACACTACGTAAGTGTTATTAAGATTTAAATTAAATTTCTTTGGAAAATGGGCCAATTATCAAGTTTATATGGAAACAGATGGTGCTGGAGCATTTCCTCGCACTATATCTGAGTTTGTGAGTGTACATAAAAGGTGCTGGAATGGTTGCTTGCACCGATTTGTGTGACATCATATGCATGAAATGTGCTAGAGTGATTGCTTGCACTGATTTTTACTATTGTGAAATGCATGAGAGGTGTTGGAGCTAGCTCGCACCCTGTTTAAACTGTTCTAACTTGATATGCATAAAAAGGTGCTAGAGTGATTGCTCGCACTAGTTTTAATGATTTGACATGCATGAGAGGTGCTGGAGCTTAGCTCGCATCCTCTTTTGATATGATAATTGCATAAAAGCCGTATCGGAGCCTTGCTTGTATGTGATTTAATTGCATAAAAGCCGTGTTGGAGTGTAACTCGCACGAGATTTGATTTATTTATTCATGAAATCGTTCTGGAGCATTACTCGCACGAAGTTTTGATTTACTTGAGCATTTATTCGTGCTAGAGCATTGCTCGCATGAAGTTTTGAATGATTTATGTTTTATATGAATTTATCACTCTTTTAAATACTGGAATGCTGCTCGTACGTAGATTTTACTGATTTTTATGAAAATGTATTGGACCTTCGCTCGCATGAGGTTTTTAGATATCATGAATATGCATGGACCCGTGCTGGAGCTTTGCTCGCACAGGAATTTATATGACGTGCATATAGCCGTGTTGGAGCCTCCTATAGACTGTGTGTCACAGTGAGATGATATGCCCACACGTGCATACTGAGGCACCCCCTGACTATGATTTGGGTTTACGGAGTACATTGTACCGTGTATGTCACATGGAATACGTTGTACCGTGGGGATTGTTGGAGTGGAGTGGCATTAGCCATGAGATTGTAAGCCTTGCCCTCATAATCCTGGTATTTATGTTGTTCTGGCGGTAGGACTGACCCACCTCTCATTACAGGTGTGATACCCCGTACACTAGGTACCGTGTAGCCAAAGATCACTAGGATATGGATATAGTCCTCGATATTACTGATACTGTCACCTACATGTCTCATATGATATAACTTTGGTCTTGATAGACCAGGGTAGACCCGAGGGTGGGGTCAGGCCCCTAATTTTATGATTTTCACTGAGATGTGATTTTCTACTATGATGCTAGATTTTTCAAAGGATTTTATGACATGTGACCCTAAAAGAAGGGTGATTTTATAACAAAATTTTTTATAATGAATTTTTAATGAGTTTGAGATTGATTTATGAGATGATTGACCCGGAGGGGTTATTTTATACTGAGTTTTAATGAAGTGATTTAAATGCAGTAGCATGAGGAGTTTTCCATGCTTTAATTACAAATTCATGAAAAGAATTGTCTCTCATGATTTGTTTTACATGACATGAAATAATGCATGATCTTGATTTACTTCATGCGAATTATGATTTTACATAAAATGCCATTGATGCATGAGTTGCATGATTTCTATATGCATGAATAGTTTTTATAAACTACGGCATTGATGTATGCATGATTTCGTGGGTGAGATTTAAATGAAAAGAAATGGATTTAAGGGCATGACATTATAAGCATGTAGATAGTCGAGCTATCTATTTACTTGCATAATTTCCTTACTGAGTGCGTGATTTGCTTATCCCCCTTATTATCCCTTTTTTAGAGCACTCGCAGTAGTTAGTGAGCAGTTGAGGACTTGCATTTTTGGTATCCGCTGCGTCCCATCGAGAGACAGGTATACACATTTGTATAGTTTTGTATCTGAACATGTAAATGCACAGTACTGTAAACGGATATGATGTCGGGGATGTAAGGTTATGTAAATACCATTGTAAATGTATTTAGTTAAAGTCAAAGGATATTAAATCCTGATGTGTAAATGTAAATATGGAAATGGAATAGTAAATAGGTGAGAGGGGACTAACATCGAATCATAGCCTAACTGTTGGTAGGATGGTCACGATAAGAGGAAGGAAAGAATTTAATAATAAATAAAAAAACAAAAAATTTGTAGTGATTTTTAAGAAATTTGGGTCGTGACAGTTTTTGGTATTAGAGCTAAGTTGGCCTGATATGAGTCAGTGTTAGTGGTTAAGGATGTTTACATCCCCATGTACTGTGCATTGTTTAGATAGAGTTGTGTATATCGAGATGAAATTGCAGCTAAGAATTTGGTTTCAAATGCAAGAATATAGACTCATTAACTGATAGCTGCAATGGTAAAGGGGTGAGTACACGAGCTCGAGGCCATAGAGGTAGACCTGAGAGTCAAACTAAGTCGCCATATGAGACTCAAAATGAGGTTGAAGTGGAGGCTGATGTTAATCATGCCCCACAGAGTCTGATAGAGAGATCAGATAGAGTCCGACAGAGAGATCAGACAGCATTGAGATGCGCTTCATGAGGTTGGAGCGGAGTGTGGAGAATATTTTGGGAGCTAATTGCTCAGAGTATGCATGGGATTTGAGGGCGAGTCAGAGCATTGGTGGAAGTTCGCTCGACCCATTTGAAGAGTTAGACATCCAAAATGGACATGGAAAATAATTCTAGATGTATTCCAGTGACAGAATATCCCAAACATTGCTTAAAGGAAATTACAGATAAAATTCTTTACTCTGACCTAGAGGAACTGGTTGATTGACGAGTATGAATCTCAGTTTATATTACTGGGCAGGTATGACCCTAACACTATGAACAGTGAGAGTCGGGATGTCTGAAAGTTCATGGAAGGGCTCAGATGGTTAATTAGAGTCCGATTGGCCTCACTAGATATCACTACCTATGCCTAGGCAGTGCGCAGGCTACAATTATGTGAATAAGATCATGCGTTGTATGCCTCTGAGATTGGGAAAGGTAGTAAGGGCCGAAATAGAGACAGAAAGAGAATAGAGAATGACAGAGATGTCAGAATGGGAAAAAGGTAGTTTGGTAAAAGATTAGAGTTGATGAGTCACGGGGTAAGTTGATTGGTAAGGCCCTAGTGTATCCAATTTCGGCACTTTTGAGGGGTATTATGATTGGAGCACCCCAACCTGCTACGGAGCAGTGAAGGATATGTGGTCGATACCACGGAAGTAGGCCCCACACCTTATTGACTAAAATAAGCGTTAAGTGTGGTAAGACGGGCCATTTATTAAATGATTGCTTAGAGTTGGATGAGACTGCCCCATAGAAGGGCATAGAGATAGAGAAAGCCCTATTGATATCTCTGCACCGAAAAGGGAGGCCACGGCTGAAGAGAAAGGGAAAGTAGGCTGTTGGACGAGGGCGAGTGTATGCCTTGGACCAGGATACTACTAATGTTCCATCTGATGTGGTGGAATATACCACACTGGTTGTGAATAATGAAGTAATTATTTTAATTGATCCTGGTGCCATGCATTTATGCATACCGCCTTCAGTTGCTTATAAGTTAGTGAAAGATGTGAAGCTTGTACCCTTAGGCAAGATGATGATAGTTAGCTGATTTTCACTAACTGAATATGGGTATAGGGATTGTCAGTTGAAAACGGGGGAAAAAGGATATGTCAGCCGATTTTATTCAATGGAATATGAATAATTTTGAAGTAATATTTGAGAATAAATTGGTGGGCTGCAAACTATGCTGTTTAGATTTCTATCATAATATAGTGATATGGTTATCCCTGAAAAGTATACTGTAAGTTTTGACAGGAAATGAAATGGGGTGTAGCGATTGAAATTAAAGGAGTAAACGATTGTACTCACGGAATGAGCAATGATGGGAATCTTTTCTCGCTTGTGTGGTTGGTATGGATAAGGCACATTCGGAGTTAACAGATATCCTTATGGTCAGGGAGTTTCCTGATATCTTCCCGGATAATCTACCAAGGTTACCACCCGTTAAAGGAATGGAGTTTTGTATTGAGTTGGTACCTGGTACGGAGTCGATATCCTAACCACGGTAAAAAATGGTAGTAGTGGAACTGGAAGGACTAAAGAAGCAATTATAGGAGTGATTGGATAAAAGTTCATCAGATTTTTTTGAGATCGATTTGAAGTTTTGGTAACATCCATTAAGAATTCGGAATGTGAATGTGCCCAAGATGATTTTCATAACTGTTAGGCCATTGATGACAAGGTATTTAAACCTTACCTGGACCTATTGGTTGTCATCTTTAGCGATGATATTCTGATGTATTCGAAGTCCAGGGAAGAGCATGAATAGTAACTGGAAACTATCTTACAGATGAGGTGTTGTGAGTTTCTCAAAATGGGCTGCTCAGTTGACATATCTCGTTCGGAAAAAGATTGCATGCCGGTGGGATGATAAGTATGAAAGTGGCTTCCATGAGTTTTGGTATATAGAAGTAATAAACTGACCACTGTAATTATTCTTACCATACCCAATAGCTCATGAGGTTTCTCAGTATATATGGATGCCTCAAGACAAGGATTGGGCTGTGTATTGATGCAAAATGGGAAGATGGTCGAATATGGATCCAAACAACTTAAGGATATGAAAGAAACTATCCGACCCATGATTTAAAGTTAACAACGGTAGTGTTTGTACTGAGTATATGACACTACTATGTACACGGTGAGAAATTTCGGGTATGCACTGATCATAAAAGCCTCGAGTATTTGTTTTCACAGAAAGAGTGGAATATGAGATAACATAGAGGGTTAGAGCTTCTGAGGGATTATGATCGTGAAAATTGTATCACCCAGGAAAGGCTAATGTAATAGCTAATGCTTTGAGCAGAAAGAGCCTCGAGATGGTATTACATATGATGGTTAGGGAGCGTGAGCTGCTAGAACAATTGTGAGCCTCAGTGGTGATGTGATCCCTTTTGATGATGACAGTGATTGTGTGACAGCTAGCCTGAGATTAGAACTGAATTTGAGTGATAAAATTTAACAGGCTTAGTGTGATGATCAGCATGGTGTCGATAGTGTGGGTCAGATTCAGATGGGTACAGTGACAGAGTTCACAATGAATAATGATGGCTTACTGAGGTTCAAAGATAGTATAAGTGCTCCCCAGGACTACAGTTGATGAGATAGTGTTCTTGTCAGAAGCTCACGCTTCAGAATATACAGTGCATCCGGGAAGTAATAAATATATTGGAATCTCTGAAAAGGGTATTATTGGTCAGATATAAAAAGAGACATTGCAGAGATTGTGGAGAAGTGTCTCGTATGTTAGCAGATTAAGGTAGAGCAATAGAAGTTTGCAAAGTTATTGCAGCCTTTACCTATATCGACACGAAAATGGGAGCAAGTTACCATGGATATTGTTATGGGATTATAGAGGACCGTAGGAATCACAAGGCTATCTGGGTGATAGTCACTAGATTGAATAAGTCACTAGATTGAATAAGTCTACCCACCTTCTAGTTATGAAATCACCAGATACTCTGAGTGTGTAGGCGAAGTTATATGTAAGGAAAATTGTGAAACACTATGTAGCGTTCCAGTGAGCATGATAACAAATAGGGATTCCCGCTTCACTTCCCACTTTTGGGAATATTTTTTTAGGAAGATATGAGAACCCGATTGAGTGTTAGCACAACATTTCATCCTCAGAGAGATGGTCAGTCAAAAGGGACTGTACAGATGCTGAAGGATATGATGAGAGCATGTTCAATTGATTTTATGAGCTCTTGGGATGATCAATTGCTACTAATTGAATTTTCCAGTAATGACAGTTATCACTTGAGTATCGGGATAACATTGTATGAGACATGGTATGACTTTAGGGATTGTTCCCCGACTTGGATAAGAAGTGGGTGACAGCTAGAGAATTGCTCCCGAATTAGTAAGACAAACCTCTGAGGATGTTTAGTTGATTTGTGAGAGATTAAGAACACCTTAGAGCAGACAGAAAAGCTATGCTGACAAGAGACAGAAAACCATTGGAATTCATTGAGGGTGAATCAGTATTGTTGGAAGTTACTTGTCCTAAGGGCATAACGAGATTCGAAAAGAAGACAAATTGAGTTTTGTTAGATTGAATCCTTTGAGATATTGGACAAAGTGGGAGATAAGGCCTGTAGGTTGGCGTTACCACCTGAATTAGCAGGCATCCACAATGTGTTCCATCTTTTGATACTTCAGAAATACTATCCGGACCCAGCATATATGATTGGATATGAGCTGTAGGAGCTCAATGAAAGTATAACATATGTTAAAAAAATTGATTTGAGTATTAGACGGAAGGAGAAAGTGTTGAGGTTTAAGACGATCCCCTAGTCAAAGTCTTTTGGTAGTATTACACTCCGAAAAAAGTCACATGAGGATAGACGTATCTGGAGTTGTTTATGGACCTATTTGACTTGGTTCTAATTTGGAGGACCAAATTTCTTAAGTGGGGGAGATTATGTAAGACCCGATTTTTATCGTATTTCCTTATGATTCACATGATGTAAACATGGTATGATGTAAATTGAATCATAAGAAGTGTTGTATGTGAATGAAAAATGCAAATGGAATGAATAAAAATTTCTGAATGCATTTAAAGGTCAAATAAAGGATTGAAATGGTCACAAATTAAACGAATATGATTCGGATTGGAGATAAGGATTTAAAACATGAAATGAGTGAGTGTTTGTGAGGGGAAGTTAGACTGGTTTGATCCCGAACACATGCAAGGGTAAAACGGTCAAAAGATCAAAATTTGATATAAATTCAATAAAAAAATTCATTAAAAATATGGAATTGAGAAATCTTGATCAATAATGAGAAAAATATTGAATTTCGAGTCTAATTGATCAAGATATGAATTTATTGAAATTAATCGAAATTTTCACTTCGAGAAATTATCCCGAAAATATTGAAAAAATATACCAGAAAGACAAAATAAGACTGATAAATTCATTTAATTGATTAAATAATAAAATATGATTTTTGGGATATTTTGACAAAAATAATATATTTTATTCTAATTAAATAATAATAAAGAATAATTTATAAATTAAAAAAAGTAATTAAAAAAAAATCGTGAAATTGCGATTTTTGGAAAGGAAGAAGGAAGCCGAAATCGAGGGAATTGATTTCCCTCTATCCGGTGAGCCACCGGCGAGGCAGGAGGGCAGGCGACCACCGCAAAATGAAGCCGACACTCGTGCAACCCTCTAGGCATCGGTATGACCACCAACAGCGCCAGAATCCGACGAATTGAGGGAGAGAAACCGGAGGGGGGGGGAGAGAAGAGAAAATCCAGCCATTTCCTCTGCGATAGACCCCAATCGACCCTAACCGAGTGCTCACATTGATTGATGCCAGAATCGACTGGTGAAACGGCGACTAGCGCCGGCAACAACGAGAAAGGAGAAACGGTAGTGAGGCCGAAGGGAGAAGAGGCCGGACCGACCACTTTCTGGCCAGCCAAGGCCGAGTTGACACTAGATCCTTGCACCGTGAGGTCCCACGGACCCGCTGGAAGTGGAATTCGGCGATGAATCGGCCGATGCTCCAAACGGTGAAGATGAGCCTGAACCGGTACAGACCTGTTCAGTGCAGTGCAGGTATGCTGAACCGGACCGGACCGGTTCAGCTAAAAAGAAAAGAAAGAAAAGAAAAGAAAAAGAAAAAGGGGAAGAAGAAAAGAGGAAAAATTGGGGAAAATCCTGGTAATGCAGTCGAGTTACGGGTAAGCCGGTAAGCGGTCGAAATTGATCGATTTAAATTTTGAAATATTTAATTTGATTAATATTCGACTGAAAATTTACCCGAAAAAATATGTAATTGTGTAGCTCGACAATTGACGTCAAACAAGAGCTTGAGTCAGCCTCGATTTACGTACTATCATGGAAACTCGGGTAAGTAACCCTTATTTATAACAATTTGCATAGTTATGCGTGTTAGAAATTTACCGCATATTTTTACGGATTAATTCCGTATAAAATGAATTAAATTCTGAAATTAGAGATAAATTGTCGTAAATAATTAATTGAGCTATCTGAGAGTTTAGAACGAGGCCCAATAAATACTGATGGGCCCAATGAGCCCAATAGGCATCGATAATGTGAATAGTAAGTGAAAAACGGGCTTAAGGCTGGTTAAGGCCCATTATGGTGCAACCGGGCCCAATAGGGGTAAACGGGCCTAATGATTTAAATTAAGCCCATAAAATATGAAATACAATTAATTATATTGTATTTGACCTGATGAATAATTATACGCAGTTCCGGAGAGTGGATTGGGAGCAAATCGGACTGCGTGATGAGACATTAGTGGAAAGGTCAAATTGTACAGAAAAATGAGGTAAGGGAATTTTGCGAGTATCTAGAGGTAGCTACGCGTATTTTTAATAGCTTTTACATACACTGAAACTGTATAAAGATCCTAGAAATGGATTAAAAATTTTAAGGACCCGGGATGGGTAAAAGACTATTTTACCCCTACTGAGGGAAAATTGACCTAAGGATGGTGAAAGCATGACATGAATGAAATGCATAATTTGAAAGCTTTCCGTTATATTTTAGCAAAGTAAATTGGTAGATTGGCCAGTAATTGCATAAATTTCACAAGAGAACGCTACGTTTGAATTAAAATTTCTTTGGAAAATGGGCCAACTATCAAGTTTATATGGAAACAGATGGTGCTGAAGCATTTCCTCGCACTATATCTGAGTTTGTGAGTGTGTATAAAAGGTGCTGGAACGGTTGCTTGCACCGATTTGTGTGACATCATATGCATGGAATGTGCTAAAGCGGTTGCTTGCACTGATTTTTACTATTGTGAAATGCATGAGAGGTGCTGGAGCCTAGCTCACACCCTGTTTTGACTTGATATACATAAAAAGGTGCTAGAGTGATTGCTCACACTAGTTTTAATGATTTGACATGCATGAGAGGTGTTGGAGCCTAGCTCGCATCCTGTTTTGATATGATAATTGCAGAAAAGTCGTACTGGAGCCTTGCTCGTACGTGATTTAATCGTTTAATTGCATAAAAGCCGTGCTGGAGTGTAACTCGCACGAGATTTGATTTATTTATGCATGAAACCGTGCTGGAGCGCTACTCGCACGAAGTTGTGATTTACTTGAGCATTTATTCGTGCTTGAGGATTGCTCGCATGAAGTTTTGAATGATTTATGTTTTATATGAATTTATCACTCTTTCAAAGTCGTACTGGAGTGCCGCTCGTACGCAAATTTTATTGATTTTTATGAAAACGTGTTGGACCTTCGCTCGCACGAGGTTTTCAGATATCATGAATATGCATGGAGCCATGCTGGAGCTTTGCTCGCATAGGGATTTATATGACATGCATATAGTCGTGTTGGAGCCTCCTGTAGACTGTGTCACAGTGAGATGATATGCCCACACGTGCATACTGAGGCACCCCTTGATTATGATTTGGGTTCACGGAGTATGTTGTATCGTGTATGTCACGCGGAGTACGCTGTACCGTGGGGATTGTTGGAGTGGAGTGGCATTAGCCACGAGGTTGTAAGTCTCGCCCTCACAATCGTGGTATTGATGTTGTTCTGGCGGTAGGACTAACCCACCTCCCGTTTTAGGTGTGATACCCCGCACACTAGGTACCGTGTAGGCAGGGATCACTAGGATATGACCATAGTCCTCGATGTTATTGATATAGTCACCTACATGTCTCACATGATATAACTTTGGTCTCGATAGACCAGGGTAGACCCGAGGGAGGGGTCAGGCCCCCGATTTTGTGATTTTCACTGAGATGTGATTTTCTACTATGATGCTAGATTTTTTAGAGGATTTTATGACATGTGACCCTAAAAGAAAGGTGATTTTATAACAAAATTTTTTATAATGAATTTTTAATGAGTTTGACATTGATTTATGAGATGATTGACCCAGAGGGGTTATTTTATACTGAGCTTTAATGAAGTGATTTAAATGCAGTAGCATGAGGAGTTTTCCATGCTTTAATTACAAATTCATGAAAAGAATTATCTCTCATGATTTGTTTTACATGACATGAAATAATGCATGATCTTGATTTACTTAATGTGAATTATGATCTTACATAAAATGCCATTGATGCATGAGTTGCATGATTTCTATATGCATGAATAGTTTTTATAAACTACGGCATTGATGTATGCATGATTTCGTGGGTGAGATTTAAATGAAAAGAAATGGATTTAAGGGCATGGCATTATGAGCATGTAGATAGTGGAGCTAATCTACTTACTTGCATAATTGCCATACTGAGCACGTGGTTTGCTCATCCCCCTTATTATCCCTTTTTTTAGAGCACTTGCAGTAGTTAGTGAGCGGCTGAGGACTTGCATTTTTTGTATCCGCTACGTCCCATTGAGAGACAGGTATACACATTTGTATAGTTTTGTATCGAAACATGTAAATGCACAGTATTGTAAACGGATATGATGTCGGGGATGTAAGGTTATGTAAATACCATTGTAAATGTATTTAGTTAAAGTCAAACGATAGTAAATCCTGATGTGTGAATGTAAATATGGAAATGGAATAGTAAATAGGTGAGAGGGGACTAACACCGAATCATAGCCCAACTGTTGGTAGGATGGTCACGATAAGAGGAAGGGAAGAATTTAATAATAAACAAAAAAACAAAAACTTTATGGTGATTTTTAGGAAATTTGGGTCGTGACACAGATGGGCAGTCAGAGAGGACTAAACAGACCCTTGAGGTTATGTTGAGAGCATGTGTGTTGGATTTTGGAGGCTCCTGGGATGATCACCTGCAGCTAGCCGAATTCGCCTTGTGATGCCTCAGAAGCGCGAAAAATAGGGCGAATTTAAAATTTTTCTACATCGATACACATATCTAGGTGCATTCCTGTACAGTGTCATGCATCATCATATATAATTTTAAAGTTACACCTCAGGATCTCATCACCTAATATTCATATATCATACTAATTACATTTCCTCAATTTAAAGTTAAATAATCCTAATACATCCCATACATCATTGTTCATCAAGTGTCTGTCAATAAAATATTTGTCTGAGTACATGAAATGATAAGTTATACCTCAAAGTAAAATATGTGGCCCGGAGCTTAAGTCCTCCACTGGCCACTACTCCGTACGTCGTAAGAAAACTCTCTTCACTTGAAGAAATATGGGGTGAGATAAAACAGGGTGAGCTTCTAAATCGCTCAGTAAAGGGGTAAGAGATTCATTAACAAAATAATGATTTGCACAGCACAATCATTTTATCTCATAGTTGAAACTCAATAAAAGTGTAGCATGAATAATGAAAACACCATCTCAACTCATTTCTCAAAGCTCATGCTGAAACAAGATAATAAATGGCTCCGCACAAAACCATAGTTACAAGTATGTAGAAAACAAGATGTGATAATGGCTTTTCTCATCAAACATGATAAAAATCACTGCAATAGTAATGCACGTGGTGCAGCCACCAAACACAATCTCATGTGTAAAACGAGACTAGGAAAATAAAACTCATATAAAAACTCGTCATGGCACATCAAAACGATTGAACTCGTCCCCTAGGCGGACATCCCCAATCGAGGGATTTCGTCGACAATAATACACCCATGGCCATGGTTCGTTGTAGACTTGATCAGAGTCGTACAACCGTCGGTCTTACTTACTATCAAAGCACGACCCGACCTTACATGCTGTCAAAGCAATGCCACCCATCGCTACCGTGGAGCGGGGTCATCTCATGTTACTAGAACAGAGGCATCGGTCTTACGTGCTACTAGAGCACGGCCCGATGTGTATTCAACATGACACGCCTAAGTCTCAGTAATAGCCATTTTCATATAAAACCGTTTTACCTTCACGTAGCGCTCATAATGGTTTTTCTCATAAAACTCATCTCAAAACTGTTTTGTACTCAACACAAAACATGTCAAAACCGAGCTCAAACCGGTAAAACTAAGAACACATTTCTCAAATCTTGAACAACTTAATGTAGAGCCCAAATCATTTTTCACTTTTTAAACTCAAAACGGTTGTAAAACAATTTCATATTTAGTTTACAACTCATAAAAATTGGGCCCCAACCGACTATAAAACTGTGTGCAACAACTCATTCACAACTCATAAAACATGCTTGTTTTCTCAAAACGTTTCATGCTACAATTATCATCACAAAATCACATACACAATGAGTTTTAAGTTTTCCCTTACCTCGTTGCACCTCGTATAGTGCAATCATTTCCCTAAACGACGGACTAGCCTCGTATTCCTCTCTGGAACTCCCGGGCTATCCAAACGATGTTAAGACATCAATAATTCATCTCAATCATAACATCGATCACATACTTGTTCATACTCTCGTTAAATACTACAAGCCTCATTTTTCTCATATTCCTATCATAATCCACATTCTCATCCACTACATTTCAAATCCTACATTTTTCATGCATAATATCCATGCCAAAATCTCCTCATTGCCTCGATTCCAATTTATAGTCAAAATCCCAAAACTACCACAAACTGTATAATATCATCATCATTCCAACAAAATCACAATTTCATCAACTCTAATAATTTCCTAGCTATTTTATCACAACACCCATAGTCACAATCACCAAAATCACCTCAATATCAAAGATTAAAGCTTAGAAATTTACCCAAAACTTATGGAGAGCCTTATTCACACCTTAATTCGATTCGTCCTTCGATTTCTAAGTACGTTGTTCTCCTTTGAGTGAGGAATAACTTTCCTTCTTGCCTCTGCCTGAGATTCGAACATAAATGGGGGTTTGGAGGAGAAAGAAAGCTAAGGTTACGAAAATAGCGATTTGGAGAGAGAGAGAGATCGATTTCTAGAAAAACAAAGGGGTCCTTATATAGGTTGAAGGTAGGAGATCGATCTGGTCCTTGATAAGATCGATCTCTCTTTGAATTTGGGAATGTTTTGGGGTAATTTTATGCATAGAAGATCGATCTATCGTGAGATGAGATTGATCTCATAATTGCTTCATGAGATCGATTTGCTCCTTGAGGAGATCGATCTTCTGTTTACAGAATACTTCATGAGATCGATCTGCTCCTTGAGGAGATCGATCTTCTCTTTACAGAAAGATTTGGAGATCGATCTGCTTACCTATGAGATCGATCTGCCTAATAGTTCTTGCACATTTTCTGCATTCTAGAGCCATGAGATCAATCTCTCATCCTTAGGGATCGATCTGACCTTTGAAGATTGTTCTGCTGCTGCATCAATTTGCAGAAAACTCAATGTAAAACTTCCTAAAATCTACCCAATAGTACATATTTCAATCCATACACATTCAAGACTTAAAAACTTCATCTTCTTATACTTTATCATATATAAAACTTGCGTGTGCATTAACATATCATAATTGCATACACCAAATTATAATTCTCATAACTGAGGTATACAAAATTCTCATTTCTCACACGCCTATAATAATAGCTCTCATGCGAGTATTGGGATGACACCCTATGAGGCACTGTATGGGTGCAGATGTCGATCCCCCATTGGATGAGAAGAGGTTGGTGACAGATAGATTTTCACTTCTAACTTAGTGCAGCAGGCATCTGAGGATGTCCAATTGATATGTGAGAGATTACGGACAGCTCAGAGCCGACAAAAGAGTTATGCTGATAAGAGACAAAGTGTGAGACCCCATATATGTATAACTTTGTATATATGTAAATGGTGATGCATTTGTAATGTGAAGTATAAATGATGTAAAGTCCATAAATTTAATGTACACACTTGTAATATGAGTTGTGATGTACGTACAAGTTTCATTATGTATGAATATGAAAAAATGAGCTTTTATATGTGATGAATGTGGGTGGAATGGAATATGAGTAATGTGGTAAAATGGAATGAAGTTGCATAAGCGGTGTAAGTCTTTATGCTTCCATTTGGTTTTGTATTGTATACCTTTGGTTATACAATGAATGCACACAAGTTTTAATGTGTATAAAGTATGAATGGATGCCATTTTCAAGTCTCAAAGGTGACTGGATGAGAAAATGACTATGGCAGCAAATTAAGGATGTTTGGGTGTGAGTTGCTGCAGAAAAACTGCAGAAAATCTGAAAAATATGAAGGTCAGATCGATCACATAAGATGAGAGATCGATCAGGAAGAGCCAAAATGCTCTTATTCGAACAATAAGAATAGTGCAGATCGATCTCCAATGGAACCTGATTGATCTGCTAAACATTCTATAAAATTAGGATCGATTTTTAAGGCAAACAAATCAATTTCATTTACTCTCGGGTTAGAGCAGATCGATCTCCTCCCTAGCCAGATCGATCTCCTCAACTTTCTGCCTGAGACAGATCGATCTCAAGGTTTAGATAGATCGATCTCCTGCCTTCAAATGTTATGAAAAAGAGAGAGATTTAAGTGGACCAGGTCGATCTCCACCCAAGGCAAATCGATCTCATCCAGCTAAATCTATAAATAGGAGTAGATAGATCTATAGATTTCGGGAAAACACTCTCACTCTACCATATTCAACCCAAAACCTAGTTTTCTCTTTCTAAATCTGGCCATTTTCAAGAAGATTTGAGGGAAGGCTATTAGATACAAAGTTGTTCACGTCAAGGAGAAGAACAACATAGCTTGGAGGTATTTTCCCATTTGTTGGATTTAAGGAACAAGGGGCATTTCCATTTGGAGTAAGGAGGGAATCCAAAGAGGTGAGTTTCTAGTGCACCAATCTAAGTACATTTGTTTGGTTATTGATTTTGGAGTTGATTGGTGTGCTTATTAATTGTAGAAACTATCTAGAATGCAATGGGATGATTATAACCTAGAAATGGGTTAGTGTGAGAAAGTGAAATGTAGAGAAATAAATGATAAATAGGATATCTTTAGGTGATAATGGTGTTTGGGGTATGGATTTAAGATGGTGTTATGGAATGAATTGTGAGACTTACCCAAAAAGGGGTAAAATGAACATTTGAGGCATTGGATAAAATGTATAGTTGAATGAGAGTTAGCAACACTAACTTGAGCGTTGATGAATGAATTACAGCTCTCGAGGATACACTAGAGCAAGTTGAGCAAAAAGCGCGAGAAGCGTAAAGGAAGAGAGTCGCACCCCGAGTAAATCGAGGTAAGGGAATTGTGTGGACTCTTAGAGATATCTGTGCGCAATTTGGGCATTTAAACATTTTGGTAGAGTGCATGTGATACTAGGAAATGATATTAGGTGATTGAAAGGAAAAGAGTTGGGTTTTGAGAAATGTGTATGAAAACAAAAGCATGATGTTTCGAAAACCTTGTTTTGTTGCTTTTTAGCAAGTGATTGGTGGGTTGGCTAACATTTGAATTGATTTGCAAAAGAAATGATATGATTTGATTGATAACTATGTTTTTGCAAAGAATTAAGCCACCTACATGGATTTCGTGAGAATGAAAGCGTGCTAGAGTATGACTCTCAAGAGATTTGATGTGTTTTCATACGCATAAGTGCTAAAGCGTAGCTCGCACTAGTTTTCACATGGATTTCTATGATGTTGTACTGGAGTTGAGATCGCACAGACTTTACACTGGTTTTGGCATGGTGCTAGAGCATAGCTCGCATTAGATGCCCACCATACTTATTGTTGTGCTAGGAGTTTCGGGTAGACTGGGTGTCGCATCGATTAAATAGGCTCGCACGTGCATTTTTGAGAATTGACATGTTGATAGCCATGCTAGGAGCTTCGGGTAGACAAGAGGTCCTACCGATTAAATAGGCTCGCACGTGCATTTTTGAGATGTGGCGTGATATGATATGCTGATATGGGTCCATGGAGTACGCTGTAATGTGCAGGTAGCATGGCGTACATTGTACCGTGTTGAGATTGTGATATACCGTCTTCGGATGATGTTAGATCTGCTATGGACTGACGGGCTGGACGTGACCCACCTCTCGTGTGGAACCAAATAGTGGTGATACCCCGTACACCTGATTAGTGTAGCCTAGGATCACAAGATATGGCCATAGTCCTAGAGGAGATTTCCCTTATTATATTACCTATCTTACATGTCTATTATTTTATGAATAAATCCATGTTTGAAATGCTTTGTGAGTCAAGACAGTCCGAGGGAGGGGTTGAATCCTGAAAAGTGTTGATTTGTTTGAGATGAGAAAGTACGTTAATGGTTTTGAAGTGCACCGATGCATGATGATTTCCCATGCTTTATTTATGAAATATGCATGATGATTAATGCCATGCTTTGAATTTGATTTGTGCACTAACAAATAGCATGATTTGCTTTACATGCCATTAACACACGCATGAACTAATGTTTTTGAGATGTGAATGAGAAACTGTATGGTTTTTGAGCATGGCATCACGATCACGTAGATAGTGCAGTATCTACCTGTTTGCATGATTGCCTTACTGAGCGCGTGGTTTGCTCACCCCCTTATTTTCCCCTCTCTACAGAGATTTGAGTATAGACTGAGAATGACTGGAGGCATTCCCTTTTGTTATCTGCTGCATCCCATCACGTAAGGTATACACACTAATGAGATTTTGTATCTAAACTTCATATAGCACAGTAGCATTTTGTATGTAACTATTGGGGATGTAAAGCAATGTAAACACATGTAAACAACACTCTGATTTATTTTTACAAGTGTCTACTTCTAAATTTTAATGCAAATGAAATTGTTATGGTTGGGTGAGGTAGACATTGATACATAGCCTAACTGATGAGAGGGTAGCTGATCACGATCGAGGTAAGGTAAGGACGAAAAGTAAATAATGTATGAAAAGCGAAAAAAATTTGTGACGATTTTTGGTAAGTTGAGGGTCGTGACATGGAGACCACTAGAGTTTGATGTGGGTGAGTCAGTATTTCTGAGAGTTTCACCTTCGAAGGGTATTATGAGATTTGGTAAGAAGGGCAAGCTGAGCCCTAGATATATCAGACCCTTCGAGATTTTAGAGGGAGTGGGAGATAAGGCGTATAGGTTGGCATGGCCACCGGACTTGGCAAATGTTCATAACGTCTTCCATGTCTCTATGCTTCAGAAATATCACTCGGACCCAACACATGTGATCAAATATGAGCCATTGGAGCTCAATGAGAGTATGACATATGTTGAGAAGCCGGTTCGGATATTGGATAAAAAACAGAAAATGTTGAGGACAAAGATAATTCCCTTGGTGAAAGTTTTTTGGCAACATCATATAGTGGAAGAGGACACATGGGAATTAGAGAACTTGATACGGGAGAAGTACCCCCAACTTTTTGAAGAGTAACTTAGTTCTAATTTGGAGGACCAAATTCTTTTAAGGAGGGGAGGAATGTAAGACCCGTATTTTAAAATGTAACCTTATAAATTCATAAGTGATGTAAAGTCTATAAATTCAATGTACACACTTGTAATAAGAGTTGTGATGTACGAATAAGTTTCATTATGTATGAATATGAAGAAATGGACTTTTATAAGTGATAAATGTGATTGGGACTCAAAATGAGTAGTACATCAAATGGAATGAAGTTATACTTCCATTTAGTTTGGTATGGTATACCTTTTGTTAGACAATGAATGTACACATGTTTTAATGGATATAAAGAATGAATGGATGTCATTTTCAAGCCTTAAAGGTGGTTGGATGAGAAAATGATTGACAGTAAATTGAGGATGTTTTGTGTGAAGTTACTGCAGAAGACTACAGAAAAATCTGGAAAATATGAAGGCCAGATCGATATCATATGATGAGAGATCAATCTGAAAGAGCTAAAAATGCTCTTCTCTGAGCAATGGAATAGGCCAGATCGATCTTTAATAGAGACAGATCGATCTACTAAACATTCTGTAATGAGAAGATCGATTTTGATGCAAACAAATCGATTTCCTTAGCTCTCAGGTTGAAGAAGATCGATCTCATTCTTGTAGCATATCGATCTCCTTAACTCTCTACCTGAGACAAAGTGTCAGGCCCGTATTTTATGTAGCTTGTTCCTTATGATTCCTATGTGTATGAACACTCTATTATTATAGTTGAATCATAAGAAGAGTATTTACTAGATTTAAAGTGTATGTGAAATGATTTAGCACTCATAAGCTACATAAAAGCCTAATGTGAGCTATACGAGTCACATGCTAAACCGAGTGGATCTAAATCATTCTGACTGAAGAGAAGAACTTAAAATGAGAAAATATAGAGAGCTTATGAAGGAAAGTCAGTTTGATTTAGTTCCGAACACAGAAAACGAGAGTAAAAGCTAAAAAGGGTAAAATAGACCTTTTTAACGAGTTAAGGTATTTAAGGTATTTTGAGCATATTTACCTACCGAAAATGGATAAAACGTAAAGACAAGAGTGTAAGACATAAGATATGACACTTTTGAAATTTTGAGAAAAAGTCAACTTGATCAATGATTAAGAAAAAAGTCAACTATAGTTAAAAAAGGACTTTTACCATAGTTGACTAACCATGGTTGAAAATTTACCTAAGCATGGAGAAAAATTTGGGAAAAAATATTTTTGGTCAGAATACAAGATAATCATCCCCGAAAGTAAGGAAAATTTATTCGGAAGGATTCCAGATTAAAATTAATGGATAAAAACATAATGGGCATAAAGTGAAGATTTTAAAGCCCATTAAGGTATACTAAACGTAGATCGAAATTCTTAGGTGCCATAGACCGAATTGTTGGACTGATTGATAGGACAAATATTTAGACAATTAAAGGCTCAAGGTATAGTAAAAATTTCAGCCCGAAAGCCCATTAAGAAAGCCCAAACCGAGAGGCCCAATTGTAAAGCCCATTAGGATTAAATATCTAACCATAGTTAAAGTTAACTATGACTCATTAGATGACTCATTAGGTGACTCATAACTAAACCTTAGGAAGTCAATTTTAATGGTTGAAAAGTGAGGCTTAATGGCTAAGTAAATGGCTTATAAAATCAGCCACAACATTGTCATCTTCACCATACCATTCTCGGCTACACAAGGAAACCATTGAAATACATTTGTCCAATCTTTCTCTCACTAGAAATCACTAAGATTTAGGCATATTTGGAACTTGCATTCTTCATGAAAGTTGTTCCAAATTGAGAGGAGAGTAACATTTGTTGGAATTGGCTATCAAGAAGCCATAGTGTACAAACCGTGAGGCTCCAAAGTTTTGGCCAAGTGTGAACACAAATACTAGGTATATTTTCAAGCTTTCAAATTCATATATGTTAATGTATGAATGATTTTAAGTATATTGGTATATGTTTTAAGCATTGAAACATATGAAATCACTATGATCATGGTTAGGCTGAGAGTGAGTAGTGAAATATTGATGAATGCCTATATGATATTAAGGCATAAATGAGTTGATATACATGTGTTAATGATTATGATATAGTTAGAATTAATCAATTTGATTAATTAATACATGTATTAAGTTAGCAATCAAGGTGTTTGATAAAATACCTAAATGAACTATGTGATGCTTAAGAACATTGCCAACCAAGTGTTTGTGAAAATGCCTAAGTGAATTGGCTAAGGAAATGGACATGGACGACATGCCATGGTGTGACCGATGGCATGGGGTGCTCTCGGCCATGGCATGTGGCTGAGAGGTCCAATGGGCTAAGCCGAATTATTTTAGACCCAATGAGATGTAATGGGTCTAGGATAAGCCTAATAAGAGTTAGTGGGTCCCATAAGCCTAATAGGCCCAACGAAAATGAATAGTAAAATAGAAATGGGCTTAAGGCATAGTTAGACCCATTAAGGTTTATTAAAGCCCATTAAGTGGAATAGACTGTATTTAATGTGAAATACAGTAGGAAAAGTATAATTAACCTGATAAATGGTTATATGCAGCTCCAGAGATTATTGGAGGAGCAAGTCGAACTGCTGGATCGAGCAGCGTTGAGAAAGTAAAATTTCTCGAGTGATTGCAGGTAAGGGACTTTTGTGAGTAGTTAGAGATACCTGCACGTATTTTCAACTGCTTTTACATTCACTTAAAAACTCTGAAGGTCAGAAAAAGTGAATAATAATTATTGTGACCTTATAGTGGCAAATTATGATTTTGCCCTTAGTTAGGAAAAAAAGTCAACTTTTGTGAAAAGTTGTAAAAAGCATGAAAACCACCATTTTGAGTGTTTTACTGCTGTTTAGCAGAAGAATAAATAGATGGGCTAATGATTTTAAGGTTGATGTGAATTAAGCACACTTTATAGTGCTGATTTTGATATTTTGAAAATCATCCCTTTTTAAAGAGCCATATATCGAATTATGTGAGAATAAATCATGCTAGAGCATAGCTCACACTTGATTTCATATATTTTCCACATATATTAGTGCTTGATTGTGATTCGCACTAGATTTCCATGACATGCATGATAGAGTGCTGAAGTTATTACTCGTACTCAGTTTTATATGATATATGCATGAGAGAGTGCTGGAGCGATTAGCTCGTACTCGAATTTTTCATGAGATGCATGACAAAGTGCTAGAGCATTGCTCGTACTCAATTATTCATGATTTATACATGACATAGTACTTGAGTTATTTCTCGTACGTGATTTGATGAGTTTTGTGCGTAGCATAGTACTGAGCTATTGCTCGTACTTGATTTGAAACATGAACTATGCATGACCTAGTGCTGGAGGGTTACTCGAACTAGAGTTTGAGTTTGTGATGTGAAACAGTGTTTGAGCGGAGTGTCGACTGTGTGTCATGCTAAAAGGCGCGCACTGTAATTTATGTGATATATAATACATGTTGAAAACCATGCTTGATTTCCTCGTGTAGACTGAGTGTCACACTATGAGAGGTTTGCATGTGGATTTAGAGACGTGGTATGATATTCCATGGTTTGAGGGCTAAGACCTATGGCAGGCACCCCGACTGTGATGTAGGGTCCACAGAGTACGTTGTACCGTGCGAGTGGCATGGCATACACTGTATCGTCTGGTGTTATGGAGTTGAGGAGTTGATAGCTGGCGGTTGTGATGGACTGACCCCCCTCCCGTTGCAGTAGTGATGCCCTGTACACTGAGATCTGCGTTGCCTAGGATCACTATTATAGGATGTGGCCATAGTCCAGGATATTATTGCATTTCACCACAGAGTCTCACATGATATATCACCTAATTGACTAATTTATTTATAATACGGATAGACTTGAGGGATGGGTCGAAATTCGATTGTTGTGTTGTGAATGATTTAAATGCCATATTTACTGTGATTTAAATATACATGGCATGATTTATCTAAAGGCATTGTGATATTATAAAGATGCATTATTTTGCACTACATGCCTACATTTGAGAAAACAAGCATGATTTCTGTACATGGGATTTAATCTGTACAAGTATATATATATATTTAAAGAAATGCTTTTAAAGTGAGTTAAGGAAATGATATTTTCGAGGCATAGTATTATTTTGAGTAGATAGTGTAGATGTCTACTTGCTTGCCTGAGTTCCTTACTGAATGCGTTGTATGCTCATCCCCCTTTCTTTTCATCTCTCTACAGAGTATCAACAGTAGAGCGAGTGTGCTTGAGGGATAGTATTCCTGTTGTCCGCTGCTATTTCCTATCGATCGACAGGTATACATATTTTGTACGGTTATGTATCTAAACATAGAAACAGCACAGTGATGTATACGACATATATATTATGGGGAATGTATTTGTATTAGATTTTATATGATCTCACATGTATTATGAAAGAAGTTACAGTCAGTAACAGTATATTGATATGTATGTATGATAATGGATGATATGGTATGCGAGGAAGCTAACATCGAATCACAGCCTATCCATTGATGAGAGGAAAGGTAAGTTAAAATGCGAAAAATTTGTAGTAGTTCTGGTTAAGTCAGGAAGGGTCTTGACACAAATCAATCTCAAGCTTTCGACAAATCGATCTCATGCATTCAAATTGACATGAAAATGAGGGATTAAAAGGGGACAATATCGATCTCAAGCCTCGACAGATTGATCTCATTGAGCAATTTCTATAAATAGGAGCAGTGAAATCTGAAAATCACAAAAATAAATCCCCATTTCTTCCGTTTCAACCTAAAACCTAGATTTCCCTTTCTAAATCATCCCATTTCCAGTAAGATTTGAGGGAAGACCAATAGATACAAAGTTGTTCTTACCCAAGAGAAGAACAACATACTTGAGAATCAAAGTCTCATTTGTGGTATTGAAGGAGCAAGGTGTATTTTCAGTTGGAGCAAGAAGAGAAACTAGATTTGGTAAGTTTCTAACACTTCAGCCCAAGTACATTTAGCTATTTATTGGTTTTGGAGTTGAATTGGATGTGTATTAATGGATAAAACTACCTAGGAATGTGATGGAATTGGTATGACCTAAAAAACCTAGAATAGGTCTAGTGTGAGAAATTGTGATTTTGATGAGTTGGTGATTTATGGATTATGATAAGTTGTTATTGGAGCAATGTGGGTGATTTGAGATGGTTAAGAGGAGTTATATTGTGAGTTTAGAGAATTTATGAAAATGAGTATATAAGATGTTTGACAAAATGCCATAGTGTAGAAATTGAAGAAACATGAACACTATGAGTTCAATACCGATTTGATATTGATTTATTATGAATCAATAGGCCAAAAGGAATCAATAGACTTGAGATATGAGTTGAACAATAAAATGAGGCCTTATGAGTGTTAATGGAGGCTATTGGTTAAATCGACTATAGCAGACACGAAAGTTGTGCTATATTGACTAAATCGATGTGATATACGATTGTGCGCAGTTTCAGAGAGTTCGTTGGAGCCGAGTTGAACCACACAAGTTAGCAGCTCTAAGGAAAGTGGAATCACGCGATGCGATTCCAGGTAAGGGAATTTTGTGAGTATATAGAGATATTTACTCGTACTTTGAAAGTCGTGGGTGAATATAAGGTGTTTATGAAATGCATGATTGTTTACGAAAATGATTGTTGATATGCGTGAATTTCTATGAGTATGTATATGATTTGGATTATGAAATGATTCTTGAAAAAGGGGATAGTAAGGCTAATAATTGCATAAATCGCATGTTTTGATTTTTTACAAAACAGATTGCTTTGTTTTAAGCAAATCTACGAGTAGGCTGGCTAATGTTTGAATGATGTTGTGAAATTGCACGTGTGAGGTGCTAAACATGTTTTGAGATGATTTTGAATTGATATGAGTCACCTATTGTGTTTGTGTGAATTAAATAGTGCTGGAGCCTCGCTCGCACGAGATTTTGGTATTTTCACTTGTATGAAACGTGCTGGAGCTGAGCTCGCATTTGATTTGAAATTGGGATGACGTTTTATAAACCGTACTGGAGCTTCTGCTCGTACGTGGGTTTCGAGTGATTTTCTTATGCATATAACCGTACTGGAGCTATGCTCGTACGCGGTTTTCTTCATGTTTTATGCATAAATGTCGTACTAGAGCGTTGCTCGTACGAGGTGATTTATCGATGATGAATGAATCATGCTAGGGCTTAGCTCGAACAGGTTTTCACATTGTGGTATGTATGATTGCCATGGTGAGGGTAATACAGATTAATTCGGAGAACCCAGAAGGGGCGAGCGAGGCCATGAGGTGCTAGGACCTGATATTAATCCATTCAGGGAACCCAAAAGGGGCGAGCAAGGCCATGAGGGGATAAGACTTGATACGGTGTTCAGGGAACCCAAAAGGGGCGAGCAAGGCCATGAGGGGTTAGGACCTGACACTAGAAATACCCCAACGAGCACTTGAGACTATATCGGTTACAAGTGGTATGGGGTAGATAAAACCTACGGCTGGCACCCCCAACCATGATATGGGTCCGCAGAGTATGTTGTACCATGTATATCACATGGAGTACGCTGTACCGCGTGTTTGAGATATTGATGAGAAAGTTTGGCGGAGAACTAACCTACCTTCGTTCTAGCATGATACCCCGCACACCGGGATCCGTGTGGTCTGGGATGATTTATGACATAGTTGGCCAATATAGTCTTCGAAATCCTGTCTCATGTAACATTGCATAATACAACATGGTTTTGATAGATAACAGGGTAGACCCGATGGAGGGGTTGAGCCTTGTGGGATTCGTGATTTAAAGAAATGATAAATTGATTTGTGATGTGATGTGGTTTAAAAAAAAGATGTTTCTTAAAAGGATTTCCCTTTTGTGATGAGATTTAATGATAATGAGCATGAGATGATTTTACATGTTGATTAGTCCATGTTTTATATGCCTAATTCCATGATTTACAATACATGATATATGTATACTCATATGGCATAGTTTTATTTCCTCATGCTCCTATTAAATATGATTTATGCACAACGTTATCAGCATGTAGATAAAGTAGTTATCTACCATGCTTGCATTATTGCCTTACTGAGCATGTGGTTGCTCATCTCTCTCTACTTTCCCCCTCTACAGAGCGTACATAGCAGCCCAGTGAGGACTGTGGCATTTTTTTTTAGACATCCACTACTTCCATCGCCGAAAGGTATACACACAGGGATTCTGTTTGTATCTAAACATGTAAAGGCATAGTAGTCAATTGTATTGTAATGTGGAGGATGTAAAAGTTAGAAAACGTGTCATGTATAACTTAATTTGAAATGAATGACACTTCTTTTGATTTATTTGAGAATGAATGTTGAAAGATATTTATTATTGACTCACAGCCCAACTGAGTGTGGTGAGTTTGTTCACGACCGGGTAAGAAAGGAAAATGTAAAAAAAATTATAGTGATTTTCAGTTATAAAAGGATAAAATGGGTCATGACATTTTGGATCAAGTAAATGTGAATGAAGTTCAAATGAGAATGAATGAGTATTGTGGATGCATGTGAAGGTTAAATAAGGGCTGAAGTGGCCGCAAACTAAATAAATGAAAATCATTAAGCATCCGAAATGAGTATAAATACGTGAAATGTATAAATGAGTGTAAAACGACGAATTATATGAACCTTTTTGACTTCCAAGTGATACACACAAGTTTCATAATGTGAAAGTCATAGGAAATGAGCCTTACCAAGCTCTAGATGGATATGGATTGCAAAATGACTAGTCAAGCAATCAAAGGCAAGTTAACGTTTGAAAATTTTACGAAAAACTGCATTGAAAATGCAGAAAATGAAGGCTAGATCGATCTCCTATTCAAGGCAAATCGATCTCTTATGCAAAACAGAGCAATCCTAAATGAATTTGCTAAAGTAGATCGATCCCCCACTCAAGCAGATCGATCTCTTTAACTCTCGGGTTGGAGCAGATCGATCTCCCCTTAAGACCAGATCGATCTCCTTAGCTCTCTGCTTGAAGCAAATCGATCCTGTCTCATTGTGCAGATTGATCTCATTATAAAGAACAGATCGATCTCATGCATTCGACAGATCGATCTCATACCCTCAAAATGTCGTGAAAATGAGAAATTTAAGCAAGGCAGATCGATCTTCACTCTATGCAGATCGATCTCATCAAGCAAATTCTATAAATATGGAGCAGTTGGATATGCATTTCATGGGACAAAACTATTCCTTTCAATTTTCAATCCAAAACCTAGCTTTCTCACTCCTAAATCCACCAATTTTCATAAAGATTTGAGGGAAAGCTATTAGATACAAAGTTGTTCACATCAAAGAGAAGAACAACATAGCTTGGAGTCATTACCCCATTTGTTGGATTGAAGGACCAAATGTACATTTACATTTGGAATAAGGAGGAAATCAAGCTAGGTGAGTTTTTAATGCAACAACCGAAGTACATTTGCTTAGATATTGATTTTGGAGTAGATTGGTATGTATATTAATGGTAGAAACTACCTAGAATGTAAAGGAACAATTATGACCTAGAATGAGTCTAGTGTGAGAAAGTGAAATGTATTGGAATTAATGATGAATGTGATATCTTAAGGTGATAATGGTGTTGTGAGTATAATTTTAAGATGGTGTTATGGAATAAATTGTGAGACTTACCCAAAAAGAGTAAAATGTGTATTTAAGGCATTGGGTAAAATGCATAAATGAATGATAGAGTAAGGGTAGAGTATTTCACATCAAGTCCTAAACAATTAACTAAGTGAGTTACTAGATAAATTGGTTAGAAAGGCTTGATGGTGGCAAATGCAAAAATAGGTCAAACATTAAGCGAAATAGGCTCAATGAAATATATTGATTAGTTGAAGTCAAATATGAGTTAGCAACATTAACTAAGGTGATTGCTGAATGATTTGAAGCTCCCAAGGGTACACCCAGAGCAAGTTGAGCCAAAGCGTGAGAAGCTAAGAGGAAGAGAGTCGCACCTCGAGTAAATCGAGGTAAGGGAGTTATGTGGACTCTTAGAGATATCTGTGCAAAATTTATCTAGAATGCATGTGGTAATAGGAAATAAAATGAGTGATTGAAGGGCAAAGAGTTGGGTTTTGAGAAATGTGCATGAAAACAAAAGCATGATGCTTTGAAAATCTTGTTTTATTGCTTTTTAGCAAGTGATTGGTAGGTTGGTTAACATTTGAAATGATTTGCAAAAGAAATGATTTGATTTGGTTTATAACTATGCTTTGCAAAGAATTGAGCCACCTACATGGATTTCATGAGAATGAAAGTGTGCTAGAGTATGACTCACACGAGATTTGATGTGTTTTATACGCATAAGTGCTGGAGCTTATCTCGTACTAGTTTTCACATGGATTTCTATGATGTTGTGCTAGAGCTTAGCTCGCACAGACTTTATACTGGTTTTGACATGGTATTGGAGCATAGCTCGCATTAGATGTCCACCATACTTGTTACCGTGCTTGAGATTACTCGCACGTGGTTTTATGACATGATTGATAGCCGTGCTTGGAGCTTCGGGTAGACTGGGTGTCGCACCGATTAAAGAGGCTCGCACGTGCATTTTGAGATGTGGGGTGATATGATGTGTTGATATGGGTCCATGGAGTACGTTAAACAGTGTAGGTAGCATAGAGTACGTTGTACCGTGTTGAGATTGTGATATGCTGTCTTCAGACGTTGTTTAGATCTGCTATGGATCGGTGGGTTGGACGTGACCTAACTCCCGTGCGAAAATAGATAGAGGTGATACCCCGCACACCTGATCAGTGTAGTTTGGGATCACAGAGGATATGGCCATAGTCCTAAAGGATATTTCCCTGTTATATTGCCTATCTCATATGTCTCTTATTTATGAATGAATTCATGTTTTGAAATGTATTGTGAGTCAGGACAGTCCGAGGGAGGGGCTGAGTCCTGACAAGTGTTGATTTTATTGAGATGAGAAAGCATGGTAATGGTTTTAAAGTGCACTTACGCATGATGATTTTCCATGTCTTATTTGTGAAGTACGCATGATGGTTTTCCATGCTTTGAATTTGATTTGTGTACTGAATTAAATAACATGATTTACTTTACATGCCATTAACACAAGCATGAACTAATGCTTTTGAGGTGTGAATGAGAAATTGTATGGTTTTGAGCATGGCATCACAATCACGTAGATAGTGCAGTATCTATCTGTTCACATGATTGCCTTACTGAGTGTGTTGTTTGCTCACCCCCTTATTTTCTCCTCTCTACAGAGCACTGAGTATAGATTGAGGGTGATTGGAGGTTTCCTTTTTGGTACCTGTTGCATCCTATCATGAAAGGTATACACACATGTATAATTTTGTATCTAAACTTGCCATAGCACAGTAGCATTTTGAATGTAACCATTGGGGATGTAAAGCAATGTAAACACATGTAAACAACAACTCTGATTTATTTATATAAGCGTTTACTTCTAAATTATAATGCAAATTAAATTGTTATGGTTGGATGAGGTAAGCATCGACACACAGCCCAACTGTTAAGAGTGTAGCTGTTCACGATCGGAGTAAAGTAAGAATGAATAATAGATCATGTAAGAAAAGCGAAAAATTTGCGACGATTTTTGTTAAGTTGAGGGTTGTGACACTAGGATTCGTGTAGCCTGGGATCACAGATCAGGATATGGCCATAGTTCCTATATGCTTACCACAATACCTGCCTAGTCTCGCATGCTATATGGTTTCTATAAATGCATGATTTCATATGATTTTATATGGATTAAGGCATCCCGAGGGACGGATGGTGCCTTGATATTTGTTACATGGACACATGTTTTATATGGTTTCACATGGATCGGGATGGCCTGAGGGAATGGTTAAGTCCTGATACATGTTTTACTTGTTCAGAGTGAAAAAGATGTTGGCATAAAAATGACATGATATAAATATGTTTAATGTGAAAAGTACATGTCAATAACTGATTTGCATGAAACGTCCATTTCTGCATGAGATTGCATGATTTCCATAAGTACGAAAGTGGTTATGTACGTTGCATAGGTGTATGTATGAACTCATGTTTCAAGCATGACATGAAAGAGAATAACTTACAGTCTGACATTATGATCATGTAGATAGTGTAGTTATCTACTTGCTTGCATAATTGCCTTACTGAGCTAGCTGAGCTCACCCTTTCATTTCTTCTTCTACAGAGCACTTTTAGTAGCTAGAGAGCAGCTGAGGACTTGCATTCTGACAACTGCTGCTTGATACGCCCAACTATGCCCACTATAAGTGACCTAGACATTCTACCCGCAAGTGCACGGGTCGTACAAGTAATAATGGGATTTGAGCTTGGTGCCATACATTCATTTGTATCGCCTTCATTTGCATATAAGTTATTGAAATATGTAAAGCTTACACCGTTAAGTAGAATGCTGTTGATTCATACGCCTCTGAATAATAGTCAGCTAGTTGAGTATGTGTAGAGAAATTGTAAGCTAAAAGTAGGGGAAAAGAATATGTCAGCCAATCTCATTTTGCTGAATATGAGTGATTTTGATGTAATATTAGGAATCGATTAGTTGGATGTAAACCATGCTGTTTTAGATTGTTACTTTAAAACGGCAACGTTTTCTACCCCTGAAAAAAATGTATTGTAAAATTTACTACAAAGAAATGAAAGAATGTAGTATTTGGAATTGGAAAAGTATAGTTATTGTAATATAGAGAATGAAATTTGGTGCTAACGGTAAGGATAATGTTTTGAAGGTTTTATTGCATACGTGGTTGATACAAGTAAGGCACGTCTGGAGTTAACAGATATTTCAGTGGTCAAGGAGTTTCCTAATGTCTTTCCGGATAATCTACCAAGGTTACCATCAAATAGAGAGATGAAGTTTTGTATAGACTTGGTGCTTGGTACAGAGCCGATCTCGAAACAACCATATCAGATGGCCTCAGTTGAGCTGGAAGAGTTAAAGAAGCAATTACAGAAGCTGTTGGATAAGGGGTTTGTTAGACTAAGTGTTTCATCTTGGGGAGCATCAGTTTTATTCGTGAAGAAGAAGGATGGAAGCCTCCAATTATGTATTGATCACAGGTTGTTGAATAAGGCCACGATCAAGAACAAGTATTGTGAGATCTGAGAATTTCAGACATATTTAGTGATGTAATAAGAATTTGAAGTGTAATTTATTGAGCTAAGTGAATTGTGGGAATTATAATTGGAGATTTATATGTTAAGTGTGTAAAATGAGCATGAAGCATGAAGACAGATCGATCTGGGAGAAGGAGAGATCGATCTGGTGAGTTAAAAATGACGAGGAAGGGGAAATTTGAGAAGCAGATCGATCTCCAATGGAAGAGATCGATCTCCTTATGAATCTGTTTGAGAAGGGATCGATCTCATGAGGAAGAGATCGATCTCCAAATGATTCTGTTTGGGGAGAAGATCGATCTCTTCAGGAGCAGATCGATCTCATAAAGCCATAAAGAGATCGATCTCACCCCTCGACAGATCGATCTCCTAGGCATAAAATTGCCCAGATCGTCCCCAAATTTCAAACACAGATCGATCTCATCAAGAGGCAGATCGATCTCCTACCTCCAGTCTATATAAGGAACCCGTGTTTTCTCTGCGATTTCACTTTCTCTCTCTTTCAAAACCCATTTCCACCGAAAACCTAGTTTCTCACTCCTCCAAATCACCCATTTTTGGCCGAATCAACTGTTGTGGTAAGAAGGAAAGTTGTTCCTCATTAAAGGGAGAACAACATACTTGGAAATCGAAGGATGAATCGGATCGAGGCGTGAGTTGTGCGTCTCACAAGCTTTGGGTAATTTCTAAACCTCGATCTTAATATTTGAGCTGATTTTGATGTTATTGGTGGTTGTAATTGTGTTGAAATAGTTGAGAAATGATTAGGGATTGATGAATTGCAATGTGGTTGGAGTAATGTAGATATTCGGTAATTTTGAGAAATTGAGCTATAAATGGAAATATAGACAATGTGGAGAATTAGCCTAGATAATTGGCATGAGGAATGTAGGACATTGAGATATTGAAAATGAGGTTGTAGTTTAGGGTTGAGTTACGAGAATCAAGAGATTTGAGGTGTTATGAGCAATTATGCTCGATTTTGAGAATTGAGGTTTATGTGATGTTGAGTATTGATGTTTTAACATCGTTTGGACAGCTTGGGAGTTCCAGAGTGGAATGCGAGGCTAGTCCGTGATACGGGGGAACGATTGCACTATACGAGGTGCAAAGAGGTAAGGGAAATCTAAACCATTTGTGTATGTGAATTGTAAACTATTTTAGCATGAATTGTGGTTTATAAAACAAGCATGTTGAGTGTTTTGTGTTGAGATATAATTGCACACGATTTTTATAGCCGGTTGGAACCCAATGTTTTTATGAGTTTATAACTGGGTTCTACGTTAAGGCAATATTGAGATTTGAGAAATGTGTGCGTGTGCTTTGCCGGTTGGAACTCGGTTTTATTACGTTTTGTGTTGAGTACAAAACGATTTCCAAATAAGTTTTATGAGAGAAAAACCATTACGAGTTCTACATGAAGGCAAACCAGTCTTATGTGATAAGACTTAGGTGTGTAGTTGTGAGTACACACCGGGCATTGCTCTGGTAGCATGTAAGCCCGATTTCTTCTCCGTTCTGGTAACGTGAGAATACCTATTCTGTGGCTGTGCCACGTTGAGAAACCCCATTGGTGGCTGTGCCACGTTATACCCCATTGGTGGCTGTGCCACGTTGAGAAACCCCATTGGTGGCTGTGCCACGTTATACCCCATTGGTGGCTGTGCCACGTTGAGAAACCCCATTGGTGGCTGTGCCACGTTATACCCCATTGGTGGCTGTGCCACGTTGAGAAACCCCATTGGTGGCTGTGCCACGTTATACCCCATTGGTGGCTGTGCCACGTTGAGAAACCCTATTCTGTGGCTATGCCACGCGAGAAAATAATTCAGTGGCCTTGCCACGTGTGTTTTGTGGCTATGCCACGTGAGAAATTAAATCAGTGGCTTTGCCACGCATGTTTAGTGGCTGTGCCACGTGCATTATTTTTTACTGTGATTTTATCACGTATTTGAGAAAGCGTTTAACGCGTTATTTTCACATGCTTTGTTAATGCTCTAGAGTGAGCCTTTTACTTCATGTTTTCACATGACTTGACACGTGAGAGTGTCGTTTTGAGTACTTTCATGCTATGGTTTTCAAATGAGTTTCACATACAAATAAATGTTTTGTGATGTGCATTTTGGTTTATGAAATGAGTCCCCTACCCCCCTTACTGAGCGATTTAGAAGCTCACCCTGTTTTTCTTTCCCCCCAGAGTTCTTCAAGTGAATAAGGACTTCCCTGCGACGTACGGAGTAGTGGCTAGTGGAGGATTCGAGCTCCAGGCCATATATATTGTATCTTGAGGTATATTTTATCTTTTCATGTACACAGACTATTATTGTAATTGCAGACACTTGTTGTACAACATTATATGGGATGTATTAGGATTAATTAACTTGGAATTGAGTATTTGTATACGGTACAATATACGTTATATGATGTGAGATCCTGAGGCATGATAATTATGATGATGTATGACACTGCACAGGAATGCACTCTTAATTGTGAATTAATGAGTAAAAAGTTTTAAATTAGCCCTATTTTCCGCATTTTTGGGGCGTGACAGAATTTTCTTTGTATCAGAGCTTAGGGTGTCTAGTACTGTCAGTGTCGGTTAAGTGAAATAGAATACATCCCAAGTGTCTGTAATAGTCTGGTCATGAACTGAAATTGAGGATTGAGATTTCAATCAATTTTGATATGTACGCGCAGGAGACGAGTTGAGATAGAGAATGAGTAAACGACGAGGTCGTTCGAGGAGGCAGGCAGAGTCCCCTCCGCCACCTGTCCCACAACCAGAGAGTCCTAACTCTCGATTTAATCAGATTGAGACCGATGTGAGGCAAGGTTTTGAGCAGATGGCAGCGTTATTCGCGCAACACTTTGGAGTTAATGCCTCGGATACTACCCCTACACCACCACAAGGACCTCCCATACCCCCAGTGCCTCCCGTCACTCAGCCTGAGGATAGAAGCATGGTCCGACTAAGGGATTTTTTGAAGATAAATCCACCCGCATTTAAGGGAAAGAAGGATCCTACGGAGGCTGAGGAGTGGTTGACGGAATTAAGAATTATATTTGATATTCTGGGGTGCACCGATGCTGAGAGGGTCAGTATGAGTGCCTATATGCTGAAGGGGAGAGCTCGAGATTGGTGGGGTACTACCCAGGGTATTTTGATGTCCCACCATGGTGTGATTGGTTGGGAAGAGTTTCAGACAGCTTTTAGGACCCAATATGTACCACGGGCCGCTCAGAGAAAGAAGCAGGCCGAGTTTTTGAGTTTGGTACAGGGTGACATGTCTGTGGATGACTATGAGAGCCAATTCACAGCGCTATTGAGATATGACCCAGAGACCTTCAAGAGTGAAGAGCTCCGCACAGAGAAGTTTGTGTATGGGTTGAAGCCCGTCATCAGAGATAGATTGATAGGGCTATGCATTACTGAGTTTGGAGATGCTCTGAGACGAGCACAAGAGATTGAAAGAGGGATTGAGATGGTACAGTCCCAGAATGAGCTCAGAGCGGTGAATAGAGATAAGGGCAAGAGGCCAGCACTTTTCCAAACAGAGGCTCGGAGAGGTTCCTTCAGAAGAGGAAGGATTGAGGTACAGAAGGACAGATTAGAGAGACCCAGAGCCTATCCTATTATCAAGGAGGCCCCTCGATATGTCAGGCTGGAGATGAGGATTTGTAGAGACTGTGGCCGATCGCATGAGGGAAGTTGTACTGGGTCGATCCATGGATGTTTCAGATGTGGTGACATGGGTCACAGAGTGAAGGACTGTCCCCAACCTTAGATACCACATGCTCCGGAGCCCACTAGACAACAGCCTCAGAGAGTGGATCCCCGGAGACGGGCCACTGCGGCAGAGAAAGGGAAGAAACCTGTGGCACAGGGACGAGTGTTTACCCTGGATAAGGAGACCGCAGACACTTCGGCAGAAACTATAAGAGGTACACTCTCTGTCTGTAATTATGAGGCTCATGTGTTGATTGATTCAGGATCCACGCATTCGTTTATTTCTGAGCATTTTGCATGTAGATTAAACTTGAAGTTTGAACCTCTAGAATATATACTACATGTAAATACCCCTATGCGTGAATCCCAGAGAACTGAGTTAATCTGTAGAGGATGTGAAATAAAGGTGGGAGATAGAGTGATGTTAGCAGATCTAATCATATTGAATGTACATGGGTTTGATGTAATTCTGGGAATGGATTGGTTGGCGACCAATCGAGTGAGTCTAAACTGCTACACTAAGATTGTAACTTTCTCCCTACCTGAGCCTTACAGTGTACAATTGAGATATTGAGAAAATGAATATGTGGAATTCTAGTAGTAATTTGAGAATTTTAACATTATTTGAGAGAATATTAAATATGATTATTCCTGTGAAGGTTATGAGACACTCATCTCAGACGATGAGCGGGAACATCCGAGGATTGAGGATATACCTGTGGTTAGTGAATTTCTGGATGTTTTCCCAGATGAATTGCCAGGTTTACCACCAGAGAGAGAGCTGGAGTTTACCATTGATTTGGTACCAGATACTCAGCCGATCTCTAAACCTCCTTACAGGATGGCATTAGTGGAACTTGAGGAATTGAAGAGACAACTACAGGAGTTATTGGATCAAGGGTTTATTAGACCCAGTGTTTCACCGTGGGGAGCGCCAGTACTATTTGTTAAGAAGAAGGACGGTAGTCTCAGATTATGTGTAGACTACCGGTTGTTGAATAAAGCCACGGTGAAGAATAAATACCCACTACCCAGGATTGATGATCTACTTGATCAGCTGAGAGGGGCATCAGTCTTTTCTAAGATTGATTTGAGATCGGGCTATCACCAATTGAGGATCAAGGAAGAAGATATTCCAAAGACGGCCTTCAGGACGAGGTATGGCCATTACGAATTTCTGGTGATGTCCTTTGGATTGACAAATGCCCCTGCAGCATTTATGAGGTTGATGAACGAGGTGTTCAGAGACTATCTAGATAAATTTGTGATAGTCTTTATTGATGATATCTTGGTATACTCTCGGTCGTATGAGGAGCATGCACAGCATTTGTGGTTAGTACTTCAGATACTCCGAGATAAGCAATTGTACGGAAAGCTTAGTAAGTGTGAGTTTTGGCTAAACCGGATAGCTTTCCTGGGGCATATAGTCTCAGAGGAAGGAGTATCAGTGGATCCAAGTAAAATAGCAGCTGTGCTTAATTGGGAGAGACCGAGGACAGTGACTGAGGTACGAAGCTTCCTTGGTTTGGCAGGGTATTACAGGAGATTTGTGGAAGGATTTTCAAGGATTGCCGCTCCTTTGACTAAGCTCACGCGTAAGGAGACTCCTTTCATATGGCTGATCAATGTGAGCTCAGTTTTCAAGAGTTAAAGAGGAGATTGACAGCGGCACCTGTGTTAACTATTCCTGAGGGATCAGGAGGATTCTCAGTGTATAGTGATGCATCTCACCAAGGATTGGGGTGTGTGCTTATGCAGCACGGAAGAGTGGTCGCATACGGATCGCGACAGTTGAAGGACCATGAGCGGAATTACCCCACGCATGATTTGGAGTTAGCCGCTGTGGTATTTGCTTTGAAGATCTGGCGACATTACTTGTATGGGGAAAGATTCCAGATCTTCATTGATCACAAGAGTTTGAGATATCTCTTTGATCAGAAAGAGTTAAACATGAGACAAAGGAGATGGATGGAACTCCTTAAGGATTATGACTGCGAGATTCTATATCATCCGGGTAAGGCGAATGTGGTTGCTGATGCCCTGAGCAGGAAAAGTATGATAACTGCTATGATGATCAGGGAATGGGATTTGTTAGAGCAGTTCGCCGAACTTCGGATCAGAGTTAAAGAGGTAGAGACTGGATTTTCGGCTAGCCTGCGGATAGAGCCCAGGATCATGGATCAGATTAGGACTGGGCAGCGCAGTGATCAGAGATTGATAGACATGGTTAGCCAAGCTGAGCAGAGTTCGCAGTCGGATCTCACCATCAGTGAGGATGGATTGTTGAGGTTCAGAGGACGGATTTGTGTACCGGACGATGATACCCTGAAGAGACAGGTACTGAGAGAATCCCACTGCTCGCGATACACCATGCACCCAGGAAGTACTAAGATGTACCGAGACTTGAGAAAGGTGTATTGGTGGAGTGGTATGAAGCGAGACGTGGCAGAGTATGTGGCCAGGTGTTTAGTATGCCAGCAAGTGAAAGCTGAGCATCGGAAGCCCGGAGGGCTACTACAGCCCTTACCTGTACCTACATGGAAATGGGAGCATGTCACTATGGACTTTATTATGGGTTTACCGAGGACCCGGAGAGGTCGTGACGCGATATGGGTCATTGTGGATAGATTGACCAAGAGTGCCCACTTCCTTGCCATCAAGAGCACAGATACTGTGGATGCCTTAGCTGAACTGTATGTCAGCGAGATAGCTAGATTACATGGGGCTCCAGTGAGTATTACTTCTGATAGAGATTCTCGATTTACTTCCAGATTTTGGACCCAGTTTCAGGAGTCCATGGGATCTCGATTGAGTTTTAGTACCGCCTATCATCCTCAGACAGATGGTCAGTCAGAGAGGACTATTCAGACCCTGGAGGATATGTTGAGGGCGTGTACAATGGATTTTAAGGGATCATGGGATGATCACCTGCCCCTAGCAGAGTTTGCATACAATAACAGCTATCATGCGAGTATTGGAATGGCACCTTTTGAGGCTCTATATGGTAGGAGGTGTAGATCCCCTGTAGCTTGGGAAGAAGTCGGTGACAGAAAGATAAATGCCCCCGAGCTTGTTGAGCAAGCCGTACAGAGTGTGAAACTCATATGTGAGAGGTTACGGGCTGCACAGAGTAGACAGAAAAGCTACACGGATGTGCGTAGACGGCCACTCGAGTTTGATGTTGGTGATGCAGTATTTCTGAGAGTATCACCGAGCAAGGGTATCGTGTGATTTGGGAAGAAAGGAAAATTAAGTCCTCGATACATAGGACCATTCGAGATTCTTAAGAAAGTGGGAGAAGTAGCCTACAGATTGGCATTACCCCCACAGATGTCCGGAATACACAACGTTTTTCATGTGTCTATGTTGAGGAAGTACCACCCGGACCCTTCTCATGTCATAGAGTATGACGAGATGGACGTTCAAGAGGATATGAGCTACACTGAGGAACCCGTCCGGATTCTCGATAGAAAGGAGAAGGTACTGAGAACCAAGAGCATCCCATTAGTGAAAGTTTTGTGGAAACATCACTCAAGGGAAGAGGCAACGTGGGAACTAGAGAGCCTCATGAAGGAGAAATACCCCCATCTATTTTGACTAGTTGAGTTGAATTTGGAGGACCAAATTCTTTTAAGGTGGAGAGGATGTGAGATCTGAGAATTTCAGACATATTTAGTGATGTAATAAGAATTTGAAGTGTAATTTATTGAGCTAAGTGAATTATGGGAATTATAATTGGAGATTTATATGTTAAGTGTGTAAAATGAGCATGAAGCATGAGGACAGATCGATCTTGGAGAAGGAGAGATCGATCTGGTGAGTTAAAAATGACGAGGAAGGGGAAATTTGAGGAGCAGATCGATCTCCAATGGAAGAGATCGATCTCCTTATGAATCTGTTTGAGAAGGGATCGATCTCATGAGGAAGAGATCGATCTCCAAATGATTCTGTTTGGGGAGAAGATCGATCTCTTCAGGAGCAGATCGATCTCATAAAGCCATAAAGAGATCGATCTCACCCCTCGACAGATCGATCTCCTAGGCATAAAATTGCCCAGATCGTCCCCAAATTTCAAACGCAGATCAATCTCATCAAGAGGCAGATCGATCTCCTACCTCCAGTCTATATAAGGAACCCGTGTTTTCTCTGCAATTTCACTTTCTCTCTCTTCTAAAACCCATTTCCACCGAAAACCTAGTTTCTCACTCCTCCAAATCACCCATTTCCGACCGAATCAACTGTTGTGGTAAGAAGAAAAGTTGTTCCTCATCAAAGGGAGAACAACATACTTGGAAATCGAAGGACGAATCGGATCGAGGCGTGAGTTGTGCGTCTCACAAGCTTTGGGTAATTTCTAAACCTCGATCTTGATATTTGAGCTGATTTTGATGTTATTGGTGGTTGTAATTGTGTTGAAATAGTTGAGAAATGATTAGGGATTGATGAATTGCAATGTGGTTGGAGTAATGTAGATATTCGGTAATTTTGAGAAATTGAGCTATAAATGGAAATATAGACAATGTGGAGAATTAGCCTAGATAATTGGCATGAGGAATGTAGGACATTGAGATATTGAAAATGAGGTTGTAGTTTAGGGTTGAGTTACGAGAATCAAGAGATTTGAGGTGTTATGAGCAATTATGCTCGATTTTGAGAATTGAGGTTTATGTGATGTTGAGTATTGATGTTTTAACATCGTTTGGACAGCTCAGGAGTTCCAGAGTGGAATGCGAGGCTAGTCCGTGATACGGGGGAACGATTGCACTATACGAGGTGCAAAGAGGTAAGGGAAATCTAAACCATTTGTGTATGTGAATTGTAAACTATTTTAGCATGAATTGTGGTTTATAAAACAAGCATGTTGAGTGTTTTGTGTTGAGATATAATTTCACACGATTTTTATAGCCGGTTGGAACCCAATGTTTTTATGAGTTTATAACTGGGTTCTACGTTAAGGCAATATTGAGATTTGAGAAATGTGTGTGTGTGCTTTGCCGGTTGGAACTCGATTTTATTACGTTTTGTGTTGAGTACAAAACGATTTCCAAATAAGTTTTATGAGAGAAAAACCATTACGAGTTCTACGTGAAGGCAAACCAGTCTTATGTGATAAGACTTAGGTGTGTAGTTGTGAGTACACACCGGGCATTGCTCTGGTAGCATGTAAGCCCGATTTCTTCTCCGTTCTGGTAACGTGAGAATACCTATTCTGTGGCTGTGCCACGTTATACCCCATTGGTGGCTGTGCCACGTTGAGAAACCCCATTGGTGGCTGTGCCACGTTATACCCCATTGGTGGCTGTGCCACGTTGAGAAACCCCATTGGTGGCTGTGCCACGTTATACCCCATTGGTGGCTGTGCCACGTTGAGAAACCCTATTCTGTGGCTATGCCACGCGAGAAAATAATTCAGTGGCCTTGCCACGTGTGTTTTGTGGCTATGCCACGTGAGAAATTAAATCAGTGGCTTTGCCACGCGTGTTTAGTGGCTGTGCCACGTGCATTATTTTTTACTGTGATTTTATCACGTATTTGAGAAAGCGTTTAACGCGTTATTTTCACATGCTTTGTTAATGCTCTAGAGTGAGCCTTTTACTTCATGTTTTCACATGACTTGACACGTGAGAGTGTCGTTTTGAGTACTTTCATGCTATGGTTTTCAAATGAGTTTCACATACAAATAAATGTTTTGTGATGTGCATTTTGGTTTATGAAATGAGTCCCCTACCCCCCTTACTGAGCGATTTAGAAGCTCACCCTGTTTTTCTTTCCCCCCAGAGTTCTTCAAGTGAATAAGGACTTCCCTGCGACGTACGGAGTAGTGGCTAGTGGAGGATTCGAGCTCCAGGCCATATATATTGTATCTTGAGGTATATTTTATCTTTTCATGTACCCAGACTATTATTGTAATTGCAGACACTTGTTGTACAACATTATATGGGATGTATTAGAATTAATTAACTTGGAATTGTGTATTTGTATACGGTATAATATACGTTATATGATGTGAGATCCTGAGGCATGATAATTATGATGATGTATGACACTGCACAGGAATGCACTCTTAATTGTGAATTAATGAGTAAAAAGTTTTAAATTAGCCCTATTTTCCGCATTTTCGGGGCGTGACAAGTATCCCCTTCCACGCATAGATGATCTGTTAGATCAACTTCGAGGAGTATAGATCTTTTCTACGATAGATATGAGGTCTGGGTACCATCAGTTGAAGATTCAGGATGACAATGTACTTAAGATAGCTTTTCAAACCCGATATGGCCACTATGAGTTTTTGATTATGCATTCAAGTTGACAAATGCTCCTGCAGCTTTTATGGCTTTGATGAATGATGTGTTCAAGCCATACCTAGACCGAATCATCATAGTGTTTATCAATAACATTTTGGTTTATTCCAAGCAGGGAAGAACATGAGCAGCATCTGAGGATTGTTTTACAGACCCTCCGAGAGAAGGAATTGTATGCTAAACTTAGTAAATGTGACCTTTGGATAGACCCATCTAAGATTGAGGTTGTACTCCAGTGGGACAAGTCCAAGACAGTCACAGAGATAAGAAGTTTCCTGAGTTTGATTAGATATTACAGATGGTTTGTGAAGGGATTTTCAAAGTTCAGAGGAAGGGTATGTGTCCCTAATGATCCAAAGCTCAGAAAATTAATTTTATTTGGAAGGTGTATTGGTGGTCAAGTCTGAAGAATGATGTGACTGAGTATGTGGCGAGATGTCTCATCTCTTAGCAGGTGAAAGTAGAGCATCAGAAACCTGCAGGATTATTGCAACCTCTACCTATACCGACATGGAAATGAGAACATATCACCATGGACTTTGTGATGGGTTTACCGAGGACCCACAGGATCACGATGCTATTTATGTGATTGTGGATAGATTGACTAAGTCAGTCCACTTCCTAGCTATGAAAGCTACTAATACTTTGAGTACATTGGCAGAGTTGTATGTGCATGAAGTAGTGAGGCTACATGATGTTCCAGTGAGTATTATTTCTTATAGGGATTCTGTAAGGCCCGTAAATTTCTATGTATTGTTTATGATTCTGGCATGTACAGACAAGTTACATTATATATAAATCATAAGGAATGGATATTTTTAAGTTCTAAGTGTGAATGAAATGCAAAATGAGTAGTGAAGTAATTTAGTATGAGTTTGACTTTGGAAATCTGGGAAAACTACAGCTGGAATGCTGCTGATGCAAGGCAGATCGATCTCATTGCAATGGGAGATCGATCTCATTGCCTTGAAATGCAATGCTAAGGTATTCTGCAAGAGGGAGATAGATCCTTCATTTAAAGCAAATCGATCTCAAGTTACTTCTGCTGGGATAAGATCAATCTCCTCCCATAAGGCAGATCGATCTCTAGTTGCCTCTGGTTTGCAAAGATCGATCTCTTCTTAAGGCCAGATCGATCTCTAAAGCCCTCTGCCTGGCCAAGATCGATCCCATCCTATGAGCAAGGATCAATCTCATCTCTTGAGCAGATCGATCTCGTCCAAGGAGGTAGATCGATCCCTTAGCCTACAAGTCAAATTCTGAAGGAGTTTAAACAAGGGTAGATCGATCTCTCACCCTAGGAGATCGATCTAATGAGGTAAATTCTATAAAACCCGACAGCTGAGTTCTTCATTTCACGAAAACCACTCATCTTCCTCCATTGAAAACAAGAACCTAGCTTTCTCACTCTAAAAATCATCACCTTTCAATCAGATTTGACACAGATTCCTTTGAGAAAAGTTATTCCTATTGAGGAAGAGAATAACATAGTCAAAGATTAGAAGCTGAAACTTTGGATTGAAGGAGAAAAGGGATTTTCCCCCAATTTAGCAAAAAAAGAGGAAAAAATCAAGCTAGGTAAGATTTCAATACACCATCTTCCAGTATGTTCATCTAGACATTTTGATGAGTTGATTGGTGTATATAATGTTGGCTGAAATGTTCATGTACATGCTTAAATAACTATGAACTAGAATGGGCTTAGTGAGAGAAAGTTGAAATGGCATGAAGTTGATGATGATTTAAGCATGTAGAGATGTTAGTAAGCATGTATAGATGATTTTTAAGATAACTTAGTGAAATCCATATGTTGGAATAGATGATGATTGAAAATGGGCATAAGAGGTATATGATGAAATGCCATAGGGAAGAAAAATGATGAACTAGAGGCATTATGAGCTTAATGTCGATTTAATGTAAATCAATAGACTTGATGAGTTTGATGAATTCTCGAGAAATGGATTATATAATCGAAATGGACTTAAGAGAGTGTAAGGTCCAAAAAGATGTAACGAGGCCAAATTGGTGTAAAATGGCCCAATGCATTGAATTAAACTTTATACAAGTGAGAATTAAGTATATTAAAGTATACTAATGTGAGTAGCAAATGCTTGCAGCTCCTGGAGATAAAATTGGAGCCGATAAGATCGGATCACGAGCATTGGAAATCAAGGAAAGTGATTCGAGCGTGATTCGAGGTAAGGGATTTATGCGAGCTATTAGAGATAGCTATACATATGTTTCTTACCTGCTGTGTGCAAATAAATACGATAAAGTATTTAGATATTGAAATAGCTATGTGAAAACTAAGTATGAGAAGAAACTTATATGCATGAATTGTATGACTTCAATGTTCTTGTTGTGAAAAGATGTTTTACAAGTGTTTTGAGAAAGAGTAAAAATAGACTAGCTCTCAGTTTAGTTATTTTACATGAAAAGCATTTAACGAGTGATTGAAGGGAGATTGCCCTATCACTCATACTTAGTGAATGAAACCATCTATTTCTTTTCAGTGTGAACTTGTGCTAGCACTAAAGTGGCAATGGTAGATTTACCAGCCTTGCTCGCAAAATATTTTAAAAGGATTTTTAGAAAAGAGAAAGGTCCTGGAACTGAGTGAAGTTGAGTGATCCACTCAATAGCTCGCACCAGATTTTGGGAATCATACTAGAGTCATCGAGTACTGCTAAGTGATCTTACTCTGACTATGCTCGCATGTGACCCCCTCGATTTAAAGTGATTATAAGAAAAATCATGCTAGAGGCCTCAAGTATTGCTTTGTGATCTTACGCTGAGTTGCTCACACGTGGTTCTATGGACTTTTCCGTGTGATGATACAAAAATCGTGCTAGAGGCCTCAAGTATGTTGTGTGATCTTACGCTGAGTTACTCACACGTGGTTTACGATGTTTGCTGTGTGATGAGTAAAGCCGTGCTAGAGGCCTCAGGTATGCTGTGTGATCTTACGCCTAGTTGCTCGCACGTGGTTTATGATGTTTGCTGTATGATGAGTAAAACTGTGTTGGAGTTGTCGTGTATTACTGAGTGATCTTGCACAGACCTGCTCGCACGTGATTTTGAGACAATAGAAATGGGTGATAAGGATCCATGGGAGCATGTTATACCTTTAGCATTAGCCATGGAGTACGATGCCGTGATATCTTTGTGATTCTCTGTAAGCTGAAGGGATGGTTGATCCGCCTCCCCAAGCATGGGATTCCCACACACCTGATTAGTGATGCCTGGAATCCAAACTATGGCCATAAGTTCTTTTATCTATGTGATATGACATTTTGTCGCTACTGTGTGAGGTGACATATGTCCCCATTGCTGTGTGGTACAGTGTGATACGATATCCCATACTATGTCTCATGTTTATCGATTTACTAAGTGATTTGCTAAATGCAAAGAAATTTCTAAGTGTATACTGTGTGGATTGAAAAAGAAGCTGTGTGATTTTTAAAGAGTATGTTGTGTGATTCTGTGTGATTTGAGAAAGAAATATGCATATGCCGATCTAGCGAATTAACGATTTTGCAATTGATGGAAGCTATTTTCAGAGAATGCATATGTTTTATAAGGAAAATGAATGTTTACATTTTAAGCATGTAGATAGTGTAGTTATCTACATACTTTTGTATTTTCCTTACTGAGCGTGTTAGCTCACCCCGTTATTTCCTCCTCCACAGATTCTACACAGTAGTGAGTTATTGCAGTTGTTCCTGCTACGGTGTTCTCCAGTTCTCCAGCAGTACAGAGGTATACATTTATGAGAAAAAAATTTTGTATCCTGTAAATTAGTGCACAATAAAGCTATCTTTTGTACGAAAGGGATGTAAATAATAGAAACTGATGTAAACGCTTTCGGATATTTATAAAAGTACAGTTTCTATTTCATTAAATGAATTTTTAAATTATAAATGGGTGAGATGTGTATGGATGTTGACTCACAGCCCATCTGTTAGTAGTAAGTTAAGCCACAAGAAGAGGGTCGTGACAGAGTTTGGTATCAGAGTTGAGTTAGTATGATGGGAGTCAATATCCATAGTTAGGAAAATGTACATCCCTAAAGTACTGTGCATTATTTGGATACAATTGTGTATAGCAAATTGGAAATTTGACTGAGACACTTGTTATTGAGTATGCAGGATTTCAGATAGACGACCTACTCGTAGAGGAGAAAGTTTACGCTCTCAAGGCATAGAGATGAGCCAGAGAGGCGCAGTGGGTCCAGTTCTAGTAGAGATCTACTTGGTCATAGCGCAATTACAACACAGTGTAGACATTGTTATGGAGATGTTTACACTGGCTATGGCCAGATTTGAGGGTAGACAGGAGAACCCTAGTGGTCAGGCTACTGCACCTGAGAGACAAGAGCTTGTGCAGCCTATACCGAGATGTCGCATTATAGAGGTAGAGATTCCTGCACCCCCTCCAGTTCATGATATTCCTTTTCCAATTCATGATATTCCCCTACCAGTTCAGGATCCTGTAGCTCCACAACAGGTTGGTAGTGAAGGAGTTTATGATTGTGACCTAGGCAGATTGAGACAGTTCAGGAAATTTGGATCACTTTCATTTAGTTGGGTGAAGGACCCAGTGTTAGCGGAGCATTAGATCGCAGTATGGAGAAACTCTACAGATTTTTCCATTGCTTTGCCATAAAAAAGGTCACTTTTGCGACTTTTGTATTATAGGGTGAGGCCGAGCATTGGTGGATGGCCACCCAGCCAATTTTGAGTGCACGTCACCCGATGGTGACTTGGGACATATTTCTGGATGCCTTTAGGAGGCAGTACATTCCAGCCACTGCTCAGAGGAAGATGCAGATGGAATTTATGACCTTGACTCAAGGGAACCGTACAGTTGATGACTATGAGTCCGAATTCACATCCCTAGGTAGGAATGACACAATCACCATGAGTTGTCAGGACAGGAAGGTTTTGAAATTTATCGAGGGATTGAGACCTTCGATCAGAGCTCGATTGGCTCCATTTGACATTACTACCTATGAGAGGCAGTACGCAGAGCTCAGCTATGTGAGTAGGATTATGAGTTACATGCCTCGGAGTTAAGTCAGAGTGGTAAGGGCAGAGATAGAGACCAAAAGGATCAGTTGATGATAGAGGGTTTAGAAAGGGCCGAAGGTTATTTGGTAAAGGGCCAAAGATTGAGGAAGTATGAGAGAGGCCAACTTATCCAGCTTTACCTTCAGCTTCGAGGGGTATAGTTATTGGCGGACCCCGACCTACCACCGAACAGTGCAGAATTTGTGGCAGATATCATGGGAGTAGACCATGCCATTTGATGAGGTCCTGTTATAGATGTGGTAAACTAGGGCATATAGCTCGTGAATGCCCAGAGTTGGTTGATACAGCCCCATAGAAGGGCAAAGAGCCAGAGAAGACTACAGTCGAGAAACTTACTCCGAAGAGGAAAGCCACAGCTTAAGAGAAAGTGAAACAAGCTGTTTGTCGAGGGTGAGAGTTTACTTTGAACTAGGTATCTATAGAAGCTTCCACGGATGTGATTAAAGGTACCATCCTAGTATTTGATTTTGAAGCATTAGTATTAATAGATCTTGATGCCACGCATTCATTTATATCACCTTCATTTGCATGTAAATTGTTTGAACATGTGAAACCCATACCTCTAGGTAGGATATTGCTTATAAGCACTCCAGTGAGAGATAATGTAGTAACTGAGTATGTATGTAAAGATTGTAAGTTAAAAATAGGGGAAAAGGATATGTTGGCCAATCTTATTCTGTTAAATATGAAGGATTTTGATGTAATACTAGGAATAGATTGGTTGGCTGCAAACCATGCTGTTTTAGATTGTTATGCTAAGACAGTAATGTTTTCCACCCCCGAAAAGTATGTTGTAGGATTTGCAAAGTAATGAAAGAAGTAGGAAATTGTTTCTAAGGATGGATGATTTTACTAACAAATGTAATCATAATATTTCAAAGGTTTTATAGCATATGTGGTTGATTTGGATAAGGCACACCCGGAATTAGCTGACATCCCAGTGGTTAGAGAATTCCTTGATGTCTTTTCGGATAAATTACTATGGTTACCACAAGACAGAGAGATGAAGTTCTGTATTGATTTAGTGCCTGGTACAGAAACAACATCCAAGCCACCGTATATGTGACGCCTCGAAAGTGCGAAAAATAGGGCAAATTTAAAACTTATTTACCTCAAATACACAATTCTAGGTGCATTACTGCATAATGTCATGCATCATCATACATAATTTATAAAACTTACATCTCAAGATCTCATCATCTAATATTTATATATCATACCATATACATTCCTCAATTTCAGAGTCATTTAATCCTAATACATCCCATACATCATTGTTCATTAAGTGTCTGTAAATACAACTTTAGTCTGGGTACATGAAATGATAAAGTATACCTCACAACATAATGTACAGCCTGGAGCTCAAGTCTTCCTTTAGCCACTATTCCGTACGTCGCAGGAAACTCACTTCACTTGAAGAAATCTGGGGGATATTAGAAATAGGGTGAGTTTCTAAATCGCTCAGTAAGGGGGTAAAGGACTTATTACAAAATCATCAATTACACAGCACAATCATTTTGTTTTGTAGGTGAAACTCAATAGGCTCAATCGAAAACGTAGCATGAAATCATTAAAACCTCTTTATCATCTCATTTCTCTAAAATCATGTAGAAACATGAGAGTAAATGGCTCAGTATAAAAACCATAGTTACAAGCATGTGGAAATCAGGATGTGATAATGGCTTTTCTCGTAAAAATGTGATAGAAATCACCTCAGTAGTAATGCACGGGGCAAAGCCACAAAACACAATCTCATGTATATAAAAAGATGGAGACTAGGCAATTAAAACTCATATAAAAACATCCATCATGGCACATTAAAATAATCTGCTCTGGGTGCGCATCCCAAGCATCCTCAAAAGAGGGAATGTCGACAATATGGTCGTGTACATGGTATATTGGTCTTACGTGTTACCAGAACAAGGCCCAGACTTACATGCTACCAGAGCAAGGCCTCTCCTCATGCACACTATCGATCTTACATGCTACCAAAGTAAGGCCCGAACTTACATGCTACCAAAGCAAGGCCACCCAGCGCTACCAGAGTGGGGGTCATCTCAGGTTACCAGAACGGAGGCATCTCTCGTTACCAAAATAGAGGAATATCGAACTTACATGCTACCAGAGCAAGGCTCGATATGCTATCTCATGACACGCCTAAGCCTCAGTAACAACCATTATCATATAAAACCGTTTTGCCTTCATGTAGAGCTCATAATGGTTTCTCTCATAAAACTCATCCGAAAACCTTTTGTACTCATCACAAAACATGTCAAAACCGAGCTCAAACCGGAAAAACGACGCACACATTTCTTAAATCTTAGAACACCTTAATGTAGAGCCCAAATACCTTTTCACTTTTAAACTCAAACAGTTTATAAAATGATTTCACACTTTGTTTACAACTCATAAAAATTGACCCCAACCGGCTATAAAACCATGTGCAATAAATCAATCATAACTCATAAAATATGCTTGTTTCTAAAATAACATTTCATGCTACAATTATTATAACAAATCACATACACAAATGAGTTTAAGTTTTTCCTTACCTCGTTGCACCTCGTATAGTGCAATCGTTTCCCCCGAACGACGGACTAACCTCACATTTCTCTCGGGAACTCCCGAGCTATCCCAACGATGTAAAAACACATCAACACGTCATCACATTGTCTCAAATCTCAACATTGAGCATAATTGCTCACATTCTCATAATTTCTCAATACCTCAATAATTCTAACAACCCTAACCATTTTCATCTAACTCATCACAACATCTACAGCCACAATCGCATAAATCTACTTCAAAATCAAGGATTAAAGCTTAGAAATTTACCCAAACTTGTGGAGTGCTCAATTCACGCCTCAACTCAAATCATCCTTTGATTTCCAAGTATGTTGTTCCCCTTACGATGAGGAACAACTTTCCCTCTTGCCACTACCTCTGATTCGAACGAAAATGGGCATTTTAGAGGAGAGAGAAAGTTAGGGATTTAGCTAAAATAAGGGTTTTTGGTTTTCTGAAAAGAGAGAAGATGAATTCCAGTAAAAACACAAGGGTCCTTATATAGGTAGAGGATAGGAGATCGATTTGCTCTTAGGTAGAGATCGATCTGCCTTTGAATTGTGAACGTTTTAGGCGATTTTTATGCGATCTGTCATGGGGGCAAGATCGATCTCAATCTTGAGGAGATCGATATGCTCCTTGTGAGGAGATCAATATGATTTTTACAAAAATAGTTGGAGATCAATCTGCTCTTATAGGAGATCCCTTTAAGGAAAAATCACAAGGAGATTGATCTGCTTTCATTTGAGATCGATTTGCTCATTTAAAATTTTCATTCCTTGTCACTTTGGCCTACCAGATCGATCACCTCTTCTCCAAGATCGATCTGGCCTCATAGTTTCACACTATGGTTGTACACTTGGCATAAAATCTTCATATATAATTGCCATAGTTTGCTCCATTGATTATTTCTCATTCAATACTCATTCATCATTAAGAAATTTCATTCCTTACCGCCTTAATTTATGAGTACATCACATTTAGCTCAATCAATTACACTCATGTTCACATTACACAAAGTAGATGTGTATAAAATTCTCAGGTCTCACATCCTTCCCACCTTAAAAGAATTTGGTTCTCTAAATTTAACTCGACTCGTCAAACCAATGGGGGTACTTCTCCTTCATGAGGCTTTCCAAGTCCTAAGTGGCCTATTCCATTGAGTGATGCTTCCATAAAATTTTTACTAATGGGATGTTTTTAGTCTGAAGTACCTTCTCTTTCCTTTTGAGGATTCGGATGGGTTCTTCAATGTAGCTCATGTCCTCTTGTATGTTCATCTCTTCATACTCTATGACATGAGAAGGGTCCGGGTGGTACTTCCTCAACATAGATACATGGAAGATGTTGTGTATTCAAGACATCTGTGGGGGTAATGCCAACCTGTAGGCTACCTCTCCCACTCTCTCAAGAATCGTGAATGGTCTAATGTATCAAGGACTTAATTTTCCTTTCATTCCAAATCTCATGATACCCTTACTTGGTGATATCTTCAGAAATACTACATCACTAACATCAAACTCGAGTGGCTGTCTACGTACATCTGTGTAGCTTTTCTGTCTACTCTGTGAAGCCCGTAATCTCTCACATATAAGTTTCACACTTTGTACAGAATGTTCAACAAGCTCAGGAGCATTTATCTTTCTGTCAGTCATTTCTTCCCACACTACAGGAGATCTACACCTCCTACTATATAAAGCCTCAAAAGTTGCCATTCCAATACTCGCGTGATAGCTATTATTGTACGCAAACTCTGCTAGGGGCAGGTGATCGTCCCATGATCCCTTAAAAATCCATCATTCACGCCCTAAACATATCCTCCAAGGTCTAAATAGTCCTCTCTAACTGACCATCTGTCTGAGGATGATAAGCGGTACTAAAACTCATTCGAGATCCCATGGACTCCTGAAAATGAGTCTAAAATCAGGAGGTAAATCAGGAATCTCTGTTAGAAGTAATACTCACTAGAGCCCTATGTAATCTAGCTATCTCGCTAACATATAACTCCGCTAAGGCATCCACAATATCGTGCTCTTGATGGTAAGGAAGTGGGCACTTTTGTCAGTCTATCCACTATGACCCATATAGTGTTACGACCCCTTTGGGTCTTCGGTAAACCATAATAAAGTCCATGGTGACATCTTCCTATTTCCATGTAGGCACAGGTAAAGGCTACAATAATCCTTTGGGCTTCTGATGCTCAGCTTTCACTTGCTGGCACACTAAACATCTGGCGACATAATGTGTCACGTCTCGCTTCATGCCACTCCACCAATATACCTTTCTCAAATCTCGGTACATCTTAGTACTCCCTAGGTGTATGGTGTATCGTGAGCAGTGGGATTCTTTCAGTATTTGTATCTTCAGGGTATCATCGTCTGGTATACAAATTTGTCCTCTAAATCTTAACAACCCATCCTCACTCACTATGAGATCCGACTGCGAAGTTTGGTTGGCTTGGCTAACCATATCAATCAACCTCTGATCATCACGCTGCCCAGTTCTAATTCAATCCATGATCTTGGGCTCTATTTGTAGGCTAGCTAAAAATCCAATCTCTACCTCTTTAAATCTGATCTGGAGTTCGACGAACTGCTCTAATAAATCCCATTCCCTGACCATCATAGCAGATATCATACTTTTCCTGCTCAGGGCATCAGCAACTACGTTCTCTTTCCCCCGATGGTACAAAATCTCGCAGTCATAATCCTTAAGGAGTTGCATCCGTCTCCTTTATCTCATATTTAAGTTTTTTAGATCAAACAGATATTTCAAACTCTTATGGTCAGTGAAGATCTAGAATCTTTCCCTATATAAGTAGTGCCGTCAGATCTTCAAGGTAAATACCACAGCGGCTAACTCCAAATCATGAGTGGGGTAATTCCGCTCATGATCTTTCAACTGTCTCGATCCATAGGCGACCACTCTTCCATGCTGCATGAGTACACACCCCAATCCTTGATAGGAAGCATCGCTATACACTGAAAATCCTCTTGATCCCTTAGGGATAGTCAAAACATGCGCCACTGTTAATCTTTTGTTTAATTCTTCAAAATTAAGCTCACATTGATCATTCCATATGAACAGAGTCTCCTTGCACGTGAGCTTGGTCAAAGGAGTGGCAATCCTGGAAAATCCCTCCATAAATCTTCTATAATACCCTGCCAAACCAAGGAAACTTTTGTACCTCTGTAACTGTCCTCAGTCTTTTTCAATTAAGCACAGCCTCCACTTTAATTGGATCAACTGATACTCCCTCCGTTGAAACTATATGACCAAGGAAAGCTATCCGATCCAGCCAAAACTCACATTTACTAAGCTTTCCATATAATCGCTTATCTCGGAGTATCTGAAGTACTAACCATAATTACTGCGTGTGCTCCTCATAAGACCGAGAGTACACCAAGATATCATCAATAAAGACTATCACAAACTTATCTAGATAGTCTCTGAACACCTCATTCATTAATCTCATAAAGGCTGCAGAGGCGTTTGTCAATCCAAAGGGCATCACTAGAAATTTCGTAATGGCCATACCTTGTCCTGAAGGTCGTCTTCGGAATATCTTCCTCTTTAATCCTCAATTAGTGATAGCCCATTCTTAAATCAATTTTAGAGAAGACTGAGGCCCCTCTCAGCTGATCAAGCAGATCGTCAATCCTTGGCAATGGGTATTTATTCTTCACCATGGCTTTATTCAATAGTCGATAGTTTATGCATAATCTGAGACTACCATCATTCTTCCTTACAAATAACACTGGTGCTCCCCACGGTGAGACATTGGGTCTAATAAATCCCTGGTTCAATAACTCCTGTAGTTGTTTCTTCAATTCCTCTAGTTCCACTAACACCATCCTATACTGAGGTCTAGAGATAGGCTGAGTATCTGGTACCAAATCAATGGTAAACTCTAGCTCTCTCTCTGGTGGTAACCCAGGTAACTCATCTGGGAAAACATCCAGAAATTCACACACCATGGGTATATCCTCAATCCTCAGATGTTCTCGATTATCATTCGAGATGAGTGTTTCATAACCTTCACATTAATAATTAAATTTAGTACCCTCAAAAGGTAACATCAAAATTTTCAAATTGCTTACAAATATTCCACACATTTATTTCCTAAATATTTCAAACGTACACTGTAAGGTTTAGGTAGGGAGAAAGTTATAATCTTAGTATAGCAGTCTAAACTCACTTGATTGGTTGCCAGCCAATCCATTTCCAAAATGACATCGAACCCATGTATATTTAACATCATTAGATCTGCTAGCATTACTCTATCTCCCACCTTTATTTCACATCCTCTACATATCATATCCATTCTCTAGGACTCATGCATAGGGGTATTTACATGTAGGATATACTCTAGAGGCTCAAACTTCGAATTTAACTTACATGCAAAATGTTCAGAAATAAACGAATGCGTGGACCCCGGGTTAATCAACACATGAGCCTTTTGATTACAGACAGAGAGTGTACCTCTTATAGTTTCTGCAGAAGTGTCTGCTGTTTCCTTATCCTGAGCGAACACACGTCCCACTGTGACAGGCTTCTTTCCTTTCTCTGTAGCAGTGGCCCGTCTCGAGAGATTCACTCTCTAAGGTTGCTGTCTGGTAGGCTACGGAGCATGTGGTCTCTGAGGTTGAGGATTATCTTTTACTCTGTGACCCATGTCTCCACATCTAAAACATCCACGGATTAACCCAATACAACTTCCCTCATGCGGTCGGCCACAGTCTCTACAAACCCTTATCTCAAGCCTGACATCTCGAGGGGTCTCCTTAATGATGGGATAAGCTATGAGTTTCTCCAATTCGTCCTTCTGTACCTCAATCCTTCCTCTTTTGAAGGAACCTCTCTGAATATCTGTCTGGAAAATCTCTAGCCTCTTACCCTTATCCCTAGTCACTGCTCTGAACTCATTTTGGGATTGTACAATTTCGATTCCCCTCTCAATCTCTTGTGCTTGTATCAGAGCATCTCCAAACTCAGTAATACACAGCCCTATCAATCGATCTCTGATGATGGGCTTTAGTCCATATATGAATCTCTCGGTGCAGAGCTCTTTATCTTTAAAGGTCTTTGGATCATATCTGAATAGAGTGGTAAATCGACTCTCATAATCATCCACAGACATATCGCCCTGTACTAGACTCGAAAACTCAGCCTGCATCCTTCTTTGGGCAGCTCGTGGTACATATTGGGCTCTAAAGGCCTTCTGAAACTCTTCCCAGCTAATCACATCCTGACGGGACATCAGAATACTTTGGGTAGTATCCCACCAATCTCGAGCTCTCCCTTTCAACATATAAGCACCCATACTGACCCTCTCAGCATCAGTGCATCCTAAATAGTCAAATATGACTCTCAACTCAGTCAGCCACTCCTCAACCTCTACGAGATCCTTTGTCCCCTTGAATACGGGTTGATTCATTTTCAAAAAGTCCCTCAGTCGGATCATACTTTTGTCATCGAGCTGAGTGGCAGGAGGCACCGGGTCCATCTGTACTAGGGGCGCGAGAGGTCTTTATGGTGGTGTAGGAGTATTACTCGAGGTATTAACTCTAAGATGTTGCGCGAATAGCGCTGCCATATGTTTAAAGCCCTGTCACACATTTTGCACAATCCAATTAATTCGAGAGTTAAGACTCTTCGGTTGTAGGGCAGGTGGCGGAGGTGGCTCTGCTTGCCTCATTGAATGACCTTGTCGTCCACTCATTTTCCAATCTCAATATGTTCCTACGCATACATAACAAACTTGATTGAAATATCAATCCTTAATTTCAGTTCATGACCAGACTTATACAGACACTTGGGATGTATACTATTTCACTTAACCGACATTGGCAGTACTAAACACCCTACGCTTTGAGACCAAATAAACTCTGTGATGCCCTGAAAGCACGAAAAACAAGATAAATTTAAAACTTATTTACCTCAAATACATAATTCTAGGTGCATTCCTGCACAATGTCATGCATCATCATACATAATTTATAAAACTTACATTTCAAGATCTCATTATCTAATATTTATATATCACACCATATACATTCCTCAATTTTAGAGTCAATTAATCCTAATACATCCCATACATCATTGTTCATCAAGTGTCTGTAAATACAACTTTAGTTTGGGTACATGAAATGATAAAGTATACCTCACAACACAATGTACGACATGGAGCTCAAGTCTTCCACTAGCCACTACTTCATATGTCACAGGAAACTCACTTCACTTGAAGAAATCTGGGGGATATTAGAAATAGGGTGAACTTCTAAATCGCTCAGTAAGGGGGTAAGGGACTTATTACAAAATCATTAATTACACAGCACAATCATTTTGTTTTGTAGGTGAAACTCAATAGGCTCAATCGAAAACGTAGCATGAAATCATTAAAACCTCTTTATCATCTCATTTCTCTAAAATCATACAGAAACATGAGAGTAAATGGCTCAATACAAAAACCATAGTTACAAGCATGTTGAAATCAGGATGCGATAATGGTTTTTCTCGTAAAAATGTGATAGAAATCACCTCAGTAGTAATGCACAAGGCAAAGCCACAAAGCACAATCTCATGTATATAAAAAGATAGAGATTAGGCAATTAAAACTCAGATAAAAACATCCATCATGGCACATCAAAATAATCTCCACTGGGTACGCATCCCAGGCATCCTCAAAAGAGGGAACGTTGACAATATGGTCGTGTACATGGTATATTGGTCTTACGTGTTACCAAAACAAGGTCCAGACTTACATGCTAGCAGAGCAAGGCCACTCCTCATGCACACTATCGGTCTTACATGCTACCAAAGCAAGGCCCGGACTTACATGCTACCGAAGCAAGGCCACCCAGTGCTACTAGAGTGGGGGTCATCTCACGTTACCAGAACGGAGCCATCTCTCGCTACCAAAATGGAGGAATATCATACTTACATGCTACCAGAGAAAGGCTTGATGTGCTAACTCATGACATGCCTAAGCCTCAATAACAACCATTATCATATAAAACTGTTTTGCCTTTACATAGAGCTTATAATTGTTTCTCTCATAAAACTCATCCGAAAACCTTTTTGTACTCATCACAAAACATGTCAAAACTGAGCTCAAATTGGTAAAACCACACACACATTTCTCAAATCTCTGCACGCCTTAACATAGAGCCCAAATCCCTTTTCACTTTTAAACTCAAACAATTTATAAAACAATTTCACACTTTGTTTACAACTCATAAGAATTGGCCCCAACCGGATATAAAATCGTGTGCAATAAATCAATCATAACTCATAAAAATATGCTTGTTTCTAAAATAACATTTCATTCTACAATCATTATCACAAATCACATACACAAATGAGTTTAAGTTTTCCCTTACCTCGTTGCACCTCGTATAGTGCAATCGTTTCCCTCGAATGACAGACTAGCCTCGTATTCCTCTCAGGAACTCCTAAGCTATCCCAATGATGTAAAAACATTATCAACACGTCATCACATTGTCTCAAATCTCAACATCAAGCATAATTGCTCACATTCTCATAATTTCTCAATACCTCAATAATTCTAACAACCCTAACCATTTTCATCCAACTCATCAAAACATCTATAGCTACAATCACATAAATCTACTTCAAAATCAAGGATTATTAAAAATTTACCAAAAACTTGTGGAGTGCTCAATTCACGCCTTAGCTCAAATCGTCCTTCGATTTCTAAGTATATCGTTCCCCTTACGATGATGAATAACTTTCCCTCTTGCCACTACCTCTGATTTGAATGGAAATGGGCGTTTTGAAGGAGAGAGAAAGCTAGGGATTTGACCAAAATGGGGGTTTTCGATTTTTTGGAAAAAGAGAAGATGAATTCCAACAAAAACACAAAGGTCCTTATATAGCCAAAGGGTAGGAGATCGATCTGCTCTTGGGTAGAGATCGATCTGCCTTTGAATTGTAAACTTTTTGGGGGATTTTCATGCCTACCAGATCGATTTATCGTGGGGGCAAGATCAATCTCATAATCTTGAAGAGATTAATCTGCTCCTTGTGAGGAGATCGATATGATTTTCACAGAAGCATTTGGAGATCGATCTGCTCTTATAGGAGATTGATCCTTTTAAGGTAGAATCACAAAGAGATCTATTTATTTTCATTTGAGATCGATTTGCTCATTTAAAATTTTCATTCCTTATCACTTTGGCCTACCAGATTGGTCCCTTCTTTTCCAAGATCGATCTGACCTCATAGTTTCACACTATGGTTTTACACTTGGCATAAAATCTCCATATATAATTGCCATAGTTTGCTCCATTGATTATTTATCATTCAATACTCATTCATCATTAAGAAATTTCATTCCTTACCGCCTCAATTTATGAGTACATCACATTTAGCTCAATCAATTACACTCCTATTCACATTACACAAAGTAGATGTGTATAAAATTCTCAGGTCTCATAGTATAGAATGGATCCAGTGGAATTGGAGGAGCTAAAGAGATAATTGTAAAAGTTGTTGGACAAGGGGTTCATCAGATTGAGTGTATCACCTTGGGGAGCATCAGTTCTATTTGTAAAGAAGAAAGATAGGAGTCTCCGATTGTGTATAGATTATCGATTGCTGAACAAGGCTACCATCAAAAATAAATATCCCCTTCCACGGATTGGTGATCTATTGGATCAGTTGCAGGGAGGCTAGATCTTTTCAAAGATTGATCTGAGGTCTTGGTATCATCAGTTGAGGATTCGGAGTGGAGATGTACCCAAGACAACGTTTCGGCCCCGTTATGGCCATTATGAGTTTTTGGTTTTACCATTTGGGTTGACGAATGCTCCTACAACGTTTATGGCATTAATGAATGATGTGTTTAAGCCATACCTAGATAGCTTCATGATTATCTTTATAGACGACATATTGGTGTGCTTGAAGTCCAGGGAAGAGCATGAGCAGCATTTGAGAATAGTGTTAAAAACCCTCCGAGATCAGGAGTTGTATGCTAAACTTAATAAATGTGATTTCTGGCTGAGTGAGATATCGTTTATGGCTCATGTAGTCTCGAGAGATAGGGTATCAGTGGATCTGTCCAAGATAGAGGCTGTGATACAGTGGGAAGGCCCATGACGGTTACAGAGATTCATAATTTCTTGGGTTTAACAGGTTATTACTGACGGTTTATTGAGGGATTCTCTAGGCTGGCTGCTCAGTTGACACGTCTCACTCGAAAGAATGTGGCATTTGAGTGGGATGATAAGTGTGAAAATAGTTTTTGCGAGCTAAAGCACAGACTGACCACTACACCTATTCTCACCATACCCACTAGCTTAGGAGGTTCCTTAGTGTATACAGATGCCTCATGATAGGGACTGGGCTGTGTGTTGATGCAGGACGGGAAAGTAGTTACCTATAGATCCAGACAGCTTAAGGACCATGAGAGGAACTACCTAACCAATGATTTAGAGTTAGCAGTCGTGGTATTTGCATTAAAGATTTGGCGTCACTACTTGTACGGTGAGAAATTTTAGGTGTTCACAAATCATAAGAACCTCAGATATCTGTTTTCAGATAAAGAGCTAAATATGAGGTAGAGACGGTGGATAAAGCTTTTGAAGGATTATGATTGTGAAATATTGTACCATCCGAGAAAGGCTAATATTATGGTTGATGCCCTGTGTAGAAAGAGCCTCGAAATGGTATCGTACATGATGGTCAGGGAATATGAGTTGCTTAAGCAATTTGCTCACCTCAGGTTGGATATAGACCCTTTTGATGTTGATAGTGACTATGTGATAGCTAACCTGCAAGTGGAATCAAATTTGATAGATCGGATAAGGCAGGTTCAACATGCCTTTCTAGTGTGTGAGGATCGTGCAAGTTTGATTTCGATGGGTGATGTGGCCAATTTCTTAGCGAGTGATGATGGCCTACTGAGGTTTAGAGGTAAGATTTGCGTTCCCGATGACCCAAAACTAAAGAGATTGATATTGACAGAAGCTCATTCATGTAGATATACATTACATCCGGTGAGCAACAAGATGTACCAAAACCTTCAGAATGAAAAACGATATCGCAGAGTTTGTGGCAAAATGTCTTGTATGTCAGTAAGTAAGGGTAGAGCAACAGAAGCTTACAGGATTATTGCAGCCTCTACCTATACCGACTTGGAACTGGGAGCATGTCACCATGGATTTCATTGTGGAATTGCCAAGGAGTAAGAGGAACCATGATGCTATCTGGGTAGTGGTAGACAGATTGATAAAATTCTCCTACTTTCTAGCCATGAAATCCACAGATACTCTGAGTACCTTGGCGGAGTTGTATGTACAGAAGATAGTGAGGCTACATGGTGTTCCAGTGAGCATCGTATCGGATAATGACTCTTGTTTCACTTCTCACTTTTGGGACCATTTTCAGGAAGCTATGGGAACCCAGTTAAGTTTTAATACTGCTTTCCACCCTCAAATCGATGGTCAGTCAGAGAGACAAACGTTAGAGGATATGTTGAGAGCAAGTGTTATGGACTTTAAAGGCTCTTGGGATGATCACCTACCATTAGCCGAATTTGCTTACAATAATAGTTATCACGCGAGTATCGGGATGACACCATATGAAGCGTTGTATGGTAGAAGGTGTCGTTCCCCTATTAGCTAGGAAGAAGTGGGTGATAGAAAGACTTTTGCTCCCAATTTAGTACAACAAGCCTTTGAGGTTATTCAGCTGATATGTGAGAGATTGAGAACAGCTTAGAGCAGGCAAAAAAGTTATGCTGACATGAGAAAAAGGCCACTAGAGTTCACTATAGGTGACTCAGTATTTTTGAAAGTTTCTCCTTTGAAAGGGATTATGAGGTTTGGTAAGATGGGTAAGTTGAGCCCTCGGTATATCGACCATTTGAGATATTAGAGCGTGTAGAAGATAAGGCCTACAGGCTAGTATTACCACCAGAGCTAGCAGGTATTCATAATGCCTTCCACGTATCGATGCTTCAAAAGTATAATCTAGATCTAACTCATGTGATTCGGTATGAGCCATTGGAGCTCAAGGATGATCTGTTATATATAGAGAGGCTGATCCGAATACTCAATAGGAAAGAAAAAGTGTTATAGAATAAGACAATTCCACTTGTTAAGGTTCTTTGGCAGCACCACAATTCACAAGAAGCTACTTGGGAGTTAGAGAGCTTGATATGGGAAAAGTACCCATGACTTTTTGAGGAATGATTGGTTCTAATTTGGAAGACCAAATTTCTTGAAGGATGGGAGGAATGCAAGGCCCGTTAATTTCTATGTATTGTTTATGATTCCGGCATGTACAGACAAGTTACATTATATATGAATCATAAGGAATGGATATTTTTAAGTTATAAGTGTGAATGAAATACAAAATGAGTAGTGAAGTAATTTAGTATGAGTTTAACTTTGGAAATCTAGGAAAACTACAGCTGGAATACTACAGATGCAAGGCAGATCGATCTCATTGCAAGGGGAGATCGATCTCATTGCCTTGAAATGCAATGCCAAGGCATTCTACAAGAGGGAGATCGATCCCTCATTTAAGCAGATTGATCTTAAGTTGCTTCTGCTGGGATAAGATCGATCTTTAGTTGCCTTTGGTTAGCAAAGATCGATCTCTTCTTAAGGCTAGATCGATCAGTAAAGCCCTTTGCCTGGCCAAGATCGGTCCCATCCCATGAGCAAGGATCAATCTTATCTCTTGAGCAGATCAATCTCATCCAAGGAGGTAGATTACCCTCTCACTCATACTTAGTGAATGAAGCCATCTATTTCTTTTCTGTGTGAACTTGTGCTAGCGCCAAAGTGGCAATGGTAGATTTACCAGCCTTGCTCGTACAACATTTTAAAAGGATTTTAAGAAAAGAGAAAGGTGCTAGAGCTGAGTGAAGTTATGTGATCCACTCAAGAGCTCACACCAGATTTTGGGAATCATGTTAGAGTCATCGAGTACTGCTCAATGATCTTACTCTGACTATGCTCGTATGTGAACCCTCGATTTAAAGTGATTATAAGCAAAATCGTGCTAGAGGCCTTAGGTATTGCTGTGTGATCTTACACTGAGTTGCTCGCACGTGATTTATGATGTTTGTTGTGTGATGAGTGAAACCGTGCTAGAGGCCTCAGGTATGCTATGTGTTCTTACGCTGAGTTGCTCGCACATGGTTTATGATGTTTGCTGTGTGATGAGTAAAACTGTGCTGGAGCCGCTGTGTATTGCTGAGTGATCTTGCACAGACCTGCTCGCACGTGATTTTGAGACAATGAAAATGGGTGATAAGGTTCAACGAGATCACGTTGTACCGTTAGCCTTAGCCATGGAGTACGATGTATCGTGATATCTTAGTGATTCTGTGTGAGCTAAAGGGATGGTTGATCCGCCTCTCCAAGCATGGGATTCCCGCACACCAGATCAGTGATGCCTGAAATCCAGACTATGGCCATAAATCCTTTTATCTGTGTGATATGACATTTTGTCGCTACTGTGTTAGGTGACATATGTCCCTATTGCTGTGTGATACAAGGTGATACGATATCCTATACTATGTCTCATGTTTATCGATTTACTAAGTAATTTGCTAAATGCAAAGAAATTTCTAAATGTGTACTATGTGGATTGAAAAAGAAGCTGTGTGATTTTTAAAGAGTATGCTGTGTGATTTCGTGTGATTTGAGAAAGAAATATGCATATACCCATGTAGCGAATTAATGATTTTGCAATTGATGGAAGCTATTTTCAAAAAATGCATATGTTTTATAAGGAAAATGAATGTTTATATTTTCAGCATGTAGATAGTGTAGTTATCTACATGCTTTCGTATTTGCCTTACTGAGCGTGTTAGCTCACCCCATTATTTCCTCCTCCATAGATTCTACGCAGTAGTGAGTTACTACAGTTGTTCCTGCTACGGTGTTCTCCAATTCTCCAGCAGTATAGAGGTATACATTTATGAGAAAAAAATTTTGTATCCTATAAATTAGTGCACAGTAAAGCTATCTTTTGTACGAAAGGAATGTATATAATAGAAATTGATGTAAACGCTTCAGTATATTTATAAAAGTACTGTTTCTATTTCATTAAATGAATTTTTAAATTATAAATGGATGAGATGTGATATGGATGTTGACTCACAGCCCAACTGTTAGTAGTAAGTTAAGCCACGAGAAGAGGGTCGTGACAGAGTTTGGTATCAGAGCTGAGTTGGTCTGATGTGAATCAATATCCATAGTTAGGAAAATATACATCCCTAAAGTACTGTGCATTATTTGGATACAATTATGTATACCAAGCTGGAAATGTAACTGAGACACTTGTTATTGAGTATGCAGGATGTTAGATAGATGACGTACTCGTATAAGAGAGAGTTCGAGCTCTTAGGGGCATAGAGATGTGCTCGAGAGGTGTAGTGGATCCAATTCTAGCAGAGATCCACCTGGTCTTAGTGATGCCGCTGAGGCACATATAATGCAATTACAGTGCAGTGTAGACACTTTTATGGAGACGTTTACATAGGCGATGGCCAGATTTGAGGGTAGACAGGAGAACCCTACTGGTCAGGCTGCTGTACCTGAGAGACATGAGCCTGCACAGCTTGCACCGAGACCTCGGGCTGCAGAGGCTGAGATTCTTGCACCCGCTCCAGTTCAGGATATTCCCCCACCAGTTCAGGATCATGTAGCTCCACAATAGGTTGATGGTGAAGGAGTTTATGATTGCGACCTAGGCAGATTGAGACAGTTTATGAAGTTTGGACCTCCTTCGTTTAGTGGGGGTGAAAGACCCAGTGTTAACGGAGCATTAGAATTGCATTATGGAGAAACTCTATAGATTTTTCCATTGCTCTACCACAGAGAAGGTCACCTTTGCAGCTTTTGTATTAGGGGGTGAGGACGATCATTGGTGGATGGCTACCCAGTCGATTTTGAGTGCACATCACTTGGTGGTGACTTGGGATATATTTCTTGATGCCTTTAGGAGACAGTACATTCCAGCCACTGCTCAGAGGAAGATGCAGATGGAATTTATAAACTTGACTTAGGGGAACCGTATAGTTGATGAGTATGAGTCTGGATTCACATCCCTGGGTAAGTATGACAGTCACCATGAGCTGTCAGGATAGAAAGGTTCAAAAATTTATGTAGGGATTGAGACCTTCGATCAGAGCTTGATTGGCTCCATTTTACATTACCACCTATGACGTGGTAGTACGCAAAGCTCAGCTATGTGAGCAGGATTATGAGTTATATGCCTCAGAGTTAAGTAAGAGTGGTAAAGGTAAAGATGAGACCGAAAGAGGTCAGTTGATGATAGAGGGTTCAAATAGGGTTGAAGGTTATTTGGTAAAGGGCCAAAGATTGAGGAAGTATGAGAGAGGTCTGCGAAGCCTCTAGCTTATCCAGCTTTACCTCCAGCTTCGAGCGGTATAGTTATTGGCAGATCCCGACCTACTACTGAACAGTGTAGAATGTGTGGCAGATATCATGGGAGTAGACCATGCCATTTGATGAGGTCCTATTATAGATGTGGTAAACTAGGGCACATAGCTCGTGAATGCCCAGAGTTGGTTGAGACAGCCTCACAGAAGGGTAAAGTGCCAGAAAAGGCTACAGTCGAGACACCTACTCCTAAGAGGAAGGCCATAACTGAAGAGAAAGGGAAACAAGCTGTTGGTCGAGGGTGAGTGTTCGCTTTGAACCAGACATCTGCCAAGCTTCCACGGATGTGATTAAAGGTGCCATCCTAGTTTTCATTTTGAAGCATTAGCATTAATAGATCCTGGTGCCACACATTCATTTATATTGCCTTCAGTTGCATGTAAATTGTTTGAACATGTGAAACCTATATCTCTAGGTAGGATAATGCTTATAAGCACTCCAGTGAGAGATAATGAATTAACTGAGTATGTATGCAAAGATTGTATGTTAAAAGCAGGGGAAAAGGAAACATGAAGGATTTTAATGTAATACTATGAATGGATTAGTTGGCTGCAAACCATGCTGTTTTAGACTGTTATGCTAAGACAGTAATGTTTTCCACCCTCGAAAAGTTTGTTGTAAGATTTGCAAAGTAATGAAAGAAGTAACAAATTATTTCCAAGGATGAATGATTTTACTAACAAATGTAATCATAATATGTTGAAGGTTTTATAGCATATGTGGTTGATTTGGATAAGGCACACCCGGAATTACTTGACATCCCAGTGGTTAGAGAATTTCCTGATGTCTTTCTGGATGAATTACTAGGGTTACCACTAGACAGAGAGATGGAGTTCTGTATTGATTTGGTGCCTAGTACGGAACTAATATCCAAGACACCGCATAGAATGGCTCCAGTGGAATTGGAGGAGCTAAAGAGACAATTGCAAGAGTTGTTGGACAAGGGGTTCATCAGATCGAGTGTATCACATTGGAGAGCACCAGTTCTATTTGTAAAGAAGAAAGATGGGAGTCTCCGACTGTGTATAGATTATCAGTTACTGAACAAGGCTACCATCAAGAATAAATATCCCCTTCAAAGGATTGATGATCTATTGTATCAGTTGTAGGGAGCCCAAATCTTTTCAAAGATTTATTTGAGGTCTTGGTATCATCAGTTGAGGATTCGAAGTGGAGATGTGCCCAAGACAATGTTTCAGACCAGTTATGGCCATTATGAGTTTTGGTTATACCAATTGGGTTGATGAATGCTCCTGCAGCATTTATGGCATTAATGAATGATGTATTTAAGCCATACCTGGATAACTTCATGATTGTCTTTATAGATGACATATTGGTATACTCGAAGTCCAAGGAAGAGCATGAGCAGCATTTGAGAATAGTGTTATAGACCCTCCGAGATTAGGAGTTGTATGCTAAACTCGATAAATGTGATTTCTGGCTGAATGAGATATCGTTTTTGGGTCATGTAGTCTCAAGAGATGAGGTATCGGTGGATCCATCCGAGATAGAGGCTGTGATACAATGGGAAAGACCAAAGACGGTTACAGAGACTCATAGTTTCTTGGGTTTAGCATGTTATTACTGACGGTTTATCGAGGGATTCTCTAAGCTGGCTACTCCGTTGATACGTCTCACTTAAAAGAATGTGGCATTTGAGTGGGATGATAAGTGTGAAAATAGTTTCTACGAGCTAAAGCACAGACTGACCATCGTACCTATTCTCACCACACCCACCAGCTCAGGAGGTTACTCAGTGTATACAAATGCCTCAGGATAGGGACTGGTTATGTGTTGATGTAGGACATTAATGTAGTAGCCTATAGATCCAGACAGCTTAAGGACAATGAGAGGAACTACCTGACCCATGATTTAGAGTTGGCAGTCATGGTATTTGTGTTAAAGATTTGACGTTGCTACTTGTACGGAGAGAAGTTTCTGGTGTTCACAGATCATAAGAGCTTCAGATATTTGTTTTCACAAAAAAAGAGTTAAATATGAGGCAGAGACGGTGGATAGAGCTTCTGAAGGATTATGATTGTGAAATATTGTATCATCCGGGAAAGGCTAATATTGTGGCTGATGCCCTGAGTAGAAAAAGCATCAGAATGGTATCGTACATGGTGGTCAAAGAATATGAGTTGCTCGAGCAGTTTGCTCACCTTAAGTTGGATATAAACTCTCTTGATGTTGACAGTGACTGTGTGATAGCTAACCTGTGAGTGGAACCGGATTTGATTGACCGGATACGACAAGCTCAACATGTCGATCTACTGTGTGAGGATCGTGCAAGTCTGATTCAGAGGGGTGATGTGGCCGATTTCTTAGCTAGTGATGATGGCCTATTGAGGTTTAGAGGCAGGATTTGCGTTTCCTATGACCTAGAACTAAAGAGATTGCTATTGACAGAAGCTAATTCATGTAGATATACATTGCATTTGGGGAGTAACAAGATGTACCAAAACCTCCGAAAAGTGTCTCGCTGGTCAGGGATGAAAAGAGATATCGCAAAGTTTGTGGCAAAATGTCTTATAAATCAGCAAGTGAAGGTAGAGCATCAGAAGCCTGCAGGATTATTATAGCCTCTACCTATATCGAGTTGGCAATGAGAGCATGTAACCATGGATTTCATCATGGGATTGCCAAGGACTAAGAGGAACCATGATGCTATCTGGGTATGGTAGACAAATTGACAAAATGGAATTTTTGAAGCCCATTAATATTAACTAAGCATGGGCCAAAATTGTACAAGCAATTGGGCCAAATGGTTGGGCCATTTGATGGGCCCAAATTGAAGCAAATCGAAGGCCCAATTACTTATGAAAATCCAACCCAATAACATTGAAGAAATTCCCAAATCGAAAGCCCAAAATGTAAACCCAAAATCAAAACTCGTTAGAAAATGTTAAAGCCCAAAACCTAAGCCCAAAAGTTACCAAGCCCAAAACCAATAACAAGCCCAAATTATGGGCTGAAATTTAAGGTTAAATGGTTGAAAATTGGGTAAAGAAAAATAAGATTTTCTAGTCTTATTCTCCCTTGCATTTTCGGCTAAAACAAAGAAACCATAGAAGCATAAGCGTTCTCACTCTATAAATCACTAACTTAAAGGCATATTTGGAACAAGTGATCTTCATGAAAGTTGTTCCAAATTGATAGAGGAGTAAATACCTTAAAACTAGCACTTAAAGAGCTGAATTGAGCAACCCGAAATCCCTTGAAGTCTCGGCTAAGAAGGGAACACCAAGCTTAGTGAGTTTTCAAGCTTTAAACTTCAAGTATGTTTACCTAGGGATTATTCTAAGTTGATTGGTGTATGAGTTGTAAAGCAAAACAACCTAAAACATCATGAATAAGGATTAACTGAAATGGGTATGATGACTTTTGATGAATACCCATGTTGTTTAAATGCATGTATAGATTGGTTAGGATGCATGGATGATGATGGTATGATTAAGTGTAATCAATTTGTTGAATTGGATAGTTGTATGTAGTTGGCATATAAGGTGTTTGATGAAATGCCTTAATGAACCATGGAAATAGCTTAAGACTTGCCAACCAAGTGTTTGATAAAATGCTTAAGTGAAGTTGGCTAGAAGATGGCAAGGTGGGCGTGGTGGTGGCTAGCCCTCGACCAAGGGTGGCGTGATAGGCAATCGGCCACCATGCCATGACCGAGAGGTGTAATGGGCCAAGCTTTGATGGTCTCGACTCAATAAGGTTAATGGGCCTAGGATAAAGCCCAATAAGTGTTAATGGGCCTAGTGAGCCCATTGGCTTTAGTAGAATGAATAGTGAAGTGAAAATTGGCTTAAGATAGGGTTGCGCCCATTAAGGTGTAATAAGGCCCAATAAGAGTAAACAAGCCCAATAACTTAAATCGACCATAGAAACGTAAGAATTATATTTATCAGGTTAAACTAATGCAATAAATAATTATCTGCAGCTCCGAAAATTATACTTGGAGCTAAATGGACAACATTGGAAAACTAAGCACGCTCGACGTGATTCGAGGTAAAAGAATTTTGTGAGTATTTAGAGATAGCTATGCGTATTTTCGAAGGCATTTACAAGGACTTAAAAAGTCTGAAGGTTCTCGAAATGATATAAATTTTATAGAGACCTGATATGAGCAAATTGCGATTTTACCCATATTAAGAGTATTTTTACCAAAGTTTGGTGAAGTCACAAAATGCATGAAATGCATGTTTTCGACTGTTTTTACTGCTTTTTAGCAAGTGCATGGATAGGTTGGCTAGTGTTTACGTGAATACATAAAACAACATGTTTCTGGCACTGATTGTGATTTTGAGACTATATCTTTGAAATTGAGCCACCTATTGGGTTTGTGTGGAAACGATTTGTGCTAGAGTTTCGCTTGCATTGGATTTAGATATTGTACCATGCATAAAACATGTTGGAGCCTTGCTCGCACTGTATTTTGATTTGACATGTGTGATAACGTGCTGGAGCATTGCTCGCACTATATTTTGACGTGATATGCATAAAAATGGTGTAGGAGCTTTACTCGCATGAGATTTTCTTATGATATGCATAAAGTCATGCTAAAGCTTTACTCGCATGAGATTTGATATGACATGCATAAGGCCATGCTAGAGACTCGTGTAGACTGTGTGTCACACTGATATGATATGCTTGCACGTGCAATTTGAGACATGGCATGGGTGATTGACATGATATGGGGTCAACGGAGTACGTTGTACCGTGTATGTAGCACAGAGCATGTTGTACCGTGCAGTCTTCAGATTATGTGTGTCGTTGGACTATATGATATTATGGGTTGGCATATAGGATTTGACCCACCTCCTGTTGCAGCGTGATGCCTCGCACTATAGGATCCGTGTAGCCTGGGATCACAGATCAAGATATGACCATAGTTCCTATATGCTTACACAATACCTTCTTAGTCTCGCATGCTATATGCTAATGGCTAATTAAGTCTTCCACGGCAACGGCGCCAAAAACTTGATACGAACTAAACGTCTTTCCGTAAGTGCACGGGTCGTACAAGTAATAATGGGATTTGAGACCCAAATTATCGTCTCACAGAGAAGTAGATTAGCCTAATTAACTACAGGTTAATCTTACCCTAAGTATATCCTAGCAAATTATAAAGTTTAAGTGGGTGATCTTCTAAGTTTGAAATTAAAAGTATTGAAAACAATAAGAATTATAAAATAAAGAAATAAAATAAAATCGAGCTAAAATTACTTACAGTGCTCCAAGCAATTAAAGAAAATACCTACAAAAGATAATTCAAATAGTTAAAATTAATTAACGCAATTAAAATAAAATGCAAAAATAAAGAAGCAAAATTAATTAAACTAAAATTGAACAAACCTAAAATAAAATATGCATGTAATTAAACTAATTAATAAAAATGAAAATTAAGCTATCCTAAAAAATAAAACTTAACTAAAAAAATGCATCAAATGATTTTACTCTAATTTAATTCTAATTGTAACACCTATTACTAAAATAAAAATTAACTAATGACATAATTAAATATAAATTCTGAACTAATCAAGCCGTTAAACTATAACTAATCATGCAAATAAATTTAAAATTCTAACTTCTAAAGCTAACAAATTAAATTGAAATTAAGCTACTCTAAAAATGCTTGAAAATGAATTTTGTAGCTAAAATGCAATGGCCAAACAAGGCCTTAACCAATCTTGCTAGCCGAGTGGTCCCGATATTGTCACTGTTCATGCTCCATATTGGTTCTGTCTCTAAGTTCTCCAGCTTATTCTCGGTCCTGTCCAGGTGCTACCTTCATGCTTTGTCCAAGTTTGGTTGCTGCAACTTTCACCGACTCGGCTATTGGATCTGTGTACAGCTTCCTTCCCTGCAACCAGCACAGCACGTCTCCAACCGCTTGTTTTGCTCCAGATTTCTGCCCATGCCACTGCAGCACTAACTGCTCCTACTCCTACTTCAGGTCACGACTTCTGCTACTGTCCATCATCACACCATGCTCCTGTATTTGCTTCCAACTCCAGCAATAACAGCTCCCCATACTGCTCCAGCTTATTCTGCACATCTCACTGCAACTAAGCACGTCCTTTCCCAGCTACTTCCTGTCCAGACCTGCTCCAGCTCATTCTGCACAGCCCAACACACATGCCACCTGCTGCTCCTGCATCTTCTCCATTTCCAGATTTGCTCGGTGCTGTCCGTGAGCTTCTGTGCCAACTGCTGTCCAGGTCTGCTCCAGCTGCTGAATCTCGTAATTCTATTCACTATGCCTCAGCTTCGCATATCCCAGCTGTCTACTTCAGGTACTGCCTGACTGGTTACAATGCCGTTCTGCACGCTTCTGCCTCATTCATCTCTAGTCAGCATGTAGCAGGACACTACATATTGTCCCTATCCACTGCTTCTGCACATTCACTGTCTGACACTTGAGTTGCAGAATCATCAACAGAGGATATGACAAAACATGTACACAGCTTCTGGTTTGAGTCGATAATCAACAGAGGCTATTGGTGGCAATCCTACAATGCCTACTCAGTAACGCCAAGGATGCCGCTATCACCGAGTCCTGCGTTTCTTCAACATACAAACATAATGACTTGTGAATCTAAGACAATGAATAGAAATCATAAAATGCTCAAATCCAGTAGCTAACATAGAAAATAATCATGAACAGTAAATACAAACTTAGACAGGGGAGAACATATGAGAAATAAGACATGATTTTGGTTTAATGATTTGTTTCCTCCTTACTGTTCAGCAACACTCTCTCGGTTCTAAATGTAAACACAATCAAATAAGCTAAGAACAATGGAAAATACTGGAAACTAATACATGAACATTACACCATACATGAAGAAAATTGTAAAGCATTAAAATAGAAAAATGTACTCCAACATCCTCGAGTTGCTTCATTTTCTACTCCAACCGTGGTTCCACATTGCTCTTAATGTGGAACAATGCTCAGCATCAACCCACATCAAGGCACCAGACCCAAAAGGTAGAAGAATGAATGAGGAAATCTTGTCACCCGAATGCACAATAGATGAGCAAACCGAGAGCTAGGAAAAATAAAGGTTTTTCAAACAAAAACATAAGCAATTTTAGGAAAATCGAGAGCTACCGCTAGGAAATATAAGCTATGTATTAAAACTTGAAAAATAAAAGAACTGATTTTAACAAAATCAAGAAGCATGAAATGATATTGATTGCCATAAAATAAAACTATCCAAGACTAGAAAATGAAGAACTTTGTATAAAATAAAGATGGAATGAACAGTAAAAATAAAGAAGGTGGCTAACAGAAAAGAAAACTTAAAGAAACAAGGAAAGTAAATCCTAAAATTAACTCTAAAACTATTCTACTCTAGATTACCTCTCTCTTTCAATTGTCATCATTTTCTATTTATATACACATTTAGGGGTACAATGGTAATTTTTCATCCTAGATGAGTTGGCATTGTTTGGTCACTTGTCTTCATTTTATTTGCTGCAGAGTAGATATTTCCACGTCACCTATTTTCTAGTACACTTGACTGTACGATGTGGCTCGACGTGTGTCTTCCAGAAGGTTGGCACGGTGTCCGTCGATCTTATCGTTTCGAAGCGGATAAAATACTATCACCCGACATCCTACGTGTCCAGACGACTGGTGACTCAGTCTGCAAATTGGAAGTGGTCCAGTCTCTTTAGCCCATTTTTAGCCTATTTTTGACTGAAATGACTGAGTTTCATCCGGATTTAATTTACCTGCACATTAAAGAATTTTAATTAAATAAAGGAGATAATTAACAAAATAAATTGAGGATTTAAATAATTAATTAGAAAATTAAGCACAAATAATTCTATTTTCATAGAATTATCACACCCCCAAATTTGAGTTTTTGCTTGTCCTCAAGCAAAACAAAATTCATGCAAGAATGACAAGTACCAACATAATAATTTCTCCAATATTATCCTCAAAGAAAAAATACATACTATGATCTCAAAGATTCACAATTACAAGTCCAACATTTAGAATCATTCAATCCTAAGTCCTAACCCAAATTAGACTCCTCGTGTGTGTGTGAAAATGTCAAAGCCACTTCACAATACATTATCCGGATCAGATTATGGAAACACAGTGAATGCAAAGTCAATGAAAAAGTGATCATTCCCATAAGTTTGCTTTTTACTTCTCTCTTCACTAATGTAGTCACACTTAACCAAAGATCAATAGGACTTCATTAAGCTTGTAATGTAATGCTGGGGCTAAGGTATGATAAAGTTGATTTAGGTTTAATTACCCCTTAACATGCATTACGTCTAGGATCTTTATGTAAGAGCTCAAATTTATTTCCCCCAAACTTATTTATTTCACTAAACTTTTTATTCTATTTTTGTATTTTTCTTCTTTCTTCTTTTCTTTTTCTTTTTCTTTCTTTTTCATTTTTATATATATATATACTCCTTCACTATCACTTAATACCCATATGTATATAGCTCACAATATATCCCAATGACTTTTCATGCTTTCGGGGTAAAGGATAGGAACAGAGTATTTAAGCTAAGGAAAAAAATAAGCAAGTGTATTTACAGAGAAAAGGTTATTTGGCCCAAATGGGTGACTAGGGGTAGAATATGTCCAAGGATGACTAGAAAGGCTCAAACGATCCAAAGATGGCCTAAATCATCTCCCTAATTAAGTGTGATCTAATATCTCGCCTCGAGATCAGATCAAACAAATTCTAGAATATGATGCACAAAATCAACTGAACAAATGCAATCCTATGTACACATAAGCTTTCTCTAAATAAATATATTGATTCATGACATGACATGTGCATAAGATGAGGCAATCACAATCAGAATTAAGACAAATTCAAGAATTCAACTTCATGCTTTTCCTATAATCATGCTTCTTATTCAATCAAAGTCAGACTAAATCATGGGGTCATATCATCGGAATATGAGAAAACTACATGCTAAGCACTAAATCATCCCAAAATCAAACAATTTAAGCTCATAAATTCGAAAAAAGTTTTAAAATTCTTTCTCAGATTTTCGAAAAAATTTTGAAAATTTTTCCTATTTTTTCCAAAATTGCTCAAGTGATATCTCCTCCCACAAACTTAAAGTGCACAGTGTCCTCAATGTGCAGATAATATAAGAATTTAAGCTCAAGAACAGAGTACTTCCCTATCTGATGATGATGAACAATTGAAGCTTGATTGAAAACGTAATGTTGTAAAAGCAATCTGCAAAATAAATAAAGAAGAAATAGCAGAAAAGAGAAAAGAAATGTACAAAAAGTGCAAAGAAAAATGAAGCTAAGTAGCAGGATCAGAAGTAGGAGGGTCAGCTAAAGTGGTCATAGAATGTTGACGATCAAATCCTCCCTCAAAATAATGTTTCAGTCTGCCCCCATTAACCTTAAAGGGTTGCTTCAGAGTCTCATCCATAATTTCAATGGCTCCATAATGGAATACTTGTGAAATGGTAAAGGGTCCTGACCATCTAGACTTAAGTTTTCTTGGAAACAACTTCAAGCGTGAATTAAATAACAGAACTTGTTAGCCTAGCTCTGACACGCCCTAAAGGTATAGTCCGCAAGTGCATGGGTCGTACAAGTAATAATAGGATTTGAGTCCTGAGTTATCGTCCCTTAGAAAAATTGGTTAGCTTAATTAACTACCGGTTAATCTTACTCTAAGTATACCCTAACTACTGGTTAATCCCATGTAGAAATGAATCCTGGAGGCAAGGAGGTTAACCAATGTCGCGCCCTATCCCTAAGTGAGAAGGGGAATAGTTTAAGTCTAAGCGCATCATCAGATAATCCATTATGCTTAAATGTGTTGCACATGTCCAGAAATTGCCTGAGGTGAGCATGTGGGTCATCATGCGGAAGCCCACTGAACTGTAGTGAAGTCTGGATCATCTGGAGGATGGAAGGCTTAATTTTGAAATTGTTAGTAGGGGCAGCTGGTGGCCTAATGCCGGTATAATAACCTCCAATAGTCGGTATTGCATAATCTCCAACGGTCCTAATTTCCTTATTTTCTGCTATGGTGAATTGCAGCGGAGCTATTAATTTTCTAGAATCTTTTCGAATTTTCCTAAGGGTTCTTTCAATTTCAGGATCTAGAGGAAAGCAATCATAACTTCTGGTTCTACGCATGCAATCAATAAAAAGTCCTTAGAAATTTTTTTAAAATTTTTAAAATTTTCAATTTTTTTCGATTTTAATTTTTTAATTAACTAATCTAGATTAAACTTCTAAGTATTTACAACCTAATTATTTACAAGCTAGAATTACACCTAAGCATAATTTCACCGATATTAATTAACGACTAATTAAAACTTCCCCGGTAACGGCGCCAAAAATTTGACATGGCCTGAAGGTATAGTCCGCAAGTGCACGGGTCGTACAAGTAATAGTAGGATTTGAGTCTCGAGTTATTGTCCCTCAGAGAAGTTGGTTAGCCTAATTAACTACCGGTTAATCTTACTCTAAGTATATCTTAGCAAATTATGAAATTTAAGTTGGTGATCTACATGGCTAGAATTAAAAATACTGGAAAGCAATAAAATAATAAAAACTAAATAAAACTGAGCAAAATTACTTACAGTGCTCCACGCAATTAAAAGAAAATACCTACGAAAATAATTAAAATAGTTAAAACTAATTAACGCAATTAAAATAAAATGCAATTATGAAAATAACAAAATAAGATTAATTAAACTACAATTAAACTAACCTAAAATGCAATTAAACTACTTAATCAAAATGCAGTTTAAACTAAACTAAAATTTAATGATTTAAATTTACCCCTAATCTAATTCTAAATGAACACTTAATTAACTATCAACCTAATTAAAACTAAGTTTTATACCACTAAGCAAGAATACTAATATGCAATTTAATTAAAGACTCTAAACTAAGCTAACAAATTAAATTGAAATTAAACTATACTAACAATGCATGAAAATGAATTAATTAACTACTATGAACTAGCCAAACAAAGCCTTAGATTTAAATCAACCAAGAAATCCCTCCATTCACTGTTCATGTCTTCAATATTGTTTACTTTCATTTCCAGGTGCTTTCGGGTTGGTTGTCTAGGCGTGTCCAGCTGCATGCTTTCGGGTCTGTCCTCCCACCAACTCTACTCGGTTTCGTGTGCTACACCATTCCTGCTCTACACAGCATCTCACGTTACCAACCATCAGCAACCAAGCTCCAACACGCCAGCTTGCCCAGACCTGCTCTACACGTCCCGCTCCTGCTCTGTCCTGCACTGCTACGTTAGGTGCAAACCGCAACGTGCTTCAGGTGCTGCTCTAGCCTTTCGGGTTTGTAGATGGCACACTGTCAGTTCATACTGGTACACGTCTTCTTTACAATTCATTTCTAGGCAGTGCTCTCGATTCCAGGTGCTGGTGTGCTCTCGATTCCACGGTAGCTCAGTTACAACAAAGCATTTTCTGCTATGCTCAGCAAAGCAAACCAGCAAACATTGGTAAAATGCAAGCTTTCATCAATAAACAACACTTAAAATGACTGAACTAGAAACTAAACCAAATAAAGAAGATGAACAGTAATTAATTAACAAGACAGAGGAGAATAGAGGAGAACTCTCAGTTATGGCTACTGTTGCTCTCGGATTGCTTGCTGCTGTTGTCCTCTCGGGTTTCCTTCTTGGCTCATGAGATCAATTCAGCTCAATATAACCTTGAGACATGGAACCTTGGATTAAAGCAAACCGAGAGCTTACATTGAACAATTACAAAATAACAAACAACTACCAATAGGAAGCAAAATCGAGAGCTAAACTAGAAAATATAATCTATGTAAATAAAACTTAAAAAATGGAAGAGCTAATTTTTACCAAACCGAGAGCATGAAAAAGATGGAAAGTGATTGCTAATGAAATACCAAGAAAACTAGACAATGAAACATACTTTTTCATAAAATGAAGATGAATGATCAGTAAAGTTGAAATGGTTTCGGGAAAAGCTCTAAACATAAAAACTAAACTAATCTAACTAAGCTACTCTAACACTACTTCTAAACTAAAATTACTCCTAACTTACACTACCCCTACTTCTAAATTACATTACATACTCCTAAATTACATCTCATTTCAATTGCTATCCTTTCCTATTTATACACACACTAGGGGTAAAATTGTAATTTTTCTAACCTATATGAGTTGGCATTGTTTGGCCACTTGTCTTCACACCATTGGCTCCTTGAAAAGATATTTCCATGTCATTTGTCTTTTTATCCAATTGGATGTGCTATGTGGCATGGCTTGTGTTGTCTGCGTGGTCCAATCTCGATTTTAGCCAAATTTCAGTCAATTTTCTACCAAAATATTCAAAATTCATCTAGATTTAATTTATCTGTAAACATGAGAATTTTAATTAAATAAGGGGATAATTAACAAAATAAATTGAGGATTTAAATAATTAATTAAGAAATTAAGCACAAATAATTCTAAAAATATAGAATTATCAGGCTCGAAGTGTCTCTCCTTGATTTTCCTATCATGCCATCGCTTAGTCTTTTCCTTGTAGAGCTTGGCATTCTCATAAGCTTGCAACCTAAACTCATCTAACTGATTGAGCTATAGCAGCCTCTTCTCTCCTGCTACATATAAATTGAAATTCAGGTTTTTGAGGGCCCAAGAGGCCTTATGCTCAATCTCCACTGGTAAATGACAGGCCTTACCATAAACAAGCTGATAAGGGGACATTCCTAAAGGTGTTTTGAAGGCTGTCCTATAGGCCCAAAGTGTATCATCTAACCTAATGGACCAGTCCTTCCTACTTGGGTTCACTGTTTTTTCCAATATCCACTTAATTTTCCTATTGGACAACTCTACTTGGCCACTCGTCTGTGGGTGATAAGCAGTGGCTACCTTATGGTTGACCCCATATTTCTTTAAAAGCCCGTCAAAACTCCGATTGCAAAAGTGGGATCCTCCATCACTAATGATAGCCCTAGGTGTGCCAAATCTTGTGAAAATATTCTTCTTCAAAAACCTTATCACCACCTTGGCATCATTGATCGGTAAAGCCATCGCTTCAACCCATTTTGACCTATAGTCTATGACCACTGGAATATAGAGTTTGCCATATGAATGAACAAAAGGTCCCATGAAGTCAATTCCCCACATATCAAAGAGCTCTAGTTCTAAAATATTAGTCAGAGGCATCTTATTTCGTTTGGAAATATTACCTACCCTTTGACATCTATCACAATTCAATACAAAGTAGTGGGCATCCTTAAACAACGTGGCCCAGTAATATCCAGATTGAAAAACCTTGGCAGCTGTCCTTTCTCCTCCAAAGTGCCCTCCATAATCAGAAGAATAGCAATGTCTAAGTATATCTTCTACTTCTTTCATTGGGACACACCTCCTTAAAATTTGGTCTTTACATTATTTGTACAGGAAGGGTTCATCCCAATCATAATACTTAACATCACTCAAAAACTTTTTCTTTTGCTGGGCAGTCAAATCAGGTGGTATCACATTGCTCACCAGGTAATTCACAAAATCAGCGTACCAAGGCAATTTGGAATGCCCGAAAGTAAATAACTACTCATCAGAAAAGGACTCATTAATAGCTGTACCATCTTCTTTGAGTCCACTCTCCAATCTAGATAGATGGTCAGCAACCTGATTCTCCGTTCCTTTTCTGTCCCTAATCTCCAAGTCAAACTCCTGTAGTAGGAGGATCCATCTAATCAGTCGAGGCTTTGCATCCTTCTTGGAGACTAAGTACTTAATGGCAGCATGATCAGTATAAAATATTACGTTAGTACCAATGAGATAGGAGTAAAACTTATCAAAAGCAAATACTACAGCTAACAACTCCTTCTTGGTAGCAGCATAGTTCAACTGGGCCTCATTCAGAGTTTTGCTTGCATAGTAGATAGCATAAAAGACTCTTCCTTTTCTTTGTCCTAGTACAGCCCCAATAGCATAATCACTTGCATCACATATAAGCTCAAAGGGTAAACTCCAATCCGGAGCTATGATTACAGGGGCTGTAACTAATTTTTCCTTCAAAGTCTTAGATGGTCCTAAGCATCGTTCATCAAAGAAAAATGTAGTGTCTTTTTTCTAGGAGATTACATAAAGGCTTAGATATCTGAGAAAAATCCTTAATGAACTTTCTATAAAATCCTGCATGGCCCAGGAAACTTATGATTCCTTTAACAGAGCTAGGGGGAGGTAACTTCTCAATAATTTCCACTTTAGCTTTATCCACTTCTATCCCCCTAGCAGAAATTTTGTGCCTAAGCACTATACCTTCTTTCACCATAAAGTGGCATTTCTCCCAATTAAGCACCAAATTCGTTTCTTCACACCTCCTCAATACTAATGCCAAATTATGCAAACACTACGGATGACCTATCCCCGAATACAGAAAAATTATCCATGAAAACCTCAAGAAAATCCTCCACCATATCATGAAATATGGCCATCATGCAACGCTGGAAGGTAGCGGGTGTATTACACAGGCCAAAAGGCATTCTCTTAAAAGCAAATGTCCCATAGGGATAGGTGAAGGTAGTCTTTTCTTGGTCTTTTGGGGCTATAGCTATCTGATTATACCCAGAATATCCGTCTAGCAAGCAATAAAATTCGTGATCAACTAATCGATCTAACATTTGGTCAATGAAGGGTAAAGGGAAGTGGTCTTTTCTGGTGGCTTTGTTGAGTTTCCTATAGTCCATGCATACTCGCCAACCAGTGACAGTCCTAGTGGGGATAAGCTCGTTATTCTCATTTTCAATCACTATCATCCCTCCCTTCTTAGGGACATATTGTACCGGGCTCACCCAGGCACTGTCGAAAATGGGATAGATGATCCCTGCATCTAACCACTTAATGATCTCCTTCTTGACAACTTCTTTCATTACAGGGTTCAATCGACGTTAGTGCTCTACGGATGACCTATACCCCTCCTCCAGTAGTATCTTATGTATACAGATAAAGGGACTAATACCCTTAAGATCAGAGATAGACCAACCTATAGCCTTCTGATGCTCTCTTAAAACTTGTAGTAATTTCTCTTCCTGATCACTGGAGAGAGCAGCAGACACTATTACCGATCGAGTGGAGGATTCACCTAAGTAAGCATACCTAAGGTGTGAGGGTAAAGGTTTGAGCACTAATGCTGGAGGATCACTGGTGGATGGAGAGATATTTGAAGTTAGAATAGATGAAGGGTCTAACATCTCGAATTAGGCAATTTCCTCAAAAGGAGTGACCTCTAATAATTGTAAAGCTTCATAGACCTCATCATCATCTTCACTGTATTCTTTAAGCTCAACAGATTTCACTAAGGAGGCTTCAGAGGGTTCAAAGGATGAGTCTTAGCAAACTCCTCAGTGATGTCTTTATAGACTAAATCCATCCTAAAACAATCATGAGAGTCATCAGGGAATCTTAGAGATTTGAAAACATTAAACTTCACTTCCTGATCTTGAACTCTCATTTTTGACTCCCCATTCTGTACATCAATTAAAGTTTTACCAGTAGCTAGGAAAGGTCTGCCTAATATAATGGGGACTTCCTTGTCTTCTTCCATGTCCAATACAATAAAATCCACAGGAAAAATAAATTTATCCACCTTTACTAAGATATCCTCAATGACCCCCTTCGGATATTTAATGGATCGATCAGCCAACTGGAGGGTCACTGTAGTAGGGTTGGTATCCCCTATTCCTAACTTCTGATAGATAGACAAAGGCATTAGATTTATACTAGCTCCTAAATCACACAGGGCTCTACCAAAGTATAAATTTTCAAAAGTGCAGGGTATTATAAAACTCCCGGGATCCTTGAGCTTGGGGGTAATTTCCTCTGGATAATTGCACTACATTCCTCAGTTAAGGCCACCGTTTTATACTCTTCCAATCTTCTTTTTCCTAGAGAGGATATCCTTGATAAAATTCACATAGCTTGGCATTTGCTCTAAGGCATCTGCGAAGGGAATGTTGATGTGAAGTTTCTTAAAAACCTCAAGGAATTTGGCAAATTATTGGTCCAGTTTTTTATTTTGAAACCTTTAAGGAAAATGAACTGCTGGTCTAACATGAGGAGATGTAGTGGGAACATTTGTAGCATCGGAGGACAAAGAAGGTTGTGACAAAGAGACAAGTAGAGGTGAAGAAATGCCTGGCTTTGTTTCCTTTGCAACTTGATCTTTTGGTTCCTGCTCCTTCTGAGCTGCTTCGGTAGAACCTATGGGTTTTTCAACTATGGGCTTGTCAGGTCTGGACTTAACTGGTGGATCTACTAGTTCTCTGCCACTCCTAAGGGTGATGGCTTTCACATGTTCCTTACCTTCCCTTTGCCTAACAGGATTGGCTTCAGTGTTATTAGAAAGGGTCCCTTGAGGACGTTGACTAAGAGCATTCGCTATTTGTCCCACCTGAACCTCTAGGTTTTTAATTGAAGCTGCTTGATTTTGCAAGATCGTTGTGAACATTTCCTCAAGCGAGGGCTTCTTTTCAGCTGCTGGTAAGTGTTGGGGTTGAGGTGGTGGTGGTTGATGAAAGTGAGGTGGATGGGAGTGATTAGGTGGGTGGTGTAGATATGACTGATGTGGTGGATGGGTTGGAAATTGATGTTGTGGTGGTACTTGAACCGGTGAAGCTTGGAAACTAGGGGGTCCTACAGGTCTAGAATTAGAAGATTGCCCTTGGTTTTGGTTCTAGGAAAAGTTAAGATGGTTCCTCCACCCTGAATTATAGGTGTTTGAAAAGGGGTTGTTCTGTTGCTTCTGAGATGGGGCAACGTACAGAACCGATTCTAAGTTAAGCGGACACTTATCTACAGAGTGTGTACCACTACACAGATCATAAGAAAGAAAAGGACTTTGAACAGAATACACAAGGTTAGGACTGGTGGAAGGGTTATGCTGGGTACTGAGTGACTCTACCTTTTTCGTAAGGTTAGCTATTTGAGAGGTCAAGGTAGACAGCGTGTCGACCTCATAGATACCCATCTACTTCTTAGGCAGTTGCCTCTTTGAAGACCATTGATAGTTGTTAGCAACCATCTTGTCTAACAACTCGTAAGCTTCCTCCTCTGTTTTTCACATTTGAGCTCCACCTGCAGTAGCGTCAATGATGGTCCTATTTTGGCTCGTAAGTCCGTTGTAGAAGGTTTGGACTTGCAGCCATAAAGGTAGGCTATGATGAGGGCACTTCCTAAGAAGCTCATTATATCATTCCCATGCTTCGTAAAGAGATTCAGAATCGAACTGGGCAAAGGAAGATATGTCGCTACGGAGTTTGGCCATTTTAGAGGGAGGGAAAAACTTAGCTAGAAATTGATGGGCTAACTCATCCCATGTAGAAATGGATCCTGGAGGTAAGGAGGTTAACCAGTGTCACGCCCTATCCCTAAGCAAGAAGGGGAATAATCTAAGCCTAAATGCACATCAGATAATCCATTGTGCTTGAATGTGTTGCACATGTCCAGAAATTGCCTGAGGTGAGCATGTGGGTCATCATGCGAAAGCCCACTGAACTGTAGTGAAGTCTGGATCATCTGAAGGATTGAAGGCTTAATTTCAAAATTTTTTGCAGGGACAGCTGGTGGCCTAATGCCAGTATAATACCCTCCAATAGTCGGTACTGTATGATCTCTTACGGTCCTAATTTCTCTATTTTCGGCCATGGTGTTTTGCAGCGGAGCTATTAATTTCCTAGAATCCTTTCGAATTTTTTTAAGAGTTCGTTCAATTTCAAGATCTAAAGGAAAGCAATCATAACTCTTGGCTCTACGCATGCAAATATCACAAAGTCCTCTTAAATTTTTTTATTTAATTATGAGAAAATTTAACTAACCTAAGTAAGGCTCTAAATATTTACAACCTAAATATTTATAAGCTAGAATTACACCTAAGCATAATTTCACCGATGTTAATTAATGGCTAATTAAGTCTTCCCTAGCAACGACGCCAAAAACTTGATACGAACTAAACATATTTTCGTAAGTGCACGGGTCGTACAAGTAATAATGGGATTTGAGTCCTAGATTATCGTTTCACAGAGAAGTTGATTAGCCTAATTAACTACCGGTTAATCTTACCCTAAGTATATCCTAGCAAATTATGAAGTTTATGTGGGTGATCTTCTAAGTCTAAAATTAAAAGTATTGAAAACAATAAGAATTATAAAATAAAGAAAATAAAATAAAACCAAGCTAAAATTACTTACAGTGCTCCAAGCAATTAAAGAAAATACCTACAAAAGATAATTAAAATAGTTAAAATTAATTAACGCAATTAAACTAAAATGAAAAAATAAAGAAACAAAATTAATTAAACTAAAATTGAACAAACCTAAAATAAAATATGCATGTAATTAAACTAATTAAAAAAATGCAAATTAAGCTATCGTAAAAAAATAAAACTTAACTAAAAAAAATGCATAAAATGATTTTACTCTAATTTAATTCTAATTGTAACACCTATTACTAAAATAAAAATTAACTAATGACATAATTAAATCTAAATTCTGAACTAATCAAGCCATTAGACTATAACTAATCATGCAAATAAATTTAAAATTCTAACTTCTTAAGCTAACCAATTAAACTGAAATTAAGCTACTCTAAAAATGCTTGAAAATGAATTTTGTAGCTAAAATGCAATGGCCAAACAAGGCCTTAACCAATCTTGCTAGCCGAGTGGTCCCGATACTGTCACTGTTCATGCTCCATATTGGTTCTGTCTCCAAGTACTCCAGCTTATTCTCGGTCCTGTCCAGGTGCTACCTTCATGCTTTGTCCAGGTTTGGTTGTTGCAACTTCCATCGACTCTGCTCTTGGTTCTGTGTACAGCTTCCTTTCCTGCAACCAGCACAATACGTCTCCAACTGCTTGTTTTGCTCCATATTTCTGCCCAGGCCACTGCAGCACTAACTGCTCTTGCTCCTACTTCAGGTCACGACTTCTGCTCCTGCGCCCTGTACTGTCGATCATCACACCATGCTCCTGTATTTGCTTCCAACTCTAGCAATAACAGCTCCCCATACTGTTCCAGCTTATTCTGCACATCTCACTGCAACTAAGCACATCCTTGCCCAGCTGCTTCCTTTCCAGACCTACTCCAGCTCATTCTGCACAACCTAGCACACATGCCACCTGCTGCTCATGCATCTTCTCCATTTCCAGATTTGCTCGGTGCTGTCCGTGAGCTTCTATGCCAGCTGTTGTCCAGGTCTGCTCCAGCTGCTGAATCCTGCAATTTTGTTCACTCTGCCTCAGCTTTGTATATCCCAACTGTCTGCTTTAGGTGCTGCCTGACTGGTTACAATGCCGTTCTGCACGCTTCTACGTCATTCATCTTCAGTCAGCATGCAGTAAGACACTACATATTGTCCCTGTCCACTGCTTTTGCATCACATTCACTGTCTGACACTTGAGTTACAGAATCATCAACAGAGGATATGACAAAACATGTACACAGCTTCTGGTTTGAGTCGATAATCAACAGAGGCTGTTGGTGGCAATCCTACAATCCCTACTCAGTAACTCCAAGGATGCCGCTGTCACCAAATCTTGCATTACTTCAACATGAAAACATAATGACTTGTGAATCTAAGACAATGAATAGAAATCATAAAATGCTTAAATCCAGTAGCTAACATAGAAAATAATCATGAACAGTAAATACAAACTTAGACAGGGGAGAATAGAGGAGAAATAAGACATGATTTTGGTTTAATGATTTGTTTCCTCCTTACCGTTCAGCAACACTCTCTCAGTTCTAAATGTAAACACAATCAAATAAGCTAAGAACAATGGAAAATACTGGAAACTAATACATGAACATTACACCATACATGAAGAAAATTGTAAAGCATTAAAATAGAAAAATGTACTCCAAATCCTTGGGTTGCTTCATTTTCTACTCCAACCGTGGTTCCACATTGCTCTTGATGTGGAACAATGCTCAGCATCAACCCACATCAAGGAACCAGACCCGAAAGATAGAAGAATGAATGAGGAAATCTTGTCACCAGAATGCACAATAGATGAGCAAACCGAGAGCTAGGAAAAATAAAGGTTTTTCAAACAAAAACATAAGCAATTTTAGGAAAACTAAGAGCTACCACTAGGAAATATAAGCTATGTATTAAAACTTGAAAAATAAAAGAATTGATTTTAACAAAATCGAGAAACATGAAATGATATTGATTGCCATAAAATAAAACTATCCAAGACTTGAAAATGAAGAACTTTGTATAAAATAAAGATGGAATAAACAGTAAAAATAAAGAAGGTGGCTAACGGAAAAGAAAACTTAAAGAAACAAGGAAAGCAAATCCTAAAATTAACTCTAAAACTATTCTACTCTAGATTACCTCTCTCTTTCAATTGTCATCATTTTCTATTTATATACTATATACAAATTTAGGGGTACAATGGTAATTTTCCATCATAAATGAGTTGGCATTGTTTGGCCACTTGTTTTCATTTTATTTGCTGCAGAGAAGATATTTTTACGTCACCCGTTTTCTAGTATACTTGACTATGTGACGTGGCTCGACGTGTGTCTTCCAGAAGGTTGGCACGGTGTCTGTCGATCTTATCGTTTCGAAGCAGATAAAACACTAACACCCGACATCCTACGTGTCCAGACGACTGGTGACTCGGTCTGCAAATTGAAAGTGGTCCAGTCTCCTTTAGCCCATTTTCAGCCCATTTTTCACTGAAACGACTGAGTTTCATCCGAATTTAATTTACCTGCACATTAAAGAATTTTAATTAAATAAAGGGAATAATTAGAAAAATAAATTGGGGATTTAAATAATTAATTAGAAAATTAAGCACAAATAATTCTATTTTCATAGAATTATCATGACTTACAATCTGGCATTATCATCATGTAGATAGTGTAGTTATCTACTTGCTTGCATAATTTTCTTATTGAACTAGTTGAGCTCACCCTTTCTTTTCCCCCTTCTATAGAGCACTTTTAATAGCTAGAGAGCGGTTGAGAACTTACATTCTGACATCCACTGCTTCCTATCAATTGAAAGGTATACACATTCGTATGTTTTGTACCTAAACATGTAACAGCACAGTAATGAATACGGATGTACTATCAGGGATGTAATTGCTTGTAAAATGTGTAAGGTCATGTAAATACACATTATGAAATATAAGTATTTACAGTTATATGATAGAGGATCCTTATATGTGAATGTGATAAGAAATGAATGATGAGGTAGGTAACATGATATGACTAATGCCGAATCATATCCCAATTGTTAATAAGATGGTCACAAAGGGAAAAAGGTAAAGAAAAGCGAAAAATTCCAAAGGTCTTCGTCTTTGGTCAGCATAACTTTTTGGCTTGCTCTAAGTTGTTCTCAATCTTTCACAGATCAGTTGAACATCCTCAGAGGCTTGCTTTAGCAAGTCGGGAGCAAATATCTTTCTTTCACCCACTCCTTCCCATCCAATCGGAGAACGACACCTTCGACTATACAGAGCTTCATACAGTGCCATTTTGATACTCGAGTGATAACTATTATTGTATGCAAACTCCGCTTGCGGAAAATGATCATCCCAAAAGCCTTTAAAATCCTATGCACATGCTCTCAACATTTCTTTCAGTGTCTGAATGGTTCTCTCTGCTTAACCATTTGTCTGACGATGGAAAGTCGTGCTAAAATTCAATTGGGTCCCCATGGCTTCTTGGAAATGTTCCCAAAAGTGGGAAGTAAATCGGGAATCATTGTCAAACACAATGGTCACTGGTACGCCATGTAGTCTTACAATCTCCCATACGTATAGATTCACCATTGCACTCAAAGTATCAGTAGACTTCGCAGCTAGAAAGTGGGCGATCTTTGTTAATCTATCAACGATCACCCAAATCGCATCATAGTTTCTATGGGTCTTCTGTAAACCCATAATGAAATCCATGGTGACATGCTCTCATTTCCATATTGGTATTGGTAGAGGTTGTAGTAATCCTGTAGGCTTTTAATACTCTACCTTAATTTGCTGACACACAAGACATCTAGCTACAAATTTGGCTACATCTTTCTTTATACCTCACTGCCAATAAACCTTCCGTAAATTCTGATACATTTTATTACTTCCCAGGTGTAAAGTATACCTCGAGGAATGAGCTTTTGATAATATCAATTTCTTTAACTGTGGATCATTGGGAACATAAATTCTACCTCTGAACCTCAATAGATCATCAATGCTGATTTCAAAATCTATCACAGTACATAACTGAATCTGACTAGTCATATCTATTAAATACTTATCAGTACGTTGAGTTTATCGAATTTTGCCAATCAAATTTGGTTCTATCCTCAGGATAGCTATCATAGCATAACTGACAGTGTTAGATGGTTCAATGTCTAAGTTGAGGCTTGCAAAATGTTTCAACAACTCGTATTCCTAAATCATCATATAAGATACCATCCTGATATTCTTTCTGCTTAAAGCATCTGCTACTACATTCGCCTTCCCTTTGTGGTAGAGAATCTCACTGTCGCAGTCCTTCAGAAGCTCTATCCATCTCTTTTGCCTCATATTCAACTCTTTCTGTAAGAATAAGTACTTGAGGCTTTTATGATCAATGAAGATTTGAAACTTCTCTCCATATAGATAATGGGGCTATATTTTCAGTGCAAACATCACGACTGCCAATTCCAAATCGTGGGTCAGATAGCTTTTTCCATGGTCTTTTAATTGTTGGGAACTATAAGCAACTACTTTCCCGTTTTGCTTCAACACACATCCCAGACCTTGACCAAAAGCATCTGTATACACCGAGAAGCCTCATGAACTAGCGGGTATAGTTAAAATAGGTGCGGTGGTCAGTCTATGTTTCATTCCTGAAAGCTTCCTTCATAAGAATCACTCCACTCAAATTTAACATTCTTCCTCGTAAACCAAGTTAAAGGAACAGCCAACTTAGAGAAACCCTCGACAAACCTCTATAGTATCCAGCCAAAACTAGAAAGTTTTGAATCTCAGTGACAGCCTTGGGCCTTTCCCATTGAACTATAGCCTCGATCTTAGACGGATCCATAGACACCCCATCCTTTGACATTACGTGACCCAGGAATGCTATCTGATCCAACCAGAAATCACACTTGCTGAGCTTGGCATATAACTTCTTCTCCTTGAGGGTTTGCAGAACTATTCTCAAATGCTGCTCATGATCTTTTCTAGACTTAGAGTACACTAGGATATCATTGATGAACACTATGATAAATCTATCCAAATACGGCTTGAGTACTTCGTTCATCAATGCCATGAAAGCTGTAAGAGCATTCGTTAACCCGAAAGACATAACCAAAAACTCATAATGTTCGTATTAAGTATTGAAGGCTGTCTTGGGTACATCTTCACTTCTAATCTATAACTGATGGTACCTTGATCTCATATCAATCTTGAAAAAGATTTGTGTTCCTCGCAGTTGGTCAAGCGAATCATCTATACATGGTAGGAGATACTTGTTCTTGATGGTAGCTTTGTTGAGCAATCTATAATCAATGCACAGCTTGAGACTCTTAACTTTCTTTTTAACGAACAACACCAGTGCACCCCATGGTGAAACACACGGTCTGATAAACCCCATTATCTAATAATTTTTGTAATTGATTCCTGAACTCCTCTAACTCAACCGGGACTATTTTGTACAGTGGTTTGGATATCGGCTCAGTACCAGGCACCAAATCGATATAGAACTCTATCTCTCTATCTGGAGGTAAGCCTGATATGTTATCTGGGAATACGTCGAGAAACTCCCTAACCACGGGAATATCACTCAACACTGGACTTGCCTTATCCGTATCGATTACATAGGCAATGTAACCTTCAAAATATTATCCGAATAGTTAGTAAGAACTACACAATTAAATCTACCAATCCTCTTTCATTACTTTTCAAAAAAACTTACAACATATTCTTCAGGAAAATAAAAGGTGACTATCCTATTGTGACAATCAAGGATAGCTTGATTTGCTGGTAACCAGTCCATGCCCAATATCACATCAAAATCATACATATCTAATAGGATTAGGTCTACTAATATATTTCTGTCTCCTACTTTAAGTTTACAATCCTTATATACTTGTTCTGTCATTCAGCTATCTTTCTTTGGTGTCCTAATCAATATTTTCTTTCCTAATGGTTTAGGTTGTACAAAAGAAGATAATTTACATAGAAACACTGAGGATATAAACGAATGGGTTGCACCAGAATCAAATAAAACCACTACTTTAATATCAAAGATCAAAATATAACCTTTAAATGATTCAGACGGTGCATCAGTAGCCTCATGCTTAAGAGCGTATACTCGCCTCTGTCCTGCAACCTACTTCCCTTTTTCTTCCACTGTAGCCTTCCTCTTCTGAGTATAGGTAGCAACAGGTGCCCTCAATTGTTCTGTGTTTTTTTGCTGGGCCGAGTCGGTATTCTTTGGACAATCTCTGACCAAGTACTCTGTTTTACCACATCTGAAGCAAACCTCAATCCTCAAATAGCAGGGCCTATTACGATGATTGTTCCCACAAAACTTACACCTCTATACAATAGGTCGAGGTCCTCTAATCATAATGCCCTTGGTTGGAGCTGAGGCCGGATAAATATGAGGCTTAACAATTCTACCCCGTGACTCATCAAAATTCTTCTATCACTTAACAAATGGCCTCCTGCCCTCTCTAACTCTTCTATCCTCAACTAACCTCTTCTGATCTCGGTCCTTACCTTTGCCTACCTTACTAAACTCAGAGGCATGCATCTCATAGTCCTGTTTACATAGCTGGGCCCGGTGAACTACCTCCTTATAGATGCTGATATCCAACGGGACCAGACGGGCTCGAATCAAAGGCCTTAATCCATCAATAAATTTTTGGACCTTTCTCACTTCATTACTCATAATGTCCATATTATATCTTCCCAGAGAGGTGAACTTGGATTCATACTCATCCCCAGATTTATTCCCTTGAGTTAAGTTCAAGAATTCTGCATGTAATCTTCTCTGGGTCATATTCGAAATGTATTATCTCCAAAAAACATCTAGGAAGATGTCCCATGAAATCACTCAATGTCTAGCCCTTAAGATTGGGCGAATAGACTTCTATCAATGTTCCTCTCCTTTCAACATAAAGGCAGCGAATGCCACTTTCTCTGTGGTCGAACACCGAAAGAACCCATATAACTTCTCCATTCTGTTAATCTAATCATTTGTTATTACTAGGTTCTTAACCCTACTAAATGATGGTGGCTTCAGCTTCTGAAATTGTCTCAGTTTGTCAAGTTTGTAATCATACCCGTGATTATCACCACTCTGCTGTGAGGCTATTGGCGTCGATGATTGCGGTACAGGTGGAGTCTGTTACAATGTAGTAGGTAGAGATGTAGAAGGTTCTTTTATCGATGGCATCGACGTTGTCTGAGCAGGCGTAGGTGTATTAGGTGTGGCTACTAGAGTAGTCGTTACAGCCTAGGCAGCAGTACCCGATACATTATCTGTAAGACGCGTAATTGAAGAAGTAATCTTTATGATTTTGTGATGTATAGACAAGTCACAAATGATATAAATTATGAGGAATAAATGATTAAGTAAATCAATTACCAATGTAACAGTGATCTGGGATGAAAGTGCAGCAGAACTGCTTCTGAAAAGGAGCAGATCGATCTCACTGGCAATACAGATTGATATTATAGGTTGAATATGCAATATTTCAAAATCTGCAAGGGGCAGATCGATCCTTTAATAAGAGCATATTGATCCCTCAATGATGCAGATCGATCTTGAGCAAGTTTTGGCTGAAGTAGATCGATTTCAATAAGGCTCAGGTTGCAATAGATCGATCTCATTGTAAGGCCAGATCGATATCCTTAAGGTTCTGAGTTATGCAGATCAATCTCATGCTTAGGGAAAGATCGATCTCATTTGGCCTGAAAGGTCGGTTCTGAGGAGAAACGTGCAGGGAAGATTGATCTCATGTAGTTAGCAGATCGATCTCTATGAGCTAATTCTATAAATACAAGGCTCTACACTTTAGTTTTTCCTGAGAAACACTATTCCATTCAATAACTAAAGCTAAACCTAACCTTTCAACACTAGAAAACTTCAGTTCACAATCAGTTTTGAGTGGGATTCAGTTAAGCAAAAATTATTCTTAGTGAAAAGGAGTACAACATACTTGAAAACAAGAAGTTGGAATCAAAGATTAGAAGAGCAAGGAGGATTTTACCAATTTTGGAGAAAAAGAGAAAAGTTCAAGCTAGGTAAGGTTCAATCCACCACTTTGATATATGTTAATCTAGGTGTATTAGTGAGTTAATTGGTATAAGTTTAAAATGTTGAAAAGAAAAGGATCATGAAAAATGAGCATGACCTAGCTATTGGCATGAAAATGAGAAAATGATGAGGAAGTTATGTTAGCATGAATTAAGTGATGGAATATGCATGTATGGAAGATTGTAAGGTGGTTCTATGAAATACTTAAATTGGAAAGGAGGAGAAATGAAGATAGATATGTGAAAAATATGGTATAATACCATAATGAAAGAAAGTGATGAGATTAATGTATTTAATTAAGATTTGGAAAATGAAACAAGTATATTATGGTATACTAACACAGATAATTATAACAGCTTCAAAAATCACCGTGGAAGCTGATCGGACTGTGAGAGTGAGCAGCACCGAGGAAGAGAGGTCACGTGACGTGATCCGAGGTAAGGAAATTTCGTGAGTAGCTAGAGATAGCTACACGTATTTCGAATAGAATTTTAATAATTATATGATATATGAATTCCCATGAATAGGCATGTTGTTGTGATAGGGACTAAAGAGGATAAGTGTGATTTTATCCAAAAATAGGGTGAAAAGGCCTTAGAAGCATGTTGTGACTAATATTCACAGTTGCATGATAGAATGGCTAATGTTTTCATGTATATGCAAAAATAGCACACTTGAGTGCCTATTTGACTTGAATTGGGTGAATTATGATTTGAATAAGTCATCTATCGGGGTTTGTGTGAAAACCATAAGTGTTAGAGAATACTCGTACTTGATTTTGAGATATGAATCACTTAGTACTTGAGTGTATTCTCGTACTAAAATTTAATTTGATTTATGTATGTTAGAGTACTGGGAGCATTGCTCGTACTCAGATTTATTGATTGTTGCATTATAGAGTATTGGGAGCTTTGCTCATACTCGTGTTTTTACATGACATAGTGCTGGGAGCATTACTTGCACTAGAGTTATGTTATTGTGATATGGTCGTGTTGGGAGTTTACTCGCTTGTTCCAGTTTTAAAAAGAGCATGAAACAACCGTGTTGGGAGCCTGTGCTGACTGTGTGTCGCACCGGTAAATATATATATATATATATGCTCACACGTGCAATATTTTGAGATAAGGCCAAGGGCTATCGAAAATAAAACCCATGGTATGAGGACTAAGATTCATGGCGAGCATCCCGACTATGTGGTATATCTAAGGTATGAGGACTAAGACTCATGGCGAGTATCTCATCTTGAGATAGGATCCATGGAGTACTGTGTATGTCACATGAAGTATGCTATACCGTGAGTACTTGAATGTACTTGGATAGGACTTTAGCAGTGGGAGTGGGATCCAGTGGGATCTGGTGTGCTCCGGGATCAGGTCCTCAGTTGAGAGCTAACGGTAGAGATTTTTAACCCACCTCCCATTACAACAATTGTGAGACCCAGCACACCGAGTACTGTGTTGCCAAGGATCACGAAAAATGAGTTTTGATCATAATCTTAGAACATGTAGTCGTCTATCTCGTTTTCTTTTCATGCAATGTAAATTGAGATTTCTTGAATGAACTACCACATGGTTTTGTGATATGAACATGTGAATTTGTGAATTGTGAAAAGGGTAACTCGAGGGATGGGTGAGGCCCAGTTTTCCATGTTTTTAAACATGATGAATGTCATATTATTTGGATTTAATTGAATGGCATGATAAATGCGAGATTTATGAAATTACATGAGAAATGCAGTTTTATTTATAAAATGTTGAGGTTGTTAAACCAGCATATTTCCAGTTTTATAACTGATGTTTTGTATCTATACATATATTGCATAAAAACTTTAAGCAAGATGCATGCTTTAGATACAAATAGACAAGGAAATGATTTCCAGGCATAAGCATTGTATTTTGTACATAGTGTGGTTATCTACTTGCTTGCTTGATTTCCTTACTGAGCTGTGAGCTCGCCCATTTTTTAGTTCCCTTCTTTACAGAGCATCCATAGTAGCTGGACACAGTTGAGAACTAGTAGACTTGGATCCGCTGCCTATCCATCTTACGAGAGGTATACACACTTGACATTTTGTACTGAACATTGTAATAACACAGTTATGTAAATGAATGTATAGCCGGGGATGTATATGTACAAATAATTGTATTAATGTATAAGAGCTTACATTATCGAAAAGAATATTAAATTGTATGCATGTTATAAATGAATGTGAATGGGTGACTAATATCGAATCACAGCCTAACGTTTGATGTGATTAATGACAGAAAGAAAGGTAAGTAAAATTCAAAAAATATATGGTGATTTTAAATAAGTCACATGTGAGGGAAGTGCATGACAGAGTGGTATCAGAGCAGTGTAGGTCTGATGTGAATCGATATTAGTAATTAGGAAAGTGTATATCCCCATAGTACTATGCTTTGTTCAGTTACAATTGTGTATACGAGATGGAAATCAGACTAATTAATGGTTATAAATGCAGATATTTATCTATTATGGTTAATACTCACTATGGTGGAGGTGTTAGAGGTAGGCCAGAGACCCAAGATACCGATCCCATTAAGGTACCCGAGAGTACCGAGGCACATTTTGAGAGATTCGAGCATCGCCTGGAGACCATAGTAGAGATACTAGCACAGACTATGTCAGGAACACAGGGACAGGATGCAGAGACTGAGCTTGGAGAGGCAGCTGCACCTGGTACGCCTTCATAGCCAACTCATGTGCCACAGCCTACAGATACACCTACACCCCCACCAATTCAAGATATGCCGTCTCATGTTGCTCCACGATAGGGCGGTAATGTTTTGGGGGTATGGTTGGGATCTTGACAGACTCAGACAATTCCAAAAGCTTGTATCTCTAATTTTTTGTGGGATTAAAAACCCAGTTTTGGCGGAGGAGTAGATAGGAGAGATGGAGAAGTTGTACGGATTCTTTGTATGTACGACTTCAGAGATGGTCACATTTGTTGCGTTCCTACTGAAAGGTACGACAGAGCATTGGTGGAAGTCCACTTGACCCATGTTGAGAGCCTGACATACAAAGATCAGTTAGGAGATATTTTTAGATGCCTTCAGGAGGCAGTTTATTCCACGTCTCAGCGGAGGCTGCAAGCTGAATTTTTGGGGTTAAGCCAGGGGAGTCATTCAGTAGATGATTATGAGACCAGATTTCTATTCCTAGGGAGGTATGACCCTGACACCATGAGTAGTGAGACCAGGAAGGTCTGTAAATTCATTGATGGATTGAGACTAGTATTGCGGTCTAAACTAGTTTCATTTAACATCTCTACCTATGATGAGGCAATGCACAGGGTGTAACACTGTGAACAAGATTATGATAGGAGTGTCTTAGAGTTCAGGACAGTCGAAAAGGGTAGAGATCGAGATAGGAAGAGGCTGGTTAATGATAATACCCAAGGTTTCGAATATCGAAGAGGGATGAGACTCTTCGATAAGAGACCAAAGATCGAGGAAGTACAGGAGAAGACTGTTAGATCTCCTGCATACTCGGCTATAGCTTCAGCTAGAGGAGTAGTGATTGGAGGGTCGAGGCCTACCACTGAGCAGTGTAGTAGGTGTGGTAGATTCCATGGAGGTAGACCTTGTCTTGTTTCTAGCGGTTTGTGCTTAAGATGTGGGAAGCCAGGACACATGGCCAGAGTATGTCAAGAGGTTATGGATATTGCCCCACAGAAGGGTAAAGAGCTAGAGAGAGCTCTAGCTAATATGTCTGCTCCGAGGAGGAGAGCGACAACAGAGGAGAAAGGGAAACAGGTTATTGGACGAGGGCGAGTACATGCCTTGGACCAAGGGACAGCCGATGCTTCGTCGGATGTGAGTAGAGGTAACATCCTGATATATGATTTAAAAGTACATGTTTTGATTGATCTTGGTGCCACGCATTCATTTGTATCGCCTTCATTTGCATGTAAGTTAGAAAAACATGTAGTGCGTACATCCTTGAGTAGGGTGATGTTGATTAGTACACCTATGAATAATAGTCATCTAGTGGAATATATGTTAAATGATTATAAGTTAAGAGTAGTGGAAAAGGACATGACAACCAATCTAATACTGTTAAGTATGAGTGATTTTGATGTAATCTTAGGAATGGATTGGTTATCTGTAAACCATGCTGTGTTAGATTGTTATGCTAAGACAGTTATGTTTCCTAACCTTGAAAAATATGTTGTAAAGTTTGATGAAAAGAAATAAAAGTAGTAGTTGTGATTACAATAAATAATGTACTATGTTGACTGAGAAATAGATATGTTGAAGGTTTTATTGCATACGTGATTGATACGGATAAGGTACATCCGAAGTTGGAAGATATTCCTGTGGTTAAAGAGATCCCATATGTCTTTTCGGATGAATTACCAGGGTTGCCACCAGACAGAGAGATGGAGTTCTATATAGGCTTGATGTATGGTATTGAACCTATATGGAAACAACCATATTGCATGGCCATAGTTGAGCTAGAGGAGCTCAAGAGACAGTTATAAGAGTTATTGGATAGGGGTTTCATCAGACCGAGTGTTTCACCTTGGGGAGCACCGTTGTTGTTTGTGAGGAAGAATGATGAAAGCCTCCGATTATGTATAGATTACAGATTATTGAATAAGGCAACTATCAAGAATAGGTATCCCCTTACACACATAGATTATTTGTTGGATCAGCTCTGGGGAGCGTAGGTCTTTTCTAAGATTGATCTGAGGTCTGGGTATCATCAGCTGAGAGTTCAGAGTGGAGACGTGTCCAAGACAGCATTTAGGACCCAATATGGCCACTATAAGTTTTTGGTTATGCCATTCGGATTAATGAATACTCTTGCAGCTTTCACGGCTTTGATGAACGATGTGTTCAAGCTATATTTAAACCAGTTCGTTATCATCTTCATCGATGACATATTGGTATATTCGAAATCCGAGGAAGAGTATGAGAAGCACCTTAGGGTTGTACTGCAGACTTTATGAGAGCAGAAGTTGTATGCTAAACTCAATAAGTGTGATTTTTGGTTATCACATATCTCATTTTTGGGACACGTTGTGTCGAAGGATGGTGTATCAGTAGACCCATCCAAGATTGAGGTTGTAGTTCAGTAGGAATAGCAGAGGACAGTCACCGAGATTAAAAGTTTTTTGGGTTTAGTAGGGTATTATCAAAGATTCATAGAAGGATTTTTGAAGTTAGCTGCTCCGTTGACACGTCTCACTTAGAAGAGTGTAGCTTTTATGTGGGATGAAGATTGTGAGAAGAGTTTTCAGGAGTTGAAGAGTTGATTGACCACCGCTCTGATTCTCACTATCCCTACTAGCTTAGGAGGATTTTTAGTATATACCGATGATTTGCCTCAGGGACTGGGTTGTGTATTGATATAGAATGAGAGGGTAGTTGCTTATGGATCCAGACAGCTGAAGGATCATGAAAAGAACTAGCCAACCCACGATTTGGAGTTAGCAGCAGTAGTGTTTGCATTGAAAGTGTGGTGCCACTACTTGTATGATGAAAAGTTCCAGATTTTTATCGACCACAAAAGCCTTAAGTATCTATTCTCATAGAAAGAATTGAACATGAGACAGAGAAGATGGCTAGAGCTTCTAAAAGACTATGATTGTGAGATACCTTATCATCTAGGTAAGGCTAATGTTGTAGCTGATGCGTTGAGCAGGAAAAGCCTTAGGATAGTATCGTATATGATGGTCAGGGAACATGAGTTGCTAGAGCAGTTTGCTAGCCTAAGTTTGGGAGTTTTGCCTTTTGATATGGATACGGACCATGTGATTGCTAGTCTACACTTAGAGCCGGATCTGTTGGATAGGATCAGACAGGCTCAACAGACTGATCTATATTGCATTGATATGACTAGTCAGATATAGAAGGGCACAATGACTGATTTTGAGATAAGTTGATATGGACTTCTGAGGTTCAAAAGCAGATTGTGTGTTCCCAAGGACCCAGAGCTCAAGAGATTGATATTGACGGAAGCTCATTCGTCGAGGTACGCGCTACATCTGGGGAGTAATAAGATGTATCAGAATCTTCAGAAGGTGTATAGGTGGTCAGGTATAAACAGAGATGTGGCAGAATTCATAGCAAGATGTCTCGTATGTCAGCAGGTGAAGGTAGAGTATCAAAAACCTGCAGGGTTATTTAAGCCTCTACCTATACCGACATAGAAATGAGAGCATATCACCATGGATTTTGTGATGGGTTTACCGAGGACCCGAAGGAATCACGATGTGATATGGGTGATAGTTGATAGACTGACGAAGTCAGCCCACTTTCTAGCTATGAGAGTTTCCGATACTCTGAGTTCATTAGCAGAACTATGTGTACGCGAGGTAGTGAGGTTACATGGTGTTCCAATGAGCATTGTTTTGGATAAGGATTCCCGCTTCATTTCCCATTTTGGGAATATTTTCAGGAAGCCATGGGAACCAGTTGATTTTGAGCACCGCTTATCATCCTCAGACAGATGGTCAATCAGAGAGGACTATACTGACTCTAGAGGCTATGTTGAGAGTGTGTGTGCTGGATTTTAGAGGCTCATGGGATGATCATTTTTCACTAGCCGAATTCGCCTACAACAATAGTTATCATGCGAGTATCAGGATGGATGGCACCGTATGAGGCTTTGTATGGTCGTAGATGTCGTTCCCCTATCAGATGGGAAGAAGTGGGTGACAGGAAGATTTTTGCTCCTGACTTGGTTATACAGGCCTCTGAGGATGTCTAGTTGATTGTTGAGAGATTGAGGATAGCTCAGAGTAGACAGAAAAGCTATGCTGACAAGAGACAGAGACCACTTGAGTTCGCAGTTGGTGAGTCAGTATTTTTAAAGGTTTCTCCTTCCAAGGGTATAGCGAGATTTAGGAAGAGAGGTGAGTTGAGTCCTCGTTACATTGGACCCTTTGAAATACTGGACAGAGTGGGAGATAAGGCATACAGATTGGCTTTGCCACCAAAATTATCGGGAGTGTATAATGTCTTCCACATTTCGATGCTGAGGAAGTATCATTCAGATCCAAATCATGTGATGCGGTATGAGCCATTGGAGCTCAAAGATGATTTGACATATGTAGAGAAACCGATACAGATACTGGATAGAAAGGAGAAAGTCTTGAGAAATGAGACTATCGAGTTAGTAAAGATTCTCTGGCAGCATCACTCTTTAGAGGAAGCTACTTGGGAACTAGAGAGTCTGATGCGAGAGAAATACCCCCAGTTGTTTACAGATTAACTTGGTTCTAATTTGGAGGACCAAATTTCTTAAGGTGGGGAGGATTGTAAGACCCGTAATTATATAAGTAATCTTTATGATTTTGTGATGTATAGACAAGTCACAAATTATATAAATCATAAGGAATGGATGGTTAAGTAAATCAAATACCAATGTAACAATGATTTGGGATGAAAGTGCAGCAGAACTGCTCCTAAAGAGGAGCAGATCAATCTCCTTGGAAAAATAGATCGATCTCATTGGTTGAATATGCAAGATTTCAACATCTGCAAGAGGCAGATAGATCCCTTAACACGATCAGATCGATCCCTCAATGATGCAAATCGATCTTATGCAAGTTTTGGCTGAAGCAGAACGATTTCCTTAAGGTTCGGGTTACAACAGATCAATCTCATTGTAAGGCCAGATCGATCTCCTTAAGGTTCTGAGTTATGCAGATCGATCTGATACGTATGGAGTAGATTGATCTCATTTGGCCTGAAAGGTCAGTTCTAAGGAGAAAAGTGTAGGGAAGATCGATCTCATGTAGTTAGCATATCGATCTCTATGAGCCAATTCTATAAATACAGGGCTTTGCACTTCAGTTTTTCTCGAGAAACACTATTCCATTCAATAACTAAAGCTAAACCTAACCTTTCAACACTAGAAAACTTCAGTTCACAATCAGTTTTGAGTGGGATTCAGTTAAGCAAAAATTGTTCTTAGTGAAGAGGAGAACAACATACTTGGAAACAAGAAGTTGGAATCAAAGATTGGAAAAGCAAGGAGAATTTTACCAACTTTGGAGAAAAAGAAGAAAGTTCAAGCTAGGTAAGGTTCAATACACCACTTTGATATATGTTAATTTAGGTGTATTAGTGAGCTAATTGGTATAAGTTTAAATTGTTGAAAACAAAAGGATCATGAAAAATGAGCATGACCTAGCTATTAGCATGAAAATGAGAAAATGATGAGGAAGTTGTGTTAGCATGAATTAAGTGATGGAATATGCATGCATGGAAGATTGTAACGTGGTTCTATGAAATACTTAAATTGGAAATAAGGAGAAATGAAGATAGATATGTGAAAAATATGGTATAATACCATAATGAAAGAAAGTGATGAGATTAATGTATTTAATTAAGATTTGGAAAATGAAACAAGTATATTACAGTATACTAACACAGATAATTATAACAGCTTCGAAAATCACTGTGAAAGCTGATCGAACTGCGAGAGTGAGCAGCACCGAGGAAGAGAGGTCACGTGATGTGATCCGAGGTAAGGGAATTTCGTGAGTTACTAAAGATAGCTACACGTATTTCAAATAGAATTTTAATAATTATACGATATATGAATTCTCGTGAATAGGCATGTTATTGTGATAGGGACTAAAGATGATAAGTGTGATTTTATCCAAAAATAGGGTGAAAAAGCCTTAGAAGCATGTTGTGACTAATATTCAAAGTTGTATGATAGAATGGGTAATGTTTTCATGTATATGCGAAAACAGCACACTTGAGTGCCTATTTGACTTGAATTGGGTGAATTATGATTTGAATAAGTCATCTATCGGGGTTTGTGTGAAAACCATAAGTGTTAGAGAATACTCGCACTTGATTTTGAGATATGCATCACTTAGTACTTGAGTGTATTCTCGTACTAAAATTTAATGCGATTTATGCATGTTAGAGTACTAGGTGCATTGCTCGTACTCAGATTTATTGATTGATCCATTATAGAGTATTGGGAGCTTTGCTCATACTCAGTTTTACATGATAGAGTACTAGGAGCTTAGCTCGTACTCAGTTTTCATTGAATCATACATCATAAAGTATTGAGAGCTTTGCTCATACTCATATTTTTACATGACATAGTGCTGGGAGCATTGCTCGCACTAGAGTCATGTCATTGTGACACGGTCGTGTTGGGAGTTTACTCGCACGTACTAGTTTTGAAAAGAGCATGAAACAGCCGTGTTGGGAGCCTGTGCTGAATGTGTGTCGCACTAATATATATATATATATATATATATATATATATATTCTCACACATGCAATATTTTGAGATAAGGCCGAGGGCTATCGAAAATAGAACCCATGGTATGAGGACTAAGACTCATGGCGAGCATCCCATCTTGAGATCGATCCATAGAGTACTGTGTACCATGTATGTCACATGGAGTATGTTGTACTGTGAGTACTTGAATGTACTTGGATAGGACTGATTAGCAGTGGGAGTGGGATCTAGTGGGATCTGGTGTGCTCTGGGATCAGGTCCTCAGTTGAGAGCTGACGGTAGAGATTTGACCCACCTCCCATTACAGTAATTGTGAGACCCGGCACACCGAGTACTGTTAGCCAGGGATCATGAAAAATGAGTTATGATCATAATCTTGGAACATGTAGTCACCTATCTCGTTTTCTTTTCATGCAATGTAAATTGAGATTTCTTGAATGAACTACCACATGGTTTTGTGATATGAACATGTGAATTTTTGAATTATGAAAAGGGTAACCCGAGGGATGGGTGAGGCCCAGTTTTCCATGTTTTTAAACATGATGAATGTTATATTGTTTGGATTTAATTGAATGGCATGATAAATGCGAGATTTATGAAATTACATGAGAAATGCAGTGTTATGCATAAAATGCTGAGGTTGTTAAACCAGTATATTTCCAGTTTTATAACTGATGTTTTATATCTATACATATATTGCATAAAAGCTTTAAGCAAGATACATGCTTTAGATACGAATAGACAAGGAAATGATTTCCAGGCATAAACATTGTATTTTGTAAATAGTGTGGTTATCTACTTGATTGCCTGATTTCCTTACTGAGCTGTGAGCTCACCCCCTTTTTATTTCCCCTCTTTACAGAGCATCAACAGTAGGTGGACACGGCTAAGAACTAGTAGACTTGGATCCGCTGCCTATCCATCTTACGAGAGGTATACACACTTGACATTTTGTACTGAACATTGTAACAGCATAGTTATGTAAATGAATGTACGGTCGGGGATGTATATGTACAAATAATTGTATTCATGTATAAGAGCTTACATTACCGAAAAGAATATTAAATTGTATGCATGTTATAAATGAATATGAATGAGTGACTAATATCGAATCACAGCCCAACGTTTAACGTGAGTAATGACAGAAGGAAAGGTAAGTAAAATTCGAATAATTTGTGGTGATTTTGGATAAGTCACGTGTGAGGGAGGGGCGTGACATTATCCAACCTCGCCATTACTTGCCCAATTAAATTCATTATCGATTCCATGCCACGTTCCAAACTGGTGATTCGAGCTTCGGAGCCCTCAATAGATTATGTGCAGTCCGTTCAGATAGGGAACCATCCCGTCTTTCAGACCATTCCTCATGGCTTCGGGATGACGTGCCCCCTCGTCTACTCGGTTGATCGCAAGGTCTACCAGTTATAAATAACTGTTTTCCCTACATTCAGTAGCAATTTTTAGAAAAATATAGCCAGGTATACTTAAATGTATATAAACAATGTACAATAACGTTGAGGATGTAAACTTTCCTAATTTTCTTTAACTCCAATCATAGACTCATATTAGACCAACCATGCTCTAATACCAACTTCTGTAATGACCCAGTTTACGTACAATTTGGTTGGGCTATGCGTCGATGCTAGATCAATATAGTGAATTTCCATATCATTTATATGTAAGCATAATATAAAGTTAGCATCCTTGATTTAAAATCAGAAGGATATTTTCCAATTAATCAGAATTATCGTTCAATTACAAAATAACTACGTTTACATCCCCAGCTACATTTCATAAACATTACTGTACTTACAAAAATTTTAGATACAAAAGAATGTCTACTCTGGGTATGCCTTTCACGTAGAAAAAAACTCTGACGTATGGCTGCATAAAATAATCCTACTTACAGTTGGTGGTCCTAGCTACTGGAGTTACTTTTTGGAGGAAAGTAAGGAATGAGCTCATCGTGCTTAGTAAGAAAAAGAGTGTGGCAGGTAGATAAATACACTAACTAATATGTGCATAAAAAGGATAATTATACAGAATGTACAAAGCCTTTGGCATGAAGTAAAAATTAGAGTCGAAATACGATAACAGTATCAGTCTCAGTAGTGTAATCATTATGCTGAAATAATCATGAGTTCTAAGAGCTTTACATAGTAGGATATAATAATTTTCATGCGATAATACAGTTCATTCTATCAGTTTAGTAAAACAAATAGACGAGATAAGGCAGACATGCTAAGACTATAAGACCTCTAATTTTCGGTGTAATGTATATAATTATATGATGTACAAACAAGTTGAATTATATATGAATAATAAGAAATGAATGTTTTTGAGTTTTAAGAGTGAATGGAATGATAATTAGGTGTTGAAGTGATTGAGTATGAGTTTGAATAAGGAAATTACAGTAAGAAGGGTGTAGGATGAAGGCTAAAGTGATCCCATGCAAAGAGAGATCGATCTCATGGCCTGAAGAATGCAGAATCAAACATGTTGGAAGAGAGAAGATTGATCCCTCACTCAAGCAGATCGATCTCCCTTTAAGGCCAGATCGATCTCCTTAGCTCTTTGCCTGAGACAAATAGATCTTGTTCCATTGAAGCAGATCGATCCCATTCACTGAAGCAGATCGATCTCAAGCCTTCGATAAATCAATTTCATGCCTTCAAAATGTCATGAAAATGAGGGATTTGAGAGGACCAAATCAATTTTCACCCTATGCAAATCAATCTCATCAAGCCAATTCTATAAATATGGAGCAGTTGCATCTGTAATTCACAGCAAACAACTCAACCTTTCCATTTTCAATCCAAAACCTAGCTTTCTCACTCCAAAATCATCCTATTTTCATAGAGATTTGAGAAAATATCATTAGAGCAAAGTTGTTCCTTATAAAGAGAAGAACAACACACTTTGGAATCCAAGCTACATTAGTTGGATTTAAGCAGCAAATGTGTATTCCCATTTGGAGCAAGGAGGAAATCAAGCTAGGTGAGTTTCTAACACTCTAACCCAATTACATTTGTGTAGTTATTGATTTTAGAGTTTATTGGTATGTATATTAATGATAGAAACTACCTAGAAAACAATAAAGCAAGTGAGACCTAGATTGAATCTAGAGTGAGAAAATGTGATATAGTTGAGTTTATGATAAATGGGTTATGTTGAAGTGTTAGATGAGTAATATGCATGATTTTAAGATGATGGATTGAAGCCACATTGTTAGATTAGCTTAGTTAAGTGAATAAGTATATGAGGTGTTTGACAAAATGCCATAGTGAAGTAAATGATGAAATATAAACACTATAGGCTTAAATATCAATTTAGTAGGAATCATTGGATCTAAAAGAATCCAATAGACTCTCGAGATAAGAGTAGAGTAATCGAATGAGACCTTATAAGTGTTAATGGAGACTATAGGTTGAATTGACTATGGTAAACACAAGAGTTGTGTTATATGGGACTAAATTGACGTGAAACGTAATCTCCTGCAGTTTTGGAGAGTTCATTGGAGATGAATCGAATCGCGAGATCAAGCAGCTTTAAGGAAGTGGAATCACGCGACGCGATTCCAGGTAAGGGAATTTTGTAAGTATATAGAGATAGCTGCTCGTATTTTGTGGGTATATATGTCACGCCCTGGAAGTGCGGAAAATAGGGCTAATTTAAAACTTTTTACTCGTTAATTCACAATTAAAGGTGCATTCCTGTGCAGTGTCATACATCATCATAATTATCATTCCTCAGGATCTCATCAATAGAATTTATATATCATATCAAATACATTAATCCATCTCAAGTCAATTAATCCTACTACATCCCATATAATGTTATACATCAAGTGTCTGCAATTACAGTAATTGTCTGGGTACATGAAAAGATAAAAGATACCTTAAAATATAATATATGGCCTGGAGCTCAAGTCCTCCACTAGCCACTACTCCGTACGTCGCAGGGAAACCCTTTTCACTTGAAGAAATCTGGGGGGAAAAGAAAATAGGGTGAGCTTCTAAATCGCTCAGTAAAGGGGGTAAGGAACTCATTTCATAAACCAAAATGCACATCACAAAATGTTTATTTGTATGTGAAACTCATTTGAAAACCATAGCATGAAAGTACTCAAAACGACATTCTCATGTCTCAAGTCATGTGAAAACATGAAGTAAAAAGGCTCACTCTAGAGCAATAACAAAGCATGTGAAAATAATGCATTAAACGCTTTCTCAATGCACGTGAATAAAATCACTGAAATAGTAATGCACGTGGCACAGCCACTAAACACACGTGGCATAGCCACTGATTTAAATTCACACGTGGCATAGCCACAAAACACACGTGGCATGGCCACTGATTTAAAATCACTCGTGGCATGACCACTAAACACACGTGGCATAGCCACTGATTTAATTTCACTCGTGGCATAGCCACTAAACACACGTGGCATAGCCACTGATTTAATTTCACACGTGGCATAGCCACTATCTCACGTGGCAAAGCCACTGATTTAATTTCACACGTGGCATAGCCACTATCTCACGTGGCAAAGCCACTGATTTAAATTCACACGTGGCACAGCCACAGAATAGGGTTTCACGTGGCAACGGCCACCAAATTGGGTTTCTCACGTGGCAATGGCCACCAAATGGGGTATCACGTGGCAACGGCCACCAATAGGGTATCACGTGGCAACGGCCACCAATGGGGTTTCTCACGTGGCAATGGCCACCAAATGGGGTATCACGTGGCAACGGCCACCAAATGGGGTATCACGTGGCAACGGCCACCAATGGGGTATCACGTGGCAACGGCCACCAATGGGGTTTCTCACGTGGCAACGGCCACCAGGTATACGTGGCATAGCCACAGAATAGGTTATTCTCACGTTACCGAATGGAGAAGAAATTGGGCTTACATGCTACCAGAGCAATGCCCGGTGTGTACTCACCACTACACACCTAAGTCTTATCACATAAGACTGGTTTGCCTTCATGTAGAACTCATAGGGGTTTTTCACTCATAAAACTTAATTGAAAACCGTTTTGTACTCAACACAAAACGTAATAAAACCGAGTTCCAATCGGCAAAACACGCACACATTTCTCAAATCTCGATATTGCCTTAACGTAGAGCCCAATTCATTACTCACACAAAATTCAACGGTTTATAAAGCAATTTCACACTCAGCTTATAAACTCATAAAATTATGGGCTCCAACCGGCTATAAAAATCGTGTGCAATTAAATCTCAACACAACACTCAACATGCTTGTTTTATAAACCACAAATCATGCTATAATAGTTTACAAATCACATACACAAATGGTTTAGATTTCCCTTACCTCTTTGCACCTCGTATAATGCAATCGTTTCCCCCGTATCACGGACTAGCCTTGCATTCCACTCTGGAACTCCCGAGCTGTCCAAACGATGTTAAAACATCAATATTCAATTATCTCATCAACCTCAATTCTCAAAATCGAGCATAATTGCTCATAACACCTCAAATCCCTTGATTTCCGTAACTCTATCCTAAACTACACTCTCATTCACAACATCTCAACGTTCTACATTTCTAATACCAATTATCTATGCTAATTCACCACATTGTCTAAATTTTCATTTATAGCTCAAAATTCCTAAAATTACCAAAATTGCTAAATATGATTATCACTCCAACCACGTTGCAATTGCATCAATCCCTAATCATTTCTCAACTATTTCAACACAATGAGAACCACCAATATCATCAAAATCATCTCAAATATCAAGATCGAGGTTTAGAAATTACCCAAAGCTTGTGAGACGCACAACCCACGCCTCGATCCGATTCGTCCTTCGATTTCCAAGTATGTTGTTCTCCCTTTGATGAGGAACAACTTTCCTTCTTGCCACAACTCTTGATTTGGCCGAAAATGGGTTTTTGGATGAGTGAGAAAGTTAGGTTTTCGGTGGAAATGGGGTTGGAAGAGAGAGAAAGTGAGTTTACAGGAGAAAAATAGGGGTTCCTTATATAGGCTGAGGGTAGGAGATCGATCTGTCGAGGGGTGAGATCGATCTGCGTTTGAATTTTGGGGACGATCTGGGCAATTTTATGCCTAGGAGATCGATCTGTCGAGGGGTGAGATCGATCTCTTTATGGTTTTATGAGATCGATCTGCTCCTAAGGAGATCGATCTTCTCCCAAACAGAATTATTTGGAGATCGATCTCTTCCTCATGAGATCGATCTTTTCTCAAACAGAATCATAAGGAGATCGATCTCTTCCATTGGAGATCGATCTGCTCCTCAAATTCCTCCTTCCTTGTCATTTTTAACTCACCAGATCGATCTCTCCTTCTCCCAGATCGATCTGTCCTCAAACTTCATGCTTATTTTACACACTTAAAATATAAATCTCCAATTATAATTCCCACAATTCACTTAGCTCAATAAATTACACTTCAAATTCTCATTACATCATTAAAATATATCTAAAATTCTTAGATCTCACATCCTCCCGACCTTAAAAGAATTTGGTCCTCCAAATTTAACTCAACTAGTCAAATAGATGGGGGTATTTCTCCTTCATGAGACTTTCTAGTTCCCACGTTGCCTCTTCCATTGAGTGATGTTTCAACAAAACTTTCACTAATGGGATGCTCTTGGTTCTCAGTACCTTCTCCTTTCTATCAAGAATCCGGACGGGTTCCTCAGTGTAGCTCATATCCTCTTGAATGTCCATCTCGTCATACTCTATAACATGGGAAGGGTCCGAGTGGTACTTCCTCAACATAGACACATGAAAAATATTGTGTATTCCGGACATCTGTGGGGGTAATGCTAATCTGTAAGCTACCTCTCCCACTCTCTCAAGAATCTCGAATGGTCCTATGTATCGAGGACTCAATTTCCCTTTCTTCCCAAATCGCATGATACCCTTACTCGGTGATATTTTCAGAAATACTGCATCACCAACCTCAAACTCGAGTGGCCGTCTACGCACATCCACGTAGCTTTTCTGTCTACTTTGTGCAGCCTGTAACCTCTCACATATGAGTTTCACACTTTGCACGGCTTGCTCAACAAGCTCGGGGGCATTTATCTTTCTGTCACCGACTTCTTCCCAAGCTACAGGGGATCTACACCTCCTACCATATAGAGCCTCAAAAGGTGCCATTCCAATACTCGCATGATAGTTGTTATTGTATGCAAACTCTGCTAGGGGCAGGTGATCATCCCATGATCCCTTAAAATCCATCGTACACGCCCTCAATATATCCTCCAGGGTCTGAATAGTCCTCTCTGACTGACCATCTGTCTGAGGATGATAGGCGGTACTGAAACTCAATCGAGATCCCATGGACTCCTGAAATTGGGTCCAAAATCTAGAAGTAAATCGAGAATCTCTATCAGAAGTAATACTCACTGGAGCCCCATGTAATCTAGCTATCTCGCTGACATACAGTTCAGCTAAGGCATCCACAGTATCTGTGCTCTTGATGGCAAGGAAGTGGGCACTCTTGGTCAATCTATCCACAGTGACCCATATCGCGTCACGACCTCTTTGAGTCCTTGGTAAACCCATAATAAAGTCCATAGTGACATGCTCCCATTTCCATGTAGGTACAGGTAAAGGCTGTAGTAGTCCTCCGGGCTTCCGATGCTCAGCTTTCACTTGCTGGCATACTAAACACCTGGCCACATACTCTGCCACGTCTCGCTTCATACCACTCCACCAATACACCTTTCTCAAGTCTCGGTACATCTTAGTACTCCCTGGGTGCATGGTGTATCGCGAGCAGTGGGATTCTCTCAGTATCTGTCTCTTTAGGGTATCATCGTCCGGTACACAAATCCGTTCTCTGAACCTCAATAATCCATCCTCACTGATGGTGAGATCCGACTGCGAACTCTGTTCAGCTTAGCTAACCATATCTATCAATCTCTGATCACTGCGCTGTCCAGTTCTAATTTGATCCATGATCCTGGGCTCTATCCGCAGGCTAGCCAAAAATCCAGTCTCTACCTCTTTAACTCTGATCCGAAGTTCGGCGAACTGCTCCAGTAAATCCCATTCCCTGATCATCATAGCAGATATCATACTCTTCCTGCTCAGGGCATCAGCAACTACATTCGCCTTACCCGGATGATATAGAATCTCGCAGTCATAATCCTTAAGGAGTTCCATCCATCTCCTTTGTCTCATGTTTAACTCTTTCTGATCAAAAAGATATCTCAAACTCTTGTGATCAGTGAAGATCTGGAATCTTTCCCCATATAAGTAGTGTCGCTAGATCTTCAAAGCAAATACCACAGCAGCTAACTCCAAATCATGCGTGGGGTAACTCCGCTCATGGTCTTTCAGCTGTCGCGATCCATATGCGACCACTCTTCCGTGCTGCATAAGCACACACCCCAATCCTTGGTGAGATGCATCACTATACACCGAAAATCCTCCTGATCCCTCAGGAATAGTTAACACAGGTGCCGCTGTCAACCTCCTCTTTAATTCCTGAAAACTGAGCTCACATTGATCAGTCCATATAAATGGAGTCTCTTTACACGTGAGCTTAGTCAAAGGGGCGGCAATCCTTGAAAATCCTTCCACAAATCTTCTGTAATACCCTGCCAAACCAAGGAAGCTTCGCACCTCAGTGACTGTCCTCGGTCTCTCCCAATTAAGCACAGCCTCCACCTTGCTTGGGTCCACTGATACTCCTTCCTCTGAGAGTATATGACCAAGGAAAGCTATCCGGTTCAACCAAAACTCACACTTACTAAGCTTTCCATATAATTGCTTATCTCGGAGTATCTGAAGTACTAACCACAAATGCTGTGCATGCTCCTCATACAACCGAGAGTATACCAGGATATCATCAATAAAGACTATCACAAATTTATCCAGATAGTCTCTAAACACTTCATTCATCAACCTCATAAATGCTGCAGGGGCGTTCGTCAATCCAAAGGACATCACCAGGAATTCGTAATGGCCATACCTCGTCCTGAAGGCCGTCTTTGGAATATCTTCTTCCTTGATCCTCAATTGGTGATAGCCCGATCTCAAATCAATCTTAGAAAAGACTGATGCCCCTGTTAGCTGATCCAGTAGATCATCAATCCTGGGCAATGGGTATTTATTCTTCACCGTGGCTTTATTCAACAACCGGTAGTCTACACATAATCTGAGACTACCATCCTTCTTCTTAACAAATAGTACTGGCGCTCCCCACGGTGAAATACTGGGTCTAATAAACCCTTGATCCAGTAACTCCTGTAGTTGTCTCTTCAATTCCTCAAGTTCCACCAATGCCATCCTGTAGGGAGGTTTAGAGATCGGCTGAGTATCTGGTACCAAATCAATGGTAAACTCCAGCTCTCTCTCTGGTGGTAAACCTGGCAATTCATCTGGGAAAACATCCAGAAATTCACACACCACAGGTATATCCTCAATCCTCGGATGTTCCCGCTCATCGTCTGAGATGAGTGTCTCATAACCTTCACATGAACAATCATATTTAATATTCTCCAAAATAATATTAAAATCTCAAATTACTTACTAGAATTTCACATATTCATTTCCTCAATATCTCAATCGTACACTGTAAGGTTCAGGTAGGGAGAAAGTTACAATCTTAGTGTAGCAGTCTAAACTCACTCGATTGGTTGCCAACCAATCCATCCCCAGAATTACATCAAACCTATGTATATTCAACATGATTAGATCTGCTAACATCACTCTATCTCCCACCTTTATTTCACATCCTCTACAGATTAACTCAGTTCTCTGGGATTCACGCATAGGGGTATTTACATGTAGTATATATTCTAGAGGTTCAAACTTCAAGTTTAATCTACATGCAAAATGCTCAGAAATAAAGGAATGCGTGGATCCTGAGTCAATCAACACATGAGCCTTATGATCACAGACAGAGAGTGTACCTCTTATAGTTTCTGCCGAAGTGTCAGCAGTCTCCTTATCTAGGGCAAACACACATCCCTGTGCCACAGGTTTCTTCCCTTTCTCTACCGCAGTGGCCCCTCTCCGGGGATCCACTCTTTGAGGCTGTTGTCTAGTAGGCTCCAATCTATGTGGTTTCTGAGGTTGAGGGCAATCCTTCACCATGTGACCCATGTCTCCACATCTAAAACATCCATGGATCGACCCGGTACAACTTCCCTCATGCATTCGGCCATAATTCCTGCAAAACCTTGTCTCTGGCCTGACATCTTGAGGGGTCTCTCTAATGTTAGGGTACCCTCTGGGTCTCTCTAATCTGCCCTTTTGCACCTCAATCCTTCCTCTTCTGAAGGAACCTCTCCGAGCCTCCATTTGGAAAAGTGCTGGCCTCTTGCCCTTATCTCTATTCACCGCTCTGAACTCATTCTGGGATTGTACCATTTCAATTCCTCTTTCAATTTCTTGTGCTCGTCTCAGAGCATCTCCAAACTCCGTAATACATAGCCCTATCAATCTATCTCTGATGACCGGCTTCAACCCATACACAAACTTCTCTGTGCGGAGCTCTTCACTCTTGAAGGTCTCTAGGTCATATCTCAATAGCGCTGTAAATTGGCTCTCATAATCATCCACAGACATGTCTCCCTGTGCCAAACTCAAAAACTCGGCCTGTTTCTTTCTCTGGGCAGCTCGTGGTATATATTGGGTCCTAAAGGCTGTCTGGAACTCTTCCCAACCAATCACATCCTGGCGGGACATCAAAATACTCTGGGTAGTACCCCACCAATCTCGAGCTCTCCCCTTCAGCATATAGGCACTCATACTGACCCTCTCAGCATCGGTGCACCCCAGAAAATCAAATATAACTCTCAATTCCGTCAACCACTCCTCAGCCTCTGTAGGATCCTTCTTTCCCTTAAATGCGAGTGGATTCATCTTCAGAAAATCCTTTAGTCGGACCATACTTCTGTCCTCAGGCTGAGTGACGGGAGGCACTGGGGGTATGGGAGGTCCTTGTGGTGGTGTAGGGGTAGTATCCGAGGCATTAACTCCAAAGTGTTGCGCGAATAACGCTGCCATCTGCTCAAAACCTTGCCTCACATCGGTCTCAATCCGATTAAATCGAGAGTTAGGACTCTCTAGTTATGGGACAGGTGGCGGAGGGGACTCTGCCTGCCTCCTCGAATGACCTCGTCGTTTACTCATTCTCTATCTCAACTCGTCTCCTGCGCGTACATATCAAAATTGATTGAAATCTCAATCCTCAATTTCAGTTCATGATCAGACTATTACAGACACTTGGGATGTATTCTATTTCATTTAACCGACACTGACAGTACTAGACACCCTAAGCTCTGATACCAAGAAAACTCTGTCACGCCCCGGAAGTGCAGAAAATAGGGCTAATTTAAAACTTTTTACTCGTTAATTCACAATTAAAGGTGCATTCCTGTGCAGTGTCATACATCATCATAATTATCATTCCTCAAGATCTCATCAATAGAATTTATATATCATATCAAATACATTAATCCATCTCAAGTTAATTAATCCTAATACATCCCATATAATGTTATACATCAAGTGTCTGCAATTACAGTAATTGTCTGGGTACATGAAAAGATAAAAGATACCTTAAAATATAATATATGGCCTAGAGCTCAAGTCCTCCACTAGCCACTACTCCGTACGTCGCAGGGAAACCCTTTTCACTTGAAGAAATCTGGGGGGAAAAGAAAACAGGGTGAGCTTCTAAATCGCTCAGTAAAGGGGGTAAGGAACTCATTTCATAAACCAAAATGCACATCACAAAATGTTTATTTGTATGTGAAACTCATTTGAAAACCATAGCATGAAAGTACTCAAAATGACATTCTCATGTCTCAAGTCATGTGAAAACATGAAGTCAAAAGGCTCACTCTAGAGCAATAACAAAGCATGTGAAAATAATGCGTTAAACGCTTTCTCAATGCACGTGAATAAAATCACTGAAATAGTAATGCACGTGGCACAGCCACTAAACACACGTGGCATAGCCACTGATTTAAATTCACACGTGGCATAGCCACAAAACACACGTGGCATGGCCACTGATTTAAAATCACTCGTGGCATGGCCACTAAACACACGTGGCATAGCCACTGATTTAATTTCACTCGTGGCATAGCCACTAAACACACGTGGCATAGCCATTGATTTAATTTCACACGTGGCATAGCCATTATCTCACGTGGCAAAGCCACTGATTTAATTTCACACGTGGCATAGCCACTATCTCACGTGGCAAAGCCACTGATTTAAATTCACACGTGGCACAGCCACAGAATAGGGTTTCACATGGCAACGGCCACCAAATTGGGTTTCTCACGTGGCAACGGCCACCAAATGGGGTATCACGTGGCAACGGCCACCAAATGGGGTATCACGTGGCAACGGCCACCAATGGGGTTTCTCAAGTGGCAACGGCCACCAGGTATACGTGGCATAGCCACAGAATAGGTTATTCTCACGTTACCAGAACGGAGAAGAAATCGGGCTTACATGCTACCAGAGCAATGCCCGGTGTGTACTCACCACTACACACCTAAGTCTTATCACATAAGACTGGTTTGCCTTCACGTAGAACTCATAGGGGTTTTTCACTCATAAAACTCAATTGAAAATCATTTTGTACTCAAAACAAAACGTAATAAAACCGAGTTCCAATCGGCAAAACACGCACACATTTCTCAAATCTCGATATTGCCTTAACGTAGAGCCCAATTCATTACTCACACAAAATTCAACGGTTTATAAAGCAATTTCACACTCAGCTTATAAACTCATAAAATTATGGGCTCCAACCGGCTATAAAAATCGTGTGCAATTAAATCTCAACACAACACTCAACATGCTTGCTTTATAAACCATAAATCATGCTATAATAGTTTACAAATCACATACACAAATGGTTTAGATTTCCCTTACCTCTTTGCACCTCGTATAGTGCAATCGTTTCCCCCGTATCACGGACTAGCCTCGCATTCCACTCTGGAACTCCCGAGCTGTCCAAACGATGTTAAAACATCAATATTCAATTATCTCATCAACCTCAATTCTCAAAATTGAGCATAATTGCTCATAACACCTCAAATCCCTTGATTTCCGTAACTCTATCCTAAACTACACTCTCATTCACAACATCTCAACGTTCTACATTTCTAATACCAATTATCTATGCTAATTCACCACATTGTCTAAATTTCCATTTATAGCTCAAAATTCCTAAAATTACCAAAATTGCTAAATATGATTATCACTCCAACCACGTTGCAATTTCATCAATCCCTAATCATTTCTCAACTATTTCAACACAATGAGAACCACCAATATCATCAAAATCATCTCAAATATCAAGATCGAGGTTTAGAAATTACCCAAAGCTTGTGAGACGCACAACCCACGCCTCGATCCGATTCGTCCTTCGATTTCCAAGTATGTTGTTCTCCCTTTGATGAGGAACAACTTTCCTTCTTGCCACAACTCTTGATTTGGCCGGAAATGGGTGTTTTGGATGAGTGAGAAAGTTAGGTTTTCGGTGGAAATGGGGTTAGAAGAGAGAGAGAAAGTGAGTTTGTAGGAGAAAAACAGGGGTTCCTTATATAGGCTGAGGGTAGGAGATCGATCTGTCGAGGGGTGAGATCGATCTGCGTTTGAATTTTGGGGACGATCTGGGAAATTTTATGCCTAGGAGATCAATCTGTCGAGGGGTGAGATCGATCTCTTTATGACTTTATGAGATCGATCTGCTCCTAAGGAGATCGATCTTCTCCCAAACAGAATCATTTGAAGATCGATCTCTTCCTCATGAGATCGATCTTTTCTCAAACAGAATCATAAGGAGATCGATCTCTTCCATTGGAGATCGATCTGCTCCTCAAATTCCTCCTTCCTTGTCATTTTTAACTCACCAGATCGATCTCTCCTTCTCCCAGATCGATCTGTCCTCATACTTCATGCTTATTTTACACACTTAACATATAAATCTCCAATTATAATTCCCACAATTCACTTAGCTCAATAAATTACACTTCAAATTCTCATTACATCATTAAAATATATCTAAAATTCTCAGATCTCTCAATATAGGGCTTTGGAAAAATGCATGAGTATCTAGAAAAGTATTTAATGGTGTATGGAAATAACTACAAATGTATGGGTATGTGGTGTGATCTTGAAGTGATGCTTATAAAAAGGGATAGTAAGTCTAATAATTGGATAAATAATATGTTTTGATGTTTTACAAAAAACACATTGCTTTGGCTTAAGCAAAATGAGGGATAGGTTGGCTATTTGATTTCTGTGAATTCATGAAATAGCACGAGACATGTGTTGGCTTTGATTTGAAACATGTGTGTTGAAATAGAGCCGCCTATCGTGTTTATGTGAGTTAAATCGTGCTGGAGCATCGTTCACACTGGATTTGGGTATTTTCATATGTATGAAACGTGCTGGAGCTTAGCTCGCACCTTGGTTTGAATTGTGATGATGTTTTACAAACCGCACTGGAGCTTCAGCTCGTACGTGGATTTTGATTTACTTCTTTACGCATATAACCGTACTGGAGCTATGCTCATACGCGATTCCTTCATAATTTTATGCATAAAGCCGTACTAGAGCGTTGCTCGTACGAGGTGATTTGTTGATGATGTATGAATCGTGCTAGAGCTTAGCTTGCACAGGTTTTCACACAGTGGTATGTATGATTCTGTGGAGATGGTAAGATCCTCAAGCCCTACATCCTTAAGCCAACATCCTTAAGCCCGATGGGGTGGGGAGGCTCTCTTACATGGATACGAGAAGCTCCAAGTGCACTTGAGACTATACAGGTTACACATGGCATAAGGTAGATAAGACCTACGGCTGGCACACCTAACTATGATATAGGTCTACGGAGTACGTTGTACCGTGTATATCACATGGAGTACGCTGTACTGCATGGTTGTGATAATGATTTGAAAAGTCTGGCGAAAAACTAACCCACCTTCGTTCTAGCATGATGCCCCGCACACCGGGATCCGTGTGGTCTGGGATGATTATGACATAGTTGCCCAACATAGCCTTTGAGATATAGTGACCGCCTGTCTCACATAATATTCAATGATATCACATGGTTTTATACACTGAGTGTGATTATGTTGTCCAGGGCAGACCCGAGGGAGGGGTCGAGCCTTGTGGGATTTTGTGTAAAGAAATGATATCTTGTTTGTGATGGAATCCGATGTGATTTGAGAAATGAGAAATCTTAAACGATGTTTCTTAATGAATTTTCCTTTTTATGATGAGATTTGATAAAGATGAGCATGAGAGGTTTTACTTGATGATTATTCCATGTTTTACATGCCTGTTTTCCATGTTTTATTACATGATATATGTATATACATGTGACAGTTTTATTTCCTCATGCTCCGATTATAAATGATTTATGCCATGACATTATCAGCATGTAGATAGAGTAGTTATCTACCAAGCTTGCATTATTGCCTTACTGAGTGTGTGGTTGTTCATCCCTCTACTCTCCTCCTCTATAAAGCGTACACAGTAGCCTTGTGAAGGACTGAGGCATTATATTTTGGACATTCGCTACACTCCATCGCAAAGAGGTATACACATAGGATTATTTTTGTATCTAAACAATGTAAAAGCACAGTAGTCATTTTGAATTGTGATATAGGGGATGTAAATGTCAGTAAACATGTCTTGTATAAATGTATAACTTAACTCTTGAATGTATGACATGGTTTTTGATCAATTAAAAATGAATGGTAAATGATGGTTATTATTGACTCACAGTCCAATTGTTATTGATTAGTGTTGTTCACGACTGGGTAAGGAAATAAAAATACGAAAAATTTGTAATGATTTTTAGATGGTATGGATAAAAGGGGTCGTGACATAAAAAGGGTCGTGACAAAGACAGTATGAAAAATGGCCAATGTCGATGACTTCGAGTATCATTGATCAGGTGTGTTGGGATGTTAATCGCCGTTGGAGTGGTCAGTTACCTAAACGGCTCACAATACAGTATGTCCGAATATATAATACACGGTACAACGTACTCTCATGCGTGTTGCACGGTAAACCGTACTCCGTGGACCACAGTAACAGTAGCCGTACAGTAGACAGTAACAGTAACAGTAACAGAGTAGCATGATTTAGCTAAGCCCATTGTCTTCAGTAAGTGTGAACCCGACAGTGCAACATAAATTCAGCACGCGGTTCGAGGACATTTTATCCGGTAAAGATTGATAAACAGCTCATTTTTATTAAAATAATTCCAAAATTCAGTTCAGTACATAAAACACTTTAAATCGGAGCTATCTCATCATTTTTCAGTTAAAAATCCCAATATGCAGTATATGGCAACTAAAATTGGGGATTTTCAATTTAAATCAATAAATTAGGCTATATTGATGTTCATATAAATAAATTAAATTTTATCGATAAGGTTAGGTCATTTAACTAAGACTAAGGTTTTCTGTAATTTCCATACCTATAAAATCGACTTAGTATTATATTTATAAATCATCAGAAAACATGTAAGCGCAATTATCTCTAGTAGCTCACAAAAAAAAAAAATTTTACTTTTGTAGCATATGGTAATTTCTTTATGCCTCAGTACCGTGAGTCATTCGGCCCGTTTTATTCTGTTTGCTTCCTCCGGAGCTGCAATAAATTATCAATCGCTTAATTAGTCATTGAAAACTCAAAACTATTTTATTATACCACATTTAAATTTCGAATCTCGGTTTATCTATTTAGGCCATTTCCCTACTAAATAAGTTGGGCAATACTCTAAATTTATTATTGCATGTTTCCTATATATTATTAACCTCACACAGGTCTTCTTTTCCTTTTTCCATAGTTTCTTATTTATTCACCAGCCATATTTTCACCTCTTGTATTCCACCAATGAATCGAGCACCACCTTGCCTCACGTTACTGCTTCACTTCCGCTGTTGTCTTGCTTCTTCTACACTGGTTCCACTTCAGCCGAGGTGGATAGCCCTTGTTCGTTATCGAAAGGAGCAGCCAGCAGCTCCCATGTTCCCGTTCCACACCACACTGAGGACTGCTTTAGAAACTAGCCCCGATAGCCACTGTTCTTGCCACTTTAAAGCTCCAAACTCAGTTGAAACAAGCACCGCTATCCCCTGCCTCTCGTTTAGCTAAAGGTTCACATCCTCTGCTTGTTTTTTCTGTTCTTAAAGCTTCCTTGCCAAACGCCTGTCGCATCTCCCTCCCACTTCCTTGCTCATTCCAGTTTTCAATTAATGGTTTTCCCGACAGCAGTAACATCCTTTGAACGCCACTATCTCAGCTTGCTTCTACCTCAAAGTGTGTTGTGTACAGCCCTGTCTAGTTCCAGCAACGAAGCAGAGGTGGAACTGCCTCGATCCAGCAACAAATTTTGGTTTCGTTACATCCCTGTCCACGTTTTCTCTCTTTCTCAGCCCTCCTTCCTCGTCCTCAAGCAATCGAAGGTTTCAAGTCATGAACTCTCGATGGTTTCCAGCAACGTGACCTTCTTCCTCTTCAACACCTCACGTTTTCTCCTCTTAAAACTCCTTTATCCGTTTCCAGATGGCTTCTTAAATTTTTCTGTCTCAAGCCTCTCTCTCTCGATTTTTCTACCTTCTTTCTCTCTCGGTCCAATTCATTTCTTCAGCAACTCAATTCCCTCAATCTACAGTTTCCTATCTTTTCATTTCTAACTTTCTCTTACTGCACCAATGCTGAACCTACTGAACAACTCTCACTTACTCTCCCATTCCACTTCTCTGATTTCCAGCAGCTATCTTCAACTGCTCCCACCTCATTTTCTCCCATCGAGCTAGCCATCATTCGTTTTTTTCTTTCCTGTTCCTTCCTCACATTTCCTTTCCTGCAAATCAAACCACATGCAGGCGGTATAACCTTATCTCTGATCTGCTGTTTTAGTAATATATTTATATATATTTTACCACCTTATAGTTAAGGTTACAGGCCATCACAAGTCCCTCGGTCAGACCTCGAACAACTCCTCTGTTTTCTGTCTGCTTCGTTGCCTGCCCCTGCTTCAGCTTCGATTTTCTTCTCATGCTTCCATTTGTATCTCTCTGTCTCTCGCTTCAAGGGTCAAGCCTCCATTTTTGTTTTTTTTCTTCTCGCCTTCATATACGTACAGGACACAAGGCAGAGGGAGCATGTTGAGAAGATGTGACGGGAATAAATCTGACGACGTGAGGAGGGAGAGGAAATGGAAATCAGTCCCATTTAATTTATCCTGACAACCTGTTGTTGTTTTCCGCACTACTGCCTCCCCATCACTTCGGTTCAGCCCTCACATACACCTTAGACTATTTAAATGATTCCCACGTTCTAGTCCAAATCATCTCCATTCATCTCATTTTCTTTCCATTGAAAACTTCATCTTCATTCTTTCTCACTGAGAGCCGTCCTTGCTCATGACATTTCCTTAATGTATCCAATATATTTATACTTATGCATTATAGCCACCTTGCTCACGGGATTGGTTTCCTTTTGGAAGTCAATCCTCGGTTTGTACATATATATAGCTATATACGAATATACATATATGTACATTTATACATTTACATACACATGTATTTTATTTCCTGAATACTTTGACTAGAAAGTTAAATATATTATTGTCTATATATACATATGTTTATGTTTCTACATACTTAATAATTTTTCTCCCTGTAGTATCAAATAAATCTAGTATAATATTTGAACTCACACATCATAGAGAATATTTATATATTAATCTAGCTCATTAAAATTATTTTTACATCTCATAATTATTTATTCTTCAAATTAAAATATTTTAATTAATTAAATTCACCTAAGTTTCCCACGTTAAAATATAACCTCAATTAATTTTTCCTCCAATACGCACATTTTCAATTCCATTTGTCTACTTTACTAATCGTAATTAAATCTGAATACAAGAGAATTCGTTGAGTTTACATAATCAAACGAAACCTAATTTTATAAACCACTTAGAATTTTAATTCAATTTGGACATTAAATTATTTTGATTTATCAAGTCTTAAATCTTTTTAGAATTATCAAATAATTAAATTTCAAGTCAAATTATATGATTATGAACTCTTAGTTCTACTAGGTGTAATAGTATTCTTCTACTCCAATTAGAATTAATGCTATGTATTACTAAGAGTTCTAAAATCTTTTAGGAGCTCTAATTCAATTAGAAAATCACCTCTGTTTGGAATCAATTTTTTTTTTTTTAAGTTTTTGTTTTGAAATCTTTCAACATAAAATATAAATTGTGTTTAATAAACTTATTTTTTTTATAATTTTAAAATTTAACAACAAAATTTTCAAATTTATAGGAAACATTGTGTTTTCTACGGTTTCCAAAAACATTTCAGAATCATGTTTTATTCAAAAACATGGGTGAACAGAAACTTTTAATGAAGTCTCCATTTCAAATCCCAAAAAACATTTCAAAATCATGTTTTATTAAAAAACATGGGTGAACAGAAACTTTTAATGAAGTCTCCATTTCAAATCCCACCAATGGCAAGTTTACCTTATTTTTATTTATAATTTTAAAAGGTCTAGCCCCACATCGTTTTTCTTCCTTTCTCAATTCTTCTCAACCGCTATAAGACTCAAATTTTAATATAGCTTATTCCTTATGATTTCTATATGTAAGAACATTCCATTATGTTATTTGAATCATAAGAAGAGTATTTACTTCATTAAAAATATTAGTGAAATGCTTAAATGCATATAAGTCAAGTAAAGGGCAAATAAGGGGTGAGATAGCCACAGGCTAAACCGAATAGATTTAAATCATTTTGACTAAAGATAAGAACTTAAAATGTGAAAATATAGAGAGTTCATAAAGGGAATTTGGTTTGATTTAGTCCCGAAAACATTGAAGTAGAGGAAACGTCTAAAAGGGGCTAAACGAACTCGAAATGGTCCGTTTGAAGTGTTTTTGACATATTCGCCTCCCAAAAATTGCCAAAACACAACTATATGAGAGTGTAAACCATGGAAATTGGCACTTTTGAAATTTTGAGAAAAAGTCAAACGTGGTCAATAGTAAAAAAAGTCAACGTTAGTTAAGAAATGTTGACTTTGACCATAGTTGACTAACCATGGTTAAAATTTAACCCAAGTGATGTTAAAAAGTGAGGAAGAAATATTTTTGGTTAAAACACTCAATCTTCATCTCATTAAATATGGAAAATTAATTTAATCAGAATCCGGATTAAATTTAAGGGGTAAAACTCGATGGGCTAATGATGGAAAATTTAAACCTATTAAGGTGCAACAAGTGTGGGCTGAATTTCTTAGGCTCATTAGGCCAAATTGTTGGGCCATTTGGTGGGCCTAATATTGAGCCAATTGAAGGCCCAATTGGTAGGAAAATTTTCAGCCCAAAAGCCCAAGGAAAAAAGCCCAAATGTAAGCCCAAAATCTAACCCCATTAGTTAATTTCCAAGCCCATTTTGCAAGCCTAAAATTAACCTAAGTCCAAACCAATTACTAGCTCAAATCAAGGGCTGAATTTTAAGACTTAATGACTAAGTGTACTAAGTGAAAAATCAACTAGCATTAACCATCTTCTTCCTTAAGCTTTGGGCAATCAAGAGGAAACCATTAAAACACATAAGTCCAAGCTTTCTCACACTAGAAAACTCTAAATTCAAGACATATTTGAATCAAGTAATCTTCATGTAAGTTGTTCCAAATTGAGAGAGGAATAACATACCCAAAAATCAGCAACCAAGGAGCTTAATTGGACCACCCAAAATTCTCCCTAAGTCTCGGGCAAGAAGAGAAAAGGTAGCTAGGTATAATTTCAAGCTTCCAAACTCTAATATGTTTATCTATGGATTAATTCAAGTTGATTGGTGTTTGTTTTATGGATTGAAACACATGAAAACACCATGAATCAATGATAGAAGAAAATGGGTATTTAAGTTTTCATGAACAAGCATGTGATTTTAATGCATGGTTAGGTTGATAAACATATATACATGATTATGGCATGCTTAATTTTAGTTGATTTGTTGAATTGGTGGATGAATTGAAGATGACATATAAGGTGTCTGATGAAATGCCTTAATGAACATAAACTAAGGCTTAAAGGGTGCATGCCATATGTTTGATGAAATGCCTAAGTGAATGGCTAGGCATAAGGCCAAGAGTGGTGTGGTGTGTATGGTGTTCGGCCATGGCGGCATGCATGGCTCTCAGCCACATGCCATGGCCGAGAGGCCAAATGGGCCAAGCCGAGGTGGTTTCGGCCTAATAAGGATTCATGGGTCTTGGACCAAGCCCAATAAGTGTTGGTGAGCCCCATAAGCCCAATAGGCCCAGATGAAATGAATAGTAAAGTGAAATGGGCTTAAGACAGTATTAGGCCCATTAAGATGCAATTAGGCCCAATAAGAGTAAACGGGCCCATTAAGTGAAATAGACTATATTAAACTTGAAATACAGTTGGAAAAGTGTAATTAACCTAATAAATGGTTATATACAACTCTAGAGTTTATATTGGGAGTTAATCGAACTGTACAATTGAGCAGCGTCGGGAAAGTGGAATTGCTTGACGTGATTTCAGGTAAGGGGATTTTACAGGTAGTTAGAGATATCTGCACGTATTTTCATCTGTTTTTACAATCACTTAAAAAGTTTGAGGGTCTAGAAAGTGAATAAAATTTATAGCGACCTGATATGGGTAAATTATAATTTTACCCCTATTAAGGGTAAAAAGTCAAAAGTTAGGAAAAATTCTAAAAAGTATGGAAAACATGTTATGATGTTGATTTTACTGATTTGAAATATCTCTGTTTAAATAAGCCATCTATCGAGTTGTGTGAAAACAAATCATGCTGGAGCATTACTCGTACTAAATTTTATATGATTTTTGTATGAAAAGTGTTGGAGTGGTTACTCGCACTTGATTTCCTATAACATGCATGACATAGTACTGGAACGTTGCTAGTACTTGATTTTAATGCATTTTGTGCATGGTATAGTACTGGAGCGTTGCTCGGACTCGATTTGAAATGTGAATTATGTATGACCTAGTGCTGAAGTATTACTCACACTGGTGTTTGATTTTGTGAGATGTATGAAATAGTGTTTGAGCGGGGTGTCGACTATGAGTCACACTCAAGGCGCGCACTGTAACCTTAGTGTGATATACATGACTTGATAAAAACCATGTTGATTGCCTCATGTAGATTGAGTGTCACATGGATGAGTTGCTCACACGTGGATTTAGAGACGTGGCATTGGTTATATATTAAGATAGGGTCCACGGGTGTATGTTATACCGTGCATGTGTCACGGAATACGTTGTACCATACGGTGTTTAGGATGGATATGTGGAGTTGTGGAGTTGTTGGTTGGCGGTTAAGAGTTGACCCACCTTCCGTTGCAGCAGTGATGCCCTGCATATTAAGATCTGTGTAGCTTGGGATCATAGTATAAGATATGACCATAGTCCAGGATATTATTGTAAGACCCATATTTTTTGTATATAAACCTTATGAAATGCATAAGTACATACATGTACATGCTATGTGAAGCATAAATAATATAAGTCCATAAGTTGGAGTACACACTTGTGATATAAGCTTGTGATGTACACACAAGTTTCATTATGTATGAATGTGAAGAAATGGATTTTTCTCAATGATGAATGTGAATAGAACTCAAAATGAGTAATGTGATAAAAATGGAAGGAAGTTGCATGAGTTGCATAAAGCTTTATACTTCCATTTGATATATATATATATATATATATATTGTATACCTTTAGTTATACAATGAATGCACACAAGTTTTAATATGCATAAAGGATAAATGGATGTCATTTTCAAGCCTTAAAGATGGTTGAATGAGAAAACGACTATGGCAGTAAAATCAAGTATGTTTGGTGTGAATTACTACGGAAAAGTGCAGTAAAATCTGGAAAATATGAATGCTAGATTGATCTTATTGGAGGAAAGATCGATCTGGAAGAGCCCAAACTGCTTCTGTTCGAGTAATGGAACAGGGTAAATCGATCTCCAATCGAACCAGATCCATCTCCTTAAGCTACTGACTTGCAACAGATCGATCTCATGCAAGAGAAGATCGATCTCCTTAAGGTTCTGTGTTGTACAGATCGATCTCATGCTAGGAGCAGATCGATCTCATTAAGCCTGGAAGGTCGGTTTCAAGAGAAAAAATGCTGAGAAGATCGATCTCTTGGGGTAGCAGATCGATCTCATCAAGGCAATTTCTATAAAACAGGACCTGCTAACATGCATTCACGGGAAAAAAAACCAAAACCTTTCCATATTTTGACACCAAGTGACCTAAATCCCCCTCTAAACTATAAACACTTTCCATAAAGGTTGGAGGCAAGTTTGTTTCATCAAAGTTGTTCATAGAGTGGAGAAGAACAACATAGTTAGAAGCTAGAAGTTGAGGTGATCCATTTAAAGGAGAGAATGAGTTTTTTTTCCCCAAAGTGTGCTAAGTGGAGAAAAACTGAGATTGGTAGGATTTCAATATCCCAATCTCATATATGTTAATTTATATACTTGTGTGAGTAGATTGGTATATAAATTAATGGTTGAAACATCTTAGAAGTGCTAAACTATCCATGACTTAGAAAATGGTTAAATGAGCTAAAATGAAGAGTTATTGAGTAGGCATGGATTTGATGATGATTTAAGCATGCCTAGAGGTTATTAAGCATATATAGATGATTATAAAATGATTTGATGAAGTTCATATGCTAGAAACAAAAGTAGCTCAAATTGACTATAAGTGGTGTTTGATGAAATGCCACAATGAAGTGAAAATCATGAACTTGAGGTATTAAGAGTGTAATACCGGTTTAAGATGAATCGATAGACTCAAGGAGTCTAAGGGATTCTTGGAAAAGAGTTATAGACTCGAAATGGACTTGTAAGTAGATAAAGTCCACTAAGGCATAAAAAAAAGGGCAAATGAGATGTAAATGGCTAAATGCATTGATTTGAATATCATGCATGTAAAATAAAGTATATGACAGTATACTGATGAGTGTGATACACAATTTCAGTTACGAAAGATAAAGGTGGAGTTGATATGACCGGATCTCAAGCTAGTGGAATCAAAGAAAAAGATTCAAGTGTGATTCGAGGTAAGGGACTTATGTAAGCTATAGAGATAGCTATACGTATGTTTTCTTATCTGCTGTGTGAATTGTATGTGATAATAGATAGATATCGATATATCTAAAAGAAACTACGTATGAAAATAAGTCGACAAGCATGCGTTGCATGACTTCTATGATTATTGCGAAAAGAGATTTCTCAAATGTTTTGAAAAAGATCAAAAATAGATATGCTCCAGTTTTAACCACTTGTATGAAATGTGTAGACAGAGTGATCGAAGGGAGTTACCCTCTCACTCATACTTAGTGAAAGGAGCTATTCTATTTTTTTACTGTGTGGAGTCGTGCTGAGCATGAGAGGCAAAGGTAGATTGACCAGCCTTGCTCGCACATTGTTTTCAAAGGGATTTTGAGAAAGTAAATAAGTGTTTGATGCTTTGAGGATAGTGTGTGTTTCACTCGAGAGCTCACACGTGATTTTGAGATAATAGAAATGGGTGATAAGGATCCATGGGAGCACGATGTACCGTGAGTGTTAGCCATGGGGTATGATGTGTTGTGACTATTTGTGCGATAATTGTATGAGATTTGTGTGATGCTAAAGGGATGGTTGATCCGCCTCCCTAAGCATGGGGCTCCCGCACACATGATCAGTGTAACTTGGAATCCGACTATAGCCATAAGTCTGCAAAAGTTGCATAAGTCTGTATCTGTATGATACGATATTGTCACTTCTGTGTGAGGTGACGGACATCCACCTTCGCTATGTGTTTGGGGATGGGATGACCCATGATTTACGTCTCAACACGTAACTGATTTACAAAGTACAAAGTATTTTCTATAGGTGATCTGTGTGAATTGAGTATGTTATGTAAACCTGTGTGGTATTGAAAGATAATCTGCGTGAAGCTAGGTATTTACTGTGTGAAAAGTGATTTCAAGTGTGAACTGTGTGCAGTTTTAAACTCAGTGATTTTGTATGATAAATTGTGTGAATATACACATAACCATCTGGCTAATTAATGGTTTCGTATTGATGGAAATTGATTTAAAGAACATGCTTATTATTTTATAAAGAAATCTGAGAATGTATTTTAGCATGTAGATAGTGTAGTTATCTACCTGCTTGCACATTTTCCGTACTGAGCGCATTATGCTCACCCCCTTATTTCCTCCTCCACAGATACTCCTCAATAGTGAGTACTGTCGTCGTCCTTGCTACGGTATTCTCCAGTCATCCAGCCATACAGAGAGGTATACACTATGTGATGATATGAAGAGAAATTTTGTATCCTGTAAATTAATGCACAGTCTAGTAATGTGTTATATAAAAGGGGAAGTATAGTTAATAGGAACTGATGTAAACGCTTCTGCATATGTTATAAACATCCAGTTTCTATTTCAATTTGTTTAATTACATTAATTAATGTATAAATGAGTAAGATATGGATTGAATTTGACTCACAGCCCAACTGTAAGTGGTAAGTGTTAAGGTAAAAGGTCGCGGAAGAGGGTCGTGACAATTATTGCATGTAGCCATCAAGTCTCACATGATTTTATGATTTTGGGTAGACCTGATGGATGGGTTGGAACCTGATTTATATGTTTTACTTGATAAAATGCCATATTTTATATGTTTGAAATGAAATGACATGATATATCTTCAAGGCATTATATGATCTATATAAATGCAATGTTTTGCATGAAATGCTTGTAATTATGAAACAAAGCATGATTTCAGTAATTTGAGTAAATATATGCATACTACATAAGCTTTGCAATTCATGCTTTAAATGTGGAACTACAGAAAGATTATTTCTAAGGCATGACATTATTTGCAGTAGATAGTGTAGTTATCTACTTACTTGCTTGATTTTCTTACTGAGCTAGTGAGCTCACCCCTTTCATTTTCCACCTCTCTACATAGTGTCCGTAGTAGCTAGAGTACGGCTGGGGAATTGCATTCCTTTTGTTCGCTGCATTCCCATCGAGTGAAAGGTATACACATCATGTACGATTTTGGATCTGAACATATAACAACACAATGATGTAAACAAATGTAATAATGGGGGATGTATTTGTATATTAATATAGTGAGCTCACTTATGACATAAAAGTATCTACAGTCAATAAATAGTTTATTATGACATGTACATTGTATAGAGAGGATGATATGGTAAGCCATGACATGTCCTCTCTGAGCTCCAATGGCTCATAACTAATCACATGTGCTGGATTCGGGTGATACTTCCGAAGCATCGATATGTGGAAAACGTTATGAACACCTTATAAGCCTGGTGGCAATGCCAGCCTATAGGCCTTATCTCCCACTCGATCAAGTATCTCAAAAGGTCTAATATAGTGAGGACTCAAGTTTTCTCTCTTTCCAAATCTCGTTATGCCCTTGGAAGGAAAACTTTCAGAAACACTGATTCACCTACTGCAAACTCTAGTGGCCTTCGTCTCTTGTCAGCGTAACTCTTCTGTTTACTCTAAGCTGTCCTCAGTCTCTCTACAATCAAACAGACATCCTCAGATACTTGTGTAACCAAGTCAGGAGCAAAAAGCTTACGGTCACCCACTTCTTCCCATCCAATAGGGGAACAACATCTACGGTCATATAAAGCCTCATATGGTGCCATCCCGATACTCGAATGATAACTGTTGTTGTAGGCGAACTTGGCTAGTGCCAAGTGATCATCCCAGGAGCCTCTAAAATCTAGCACACATGCTCTCAACATGTCCTCTAGAGTCTATATAGTCCTCTCTGACTGATCGTCTGTCTCAGGATGGAAAGCGGTCCTCAAACTCAACTGGGTTCCCATGACTTCCTGAAAATGCTCCCAAAAGTGGGAAGTGAAGCGGGAATCCCTATTAGAGACTATGCTTACTAGTACACCATGTAACCTCACTACCTCTGTATGTACAGCTCTGCCAATGAACTCAGAGTATTGGTAGCTCTCATAGCTAGGAAGTGGGCTGACTTTGTCAGTCTGTCGACGATCACCCATATAGCATCGTGATTCCTGCGGGTCCTCGATAAACCCATCACGAAATCCATGGTGATATGCTCCCATTTCCATGTCGGTATAGGTAGAGACTACAATAACCCTGCACGCTTTTGATGCTCTACCTTCACCTGCTGACATGTGAGACATTTCGCCACAAAATCTGCTACATCTCTCTTCATACCCGACCACCAGTACACCTTTTGGAGGTTCTGATACATCTTATTACTCCCCAGATGTAACGTGTACCTCGACGAATGAGCTTCCACCAATATCAATCTCCTGAGTCCTGGATCCTCAGGAACACACAATCTGCCTCTGAATCTCAGTAGTCCATCAGAACTCAACTCAAAATCAGTCACTGTGCCCCTCTACATCTGACCACTCACATCAATGCAAAACGGATCAGTTTGTTGAGCCACTCTGATCCTGTCCAACAGATCTAGCTCCAAGCGTAGACTGGCAACCACATAGTCTATATCCATGTCAGAAGGTATAACTCCCAGACTGAGGTTGGCAAACTGTTCTAGCAACTCATGTTCCCTAACCATCAGGTACGATACCATCACTAGGCTCTTCCTACTCAAAGCATCAGCTATAACGTTAGCCTTACCCGGATGATAAAGTATCTCACAATCATAGTCTTTCAAAAGCTCTAGCCATCTTCTCTGTCTCATGTTCAGCTCTTTCTGCGAGAACAGATAATTGGGCTCTTGTGGTCAGTAAATATCTGAAACTTCTCACCATACAAGTAGTGGCGCCATACCTTTAGGGTAAACACTACTGCTGTTAACTCCAAATCACGGGTCAAATAGTTCTTCTCATGATCCTTCAGCTGTCTGGATCCATAAGCAACTATCCTCCCATCCTGCATCAATACACAGCCCAGTCTCTGATGCGAAGCATCAGTATACACTGCAAATCCTCTTGAGCTGGTAGGGATAGTGAGAATCGGAGCGGTGGTCAATTGATGCTTCAGCTCCTGAAAACTCTTCTCACAATCCTTGTCCCATACGAATGGTACACTCTTCCAAGTGAGACGTGTCAATGGAGCAGCCAACTTCAAAAATCCCTCAATGAATCTCCGATAATATCCAGGTAAACTTAGGAAACTCTTGATCTCGGTGACTGTCCTTAGCTATTCCCACTGAACTACAGCCTCTATCTTGGATGGGTCTACTAATACACCATCCCTCGATACAACATGTCCCAAAAATGAAATCTGTGACAACCAAAAGCCACACTTACTGAGCTTAGCATATAACTTCTGCTCTCATAGAATCTGTAACAAAATACTGAGGTGCTCCTCATGCTCCTCCTTGGATCTTGAGTACACCAATATGTCATCAATGAAAACGATAACAAACTGATCCAAATATGGCTTGAACACATCGTTCATCAAAGCCATGAAAGATGCGGGAGCATTCGTCAATCTGAATGGCATAACCAAGAACTCATAATAACCATATCGGGTACGAAACGCTGTCCTGGGTACATCTCCACTCCGAACTCTCAGCTGATGATACCGAAACCTCATATCAATCTTGGAAAAGACCTGTGCTCCCCGAAGCTGATCCAACAAGTCATTAATGCATGGAATGGGATACATATTCTTGATGGTGGCCTTATTCAACAATCGGTAATCTATACACAATCGGAGGCTTCCATCTTTCTTCCTTACAAATAAAACCAGTGTTCCCCAAGGTGAAACACTCGGTCTAATGAAACCCCTATCCAACAGCTCCAGTAACTCTCTCTTGAGCTCTTTCAGCTCAACAAAGGCCATGCAATAAGGTCATCTCAAAATAGGCTCTATATCAGGCACCAAATCTATACAAAACTCTATCTCTCTGTCTGGTGGCAACCCTGGCAGTTCATACAGAAAGACATCTGTGTACTCACTGACCACAGGAATATCTGCCAACTCTAGATGCGCCTTATCCGTATCTACCACGTATGTAATGAAACCTCGTATCTCTAGTCGGCCTCTTCCTCTCTCTATCACGGCTCCGACTAAACTTCTCAAACTCAGAAGCATTCCGCTCATAATTCTGCTCGTACAGTTGCACCCTACGCACTACTTCCTCATATGTGTCTATATCAAATGGGACCAATCTAAACCGCAGAATCGATCTCAGTCCATCTGTGAACCTATGGACCCTCCTGGTCTCACTATACATGGTGTCTGGGTCATATCTTCCCAGGGATAGGAATCTAGTCTCATACTCGTCCACGGATAAACTCCCCTAGTTCAGTCCCAAAATCTCAGCCTGTAGTTTCCGTTGGACGGTATCGGGAATAAACTGCCTCCTAAAGGCATCTCAAAATATCTCCCAACTAATATCTGTATGTCGAGCTCTCAATATGGGTTCGGTGGACTTCTACTAATGCTCTACAGATCCCTTCAGTAGGAACGCAACAAATGTGACCATCTACGATATCGTACACTCGAAGAATCCATAGAGCTTCTCCATCTCTCCAACCCACTCCTTAACAGCAACAGGGTCCTTGACCCCACTAAAAGATGGAGGTTTAAACTTCTAGAATTGTCGCAACCGATCCAGATCACATCTATACCCTAATCCACCACTACCCAAAACTGGTGGGGTGTAGGAGTGTCTGTAGTTCTCGGTGCATGAGCTATTTGTGTAGCCATATCAAGGGCAACTGCCTCTCCTATCGCAGTTCCTGCATCCTGTCCCTGCCTACCTGGCATCATTTGTGCCAATATCTTCACTATCGTCTCTAAGCTATGCTCTAACCTCGTGAAGCGTGCCTTTGGACTCTTTGGTACCTCAGTAGTACATGGAGTCTCATAGGTAGGTAATGACTCGGTAGCATCTCGACTCTTAGGCCCACCACTACGACCTCAAGCCCTATCTCTAGTCCCTCTACCACTACGAGTATTCGCCATATAGGCTAAGTTCCTGTATTCACAATCATGAATTAGTCTGTTTTCCATCTGGTATACATAGTTGTATCTAAACACAACATAGTACTATAGGGATGTACACTTTCCTATTTACTAACACCGACTCACATCAGACCAATCTCTGCTCTGATACCATTCTGTTATGACCCTCTATGACTTAACCAAACCACTACAATTTTTTTCGCATTTTAACTTACCTTTCTCCTTATCAACGGTTGGGCTGTGATTCGATGTCAGCATCCTCGCTTACCAGATCATCCATTATCATACATACATGTCAATATACTATCACTGACTGTAATTTCTTTTATAATATATGTGAGCTCATATAAAATCTAATACAAATACAATCCCCATAATATATGTCGTATACATCATTGTGTTGCTTATATGTTTAGATACAGAACCGTAAAAACTATGTATACCTGTCGATCGATAGGAAAAGGCAGCAGACAACAGGAAATACTATCCCTCTCTCGTAATCGCTCTACTGCGAGGTGTAAAAAAAGGGGGTGAGCTTACAGCTCAGTAAGAAAATCAGGTAAGCAAGTAGACATCTACACTATCTACTCAAAATAATGCTATGCCTCCAAAATATCATTTCATTAACTCACTTTAAAAGCATGTCTTTAATATATTTATATATATATATATACTTGTACAGATTAAATCCCATGTACAGAAATCATGCTTTTGTTGTCAAATGTAGGCATGTAGTGCAAAACAATGCATCTTTATAATATCACAATGCCTTTAGATAAACCATGCCATTGATATTCAAATCAAAGTAAATATGACATTTAAATCATTCACAACACAACAATCAAATTTTAACCCATCCCTCAGGTCTATCCGCATCATAAATAAATCAATCCGGTGATATATCATGTGAGACTCTGTGGTGAAATGCAATAATATCTTGGACTATGGCTATATCTTATAATGGTGATCCTAGGGTACACAGTACTCAATGTGCGAGGCAATCACTACTGCAATGGGAGGGGGGTCAGTCAATCACAATCGCCAACTATAACCTCCTCAACTCTATAACACCACACGGTACAGTGTACTCCATGCCACTCGCACGGTATAACATACTCCGTGGACCCTACATCACAGTCGGGGTGCCTGCCATAGGTCTTAGCCCTTAAACCATGGAAAATCAATACCACGTCTCTAAATCCACATGCGAACAACTCACAATGTGACACTCAGTCTACACGAGGAAATCAAGCATGGTTTTTCAACATGTCTTATATATCACATAAAATACAGTGCACGCCTTTGAGTGCGACTCACAGTCGACACTCCGGTCAAGCACTGTTTCACATCACAAACTCAAACTCTAGTACGAGTAAACCTCTAGCAACTAGGTCATGCATAGTTCATGTTTCAAATCAAGTACGAGCAATAGCTCCAGTACCGTGCTATGCACAAAACTCATCAAATCAAGTACGAGCAATAGCTTAAGTACTATGTCATGAATAAATCATGAAAATTTCGAGTACGAGTAATAACTCCAGTACTCTATCATGCATCTCATGTAAAATTTGAGTACGAGCTAATTGCTCCAGCACTCTCTCATGTATAAATCATATAAAACTAAGTACGAGTAATAACTCCAGCACTCTATCATGCATGTCATGGAAATCTAGTGTGAATCATACATCAGCACTAATACATGTGGAAAATATATGAAATCAAGTGCGAGCTGTGCTCTAGCACGATTTATTCTCACATAATTCGATAGATGGCGCTTTAAAAAGGGATGATTTTCAAAATATCAAAATCAGCACTATAAAGTGTGCTTAATTCACATCAGCTCATCTATTTACTCTTCTGCTAAACAACAGTAAAAACACTCATATATGTGGTTTCCATGCTTTTTACAACTTTTCCCAAAAGTTAACTTTTTTCCTAACTTGGGGTAAAATCGTAAATTACCACTATCGGGTCACAATAATTATTATTCACTTTCTCTGACCCTCAGAGTTTTTAAGTGAATGTAAAAGCAGACGAAAATACGTGCAGGTATCTCTAACTACTCATAAAAGTCCCTTACCTGCAATCACTCGAGAAATTTTACTTTCTCAACGCTACTCGATCTAGCAGTCCGATTCGCTCCTCCACTAATCTTTGGAGCTGCATATAACCATTTATCAGGTTAATTACACTTACTTAATGGGCTTTAATAAACCTTAATGGGCCTAACTATGCCTTAAGCCCATTTTCATTTTACTATTCATTTTAGTTGGGCCTATTGGGCATGTGGGGTCCACCAACTCTTATTGGGCTTAATCGAGACCCATTACATCACATTGGGCCAAAAACAATTGGGCTTGACCCATTGGACCTCTCGACCACATGCCATGGTTGAGAGCATCCCATGTCGTCGGTCACACCATGGCATGCCATCCATGTCTATTTGTTTAACCAATTCACTTAGGCATTTTCACAAACACTTGGTTGGCAATGTTCTTAAGCTTCACTTAGTTCATTTAGGCATTTTATCAAACACCTTGATTGCCAACTAAATTCATGTATCAATTAATCAAATTGATTAATTCTAACTATACCATAATCATGAACACATGTATATCAACTCATATATGCCTTAAAAATCATATTGGCATTCATCAATTTATCACTACTCACTCTCGGTCAAACCATGTTCATAGTGATTTCATATGTTTCAATGCTTAAAACATATACCAATATACTCAAAATCATTCATACATTAACATATATGAATTTGAAAGCTTGAAATTATACCTAGTATTTGTGTTCACGCTTGGCCAAAACTTTGAAGCCTCACGGTTTGCACACTATGGCTCCTTGATAGCCAATTACAACATATGTCACTCTCCTCTCAATTTGGAACAACTTTCATGAAGATTGCTAGTTCCAAATATGCCTAAATCCTAGTGATTTCTAGTAAGAGAAAGCTTGGATAAATGTGTATTAATGGTTTCTTCTTCTAGCCGAAAATGATATGTTGAAGAAGACAATGTGGTGGATGATTTTATAAGCCACTTACTTAGCCATTAAGCCTTACTTTCCAGCCATCAAATTGACTTTCAAAAAGTTTAGGTAATGGTTATCATTTTGGACTTTGTTACCTTTCATTAATGGCTTTTAACTTATACTAATGGGCTTTTTAATTGGGCTTCTCGGTTTAGGCTTTCTTAATGGGATTTCGGGCTGAAATTTTTACTATTCCTCGGGCCTTTAATTGTCTAAATATTTGGCCTATCAATTGGTCCAACAATTCGGTCTAAGGGACCTAAGAAATTTGATCTACACTTAGTATACCTTAATGGGATTTAAAATCTTCACTTTGGCCCATTAGTTTTTAACCATTAAATTTAATATGAAATCCATCCAAATAAATTTTCCTTACTTTCGGGGATGATTATCTTATATTCTGACCAAAAATATTTTTTCCCAAATTTTTCTCCATACTTAGGTTAATTTTTAACCATGATTAGTCAACTATGGTAAAAGTCCACTTTTCTTAACTATAGTTGACTCTTTCCTTAATCATTGATCAAGTTGTCTTTTTCTCAAAATTTTGAAAGTGTCATTTCTTATGTTTTACACTCTCGTCTTTACATTTTGGCCATTTTCGGTGGATGAATACACCTGAAATACCTTAAATACCCTAACTCGCTAAAAATGTATGTTTTACCCTTTTTAGCTTTTACTATTGTTCTCTGTGTTTGGGCCTAAATCAAATTGACTTTCTTTCATGAGCTCTCTATATCTTCATTTTATAAGTTCTCATATTCAGCCAGAATAATTCAAATCCACTCGGTTTAACCTGTGGCTCTTATAGCTCACATTAGGCTTTTATGTAGCTTATAAGTGTTAAATCATTTCACATACACTTTAAATCTAGTAAATACTCTTCTTATGATTCATCTATAATAATAGAGTGTTCATAAACATAGGAATCATAAGGAACAAGCTACATAAAATATAGGTCTGATAACGGTACAGTGTATTCCATGTGATGTACACGATACGACGTACTCCATGGACTCATCTCATGGTTGGGGGTGCCTGCCGTAGGTCTTATCTACCCCATGTCGTGTATAACCTACTCAGTCTCAAGTGCACGTGTGAGCATCTCATCTGTGTGACTAGCAGTCTACATAAGGCATCCAGCTCGGCTCGTATGAGCATCTCATTCGTGTGACACACAGTCTACACGAGGCATCCAACACGACTCATTTCATATCACAGTGTGAAAAACAGTGCAAGCTAAGCTCCAGCACGATTCATGCATCATTAATAAATTCCCTCATACGAGCGACGCTCTAGTACGACTTTATGCATAGTAAATAATTCAAATCAAGGTGTGAGCTAAGCTCCAGCACATTTCATACATATCAAAACATCAAAATCTAGTGCGAGCGAAGCTTCAGCATGATTTAACTCATACAAATCTGATAGGCGGCTTCATTTCAGCAAAACACATTCAAAATCATAATTTGCACATGACTCGTGCTCTTTCATGAAATTATGAACTCATTAGCCATGCCTATCCACAAATTTGCTTAAACTAAAGCAAGGTATTTCATAAAAATGTCAAAACATGATTTTTATGCAATTATTAGCCTTACTATCACTTTTTGTAAGATTCACTTGAAAACCAAATCATACATACTCATAGTCGTTCACACAAATCAATAATTCTTTTCTAGATAACCAAGAATTTGTAAAGCCCTATATACACCCACAAAGTACGTGCTGCTATCTCTAAGTATTTACAAAATTCCCTTACCTGGAATAGCGTCGAGTGATTCCACTTCCTTAAAGCTGCTTGATTGTACAGTTCGATTCGCCTCCAACAAAATCTTCGGGACTGCACGAAATTACGTATTACATCAATTTAATCTAATGTAATAAAATTCTTGCGTTTACTATAGTCGATTTGACTTATAGTTTTCATTAACACTTATAAGGCCCCATTTTGATTGCTCTACTTATTTCTCGAGAGTCTATTGAACTCTTTAGGCCTATTGATTCACACTAAATCGGTATTAAGCTCATAGTGCTTCTAGTTCATCATTTACTTCACTATGGCAATTTATCAAACACCTCATGTGTTTATTTTCGTAACTTGACTAATCTCACAATATAGTTTCATTCAATCATCTCAAAATCATACATATCACCTCACTAACACCTTAGTATAAGCCATTTATCATCAACTCAACCATATCACATTTTCTCACACTAACTCATTCTAGGTTATGCTTGTTCCATTACATTCTAGGTAGTTTCAATCATCAATACATACACCAATCTACTCACAACAACAACTTAGAGAAATATACTTTGAGTTGGTGTATTAGAAACTCACCTAGCTTGACTTTCCCCTTTTCCAAATTTAAAGACTCCTTGCTTCTTCAATCCAACAAATGAAGTGTTGATTCCAAGCTATGTTGTTTTTCCCTTTAAAATGAACAACTTTGCTCTAATAGCTTTTTCCTCAAATCTTTATGGAAAGGGGGTGAAATCTAGTTTGAGAAAGCTATGTTAATGTTAGAAATGGAAGAAGTGACTTTGCTCCCATGAAATGTAGATCCAACTACTCCGTTTTTATAGGAAATGCCTTAGGAGATCGATCTGCATAGGGTGGAGATCGATCTGGCCTTGGTTAAATCCTTCAAAATTTTGACAATTTGCAGGCGGGGGATCGATCTATTTATTGCATGAGATTGATCTGCTCAAGGTAATGAGATCGTTCTGTTTCAGGCAAAAGGCTTTGGAGATCGATCTGGCCTATCCAGAGACCAATGAAGATCGATCTGCCTATGGAAGGAGATCGATCTGGTCCTACTCGAGGCAGCATGAGATCGATCTCTCCTTGCATGGGATCGATCTGCCTTGTTTCCTGCAGCATTCTAGCTGCAATTTTCTCAAATTTTCTAAGTTAAACTTCCATCTAAATGATTCTATACTCATTTTGCGATTTATTCACACTTAGAACTTACAAACATCTATTTCTTGTAATTAATACGTAATGTAACTTGCCCGTACATTCAATAATCATAAACATTACATAGGAATTTACAGGTCTTACAATCCTCCCCCTTCAAGAAATTTGGTCTTCCAAATTAAAACCAAGTCAACTTGAGAACAACTCCGGGTACTTTTCTTGTATCATGCTTTCCAATTCCTATGTAGCTTCCTCCGGAGTGTGATATTGCCAAAGAATTTTCAACAAGGGAATCGACTTCGACCTCAACACCTTCTATTTTCTATCCAATATTCGAACCGACTTCTCAACATACATCATACTCTTATTGAGCTTCAATAGCTTATATCTTATCACATGAACCGGGTCCATGTGGTACTTCAGAAGCATAGAGACGTGGAAGACGTTATGAACACTTGCTAAGTCTAGTAGCAACACCAACCTATAAGCCTTATCTCCCACTCTCTCCAAAATCTTGAAGGGTCTGATATACCGAGGGCTCAACTTTTCCTTTTTACCAAATCTCATAATCCCTTTCGAGGGAAAAACTTTCAAGAATACAGGCTCACCCACAGTAAATTTCAGTAGTCTCTGTCCCTTGTCAGCATAACTCTTTTACCTACTCTGAGCTATTCGTAGTCTCTCACATATCAACTGGACGTCCTCAGAGGCCTACTGCACTAAATTGGGAGCAAAAATTTGCCTGTCACCAACCTCTTCCCATTCAATAGGGGATCGACATCTGCGTCCATACAGTGCCTCATACCGTGTCATCTCGATACTCGCATGATAGCTATTATTATAGGCAAACTTCGCTAATGGTAGGGGATCATCCCAAGAGCCTCTAAAATCTAGTACACATGCTCTCGACATATCTTCCAAGGTCCGTATAGTCCTCTTTGACTGATAATCTGTCTAAGGATGAAAAGCAGTGCTAAAACTCAGTTGGGTCCCTATCACTTCTTGAAAAAGTTCCCAAAAATGGGAAGTGAAGCGGGCATCCCGATCAGAAACAATGCTCACTGGAACACCATGTAACCAAACTATCTCTCGAACATGCAAGTTCGCCAACTGACTCAGAGTATCGGTAGCTCTCATAGCTAAGAAATGGGCTGACTTCGTTAATCGATCTACAATCACCCATATGGCATCATGACCTCTACGGGTCCTTGGTAAACCCATCACAAAATCCATGGTGACATGCTCCCACTTCCATGCCGGTATCGGTAGAGGTTGGAACAACCCTCCAGGTTTCTGATGCTCTACCTTCACTTGCTGACAAACGAGACATCTAGCAACATATTCAACAATGTCTCTTTTCATTCCAGACCACCAATAAACTTTTCGAATGTTTTGATACATCTTGGTACTCCCCGGATGTATCGTATACCTCAACGAGTGAGCCTCTGATAAAATCAATCTCCTAATCTCTGGATCATCGGGAACACATACTCTACCTCTCTGAGCCTTAATAATCCATCTCTACTCAGTTCAAAATCAGTACCCACACCTGTCTGTACCTAACTTAACCAATCGGTACATTATCGATCACTCTGCTGAGCCTGTCGAATACGACTAAACAACTCTGGCTTCAATCTCAAACTAGCCACAATATTAGATATTTCTGTACTAGGTGGGGTCACATCCAAATTGAGGTTCGTAAATTGCTCTAACAACTCGTGTTCTCGAACCATCATATAAGACATCGACCTGAGGTTCTTCCTGCTCAAGGCATCGACAATTACATTTGCCTTACCTGAGTGGTACATGATTTCACAATCATAGTCTTTCAAGAGTTCGAGCCATCTTCTCTATCTCATATTCAGCTCTTTCTACGAAAATAGATACTAAAGGCTCTTGTGATCCGTATATACCTGAAATTTCCCACCATAGAGATAGTGGTGCCATATCTTCAAGGAAAACATTACGGATGGCAATTCTAAATTGTGTGTCGAATAGTTCCTCTCATAATCCTTCAACTGTCTGGATTCATAGGCAACTACCTTCCCATCCTGCATAAGTACACAGCCCAGTCCCTAGTGTGATGCATCCATATACACAGAGAAACCTCTTGAGCTGGTAAGAATGGTGAGAATCGGAGCAGTGGTCAACCGACGCTTAAGCTCCTGAAAACTCCTCTCACATGCCTTATCCCACACAAACTTAACATCCTTCTGCGTGAAGCGTGTCAATGGAGCAGCTAGTCTGGAGAAACTCTCAACAAATCTCCAATAATACCTTGTTAATCCCAAAAAACTTATGATCTCAGTAACTGTCTTGGGCTGTTCCCACTGTACAACTGCCCCAATTTTGGATGGATCCACTAATTCCCCATCATTCAATATAACATGACCCAGAAATGAGATCCACTCTAACCAAAAGTTACACTTATTGAGTTTGGCATATAATTCCTTCTCTCGAAGGATCTGCAGAACTAACCTCAAGTGCTGCTCATGATCTTCCTTGGAGTTGGAATAACCCAATATCTCATTGATGAACACTATCACAAACTGGTCCAGGTATGGCTTAAATACATCATTCATCAATGCCATAAATGCTGCAGGGCATTCATCAATTTGAATGGCATAACCAAAAACTTGTAGTGGCTATAATGGGTACAAAATGCTATATTGGGTATATCTCCACTTCGTATCCTCAACTGATGGTACCCAAATCGCAGATCTATCTTAGAAAAGACTTGTTCTCCCCAAAGCTAATCCAACATATCATCAATACGTGGAAGGGGTACTTGTTCTTAATGGTGGCCTTATTCAACAACCGATTATCTATACACAGTCAGAGGCTTTCATCCTTCTTCCTTACAAATAGAACTAGAGCTCCCCAAGGTGAGATGCTCAGTCTAATGAACCCATTCTTTAGCAACTCTTGCAACTGCTTCTTTTGCTCTTCCAACTCAATCGGGGCTATTCTATACGGTGGCTTAGATATCGGCTCTGTATCAGGGACTAACTCTATGCAAAACTCCATCTCTCTATCAGGTGGTAGCCTTGGTAAATCATCCGAAAAGACATCAGGAAATTCTGTAACTACTAGAATGTCTCTCAATTTTGGGTGTGCCTTATTTGTGTTGTGATGCCCCGAAGCGCGAAAAACAGGGCAAATTTAAAACTTTTTCTTCCCATCCATTCACAATAAAGGGAGCATTCCTGTGCAGTGTCATACATCATCATACATATCATACCTCAGGATCTTATCATCTCATAATTATATTTCGTCCAATTTACATTACTCAATTCAAGGTTAATTAATCCTAATACATCTCATACATCATTATACAACAAGTGTCTGTAATTACAACTTTAGTCTGGGTACATTAAAAGATAAATTATACCTCAAACATGATATATGGCCTATAGCTTAAGTCCTCTACTAGCCACTACTCCATACGTCTCAGGGAAAACTCTCTTCACTTGAAGAAATTTGGGGGGAAAGAGAAAACAGGGTGAGCTTCTAAATCGCTCAGTAAGGGGGTAAGGGACTCGTTAATAAAACAATGATTTGCACAGCACAATCATTTTATCTCGTAGTTGAAACTCAATTAAAACATAGCATGAACTCATTAAAACATCATTCTCAACTCATTTCTCTGAAATCATGTAAAAATATGAGTGTACATAACTCAGTACAAATCACAGTCACAAGCATGTGGAAATCAGACTGCGATAATGGTTTTTCTCATTAAAACGTGATAAAAATCACCTCAATAGAATGCACGTGGCACAGCCACAAAACACAAATCATGTGTATAAAAAGGAGACTAGGTAATAAAACTCATATAAAACTCGTCATGGCACGTCATAATAAATCTCCTCTGGGTACGGATCCCATGCATCCTCATAAGAGGGAACGTCGACATATGGTCATGTACATGGTATATTAGACTTACGCGTTACCAAAACAAGGCCCGACCTTACATGCTACCAGAGCAATGCCTCTCCTCATGCACACTATCACGTGGTCCCTGGGTCGGTTCCCAGATGGCCCACTCTATCAATCTTACATGCTACCAAAGCAAGGCCACCCAGAGTTACCAGAACGGGGGTCATCTCACGATACCAAAACGGAGGTATCTCTCATTACCAAAACAGAGGAATATCAGACTTACATGCTACCAGAGAAAGGCTCGAACTTACATGCTATCAGAGCAAGGCCTCCCAACTCTACCAAAGCAGAGGAATAATCGGACTTACATGTTACCAGAATAAGGCTCGGACTTACATGATACCAAAGCAAGGCCCGATATGTATTCAACATGACACGCCTAAGTCTCAATCATTAGCCATTATCACATAAAACGTTTTGCCTTCACGTAGAACTCATAATGGTTTTCTCTCATAAATCTTATTTAAAACATTTGTGTACCTAACACAAAACATGTTAAAAATCGAGTCCCAATCGGCAAAACCACGCACACATTTCTCAACCTCAGTACGCCTTAACGTAGAGCCCAAATCTCTTTTCACGTTTTAATCACAAAACCATTATAAAACATTTTCACGCTTAGTTAATAACTCATAAAAGTTGGGCCCCAACCGACTATAAAATCGTGTGCACTACTCATTCTCAACTCATAAAAACATGCTTGTTTGCTCAAATCACTTTTCATGCTACAATTAACATCAAAACACATACACAAACGAGTTTAAGTTTTTTCTTACCTCTTTGTACCTCGTATAGTGCAATCGTTCCCCCGTATCACAGAGTAATCTTGCATTCCTCTCTAAAACTCCCGAGCTGTCCAAACGATGTAAAAACATCAATAACCCAACTCAATCGTATTATTACGCACACATTTGTTTATATTCTCATTAACACCTCAAATAACTCAATTCTCACAACTCTATCACAATTCACATTCTCATCCACTACATCTCAGAATTCTACATTTCCCACACCATATTCCATGCTAAATTCACCTTATTGTCCAAATTCCAATTTATAGCCATAATTCCTAAAATTATCACAAATTGCCTAACGTTACCTTTACTCTAACAAAATCATAGTTTCATCAATCCTTAACCAATTCCTAGCTATTTAATCACAATGCCTACAACCATAATCATAAAAAATCACTTTAAAATCCAAGATCAAAGTTTAAAATTTACCCAAACTTGTGGAGTGCTCAACTCTTGCCTCGATTCAATCCGTCTTTCGCTTTCCAAGTATGTTGTTCTCCTTTGGATGAGGAAAAACTTTCCTTTTTGCCACAACCTTCGATTTGGACAAAAATAGGGATTTTGGAAGAGAGAGAAAGCTAGGGCTCGACTAAAATGGAGGTTTAAAAGAGAGAGAAAAGATGAAATGCAGGAAAACACTGGGGTCCTTTTATAGACGAAGGGTAAGAGATCGATCTGGTCCTTGATGAGATCGATCTGCATTTGAATTTGGGAACGTTTTGGGGTAATTTTATGTCTAGGAGATCGATCTGTCGTGGGGTGAGATCGATCTCTTAATGGCTTTATGAGATCGATCTGCTCCAATTATGAGATCGATCTCTAGTTTATAGAATGCTTCACGAGATCGATCTTCTCCTTACAGAATGCTTCATGAGATCGATCTCTTCATTACAGAATCATAAGGAGATCGATCCTCTCCCATTGGAGATCGATTTGCTCACTTAATTTTCTCATTCCTTGTCATTTTGGCCTACTAGATCGATCCTCTCTTCTCTAAGATTGATCTGGCCTCATAGTTTCACACTTAACATAAAATCTCCACATATAATGGCCATAGTTTACTCCATTGATTAAATTCTTATTCATTACTCATTCATCACTTAAAGATCTCATTCCATACAACCTCAATATATGAGTACATCACATTTAGTTCAATCAATTACACTTCATGTTCACATTACATAATTAGATATGTGTAAAATTCTCAAATCTCACATCCTCCCCACCTTAAAAAGAATTTAGTCCTCCAAATTCAACTCAACTCGTCATGCAGATGAGGGTACTTCTCCTTCATGAGACTTTCCAATTCCCACGTTGCCTCTTCCATTGAGTGATGTTTCCATAAAACTTTCACTAATGGGATGCTTTTGGTTCGAAGTACCCTCTCTTTTCTATCAAGAATTCGGACGGATTCCTCAATGTAGCTCATGTAAAGTCCATAAATTAAATGTAAAAACATGTAATAAGAGTTACGATTGTACATACAAGTTACATTATGTATGAATGTGAAGGAATGGACTTTGATATGTGATGAATATCAGTAGAATGGAATATGTGTAGTATGGTAAAATGGAAGGAAGATTTGCATAAGTTGTGCACTTCCATTTGGATTATATCATGTACCTTTGGATATACAAAGATTCTACACAAGTTTTAATGTGTATGAAGTATTATGGGATGTCATTTTCAAGTCTCAAAGATGATTGGATGAGAAAATGACCATGGCAACAAAAGGAATGAAGTTTAGTATGAGTTGCAGCAAAAAAACTGTAGAAAATCTGGAAATATGAAGGTCAGATCGATCTCATAGGATGTGAGATCGATCTGAAAGAGCCAGAATGCTTTTATTTGAGCAATGAAATATAGCATATCGATCTCCAAGGGAGCCAAATTGATCTCCTAGCTCATTCTGTAAAATGTAAATCGATCCTTAATGGAACAGATCGATCTCCTTAGCTCTCGGGTTGGAAGCAGATCGATCTCCCCTAAGACCAGATCGATCTCTTTAACCTTCTATTTGAAGCAGATCGATCTCCCCTATTCGACAGATCGATCTCCTACTTCAAAATGTCTTAGAAAAGAGGGATTTTAAGAGGACCAGACCGATCTCCACCCAATCCAGATCAATATCATCAAGCTGAATCTATAAATTTGGAGTAGTTGGATCTGCATTTTCGAGATAAAAACCAATCTTTCTCATTTTCAACCTAAAACCTAGCTTTCTCACTCCTAAATCCACACATTTTCAGTAAGATTTGAGAGAAAGCTATTAGAGACAAAGTTGTTCACATCAAAGAGAAGAACAACATAATTTGGAGGCATTTCCCCACTTGTTGGATTGAAGTATCAAATGTGTATTTCCATTGGAGCAAAGAGGAAATAAAACTAGGTGAGTTTCTAAATGAAATAACTCAAGTATATTGTGTAGATATTGATCTTTGGAGTTGTTTGGTATGCATAGAAATGGTAGAAACTACCTAAGAAGTAATGAATCCACCATGACCTAGAAATGGTCTAGTGTGAGAAAGTGAAATGTGTTGAGATTAATGATGAATGGGATATATTGAGGTTAATAATAGTGTTGTGGTATGATTTTAAGACGTTGTTAGTGGATAAATTGTGATATTTACCTAAAAGGGGTAAAATGTGGATTAAGGCATTGGTAAATGCAAAGATGAGTTATATGACTAATGAGGTCAAATGTGAGTTAACAACTTTAACTCAAGTGGTTTGGATGATTGAATCACAGCTTCCGAGAATACACTGGAGCAAGGCGAGCCAAGAGCGTAAGAAGCTAAGAGGAAAAGAGAGTCACACTCAAGTAAATTGAGGTAAGGGAATTCTGTGGACTCTTAGAGATATCTGTGCACAATTTGGGAGCCTAATTGCTTTGCTAGAATGCATGAGATATTAAGAAATGAAATTGGGTGATTGAAGGGTAAAAAGTTGGGTGTTTAAGAAATGTGCATGAAAACAAAAGCATAATACTTTGAAAATCATGATTTATTGCTTTCTAGCAAATGATAGGTAGGTTGGATAATATTTGAAATGATTTACAAAAGGAAATGATGTGATTTGGTTGATAACCATGTTTTGTAAAGATTGAGCCACCTACGTGATTTCGTGAGAATGAAAGCGTGCTAGAGCAGGACTCGCACGAGATTTGATGTGTTTTATATGCATGAGTGCTAGAGCTTAGCTCGCACTGGTTTTCACATGGATTTCATACTGGTTTTGGCATGGTGCTTGGAGCTTAGCTCGCACTAGATGCCCACCTTATTTTTTGTCATGCTTGGAGCTTCAGGCATACTTGGTGTCGCACTGATTAAATAGGCTCGCACGTGCAGTTTATGATTTTGACATGTTGATAGCCATGTTAGGAGCTTTGGGTAGACAAGAGGTCGTACCAATTAAATAGGCTCACACGTGTGTTTTGAGATGTGGCGTGATATGATGTGTTGATTGGGTCCACGGAGTACGTTGTACCGTGCATGTAGCATGGAGTACATTGTACCGTGTTGAGATTGTGATATACCATCTTCGGAAGAGATCTGCTATGGACCTGCAGGCTAGATTTAACCCACCTCCCGTGTGGAAGTAAATAGTGGTGGTATCCCGCACACCTGATCCGTGTAGTCGGTATCACAGGATATGGCCATAGTCCTAGAGGTTATTACCTTTTATTGAATTGCCTATCTCACATGTCTATTGCTTTGAGAATAAATCCATGTTTGAAATGATTTGTGGGTCAGGACAGTCTGAGGGATGGACTGAGACCTGACAAGTGTTGGATTGTTTTGTTAATGGTTTTTAAAGTGCACTGATGCATGATGATTAATGCCATGCTTTATTGTGAAAAATGCATGATGGTTAATGTCATGTTTTATCATGAAATATGCATAATGATTTATGCCATGACTTGAAATGAATTGTACACTGGATTTTAATAGCATGAATGCTTTATATACTATTAACACAAGCATGAACTCATATTTGAGAAAATGAGATGAAAAATATGCTTTGAGTATGGCATCACGTTCACATAAATAGTGCAGTATCTACTTGTTCGCATGATTACTTTACTGAGCGTGTGGTTTACTCACCTCCCTTTTCCCCCCCTCTCGACAGAGTGTTGAGTATAGATTGAGCGTGACTGGAGGCGTTTCCTTTTGGTAATCTGCTGCATCCCATCGCGTAAGGTATACACACTGTTGTAATTTTGTATCTAAACTTACGGTAGCACAATAGCATTTTGTATGTAACTATAGGGGATGTAAAATGATGTAAACACATGTAAACGACTCTGATTTATTTATACAAGTGTTTACTTATAAATAATATGCAAATTGAATTAGTATGGTGGAGTGAGTTAGACGCCGACACACAGCCCAACTATGGAGGAGAGTAGCTATTCACGATTGAGGTAAAGACGGATAATAAATGATGTATGAAAATACTAAAAATTTGTACGTATTTTGGTAAGTTAAGGGTCGTGACATTGTGGTATTACATTTTTAGATATAAAAAGAATTTCCTGTGTGTATACCTCTTAGCGATAGAGAGCAACGGATATCCAAATACAACGCCTCAGTCCCTTGCTGAACTACTATGCGCGCTCTGTAGATGGGGAAAGTGAATGAGATGAGCAACCACACGCTCAGTAAGGCAATAATGCAAGCATGGTAGAAAACTACACTATCTACATGCTTATAATGTCATGCATAAAATCATTAATATCCAGAGCATGAGGAAATATTAAAACTATGTTACATGTATATACATATATCATGTACTGACAACATGAAAATAGGCAAGTAAAACATGGGAAATCATCATGTAAAACCTCTCAAGCTCATCATAATAAAACTCATCATAAAACCGGTAACTCAACACAAAACATCCCTCAAGATTTTATCACTTTCTCAAAACATGTCAAAATTCATCACAAATAGTAATACCATCTCTTTAAACACAATCCCACAAGGCTCGACCTCTCCCTCGGGTCTACCCTGAACAAGACAAATCATACTCAGTATACAAATCCATATGATATCATGTGAGACAGGTGGTCACTATATCTCGAGGACTATGTTGGCCAACTATGTCATAATCATCCCAGGCCACACGGATCCCGGTGTACGGGGCATCGTGCTGGAACGAAAGTGGGTTAGTTCTTCGCCAGACTTTTTAAATCAACATCATAACCTCACGGTACAATGTACTCTGAAAATTTTATTAAAATAAAATTATTTATGCTTAATTTCTTAATTAATTAATTTAATCCCTATATTATTTTATTAATTATCCCCTCAATTTAATTAAAATTCTCTTATGTGCAAGTAAATTAAATCCAGATGAATTTCAGTCGTTTCGGTAGAAAATGGGCTGAAAATTATCTAAAAAAGACTGGACTACTACCATTTCGCAGTTTGAGTCGCCATTCGTCTGGACACGTGTAATGTGGGGTGTTCGTATTTTATTCGCCTCGGAAGAATAAGATCGACGGATACGTGCCTACCTCATGGATGACACGGCGGGCTACATCGCACATTCAAGTGGAATAAAAGACAAGTGACATGGAAATATCTTCTCTACAACAAATGGAATGAAGAAAAGTGGCCAAACAATGCTAACTCATCTTGGATTAAAAATTACTATTGTACCCCCAATTTTGTGTATAAATAGAATATGATGAGCAATTGAAAACCAAATAATTTTAGGGTAGAAGTAGTTTTTTAGGGTAGCTTTAGTTTTTTAAGTTAAAATTTTATTGGTAGGTTTTATATTTTCCTTAGGTTTTCTTTTAAGCCTTTCACGTTGGCTGGTGACAACAGCCACCATATTTCTTTTGCCCAAGTTTCCATTCCGTTATTGTTTTAATATTTAAGTTTTAATGAAAAGCATTTGTTTTTCCATTGTTAGTTCTCGATTTGCATTTTTTTTTCTTTCTTTTCTGTTCCCTTTTTCCTGGTTGTCGATAGTAGACCAGAGGAGAGTGTTAAGTCGGCTGATAACAGAAGCCACCATTGCTCTCGGTTAAAGGCAACGTGTTGAAGCTTGGTGACAGTAGCTTAATCTCCTTCATTCTCATGCCATTCTTTTCATACTTTATTTCTATTACTTTCCTTAGCTTAAGTAAAGACTAATTTTAAGTTCAGTAGAATAAGTTTATTGCATTAATCTGCTTGATCTTTTTATCTCCTGTTTCGATTTCTAGTTATCATCTACTGTCCAATTACTGCATTTTGCTCTTCTCTGTATTCTCGGTATTGCTGGGAACTGTTTTGCCTTACGGCTCCCTCTTGCTTCGGTTTAACCTTCAGTGAATAATTCGAATCATGCCTTTTCTGCTTTAAGTTGATTACATAATGTTGCACTGTCATTTCTTTTGCATTATCTATTTTCGCTTGCTACATTATATTAAGTCTTCTCTTTTCTGCATTTAGAGTATTAGTTTTCGGTTTTTGCATTCCGGCCTCTAGTTTGTATTTCACTTGTATTGCAATTGTTCATCTCGGTATTTTCTATTTTTCGTTGTTGTTTCCACTTTGCTTGCTAGCTGGTGTGGTAGCTGTCGTTCGGTGCCAAACTATAACAGAAGCTGGATTGTACCGTGGCACTAGACAGGGCCAACTAACATTCTCTGTTCTGCTCTGTTTTATGAATATTGTACTGTTCATTTTCGTTTGTCTGTTTAATCAACATTACTCGATGGTTGCTCGATTTCTGCTAGTTTTCTTTTTAGTTCATATAGTATTTGCTGATCGGTGCTACTGCAGGAGGCTGGACTGCTGCTGCTCCAGCTGCGGGACATCTTCGGGTATCTGTTGGAAGGAGAAAGTTTTTGCTGAGAGCGTAGCAAATGAGCGATAAGCTGGATTGCACCAGAGAGCTGAAGCAGAAGCTATTGACTTGCAGCCCGGCAGGACAGAAGCATGGAAGTTTGCTGAAACGTGGAAACTACAGCAAAAAAATCGTTGCTTTAGCTTTTGATTTTCATTCCAACCATCCGTTAGTCATCCTTGTGATGTTCTGTGTTGTTGTTAATGCATTGTCCATTCCCTTCAAACATGCATACCCCGTATGTGCAGTCGGCTGAATGCAGATGAAGCTTACAGTGGACAGTAGGAACGGATGATTGAAGCAGCAGCGGATGTAGCTAGATATCTTCTGGTGTGCTCTGAGATGCTGAGGATGGTAACAAGTTGTTGTGCATCTTAACTGCTCTGTATTGCTGCTATTCCTGGAGGCAGACGCAAAGCAGAATGGTGGCAAGGGTAATTTGTGCAAGCCGATAATACTGTGCAGATGGTACCGAGCAGGGTACAGCACCTGGGTTACGTACAGTGCAGGCATTTTGCAGAGCAGGAGCAGGGCAGCGTGTCTTTTTTTTGTCATTATTGGAATTTTATAGTTTGTTAGTTATATTTTTTTATTAAATGGTTAGATGTTAGATTTTCCTATATAACTATTTGTTAGTCTAAGTAATAGTATTAGAAGTTAAGTCATTAATCTTGAATTAATTTTCTGCAATAGGATTTAAGACTTAATTATAGTGTTTAGGTATTGCATTTAGAATTAAATTAATAGTAAAATTATTTTATGCATTTTAAGTTAGTTTTTTTATTTTAATTTAAAAATCCAAAAATATTTATTTCTAATGCATTATTTAGATTTTATTGTTAAGTTAGTAATTAGCTATAGTTAGGATTAAATTAGGATCACCATTTTAGACATTTAGATTTATAATTAGGTTTAGGAATTTCCTTAAATTTATAGAAGTTTGCTTCATTAGGTCTTAGGTTAGATTAATTTGCATTTTTTAAATTAATTTGATTAATTACATGCACATTTTATTTTTATTTTAGGATTGTCTAGTTTTATTCTAGTTACTTTTATTTCTTTATTTTCTTATTTGCATTCTAAGTTATTTGCACTAATTAATTTTAGCTTTGTTAATTATCTTCTGTAGGTTATCACTTTTAATTGCTTGGAACTTTGTAAGTAAGTTTAGCTCTATTTTATTTATTTTATAATTTTCATTATTTTTATTGCTTTACAATATTTTCAATTCAAAACTTTGTAGATCACCCTCTGAAAATTCATAATTTGCTAGGATATACTTAGGATAAAATTAACCGGTACCTAATTTAGGCTAATTAGATTCTCTGTGGGACAATAATTCGAGACTCAAATCCCATTATTACTTGTACGACTCGTGCACTTGCGATTTACACGTCTAGGTAACTTAGGAAAGGTGATGTATCAAGTTTTTGGCGCCGTTGCCGGGGAATCACAAATAGCCATTAATTAATATCGATGAAATTATGCTAAGGTATAATTCTAGTTTTGTACATATCTAGGTTGTTGTCATGACCCCTACCCTCTTCTCGTGAATTTACCTTGCTACTTACCACTTACAGTTGGGCTGTGAGTCAAATCCAATCCACCTCTCATATACATTCATTATAATAAATGAAAGAGAATAGAAACTGGAGTGTTATAAATATGCGGAAGCGTTTACCTCAGTCTCTATTAATTATACATCCCTTTCGTACAAAATATTACTAGACTGTGCATAAATTTATAGGATACAATTTTTTTCATATCTCAGTAGTGTATACCTTTCTGTACTGTTGGATAACTAGAGAACACTGTAGCAGGGACGACTGCAGTACTCACTACTGCGTAGTATCTGTGGAGGAGAAATAAAGGGGTAAGCATAACGCGCTCAGTAAGGAAAATATGCAAGCAGGTGGATAACCACACTATTTACATGGTAAAATACATATATGTTCATTCCTTATAAAACAATATGCATGTTCTTTAAAACAGCCTCCATCATTAAGAAACCATTAATTCGCTAGATGGGTATATTCATATTCACACACTAGCACACAACTTTACATAGATCATCTTTCAAAACCACACAGGTTTACACAACATAATCTATTCACACAGATCAAACATAGAAAATGCTTTATACTTGGTAAATCAGTTACATGTTGAGACATAAATCATGGGTTAACATATCCCCAGACACACAGCAAGGGAAGATATATGTCACCTCACACAGTAGTGACAATATCGTATCACACAAATATAGTAGACTTATCAAGACTTATGGCCATAGTCGGATTCCAGGCTACACTGATCAGGTGTACGGGAACCCTACACTTGGGGAGGCGGATCAACCTTCCCTTAAGCATCACACAAATAGTCACGGCACATTGTACCCCATGGCTAACGCTCACGGTACATCGTGCTCCCGTGGATCCTTATCACCCATTTTCGTTGTCTCAAAATCACGTGCGAGCTCTCGAATGGAACACACAGTATCATCGAGGCATAAAGCACGGTCTATCCATCACACAGAAATTCATAAACTCTCGTGTGAGCTCTCGAATGGAACACACAGTATTATCGAGGCATCAAGCACTATTATCTCATCACTTTAAATCAAGAGGGTCACATGCGAGCATAATCCGAGCAAGATACACAGCAATACTCGAGGCTCTAGCATGATTCTCAAAAATCTAGTGCGAGCAGCTCGAGTGGAATCACACAACGTCACTCGAGGCATCGAACACTCTTTATCTTTTCTCAAAATCCTTCTGAAAATAATGTGAGAGCGAGGCTGGTCAATCTACAGTTGCCTCTCATGCTCTAGCACTATTTCACACGGAAAAGAAATAGAAAGGCTCCATGTATAGTCATGAGTGAGAAGGCAATTTTTACCTTCAATCACTCTTTAAAACACATTACATGCACTTGGTTAAATCGGGAGCCGGTCTGTTATCGTTCTTTCTCAAAATGTTTGCAAAACCTCTTTTCACACAATCATAGAAGTCATGCAACTCATCATTTGACTTATTCTTATACGTCATTTTCTACTTAGATATATCAATATCTATGTACATATCACATACATTTCACACAGCAGATAAGAAAACATACGTATAGCTATCTCTATAGCTTACATAAGTTCCTTACCTCAAAATGTGTCGACTGCGAATTCAATTTCCTCGATTTCCTCAGATTACGCAGCCTAATTGGCTTCAGATGTATTCTCGAAAGTCAAATCCTTCCTTGGTGGCATGTAAGTCGAGATTTGCTCGAACTCGTACACGTCGCCTACTGTTTTTCTGCTACACAGCAATATATATTTAAACCAATTAATTTCAGTCTAATATAAATTCAAATTAATTATCCAAAAAATATATCGATTGATTTTCGACTACTTACTAGTCTACTACTGTGCCGGGATAACACTGAATTTTTTTCCAATTTTTTTCTTTCTCCTCTTTCTTTCTCCTGCTGAACCAGTTCGGTCCGGTTTAGCTCATTTTCACACTGAATCGGTTCGAATCGGTTCAGGCTGATTTTGGCCGTTTTCGACGTTTCTGGCCAGTTCCCTGGGTGGGTCGGCCACCGTTCGGTGCGCCTCGACCTGGGCAAGGTTTGCCTGGCTTGGCTCGACCCAAATCGTTGTCCGTGCCGGTGAATCTTCCTTTCTCTCCTGCGGGTTCCTCTCCGCCAATCTCCCTTTTTCGGCCGTTCCACGGCGCGTGACAGCTCCCAGATGCTTCCTCAGTGCCAGTTGTCACTCGCCGGTGGTCTCGCGCTCTCCTGCGCCGCTCGTTGCTCACCGGAGGAAGGAAAAATGGTGGGGGTCTCGATTCTCGCCTTTCCTCGCGTTTTTCATTCTGTTTTCTCCTTTTTTATTTTTACTTTTTTTTTTCAGATTTCTTCTCTTTGTTTTTTTTTATATATATTATATATCATATTTTATTATACCATAATATAATATAATATATATCCCAATATAATAATATATTTCATTATAATATTATTATTATAATAATAAATAATTATTTTATATTATTATAATAATATTATAGTACCATAACCCGTGTACATATATTTTATTCAATTTTTCTTCAAAAAATAGATATATATGTACATCATATTCTATTTTTATTATTTCTTCAGAAATACAATTTTTTCTCTTTATTTCGAGGATAAATTCCCATTGTAAGGTAATTTCCTGATTATCATTTTCGGACTAACTTCCCTTCTTGGACTCCCTATATTTTCGCGTTCTGAGTCCATATTTTTAGTCCGTTTTACCAAATTTTATTCGGTTTATTTCGAATTTACCTTAACTCTTATTTCGGTATTTTAAAACTTACCAACTTCCAATTACATCCAATAAGTCGAAATTGTATTATTTCTTCTTTATTGCTTGATATATCATAAACACTTATTCAAAATGATATATTCTTAAAGAAATAACACAAAGTTCAGGTCTTACATTTCCTCCCCCTTAAGAAATTTAGTCCTCCAAATTGGAACCAAGTTAAGCCTCAAAGAGTCGGGGGTACTTCTCCCACATCAGGCTCTCTAACTCCCACTTAGCCTCCTCTAAAGTGTGATGTTGCCAGAGAACCTTAATAAACGGAATCGTTTTATTCCGTAACACTTTCTCTTTCCTATCTAGTATCCGGATCGATCTCTCTACATATGTCAAATTAGCTCTAATGGCTCATACCGAATTATATGACTTCGATCTGGATGGTACTTTCGAAGCATCGATATGTGGAAGACATTATGAATGCTAGCCAACTCCGGTGGCAACGCAATTCTATAAACCTTATCTTCCACTCGCTTCAGTACCTTAAATGGTCCGATATACTGAGGGCTCAACTTACCCTTCTTACCGAACCTCATAATCCCTTTTGAATGAGAGACTTTCAAAAATACTGAGTCACCCATAGTGAACTCTAGTGGCCTTTGTCTTATGTCAGCGTAGCTTTTCTGCCTACTCTGAGCTGTTCGTAATTTCTCACATATTAGTTGAACAACCTCAGAGGTTTGCTGTACCAAATCGGGAGCAAACTTTTTCCTCTCACCCACTTCTTCTCAACTAATAGGGAAACGACACCTTCTACCATACAAGACGTTATATGGTGCTAGCCCGATACTCGAGTGATAACTATTGTTGTATGGAATTTCGGCTAACGGTAGGTGATCATCCCAGGAGCCTTTAAAATCTATAGCACTTGCTCTCAACATGTCCTCTAATGTTTGGATGGTTCTCTCTGACTGGCCATCGGTCTGAGGATGGAAAGCAGTACTGAAACTTAATCGGGTTCCCATCGCTTCTTAGAATTGTTCCCAAAAATGAGAAGTGAAGCGGGAATCCCTATCTGATACGATACTCACTGGACCACCATGTAACCTCACTATTTCCCTTACATACAACTCTGCTAAACTACTCAAAGTATCAGTAGTCTTCATAGCTAGAAAGTGGGCGGATTTTGTCAATCTGTCAACCACTACCCAGATAGCATCATGGTTCCTCTTTATTCTCGGTAATCCCATGATGAAATCCATGGTGACATGCTTCCATTTTCATGTTGGTACTGGTAGAGGCTGCAACAACCCTGCAAGCTTCTGATGCTCTACCTTTACTTGCTGACATACTAGACATCTTGCCACAAACTCTGCGATATCTCTTTTCATACCTGACCACCAATACACTTTTCAGAGGTTCTAGTACATCTTATCACCTTCCGAATGCAATGTGTATCTCGATGAATGAGCTTCTGTCAAACTCAATCTCTTTAGTTTTGGGTCATCGGGAACGCAAATTCTACCTCTAAACCTCAGTAGGCCATCATCACTCACAAAGAAATCGGTCACATCACCCCTCTGAATCTGACTCATACGATCCTCACACAGTAGATCGACTAGCTGAGCCTGACGTATCTGATCAATCAAATTCGATTCCACTCGCAGGCTAGCTATCACACAGACTCTGTCAATATCAAGAGGGTCTATGTCCAACCTGAGGTGAGCAAACTGCTCGAGCAACCCATATTCCCTGACCATCATGTGCGATACCATTCCAAGGCTCTTTCTACTCAGGGCATCAGCCACAACATTAGCCTTTCCTGGATGGTACAATATCTCGCACTCATAATCTTTTAGAAGCTCTATCCATCGTCTCTGCCTCATATTTAACTCTTTATGTGAAAACAGATATTCGAGGCTCTTATGATCTGTATACACCTGAAATTTCTCACCGTATTAGTAGTGGCGCCATATTTTCAATGCAAGTAACATGGCCTCCAACTCTAAATCATGGGTCAGGTAGTTCCTTTCATGGTCCTTAAGCTGTCTGGATCCATAGGCTACTACCTTCCCGTCCTGTATCAACACACAGCCCAGTCCTTATCCTGAGGCATCTGTGTACACTGATTAACCTCCTGAACTGGTGGGTATGGTAAGAATAGGTGTGATGGTTAGTCTATGTTTTAGCTCGCAGAAACTTTTCTCACACTTATCATCCCACTCGAATACCACATCTTTTCAAGTAAGACGTGTTAATGGAACAGTCAGCTTAGAAAGTTTCTACAAATCATCAGTAATAACCTGCTAAACCTAGGAAACTACAGATTTCTGTAACCGTCTTGGGTCTATCCCACTGTACCACAGCCTCTATCTTGGATGGATCCACTAATACACCGTCTCTCGAGACTACATGACCCAAAAACGATATCTCACTCAGCCAGAAATCACACTTGTTCAGTTTAGCATACAACTCCTGATTTCGGAGGCTCTGCAATACTGTTCTCAAATGTTGCACATGCTCTTCCCTGGACTTCGAATACACCATTATGTCATCTATAAAGATAATCATGAATCTATTTAGGTATGGCTTAATCACATCATTCATTAAAGCCATAAACGTTGTAGGAGCATTCGTCAACCCAAATGGCATAACCAAAAATTTATAGTGGCCATAACGGGTCCTGAACGCTGTCTTAGGTACATCACTACTCTGAATCCTCAGCTGATGATACCCAGACCTCTGATTAATATTTGAAAAGATCTGTGCTCCCTGCAACTGATCCAATAGATCATCAATCTGTGGAAGAGGATATTTGTTCTTAATGGTAGCCTTGTTCAACAACCGATAATCTATACACAGTCGGAGACTCCTATCTTTCTTCCTCACAAACAGAACCGATGCTCCCTAAGGTGATACACTCGGTCTGATAAACTCCTTATCTAACAGCTCTTGCAACTGTTTCTTTAGCTCCTCCAATTCCACTGGAGCCATTTGATATGGTGGTTTGGATATCGGTTCAGTTTCAGGCACCAAATCAATACAGAATTCCATCTCTCTATCTGGTAGCAATCTTGGTAATTCTTTCGAAAAGACATCGAGAAATTCTCTTATCACTGGGATGTCAACCATAGTCGGATACCTTATCCAAATCAACCACATAGGCTATAAAAACTTTAACACATCATATTCACATTTGATTAGTAAAACCATCTATCTCTAGATATAATTTACTACTTCTTTCATTACTTAAAGCTTACAATATGTTTTTCAGGGGTAGGAAACATTATTGTCTTAGCCTAACAGTCTAAGATGGCTTGGTTTGCAGCTAACCAATCCATTCCTAAGATTACATCAAAATCTCTCATGTTTAAAAGGATAAGATTGGCTAACATCTCTTTTTCCCCTATTTTAGCTTACAACCATTACATATATACTCCATCATTACATTCTCTCTAAGTGGAGTACTTATAAGTAACGTCTTACCTAGAGGTACAAGTATTACATGTTCAATCAAATTACATGCAAAAGTAGGTGATATGAATGAATACGTGGCACCAGGATCAATCAATGCTAATGCTTTAAAATCAAAGACTAGGATGGTACCTTTAATCACATCCTTAGACGTCTCTACAGAAGCCTGGTCCAAAGCAAACTCTCACCCATGACTAATATCTTGTTTCCCTTTCTCTTCAACTGTGGCTTTCCTCTTAGGTGTAGGTGTCTCACCTATAGCCTTCTCTAGATCTTTGCCCTTCTGTGGGGCTGTATCAATCAACTCTGGGCATTCAAGAGCTGGGTGCCCTGCTTTACAGCATCTATAGCATAATCTCGTCATAGGGCGTGGTCTACCCCTATGATATCTACCACACATCCAGCATTGTTCAGTAGTAGGTCTGGGTTCACCAATAACAATGCCTGTGGCCCTCGGTACTGGATGAATTGGAGGCTTCACAGGCCCTTCTTGCATCTCCTCAATCTTAGGCCCTTTACTGAATAACCTTCAACCCTTTCGGAACCCTCTATCATCAACCGATCTCTTATGGTCTCTATCTCTGCCCTTACCACTCTTACTCAGCTCCGAGGCATGCAACTCATAATTTTGCTCACATAGCTGAGCTCTGCGTACTACCTCGTCATAGGTAGTAATGTCCAAATGAGCTAGTCGAGCTCTAATGGAAGACCTCAATCCCTCAAGGAATTTCTGAACCTTTCTCTCTTCCAGGCCCATAGTCACTGTATCATATCTACCTAGGGATGTGAATCCAGACTCATACTGATCTACTGTCCGGTTACCCTGAGTCAATGTCATAAACTCTAACTGCATCTTCCTCCGTACAGTGGCTGGAATGTACTGCCTCCTGAAGGCATCCAGAAATATGTCCCAAGTCACAATCGGGTGTCGTGCACTTAACATCAGCTGTGTGGCCATCCACCAATGCTCGGCCTCATCCTCTAATACAAAAGCGCAAAGGTGACCTTCTCTGTGTCAAAGCAATGGAAGAATCGGTAGAGCTTCTCCATATTGCGTATCCAATGCTCAGCTGACACTGGATTCTTCACCCCACTAAACGAAGGTAGTCTGAATTTTTAGAACTTTCTCAGTCTTCCCAGATCACAATCATAAATTCCCTCTCCACCAACCTGTCGTAGAGCTACAAGATCCTCAATTGGTAGGGGAATGTCCTGAACTAGAGAGGTGCAGGTATCTCTGCCTCTGTAGCCTGAGGTCTCGATGCAGGCGGTGTTGGCTCATCTCTCTCAAGTGCAGCAGCCTGACCAATAGGGTTTTCCCCTCTACCTTCCATCCTGGTCATAGCCTGTGTAAACATCTCCACAACCATGTCTACACTGCGCTGTAATTGCGCTATATGGGCCTCAGCGGTCTCACTAAGCTCTGGTGGATCTCTTCTAGAACTAGACCCACTACGCCTCTCGGGCTCATCTCTATGCCCCTGAAAGCGTGAACTCTCTCCTCTACGAGTACGTCGTCTATCAGACATCCTGCATACTCAAAATAAATGTCTCAGTCACATTCTCCAGCTTGGTATACATATTTGTATCCTAATAATGCAGAGTACTTTAGGGATGGATAAGTTTCTAATGACTCACATCAGACCAACTCTGCTCTGATACCATTTTGTCAATGACCCCTACCCTCTTCTCGTGAATTTACCTTGCTACCTACCACTTACAGTTGGGTTGTGAGTCAAATCCAATCCACCTCTCATATACATTCATTATAATAAATGAAAGAGAATAGAAACTGGACTGTTATAAATATGCGGAAGCGTTTACCTCAGTCTCTATTAATTATACATCCCTTTCGTATAAAATATTACTAGACTGTGTATAAATTTACAGGATACAAATTTTTTTCTTATCTCAGTAGTGTATACCTTTCTGTACTGCTGGATAACTAGAGAACACTGTAGTAGGGACAACTGCAGTACTCACTACTGCGTAGTATCTGTGGAGAAGAAATCAGGGGGTGAGCATAATGCACTCAGTAAGGAAAATATGTAAGCAGGTAGATAACCATACTATCTACATGCTAAAATACATATATGTTCATTCCTTATAAAACAATATGCATGTTCTTTAAAACAGCCTCCATCATTGCGAAACCATTAATTTGCTAGATGGGTATATGCATATTCACACAGTAGCACACAACTTTACATAGATCATCTTTCAAAACCACACAGGTTTACACAGCATAATCTATTCACACAGATCACACATAGAAAATGCTTTATACTTGGTAAATCAGTTACATGTTGAGACATAAATCATGGGTTAACATATCCCCAGACACACAGCAAGGGAAGATATATGTCACCTCACACAGTAGTGACAATATCGTATCACACAGATATAGTAGACTTATTAAGACTTATGGCCATAGTCGGATTCCAGGCTACACTGATCAGGTGTGAGGGACCCTACGCTTGGGGAGGCGGATCAACCATCCCTTCAGCATCACACAGATATCGCACAGATAGTCATGACACATCGTACCCCATGGCTAACGCTCACGGTACATCGTGCTCCCGTGGATCCTTATCACCCATTTTCGTTGTCTCAAAACCACGTATGAGCTCTCGAATGGAACACACAGTATCATCGAGGCATAAGGCACGATCTATCCATCACATAAAAATTCATAAACTCTCATGCGAGCTCTTGAATAGAACATACAGTATTATCGAGGCATCAAGCACTGTTATCTCATCACTTTAAATCAAGAGGGCCACATGCCAGCATAATCAGAGCAAGATACACAGCAATACTCGAGGCTCTAGCATGATTCCCAAAAATCTAGTGCGAGCAGCTCGAGTGGAATCACACAACGTCACTCGAGGCATCGAGCACTCTTTAGCTTTTCTCAAAATCCTTTTGAAAATAATGTTCGAGCGAGGCTGGTCAATCTACCGTTTCCTCTCATGCTCTAGCACTATTTCACATAGAAAAGAAATAGAAAGGCTCCATGTATAGTCATGAGTGAGAAGGTAATTTTTCCCTTCAGTCACTCTTTAAAACACATTACATGCACTTGGTTAAACCGGGAGCCGGTCTATTATCGTTCTTTCTCAAAATGTTTGCAAAACCTCTTTTCACACAATCATAGAAGTCATGCAACTCATCATTTGACTTATTTTTATACGTAGTTTTCTACTTAGATATATCGATATCTATGTACTTATCACATACATTTCACACAGCAGATAAGAAAACATAAGTATAGCTATCTCTATAGCTTACATAAGTCCCTTACCTCGAAATGTGTCGACTGCGAATTCAATTTTCTTGATTTCCTCGGATTACGTAGTCTAATTGGCTTCGGATGTATTCTCGAAAGCCAAATCCTTCCTTGGTAGCACGTAAGTCAAGATCCGCTCGAACTCGTACACGTCGTCTACCGTTTTTTTGCTACATAGTAATATATATTTAAACTGGTTAATTACAGTCTAATATAAATTCAAATTAATTATCCAAAAAATATATCGATCGATTTTTGACTACCTACCAGTCTAATGCTGTGCCGGGATAACACTAAATTTTTTCTAAAATTTTTTTCTCTCTCCTCTTTCTCTCTCCTACTGAACCGATTCGGTCCGATTCAGCCCCTTTTCACACTGAACCGGTCTGAATCGGTTTAGGCTGATTTTAGTCGTTGTCGGTATTTTTGATCGGTTCTCAGGGTAGGTCGGCCACCGTTCAGTGCGCCTTGGCCTGGGGAAGGTTTGCCTGGCTTGGCTCAGCCCAAATCACCGCCGGTGCCGACGAATCTTCCTTTCTCTCCTGCAGGTTCCTCTCCGTCGATCTCCTTTTTTCGACCGTTCCACGGCGCGTGACAGCTCCCACATGCTTCCTCAGTGCCGGTTGTCACTCGTCGGTGGTCTCGCGCTCTCCTGCGCCGGCCGTTGCTCACCGAAGGAAGGAAAAATGGTAGGGGTCTCGGTTCTCGCCTTTCCTCGCGTTTTTCATTCTGTTTTCTCTCTTCTTTTTTGTTTTCTTTTTTTTTTCAGATTTCTTCTCTTTGTTTTTTTATATATATTATTATATTATACCATTATATAATATAATATATATCCCAATATAATAATATATTTCATTATAATATTATTATAATAATAAATAATTATTTTATATTATTATAATAATATTATAGTACCATAACCCATGTACATATATTTTATTCAATTTTTATTCGAAAATTAGATATATATGTACATCATATTCTATTTTTATTATTTCTCCGGAAATATAATTTTTTCTCTTTATTTCGGGGATAAATTCCCATTGTGGGGTAATTTTCGGATTATCATTTTCGGACTAACTTTCCTTCTTGAACTCCCTATATTTTCGTGTTCTGAGTCCATATTTTTAGTCCGTTTGATCAAATTTTATTCGGTTTATTCCGAATTTACCCTAGCTCTTATTTCGGTATTTCAAAACTTACCGACTTCCAATTACATCTGATAAGTCGAAATTGTATTATTTCTTCTTTATTGCTCGATATATCATAAACACTTCTTCAAAATGATATATTCTTAAAGAAATAACACAAAGTTCAGGTCTTACAGTTGTAAATATTTAGAGCATTAATTTAAAGTAGCTAATTTTCTCTCTCTATAAAGAAAAAAATCAAAACTTTAAAAAAAAAAATCATTAGAACTTAAGCACTATTTTGGGGGAGGATTTGATCGTCAGCATTCTGTTACCACTTTAGCTAATCCTCTTACTTTTGATCCTGCTTCATTTCATTTTATGTTGTTTTATTTTTCTTTTCACTTTTTGTATAGTTCTTTTCTCTTTTCTGTTGTTTCTTTCTTTGTTAGAGAGTCTTTGCAACAACATGTTCTCATTAAGGTTCACATGTGCTTCATCATCATATAAGGGAGTATTTTATTCTTGAGCTTCAATTCTTATATTATCTGCACATTGAAGACACTGTGCACTTTAAGTTTAGGGGTGGGGATTCACTTGAGCATTTGTGAAAATTTTTAGGCAGAATTGAAATTTGTTTTCAAAAATATGAGCTTACATTGCTTGATTTTGGGATGATTTAGTACTTAGCATGTAGTTTTCCCATATTTTGATGATATAACCCATGATTTAGTCTAACTTTGATTGGATAAGAAGCATGATTATAGGAAAAGCATGAAGTTGAATTTTTGATTTTGTCTTCATTCTGATTGTGATTTCCTCATCTTATGCACGTGTCATGTCATGAATCTGTATATTTATTTAGAGAAAGCTTATGTGGACATAGGATTGCATTTGTTCAGTTGATTTTGTGCATCATATTCTAGAATTTGTTTGATCTTATCTCGAGGTGAAATATTAGATCACATTTAATTAGGGAAATGATTTAAGCCATTTGGATCGTTTGAGCCTTTCAGCCATCCCTGCACATATTTTACCTCTGGTCACCCACCTAGGCCAAATAAGCTTTTCTCTATAAATACAACTGCATATTTTTCCTTAGCTTAAACTCTCTGTTCCTATCCCTTACCCCAAAAGCATGAAAATTTATTAAGATATATCTTGAGATTTGTACATATGGGTATAGGTGATATTGAAAATTTCAAAAAAAAAAAAGAACAGAAGAAAAAAAAAAAAAAGAGAAGAAGAAAAATACAAACATAGAATAAAAAGGTTTAGAAAAATAAATAAGTTTAGGGGAACAAAATTTTAAGCTCTTACATCAAGGATCCTAGAAGTAATGCATGTTGAGGGGTAATTAAACCTAAATCGACTTTATCATACCTTAGCCCTAGCCTTACATTACAAGCTGAATGAAGTCTTACTGATCTTTGGTTAAGTGTGACTACATTAGTAGAGAGATAAGTGAAAAGCAAACTTATGGGAATGATCACTTATCATGATTTTGCATTCACTGTGTTTGCATAATCTGATCCGGGTAATGTACTATGAAGTGGCTTTGACATCACACACACACGAGGAGTCCAATTTGTGTTAAGACTTATGATTGGATTATTCTGAGAGTTGGACTTATAATTGTGAATCTTTGAGATCAGAGTTTGTACTTTTTCTTTGAGGATAATATTGGGGGAAACCATTATGTTTGGTACTTGTCATTCCTACATGTATTTTATGTCACGACCCAAATTACCTAAAAATCAGAGTAAATTTTTTTCTTTTCGATTATTATTTAATTCTTACCTTTCTCTCATCGTGACCATCCTACAACACAGTTGGGCTATGATTCGGTGTTAGTCACTTCTCACCTATTTACCATTCCATTTCCATAATAACATTCACATATCAGAGTTTACTATCTTTTGACTTTAACTGAATACATACACAATGGTATTTATAACTCTACATCCCCGACATCATATCTGTTTAAAGTACTGTGCATTACATATTTAAATACAAAACCATACAAATGTGTATACCTAGCTCTCGATGGGAAGCAGCTGATACCAAGCCTGCAAGTCCTCAGCCGCTCCATAACTATTGCGAGTGCTCTGAAAAGATGGGAAAATAAGGGGGGCGAGCAAACCACACGCTCAGTAAGGCAATTATGCAAGTAAGTAGATAGCTCCACTATCTACATGCTTATAATGCCATGCCCTTAAAATCCATTTCTTTTCACTAAAATCTCAAGCACAAAATCATGTATGTCATCAATGACTCAGTTTATAAAACTGTTCGTGCATATATAAATCATACTACTTATGCATCAATGGCATTTTATGTGACACCAGTAAATCACACCTAGCATGAATTAAATCAAAATTATGCATTATTTCATGCGATATAAAACGAATCATGAATTTGAAATGAAAGCATGGAAAACACCCTCATGCTATTCATTCAAATCTTTTCATTAAAACTGCAGTATAAACTAACCCTTCCGGGTCAATCATCTCATAAAAAAATTCATTAAAATTCATTATAACACTTTGGTTATAAAACCACCCTTCTTTCAGGGTCACATATCATAAAAATCATAAAAATCATAAAATCGGGGGCTTGACCCCTCCCTTAGGTCTACCTTGGTCTATTGACCAATAGTTATATCATGTGAGACAAGCAGCTGATTATATCAGTAACATCGAGGACTATGGCCATATCCTAGTGATCCCTGGCAACATGGTACCTAGTGTTCGAGGTATCACACAAGAAACGGGAGGTGGGTCGTCCTACCCGCCAGAACCACATAACACAAGGATTGCGAGGGCAAGGTTTGCTACCTCGTGGCTAATGTCATTCCACTCCAACAATCCCCACGGTACAACGTACTTTATGAACCCAAGCTCAATCAGGGGTGCCTGCAATAGGTCTTATCCACCCATATCATTTATGTTTCAGTATGCACGTGTGAGCATATCATCTCACTGTGACACACAGTTTACAGGAGGCTCCAACACGGCTATATGCATGTAATATAAATTCCTATGCGAACGAAGCTCTAGCACAGCTCCTTGAATATTCATGATATTTGAAAATCTCGTGCGAGCGAAGGTCTAGCACGGTGTCATAGAAATCAATGAAATCTACATACGAGCAACGCTCCAGTACGACTTAAAATAATTATAAATTCAAGTAAAATCCACGTACGAGCAATGCTCTAGTACGGATATGTATAAAACTCAGTGAAAACCTCGTACGAGAAAAACTCCAGTACGGCTTTAAAATGAGTTATAAAACCATATAAAACTTCGTGCGAACAATGCTCCAGCACGAATGAATGCTCAAGTAAATCAGAACTTCGTACGAGTAACATTCCAGTACGGCTTATGCATAAATACATCAAATCTCGTGCGAGTTACACTCCAGCACGGCTTTTATGCAATATCATTTCAAAACAGGATGCGAGCTAAGTTCCAGCACCTCTTATGCATGTCAAATCATTAAAACTAGTACGAGCAATCGCTCTAGCACCTTTTTATGCATATTCAGTCAAAACCGTCAAAACAGTTAAAATAGAGTGCGAGCTAAGCTCCAGCACTTCTTATGCATATCACAATAATAAAAATCAGTGCGAGCAACCGCTTTAGCACATTTCATGCATATGATGTCACATAAGTCAGTGCGAGCAACCGCTCAAGCACATTTATGCACACTCACAAATGCAGATATAGTGCGAACTATATGCCAGCACTATCTGTTTCCATATAAACTTGATAGTTGGCCATTTTCCAAAGAAATTTCATTTAAATACCAATAACACTTATGTAGTGTTATTTTGGGAAACTTATGTAATTATTGGCCAATCTACCGATTTGCTTTGCTTAAAAACCAAGAAAATTCATTAATCAAAAATTCCTTAAATCATGCATTTCATGCATGTCATGCTTTCACCATCCTTAGGTGAACTTCCTTCAATAGGGGTAAAATAGTCTTTTACCTATTTCGGGTCCTTAAAATCATTTAAACCACTTTTAGGATCATTATACATAATCATGGTATACATACATATTCAGTGTATAGAAAAAGCTTTTAAAATACGTGTAGCTACCTCTAGCTACTCACACAATTCCCTTACCTCATTTTTCTGTACAGTTTGACCTTTCACTGATGTCTCGTCACGCAGTCCGATTTGCTCCAAATCTAATCTCTGAAACTGCGGATACATATATATCAGGTCAAATACAATACAATTAATTGTATTTCTTATTTTTTGGGCTTAATTTAAATCATTGGGCCCGTTTACCCATATTAGGCCCGATTATACCATAATGGGCCTTAATCGGCCTTAAGCCCGTTTTCCACACTTTATCGAGGCCTATTGGGCTCATTGGGCCCATCAGTATTTATTGATCCTCGTTCTAACTCTCGAATAGCTTAATTTAATATTTACGACAATTTATCTTTAAATTTTCAAAATTTAATTCATCTAATGCGGAAATTAAATCCGTAATTTATGCGGTAAATTCTAACACGTATGATGATGCAAAATTGTTGTAAATAAGGGTTACTTACTCGTGATTCCATGATAATACGCAAATTGAGGCTGTCTCGAGCTCTCGGTTAATGCCAATTGTCGAGCTACACAATTTAATATTTTTTAGGGTAAATTTTCAGTCGAATATTAATCAAATTAAATATTTCAAAATTTAAATTGGTCAATTCGACCACTTACCGACTTACCCGTAGCTCGATTGCATCACTAAAATTTTTCTCAATTTTTCCTATTTTTCTTTCTTTTTTTTTTGGCTGAACCGATCCGGTCCGGTTCAGCATAACGTCACTGCGCTGAACCGGTTGTACCGGTTCAAGCATAATTTCCTCGTTTCGACGCCGTTCAGTCGGTTCCCGACATGATTCCGGTGCCATTCGGCTCGGTTGCGCCTGGGGAGTCTTCTTCATGCCTCGGGTTGAACCAAAACGGTGCCATCACCGACGAATGAATGCTTCTCTCTCGCGGCACTCCTCTTCCGATCTACAGTTTTTGACGGGATCTACGGCACGTCACGGCCGCTGGTGGGTCGCCAGGTGTTGGGCTACCTTCGTCGGCCCTTGCCGGTCCCTCAATCTCGCCGATGGCCGTCGGAGCATAGGAAACCGACTCCCTCAGTTCCGTCGGTCTTCATTTCACTATGTTTCATTTTCACTCTTTTGTTTCGCGAAAAAAATTAGTTTCAGTTTTTTTTTTCATTTATTTATAATTTATTTTTAATAATATTTTATTCATTAAAATATTATTTAAAATCCAAAATATCCCAAAAATTCTAAAAAATTCTATTTAATTCATTAAATCAATAAATTAATTTCTCGGTATTATTTTGACTTTTCAGTATATTTTTCGATAATTTTCGGGATTATTTTTCAAAGTGAAAATTTCAATTTATTCCAATAAATTCATATCTTGATCAATTTAACCCGAAATTCAATTATTTCTCCGTTATTGATTAAGATTTCTCAATCCTATATTTTAATAAAATTTTCTTCTCGAATTTTTACCCGTTTTTGATCTTTTGACCGTTTTACCCTCGCACGTGTTCGAGAATACTATTTCAATACTTTTGCATTTTTTAAATGCACTCGAAAATTTCTATTCATTCCCTTTTGCTATTACGATAAAATCGGGTCTTACAATCTCCCCCACTTAAGAAATTTGGTCCTCCAAATTAGAACCAAGGCAAATGAGTCCATAAATAACTCCGGGTACATCTATTGTATCATATACTGTTATTCTCAAGTGACTTTTTCCCGAAGTGTAATACTACCAACATACTTAACTAGGGAGATCATCTTAAACCTCAACACTTTCTCTTTTCGTCTAATACCCGAATCGATTTTTCCAATCGTACGTTATACTTTCATTTAGCTAAACTGTTGGAGCTCATATCCGTTCACATATGCTGGGTCCGGATAGTATTTCTGAAACATCATAAGATAGGACACATTGTGGATGCTTGCTTATTCAAGTGGTAACGCCAACCTAAGTGGTAACGCTAACCTATAGGCCTTATCTCCCACTTGTACAATATATCAAAGGAGTCAATCTAACAAAACTCAATACTGATTCACCCTCAGTGAATTCCAATGATTTCCTGTCTCTAGTTAGCATAGTTTTTTTTTCTGTCTGCTCTGAGGTGTTCTTAATCTCTCACAAATCAACTGAATATCCTCGGAGGTTTGTCTTACCAATTCGGGAACCATTCTCTATCTGTCACCCACTTCTTTTTATCTAAGTCGGGGAAACAACTCCCTACGACCATACAATGCCTCATAAAAATGTTATCCTAATACTCAAGTGACAACTGTCATTATTGGAGAATTCGATTAGTAACAAATGATCATCTCAGGAGCTTATAAAATCAATGGCACACACTCTCATCACATCCTCCAGAACTTGTACAGTCCTCTCTGACTGACCATCTGTCTGAGGACGGAAGCTGTGCTAACACTCAATCAGGTTCCCATAGCTTCCAAAACAATATTCCCAGAAATGAAAAATGAAGCGGGAATCCCTATCTGATATCATGCTCACTGGAATGCTACATAATGTTTCACAATTTTTCATACACATAAATTCGCCTACACACTTAGAGTATTTGGGGATTTTCCATAGCCAGAAGGTGGGTAGACTTAATCAATTTATCGACTATCACTCAGATAGCCTCGTGATTCATCTGGGTCATCTGTAACCCATCACGAAATTCATGGTAACTTGTTCTCATTTTCGTGTCAATATAGGTAGAGGCTGCAATAACCTGCAGACTTATAGTACTCTACCTTAATTTGTTGACATACGAGACACTTTTCCACAACTCTACAATGTCTCTTTTCATATCTGACCACCAATACCCTTTTTCAGAGATTTCAATATAATTATTACTTCTCGGATGCACTGTATATCCCGAAGAGTGAGCTTCTGACAATAATACTATCTCATCAACTGTGGTCTTGGGGAGCACTTATACTATCTCTGAACCTCTGTAAGTCATCATTACTCACTGTGAACTCTGTCACTATACCCTTCTGAATCTAACCCACACTATCGACATCATGCCGATCATCACGCTAAGCCTGGCAAATCTGGTCACTCAAATCCAGTTCTAACCTCAGGCTAGCTGTCACACAATCACCGTCATCATCAGAAAGGATCACATCACTACTGAGGCTCACAACTGCTCTAGCAGCTCATGCTCCCTGACCATCATATGTGATACCATCCCAAGGCTCTTTTTGTTTAAGGTATCAGCCGTTACATTAGCCTTTCCTAGGTAGTACAATTTTCACAATCATAATCCCTAGAAGCTCTAACCCTCTTGGTTATCTCATAATCTACTCTTTCCATGAAAACAGATACTCGGGGCTTTTACAATCAGTGCATACCTGAAATTTCTTACCATTTAAGTGGTGGCACCATACTTTCAGTGTAAACACTACGGATGCCCTCTAAATCGTGGTTCAGATAGTTTCTCTCATAGTCCTTGAACTATCTGGATCCATAAATGATTATCTTCCCATTTTACATCAATGCACAGCCCAATCATTGTTTTGAGGTATCCATACTCACTGAAACCTCTTGAGCTGTTAGTCATGGTGAGAATACTTACGGTGGTCAGTTCATTACTTCAATATACCAAAACCACCGAAGCTACTTTCATACTTATCATCCCACTCGTATATAATCTTTTTTTTTCAAACAAGACGTGTCTACTGAGCAGCCCATTTCAAGAAACTCTCGACAACTTGTCTGTAAGATAATTTCCTGTTGCTACCTATGCTCTTCCTTGGACTTCGAATATATCAAAATATCATCGCTAAAGATGACAACTAATTGGTCCAGGTAAGGTTTAAATACCTTATCATAGTTGAGTTCCACTAAATATTTCAATCACTAATATCCTTGCCCTATGTACGCATAAACGTATAATGTCATTTCGTAATCGCTTCTGTTCAAGATACTAACTCACGTCATTTCCTTTTTCTTATATTAACGACTTTTATAAAAATTTTAATTTTTTTAAACCTTCATGATTAATCGAATTCTATATCTCTTTATCGTACCAGTAAAGGTACCCAATTTTTAAATGTATATATATTACGACTGTCGATTTCAATTTATAGGTTATGTGTTCGCTTCTAGATGCTGTCAAATCTTCAGGCGGGGAAGTATTTTGAAATATCTTTATTAACCTTCAGACTTGACCACATGGACTGGGTATGGATATATCCATCCTTTATACTTGGTCGCAATTCATATTCGCTACATATCGCTTAATCCAAATTACTTTACATATCAAAGATATCCTTACCTTGCATACACCTCTTATTCCAATATATCTCCTTTCATATATCACTTATAACAACTCTTTCATTACTTATTAAACTTACAATACACTTTTTAGGGATGTTTTCACCCTTATTTTCAACTTACAATCTCTATACCCATATTCAGTTAGTGATAATCAGCTAACCATCATCCTCATCTTGTCTAAGGGTACAGGTTTCACATCTTTCACTCGCTTATAAACAACTGAAGGTGGTATGAATAAATGAGTGCCACCAGGACCAATTAAAATAATTACTTCATTATTTACAACCAGTGTGGTATCTTCCACCACATCAAATGAAACATCAGTAGTGTCCTGGTCCAAGGCATACACTGGCCCTCGTCCAACATCTTATTTTCGTGGTAACTACCACATATTCTACACTGTTACAATGCTACACTGCTTACACTACCACGGAGCAGGTCAGGGTCCTCAAATCATAATACCCCTCAAAAGTGTTGAAATTAAATACACTGGGGCCTTACCAATCATCGTACCCCATAACTCATCAGCTCTAAGCTTTTACCAAACTACCTTTTCCCGTTCTGACATCTCTGTCATTCTCTATTCTCATTTGTCTCTATTTCGGCCCTTACTACCTTTTCCAATCTCAGAGGCATGCAACTTATAATTTTATTCACACCTGTAGTGTGCGCACTGCCTCGGCATAGGTAGTGATATCTAATGGCCCAATCGGACTCTAATTGACAATCTGAGCCCTTCCATGAACTTTCAGACATCTCGACTCTCACTGTTCATCGTGTCTGAGTCATATCTGCCCAAGAATATAAACTGAGTTTCATACTCGTCAATCAACTAATTCCTCTGGGTCAGAGTAAAGAATTTTATATGTAATTATGTCTGGGATATTCTGTCACCGGAATACATCTAAAATTATATTCTCATGTCCAATTTGGATGTCTAACTCTTAAGATGGGTCGAGCGGACTTCTATCAATGCTCCAACTCGCCCTCAAATCTTGTACATACTCTCAAAATAATCTCTACACTCCGCTCTAACCTCGCGAAGCCTGTCTCAATACTGTCCGATCTCTCTGTCAGACTCTGTTCGATCTCTCTGTCGGACTCTGTGGGGCATACTCAATACCAGCCTCCACGTTAATCTCATATCGAGTCTCATGTGGCGACTCAGTACAACTCTCAGGCCTACCTCTACGGCCTTGAGTTCATGTGCTCGCCTCTCTATCATAGTGGCTATCAGTTAATGAGTCTATATTCTTACATTCATAACCAAATTCTTAGCTGCACTTCCATCTTGATATACACAATTGTATCTAAACAATGCACAGTACATGGAGATGTAAACTTCCTTAACCACTAACACTGACTCATATCAGGCCAACTTAAGCTCTGATACCATTAAACCTGTCACGACCCAAATTACCTAAAAATCAGAGTAAATTTTTCGCTTTTCGATTATTATTTAATTCTTACCTTTCTCTCATCGTGACCATCCTACATCACAGTTGGGCTATGACTCGATGTTAGTCACTTCTCACCTATTTACCATTATATTTCCATAATCACATTCACATATCAGAGTTTACTATCTTTTGACTTTAACTGAATACATACACAATGGTATTTATAACTCTACATCCCCGACATCATATCTGTTTACAGTACTGTGCATTACATAGTTAGATACAAAACCATACAAATGTGTATACCTGACTCTCGATGGGAACCAGCTGATACCAAGCCTGCAAGTCCTCAGCCGCTCAATAACTATTGCGAGTGCTCTGAAAAGATGGAAAAATAAGGGGGTGAGCAAACCACACGCTCAGTAAGGTAATTATGCAAGTAAGTAGATAGCTCCACTATCTACATGCTCATAATGCCATACCCTTAAAATCAATTTCTTTTCATTATCTCAAGCACAAAATCATGTATGTCATCAATGACTCAGTTTATAAAACTGTTCGTGCATATATAAATCATACTACTTATGCATCAATGGCATTTTACGTGACATTAGTAAATCACACTTAGCATGAATTAAATCAAAATCATGCATTATTTCATGTGATATAAAACAAAACATGAATTTGAAATGAAAGCATGGAAAACACCCTCATGTTATTGCATTCAAATCATTTCATTAAAACTGCAGTATAAACTAACCCTTTCGGGTCAATCATCTCATAAAACAATTCATTAAAATTCATTATAACACTTCAGTTATAAAACCACCCTTCTTTCAGGGTCACATATCATAAAAATCATAAAAATCATAAAAATCATAAAATCGGGGGCCTGACCCCTCCCTTGGGTCTACCCTGGTCTATCAACCAATAGTTATATCATGTGAGACAAGCAGCTGATTATATCAGTAACATCGAGGACTATGGCCATATCCTAGTGATCCCTGGCAACACGGTACCTAGTGTGCGGGGTATCACACCTGAAATGGGAGGTGGGTCGTCCTACCTGCCAGAACAGCATAACACCAGGATTGCGAGGGCAAGGCTTGCTGCCTCATGTCTAATGCCACTACACTCCAACAATCCCCACGGTACAGCGTACTTGCGTGATATACACGGTACAACGTACTCTGTGAACCCAAGCTCAATCAGGGGTGCCTGCAATAGGTCATATCCACCCATATCATCTCTGTCTTAGTATGCACATGTGAGCATATCATCTCACTATGACACACAGTCTACAAGAGGCTCCAACACGGCTATATGCATGTAATTTAAATCCATGTGCGAGTGAAGCTTTATCACGGCTCCATGCATATTCATGATATTTGAAAATCTCGTGCGAGCGAAGCTCTAACACGGTGTCATAGAAATCAATGAAATCTGCGTACGAGCAGCACTCCAATACGACTTAAAATAATTATAAATTCAAGTAAAATCCATGTATGAGCAATGCTCTAGTACGGATATGTATAAAAACTCAGTGAAAACCTCGTACGAGAAAAACTCCAGTACGGCTTTAAAATGAGTTATAAAGCCATATAAAACTTCGTGCGAACAATGCTCCAGCACGAATGAATGCTCAAGTAAATCAAAACTTCGTGCGTGCAACGCTCCAATATGGCTTATGCATAAATACATCAAATCTCGTGCGAGTTACACTCCAGCACGACTTTTATGCAATATCATTTCAAAACAGGATGCGAGCTAAGCTCCAGCACCTCTCATGCATGTCAAATCATTAAAACTAGTACGAGCAATCGCTCCAGCACCTTTTTATGCATATTCAGTCAAAACCGTCAAAACAGTCAAAACAGAGTGCGAGCTAAGCTCCAGCACTTCTTATGCATATCACAATAATAAAAATCAGTGCGAGCAACCGTTCTTGCACTTTTCATGCATATGATGTCATAAAAGTCGGTGCGAGCAACCGCTCAAGCACATTTATGCACACTCACAAATGCATATATAGTGCGAACTATATGCCAGCACTATCTGTTTCCATATAAACTTGATAGTTGGCCATTTTCCAAAGAAATTTCATTTAAATACCAATAACACTTACGTAGTGTTATTTTGGGAAACTTATGCAATTATTGGCCAATCTACCGATTTGCTTTGCTTAAAAACCAAGAAAATTCATCAATCGAAACTTCCTTAAATCATGCATTTCATGCATGTCATGCTTTCACCATCCTTAGGTGAACTTCCCTCAATAGGGGTAAAATAGTCTTTTACCTATTTCGGGTCCTTAAAATCATTTAAACCACTTTTAGGATCATTATACATAATCAGGGTATCCATACATATTCAGTGTATAGAAAAAGCTATTAAAATACGTGTAGCTACCTCTAGCTACTCACACAATTCCCTTACCTCATTTTTCTGTACAGTCTGACCTTTCACTGATGTCTCGTCACGCAGTCCGATTTACTCCAAATCCAATCTCTGAAACTGCGGATACATATACATTAGGTTAAATACAATACAATTAATTGTATTTCATATTTTCTGGGCTTAATTTAAATCATTGAGCCCGTTTACCTATATTGGGCCCGATTATACCATAATGGGCCTTAATCGGCCTTAAGCCCGTTTTTCACACTTTATCGAGGCCTATTGGGCTCATTGGACCCATCAGTATTTATTGAGCCTCGTTCTAACTCTCGAATAGCTTAATTTAATATTTACGATAATTTATCTCAATTTTCAGAATTTAATTCATTTAATGCGAAAATTAAATCCGTAATTTATGCGGTAAATTTTAACATGCATAACAATGTAAAATTATCGTAAATTAGGGTTACTTACTCGTGATTCCATGATAATACGCAAATTGAGGCTGTCTCGAGCTCTCGGTTAATGCCAATTGTCGAGCTACACAATTTAATATTTTTTCGGGTAAATTTCTAGTCGAATATTAATCAAATTAAATATTTTGAAATTTAAATCGATCAATTCGACCGCTTACCGACTTACCCGTAGCTCGATTGCATCACTGGAATTTTTCCAAAATTTTCCTATTTTTCTTTTTTTTCCTATTTTTCTTTCTTTTTTTGGCTGAACCGGTCCAGTCCGGTTTAGCATAACGTCACTGCGCTGAATCGACCGTATCGGTTCAGGCATAATTTCCTCGTTCTGGCGCTGTCCGATCGGTTCCCGACATGATTTCGGTGCCGTTCGGCTCGGTTGCGCCTGGGGAGTCTTCTTCATGCCTCGGGTTGAACTAAAATGGTGTCATCGCCGGTGAATCAAGGCTTCTCTCTCGCGACACTCCTCTTCCGATCTACCATTTTCGGCGGGATCTACGGCGCATCACGGCCGCTGGTGCGTCACCCGGTGTTGCTACCTTCACCGGCCCTCGCCGGTCTCTCAATCTCGCCGGTGGCCGTCGGAGCAGGGGAAATCGACTCCCTCGGTTCCGTCGGTCTTCATTTCACCATGTTTCATTTTCACTCTTCTGTTTCGCGAAAAAAATCAGTTTCAGTTTTTTTTTCATTTATTTATAATTTATTTTTAATAATATTTATTCATTAAAATATTATTTAAAATCCAAAAATATCCCCAAAAATTTTAAAAAATTCTATTTAATTCATTAAATCAATAAATTAATTTCTCGGTATTATTTTGATTTTTCGGTATATTTTTCGATTATTTTCGGGATTATTTTTCGAAGTGAAATTTTCAATTTATTCCAATAAATTCATATCTTGATCAATTTAACCCAAAATTTAATTATTTCTTCGTTATTGATTAAGATTTCTCAGTCCCATATTTTAATAAAATTTGCTTCTCGAATTTTTATCGATTTTTGATCTTTTGACCGTTTTACCCTTGCACGTGTTCGAGAATACTATTTCAATACTTTTGCATTTTTTAAATGCACTCAAAATTTCTATTCATTCCCTTTTGCTCTTACGATAAAATCGGGTCTTACATTTTGTTTTGCTTGAGGACAAGAAAAAGCTCAAGTTTGGGGGTGTGATAATTCTATTAAAATAGAATTATTTGAGCTTAATTAATTATTTTAATCCCCGTATTATTTTATTAATTATCTCCTCAATTTAATTAAAATTCTCTTGTGTGCAGGTAAATTAAATCCGGATGAATTTTAGTCATTTCGATAAATGAGCTAAAAGAGACTAGACTACTACCATTTCGCAGTTTGAGTCACCATGTGTCTGGACACGTGTGATATCAGGTATTCGTATTTTATTTGCCTCGGAAGAATAAGATCGACTGATACGTGCCTACCTCATGGAAGACACACGTCGGGCCACATTGTACATCCAAGTGGAATAGAAGACAAGTGACATGAAAATATCTTCTCTGCAACGAATGGAATGAAGACAAGTGGCCAAACAATGCCAACTCATCGTGGATTTGAAATTATCATTGTACCCTCAATTTTAATTATAAATAGAATATGATGAGCAATTGAAAACGAAGTAATTTCAAAGGTAGAAGTAGTTTTTTAGGGTAGCTTTAGTTTTTTAGGTTAAAATTTTATTACTAGGTTTTATATTTTCCATAGGTTTTCTTTTAAGCCTTTTACGTTGGCTGGGGATAGCAGCCACCATATTTCTTCTCGGTTTGCCCAAGTTTCCATTTCGTTATTGTTTTAAAATTTAAGTTTTAATGAAAAGCATTTGTTTTTCCATTGTTAGTTCTCGATTTGCATTTTTTTCTTTCTTTTCTGTTCCCTTTTTCCTAGTTATCGATAGTAGACCAGAGGAGAGTGGTAAGCTGACTGATAACAGAAGCCACCATTGCTCTCAGTTGAAGGCAACGTGTTGAAGCTTGGTGACAGTAGCTTCATCTCCTTCATTCTCATGCCATTCTTTTCATACTTTATTTCTATTGCTTTCCTTAGCTTAAGTATAGACTAATTTTAAGTTCAGTAGAATAGGTTTATTGCATTAATATGCTTGATCTTTTTATCTCTTGTTTCGATTTATAGTTATCATCTACTGCCCGATTACCGCATTTTTCTCTTCTCGACATTCTCGGTATTGTTGGGAACTATGCTGCCTTACGGCTCGCTCTTGCTTCGGTTTAACCTTCAGCCACTAATTCGAATCATGCATTTTTTGCTTTAAGTTGATTACATAATGTTGCACTGTCATTTCTTTTGCATTATCTATTTTCATTTGCTGCATTATATTAAGTCTTCTCTTTTATGCATTTAGAGTATTAGTTTTCGGTTTTTGCATTCCAGCCTCTAGTTTGTTTTTCACTTGTTTTGCAATTGTTCATCTCGATATTTTCTATTTTTCTTTGTTGTTTCCACTTTGCTTGCTGGCTGGTGTGTTAGCTGCCATTCAGTGCCAAACTATAACAGAAGCTAGATTGTACCGTGGCACTGGATAGGGCCAACTAACATTCTCTGTTCTGCTCTGTTTTATGAATATTATACTGTTCATTTTTGTTTGTCTATTTAATCAGCATTACTCCATGGTTGCTTGGTTTCTGCTACATTTCTGCTGGTTTTCTTTTTAGTTCATATAGTATTTGTTGATCAGTGCTACTGCAGGAGGCTGGACTGCAGCTGCTCGAGCTGCGAGACATCTTCGGGTATCTGTTGCAAGGAGAAAGTTTGTGCTGAGAGCGTAGCAAATGAGCGAGAAGCTGAATTGCACCAGGGCGCTGAAGCAAAAGCTACTGACTTGCAGCCCGACAGGACTAAAGCATGAAAGTTTGCTGAAACGTGGAAACTATAGCAAGAAACTGTGGCTTTAGCTTTTGATTTTCATTCCAACCATCTGTTAGTCATCCTTGTGATGTTCTATGTTGTTGTTTGTGCACTGTCCATTCCCTTCAAACATGCATACCCCGTATGTACAGTTGGCTGAATGCAGATGAAGCTTACCGTGGACAGTAGGAGCGGATGATTGAAGCAGCAGCGGATGTAGCTAGATATCTTCTGGTGTGCTCTGAGATGCCGAGGATGGCAACAATTTGCTGTGCATCTTAATTGCTCTGTGTTGCTGCTATTCCTGGAGACAGACGCAAAGCAGAATGGTGGCAAGGGTAATTTGTGCAAGCCGATAATACTGTGCAGGTGGTACCGAGTAGGGGACAGCACCTGGGTTACGTACAGTGCAGGCATTTTGCAGAGCAGGAGCAACGCTGCTTGTCGTTTTTTGTCATTATTGGAATTTTATAGTTTGTTAGTTATATTTTTTTTATTAATGGTTAGATGTTAGATTTTCCTATATAACTATTTGTTAATCTAAGTAATAGTATTAGAAGTTAAGTCATTAATCTTGAATTAATTTTCTGCAATAGGATTTAAGACTTAATTCTAGTGTTTAGGTATTGCATTTAGAATTCAATTAGGGGTAAAATTATTTTATGCATTTTAAGTTAGTTTTTTAATTTTAATTTAAGAATCCAAAATATTTATTTCTCATGCATTATTTAGATTTTATTGTTAAGTTAGTAATTAGCTATAGTTAGGATTAAATTAGGATCACCATTTTAGACATTTAGATTTATAATTAGGTTTAGGAATTTCCTTAAATTTATAGAAGTTTGCTTCATTAGGTCTTAGGTTAGATTAATTTGCATTTTTAAATTAATTAGATTAATTACATGCACATTTTATTTTTATTTTAGGATTGTCTAGTTTTATTCTAGTTAATTTTATTTCTTTATTTTCTTATTTTCATTCTAGGTTATTTGCAGTAATTAATTTTAGCTTTGTAAATTATCTTCTGTAGGTTATCGCTTTTAATTGTTTGGAGCTCTATATTTTAGCTTTGTAAATTATCTTTTGTAGGTTATCGCTTTTAATTGTTTGGAGCTCTATAAGTAATTTTAGCTTTGTTTTATTTATTTTATAATTTTTATAATTTTTATTGCTTTACAGTATTTTGAATTCAAAACTTGTAGATCACCCTCTGAAAATTCATAATTTGCTAGGATATACTTAGGGTAAAATTAACCGATACTTAATTTAGGCTAATTAGATTCTTTGTGGGAGATAATCCGAGACTCAAATCTCATTATTACTTGTACGACCCGTGCACTTGCGGTTTACAAGTCTAAGTAACTTAGGACGGGTGATGTATCAAATTTTTGGCGCCATTGTCGGGGAATCACAATTAGCCATTAATTAATATTGGTGAAATTATGCTTAGGTATAATTCTAGTTTTATACATATCTAGGTTGTAAATATTTAAAGCATTAATTTAGAGTAGTTAATTTTCTCTCTCTATGAAGAAAAAAAAATCAAATTTTTTATTTTAAAAATCATTAGGACTTAAGCACTATTTTGGGGGAGGATTTGACCGTCAACATTCTATTACCACTGTAATACCTGTAATGCTACAAGGATATCTTAAGAGGCTATGATGTACATATGTATATGTATATGTATATGTACATTGTTACTAGTGTATAAATAATAAAGGATGTAAGGAATTATGATCTTTAATGAAACATCCATTATTTTAAGTTGTGTGCACAAGTTTTATTACCTATGAACTATATGGAAGGGATGTCATTGTACGTTAATTGTGCACGGATTGTAAATTTAGGTATGAAGTAAATGAGGATGAGTATGCATTGGAAAATCTACAGAAAAATGCAGAAATGGTGGTGCAGGGGATGAGAGTCGATCTCATATGAAGGAGAGATCGATCCCCTCTCATGAAATGCCATGAATTTGTTCAATACAATAGGGTAGATTGATCTCATAGGGAAAGAAGATCGATCTCCTTAAGTCTTTGTTTGGAAGGAATTGATCATTCACAAGGCACAGATCGATCTCCGTAAGCCTCGGTTAAGAAGAGATCGATCTCCCTTAAGCAACGGATCACTCTCCATAAAGGATTTTGCTAGCAAACAGATCGATCTCATCATAAAAGCATATCGATCTGGCAGTAGTTACATTTGGTAAAAAGGACTATCAAACCATGCAGAGATCGATCTCAATTAGGGCCAGATCGATCTCATGTGTCTGCATCTATAAAACGAGCACGAGATTGAGCTGAAAACCCAGATTTCTTCCCCATCAAACCCGCACCTGTCATTTTCTCTCTAAGAAAGCAAACCTTCTCACTCTAAATATCACTATATTCCAGCTAGAATCTGAAGAAGCTCAAGAAGAGAAAGTTGTTCCTTGAAGCCAGGAGAACAACATACCCAAAAATCACATATTAGTGTGACCAAGAGAAGGAGTTTTGGCTACCATAAGTTTGGGCTAAGGAAAAAGACTAAGTTAGGTAAGTTATTCAACCTTCAAGCCTAAAATATAAGATTACTAGACATTTATTAGGTTGAATGGTATGTGAAATATTGGTAGGAATGATGATTGTAGTGATGAGTGAGTAATATTAAGAGGAATTTATGAAGGGAAATCCATGGAAAAGTGATGAAAGACTTAAGAGAGGATATAATGATACTAGTGGGAAATGTGAGATATGATTTTAAGGATTAGGAAGTATGAATAGATAAATAAATGACAATGTGGATGTTTAGATGAAGGAAAGAAAAAAAAACTTAATGATTTACACGTGTAGATTGAAATATGTGAAACACGATTAACCCAGATCACGAACGGAACAAACGAGACAAAGGGAATACAAGCACGATTTGAGGTAAGGGATTGTATGTAAGCAATAGAGGCATTTGTACGTATTTTACAACAATTTTAGTAGATATGACGCTAGTAATAGTACGTTTAGCTATTGAGCTATGAGATGATATGAGATCATGGAATGTATTATGGTATATATATTGTGAAAATGGGTTGTGGGAAGGAAAACAGCCTGACATGCATGTTTTTAATGCTTTTACATCTATACGATGTTTTTTTATGTTTTCTCAACTATGTGTTAATTTTTAGATCAAGAAATGACGATGGGTAGGTTGGCTAGCTTTGCATATTTAGCATGGGACGGCATGCTACGTAACTAATCATGTTTTGAGTTTTTAACAGAGAAAATAGCCACCTATCAGATTTGGGATGTGAATCGGTGTTGGAGCATTAGCTCACACATGTCTTAATGATTTTGATTATGCTGGAGTTTTTCTCGCATATATTTGCATGTTTTGATAAATCGTGTTGGAGCGTGACTCGCACGTGGTTTTATAATGATAATGTGTTGGAGTTTTAGCTCGCACATGTTTATATTTTTTTGATGTGCCGTGCTGGAGTTTAACTCGCATGATGATTTTTGACAGAAGTGTTGGAGCATTGCTCGCATCAGTTTTTACTGAGTTGAGATGATACAGTGCTAGAACCTGTTGCCCGCCCTGGGAGATACTACACTGGAGCCTTGAGATGACTGTGTGTCACACTGATTTGTTCACCTGGTATATGAGACATGGTTTAGGATGATGAGTCCATCGGAGTTGGGTGGATGGGCAGGGTCCACGGACGTACGTTGAACTGTGTAGTTGTCCATTGGAATACTATGTACCGTGCTGGGTGCACATGAGTACAAGTATTGCGTAGATGACACATGGTGTACATTATACCGTGAGTATATGTGATATGATGAGGGAGATGATGTTGATTGAGATGAGCCGGAGGGTAGGACTGACCCATCCCCCTTCAGGCAAGTGATACCTTGTGCACACCTTATCAGTGAGGCCTGGGATCACTGACTATAGCCATATGTCGTGGATATTAGATTGTCGAGAATTCCATGCCTGTCTCAGAGATAGGAGAAATTGAGAAACTCAGAAAAGAAAGAGATTTGATGAAAAGAAATGATTTGAGAAAAAAAAAGAGATATTATGATTTGATAAATCTCTTGATTTAAATGTTTATGTTGTGATAGCATTGTTTTATGACATGTTTTTAAATGGAAGTATTGAATATTAGTTTTTATTAAAATGCTTATGTGAGAAGCATGTTTAAATGCATTTACTAGTGATATTTCCATTTATATTGAGACATGGTTTTGTTATTTCATGCATGGGCTATATAGGTAGTACAATATCTATCTGTTAGCATCCTTTTCCTTACTGAGCTGTGGTTTTCTCATCGCACTATTTTTTCCCTCCAGATACTGAGAAGTAGAGTCATGCGATGATCTCTAGATCCCTGTTTGTGTTGGACAGCTCCCACCAGTTGCATAGGTATACAGATTTGTATACATAAAATCATTTTGTATCTATTACAATGTATCACACAGTCATGAATCGAAAAGGGTGAACAGTTGTATGGGGATGTTATGTAAAGATAAATTATTATACAATTGATTTTGAATATTTACACACACCTGGGAGTGTGTGAATTAAAGTTTTAAATTTTTTCGCTATAAGTGTATGGAATTTAATAATTACATTGACTCACAGCCCAACCGTTAGTAGTATATGTATGGATAAAGGGCACCCGGAAGTGGGGTGTGACAAAAATTAGTATCAAAGCTTGGTTGGTCTGATGTGAGTCGATGTTTAGGACTAAGAAACATACATCCCCAAGTTACTGTGCGATATTTAGATACAAATGTGTATACAGAGCTAGTAGTGAATTAAAAGCTTGTTCTAAATGCAAGAAAGTCAGCAGGCTTGTGAAATATGCCTGAGAGACACCGCAAGAGGGGAGAGAGCTCGAGTGCTCAAGGGCGAAATGATAGGACTAAGAGGCATAGTAGATCATCCTATAGTCATGAGCCCCAAGAACAGATAGAGGCTTTCGATCCTCGGGTAGCTAGATTGAAGGAAGACATGCGTACAATGATGACCATGGTGGGTTAAGTCATGTTAAGATTGGAAGGTATACCTGGTAAAGCAGGACAGGCTACACTAAATCCCCCAGCAGCTGCACAGGAACCTGAGAATGTTGCACCTACACAACTTGAACCGGTTAGGCCACGAGATCCCCCTATTCGACCAATACCTCCTCCAGTAGCCCCATAGCAGTATAATAATGATGATTTGGGGCATGGATATGATTGTGATATGAAGAGATTGAGGCATTTTATGGATTTCAAGCCTCCTTCTTTTAACGGGGTAAAGGATCCAGCAGTGGTTGAGGATTGGATAAGCCAGATGGAGAAATTGTTCAACTTTTGTAGATGTTCGGCTACAAAGAGAGTAGCGCTTGCAGCCTTTGTATTGAGAGGCAAAGCAGAGCACTGGTAGAAGTCCACCAGGCCTATGTTGGGTGCTTAGGGTATGGCTATCACATGGGATATGTTTTTGGGTGCTTTTAGATAGCAATACATCCCAGATACTGCTCGACGTAGGTTACAAATGGAGTTTTTGAATCTGACTCAAAGGAACCGAATTGTTGATGAGTATGAGTCACGATTCACCTCATTGGGCCGGTATGATCTAGACTCTATAAAGAATGAAGCTATTAGGGTCTGTAGGTTTGTTGACAGACTGAGGCCTTCGATCATAGCTAAGTTGGCCCCGTTTGATGTTGCTACATATAAAGAAGCAGTACGACAAGCCCAGTTGTGTGAGTAGGACTATGACCTATATATTTCAGAATTCAGTTGGGGTAAGGACAAGGGTTCGAGAAAATTGAGGGTTGGCAAGAGTGCTAGGTTTAGACAGTGAAGCGTTGGTAAACGTCGAAGAGAGACAGATGAATCACAGAAGAAGGCTGCTAGGCCATATATGCATCTGACTCCGACACCAGCTAGAGGTATAGTGATTGGGGGACCCTGGTTGACTCTTGACCAATGCAAAGTATGTGGTCGATATCATGGTGGTAGGCCCTGTCACTTTCAGGATGCACAATCTTCAGATGTGGTAGGCTTGGCCACTATGCAAGAGATTGCCCAGATGCAGTTAAGGTAGTCCCACAGAGGGGTAGGGAGCCAGAAAAAGTTTCTACAGTTACACCTCCTGCAAGGATGAGAGCCACGACTGAAGAGAAAAGGGAAGCAAGTTGTGGGTCAAGGCAGGGTATATGCGATAGATCAGGCATCAACAGATACCTCTTCTTAGGTGATAAAAGGTACAATCTTGATTTTTAACTTGGAAGCTGTAGCATTATTTGATTCTGGTGCTACGTATTCCTTCATATCGCCTGCATGTGCATCAAGGTTGACAAGTTTTATAAAACCTACATACCTAAATGGGATTTTATTAATAAATACTCCAATGAGAGTTAGTCAATTCGCTGAACAAGTGTATAAAGATTGTAAAGTGAGGGTAGGAGATAAGTACACGACAGCTAATTTGATTCTGTTGAATATGTATGATCTTGATGTAATCTTGGGAATGGATTGGTTAGCTACTAATCACGCTGTCTTAGATTGTCATTCTAAGTCCATTACATTTTCTCTACCCAAAGAATGTGTTGTAAAATTTTGTGAGAAGTAATGAGATTCTGATTTTGAAGTAAGTAAAGTGCATTGGTACATAAATGACATGAATGTTTTTTTGAAGGTTATATTGCTTATGTGGTGGACATGCACAAAACACATTTGGATATGGATGACATTCCAGTGGTTAGGGAATTCCTTGATGTCTTTCCAGAAGACCTACCGGGATTACTACCGGATAGAGAAATGGAATTTGGTATGGATTTGAAATCGGGAATATAGCTAATTTCCAAACCGCCATACAGGATGGCTCCAATTGAGCTAGAGGAATTAAGGAAGCAGTTGTAAGATATGCTAGATAAAGGGTTTATAAGACCGAGCATCTCACCATGGGGAGCCCCGATATTATTTGTGAAGAATAGAGATGGGAGCCTCAGGTTGTGTATTGACTATCAGATGTTGAACAAGGCTACCATCAAGAATAAATACCCCTTGTTGTGTATCGACGATTTATTAGATCAGCTTCGGGGAGTGCAGATCTTTTCCAAGATAGACTTGAGGTCTGGGTATCATCAATTGAAGATTCAGAAGGAGGATGTGCCCAAGACAACTTTTCGCACCCGCTATGGTCATTACGAATTCCTAGTGATGCCTTTTGGGTTGACGAATGCGCCAGCAGCTTTTATGGCTCTAATGAATGAGATATTCAAGCCATACTTAAACCAGTTCATGATCATTTTCATTGATGATATATTGGTGTATTCAAGGTCCAGGGAAGATCATGAGCAGCACTTAAGGATTGTACTGCAAACCCTCTGAGAGAGAAGGTTGTATGCCAAACTTGGTAAAAGTGACTTTTGGCTAGAGCAGATTTCTTTTCTAAGCCAAGTTGTATCAAAGGATAGGGTGTCAATAGATTCATCCAAGATTGAGGCTATTGCTCAGTGGGAACAGCCCAAGATAGTCACAGAGATAAGAAGTTTTTTAGGTTTGGCTGGTTACTACAGGAGATTTATAGAGGGTTTCTCTAGATTGGCTGCTCCGTTGACAGTCTGACGAAGAAGAATGTGGATTTTACGTGGGATGAAGCTTGTGAGAGGAGTTTTTAGGAACTTAAGGATAGATTAACCACCATGCTAGTTCTCACCATCCCTAACAGCTCAGGGAACTATTCTGTTTACACAAATGCTTCACACCAAGGGTTGGGCTGTGTTTTGATGCAAAATGGAAGGGTAGTTGTTCAGGATCCAGACAGTTGAAAGATCATGAGAAGAATTACCCCGTTGATGATTTAGAGTTGGCGGCCATAGTAAGTGCATTGAAGATATGGTGCCATTATTTGTATGGTGAGAGATTTTAGATTTTTACGAATCATAAGAGTCTTAAGTATATGTTCTCACAGAAGGAGTTAAACATGAGATAGAGAAGATGGTTGAACTCCTCAAAGACTATGATTGTGAAATTTTGTACCACCCAGGGAAAGCAAATGTGATTGTCGATGCATTGAGTAGAAAGAGTCTCGGGTTGGTATCATAAATGATGGTTAGGGAGCACGAGTTGTTGGAACAATTCACGAACCTTAGATTGGATGTGACCCCGCCTGAGATTGGCAGTCATGGGATTATAGCCAGTTTAAGATTAGAACCGGAGTTGATTGAGAGAATCCGACAATCTCAGCAAAATGATCGATGATGTGTTGATGTAATTAGCCAACTTCAGAAAGGTGAGGGCACAGATTTTGTATTAAGTTCAGATGGACTACTAAGGTTCAGAGATAGAATATGTGTCCCTAATGATCTGGAGCTTAGGAAGTTGATTTTATTAGAGGCTCACTCATCAAGATACACAGTACACCCAGGGAGTGGTAAAATGTATCAAAATCTTCGGAAGATGTATTGGTGGTCTGGAATGAAAAGAGATACAGCTGAGTATGTTGCTAGATGTCTCATTTGTCAGCAGGTTAAGGTAGAACATTAGAAACCAGGAGGATTATTGCGACCTCTACTGATACCGACATGGAAGTGGGAGCATGTCACCATGGATTTTGTGATGGGGTTACCGAGAACCCGTAAGAACCATGATGCTATATGGGTTATAGTAGATTGATTAACAAAGTCGGCACACTTTTTAGCCACGAGATCTACAGATACTTTGAGTGCACTGGCAAACTTGTATGTACATGAGATAGTGAGATTGCATGGAGGCCTAGTGAATATTATTTTTGATCGGGATGCCCGCTTCACTTCCCACTTTTTGGGACATTTTCAGGAAGCGATTGGGACCCAATTGAGCTTTAGCACCGCTTTTCATCCTCAGACAGATGGTCAGTCAGAGAGGACTATACAAACCCTGGAGGATATGTTGAGAGCGTGTGTGGTGGATTTTAGAGGCTCATGGGACGATCATTTGCCATTGATTGAGTTTGCCTACAATAACAGCTATCACTCAAGTATTGGTATTGTCACGCCCTCCTCCCACACGTGACTTACCAAAAACCACAATAAAATTTTTCCTTTTTTTCTTACCTTTCTCTATTCGACAGTTGGGCTGTGACTAGGCATTAGTCTCCTCATCCACACATACATAGATGTCATTCTAAATATTTATCGATTGTACGTACACTTTCTCATAAGTAAATTCATATACTTAATATAATTACATCTCCAAAATTAAAACGTGTGCATCACTGTGTGTATACATTGTTCAGATACAAAAGAGTGCGCATGTGTATACCTTTCGCTAGATGGTGAGTGGCAGTGGTCAAAAGGAATGCAATACCCTAGGCAACTCGATCTACTGATGATGATCTGTAGATAGAGGGGAAAATGAAAGGGATGAGCTATTAACGCGCTCAGTAAGGAAATCAGGCAAGCAAGTAGACATCCATACTATCTACTGAAAATAGTGCTTTGCCTTTCCTTCTCTCAATTCAAAAGCATGTTTAAAATATATATAATATAGTACAGATTTAAAATCCCATGTACTAAACACATGTTGGTTTATCAATCAGAGGCATTCATGCAAAACAGTGCATATTTAATCATTTAAGAACACCATGTAACCTCACTACCTCGCGTACATACAATCCTACCAATGTGCTCAGAGTATCGGTAGTTCTCATAGCTAGTAAGTGGGCTGACTTCGTCAATCTATCAATGATCACCCATATAGCATCGTGATTCCTCCAGGTACTCGGTAAACCCATCACAAAATCCATGGTGATATCCTCCCATTTCCATGTTGGTATAGGAAGAGGCAGCAATAACTCTGTAGGTCTCTGATGCTCTACCTTCACCTGTTGACATACAAGACATCTTGCCATAAAATCCGCCACATCTCTCTTCATACCTGACCACTAGTACACCTTTAGAAGGTTCTGATACATCTTACCACTCCCTGGATGCAACGTATACCTCAATAAATGAGCTTTCGACAATATCAATATCATGAGCTCTGGGTCCTCGGGAACATACAATCTACCTCTAAACCTCAGTAGTCCATCAGAACTCAACTTAAAATTAATCACTGTACCCCTCTGCATCTGACCAATTACATCGATGCAATAAGGATCAGTCTGCTGAGCCTGTCTGATCCTGTCCAACAGATCTGACTCTAAGCATAGACTCGTAATCATATAATCCGCATCCATGTCCGAAGGCACAACTCCCAAACTGAGGCTAGCAAACTGCTCTAGCAACTCCTGCTCTCTGACCATCATATACGATATCATCCCAAGGCTCTTCTTACTCAAAACATCTAATACAATGTTAGCCTTACCCGGATGATAAAGTATCTCACAATCATAATCCTTCAGAAGCTCTAGCCATCTTCTCTGTCTCATGTTCAGCTCCTTCTGTGAGAACAGGTACTTGAGGCTCTTGTGGTCGGTAAATATCTGAAACTTCTCACCATACAAGTAGTGGCGCCATACCTTCAACACAAACACTACTGCTGCCAACTCTAGATCGTGGGTCAGATAGTTCTTCTTATGGTCCTTCAGCTGTATGGATCCATAAGTAACTACCCTCCTATCCTACATCAACACATAATCCAGTCCCTGATGTGAAGCATCGTATATACTGAAAATCCTCCTAAGCTGGTAGGAATAATGAGAATCGGAGCAGTGGTCAATCGACTCTTCAGCTCCTGAAAACTCCTCTCACAATCCTCGTCCCACATGAATGCAACACTCTTTTGAGTGAGACGTGTCAATGAAGCAGCCAACTTCAAAAATCCCTCAACGAATCTTCGATAGTACCCTGCTAAACCCAAAAAACTCCTGATCTCGGTAACTATCCTCGGCTGTTCCCACTGAACTATAGCCTCAAGCTTGGATGGATCTACTGATACACCATCCCTCGACACTACATGTCCCAAAAATGAGATCTTTGTCAACCAAAAATCACACTTACTGAGTTTAGTAAACAACTGCTGCCCTCGTAGAGTCTGCAATACTATCTTGAGGTGCTGCTCATGCTCCTCCTCGGATCTCGAATACACCAATATGTCATCGATGAAGACGATAACAAACTGATCCAAATATGGCTTGAACACATCGTTCATCAGAGCCATGAAAGCTACGGGAGCATTCATCAGTTCGAATGGCATAACTAGGAACTCATAGTGGCCATATCGGGTCCTAAATGTCGTCTTGGGTACATCTCCACTTCGGACTCTCAACTAATGATACCCAGACCTCAGATCAATCTTAGAAATGACCTGCGCTCCCCAAAGCTGATCCAGTAAGTCGTCAATGTGTGAAAGGGAATATCTATTCTTGATGGCAGCCTTATTCAACAATATGTAATCTATACACAATCGAAGGCTCCAATCCTTCTTCCTCACAAACAAAACCGATGCTCCCCACAGTGAAACACTCGGTCTGATGAAAACCCTATCCAATAGCTCTTGCAACTGTCTCTTGAGCTCCTCCAGCTCAACTAAGGCCATACAATACGGTGGTCTCGAAATAAGCTCAGTACCAGGCACCAAATCTATACAGAACTCAATCTCTTTGTCTGGTGGTAACCTTGGTAACTCATCTAGGAAAACATTTGGGTCCTCACTGACCATAGGAATATCTACCAACTTTGGATGTACCTTATTCGTATCCACCACGTACGCAATGAAACCTTCAAGATATTGATTTCTCAGTCAGCAAAATATTTTATTGATTAACAATGTATCTATTTCTTTTATTTCTTCCCATCAAACTTTACAATAACTTTCATAGGGTTAGGAAACATAACTGTCTTATCGTAATAATCTAAATTAGCATGGTTTGCAGATAACCAATCCATACCTAATATTACATCAAAGTCGCTCATACTTAGTAATATTAGATTGGCTGTCATATCCTTTTCCCCTACTCTTAACTTGTAATCATTATACACATGTTCAACTAGCTGACTGGAATCCATAGGCGTACTAATCAACATCATCATCCTTAAAGGAGTACGCTCTACATGCTTTTCTAACTTACATGCAACTGAAGGTGATACAAATGAATGCGTGGCACCAAGATCAATTAAAACATATGCTTCTGAATCATAAATTAGGATGTTACTTCGAATCACGTCCGTAGAAGTATCAGCTGTGTCCTGGTCCAAGGCATGTACTCGCCATCGACCCATCAATAGCTTCCCCTTCTCCTCTGCTGTCCCTCTCCCCCTCTAAGCAGACGTACCAACTGGAGCTCTATCAGGTTCCCTGCCCTTCTGTGGGGCAGTCTCAAATGTCTCTCGGTAAGCTCTAGCAATGTGCCCCTGTTTCCCAAATCGAAAACACACAATAGGGCTTAACGGACAAGGTCTACCACCATGATGTCTACCATATCTACTGCACTGATCTATAGTAGGCCTCTATCCTCCAATCACAATAGCCTTCGTCAGAGTTATGGCCGGGTATGTAGGAGGTCTAACTGGTCTCTCTCGTACCTCCTCTATCCATGGTCCCTTACCGAAGAGTTTCATCCCTCCTCGATAACTGAAACCTCTATCTCTAGCCGACCTCTTCCTCTCTCTATCTTGGATCCGACTAAACTTCCCAAACTCAGAGGCATTCCTCTTGTAATCCTGCTCGTAAAGCTACGCCCTGTACACCGCCTCATCATACGTACCAATATCAAATGGTACCAACCTAGATCATAACACCGGTCTCAATCTATCGATAAATCTGTGGACCTTCCTAGTCTCGCTGTAAATGGTATCGGGATCATACCTCCCCAGAGCCAAAAATCTAGTCTCGTACTTATTCACTAAGAGACTCCCCTGGCTCAATCCTAAAAGCTCGGCCTGCAGTCTACACTGCATAGTATCAGGAAAAAACTGCCTCCTGAAGGCCTCAAGAAGCATCTCCCAACTAATCTCTGTTTGTCGAACTCTCAATATCGGCCTGGTGGACTTCCACCAATGCTCTGTCGTTTCCCTCAGCAGGAACGCAACAAATATCACTCTCTCTGAAGTCGTTCAATCAAAAAAGTCGTACAACTTCTCCATCTGGCTAATCCACTCCTTAGCACTGGCTGGGTCCTTGACCCCTCGAAAAGATGGAGGTCCAAGCTTTTGGAACTGTCGCAATCGATCCAAATCACACCCATATCCCAATCCACTACTACCCTGAACTGGTGGGGGTGTATGAGTATCAATAGTCTGTGGCCTCTGTACAGGCTATACAGGTGTATCAGGTGCAACTGCCTCCCCAGTCGCAGTCTTTGCATCCTGCCTCTGTCTAGCTGGCAAAGTCTGTGCCAGCAACCCTACTATAGCCTCCAGGCTACGCTCTATCCTCATGAAGCATGCCTCAGTAGTATCTGGTACCTCAGTAGTACCTGGGGCTGTAGGGAGAGTCGAAGACTCACCCTGGCTAGCCGGCCTACCTCTACGACCTCCAGCCCTACCTCTCGCCCCTCTACCACAGTGGATAATTGCCATAAAAGCTAGATTCCTGCATTCACAACATTAATTTGTCAACTTCCCATCTTGTATACACAATTGTAACTAAACCAAACACAGTGATATGAGGATGTACACTTTCCTAATTACTAAAACCTACTCACATCAAATCAACTACGCTCTGATACCACTCTGTCACGCCCTCCTCCACACGTGACTTACCAAAAACCACAATAAATTTTTTCACTTTTTTCTTACCTTTCTCTCTTCGACAGTTGGGCTGTGATTAGGCATTAGTCTCCTCATCCACACATACATACATGTCATTCTAAATATTTATCAACTGCACGTACACTTTCTCATAATTAAATTCATATACTTAATATAATTACATCTCCAATATTAAAATGTGTACATCACTGTGTGTACATTGTTCAGATACAAAAGAGTGTGCATGTGTATACCTTTCGCTAGATGGTGAGTGGCAACGGGCAAAAGGAATGCAATACCCTAGCCAACTCGATCTAGTGACAATGATCTGTAGAGAGGGGGGAAAATGAAAAGGATGAGCTATCAATGCGCTCAGTAAGAAAATCAGGCAAGCAAGTAGACATCCATACTATCTACTGAAAATAGCACTTTGCCTTTCCTTCTCTCAATTCAAAAGCATGTTTAAAATATATATAATATAGTACAGATTTAAAATCTCATGTACTAAACACATACTGGTTTATCAATCAGAGGCATTCATGCAAAACAATGCATATTTAATCATTTAAGAATGTTTTTATATAAAATATGCCATTTACATTCAAAACATAGTAAATATGGCATTTTTTATCACAACACAAACAAATCGGGTTCCAACCCATCCCTCAGGTCTACCCGTATCATAAAACACATGTGATATATCATGCGAGACTCAGTGGCTAAATGCAGTCTCTCCGGACTATGGCCATATCCTAACATGGTGAAATCCCAAGCAACACAGTACTCGATGTGCGGGTTATCACTGCTGTAATGGGAGGGGGGTCCATCCATCATAACCACCAGCTATCAACAACTCTCCTCCATAACTCCACAACAACACACGGTACAGTGTATTCCATGCCACATGCACCGTACAACGTACACCCGTGGATCCTACGTCATGGTCGGGGTGCTTGCCATAGGTCTTAGCCTCTCATACCACAGAATAATCAATGTCACATCTCTAAATCCACATGCAAACATCTTTAGTGTGACACTTAGTCAACATGAGGAAATCGTCACGATTTTTCTAACATGTCTATAGTAAAACTACAATGCGCGTCTTGAGTGTGGCTCATAGTCAATGCTCCACCTGAAAACACTGTATATGCATGTCAAAATATGAACACTAGAGCGAGTAAACCTCCAGCACCAGGTCATGCATAGTTCTCATTTCAAATCAAGTACGAGCAAATCGCTCAAGTACTATGTGATGTACAAATCATGAAGAATCGAGTACGAGCAACGTTCTAGCACTCTGTCATGCATCTCATGTAAAACTCGAGTACGAGCTAATCGCTTCAGCACTCTATCATGCACAAATCACATAAAATCGAGTACGATTAATGCTCTAGTACTCTATCATGCATGTCAAGTAAATGTTGTGCGAGTAAACCTCCAGCACTAATGTATGTGAAAAACATTTGAAATCAAGTGCGAGCTATGCTCCAACACAATTGTTTCCACATAATTCGGTAGATAGCTTTTTAAAAATAGGGATGTTTCAAACATTTAAAATCAACACTATAAAGTGTGCTTAATTTACATCAATCTTGAAACATTAGTCCATCTACGTACTCATCTACTACACAGCAGTAAAAACATTCAAAAACATCCTTTCCAGGCTTTTTACAACTTTTCTCAAAATTTGACTTTTTACCTAACTAGGGGAAAAATCGTAATTTACCCATATATGGTCCCTAAAAAATTATTGATTGTGAGATCTAAGAATTTTAGACGTATTTTAATTAAGTAATAAGAACTTGAAGTGTAATTTATTGAGCTAAGTGAATTGTAGAAATTATATTTGGAGATTTATGTGTATGTGTTTAACCTAAGTATGAAACTATGAGGTCAGATCAATCTTAGGGAAGAAAGATCGATCTGGTAAGCTAAAATTGACAAGGAAGGAGGAAAGTAAGTGAGCAGATCAATCTCTAATGGAAGAGGATCGATCTCCTTATGATTCTATTTGAGAGAAGATCGATCTCATGAGGAAGGGATCGATCTCCAAATGTTTCTGTTTGGAAGAAGATCGATCTCCTCAAGGAGCAGATCGATCTCATAAAGCCATAAAGAGATTGATCTCACCTCTCGACAGATCGATCTCCTTGGTATAAAATTACCCAAAATCGTCTCCAAATTCAAATGCAGATCGATCTCATCAAGAGCCAGATCGATCTCCTACCCTCCGTCTATATAAGGAACCCTTGCTTTCTCCTGTAATTTCATTTTCTCTCTCTTTAAAATCCCATTTTCACCCGAGCACTAGCTTTCTCACTCATCCAAAGCACCCATTTCCTTCCAAATCAGAGGCTGTGGCAAGAAGAAAAGTTGTTCCTCATCAAAGGGAGAGCAACATACTTGAAAATCGAAAGACAGATTGAATCGAGGCAAGAGATAAGCTCTTCACAAGTTTTGGGTAATTTCTAAACCTCGATCTTGATATTTGAGATGATTTTGGTGATAATGGTTGTTGGTATTTAGTTGAAATAGTTGGAAAATGATTAGGGATTGATGAAATTACAATGTAGTTAGAGTGATGATGGTATTTAGCAATTTTGGTAATTTTGGAAATTTTGAGTTATAAATGAAAATTTAGACAATGTGATGAATTAGCATAGATATTGTGGCATGGGAAGTGTAGAATGTTGAGATGTTGAGAATGAGATTGTGGATTGTGATATAGTTACAGGAATTGAGAGATTTGAGGTGTTATGAGTAATTATGCTCCATTTTGAGAATTGAGGTATCTGTGATGATGAGTAATGATGTTTTAACATCGTTTGGACAGCTCGGGAGTTCCAAAGTGAAATACGAGACTAGTCCATGACAAGGGGGAAACAATTGCACTATACGAGGTGCAAAGAGGTAAGGGAAACTAAACCATTTGTGTATGTGATTTGTAAACTATTATAGCATGATTTGCGATTTATAAAACAAGCATGTTTGATGTGTTGTGTTTTGATGAGAATGCACACAGTTTTTATAGCCGGTTGAAGCCCATTATTTTATGAGTTTATAAGCTGAGTGTGAAATTTCTTTATAAACCGTTGAGTTCACGTGATAAGTAAATTGGGCTCTACGTTAAGGCGATATTGAGATTTGAGATATGTGTGCGTGTTTTGCAGGTTGGGACTCGATTTTAATATGTTTTGTGTTGAGTACAAAACGGTTGTAAATGAGTTTTATGAGAAAGAAACCACTATGAGTTCTACGTGAAGGCAAACCAGTTTTATATGATAATGGCTATTGATAAAGACTTAGGTGTGTAATTTTGAATACACACCGGGCATTGCTCTGGTAGCATGTAAGCCCGATTCTTCTTCGTTCTGGTAACGTGAGACACCCTATTTGGTGGCTGTTGCCACGTGAGAAACCCTATTCTGTGGCTGTGCCACGTATATTTGGTGGTCGTTGCCACGTGAGAAACCCTATTTTGTGGCTGTGCCACGTATATTTGGTGGCCGTTGCCACGTGAGAAACCCTATTCTGTGGCTGTGCCACGTATATTTGGTGGCCGTTGCCACGTGAGAAACCCCATTCTATGGCTGTGCCACGTATATTTTGTGGTCGTTGCCACGTGAAACCTTATTCTGTGGCTGTGCCACGTGTGAATCTAAATCAGTGGCTATGAAACGTGTGTTTGGTGGCTACGCCACGTGCATTATTATCACAGTGATTTTATCACATTTATTGAGAAAGCCATTATCGTATTATTTTCACATGCTTGTCACTGCTCTATACTAAGCCTTTTACTTCATGTTTCCACATGATTTTGAGATATGAGAATGTTGTTTTGAGAACTTTCATGCTATGATTTTCAAATGAGTATACTGAGTTTCACGTGTAAATAAATATTTTGTGATGTGCATTATGGTTTATATAACGAGTCCCTTACCCCCTTACTGAACGATTTAGAAGCTCACCCTGTTTTCTTTCCCCCCAGATTTCTTCAAGTGAAAAAGGGTTTCCCTACGATGTACGAAGTAGTGGCTAGTGGAGGACTTAAGCTCTAGGCTATATATATATATTGTGTTTTGAGGTATCATTTATCTTTTCATGTACCCAGACAATTATTGTAATTACAGACACTTGATGTATAACATTATATAGGATGTATTAGGATTAATTAACTTGAGATTAAGTAATGTATATGATATGATATATATCATTTAATGATGTGATCCTGAGGTATGATAAATATGATGATGTATGACACTGCACAAGAATGCACCCCTAATTGTGAATTGATGAGTAAAAAGTTTTTAAATTTGGCTTATTTTTCACGTTTTCGGGGCCTGACAGAGCTTTCTTGGTATCAGAGCTTAGGGTGTCTAGTACTGTCAGTGTCGGTTAAGTGAAATAGAATACATCCTAAGTGTCTGTAATAGTCTGGTCATGAGTTGAATTTGAGGATTAAGATTTCAATCGATTTTGATATGTACGTGCAGGAGACGAGTTGAGATAGAGAATGAGTGGACGACGAGGTCGTTCGAGGAGGCAGGCAGAGTCCCCTCTGCCACCTGCCCCCCAACCAAAGAGTCCTAACTCTCGATTTAATCGGATTGAGACCGATGTGAGGTAAGGCTTTAAGCAGATGGCAGCGCTATTTGCGCAACACTTTAGAGTTAATGCTTCGGGTACTACTCCTACACCACCACAAGGACCTCCCATACCCCCAGTACAGATAGACCCAGTGCCTCCCGTCACTCAGCTTGATGATAGAAGTATGGTCCGACTAAAGGATTTTTTGAAGATGAATCCACCCGCATTTAAGGGAAAGAAGGATCCTACAGAGGCTGATGAGTGGCTGACAGAGTTAAGAATTATATTTGATTATCTGGGATGCATCGATGCTGAGAGGGTCAATATGAGTATCTATATGTTGAAGGGGAGAGCTCGAGATTGGTGGGGTACTACCCAGGGTATTCTGATGTCCCACCAGGATGTAATTGGTTGGGAAGAGTTCCAGACAGCCTTTAGGACCCAATATGTACCTTGAGCCGCCCAGAGAAAGAAACGGGTCGAGTTTTTGAGTTTGGTACAGGGTGATATGTCTGTAGATGACTATGAGAGCCAATTCACCGCGCTATTGAGATATGACCCAAAGACCTTCAAGAATGAAGAGCTTTGCACAGAGAAGTTTGTGTATGGATTGAAGCCCATCATCAGCGATCGATTGATAGGGCTATGTATTACCGAGTTTGGAGATGCTCTGAGACGAGCACAAGAGATTGAGAGAGGAATTGAAATGGTACAATCTCAGAACGAGCTCAGAGCGGTGAATAGAGATAAGAGCAAGAGGCCAGCGATTTTCCAAACAGAGGCTCGGAGAGGTTCCTTCAGAAGAGGAAGGATTGAGGTGCAGAAGGGTAGCTTAGAGAGACCCAGAGTTTACCCTAACATCAGGGAGACCCCTCGAGATGTCAGGCCTGAGACAAGGTTTTGCAAAAATTATGGCCAAATGCATGAGGGAAGTTGTACTGGGTTGATCCATGGATGTTTTAGATGTGGAGACATGGGTCACATGGTGAAGGATTGCCCTCAACCTCAGAAACCACATGTTCCGGAGCCTACTAGACAGCAGCCTCAAAGAGTGAACCCCCAGAGACGGGCCACTCCTGTAGAGAAAGGGAAGAAGCCTGTTACACAGGGACGTGTGTTTGCCCTAGATAAGGAGACCGCAGACACTTCTGCAGAAACTATAAGAGGTACACTCTCTGTCTGTGATTATAAGGCTCATGTGTTGATTGACCCAGGATCCACGCATTCGTTCATTTCTGAGCATTTTGCATGTAGATTAAACTTGAGGTTTGAACCTCTAGAATATATACTACATGTAAATACCCCTATGCGTGAATCCCATAGAACTGAGTTAATCTGTAGAGGATGTGAAATAAAGGTGGGAGATAGAGTGATGTTAGCATATTTAATCATGTTAAATATGCATGGGTTTGATTTAATTTTGGGAATGGATTAGTTGGCAACCAATCGAGCGAGTTTAGACTGCTACACTAGGATTGTAACTTTTTCCCTACCTGAACCTTACAATGTACGTTTGAAATATTGAGTAAATAGACGTATGAAATTTTGTAAACAATTTGAGAATTTTAATATTATTTTGGAGAGTATTAAATATGATTGTTCATGTGAAGGTTATGAAACACTCATATCAGATGATGATCGAGAACATCCGAGGATTGAGGGTATACCTGTTGTGTGTGAATTTTCAGATGTTTTCCCAGATGAGTTACCAGGTTTACCACTAGAGAGAGAACTAGAGTTTACCATTGATTTGGTACCAGATACTCAGCCGATCTCTAAACCTCCCTACAGGATGGCATTATTGGAACTTGAGGAATTGAAAAAACAACTACAGGAGTTATTGGATCGAGGGTTCATTAGACCCAGTATCTCACCGTGGGGAGTACCAGTTTTATTTGTTAAGAAGAAGAATGGTAGTCTCAGATTATGCGTAGACTACCGGTTGTTGAATAAAGCCACGGTGAAGAATAAATACCCATTGCCCAGGATTGATGATCTACTTGATCAGCTGAGAGGGGCATCAGTCTTTTCTAAGATTGATTTGAGATCGGGCTATCACCAATTGAGGATCAAGGAAGAAGATATTCCAAAGACGGCCTTCAGGACGAGGTATGGCCATTATGAATTTCTGGTGATGTCCTTTGGATTGACGAATGCCCCTGCAGCGTTTATGAGATTAATGAATGAGGTGTTTAGAGACTATCTAGATAAGTTTGTGATAGTTTTTATTGATGATATCTTGGTGTACTCTCGGTTGTATGAGGAGCATGCACGGTATTTGTGGTTAGTACTTTAGATACTCCAAGAAAAACAATTATATAGAAAGCTTAGTAAGTGTGAGTTTTGGCTGGATCGGATAGCTTTCCTTGGTCATATAGTCTCAGAGGAATGAGTATCAGTGGATCCAAGTAAAGTGGAGGTTGTGCTTAGTTGGGAAAGATCGAGGACAGTTACTGAGGTGCGAAGCTTCCTTGGTTTGGCAGGGTATTACAGAAGGTTTATGGAAGGATTTTCCAGGATTGTCGCTCCTTTGACGAAACTCACGCGCAAGGAGACTCCGTTCATATGGACTGATTAGTGTGAGCTCAATTTTCAGGAGTTAAAGAGGAGATTGACAGCGGCACCTATGTTAACTATTCTTGAGGGATCAGGAGGATTTTCGGTGTATAGTGATGCATCTCATCAAGGATTGGAGTGTGTGCTTATGCAGCACGGAAGAGTGGTCGCATATGGATCACGACAGTTAAAAGACCATGAGCAGAATTACCCCACGCATGATTTGGAGTTAGCCGCTGTGGTATTTGCCTTGAAGATCTGGCGACACTACTTATATGGGGAAAGATTACAGATCTTTACTGATCACAAGAGTTTAAGATATCTTTTTGATTAGAAAGAGTTAAAAATGAGACAAAGGAGATGGATGGAACTCCTTAAGGATTATGACTGCGAGATTCTATACCATCCGGGTAAGGCGAACGTAGTTGCTGATGCCCTGAGCAGGAAAAGTATGATATCTGCTATGATGATCAGGGAATGGGATTTACTGGAGCAGTTCGTCGAACTTCATATCAGAGTTAGAGAGGTAGAGACTGGATTTTTGGCTAGCTTGCGGATAGAGCCCAGGATCATGGATCAGATTAGAACTGGGCAGCGCAATGATCAGAGGTTGATAGATATGGTTAGCCAAGCTTAATAGAGTTTGTAGTCGAATCTCACAGTCAGTGAGGATGGATTGTTGAGATTCAGAGGACGAATTTGTGTACCGGATGATGATACCCAGAAGAGATAGATACTAAGAGAATCTCACTGCTCGCGATACACCATGCACCCAGGGAATACTAAGATGTACTGAGATTTGAGAAAGGTGTACTGGTGGAGTGGTATGAAGCGAGACGTGGCAGAGTATGTGGCCAGATGTTTAATATGCCAGCAAGTGAAAGCTGAGCATAGGAAGCCCAGAGGACTATTACAGCCTTTACCTGTACCTATATGGAAATGGGAGCATGTCACTATAGACTTTATTATGGGTTTACCGAGGACCTGAAGAGGTCGTGACACTATATGGGTTATAGTGGATAGATTGACCAAGAGTGCCCACTTCCTTGCCATCAAGAGCACAGATACTGTAGATACCTTAGCTAAGCTGTATGTCAGTGAGATAGACAAATTACATGGAGCTCCAGTAAGTATTACTTCTGACCGAGATTCCCGATTTACTTTCAGATTTTGGACCCAATTTCAGGAGTCCATAAGATCTTGATTGAGTTTTAGTACTGCCTATCATCCTCAGATAGATGGTCAGTCAGAGAGGACTATTCAGACCCTAGAGGATATGTTGAGGACGTGTACGATGGATTTTAAGGGATCATGGGATGATCACCTTCCCTTAGCAGAGTTTGCGTACAATAACAGCTATCATGCAAGTATTGGAATGGCACCTTTGAGGCTCTATATGGTAAGAGGTGTAGATCCCCTGTAGCTTGGGAAGAAGTCAGTGACAGAAAGATAAATGCTCCCGAGCTTATTGAGTAAGCTGTACAGAGTGTGAAACTCATATGTGAGAGGTTACGGGCTGCACAGAGTATGCAGAAAAGCTACGCGGATATGCGTAGATGGCCACTCGAGTTTGATGTTGGTGATGCAGTATTTCTGAAAATATCACCGAGTAAGGGTATCATGCGATTTGGGAAGAAAGGGAAATTGAGTCTTCGATACATAGGACCATTCGAGATTCTTGGGAGAGTGGGAGAGGTAGCCTACAGATTGGCATTACCCCCATAGATGTCCAGAATACACAATGTCTTTCATGTGTCTATGTTGAGGAAGTACCACCCGGACCCTTCTCATGTCATAGAGTATGACGAGATGGACATACAAGAGGATATAAGCTACACTGAGGAACCCATCCAGATTCTCGATAGAAAGGAGAAGGTACTTAGAACCAAGAGCATCCCATTAGTGAAGGTTTGGTGGAAACATCACTCAATGGAAGAGGCAACGTGGGAACTGGAGAATCTCATGAAGGAGAAATATCCCCATCTATTTGACTAGTTGAGTTGAATTTGGAGGACCAAATTCTTCTAAGGTGGGGAGGATGTGAGATCTAAGAATTTTAGACATATTTAAATTATGTAATAAGAACTTGAAGTGTAATTTATTGAGCAAAGTGAATTGTGGAAATTATATTTGGAGATTTATCTGTATATGTTTAACCTAAGTGTGAAACTATGAGGTCAGATCAATCTTAGGGAAGAAAGATCGATCTGGTAAGCTAAAATTGACAAGGAAAGAGGAAAGCAAGTGAGCAGATCGATCTCCAATGGAAAAGGATCGATCTCCTTATGATTCTGTTTGAGAGAAGATCGATCTCATGAGGAAGGGATCGATCTCCAAATGTTTCTGTTTGGGAGAAGATCGATCTCCTCAAGGAGCAGATCGATCTCATAAAGCCATAAAGAGATCGATCTCACCCCTCAACAGATCGATCTCCTAGGCATAAAATTACCCAAAATCGTCCCCAAATTCAAATGCAGATCGATCTCATCAAGAGCCAGATCGATCTCTTACCCTCCGTCTATATAAGAACCCCTGCTTTCTCTTGCAATTTCATTTTCTCTCTCTTCAAAACCCCATTTTCACCCGAGCCCCAGCTTTCTCACTCATCCAAAGCACCCATTTCCGTCCAAATCAGAGGCTGTGGCAAGAAGGAAAGTTGTTCCTCACCAAAGGGAGAACAACATACTTGGAAATCGGAAGATGGATTGAATCGAGGCAAGAGATAAGCTCTTCACAAGTTTTGGGTAATTTTTAAACCTCGATCTTGATATTTGAGATGATTTTGGTGATAATGGTTGTTGGTATTTAGTTGAAATAGTTGGAAAATGATTAGGGATTGATGAAATTACAATGTAATTGGAGTGATGATGATATTTAGCAATTTTGGTAATTTTGAGAATTTTGAGTTATAAATGGAAATTTAGACAATGTGGTGAATTAGCATAGATATTATGGCATGGAAAGTGTAGAATGTTGAGATGTTGAGAATGAGATTGTGGATTGTGATAGAGTTACGGGAATTGAGAGATTTGAGGTGTTATGAGCAATTATGCTCGATTTTGAGAATTGAGGTTACTGTGATGATGAGTATTGATGTTTTAACATCGTTTGGACAGCTCGGGAGTTCCAGAGTGGAATGCGAGACTAGTCTGTGACAAGGGGGAAACAATTGTACTATACGAGGTGCAAAGAGGTAAGGGAAACTAAACCATTTGTGTATGTGATTTGTGAACTATTATAGCATGATTTGCGATTTATAAAATAAGCATGTTTGATGCATTGTGTTTTGATGAGAATGCACACGGTTTTTATAGCCGGTCGGAGCCCATCATTTTATGAGTTTATAAGCTGAGTGTGGAATTTCTTTATAAACCGTTGAGTTTGCGTGATAAGTAAATTGGGCTCTACGTTAAGGCGATATTGAGATCTGAGATATGTGTGCGTGTTTTGCCGGTGGGGACTCGATTTTAATATGTTTTGTGTTGAGTACAAAACGGTTTTAAATGAGTTTTATGAGAAAGAAACCACTATGAGTTCTACGTGAAGGCAAACCAGTTTTATATGATAATGACTATTGATAAAGACTTAGGTGTGTTATTTTGAATATACACCGGGCATTGCTCTGGTAGGATGTAAGCCCGATTCTTCTCCGTTCTAGTAACGTGAGACACCCTATTTGGTGGCTGTTGCCACATGAGAAACCCTATTCTGTGGCTGTGCCACGTATATTTGGTGGCCGTTGCCATGTGAGAAATCGTATTCTGTGGTTGTGCCACACATATTTGGTGGTCATTGCAACATGAGAAACCGTATTCTGTGGCTGTGCCACGTATATTTGGTGGCCGTTGCCACGTGAGAAACCCCATTTTGTGGCTGGGCCACGTATATTTGGTGGCCGTTGCCACGTGAAACCCTATTCTGTGGCTGTGCTACGTGTGAATCTAAATCAGTGGCTATGCCACGTGTGTTTGGTGGCTGCGCCACGTGCATTATTATCACAGTGATTTTATCACGTTTATTGAGAAAGTCATTATCGCATTATTTTCACATGCTTGTCACTGCTCTATACTGACCCTTTTACTTCATGTTTCCACATGATTTTGAGATATGAGAATGTTGTTTTGAGAACTTTCATGCTATGGTTTTCAAATGAGTATACTGAGTTTCATGTGCAAATAAATATTTTGTGATGTGCATTATGGTTTATATAACGAGTCCCTTACCCCCTTACTGAGCGATTTAGAAGCTCACCCTGTTTTCTTCCCCCCAGATTTCTTCAAGTGAAAAAGGGTTTCCCTGCGACGTACGAAGTAGTGGCTAGTGGAGGACTTAAGCTCTAGACTATGTATATATATTGTGTTTTGAGGTATCATTTATCTTTTCATGTACCCAGACAATTATTGTAATTACAGACACTTGATGTATAACATTGTATGGGATGCATTAGGATTAATTAACTTGAGATTGAGTAATGTATATGATATGATATATACTATTTAATGATGTGATCCTGAGGTATGATAAATATGATGATGTATGACACTGCATAAGAATGCACCCTTAATTGTAAATTGATGAGTAAAAAGTTTTTAAATTTGCCCTATTTTTCGCGTTTCCGGGGCGTGACATTGATTCTCTCTGACCCTCAAACAATTTTAGTGAATGCAAAAGCAGACAAAAATACACACAGATATCTCTAACTACTTGCAAGAGTCCCTTACCTCGGATCACGTAAAGTGACCTCACTTCCTTTGTGCTGCCTAAATCTCGTAGTCCGGTCAACTCTTAATACGACTCCGGAGCTACATTTAACCATTCACTAGGTTAATTATACTTTTCCTACTGTATTACATATTTAATACATTCTATTTCACTTAAATGGGCCCGTTTACTCTTAATGGGCCTTAAACACTTTAACTGGGCCTTAATTTGTATTAAGCTCGTTTTCCACTTATTAATTCTTATCATCAGGGTCTATTGACTCATTGGGTCTATCAATACCCATTGGGCTTTTTTCCAAACTCTTTGGATAGCCCGTATATCATTTACGACAGTTTACTCAAAATTCCTAATATTATCCACTAAATGTGGAATTAAATCCGTAATGCGTAAAATAAATCTCTAATACGCGATAATCACATAAATTGTCGTAAATGAGCTTTACTTACCGGAGTTTATGCGATGGTACGAAATTCGAAGTTCGATCAGGCTCATGTTCAGAAATTATCGTCGAACTGCACAATTTGTATATTTCATTTCGGGTCAATTTTTTATTAAATATAATTTAAATAAATTTCTCAAAAATCAAATCGGTTACTTTTGACCTCTTATCGACTTACACGAAATCCGGTGAAATCTCAAAAAATTTCTCCTTTTTTCTCTTTTTCTTTCTTTTTCTCCTTTTCCTCTTTTCTCCTTGGCTGAACTGGTCCGGTTCGGTTCAGCGCAGAACCTTCTTCACTGAACCACCGACCTGTTTAGGGCTCCTTCGATTGTGCCGGCGTCGTCCGACTGGTTCCCGACGCACCACTGCCGCCGTTCGACGTGTCTCTGGCCGGGGAACACTCGACTGGCCTTAATCAGGACCAATCACCGTCGGATTCGCTTCTCCTCTTCGTGGCTTCCCCTCTTCGATTTGTCGGCTTCCGACGTCGGTGGAGCTCGTTGCCGGTGCCGCTGAGTTCGCGCTGACCTCCTCTTCCTTTTTCGACCCCTTGCCTGGCCATTGGGTTACCGGATGCTGGCCGGTGACGGGATCGGTCTTCCTCGACTTACATCGATTTCCTCTTTCCTTTTTGTTTTCTCTCTCCCTGATTTTCAATTCAGATTTCAGATTTCGTTTCTCTTATTTTATTATTATTTTTATTTATAATTGATTTTTATTATTATTTTAATCATTAAAATATCATAAAAAATCTCAAAATATCTCAAAAAATCATATTAAATTCATTTATTCACTAAATAAATTTATCAGCCTGATTTTACCTTTTCGGTATATTTTTCTACTATTTTTGGGATCATTTTTCGAGGTAAAAATTCTAAAAATATCAAATAAATTCATATCTTGATCAATTGGACTCGAAATTCAATAGTTTCTTTGTTATTGATCAAGAATTCTCAATTTCATATTTTTAATGAAATTTTATCATCGAATTTATACCGGATTTTGATCATTTGACCGTTTTACCCCTGCTTTTGTTCGAAATCAATTTAACCCTAATTTTTGGCTGTTATGTAGCTTACATGCATTGTTATTCTTTAATAATCGATTGCATGATAGTAAATACTCTTCTTATGATCCAACTATGTAAATATAGTGTTTGTACACATAAGAATCATAAGGTACAAGCTACATATGTAAATCGAAAACACGGGTTTGGCAAGTATGGCCCATTATAAGGCACTATATGGTCGTAGGTGCCAATCACCTATTGGCTGGGAAGAAGTTGGTGACCGACAGCTGCTCGCTCCCGATTTAGTCAGATAAGCCTCAGAGGATGTTCGGATAATATGTGAGAGGTTGCGAACGGCTCAAAGTTGACAGAAGAGCTATGCTGGCAGGAGACAGAGACCACTTGAGTTTAAAGTGGGTGAGTCTGTATTTTTGAAAATATCACCTTCTAAGGGAATAACGAGGTTCGGGAAGAAAGGAAAACTAAGTCCTCGTTACATCGGTCCTTTTGAGATTTTGGATAAAGTGGGAGATAGGGCTTATAGACTAGCCTTACCACTTGAGCTAGCAGAGGTTCACAATGTTTTTCATGTTTCCATGCTTAGGAAGTACCATTCGGATCCAACACATGTAATTAGCTATGAGCCGATAAAGCTCAAGGAGAATATGTCGTATGTAGAGAAACCGATCCGGATATCGGATAGAAAAGAGAAGGTGTTGCGAAACAAGTCGATTTCATTGGTTAAAGTCCTGTGGCAGCATCATACATCCGAGGAAGCCACTTCGGAGTTAGAGGAGCTGATGAAGAGAAATATCCCCAACTTTTTTAGGAATAGACTGGGTTCAATTTGGATGACCAAATTTTCTAAGGAGGGGAGAAATGTAATGCCTGTAATGCTACAAGGATATCTTAAGAGGCTATGATATATATATATATATGTATATGTATATGTACATTGTTACTGGTGTATAAATAATAAAGGATGTAAGGAATTATGAGATTTAATGAAACATCCATGATTTTAAGTTGTGTGCACAAGTTTTATTACCTATGAACTATAGGGAATGGATGTCATTGTACGTTAATTGTGCACAGATTATAAATTTAGGTATGAAGTAAATGAGGATGAGTATGCATTGGAAAATCTGCAGAAAAATGCAGAAATTGGGGCGCAGGGGATGAGAGATCCAACTTATATGAAGGAGAGATCGATCCCCTCTCATGAAATGTCATGAATTAGTGCAATATAATAGGGCAGATCGATCTCCTTAAGTCTCTGTCTGGAAGGAATTAATCTTTCACAAGGCACAAATTGATCTCGTTAAGCCTCGGCCAAGAAGAGATTAATCTCCCTTAAGCAACATCGATCTCCATTAAGGATTTTGCTAGCAAACAGATCGATCTCATCATGAAAGCAGATCGATCTGGTAGTAGTTACGTTTGGTAAAAAGAACTACCAAACCATGCAGAGATCGATCTTCACAAGGGCCATATCGATCTCATGTGTCTGCATCTATAAAACGAGTATGGGATTGAGTTGAAAACTCAGATTTCTTCCCCACCAAACCTGCATATATCATTTTCTCTCTAAGAAACCAAGCCTTCTCACTCTAAATATCACTATATTCCAGCTAGAATCTGAAGAAGCTCAGGAAGGAAAAGTTGTTCCTTGAAGCAAGGAGAATAACATACCTAAAAATTACACGTTGGTGTGACTAAGAGAATGAGTTTTGGCTACCACAAGTTTGGGCTAAGGAAAAAGACTAAGCTAGGTAAGTTATTCAACCTTCAAGCCTAAAATATAAGATTACTAGACATTTATTGGGCTGAATGGTATGTGAAATATTGGTAGGAATGATGATTGTAGTGATGAGTAAGTAATATTAAGAGAAATTTATTAAGAGAAATCCATGAAAAAGTGATGAAAGACTTAATAGAGGATATAATGATACTAGTGGGAAAGGTGAGATATGATTTTAAGGATTGGGAAGTATGAATAGATAAATAAATGACAATGTGGAGGTTTAGAAGAAGGAAAGTAAAATAAGTTAATGATTTACATGTGTAGATTGAAATACGTGGAACACGATTAACTCGGATCGCGAACGAAACAAACGAGACGGAGGGAATACAAGCGCGATTCGAGGTAAGGGACTATATGTTAGCGATAAAGGTATTTATACGTATTTTACAACAATTTTAGTAGATATGACGTTAGTAATAGTACGTTTAGCTATTGAGCTATGAGATGCTATGAGATCATGAAATGTATTTATGGTATATATATTGTGAAAATGGGATGTGGGAAGGCAAACAGCCTGACATGCATATTTTTAATGCTTTTACATCTATACGATGTTTTTGATGTTTTCTTAACTATGTGTTGATTTTTAGATCAAGAAATGACAATGGGTAGGTTGGCTAGCTTTGTATATTTAGCATGGGACGGCATGCTACGCAAATGATCATGTTTTGAGTTTTTAAAAGAGAAAATAGTCACCTATCGGATTTGGGATATGAATCGGTGTTGGAGCATTAGCTCACACCTGTCTTGATGATTTTGATTATGCTGGAGTTTTACTCGCATATATTTACATGTTTTGATAAACCATGCTGGAGCGTGACTCACACATGGTTTTATAATGATAATGTGTTAGAGTTTTAGCTCGCACATGTTTCTATGTTTTTGATGTGTCGTACTGGAGTTTAACTTGCACAATGATTTTTGAGAGAAGTGTTGGAGCATTGCTCGCACCAGTTTTTATTGAGTTGAGATGATACTGTAAGACCTCATATATGTATAACCTTGTATATGTGTATATTAGATTGTGAAATGAATACACGCAAGTTTTAAAGTGTATAGTGAGTGTAAGAAGGATAATTCCATGAGTGGAATGTAAATATATTGAATTTTGAGTGGTGTGGTAAAATGGAATGAAGATTTCATGAGTTGTGCACTTCCATTTAGTTTATATTGTATTCATTTGGTTATATAAGGAATGCACACAAGTTTTAATGTGTATAAAGTATGAATGGATGCCATTTTCAAGTCTTAAAGGTGACTGGATAAAAAAAGACTATGGCAGCAAATTAAGGATGTTTTGGTGTAAGTTTCTATAGAAAACTGCAGCAAAATCTGAAAATATGAAGGTCAGATCGATCTCATAGGATGAGAGATCGATCTGGAAGAGCCAAAATGCTCTTATTCGAGCAACAGGAATAGGGCAGATCAATCTCCAATGAAGCTAGATCCATCTACTAAACATTCTGTAATAAGAGGATCGATTCTTAAGGCAAGTAGATCGATTTCCTTAGCTCTCAAGTTGGAGCAGATCGATCTCCTCCCTAGCCAGATCGATCTCCTTAACTCTCTGCTTGAGACAGATGGATCTCAAGCCCTCGACAGATCGATCTCATGCCTTCAAAATGTCGAGAAAAATAATGGATTTAAGAGGACCAGATCGATCTCCTTCTAGTACAGATCAATCTCATCAAGCAATTTCTATAAATGGGAGCAATGAAATCTGCAAATCACGGGAACCACCATTTTCTTCCATCTTTTAATCCAAAAAAACCTAGTTTTCTCTCTCTACATCATTCCATTTCCAATAAGATTTAAGGGAAGGCTATTAGATACAAAGTTATTCATATCGAAGAGAAGAACAACCTAGCTTGGAGGCATTTCCCCATTTGTTGGATTTAAGGAATAATGGGCATTTCCATTTGGAGCAAGGAGGAAATCCAAAGAGGTGAGTTTCTAGTGCACCAATCCAAGTACATTTGTTTAGTTATTGGTTATGAAGTTGATTTAGTGTGCATATTAATGGTAGAACCAACTAGAGGGTCATGAAACAATTATAACCTAGAATTGGGTTAGTGTGAGGAAGTGGAGTGTAAAGGCATTAATGATGAATAGGATATTTTAAGGTGATAATGGTGTTGTGGGTATGAACTTAAGATGGTGTTATGGAATGAATTGTGAGGCTTACTAAAAAAGGGTAAAATGAGTATTAAAGCATTGGGTAAAATGCATAGTTGAATGAGAGTTAGCAACAATAACTCAAGTGTTTGATGAATGAATTGCAGCTTCCGAGGATACATCGGAGCAAGTTGAGCCAAAAACGTGAGAAGCTAAGAGGAAGAGAGTCGCACCCTGAGTAAATTGAGGTAAGGGAATTGTGTGGACTCTTAGAGATATTTGTACGCAATTTAGGTGCTTAATGTTTTCTAGAGTGCATGTGGTAATAGGAAATGAATTAGGTGTTTGAAGGGCAAGAGTCAGGTTTTGATGAAACGTGCATGAAAACAAAATCATGATGCTTTGAAAACCTTATTTTGTTGCTTTTTGGCAAGTGATTGGTGGGTTGGCTAATATTTGAAATGATTTGTAAAAGAAATGATTTGATTTGGTTGATAACCATGTTTTGCAAAGAATTGAGCCACTTACATGATTTTCGTGAGAATGAAAGCGTGCTAGAGTATGACTCGGACGAGATTTGCTGTGTATTTACACGCATGAGTGTTGGAGCTTAGCTCGCATTAGTTTTCACATGGATTTCTATGATGTTGTGCTAGAGTTGGGCTCGCACAAACTTTATACTGGTTTTGGCATGGTGCTGGAGCATAGCTCGCATTAGAAGCCCATCATACTTATTGTCGTGCTTGAGATTACTTGCACGTGATTTTATGACATGATTGAGAGTCGTGCTAGGAGCTTTAGGTAGACTGGGTGTCACACTGATTAAATAGGCTCGTACGTGCATTTTGAGATGTGGTGTGAATATGATGAGTAGATATGGGTCCACGGAGTACGTTGTACCGTGCAGGTAGCATGGAGTACGTTGTACCGTGTTGAGATTGTGATATGCCGACTTCGGACAATGTTGAGATCTGCTATGGACCTAGGGGCAGGACGTGTGAGACCTCATACATGTATAGTTTGTAATATGCGTAAATGGATTAAATGAATGTGAAGCATAAGTGATGTAAAGTCCATAAATGTAATTTACACACTTGTAATAAGAGTATGTGATGTACGTACAAGTTTCACTATGTATGAATATGAAGGATTGGACTTTTGGATGTGATAAATGTGAGTGGAATGAGAAATGAGTTGCGTGGTGAATGGAAGGAAGTTGCATGAATCTAAATACTCCCATTTGGTTTTATATTGTATACCTTTGGGTATATAATGAATACAAACAAGTTTTAATATGTATAAAGCTTGAATGGATGCCATTTCCAAGCCATAAAAGTGGTCGAATGAGAAAATGACTATGACAGCAAATTAAGGATGTTTTGTGTGAAGTTACTGTAGAAAACTATAGTAAAATCTGGAAATATGACTGCCAGATTGATCTCATAGGATGAGAGATCGATTTGGAAGAGCCAGAATGCTCTTATTTGAGCAATAGAACAAGGCAGATTGATCTCTAATGGGGCCAATCGATCTCCTAAACATTCTGTAATGAAAAGATCAATCTTCAAGCATACAGATCGATCTCCTTAGCTCTCTGGTTGGAGCAGATCGATCTCAAGCTTCGACAAATCGATCTCACGCTTGAAAATGCCGTGAAAAAGAGGGATTTAAGGGGACCAAATCGATCTCCTCCTAGTGCAGATCGATCTCATCAAGTTATTTCTATAAAAAAGGTGTTGAAATCTGTAACTTTTGGGAAATAACATCACCCTTTCCATTTCCAACCCAAAACCTAACTTTCTCACTCTTAAATCCACCCATTTCTATTAAGATTTGAGATGGAGCTATTAGACACAAAGTTGTTCATTTCAAAGAGAAGAACAACATACTTTGGAACCAATGTCCCATTGTTTGTATTGAAAGAGCAAAGAGAATTTCCCATTTGGAGCAAAAAGAGAAACTAGATTTAGTAAGTTTCTAATACTCCAACCCAAGTACATTGTTTATTTATTAACTTTAGAGTTGATTTATATGGGTAGTGATGGTTGAAAACTACCTAAGATGTATTTGAATAAGTTAAACCTAAAAAATGGAATAAGTCTAGTGTGAGAAAGTATAAATTGGATGAGTTGGTGATTTATGGGATTTGTTAAGTTGTTATTTGAGTAATGTGGGTGATTTGAAATGGTTATGTGGAGTTATATTGTGAGTTTAGAGAATTCATGAAGATGGGTATATGAGATGCTTGATAAAATGCCATTGTGAGGAAATTGATGAAATATGAACACTATGAGCTTAATATCGGTTTATTACGAATCAATAGATTTGAAATATGAGGAGAACAATAAAACGAGACCTTATAAGTGTTAATAGAGACTATAGGTTGAATCAACTATAGTAAATGCAAAAGTTGGATTATAATAGGCTAAAATGTTGTAAAATACGATTATGTACACTTCCGAAGGGTTTGTTTGAGACGAATCGGGCCGTACGAGTAAGCAGCTTTAAGGAAGTGGAATCAAGCGATACGATTCTAGGTAAGGGAATTTTGTAAGTATATAGAAGTAGCTGCTCGTATTTTGTGGGTGTATAGGGCTTTGGAAATGTGCATGAGTTTATAAAAATGTGTTTGACGATGTATGGAAGTAACTATGAGTATTTGTATTAGATTTGGTTGTTGAAATGGTATTATAAAGAAATGGGATAGTAAGGCTAATTATTGTATAAATCAAATGTTTTGAATGTTTTCACAAAACATATTTCTTTGTTTTAAGCAAATTGATGGATAGGTTGGCTAGTGTTTGAATGATGTTGTGTAATAGCACATGTGAGGTGCTAAATGTGTTTTGATATTTTTTTTTTTTAATGTTTATGAGCCGTCTATCATGTTTATGTGAATTAAACTATGCTGAAGCCTAACTCGCACTGGATATTGATGTTTTCACATGTTTGAAACGTGCTGGAGCTTAGCTCGCACTTTAATTTGAATTGTGGTGATGTCTTATAAACCGTACTGGAACTTTTGCTCGTACATGGATTTCGAGTGGTTTTCTTATGCATATAATCGTACTAGAGCTTATACGTGGTTTTCTTCATGTTTAATGCATAAATGTCGTACCAGAGCATTGCTCGTACGAAGTGATTTGTTTATGATGGACGAATTCGAGCTAGAGCATAGGTCGCGCAGGTTTTCACACTGTGGTATGTATGAGGCTGTGGTGAGGGTAATGTGGATTGGTATTCAGGGAACCTAACATGCCTAACAGAACTCTTAAGTGGGGTGAGGGTGAGGAGCTAGGACCTGATATAGTGTCCAGGGAACCTAAAAGGGACGAGCAAGGCCATGAGGGCTAGGACCTGACACTAGAGATACTCCCACATGCACTTGAGACTATATCGGTTACACATGGCGTTAAGGTAGATAAGACCTACGGCTGGCACCCCCAACCATGTTATGGATCCGCGGAGTACGTTGTACTGTGTATATCACATGGAGTAGGATATACCACGTGGTTGAGATACTGATGATAGAGTCTGAAGGAGAACTAACCCACCTCGTTCCAGCATGATACCCCGCACACCGAAATTAGTGTGGTCTGGGATGATTTATAACATAGTTTGCCAACATAGTCTATGAGCTTATAATGACCTGTCTCCTTTGATTTACATAATACCACATGGTTTTAATATATGAGTGTGATTGTGACTATCCAGGGAAGTCCCAAGGGAGGGGTCGAGCTTGGTAGACTTGATTTGTGAAATGATAATGATGTTTGTGATTGAGAATTGATTTCGATAGGATTTTATGTATTGAGAAAGAGATGTGATTTAAAAGGAGGTTTCTTAATTGAATTTCCCTTTTCTATGAGATTTCACGATTGATGAGCATAAGATGATTTGTACATGATGATTTTACTATGTTTTATATGCCAATTTCCATGATTTAAATACATGATATATGTATACTCATATGGCAAAATTTTAAATTCCTCATGCTCCTGTTATAAATGATTTATGCATAACATTATTAGCATGTAGATAGAGTAGTTATCTACCATACTTGTATTATTGCCTTACTGAGAGTGTGGTTGCTCATCCCTCTCTACTTTCCCCCTCTACAAAGCATACATAGCAGCCTAGTGAGGACTGAGGCGTGGTATTTTGGACATCTACTGCAATCCATCGCTAAGAGGTATACACATGAAGATTCTTTTTGTATCTAAACAATTGTAAAAGCACAGTAGTCATTTTGTATCGTAATGTGGGGGATGTAAAAGTTAGAAAACGTGTCATGCATAATTTAACTAGAAATGAATGACACTTCTTTTGATTTAATTGAGAATAAATGTTGAGTGATGTTTATTACTGCCTTACAGCCCAACTGTGTATTGGTGAGTATGTCCACGATCGGGTACGAAAAATGGAAAACATGAAAAATTGGCAATGATTTTTAAACGAATTGGATAAATAAGGTCGTGACAGAGATTGGTATTAGAGCTGTGTTGGCCTGATGTGAGTTAGTAATAAAATGTAGGAAAAAGTTACATCCCCATATTACTGTGCTTTTGTTTAGATATAACTGTGTATACTGTGATGGATTGAGTTTGATAAATGATTTTAATACAGGAAATTAGGCATTATACCAATTACGCGCTAAGGTAGAGGGGTGAGAGCACATGCTAGAGGTCGTAGAGGTAGGCTTGAGAGCCGTGCAGAGCCACAGACTGATTTGGCTCCACAGAACCCTGCTGAGAGATCATGGGATACTAAGGCTTACTTCGCTAGGATAGAGCGGAGTATAGAGAGCCTAGTGGAGATTGTCACACAAGCTTTGGGTGCCGGAGATAGACGAGGTTCCACAGCATAGCCTACTACGAGACAGGCAGCTGCAGAGGCGAAGAGCTATAGAGACTGTTATTGTTACACCACCTCTAGCCCAGGATATAGCTTCTCCTATCGCTCCACAATAGAGCGGTAGTGATTTGGGTTATGACTGCGAGTTGAGATAGTTGTGTGAGTTCCAATGGTTGAAACCTCCAGTGTTCAAAGTGGTAAAGGACCCAGTGATCATGGGATACTAAGGCTTACTTCGCTAGGATAGAGCGGAGTATAGAGAGCCTAGTGGAGATTGTCACACAGGCTTTGGGTGCTGGAGATAGACAAGGTTCCACGGCATAGCCTACTACGAGACAGGCAGCTGCAGAGGCGAAGAGCTATAGAGACTGTTATTGTTACACCACCTCCAGCCCAGGATATAGCTTCTCCTATCGCTCCACAATAGAGCGGTAGTGATTTGGGTTATGACTGCGAGTTGAGCTAGTTGTGTGAGTTCCAATGGTTGAAACCTCCAGTGTTCAGAGTGGTCAAGGACCCAGTGATTACGGAGGATTTGGTGTATGAGATGAAAAAGTTGTATAGATTCTTTCGATGCATATCAATGGAGAAGGTAGCCTTTATCGTGTTTATGCTTAAAGGCAAGGCAGAGCACTGATGGAGATCCATCGAGGTTATATTGAGGGCCAGACACTCCGAGATCTCATGGAAGATATTTTGGAGGCCTTCAGGAGACAGTACATTCCAGCCACCGCACAGAGAAAATTACGGATAGAATTCATGAACTTGGTTCAGGGGAACCGTACTGTGGTTGAATACGAGTCGAGATTCATGTCTTTGGGGAGATATGACCCAGATACTGTGGGTATGAGACTCAAAAGATTCAGAAGTTCATTGATGGATTGAGATTGGCCATCCGGACTAAGCTAGCTCCCTTTAACATTTAGACTTATGAGGAGGCAGTGCACAAGGCTTAGTTATGCGAGCAAGACTTTGAGCGAAATGCCTCCGAGCTGGGAAAGATTAATGTCAGGAGAGATAGAGACCGAAAGAGATTTGGGATGGATAGAGTGGCAAGAAAAGGAGGCCAGAGACTTTTTGAGAAGAAACCTAAGATCGAGGAGGTGCAGGAGAGAGCTGCTAGACCTCCCGTGTACCCGACTTTGACTGCATCGAGGGGTATGGTTATTAGAGGACCGTGACCTACCACTGATCAGTGTAGGAGATGTGGCAGATACTATGGGACTAGACCATGTCAGATGCCCCCTGTGTCATGTTTTAGGTGTAGGAAGCCTAGACATATCTCGAGGTATTATACTGAGATGATTGAGACTGCCCCACAGAAGAGCAAGGAGGTAGAGAGAGCTCTAGTAGAGGGAAGCAGACAATTGGTGTGAGCAGAGGAAGAGTACACGCGCTGGACCAGGACACTGCGGACGCATCGACGAATGTGATTAAAGGTACCATTTGAATCTTTGAATTAGACGCATTGGTATTATTTGACCCTAGTGCCACGCATTCCTTCATATCACCTTCCTTTGCATATAAATTGTTGAAGCATGTGAAACCTACATTGTTGGATAAAATGTTAATGATTTCCACACCCATGAATGATAGTCAATTGATTGAACATGTATGTAGAGATTGTAAATTGAAGATAGAGGGAAAGGAAATAACAGCCATCTTAATTTTATTGAATATGAATGATTTTGATGTAATACTAGGAATGGATTGGTTGGCTGCCAATCGTGTTGTTATGGATTGTCATGCCAAGAGATTGATGTTTTTAGGATTAGACAATATTATTGTAAACTTTGATGAAAAGAAATGAAAGAACATAATTATGATAAATGAAAAAAGTATGATTTTAATTAATCTACTTGAGAGATGGACTTATTTGCTTATGTTGAATGTTAATGTAATGATTTGTTACACTAACGGTGGAAAGAATGATGTGAAGGATTCATTGCCTACGTGGTCGATATAGATGAGGCATACCCGAAATTGAGGGACATACCCATAATTGCGGATTACCTTGATGTCTTTTCGAATGAATTACCAGGACTACCCCCTGAAAGGGAAATGGAATTTTGCATAGAGTTAGTGCCTGGTACAGAGCCGATATCGAAACCACCATATAGAATGACACCAATTGAGTTGGAAGAGCTAAAGAAACAACTGTAAGAGTTGCTGGAGAAGGGGTTTGTTAGACCGAGTAACTCACCTTAGGGAGAACCAGTCCTGTTTGTAAGGAAGAATGATGGAAGCCTCCGACTGTGTATTGATTACTGGTTGTTGAATAAGGCCAGCATTAAGAACAAGTACCCCCTTCCACGCATAGAAGATTTGTTGGATTAGCTTCGAGGAGCCCAAGTATTTTCAAAGATAGATCTACGGTCAGGGTACCATCAATTGAGAATCAGGAGTGGAGATGTACCCAAGACAGCATTTCATACCCGTTATAGCCACTACGAGTTTATGGTGATGCCATTCGGATTGACGAATGCCCCCGCAGAATTTATGGCACTGATGAATGATGTATTCAAGCCATACATGGACAAGTTTGTGATTCTGTTTATTGATGATGATAATTCTATATTTTTAGAATTATTTGTGCTTAATTTCCTAATTAATTATTTAAATACCCAATTTATTTTGTTAATTATCCCCTTTATTTAATTAAAATTCTCATGTTTGCAGATAAATTAAATCTGGATGAATTTTGAATATTTTGGTAGAAATAGACTGGAATTGGGCTAAAATCGAGATTGGACCATACGGACAACACGAGCCTAGCACATCCAATTGGACAAAAAGACTGATGACATGGAAATATTATTTTTCAAGGAGCCAATGGTGTGAAGACAAGTGGCCAAACAATGTCAACTCATCTAGGATGGAAATATTACAATTGTACCCCTAAGTGTGTGTATAAATAGAAAAAGATGTCAATTGAAAAAGGGTCGCCTAGGTTAGAATAGGAGTAATTTAGGGTCAAAAGTTTTAGAGAGCTTTTTTTAGCTTCTTTTTCTTTAACCTTTCAGTGATTTGCTTTAGCAGCTATCAAAACATTGTTTTCAATTTTTAGATACTGTTCATGTTAATTTCCAATTTTATAAGCTTTATTTCCTTTTCTTTTTCGGGTTTATTTTAGCTATTTGATTTCCATGGTTTTTATTTTTTATTTGGGTGTGAGGGGCTGGTGACAGCAGCCTTGATGTTCAACCCGTTGCATTGTTTCACTTTCATTTCCTGTAAATTTATATTGCGTTGATTTTACATTTATCAGCTGGTGGGCTTAAACATTCTGTCCGAGGTTGCTACAAGACTTATTCGGGATGGTGAATGGAGGCCGAGTGACCAGTAGCAATCTTTTTTCTATTTTCAGTGTTCTATATCTTGTTTTTGCATTTTAGCCTCTTCTTTAACTTATGGTTTCCTTCACTGATCGGGTTCAATTTTTGCCATTATAATTCTTGCAGTTTCATTTTATGTTTTTCTATTTTATTTCTGCACCTTGTCGCTACTTGTTCTCACTATCAGTTTCTGATGCATTCGGTTTCCAAGTCCTTTTAAGTGGTGACAAGATGCATTATGGCAAGGTTATTGAGGAGACTAAGTTGTACTGCTGATGCAGGACGTGGTTTGCTGGCGATCGTCCTTTGGTTCGTGTGGAGCAGGAAGATCGAGAACGAATCAGTTAAGCAAAGCAGTAGAACTGAAGCTGTTCGCGTGACGAGTTGAACGAGGTAGAACTGCTGCTGGTTCCATTGACAGGAACGACGCTGGTGGCAAGAGGACCGAGCCCATCTGATTTTCTTTCTGTTTTTGTTTTTTGCTTCACGTCTCTTTGCTTTTATCTCCCTTAACATTTTATAGTTATCCATGGTGTTAATAATTCTTAAATTCATGTCTCTGTTCGGCTCTGTTTCTTGTTTATGTTACTGTTCATTACTGCAATTCATTATCTTTTGTTGTTTTTAATTAAAGCAAGGGCATGACAGGGGGCTTCCCGACTACCTCGTCGTGCTGCGTGGTTGCTGGTGCTTAGAGACGAGCAGTTCAGCGTTACTGAAGCAAACAATGCAATAAAGTTCACTAAGTGCAGCAGCAACTGGTGACATTGTTTTTGCTGTGTGAGCAGGACAGAGGTCTGGTTGTGCTGGATGTTCGTGTAGGTGGTTGCTATTCTCGGCTGCTGGAGATTCTCTGGCACACCCTAGTCTGCTTCATGATCATAAGTGAACCCCCGATGCCCTAATGTAGTTGCGTGCATGTTCTGTTGCCGGTACCTGTATAAAGCTGTGGCTGAAGGCACGGTACAGGAAATGTGTGCTGATGGGAGCTTTAGCATGAATAGCAGAAGAATGAAGCAAGGCTGGTACCGTGCTTAAAGGTTAGGTAGTATCGGTATGCACAGCAGCAGTTTATAGGATTTTCTTTTGGCAGCACCTGGAACCGAAGCAGTTGGAACCGAAGCACCTGGAAAAGAAATGCAAATTGAAGACGTGAACAGTGTTTGGAGGGACATGGGGCTGGTTTAAATTGTTAAGATCATGTTTGGCCATAGTTCAATTTAGTCATGTTTTAGTTTAATGCATCATTAGTATTTTCATGCATTTGTTAGTTGTTAGTTAGTTAGTTTAGTCAATTATAATGGTAGATTAGTTTTATCATTTTTGCATGTTAAATTGTAGTGTTAATTTTAGTTAGTAGTTAATTTTATATTAAATGTTTTAGGATTTTAATTTCGTTTAGTTGCATTTAGAATTTGAATCAAGCATTTTTAATTTAGTATTTATTTTCATTAAATTTTAGTTTACTTTAAATTGCATTTTAATTAGTTTACTTACATGCATTTTTATTTTAAGTTTGTTTAAATTTTAGTTTAATTTAATTTAATTTCTTTATTTTATTATTTGCATTTTATTTTAATTGCGTTAATTAATTGTTTTAATTTTCTTATGTAGGTATTTTCTTTAATTGCTCGAAGTTCAGTAAGAAAATCTTAGTTCAATTTTATTTTCTTTATTTTAGTGTTTATTGTTTTTAGTATTTTTAATTAGCCTTATTAGATCACCCACTTTAATTTCATAATTTGTTAGAATATACTTAGGGTAAGATTAACCGGTAGTTAATTAGGCTGATCAACTTCTCTGTGGAACGATAACTCGGGACTCAAATCTCATTATTACTTGTGCGACCCATGCACTTGCGGACAATACCCTTAGGGCATGTCAAGTTTTTGACGCCGTTGCCGAGGAAGTTTTAATTAGTCGTTAATTAATAGCAGTAAAATTATGCTTAGGTGTAATTCTAGCTGTAAATATTTATGGTGTAAATACTTAGAAGTTTAATCTAGATTAGTTAATTGAAAAAAAATTAAAATAAAAAACAAAAAAATTTAAAAAAAAATATTTTAAGGACTTTTAGATGTTTGTATGCGTAGAGCCGGGAGTTACAATAGATTTCCTCTAGATCCTGAAATTGCAAGAACCTTAGGAAAATTCGAAAGGACTCTAGGAAATTTATAGCTTCGCTGCAAAACACGAAGGCAGAAAATAGGGAAATCAGGACCGTTGGAGATTATGCAATGCCGACGATTAGAGGATATTATTCTGGCATTAGGCCTCTAGCTGTCCTACAAATAACTTCGAAATTAAGCCCGCAATCCTCCAGATGATCCAAACTTCTCGACAGTTCAGTGGGCTTCCACACGATGACCCACATGCTCACCTTGGGCAATTCCTGGACTTGTGCAACACCTTCAAACATAATGGTTATCTGATGATGCGCTTAGGCTTAGATTATTCCCCTTCTCACTTAGGGATAGGGCAAGATACTGGTTAACCTTCCTGCCTCCAGGATCCATTTCTACATGGGACGAGTTAGCCCATCAATTTCTATCTAAGTTTTTTCCTCCCTCTAAAATGGCCCAACTCCGTAGTAATATATCTTCCTTTGCCCAGTACGACTCTGAATCTCTTTACGAAGCATGGGAACGATATAAGCAGATTCTTAGGAAGTGCCCTCACCCTGGCCTACCTTTGTGGTTGCAAGTCCAGACCTTCTACAACGGACTTACAAGCCCAAATAGGACCATTGTTGACGCTGCGGCGGGTGGAGCGCTAATGTGTAAAATAGAGGAGGAAGCTTACTAGTTGTTAGAAAAGATGGCGGCTAACAACTCTCTATGATCCTCGGAGAGGCAAATGCCAAAGAAGTCGGCGGGTATTTATGAGCTCGACACACTGTCTACCTTGACCTCTCAAATTGCTAATCTTACGAAGAAGGTAGAGTTGCTTAGTACCCAACATAATCCTCCCACCAGTCCTAATCTGATTTATTCTGTCCAAAGTCCTTTTCTTTCCTATGAGCTGTGTAGTGGTACCCACTCTGTAGATAGGTGTCCGCTCAACTTAGAATCGGTTCAGTATGTTGCCCCCTCTCAGACGTAACAGAACAACCCCTTTCAAACACCTATAACCCAGGGTGGAGGAACCATCCTAACTTCTCTTGGAGCCAAAACCAAGGGCAAACTTTTAGTTCTAGACCTGTAAAACCCCCTAGTTTTCAAACTCCACCGGTTCATGTACCACCACAGCAGCAATTTTCTTTTTACCCGTTTCACCATCCACATCCACCTCAATTTCAACATCATCCACCTCATCCACCACCATGATGGGACCCTATGGGTATCTACCGCAAGTGCACGGGTCGTCCAAGTAATAATGGGATTTTGAGTCCCGAGATATCGTCCCACAGGGAAGTTTTTAGCCTAATTAACTACCGGTTACTATTATCCTAAGTATATGCTAGCAAATTTATGAATTTTCAAAGGTGATCAACTAATCTAGAATTGAAAATACCAAAAGCAAGAAAATAATAAAACTATAAAATAAGTAACTAAAACCGAGCTCAGAGTACTTACAAAATTCCAAGCACTTAAAATCGAAAACCTGCAAAAGAAATTAAAACAATTAAAACTAATTAACCAAATTAAAATAAAATGCAAAATAAATGAAAAGACATGATTAATTAAACTAAAATCTAACTAACCTAAAAAATGCATGTAATTAAACTAATTGCAAATTAAACTATTCCTAATGCTAGATTAAAATTACTTAGAAACTAATTAAATCTAAATTAACTAACTAAACATGATTGACTACATCTAAATACATAATTAAAACTATTGACTAAACTAATTGCATCATCTAACTAATCTTAAAAACTAATCTAACACTAACTATATGAAAAATGCATTAATCCCTAAATAAGCAACCAAACATGGCCTAAAGATTTTAAACAAATAGTAACTTTCCCACCAAAACACTGTTCAAGCATCATTTGCAATTTGGTTTTCCAGGTAAGCTCGGGTTGGTGAGATCTGCCCAGCTGATTGCTCACGGGTTTCGGTTCTGCCAGGCTACCAACTCTGCCTCGGTTTCATGCACCTCCTTCTTCTCTGCCCATGCTTCTGCTGCTAGGCATGATCTACACGTTTCCATTCGCTGCCCAGGTGCTACGCGTGACGCAGCTTCTCTCGGTCTGCTCTGCTGCACGGTCCTGCATTCTTCCACATTTCCAGCTGCTGTCCAGGTCTCGGTTCCAGCTTTGCTCGGTCCTGTCCAAGCCTGCTGCCCACTACCAGCTCCATGCATAACCGTGCACGTTTCCTTCTCCAGGCGTTGTCTTGCCCACTGCTGCACGTCCTGGTCGGCTCTGTTTTGGTTGCAGATCACGGGATCCCCTCGGTTCCAGGCTACTCCCAGCTGCTGTCCTGCCCAGCTAGCCAGCACGTCCGCTGCTGCTGTTCCTGCTGCTAGGTTGCTCACAGTTAGTCCCCTGCTTGTGACGTTATCAATGCATGGATATCCACTGCCACTATGCTTAGGACAGGGGAGAACAGAGCAGGAAATGTGATGTTCTCCCCGATCACTCGTGAAGCTCTAATGCTGTGAACGGAAACTGCTCAACAACAAGCACAAGAAAAGAAGGAAATAAACATACAAAGATAAGCAAATACAAACAAACCGAGAAGAGTGAAATGCAATAGATGAACTATATGCAGAAACATGAACAAATGCAGAAAACAGGGAATTCTTGATCATCATCCTCGGGTGGCATCACTTCCTTCTCCAGCCGAGACTCCATTTTGCTCATGATGTGTGTAAATGCTTTGCAACCTCACACATCAAGGCATCAGAATCAAAGGGGAGAAGATTGAATGAATAACTCATACAACCCGATTACACCAAAGATGTTCAAACCGAGAGCTTAGAAAAAAAATATAAAAAGATTGCTTCAAACAAGAACAAAGTATGAAACCGAGAATGAATTAGTAAAATAAGTTATGGAAATGAAACTAAGGAAATATAACAATACTTAAGGGAAAACCGAGAGCATGAAAATGAGAATGAGCTTTCATTGAAAAATAAATTTAACAAGTTGTAAAAATGAAGAACATGGAAATTAAACACAACTCTAAAAACTATTTTTCCCTAGAAATTACATTACACTACTCCTAACTACATTACACTACTCCTACTCCTAAAAATTACATTAACCTCTACTCCTAAAAAATTACATTCCTTTCAATTGTCATCTTCTCCTATTTATAAACACACTAGGGGTAAAATGGTAATTTTCACATCCTTGATGAGTTGGCAATTTTTTTTTTTTGGCCACTTGTCTTCACACCATTGGCTCCTTGAAAAGATATGTCCATGTCATCGGTCTTCTTGTCCAATTGGATGTGCTTGGTGGTATGACTCGTGTTGTCCACGTGGCTCAATCTCGATTTTAGCCCAATTCCGGTCCATTTTCTACCGAAATATTCAAAATTCATCCGGATTTGATTTATCTGCAAACATGAGAATTTTTATTAAATAAAGGGGATAATTAACAAAATAAATTGGGGATTTAAATAAATAATTAGGAAATTAAGCACAAATAATTCTAAAAATATAGAATTATCACACCCCCAAACTTGAGCTTTTGCTTGTCCTCAAGCAAAACAAAATGATTTTAGGAATGATAAGTACAAAACACAATAATTTCCCCAATATTATCCTCAAAGAAAAAGTATAGACTATGAAATCAAAGAATCACAATTACAAGTCCAGCACTTAGAATTATTCAATCATAAGTCCTAACCTAAATTGGACTCCTCGTGAGTGTGTGAAAAATGTCTAAGTCACTTCTCAGTATATTACTCGGATCAGATTATGCAACACAGTGAATGCAAAGTCAATGACATATGATCATTCCCATAAGTTTGTTTTTCACTTCTCTCTCCACTAATGTAGTCACACTTAACTAAAGATCATTAGGACTTCATTAAGCTTGTAATGTCAGGCTGGGGTTAAGGTATGATAAAGTCGATTTAGGTTCAGTTACCCCTTAACATGCATTACCTTCTAGGATCTTTAGTGTAAGAGCTCTAATTATTTCCCCCAAACTTATTTCTTTTGCTAAACTCTTTTTTTTTCTTTTTTTTTTTCAATTTTTTTTTTTTACATACTCCTTCACTATCACTTAATACCCATATAGCTCACAATATATCCAATAACTTTTCATGCTTTCGGGGTAAGGGATAGGAAAATGTATTTAAGCTACGAAAATTAAGTAGGCGTATTTACAAAGAAAAGCTTATTTGGCCCAGACGGGTGACTAGGGGTAGAATATGTACAAGGAAGGCTAGAAAGGCTCAAACGATCCAAAGATGGCCTAAATCATCTCCCTAATCAAGTGTGATCTAATATTTCGCCTCGAGATTAGATCAAACAAATTTTAGAATATGATGCACAAAATCAACTGAACAAATGCAATCCTATGTACACATAAGCTTTCTCTAAATAAATATACTGATTCATGACATGACATGTGCATGAGATGAGGAAATCACAATAAGAATTAAGAGAAATTCAAGAACTCAACTTCATGCTTTTCCTATAATCATGCTTCTAAGTCAATCAAAGTCATACTAATTCATAGGGTCATATCATCGGAATATGGGAAAACTACATGCTAAGCACTCAATCATCCCAAAATCAAGCAATTTAAGCTCATTTTATCGAAAACATTTTGAAAATTCCTTCTCAGATTTTCGAAAAAATTTTAAAAATTTTTCCAATTTTTCAAAAAATTGCTCAAGTGATATCCCCTCCCCCAAACTTAACGTGCACAGTGTCCTCAGTGTGCAGATAATATACGAATTTAAAGTTCGAGAACAGAGTACTCCCCTTTCTGATGTTGATGAACAATCGAAGCTTTGATTGAAAGCATAAGACGAGAAAATAAACCTGCAACACAAACAAAGAAAGAAACAACAGAAAAGAAAAAGAACTATATACAAAGTGAAAGTGAAAACACAAACACTTCAAATGCAGCTGAAAAACACTACACTCAGCAGCAGGGCGAAGAGTAAGAGGATTAGCCAAAATGGTGACAGAATGTTAACCGTTAAATCCTCTTGAGCCCTATCTACTTCCTTCCTTCTTTCAGATTTTATATGGTCAAGCTTTATGTTCTCCTCAATCTCTATCTTAAAACATTCTTGAGAGTCATCAGGGAGCTTCAAAGGTTTGAAAACATTAAGCTTTACTTCCTGATCTTGGACTCTCATCGTCAACTTCGTAGCATCAGAGGGCGAGGAAGGTAATGAATACGAAGAAGGTATAGATGAAGAAGCGCTTAGCTTTGTTTCCTTGGCAGCCCGATCTTTAGGTTCCTGCTCTTTCTGAGCTACTTCGTTAGAACCTATGTGTTCTTCAACTATGTGCTGTTCAGGTTGGGACTTAACTTGTGGCTCCTCTAGCTCTCTGCCACTCCTAAGGGTGATAGATCTAACTTGTTCCTTACCCTCCCATTGCTCATCAAGATTAACTTCAGTATTACTAGGAAGGGTCCCTTGAGGATGTTGGCTAAGAGCACTAGCTATTTGTCCAACCTGAACTTCTAAGTTCTTAAGTGAAGCAGCTTGATCTTGCAGGATAGTCGTGAACATCTCCTCTAATGTAGGCTTCTTCTCAGCTGCTGGTGCATGGTAGAATTGAGGCTGCATAAGTGGTGGTGGTGGTGGTGGTGGTGATGGATGATACTGAAATTGAGGTGGAGATGGATGATGTGGATGGTGGTAAGGAAATTGCGGCTGTGGTGGTACCTGAACCTGTGGAGCTTGAAAACTAGGGGGTCCTACAGATATGGAATTAGAAGTTTGCCCTTGGTTTTGGCTCCAGGAGAGGTTAGGATGGTTCCTCCACCCTGAATTATAGGTGTTTGAAAAATGGTTGTTCTGTTGCGTTTGAGAATAGGCAACATACTGAACCGATTCTAGGTTGAACTGACACCTATCTACAGAGTGGGTACCACTACACAGCTTGCAGGAAGGAAAAGGACTTTGGACAGAATACATAGGGTTAGGACTGGTAGGAGGATTATGTTGGGTACTGAGCGACTCCACCTTCTTTGTAAGATTGGCAATCTGAGAGGTCAAGGTGGACAGTGTGTCAAGCTCGTACATACCCGCCGATTTCCTTGGCATCTGCCTTTCCGAGGACCATTGATAGTTGTTAGTCGCCATCCTTTCTAGCAACTCATAAGCCTCCTCCTCTGTTTTGCACATCAATGCTCCACCCGCAGCAGTGTCAACAATGGTCCTATTTGGGCTTGTAAGTCCGTGGTAGAAGGTCTGAACTTGCAACCACAACGGTAGGCCATGGTGAGGGCACTTCCTAAGAAGCTCCTTATATCGTTCCCATGCTTCATAAAGAGATTCAAAGTCGTACTGGGCAAAGGAAGATATATTGCTACGGAGTTGGGCTAATTTAGAGGGAGGAAAGAATTTGGCTAAAAATTGGTAGGCTAACTCATCCCATGTAGAAATGGATCCTGGAGGCAGAGAGGTCAACCAATGTCTCGCCCTATCCCTAAGTGAGAAAGGGAATAGTCTAAGCCTAAGTGCATCGTCTGATAATCCATTGTGCTTGAAGGTGTTGCATAAGTCCAAGAATTGCCCGAGATGAGCATGTGGGTCATCATGTGGAAGCCCACTGAACTGCAAAAGATGTTTGGATTATCTGGATGATTGCGGGCTTAATTTCAAAATTATTTGCATGGACAGCTGGTGGCCTAATGCCGGAATAATATTCTCCAATTGTCGGCATCGCATAATCTTCAACAGTTCTAGTTTTCCTATTTTCTGCCATGGTGAATTGCAGCGGAGCTAATAATTTCCTCGAGTCCTATTAAATTTTTCTAAGAGTGTGTTTGATTTTAGGATCTAGAGGAAAACAATCAAAACTTCTGGCTCTACGCTTGCAATCATCTAAAAGTCCTTAAAAATTTTTTTTTTAAATTTTTTAAATTTTTGAAATTTTTTTTATTTTAATTAAGAGAAAATTTAACTAACCTAAGCTAAGGCTCTAAATATTTACAACCTAAATATTTACAAGCTAGAATTACACCTAAGCATAATTTCACCGATATTAATTAATGACTAATTAAAACTTCCCCGGCAACGGCGCCAAAAACTTGATGGGACACTAAGGGTATCTACCGCAAGTGCACGGGTCGTCCAAGTAATAATGGGATTTTGAGTCCCGAGATATCGTCCCACAGGGAAGTTGCTAGCCTAATTAACTACCGGTTACTATTATCCTAAGTATATCCTAGCAAATTTATGAATTTTCAAAGGTGATCAACTAATCTAGAATTGAAAATACCAAAAGCAAGAAAATAATAAAACTATAAAATAAGTAACTAAAACCGAGCTCAGAGTACTTACAAAATTCCAAGCACTTAAAATCGAAAACCTGCAAAAGAAATTAAAACAATTAAAACTAATTAACCAAATTAAAATAAAATGCAAAATAAATGAAAAGACATGATTAATTAAACTAAAATCTAACTAACCTAAAAAATGCATGTAATTAAACTAATTGCAAATTAAACTATTCCTAATGCTAGATTAAAATTACTTAGAAACTAATTAAATCTAAATTAACTAACTAAACATGATTGACTACATCTAAATACATAATTAAAACTATTGACTAAACTAATTACATCATCTAACTAATCTTAAAAACTAATCTAACACTAACTATATGAAAAATGCATTAATCCCTAAATAAGCAACCAAACATGGCCTAAAGATTTTAAACAAATAGTAATTTTCCCACCAAAACACTGTTCAAGCATCATTTGCAATTTGGTTTTCCAGGTAAGCTCGGGTTGGTGAGATCTGCCCAGCTGATTGCTCACGGGTTTCGGTTCTGCCAGGCTACCAACTCTGCCTCGGTTTCATGCACCTCCTTCTTCTCTGCCCATGCTTCTGCTGCCAGGCATGATCTACACGTTTCCATTCGCTGCCCAGGTGCTACGCGTGACGCAGCTTCTCTCGGTCTGCTCTGCTGCAAGGTCCTGGATTCTTCCACATTTCCAGCTGCTGTCCAGGTCTCGGTTCCAGCTTTGCTCGGTCCTGTCCAAGCCTGCTGCCCACTACCAGCTCCATGCATAACCGTGCACGTTTCCTTCTCCAGGCGTTGTCTTGCCCACTGCTGCACGTCTTGGTCGGCTCTGTTTTGGTTGTAGATCACGGGATCCCCTCGGTTCCAGGCTACTCCCAGCTGCTGTCCTGCCCAGCTAGCCAGCACGTCCGCTGCTGCTGTTCCTGCTGCTAGGTTGCTCACAGTTAGTCCCCTGCTTGTGACGTTATCAATGCATGGATATCCACTGCCACCATGCTTAGGACAGGGGAGAACAGAGCAGGAAATGTGATGTTCTCCCCGATCACTCGTGAAGCTCTAATGCTGTGAATGGAAACTGCTCAACAACAAGCACAAGAAAAGAAGGAAATAAACATACAAAGATAAGCAAATACAAACAAACCGAGAAGAGTGAAATGCAATAGATGAACTATATGCAGAAACATGAACAAATGCAGAAAACAGGGAATTCTTGATCATCATCCTCGGGTGGCATCACTTCCTTCTCCAGCCGAGACTCCATTTTGCTCATGATGTGTGTAAATGCTTTGCAACCTCACACATCAAGGCATCAGAATCAAAGGGGAGAAGATTGAATGAATAACTCATACAACCCGATTACACCAAAGATGTTCAAACCGAGAGCTTAGAAAAAAAATATAAAAAGATTGCTTCAAACAAGAACAAAGTATGAAACCGAGAATGAATTAGTAAAATAAGTTATGGAAATGAAACTAAGGAAATATAACAATACTTAAGGGAAAACCGAGAGCATGAAAATGAGAATGAGCTTTCATTGAAAAATAAATTTAACAAGTTGTAAAAATGAAGAACATGGAAATTAAACACAACTCTAAAAACTATTTTTCCCTAGAAATTACATTACACTACTCCTAACTACATTACACTACTCCTACTCCTAAAAATTACATTAACCTCTACTCCTAAAAAATTACATTCCTTTCAATTGTCATCTTCTCCTATTTATAAACACACTAGGGGTAAAATGGTAATTTTCACATCCTTGATGAGTTGGCAATTTTTTTTTTTGGCCACTTGTCTTCACACCATTGGCTCCTTGAAAAGATATGTCCATGTCATCGGTCTTCTTGTCCAATTGGATGTGCTTGGTGGTATGACTCGTGTTGTCCACGTGGCTCAATCTCGATTTTAGCCCAATTCCGGTCCATTTTCTACTGAAATATTCAAAATTCATCCGGATTTGATTTATCTGCAAACATGAGAATTTTTATTAAATAAAGGGGATAATTAACAAAATAAATTGGGGATTTAAATAAATAATTAGGAAATTAAGCACAAATAATTCTAAAAATATAGAATTATCACACCCCCAAACTTGAGCTTTTGCTTGTCCTCAAGCAAAACAAAATGATTTTAGGAATGATAAGTACAAAACACAATAATTTCCCCAATATTATGCTCAAAGAAAAAGTATAGACTATGAAATCAAAGAATCACAATTACAAGTCCGGCACTTAGAATTATTCAATCATAAGTCCTAACCAAAATTGGACTCCTCGTGAGTGTGTGAAAAATGTCTAAGTCACTTCTCAGTATATTACTCGGATCAGATTATGCAACACAGTGAATGCAAAGTCAATGACATATGATCATTCCCATAAGTTTGTTTTTCACTTCTCTCTCCACTAATGTAGTCACACTTAACTAAAGATCATTAGGACTTCATTAAGCTTGTAATGTCAGGCTGGGGTTAAGGTATGATAAATTCGATTTAGGTTCAGTTACCCCTTAACATGCATTACCTTCTGGGATCTTTAGTGTAAGAGCTCTAATTATTTCCCCCAAACTTATTTCTTTTGCTAAACTCTTTTTTTTTCTTTTTTTTTTTCAATTTTTTTTTTTTTTTACATACTCCTTCACTATCACTTAATACCCATATAGCTCACAATATATCCAATGACTTTTCATGCTTTCGGGGTAAGGGATAGGAAAATGTATTTAAGCTACGAAAATTAAGTAGGCGTATTTACAAAGAAAAGCTTATTTGGCCCAGACGGGTGACTAGGGGTAGAATATGTACAAGGAAGGCTAGAAAGGCTCAAACGATCCAAAGATGGCCTAAATCATCTCCCTAATCAAGTGTGATCTAATATTTCGCCTCGAGATTAGATCAAACAAATTCTAGAATATGATGCACAAAATCAACTGAACAAATGCAATCCTATGTACACATAAGCTTTCTCTAAATAAATATACTGATTCATGACATGACATGTGCATGAGATGAGGAAATCACAATAAGAATTAAGAGAAATTCAAGAACTCAACTTCATGCTTTTCCTATAATCATGCTTCTAAGTCAATCAAAGTCATACTAATTCATGGGGTCATATCATCGGAATATGGGAAAACTACATGCTAAGCACTCAATCATCCCAAAATCAAGCAATTTAAGCTCATTTTATCGAAAAAATTTTGAAAATTCCTTCTCAGATTTTCGAAAAAATTTTAAAAATTTTTCCAATTTTTCAAAAAATTGCTCAAGTGATATCCCCTCCCCCAAACTTAACGTGCACAGTGTCCTCAGTGTGCAGATAATATACGAATTTAAAGTTCGAGAACAGAGTACTCCCCTTTCTGATGTTGATGAACAATCGAAGCTTTGATTGAAAGCATAAGACGAGAAAATAAACCTGCAACACAAACAAAGAAAGAAACAACAGAAAAGAAAAAGAACTATATACAAAGTGAAAGTGAAAACACAAACACTTCAAATGCAGCTGAAAAACACTACACTCAGCAGCAGGGCGAAGAGTAAGAGGATTAGCCAAAATGGTGACAGAATGTTAACCGTTAAATCCTCTTGAGCCCTATCTACTTCCTTCCTTCTTTCAGATTTTATATGGTCAAGCTTTATGTTCTCCTCAATCTCTATCTTAAAACATTCTTGAGAGTCATCAGGGAGCTTCAAAGGTTTGAAAACATTAAGCTTTACTTCCTGATCTTGGACTCTCATCGTCAACTTCGTAGCATCAGAGGGCGAGGAAGGCAATGAATATGAAGAAGGTATAGATGAAGAAGCGCTTAGCTTTGTTTCCTTGGCAGCCCGATCTTTAGGTTCCTGCTCTTTCTGAGCTACTTCGTTAGAACCTATGTGTTCTTCAACTATGTGCTGTTCAGGTTGGGACTTAACTTGTGGCTCCTCTAGCTCTCTGCCACTCCTAAGGGTGATAGATCTAACTTGTTCCTTACCCTCCCCTTGCTCATCAGGATTAACTTCAGTATTACTAGGAAGGGTCCCTTGAGGATGTTGGCTAAGAGCACTAGCTATTTGTCCAACCTGAACTTCTAAGTTCTTAAGTGAAGCAGCTTGATCTTGCAGGATAGTCGTGAACATCTCCTCTAATGTAGGCTTCTTCTCAGCTGCTGGTGCATGGTAGAATTGAGGCTGCATAAGTGGTGGTGGTGGTGGTGGTGGTGGTGATGGATGATACTGAAATTGAGGTGGAGATGGATGATGTGGATGGTGGTAAGGAAATTGCGGCTGTGGTGGTACCTGAACCTGTGGAGCTTGAAAACTAGGGGGTCCTACAGATATGGAATTAGAAGTTTGCCCTTGGTTTTGGCTCCAGGAGAGGTTAGGATGGTTCCTCCACCTTGAATTATAGGTGTTTGAAAAATGGTTGTTCTGTTGCGTTTGAGAATAGGCAACATACTGAACCGATTCTAGGTTGAACTGACACCTATCTACAGAGTGGGTACCACTACACAGCTTGCAGGAAGGAAAAGGACTTTGGACAGAATACATAGGGTTAGGACTGGTAGGAGGATTATGTTGGGTACTGAGCGACTCCACCTTCTTTGTAAGATTGGCAATCTGAGAGGTCAAGGTGGACAGTGTGTCAAGCTCGTACATACCCGCCGATTTCCTTGGCATCTGCCTTTCCGAGGACCATTGATAGTTGTTAGTCGCCATCCTTTCTAGCAACTCATAAGCCTCCTCCTCTGTTTTGCACATCAATGCTCCACCCGCAGCAGTGTCAACAATGGTCCTATTTAGGCTTGTAAGTCCGTGGTAGAAGGTCTGAACTTGCAACCACAACGGTAGGCCATGGTGAGGGCACTTCCTAAGAAGCTCTTTATATCGTTCCCATGCTTCATAAAGAGATTCAAAGTCGTACTGGGCAAAGGAAGATATATTGCTACGGAGTTGGGCTAATTTAGAGGGAGGAAAGAATTTGGCTAAAAATTGGTAGGCTAACTCATCCCATGTAGAAATGGATCCTGGAGGCAGAGAGGTCAACCAATGTCTCGCCCTATCCCTAAGTGAGAAAGGGAATAGTCTAAGCCTAAGTGCATCGTCTGATAATCCATTGTGCTTGAAGGTCTTGCATAAGTCCAAGAATTGCCCGAGATGAGCATGTGGGTCATCATGTGGAAGCCCACTGAATTGCAAAGATGTTTGGATTATCTGGATGATTGCGGGCTTAATTTCAAAATTATTTGCATGGACAGCTGGTGGCCTAATGCCGGAATAATATTCTCCAATTGTCGGCATCGCATAATCTCCAACAGTTCTAGTTTTCCTATTTTCTGCCATGGTGAATTGCAGCGGAGCTAATAATTTCCTCGAGTCCTATTAAATTTTTCTAAGAGTGTGTTTGATTTTAGGATCTAGAGGAAAACAATCAAAACTTCTGGCTCTACGCTTGCAATCATCTAAAAGTCCTTAAAAAATTTTTTTTTTAAATTTTTTAAATTTTTGAATTTTTTTTTTTGATTTTAATTAAGAGAAAATTTAACTAACCTAAGCTAAGGCTCTAAATATTTACAACCTAAATATTTACAAGCTAGAATTACACCTAAGCATAATTTCACCGATATTAATTAATGACTAATTAAAACTTCCCCGGCAACGGCGCCAAAAACTTGATGGGACACTAAGGGTATCTACCGCAAGTGCAAGGGTCGTCCAAGTAATAATGGGATTTTGAGTCCCGAGATATCGTCCCACAGGGAAGTTGTTAGCCTAATTAACTACCGGTTACTATTATCCTAAGTATATCCTAGCAAATTTATGAATTTTCAAAGGTGATCAACTAATCTAGAATTGAAAATACCAAAAGCAAGAAAATAATAAAACTATAAAATAAGTAACTAAAACCGAGCTCAGAGTACTTACAAAATTCCAAGCACTTAAAATCGAAAACCTGCAAAAGAAATTAAAACAATTAAAACTAATTAACTAAATTAAAATAAAATGCAAAATAAATGAAAAGACATGATTAATTAAACTAAAATCTAACTAACCTAAAAAATGCATGTAATTAAACTAATTGCAAATTAAACTATTCCTAATGCTAGATTAAAATTACTTAGAAACTAATTAAATCTAAATTAACTAGCTAAACATGATTGACTACATCTAAATACATAATTAAAACTATTGACTAAACTAATTACATCATCTAACTAATTTTAAAAACTAATCTAACACTAACTATATGAAAAATGCATTAATCCCTAAATAAGCAACCAAACATGGCCTAAAGATTTTAAACAAATAGTAACTTTCCCACCAAAACACTGTTCAAGCATCATTTGCAATTTGGTTTTCCAGGTAAGCTCGGGTTGGTGAGATCTGCCCAGCTGATTGCTCACGGGTTTCGGTTCTGCCAGGCTACCAACTCTGCCTCGGTTTCATGCACCTCCTTCTTCTCTGCCCATGCTTCTGCTGCCAGGCATGATCTACACGTTTCCATTCGCTGCCCAGGTGCTACGCGTGACGCAGCTTCTCTCGGTCTGCTCTGCTGCACGGTCCTGCATTCTTCCACATTTCCAACTGCTGTCCAGGTCTCGGTTCCAGCTTTGCTCGGTCCTGTCCAAGCCTGCTGCCCACTACCAGCTCCATGCATAACCGTGCACGTTTCCTTCTCCAGGCGTTGTCTTGCCCACTGCTGCACGTCCTGGTCGGCTCTGTTTTGGTTGCAGATCACGGGATCCCCTCGGTTCCAGGCTACTCCCAGCTGCTGTCCTGCCCAGCTAGCCAGCACGTCCGCTGCTGCTGTTCCTGCTGCTAGGTTGCTCACAGTTAGTCCCCTGCTTGTGACGTTATCAATGCATGGATATCCACTGCCACCATGCTTAGGACAGGGGAGAACAGAGCAGGAAATGTGATGTTCTCCCCGATCACTCGTGAAGCTCTAATGCTGTGAATGGAAACTGCTCAACAACAAGCACAAGAAAAGAAGGAAATAAACATACAAAGATAAGCAAATACAAACAAACCGAGAAGAGTGAAATGCAATAGATGAACTATATACAGAAACATGAACAAATGCAGAAAACAGGGAATTCTTGATCATCATCCTCGGGTGGCATCACTTCCTTCTCCAGCCGAGACTCCATTTTGCTCATGATGTGTGTAAATGCTTTGCAACCTCACACATCAAGGCATCAGAATCAAAGGGGAGAAGATTGAATGAATAACTCATACAACCCGATTACACCAAAGATGTTCAAACCGAGAGCTTAGAAAAAAAATATAAAAAGATTGCTTCAAACAAGAACAAAGTATGAAACCGAGAATGAATTAGTAAAATAAGTTATGGAAATGAAACTAAGGAAATATAACAATACTTAAGGGAAAACCGAGAGCATGAAAATGAGAATGAGCTTTCATTGAAAAATAAATTTAACAAGTTGTAAAAATGAAGAACATGGAAATTAAACACAACTCTAAAAACTATTTTTCCCTAGAAATTACATTACACTACTCTTAACTACATTACACTACTCCTACTCCTAAAAATTACATTAACCTCTACTCCTAAAAAATTACATTCCTTTCAATTGTCATCTTCTCCTATTTATAAACACACTAGGGGTAAAATGGTAATTTTCACATCCTTGATGAGTTGGCAATTTTTTTTTTTGGCCACTTGTCTTCACACCATTGGCTCCTTGAAAAGATATGTCCATGTCATCGGTCTTCTTGTCCAATTGGATGTGCTTGGTGGTATGACTCGTGTTGTCCACGTGGCTCAATCTCGATTTTAGCCCAATTTCGGTCCATTTTCTACCGAAATATTCAAAATTCATCCGGATTTGATTTATCTGCAAACATGAAAATTTTTATTAAATAAAGGGGATAATTAACAAAATAAATTGGGGATTTAAATAAATAATTAGGAAATTAAGCACAAATAACTCTAAAAATATAGAATTATCACACCCCCAAACTTGAGCTTTTGCTTGTCCTCAAGCAAAACAAAATGATTTTAGGAATGATAAGTACAAAACACAATAATTTCCCCAATATTATCCTCAAAGAAAAAGTATAGACTATGAAATCAAAGAATCACAATTACAAGTCCAGCACTTAGAATTATTCAATCATAAGTCCTAACCAAAATTGGACTCCTCGTGAGTGTGTGAAAAATGTCTAAGTCACTTCTCAGTATATTACTTGGATCAGATTATGCAACACAGTGAATGCAAAGTCAATGACATATGATCATTCCCATAAGTTTGTTTTTCACTTCTCTCTCCACTAATGTAGTCACACTTAACTAAAGATCATTAGGACTTCATTAAGCTTGTAATGTCAGGCTGGGGTTAAGGTATGATAAAGTCGATTTAGGTTCAGTTACCCCTTAACATGCATTACCTTCTGGGATCTTTAGTGTAAGAGCTCTAATTATTTCCCCCAAACTTATTTCTTTTGCTAAACTCTTTTTTTTTTCTTTTTTTTTTCAATTTTTTTTTTTTTTACATACTCCTTCACTATCACTTAATACCCATATAGCTCACAATATATCCAATGACTTTTCATGCTTTCGGGGTAAGGGATAGGAATGTATTTAAGCTACGAAAATTAAGTAGGCGTATTTACAAAGAAAAGCTTATTTGGCCCAGACGGGTGACTAGGGGTAGAATATGTACAAGGAAGGCTAGAAAGGCTCAAACGATCCAAAGATGGCCTAAATCATCTCCCTAATCAAGTGTGATCTAATATTTCGCCTCGAGATTAGATCAAACAAATTCTAGAATATGATGCACAAAATCAACTGAACAAATGCAATCCTATGTACACATAAGCTTTCTCTAAATAAATATACTGATTCATGACATGACATGTGCATGAGATGAGGAAATCACAATAAGAATTAAGAGAAATTCAAGAACTCAACTTCATGCTTTTCCTATAATCATGCTTCTAAGTCAATCAAAGTCATACTAATTCATGGGGTCATATCATCGGAATATGGGAAAACTACATGCTAAGCACTCAATCATCCCAAAATCAAGCAATTTAAGCTCATTTTATCGAAAAAATTTTGAAAATTCCTTCTCAGATTTTCGACAAAATTTTAAAAATTTTTCCAATTTTTCAAAAAAATTGCTCAAGTGATATCCCCTCCCCCAAACTTAATGTGCACAGTGTCCTCAGTGTGCAGATAATATACGAATTTAAAGTTCGAGAACAGAGTACTCCCCTTTCTGATGTTGATGAACAATCGAAGCTTTGATTGAAAGCATAAGACGAGAAAATAAACCTGCAACACAAACAAAGAAAGAAACAACAGAAAAGAAAAAGAACTATATACAAAGTTCACATCAACATTCCTTTCGCAGATGCCTTAGTGCAAATGCCAAGTTATGTGAAGTTTCTAAATGATATCCTCTCTAGGAAAAGAAGATTGGAAGATTATGAGACGGTGGCCTTAACTGAGGAATGTAGTGCAATTATCCAGAGGAAATTACCACCCAAGCTCAAAGATCCCCTAAGTCTTACCATACCCTGCACTATTGGAAATATGTTCTTTGGTAGAGCCCTGTGTGATTTAGGAGCCAGTATCAATCTGATGCCTCTGTCTATCTACCAAAAGTTAGGAATAGGGGATATCAAGCCTACCACAGTGACCCTTCAGCTAGCTGATTGATCCATTAAATATCCAAAAGGGGTCATTGACGACGTGCTAGTAAAGGTGGAAAATTTTATTTTCCCTGCAGATTTTATTGTTTTAGATATGGAGGAAGATAGGGAAGTCCCCATTATACTAGGCAGACCTTTCTTAGCGACTGGTAGAACCTTAATTGTTGTACAGAATGGGGAGTTGACTATGAGAGTCTTAGATCAGGAAGTGAAGTTTAATGTTTTCAAACCTCTGAAGCTACCTAATGATTCTCAAGAGTGTTTTAAAATAGATATTGAAAATGATATAAGGCTTGAGCACAAGAATTCTCGAAGAAGTAGGGAAGTAGCTAGAGCTCAGGAGGAGTTAACTGTCGACATTCGTCACCACTATGGCTAATCCTCCTACTCTTCGCACTACTGCTGAGTGTTGTTTTTTTCAGCTGCATTTGAAGTGGTTGTGTTTTTCTGTTCAGCTTGTATATAGTTCTTTTTCTTTTTCTTTTCTGTTGTTTCTTTCTTTGTTTATTTTGCAGGTTTATTTTCTAAGTTTTACGCTTTCAATAAAAGTTTCAGTTGTTCATCAACATCAGATAGGGGAGTACTATGTTCTTGAGCTTAATTATTTATATTATCTGCAAACTGAGGACACTGTGCACTTTAAGTTTGGGGGAGGGGATATTACTTAAGCATTTTTCAAAAATTTGGGCAAAATTGAAAAAAATTTAAAATTTTTTCGAAAATCTGAGCTTAAACTGTTTGATTTTAGGATGATTTAGTACTCAGCATGTAGTTTTCCCATATTCTAATGATATGACCCCATGATTAAGTCTGATTTTGATTGACTAAGAAGCATGATTATAGGAAAAGCATGATTATAGGAAAAGAATGAAGTTGAATTCTTGAATTTGTCTTAATTCTGATTGTGATTGCCTCATCTTATGCACATGTCATGTCATGAATTTGTATATTTATTTAGAGAAAGCTTATGTGGACATAGGATTGCATTTGTTCAATTGATTTTGTGCATCATATTCTAGAATTTGTTTGATCTAATCTCAAGGCAAAATATTAGATCACACTTAATTAGGGAGATGATTTAGGCCATCTTTGGATCGTTTAAGCCTTTCGAGCCATCCCTGTATATATTTTATCCCTAGTCACCCATCTGGGCCAAATAAGTCTTTCTCTGTAAATACACCTGCCTATAATTTTCCTTAGCTTAAATACTTTATTCCTATCCCCTACCCCGAAAGCATGAAAGTCATTGGGATATATTTTGAGCTTTGTACATATGGGTATCTGGTGATAGTGAATGTTCAAAAAAAAAATGAAAAGAAAATGAAAGAAAAGAAAAAGAAGAAAGAAGAAAAATACAAAAAAAAAATGTTTAGTGAAATAAATAAGTTTGGGGGAATTTGAGCTCTTACATTAAAATCCTAAAAGTAATGCATGTTAAGGGGTAATTAAACCTAAATCGACTTTATTATATCTTAGCCCCAGCCTTACATTACAAGCTTAATGAAGTCATATTGATCTTTAGTTAAGTGTGACTACATTAATGGAGAGAGAAGTGAAAAGCAAACTTATGGGAATGATCACATGTCATTGACTTTGTATTCACTGTGTTTGCATAATCTAATCCAGATAATGTTCTGTGAAGTGACTTTGACATTTTTCACACACTCACGAGGAGTCCAATTTAGGTTAGGACTTATGATTGAATGATTCTGAGTGTTGGACTTATAATTGTGACTCTTTGATTTCATAGTCTGTACTTTTTCTTTGAGGATAATATTGGGGAAATTATTGTGTTTAGTACTTATCATTCTTACAATTATTTTGTTTTGCTTGAGGACAAGCAAAAGCTCAAGTTTAGGGGTGTGATAATTCTATATTTTTAGAATTATTTATGCTTAATTTCCTAATTAATTATTTAAATCCCCAATTTATTTTGTTAATTATCCCATTTATTTAATTAAAATTCTCATGTTTGTAAATAAATTAAATCCAGATGAATTTTGAATATTTCGATAGAAAATGGACCGAAATTGGGCTAAAATCGAGATTGGACCACGCGGACAACACGAGCCTAGAACATCCAATTGGACAAAAAGACAGATGACATGGAAATATTATTTTTCAAGGAGCCAATGGTGTGAAGACAAGTGGCCAAACAATGTCAACTCATCTAGGATGGAAATATTACAATTGTACCCCTAAGTGTGTGTATAAATAGAAAAAGATGTCAATTGAAAAAGGGTAGCCTAGGTTTGAATAGGAGTAATTTCGGGTAGAAAGTTTTAGAGAATTTTTTTTAGCTTCTTTTTCTTTAACCTTTCGGTGATTTACTTTAGCAGCTATCAAAACATTGTTTTCAATTTTTAGATACTATTCATGTTAATTTCTAATTTTATAAGCTTTATTTCCTTTTCCTTTTTGGGTTTATTTTAGCTGTTTGATTTCCATGGTTTTTATTTTTTATTTGGGTGTGAGGGGCTGGTGACAGCAGCCTTGATGTTCAACCTGTTGCATTGCTTCACTTTCATTTCTTGTTAATTTATATTGCGTTGATTTTACATTTATCAGCTGGTGGGCTTAAACATTCTGTCCGAGGTTGCTACAAGACTTATTCGGGATGGTGAATGGAGGCCAAGTGAGAGGAGCAATCTTTTTCTGTTTTCAGAGTTCTATATCTTGTTTTTGCATTTTAGCCTCTTCTTTAACTTATGGTTTCCTTCACTGATCAGGATCAATTTTTGCCATTACAATTCCTGCAGTTTCATTTTATGTTTTTCTATTTTATTTATGCACCTTGTCGCTACTTGTTCTCACGATAAGTTTCTGATGAATTCGGTTTCCAAGTCCTTTTAAGTGGTGACAAGATGCATTATGGCAAGGTTATTGAGGAGACTGAGTTGTACTGCTGATGCAGGACGTGGTTTGCTGGCGATCGTCCTTTGGTTCGTGTGGAGCAGGAAGATCGAGAACGAAGCAGTTAAGTAGAGCAGTAGAACTGAAGCTGTTGGCATGACGAGTTGAACGAGGCAGAACTGCTGCTGGTTCCATTGACAGGAACAACGCCGGTGGCACGGGGACCGAGCCCATCTGATTTTCTTTCTGTTTTTGTTTTCTACTTCATGTGTCTTTTGCTTTTATCTACTTTAGCATTTTATAGTTATCCATGGTGTTAATAATTCTTAAATTCATGTCTCTATTCGGCTCTGTTTTTGTTTATGTTACTATTCATTACTGCAATTCATTATCTTTTGTTGTTTTTAATTAAAGCAAGGGCATGACAGGGGGCTTCCCGACTACCTCAACGTGCTGCGTGGTTGCTGGTGCTTGGAGACGAGCAGTTCAGCGTTACTGAAGCAAACAGCGCAAGAACGTTCACTAAGTGCAGCAGCAACTAGTGACATTTTTTTTGCTGTGTGAGTAGGACAGAGGTCTGGTTGTGCTGGATGTTCATGTAGGTGGTTGCTGTTCTCGGCTGCTGGTGATTCTCTGGCGCACCCCAGTCTGCTTCATGATCACAAGTGAACCCCCATGCCCTGATGCAGCTGCGTGCATGTTCAATGGCCGGTACTTGTATAAAGCTGTGGCTGAAGGCACGGTACGGGGAATGTGTGCTGATGGGAGCTTTAGCATGAATAGCAGAAGAATGAAGCAAGGCTGGTACCGTGCTTAAAGGTTAGGTAGTATCGGTATGCTCAGCAGTAGTTTATAGGATTTTCTTTTGGCAGCACTTGGAACCGAAGCAGCTAGAACCGAAGCACCTGGAAAAGAAATGCAAATTGAAGACGTGAACAGTGTTTGGAGGGACATGGGGCTGGTTTAAATTGTTAAAGCCATGTTTGGCCATAGTTCAAATTAGTCATGTTTTAGTTTAATGCATCATTAGTATTTTCATGCATTTGTTAGTTGTTAGTTAGTTAGTTTAGTCAATTATAATGGTAGATTAGTTTTATCATTTTTGCATGTTAAATTGTAGTGTTAATTTTAGTTAGTAGTTAATTTTATATTAAATGTTTTAGGATTTTAATTTAGTTTAGTTGCATTTAGAATTTGATTCAAGCATTTTTAATTTAGTATTTATTTTCATTAAATTTTAGTTTACTTTAAATTGCATTTTAATTAGTTTACTTACATGCATTTTTATTTTAAGTTTGTTTAAATTTTAGTTTAGTTTAATTTTATTTCTTTATTTTCATATTTGCATTTTATTTTAATTGCGTTAATTAATTGTTTTAATTTTCTTTTGTAGGTATTTTCTTTAATTGCTCGGAGTTCAGTAAGCAAATCTTAGTTCAGTTTTATTTTCTTTATTTTAATGTTTATTGTTTTCAGTATTTTTAATTAGCCTTATTAGATCACCCACTTTAATTTCATAATTTGTTGGAATATACTTAGGGTAAGATTAACCGGTAGTTAACTAGGTTGATCAACTTCTCTATGGGACGATAACTCGGGACTCAAATCTCATTATTACTTGTACAACCCGTGCACTTGCGAACAATACCCTTAGGGCGTGTCAGATGACATTTTGGTTTATTCCAAGTCCAGGGAGGATCATGAGGAGCACTTGAAGATAGTTCTACAGACCCTTCGAGAGAAAGAGTTATATGCCAAACTCAGCAAGTGTAACTTTTGGTTAGAGCAGATCTCATTTCTGGGCCATGTTGTGTCGAAGAATGGACTATTAGTGGATCCATCCAAGATAAAGGCAGTTGTACAATGGGAACAGCCCAAGACAGTTAATGAGATCTGAAGTTTTTTGGGATTGGCAGGGTATTATTGGAGATTTGTAGAGGGTTTCTCCAAACTAGCTGCTCCGTTGACGCACCTCACACGCAAAGATGTTAAGTTTATGTGGGATGAGGCATGTGATAGGAGTTTTCTGGAGCTTAAGCGTCGATTGACTACTGCTCCATTTCTCACCATTCCTACTAGCTCAAGAGGTTTCTCGGTGTATACGGATGCATCACACCAGGGATTGGGCTGTGTACTTATGCAGGATGGGAAGGTAGTTACCTATGGATCTAGACAGTTAAAAGATCATGAGAGGAACTACCCGACACATGATTTAGAGTTGGTTGTCGTGGTGTTTACTTTGAAAATATGGCGCCACTATCTCTATGGTGAGAAATTTCAGGTTTTCACAGATCATAAGAGCCTTAAGTACTTGTTCTCACAGAAACAGTTGAACATGAGATAGAGGAGATGACTCGAACTTCTAAAAGATTATGATTGAGAGATCATGTACCACCCGGGTAAGGCAAATGTAGTTGTCGATGCTCTGAGCAGGAAGAACCTTGGATTGGTGTCTTATATGATGGTACGAGAGCATGAATTGTTGGAACACTTTACGAACCTCAGTTTGGATGTAACCCCACCTGAGTCGGAGAGATTGGATATCATAGCTAGTATGAGATTAGAGCCAGAGTTGATTGGCCATATTCGGCAGGCCCAGCAGAGCGATCGACGGTGCATAAATTGACTGAGGCAGGTACAGACAGGTGTGGGTATTGATTTTGAGCTAAGTGCTGATGGGTTATTGAGGTTCAGGGGCAGAGTATGTGTTTTCGAGGATCCTGAGATCAGGAGGCTCATTTTATCAAAGGCTCACTCATCGAAATAGACGATACATCCGGGGAGTAGCAAGATGTATCAAAACCTTTGGAAGGTTCATTGGTGGTCTGGAATGAAAAGAGACATTGTCGAATATGTCGCTAAGTGTCTTGTTTATCAGCAAGTGAATGTAGAGCATCAGAAGCCTGCATGATTATTGCAGCCTCTACCGATACCAACATGGAAGTGGGAGCATGTCACCATGGACTTTGTGATAGGATTACCGAGGACCCATAGAGGTCATGATGCCATATGGGTTATTATGGATCGATTGACTAAGTCAACCCATTTCTTAGCTATGAGAGCTACCGATACTCTGAGTCAGTTAGCAAACCTGTATGTTCGAGAGATATTACGGCTACATGGTGTACCAGTGAGCGTTGTTTCGGATAAGGATGCCCGCTTCACTTCCCATTTCTGGGAACATTTTCAGGAAGCGATGAGGATCCACTTGAGTTTTAGCACCGGTTTTCATCCTCAGATAGATAGGCAGTCAAAGAAGACTATACAAACCATGGAGGATATGTTGAGAGCGTGTGTGCTAGATTTTGGAGGCTCTTAGGATGATCACCTGCAGTTAGCCGAGTTCACCTATAATAACAGTTATCACGCGAGTATCGGGATGGCACCCTATGGGGCACTGTATGGACGTAGATGTCGATCCCCCATTGGATGGAAAGAGGCTGATGTTAGACAGATTTTTGCTCCTAACTTAGTGCAGCAGGCCTCTAAGGACGTCCAATTGATATGTGAGAGATTACGGACAGCTCAGAGCCGGCAAAAGAGTTATGCTAACAAGAGACGAAGACCACTAGAGTTTGATGTGGGTGAGTCGGTGTTTCTGAGAGTTTCACCTTCGAAGGGTATTATGAGGTTTAGTAAGAAGGGCAAGCTGAGCCCTAGATATATCGATCCCTTCGAGATTTTGGAGACATGGGAGATAAGGCGTATAGGTTGGCATTACCACCGGACTTGGTAAATGTTCACGACGTCTTCCACGTCTCTATGCTTCGAAAGTATCACCCAGACCCGACACATGTGATAATATATGAGCCGTTGGAGCTCAATAAGAGTATGACATATGTTAAGAAGCCGGTTCGAATATTGGACAGAAAAGAGAAGGTGTTACGAAATAAGACAATTCCCTTGGTGAAAGCTCTTTGGCAACATCACACGGTTGACTAGGCCACATGGGAATTTGAGAACTTGATATGAGAGAGGTACCTGATAATTCTATTTTTTTTATAGAATTATTTGTGCTTAAATTTCTAATTATTTATTTAATCCCCATATTATTTTATTAATAATCTCCTTTATTTAATTAAAATTCTTTAATGTGCAGATAAATTAAATCCGAATGAAACTCAATCGTTTTAGACGAAATTGGGCTGAAAACGAGCTAAAGGAGACTAGACCACTTCCAATTTGCAGACCGAGTCATCAGTCGTCTGGATACGCGTGATACCAGGTGTCCGTATTTTATTTGCTCCGAAACGATAAGATCGAAGGACACCGTACCAACCTTCTGGAAGACACACGCCGGGCCACATCGCATAGCTAATTGGACAAAAAGACTGATGACGTGAAAATATCTACTCTGCAGCAAATCAAATGAAGACAAGTGGCCAAACAATGCCAACTCATCTAGGATGAAAATTTACCATTGTACCCCTATGTTTGTGTATAAATAGAACATGATGGCAATTGAAAAAAGAAGTAGGAAGTAGGAGTAGTGTAGCCTAGGGTAGAAAGTAGAGGTAGCCTAGTGTAGTTTTTAAGGTAGAGTAATTTAGGAGTAATGTAAACCTAGGGTAGGAGTAGTGTTAGAATAGTTTTTTTTTTTTTCGTTATCCACCACTTTTGTTTTAAGTTACTATTCATGTTAATTTCCATTTTTATGAAAGCTTAGATTTCTTTAGTTGCTCTCGGTTTGCACATTAATTTTTAATTTTCCTGATTTTGTGTGCCTCATATTGTGGGAGAGAATGGTGGCTAGTTACAGTAGCCATAATCCTTCCTTGTATGTCTACACCAGATGTTTATGTAGGCTGTTTCAGTTTTATCCTTTATATTTTGCTTCTCTCGGTTTTGTTACTACTTTGTTTATGTTTTTTGGTTTCATGTCTTACTTTTACTACTCTATTTAGTTAATTCAATCAGTAAGTATTTCTATTTAGTTCTCTGTTTTAGAGCTAAGGAAGGAGCAATATTTCAACCGTTGATTTTCCTTCTCCTCTTCTGTTGTGTTCTTGGCCTCGTCTCTAATTTTACTATGTGCTCGGGTGAAGTGGTGCCATCGTACGCAGCAGTCGGGTGAGCTGATGTTGACCATGGTAGAAAGCTTGCTCACACCGTTAAGTTAGCCCATGTGCGGTGCATTAAGTGATGTTATTGTGATATTTTGTTTTTGCCGAGCCCAATTTACTGTGTTTTCTATCATATTTGTGTTGCGTAAAGCAAGATGGATCGGGCATGAAGTAAACGGGGTACTGAGAGGCGAGTTTCTACTAGTGTCGGTTGGAGCAGAGAAGGGGAAAGTGGATACTAAAGCTGGCGTGTGTCTTTTGATCGGTGCCAAGTAGTAACAATATTGTACTGTTGCAATGGTTATGAATTATTTGCATCCTCTATTTAGCTCTATTTTTACATCTCTTTACTGTTCACCATAATTTCATTTTGTTTTCTGCAATATTCCATTCTTTAATGCCTCGGGTTATATTAGTGTTTTCTATTTGTAGTGGCTGGTAAGAGCTGAAGCGGGTGGTTGGCTGGAAATGTGATCAGGTATTGGAGGAAGAACAGCTACTGGTACAACGATGCTGCTGCACATTTACCGTTGTTGCATGTATGAGGACTATGTCAATAGATGTTCTATTGGTAGAGGATAATCATGGATGCTAACCAGAGTTGTGGGGCAAAACAAAAGCAGGACAGCAGCTGGTGTGCATCTGCAGCACCTGGAAATGCAGCAGACAGCAGTTAGAAAAAAGTTGGAACAGAATCGAGAACACCAGGGTAGTAGCTGGCACAAAACCAAGAGGCATGGACAGACCGGATGCAACACTAGCAGACCTGGACAACAACACCTGCAGGAGATATGCAAACTTGGACATTACAGGAACAGCAGGACCGTGCTGAAGAGAAAGACATTACCTGGAGTAGAGCAGTACGTGGTATGGGTGCTAGCATACGCGGATAGCATAACAGGACACACCTGGAGCCTGTTGCAGAACGACAGTACAGCAGTAGGATGTAGGAGTAGTCAGACAACAGCAGCAGTTTACAAACCGTGCATGGACAAACCAAAAATCTGGAAAGACACGTGAACAGTGTTTGGAGGGATTTATTGGATGATTTAAACTTAAGGCTTTGTTTGGCATTCAACTCTTGCATTAATCTATTTTTCTTGCATTTTTAGTATAGTTTAATTATTTGTTAGTTTAGGATAGTTGTTAGTTGTCAATTTAGATTAGTTCTAGTGTTTTAATTTATTAATTTAATTTTTAATTTTAATTTTGTAGTAAGTAGTTAATTTTATATGATATGTTTTAGGATTTAATTTAGTATTTTATGAGTTACCTTTAGAATTAAGTTAGATTAAATTTGTTACATGCATTAGTTAGAGTCTATTTTATATTTTATGTTAAATTAGTTTAATTGTAGTTTAATTAATCTTGTTTTGCTAATTTCATATTTGCACTTTATTTTAATTGCGTTAATGAATTTTTACTTGTTTTAATTATTTTTGTAGGTTTTTGCTTTTGATTGCATAGAGCACTATAAGTAAATTTTGCTCGGTTTCATTTCTTTTAGTTCTTATTATTTTATTTCTTTCCAGTATTTTTAATTCGCCTTAGTAGATCACCCACTTTAATTTCATAATTTGCTAGGATATACTTAGGGTAAGATTAACTGGTACTTAATTAGGTTAATCAACTTCTCTGTGGGACGATAACTCAGGACTCAAAAATCTCATTATTACTTGTACGACCCGTACACTTGCGGTAATACCTGTAGGGCGTGGCTAGTTTTTGGCGCCGTTGCGGGAGAAGTTTTAATTAGTCATTAATTAATATCGGTGAAATTATGCTTAGGTGTAATTCTAGCTTTTAAATATTTAGGTTGTAAATATTTAGAGCCTTAGCTTAGGTTAGTTAAATTTTCTCTTAATTAAAATAAAAAAATTGAAAAATTGAAAAACTTAAAAAAAATTCTAAGGACTTTTCGATGATTGCATGCGTAGAGCCAGAAGTTTTGATTGCTTTCCTCTAGATCCTAAAATCGAACGCACTCTTAGAAAAATTCGAAAGGATTCTAGGAAATTTATAGCTCGACTACAAAGCATCATGACAGAAAATCGAGAAATTAAGACCGTTGGAGATTATGCAATGCCGACTATTGGAGGTTATTATACCGGCATTAGGCCACCAGCTGTCCACGCAAACAATTTTGAAATTAAACCTTCCATCCTACAGATGATCCAGACTTCATTACAGTTCAATGGGCTCCCTCACGATGACCCACATGCTCACCTTGGGCAGTTCTTAGACTTGTACAACACCTTCAAACATAATGGATTATCTGATGATGCGCTTAGGCTTAGATTATTCCCCTTCTCACTTAGGGATAGGGCGCGACACTGGTTAACCTCCCTACCTCCAGGATCTATTTCTACATGGGACGAGTTAGCCCATCAATTTCTATCTAAGTTTTTCCCTCCCTCTAAAATTACCCAACTCCATAGTAATATATCTTCCTTTGCCTAGTTCGACTCTGAATCTCTTTACGAAGCATGGGAAAGATATAAGGAGCTTCTTAGGAAGTGCCTTCACCATGGCCTACCATTATGGCTGCAAGTCCAGACCTTCTACAACGGACTTACAAGCCAGAATATGACCATTGTTGACGCTGCTGCGGGTGGAGCGCTAATGTGTAAAACAGAGAAGGAAGCTTACGAACTCTTGGACAAAATGGTGGCTAACAACTATCTATGGTCCTCGGAGAGGCAATTGCCAAAGAAGTCGACGGGTATTTATGAGCTCGACACACTATCTACCTTGACCTCTCAAATCGTTAATCTTACGAAGAAGGTAGAGTCGCTCAGTACCCAGCATAATCCTTCTACCAGTCCTAATTCGATTTATTATGTCCAAAGTCCTTTCCTTTCCTGCGAGCTGTGTAGTGGTACCCACTCTGTAGATAGGTGTTCGCTCAACTTAGAATCGGTTCAGTATGTTGCCCATTCTCAAACGAAACAGAACAACCCTTTTTCAAACACCTATAATCCAGGGTGGAGGAACCATCCTAATTTCTCCTGGAGCCAAAACCAATGGCAAACTTCTAGCTCTAAACCTGTAGGACTCCCTAGTTTTTAAGCTCCACCGGTTCAGGTACCACCACAGCCGCAATTTTCACACCATCCACCACATCATCTATCCCCACCTCAATTTCAGCATCATCCACCTCACTTCCATCAACCACCACTTATGCAGCCCTAACTATACCATGTACCAGCAGCTGAGAAGAAGTCTACATTAGAGGAGATGTTCTCAAAGATCCTACAAAATCAAGCTACTTCAATTAAGAACTTAGAGGTTCAGGTGGGACAAATAGCTAGTGCTCTTAGCCAACGTCCTCAAGAGACCCTTCCTAGTAATACTGAAGTTAATCCTGTTAAGCAAAGGGAGGGTAAGGAACATGTTAGATCTATCACCCTTAGGAGTGGCAAAGAGCTAGAGGAGCCACAAGTTAAGTCCCAACCTGAACAGCGCATAGTTGAAGAATTCATAAGTTCTAAAGAAGAAGCTCTGAAAGAACAAGAACATCAGGATCAGGCTGCAAAAGAATCCAAGCTAGACACTTCTTCATCTATACCTTCTTCTATTTTACAGCCTTCCTCGTCCTCTGATTCTACAGAGGTTCCCACTACATTGCCTCTAGTTAGACCACCGGTACCTTTTCCTCAGAGGTTTCAAAATAAAAAACTGGAACAACAATTTGCTAAATTTCTTGAGGTTTTTAAGAAGCTTCACATCAACATTCCTTTTGCAGATGCTTTAGAGAAAATGCCAAATGATGTGAAGTTTCTAAAGGATATCCTCTCGAGGAAGGGAAGACTGGAAGATTATGAGACGGTGGCCTTAAATGGGGAATGTAGTGCAATTATACAGAGGAAATTGCCCCCCAAGCTCAAGGATCCCGAGAGTTTTACCATACCATGCACTATTAGAAATTTATTCTTTGGTAGAGCCTTGTGTGATTTAGGAGCTAATATAAATTTAATGCCATTGTCTATCTATCAGAAGTTAGGAATAGGGGATGCCAAGCCCACCACAGTGACCCTCCAGTTGGCTGATCGATCAATTAAATATTCGAAGGGGGTTATTGAGGATGTGTTAGTAAAGGTGGACAAATTTGTTTTCCCTATGGATTTTATTGTTTTAGACATGGAGGAAGACAAGGAAGTTTCCATTATTTTAGGCAAACCTTTCCTAGCTACTGGTAGAACGATAATTGATATGCAAAAGAGGGAGTTGACTATGAGAGTGCAAGATCAGGAAGTGAAGTTTAATGTTTTCAAACCTTTGAAGCTCCCTGATTACTCTCAAAAGTGTTTTAAGATGGAGATTAATGAGGATATAAGGCTTAAGCACATGAAATATGAAAGAAGGAGGGAAGTAGATAGAGCTCAGGAGGATTTAACTGTTAACTTTTTCTCACCATTATGGCTGATCCTCCTACCCTTCGCCCTGCTGCTGAGTGTTATTTTCTTCAGCTGCATTTGAAGTGGCTGTGTTTTTATTTTCACTTTGTATATAGTTCTTTTTCTTTTTCTTTTCTGTTGTTTCTTTCTTTGTTTGTGTTGCAGGTTTCTTTTCTAGTATTATGCTTTCAATCAAACTTCAATTGTTCATCATTATCAGAAAGGGGAGTACTTTGTTCCTGAACTTCAATTCTTATATTATCTGCACACTGAGGACACTGTGCACTTCAAGTTTGGGGGAGGGGATATCACTTGAGCATTTTTTGAAAATGAGGGCAAAATTGAAAACTTTTTCAAAAGTTTTTCGAAAATCTGAGCTTAAACTGTTTGATTTTAGGATGATTTAGTGCTTAGCAAGTAGTTTTCCCATATTCCAACGATATGACCCTATGATTAAGTCTGATTTTGATTGAATGAGAAGCATGATTATAGGAAAAGCATGAAGTTGAATTCTTGAATTTGTCTTGATTCTGATTGCGATTTCCTTATCTTACGCACATGTCATGTCATGAATTTGTATATTTATTTAGAGAAAGCTTATGTGGACCTAGGATTGCATTTGTTCAGTTAATTTTGTGCATCATATTCTAGAATTTGTTTAATCTGATTTCGAGGCGAAATATTAGATCACACTTAATTAGGGAGATGATTTAGGCCATCTTTGGATCGTTTGAGCCTTTCTAGCCATCCCTGTGCATACTTTACCCTAGTCACCTATCTGAGCCAAATAAGCTTTTCTCTGTAAATACACCTGCATAATTTTCTTAGCTTAAACTCTTTTCCTATCCCTTACCTCGAAAGCATGGAAAGTCTAGTGAAAGAAATAAATTTAGGGGAAATAAATATGAGCTCTTACATTAAAGATCATAGAAGGTAATGCATGTTAAGGGGTAATTAAACCTACATCGACTTTATCATACCTTAACCCCAGCCTGACATTACAAGCTTAATGAAGTCCTACCGATCTTTGGTTAAGTGTGACTACATTAGTGGAGAGAGAAGTGAAAAGCAAACTTATGGGAATGATCACATGTCATTGACTCTGAAATCACTTTGTTTGCATAATCTGATCCAGGTAATGTACTGAGTAGTGGCTTTGACATTTTCACACACACACGAGGGATACAATTTGGGTTAGGACTTATGATTGAATAATTCTAAGTGCTGGACTTGTAATTGTGAGTCTTTGATATCATAGTCTGTACTTTTTCTTTGAGGATAATGTTGGGAAAATTATTATGTTTTGTACTTATCATTCCTACAATTATTTTGTTTTTCTTGAGGACAAGCAAAAGCTCAAGTTTGGGGGTGTGATAATTCTATTTTTGTAAAGAATTATTTGTGCTTAAATTCCTAATTATTTATTTAATCCCCATATTATTTTATTAATAATCCATTTTTATTTAATTAAAATTCTTTAATGTGCAGATAAATTAAATCTGAAAGAAACTCAGTCGTTACAGATGAAATTGGGCTGAAAACGAGCTAAAGGAGATTGGACCACTTCCAATTTGTAGACCAAGTCATCAGTCATCTGGACACTCGTGATGCTAGGTGTCCGTATTTTATTTGCTCCGAAACGATAAGATCGAAGGACACTGTGCCAACCCTCTGGAAAACACACGTCGGGTCACATCGCACAACTAATTGGACAAAAAGACTGATGACGTGGAAATATCTACTCTGCAGCAAATCAAATGAAGACAAGTGGCCAAACAATGCCAACTCATCTAGGATGAAAATTTACCATTGTACCCCTATGTTTGTGTATAAATAGAACATGATGGCAATTGAAAAAAGAAGTAGGAAGTAGGAGTAGTGTAGCCTAGGGTAGAAAGTAGAGGTAGCCTAATGTAGTTTTTAGGGTAGAGTAATTTAGGAGTAATGTAAACCTAGGGTAGGAGTAGTGTTAGAATAGTTTTTTTTTTCGTTATCCACCACTTTTGTTTTAAGTTACTATTCATGTTAATTTCCATTTTTATGAAAGCTTAGATTTCTTTAGTTGCTCTCGGTTTGCACATTAATTTTTAATTTTCTTGTTTCTGTGTGCCTCATATTGTGGGAGAGAATGGTGGCTGGTGACAGTAGCCATAATCCTTCCTGGTATGTCTGCACCAGATGTTTATGTAGGCTGTTTCAATTTTATCCTTTATATTTTGCTTCTCTCGGTTTTGTTACTACTTTGTTCATGTTTCTTGGTTTCATGTCTTACTTTTACTACTCTATTTAGTTGATTCAATCAGTAAGTATTTCTATTTAGTTCTCTGTTTTAGAGCTAAGGAAGGAGCAATATTTCAATCGTTGATTTTCCTTCTCCTGTTCTGTTGTGTTCTAGGCCTCGTCTCTAATTTTGCTATGTGCTCGGGTGAATGGTGCCATCGTACGCAGCAGTCGGGTGTGCTGATGTTGAGCATGGTAGAAAGCTTGCTCACATGGTTAAGTTAGCCCATGTGTGGTGCATTAAGTGATGTTATTGTGATTTTTTTTTTGTCGAGCCCAGTTTACTGTGTTTTCTATCATATTTGTGCTGTGTAAAGCAAGATGGATCGGGCATGAAGTAAACGGGGTACCAAGAGGCGAGTTTTTGCTAGTTTCGGCTAGAGCATAGAAGGGGAAAGTGGATACTAAAGCTGGCGTGTGTCTTTTGATCGGTGCCAAGTAGTAATAGTAGTGTACTGTTGCAATGGTTATGAATTATTTGCATCCTCTGTTTAGCTCTGTTTTTACATGTCTTTACTGTTCACCATAATTTCATTTTGTTTTATGAAATATTCCATTCTTTAATGCCTCGAGTTATATTAGTGTTTTCTATTTGTAGTTGCTGGTAAGAGCAGAAGCGGGTGGTTCGCTGGAAATGTGATCAGGTATTGGAGGAAGAACTGCTGATGGTACAACAATGCTGCTGCACATTTACTGTTGTTGCATGTATAAGGACTATGTCGGTAGATGTTCTACTGGTAGAGGATAATCATGGATGCTAACTGGAGTTGTGGGCCAAAAAAAAGGCAGGACAGAAGCTGGTGTGCATCTGCAGCACCTGGAAATGTAGTAGACAGCAGCTAGAATAGAATCGAGATGTCACGACCCATTTTTACTAAAAATCGCTATAAATTTTTCGCGTTTTCTTTTCCTTTCCCTGTCGTGAACATTCTCACCACTAAACAATTGGGCTATGAGTCAGTATTAATCACCCTTTACCATTTACCATTATATCTATCTTTTAATTTATATAAATGCAAACACGTATACTTTATAATTGAGACTCTATACTTGTACGTGTTTACTAATATTTACATCCCCCATATTACATTCCAAATTGATTACTGTGCTATTACATGTTTAGATATAAAATCATACCAAATGTATATACCTTTCAATGATGGGAAAGCAGCGGATACCAAGAATGCAAGTCCTCAGCCCTCACTAATTACTGCAAGTGCTCTGAAAAGAGGTGAAAATAAGGGGAATGAGCAAACCACGCGCTCAGTAAGGCAATCATGCAAGCAAGTAGATAACCACACTATCTAAATGCTCATGATGCCATGCATAAAATCATTCTCTTTCGAAATCATGCTTAAATACGAATTTCATGCATACTTTTATGCTAGGTAAAATAATTCGTATAAAACAATTTAATTCATGAAATGGCAGATAAAGCATGGGATTATACTTCATGCTATTTAAATAATGCACATTATGTCAAAACTTGCCATTTATTTCAAATTGGCAATTCATTGCATGAAATGGCAGATAAAGCATGGAATTATGCATCATGCTATTTAAATAATGCACATCATATCAAAACATGCCATTTATTTCAAATCCACATCCACCCCAAAATCATCAGAACTCAGTCTCACAATATAAAATCACGAAATCACAAAATCAAGTAATGAGTAATATGTGATTTCGCAAAGCAAATAACATGCGATTTTGCAAGTAAGTGAAATGCAATTTCATAAAATAAGTGACATGTGAGACTAGGCAAGAATAAGGGTAATAACTCGAGGAGTATGGCCATATCCGGTGATCCCAGGCTACACTGATCAGGTGTGCGGGGTATCACATCATATCTGAGGCTACCCCAGGAGGTGGGTACCAAACCATCCCACCAGCCATCAGATCCCTAGTCCGAAGACTACTCATCATATATCACGACACGGTACAACGTACTCCATGCTGCAAGCACGGTACAACGTACACCCTATGCCTATGTCATCTCAATATCCAAAGCCATGTCTCGAAATGCACGTGCGAGCCTATTTAATCAGTGTGGCACACAGCCTACCCGAAGCTCTCAGCACGGCCTTATGCATGTCATATAAAAATCTAGTGCGAGCAAAGCTCTCAGCACTATGTCATGTATAAAATCATGTAGGTGGCTCAGTTTTCAAAGAATGATTTTCAAAACCAAAATCAGCACCTGCCATGTGCTATTTCATGTAATTGATAAAACTTCAGCCAGCCTACCCAAATTTCTTGTTGAAAAGCATTAAAATAGATCAAGAACACCCAATTCTTGCTTTTCATAACTTTTTCTAAAACTAGAAATCTTTACCCTTCACAGGGGTAAAATCGTCATTTACCCTCTCGGGTCAAATAAATATTAAATCATGTGTTAAAAGTACTATTTCATTCTGAAAACACTCAAAGCATGATATTTATGCATATTTCAATCCAATCCTAACTTTTCCAAAATTTCCCTTAATAGGGGCAAAACGGTAATTTTTGCTTTGTCGGGTTTTTTTACCCATAATTTTCATATACAATTTAATTATTCAAAACTCTACCCGAAAATACATGTAGCTACCTCTAGCTACTCACACAATTCCCTTACCTCGTAGATCTTGGGGCAGCTCAAAATTACCAGTTCTTGGGATTGCCTCGATTTACGTGCTGAATTCTTGAGCTATCCAAAACAATACCAATTCATCATATATTGATCAAGTTCATCTTAACATATTAAAATTTGATTTATCTTCTCGAAGTTTGACCAATTTTGACTTTTTGGTCAACTTTTTCAGTTTTCTCGGTTTTACCGATTTAGTGCCGTTTTTGGCAAATTTCATTATTCTGACTTCTCAATTCATTATTTCATTAACCTTATGACTCATTCAAGTTCATAAATCAAACTAGTCACTTTGTCAAATTCTCAATTCTTTCACTTTTCGGTTTTTCACTGAGTTAAGCTACAAATCGAACTTTCTCGGTATAAATTTAACCGTTAACAACCTTAGATCCATCAAATTTTTCACCTCAAACACATCATAACCTTGCTGTCCAGAACTCAATCATCCATAGAAAATAAATCATCCAATTCTACTTAACTAAAACCTTCTAAAAACACCAAATAACAACATATGTGAACTTCATCATCATCCATCAACTTTACCTCGGGTTTGACCAAGTTTGACCACGTTTTTCTTCCTCCAAACTGATCCTCAATTGAAACTTAACATATATAGAACTTAAAATCATCCAAAACTACTAGAAAACTCAACCAAAAACTTTCAAAATTTGATTTCTTCACTTACCCGAAACAGGACAGTTCTGTCTCCCGATTTTCTTTCTCAGATTTAACCTAGTAAATGGACTTAATTTGAGCTTATTTTTTTATATGTTATATGCAACTTGACAGAGAATATTTCATCCTTCTTGGCCGGAGTCTAAAGATGGACGGAAGGGGCTCGAAAAATTCAAGGAAGGGGATGTGTACAGTAACGTCTGCGGAGACTTACAGAGGGAGGTGATAGCGCGTGAGACGATATCTATGAGTCTTCTTGGATGTTACAGAAAGCTTTAAAAGTCTATTTTCTATCCGAAAAAATGGTGCATTAAGCTGATTCCTTATGGTCAACTTATGCATGAGTCTCTATCAGGTTGTCAGGTGGCTGGAACAGGACAGCTTGCTGTTCTGTTTTGTAAAATCTTCAAAAATTATTTCTAATCCAATTTTCTCTAATTTCTGACTTCTCAAGTGTTATAATATATCCCTAGTATGTTTCAAAAAAATTTGGGGGTCACTTGTTTGAGAAAATTTTCCCGATTGAGCCAATTTTGCACGATTTGGTCAATACCGAGCAAAATGGCTTAAAGTTTGCAATTTACCTTAAAAATTAATTCGATCCCCGAATCCTCCATATTTCCACTTGATTTTTGATACCTCAAATAATTTCACCTTATATTAGTTTTCTATGGTCTCAAAATAATTTTTGGGAATTCTTAGAATTTATTTCGAATTTATTTCTAATTCCGAGCTCATTTGCTCGGTTTAGTGCAATACCCGAACCTTACCCACTTTTCCACTTCCAATACCTTAGTTTTCATTTCTAATCATCAATTCATGACCATATATAAAATTCTTAAGAGATTCTCGGACTTAAGGTCTCACCTCGATTTTTGTGCCAGCGGGCCCTACGCCGCTAACCCGAGTGCTTCAGTGGTTTCGAGCTTGCACAATATTATTCCAAGTTCTCAATTATCCATTTGATCTCTAAATGCATTCGAGAATTTTATTCATTCCATTTGAATTTTACATTCACGTAAAACTCTTCTTATGATTCAAATTACATATAATCATATTTACATCAAGTGAATCATAAGGAAATATGATAAAAATTCGGGTCTTACACGAGAACACCAAGGCAGTAGCTGGCCCAAAATCGAGAGGTGTGGACAGAAAGGATGCAACACTAGCAGGCCTGGACAGCAACACCTGTAGGAGATATGCAAACATGGACATTACAGGAACAGCAGGACCGTGCTGGAGAGAAAGACATTACTTGGAGCAGAGCAGTACGTGGTGTGGGTGCCAGCATACGCGGATAGCACAACAGGACACACCTGGAGCCTGGAGCAGAACGACAGTACAGCAGTAGGATGCAGGAGTAGTCGGACAACAGGAGCAGTTTACAAACCATGCATGGACAAACCAAAAATCTGGAAAGACACGTGAACAATGTTTGGAGGGATTTATTGGATGATTTAAACTTAAGGCTTTGTTTGGCATTCAACTCTTGCATTAATCCATTTTTCTTGCATTTTTAGTATAGTTTAATTATTTGTTAGTTTAGGATAGTTGTTAGTTGTCAATTTAGATTAGTTCTAATGTTTTAATTTATTAATTTAATTTTTAATTTTAATTTTGTAATTAGTAGTTAATTTTATATGATATGTTTTAGGATTTAATTTAGTATTTTATGAGTTACCTTTAGAATTAAGTTAGATTAAATTTGTTACATGCATTAGTTAGATTCTATTTTATATTTTATGCAAAGTTAGTTTAATTGTAGTTTAATTAATCTTGTTTTGCTAATTCATATTTGCACTTTATTTTAATTGTGTTAATGAATTTTTACTTGTTTTAATTATTTTTGTAGGTTTTTGCTTTTGATTGCATGGAGCACTGTAAGTAAATTTTGCTCGGTTTCATTTCCTTTAGTTCTTATTTTATTGCTTTCCAGTATTTTTAATTAGCCTTAGTAGATCACCCACTTTAATTTCATAATTTGCTAGGATATACTTAGGGTAAGATTAACCGGTACTTAATTAAGTTAATCAACTTCTCTGTGGGACGATAACTCGGGACTCAAAAATCCCATTATTACTTGTACAACCTGTGCACTTGCGGTAATACCTTTAGGGCGTGTCAGTACCCCCAACTTTTTGAAGAGTAACTTGGTTCTAATTTGGAGAACCAAATTCCTTGAAGGAGGGGAGAATGTGAGACCTCATACATGTATAGTTTGTAATATGCATAAATGGATGAAATGAATGTGAAGCATAAGTGATGTAAAGTCCATAAATGTAATGTACACTCTTGTAATAAGAGTATGTGATGTACGTACAAGTTTCACTATGTATGAATATGAACGATTAGACTTTTGGATGTGATAAATGTGAGTGGAATGAGAAATGAGTAGCGTGGTGAATGGATGGAAGTTGCATGAATCTAAATACTCCCATTTGGTTTTATATTATATACCTTTGGGTATACAATGAATACACGCAAGTTTTAATATGTATAAAGCTTGAATGGATACCATTTCCAAGCCATAAAGGTGGTCGAATGAGAAAATGACTATGGCAACAAATCAAGGATGTTTTGTGTGAAGTTACTGCAGAAAACTATAGCAAAATCTGGAAAAATGAATGTCAGATCGATCTCATAGGATGAGAGATCAATCTGGAAGAGCCAGAATGCTCTTATTTGAGCAATGGAACAGGACAGATCGATCTCCTAAACATTCTGTAATGAAAAGATCGATCCTCAAGCATACAGATCGATCTCCTTAGCTCTCTGGTTGTAGCAGATCGTTCTCAAGCTTCGACAGATCGATCTCATGCTTGAAAATGCCATGAAAAATAGAGATTTAAGGGGACCAGATCGACCTCCTCCTAGTTCAGATCGATCTCATCAAGTTATTTCTATAAAAAGGACACTGCAATCTGCAACTTACGGGAAACAACATCACCCTTTTCCATTTCCAACCCAAAACCTAACTTTCTCACTCTTAAATCCATAAATTTCCATTAAGATTTGAGAAGGAGCTTTAGATACAAAGTTGTTCATTTCAAAGAGAAGAACAACATACTTTGGAACCAATGTCCCATTGTTTGTATTGAAAGAGCAAAGAGAATTTCCCATTTGGAGCAAAAAGAGAAACTAGATTTAGTAAGTTTCTAATACTCCAACCCAAGTACATTGTTTATTTATTAACTTTAGAGTTGATTTTTATGGGTAGTGATGGTTGAAAACTACCTAAGATGTATTTGAATAAGTTAAACCTAAAAAATGATATAAGTCTAGTATGAGAAAGTATAAATTGGATAAGTTGGTGATTTATGGGATTTGTTAAGTTGTTATTTGAGTAATGTGGGTGATTTGAAATGGTTATGTGGAGTTATATTGTAAGTTTAGAGAATTCATGAAGATAGGTATATGAGATGCTTGATAAAATGCCATAGTGAGGAATTTGATAAAATATGAACACTATGAGCTTAATATTGGTTTATTACGAATCAATAGATTTGAAATATGAGGGGAATAATAAAACGAGACCTTATAAGCATTAATAGAGAATATAGGTCGAATCAACTATAGTAAATGCAGGAGTTGGATTATAATGGGCTAAAATGTTGTGAAATACGATTATATGCACTTCCGAAGAGTTTGTTTGAGACGAATCGGGCCGCACGAGTAAGAAGCTTTAAGGAAGTGGAATCAAGCGACGCGATTCCAGGTAAGGGAATTTTGTAAGTATATAGAGGTAGCTGCTCGTATTTTATGGGTGTATAGGGCTTTGAAAATGTGCATGAGTTTATAAAAATGTGTTGGACGATGTATGGAAGTAACAATGAGTATTTGTATGAGATTTGGTTGTTGAAATGGTATTATAAAGAAATGGGATAGTAAGGCCAATAATTGCATAAATCAAATGTTTTGAATGTTTTCACAAAACATATTACTTTGTTTTAAGCAAATTGATGGATAGGCTGGCTAGTGTTTGAATGATGTTGTGTAATAGCACATGTGAGGTGCTAAATGTGTTTTGAGATTTGGTTTTTTTTTTTGAATGTTTATGAGCCGCCTATCATGTTTATGTGAATTAAACCATGCTGGAGCCTAGCTCACACTGGATATTGATGTTTTCACATGTTTGAAACGTGCTGGAGCTTTACTCGCACTTTAATTTGAATTATGGTGATGTTTTATAAATCGTACTGGATTTTTTACTCGTACGTGGATTTCGAGTGGTTTTCTTATGCATATAATCGTACTGGAGCTATGCTCGTACGTGGTTTTCTTCATGTTTTATGCATAAATGTCGTACTAGAGCATTACTCATACGAAGTGATTTGTTTATGATGCATGAATTCACGCTAGAGCGCAGCTCGCGCAGGTTTTCACATTGTGGTATGTATGAGGCCGTGGTGAGGGTAATGCGGATTGGTATTTAGGGAACCCAACAGGCCTAACAGACCTCTTGGGTGGGGTGAGGGTGAGGGGCTAGGACCTGGTACTAATCCATTCAGGGAATCCCACAGGCCTACCAGACCTATTGAGTGGGGTGAGGGTGAGGGGTTTGGACCTGATATAGTGTTCAGCGAACCCAAAAGGAGTGAGCAAGGCCATGAGGGGCTAGGACCTGACACTAGAGATACTCTCACGTGCACTTGAGACTATATCGGTTACACATGGCGTTGGGGTAGATAAGACCTACAACTGGCACCCTCAACCATTTTATGGGTCTACGGAGTAAGTTGTACCATGTATATCACATGAAGTACACTATACCGCATGGTTGAGATACTGATGATAGAGTCTGGCAGAGAACTAACCCACCTTCGTTCCAGCATGATACCCCACACATCGAAATCAGTGTGGTTTGGGTGATTTATGACATAGTTGGCCAACATAGTCTATGAGCTTAGAGTGACCTGTCTCCTTTGATTTACATAATACCACATGGTTTTAATATATGAGTGTGATTGTGACTATCCAGGGAAGACCCGAGGGAGGGGTTGAGCCGGTAGACTTGATTTGTGAAATGATAATGATGTTTATGATTGAGAATTGATTTCGATGGGATTTTATGTATTAAGAAAGAGATGTGACTTAAAAAGAGGTTTCTTAATTGAATTTCCCTTTTCTATGAGATTTGATGATTGATGAGCATGAGATGATTTGTACATGATGATTTTACTATGTTTTATATGCCAATTTCCATGATTTAAATACATAATATATGTATACTCATATGGCAAAATTTTAAATTCCTCATGCTCCTGTTATAAATGATTTATGCATAACATTATCAGCATGTAGATAGAGTAGTCATCTACCATGCTTGCATTATTGCCTTACTAAGCGTGTGGTTGCTCATTCCTCTCTACTTTCCCCCTCTACAGAGCGTACATAGCAGCCCAGTGAGGACTGAGGCGTGGTATTTTGGACATCCGCTGCCATCCATTGCTAAGAGGTAGACACATGAAGATTCTTCTTGTATCTAAACAATTGTAAAAGCACAGTAGTCATTTTGTATCGTAATGTGGGGGATGTAAAAGTTAGAAAACGTGTCATGTATAATTTAACTAGAAATGAATGACACTTCTTTTGATTTAATTGAGAATGAATGTTGAGTGATGTTTATTACTGCCTCACAGCCTAACTGTGTATTGGTGAGTATGTCCACGATCGGGTAAGGAAAAAGGAAAACGCAAAAAATTGGCAATGATTTTTAAACAGATTGGATAAATAGGGTCGTGACAGGATGTGACCCACCTCCCGTGTGGAAGCAAATAGTGGTAATACCCCACACACCTGATCAGTGTAGCTTGGGATCACAGGATATGGCCATAGTCCTAGAGGAGATTTCCCTTATTTTATTGCCTATCTCACATGTCTATTGTTTTATGAATGAAATCCATGTTTTGAAATGCTTTGTGGGTTAGGACAGTCCGAGGGAGGGGCTGAATCCTGACAAATGTTGATTTTATGATATGAGAAAGTTTGATAATGGCTTTAAACTGCACTGATGCATGATGATTTTTTCATGCCTTATTTGTGAAATATGCATGATGATTTATGCCATGCTTTAAACTTGATTTGTGCACTAATAAATAGCATGATTTGCTTTACATGCCATTAACACAAGCATAAACTAATGCTTTTGAGATGTGAATGAGAAATTGTATGGTTTTAAGCATGGCATCACGATCACGTAGATAGTGCAGTTGTTTGCTCGTATGAGTGCCTTATTAAGCGTGTTATTTGGTCACCCCCTTATTTTCCCCCTCTCTACAGAGCTTTGAGTATAGACTGAGAGCGACTGGAGGCTTTCTCTTTTTCGTATCCGTTGCATCTCATCGCTTAAGGTATACATACTGATGTAATTTTGTATCTAAACTTTCCATAGCATAGTAGCATTTTGAATGTAACTATTGAGGATGTAAAGCAATGTAAACACATGTAAACAACAACTCTGATTTATTTATACAAGTGTTTACTTCTAAATTTTAATGCAAATGAAATTGTAATGGTTGGATGAGGTAGACATCGACACACAGCCCAACTGTTGAGAGGGTAGCTGATCACGATCGAGGTAAGGTAAGGACGAAAAATAAATAATGCATGAAAAGCGAAAAATTTGTGATGATTTTTGGTAAGTTGAGGGTCGTGACAGATACAGTGCTAGAAGTTATTACTCGCACTGAGAGATACCGCACTGGAGCCTTTCGATGACTGTGTGTCATTCTAATTTTCTCGCCTAGTATATTAGACATGGTTCAAAATGATGAGTCCATCGGAGATAGGTGGATAGATCGGGTCCACGGTCGTACGTTGAACTATGTAGTTATCCGTTAGAATACTATGTGCCGTGTTGAGTGCACTTGAGTACGAGTATCGCGTAGATAACACATGGCGTACATTGTACAGTGAGTATATGTGATATGATGAGGGAGATGATGTTGATTGAGATGAGCTGAAAGGTAGGACTGACCCATCCCCCTTCAGGGAAGTGATACCTTGTGCACACCTGATCAGTGAGGCCTGGGATCACTGACTATGGCCATATGTCGTGGATATTAGATTGTCGAGAATTCCATACCTATCTAAGAGATAAGAGAAATTGGGAAACTTAGAAAAGAAAGAGATTTGATGAAAATAAATGATTTGAGAAAAGAAAAGAGATATTGTGATTTGATAAATCTCTTGATTTGAATGCTTGCGTTGTGATAACATTATTTTATGACATGTTTTTAAATGGAAGTATTGAATATTAGTTTTTATGAAAATGCTTATGTGAGAAGCTTGTTTAAATGCATTTACCAGTGATATTTCCATTTATATTGAGATATGGTTTTGTTATTTCATGCATGGGCTATGTAGGTAGTACAATATCTACCTGTTAGCATCATTTTCCTTACTGAACTGTGGTTTGCGCATCTCATTATTTTTCCCCTCCAGATACTGAGAAGTAGAGTCGTGCAGTGATTTCTAGATCCCTGTTTGTGTTGGACAGCTCCCACCAGTTGCATATGTATAAAGAATTGTATACACAAAAGCATTTTATATCTATTATAATGTATCGCACAGTCATGAATCAAAAAGGGTGAACAGTTGTATAGGGATGTTATGTAAAGATAAATTGTTATACAATTGATTTTGAATATTTACACATGCCTGGGAGTGTGTGAATTAAAGTTTTAAAATTTTTCGCTATAAGTGTATGGAATTTAGTAATTACATTGACTCACAGCCCAACTGTTAGTAGTATATGTATGGATAAATGGCACCCGGTAGTGGGGTGTGACAACCACTTTAGCTGATCCTCCTACTTCTGATCCTGCTACTTAGCTTCATTTCATTTTATGCTGTTTTATTTTTCTTTTCACTTTTTGTACAGTTCTTTTCTCTTTTCTGCTATTTCTTTCTTTGTTAGATAGTCTTTGCAACAGCATGTTCTCATCAAGGTTCACATGTGCTTCACCATCAGATAGGGGAGTATTTTATTCTTGAGCTTCAATTCTTATATTATCTGCACACTGAAGACACTGTGCACTTTAAGTTTGGGGGTGAGGATTCATTTGAGCATTTTTGAAAACTTTTGGGCAGAACTGAAATTTTTTTTTCAAAACTATGAGCGTACATTGCTTGATTTTAGGATGTTTTAGTACTTAACATGTAGTTTTCCTATATTCCGATGATATAACCCCTGATTTAGTCTGACTTTGATTGAATAAGAAGCATGATTATAGAAAAAGCATGAAGTTGAATTCTTGAATTTGTCTTCATTCTGATTGTGATTTCCTCATCTTATGTATATGTCATGTCATGAATCTATATATTTATTTAGAGAAAGCTTATGTGGACATAGGATTGCATTTATTCAGCTGATTTTGTGCATCATATTCTAGAATTTGTTTGATATTATCTCGATGCGAAATATTAGATCACACTTAATTAGGGAAATGATTTAGGGCATCTTTTGATCGTTTAAGCCTTTTAGCCGTCCTTACACATATTTTACCTCTAGTCACCCACCTGGGCCAAATAAGCTTTTCTCCGTAAATACAACTGCATATTTTTCCTTAGCTTAAACACTTTGTTCCTATCCCTTACCCCAAAAGCATGAAAATTCATTAAGAATATCTTGAGCTTTGTACATATGGGTATAGGTGATAGTGAAAATTTCAAAAAAAAAAAAGAAGAAAAATACAAAAATAGAATAAAAAGGTTTAGAGAATAAATAAGTTTGGGGGAACAAAATTTTGAGCTCTTACATTAAAGATCCTAGAAATAATGCATGTTGAGGGGTAATTAAACCTAAATCGACTTTATCATACCTTAGCCTTAGCCTTACATTACAAGCTAAATGAAGTCCTACTAATCTTTGGTTAAGTGTGACTACATTAGTGGAGAGATAAGTGAAAAGCAAACTTATGGGAATGATCACTTGTCATGACTTTGCATTCACTATGTTTGCATAATCTAATCCGGGTAATGTACTATGAAGTGACTTTGACATTCACACACACACACGAGGAGTCCAATTTGGGTTAAGACTTATGATTAGATTATTCTGAGTGTTGGACTTATAATTGTGAATCTTTGAGATCAAAGTTTGTACTTTTCTTTGAGGATAATATTGGGGAAACCATTATGTTTGGTACTTATCATTCCTACATGTATTTTGTTTTGCTTGAGGACAAGCAAAAGCTCATGTTTAGGGGTGTGATAATTCTATTAAAATAGAATTATTTGCGCTTAATTTATTAATTAATTATTTTAATCCCCATATTATCTTATTAATTATCCCCTCAATTTAATTAAAATTCTCTTGTGTGCAGGTAAATCAAATCCGGATGAATTTTAATCGTTTCGGTATAAAATTGGCTGAAAATGGCTAAAAGAGACTGAACTACAACCATTTCGCAGTCTGAGTCACCATTCGTCTGGACACATGTGATGTCAGGTATTCGTATTTTATTCACCTCAGAAGAATAAGATCGGCGGATATGTGCCTATCTCATGGAAGACACACGTCGAGCCACATGCACATCCAAGTGGAATAGAAGACAAGTGACATGGAAATATCTTCTTTACAACGAATGGAATGAAGACTAGTGGCCAAACAATGCCAACTCATCTTGGATTAGAAATTACCATTGTACCCCCAATTTTGTGTATAAATAGAATATGATGAGCAATTGAAAACCAAGTAATTTTATGGTAGAAGTAGTTTTTTAGGTTAAAATTTTATTGTTAGGTTTTATATTTTCCTTAGGTTTTCTTTTAAGCCTTTCACGTTGGCTGCTGACTGCAGCCACCATATTTCTTCTCAGTTTGCCCAAGTTTCCATTCCGTTATTGTTTTAATATTTAAGTTTTAATGGAAAGCATTTGTTTTTCCATTGTTAGTTCTTGATTTGCATTTTTTTTCTTTCTTTTCTGTTCCCTTTTTCCTGGTTGTCGATAGTAGACCAAAGGAGAGTGTTAAGTCGACTGATAACAGAAGCCACCATTGCTCTCGGTTGAAGGCAATGTGTTAAAGCTTGGTGACAGTAGCTTCATCTCCTTCCTTCTCACGCCATTCTTTTCATACTTTTATTTGTATTGCTTTCCTTAGCTTAAGTATAGACTAATTTTAAGTTCAATAGAATAGGTTTATTGCATTAATCTTCTTGATCTTTTTATATCCTATTTCGATTTCTAGTTATCGTCTACTGCCCAATTATTGCATTGTCCTCTTCTCGGTATTCTCGGTATTGCTAGGAACTGTTCTGCCTTACGGCTCCCTCTTGCTTCGGTTTAACCTTCAACCACTAATTCGAATCATGTCTTCTCTACTTTAAGTTGATTACATAATGTTGCACTATCATTTCTTTTGCATTATCTATTTTCGTTTGCTGCATTATATTAAGTCTTCTCTTTTCTGCATTTAGAGTATTAGTTTTCAGTTTTTGCATTCTAGCCTCTAGTTTGTATTTCACTTGTTTTGCAATTGTTCATCTCGGTATTTTCTATTTTTTCTTTGTTGTTTCCACTTTGCTTGTTGGCTGGAATGTTAGCTGTCGTTCAGTGCCAAACTGTAACAGAAGCTGGATTGTACCGTGGCACTGGACAGGGCCAACTAACATTCTCTGTTCTGCTTTGTTTTATGAATATTGTACTGTTCATTTTTGTTTGTCTGTTTAATCAGCATTACTCCATGGTTGCTCAGTTTCTGCTGCGTTTCTGCTGGTTTTCTTTTTAGTTCATATAGTATTTGCTTATCGGTGCTACTGCAGGAGGTTGGACTACTACTACTCCAGCTGCTGGATATCTTCAGGTATCTGTTGCAAGGAGAAAGTTTGTACTAAGAGCGTAGCAAATGAGCGAAAAATTGGATTACACCAGGAAGCTGAAGCAGAAGCTGCTGACTTGCAGCCCGACAGGACTGAAGCATGGAAGTTTGCTGAAACGTGGAAACTACAGCAAGAAACCATGACTTTAGCTTTTGATTTTCATTCCAACCATCTGTTAGTCATTTGTGTGATGTTCTGTGTTGTTGTTTGTGCACTGTCCATTCCCTTCAAACATGCATACCCCGTATGTGCAGTCGACTGAATGCAAATGAAGCTTACTGTGGACAGTAGGAGCGGATGATTGAAGTAGCAGCGGATATAGCTAGATATCTTCTGGTGTGCTCTGAGACGCTGAGGATGGAAACAAGTTGTTGTGCATCTTAACTGCTCTATGTTGCTGCTATTCCTAGAGGCAGACGCAAAGCAAAATGGTGGCAAGAGTAATTTGTGCAAGCCAATAGTACTGTGCAGGTGGTACCGAGCAGGGGACAGCAGCTGGGTTATGTACAGTGTAGGCATTTTGCAGAGCAAGAGCAGGGCTGTGTGTTTTTTTTTTTTTTGTCATTATTGGAATTTTATAGTTTGTTAGTTATATTTTTTTGTTAATGGTTAGATGTTAGATTTTCCTATATAACTATTTGTTAGTCTAAGTAATAGTAATAGAAGTTAAGTCATTAATTTTGAATTAATTTTCTGCAATAGGATTTAAGACTTAATTCTATTGTTTAGGTATTGCATTTAGAACTAAATAAGGGGTAAAATTATTTTATGCATTTTAAGTTAGTTTTTTATTTTAATTTAAAAATCCAAAAATATTTATTTCTCATGCATTATTTAGATTTTATTGTTAAGTTAGTAATTAGCTATAGTTAAGATTAAATTAGAATCACCATTTTAGACATTTAGATTTATAATTAGATTTAGGAATTTCCTTGAATTTATAGAAGTTTGCTTCATTAGATCTTAGGTTAGATTAATTTACTTTTTTTAAATTAATTAGATTAATTACATGCATATTTTATTTTTATTTTAGGATTGTCTAGTTTTATTCTAGTTAATTTTATTTCTTTATTTTTCTTATTTGCATTCTAGGTTATTTGCACTAATTAATTTTAGCTTTGTTAATTATCTTTTGTAGGTTATCGCTTTTAATTTCTTGGAGCTCTATAAGTAATTTTAGCTATGTTTTATTTATTTTATAATTTTCATTATTTTTATTGCTTTACAGTATTTTCAATTCAAAACTTGTAGATCACCCTCAGAAAATTCATAATTTACTAGGATATACTTAGGGTAAGATTAACCGGTACTTAATTTAGGCTAATTAGATTCTCTATGGGACGATAATCCGAGAGTCAAATCCCATTATTACTTATACGACCCATGCACTTGCGGTTTACACGTCTAGGTAACTTAGGATGGACGATATATCATACTCCGTGTGATGTACTATGTGGACCCATCTCATGGTTGGGGGAGCCTACCGTAGGTCTTATCTACCCCATGCCATGTATAACCTACTCAATCTTAAGTGCACATGCGAGCATCTCATTTGTGTGACTAGTAGTCTACACGAGGCATCCAGCACGGCTCGTGCGAGTATCTCATCTGTGTGACACACAGTCTACACGAGGAATCCAATACGACTCATTTCAGATCATAGTGGGAAAACCAGTGTAAGCTAAGCTCCAGCACAATTCATGCATCATCAATAAATTCTCTCGTACAAGCAACGCTTTAGTACGGCTTTATGCATAGTAAATAATTCAAATCAAGATGTGAGCTAAGCTCCAGCACATTTCATACATATCAAAACATCAAAATCCAGTGCGAGCGGAGCTCCAGCACGATTTAACTCATACAAATCTGATAGGTGACTCCATTTCAGCAAAACACATTCAAAATCATAATTTGCACATGACTCATGCTCTTTCATGAAATTATGAAATCATTAGCCATGCCTATCCACAAATTTGCTGAAACCAAAGCAAGGTATTTCATAAAAATTTCAAAACATGACCTTTATGTAATTATTAGCCTTATTATCCATTTTTGTAAGATTCACTTCAAAAGCAAATCATACATACTCGTAGTCGTTCACACAAATCAATAATTCTTTTCTAGATAACCAAGCATTTGGAAAGCCCTATATACACCCACAAAGTACGTGCAGCTATCTCTAAGTACTTACAAAATTCTCTTACCTGGAATCCCGTCGAGTGATTCCACTTCCTTAGAGCTGCTCGATTGTGCAGTTTGATTTGCCTCCAACGAAATCTCCAGGACTCCAAGAAATTACGTATTGCATCAATTTAATCCAATGTAATAAAATTATTGTGTTTACTATAGTCGATTCGACTTATAGTTTTCATTAACACTTACAAGGCCCCATTTTGATTGCTCTACTTATTTCTCGAGAGTCTATTGAACTCTTTAGGCCTATTGATTCACATTAAATCGGTATTAAGCTCATAGTGCTTCTAGTTCATCATTTACTTCACTATGGCAATTTATCAAACACCTCATATATTAATTTTCGTAGCTTGACTAATCTCACAATGTAGCTTCATTCAATCATCTCAAAATCATACATATCACCTCACTAACACCTTAGTATAAGCCATATATCATCAACTCAACCATATCACATTTTCTCACACTAACTCATTCTAGGTTATGCTTGTTCCATTACATTCTAAGTAGTTTCAATCATCAATACATACACCAATCCACTCACAACAACAACTTAGATAAATATACTTTGAGTTGGTGTATTAGAAACTCACCTAGCTTGACTTTCCTCTTTTCCAAAATTGAAGACTCCTTGCTTCTTTAATCTAACAAATGAAGTATTGATTCCAAGCTAAGTTGTTCTTCTCTTTAAAATGAACAACTTTGTTCTAATAACTTTTTCCTCAAATCTTAGTGGAAAAGGGGTGAAATCTAGTGTGAGAAAGCTAGGTTAATGTTGGAAATGGAAGAAATGAGTTTGCTCCCGTGAAATGTAGATCCAACTGCTCTGTTTTTATGGAAAATGCCTTAGGAGATCAATCTGCATAGGGTGGAGATCGATCTCCTTGCTTAAATCCTTTAGAATTTCAACAATTTGCAGACAGGAAATCATTTGTTTATTGCATGAGATCGATCTGCTCAAGGTAATGAGATCGATATGTTTCAGGTAGAAGGCTTTGGAGATCGATCTGGCCTTAAGAGGAGATCGATCTGGCCTATCCAGAGACCAATGAAGATCGATCTGCCTATAGGAGGAGATCGATCTGGTCCTACCCAAGGTAGTATGAGATCTATCTGCCCTGCTTCCTACAGCATTCTAGTTGCAATTTTCCCAAATTTTCTAAGTTAAGCTTCCATCCAATTGATTCTATACTCATTTTGCAATTTATTCACACTTAGAACTTACAAATATCTATTTCTTATAATTCATACGTAATGTAACTTGTCCGTACATTCAATAATCATAAACATTATATAGGAATTTACGGGTCTTACAGAGTGAATGGTATGTGGTGAATATGCATATTTGTATATTGAAGTTATTAAACAGCCATGAACCTTTGATAGTTCGACACATGCCTTAAGGTGTCACATGGACATGTTTATCATAAGCCTAGAGCTTTTAGAATCATTCGATTTTGATCATGCATTAATTTCAGGGTTTTATTTTATAAAGAAAGGTTTTGAATGGCTTCATGCCAATGAAATTGTTCTATATAGAAAGTATATTATCTAAATGAATAGATGATCTAGCTTGCGTTTTGAGAACTATATGGAATTTGTAATTGTGATTTCGAACTATGAAACTTTGAATTTTGAAGGATTGAGCATCCTTGTCGTAGCTCGAATCTAGGGGTCCTAAGCTAAATTGCGGAAACTTGGACTAAATTTTTTTCCTAAGTTATGTTTGTCAACGATCAGTACAGTGTCTAATCGTTTTGGTTGATTTCGTTTGATCAACTCAGTTATTAATTTCTTTTTGTCTTGGTCCCATTTGAATGTGTGTGATGTGATTCCAAATTAAACTCAAACATACATTCATATCATCTATCAAATTTAGCCCATTAATACATTAATCATTTTGTTACAAAAGAATGTAATTATTAAACCTTCAATACAAGCTATAATCGATATCTAATATAGTCTAAAGACCACATTTGATACCATTATAGCCTATCGTTACACCTCAAGAGTAATTACATAGACTGTGCTTGTACATGTCTGATATACAAACTAAGATATATAACCTATGTATATACTTTCAAAAATGATTTCAGTAGGCTATGGTAAGACATACTCCGAGCCTACTCAAAAGATGACACATTCTTAGTGTCTAGTGCAGATAATCTGTGGAATGAGAGTAAAGGAGTGAGCTTGTGCCCAGTAAGAATACATGCAAAGGGGAAGGTAAAACAATATGCATACTTGCTCAAAACATATCAAAGCTTACTTATTTCAAAAACATAGTAAAAGAATCTTATAAAACTTGAGCATGCAAATAAGTCATGTTAAACATGCTTGCATATGCTTGTAACTGTATTTGCAAATATTACTTACAAATCATAACTTGAGAAACATATATCCATATAATTTAAGATGTAGGTTAGAAACTAGGCAAATGATTCCAAGAGTAACATGCAACTTACTTGCATCCCAAAAAGGAGCCTTTAGAAGGGAAGATTAACCTACGACTATGGTTTAGAGGTTTTCTCAGCCCTACTGGACTAGTGAGTACTGAGAATACTGTAAATTTGTCTAGGTCTATCAGTCTTACTTACTTAAAGGTAGTACGTTGGCATAGCTATGTTGGCGCACATCAGTCATTTACTTATAGACGATAAACATCCTTTAAGCACGTACTAATGGTAGCCTTACAATCCCTTAAAACAAAGCTTAAAACTTACTTAGCACGTTTCCATTCTTATAGAAAATAACGCTTTTACTTTTGAATATAATACATACTAAATTGGAATAGTTATCCCATGGAATCATACTTGTCAAAGCATAACATAATGGTCACACACTAAAACATGCTAAATATATTTTAATGAAACCATTTCAATGCAATCCTTTGATTAAAATAGCTAAAACAAGCTTTATTATGCAATTTTATAAAATAATGCACTTAGTGGGATCTCCTTACGTATTTCATAAATCCATAAGCTTAATAAAGCATATATAATGACTTTAAACCAAAACATGTCAATTTGCATGAGAGTGCAGTTTTCAGCACAAAACATAATAGGGGATCAATCCTGGGAAGCAAGAGGATTGATCTTAAAGTGGCAGAATGCTTCTGCCTTTCAAAAACTAGCATGGTGATCAATCCTATGAAGCAAAAGGATCAATCCCTCATAGCTCGAAAGCATTTTTTTTTTTTTTTGGAAATTTATGATGAAAGATTGGTCCTTTGCCTTAAGGGGATTGATGAAAGCCAAATATGCATTTTTTCTTAGTTTTTTAAAACACAAACATAACAAAACCTTCTTAAACGTAACATACATGCTTAAAAACAATTGTACCCATGTCTTTACATGTAATCCCTTACCTCTTGGCAATGCAACACTTAATCTTGGTTCTATAGCACCAATTCTAGACTAGGAAATGCATTTATGATGCCTAACTCCCTCCAATGAGTTTTTTAGTTGCAATGCCATGCAAACAAGTCTTTATCATCATCAACTTACTGGCTTAGACCTTAACATAACTTAAACATCAATCAAAACCCATTGAATCACTTAATTCCTCTAATTTGTTGCTTAACAAACTTAACTTTAATGCTCCAATAGGCTGTTTTTTACTATCAAAGGGCCATAATTCATACCACGTAACTTTTACATTGTCATAAACATCATATTAGCCTAAATTGGAATCCTAACTTCCATTTCATCATTAAAGTCCTATTTACTTATCGTATCACTTACTTGTTTCTGATCACAAATTCTACATACATACCATATATGCATTCTAACACTAAAACTTTAAGGATTAACACCTTAAACACAAAATCATTCTTACCTTATCCTCCTTCTTTGCCATAAACCCTAGCTTAAACCTCTAATAGTATTGGTTGCAATACAACTCATAAAACATGTTAAGGACCTTTGGGTTAACATAAATATTCAGAGATTTAAAGATTTGAGCTTTCTCTCTCTAGCTTACCTTATGGAATCAAATCTTATCTTTAACTTTTAGACCTTCAAACATCCATCATTAAGCTCCGAAATAGCATATGTTGATGAAAGGGTCAAGATGAAGGTTTAGTTGAAAACCTAAAAGGGTGATTCTTCTTTCCCTATTTCTCTTTGTTTCTTCTTCTTTCTTTCTTTTTTTTCTCCTTTTACTTTTTCCTTAGGGCCAAAATTGCAAAAGTGAGGAGAGAGGGCACTATTTAGTCGGGCTAAAAAAGCCTGACTGAGAGTAGGTAGAGTTAAGGGATCAATCCTTTGCTTAAATGGATCGATCCCTCTTTGGTATTTTAACTCCAAAAGCATTTTGCTAAATGAAGATCGATCTTTAGGAGGAGAGGATCGACATTTAGGAGAACGGGATCGATCCTATATAGGCAGTAACCTTTATTTGACTTATTTCGGGTTTAAATTCAATTAGGGAAGTTGGTTATTCATCCATACACTTATCTAAACCCGAAACATGGAATCTTCTTTCCTTAAATCGATTCGAATCATATTAATACGTTTATCTAAACTTTAAATAGATCCTTAATCTTACAAATACCATTCACTTCATTCCATCAAATGAACCTTAAACTTAATACACTTAAGGTTTTCAAATTGGATACAAGGGAAATTGTGACTTTTACATCTTTCCCACCTTATTTGGTCCTCCAAATTTATCAAGCTCATTAGAATAGATGGGGTACTTTTCATTCATCAAGCTCTTTAGCTCCCAAGTAGCTTCCTCGTAAGAGTGGTATTGCTAGAGAACCGTCACTTGACTTCAACCTCAACACCTTATCCTTTCTATCCACTATCCGGATCGACTTTTCGTCATAGTTGAGATCCTTCCTAATATCTAATGGCTCATACTCGATAATGTGGGAAGGATCTAGGTGGTACTGTCATGACCCAAATTACCTAAAAATCAGAGTAAATTTTTCTCTTTTTCGATTACTATTTAATTCTTACCTTTCTCTCATCGTGACCATCTTACCAAACAGTTGGGCTATGATTCAGTGTTAGTCACCTCTCGCCTATTTACCATTCCATTTCCATAATCACATTCACATATCAGAGTTTACTATCTTTTGACTTTAACTAAATACATACACAATGGTATTACATCACCTTTCATCCCCGACATCATATCCATTTACAATATTGTGCATTACATATTTAGATACAAAACTATACAAATGTGTATACCTATCTCTTGATGGGAAGCAGCGGATACCAAGATTGCAAGTCCTTAGCCGCTCACTAACTACTGCGAGTGCTCTTAAAAGATGAGAAAATAAGGGGGTGAGCAAACCACACGCTCAGTAAGGCAATTATGCAAGTAAGTAGATAGTTCCACTATGTACATGCTCATAATGCCATGCCCTTAAAATCCATTTCTTTTCATTAAAATCTCAAGCACAAAATCATGTATGTCATCAATGACTTAGTTTATAAAACTGTTCGTGCATATATAAATCAAACTACTTATGCATCAATGGCATTTTATGTGACATCATTAAATCATACTTAGCATGAGGTAAATCAAGATCATGCCATGTAAAACAAATTATGAGAAATAATTCTTTTAATGAATTTATCCTTTAAAGTATGGAAAACTCATCATGCTACTTCATTTAAATCATTTAATTAAATCTGCAGTATAAAATAACCCAAGGGGTTAAGCATCTCATAAATCAATTCGTTATAAAATTCTCTGAAAAATCTAGCATGATAGTAGTAAAGCACATTTCAGTGAAAATCATAAAATTGGGGGCCTGACCCCTCCCTCGGGTCTACCCTGGTCTATCGAGACCACAAGTTATATCATATGAGACATGTAGGTGACTATATCAGTAACAACAAGGACTATGGCTATAACCTACTGATCCCTGACAACACAGTACCTAGTGTGAGGGGATCACACCTGAAACAGGAGGTGGGTCGGTCCTACCCCCAAGAACAGCATAACATCAGGATTGCGAGGGCAAGGCTTACTGCCTCGTGGCTAATGCCACTCCACTCCAACAATCCCCACGGTACAGCGCACTCCAGGTGACATACAAGGTACAACGTACTCCGTGAACCCAAGCTCAGTCAGGGGTGCCTGCAATAGGTCTTATCCACCCATACCATCTTTGTCTCAGTATGCACGTGTGAGCATATCATCTCACTGTGACACACAGTCTACAGGAGGCTCCAACACGGCTATATGCATGTCATATAAATCCCTATGCGAGCAAAGCTCTAGCACGGCTCCATGCATATTCATGATATCAAAAAATCTCGTGCGAGCGAAGCTCTAGCACGGTTTCATAAAAATCAGTAAAATCTGCGTACGAGTAGTACTCTAGTACGTCTTTAAAATGAGTTATAAATCCATATAAAACTTCGTGTGAGCAAGCTCCAGCACGGTGTTATGCATCAATAAATCAAATCTCGTGCGAGTTACACTCCAGCACGACTTTATGCATAAATAAATCAAATCTCGTGCAAGTTACACTCCAGCACAGCTTTATGCAATTAAATCGATTAAATCACGTACGAGCAAGGCTCCAGTACGGCTTTTATGCAATTATCATATCAAAACAAGATGCGAGCTAAGCTCCAGCATCTCTCATGCATGTCAAATCATTAAAACTAGTGCGAGCAATCGCTCCAGCACCTTTTTATGCATTTTAGTCAAAACAGTCAAAACCGTCAAAATCGTCAAAATAGTCAAAACAAGGTGCGAGCTAGGCTCCAGCACCTCTCATGCATTTCTCAATAATAAAAATCAGTGTGAGCAACCGCTCTAGCACATTTCATGCATATGATGTCACACAAGTTGGTGCGAGCAACCACTCAAGCACATTTTATGCACACTCACAAACTCAGATGTAGTGTGAGCTATGCGCCAGCACTATCTGTTTCCATATAAACTTGATAGTTGGCCCATTTTCCAAATAATTTTCATTTATAAATCTTAATAACACTTATATAGTGTTATATTGTGAAATTTATGCTAATACTGGCCAATCTATCGATTTGCTTTGCTTAAAAACCAAGAAAATTCCTTAAATCAGAAATTACTTAAATCATGCATTTCATGCATGTCATGTTTTCACCATCCTTAGGTGAATTTCTCTCAATAGGGGTAAAATAGTCTTTTTCTATTTCGAGTCCTTAAAACTTTAAACTATTTTTAGGACCTTTATACAATATCAGTGTATACATACATATTCAGTGTATACAAAAGCTATTAAAGTACGCGTAGCTACCTCTAGCTACTCACACAATTCACTTACCTCATTTTTCTGTACAGTCTGACCTTTACACTGATGTCTCGTCACGCAGTCTGATTTGCTCCGAATCTAATCTCCGAAACTGCGGATAAATATTCATCAAGTCAAATACAATACAATTAATTGTATTTCATATTTTTTGGGCTTAATTTAAATCATTGGGCCCGTTTATCCATATTGGGCCCAATTGCACCATAATGGGCCTTAATCAACCTTAAGCCCGTTTTCCACTTATTATTCACATTATCGAGGCCTATTGGGCTCATTGGGCCCATCAGTATTTATTGAGCCTCATTCTAAATTCTCGGATAGCTTAATGAACTATTTACGACAATATATCTCTAATTCCAGAATTTAATTCATTTAATGCGAAAATTAAATCTGTAATTTATGCGGTAAATTCTAACATGCATAACGATGCAATGTTATCGTAAATAAGGGTTACTTACCTGAGATTCCATGATAGTACGTAAATCGAAGCTGTCTCGAGCTCTCATTCTACGTCAATTGTCGAGCTACAAAATTTTATATTTTTTCGGGTCAATTTTCAGTCGGATATTAATCAAATTAAATATTTTGAAATTTAAATCGGTCAATTTGACCTCTTACTAACTTACCCGTAGCTCGATTACATCACTGGAATTTTTTCCCAATTTTTCTCTTTTTCTTTTTCCATTTTTTTCTTCTTTTTCCTTTTCTTTTTGGCTGAACCGGTTCGGTCCGGTTCAACCCGGTTCTGTCACGACCCAAATTCCATTCTCTTTAACCGAAATCACTGAAAATTTTTCGCGTTTTACTGTTACCTTGCCCGGTCGTGAACTAAACTCACCACACACTGTTGGGCTGTGAGTCAATAATAACACCACATCTCATTCATTCTCAATTAATTAAAACGATGCCATACATGTGCATTTAATCGTGTACTATACGAATACATGTTTTACTGACATCTACATCCCCCATAAGTACAACTCAAAAGAATACTGTGCTTTTACATTGTTTAGATACAAAAAGAATCACTGTGTATATACCTCTTAGCGATGGAGATGCAGCGGAGTCCAAAATAATACGCCTCAGTCCTCACTGGGCTACTATGCACGCTCTGTAGGGGGGAAAATAGAGTGGGATGAGCAACCACACGCTTAGTAAGGCAATAATGCAAGCATGGTAGATAACTACTCTATCTACATGCTGATAGTGTTATGCATAAATCGTTTATAGTAGGAGCATGAGGAATAAAACTATGCCATGTGAATATACATATATATCATGTATCAAATCATGTGCATTTGCATATAAAATATGGTAGAGACATCATGTATAAAACATCTCATGCTCAATCTCATTTAAATTCATAAAAGGGCAATTCATTTAGAAACTTCCTTTTTGAACCAACAACATAACACCACCAAATCAACTCACAAACCACAACCACATTTACATTCCACAATTCACGCATGTGTATAAATCTAGGTCACTATATCAGAAGTGCCTATGTGAATCATTACATCATAAATCATCCCAGACCACACGCATCCAGGTGTGCGGGGTATCATGCTGGCACGAAGATGAATTATCCCTCGCCAGACTTTCTCATCACATAACCATCATGCGGTACATCGTACTCCATGTGATATACACGGTACATCGTACTCCGCAACTCATATCATGATTGGGGGTGCCATTCCTAGGTCTTATCTACCCCATACCAAGAGTTTTCCATATTCCGTGAAGGAGAGCCTTCCTGCCGAACAGAGCCTCCCCGCCTAACAGAGCCTCCCTGCCTCCTCGGGCTTAAGGATGTTAGCTTAAGGATGTAGGGCTTAAGGGTCCTTTCCGTAAGAGAGCCTCCCCACCGAACAGAGCCTCCCCGCCTAACAGAGCCTCCCTGCCTCTTCGGGCTTAAGGATGTCAGCTTAAGGATGTAGGGCTTAAGGATCTTACCTTTACCATACCCATGTAGGAGAGCCTCCCTGCCTAACAGAGCCTCCCCGCCTCTTTGGGCTTAAGGATGTTGGCTTAAGGATCCCACCGTAAGAGAGCCTCTCTACCAAACAGAACCTCCCCGCCTAACAGAGCCTCCCTGCCTCCTCGGGCTTAAGGATGTTAGCTTAAGGATGTAAGGCTTAAGGATCTTACCCACTTTCACAACCCTATACGAATCCCATTGTACAAGCTTGTGCGAGTAAAGCTCTAGCACGACTCATGCATCATGCATCCTCTCATAAAGAGGCGCGTACGAGCATAGCTTTAGTACGATTATACTCATAAGATAACCATTCACAATCCACGTACGAGCAGAAGCTCCAGTACGATTTATAAACATCATCACAATTCGATTTCAAAGTGCGAGCTAAGCTCAAGCACGTTTCACACAAGTGAAAACATAGAAATCTCGCGCGAGCGAGGCTCTAACGCTAATTATATCACATACACGCGATAGGCGGCTTACATGCATTCAAAACATTCATAATATGCTTAGTGCCTAGTATGGGCTATGTCACAACATCATTCAAGTACCAGCCAGCCTATCCTTTTATTTGCTCAAATCAAAGCATTGTGTTTTGTAAAAGCATTCAAAACACATGATTTATGCAATTATTAGCCTTACTATCCCTTTTCCATAACATCCACTTCAAAACCAAAACCACGCATATACCCATCATCTTTCACAAATACCATCAACATTTATTTGAGCAATTCATGCATTTCATACAACACCTAATATTCACCCAGTTCAAAATACGAGCAGCTATCTCTATATACTCACAAAATTCCCTTACCTGGAAATCGCGATGCGTGATTCCACTTCCTTAAGCTGCTTACTCGTACGATTCGGTTCGCCTTCAATGAACTCTTCGGGGCTGCACAAAATCGTATCCCGCATTATACTTGACCCATATATTGCAACCCTTGTGCTTGCTATAGTCAATTTAATCTATAGCCTCTATTAAAGCTTATTTGGCCTCGTTTCATTACTTTATCCATAACTCGAGTCTATGGATTTTCTTAGGCCTATTAACTTATTCAAAATCGATATCAAATCGATGTAAAGCTCATAGCGTTCATATTCCATGAATCCCCTCACTATGGCATTTATTTCATCACATGCATATCCATTTTCACATTTCTTCCAACCCACCATGTAATTCCATCTAACCATTAAAAATCATAACATTATCCCAATGACAACTTTAGTATGCCATAAACCATAAGTTCATTCAATCCCACATATCCTCACATTATACCCATTTTAGATTTCTAGGTCACACCAATTTCACAACATTCCTAAGTAGTTTATCCATCAATACTTCTATTAATCAACTCCAAAATCAATTAAATAGCTAATGCATTTGGATTGAAGTGTTAGAATCTTACCAATATGATTTCTCTTCTTGCTCCAATTGGTAATGCCCTCAACTCCTTCAATTCCAAAAATGGGAAAATGCCCTCTCACTATGTTGTTCTCCTCTTTGATAGGAACAACTTTGCCTCTAATGATCTCTCTCCAAATCTCACTGAAAATGGCTGATTTTAGAGAGGGAAAGTTGGGTTTTTAGGGTTGAAATTGTAAGGTTAAGTGTTTTCCGAGATTTCCAGATTTTTCAGCTCTCCTTATATAGAAATGACTTGAGGAGATCGATCTGGTCCAAGAGGAGATCGATCTGGTCCCTTAAAATTCCTCTTTTTCACGACCTTTTTTAAGCCTGAGATCGATCTGTCGAAGCAATGAGATCGATCTGTTGAGGCATGAGATCGATCTGTCGAAGCATGAGATCGATCTGGTCCCAAACAGAGAGCTAAGGAGATCGATCTGGGTGCTTGGGGATCGATCTTTCCACTACAGAATGCTTGAGAGATCGATCTGGCTCCATTGGAGATCGATCTGCTCAATTCTTTCGCCCAAATAAGATCATTCTTGCTCTTCCAGATCGATCTCTCATCCTAGGAGATCGATCTGGACCTCATGTTTTCCAGATTTCCTGCAGTTTCATTGCTGCAACTCATACCAACACACCTTCAATCTATTGCCATGGCCATTTCCTCATCCATCCACCTCTATAACTTGAAAATGGCATCCATTCATACCTTATGCACATTGAAACTTGTGTGCATTCATTGTATATTCAAAGGTATGCAACATAAAACCAAATGGAAGTATAACTCCATTCCATTTTACCACACTACTCATTTTGAGTCTCAATCACATCCATCACTTGCTAGAACACATTTCTCCGTATTCATACTCAATGAAACTTGTATGTACGTTACAACTTATATTACACATACATACATTGAATCCATGGACTTACATCAATCATACTTTACATTACAAGTCCATTCATATTATTTGATCCAATTACACATATTACCCTTTTACATATACGGGGTCTTACAGGTTCAAACTGATTCGGTCCAGCGGTTCAACCTGGTTCGACAGGTTCAGGGCTTCACCAATCGATTCTTCGCCGGCTTCCGCCGCTAGCAGCTCAGTCGGGTCATCCGATGCACGGATCTGGGGTCAATTTCGTCCAAGATGGTCAAAAAATGGCCGGTCCGACCTCTTCTCTCCTCGCCGTCGATGCCATTTCTTTTTCTCATTATTTGTCAGCGCTAGCCGTGGTCCCACCGGCCGATTCAGCAGCTGATCGGCCGATCTAGGCGTGGGCCTCCTTCGGCTGGCGGTGGCCGGGCTTGAATCGACGCCGGTCGCTGGGAAATTCTCTTCCCCTCTCGGTTCTCTCACTTCCCCTCTCTCGGTCGTCGTTCGCCACCGTTCGTCGAATTGTTCGGGTTGTGGTGGCTCGGCTGGGCTGCCGATGATGGCCGCCCCTCGGCTGGGCCTCCGCCGATCACCGGTGAGGGAGAAGGGAAGCTCGGCTTCCGTTTGTTTTCCCAGAAATCGCAAAACGTGATTTCTTTTTTTTAATTATTATTTATTTATAGTTTATTTTAATATTATTTTAATTAATTAAATATTATTATTTTTACCAAAATATCTAAAAAAATTATATTTAATTCATTTAATCAATAAATGAATTTATCAGTCTGATTTTGTCTTTTTGGTATATTTTTTGATATTTTCGAGATAATTTTTCGAGGTTAAAATTTCGGTTAATTCCTATAAATTCATATCTTGATCAATTTAACCTGAAATTTAATTATTTCTTCATTATTGATCAAGATTTCTCAATCCCATATTTTTAATTAAATTTTCTTGTCACGATAAATACCGAATTTTAATTTTTTGATCGTTTTACCCTTGCACGTGTTCGGGACTACCATTTCAATCCTTCATTTGATTTTTTTTTATCATTTCGTGTTTTGAATAAAATCAAGTCTTACAATCTCCCCCACTTAACAAATTTGGTCCTCCAAATTAGAACCAAATCAAATGGGTCCATACACAGCTCCGGATATGTCTATCGCATCATACTCTTTAATTCTCATGTGACTTTTTTCGGAGTGTAATACTACCAACATACTTAACTAGGGAGATCACCTTAAATCTCAACACCTTCTCCTTTCGTCTAATACCCGAATCGAATTTTCGAACATACGTTACATTGAGCTAAGCTGTTGGAGCTCATATTCGATCACACATGCTGGGTTCAGATAGTATTTCCGAAGCATCAAAAGATGGGACACATTGTGGATGCCTGCTAATTCAAGTGGTAACGCCAACCTATAAGCCTTATCTCCCACTTTGTCCAATCTCTCAAAGGATTCACTCTAACGAAACTCAATTTACCTTCTTTTCGAATCTCGTTATGTTCTTAGGACATGTAACTGCCATAATACTGATTCACCCTTGGTGAATTCCAATGGTTTCTGTCTCTTGTCAGCATAGTTTTTCTATCTGCTCTGAGGTGTTCTTAATCTCTCACAAATCAACTGAACATCCTTAGAGGTTTGTCTTACCAATTCAGAAACAATTCTCTATCTGTCACCCACTTCTTATCCAAGTCGGGAAACAACTCCCTACGGCCATACAATGCCTCATATAAAATGTTATCCCGATACTCAAGTGATAGCAGTCATTATTGGTGAATGCGATTAGTAACAACTGATCATCCCAGGAGCTTATAAAATCAACGGTACACACTCTCATCACATCCTCCAGAACTCGTACAGTCCTCTCTGACCGACCATCTGTCAGAGGACGAAAAGCTGTGCTAACACCCAATCAGGTTCCCATAGCTTCCTGAAAAATATTTTCAGAAATGGGAAGTAAAGCGGGAGTCCCTATCTGATATCATGCTCACTGGAACGCTACATAATGTTTCAAAATTTTCCATGCACATAGTTCCGCATACGCACTTAGAGTATCTGGGGATTTTCATAACTAGAAGGTGGGTAGACTTAATCAATCTATCGACTATCACCCAGATAATCTCGTGATTCATTCGGGTCCTTTATAACCCATCACAATATTTGATAATTCTATTTTTTTATAGAATTATTTGTGCTTAAACTCCTAATTATTTATTTAATCCCCATATTATTTTATTAATAATCCCCTTTATTTAATTAAAATTCTTTAATGTGCAGATAAATTAAATCCGGATGAAACTCAGTCGTTTTAGTCAAAATTGGGCTGAAATCGGGCTAAAGGAGACTGGACCACTTCTAATTTGTAGATCGAGTCATCAGTCATCTGGACACGCGTGATGCCAGGTGTCCGTATTTTATTTACTCTGAAACGATAAGATCGAAGGACACCGTGCCAACCCTCTGGAAGACACACGCCGGGCCACATCGCACAGCTAATTGGACAAAAAGACTGATGACGTAGAAATATCTACTCTACAGCAAATCAAATGAAGACAAGTGGCCAAACAATGCCAACTCATCTAGGATGAAAATTTACCATTGTACCCCTATGTTTGTATATAAATAGAATGTGATGGCAATTGAAAAATGAAGTAGTTTAGGGTAGAAGTAGAAGTAGAAGTAGGAGTAGGGTAAGCTAGAGTAGAAGCTAGGGTAGAAGGTAGCTTAGGTTAGAATAGTTTTAGAATAGTTTCCTTTGTTTTTCATTAAAACTTTTTCGTTAAGTATTTTCTTTAGCCACCATTGTTACTATTATCATTTTTTTACTGTTCATGAAAAATTTTGTTTTTATTTTACGAAACGTTTTTATTTCTTTCCTAGTTCTGAGTAGTATGTTATGGTGGCAGTCACCGTTTTCTTTTCGTCTTTGTTTTATTCAAAGTTCCAATCTCTTTTATTTTGACATTTTTATTTACTGCTCATTTGACTATTGTTCTTTCAAGTTCTTAAATCAATACTTATTTTTACTATCATCGTGTTTGGATTTAGCAACCTAGGACTATGGGGGCAATTCTCGGTGGTAGGTTTAGAGAAATAAAAAGGGGTAACTTAAGGAGGCTGTATTATTGTCCTATGCTTCTCTTCCTCTCTTACACCGTTGAGAGCCATTTAATTTTTTTTTGTTTTAACTAAGCAATATATAGATTTATAGTAACTTCCATGAATGATTTGTGAAACTCGTTTCTTTGTAGCTTTTCTCTGTTATTAACCTCTGAGTTTATGTTATTCAGCTTCATTTGTGGGTATAATTTTTATGTTGGTTTAAATGATAGTTGCTGGTTAGAGAGAGCTATAAGGTTCTTGTTGAAGGCAGAAGTTATTCCCAATTTCTTCGTTATTTTCGAGCCCATTCGGTTCTAGGCAGGTCTGTGCAGCAGTGAACTAGCTAAAATAACTGCTAGTGAATGTTGAAGTAGGTGGGACGGTTGTCGTGTGATACATTGCAGAACTGGGATTACTCATGGCCGTGGATAGGAACTAGAAATCTCCTCTGTTATGCTCTGTTTCATGTGTTATTCACTGTTCATTTTAATTTTTCTGGTTTTGTGCATTTTTCCATGATGACTGATGCTTTGGTTATTGATGATGTGATAATAGTTTGATCAGCTGCTGTTTGTTTTTTTTGTTTTACCAGTTAGTTTTAGATCCAAAGTTTTGTTCTAGGATGCTTCGTTTGCAAGACTGAGTTGTGGTTGTTGTGTTGCTCTTTGGAGGCATCGTTTAGAGGAGCCGCATCGGTTGAACGAATGTTGTACAGACGTTGGAGGTGGTACTTGAGTGTTGTTGGCAACAGCTTGCAGGGAGAACGAAGCAGAGCTGCTGTGCAAGGGATACATAGCCAGGACGTGGGCGGTAGATGATGTGCGTGACTAGCTGAGTACTGCTAGGACTGAAGCATCTCATGGGTGCTACTGGAAATACAAATCGAGAAAGAGGAAGCAGTATGCAGATTGCATGTAAAGGTCATCACCTAGGAAGCAAAGTGTATGTGCAGAGACGTATGCTAGCTGGGCAGAGAACTGCTATGTTCTATGTTGTTGGGACGCGGGCAGGACTAGCAGAGGATGAACAGCAGCTGATGCAAACCTGGACAGACCGGGAGCGAAGCAGAAAGCAGACCGAGAGTGCAGGACACACCTGGAGCCTGGAGCAGCAGCAAACCAGGAGTGCAGGACATGCTGGAACAATTACTGAAGAAGACATGTGCAGTGCAGACAGCAGGTGTGGAGCACAGCAGGAGCAGAGGCACAGAACCGAGAATAGCAGGGAGCAAACCGAGGACAGTGGCCTGGAGCAGAAGCAGCAGACAACAGGCCTGGATGTGCGCTTCAGCAAGCAGACCGAGAGTGCAGCACAGCACCTGCAGATGGCAAACCGAGAGCAGGACAAAATCCTGCTAAAGAATAGAGTGAACAGTGCATCCAGTCGAGACCACTTTGTTGCAAATTGGGCAAGGCTGCATTTGGCAGCATCACATTATCTCATTTTCACTTCATGTTTTTATGTTAATGGTTTAATGTTTTAATTGTTAGTTTAGGTATAGTTTTAAATCAAATTGTAGGCTAGTTTCTTTGGTACTTTAATTGTTAGTTTTAATTTTGATAATAGTTGATTTCTTTTAGGATTTAGTGTTAATGTAGAATTTATATGTTGCATTTAGGATTAATTTAGATTAAATTTAATTACATGCATTTTTATTTAAAGTTTGTTTAAGTTCTAGTTTAATTAATTTTATTGCTTTATTTTCATTTTTTCATTTTATTTTAACTGCGTTAATTAGTTTTAACTGTTTTAATTTTCTTTTATAGGTATTTTTTTAATTGCGTGGAGCTTGGTAAGTAAATCTCAGCTCGGTTTTATTTTCTTTATTTTTTAATGTTTATTGTTTTCAGTACGTTTAATTAGCCTTAGTAGATCACCAACTTAAATTTCATAATTTGCTAAGATATACTTAGGGTAAGATTAATTGGTAGTTAATTAGGCTAATCAACTTCTCTGTGGGACAATAACTTGGGACTCAAATCTCATTATTACTTGTACGACCCGTACACTTACGGATAATACCCTTAGGGCGTGTCAATATTCATGGTGACTTGCTCCCATTTCCATATCGATATAGGTAGAGGCTGCAATAATCCTACAGACTTCTCGTACTATACCTTACTCTGCTGACATATGAGACACTTTACTACAACTCTACAATGTCTCTTTTCAAACCTGACCACTAATACCCTTTTCAGAGATTTCGATATATTTATTACTTCTCGGATGCACTGTATATCCTAAAGAGTGAGCTTCTAACAATAACACTATTTTATCAACTGTGGTCCTGGAGAGCACTTATACTGTCTTTGAACCTCTGTAAGTCATCATCACTCACTGTGAACTCTGTCACTATACCCTTCTGAATCTAACCCACACTATCGACACCATGCCGATCATCACGCTAAGCCTGGCAAATCTGGTCACTCAAATCCAATTCTAACCTCAAGCTAGCTGTCACAAAATCACCATCATCATCAGAAGGGATCACATCACTACTGAGGCTCACAACTGCTCTAACAGCTCACACTCCTTAACCATCGTATGTGATACCATCTCGAGGCTCTTTCTGTTCCAAGCATCAGTCATTACATTAGCCTTTCCTGGGTGGTACAATTTTCTCAATCAAAATCTTTCAGAAGCTCTAACCCTCTTTGTTATCTCATATTCTACTCTTTCTGTGAAAACAGATACTCGGAGCTTTTATGATCAGTGCATACCTGAAATTTCTTACCATTTAAGTGGTGGCGCCATACTTTTAGTGTAAATGCTACGGTTGCCAACTCTAAATCATGGGTCGGATAGTTTCTCTTATGGTCCTTGAACTAATTGGATCCATAAACGACTATCTTCCCATTTTTCATCAATACACAGCCCAATCCTTATGTTGAGGTATCCATACACTGAAACCTCTTGAGCTGTTGGTTATGGTGAGAATAATTACGGTAGTCAGTTTATTACTTCAATATACCAAAACTCACTGAAGCTACATTCATACTTATAATCCCACTCGTATGAAATCTTTTTTCCAAATGATACGTATTAATTGAGCAGCCCATTTCGAGAAACTCTCAACACCTCGTCTATAAGACAGTTTCCTGTTGCTACTCATGCTCTTCCCTGGATTTCGAATACATCGAAATATCATCACTAAAGATGACAACCAAACGGTCCAGGTAAGGTTTAAATACCTCATCGTAGTTGAGTTCCACTAAATATTTCAATCACCCATATCCTTGACCTATGTACGCATAACCGTATAATGTCATTTCAAAATCACTTTCGTTCAAGATACTAACCCACATCATTTCCTTTTTCTTATATTAACGACTTTTATAAAATTTTAATTTTTAAACCTTCATGATTAATCGAATTCTATCAGTAAAGGTACCCAAATTTTAAATGTATATATATTACGACTGTCGATTTCAATTTATAGGTTATATGTGGGCTTCTAGACGCTGTCAAGTCTTCAGGCGGGGAGGTATTTTGAAATACCTTTATTAACTCTCAAACTTGACCACATGGACTGGGTGTAGATATATCCTCCCCTTATCCTTGGTCGCAATTCATATTCACCACATATCGCTTAATCCAAATTACTTTACATATCAAAGATATTCTTACATTGCATACGCCTCTTATTCCAATATATCTCGTATTCAGGATCTATCACATCTCAAAACTTATCTTCTTTCATATATAACTTATAACAAACTCTTTCATTACTTATTAAAACTTACAGTACACTTTTCAGGGGTGAAAACATCACTATCTTAGGATAGCAATCTAAACATCATAGTTTGCAGCCGAATTAATCTATTCTTAAATATTAGTTCAAAATTATTCATATTCCATTAAATAAAATCGGCTGACGTATCCTTTTTCCCCCTATTTTCAACTTATAATCCCTATACCCACATTCAGTTAGTGAAAATCAGCTAACTATCATCATCTTGCTTAAGGGTACAAGCTTCACATCTTTCACTAGCTTATAAGCAACTGAAGGCGGTATGAAAAAATGCGTGACACCAGGATTAATTAAAATAATTACTTCATTATTCACAACCAGTGTGGTATCTTCCACCACATCAAATGAAACATCAGTAGTGTCCTGGTCCAAGGCATACACTCACCCTCATCTAACATCTTATTTTCGTGGTAACTACCACATATTCTACACTGTTTACACTGCTACACTGCTCACACTGTTACACTACTCTGCAATAGGTCGGAGTCCTCTAATCACAATACCCCTGTCTCTATTTTGGCCCTTACTAGCTTTCCCAATCTCAGAGGCGTGCAACTCATGATCTTATTCATACAACTATAGTCTACGCACTGCCTCAACATAGGTAGTGATATCTAACGGGGCCAATCGGACTCTAATTGACAATCTGAGCCCTTCCATGAACTTTCAGATATTCCAACTCTTATTGTTCATAGTGTCGGGGTCATATCTGCCTAGGAATATAAACTGAGTTTCATACTCGTTAATCAACCAGTTCCTCTGGGTCAGAGTAAAGAATTTTAACTGTAATTTCCTTTAAGCAGTGTCCGGGATATTCTGTCACCGGAATACATCTAGAATTATGTTCTCATGACCATTCTGGATGTCTAACTCTTAAGGTGGGTTGAGCGGACTTCCACCAATGCTTCGACTTGCCCTCAAATCTCTTGCATACTCTGAGCAATTAGCTCCCATAATATTCTCCACACTCCGCTCCAACCTCGTGAAGCGTATCTCAATACTGTCTGATCTCTCTGTTGGAATCTATCTGATCTCTCTGCCAGACTTTGTGGGGCATACTCAGCATCAGCCTCCACTTCAATCTCATCTTGAGTCTCATGTGACGACTCAGTACGACTCTGTAAGACCCGAATTTATTTAAAAACACGAAATGAATGAGTATTCATGAAAGGAAGTCGGGTTAAATTAATCCCGAACATGTGCAAGGGTAAAACGATCGAAAGATCGAAAGTCGAAATAAATTCGATAAGAAAATTTAATTAAAAATAATGGATTTGAGAATCTTAATCAATAACGAAGAAATAATTAAATTTCGAGTCTAATTGATCAAGATCCGAAATTTTTAAAAATACCGAAAAGTCACTCGGGATAATATCCTGAAAATACGGAGAAATTATACCAAAAAAAGGGTAAAATATAATAAATAAATTAAATAAAATTATTTGAAATAAAGAAATTAATTTTTGTAGATATTTTGAATATTTTGACTAAAATAATGAATATAATAATCATAAATTAATTTATAAATAATAATAAATAAAAAATAAAATAAATAAATAAAAAAGAGAAAGAGAATCAGAAATGGCTCGGGGAGAGAGAAGAAAGAAATGGAAACGAAGCTGAAACTCGAGGAACCAGCCCCGTCTCCGTCGGCCTCACCACCGGACAGCACAGGAAAGCTAACCAGGCGCGGCAGTCGAGCTCGCCGGCACCGGTAGTGGAGAGGAAACGTTGTCGGCGAGGGAGGAAAAGGAAGAGAGAAGCCGAGAGAGGAAAGGGAATTTTTCCCGGCCAACCGGCACCGATCTGGACAACCCGACCACCGCCGAACGTCCCCGAGGCCCAGACGACACGATCGGTGGTGGCCACTACCACCGAAATCGATGAACGGTGCCGAAAACGGCTGAAAAAGGAAATGGGTACCGACGACCGAGGGAGAACAGCTGGACCGGCCACTTTCCGGCAGCCTTGGACGAAACCGAGGCCAGATCCGAGCTGCAGACGACACCACGGAGCTGCTGGCGACGGAAGCCGGTGGAGAACAAGCCAGCAAGGTGATGAACCGATCGAACCGGAGTGAACCGGGCTGAACCGGACCGGTCTGAACCGGGTTTGAACCGGACTGAACCGGTTCAGCCAAGAAAGAAGGGAAAAATGGAGAAAAAGGAAAAAGGGAAAGAATTTTTGGGGATACACCGGACTTCGAGTAAGTCGATATGAGGTCAAAAGTGACCGATTTGAATTTTGGGATATTTATTTAAATTATATTTAATCGAAAAGTAACTCGGGATTAAATATATAATTGTGCAGTTGTAGGACAAAGCCCGAACGAGAGCCGATTGATCTCTGATTTTCGTATCCCGCATCATATTGGGTAAGTATATTTTAATTTCGACAATTAGAATCCTTTAATACGGAGTTTTGATTATTTTACGGAATTTACGGATTAATTCTGTATAAAAGGGATATTAATCGGATTTACAATGTAATTATCATAAATGGTATACGGGCTATCCAATGAGTTTGGAATGAAGCTCGATAATTATTGGTAAGCTGAATGAGCCCAGTAAACCCGAAGAAGGGATTTAAGCAGTATAAATGGGCTGAAAATGGGTCGAGGCCCATTAAGGTGCGATTGGGCCCAATAAGAGTAAATTGGCCCAATTAGTTAAATCGACTATAGTAAACAGGATAATTATATTTATTGGGTTAAATTGACATGATAAATAATTATCTGTAGCCCCAGAGACTGGATTAGCAGCAAATCGGATCGGACGAGCCTCCGATAGTGGAATTTAGATACGCGCTCGACGAGAATCAAGGTGAGGGAATTTTGTAGGTGCATAGAGATACTTATACATATTTTGAGGGGGTTTACAGGGTTTAGAATTTCATAAATTATATAGAAACGAAATAATGATTTTTGCGAAAATCGAGGCATAAGTGAATAAAAGAAAAAGATGATTTTGCCCCTGGGAGTAAAATTTACAAAAGGGGTAGTAAGGCAGATAAATTACATGATTTTCATATTTTGATATTTTATATGAATATCTTGCTTTGGTTTAAGCAAATTTACACATAGGTTGGCTGTTGATTTTATAAATTATACAAAAAGGTACCGGTTTGTACCGATTACGATTTTAAGAGATGTTTTATCAAGATTGAGCCACCTATCATATTTATACGAATAAAAAGAGTGCTAGAGTCTTTCTCGCACTCAAGTTTACTGATTTATTTCTCATGAAAAGCCGTACTGGAGCATTGCTCATACGAGAAATTTGTGTGTGCACAAAATCGTGCTGGAGTTTCGCTCGCACGAGATTTTAGATATCATGATATGCATAGCGTGGTGCTGGAGCTTCGCTCGCACTAGACGTGAGTTGACATGCATATAGTCGTGCAGAAGCCTCCTGTAGACTGTGTGTCCTAGAGAGTTGAGATGCTCGCACGTATACTTTGAGACATGGGTTGGTTATCGACATAGTATTGGGGTGGATAAGACCTACAGCAGGCACCCCCAGACTATGATATGGGTCCACGGAGTACGATGTACCGTGTATGTCACACGGAGTACGCTGTACCATGCAGTCATGATGACTCTATGATGTTACTTGATATTCTGGAGAGTAGGACTTGACCCCACCTCCCGTTGCAGTTGTAATGCCTCGCACACCGGGATCCGTGTAGCCTGGGATCATAGGGACAAAGTATGGCCATAGTCCTCGATTTTCATACAGTAACCTACATGCCTCACATGATATCATACGGTCTGGATAGACCAGAACAAACCCGATGGAGGGGTAAGGTCCCAATTTATGTTTTTAAACGAAATGCGATTTAATGAATCAAGGTATTCTCGAGAGATGGGTTTAGCCTTGATGTGGTTGTTTTATAATGAAACAAATGAGTTTTAAAGTGATGAGTTTATGATGAAACTAATAAGTTTTAATGTGACGAGCATGAGATGTCATACATGATGATTTTTCCATGTGTGTTTTATATGTCAATTTCATGATTTCTCTTATATGATATATACATACATGTGGCATCGTTTTAGTCTTACCTCATGCTCCAAATACAAACAATTTTATATCATGACATTATCAGCACGTAGATAGTATAGTTATCTACCTGCTTACATTATTGCCTTACTGAGCTGTTTATGCTCACCCTTTCATTTTCCACCCCACAGGGTATATTCAGTAGAAGAGAACGACAGTAGTCATATCCGCTGCTTATTATCAAGATCAGGTATACACATTTGTATAAATTTGTATCTGAACATATAGATGTACAGTACTGTACATGGATGTAATATTGGGGATGTATTTATTTAAAATAAATTGATATGTAAATGAAATATGAAAATGGAATGGTAAATAGGTGAGAGGTGACTAACACCGAATCATAGCCCAACTGTTTAGTAGTGTAACTGTTCACGACGGGTAAGGAAATTAAAAAAGCAAAAAATTTACTCTGATTTTTAGGTAATTTGGATCGTGACAGAAAAGATGGTATCAGAGCTGAGTTGGCCTGATATGAGTCGGTGTTAGTGGTTAAGTAAATTTACATCCCTATGTACTGTGCATTGTTTAGATACAATTGTGTATATCAAGGTGGAACAGCAGCTAAGAATTTAGTTTCGAATGCAAGAATATAGTTTTTCTAAATGATAGCCGCTATGGTAGAGAGGCAAGTACACCTGCTCGAGGCCATAGAGATCGGCCTGAGAGTCGAATAAGTCGTCACATGAGACTCAAGATAAGAGTGAGGTGGAGGTTGATGATGAGCATACTCCACAGGGTCATAGAAAGAGACCAAATAGTATTGAGACACGCTCCAAGAGGATGGAGTGGAGTATAGAAAATATTTCGGAGTTGTTTACTCAGTCTATGCAGGTAGTTGAGGATAGGCAGGGTAAAGCCTAAACAGATGCCTCAGACTATAGAGATTTTCACACCCCTCCGATATATAGCGAAGTAAAGAAGCCAATAGTTGCTAAGGACTGGGGGAATGAGATAGCGAAGTTGTATGGATTCTTTCGATGTATGTCGACTGAGAAGGTGACTTTTAAATACATTTATGTTAGAGGGCGAGACGGAGTATTGGTGAAATTTCGCTCGACCTATCTGAAGAGTTAGACGTCCAAAGTCAACATGAGAAATATTTTTAAATGTATTCCGATGACAGAATATTTTGGACACTACTTAAGGGAAATTACAGGTAAAATTTCTTACACTGCCCATAGTCATTGGTTGATTGATGAGTATGAATCTCAGATTACATCCCTGGGTAAGTATGAACCTAATATTGTAGACAGTGAGAGTAAGAAAGCCCAAAAGTTCATGAAAGGGCTCAAATTATCAATTAGAGTCCGATTAGCTCATTACCTATGTCGAGGCAGTACGCAGAATACAGTTGGGTGAAGAAGATCATGTGTTGCACGCCTCTGAGATTGGGAAAGGTAGTCAGGGCCGAAATAGAGACAGAAGAGAATAGAGAATGACAGAGATGTCAGAGCGGGAAAGAGACCAGTTGGTAAGACATTAGAGCTGATGAGTTACGGGGTAAGATAATTGGTAAGGCCCCAATATATCCAATTTAACACTTATGAGGGGTATTGTGATTGGAGAACCCCGATCTGCTATGAAGCAGTGTAGCAATGTAAGCAGAGTTAGCAGTGTAAACAGTGTAGGATGTGTGGTAGATACCACGGAAGTAAAGGCCTACACCTACACCTTATTAACTAAAATAGGAGTTAAGTGTGGTAAGACGGACCACTTAATTAATGATTGCTCAGAGTTAGGTGAGACTGCCCTACAGAAGAGCAAAGAGATAAAGAAAACCCTATTGGTATCTTTGCACCAAAAAGGGAGGCCACAGCCGAAAAGAAAGGGAAAGTAGGCTGTTGGATGAGGGTGAGTATATGCCTTGGACCAGGATACTATTGATGTTTCATATGATGTGGCGAAAGATACTACACTGGTTGTGAATAGAGAAATAATTATTTTAATTAATCCTGGTGCCACGTATTTAGTCATACCGCCTTCATTTGTATATAAGTTAGTAAAAGATGTGAATACCTACATCCGTGGGCACAATGCCGATAGTTTGTACCCCAATGAAGGAGGGTTAACTAACGAAATAATTATGAAGAAATTATAAGTTGAAAACGGGGGAAGAAGTATAAGTCAGCCAATTTTATTCAGTAGACTATGAATAATTTGAAGTAATATTTGAGAATAAAATTGGTCGGCTGCAAATTATGATGTTCAGAGTTCTATTCTAAGACAGTATTGTTTTACCCCTAGAAAGTATACTGTAAGTTTTGACAAGTAATAAAAGGGGTGCAGCGATTGAAATTAAAGGAGTAAATGAGTGTACTCACAGAATGAGTAATGACAGAGTTGTTATATGTGATATACAAAAAAAGATAAGTTTTGTGATAAATTCTGAATACGAGTTATATTGAAATAAGAGACGTATGTAAGGTAAGAATATCTGTGATACGTGAAGTAAATTTGGATTAAAGCAATTAGTAACGAATATGAAGTGTGACCACATGGACTGATATGTAAAGTAATTGTGGTCAAGTCTGAGGGTTAATAAGGGTATTTCAAAATACCTCCCCGCCTGAAGACTTGACACCGTCTAAAAGTATACACAACTTATAAATTGAAATCGACAGTCGTAATATATAAATTTAAAATTAGGGTACCTTTACGGGTACTATAAGAAATATAGAATTCGATTAATTGTGAAGGTTTTAAAAAAATATAAATTATTAAATTAAAAAAAATTATAAAAGCCGTTAAAAAGGAAATGACGCAGGTTAGTAGCTTGAACGAAAGCGATTTTTAAGGACATTTTACGTTTATGCATACATAGGTTAAGGATATGGATGATTGAAGTATTCAGTAGAAGTCAACTACAACAAGTTAATTAAATTTTACCTGGACCGATTTGTCATCATCCATATTGATGATATTTTAGGGGTATTTAAAGTCCAGGGGAAATTATAAGCAACAATTGAAAATTGCTTTTATAGATGGTTTGTTGAGAGTTCTCGGAATAGACTACTTTATTGACACGTTTAACTTAGAAAAAGTTGTATTTGAATGGGATGATAGATGTAACAGGAGTTTTGGTGTATTGAAGTAATAAACTGACCACCGCATTTATTCTCACCATATCCAACGGATTAAGAGGTTTCTCATGAGTCTATGGATACCTCAAAATAATGAATGGGCTGTGTATTGATACAAAAAGGGGAAGCTAGTCGATTATGAAATTAGGCAACTCAAGGATCATGAAAGGACTATCTGACCTATGATTTAAAGTTGGCAGCGATAGTGGTTGTATTGAGTATATGACACTATTATGTATACGGTGAGAAATTTTAGGTATGCACTAATCATTAAAGCCCCGAGTATTTGTTTTCACAGAAAGAGTCGGATATGAGAAGACATAGTGGGTTAGAGCTTCTAAGAGATTTTGATTGTGGAAATTGTACCACTCAGGAAAGGCTAATGTAATGGCTAATGCCTTGAACAGAAAGAGTCTCGGGATGGTATTACATATAATGGTCAGGGAGCGTGAGCTGATAGAACAGTTGTAAGCCTCAGTAGTGATGTAATCCCATCTGACGATGACAGTGATTTTGTGACAGCTAGCCTGAGACTAGAACCGGATGAGAGCGCCCGGATTTGACAGGCTTAGCATGATGATCGACAGGGTGCCGATAATGTGGGTCAGATTCAGATGGGTACGTGACAGAGTTCATAGAGAGTGATGATGACTTACTGAGGTTTAGAGATAATATAAGTGCTCCCCAGGACCATAGTTAATGAGATAAAGTTATTATCAGAAGCTCACTCTTCGGGATATACAGTGCATCCGAAAAGTAATAAATATATCGAAATCTTAGAAAGGTTATTGGTGGTCAGATGTGAAAAGAGATATAGTGGAGATTGTGAAAAAAAAAAGAAAAAAAAGGTGTCTCGTATGTCAGCAGAGTAAGGTAGAGCAAAAGAAGTTGCAGGGCTATTGCAGTTTTTGCCTTTATCGACACGAAAATGGGAACAAGTTACCATGAATTTCGTGATGGGTTACAGAGGACCCGAATGAATCATAAGGCTATCTGGGTGATAGTCGATAGATTGGCTAAGTCTACCCACCTTCTGGTTATGAAATCCCCAGATACTCTGAGTGTATAGATGGATTTATGTGTAAGAGAGATTGTTGAACAGTATGTAGCGTTCCAGTGAGCATTGTATCATATAGGGATTCCTGCTTCACTTCCCACTTCTGGGAATATTTTTCAGGAAGCTATGGGATCCCGATTAAGTGTTAGCACAACTTTTCGTCCTCAGACAGATGGTCAGTCAGAGAGGACTGTACAGGTTCTGGAGGATATGATGAGAGCGTGTGCCATTGATTTGATAAGCTCTTGGGATTATCAATTGTTACTAATCGAATTCGTCAATAATGCCAGTTGTCACTTGAGTATCGGGATGACTTCAGATGAGGCATTGTATGGCCGTAAGGGTTGTTTCCCCGATTTAGATAAGAAGAAGTGGGTGACAGATAGAAAATTGTTCCCGAATTGGTAAAACAAACCTCTGAGGATGTTCAGTTAATTGTGAAGGATTAAGAACACCTCAGAGTAGATAGACAAGCTATGCTGACAAGAGACAAAAACCATTAAAATTCACCGAGGGTGAATTTATATTGTTGGAAGTTACATGTCCTTAGGACATAACATAAGGACATAACGAGATTCGGAAAGAGATTGGACAAAGTGGGAGATAAGACCTGTAGGTTGGCGTTACTACCTAAATAAACAGGCATCCACAATGTGTCCCATCTTATGATATTTCAAAAATATTATTCGGACCCGATATATGTGAACGGATATGAGCTATTGAAGCTCAATGAAAGTTTAACATATGATTGAAAAATCAATTCGGGTATTAGATGGAAGGAGGAAGTGTTGAGGTTTAAGATGATCTCCCTAATTAAAGTCCTTTGGAGTAGTCACATAAGAGTTAAAGAGTATGATATGTGTGAAATATCCGGAGTGATTTACAGACTAACTTGGTTCTAATTTGGAGGACCAAATTTCTTAAGTGGGGGAGATTTTGTAAGACCCGAATTTATTTAAAAACACAAAATGAATGAGTATTTGTGAAAGGAAGTCGGGTTAAATTAATCCTGAACACGTGCAAGGGCAAAACGGTCAAAAGATCGAAAGTTAGAATAAATTCGATAAGAAAATTTAATTAAAAATAATGGATTTGAGAATCTTGATCAATAACGAAGAAATAATTAAATTTCGAGTCCAATTGATTAAGATCCGAAATTTTTAGAAATACCGAAAAGTCACTCGGGACAATATCCCGAAAATACGAAGAAATTATACCGAAAAAAGGGTAAAAATATAATAAATAAATTAAATAAAATTATTTGGAATAAAGAAATTAATTTTTGTAGATATTTTGAATATTTTGACTAAAATAATGAATATAATAATAATAAATTAATTTATAAATAATAATAAATAAAAAATAAAATAAATAAATAAAAAGAGAAAGAGAATCAGAAATGGCTCGGGGAGAGAGAAGAAAGAAACGGAAACTAAGCCGAAACCCGAGGAACCAGCCCCGTCTCCGACGGCCTCACCACCGGACAACACCGGAAAGCTGACCAAGCGAGGCAGTCGAGCTCGCCGACACCGATAGTGGAGAGGAAACGTTGCCGGCGAGGGAGGAAAAGGAAGAGAGAAGCTGAGAGAGGAAAGGGAATTTTTCCCGGCCAACCGGCGCCGATCTGGACAACCCGACCACCGCCAAACATCCCCGAGGCCCAGACGACACGATCGGTGGTGGCCACTACCACCGAAATCAACGAACGGCGCTGGAAACGGCTGAAAAAGGAAATGGGTACCGACGGCTGAGGGAGAACAGCCGGGCCGGCCACTTTTCGGCAGCCTTGGACGAAACCGAGGCCAGATCCGAGCTGCGGACGACACCACGGAGCTGCTGGCGATAGAAATCGGCGGAGAATCGGCCGACAAGGCGATGAACCGGTTGAACCGGAGTGAACCGAACTGAACCGGACCGGTCTAAACCGGGTTTGAACCGGACTGAACCGATTCAGCCAAGAAAGAAGGGAAAAAGGGAGAAAAAGAGAAAAAGGAAAAAGGAAAAGAATTTTTGGGGTACACCGGACTTCGGGTAAGTCAAAATGAGGTCAAAAGTGATCTATTTGAATTTCAAAAAATTTATTTAAATTATATTTAATCAAAAACTAACCCGGGATTAAATATATAATTGTGCAGTTGTACGACAAAGCCCGAACGAGAGCCGATTGAGCTTCAATTTTCATATCCCGCATCATATTGGGTAAGTATATTTTAATTTCGACAATTAGAATCCTTTAATACAGAGTTTCGATTATTTTACGGAATTTACGAATTAATTCTGTATAAAAGGGATATTAATCGGATTTACAACGTAATTACCGTAAATGGTATACGGGCTATCCAATGAGTTTGGAACGAAGCCCGATAATTATTGGTAAGCTGAATGAGCCCAGTAAACCCGAAGAAGGGATTTAAACAGTATAAATGGGCTGAAAATGGGTCGAGGCCCATTAAGGTGCGATTGGGCCCAATAAGAGTAAATTGGCCCAATTAGTTAAATCGACTATAGTAAACAAGAGAATTCTATTTATTGGGTTAAATTGACATGATAAATAATTATCTGCAGTCCCAAAGACTGGATTAGCAGCAAATCGGATCGGATGAACCTCCGATAGTGGAATTTAGATACGCGCTCGACGAGAATCGAGGTAAGGGAATTTTGTAGGTGCATAGAGATACTTATACATATTTTGAGGGGGTTTACAGGGTTTAAAATTTCATAAATTATATAGAAACAAAATAATGATTTTTGCGAAAATCGGGGCATAAGTGAAAAAAGGAAAAAGACGATTTTGCTCTTGGGGGTAAAATTTACAAAAGGGGTAGTAAGGCAGATAAATTACATGATTTTCATGTTTTGATATTTTATATGAATATCTTGCTTTGGTTTAAGCAAATTTACACATAGGTCGGCTGTTGATTTTATAAATTATACAAAAAGGTACCGGTTTGTACCGGTTACGATTTTAAGAGATGTTTTATCAAGATTGAGCCACCTATCATATTTATACGAATAAAAAGAATGCTAGAGTCTTTCTCGCACTCAAGTTTACTAATTTATTTCTCATGAAAAGTCGTACTGGAGTATTGCTCGTACGAGAAATTTGTGTGTGCACAAAACCGTGCTGGAGCTTCGTTCGCACGAGATTTTAGATATCATGATATGCATAGCGTGCTGCTGGAGCTTTGCTCGCACTAGACGTGAGTTGACATGCATATAGTCGTGCGGAAGCCTCCTGTAGATTGTGTGTCGCAGAGAGTTGAGATGCTCGCACGTATATTTTGAGACATGGGTTGGCTATCGACATAGTATTGGGGTGGATAAGACCTACGGTAGGCACCCCCAGACTATGATATGGGTCCATGGAGTACGATGTACCGTGTATGTCACACGGAGTACGCTGTACCGTGCAGTCATGATGACTCTATGATGTTACTTGATATTCTGACGGGTAGGACTTGATCCCACCTCCCGTTGCAGTTGTGATGCCCCACACACCGGGATCCGTGTAGCCTGGGATCACAGGGACAAAGTATGGCCATAGTCCTCGATTTTCATACAGTAACCTACATGCCTCACATGATATCATACGGTCTGGATAGACCAGGACAAACCCGATGGAGGGGTAAGGTCCCAATTTATGTTTTTAAACGAAATGCGATTTAATGAATCAAGGTATTCCCGAGAGATGGGTTTAGCCTTGATGTGGTTGTTTTATAATGAAACAAATGAGTTTTAAAGTGATGAGTTTTGTGATTAAACAAATGAGTTTTAAATTGATGAGTTTATGATGAAACTAATAAGTTTTAATGTGACGAGCTTGAGATGTCATACATGATGATTTTTCCATGTGTGTTTTATAGGTCAATTTCATGATTTCTCTTATATGATATATACATACATGTGGCATCGTTTTAGTCTTACCTCATGCTCCAAATACAAACGATTTTATATCATGACATTATCAGTACGTAGATAGTATAGTTATCTACCTGCTTACATTATTGCCTTACTGAGCTGTTTATGCTCACCCTTTCATTTTCCACCCCACAGGGTACATTCAGTAGAAGAGAACGACAGTAGTCATATCCGCTGCTTATTATCAAGATCAGGTATAGACATTTGTATAAATTTGTATCTGAACATATAGATGTACAGTACTGTACATGGATGTAATATTGGGGATGTATTTATTTAAAATAAATTGATATGTAAATGAAATATAAAAATGGAATGGTAAATAGGTGAGAGGTGACTAACACTGAATCATAGCCCAACTGTTTAGTAGTGTAACTGTTCACGACGGGTAAGGAAATTAAAAAAAGCGAAAAATTTACTCTGATTTTTAGGTAATTTGGGTCGTGACAGACTCTCGGGCCTACCTTTACGGCTTCGAGCTCGTGTACTCGCCCCTCTGTCATAGCAGCTACCAGTTAATGAGTCTATTCTTGCATTCAAAACAAATTCTTAGCTGTAATTTCATCTTGATATACACAATTGTATCTAAACAATGCATAATACATGGGGATATAAACTTTCTTAACCACTAACACCGACTCATATCAGGCCAACTTAGCTCTGATACCATTAACTGTCACGACCCAAATTACCTAAAAATCAGAGTAAATTTTTTACTTTTTCGATTATTATTTAATTCTTACCTTTCTCTCATCGTGACCATCTTACTAAACAGGTAGGCTATGATTCGGTGTTAGTCACCTCTCACCTATTTACCGTTCCATTTCCAAAATCACATTTACATATCAGAGTTTACTATCTTTTAACTTTAACTAATTACATACACAATGGTATTACATCACCTTACATCCCCGACATCTGATAGGCCCTAAGGGTATTTTTCGTAAGTGCACGGGTCGTACAAGTAATAATGGAATTTGAGTCCCGAGTTATCGTCCCACAGAGAAGTTGACTAGCCTAATTAAGTACCGATTAATCTTACCCTAAGTATATCCTAGCAAATTATGAAATTAAAGTGGGTTATCTACTAAGGCTAATTAAAAATACTGGAAAGCAATAAAATAATAAGAACTAAAGGAAATAAAACCGAGCAAAATTTACTTACAGTACTCCGAGCAATTAAAAGCAAATAACCTACAAAAAAATTAAAATAGTTAAAACGAATTAACGCAATTAAAATAAAATGCAAATACAAAAATAAAGTAATAAAACTAATTAAACTAAAATTAAACAAGCTTAAAATAAAATGTGGATGTAATTAAACTAACTAAGAAAATGCAATTTAAACTAACTTAAAGTCTAATGAAAATAAAGACTAAATTAAAAATGCATGAAAAAAAACATTTAATCTAAATTAATTCTAATTGGAAAACCTATAAAAAAATTAAAAATTAGCTAATGACATAATTAAATCTAAATTCTAGAATAACCAATCAATTGAACTATAGCTAATCATGCAAATAAAATTAAAATCATAACTTCTTATGCTAACAAATTAAATTGGATTTAACTAATCTAAAAAATGCATGTAAATAGATTAAAGCTACAATGGAATATGCCAAACATGGCCTTAACAAGTTGCAAACCAAAGTGGTCCCGATATGGGACACTGTTCACTGTCATCTTCATTTTGCTGCTCACGGTTTGCTTGGTTTGCTGTCTGCTTACTACTGCAGTTCATCCACTTCTCCAGGAGTGTCCTGCTGTCTGCTGCAGGTCTATCCACTGGTGCTCTGTTCTGCTGCCTCTGCTCCACTGTCTTCGACATGCCCAGCTGCTGATCCGATTCTGTCCTCCATTGCAGTATCATCAACTCTGCCCTGACATGATCATTCACTACGTCTTGCCCTTCCAGGTGTGTCCTGCTCTCTCCAGCATGGTCTGTCTTCAGCTAGTGCAGCAGCAAACAAGGTCACCCGTACACTGCCTTCATTAACCATTCGTGCAGCAACCTTCTACTCCATGCACTGTCCTAGGTCTGATTTGTGCTGCTGTCCATGTGCTGATCGACTCTCTGCTGCACGAGTCCTCAACATATTCTGCTCATGTGCTGTCTTGCATTGCTTGTACCAGCACTCATACCCGAGAATCACAACCTCCAATCCTGCACAACATAAAATGCTAAAAGAAATATATGCAAAAACAAAAGCAGTAGAAAACAGACCACGGTCCCATTCCACAAACGTCGTTCCTGGTAGTAGAACCAATAACAGCTCTGCTTCGATCATCTCTTCACACTGGAACCCGACAATAGCACGTCCAACGTTGATCCCGACAATGGAACCAGCAGTAGTTTCGCCCCGCCTAGCTCGTCACGCCACAATTTTGGTTAAACTGTTCTGCTCAACTGCTTCATTCTCGATCTTCCTGCACCACACTAACCCAGGGAAAATAGCCAACAAACCACGTCCTACAACCGCAGCACAACACAACCACACCAGCAAGCACCAGCAAAGATAACAGACAAACGAAATAGAGACAGGAAAAAGCAAAACAGACCCTGAAAATAATGAAAGGGGAATCTAACAAAACCGAGAAAAGAGAAAAAGAAAGACTTGGAATTGGATTGAAACTATCTAATGTAAAATGCTAGGAAACTAGAAATTAAAACAAACTCTTCATAAAATTTAAATAGCTTGAACAGTAAAATAACATGTAGCTAAAAATAAAAACTACAATCGGAAATCAAAAAAAAATTAAAAACTTAAACTACCCTAAATTAAAACTACTCCTAAATTACTCTACACTACTCCTAACCTAGGCTACTTCCTAATTTCTACTTCTACTTCCCTACCTTCCTACTTTAATTGCCATCATGTTCTATTTATACACAAACATAGGGGTACAATGGTAAATTTTCAACTTAGATGAGTTGGCATTGTTTGGCCACTTGTCTTCATTTGATTTGTTGCAGAGTAGATATTTCCACGTCATCGATCTTTTTGTCCAATTAGCTGTGCGATGTGGCCCAACGTGTGTCTTCCAAAGGGTTGGCACGATGTCCTTCGATCTTATCGTTTCGGAGCAAATAAAATACGGACACCTGGCATCACGCGTGTCCAGACGACTGATGACTCGATCTGCAAATTGGAAGTGGTCCAGTCTCCTTTAGCTCATTTTCAGCCCAATTTCGTCTGAAGCGACTGAGTTTCATCCGGATTTAATTTATCTGCACATTAAAGAATTTTAATTAAATAAAGGGGATTATCAATAAAATAATATGAGGATTAAATAAATAATTAGGAATTTAAGCACAAATAATTCTATAAAAAATAGAATTAGCACACCCCCAAACTTGAGCTTTTACTTGTCCTCAAGCAAAACAAAATAATTGTAGGAATGATAAGTACAAAACATAATAATTTCCCTAATATCATTCTCAAAGAAAAAGTACAGACTATGAAATCAAAGACTCACAATTACAAGTCCGGCACTTAGAATTATTCAATCATAAGTCCTAACCCAAATTGGATCCCTCGTGTGTGTGTGTGTGAAAATGTCAAAGCCACTACTCAGTACATTACCCAGATCAGATTATGCAAACACAGTGAATGCAAAGTCAATGACATGTGATCATTCCCATAAGTTTGCTTTTCATTTCTCTCTCCACTAATGTAGTCACACTTAACCAAAGATCAGTAGGACTTCATTAAGCTTGTAAAGTCATGCTGGGGTTAAGGTATGATAAAGTCAATTTAGGTTTAATTACCCCTTAACATGCATTACTTCTAGGATCTTTATGTAAGAGCTCCAATTTATTTCCCCCAAACTTATTTCTTTCACTAGACATTTTATTCTATTTTTGTATTTTTCTTCTTCTTCTTTCTTCTTCTTTTTCTTTTTCTTCTTTTTTTTTTATTTTTTTTGAACTTTCACTATCACCAGATACCCATATGTACAAAGCTCAAAATATATCCAATGACTTTCCATGCTTTTGGGGTAAGGGATAGGAAAAGAGTTTAAGCTAAGGAAATTATGCAGGTGTATTTACAGAGAAAAACTTATTTGGCTCAGATAGGTGACTAGGGGTAAAGTATGTATAGGCATGGCTCGAAAGGCTCAAACGATCCAAAGATGGCCTAAATCATCTCTCTAATTAAGTGCGATCTAATATTTCACCTCGAGATCAGATCAAGCAAATTTTAGAATATGATGCACATAATCAACTGAACAAATGCAATCCTATATCCACATAAGCTTTCTCTAAATAAATATACAGATTCATGACATGACATGTGTATAAAATGAGAAAATCACAATTAGAATCAAGACAAATTCAAGAACTCAACTTCATACTTTTCCTATAATCATGCTTCTCAGTCAATCAAAATCATACTTAATCATGAGGTCATATCATCGGAATATGGGAAAACTACATGCTAAGCATTAAATCATCCCAAAATCAAATAGTTTAAGCTCAGATTTTCGAAAAAAATTTGAAAAAATTTTCAATTTTGCTCAAATTTTTGAAAAATACTCAAGTGATATCTCTTCCCCCAAACTTGAAGTGCACAGTGTCCTCAGTGTGCAGATAATATAAGAATTAAAGTTTAGGAACAGAGTATTCCCCTTTCTGATGATGATAAACAACTGAAACTTTGATTGAAAGCGTAAAACTAGAAAATAAACCTGCAAATAAATAAAGAAAGAAACAACAGAAAAGAAAAAGAAAAAGAACTATATACAAGGTGAAAAGGAAAGCACAGCCACTTCAAATACAGTTAAAAAACACAACACTCAGCAGCAGGGCGAAGAGTAGGAGGTCAGCCAAAGTGGTGACAGAATATTAACAGTTAAATACTCTTGAGCCCTATCTACTTCCTTCCTTCGTTCGAATTTCTTATGCTCAAGCCTTATATCCTCCATCCTAAAACAATTTTGAGAGTCATCAAGGAATTTTAAAGGTTTGAAAACATTAAACTTCACTTCCTGATCTTGCACTCTCATAGTCAACTCCTCCTTTTGCACATTAATTATCGTCCTACCAATAGCTAGGAAAGGTCTGCCTAAAATAGTGTGGACTTCCCTGTCTTTCTCCATATCTGGTACAATAAAATCTACAGGAAAAATAAACTTGTCCACATTTACTAAGACATCCTCAATGACCCCCTTTGGATATTTAATGGATCGATCTGCTAGCTGAAGGGTCACTGTAGTGGGCTTGACGTCCCCTATTCCTAACTTCTGATAGATAGATAGATAAAGGCATTAGATTGATACTAGCTCCTAAATCACACAGGGCTCTACCAAAGAATATATTTCCAATAGTGCAGAGTATGGTAAAACTCCCGGGATCCTTGAGCTTAGGGGGTAATTTCCTCTGGATAATTGCACTACATTCCCCAGTTAAGGCCACCGTCTCATAATCGTCCAATCTCCTTTTCCTCAAGAGGATATTCTTTAGAAACTTCACATGACTTGGCATTTGCTCTAAGGCATCTGCGAAAGGAATGTTGATGTGAAGTTTCTTAAAAACCTCAAGAAATTTAGTGAATTGTTGTTCTATTTTTTTATCTTGGAACCTCTGAGGAAAAGGTACTGGTGGTCTAACTAGAGGCAATGTAGTGGGAACCTGTGTAGAATCAGAGGGCGAGGAAGGCAATGAATAAGAAGAAGGTATAGATGAAGAAGCGCCTAGCTTTGTTTCCTTAGCAGCCCGATCTTTAGGTTTCTGCTCTTTCTGAGTTGCTTCGTTAAAACTTAAGGATTCTTCAACTATGTGCTATTCAGGTTGGGACTTGACTTGTGGCTCATCTAGCTCTCTGCCACTCCTAAGGGTGATAGATCTAACATGTTCCTTACCCTCCCTTTGCTTAACAGGGTTAACTTCAGTGTTACTAGGAAGGGTCCCTTAAGGACGTTGGCTAAGAGCATTTGCTATTTGTCCCACATGAACCTCTAAGTTCTTAATTGAAGCAGCTTGATTTTGCAGGATCGTTGAGAACATCTCCTCTAACGTCGGCTTCTTCTCAGCTGCTGGTGCATAGTAGAGTTGGGGCTGTATAAGTGGTGGTGGTGGTGGTGGTTGATGGAAGTGAAATGGATGATGCTGAAATTATGGTGGGGATGGTTGATGAGGCGGGTGATATGGAAATTGCGGCTGTGGTGGTACTTGAACCTGTGGAGGTTGAAAACCAGGGAGTCCTACAGGTCTAGAGCTAGAAGTTTGCCCTTGGTTTTGGCTCCAGGAGAAGTTAGGATGGTTCCTCCACCCTGGATTATAGGTGTTTGAAAAAGGGTTGTTCTGTTGTGTTTGAGAAGGGGCAACATACTGAACCGATTCTAAGTTGAGCAGACACCTATCTACAAAGTGGGTGCCACTACACAGCTCGTAGGAAAGAAAAGGACTTTAGACAGAATACACCGGGTTAGAACTAGTGGGAGGATTATGTTGGGTACTGAGCGACTCTACCTTCTTCGTAAGGTTAGCGATTTGAGAGGTTAAGGTAGACAGTGTGTCGAGCTCATAAATACCCGTCGACTTCTTTGGCAATTGCCTCGTCGAGGACCATAGATAGTTGTTAGCCGCCATCTTTTCTAACAACTCGTAAGCTTCCTCCTCCGTTTTACACATTAGCGCTCCACCCGCCGTAGCGTCAACAATGGTCCTATTTGGGCTTGTAAGTCCGTTGTAGAAGGTTTGGACTTTCAACCATAAAGGTAGGCCATGGTGAGGGCACTTCCTAAGAAGCTCCTTATATCGTTCCCATGCCTCGTAAAGAGTTCAGAGTCGTACTGGGCAAAGGAGGATATTTTACTACGGGGTTGGGCCATTTTAGAGGGAGGGAAAAACTTAGATAGAAATTGATGGGCTAACTCGTCCCATGTAGAAATAGATCCTGGAGGCAGGGAGGTTAACCAGTGTCTCACCCTATCCCTAAGTGAGAAGGGGAATAATCTAAGCCTAAGCCCATCATCAGATAATCCATTATGTTTGAAGGTGTTGCACAAGTCCAGGAATTGCCCAAGGTGAGCATGTGGGTCATCCTGCGGAAGCCCACTAAACTGCAATGAAGTCTAGATCATCTGGAGGATGGAAGGCTTAATTTCAAAATTGTTTGCATGGACAGCTGGTGGCCTAATGTCGGAATAATATCCTCCAATCGTTGGCATTGCATAATCTCCAACAGTGGTCCTACTTTCCCTATTTTCTGCCATCATGTTTTGCTGCGTAGCTATAAATTTCCTAGAATCCTTTAAAATTTTTCTAAGAGTGTGTTCGATTTTAGGATCTAGAGGAAAGCAATCAAAACTTCTGGCTCTACGCATGCAACCATTGAAAAGTCCTTAGAAATTTTTTTTTAAGTTTTTTCAATTTTTTTATTTTAATTTTTCAATTAACTAATCTAGATTAAATATTTACAACCTAAATATTTACAAGTGCACAGGTCGTACAAGTAATAATGGGATTTCAGTCCCGAGTTATCGTCTCACGGAGAAGTTGACTAGCCTAATTAAGTACCAGTTAATCTTACCCTAAGTATATCCTAGCAAATTATGAAATTAAAGTGGGTGATCTACTAAGGCTAATTAAAAGTATTGGAAAGCAATAAAATAATAAGAACTAAAGGAAATAAAACCGAGCAAAATTTACTTACAGTACTCCGAGCAATTAAAAGCAAATAACCTACAAAAGAAAATTAAAACAGTTAAAACGAATTAACGCAATTAAAATAAAATGCAAATATGAAAATAAAGTAATAAAACTAATTAAACTAAAATTAAACAAGGTTAAAATAAAATGTGCATGTAATTAAACTAACTAAGAAAATGCAATTTAAACTAACTTAAAGTCTAATGAAAATAAAGACTAAATTAAAAATGCATGAAAAAAAACATTTAATCTAAATTAATTCTAATTGGAAAACCTAAAAAAATTAAAAATTAGCTAATGACATAATTAAATATAAATTCTAGAATAACCAATCAATTGAACTATAGCTAATCATGCAAATAAAATTAAAATCATAACTTCTTATGCTATCAAATTAAATTGGATTTAACTAATCTAAAAAATGCATGTAAATAGATTAAAGCTACAATGGAATATGCCAAACATGGCCTTAACAAGTTGCAAACCAAAGTGGTCTCGATATGGGACACTGTTCACTGTCTTCTTCATTTTGCTGCTCACGGTTTGCTTGGTTTGCTGTCCGCTTACTGCTGCAGTTCGTCCTCTTCTCTAGGAGTGTCCTACTGTCTGCTGCAGGTCTACCCACTGGTGCTCTGTTCTGCTGCAGGTGCTGCTGCTGCCTCTGCTCCACTGTCTTCGACATGCCCAGCTGCTGATCCGATTTTGTCCTCCATTGCAGTATCAGCAACTCTGCCCTGACATGATCATTCACTGCGTCTTGCCCCTCCAAGTGTGTCCTGCTCTCTCTAGCACGGTCTGTCCTCAGCTAGTGCCGCAGCAAACAAGGTCACCCGTACACTGCCTTCATCAACCATTCATGCAACAGCCTTCTGCTCCATGCGCTGTCCTGGGTCTGATTTGTGCTGCTGTCCATGTGCTGATCGACTCCCTGCTGCACGAGTCCTCAACATATTCTGCTCATGTGCTGTCTTGCATTGCTTGTACTAGCACTCATACTCGAGAATCACAACCTCCAGTCCTGCACAACATGAAATGCTAAAAGAATAGATGCAAAAACAGAAGCAGCAGAAAATAGAGCAGGGTCCCGTTCCACAAACGTCGTTCCTGGCAGTAGAACCGACAACAGCTCTGCTCCGATCAACTCTTCACACTGGAACCCGACAATAGCACGTCCAACATTGATCCCGACAATGGAACCAGCAGTAGTTATGCCCCGCCTAGCTCGTCACTCCACAGTTTTGGTTACACTATTCTGCTCAACTGCTTCATTCCCGATCTTCCTGCACCACACTAACCCAGGGAAAATAGCCAACAAACCACGTCCTACAACCGCAGCACAACACAGCCACACCAGCAAGCACCAGCAAAGATAACAGACAAACAAAATAGAGACAGGAAGAAGCAAAACAGACCCTGAAAATAATGAAAGGGAAATCTAACAAAACCGAGAAAAGAGAAAAAGAAAGACTTGGAATTGGATTGAAACTATCTAATGTAAAATGCTAGGAAACTCGAAATTAAAAAAAACTCTTCATAAAATTTAGATAGCATGAACAATAAAATAACATGTAGCTAAAAATAAAAACTACAATCGAAAATCAAAAATCAAAAAAAAAAAATTCAAAAACTTAAACTACCCTAAATTAAAACTGCTCCTAACCTAAGCTACTTCCTAATTTCTACTTCTACTTCCCTACCTTCCTACTTCAATTGCCATCATGTTCTATTTATACACAAACATAGGGGTACAATGGTAAATTTTCATCCTAAATAAGTTGGCATTATTTGGCCACTTGTCTTCATTTGATTTGCTGCAGAGTAGATATTTCCACGTCATCGATCTTTTTGTCCAATTAGCTGTGCAATGTGGCTCGACGTGTGTCTTCCAGAGGGTTGGCACGATGTCATTCGATCTTATCGTTTCAGAGCAAATAAAATACGGACTCCTGGCATCACGCGTGTCCAGACGACTGATGACTCGATCTGCAAATTGGAAGTTGTCTAGTCTCCTTTAGCTCGTTTTCAGCCCAATTTCGTCTGAAACGACTGAGTTTCATCCGGATTTAATTTATCTGCACATTAAAGAATTTTAATTAAATAAAAGGGATTATTAATAAAATAATATGTGGATTAAATAAATAATTAGGAATTTAAGCACAAATAATTCTATAAAAAATAGAATTATCAACATCATATCCATTTACAGTACTGTGCATTACATATTTAGATACAAAACTATACAAATGTGTATACCTGTCTCTTGATGGGAAGCAGCGGATACCAAGATTACAAGTCCTTAGCCTCTCACTAACTACTGCGAGTGCTCTGAAAGATGGGAAAATAAGGTGGGTGAGCAAACCACACGCTCAGTAAGGCAATTATGCAAGTAAGTAGATAGCTTCACTACCTACATGCTCATAATGCCATGCCCTTCAAATCCATTTCTTTTCATTAAAATCTCAGGCACAAAATCATGTATACCATCAATGACTTAGTTTATAAAACTGTTCGTGCATATATAAATCATACTACTTATGCTTCAATAGCATTTTATGTGACATCATTAAATCATACTTAGCATGAGGTAAACCAAGATCATGCCATGTAAAACAAATTATGAGAAATAATTCTTTTCATGAATTTATCCTTTAAAGTATGGAAAACTCATCATGCTACTGCATTTAAATCATTTCATTAAATCTGCAGTATAAAATAACCCAAAGGGGTTAAGCATCTCATAAATCAATTCGTTATAAAATTCTCTGAAAAATCTAGCATGATAGTAGTAAAGCACATTTCAGTGAAAATCACAAAATCAGGGGCCTGACCCCTCCCTCGGGTCTACCCTGGTCTATCGAGACCACAAGTTATATCATGTGAGACATGTAGGTGACTATATCAGTAACAATAAGGACTATGGCCATAACCTAGTGATCCCTGGCAATACGGTACCTAGTGTGCGGGGTATAACACCTGAAACGGGAGGTGGGTCGGTCCTACCCGCCAAAACAGCATAACATCAGGATTGCGAGGGTAAGGCTTGTTGCCTCGTGGCTAATGCCACTCCACTCCAACAATCTCCACGGTACAGCGCACTCCGCGTGACATACACGGTACAACGTACTCCGTGAACCCAAGCTCAGTCAGGGGTGCCTGCAATAGGTCTTATCCAACCATACCATCTTTGTCTCAGTATGCACGTGTGAGCATACCATTTCACTGTGACACATAGTCTACAAGAGGCTCCAACATGACTATATGCATGTCATATAAATCCCTGTGTGAGCGAAGCTCTAGCACAGCTCCATGCATATTCATGATATCAAAAAATCTCGTGCGAGCGAAGCTCTAGCACGGTTTCATAAAAATCAGTAAAATCTGCATACGAGTAGTACTCTAGTACGTCTTAAAAATGAGTTATAAATCCATATAAAACTTCGTACGAGCAAGCTCCAGCACGGTGTTATGCATCAATAAATCAAATCTCGTGCGAGTTACACTCCAGCACGACTTTATGCATAAATAAATCAAATCTCATGTGAGATACACTCCAGCATGGCTTTATGCAATTAAATCGATTAAATCACGTACGAGCAAGGTTCGAGTACGACTTTTATGCAATTATCATATCAAAACAGGATGCGAGCTAAGCTCCATCATCTCTCATGCATGTCAAATCATTAAAACTAGTGCGAGCAATCGCTCCAGTACCTTTTTGTGCATTTTAGTCAAAACAGTCAAAACCGTCAAAATCGTCAAAATAGTCAAAATAGGGTGCGAGCTAGGCTCCAGCACCTCTCATGCATTTCTCAATAATAAAAATCAGTGCGAGCAACCGCTCTAGCACATTTCATGCATATGATGTCACACAAGTTGGTGCGAGCAACCGCTCAAGCACATTTTATGCACACTCACAAACTCAGATGTAGTGCGAGCTATGCGCCAGCACTATCTATTTCCATATAAACTTGATAGTTGGCCCATTTTTCAAATAATTTTCATTTAAATCTAAATAACACTTATGTAGTGTTATATTGTGAAATTTATGCAAATACTGGCAAATCTATCAATTTGCTTTGCTTAAAAACCAAGAAAATTCCTTAAATCAGAAATTACTTAAATCATGCATTTCATGCATGTCATGCTTTCACCATCCTTAGGTGAATTTCCCTCAATAGGGGTAAAATAGTCTTTTCCTATTTCGAGTCCTTAAAATCTTTAAACCATTTTTAGGACCTTTATACAATATCAGTGTATACATATATATTCAGTGTATACAAAAGCTATTTAAAGTACGCGTAGCTACCTCTAGCTACTCACACAATTTCCTTACCTCATTTTTCTGTATAGTCTAACCTTTACACTGATGTCTCATCACGCAGTCCAATTTGCTCTGAATCTAATCTCCAAAACTACGGATAAATATTCATCAGGTCAAATACAATACAATTAATTGTATTTCATATTTTCTAGGCTTAATTTAAATCATTGGGCCCGTTTATCCATATTGGGCCCAATTACACCATAATGGGCCTTAATCGGCCTTAAGCCCGTTTTCCACTTATTATTCACATTATCGAGGCCTATTGGGCTCATTGGGCCCATCAGTATTTATTGAGTCTCATTCTAAATTCCCGGATAGCTTAATGAATTATTTACGACAATATATCTATAATTCCAGAATTTAATCCATTTAATGCGAAAATTAAATCCGTAATTTATGCGGTAAATTCTAACATGCATAACGATGCAATATTGTCATAAATAAGGGTTACTTACCCGAGATTCCATGATAGTACGTAAATCAAAACTGTCTCGAGCTCTCGTTCTACGTAAATTGTCGAGCTATAAAATTTCATATTTTTTTCGGGTCAATTTTCAGTCGAATATTAATCAAATTAAATATTCTGAAATTTAAATCGGTCAATTCGACCTCTTACCGACTTATCCGTAGCTCGATTACATCACTGGAATTTTTCTCCAATTTTTCCTCTTTTTCTTTTTCCCTTTTTTTTCTTCTTTTTCCTTTTCTTTTTGGCTGAACCGGTTCGATCCGGTTCAACCCGGTTCAGATCGGTTCGGTCCAATAGTTCAGTCTGGTTCTGTCGGTTCAGGGCTTCGTCGATCGGTTCTCCGTTGGCTTCCGTCGCCAGCAGCTCCGCGGGGTCGTCCGATGCACGGATCTAGGGTCGATTTCGTTCGAGGTGGCCGAAAAGTGGTCGGTCCGACCTCTTCTCTCCTCGTCGTCGGTGTCGTTTCTTTTTCTCGCTATTTTTTGACTCTAGCCACGGTCCCACCGGCTGATTCAGCCGTTAATCGATCGGTCTTGGCGTGGGCCTCCTTCGGCTGGCAGTGGCCTGGCCTGAATCGACGCCGACCGCCGGAAAATTCTCTTCCCGTCTCGGTTCTCTCACTTCCCCTCTCTCTGTCGCCGTTCGTCGTCGTTCGTCGACTTGTTCGGGTTGCTGGTGGCTAGGCTGGGCTGCCGGTGATGGCTGCCCCTTGGCTGGGCCTCTTTCGATCGCCGTTGAGGGAGAAGGGAAGCTCGGCTTTCGTTTGTTTTCCCTGAAATCGCGAAACGTGATTTCTTTTTTTTCTTTTTCTTTTTTTAATTATTATTTATTTATAATTTATTTTAATATTATTTTAATCAATTAAATATTATTATTTTTGCCAAAATATCTAAAAAAATTATATTTAATTCATTTAATTAATAAATGAATTTATCAGTCTGATTTTACCTTTTCGGTATATTTTTTGATATTTTCAGGATAATTTCCCAAGGTGAAAATTCTGTTAATTCCTATAAATTCATATCTTGATCAATTTAACTCGAAATTTAATTATTTCTTCATTATTGATCAATATTTCTCAATTCGATATTTTTTATTAAATTTTTTTGTCACGATAAATACCAAATTTTGGTCTTTTGACCGTTTTACCCTTGCACGTGTTCGAGACTACCATTTCAATCCTTCATTTGATTTTTTTCTCATTTCGTGTTTTGAATAAAATCAGGTCTTACAGGTACTTCCAAAGCATGGATAAGTGGAAGACATTGTGCACCCGTGATAGCTATTCAGGAAGTGCTAATTGCTATGCCAATCTCTCACTCGACCCAAGATCTCAATTAGCCCAATAAATCTGCTTGGATAGAGAAACCTTTAAAAATATTGAGTCGCCTACTGAGAACTTTAACTCTCATCTTCAACTGTCAGCATAGCTCTTCTGTCAGCTTTGAGTTATCTTAAGTCTCTCAAATACAATCAAACATTTTCAGAAGCTTGCTTAACTAACTCAGGAGTGTACAGTTTCTTGTCACCAATCTCTTCCCAACTTATAGGAGACCTGCATCTCCTTCTATAAAAAACTTCGTATGGAGCCATCTCAATGTTGGAATGGTAGCCGTTATTGTAAGCAAACTCGGCTAATGGTAGGTGGTCATCCTAAGAGCCTTTAAAGTCTATAACACAAGCCTGTAACATTTCTTTTTGAATTTGTATGGTCCTTTATGATTGACTATTAGTCTAGGGATGAAAGGCTATACTGAAATTCAACCGAAATCTAATAACTTCTCAAAATTTCTCTCAGAATTGGGAAGTAAGCCTAGAATCTTTATTCGAAGTAATGCTCATTGGAACTCCATGTAGATTGGCTATCTCCTTTACATACAAATTAGCTAGAGCACTGCGAGTATATGTGGACTTAATGATTGGAAAGTGTGTCAACTTAGTTAAGCTATTGATTATGTTCTTTTGGATCCTCAGCAATCCTATAATGAAATCCATTGTTTTGTAATCCCCTTTTCATGTTGATATAGGTAGAGGTCTAAGCAACCCAGCTAGTTTCTAATGTTTTACCTTAATCTGTTGACATATGACACTTGGCCACATACTCTGTAATGTCTTTCTTAATACCAATCCACTAATACATCTTGTGTAAGCTACGACACTTCTTATTGCTCTCTGAGTGTAAAGTATATCTAGAGGTGTGGCCTTTCTTCAAAATCAGTCTCCTTAAAGTCTCATCCTTAAGTATATAACCGCAAAATCTTAAAAGTCTATCGATACCAATATTAAAATTTGAGCTTTGATCCCATTAAATCAATACAACTATCTTCACACATAATTGTATCTCTCTTTGAACTTGTTTAATTTCCAATCCATCAAATCGAGCTCAGTTCTTAAATGGCCATTATACATCCAGTGTCAGAATGAGTAACATCAAGTTTCAAGCCCATAAACTACTTAACCAACTTATGCTCTCTGATCATCATGTAAGAAACTAACTTCGGGTGTGTTTTATTCAGTGCATCTACTACTACGTCAGCCTTATCGGGTGGTAAAATATCTTATAATCATAATCCTTTAGAAGTTTCATCCATATTCTCTGTCTTATATTCAATTTCTTTCGAGAGAATATGTACTTCAGACTCTTGCGATTAGCTAACACTTAGAACCTCTCACCATGCAGTTAATGTCGGTAGTTCTTCTCATGGTTCTTAAGTTGATGAGAATCATAAGCGACTATCTTGTAATGTTAGGTGAGCACACAACTCCGACCATGTAAGGACGCATCACTATAAACCAAGAAACCCTCAGATCTTCTCAGAATGGTAAGGATTGACACCGATGTCAACCTCGGCTTAAGATTTTGGAAGCTAAACTCACAACTATCAGATTATTCTAATTTCACATTTTTTCGTGTGAGCCTAGTCAAAGGTCCAGCTAGCTTAGAAAATCATTCCACAAAGCGCCTAAAGTACTCGATAAGTCCCAAGAAACTTTGAATCTCAGTCACATTCCTTGGTCATTCTCATTATAGAACTACTTTGACCTTAGACAGATCCACTAACACCTCTTATTTAGACACTATATGACCTGAGAATATAATTTATTCCAACCATAAGTCACACTTATCTAACTTTGCATACAACTATTTATCTCGGAGCGTAAGCAACACAATCTTCAAATGTTCCTCATGTTCATCTTAGGACTTGGAATAGACTAATATATCGTTAATGAAGACAATTACAAACTTATCTAGGTACTACTTAAACACTTCATTCATCAAGTTCATGAATGATATCAGTGCATTCATCAGACCGAATAGCAGCACTAGGAACTCAAAGTGGTCGTATCGTATTGTGAAGGCTGTTTTGGGATATCATCCTTCTTGATCTTCAACTGATGGTATCCTAACCTTAAATCAATCTTGAATAATACCCTATCATCCTACAACTGATCAAACAGATCATCGATCCTTAGAGGAGGATACTTGTTCTTGATAGTAGCCTTGTTTAGCAATTGATAAACTATGCACGACCAAAGCATCCCAGGGTAAGACGCTTGGGCATATGAAGCCCTTATCCAACAAGTCCTACAGTTGTTTTTTTAGTTCCTTGAATTCCATGAATTCTATTTGATAGGAAGGCTTAGATATAGGCCAAGTATCCGATACCAAGTCAATGGTAAACTCGAGTTCCCTATCTGATGGTAATCTAGGTAATTCCTTTAGAAATACATCTAAAAAATCCCAAACCACTACAATATTTTAAAACTCCATATGTTTCTTTTTAGCATCTTCTACATAGGTAAGATAACCTTTACACCAACACTGCTCATATGACTTCTATACAAAACAAAATATCTTATTTTATTTCTTATATTTCAAAACTTACAACATACTTATCAAGTAAGGATAAAGTTACAGTCTTTGTGCAGCAGTTTCAACTTACATAGTTGGCAACTAGCTAATCCATGGCTAATATCGCATTAAAGCCATACATAAACAATACAATCAGATCTGCTACTGATTCCCTTTCCTCTACTCTTAGCTTATAATCCTTCTGCACTAGGTCAGTCACGTAGGATTCTCTCATAGGAGTGCTAATGTACAAAAGGTGACCTAAGGTTGTAGGCTCTATATGCAATTGCAGACATAAGTGATATAAATGAATGAGTAGAACCCATATAAAATAAAACTAAAGCTTCAAAACTAGAAACATAAATCTTACCCTGAGTTACATTTGAGGTGCAATCAGCAAACTCCTTGTTTAAAGCGAAGACTCGGCTACTACTGGTCTCTTACCCTTTTTTGCTGTTGTGGCTTTCTTTGCTTTATGGCTCAAAGTCTGTCCCCAAATAGGCTTAGGCTGGAGGTAATCTTTGATGCGATGGCCTGTCTGACCACAATTGAAACAAGCGCCCACAGCCCAGTAGCACGGCCTTGACTTATGATCCTTGCCACAATCTTTGTATACCCTTTGAGTATCGATGGCAAAAGTGGTAATGGTAGTGGCCTATGAGCAGTCGGTTGAGTCTTTGCCACTCGCTGTCTTTTGTCAGAACCTTGAAAACTCTTTTTGTGTGAGAGCTTGCTATTAGAGATCTATTTTCCCTTGTGTTTCCCTTTAGACCCATAATCATCTTGATAAAGCTTATAGTCTTACTCCACGAGTTGGGCTCCCCGGATAGCCTCATCATAGGTAGTGATAAATTAAACGGAGTCAACTTAGCTTTGATAGCTTGCTTCAATCCATCCATGAATCTTTCCACCTTCATTTCCTCACTCTTGAAGGTATCAGGGTCGTACCAACTTAAAGGTATGAACCAACACTAATATTGGTGTATAGATTGATATCGTTATGTAAGATTCAAAATCTCTAGCTACATCATTTTCTGACCCGTCCGTGGGATAAATAGGTGTCAAAATGCATCCAAAAAGATTTCTTAAGTCAAGATAAGATGTTTGGCCCTCAAAATAGTTTTGGTGGCCTTCTACTAATGCTCGCCCTCTTCTTCAAACATGAAAGTGGCTAAGTTTACCCTCTCAGTCATGAGGCTCTCATATGCTTAAAAATCTTCATTGTCTTAAGGATCTAGTTCTCGACTACTACGACATCATTTACTCCCTTGAACGATGTAGGGTTGAACTATGCCTCACTCGGCTTAAGTTCCTATCATCCTAATCTGTAACCCTCTATTGAGGGGCCTATGGCTAAGGTGGGGGAGCCTGTGGTACTGAAGGTTGTGGCTCAAGATGTTATGGTGTCGAAGGAGGAGCATTAGCTTGGTGCTCTTCTGTAGAGGTAGGAGTACTTGCACCTCCTACATAAAGTGCGATCATAGCTACCATGGTCACAGCCATGTCGTTAAACTTTACTCGAGCCTTTGCTCAAGTTGAGCAACCCTTGTGTGAAGGTTATCAGGTGGTGCTGGAGGTGGAGGTTGGAGAGCTCGTCTCTTGGGTTTACCTTGTTTTTCACTCATGATGATGCTTAACCTAGACCAAAATCATTCAAATCAGTATAATTTCAAACAGTTATACGCAGTTTATACTTAGAAAACCACAGACTTTGGGATTTAACTCTAATTCTAAGTTAACTACACTGATTTGTACTAGACAAACTAAGCTCTGATACTAACTCTGTCTAGCCTGAATTAGAGTGTTTTGAGCTAAATTGTGAAAACTTGGACTAAATTTTTCATTTCCTTAGTTATATTTATAAACAATCAATGTAGTGTTTAATCGCTTTAGTTAACTTCGTTTGATCAACTTGGTTATTAATTTCTTTTTATCTTAATCCCATTTGAATGTATGTGATGTGATTCCAAATTAAACTCTAACATACATTCATATCATGCATCAAATTAACCACAATTAATGTCATTCATCATTTGGTTACAAAAGAATGTAATCATCACACCTTAAATACAGGCTATAGTTGGCATCTAATACAGCCTAAAGACCACATTTGATACCTACTATAGCCTATTGTTACATCCCAAGAGTAATTACATAGACTGTGCATGTACATGTCTTATATACAAACTAAGATATAAAACTGATGTACATACCTTCAAAAATAACTTTAGCAGGCTGTGGTAAGACATACTTCGAGCCTACTTAAAAGATGAGACAGTCTCGATGTCTAGTGTAGATTATCTGTGGAATGCGAGTAAAAGGGTGAACTTACACCTGGTAAGAGTACATGTAAATGGGAAGGTAAAAAATTATGCATACTTGTTCAAAACATATCAAAGTTTACTTATTTCAAAAACATAGTAAAAGAATCTTACAAAACTTGAGCATGCAAATAAATCATGTCAAACATGCTTGCATATGCTTGTAACTGTATTTGTAAATCTTACTTACAAATCATAACTTAAGAAATGTATATCCATATAATTTCATATATATGTTAGAAACTAGGCAAATGATTCCAAGAGTAGCATGCAGCTTACTTACATCCCAAAGGGAGCCCTTAGAAGGGAAGATTAACCTATGGTCATAGATTTCCTTAACCTCACTAGACTAATGAGTATTAAGAATACTGTAGATTTGTCCAGGCTATCAGCCTTACTTACTTAAAGGCAGTGTGTTGGCCTAGTTATGTAGGCACGCATTAGTCACTTACTTATGGACGATAAACATCCCTTAAGCACATACTATTGGTAGCTTATAGTCCTTTAAAACAAAGTTTAAAACATGCTCAGTACAATTCCATTCTTATAAAAAATAGTACTTTTACTTTTGAATATAATAAATACTAAAGTAGAATAGTCATCCTATGGAATTATACTTGTCAAAGCATAATATAACGATTCCACGCTAAAACATGCTAACTTAAATATCCCATGGAATCATTCAAACAAGTATTAATCATCAACTTACATACTTAGACCTCAACATAACTTAAACATCAATCAAAACTCATTGAATCACTTAATTCTTCTTATTCTTAACTTAACAAACTTAACCTTAATGCTCTTATAGGCTTCTTTTACCATCCAAGGGCTATAATACTGTAAAACCCAAAATTCAGTGTCTTTTTCTTTATGAATGTATCGATGTAAACATCGAATTATGTTATTGGAATCATAAGAGAAGTTATATTTCAATAACAACCTCAATTGCCTTAAAGCACAAAATATGAGCAATGGTGAGCTCGGGGTGAACTGGATGGAATCCGACTAATACAATAGAAGATAATGACTTAAAACATCAAAATATGGATATGTTAAGAGGGGAAGTTAGTATAGTTTGGTCCCGATAATGTTGAAGTGGTGAAAATGCCAAAATATGCCCAAACGAGCTCAAAATCGATCGTTTAAGCTGTTTTTAGTACTTTCAGCTACCACAAGTAGCCAAAACACAAAGATGAACAAATCAAGCATTAAAATGCACATATTTGGGTTTTTCAACATTAGTCAAATGTGGTCAAAGTCAAAAGTCAAAGAAAAATAAGAATTGAATGTGGACTTTGACAAGTGACTAAACCATGGTTAAATGTAACCCAACCATGGTTAATGCATGAGAAAAATTATTTTAGGTTAAAACATTTAATTTCCAGCCATTAATACTAATGAAATATATTATGTTTAATTGGGTTAAAATAAAAATAGGCGAAAATGAAAAATACTAATGGGCCAACTAGTTAAATGGTTAAAGCCCATTACTTATGGATTTAAGTGGGCTAAATGGGTGCAGGCTAATTGGGCTGAATATTGAGCCAAAATTTGGGCTGAAATTAAGCTAAATAATAGGCCCAAATACCAATAAATGTTTAGCCCAAAATCTGAAAATTGGAGGCCCAAACCGAAAGCCCAATTGGAAATTTAAGACAACCCCAATTGAAATAGTTAAAGCCCAAAATCCAAGCCCAAACTTAACCAAGCCCAAAACCTTTTCATGCCCAACTTATGGGCTAACATTTAATGACATATTAGCTGAATTTCATGCCTTATAAATCTGAAAAATCGGCTGAGGCATCATGTCTTCCACCTTAATCATTCGGCCACCATAGAAACCAAAGCTTCCAAGCTTTCTCTCTCAAGAAACCACCTACCTACAAGCATATTTGGAACAAGCTTCCTTCATCAAAGTTGTTCCATATTGTAAGGAGAATAACATATCCAAAACTCAGCACCCAACAAGCTAATTTGGAAGGGTTGGACTACCCAACAAGTCTCGGCCAAATTGAGTTCTACAAGCTAGGTGAGTTTTCTTTCCACCAATCTCATATATGTTAGTTTAGTGAATTTATGGAGTAGATTGGTGTATGAATTGAATTGTAAAACATCACCTTAGGTAGAGAACTAGTCATAGCTAAATGGGTATGGTAGTGAGATAATGCATGTGTGATATGTTTATTGGCATGTATAGATTAGTTGTGATGTGTAGACAATGATGGTGTAATTGGGTGCCATCAATTTGTAAGGATATATTGATTTATTATGCATGCATATAAGGTGTTTGATAAAATGCATGAATGAACCATATGAAAGGCATAAGACAAGCATGCCAAGTGTTTATGAAAATGCCACAATAGGCTAGGAACATGAAGGTGGAGTGATTGGTGATGACAATCGGCATTGGTGGGCATGATGGCTCATACACACCAAGTGTTCGACATAATGTCGAAATGAACCAAGCTTGTAATGGCTGACCACCATGGGCCGAACATAAGCCGTGGATGGCCCAAAATATGTGAACGGGCCTAATGAGTTAAATGAGCCTTATTGGAATGAATAGAAAAGTTAAAATGGGCTTAAGATAGAGTTGGGTCCGTTAAGGGACAACGAGACCCAATAAGAGTAATTGGGCCCGAAACTTTAAATCCACCTTACTGAAAGTGAAATACATGTTTATAAGATTTGATTGATGTGATTGGTGATTATCTGCAGCTTCAGAAGACATAATTGGAGTCGGATAGACCGATTGACCAGAAGTGAAAGGATATTAGTGCAAAAACTGATATCGAGGTAAGAGATTCATGCAAGCTATTAGAGATAGCTGTAGGTATATTTTTAACCTCCAGTATGCAAATAAATGTTGTAGAGAATATAGATATCGAAGTATATAGGTAAAAAACCAAATAATAGGAAATTCCTATATTGACCTTATTTACATATTGAAATATACTGTAAATTCCTCGACACGACATTAATACATAAATTGCATGTTTTCAGTGTTTTTAACGTGAAATGCTGTTTATAAACGTATAATGATAGACTGGTTCAAGATTTTACTATCTGCATTAAACTACAACATTTTTCAAAGTTAAGTGTGCTTGAGTAGAAGCAATCCCATGGATGGATGACCAAATGGGAAGTTACCCCTCACGCTTCATTTATGCACCGTTTTACATGTTGAACTCAGTTGTGAGTATCGTTTTCAATAGAATTGAGCCATCTGTCGATTTTATGTGTGAAATCGTGTTAGAGTCGTTGTGTTAACTGTGAGTTACACTAACCTGCTTGCACTGGATTTTAATTTAATTTTATGAGTAAAACCTGCTAGAGCCCTCGTGTAGACTGTGTGTCACACTAACTTGCTCGCACTGGATTTTGAGACAAGACGATGGTTGATTATTGATGCTGGGGTGGTAAATTCTTGAGATTACTCGGTATCGTCAGTAAAATTACAGTGTAGTGGGGTTCATCGAATAGTTGTATCGTGTAATGAAACATGGAGTACGTTGTACCATGCTTTTAAGTCTTCGAACTAGTGTAGTGGTCGACAGGTTGGATTGACCCACCTCCCCAAGCATATGATACTCTTGCACACCTGATCAATGATGCTTGGGATCACTGACTATGGCCATATGTCCACCGTTATTACTATTGAATCCCAACCTAGTCTCCAGTGTTATTAAATATTATTTATCAAACTGTTTATTGAATGTATTGAAAGTGAAATGAAAAGCATTGAATGAGTTTTCTATCGATTGACGTTTATCGTATAGAATGCTATCGTTTTTAATGAATGCAATTGTTTTACAAAGTGATAAAGCATGCATTATAAGCATCGTAGATAGTATGGTTATCTACTTCATTACATATGTTCCTTATTGAGCATGTTAGCTCACCCCTTTACTTTTTCCCCTCTACAGAGTATTTACAGTAGAGAGTGACTGCTGCAATAGTCTTGAAAATCCTTTTGTTCACAGTGTTCCAACAACGCAAAGGTATACGCATATGGGACTTTTGTATTTGAATAATTAATGCATAGTGATGTAGTTATGTATATATTGGGGATGCATATGTAAGTCAATGTAAATAAATGTAAATGAGTACAATGACAACTTTATGAATTTCCATTTTGTTATGGCATGAAGTAAATGTATTGTAAGAAATCGAGTGGCTGATATTGACTTATAGCCCAACCATTGAAAGTGTGTGTGTGAGATCTTGTAGGTCATAAAAAATTTAAAGTGTTTTTGAGAAAAACGGGTCACGATAGAGGTGGTATCAGAGCAAGGTTGGTCTGATATGAGTTAGTGTCAGTAGTTACAAAAGTGTACATCCTCATATTACTATGCATTATTTAGATAAAATTGTGTATACCGGGTTGTGATTATATTGAAAATTAACTGTGTATGTAGGATATAATCAGGATGTCTGATAGATGTCGTAGTAGAAGAGAGGGTTCACGTTCTAGAGGTCGTAGAGATGGGCTCGAGAGATATAGTGAATCGTCACATGACAATCAGGTCCAGCAGAGACTATTGAGGCACGCTTTTCGAGGATAGAGCAAAGTGTGTATACTATTATGGCATTGTTCACTCATGCTATGGCGAGATTTAAGGGTATGCAAGGTCCAGCTGCTCAGACAATGCCTGCACAGCTTGCACCTATGCCACAGACTGTAGAGACCCATGCACCTCCTCTTATAGTTCCACAATAGACTGGTGATGAACCGAGGTATGATTGTGAGTTAGATCGATTGAGGCAGTTTTAGAAGTTGAAGCCTCGATCGTTCAGTGGGGTTAAGAACCCAGTGGTAGCAAAGGATTGGATTAACAAAATAGAGAAACTGTATGGGTTTTTTCGATGTTCTACCACAGAGAGAGTGGTCTTTGCTACCTTTATGTTAGAGGGAGAGGCGAAACATTGGTGGAAGTTCGCCAGACTTATCCTGAGGGCTAAGCATCAGGTGATTACCGAAGAGATCTTTCTGAGTGCCTTTTAAAGACAATATATCCCGAACACTGCTCAAGGATGGTTACAGATAAAGTTTTTCAGTCTGATCTAGGGAAATCAATCAATTGACGAGTATGAGTCTCGATTCACATCCCTAGGAAGGTATGACCCAAACACTATGGCAGTGAGGTAAGGAAGGTCAAAAAGTTTATGGATGGGCTAAGCCATCTATCAGAGCCCGACTAGCCCCTTTGGATATCACGACTTACTAAGAGACAGTGCGTAGAGCTCAGTTATATGAGCAAGATTATGAGTTGCACGTCTTTGAGTTTGGTAAGAGTGTAAAGGGTAGAGACTGAGACAGGAAGAGGACAATGGATGACCAAGGTGTCAGAGAGGGGAAGAAGCCATTTGGTAGGTGACCGAAGATTGATGAGTCACGGGTTAAGACTGTTAAGCCCCTAGCATATCCGGTCTCAGCATTAGCTAGGCGTATCGTGATTGTCGAACACAGGCCTACTACCGAGCAGTGTAAGACCTGCGAAAGATACCACAGAGGTAGGTCATGCTATCTATTGACTAAAACGTGCTTTAAGTGTGGCAAGACGGGGAATTTAGTAAAAGATTACCCATAATTAACAAAGTCAGCCCTACAGAAGGGCAAGGAATCAAAGAGCCACAGCTGATACCTTTACCCCAAGAAGGAGGGCCACAGCGGAAGAAAAGGACAAACAAGCTGTTGGTCGCGGTCGAGTGTATGCTTTAGATCAGGATACCATAGATGCTTGAGCCGACGTGATTAAAGGCACCATTCTGGTCTTCGATCTTGAAGCATTTGTTTATTTGATCTTGGTGCCACGCATTCATTTATATTGCCTTCATTTGCATATGAATTGTCCCCGTATGTAAAGCATATACCTTTGGATAGGATGTTGCTTATTAGCATATCGATGAGAGATAGCTAATTAACTGAATATGTGTATAAGAATTGTAAGTTAAGAATAGGAAACAAGGATATGTCAGCTGACCTTATCCTACTGAATATGCATGATTTCGATGCAATACTAAGAATGGATTGGTTAACTGCAAACCATGCTGTCTTAGATTGTTACTCTAAGACAGTAATTTTTTCCTCACTTGAAAAGTCTATTGTAAAATTTTTTGAGAATTAATGAAAGAGTGTAGTTATTGTGATTGAAAGAGTAAATTTATGTACTAACTATATGGATGATACTGTGAAGGTTTCATCGCATATGTGGTTGACACAGATAAGACACACCCGAAACTGACAGACATTTCAATGGTCAAGGAGTTTCCTGATGTCTTTCCGAATCTGAAAATGGAATTTTGTATCGATTTGGTACCTGGTACTGAGCGTATACCCAAACAACCATACCAAATGGCTCTAATTGAATTGGAAGAGCTGAAGAACCACTTGTAGGAGTTATTGGATAAGGGGTTCATTAGACCGAGAGTTTCACCTTGGGGAGCACCGATTTTGTTCCTTAAGAAGAAAGATGGAAGTGTCTGATTATGCATTGACTGTCGGTTGTTGAATAAGGCTACCATCAAGAACAAGTACTCCCTTCCATGTATAGATGATCTGTTGGATCAACTTCGGAGAGCGCAGATCTTTTTCAAGATCTGAAGATGTACCCAAGACAACTTTTCGTACCCATTATGGACATTATGAATTCTTGGATATGCCTTCCAGGTTAACAAATGCTCTTGCAGCTTTCATAGCCTTGATAAATGGAGTGCTCAAGCCATATATGAACCGGTTTGTCATAATGTTCATTGATGACATTTTGGTGTATTCGAAGTCCAGGGAAGAACACAAGCAGCATCTGAGCATTGTCTTATAGACCCTCAGAGAGAAGAAGTTGTATGCTAAACTCAGTAAGTGTAATTTTTGGTTAGATCAGATATTATTTTTGGGCCAAGTTGTATCTGAGGACGGGGTGTCAATTGATCCATCTAAGATTAAAGTGGTAATTTAGTGGGACAACCCCAAAACTATCATAGAGATTCGAAGTTTTCTAGGTTTGGCTAGATATTAATGTCGATTTGTAGAAGGTTTCTCTAAATTGGCTGCTCCATTGACTCGTCTCACTCGGAAGAATGTTGCATTTGAGTGAGATAATCCATGTGAAAAGAGTTTTCAGGAATTAAAGCATTGACTGACCACCGCACCTATTCTCACCATATCAAACAGCTTAGGAGGTTTCTCAGTATATGCAGATGCCTACAGACAAGAACTGGGTTGTGTATTGATGCAAAACGGAAAAAATAGTTGCTTATGGATCCAGACAACTCAAGGACCACGAGAAGAACTATCCGACCCATGATTTAGAGTTGGCAGTCGTGGTGTTTGCATTGAAGATATGGCGCCACTACTTATACGATGAGAAATTTCTAGTACTGATCATAAAAGAGTCAAATATTTATTCTCACAGAAAGAATTGAATATGAAGCATAGAAGATGGCTAAAGCTTCTGAAATATTATGATTGTGAGATACTTTATCACTCGGGTAAGGCGAATGTTGTAGCTAACGCCTTGAGCAGGAAGAGTCTCGAGATGGTATCATATATGATGGTCAGGGAACATAAACTATTAGAACAATTTACGAGTCTCGGTTTGGATATAGCCCCTTCTGATACTGATAGTCATTGTATAGTGGCTAGCCTGAGAGTGGAACCGGATTTGATTAACCAGATACGACATGCTCAACGTATTAACCGACAGTGTATTGATCAAGTAAGTTAGATTCAGATGGGTATTGTGACTGATTTTGCAATTAGCAATGATGGCCTACTCAGGTTCAGAGATAGAATTTATGTTCCCAATGAGCCACAGCTAAAGAGATTGATTTTGATAGAAGCTCATTCATCGAGGTACACATTGCATCCAATGACTAATCAGATGTATCAAAAATCCAAAAAGTGTATTAGTGGTCAGGCATGAAGAAGGATATTGCAGAGTTTGTGGCTAAGTGTCTCATATGTCAATAGATTAAGGTAAATCACATTGCATCCAATGACTAATCAGATGTATCAAAATATCCAAAAAGTGTATTAGTGGTCAGGCATGAAGAAGGATATTGCAGAGTTTGTGGCTAAGTGTCTCATATGTCAATAGATTAAGGTAAATCATCAGAAACCTGCAAGGTTACTGATAATTCTATTTTTAATAGAATTATTTGTGATTAATTTCCTAATTAATTATTTAAATCCCCAATTTATTTTATTAATTATCCCTTTTATTTAATTAAAATTCTTTAATGTGCATGTAAATTAAATCCAGATGAAACTCAATCGTTTCAGTCAAAAATGGGCTGAAAATGGGCTAAAGGAAACTGGACCACTTCCAATTTGCAAATTGAGTCACCAGTCGTCTGGACACGTGGGATGTCGGGTGTTAGTATTTTATTCACTCCGAAACGATAAGACCAACGGACACCGTGCCAACCTTCTGGAAGACACACGCCAGGCCACATCGCACAGCTAAGTGTACTAGAAAACAGATGCGTGGAAATATCTACTCTGCAGCAAATAAAATGAAGATAAGTGGCCAAACAATGTCAACTCATCTAGGATGAAAAATTACCATTATACCCCTAAGTGTGTGTATAAATAGAGTATGATAGCAATTGAAAAGAAAAGAAGGAAGTAGAGTAGGCAAAATAGTTTTTAGGATAACTTTAGGATTTATTTTCCTTGTTTTTAAGCTTTCCGAATAGTTTTTTTTTTTTAGCCACCATTTTCTATTCTACTGTTCATGTCTACTTTCAACTTGTTAAATTTTATGAATGTTCATTTTCCTTTCGGTTTTGCCAAGTTTCCATTTGTTTATTGTTTAATGTTTTTGTTTTAATGAAAAACCTTCATTTTTCTTATTGTTAAGCTCTCGGTTTGCATTTTTGTTTTTCTTTTCATTTTTTTTTCTTTTGCTCATTTGGGTAAATCATTCTCCTTCATTACTGTCCCAACGGTTCTGGTGCTTTGATGTGGTCTTGATGCCTAGCATTACTTCTACATCAAGAGCAATGTGGAATCACGGTTGGAGCAGGAATTAAAGCAACCTGATGTGCTTGATTTCAACATTAATGTGCTTACAGGTGTTGGTAGTCTTGTTTTTATTTTCAGTTGTTGATGTTACTTAATTCCTTTCGATTTTAAGCTTATGCCTTGTAATGCTTTGTTATTCATTTTTTGTTTCATTTTTCTTTGTCTGCACTACACAGATTCTGCTCTTTACTGCATGTAGATACTAGCTTCCATTGTTTTCTACTGCTTGTGGCTTCTCGACAATTGCATTTGTTCTTCTCAACATTCTCAATTTTTATAGGTTTCTACTTGTTGCTGGCTTGTGATGGAGCTGGCGAGTTGCTTCCATTCAGTGCAATACAGGAGCTGCCTTATGGTGCAGTGTTGTAGCAGTATCGGATAAGGATGATGATTTGCTAGGATTGGCAGCAGCAGTAGCTTATAACTTACTATGTTATTCTCTGTTTTAGTTCATTGTTACTGTTCATATGTTGTTTTATATTTTTGTTGCTTTGTCTGATTTTAATCTGTTTATATTGTGTTAATATTCCTTGTTGTATCCATTCATTGCTTTAGCTGCTGCTTGTGTTTATTTCTTGTTCTGGACTAACCCGTGTTTGGTAGCTGTAGGATGACGTTGCGGTAAAATTGGGCTGGTGTGAAGGACGTGTGCTGCTGATCTTCATTGTCTGCTTCAACTGGGTACTAGACAAAAGAGCTGCTGCTGCATCCGTATACTGCTGCAGCCACCCGAGGAGCAAAGGAAGATGTACGCTACCTGGGCACGAGGAGGCTAAGGATGATGCTGGAAGCAGGTTCAGTATTGGCGTGTACTATTGGAAAGGTGGCAGGGGCAGGTAGTGCACGATGATGGTATTGTGCAGTTGGTACAAATCAGGAGACAAGTACAGAAGGATGTGGTGACTGAAGCAGAGCAGTGCTGAACCAAGCAGGGAATTAAGCTGGTGCATGTCGTGGATGCAAACTGTTGAGCAATAAGGTGAAGCAAGGGTGTTGGCGCAGGGATTGGGCAACTGAAGCAGGAGCTGCTGCTGTGTGCTTATTAGATGCACAGTTGACAGGTTGTTGATGTAATTGGGGTCGATGGAAGTTGCAGAGGTCAGCAGGAATGGGTGCTGCTATGCACACTGATTGCAGGGAATAGAGCAGAGCATTCAGACAGTACAGCACCGCTGGGCATGCCAAGAGCAGACCTGGTTGTAGAGCCAAAATGAAACGTGCACAGTACATGCACGGGACCGAGGCCAGCTAGGAATTCTGATTAAGGCCATGTTTGGCATTCCCAATTTGTCTCAAATCAATTTTTATGCATATTTGTTATCATGTTTTATTATTATTATTATTATTATTATTATTATTATTATTATTATTATTATTATTATTATTATTATTCCGTTTTACTTTAATATTTTGTTTTAGGTTAGTTTAGGTAAAAATAGTCTTAATTTAATTTGCATGTTATGATTCCTTGCTTATTAGTATAAACTTAGTTTTAATTAGGTTGATAGTTAATTAAGTATTAAAATCTTGCATTTAGAATTATATTAAGGATAGATGTATTTCATGAAATTTTAACTTAGTTTTTTTGTTTAAATTCAAAAATCAAAAAATATTGAATTTTCATGCATTATTTAAATTTTGTATTATTGGTAGTAATTAGTTAGAGTTAGATTTAATTTAGGATCATTTTATAGGTAGGTAATTTCTTAGTCAGATTTAAGAATTTCTTTATGTTAATAGAAGTGTTATTTTACTAGGCTTTAGGTTAGGTTAATTTGCATTTTTATTAAATAGTGTAATTACATGCATATTTTATTTTAAGTTTGTTTAATTTTAGTCTAATTAATTTTGTTTCTATATTTTCATATTTTGCATTTTAGTTTATTTACATTAATTAATTTTAACTGTTTTAGGTATTTGATTTTAATTTCTTGGAGCTCTGTAAGTAATTTTAGCTCTGTTTAATTTTTTATTTAATAGTTTTTATTAATTTCAGTACTGTTAGCCTTATAGATCACCCATCAACAACTTCATAATTTGTTAGGATATACTTATGGTAAGATTAACCGGTAGTTAATTAGGCAATTCAGCTTCTTTGTGGGACGATAATCCAGGACTCAAATCTCATTATTACTTGTACGACCCGTGCACTTGCGGATACACGTCTAGGTCACTTAGAGTGGGCGTAGTCGCTACCAAGTTTTTGGCGCCGTTGTCGGGGAAGATTATTAGCCAGTAATTGATATCGGTGAAATTATGCTTAGGTATAATTCTAGCTTGTAAATATTTAGGTTGTGAATATTTAGAGCTTTAATATAGATTAGTTAATTTTCTCTCTCAAAAAATTTAAAAAATTAAAAGAAAATTCCTGAGGACTTTTAGATGTTTGCATGCGTAGAGCCAAGAGTTATGGTTTCTTTCCTTTATATTCTGAAATTGAACGAACGCTTAGGAAAATTCGAAAGGATTCTAGGAAATTAATAGCTCCGCTGCAAAACATCATGGCAGAAAATAGAGAAATTAGGACCGTTGGAGATTATGCAGTGCCAACGATTGGAGGATATTATACCGGCATTAGGCCACCAGCTGTCTCTGTGAACAATTTTGGAATTAAGCCTGCAATCCTTCAGATGATCCAAACCTCGCTACAGTTCAGTGGGCTTCCGCATGATGACCCACATGCTCACCTCGGGCAATTCCTGGATCTATATAACACCTTCAAGCACAATGGATTATCTGATGATGCGCTTAGGCTTAGATTATTTCCCTTCTCGCTTAGGGATAGGGCACGACACTTGTTAACCCATTACCTCCAGGATCCATTTCTACTTAGGACGAGTTAGCCTATCAATTTTTAGCTAAGTTTTTCCCTCCCTCTAAAATGGCGAAACTCCGTAGCGACATATCTTCCTTTGCCCAATTCAATTCTGAATCTCTTTACGAAGCTTGAGAACGATATAAGGAGCTTCTTAGGAAGTGCCCTCATCATAGCCTACCTTTATGGCTGCAAATCCAGATCTTCTACAAAGGACTTACAAGCCAAAATAAGACCATCGTTGACGTTGCTGCGGGTGGAGCTCTAATGTGCAAAACAAAAGAGGAAGCTTACGGTCTCTTAGACAAGATAGCTGCTAACAACTATCAATAGTCATCGGAGAGGCAACTTCCTAAGAAGTCGGCGGGTATCTATGAGTTAAACACGTTGTCTACCTGAACCTCACAAATAGCTAACCTTACGAAAAAAGTAGAGTCGCTCAGTACCCAACATAATCCTTCCACCAGTCCTAAGCCTATTTATTCTGTACAAAGTCCTTTTCTTTCATGCGATCTGTGTGGTGGTACACACTCTGTAGATAGGTGTCCGCTTAATTTAAAATCGGTTCAGTACGTTGCCCCATCTCAGAAGCAACAGAACAACCCCTTTTCAAACACCTGCAATCTAGGGTGGAGGAATCATCTTAATTTTTCCTGGAGCTAAAATCAAGGGCAATCTTTTAATTCTAGACCTGTAGAACCCCTTAATTTTCAAGCTCCACCAGTTCATGTACCACCACATCAGCAATTTCCATACCATCCACATAATCATCCCCATCCACCTCAATTTCACCATCCACCACCACCACCACCACCACTTATGCTGCCCCAACATTACCATGCACCAACAGCTGAGAAGAAGCCCTCACTTGAGAAAATGTTCACGACTATCTTGCAAAACCAAGCTGCCTCAATTAAGAACTTAGAAATTCAGGTTAGACAAATAGCTAGTGCACTTAGCCAGCGTCCACAAGGGACCTTCTCCAGTAATACTGAAGTTAACCCTGTTAGGCAAAGGGAGGGTAAAGAACATGTGAAATCCATCATCCTTAGGAGCGACAAAGAGCTAGATGAACCACAAATTAAGTCTAAACCTGAACAGCCCATAGTTGAAGAATCTTTAGGTTCTAAAGAGGCAGCTCAGAAGGAGCAGGAACATCAGGATCAGGCTGCAAAGGAATCTAAGCTAGGCGCTTCTTCATCTATACCTTCTTCTACATCACAGCCTTCCTCGTCCTCTGATGTTATACATGTTTCCACTACATCTTCTCCAGTTAGACCACCAGTACCTTTTCCTCAGAGGTTCCAAAATCAAAAACTGGATCAACAATTCACTAAATTTCTTGAGGTTGTTAAAAAACTTCACATTAACATTCCTTTCACAGACGCTTTAGAGCAAATGCCAAGTTATGTGAAGTTTTTGAAGGATATCCTCTCTAGGAAAAGAAGATTGGAAGATTATGAGACGGTGGCCTTAACTGAGGAATGTAGAGCAATTATTTAGAGGAAATTACCCTCAAGCTCAAAGATCCCGGGAGTTTTACCATACCCTGCACGATTGGAAATCAGTTCTTTGGTAGAGCCTTGTGTGATTTAGGAGCCAGTATCAATCTGATGCCTTTATCTATTTATCAGAAGTTAGGAATAGGGGATGCCAAGCCCACTATAGTGACCCTTTCAGCTGGCTGATCGATCCATTAAATATCTGAAGGGGGTCATTAAAGACGTGCTGGTAAAGGTGCATAAATTTATTTTCCCTACGAATTTTATCATGTTGGACATGGAAGAAGACAGGGAAGTCCCCATTATACTATGCAGACCTTTCCTAGCAACCGGTAGAACTTTAATTGATGTACAAAAGGGGGAGTTAATAATGAGAGTTCAGGATCAGGAAGTGAAGTTTAATGTTTTCAAAACTTTGAAGCTCCCTAATGACTCTCAAGAGTGTTTTAAGATGGAGGTTAAGGAAGAAATAAGGCTTGAGCTTAAGCCCTGCTGCTGAGTGTTGTGTTCTTCAGCTGTATTTGAAGTGGTTGTATTTTTCTTTTCACTTTATATATAGTTCTTTTTTTTCTTTTCCGTTGTTTTTTTCTTTGTTTATTTTGCAGATTTCGTTTCTAGTATTACGCTTTCAATCAAGCTTAAGTTGTTCTTCATCATCATCAGAAAGGGGAGTACTCTGTTCTTAAGCTTAAATGTTTATATTATCTGCACAGTGAGGACATTGTGCACTTTAAGTTTGGGGGATAGGATATCACTTGAGCATTTTTGAAAATTTTGGGCAAAATTGAAAAAAAAATTCAAAATTTTTTCTAAAATCTGAGAAAAAATTTTGAAATTTTTTTCGAAAATCTGAGCTTACACTGTTTGATTTTAGGATGATTTAGTGCTTAGCATGTAGTTTTCCCATATTCCGATGATATGACCCCATGATTTAGTCTGACTTTGATTGACTGAGAAGCATGATTATAGGAAAGGCATGAAGTAGAATTCTTGAATTTGTCTTGATTCTGATTATGATTTCCTCATTTTATGCACATGCCATGTCATGAATCGGTATATATATTTAGAGAAAGCTTATATGGACATAGGATTGTATTTGTTCAGTTGATTTTATGCATCATATTCTAGTATTTGTCTGATCTGATCTCGATGTGAAATATTAGATCACAATTAATTAGGGAGATGATTTAGGCCATCTTTGGATTGTTTGAGCCTTTCTAGCCATCCTTGTACATATTTTACCTATAGTCACCCATCTGGGCCAAATAAGCTTTTCTCTGTAAATACACCTGCAAAATTTTTTCGTAGCTTAAATACTTTGTTCCTATCCCTTACCCCAAAAGCATGAAAAGTCATTGGGATATATTGTGAGCTATGTACATATGGGTATTAAGTGATAGTGAAGGAGTATATATTGAAAAAAAAAAGAAGAAAAATACAAAAATAGAATAAAAAGTTTAGTGAAATAAATAAGTTTAGGGGAAATAAATTTGAGCTTTTACATTGAAGATCCTAGAAGTAATGCATGTTAAGGGGTAATTAAACTTAAATCGACTTTATCATACCTTAGCCCCAGTCTTACATTACAAGCTTAATGAAGTCCTATTGATCTTTGGTTAAGTGTGAGTACATTAGTGGAGAGATAAGTGAAAAGCAAACTTATGGGAATGATCACATGTTATTGACTTTGCATTCACTGTGTTTGCATAATCTGATCCGGGTAATGTACTGTGAAGTGGCTTTGACATTTTCACACACAAACGAGGAGTCCAATTTGGGTTAGGATTTATGATTGAATGATTCTGAGTGTTTGACCTATAATTGTGAGTCTTTGAGATCATAGTCTGTACTTTTTCTTTGAGGATAATATTAGGGAAATTATTATCTTGGTACTTATCATTCCTGCATGAATTTTGTTTTGCTTGAGGACAAGCAAAAGCTTAAATTTGGAGGTGTGATAATTTTATTTTTAATACAATTATTTGTGCTTAATTTCCTAATTAATTATTTAAATCCCTAATTTATTTTTATTAATTATCCCCTTTATTTAATTAAAATTCTTTAATGTGCAGGTAAATTAAATCCAGATAAAACTCAATCATTTCAGTCAAAAATGGGCTGAAAATGGGCTAAAGGAAACTAGACCACTTCCAATTTACAGACCGAGTCACCAGTCGTCTGGACACGTGGGATGTCGGGTGTTAGTATTTTATTCACTCCGAAACGATAAGATCGACGGACACCGTGCCAACCTTTTGGAAGACACACATCGGGTCACATCACACAGCTAAGTGTACTAGAAGACGGATGACGTGGAAATATCTACTTTGCAGCAAATAAAATGAAGACAAGTGGCCAAACAATGCCAACTCATCTAGGATGAAAAATTACCATTGTACCCCTAAGTGTATGTATAAATAGAGTATGATAGTAATTGAAAAGAAAAAAAGGAAGTAGCGTAGGTAGAATAGTTTTTAGGGTAACTTTAGGATTTATTTTCCTTGTTTTTAAGCTTTCCGAATAGTTTTTTTTTAGCCACCATTTTCTATTCTACTGTTCATGTCTACTTTCAACTTGTTAAATTTTATGAATGTTTATTTTCCTCTCGGTTTTGCCAAGTTTCCATTTGCTTATTGTTTAATGTTTTTGTTTTAATGAAAAACCTTTGTTTATTTTCCTCTCGGTTTTGCCAAGTTTCCATTTGCTTATTGTTTAATGTTTTTGTTTTAATGAAAAACCTTCATTTTTCTTATTGTTAAGCTCTCGGTTTGCATTGTTTGTTTTTCTTTTCATTTTTTTTCTTTTGCTCATTCGGGTAAATCATTCTCCTTCATTACTATCCCATCGGTTCTAGTGCTTTGATGTGGTCTTGATGCCTAGCATTATTTCTACATCAAGAGCAATATGGAATCACGGTTGGAGCAGGAATTGAAGCAACCCGATAATGCTTGATTTCCATGTTAATGTGCTTACGGGTGTTTGTAGTCTTCTTTTTATTTTCTGTTGTTGATGTTACTTAATTCCTTTCGGTTTTAAGCTTATGTCTTGCAATGCTTTGTCATTCATTTTTTGTTTCATTTTTCTTTGTCTGCACTACACAGATTCTGCTCTTTACTGCATGTAGATACTAGCTTCCATTATTTTCTACTGCTTGTGGCTTCTCAGCAATTGCATTTATTCTTCTCGGCATTCTCAATTTTTATAGGTTTCTACTTGTTACTGGCTTGTGATGAAGCTGGCGGGTTACTTCCATTCGGTGCAATACAGGAGCTGCCTTACGGTGCAGTGTTGTAGCAGTATCGAATGAGGATGATGATTTACTAGGATCGACAGCAACAGTAGCTTATAACTTACTCTGTTCTACTCTGTTTTAGTTCATTGTTACTGTTCATATGTTGTTTTATTTTTTTTTTTGCTTTGTCTGATTTTAATCCGTTTATATTGTGTTAATATTCCTTGCTGTATCCATTCATTGCCTTAGCTGCTGCTTGTGTTTATTTCTTGTTCTGCACTAACCCGTGTTTAGTAGCTGTAGGATGACGTTGCGGTAAAACTGGGCTGGTGTGAAGGACGTGTGCTGCTGATCTTTATTGTCTGCTTCAGCTGGGTACTAGACAAACGAGTTGCTGCTACGTGCGCATTCTGCTGCAGCCACCCGAGGAGCAGAGGAAGATGTACGCTAGCTGGGCACAAGGAGGCTGAGGATGATGCTGGAAGCGGGTTCAGTATTGGCGTGTACTAGTGGAAAGGTGGCAGGCGCAGGTAGTGCACGATGATGGTATTGTGCAGTTGGTACAAATCAGGAGACAAGTGCAGAAGGATGTGGTGACTGAAGCAGAGCAGTGCTGAACCGGACAAGGAATTAAGCTAGTGTATGCCGTGGATGCAAACTGCTGAGCAGTAAGGTGAAGCAAGGGTGTTGGCACATGGATCGGGCAACTGAAGCAGGAGCTGCTGCTGTGTGCTTACTGGATACACAGTCGACAGGTTGCTGATGTAACTGGGGTCGGTGGAAGTTGCAGAGGTCAGCAGGAATGGCTGCTGCTGTGCACACTAATTGCAGGGAATGGAGCAGGAGCAGTCGGACAGTACATCACCGCTGGGCATGACGAGAGCAGACCTGGTTGCAAAGCCAAAATGAAACGTGCACAGTACATGCACGGGACCGAGGCCAGCTGGGAATTCTGATTAAGGCCATGTTTGGCATTCCCAATTTGTCTCAAATCAATTTTTATGCATATTTGTTATCATTTTTTATTATTATTATTCCCTTTTACTTTAATTTTTTTTTAGGTTAGTTTAGGTAAAAATAGTCTTAATTTAATTTGCATATTATGATTCATTGCTGATTAGTATAAACTTTGTTTTAATTAGGTTGATAGTTAATTAAGTGTTAAAATCTTGCATTTATAATTATATTAAGGATAGATGTATTTCATGAAATTTTAAGTTAGTTTTTTTGTTTAAATTCAAAAATCCAAAAATATTGAATTTTCATGCATTATTTAGATTTTGCTTTATTGTTAGTAATTAGTTAGAGTGAGATTTAATTTAGGATCATTTTATAGGTAGTTAATTTCTTAGTTAGATTTAAGAATTTCTTTAGGTTACTAGAAGTTTTTTTTTATTAGACTTTAGGTTAGCTTAATTTGCATTTTTATTAAGTAGTTTAATTACATGCATATTTTATTTTAAGTTTGTTTAATTTTAGTCTAATTAATTTTGTTTCTGTATTTTCATATTTTGCATTTTAGTTTATTTGCATTAATTAATTTTAACTGTTTTAATTATCTTTTGTAGGTATTTGATTTTAATTTCTTGGAGCTCTATAAGTAATTTTAACTCTGTTTAATTTTCTTTATTTTATAGTTTTTATTAATTTCAGTACTGTTAGCCTTGTAGATCACCCATCAACAACTTCATAATTTGCTAGGATATACTTAGGGTAAGATTAACCGGTAGTTAATTAGGCAATTCAGCTTCTCTGTGGGACGATAATCCGAAACTCAAATCTCATTATTACTTGTACAACTCGTGCACTTGCAGATACATGTCTAGGTCACTTAGAGTAGGCGTAGTCGCTACCAGTTACTACAACCTCTACCTATACCAATATGAAAATGAGAGCATGCCACCATTGAATTCATCATGGGTTTACCGAGGACCCGAAGGAATCATGATGCTATTTGGGTTATTATGGATAGATTGACGAAGTCAGCCCGCTTCCTGGCTATGAAATCCATGGATACTTTGAGTTCTTTGGCAGATTCATATGTACGGGAGATTGTGAGGCTACATGGCATTCCAGTGATTATCGTATCTGATAGGGATTCCCGCTTCATTTCCCACTTTTGGGAACATTTTCAAGAAGCCATGGGAACCCAACTGAACTTTAGCATAGCTTTTCATCCTCAAACCAATGGTTTCAAAGAGGACCATACAAACACTGGAGGATATGTTGAGAGCTTGTGTACTGGACTTTAAAGGCTCCTGGGATGATCATTTGCCGTTAGTCGAATTTGCCTACAATAACAGTTATCACTCGAGTATTGGAATGGCACCATATGAAGTATTGTATAACGTAGGTGTCGTTCTCCTATTGGATGAGAAGAAGTAGGTGATTGAAAGATGTTTACTCCTAATTTAGTCAAGCAAGCCTCTGAGGATGTTCAATTAATATGTGAGAGATTGAGAACAGCTCAGAGCAAACAAAAAAGCTATGCTGACACGAGATGAAGGCCATTAGAATTCACCATGGGTGAATTAGTGTTTTTTAAAGTTTCTCCCCCTTAGAGCATAATCAGATTCGGGAAGAAAGGCAAGTTGAGTCATCACTACATTGGATCCTTTGAGATTCTAGACCGAGTGGGAGATAAGGCCTAGAGATTGGCATTTACACCTAAGCTAACAGGCATTCATAATGTCTTTCATGTTTCGATGCCTCGGAAGTACCATATGGATCTGGCACATGTGATTAAGTATGAGCCATTAGAGCTCAAAGAGGACATGTTATATGTAGAGAAGCCGATTAGAATATTAGACAAAAAGGAAAAGGTGTTACAGTCTAAGACGATCCCTCTGGTTAAAGTTCTCTGGCAGAACCACACTTCAGAGGAAGCCACGTGGGAATTATAGAGCATGATATGTGAAAAATATCCAGAGTTGTTCGCGGATGGACTTAGTTCTAATTTGGAGGACCAAATTTCTTAAGGGTGAGGAATGTAAGACCCGAAATTCGGTGTCTTTTCTTTATGAATGTATCGATGTAAACATTGAATTATGTGATTGGAATCATAAGAGAAGTTATATTTCAATAACAACCTAAATTACCTTAAAGCACAAAATATGAGCAATGGTGAGCTCGGGGTGAACTGGATGGAATCCGACCAATCCAACAGAAGATAATGACTTAAAACATCAAAATATGGGTATGTTAAGAAGGGAAGTTGGTTTGGTTTGGTCCCGATAATGTTGAAGTGGTGAAAATGCCAAAATAAGCCCAAACGAGCTCAAAATCGATCGTTTGAGTTGTTTTCAGTACTTTCAGCTACCACAGGTAGCCAAAACACAAAGATGAACGAATCGAGCATTGAAATGCACATATTTGGGTTTTTCAACATTTGTCAAACGTGGTCAAAGTCAACATTTGACTACGTGACTAAACCATGGTTAAATGTAACCCAACCATGGTTAAGCATGGGAAAATTATTTTGGGTTAAAACATTTAATTTTCAATGAATAATACTTAGGAAATTTATTAAATTTAATTGGGTTAAAATTAAAATGGGCTGAAATGAAAAATACTAATGGGCCAACTAGTTAAATGGTTAAAGCCCATTATGCATGGATTTAAGTGGGCCAAATTGGTGCGAGCTTTTTGGGCCTAATATTGGGCCAAACTTTAGGCTGAAATTAAGCTAAATAATAGACCCAAATACCAATAAAATTCCAGCCCAAAATTTGAAAATTGGAGGCCCAAACTAAAGCCCAATAAGAAATTTAAGATAAGCCAAATTGAAATAGTTAAAGCCCAAAATCCAAGCCCAAACTTAACCAAGCCAAAAACCTTTTCAAGCCCAACTTATAAGCTGAAATTTAATGACATATTGGTTGAATTTCATGCCTTAAAAATAAGAAAATTTGGCTAAGGCATCACGTTTGCCACCTTGATCATTCGGTCACCGTAGAAACCAAAGCTTCCAAACTCTCTCTCTCTAGAAATCACCTACCTACAAGCATATTTGGAACAAGCTTCCTTCATCAAAGTTGTTCCATATTGTAAGGAGAATAACTTATCTAAAAACCAGCACCTAACAAGCTGATTTGGAAGGGTTGGACTACCCTACAAGTTTCGGCCAAATTGAGTTCTACAAGCTAGGTGAGTTTTCTTTCCACCAATCTCATATATGTTAGTCTAGTGAATTTATAGAGTAGATTGATGTATGAATTAAATTGTAAAATATCACCTAAGGTAGAGAACGAGTCATGGGCGAATAGGTATGGTAGTGAGATGATGCATGTGTGATGTGTTTAATGGCATGTATAGATTGGTTGTGATGTGTAGACAATGATGGTGTAATTGGGTGCCATAAATTTGTAAGGATTGATTTATTATGCATGCATATAAGATGTTTTGATAAAATGCATGAATGAACCATATGAAAGACATAAGACAAGCATGCCAAGTGTTTGTGAAAATGCCACAATGAGCTAGGAACATGAAGGTGGCGTGATTGGTGATGACAATCGGCATTAGTGGGCATGATGGCTCATGCACACCAAGTGTTCGTCATAATGCCAAAACGAACCAAGCGTGTGATGGTCTAACACAAGCCATGGACGACCCAAAATATGTAAATGGGCCTAATGAGTTAAATGGGCCTTATTGGAATGAATTGGAAAGTTAAAATGGGCTTAAGATAGAGTTGGCCCGTTAAGGGACAACGAGGCCCAATAAGAGTAATTGAGCCCGAAACTTTAAATTGATCATAGTGAAAGTGAAATACAGGTTTATAAGATTTTATTGATGTGATTCGTGATTATCTACAGCTCTAGAGGACATACTTAGAGTCGGATAGACCGATTGATCGAAAATGAAAGGATTAAAGCGCAAACGACTAATATCAAGGTAAGGGATTCATGCCAGCTATTAGAGAGAGCTGTACGTATATTTTTTACCTTCAGTATTCAAATAAACACTGTAGAGAATATAGATATCGAAGTATATAGGTAAAAAACCAAATAATAGGAAATTCCTATATTGACCCTACTTACAAATTGAAATATATTGTAAATTCCTCGACGCGACATTAATACATAAATTGCATGTTTTCAGTGTTTTTATCATGAAATGCTTTTTAGAAACGTATAATGATAGACTGGTTCAAGATTTTACAGTCTGCATTAAACTACACATTTTCCAAAGCTAAGCGTGCTTGATAGGGAATAATCTCATGGATGGGTGACCAAACGAGAAGTTACCCCTCACGCTTTGTTTAGGCACCGTTTTACGTGTTGAACTCAATTTTGAGTACCCTTTCACTAGAATTAAGCCATCTATCAATTTTATGTGTGAAATCGTGCTGGATCCATCGTGTTAACTGTGAGTTACACTGACCTGCTCGCATTGGATTTTGATTTGATTTTATGAGTAAAACCGTGCTGGAGCCCTTGTGTAGACTATGTGTCACACTAACTTGCTCGCACTGGATTTTGAGACAAGGCGATGGTTCATTATTGATGTTGTGGTGGTAAATCCTTGATATTACTCAGTACCCTCAGTCATATTGTAGTGTAGTGGGGTTCACGGAGTACGTTGTACTATGTAATGAAACATGGAGTACGATGTACCATGCTTTAAGTCTTCGGATAAGTGTATCGGCAGACAGGTTGGTTTGACCCTCCTCCCTAGGCATATGATACCCTTGCACACCTGATTAGTGATGCTGGGGATCATTAACTATGGTCATATGTCCACCGTTATTGCTATTAAAGCCCAACCTAGTCTCTAGTGTTATTGAATACTATTTATCGAATTGTTTATTAAATGTATTGAAAGTGAAATGAAAAACATCGAATGAGTTTTCTATCGATTGATGTTTATCGTATAAAATACTATCAATGAATATAATTGTTTTACAAAGTGATAAAGCATGCATTATAAGTATCGTAGATAGTATAGTTATCTACTTGCTTACATATATTCCTTACTGAGCGTGTTAGCTCACCCCTTTACTTTCTCCCCTCTACAGAGTATTTACAGTAGAGAGAGACCACTGCGATAGTCCTGAAAATCCTTTTTCTCACAGTGTTCCAATAGCGCAAAGGTATACACATATGAGACTTTTGTATTTGAAAAAATAATGCACAGTGATGTAGTTATGTATATATTGGGGATGTTTATGAAAGCCAATGTAAATGAATGTTAATGAGTGCAATGACAACTTTATGAATTTCCATTTTGTTATGGCACGAAGTAAATGTAGTGTAAGAAATCGAGTGACTAATAGTGACTCATAGCTTAACCACTGAAAGTGTGTGTGAAATGAAATTTGTCGCAAAAAATTTATAGTGTTTTTGAGAAAAACAGGTCGCGACAAATTCATACCATATATCTCTTACATTCTCTTTAACATCATATTAGCCTAAATAGGAGTCATAACGTCCATGTCATCATTAAGGTCTCATTTACTTATCATATCACTTACTTGTTTCTTATCACAAATCCTACATACCTACAATATATGCATTCTAACACTAAAAATTTAAGGATTAACACCTTAAAACTCAAAATCATTCTTACATTATCCTACTTCCTTCCTAAAATCCCTAGCTTAAACCTCCAATGGTGTTGGCTGTAATGCAACCCATAAATTCTTTAAATACTTTTGGGTTGGCATAAATATTCAAAGGTTTAAATATAAGAGCTTTCTCTCTCTAACTTACCTTATGGAATTAAATCTTCTCTCTAACTTTTAGATCTTCAAACATCCACCGTTGAACTCCAAATAACATATGATGATGAGGGGATCAACATGAAGGTTTGGTTGAAACCCCAAGGGGCGATTCTTCTTTTTTCCCTTTTTCCCTTTCTTTTTTCCATTTTTAGTCGGGTTAAAAATGCTTGAGTGGGAACAGGTAGAGCTAAGTGGTCGATTATTTGCTTAAAGGGGATCGATCCCTCTTTGGCATTTTAACTCCCAAGAGCATTCTGCCAATGAGGATTGATCCTTTAGGAGGAGAGGATCAGTCCTTTATAGGTATAACATTTATTTGACTTATTTTGGGCTAAAATTCAATTAAGGAAGTTGGTTATTCATCCATACACTTATCCAAACGGAGTACATTGGATCTTCTTTCCTTAAATCGATATGAATCATATTAATACAGTTATCTAAACTTTAAATGGATCCTTAATCTTACAAATACCATTCACATCATTCCATCAAATGAACATCAAACTTAATACACTTAAGGTTTTCACATTAGATACAATGGAAATGATGGTTTTTACAATCCTTGATGAGCTTCGGTCAAGTATTAACCAGAAAATGGGAACTAAGTTCTACGCAATGGGAGATAACTCTAGCATCTTGCAGATGCTAGGTGTTACACAATAATACCCACCTCTAGAATTCTAACGTCTGATGTGATTGTGATTTTGCCTATTGGATTTAACTAGTAGTTTTGACCTGTCCACAATAGTAGTAAGAAAGCAAACATTATCGATATGCCTCAACAAGGAGTTAATGCTTGATCTTCATTTGGAATTTAAGTATGTACTGGATCATGTATATTCTGAAAAGTATATGAACTTCTCAAAAACTCAATGATTTGAACTATATGGTTTTAAGCCATGTGAATTTGAAGAGTTCTTTAGTCGATAAACTATACTAATAGAGAGGTTTCTAATAAGGTTGAGATTCAACATGACATGTTATGGAATTTTGAAATCTTTGAGCAATATTGGAGACCTTTAGGAAATGTCATGCAAGATGGCAAATTGATGTGAAAATTTGGATTTGGTGGAATATGGTCTTGAATGTCTTAATGTGACATTGATCTTACCTTAGTTTAATAGCTTATATCTCAAAAGAGGATATATGTTTGTATTGTGTGAACTAATGAGAAAATTCGGTTTATGGATTTTTTGAAAATTTAAGCTTTAAGGTTTAATTTGAAGTAAATTTGACTTTTGGATAAGTGACAATATGTGAATTAGACTTTGAAATTTTTCAGTTTTGGATTATGTGGATGTGGAAAATATGATGAAAGGAAAGCATCCTCACATGATGAGATGACCTTGATCAAATTTTAAAGACCAAATTTCTTAAGGTAGGGAGGGTTTGAAACCTGAAAATTCCATAAGCTCAATTTCAATGATTAATTGTAATTTCTTAGAGTTTAAATGGATTTAATTTAGGAATTTATATTAGATGAGTAGAAAATTTTGACTAATCTATATTGATTCGATCATAACTTTAGATAGAGGAATCCAATTGACATGCCAAAAAAATTGTTGGAAAGCTAACTTAGAGAGCCTTCTAGCCATATGTGGTGCATTTTCTAGTTCATTGTGTATCAACAAAGGTGAATTCTTAAAATTACACTAGGTACAAGAAATCTTCCAAAAAGCCTATCGGTAAAGAGTTACACATAACTTTTGTAGAAAACTCTAATAGCAGTGATTTAAATTTTGTTGGCAAATTAACTTAGAGATCTTTCCAACCATATATAGCATTTCTCTTAATTAATTGTGGATTAGTACAGTTAATTATTTAAAGTCGTGCCATAAACTTGATTAATTGGAAATGTGAACTAGATTGGAAACAATTGAGAATAAAACTAATGGGGACCGAATTGAACTACCTTGAAATATACCTACCTAATCTATAATAATAATAATAATAATAATAATAATAATAATAATAATAATAATAATAATAATAATAATAATAATAATAATAATAATAATAATAATTTTGCATGTTACTCGTTTGAAATTGTGGCCACCTTTCTTTTGCCAATAGGGCGGCGGCATGTGGCGACCATGGGACTAACTCTTCCACCATGGTTAGCCACTAGTGCATGTAATGTCTTAAGCTTTAACTTCTAAACTACTAAAGAAAAAAACCTAAGTCCAAACTAGAGAAGAAGAAAAGGCTATTCGGCCATCACCCATGCTTGCCTCCAAAGTATCACCTTGATACATGAAAGACTAAATAACAAAGTAAAACAAGTTAGATAAACCACCTAAGGGTTTGCCCGCTAGCTCCATTTTCACTTCTAAATATTTTCATCAGCCATTTTTTAAGTGAAAACACAAATTTTGATGACAAATATTACCATGTTCATAATATTGCCATGTTGATGATAAATTTTGACAATATGTGCACAATAGTTTTTAGTTAAGGCTTGAGAAGAGAAGAATATAGACCTATTTGCTGCAAGAAGGTATAATGCTTGTTGTTTTAGGCTTATTGTGATAGTGTGTAAAAGCTTGCATAAGTGATTTTAAGGATTGCATTGTGTTATTGTTGAAATTCTAACTGAATCTTGAAAATGTGCTTAAAGGACTTTTGACCAAGGCATTTAAGATGAAGGGTTTGACTCTTTTTGGCACTAAGAGGTAAAATGCAAATTGAATTTTGGTTTATTGTGAAGTAATATGAGGAAATTGGTATGAAACTTAAAGTTTGGATGATGATTTTGAGTTTAGTACATTTAAGGATTTAAATTTGATTTTTAAGGAGTAATTAGGAATTGAAATATGTTGAATTATGGGTTGTGTACATTGTTTAGAAATTGATTTGGTGTGAAATTGGATTGATGTGGTGTAATTGGGGTTGGAAAACCCTAAAATACCAAATTGACACCATTTAGGGATAGTGAGAAATAGGTTCGACCAAGCTCTAGTTTTAGGGGGTTTAGATGTTAACTTTGACAATTAAAAATCATAATTTAGCTTAATTAGGGGTTTGTAGTCGTTCAGAACCAAAAGGGAAAAAAATAGGACCTAAAAGTTAAAAGCTTGATTTTTTTTTTAGTTTAATGTTTGACTTTTTGAAAGAAGGGTTGACTTGAGGTAATTTGGTGTTTACAATGACTTTTGAGGGTCTAACTAATGAAAACAAAGTCTAGACAAGCCTTAAGGAAAGTCAGCTTGAAGTTTGACCAGGTCAAACTCTTGGGGTTTTACTTTGACCGAGGGATTTTGACCAAAAAGTCAAACGAGATTTGATGTGACGCCCCGAAAACGCGAAAAATATGACAAATTTAAAACTTTTTACTCATCAAATCACAATTAAGGGTGCATTCCTGTGCAGTGTCATACATCATCATACATATCATACCTCCGGATCTCATCATTAAAGAGTATATATCATATCATAGACATTGCTCAATTCCAAGTTGATTAATCCTAATACATCTCATATAATGTTATACATGAAGTGTCTATAATTACAATAATTGTCTGGGTACATGAAAAGATAAATGATGCCTCAAAATACAATATATGGCCTGGAGCTCAAGTCCTCCACTAGCCACTACTCCGTATATGACACGCCCTAAGGGTATTGTCCGCAAGTGCATGGGTCGTATAAGTAATAATGAGATTTGAGTCCCGAGTTATCGTCCCACAGATAAGTTGACTAGCCTAATTAAGTACCAGTTAATCTTACCCTAAGTATATTTTAGCAAATTATGAAATGAAGATGGGTGATCTACTAAGGCTAATTAAAAAAATACTGGAAAGCAATAAAATAATAAAAACTAAAGGAAATGAAACCGAGCAAAATTTACTTACAGTACTCCGAGCAATTAAAAGCAAATAACCAACAAAAGAAAATTAAAACAGTTAAAATGAATTAACGCAATTAAAATGCGAATATAAAAATAAAGGAATAAAATTAATTAAACTAAAATTTAAACAAGCTTAAAATGAAATGTGCATGCAAATTAATCTAATTAATAAAAAAAATTGCAATTTAAACTAACCTAAGATCTAATAAAATAAAATCCTAGAAAATTAAGAAAAATAATCATAAATATAAATGTTTAAACTAACGAATCTAAAATTACTCCTAAATATATCTAAATACTAACTTAACACTAAAATCTAACTAATGCATGAAACACATTTTTGGATTTTTTCACTAAAACTTAAAATGCATAAAATGAGTTACTCTAAATTAATTTAAGCACAACCCCTAATTCTAGAATAAAAATTAATTAGTGACCTAATTAAATCTAAGTTAAACTAATTAAACAAAGCAACTATGCCTAACATGCACATTAAAAATCAACTAACTAAGCTAACTTGAAATTAATCTATCTAGAAATGCATGTAAAATGAATTAAACCACTACAATAGACATATGCCAAACATGGCCCTATCAAATGCTAAACCAAGTGGTCCCGATATGTCACTGTTCATGCTCTTCTTCAGCAGACTTTTGTCCTGCTCTCAGCTTTGCTATCTCCAGGTGCTGTCCTGCTGCTCTCGGCTTACTGCTGCAGTTCGTCCAGTTCTCCAGGAGTGTCCTGCTGTCTGCTGCAGGTTTGTCCACTGGTGCCCGGTTCTGTCCTGCTCCCTCAATTCCTGCTGCTGCTCTCGGCTACTGTCCATTCCAGGTACTGCCATTTGCTGCAGGTGCTGTTCCAGGATTGATCCAGGTAAGGTTCTTGGTTTTGCTCAGCTTTGCTACACATCCTCAGCTGTTCTCGGTTCAGTGCTGTTCAGCCTTGGTTTGTCCTTCCCGCGTCCCAGCAACACAGAACACAGCCACTTTCTGCCCAGCTAGTATACGTCTCTGCACTTATACTTTGCTGCACAGGTGATGGCTTTCACTGCTGCATCCAGAACCGCATCCTGCTCCAGGTCTTGCACAACTTTCTGCTGCACGGGTTCTCAACACACCATGTTGTCCATTGCTGCCTCAAGTCTACATTGTGGCTCTTGCAACATTTCTGCATAAATGAACAGTACGTGGCAACAAAACAGAGCCAAACAGAGGTGGCTACTAATCCCTGTCTACTGCAACAGGGCATTCATCCTTGGGTTTGTTCCGAACGGCTTCAGTCACCCTGTCTTACCAATGCCGCTTACTGCTTCCTCCTGCATTGATTCCTCACGCCACAAACGGCAGCAAATCCATTGGCAGTGTCACATATATGAACTCTATACTACAAGCTTCAGTCCACCCTTTAGCTTTTGCTCTACGAAAACAGACCAAAATGTAAACGCACAAGCAGTCTTAAAATAGCAGCTGAAGTCGAAACCAAAAATGAAAAGAGCAATAAAATAATGAAATGCCACTGTCTTTCTTCTTTCTTGGTTTCGTCTTCACCGTTCCACTGTACCAGCAACATAGGAAGAACAACTAGTAACTAATTTGCACCGCATGCTTAGCCAGGAGTGCCTCCACTCAAAACAATAAATTTTTCATCTTAGATCTTAAGAAATTAAAATAGAAAATAGTAGGAAGATGATGAAACACTAAACAAGTAAAACATAACCGAAATGTAAAATAGAGAATGAGAAAACACCCGCACTAGAAAATAGAAGATAAACGCAATATAAAACAAATTGCACAGGAAACAAATCTGGAACAAGGGTAACGGGTTGAGCTTTATGGCTGCTGTCACCAGCCCCTCACACCTGAATGGAAAGTAAGAGTCATGGAAAACAAACAACGGAAATGAACAGGAAAACAAAAAGAAATAAAGCTTTTCATTCAATAGTTTTAAAGGTTCGAACTCTAGCAAAATAAAAGCTTGTGAAAACCCATATCCATGGAGGCTACCAATGTGAACTACAAAAGACTAGAAAAGAAATGAAATTTTTCTTAAAATAAAAGTAACAATTGCTAAGAACAGTAGCTAAAACAAGAATGGTGGCTTAACAAAGAACAACTTACGGGAAAGGTTAACAAAGAGAGATATAAACTTTGCAATAAAATTTAACCTAAAAACTACTCTACCTACACTACTCCTAAATTACTCTACACTACTCCTAACCTAGGCTACCCTACTCCTACTTTCTACTTGATTTTTGAATTGCCATCATGTTCTATTTATACACAAACATAGGGGTACAATGGTAAATTTTCATCCTAGATGAGTTAGCATTATTTAGCCACTTGTCTTCATTTGATTTGCTGCAGAGTAGATATTTCCATGTCATCATTCTTTTTGTCCAATTAGCTGTGCGATGTAGCCCGACGTGTGTCTTCCAGAGGGTTGGCACGGTGTCCTTCGATTTTATCGTTTTCGAGCAAATAAAATACGGACACCTGGCATCACGCGTGTCCAGACGACTGATGACTCGGTCTGCAAATTGGAAGTGGTCCAGTCTTCTTTAGCTCGTTTTCAGCCCAATTTCGTCTGAAACAACTGAGTTTCATCCGAATTTAATTTATCTGCACATTAAAGAATTTTAATTAAATAAAGGGGATTATTAATAAAATAATATGGGGATTAAATAAACAATTAGGAATTTAAGCACAAAAAATTCTATAAAAAATAGAATTATCACACCCCCAAACTTGACTTTTTGCTTGTCCTCAAGCAAAACAAAATAATTGTAGGAATGATAAGTACAAAATATAATAATTTTCATAACATTATCCTCAAAGAAAAAGTACTGACTATAATCTCAAAGACTCGCAATTACAAGTCAAACACTCAGAATCATTCAAACATAAGTCCTAACCCAAATTGGACTCCTCGTGTGTATGTGAAAAATGTCAAAGCCACTTCAAAGTACATTATCCGGATCAGATTATGCAAACACAATGAATGCAACGTCAATGACATGTGATCATTCCCATAAGTTTGCTTTTCACTTATCTCTCCACTAATGTAGTCACACTCAATCAAAGATCAATAGGACTTCATTAAGCTTATAATGTCAGGCTGGGGTTAAGGTATGATAAAGTCGATTTAGGTTTAATTACCCCTTAACATGCATTACTTTCTAGGATCTTTAATGTAAGAGCTCATATTTATTTCCCCCAAACTTATTTATTTCAATAGACATTTTATTCTATTTTTGTATTTTTCTTCTTTCTTCTTTTTCTTTTTCTTTAATTTTCTTTTCATTTTTTTTGAACATTCACTATCACCAGATACCCATATGTACAAAGCTCAAAATATATCCCAATGACTTTCATGCTTTCAGAGTAGGGGATAGGAACAAAGTATTTAAGCTAAGGAAAATTATAGGTAGGTGTATTTACAGAGAAAGACTTATTTGGCCCAGATGGGTGACTAGGGATAAAGTATGTACAGGGATGGCTCGAAAGGCTCAAACGATCCAAAGATGGCCTAAATCATCTCCCTAATTAAGTGTGATCTAATATTTCGCCTTGAGATTAAATCAAACAAATTCTAGAATATGATGCACAAAATCAATTGAACAAATGCAATCCTATGTCCACATAAGCTTTCTCTAAATAAATATACAGATTCATGACATGACATGTGCGTAAGATGAGGAAATCACAATCAGAATCAAGACAAATTCAAGAATCCAACTTCATGCTTTTCCTATAATCATGCTTCTCAGTCAATCAAAATCAGACTTAATCATGGGGTCATATCATCGGAATATGGGAAAACTACATGCTAAGCATTAAATCATCCCAAAATCAAACAATTTAAGCTCAGATTTTCGAAAAACTTAAGAAATTTTTTTCAATTTTGCCCACATTTTCAAAAAATGCTCAAATGATATCCCCTCCCCCAAACTTGAAGTGCACAGTATCCTCAGTGTGCAGATAATATAAGAATTGAAGTTCAGGAACAGAGTACTCCCCTTTCTGATGATGATGATGAACAACCGAAGCTTGATTGAAAACATAAAACTAGAAAAGAAATATGCAAAATAAACAAAGAAAGAAACAGCATAAAAGAAAAAGAAAAATGAACTATATACAAAGTGAAAAGGAAAACACAGCCACTTCAAATGCAGCTAAAAAACACAACACTCAGCAGCAGGGCGAAGAGTAGGAGGATCAGCCATAATGGTGACAAAATGTTAACAGTTAAATCCTCCTGAGCTCTATCTACTTCCCTCCTTCTTTCAAATTTCATGTGCTTAAGCCTTATATCCTCATTAATCTCCATCTTAAAACACTCTTGAGAGTCATCAAGGAGCTTCAAAGGTTTGAAAACATTAAACTTCACTTCTTGATCTTGCACTCTCATAGTCAACTCCCCTTTTTACATATCAATTATCGTCCTACCAGTAGCTAGGAAAGGTCTGCCTAAAATAATGGGGACTTCCCTGTCTTCCTCCATATCTAGTACAATAAAATCTGCAGGGAAAATAAACTTGTCCACCTTTACTAAGACATCCTCAATGACCCCCTTTGGATATTTAATGGATCGATCTGCTAGCTGAAGGGTCACTGTAGTGGGCTTGACATCCCATATTCATAACTTCTGATAGATAGACAAAGGCATTAGATTTATACTAGCTCCTAAATCACACAGGGCTCTACCAAAGAATAAATTTTTAATAGTACATGGTATGGTAAAACTCCCGGGATCCTTGAGCTTGGGGGGTAATTTCCTCTGGATAATGGCACTACATTCCTCAGTTAAAGCCACCGTCTCATAATCTTCCAGTCTTCTCTTCCTCGAGAGGATATCCTTTAGAAACTTCACATAACTTGGCATTTGCTCTAAGGCATCTGCGAAAGGAATGTTGATGTGAAGTTTCTTAAAAACCTCAAGAATTTTGGCGAATTGTTGGTCAAGCTTTTGGTTTTGAAACCTCTGAGGAAAAGGTATTGGTGGTCTAACTAGAGGTAATGTAGTGGGAACCTATGTAGAATCAGAGGACGAGGAAGGCAATGAAGAAGAAGAAGGTATAGATGAAGAAGCGCCTAGCTTTATTTCCTTAGCAGCCCAATCTTTAGGTTCTTGCTCTTTCTGAGCTGCTTCTTTAGAACTTACGAATTCTTCAACTATGCGCTGTTCAGGTTGGGACTTAACTTGTGGCTCCTCTAATTCTCTGCCACTCCTGAGGGTGATAAATCTAACATGTTCCTTACCCTCCATTTGCTTAACAGGATTAACTTCATTATTACTAGGAAGGGTCCCTTGAGGATGTTGGCTAAGAGCACTAGCTATTTGTCCCACCTGAACCTCTAAGTTTTTAATTGAAGCAGCTTGATTTTGCTGGATCGTTGAGAACATCTCCTCTAATGTAGGCTTTTTCTCAACTGCTGGTGCATGGTAGAGTTGGGGCTGCATAAGTGGTAGTGGTGGTGGTTGATGGAAGTGAGATGGATGATACTGAAATTGTGGTGGGGATGGTTGATGAGGCGGGTGATACGAAAATTGCGATTGTGATGGTACCTGAACCGGTGGAGCTTAAAAACTAGGGGGTTCTACAGGTCTAGAGCTAGAAGTTTGCCCTTGGTTTTGGCTCCAAGAGAAGTTATGATGGTTCCTCCACCCTGGGTTGTAGGTGTTTGACAAGGGGTTATTATGTTGCTTCTGAAGTGGAGTAACATACTGAACCAATTCTAGGTTAAGTGGACACCTATCCATAGAGTGTGTATCTACACAGATCGCATGAAGGGAAAGGACTTTGGACAGAATAAATCGGATTAGGACTGGTAGAAGGATTATGCTGGGAACTGAGCGACTCTACCTTCTTCGTAAGATTAGCGATTTGAGGGGTCAAGGTAGACAGTGTGTCGAGCTCATAAATACCCACCGACTTCTTTGGCAATTGCCTCTTCGAGGACCATAGATAGTTGTTAGTCGCCATCTTGTCCAAGAGCTCGTAAGCTTCCTCCTCTGTTTTACACATTAGTGCTCCACCCGCCGCAGCGTCAACAATGGTCCTATTTGGGCTTATAAGTCCGTTGTAGAAGGTCTAGACTTGCAACCACAAAGGTAGGTCATGGTGAGGATACTTCCTAAGAAGCTCCTTATATCATTCCCATGCTTCATAAAGAGATTCAGAGTCGTACTAGGCAAAGGAAGATATATTACTATGGAGTTGGGCCATTTTAGAGGGAGGGAAAAACATAGATGGAAATTAATGGGCTAACTCGTCCCATGTAGAAATGGATCCTGGAGGCAGGGAGGTTAACGAGTGTCTTGCCCTATCCCTAAGTGAGAAGGGGAATAATGTAAGACTAAGCGCATCATCAGATAATCCATTATGTTTGAACGTGTTGCATAAGTCCAGGAATTGGCCAAGGTGAGCATGTGGGTCATCGTGCAGAAGCCCACTGAACTGCAATGAAGTCTGGATCATCTGGAGGATGGAAAGCTTAATTTCAAAATTGTTTGCATGGACAGCTGGTGGCCTAATGCCGGAATAATATACTTCAATTGTCGGCACTGCATAATCTCCGACTGTCCTAATTTCCCTATTTTCTGTCATGATGTTTTGCAGCGGAGCTAATAATTTCCTAGAGTCTTTTCGAATTTTTCTAAGAGTGCATTTGATTTTAGAATCTAAAGGAAAGCAATCAAAACTTCTGGCTCTACGCATGCAATCATCGAAAAGTCCTTATAAAATTATTTTTAAGTTTTTCAATTTTTCAATTTTTTTTATTTTAATTTTTCAATTAACTAATCTAGATTAAATATTTACAACCTAAATATTTACAAGCTAGAATTGCACTTAAGCATAATTTCACCGATATTAACTAATGGCTAATTAAGACTTCCTTGGTAACGGCGCCAAAAACTTGACACGCCCTAAGGGTATTGTCCGCAAGTGCACGGGTCGTACAAGTAATAATGGGATTTGAGTCCCGAGTTATCGTCCCACAGAGAAGTTGACTAGCCTAATTAAGTATCGGTTAATCTTACCCTAAGTATATTCTAGCAAATTATGAAATGAAGATGGGTGATCTACTAAGACTAATTAAAAAAATACTGAAAAGCAATAAAATAATAAGAACTAAAGGAAATGAAACTGAGCAAAATTTACTTACAGTACTCCGAGCAATTAAAAGCAAATAACCTACAAAAGAAAATTAAAACAGTTAAAATGAATTAACGTAATTAAAATGCGAATATAAAAATAAAGGAATAAAATTAATTAAACTAAAATTTAAACAAACTTAAAATGAAATGTGCATGCAAATTAATCTAATTAATAAAAAAAATTGCAATTTAAACTAACCTAAGATCTAATAAAATAAAATCCTAGAAAATTAAGAAAAATAATCATAAATCTAAATGTCTAAACTAACGAATCTAAAATTACTCCTAAATATATCTAAATACTAACTTAACACTAAAATCTAACTCATGCATGAAACACATTTTTGGATTTTTTCACTAAAACTTAAAATGCATAAAATGAGTTACTCTAAATTAATTTAAGCACAACCCCTAATTCTAGAATAAAAATTAATTAGTGACCTAATTAAATCTAAGTTAAACTAATTAAACGAAGCAACTATGCCTAACATGCACATTAAAAATCAACTAACTAAGCTAACTTGAAATTAATCTATCTAGAAATGCATGTAAAATGAATTAAACCACTACAATAGACATATGCCAAACATGGCCCTATCAAATGCTAAACCAAGTGGTCCCGATATGCCACTGTTCATGCTCTTCTTCAGTAGACTTTTGTCCTGCTCTCGGCTTACTATCTCCAGGTGCTGTCCTGCTGCTCTCGGCTTATTGCTGTAGTTCGTCCTCTTTTCCAAGAGTGTCCTATTGTCTGCTACAGGTCTGTCCACTGGTGCTCGGTTCTGTCCTGCTCCCTCAATTCCTGCTGCTGCTCTCGGCTACTATCCATTCCAGGTATTGCCATTTGCTGCAGGTGCTGTTCCAGGATTGATCCAGGTAAGGTTCTCGGTTTTGCCCAGCTTTGCTGCACATCCTCGGCTGTTCTCAGTTCAGTGCTGTTCAGCCTTGGTTTGTCCTTCTCGCGTCCCAGTGATAATTCTATATTCTTAGAATTATTTATGCTTAATTTTCTAATAATTATTTAAATCCTCAATTTAATTTGTTAATTATCCCGTTTATTTAATTAAAATTCTCATGTTTGCAGATAAATTAAATCCGAATGAATTTTAAATATTTCGATAGAAAATGGACCAAAATTGGGCTAAAATCGAGATTGAGCCACGCGGACAACACGAGTCATGCCACCTAGCACATCCAATTGGACAAGAAGACCGATGACATGGAAATATCTTTTCAAGGAGCCAATGGTGTGAAGACAAGTGGCCAAAAAAATGCCAACTCATCAAGGATGTTGAAATGACAATTTTACCCCTAGTGTGTTTATAAATAGGAAAGGATGACAATTGAAAGAGTAGGTAATTTAGGAGTAGAAGTAATGTAATTTGAGGAGTAGGAGTAGTGTAATGTAATGTAATTTTGGAGTAGTGTTAGAGTAGCTTAGTTAGATTAATTTAGTTTTTATTATTGTTAGAAGCTTTTCCCGAAACTATGTTCTACGTTACTGTTAATCTTCACTTTCTTTCATTTATGAAAAACTTTTCATGTTGATTTGCAACCTCATTTGCTCATCCATGCTTCTCGGTTTGGTGATATTCAACTCTCTTGTTTTCAATTTTTAATTTTCATAGTTCTTCATTCTTAGTGATAGCTCTCGATTTTCCTTAATTTTCAAGTTTTGTTTTTGTTTTGTTTTTGTTCATGATTCTCGGTTTGCTTCCCACGTAGTTTTATTTTTTTCTTTTCGTTAGTTGTCATCGTTACTCAATGTTGTGGTGAGTTTTGATCTCATGAGCCAAGAAAAGAAACGAATGGAGAGCAGCAGAAGTGGAACCCGAGAGCAGCAGAAGTAGCCATAACCGAGATTCACTAATCACTCTCTGCTCTCCCCTATTTCAGTTGTCATTTACTGTTCAGTGTCATTTTCCAGATTTTCATTCGGTTAGCTGGAAGTGGAGTAGCTGCTGTTGAAGACTCGGTTGCTGCAGTTGCTGGTCCATGCTCCTGCCTTGCTGCTGCTTCATCATGCATCAAACATTGCTGGAACAGAGGGATGCTGGTCAGGCCAAGGACATTGCTGAAGCAGTGCATGTCGTGGACGCAATCTACTGAGCAATAAGAACCGAGAGCTGAGGACGTGCAGTAGCTGGGCAAAGGACAACCCGAGAGCATGCAGCAGAAATAGACCTTGCTTGGTACAGCAGCACGATCAGACCCGAGAGCAATAGCAGATTACAGAAACAGCAGAAGCAGAGTGCGGCATAGCACCTAGAACCAAGTATCCTACAAACTGAGTAGCCTGGAGCACCTAGCAGTAGTTGGAGCAGTGTCTAGTCAAGCCTGGAGCAGATGGCAGAATCGAGCAACCCGTGAGCAGTAGAGAACAGCCGGCCGAACAGCAGGCAAAAGCCTAGACCAGGGGACAAGCTGAGCCATCACCTGGAATGAAAGTTTTAGAAAGACACGTGAACAGTAAATGGAGGGCTTTGGATTATTTAAAATCGTTAAGGCCATGTTTGGCCATAGTTCAATTTAGTCATGTTTTAGTTTAATGCATCATTAGTATGTTCATGCATTTGTTAGTTATTAGTTAGTTTAGTTAATTATAATGGTAGGTTAGCTTTATTGCTTTGCATGTTAATTTAATTTGTAGTGTTAATTTTTAGTTAGTAGTTAATTTTAGATTAAATGTTTTATGATTTTATTTTAATTTAGTGTTTTATAAGTAGCATTTAGGATTAATTTAGATTAATGTACTTCATGCATTTTTAATTTAGTTTTCATTTTTATTAGTTTTGATATTAGTTTAATTTGCAATTTTCATTAGTTTAAATTCATGCATTTTTATTTTAAGTTTAGTTTAATTAAATTTTATTGCTTTATTTTCATAATTGCATTTTATTTTAATTACGTTAATTAGTTTTAATTGTTTTAATTTCTTTTGTAGGTTTTTTTATTTTAATTGCGTGGAGCACTGTAAGTAATTTTGCTCGGTTTTAATTTTCTTTAGTTTATAGCTTTTATTATTTTATTGCTTTCAGTATTTTTAATTCGAGCTATATAGATCACCCAACTTAATTTTATAATTTGCTAGAATATACTTAGGGCAAGATTAACCGGTAGTTAATTAGGCTAACCAACTTCTCTGTGGGAAGATAACTCGCGACTCAAATCCCATTATTACTTGTACGACCCATGCACTTGCAGACATATACCTTTTGGGCGTGTCACCCAGCAACACAAAACACAGCCACTTTCTGCCCAGCTAGTATACGTCTCTGCACTTATACTTTGCAGCACAGGTGATGGCTTTCACTGCTGCATCCAGAACCGCATCTTGCTCCAAGTCTTGCACAACTTTCTGCTGCACGGGTTCTTAACACACCATGCTGTCCACTGCTGCCTCAAGTCTACATTGTGGCTTTTGCAACATTTCTGCATAAATAAACAGTACATTGCAACAAAATAGAGCCAAACAGAGGTGGCTACTGATCCTTGTCTACTACAACAGGGCATTCATCCTTGGGTTTGTTCCGAACGACTTCAGTCACCCTGTCTTACCAATGCCGCTTACTGCTTCCTCCTGCACTGATTCCACACGCCACAAACGGCAGTAAATCCATTGGCAGTGTCACATATATGAACTCTATACTACAAGCTTCAGTCCACCCTTTAGCTTTTGCTCTACAAGATAGAAGAAAACAGACCAAAATGTAAACGCACAAGCAGTCTTAAAATAGCAGCTGAAGTCGAAACCAAAAATGAAAAGAGCAGTAAAATAATGAAATGCCACTGTCTTTCTTCTTTCTTGGTTCTGCCTTCACCGCTCCACTGTACCAGCAACATAGGAAGAACAACTAGTAACTACTTTGCATCGCATGCTTAGCCAAGAGCGCCTCCACTCAAAACAATAAATTTTTCATCTTAGATCTTAAGAAATTAAAATAGAAAATAGTAGGAAGATGATGAAACACTAAACAAGTAAAACATAACCGAAATGTAAAATAGAGAATGAGAAAACACCCGCACTAGAAAATAGAAGATAAACGCAATATAAAACAAATTGCACAGGAAACAAATCTGGAACAAGGGTAACGGGTTGAGCTTTATGGCTGCTGTCACCAGCCCCTCACACCCGAATGGAAAGTAAGAGTCATGGAAAGCAAACAACGGAAATGAACAGGAAAACAAAAAGGAATAAAGCTTTTCATTCAATAGTTTTAAAGGTCTGAACTCTAGTAAAATAAAAGCTTGTGAAAACCCATATCCATGGAGGCTACTAACGTGAACTACAAAAGACTAGAAATGAAATGAAATTTTTCTTAAAATAAAAGTAAAATTGCTAAGAACAGTAGCTAAAACAAGAATGGTGGCTTAACAAAGAACAACTTACGAGAAAGGCTAATAAAGAGAGATATAAACTTTGCAATAAAATTTAACCTAAAAACTACTCTACCTACACTACTCCTAACCTAGGCTACCCTACTCCTACTTTCTACTTGATTTTTCAATTGCCATCATGTTCTATTTATACACAAACATAGGGGTACAATGGTAAATTTTCATCCTAGATGAGTTGGCATTGTTTGGCCACTTGTCTTTATTTGATTTGCTGCAGAGTATATATTTTCACGTCATCAGTCTTTTTGTCCAATTAGCTGTGTGATGTGGCCCGGCGTGTGTCTTCCAGAGGGTTGGCACGGTGTCCTTCGATCTTATCGTTTCAGAGCAAATAAAATATGAACACCTGGCATCACGCGTGTCCAGACGACTGATGACTCGGTCTGCAAATCGGAAGTGGTCCAGTCTCCTTTAGCTCGTTTTCAGCCCAATTTCGTTTGAAACGACTGAGTTTCATCCGGATTTAATTTATCTGCACATTAAAAATTTTAATTAAATAAAGGGGATTATTAATAAAATAATATGGGGATTAAATAAATAATTAGGAATTTAAGTACAAATAATTCTATAAAAAATAGAATTATCAATATGTCGCAAGGAAATCCTTTTCACTTGAAGAAATATGAGGGAAGGATAAAACAGGGTAAGCTTCTAAATCGCTCAGTAAGAGGATAAGAGATTCATTAATAAGAAAATGATTTGCACCACCCAATCATTTTGCTTTACATGATAAACTCAATAAACTCAGTGGAAAAGGTAGCATGAATAGTTAAAACATCATCTCAAAGCCCATGTAAAAACATGATAATAAATGGCTCAATTCAAGGTTACAAGCATGTAGAAATCAAGATGCGATAATGGCTTTTCTCTTTAAAACGTGATGAAAATCACTACAATAGTAATGCATGTGGCACAGCCACTAAATAAAATCTACACGTGGAATGACAACTAATTAAAATCTACACGTGGCATAGCCACCAACCACATGGGGCAAAACCACTGATTTAGATTCACACGTGGCACAGCCACCAAATACACGTGGCACAGCCACTGATTAAGATTCACACGTGGCACAGCCACTGATTAGGATTCACACGTGGTAGGTAACCAACGCTACCAGAGTAGGAGTCATCTCACGTTACCAGAACGGAGGAATATCGGACTTACATGCTACTAGAGCAATTCTCGGTGTGTATTCAAAATGACACACTTAAGTCTCAATCAATGACCATTATCATAAAAAAATCGTTTTGCCTTCACGTAAAGCTCATAATGGTTTTCTCTCATAAAACTCATTTCAAACCGTTTTGTACTCGACACAAAACATATTAAAACTGAGCTTCAACCGGCAAAATCGCGCACATATTTTCCCAAACCTCAATACACCTTAACGTAGGGCCCAAAATATTTTTTCACATTTTAAACGCAAAATGGTTATAAAATGTTTTCACGTATAGTTTACAACTCATAAAAGTTGGGCCCCAACCGGCTATAAAATCGTGTGCAATTCTCATTCACGACACATAAAACATGCTTGTATTTCCAATCGAAAATCATGCTACAATATTATCACAAAACACATACGCAATGAGTTTAGTTTTCCCTTACCTCTTTGCACCTCGTATAGTGCAATCGTTCCCCCGTATCACGGACTAGCCTCGCATTCCACTCTGGAACTCCCGAGCTGTCCAAACGATGTTAAAAACATCAATATCTCAACTCAGTCGCATTATTAAGCATACTCACTAACACCTAAATCTCTTAATTATCTCATTTCTCATGACTATCACAATAAGTCATCTCATCCACTACATCTTAACATTCTACATTTCTCATGCATAATACCCATACCCAAAATCACCTCATTGCCTAAATTTCCAATTTATAGACAAAAATCCCAATTTACTACAATTTACTTAATATCATTATCACTCCAATAAAATCACAATTTCATCAATCTCTAGCCATCTCCTAGCTATTTCATCACAATAGCCATGTTCACAATCACCAAAAATCACTTCAAAATCTAAGATTGAAGTTTAGAGATTACCCAAACTTGTGGAGTGCTCAACTCACACCTTGATTCGATTCGTCTTTCGATTTCTAAGTATGTTGTTCTCCTTTGGGTGAGCAACAACTTTCCTTCTTGCCATAACTCTTGATTTGGAAGAAAATGGGCGATTTGGAAGAGAGAAAGAGTTAGGGTTTAGCTGAAATGGAGGTTTGAAAGAGAGAGAAAGATGAAATGCAGGAAAACACAGGGGTCCTTTTATAGACGGAGGGTAGGAGATCGATCTAGCTCTTGATGAGATCGATATGCATTTGAATTTGGGGACGATTTGGGGTAATTTTATGCCTAGGAGATTGATCTATTGAGGGGTGAGATCGATTTCTTAATGGCTTTATGAGATCGATCTGCTCTAATTATGAGATCGATCTCTAGTTTACAGAATGCTTCATGAGATCAATCTGCTGCTTGGGGAGATCGATCTTCTCCTTAACAGAAACATTTTGAAATCGATCTCTTCATTACAGAATCATAAGGAGATCGATCCTCTTCCATTAGAGATCGATCTGCTCACTTAATTTCCTCATTCCTTGTCATTTTTAACTTACCAAATCGATCCTCTCTTCTCCAAGATCGATTTGGCCCCATAGTTTCACACTTTAACATAAAATCTCATTTATAACTTATTTATCACTTAAAATTTCATTCCATACCACCTCAATATATGAATACATCATATTTAGTTCAATCAAATACGCTTCATGTTCTCATTACATAATTTGATAAGTGTAAAATTCTCAGATCTCACATCCTCCCCACCTTAAAAAGAATTTGGTCCTCCAAATTCAACTCAACTCGTCGAATAGATGGGGGTATTTCTCCTTCATAAGACTTTTCAGTTCCCACGTTGCCTCTTCCATTGAGTGATGTTTCCACAAAACTTTCACTAATGGGATGCTCTTGGTTCTAAGTACCTTCTCCTTTCTATCGAGAATCCAAATGGGCTCTTCAGTATAGCTCATGTCCTCTTATATGTCCATCTCTTCGTACTCTATGACATGAGAAGGGTCCGGGTGGTACTTCCTTAACATTGATACATGAAAGACATTGTGTATTCCGGACATCTATGGGGGTAATGCCAATATGTAGGCTACCTCTCCCACCCTCTCAAGGATCTCGAATGGTCCAATATAACGATGACTCAACTTCCCTTTCTTCCTAAATCTCATGATACCCTTACTTGGTGATATATTCAGAAATACTGCATCACCAACATTAAACTCGAGTGGCCGTCTATGTACATCTGCGTAGCTTTTCTGTCTATTTTACGCAGTCCGTAATCTCTCACATATGAGTTTCACACTCTGTACAGCTTGCTCAACAAGTTCGAGAGCATTCATCTTTCTGTCACCCACTTCTTCCCAAGCTACAGGGAATCTACACCTCCTACCATATAGAGCTTCAAAAAGTGTCATTCCAATACTCGCATGATAGTTGTTATTGTACGCAAACTCTACTAGGGGCAGGTGATCATCCCATGATCCCTTAAAATTCATCGTACACGCCCTTAACATATCCTCCAGGGTCTGAATAGTCCTCTCTGACTGACCATCTGTCTGAGGATGATAGGCGGTACTAAAACTCAATCAAGATCCCATGGACTCCTGAAACTAGGTCCAAAATCTGAAAGTAAATCGGGAATCTCTGTCAGAAGTAATACTTACTGGAGCCCCGTGTAATCTAGCTATCTCACTGACATATAACTCAGCTAAGGCATCCACAGTATCTGTGCTCTTGATGGCAAGGAAGTGGGCACTCTTGGTCAATCTATCCACTATGACCCATATCGCATCACGACCCCTTCGGGTCCTCGGTAAACCTATAATAAAGTCCATGGTGACATGCTCTCATTTTCATATAGGTACAGGTAAAGGCTGTAGTAGTCTTCCGGGCTTCCGATGCTCAACTTTCACTTGCTGGCATACTAAACATCTGGCCACATACTTTTCCACGTCTCGCTTCATACCGCTCCACTAGTACACCTTTCTCAAATCTCGGTACATCTTAATACTCCTTGGGTGCATGGTGTATCGCAAGTAGTGAGATTCTCTCAGTATCTGTCTCTTTAGGGTATCATCGTCCGGTACACAGATTCGTCCTCTAAACCTCAATAATCCATCCTTACTAATTGTGAGATCCGACTGCGAAATCTGCTCAGCTTGGCTAACCATATCGATCAACCTCTGATCACTGCGCTGCCCAGTTCTAATCTGATCCATGATCCTGGCTTTATTCGCAGGCTAACCAAAAATCCAATCTCTACCTCTTTAACTCTGATCCAGAGTTCAGTGAACTGCTCCAGTAAATCACATTCCAAGATCATCATAGTAGATATCATACTCTTTCTGCTCAGGGCATCAGCAACTACGTTCGCCTTACCCGGATGGTACAAAATCTCACAGTCATAATCCTTAAGGAGTTCCATGCATCTCCTTTGTCTCATGTTTAATTCCTTCTGATCAAACAAATACCTCAAACTCTTGTGATCAGTGAAGATCTGGAATCTTTCCCCATATAAGTAGTGTCGCCGGATCTTCAAGGCAAATACAATAGTGGCTAACTCCAAATCATGCGTGGGGTAATTCTGCTCATGGTCTTTCAATTGTCACGATCCATAAGTGACCACTCTTCCATGCTGCATGAGCACACACCCCAATCCTTGATGAGAAGCATCACTATACACCGAAAATCCTCCTGATCCCTTAAGGATAGTCAACACAGGTGCCATTGTTAATCTCCTCTTTAATTCCTAAAAATTGAGCTCACAGTGATTAGTCCATATGAACGGAGTCTCCTTGCGCGTGAGCTTAATCAAAGAAGCGGTAATCCTGAAAAATCCTTCCACAAATCTTTTGTAATACTCTGCCAAACCAAGGAAGCTTCGTACTTCTGTAACTGTCCTCGGTCTTTCCCAATTAAGCACAACCTCTACTTTACTTGGATCCACTGATACTCCTTCCTCTGAGACTATATGACCAAGGAAAGCTATCCGATCCAGCCAAAACTCACACTTACTAAGCTTCTCATATAATTGTTTATCTCAGAGTATCTGAAGTACTAACCATAAATGTTGTGCATGTTCCTCATATGATCGAGAGTATACCAGGATATCATCAATAAAAACTATCACAAATTTATCTAGATAGTCTCTGAACACCTCGTTCATTAATCTCATAAAGGCTGCAGGGGCATTCGTCAATCTAAAGGACATCACTAGAAATTCATAATGGCCATACCTTATCCTGAAGGCCGTCTTCAGAATATCTTATTCCTTGATCCTCAATTGGTGATAGCCCGATCTCAAATCAATCTTAGAAAAGACTGAGGCCCCTTTCGGCTGATCAAGTAAATCATCAATCCTGGGCAATGGGTATTTATTCTTCACCGTGGCTTTATTTAATAATCGGTAGTCTACGCATAATCTGAGACTACCATCCTTCTTCTTAACAAATAAAACTGATGCTCCCCACGGTGAAACACTGGGTCTAATAAACCCTTGATCCAATAACTCTTGTAGTTGTTTCTTCAATTCCTCAAGTTCCACTAATGCCATCCTGTATGGAGGTCTAGAGATCGGTTGAGTATCTGGTACCAAATCAATGGTAAACTCCAGCTCTCTCTGTGGTGGTAAACTTGGTAACTCATCTGGTAAAACATCCAGAAATTAACACACCATAGGTATATCATCAATCCTCGGATGTTCCCGATCATCATCTGAGATGAGTGTTTCATAACCTTCACATAAACAATCATATTTAGTACTCTCAAGAGCAACATCAAAATTTCAATTTGCTTATAAAATTTCATACGTCTATTTACTCAATATTTCAAACGTACACTACAAGGTTCAGGTAGGGAGAAAGTTACAACCTTAGTGTAGCAGTCTAAACTCACTCGATTGGTTGCCAGCCAATCCATTCCCAAAATTACATCAAACCCATGCATATTTAATATTATTAGATCTGCTAACATTACTCTATCTCCCACCTTTATTTCACATCTTCTACAGATCAAACCAGTTCTCTGGGATTCACGCATAGGGGTATTTACATGTAGTATATAATCTAGAGGTTCAAACTTCAAATTTAATCTACATGTTAAATACTCAGAAATAAATGAATGCGTGGACCCTGAATCAATCAACACATGAGCCTTATGATTACAGACAGAGAGTGTACCTCTTATAGTTTCTGCAGAAGTGTCTGCGGTTTCCTTATCCAAGGTAAACACATGTCCTTGTGTAACAGGCTTCTTCCCTTTCTCTGCAGCAATGGCCCGTCTTTAGGGATTCACTCTCTGAGGTTATTGTCTAGTAGGCTCCGGAGCATGTGGCCTCTGAGGTTGAGGGCAGTCTTTCACCATGTGATCCCTGTCTCCACATCTAAAACATCCATGGATCAACCCAATATAACTTCCCTCATGCATTCGTCCACAATTTCTGCAAACCCTTATATCAGGCCTGACATCTTGAGGGGTCTCCCTAATGATGGGATAATGTGAGATCTGAGAATTTCAGACATATTTAATGATGTAATAATAAATTGAAGTGTAATTTATTGAGCTAAGTGAATTGTAGGAATTATAATTGGAGATTTATATGTTAAGTGTGTAAAATGAGCATGAAGCATGAGGACAGATCGATCTGGGAGAAGGAGAGATCGATCTGGTGAGTTAAAAATGACGAGGAAGGGGAAATTTGAAGAGCAGATCGATCTCCAATGGAAGAGATCGATCTCCTTATGAATCTGTTTGAGAAGGGATCGATCTCATGAGGAAGAGATAGATCTCCAAATGAATCTGTTTGAGAGAAGATCGATCTCATGAGGAGAAGATCGATCTCCAAATGCTTCTGTTTGGGGAGAAGATCGATCTCCTTAGGAGCAGATCGATCTCATAAAGCCATAAAGAGATCGATCTCATCCTTCGACAGATCGATCTCCTAGGCATAAAATTGCCCAGATCGTCCCCAAATTTCAAACACAGATCGATCTCATCAAGAGGCAGATCGATCTCCTACCTCCAGTCTATATAAGGAACCTGTGTTTTCTCCTGAAATTTCACTTTCTCTCTCTTCCAAACCTCCATTTTTCCGAAAACCTAGTTTCTCACTCCTCCAAATCCCCCATTTTCGGCCGAATCAGCTATTGTGATAAGAAGGAAAGTTGTTCCTCATCAAAGGGAGAACAACATACTTGGAAATCGAAGGACGAATCGGATCGAGGCGTGAGTTGTGCGTCTCACAAGCTTTGGGTAATTTCTAAACCTCGATCTTGATATTTGAGCTGATTTTGATGTTATTGGTGGTTGTAATTGTGTTGAAATAGTTGAGGAATGATTAGGGATTGATGAGATTGTAATGTAGTTGGATTAATGTCGATATTTGGAAATTGTGGCAATTTTGAAGATTGTGCTATAAACGGAAATATAGACAAGGTGGTAAATTAGCGTAGATAATTGGTATTAGAGATATCGAACATTGGGATATTGTGAATAGGGTTGTAGTTTAAGGTTGAGTTACGAGAATCGAGAGGTTTGAGGAGTTATGAGCAATTATGCTCGATTTTTGAGAATTGAGGTTTGTGTGATGTTGAGTATTGATGTTTTAACATCGTTTGGACAGCTCGGGAGTTCCAGAGTGGAATGCGAGGCTAGTCCGTGATACGGGGGAACGATTGCACTATACGAGGTGCAAAGAGGTAAGGGAAATCTAAACCATTTGTGTATGTGATTTGTAAACTGTTATAGCATGATTTATGATTTATAAACAAGCATGTTGAGAGTTTTGTGTTGAGATTTGAACTGCACACGATTTTATAGCCGGTTGAAGCCCAATGTTTTATGAGTTTATAACTGGGCTCTACGTTAAGGCAATATTGTGATTTGAGAAATGTGTGCATGTGCTTTGTCGGTTGGAACTCGGTTTTACTACGTTTTGTGTTGAGTACAAAACGATTTCAAATGAGTTTTATGACAGAAAACCATTACGAGTTTTACGTGAAGGCAAACCTGTCTTATGTGATAAGACTTGGGTGTGTGGTTGTGAGTACACACCGGGCATTGCTCTGGTAGCATGTAAGCCCGAATTCTTCTCCGTTCTGGTAACGTTGAGAAACCCCATTGGTGGCAGTGCCACGTTGAGAAACCCCATTGGTGGCAGTGCCACGTTGAGAAACCCCATTGGTGGCAGTGCCACGTTGAGAAACCCCATTGGTGGCAGTGCCACGTTGAGAAACCCTATTCTGTGGCTATGCCACGTGAGAAAATAATTCAGTGGCTTTGCCACGTGTGTTTTGTGGCTATGCCACGTGAGAAAATAATTCAGTGGCTATGCCACGTTATTTGAGAAAACGTTTATCGCGTTGTTTTCACATGCTTTGTTAATGCTCTAGAGTGAGCCTTTTTACTTCATGTTTTCACATGACTTGACACATGAGAGTGTCGTTTTGAGTATTTTCATGCTATGGTTTTCAAATGAGTTTCACATACAAATAAATGCTTTGTGATGTGCATTTTGGTTTATGAAATGAGTCCCCTACCCCCCTTACTGAGCGATTTAGAAGCTCACCCTGTTTTTCTTTCCCCCCAGAGTTCTTCAAGTGAATAAGGACTTCCCTGCAACGTACGGAGTAGTGGCTAGTGGAGGATCCGAGCTCCAGGCTATATATTTTATACTTTGAGGTATATTTATCTTTTCATGTACCCAGACTATTATTGTAATTACAGACACTTGATGTATGACATTATATGGGATGTATTAGGATTAATTGACTTGTAATCGAGTAATGGGTATAATACAATATTTATTATATCATGATGAGATCCTGAGGCATGATAATTATGATGATGTATGACACTGCACAGGAATGCACTCTTTATTTGTGAATTAACGAGTAAAAAGTTTTAAATTAGCCCTATTTTCCGCATTTTCGGGGTGTGACAGAGTTTTCTTGGTATCAGAGCTTAGGGTGTCTAGTACTGTCAGTGTCGGTTAAGTGAAATAGAATACATCCCAAGTGTCTGTAATGGTCTGGTCATGAAATGAAATTGAGGATTGAGATTTCAATAGATTGTGATATGTACGCGCAGGAGACGAGTTGAGATTGAGAATGAGTAAACGACGAGGTCGTTCGAGGAGGCAGGCAGAGTCCCCTCCACCACCTGTCCCACAACCAGAGAGTCCTAACTCTCGATTTAATCGGATTGAGACCGATGTGAGGCAAGGCTTTGAGCAGATGGCGGCGCTATTCGCGCAACACTTTGGAGTTAATGCCTCGGATACTACCCCTACACCACCACTAGGACCTCCCATACCCCCAGTGCCTCCCGTCACTCAGCCTGAGGACAGAAGTAAGGTCCGACTAAAGGAATTTCTGAAGATGAATCCACCCGCATTTAAGGGAAAGAAGGATCCTACAGAGGCTGAGGAGTGGTTGACGGAGTTGAGAGTTATATTTGATTTATTGGGGTGCACCGATACTGAGAGAGTCAGTATGAGTGCCTATATGCTGAAGGGGAGAGCTCGAGATTGGTGGGGTACTACCCAGGGTATCTTGATGTCCCACCAGGATGTGATTGGTTGGGAAGAGTTCCAGACAGCTTTTAGAACCCAATATGTACCACGAGCCGCCCAGAGAAGGAAACAGGCCGAGTTTTTGAGTTTGGTACAGGGTGACATGTCGGTGGATGACTATGAGAGCCAGTTCACCGCACTACTGAGATATGACCCAGAGACCTTCAAGAGTGAAGAGCTCCGCACAGAGAAGTTTGTGTATGGGTTGAAGCCCGTCATTAGAGATAGACTGATGGGGCTATGTATTACTGAGTTTGGAGATGCTCTGAGACGAGCACAAGAGGTTGAAAGAGGGATTGAGATGGTACAATCCCAGAATGAGCTCAGAGCGGTGAATAGAGATAAGGGCAAGAGGCCAGCACTTTTCCAGTCAGAGGCTCGAAGAGGTTCCTTCAGAAGAGGAAGGATTGAGGTGCAGAGGGACAGATTGGAGCGACCCAGAGCCTATCCTATTATCAAGGAGACCCCACGATATGTCAGGCCGGAGATGAGGATTTGTAGAGACTGTGGCCGATCGCATGAGGGAAGTTGTACTGGGTCGATCCATGGATGTTTCAGATGTGGTGACATGGGCCACAGAGTGAAGGACTGTCCCCAACCTCAGATACCACATGCTTCGGAGCCCACTAGACAACAGCCTCAGAGAGTGGATCCCCGGAGACGGGCCACTGCGGCAGAGAAAGGGAAGAAACCTGTGGCACAGGGACGTGTGTTTGCCCTGGATAAGGAGACCGCAGACGCTTTGGCAGAAACTATAAGAGGTACACTCTCTGTCTGTAATTATGAGGCTCATGTGTTGATTGATTCAGGATCCACGCATTCGTTTATTTCTGAGCATTTTGCATGTAGATTAAACTTGAAGTTTGAACCTCTAGAATATATACTACATGTAAATACCCCTATGCGTGAATCCCAGAGAACTGAGTTAATCTGTAGAGGATGTGAAATTAAGGTGGGAGATAGAGTGATGTTAGCAGATCTAATCATGTTGAGTATACATGGGTTTGATGTAATTCTGGGAATGGATTGGTTGGCGACCAATCGAGTGAGTTTAGACTGCTACACTAAGATTGTAACTTTCTCCCTACCTGAACCTTACAGTGTACGGTTGAGATATTGAGGAAATGTATATATGGAATTCTAGTAAGTCATTTGAGAATTTTAACATTATTTTGGGGATTATTAAATATGATTATTCATGTGAAGGTTATGAGACACTCATCTCAGACGATGAGCGAGAACATCCGAGGATTGAGGATATACCTGTGGTTTGTGAATTTCTGGATATTTTCCCAGATGAATTGCCAGGTTTACCACCAGAGAGAGAGCTGGAGTTTACCATTGATTTGGTACCGGATACTCAGCCGATCTCTAAACCTCCCTACAGGATGGCATTAGTGGAACTTGAGGAATTGAAGAAGCAACTGCAGGAGTTATTGGATCAAGGGTTTATTAGACCCAGTGTTTCGCCGTGGGGAGCGCCAGTACTGTTTGTTAAGAAGAAGGATGGTAGTCTCAGATTATGTGTGGACTACCGGCTATTGAATAAAGCCACGGTGAAGAATAAATATCCGCTGCCCAGGATTGACGATCTACTTGATCAACTAAGAGGGGCATCAGTCTTTTCTAAGATTGATTTGAGATCGGGCTATCACCAATTGAGGATCAAGGAGGAAGATATTCCAAAGACGGCCTTTAGGACAAGATATGGCCATTACGAATTTCTGGTGATGTCCTTTGGATTGACGAACGCCCCTGCAGCATTTATGAGATTGATGAACGAGGTGTTCAGAGACTATCTGGATAAGTTTGTGATAGTCTTTATCGATGATATCCTGGTGTACTCTCGGTCGTATGAGGAGCATGCACAGCATTTGTGGTTAGTACTTCAGATACTCCGGGATAAGCAATTATACGGAAAGCTTAGTAAGTGTGAATTTTGGCTGAACCGGATAGCTTTCCTTGGGCATGTAGTCTCAGAGGAAGGAGTATCAGTGGATCCGAGTAAAATAGCAGCTGTGCTTAATTGGGAAAGACCGAGGACAGTGACTGAGATACGAAGCTTCCTTGGTTTGGTAGGGTATTACAGGAGATTTGTGGAAGGATTCTCGAGGATTGCCGCTCCTTTGACTAAGCTCACGCGTAAGGAGACTCCGTTCATATGGACTGATCAATGTGAGCTCAGTTTTCAAGAGTTAAAGAGGAGATTGACAGCGGCACCTGTGTTAACTATTCCCGAGGGATCAGGAGGATTCTCGGTGTATAGTGATGCATCTCACCAAGGATTGGGGTGTGTGCTTATGTAGCACGGAAGAGTGGTCGCATATGGATCGCGACAACTGAAAGACCATGAGCAGAATTATCCCACGCATGATTTGGAGTTAGCCGCTGTGGTATTTGCTTTGAAGATCTGGCGACATTACTTATATGGGGAAAGATTCCAGATCTTCACTGATCACAAGAGTTTGAGATATCTCTTTGATCAGAAAGAGTTAAACATGAGACAAAGGAGATGGATGGAACTCCTTAAGGATTATGACTGCGAGATTCTATATCATCCGGGTAAGGCGAATGTGGTTGCTGATGCCCTGAGCAGGAAGAGTATGATATCTGCTATGATGATCAGGGAATGGGATTTGTTAGAGCAGTTCGCCGAACTTCGGATCAGAGTTAAAGAGGTAGAGACTAGATTTTTGGCTAGCCTGCGGATAGAGCCCAGGATCATGGATCAGATTAGAACTGGGCAGCGTAGTGATCAGAGATTGATAGATATGGTTAGCCAAGCTGAGCAGAGTTCGCAGTCGGATCTCACCATCAGTGAGGATGGATTGTTGAGATTCAGAGGACGGATTTGTGTACCGGACGATGATACCCTGAAGAGACAGATACTGAGAGAATCCCACTGCTCGCGATACACCATGCACCCAGGAAGTACTAAGATGTACCGAGACTTGAGAAAGGTGTATTGGTGGAGTGGTATGAAGCGAGATGTGGCAGAGTATGTGGCCAGGTGTTTAGTATGCCAGCAAGTGAAAGCTGAGCATCGAAAGCCCGGAGGACTACTACAGCCCTTACCTGTACCTACATGGAAATGGGAGCATGTCACTATGGACTTTATTATGGGTTTACCGAGGACCCGAAGAGGTCGTGACGCGATATGGGTCATTGTGGATAGATTGACCAAGAGTGCCCACTTCCTTGCCATCAAGAGCACAGATACTGTGGATGCCTTAGCTGAGCTATATGTCAGCGAGATAGCTAGATTACATGGGGCTCCTGTGAGTATTACTTCTGATAGAGATTCCCGATTTACTTCCAGATTCTGGACCCAGTTTCAGGAGTCCATGGGATCTCGATTGAGTTTTAGTACCGCCTATCATCCTCAGACAGATGGTCAGTCAGAGAGGACTATTCAGACCCTGGAGGATATGTTGAGGGCGTGTACGATGGATTTTAAGGGATCATGGATGATCACCTGCCCCTAGCAGAGTTTGCGTACAATAACAGCTATCATGCGAGTATTGGAATGACACCTTTTGAGGCTCTATATGGTAGGAGGTGTAGATCCCCTGTAGCTTGGGAAGAAGTCGGTGACAGAAAGATAAATGCTCCCGAGCTTGTTGAGCAAGCCGTACAGAGTGTGAAACTCATATGTGAGAGGTTACGGGCTGCACAGAGTAGACAGAAAAGCTACGCGGATGTGCGTAGACGGCCACTCAAGTTTGATGTTGGTGATGCAGTATTTCTGAGAGTATCACTGAGCAAGGGTATCATGCGATTTGGGAAGAAAGGGAAATTGAGTCCTCGATACATAGGACCATTTGAGATTCTTGAGAAAGTGGGTGAGGTAGCTTACAGATTAGCATTACCCCCACAGATGTCTGGAATACACAACGTTTTTCATGTATCTATGTTGAGAAAGTACCACTCGGACCCTTCTCATGTCATAGAGTATGATGAGATGGACATACAGGAGGACATGAGCTACATTGAGGAACCCGTCCGGATTCTCGATAGAAAAGAGAAGGTACTGAGAACCAAGAGCATCCCATTAGTGAAAGTCTTGTGGAAGCATCACTCAAGGGAAGAAGCGACGTGGGAACTAGAGAGTCTCATGAAGGAGAAATACCCCCATCTATTTTGACTAGTTAAGTTGAATTTGGAGGATCAAATTCTTTTTAAGGTGGGGAGGAAGTGAGATCTGAGAATTTCAGACATATTTAATGATGTAATAATAAATTGAAGTGTAATTTATTGAGCTAAGTGAATTGTAGGAATTATAATTGGAGATTTATATGTTAAGTGTGTAAAATGAGCATGAAGCATGAGGACAGATCGATCTGGGAGAAGGAGAGATCGATCTGGTGAGTTAAAAATGACGAGGAAGGGGAAATTTGAAGAGCAGATCGATCTCCAATGGAAGAGATCGATCTCCTTATGAATCTGTTTGAGAAGGGATCGATCTCATGAGGAAGAGATCGATCTCCAAATGAATCTATTTGAGAGAAGATCGATCTCATGAGGAGGAGATCGATCTCCAAATGCTTCTGTTTGGGGAGAAGATCGATCTCCTTAGGAGCAGATCGATCTCATAAAGCCATAAAGAGATCGATCTCACCCTTCGACAGATCGAGCTCCTAGGCATAAAATTGCCCAAATCGTCCCCAAATTTCAAACACAGATCGATCTCATCAAGAGGCAGATCGATCTCCTACCTCCAGTCTATATAAGGAACCTGTGTTTTCTCCTGAAATTTCACTTTCTCTCTCTTCCAAACCTCCATTTTTCCGAAAACCTAGTTTCTCACTCCTCCAAATCCCCCATTTCCGGCCGAATCAGCTATTGTGATAAGAAGGAAAGTTGTTCCTCATCAAAGGGAGAACAACATACTTGGAAATCGAAGGACGAATCGGATCGAGGCGTGAGTTGTGCGTCTCACAAGCTTTGGGTAATTTCTAAACCTCGATCTTGATATTTGAGCTGATTTTGATGTTATTGGTGGTTGTAATTGTGTTGAAATAGTTGAGGAATGATTAGGGATTGATGAGATTGTAATGTAGTTAGATTAATGTCGATATTTGGAAATTGTGGCAATTTTGAGGATTGTGCTATAAACGGAAATATAGACATGGTGGTAAATTAGCGTAGATAATTGGTATTAGAGATATCGAACATTGGGATATTGTGAATAGGGTTGTAGTTTAAGGTTGAGTTACGAGAATCGAGAGGTTTGAGGAGTTATGAGCAATTATGCTCGATTTTTGAGAATTGAGGTTTGTGTGATGTTGAGTATTGATGTTTTAACATCGTTTGGACAGCTCGGGAGTTCCAGAGTGGAATGCGAGGCTAGTCCGTGATACGGGGGAACGATTGCACTATACGAGGTGCAAAGAGGTAAGGGAAATCTAAACCATTTGTGTATGTGATTTGTAAACTGTTATAGCATGATTTATGATTTATAAACAAGCATGTTGAGAGTTTTGTGTTGAGATTTGAACTGCACACGATTTTATAGCCGGTTGGAGCCCAATGTTTTATGAGTTTATAACTGGGCTCTACGTTAAGGCAATATTGTGATTTTAGAAATGTGTGCGTGTGCTTTGCCGGTTGGAACTCGGTTTTACTACGTTTTGTGTTGAGTACAAAACGATTTCAAATGAGTTTTATGAGAGAAAACCATTACGAGTTCTACGTGAAGGCAAACCTGTCTTATGTGATAAGACTTGGGTGTGTGGTTGTGAGTACACACCGGGCATTACTCTGGTAGCATGTAAGCCCGAATTCTTCTCCGTTCTGGTAACGTTGAGAAACCCCATTGGTGGCAGTGCCACGTTGAGAAACCCTATTCTGTGGCTATGCCACGTGAGAAAATAATTCAGTGGCTTTGCCACGTGTGTTTTGTGGCTATGCCACGTGAGAAAATAATTCAGTGGCTATGCCACGTTATTTGAGAAAGCGTTTATCGCGTTGTTTTCACATGCTTTGTTAATGCTCTAGAGTGAGCCTTTTTACTTCATGTTTTCACATGACTTGACACATGAGAGTGTCGTTTTGAGTATTTTCATGCTATGGTTTTCAAATGAGTATCACATACAAATAAATGCTTTGTGATGTGCATTTTGGTTTATGAAATGAGTCCCCTACCCCCCTTACTGAGCGATTTAGAAGCTCACCCTGTTTTTCTTTCCCCCCATAGTTCTTCAAGTGAATAAGGACTTCCCTGCGACGTACGGAGTAGTGGCTAGTGGAGGATCCGAGCTCCAGGCTATATATTTTGTACTTTGAGGTATATTTATCTTTTCATGTACCCAGACTATTATTGTAATTACAGACACTTGATGTATGACATTATATGGGATGTATTAGGATTAATTGACTTGTAATCGAGTAATGGGTATAATACAATATTTATTATATCATGATGAGATCTTGAGGCATGATAATTATGATGATGTATGACACTGCACAGGAATGCACTCTTTATTTGTGAATTAACGAGTAAAAAGTTTTAAATTAGCCCTATTTTCCGCATTTTCGGGGCGTGACAGATAACCTCTGGGTCTCTCTAATCTGCCCTTCTGCACCTCAATCCTTCCTCTTCTGAAGGAACCTCTCTGAACATCTGTTTGGGAAATCGCTGGCCTCTTGCCCTTATCCCTATTCACCGCTCTGAGCTCATTTTGGGATTGTACCATCTCGATTCCCCTCTCAATCTCTTGTGTTCATCTCAGAGCATCTCCAAACTCAGTAATACATAGCCCTATTAATCTATCTCTGATGATGGGCTTCAATCCATATACAAATCTCTCAGTACAGAGCTCTTCATTCTTGAAGGCCTCTGGGTCATATCTCAATAGCGCAGTGAATTAGCTCTCATAGTCATCCACAGACATATCACCCTGTACCAAAATCAAAAACTTGGCTTGCTTCTTTCTCTGAGCGGTCCGTGGTACATATTGGGCTCTAACGGCTGTTTGAAACTCTTCCCAACCAATCACATCCTGGCAGGACATCAGAATACCCTGGGTAGTACCACACCAATCTCGAGCTCTCCCTTTTAACATATAGGCACTCATACTGATCCTCTTAGCATATGTGCACCCCAGATAGTCAAATATAACTCTCAACTCCGTCAGCCACTCCTCAGCCTCTATAGCATCCTTCTTTCCCCTAAATGTGGGTGGATTAATTTTCAAAATGTCTTTCATTCGGACCATACTTCTGTCATCAGGCTGAGTGACGGGAGGCATTGGGTCCATCTGTACTGAGGGTACAGGAGGTCCTTGTGGTTGTGTAGGAGTAGTACCCGAGGCATTAACTCCAAAGTGTTGCGCGAATAGCGCAGCCATTTGCTCAAAACCTTGCCTCACATCGATCTCAATCCGATTAAATCGAGAGTTAAGACTCTCTGGTTGTGGGGCAGGTGGTGGAGGTAGCTCCGCCTGCCTCCTTGAACGACCTCGTCGACCACTCATTCTCAATCTCAATTCGTTTCCTGCGCGTACACATCAAACTTGATTGAAATTTCAATCCTCAAATTCAGTTCATGACAAGACTATTACAGACACTTGGGATGTATTCTAATTCATTTAATCGACACTGACAGTACTAAACACCCTAAGCTCTGATACCAAGAAAACTCAGTGACGCCCTAAAAATGTGAAAAATATGGCAAATTTAAAACTTTTTACTCATCAAATCATAATTAAGGGTGCATTACTGTGCAGTGTCATACATCATCATACATATCATACCTCAGGATCTCATCATTAAAGAGTATATATCATATCATATACATTGCTCAATTTCAAGTTGATTAATCCTAATACATCTCATATAATGTTATACATCAAGTGTCTGTAATTACGATAATTGTCTGGGTACATGAAAAGATAAATGATACCTTAAAATACAATATATGGCCCTGAGCTCAAGTCCTCCACTAGCCACTACTTCGTACGTCGCAGGGAAATCCTTTTCCCTTGAAGAAATCTGGGGGAAGGATAAAACAGGGTGAGCTTCTAAATCGCTCAGTAAGAGGATAAGGGATTCATTAATAAGAAAATGATTTGCACTACACAATCATTTTGCTTTACATGATAAACTCAATAAACTCAGTGGAAAAGGTAGCATGAATAGTTAAAACATCATCTCAAAACCCATGTAAAAACATGATAATAAATGGCTCAATTCAAGGTTACAAACATGTAGAAATCAAGATGCGATAATGACTTTTCTCTTTAAAACGTGATGAAAATCACTGCAATAGTAATGCACGTGGCACAACCACTAAATAAAATCTACACGTGGGACAGCCACTAATTAAAATCTACATGTGGCATAGCCACCAAACACACGTGGCACAACCATTGATTTAGATTCGCACGTGGCACAGCCACCAAATACACGTGGCACAACCACTGATTAGGATTCACACGTGGCACAGCCACTGATTAGGATTCACACGTGGCACAGCCACCAAATACACATGGCACAGCCACTGATTAGGATTCACACATGGTAGGTAACCAACGCTACCAGAGTAGGGGTCTTCTCACGTTACCAGAACGGAGGAATATCGGACTTACATGCTACTAGAGCAATGCCCAGTGTGTATTCAAAACGACACACCTAAGTCTCAATCAATAGTCATTATCATAAAAAAATCGTTTTGCCTTCACGTAAAGCTCATAATGGTTTTCTTTCATAAAATTCATTTCAAACTGTTTTGTACTGTCATGACCCGTTCTACCAAAATCACTACAAATTTTTCCTTACTTTTTCATTTCCTTACCCGTCGTGAACAGTTTCACTACTAACAGTTGGGCTATGAGTTGATGTTAGTCTCTCTTGTCATGTTACTTACCTTAACATCTATTTTTCATATTTCATTTACACATCAATTTATTTTAACTAAATACATCCCCAATATTACAATCCGTGTACAGTACTGTGCCACTATATGTTCAGATACAAAAATTATACGAATTTATATACCTAGTCTTGATAAGAAGCAGCGGATAACTGAAATGCATGACTATTGTCGCTCTCTTCTACTGAATGTACCCTGTGGGGTAGAAAATGAAAGGGTGAGCGAAAACTTGCTCAGTAAGGCAATAATGTAAGTAGCTAGATAACTATGCTATCTACATGCTAATAATGTCATAATATAAAATCGTTTATATTTGGAGCATGAGGTATGACTGAAACGATGTCACATGTATGTATATATCATATAAGAGAAATCATGAAATCGACATATAAAACAAACATGGAAAAATCATCATGTATGACATCTCATGCTCGTCACATTAAAACTTATTTATTTTATCATAAAACAACCACGTTAAAACTTATTTGTTTCATCATAAATTCATCACGTTAAAACTTATTTGTTTCATCATTAAAACAACCACATCAAGGCTAAACTCATCTCTCGGGAATACCTTGATTCATTAAATCGTATCTCGTTTAAAAACATAAATCGGGACATTACCCCTCCTTCAGGTTTGTCCTAGTCTATTTAGACCGTATGATATCATGTGAGGCATGTAGGTTACTGTATGAAAATCGAGGACTATGACCATATTATGTCCCTGTGATCCCAGGCTACATAGATCCCGGTGTGCGGGGCATCACAACTGCAACGGGAGGTAGGGTCAAATCCTACCCGTCAGAATATCAAGTAACATCATCGAGTCATCATGACTGCACGGTACAGCGTACTCCGTGTGACATACACGGTACAACGTACTCCGTGGACCCATATCATAGTCTGGGGGTGCCTGCCTTAGGTCTTACCCACCGCAATACTATGTCGATAACCAACCCATGTCTCAAAGTATACGTGCAAGCATATCAACTCTCTACGACACACAGTCTACAGGAGGCTTCCGCACGACTATATGCATGTCAACTCACGTCTAGTGCGAGCGAAACTCTAGCACCACGCTATGCATATCATGATATCTAAAATCTCGTGTGAGCGAAGCTCCAACACGGTTTTATGCAACATAAATTTCTCGTACGAGCAATGCTCCAGTACGACTTTTCATGAGTAATAAATCAGTAAACTTTAGTGCGAGTAAGACTCAGCACTCTTTTTACTCGTGTAAATATGATAGGTGGCTCAATCTTGATAAAACATCTTTTAAAATCATAACCTATACAAACCGGTACCCTTTCGTATAATTCATAAAATCAACAGCCAACCCTATATGTAAATTTGCTTAAAATAAAACAATACATTCATATAAAACATCAAAACATGATAATCATGCAATTTATTTGCCTTACTACCCTTTTTGTAAATTTTACTCCCAGGGGTAATATCATCTTTTTCTTTATTCACCTATGCCTCGATTTTCGCAAAAATTATTATTTCGTTTCTAGATACTTTAAGAAATTCTAGGCCCTGTAAATCCCCTCAAAAATACGTATTGAAATCTCTATGCACCTACAAAATTTCCTTACCTCGATTCTCGTCGAGCGCTTATCTAAATTCCACTGTCGGAGGCTCGTCCAATCCGATTTGCTGCTAATCCAGTCTTTGGGGCTGCAGATAATTATTTACCGTGTCAATTTAACCCAATAAATATAATTCTCGCGTTTACTACAATCGATTTAACTAATTAGGTCAATTTACTCTTATTGGGCCCGATCGCACCTTAATGGGCCTCGACCCATTTTCAGCTCATTTCTACTTATTAAATCCCTTCTTCGAGTTTACTGGGCTCATTCAGCTTACCAATAATTATCGGGCTTCGTTCCAAACTCATTGGATAGCCCGTATACTATTTACGGTAATTACATTGCAATTCCTATTAATATTCCTTTTTATACAGAATTAATCCATAAATTTCGTAAAATAATCGAAACTCTGTATTAAAGGACTCATATTATCGTAATTAAAATATACTTACCCAATATGATGCGGGGTACAAAAATTGGAGCTCAATCGGCTCTCGTTCGGGCTCTTTCGTAAAACTGCACAATTATATATTTAATTCCGGGTTAATTTTTGATCAATTATAATTTAAATAAATTTCTCGAAAATCAAATCGGTCACTTTTGACCTCATATCGACTTACCCGAAGTCCGGTGTATCCCCGAAAATTCTTCCCTTTTTTCCTTTTTCTCTTTTTCTCTTTTTCTCTTTTCTTTCTTTTTTTCCCTCTTTCTTGGCTGAACCGGTTCAACCCGGTTCAGACTGGTCCGGTTCAGTCCGGTTCAGTCCGATTTGGCCGGTTCAGGGCCTCGTCGATCGGTTCTCCGTCGGCTTCCGTCGCCAGCAGCTCCGCGAGGTCGTCCGATGCACGGATCTGGTCTCGGTTTTGCAGGAGGTGGCCGAAAAGTGGTCGATCCGGTGTGTTCTCCCTTCGTCGTCGATGCCATTCCTCTTTTCCACCGTTTCTGGCGCCATCCGTCGGTTTCACCGACCGTGGCCACCACCGATCGCGTCGTCTGCACCTAGGGAAGCCTCGGTTGGGGTCGATTGGGGCTAGATCGGCGCCGGTTGCCGTCGATCTTCTTTTCTCCCTCGGGTTCTCTCTCCCTTCGATTTCGCCGGATTCCGGCGTTGTTGGAGGTGGTTCCATCGCCTGGAGGGTCGTCGATGGCTCGTTTGCTTCTCTCATCTGGCGTCTGGGTCACCGAAGGCCGTCGGTGATGGAGACCGACTGCCTCGGTCTTGTCTGTTCTTGTTTCGTTTTCTTTAGAAAATCACGAAACGCGATTTTCTATTTTTTTAATTTATTTTATTTATTTATATTTTAATTGATTTTATTATTATTTTATTCATTATTATATTATTATTTTGCCAAATTATCTAAGATAAATTACTATTTAATTCATTTAATTAATAAATAATTTTTTCGGTATTATTTCAGCTTTTCGGTATATTTTTTGATTATTTTCGGGGTTATTTCCCGATGTAAAAATTTCGGTTAATTCCAACAAATTCATATATTGATCAATTTAATCCGAAATTTAATTATTTCTTCATCATTGATCAAGATTTCTCAATCCCATATTTTTAATTAAATTTTCTTGTCGAATTTATACCGACTTTAGGTCTTTTGATCGTTTTGCCCTTGCACGTGTTCGAAAATTTCATTTCAGTCCTTTTTCATTTTTAATTTCGTGTTTTGAATCCTTATCTGCAGTCCGAATCTCGTTCATTTAATTTGGGACCATTTCAATCCTTCCTTTCATAAACATACTCATTTCGTGTTTTAACTAAATTCGGGTCTTACATGTACTCAACACAAAACATGTTAAAATCGAGCTTCAACTGACAAAACCGCGCACATATTCTCTCAAACCTCAGTATGCCTTAACGTAGAGCCCAAAACATTTTTCATATTTTAAACACAAAATGGTTATAAAATGTTTTCACGTATAGTTTACAACTCATAAAAGTTGGGCCCCAACTGGCTATAAAATCGTGTGCAATTCTCATGCACGACACATAAAACATGTTTGTTTTCTCAATCAAAAATCATGCTACAATATTATCACAAAACACATACACAATGAGTTTAGTTTTCCCTTACCTCTTTGCATCTCATATAGTGCAATCGTTCCCCCGTATCACGGACTAGCCTCGCATTCCACTCTGAAACTCCCGAGCTGTCCAAACGATGTTAAAAACATCAATATCTCAACTCAATCACATTATTGAGCATACATTTGCTTATATTTCTCACTAACACCTAAATCTCTCAATTATCCCATTTCTCATGACTATCACAATACGTCATCTCACCACTACATCTCAACATTCTACATTTCTCATGCATAATACCCATACCCAAAATAACCTCATTGCCTAATTTTTCAATTTATAGACAAAAATCCCAATTTACCACAATTTACTTAATATCATCATCACTCCAATAAAATCATAATTTCATCAATCTCTAGCCATCTCCTAGCTATTTCATCACAATGGTCATGTTCACAATCACCAAAAATCATTTCAAAATTCAAGATTGAAGTTTAGAGATTACCCAAACTTGTGGAGTGCTCAACTCACACCTCGATTCGATTCGTCTTTCGATTTTCAAGTATGTTGTTCTCCTTTGGGTGAGCAACAACTTTTCTTCTTGCCACAACTCTTGATTTGGACGAAAATGGACGATTTGGAAGAGAGAGAAAGCTAGGGTTCGACTGAAATTGAGGTTTGAAAGAGAGAGAAAAGATGAAATGCAAGAAAACACATTGGTCCTTTTATAGACGGATGGTAGGAGATCGATCTGGCACTTGATGAGATCGATCTGCATTTGAATTTGGGGACGATTTGGGGCAATTTTATGCATAGGAGATCGATCTGTCGATGGGTGAGATCGATCTCTTAATGCCTTTATGAGATCGATCTGCTCCAATTATGAGATCGATCTCTAGTTTATAGAATGTTTCATGAGATCGATCTGCTCCTTAGGGAGATCGATCTTCTCCTTAACAGAAACATTTTGAGATCGATTCCTTCCTCATGAGATCGATCTCTTCATTACAGAATCATAAGGAGATCGATCCTCTTCCATTGGAGATCGATCTGCTCACTTAATTTCCTCATTCCTTGTCATTTTTAACTTACCAGATCGATCCTCTCTTCTCCAAGATCAATCTGGCCCCATAGTTTCACACTTTAACATAAAATCTCATTTATAACTTATTCATCACTTAAAATTTCATTCCATACCACCTCAATATATGAATACATCATATTTAGTTCAATCAATTACACTTCATGTTCTCATTACATAATTTGATAAGTGTAAAATTCTCAGATCTCACATTTGACTAAGAAAGGAGACTAGGAAATTGACAAAAGTTGAGTCGGAATACGAAATTGGTTGGTCAAATGATTAAAAATTGGAGTTTGACCTTTGCATATATGCGTTGACTTGATCACATGTCGATCGAGGCTTCTTCACGTGAAAATCGGGGTATAGGTATGGTAATTGCTAAGAGTTTGTAAGTACTCTAATCAAGCTTTTTAGTTTTCTATTAGTCCCATAAAACATGTATTTGTGGAAACTATGATTTATTGTGTACATGGCCTTTTTATGAGAATTGTGTTTATAAATTGCTTTGTTAGCGTTTTGAAACTTCAATATGCTTTTAGGAAACACTTTAAGCTTGATTTTGTTGAGATTGTGATTTGTCCATGTAATTACATTGATTTGATATGGAAATGTGTTTTATGAAATTGACGATCCTTACTATGATTTTTCACTTATTTTTTGAACTGTGGATCCTTTCAGGGATATCTTGTCTTAATTTGGCTATTTGAGCACTCCATTAGAAGTGTGTAGAAATTTTATTATCGATGACTAGGATATATCCCACGAGGGTACATGGACTGATTGTCTTATGACATTGGGTTGATCTATGGTTAGCTCCAATAGAAATGAGGATCAACTGAGGCATTGGCAGGTGGTGGGATACCCAATCCTAATGCATGGCTATGGGACCCATTGTAGTATGCACGTTTCTTTTATGTGTTCCCAAAGTGAATGCATTATTAGAGTGTCTGTGTAACATTGGTAGCACTTGACCAATGATTGAAGTGGATGTATACATTCCATAAAGATATGAGAACAACTGCCCATGTAACAACGGGTAATTGTGGCATACCAAGTTAGTTCTAAGAGATTATTTGCCCATATCTTACTCATTTTTGCAGGATCATAGTTTTCAATATGATGATCTGTGATTGAGAGTTTGGTTTCGCTTTGAGACAACTATGATAGAATTTCGTAACTGTATTTTGAGATATACTAAGGTATGTGTACTTTCATGTTTTCATACAATTTTCATATATGTATGCACTATCATCATGACATGTACTTATTTTGGCTTGGTTTTACAAATAACACTTACCATTTTCAATTACATTTTTGAAAACCCATGTCATATTACCTTCTATAATAAATTGGATTTTAGAATAAATGTTTTATTTTAATTCCTCTCAACCTTTATGTGGTACCAATTCTATGTGCTTGTATTAGTTACTTTCTAGGCGTTAGCTTATTAATTTGTTTTCAAATGTTTTGATTGAGCACCTTTCAGAGTATCTTCGAAGAGCTTAAATCTCACACGGTTCTTCCATTTCTACTTGAAAGGTATATGTATAGGTGAATTTAATGTGTATTTGTACTATTTTTCGATAAACACCTATCGAGATGTGTACATGTAGAATGTGGTTTAATGAATGTAGATGAGACCATGCTTTAATATGCATTACATGCTAATTGAAAATATTATAGAGAACAATGATCTTAAATAAGTATGTTGCATGTATCATGTGGTATGAGTAGATTTATAAATTGGATTAAAAGTTACTCATATCTAACTTGTGACGAACGTTAAGTGCATGATAAATTAAGAAGAGTCTTCTGTAAATGCATGTGATTATGGTTTTGGGTCGTGACACTTCCCGTATAATTTAATCATTTCATCTTTATATCGTGATTAAACATATAGCTTGGAGTAGTACCTACTCTATTATCGTCTAATTTTTTATTTTTTATTCAAAGTAATTAACTTATTTCAATGAGATTTGAAAACACTTAGTCAAGTCTCTTTTTTTGTCTTGGTAAAGGACTTAAGTTAATCTACTACTGATCAAATGCTTTAGGATATATTCTCAAATGTTCACTTTAAGGTGATGAATGTTATCTCGGTCATACATATATCTCTATGCAATTACTGTTATACCCAATTTCTTCCCAATTAGTAATTTTTTATTGGAATTCGTAGAAAATAGTTAAAGTATAACATTAATCACATAAGATCATATTATGATCTCAAGTTTGAGGAGCACTTTATTCAACTCTTACTTGGAAGATATTTCATAGACACTTCAGTAAATATATCAAGTGGACTTCTTAATACGGGTCAATTAAGTAAACTTTTCTTTTAAAAAGCATCTATGTTAGTTTATGCATATCAATGCTTCAGCTTATGAGATTAGTTGTTTATTTTCTCAAAGTAAAAACAAAAGACTGCACCAGTTTCAAAGACATTTATCAATATCCCATTTTCTTGACAATGCATGATCAAGAACAATTTAGAAACATTTTACTTTTATACAATAGAGATCTCATAATTATAAGCACATTATAATTCTCTTTGCAAAGAATATTTTGTTTCAAGGACCTTATCATAAGTAAGTATTAATAGTTTAAATTAATATGCTTTGTAGATAAAGAATAATGCTATGTTAAATAATTGTTTCAAAACAATAAATGTTCAAATATTTAAGGCTAAATTGTTTAGATTGGCTATAGGGCATACCTTTATACCAACACAAACTATAGGTAAAAAGTTACATTGATGATAGCTTCCAAACTAATAAGGATAATGGTAAATTGTAACAAGGATTTATAATTACTTAAAATGACAAAGCAAAGATCTCCAAAACAAAAGACAACAACGAATACTGCAATAGAGGTCAAGTATATATTTACTTAAAAAATGAAGCAATGAGCTAAAAGAGTTCTAAACAAAAGACAATAACGAGTTCTATAATTGAGGTTGAGTCCAGTTACGTGGTTATCACTTTATTTTATTTTCATGAAATTTGATTAAATATGAAAAATGTAAAATTTTGATTCAATAGTTGGTTATATAACCTATTCTAAATATTTATTTAATGAAATGATTTTTCATAAACTCATTGTCTTGTTTAACTTGAAATTATGATAAAAAATTTTAATAAGTAAAAGGGTCAAAAAAATAATTAAAAGATGTCAATCTTATAAATTTTAAAATTTATTAAAAAAACTATTTATATGATTGTTAATGACTAAGTTGCAATTTTCTTTTTTAAATAGCAATTGTTAAGTAAGTCAATTAGTTTTAAGTTAAATGATTATGAATCCATATTTTGTTATATTACTTTTACCTTAGATATATATTGAGTTTGTCACATATAAGTTACTATATTTTTTAACCTAGACGTAAATTTTATCAATAAGAGTTGGTTGAGGTGCAAAGCAGTTTTTATTTCAGTAAAAGTGAAAACATAAGATCGATAATCTCAAAGTGCATTTGTTGGGAAAATTTTAACCATTTATGCTTTTGGCTATAAAAAAAATTAATTTCATATCAAAGAAACTTAGAAATACCATTGATTACACTAAAAAGTGCGATAAAATTTGTTAAATAATCAATTCACATTCGTAAAATTTTAATTTTGTTTATTTGTTTATATTCACAATAACAAAATACTCATAAAAAAAAAAAAGAAAGATTAGGCTTCAATAGAGCATCTGAAACTTTTAATCATCATTTCATAGAGACAGCCTAAAGCGAATAAGGACCAGCAAAGTCGGGAAATAACATGGCCAGCCGATTTAAAGCCGACATTAATCTTTGCTTTTCTTCGAGAGCGAAAAATGAAAAAGAAAAGAAAGGAAAAGAAAAAGCTTTCCTCCTTTACTAAATATCAAAAATACCCCTGATCCCATCTCTCTTCCTTTCAAATCACCATTCTCATTTCCGATAAAACCTTCTCTCTCTATTCTCTTCTTTGTTCCTTCTTGATGGAGCTTCGCCGGCGCGAGGACCAGGGACTTCCAGAACGAAAAGGTCAAAAACGGAAGCTGGAGGAAGAAATCCAGGAGGACCGCGAAACCTCTCTCCCTACCAGCGACGCCCGTCGTGATCTATTGGCCGAAGTCACCGCTCAGGTTAACGTCCTCGACTCTGCCTACTCTTGGCGTGAACCTGATCGCGCGGCTGCCAAGCGTGCCACTCACGTGCTCGCCGAGCTCGCCAAGAACGGTAAAAAATTAAAATCTCCAATCTCGATCTCATTATTTTTATTTTCTCGCAAATCTTTAAATTGTGTTTTTACTGTTTTTAAATCTCACGATTAACGGTAATAATTGTTTTGCTTTTTTCTGTTTTTATTTTGGCAGAGGAAGTTGTTAATGTGATCGTTGAAGGTGGTGCGGTTCCAGCTCTAGTGAAGCATCTGCAAGCGCCTCCGTGTGACGACGGCGACCGAAGCCCGAAGCCTTTCGAGCACGAGGTTGAAAAGGGAAGTGCTTTTGCGCTGGGACTTCTCGCCGTAAAGGTTATTTAACTGTATTATTATTTTTTTTGTAAGAAATTGGTTGTTACTATCATGCTTTTTTTTTTTTTTGCCCTTAAATATAGTTTTGTTTAGTATTTATTGTAGATTAAGTTTTGAATTATTTTTTGGAAGTTCACTTGTTCGTGATATGCATGGCTTTTTTTTTTTTTTTTTTTTTTTTGAATTTCCTGTTAGTAGCTTTAGTAAATATTTGATGTTTTATGTGAATTACTTAATATCAATTCTACCGTAGATAGCACAGTGGAAGTTTGAAATTGAGAAAGTTTGAGGGAAAGTAACCTTGCCCAAAAAAAAAAATCTGATGCTTAGAGATGTCCTCCGTTCATATTATCATTTAAGCAGGAAATACTATATAGAACTAGGTGGTTGATTTCATTGCTTAGCCACTAAAGCTTGGCTATTTATCGAGTCTGGTAATTTTCTTTAGTTTTGTATGATTTATTTTCCCGCTATTAATGCAAATATGTTTGGTATTCGCTATGTTTAATCACTGAATCTGCTAAATTCCTTATTGCCTTTGCTGTAACAGCCAGAACATCAGCAACTTATAGTTGATTCTGGGGCCTTATCGCATCTTGTGAATTTGTTGAGGAAACACAAGGATGGTTCTTCTCGTGCTGTGGTCAGTGTCATCAGAAGAGCGGCTGATGCTATCACCAACCTTGCTCACGAGAATAGCAGCATTAAAACCCGTGTCAGGTTTGCAAAAAATTGTGCAGTTTTAAACTCAATTTAGCTATTTAGCTCCTTGTGAATTCTAATAACTATCTTGATTGGATTGACAGAATGGAAGGTGGGATTCCACCTCTTGTTGAGTTGCTTGAATTTACCGATGCCAAGGTCCAAAGAGCAGCTGCTGGGGCATTACGAACACTAGCATTCAAAAATGATGAAAACAAGAATCAGGTAATGGACCTGCCTTTGAAAGTTGGATTGGATAAAATTGCCTTCAGTGCTAGTTAATGGAGTGAATATTATGGGTTTGCAGATTGTTGAATGCAATGCTCTTCCTACTCTCATTTTAATGCTAAGATCAGAGGATGCTGCTATACACTACGAAGCGGTAGGATGTTATCATAGCTCAGGATAATTCTTTGAAATATCCATTAGGTTTTAGTATACTCTTTATACCAGCTGTAGCATCAAAATTTTTTTCCCAATGAATTGCAGGTTGGTGTGATTGGCAATCTGGTGCATTCATCACCAAACATAAAAAAAGAAGTTCTTGCTGCTGGAGCTTTGCAACCTGTCATTGGTTTGCTTACGTATGCTTCAATTTGTTTTGATGTATCATTTACTTGGTTTAGTACGAGTTATTATAGTTATCTTTTGAACTGCAGTTCTTCCAGGGTTCTCCCTTTTTGTTAATTAATTTGTTTTTCGGTAAACAGCTCCTGCTGCTCGGAGAGCCAAAGGGAGGCAGCTTTATTACTAGGACAATTTGCCGCAACTGATTCTGATTGCAAGGTGAAGACTGTCTTTTCCCTTTATTATACCATACTAGGTTTAAGATACTTTCCGGGCTCTATTGTTCTATATAGGGGACTCAGGAAGAAAAACCATTATTGGCTCTGAAATTACTGTCGTAATATTTGAATGTATTTTGCTTTTCATATTTTTTCCTTTTCCCTTGTAGTGCATGCTTTACTTATAATTTCCGTTGACCTTAATTTTTCGTTGTTTCTTCTTTTGACTTATGCTGCTTTGCATTGCAGGTACATATTGTACAAAGGGGTGCTGTCAGACCCTTGATTGAAATGCTTCACTCACCAGATGTACAACTTAAAGAGATGTCAGCCTTTGCTTTGGGGAGGTTGGCACAGGTTATTATTGTTATTTTCTTAGTTATACCATGTCAAGCTTTTATAAATGCTGTGAACGTTGCATGATGGCTTTTGTATTCACATCCTGAGGATGGTTGTCCTTTTTTTTCCCTGAGGTAGTAATGAGTTGACGTGTCTCTACTTCAAATATTTACGGTTTTAAATAACTATTGAAGTTAATTTTAGCTTATGAATTTCTGCCAGTTTTGGAATGAAATGACAAAAATTTGTTCCATCAATCCAATTGCTTGTTGTTCTCTTGGTTTTGCAGTTATAACTCACATAGTTATCATGACTTTGTAGGAATATAGCCAATCTTTATTCCTTGTTTTCCACTTATTTAAGAATCCTGTCTCTCAAACTTTGAATCATGTATGTTTGCATCTCAAATATTCTGCCTGATATCTTAAGAATCTTTTCTCTTCAGCATTGAATGGATTCAAAATTCTCTGGAGCTCAATCTTTTTGTGTTTCTCTTTGATTTTCCTGTTAAAGAGGTTTATATTACGCTTAATTGAGGTCTTTGCTAGTTGCATTTTCTAGATGTATAGTTATAAAATCCTATACTCGTTCTCTTATTCTGCTTAGAAACTTAATACTCTTAATGAAATTTCGTGTTTTAATGAGTTGGAACTAGTAGATAGCTCATGTCTAACTAAAAATAATTTTGATTTCAGGACACACACAACCAAGCTGGTATTGCACATAATGGTGGTTTGGTGCCTTTGTTGAAGCTTCTAGATTCGAAGAATGGATCTTTGCAACACAATGCTGCATTTGCTCTTTATGGTCTTGCAGACAATGAGGTATGCTAGCATGTGATAGTTGTGAACCTGGCAAACTGCTTGGATTTAGTTTTTGGAGTCATTTAACACTGTGTTAATGTATTCTTCTCTCCCATAGGATAACGTATCCGATTTTATTAGGGTGGGTGGTGTCCAACGGCTGCAAGATGGAGAGTTTATTGTTCAAGTATGTCAAACCTTTAAGATGTTACCTCTTGCTCTCTAAGTTTTCATGCTACTAGTTTCTGAGTTGCTACATGATATGCATAAGAACTCTGTACTCTATCAGCCCATTGCTGTGTTTTTCATTTTTTTTCCTTAACTCGTTTGATATTGGTAATTGTACTTTCAGGCAACAAAAGACTGTGTAGCCAAGACATTGAAAAGACTAGAAGAGAAGATTCATGGGCGAGTAAGAACTGTCATTCCTTTAACTACCCTTGACCGTGATATCTTTAATTATTGTATTTTCTGTTTGGACTACAGAAAGACCTAGCTTTTATGTCTCATTAAATTTGCGTGTATAATCTCTGAGATTTTGTTTTTAAATTATCTTTTATAGGTTTTGAACCATTTGTTGTATCTGATGCGTGTCACAGAGAAGCCAGTTCAAAGACGAGTGGCTTTAGCTCTAGCTCATCTTTGTTCCCCTGATGATCAGAGAACTATATTCATTGATAACAATGGTCATAATTGCCTTCTCAGTTATCCCAATATCAGTCATATTCGTAATTCTGTGCAATTTACATTAGCGTATTGCAGTAATGGAGCACAATTGTTTGGGCTGCTTTGAGAAGCTGATTTTGTACTATATTTCATGCAGGACTTGAGCTGCTTCTTGGGCTTCTTGGTTCTACAAGCTCTAAACTGCAACTTGATGGTGCTGTTGCTCTGTACAAGCTGGCCAACAAAGCTATGACTCTTTCTCCTATGGATGCAGCTCCCCCTTCTCCAACACCTCAGGTGAGTTTGTAAAAGCTCGCTAGTTTATTTCTGTGGATTCCATTGCCTGAATCATTAATCTAAATGAATGCCATTCCAAGTAGCATGATATTTTCTATGGCCATAACCTGTTCCATGATCACTGAATGACCAGATCTACGACCAGTTTTAGTTTAATATCATAATCTAAAGTAGGGGGCAGCTTTGGACTAGGTTTCTGACATTTTGTTTGTAGATGTTGCCTCTGACCAAGTATTTGAGAATGTAGGACAGCTGACATTTTTGGTGGTACATCTTATTGAAGTATGTGTTTATTTGTAGACCTTGAAATTAAAATTGAATTAGAAATTAGGACATTTAAAAAAAGAAAAAGAGAGAATTGTCATAACAAAAACAAGTACTTATCTAGTTTTTGAGAGATTGATTGAAAGAACTAGGAAATTGAGAAATTGTCAATTTCCTTTCCTGTTTTTGTTATGTATTTCCAGATATACTGAGGAACCAAATGAAAAGCCCATAATCTGGATTATGAGAGCTTATTTACATATATTTGTATTTTGCTTCAGAGTATATGTCTAGATGTGTGTTCATATAATCATTTAAATTGCAGTAGATTGACGACATTCTCATAATTGGTTCTCAAAAGTTCTATATTAAGTGCTCCTAAAACTTTAATGCAGGTCTATTTGGGGGAGCAATATGTGAACAATGCCACATTATCTGATGTTACCTTCCTAGTTGAAGGTTGTTATTTTTCTGATCCTTGCTATGGAGAAGCATTTGGTGATGGCCAAAATATAGCTTTTGTTATAACTAAAATTCTCTCACTTTTCTTTTGCAGGTAGACGGTTCCATGCTCACAGAATCTGCCTGCTTGCTTCTTCAGACGCATTTCGTGCTATGTTTGATGGAGGTTATCGGGTGAGTTCACTCCTGCATCATTTTAATGTCCCAGTTGATCATCCCTTCTCTTCCCAAGAGGGGCCTAGGATTCCCTTCAACCTTGGTGTTGGGGTGAGAGTTTTATTAAATTATCTTTCTAACAACCAATAGAGTGCACAATGTATTGCTTTCTTGCAGCTGATTCTGGAAATGCTCTAAAATCATCTATTTTTGCAAACTTGGGCTTTTAACTTGTAACTGGTAGCCTTGTTTTATTCTTTTTGAAAGTAATAGTACTCTTATTATGAATTTAGCTTTAAACTTTACATATAGCTTTCACTAGTCACTACTGGACAGAAAATCTACATGGTATTCATTTTTAATTCCTCTTGGCCTGTGTTGCAGGAAAAAGATGCAAGGGATATTGAAATTCCGAACATCAGATGGGAGGTTTTTGAGTTGATGATGAGGTATTACAAATTCTTTGATCCAGATGTTTACGCATTTACTTGATTCATTCTAGCATCAATAATTTACTTTTTTTTGTCCTTTATGCAGATTTATATACACCGGATCAGTAGATGTTCGGCTGGATATTGCACAGGATCTGCTCAGAGCAGCCGATCAATATCTTTTGGAGGGACTTAAGCGACTCTGTGAGTATACAATTGCTCAGGTAAGCCAGAAAGTTTGTCTATTGATATTTCAAATCCTCTTTCTGTTTTTACATTGGGAATTGGGGTCTGATCTTTTCTATGTTTTTGTTAAGGATATATCACTGGAAAATGTTTCAAGCATGTATGAGCTCTCCGAAGCCTTCCATGCTATATCATTGAGGCATACTTGCATTCTGTTTATCTTGGAGCATTTCGATAAATTGAGCCCAAGACCTGGGTATGTACTTCGATCAACTTGCCACATCCCTGCCTTTTTTAAGGAATTTCACTGCTTGTTAAACATCTTAGAGAATTTAGCATTGCATTTTTATTGTAGTCTACTTTTTTAGTTGTCTACTTGTAACTACGATGTTGTTTCGAAATCCTTGATCTCTTGATCTGTGGTATTTCTGTGATGAATGCTTTGGGTCAGTGTATTAGTTGTGGGGCCTGGGAGATATCGAATTGTTAGGATTCTAGACTTTTGAAGCAGGAGAGTTGCATCTTAAAGAATGTATTATAGTAATTAGAAGAATTTCATGCTTTTTTTGTAGCTGTCATGTTTTATATGCCACGTGGAAACTTTAAAATTTGTGCAAGTGTTGAGCTTGGCGACAAGATCTCTAGTTGGGGAGGTTGATAGAATTTTTCTATGTACACCGCCTGGAAAATGGAATAATCTTGGAATGGTAGCGTCGCATTTGGCAAATGCTATGTTTCACCATGACTGAAGATGCTGATACCAAATTATTATAGTTTTCTGTATAATGAGATTAGATATAGCTCCCTTTTTTTCTGGTATGGTAATATTAGCTATTAGCTGCAGGATTAAAATATATGACAAAATGCTGAATAATTGCAGGCACTTGCATCTAATCCAGCGCATAATTCCAGAGATCCGCAATTACTTTACCAAAGCACTCACAAAACCTAACCCACATAATCTGCGGTTATAGAAGGGTGGTTCATAACTCCTGATCTCTAACTAGATACGTTGTACAGAAAGTAGCAGATCTTCTTGATGTTGTGGAGCCGATTTGAGGTTCCAATTGGTTCATAATCATTACTGATGGATGCCAGAGTATATGTTGCATGTAGAGAAAGTATTAAGTTTCTTCTTTGATTCATTGTCTTATATGTTTTCAGAACATGGCCTGCACTTTTCATTTTCATGGATTGTGTTGGTTATTAGATTTAAATGTATTCCAACTATTTCTCGGATTGTCTTCGTTTTCTTTATATATATATATATATATATATATATATATATATATGAACATAAAGCAGTAAAAAGTTTCTTGGTAGACTTCTTTTTTAAAGGTTTTACTTCTTAAGAAAGATGAAAAGATGGAAAGAGGCGAGAATAAAAAATTCATTAATTGAGTTAAATTATAAAGTAAGAAAAAAGTTATGAAATTCGATTATAAGGTGAACGCATTTCTCATCACTTTTTTTTTTCAGCCATCATGCCAAACAGAGATTATAGATGTGCGGAGAATTTGAAAGTATTGATTTCCAGTATGTTTTTAAAAACTTAGAACGCTTGAAAAGGATCATAAATGAGACCAAACCAGGCAGACGGATCTTGCAGTGATGCTTCTATTATGCAAGTAGAGAGGACCACGGGTCAAATAAAAATATATATAAATTTAATTTTAAATGAAATAACAAAAATGCAGGTTGGTAATTATAATTTACTGACTATTTATATTTTTTCTACTTCATTGCATTTATTAACTATAAAGTCATGAGAATTTAATTATAGTTTTAAAATTAACTATCAAATTAAATTTTAATTAATTTTATTCTAATTCAAGTACATGTTAATTATTTTAAACTTATAAATAACTTAATTAGATTTGTTTTTTCGAATAGTTCAGTGATGAAGGCGTTGATTAAAATAGAAAGATAAATAAATAAAGGAAAAGAAAGGAGAAGAAAAAAAATAATTGTCATTTATGAGGTTTTACTGAAAATCAACTTATCTTTATTAGTTTGGAACACATTTTATTTCTCTTTAAATTGCAACTAATGTTATGCTTTTGCAAATCAAATTAATATTTGTTCAAATTCTACTTTAGATATTAAAAAAATGGATAATTATTCAATACAGTGGAGTATTTTGACTTCACAACCGGATTAGGATGATAACGTATGTTCTGTTTTATTTATTTCATTTTCTTAATATTCTTAATGAACACATATAATCATTTTAATCTTATTTGTGGAATTAAAAAAAACTTCAATGACAGTATATTGAATATTAATCCTAAAAAAATCATCATTTTACTAATTTTTAATTTTTAATTAATGTTTTAGCACGGTGCCTTTTATAAAATAATGGTAATTAATTTATTATAAATAAAGATAATTTAATACATTTATCTCAAAATTAATATATAATTCAATTAAAAATGAGTTTAGATGAGATATTTTGAATTTTTAAATTTTTTTGAAAAGAAATCATTTTGAAATCCATCAATTTAAAGTAATATCTTTTTAATTATATTATTTGTATAATTATTATCTAGAAACAAAATTTAAAATACACTGAAATTTGATGAGATAAAAGATGTTAAGAATAAAAAAAAAATTAGAAATATGCAATATGGGTATAGTTATATAGGCAAAAAAATGTATGAATATCATTCATAATATGAAAAGAATAAAAATAAATTTTAAATGAGTTTTTATAATTAGAGTTGAAGACAATAAAAGTTGCTTTTTAAAAAGAAATATAATAACTTGTCAAAAAAAAAAAAAGAAATATAATAAATGTTGGTATCTTATTACAAAACCAAAAAATTCACAAAATTTCATCTCTTGATGAAAAGAGAATTTGAGCTCTCCGAAATCCCTCATTCATATTCCATGAATTTTGATAATTACAGTTTTTATTTTTATAAACAAAGTAATTTTATTAAAATTCTGAAAGTCTTTTCTACAAAATGAAATTTCTCATTAAAAGTAACCCAAAACTCCCTAAATTTTTTTAAATATACTTGAATTAAAATAAATTAAAATTGACATTTAATTCGATAGCAACTATAGATAATTTTAAAATTAATTAAATTCTCATTATAGTTAAAAAAATCTTGGATAAAAGAAAGAATGAAAAAAAATTAATTAATAAAGGTTGTGTTTGTTTTTTCATTTAAAATTAACTTAATAATTAATACATAAAGAGGTAGTGTATTTTCTATCAAATTTGCGAGGGTAAGTGGATAATTTCCAAACCATAGGAGAGTAAGTGAACTTTTGCCAAACCTAACCTGATTAAATTACTTTTCCCTAAATTATTCAAGTTCAACATTTTTATTTTTAAATCATTACTTTGCATGTATTTAACATAGTTGGTCTAAAGCTCGAATAAAAAAGGAGAATTGGCGATAGATTTGAATAACTAATCACTCAAAATTTGTCTAATTTTTATGAGATGAACCACTATATGAAATCTGTTGAGACGTCTTCCACTTAGCGATGTGTTGCACTAGAGCCTGGGTGTAATGAAAAATGTGCAAGGGTTGTTACGTGGTCACCCGAAAGCGAAACGACACATCAACGCTTGGATGTGGTGCCCAATAAGTAAAGGTTCCCACACCATAATGGACAGGAGCGAGTAAAAAAGTCAGTCCATAATCATAAGCTTAGGTTATAATCTTGGAATATAGATATGCTTAATGGTAGGTTAGTGGAGATTTGTGAGGCTATGTATATGAGGAGAGTTAATATCTTGTGTCTTCAATAGACCAAATGAGCTGGGAAGAAGGCTATGAAGATAGCACCTTGGCAATATAAACTTTTGTATACAGAGAAAGATAAAGACTGAAATGCTGTAGGTATTATCATAAACAAAGAATGTTAAAAAAATGTTTTACAAGTTAAAGAGACAAGGGGTATAATTATTTTCGTTAAACTAGTTCTAAAAGGAGATGTTTCGAATGTAATTAGCGCATATGCATCACAGATAGAACTTGATAATACTAGTAAAAAATAGTTTTGGGAGGATTTAGATAAAATAATACAAGAAGTGCCTATAGGAGAAAACTTTTGTATTGGTGGTGACCTTAATAGCTATGTAGGTGCTAGTAGAGAGAGTTTTGAGAACGTACATATGGGCTTTAGTTACGGTGTAAAAAATGAAGGTGGATATGCTGTATTAGATTTTGTTTTATCTTATGACCTAACCCTAGTGAATACATTGTTTAGGAAGAAAGAACCTCACCTTATAACCTTTAAGAGTGGATTGAACACAACTTAAATAGACTTCTTTTTTACTAGGAGAAGCATTGTTTAGACTGCAATGTTATCCCGGTGAGAGTGTTACCGCGCAACATAGATTGTTGGTCCTAGACCTAAAAATTCATAAACGACATCGTAAGAACTAACAAAAAAGAGTTACAAGGATTCGATGGTGGAAGCTAAAAGAAGAGTGTCATTCAGTATGTAGAAATGGTTGGACCTAGAAAGAAGACTGGACAATAAAGGAGAACTCGAATACAATGTGAAACAAAATGGAAAAAATATTCGAGGTGGTGGGCAAGGAGATACTAGGAGTATTAAACGAAAAAACACCAATGGGAAAAGATGAAACATGGTGGACTGAATCAGTTAAAGAAGCTATAAAGGCTAAGAGAGATTGTTCCAGGGCTTTGAAGACAAAACAACATCGAAGATAGTTTTAAAAAATAAAAGTTAGCAAGGAAGGAGATAGAGAGGGTGGTGGCAAAAGCTAACGCGAAGTTTAGGAAAGAGATTTACAAAAAGTTGGATATAAAGGAGGGAGAGAAAAACATATATAGATTGGCACGAGTAAGAGAGATGAGGAGTTGGGATTTAAGAGTTGTGAAATGTATCAAGGATGAGCACCAAAGGACTTTAATTAAGGACAATGATATTAAAGAAAGGTGCCATGATTATTTCAACAAACTATTTAACTTTTTATGGACAAAGCCAAATTATGGATAATATCCCGATGTCTTTCAAGAATTTGAACTGATGCTTTATGCATAAAATCAAAAAGATAGAGATAAAGAAGGAACTGAAAAGGATGAAGACAAGGAAAGCTGTTGGACCTGATGACATTCCTATTGAAGTTTGGAAATGCCTTGGAGAGGTCGAAGTTAGGTGGCTGACAAATTTTTTTAAGAAGATTTGGTTCAATAAAGATACTTGAAGAATGGAGAAAAAATACGTTGATACCTATCAATAAGAACAAGGGAGACATTTAAAGTTGCTTCAATTATCGAGACATAAAAACTAATGAGTTACATGTTGAAATTATGGGAAAGAACAATAGAACATAGATTAAGGAAGACTGTAGAGATATTGGAGAATCAATTTGGTTTTATATCTGGCCAGTCAACTATGGAAGTAATACACTTGCTTAGACAACTTGTGAAATGTTCTTGAGTATAAGAGAAAGATGCTGTCATGGACACGACCCTCTTTACCGGTCCGTGACCTTTACCTTACCACTTACCACTAAAAGTTGGGCCGTGAGTCAACATCCAATACTTACCTCATCCATTTATAGTTTAATAATTGTAATTAAACTAATAAAAAATAGAAACTGGACTTTTATAAATATTGCGGAAGCGTTTACATCAGTTTCTATTAACTATACATCCCTTTCGTACAAACTATCACTAGACTGTGCATTAATTTACAAGATACAAAATTTTTGTTTTCTTTTCATCACAAGTGTATACATCTCTATACTGCTGGAGAACTGGAGAACACCTTAGCAAGGACAACTGCAGTACTCTCTACTGCGTAGTATCTGTGGATGAGGAAATAAGGGGGTGAGCATAACACGCTCAGTAAGGAAAATGTGCAAGCAGGTAGATAACTACAATATCTACATGCTAAAATACATATATGTTCATTTTCCTTATAAAACAATATGCATTTATTTAAATCAACTTCCATCAATGCGAAATCATAAATTCGCTAGATGGGTATATGCATATTCACATATTAGCACACAGCTTCACACAACATAATTTATTCACACAGTTCATAATATAGAAAATGCTTTATTTGAAACCACACAGGTTCATTTCGAACTCACTTTGCACACAGCAAGTCAATGTTCATATGAGACATAATCATGGGTTATCACATTCCCCAGACACACAGCAAGGGAAGATATCTGTCACCTCACACAGTAGTGACAATATCATATCACACAGATATAGAAGACTTACGGCCATAGTCGGATTTCAGGCTACACTGATCGGGTGTGCGAGAACCCTACGCTTGGAGAGGCAGATCAACCATCCCGTCAGCTTAACTCAATTCACTGCACATCATACCACATGGCTAACGCTCATGGTACATTGTGCTCCCGTGGATCCTTATCACTCATTTTTATTGTCTCAAAATCTTGTGCGAATAGGTCTGTGACAGACACACAACAGTACACGACGACTCTAGTACAGTTTATCCATCACACAACAATTTCATAAACTCTCGTACGAGCTCTCGAGTGGAACACACAGTATCATCGAGGCATCAAGCACGATTTTTCTTATCACACAGAAGCTCAAGAGACTACATGTGAGCAACTCAGTGTAAAACACACAGCATATCTGAAGGATCGAGCACGGTTGTCCCATTACTTTAAATCGAAAGGGTCACATGCGAGCATAATTAGAGCAAGAACACTGAGAAGTACTCTATGGCTCCAACATGATTTCCCAAAATCTAGTGCGAGCATCTCGAGTGGAACACACAGTATCACCCGAGGCATCAAGCAATCTTTAGCTTTTCCCAAAAACACTTTGAAAATAATGTGCGAGTTATAAGTGAAAGGGCAATTCTCCCTTCAATCACTCTTTATAAACATTTCATGCCATTGATTCAGCCGAGAGCCTGTCTATTATCATTTTTTTCTTAAAATGTTTGCAAAAACCTCTTTTCACAACAATCATAGAAGTCATGCAAATTCTCATACTATCAACTTATTTTCATACGTAGTTTTCTATCTAGCCATATCAATATCTATGTATTTATCGCATACATGTGCAGTCAGCAGGCAAGAAAACATACGTATAGCTATCTCTATAACTCACATAAGTCCCTTACCTCGGATCACGTCAAGTGACCTCTCTTCCTCGATACTGCTCACTCTTGCAGTCCGATAAGCTCCCAATGTGATTTTTGAATCTGTTATACGTATTTACGTTAGTATAACGTAATCTACCTGTTTCATTTGCCAAATCTCAATTCTGTGCATCAATCTCATGATTTTCTTCCAATATGGTATTATACTGCATTTTCCATACAGTTATATTTATTTCCCCTTAATATATGCATTTCATAAGATTAATTTATAATCTTCCATACATGCATATTCCACCATCAAATTCATGTTAACAACATTTCCTCATCATTTTCCCATTTTCATGCCAAAATTAGGTCATGCTCATTTTTCATGATTCTTTTGTTTCCAATAATTCATACATATACCAATAACTTCATCAACTCACCTAGTTTAACATATATCAACTTGATGCATTAAATCTTACCTAGCTGAGATTTCCTTCCTTTTTCACCAAATTGGTACAAATCCTCATTGCTTTTGAAATTCTTGATTTCAATCTCTTGTCTCCAAGTATGTTGCTCCCCTCTTTACCAAGAACAACTTTGCTCAACTATATCTCACTCAAAATTGATCACAAACTGAAGTTTCCTAAGGTAGAAATGTTAGGTTTTGCTTTTGGTATTGAATGGAATAGTTTCTCTCGCGAGAACTGAAGTGCAGAAGTCCAACATTTATAGAATTGTCTCAGTGAGATCGATATGCTCTCCAATGAGATCGATCTACCCTGCATTTTTCCTCTCGAAAATGACCTTCCAGGCTTAATGAGATCGATCTATCTCTAAGCATAAGATCGATCTGTTCCAGGCAGTAGCTTAAGGAGATCGATCTGACCTTTTCGGGATCGATTCCTTCTTCACAGAATGCGTAGCAGATCGATCTGGCCCCATTAGAGATCGATCTGTCTTGTTCCATTGCTCAAATAAGAGCAATTTTGGCTCTCCCAAATCAATCTCTCATCCTATTGGATCGATCTGGCATTCGTATTTTTCAAATTTTGCTGTAGTTTTCTGCAGTAACTCACCCAAACCTCATTAAATTTTGCTGCTATAGTCATTTTCTCATCCAACCACCTTTAAGACTTGAAAATGGCATCCATTCATATTTTATATACATTAAAACTTGTGTGCATTCATTTTATAACCAAAGGTATACAATACAAAACCAAATGGAAGTACAAAGACTTTACACAACTCATGCAACTTCATTCTATTTGCTGCACAACTCATTTTGAGTTCCAATCACATTCATCACTTATAAAAGTCCATTTCTTCATATTCATACATAATGAAACTTGTGTGTACATTCCCCACTCATATTACAAGTGTGTACATTAAATTTATGGACTTTACATCACTTATGCTTCACATAGCATGTACTTGTAAATACTTATGAATTCATAAGGTTACATAAAAAAAAAATATGGGCCTTACATTCCTCCCCTCCTTAAAAGAATTTGGTCCTCCAAATTAGAACCAAGTTATTTTTCAAAAAGTTGGGGGTATTTCTCCCGCATCAAGTTCTCTAACTCCCAAGTCGCTTCTTTCGAATTATGGTGCTGCCAGAGAACCTTAATAAGCGAAATCGTCTTGTTCTGTAACACTTTCTCTTTTCTATCCAGTATCTAGATCAGTTTCTCTACATATGTCAAATCATCTTTGAGTTCCAATGGCTCATACCGAATCACATGGGTCAAATCTGGATGGTATTTTTGAAGCATCGATACGTGGAAGACATTATGAATGCTTGCCAACTCCGGTGGCAACGCAATTCTGTAAGCCTTATCTCCCACTCGCTCCAGTATCTCAAATGGTCCAATATACCGAGGGCTCAACTTACCCTTCTTACCGAACCTTATAATCCCTTTCGAGGGAGAGACTTTCAAGAAAACTGAGTCACCCACAGTGAACTCTAGTAGCCTTCGTTTGATGTCAGCGTAACTTTTCTACCTGCTCTGAGCTGTTCTCAATCTCTCACATATTAGCTGAACAACCTTAGAGGCTTGCTGTACCAAATCAGGAGCAAACATTTTTCTCTCACCCACTTCTTCCCAACCAATAGGGGATCGACAACTTCTACCGTACAAAGCCTCATATGGTGTCATCCCGATACTCGAGTGATAACTATTGTTGTATGCAAATTTGGCTAACGGTAGGTGATCATCCCATGAGCCTTGAAAATCCATAACACTTGCTCTCAACATATCCTTTAACGTTTGGATGGTTCTCTCTGATTGACCATCAGTTTGAGGGTGGAAAGCAGTACTAAAACTCAATCGAATTCCCATAGCTTCTTAGAATTGTTCCCAAAAGTGAGAAGTGAAGTGGGAATCCCTATCCGATACGATCCTCACTGGAACACCATGTAGCCTCACTATCTCCCGTGCATATAACTCTGCTAAGCTACTCAAGGTATCTGTAGCTTTCATAGCTAAAAAGTGGGCTGATTTCGTCAATCTATCAACCACTACCCAGATAGCATCATGGTTCCTCTTAGTCCTCGGCAATCCCATGGTGAAATCCATGGTGACATGCTCTCATTTTCAAGTCGGTACTGGTAAAGGCTGCAATAACTCTACAAGCTTCTGATGCTCTACCTTTACTTGCTGACATATCAGACATCTTGCCACAAACTCTGCGATATCTTTTTTCATCCCTGACCACCAATACACTTTTTGGAGGTTTTGATACATCTTGTTACCTTCTGGATGCAATGTGTATCTCGATGAATGAACTTCTACCAAAATCAATTTCTTTAATTCTGAGTCATCGGGAACGCAAATTCTGCCTCTAAACCTCAGTAGGCCATCATCACTCACTAAGAAATCGACCATATCACCCCTCTGAATCTGATTGGCACGATCCTCACAGAGTAGATCGGCACGCTGAGCCTGGCGTATCCAGTCAATCAAATCTGGTTCCACTCGCAGGCTAGCTATCACACAGTCTTTATCAATATCAAGAGGGTCTATATCCAACCTAAGGTGAGCAAACTACTCGAGCAGCTCATATTCCCTGACCATTATGTGCGATACCATTTCGAAGCTCTTTCTACTCAGGCATTAGCCACAACATTATCCTTTCCTGAATGGTACAGTATTTAGCACTCATAATCCTTTAGAAGTTCTATCCATCATCTTTGCCTCATATTTAACTCTTTCTGTGAAAACAGATATCTGAAACTCTTATGATCTGTATACACTTGAAATTTCTCACCGTATAAGTAGTAACACCATATTTTCAATGTAAATACTACAACCGCCAACTCTAAGTCATGGGTCGGGTAGTTCCTCTCATAGTCCTTAAGCTGTCTAGATCCATAGGCTACTACCTTCCCGACCTACATCAACACAGAGCCCGGTCCCTGTCCTGAGGCATCTGTATACACTATATAACCTCATGAGCTGGTGGGTAGGGTGAGAATAGGTGCGGTGGTCAGTTTGTGCTTAAGCTCACAGAAACGTTTCTCACACTTATCATCCCATTCAAATGCTACATTCTTTCGGGTGAGACTTATCAATGGAGCAGCAAGCTTACAAAATCCCTCGACAAATTATCGGTAATAACCTACTAAACTCAGGAAATTTCGGATCTCTGTAGCCGTCTTGGGTCTATCCCACTGTACCACAGCCTCTATCTTGAACAGATCTACTAATACATCGTCACTCGAGACTACATGACCCAAAAACGATATCCCACTCAACCAGAAATCACATTTATTGAGTTTAGCATACAACTCTTAATCTCAGAAGGTTTGTAACACTGTTCTCAAGTGCTGCTCATGCTCTTCCCTGGACTTCGAGTACACCAGTATGTCATCTATAAAGACAATCATGAATCTGTCTAAGTATGGCTTAAACACATCATTCATTAATGTCATAAATGCTGCAGGAGCATTTGTCAACCCAAATGGCATAACTAAAAATTCATAATGGCTATAACGGGTCCTAAACACTGTCTTGGGTACATTTTCACTCCGAATCCTCAACCGATGATACACAGACCTCATATCAATCTTTAAAAAGATCTGTGCTCCTTGCAACTGATCCAATAGTTCATCTATCCGTGAAGGGGATACTTATTCTTGATGGTAGCCTTATTCAACAACCGATAGTCTATACACAGTCGAAGACTCTCATATTTCTTCCTTACAAACAGAACCGGTACTCCCCAAGGTGATACACTCGGTCTGATAAACCCCTTATCCAATAGCTCTTGCAACTGTTTCTTTAGCTCCTCCAACTCCATTGGAGCCATTCTATATGGTGGTTTGGATATCGATTCAGTTCCAGGCACCAAATCGATACAAAATTCTATCTCTCTAACTGGTGGCAATCCTGGTAACTCTTTCGAAAAGACATCGAGAAATTCTCTAACCACAGGGATGTCAACCATATCCAGATACACCTTATCCAAATCAACCACATAGACTATAAAACCTTCAACATATCACAATCACATTTAATTAGTAAAATCATCCATCTTTGGACATAATGTACGACTTTTTTCATTACTTTGCAAAGCTTACAACATGCTTTTCAGGGGTAGAAAACATTACTGTCTTGGCATAACAGTCTAAGACGGCTTGGTTTGCAGCTAACCAATCCATTCCTAATATTACATCAAAGTAATTCATGTTTAATAGAATGAGATTGGCTAACATCTCCTTTTCCCCTACTTTTAGCTTACAACCATTACAGACATACTTTGTCATTACTTTTCTCTCTAAGTGGAGTTCTTATAAGCAAAGTCCTTCCTAGAGGTACAAGTATTACATGTTTAATCAATTTACATGCAAAAGTAAGCGATATGAATGAATGCGTGGCACCAGTAGAGCTGGCAAAAGTTGGCCCGAGCCCGAAAACCCGTCCGAACCCGCCCGAGATCGAACCTGAGACCGGACCGAATTGACCAAAAATCAAAGGTCCGAGCCCGAGAAAAGCCCGACCCGAAAAAGCCTGAACCCAATAAAGCCCGAGCCCGAAAAAGCCCGAGCCTAAAAAAATCCGAACCCGAAAAAGCCCGAGCCCGAAAAAGCCCAAACCCGATACGACCCGAACCAGAAATCGGACCAATCCGAAACCCAAGAAAACCCGAATTATAATTATATAATTATTATATTAAAAAATAAATAAATAAATAAATAATAATACACTTTTTCTAATTAAAATTTATAAAATTTTAAAACAATCATTATTTATTTATTACATAATTATATCAATAATTTATTATCAACAAAATAAATATTAAATATTTACATTCAATTATTAAATAAAATTATTTTAAAACACAATATAATATTCAATATCAAATAATTTTCAATATTATGCTTATTATATTTGTAATAATAAATAATAAATATATTATTAAATATAACATTTGATTTTATTATAAAAACAATTATTATACTATTTTATTATATTTATTTCATATTAAAATTTTAATTTTAATACAATAATAAATCAAATATATATATATATAAATCATTATATAATTGTAACATTTATTTAAATTTGATATTTCATATAAAACATTGAATACATTATTAACAAAATTAGAATTTAAATTCTGACTCCTATAACTCGTAAATAGAAAAATAGTAATTTGTTTTTTAAATGGTGATTATACTAAAAATAAGAATTGAAAGTTAAAAAAGGGGATCATACCCTTTTAAAGGTTGTAATAACTTTTTCACTGCAAAAAAAAAAAAAGATTCAGACTCAACTATGACATGTTTGCATCCAAATTCTCATGCCATTAACAAATCAATGATTGTTATGTTCTAAATTAGTCCAATATAGTAAAAAACAAACCAGCAAAGAAAACATCAAACACTTAAAGTTATGACATGTAGCATTACAAGAACAATAAAATAGAAAACATACAATCATTCTCATACACAGCCACCTAGTCATGGAGAAACCAATCCCTAGTCATACATTGCATGATGAACAAAACAAGAAAATACGATCATTCCATTCAACGCTAGCGGCTTGATAAATAATATACTCGAAAAGATTGTAAATGCAGGAAGCAACTAAACTCTCTAAGAGCGACACTGTCTTCAAATAAGATTAATGAGGCAATGATCAATCATAATTACTCTTAATAAAAAAATTTAATTTTTTAACAATATAAATAGTAAGAAATAAAATATCAACATAGGTTACAATTAGAACTCTTCATTCTCATCCATAAAACCAACTAGTTCAATTTAATCCAACTTTCCTTCCAAATCTCATTGTTTCATCTTTTTCATCTAATAAAATATATAAAAATAATCATATAAGAATTTAAATAATAAAAAATTAATAAAATAATAATGACACTAAAATCTTACCATCTTTATCTATATCATATCCATACAGCCAATTACGAGTGGTAATCAAAATTTCTGCATTATGTGTTATGAGACAATTTCTGTATTTGTTGATAACTCTACCACCCATACTAAATGCTGATTCAGATGCAACTGTGGTAATTGGAATACTCAATATATCATTAGCCATAAGTGAAAGTACAGGGTATCGAAATTGATTTTTCTTCCAATAATCAAGAACGTCAATTTGAATCTCATAATCTTCTCTTGGTTTATTCAAATATACATTTAACTCTGATCTATATAAAAGAGATCCAGAATTGAAATTTCTAAATCCCTACAATAACAAAATAAGTTCATATATGAAATTATAATAACAAATGTAAATTAAAACTCAAAAAAGAATTACTTAATATAAAAAAATAATAATTTAATAAGTTACTAAAACAATTTATATTAAACTTTGAACAAAAAAATTATATAAATATGTTATCAAATTAACAATAAATATTTATATGTTTCAAATTTTATTTCTAGCTAGGAAATTTAAGTTTTTGTCATGTCATGTCTTTTGTATAAATTTTATTACTAAATTATATAATTTTTTTCCTCTTTAATTCATATTTCATCCTTTTAATTATATTTTGTCTTATAATCATTATGATTAAATTATATCAGCTTTTTGGTTTACCTATTTTATTTAAACTTCTATATTATATTTAATAATTTTTCCAAAGTTAAATTAATTGCATCTATCAATTGAGAATTTAGGTACAATTATAGAACTTTAATTAGGTATAATTTAAACGAATTGATAACAATTAATTATGTATAATTTTGTTAAGCATATATGATTATTTAGTTATTTGTCTACCTTATCGGTTCATATCTATACCAGTCCACTAAAATAATATCAGTAGATATTTTTTCTTGTGCATTATGCAACGTGGCGATCAAGACAAACATGCATCATTACTTGATTGTGCAAAAATGATTATTTTAAGTTAATTTTTTTATTTAAATTATGTAACTAATTTATTAAAAATTAAAAATTTGTTATACTTATATATGATAACTAATTAGTAAATATTTATTTTAATAATTATTTTGATAATAAATAATTAATTTTTTAACCATGTTATTATATAATATGATAATTCTGTTTGAAAATTATTAAATTAATTATATATATACATTAACGTGCAATATTTATTTTATTTCATTTTATACAATAATTTAATAATTTATCATGAAATCATATCCTTTCTTTTCTTATTCTTTGAAAGCCTATCAACAATTTCAATTATTCTATAGATAGATTATATTTGTAGTCCAGTCAGATTTTTTATACTCTTCAATTTTTCTTGACCAAGGCCAAAGAAATAAGCAAAACATTCATTTAAAAAAGAAGTTAAGAAGATAACATCTAGAAGTTAGAAGAAATTTGTAAAACTAAAAACAAACTAACAGAGAAAATAAAAAAAATATTATGAAACTTTTATTAATCTAATTTTAGTGACTTCTGTTTAAAATTTAAAAATTTATTATTTTAATCATAATTATCTACTTTAATTTCATAATTATTTATATTATGCTGTTTTTTAAGCTCACAAAGTTTTTTTGTATAAATATATTTTTTAGTGTATTATATCAACTACAAAATATCAATCATATGGTAGTGTATAATTGTATATGATATAATTATATCAAATATTAAAAATATATAATTTTTTTAATTTAATATTCTAAATTTTTAATGAGACATTTGATTAATTAATGTAAACGATTATATTTAATGTAATAATATTAATTATGATTTATGTACAAATAAAAAACAAATCAGAAATAAAATAGAGCTAATTAATTGATCATTTATTCATATTAAGCATTTTTTTGGTAAATGATAATATTAATTGATACTTTTCTTCTTATAATATCTATATGTAATATTTTCTTTTGCATTTAATGAATATAATTATATCTACTATTTTATAATAAATATTGTAAGAAATTAAAAAAGAGTAAATTATTTTTGTCAAATAATAGATATTAAAATATAGAAATTTATTTTTATATAAATATTTATTAAAATATAAAATCATATAAAAATTAAATTAATTATCGCATTCAATTTTTTTTTAAAAAAATTATAACTAATAAAATTTCAAAATATTTTAAGCCGACCCGCTAAACCCACCTGACTAAAACCGGGGTCGAACTCGAAAAAGCCCGAACCCGAAGAAGCCCGAAACCGAAAAAGCCTGAAACCGAAAAAGCCCGAACCCGAAAAAACCCGAACCTGAAAAAGCCCGAACCTGAAAATAACCGAACCCGAAAAAGCCTGAACCCGAAAAAACTCGAACCCGAAAAAGCCCGAGCACGAAAAGAACCCGAACCGAACCCGCCCGAGCCCGCCGGTTTGCCACCTCTAGGCACCAGGATCAATCAATGCTAATACTTTAAAATCAAATACTAGGATGGTACCTTTAATCATATCCTTAGAAGTCTTTGCATAAGCCTGGTCCAAACCAAACACTCGCTCACGACCGACAACTTGTTTACCTTTCTTTTCAGTTGTGGCTTTCCTCTTAGGTGTAGGTGTTTCAACTGTAGCATTCTCTGGCTCTTTGCCCTTCTGTAGGGCTATATTAGTCAACTTTAGGCATTCACGAGCTATGTGCCCTGCTTTACTGCATCTATAACATAATCTCGTCACAGGGCATGGTCTACCCCCATGATATCTACCACACATCCAGCATTGCTCGGTGGTAGGTCTGGGTCCGCCAATAACGATGCCCCTCGATGCTGGATGAACTGGAGGCTTCACAAGCCTCTCTCATGTCTCCTCAATCTTAGGCCCCTTACCGAATAACCTTCGGCCCTTTCGAACCCTCTGTTATTAACCGACCTCTTTTGGTCTCTATCTCTGCCCTTACCACTCTTACTCAACTCCAAGGCATGCAGCTCATAGTCTTGCTCACATAGCTGAGCTCTGCGTACTACCTCGTCATATGTGGTAATATCCAATGGAGCTAGTCGAGCTCTAATGAAAGGTCTCAGTCCCTCAAGAAACTTTTGAACCTTTCTGTCCTCAAGGCTCATGGTCACTGTATCATACTTGCCCAGGGATGTGAATCCAGACTCATACTCATCCACTATCCGGTTCCCCTGAGTCAATGTCATAAATTTCAACTGCATCTTTCTCTGAGCAGTAGCTAGAATGTATTTCCTCCTGAAGGAATCCAAAAATATGTCTCATGTCACAACCGGGTGCCGTGCACTCAACATCGGTTGTGTGGCCATCCACCAATGCTCGGCCTCATCCTCTAACACAAAAGCCGCAAAGGTGACCTTCTCTATGTCGGAGTAATGAAAAAATCAATAGAGCTTTTCAATACTGCGTATCCAATGCTCAGCTGACACTGGGTTCTTCACCTCATTAAATGAAGGTTGTCTGAACTTTTGGAACTCTCTCAGTCTACTCAGATCATAATCGTAAACTCCCTCGCCACCAACCTGTCGTGGAGCTACAGGATCTTGAACCGGTGGGGGAATGTCCTGAATTGAGGGAAGTGTAGGTATCTCTGCCTCTGTATCTCGAGGTCTCGGTGCAGGCTGTCTTGGCTCATCTCTCTCAGGTGCAGCAGCCTGACCAATAAGGTTTTCCTGTCTACCCTCCATTCTAGCCATTACTTGTGTAAACATCTCCATCACCGTGTCTACACTGCGCTGTAACTGTGCTATACGGGCCTTAGCAACCTCACTAAACTCTGTTGGATCTCTACGAGAACTAGACCCACTACGTCTCTTGGGCTCATCTCTATACCCTTGAGAGTGCGAACTCTCTCCTCTACGAGTACGTCGTCTATCAGACATCTTGCATACTCAAAATAAGTGTCTTAGTCACCTTTTTCAGCTTGGTATACACATTTGTATCCTAATAATGCACAGTACTTTAGAGATGTATAATTTTCTAACTGTGGATATGACTCACATCAGACCAACTCAGTTCTGATACCATTTTGTCATGGACACAACCCTCTTTACCGGTCCGTGACCTTTACCTTATCACTTACCACTAATAGTTGGGCTGTGAGTCAACATCCAATACATACCTCTTCCATTTATAGTTTAATAATTGTAATTAAACTAATAAAAAATAGAAATTGGACTTTTATAAATATTGCTGAAGCATTTACATAAGTTTCTATTAACTATACATCCATTTCGTACAAAATATCATAAGATTGTGCATTAATTTACAGGATACAAAATTTTTTGTTTTCTTTTCATCACAAGTGTATACCTCTCTATACTACTGGAGAACTGGAGAACACCTTAGCAGGGACGACTGAAGTACTCTCTACTGCGTAGTATCTGTGGATGAGGAAATAAGGGGGTGAGCATAACACGCTCAGTAAGGAAAATGTGCAAGCAGGTAGATAACTACACTATTTACATGCTAAAATACATATATGTTCAATTTTCTTATAAGAAAATATGCATTTATTTAAATCAACATCCATTAATGCGAAATCATAAATTCGCTAGATGGGTATATGCATATTCACATATTAGCACACAGCTTCACACAGCATAATTTATTCACACAGTTCATAATATAGAGAATGCTTTATTTGAAACCACACAGGTTCATTTCGAACTCACTTTGCACACAACAAGCCAATGTTCATATGAGACATAATCATGGGCTATCACATTCCCCAGACACACAGCAAGGGAAGATATCTGTCACCTCACACAGTAGTGACAATATCATATCACACAGATATAGAAGACTTATGGCCATAGTCAGATTCCAGGCTACACTGCTCAGGTGTGCGGGAACCCTACACTTGGGGAGGCGGATCAACCATCCCGTCAGCTTAACTCAATTCATGGCACGTCGTACCCCATGACTAACGCTCACGGTACATCATGCTCCCGTGGATCCTTATCACCCATTTTCGTTATCTCAAAATCTCGTGCGAACAGGTCTGTGACAGACACACAGCAGTACACGACGACTCTAGCACGATTTATCCATCACACAACAATTTCATAAACTCTCGTGCGAGCTCTCGAGTGGAACACACAGTATCATCGAGGCATTAAACACGGTTTTGCTTATCACACAGAAGCTCAAGAGACTATGTGCGAGCAACTCAGTGTAAAACACACAACATATCTGAGGCATCGAGTACGGTTGTCCCATCACTTTAAATTGAAAGGGTCACATGCGAGCATAATCAGAGCAAGATCACTGAGAAGTATTCTATGGCTCCAACATGATTTTCCAAAATCTAGTGCGAGCATCTCGAGTGAAACACACAGTATCACCCGATGCATCAAGCACTCTTTAGCATTTCCCAAAAACACTTTGAAAATAATGTGCGAGTTATAAGTGAGAGAGCAATTCTCCCTTCAATCACTCTCTATAAACATTCCATGCCATTGATTCAGCCGAGAGCCTGTCTATTATCATTTTTTTCTTAAAACGTTTGCAAAACCTCTTTTCACAACAATCATAGAAGTCATGCAAATTATCATACTATCAACTTATTTTCATACATAGTTTTCTATATATCAATATCTATGTATTTATCGCATACATGTGCATTCAGCAGGCAAGAAAATATATGTATAGCTATCTCTATAGCTCACATAGGTCCCTTACCTCGAATCGTGTCAAGTGACCTCTCTTCTTCGGTGCCGCTCACTCTTGCAGTCTGATGAGCTCCCAATGTGATTTCTAAAGCTGTTATACGTATTTACATTAGTATAACGTAATATACTCGTTTCATTTGCCAAATCTCAATTCCGTGCATCAATCTCATGATTTTCTTCCAATATGGTATTATACCGCATTTTCCATACATTTATATTTATTTCCCCTTATTTCCAATATATGCGTTTCATAAGATTAATTTATAATCTTCCATACATGCATATTCCACCATCAAATTCATGTTAACACCATTTCCTCATCATTTTCCCATTTTCATGCCAAAACTAGGTCATGCTCATTTTTCATGATTCTTTTGTTTCCAATAATTCATACATATGCCAATAACTTCATCAACCCACCTAGTTTAACATATATCAACTTGGTGCATTAAATCTTACCTAGCTGAGATTTCCTTCCTTTTTCACCAAATTGGTACAAATCCTCCTCACTCTTGAAATCCTTGATTTCAATCTCTTGTCTCCAAGTATGTTGCTCTCCTCTTTACCAAGAACAACTTTGCTAAATTATATCTCACTCAAAACTGATCACAAACTGAAGTTTCCTAAGGTAGAAATGTTAGGTTTTGCTTTTGGTATTGAATGGAATAGTTTCTCTCGTGAGAACTAAAGTGCAAAAGTCTAGTATTTATAGAATTGTCTTTGTGAGATTGAGCTGCTCTCCAATGAGATCGATTTGCCCTGCATTTTTCCTCTCGAAACCGACCTTCCAGGCTAAATGTGATGGATCTATCTCTAAGCATGAGATCGATCTATTCCAGGCAGTAGCTTAAGGAGATCGATCTGCTCCAAGGGTGAGATTGATCTTCTCCAAGAAAGTAGCATTTGGAGATCGATCTGTCTTGTTTCATTGCTCAAAAAAGAGCAATTTTGGCTCTTCCAAATCGATCTCTCATCCTATGGGATCGATCTGGCATTCGTATTTTTCAGATTTTTCTGCAGTTTTTCGCAGTAACTCACCCAAACGTCATTAAATTTTGCTGCTATAGTCATTTTCTCATCCAACCACCTTTAAGACTTGAAAATGGCATCCATTCATACTTTATATACGTTAAAACTTGTGTGCATTCATTGTATAACCAAAGGTATACAATACAAAACCAAATGGAAGTACAAAGACTTTACACAACTCATGCAACTTCATTCCATTTGCTGCACTATTCATTTTGAGTTCCAATCATATTAATCACTTATAAAAGTCCATTTCTTCATATTCATACATAATGAAACTTGTGTAAACATTCTCCACTCATATTACAAGTGTGTACATTGAATGTATTAACTTTACATCACTTATGCTTCACATAGTAAGTACATGTATATACTTATGAATTCATAAGGTTACATAAAAAAAATATGGGCCTTACAAATGCTCATATGGTTTTATAGACTTAGAGAAAGTAGATGATAAAATGCGTAGGGATGTGTTATAGTGGTCTTTAATGAGGAAAAGAGTCCTCATGAAATATATTGAAATAATTAAGGACATATATGGAGATGGAAGGACACATGTGAGGACTTGTAGAGGGTAAACAAGTGAATTCCTTATAAGGTTACATTCGACGTTAAGTCCATTTTTGCTTGCTACAGTAATGGACGAGTTGATAAAATCTATCCTGGATATTGTACCTTGGTTTATGATGTTTGAGATGATATTGTCATGTGCGTTGAGATTAGAGTGGAGGTTAATACTAAGTTTGAATTGTGGAAACAGATGTTAGAGTTAAGAGGATTTAGACTAAGTAGAGCAAAAACTGTATACACAAAGTGCAAATTCAGTCTAAAAAAAAGGAAGGAAGAAATGTAGTGATGCTAAATGGGGTGGTGATTGTTGAACATGATCATTTTAGATATTCAGGGTCAATCGTACGGTTGGATGAAGAGATTGACAGTGATGTTACCTATAGGATGCAAGCTGGTTAGAAAAGTGGAGAAGCACTAAAACTATGTTGTGTGACAAAGGAATTCCTGTAGGGTTGAAAGGCAAGTTTTACAGGATAGTTGTTACGCCAACATTACTTTATGGCAATAAATGTTGGGCAGCTAAAGTATTGTATACACAAAAGATGGTTATAGCAGAAATACAAATGCTGCAATGGTGTATGGATATACGAGAAAATATAGAATGAGAAATGAGGATATTCGCAAAAAAGTTGAAGTGATACCTATCGAAGACAATATGAGTGAAAGTCGTTTACGTTGGTTTAGATACATACGATGTAGGCCCATGGACGTTTCGGTTAGAAGAGTAGAGGCTATGAATGATGTAAAATAGGTCAAGGCCAGAGAAAAATCGAAAAAGACTTGGAAGGAAGTAATCTGAAAAGATATGGCAAAAGGAGAGTTAAAAGAATACATTGCATTAGATAAGAATGAGTGCAAGATGAGAATTCATGTTGACAACTTGGTGTGAGTTCATATATTGATTCATGTTGCCTACCTTAGTATTGAGATAAAGGTTTTGATGATGATGATGATGATGATGATGATGATGATGATGATGATGATTATTATTATTATTATTATTATTATTATTATTATTATTATTTAAAATATAGATTAATATCAAATACATCATTAGTGAAGTTTTTTGGCTTTATAAATGGGGTTAGGACGATGACACATATTCTTTAAAAATATTAAGAAAATAAAAAATAAATAAAATAAGACATGTTTCATCATCTTAACCTTACTTGTAAATCAAAAAACTCCATTGACGATGTATTAAATAATTATCTTTAAAATATACTATTTAAATGCCTTGAGTAAAATTATTTTCATATATATTTTAAATTATATATAATTAAATATTGATGAAGTCAAATTTGAAAAATCTAGATTAGAAAAAAAATCAAATTAAAACAATAATAATGATCAATTATTAATGAATATTTTCTTTTCAATCATATATTCTTTATCGGACGTTCTTATGAGGCCTCTAGTCTTCAATTAAAATGTTAAAGCCACTTGGTTCTTGGCATATATTATTAGGTAACCTCATCTCTAAATACGTGGACCGTGTATTATGAATGCACCGAAAAAGACATGAGCAAGCAACTTGACTTTTTTGGAAAATTCCATTCGCTTTTCGGTATCTGCCTTTTTTTTTAATAACGTATTAATCTTGCTTATTTTATGATTTAAAATTAATTTTAATTAAATCATAAATTCAAATAAAAATTTTCAAACAATAACGATTTCAAAATTTTTACTTTGTTTAAATGTTTTTTTTTTTTAATTTAAAAAAACACTTCTGTTTTCTCTTTACTTTACTCAACTAATCGTTACTCTTTATGACGTCTTTATGGCGCGTTAAATTGAAAGGAATCCGCTCATCAACTCCCCGCACACATCCAATCAATTAGCATCTTCAATCTCCACAGATGGATTCTACAGCCAAGGAGTAGTCAAAGAGCTCCCCGCACTCATCAAACTCTACAAAGATGGCTCGGTGGAAAGCCTCTTTGGCTCACCGTACGTGCCTCTATCACCCAAAGCAGACCCTGAAATTAACTGGGGTCTCTTCGAAGGACATAAATATATCAGAAAATCCTATTATCTCGGCTCGCCTTTACCTCCCAGAGCTAACCCAACTCAGTGAAAAGCTTCCCATCTTGGTTTACTTCCATGGCGGTGACTTTTTGTCTCGAATCCGCTTTCTCATTCCTTGACCAAAGGTATCTCAAAGCTTAGGTTTCTGAAGCTAAAGTTGTAGCTGTCTCGGTAGAATACAGGCTAGCCCCCCAACACCCTCTTCCTGCAGCTTAGGAAGATTGCTGGGCTGCTCTTCAGTGTGTAGCTTCTCACTCTTTTGGCAATGAACTCAAAAAAGACCCATGGTTGTTGAACTATGTTGACTTTGGTGATAGCGCAGGAGGCAACATAGTTCATAGCATAGCTCTCCAAGCAGGGGGCTGAAGCCTTGAAAGGTGAGGTTAAGATCTTGGGAGGTTTCCTTTCACATCCTTACTTTTGGGGTTCAGAACCAGTAGGCTCTGAGCCTATTACCGCTCATGGCAAGTCATTTCCAACTTTGGTGTGGGAATTTCTTTATACGTCGGCTCCTGGAGGCATTGGCAACGCCCTGATTAACCCTCCTGGCCCTGGAAAGCCGAGCCTGGCGAGACTTGGATGCTCAAAGTTACTAGTTTGTGTTGCTGAGAAATATCAGCTTAGAGACGTTGGGGTTCTGTATTATGATGCGGTTAAGCAAAGCGGATGGAAAGGAGAAATTTGAGCTGTTTGAAGTGAAGGGAGAGTATCATGCTTTCCATATACTGGATTTCGTCACAGAGAATTCGAAAATCATGATCAAGAGATTTGCTTCTTTTCTTCTTGTCAGCTAATATGTGATTTCCTTTTATTTCAGTTTGTCTTTTTCATCTGTAAATTAAATAACAGCCATTAATGTTCACCAAAAAAGATAATAATAATAACAGCCAGTAATAGACATATGGGGTTTCCTGTTATTTTCATTTTGTGTAATTCAATCTTGGTGATATTCCTTAGTTATATCGTTTTCTCCATATTTAGGAAGTAATAGTATTTGAATAAGGGAGAAAGGGTTGTATCTTTCCTATTCAAATTATGTCCTGCTATCATTTATTATAGATCATATTTGATAATTATAATTAAATAGTGAATAGTTATTTCAAAAGATTTATTAGTCATTAATGATTTTGATAATAATTGATTGATTTTTTTAATAATATAATTATATATGATTTGAATGAAAGTAATATATATTGAAATAAAGTAATTGTTTCGTACAATCATTTTTTTGAATTGGGTTATGCAGTGATGGTCTAGATAAAGTTGACTCCAAGCATAATTTGATTGTGAAATGAGATCAAAAAATCTTTGGGGTAACGTATTTTTTACTTTGTGATTATTTAAAGATACAAATCAATTCAATCTTTATTTTGTTTAAATAATTAGTTTATATTATGATAAAAAATATAATAATTTTTTAAGAATATCATGTCAAATGCATCACGGAGGCCAAGCACTCGAACAAAAGTGCAAAAGAGCCTAAAGCATGAAATGCGTCACGGAGGCTAAACACTTTAAGATAAAGTGCAACACAGCTTGAGGTGTGAAATGCATCACAGGGGTCAAGCACAAAAAGATAAAGTGCAAAAGAGCCTAAGGCGCGAAATACTTCACGAAGGCTAAACACTTGAAGATAAAGTGCAAAATAGCTTTGAGGCATGAAAAACGTCATAGATGCCAAGAACTTGGAGACAAAGTGCAAAAGAGCCTGAGGTGCAAAAAGCATCACGGAGGCAAGCACTCGAAGACAATGTGCAAAAGAGCCTAAGGTATGAAAAGTTTCACAGAGGCCAGCACTCGAAGACAAAGTGCAAAAGAGCATGAGATGCGAAAGCCGTCGAAGAGGCCAGGCATTTTAAGACAAAATGCAAAAGAGCCTAAGGTATGAAAAGCGTCATGGAAACCAAGCACTCGAAGAAAAGTGCAAAAGAGCCTAAGGTGCAAAATGCGTCACGGAGGCCAAGCACTCGAAGACATAGTGCAAAAAAGCTTGAGGAGAGAAAAGCATCACGGAGGCCAAACACTCGAAGATAAAAGTGCAAAAGAACCTAAGGCACGAAATGCATCACGAAGGCTAAGCATTCGTAGACAAAGTGCAAGAGAGCCTGAGGCGCAAAAAGCGTCACGAAAGCCAAGCACTCGAAGAAAAGTACAAAAGAACTTGAGAAGTGAAATGCGTCACAGAAGCCAAGCACTCGAAGATAAAGTGCAAAAATGCCTGAGGAGCAAAAAAAGTCATGGAGGCCAAGCACTCGAAGACATAAGTGCAAAAGAGCCTAAGACGTGAAATGTGTCACGGAAGCCGAGCACTCGAAGACAAAGTGCAAAAGAGCCTGAGGCATGAAATGTGTCACGGAAACCAAGCATTTGAAGAAAAAAGTGCAAAAGCTAGATGCGCGAAATGCATCATGAAGGCTGAGCACTCAAAAAAAGTGCAAAAGTTGGAGGCGCTAGAAAGCTACATACATTAGTAAAAAGTGCCTGAAGCAAAAAATGGGTAAAGTAGGCGACAAATGTCAAAAAAAGTGTAAAGGCTTGAAACGAAAACTGAACGAGGTAAGCCATGCACATAAATACAAAGACTTGAAGCGAAAAGTGTTTGAGGTAAGTTTAATTGTTACGAGTTTTTTTTTTATAAAAGATTGTCACGCCCAAACTACCCAAAAATCAGAATTAATTTTTCACGTTTTATTATTTACTTAAATTCTTACCTGTCCTCGAATCGTGACCAACACTCCACTAATAATTGGGCTGTGCGTCAATGCCAGTCCCACCATTCAATTATCATCTAACTTATTTCTTCTCCAGTCATTTATAATTGTTTACAATATTTATACATCCCCTAAAGTTACTTACAAACATGTTACTGTGCTACACTTATGTAGATACAATATGTACAAGTGTATATATATACCTTATGTCGATGGGTAGCAGCGGATATCCGGAATGCAGTATTGAGTCGCCTCAACTTCAACTGGAGATTATCTGTGGGAGAAAATGAAAGGGGTGAGCACATCAAGCTCAGTAAGGCAATCCTACGAACAAGTAGGTAACCATACTACCTACATGAACGTGGTGCCATGCATAAACCACCCTTTCTCCACACATTTTAAAACAAATGATATGCGTTATGATGTTATGTAAAACACATTTGCACGAAAAATTCAACATGCAAGTATATTCAAAATCATATCTTTCTCGTTTAAAATTTCACAGTAAAGTCAGGACTCGACCCCTCCTTCGGGTGATCCTGACTCACACAAAACCATGAAAACGGTTTACATCACACGTGGGTTTTGAAAAGCATGGAAATACCATCATGCAATTTAGTTTTAAAACCCAGTTTAATCATCGAAATCGTCGACATGCGAGACTAGGCAACATCTGTATATCGACAATAACCAGGACTATGGCCATACGTGTCCTCGGGAGTTCCTCAGCTACACGGATCCTAGTGTGCGGGTTCTCACCATGATCGGGAATCGCCCGGGAGGTGGGTCAGTCCATCCCGTCAGTCTTATCCGATCCCCGGTATCCGAAGATGCTGCATCCGGAGATGCCGTATTCGAAGATACCACACGGTACATCGTACTCCATGCTACTTGCATGGTACATCGTACTCCGTGAACCCATATAATATCTCTAGGTACTCCAGCCCAATTGGCCTGCTTCCCACAGAGGTTTTGTTTCTCAATACTCATGCCATGTTTCAAAACGCACGTGCGAGCCTATTTAATCGGTGACACACAGTCTACCCGATGCTCCAAGCACGGTTCATCGCATGTTCTCATAAAAATCAGTGCGAGCAATGCTCAGCACTCTCATCAAATCAAGTAAATCTAGTGCGAGCTAAGCTCTAGCACTCTGTATGCAAATCGTATAAAAAATCTGGTGCGAGCGAAGCTCTAACACCCTGTCTCAAAATCATATAAAAATATGGTGCGAGTTAGACTCTAGCACCTATGCATGTAAAACTCTAGTGCGAGCTCTCGCTCCAGCACTAATGCATGCATCACACAAATCAAACATCGTGCGAGCTGAGCTCTAGCACGTCACATGTAAATAAAAACAAGTAGGCGGCTCCGTTTCCTCAAAACAGTTTTCAAAAATAATTATATTGTTGAAAGTATGCAATGCTGTGCATTTTCTTTCCAAGTGAGCCAGCCTACTCATGCATGCGTTAAAATACCTCCATAATGAGCAAGAACCTTTTGTTCTTGCTCCTCCCAATTTTTCCTAACTTTGTAAATTTTACCCTTAACAAGGGTATTTTAGTAATTTTGCCCATACGAGGCACTAAAATTATTCTTCGACCTCTAGACCCTCCAGAACATTTTTAAGGACTGCATATGAATTTAAAATTGCGTAAAGTTTACCTCTAGCAGTCCGTAGAATTCCCTTACCTTATTTTCCTGTCGAGTCTGACCTTTTCTTTTCCAATGTTGTCTCGTCGCGCAGTCCGATATGCTCCAAATCAAATGCCCGAAACTGCGTATTAATATTCCTTAGGTCAGATATTATACAATTTAATCGTATTTAATATTTTCTGGGCTTAATTTAAATCATTGGGCCCGTTTACCCTTATTGGGCCCGATTGCACCTTAATGGGCCTTAATCGGCCTTAAGCCCGTTTTCCACTTAATTTTCACTTTATCGAGGCCTATTGGGCTCATTGGGCCCACCAATAATTTATTGGGCCTCGTCCTAACTCTCGAATAGCTAAATTCACTATTTACGATAATTATCTAAATTTCCATAATTTAATTCAATTTATGCGAAAATTAAATCAATATCATGCATAACGAGGTAATTGTCGTAAATAGGGATCACTTACCCGAGACTCCATGCTAGTACAAAATTCGAAGCTATCTCGAGCTCTCGGTGGATGCCAATCGTCGAGCTACATAATTTCACAATTTTTCGGGTAAGTTTTCAGCCCAAAATTAATTAAATTAAATACTCCAAAATTTAAATCGGGTCAATTCGATCGCTCACTGACTTACCCGAAGCTCGATTGCATCATAGGAATTTTTCCAAATTTTTTCTCTTTTTCTTTTTCCCTTTTTCTTCCTTTTTTCCTCCTCTTTTTGGCTGAACCGGTTCAGTCCGGTTCGGACCGGTTCAGACCGCCGGTTCACCCCGGTTCGACCGGTTCACCACCGGTTCACTGCCTTGCCGGCCGGTTCTCCGCCGGCTTCCACCGCCAGTGGCTCCGTGAGGTCGTCCGCATCTCGAATCTGGCCTCGGCTTGGGTCAAGCTCGTCGGAACGCCGTCGGTCCGGCTCTTCTCCCTCTCGGTCGTCGGACCCATTTTCTCCTCTTGGCCGTCGTCGGCGATTCCCGCCTTTTCGTCGCATGAGACCGGTGCAGAAATGATCACCGTCGCCTGGGCTTCGGAATCGGGCCTTGGTTCCGATCGGATCGCCGCCGTTCGCCGCCGGTGGCCACTTCTTTCCCGCGGCCTTTCTCCTCCCGATTCACCGGATTCCGACGTCGGTAGGCTGCACCGTCGGTACCATCTTGTTCACCGGCCTCCCCTCTTCGATTTTCGACCCTTGGCCTGGCCATCGGCCGCCGGACGGTGGTCGGGTCTTCTTCGGTCAACTGCTTCTGTTTTCATTCTCCGTTTCGCGATTTTTTTCGCGTTTTTACGTTTTTTTTTGTTTTTATCATTTTTATTATTTTTATTATTATTTATTTTAATTATTTTACTATTCATTAAAATACTATAAATACCCAAAATATCTCTTAAAATTATTATTTTATTCTTATTCAATTAATTTAATTTTTATTTAATTTATTTATTATATTTTAACCTCTTTTTCGGGTATAATTTCTCCGTATTTTCGGGATATTATCTCGGGTGACTTTTCAGTATATTTTTCGATTATTTTCGGGATTATTTTTTCGAACTAAAAATTTCGATTAATCCCGATTAATTTCCATAAACTAATATCTCGATCAATTTAATCCGGAATAAATTTATTTCACTTTTATTGACCAAGATTTCTTAAATCCATATTTTTAATTAAATTTCCTTATCGAAATTATACCGACCTTTGGTCTTTTGACCATTTTGCCCTTGCACATATTCGGGATTAATTTAACCCGACTTCCCTTCACAATTACTCATTCATTTCATATTTTAATTAAAGTCGGGTCTTACAACTCTCCCCCACTTATGAAATTTGGTCCTCCAAATTAGAACCAAGTCATATGAGTCCATATACAACTCCGGGTACATCGATCGTATCATACTCTTAAATTCTTATGTGACCTTCTCCGGAGTGTATTACAACCAAAGGACTTTAATTAGGGAGATCATTTTAAACCTCAATACTTTCTCTTTCCTGTTTAATGCCCGAATCAACTTATCAATATACTTATATTTTCATTAAATTGAACTTTTGGAGTTCATATCCTGTCATCTCTGCTGGATCTGGATAGTATTGCCGAAGCATCAAAAGTGGGACACATTGTGGGGCCTGCTTATTCAAGTGGAAATGTCACCTACAGGTCTTATCTCCCACTTGTCCAATCTCTTAAAATATTCAATCCAGCGTATCTCAATTTACCTTCTTCCAAAAGCTCGCTATGTCCTTATTCTCTTAGGACAATAAACATTTCAATCATATTAATTCACCAAGGGTGAATTCCAATACTTATCTATCTGCTCTGAGGTGTTCTTAATCTCTCATCCTTAACTAAACATCCTCAGAGACTTATTACCCAAAGTCAAAAATAATTTTTACCTGTCACCCACTTTTTTTCTTATCCAAATTTGGGGAACAACCCCTACAGCCATACACTGTCTCATAACTTGTTATCCCGATACTCAACTGCCGACTGTCGTTATTGGCAACTTTAATTAGAAATCAACTGATCATTCCAGGAGCTTATAAAATCAATGGCACACGCTTTCATCGGATCCTCCAGAACTTGTACAGTCCTCTCTGATTGACCATCTGTCTGAGGATAGAAAGCTGTGCTACTACTCAGTCGGGTTCCCATAGCTTCCTAAAAATATTCCCTGAAGTAGAAAGTGAAGCGGGAATCCCTATATGATATCATGCTCACTGGAACGCTACATAATGTTCCACAATCTTCCTTATACCTGAATCCTCATACAGACTTTGAGTATTTAGGGATTTCATAACCAGAAGGTGGGTAGCTGAGTCAATTTGGCGACTATCATCCAAATAGTCTCCTGATTTATCCGGGTCCTCTATAACCCATCACGACATTCATGGAGACTTGCTCTCGTTTTTCGTGCCGTGTCGATATAGGTAGGTGCTGCAATAACTCTGCAGACTTTTAATACTCTACCTTATTCTGTTGACATATTAGGCACTTTTTCACAATCTCTATCATGTCTCTTTTAACATCTGACCACCAATACCCTTTTCGAGATTTTAATATATTCTTATTACCTTCCGTATGCACTGTATATCCCGAAGAGTGAGCTTCTGTCAATATTACTACCTCATCAACTGTGGTCCTGGGGAGCACTCATACTGTCTCGGCATCCTCAGTAACTCATCATCACCCACTGTGAACTCTATCACTATACCCTTCTGAATCTGACCCAAACCATCGACATTCTGTCGATCATCACGCTAAGCCTGGCAAATCCGGACACTCTCATCCGGTTCTAATCATCAGGCTAGCTGTCACACAATCACTGTCATCATCAGAAGGGATCACATCTATACTGAGGCTCACAACTGCATCTAGTAGCTCACGCTCCCTGACCATCATATGTAATACCATCCCAAGGCTCTTTCTACTCAAAGCATCAGCCTTTCCTGGGTGGTAAAATTTTCCACAAGCGAAATCTCTCAGAAGCTCTAACCCACTATGTATTCTCATGTTCGCCTCTTTCTGTGAAAACAGATACTCGGGCTTTATGATCAGTGCATATCCACAATTTCTCACCCTGTACATTATAGTACCATATCCTCGGTACAAATACTGTTGCCAACTTTAAATCATGGGTCAGATAGTTTCTTTCGTGATCAAGGAGTTGTCTGACTCCAAAATTGACTATCTTCCCATTACACATCAATATACAGCTCCTTCATAATTTTGAGGTATCCATACTCACTGAGAACCTCTTGAGCCGTTGGGTATGGCAAAATTATTCATGGTGGTCAGTTCATACTTCACTGTACCGAAATTCATGTCACATCTATCATCTTATTTATCGTCTTATTCAAAGACCACGTTTTCTTAGTTAAACGTGTCGTCAGGGTATATCCTTTTAGAACTCGCAGCAACCATCTGCAAAAGCAATTTCCCAATTGTTGCTTATAAATCGCCCTAGACTTTAGCTACACCCAATATATCATCGATAATGATGATTACAAATCGATCTAATCCTTGACTTATTTACGCATAAGCGTATAAGATCCTTCTCAACCACTTACGTTTTCAGGTACTAACCTGCGTCATTTCCTTTTCTTATCTTAACGGCTCTTATTAAATTTTACTATGTTAACCTTTATAATTTGTCGAATTTTAAATACTCTTATCGTCTTAGTAAAGGTATCCTAATGCTAAAGGTATTTATTACGACAATCGATTTCACGTTATAGGTTATATATATATATATATACTTTTAGACGCTGTCAAGTCTTCAGGCGGGGAGGTATTTTGAAATACCTTTATTAACCTTCAGACTTAACCACAACTACGTTATATCTCAGTTTATGTGGTCACAATTTATATTCGATACTAATTGCTTAACCTCAATTACTTCGCATATTAAGGGTATTCCTTACCTAGCATATATCTCTTACTCCAATACATCTTGTATTTGGGATCAAAACACATCTCCTTCGTATATCAATCATGACAAAACTCTCGTCATTATTCATTCCGTGAGTACAATCCTTTACTCCTTTAATTTCAACTGTTGCACTCCTTTTTTTTTTTTTTACTTAAAATCTCTATATCCATATTCCGTTACTTAATCCTCCTTTATTGGGGTACTCATTTATCTGTATTTGCCCAATGATGTAGGCATTCATGCCTTTTACTCACTTATATGCGAATGAAGGCGGTATGAATAAATGTGTGGCACCAGGATTTATGAACATATGTACTTCATTATTCATAACAAGTGTGATATCTTACACCACATCCATGCAACATCAATAGCGTCCTGGTCCAAGACATCCTTTCGCCTTCGTCCAATAACCTACTTTCCTTTTTTTCTTTTCGGCTATTTCCTCCCTTTTCGTTGCAGCTATACCAACGAAGTTTTTTCTCTGTCTCTTTACTTTTCTGTGGGGCGATCTCGCCCAATTCTATGCGATCGAAATCAATGGTCCGTCTCATCACACTTAACGGCCATTTTCATCAATACAGTGTAGGTATAGACCCTCATTCCGTGGTATCCACCATACATCCCACACTGCTTACAGTACTTACACTGCTACACTGCTTCGTAGCAGGTCGGGGTCCTCCAATCACAATGCCCCTCAAGAGTGCCAAAATTAGATGCACTGGAGCCTCACCAAATATCTTACTCATGACTCGTCAAATTAAATCTTTTACCAATTACCATTTTCCCATTTTAACATCTTTGTCATTTCTCGATTCTCTTTTTTTCTCTCTATTTCAGCCCTTACTACCTTCCAAATCTCAGAGGCGTGCAAGTCATGTTCTTATTTACCCAACTGTAAATCTACGTACTGTCTCGGTATAGGTAATATCTCACGGGACCAATCGGACTCAAATTGACAAGTTGAGCCATTTTATGAACTTTTAGACATCTCGACTGTCACTTGTTCATAGTGTCGAGGTAATATCTGTCCAAGAATATAACTGAGTTTCATACTCATAATCACTTTAGTATTCCTGGGCAGTGTAAGAAATTTTTCCTTAAAATTTCCTTTAAATCATGTCCGGGATATCCTGTCACCGGAATATATTCATAAACATTTCTCTTGTCAACTTTGGATGTTTAACACTTAAGATGGGTCGAGCGGGTTTCCACCAATGCTCCGTTGCGCCCTCTGATCTTATTCATAATCTGAGCAATTAGCTCCTCACAATAATCTCCACACTCCGCTCCAAGCATCGCGAAGCGTGTCTCAATACTGTCCGATCTCTCTGTCGGACTCTGTGAGGCCTTCTCAACATTAGCCTCTATTTCAATCTCATCCCGATTCTCATAAGTCAACTCAGCACGACTTAGCAGACTCAGGTCTACCTCTACGACCTCTGCCTCGTGCACTATCTCATTTAACGCGACTCATATTAAGCATTCCTGCATTCTCAACCATTTCCTAGTCAAGCCCATCTCGATATACACTATTGTATCTAACTAAGCACAGTAACACGGGGATGTAATTTCCTAATTACTGACACTGACACACATCAGACCAATTTCTGCTCTGATACCATAATAATTGTCACGACCCAAACTACCCAAAAATCAGAGTTAATTTTTCGCGTTTTATTATTTACTTAAATTCTTACCTGTCCTCGAATTGTGACCAACACTCCACTAATAATTGGGCTGTGCATCAATGCCAGTCCCACCATTCAATTATCATCTAACTTATTTCTTCTCCAGTCATTTATAATTGTTTACAATATTTATACCTCCCCTAAAGTTACTTACAAACATGTTACTGTGCTATACTTATGTAGATACAATATGTACAAGTGTATATATATACCTTATGTCGATGGGTAGCAGCGGATATCCGGAATGCAGTACTGAGTCGCCTCAACTTCAACTGGAGATTATCTGTGGGAGAAAATGAAAGGGGTGAGCACATCAAGCTCAGTAAGGCAATCCTATGAATAAGTAGGTAACCATACTACCTACATGAACGTGGTGCCATGCATAAACCACCATTTCTCAACACATTTTAAAACAAATGATATGCGTTATGATGTTATGTAAAACACATTTGCACGAAAAATTCAACATGCAAGTATATTCAAAATCATATCTTTCTCGTTTAAAATTTCACAGTAAAGTCAGGACTCGACCCCTCCTTCGGGTGATCCTGACTCACACAAAACCATGAAAACGGTTTACATCACACGTGGGTTTTGAAAAGCATGGAAATACCATCATGCAATTTAGTTTTAAAACCAAGTTTAATCATCGAAATCGTCGACATGCGAGACTAGGCAACATCTGTATATCGGCAATAACCAGGACTATGGCTATACGTGTCCTCGAGAGTTCCTCAGCTACACGGATCCTAGTGTGCGGGTTTTCACCATGATCGAGAACCGCCCGGGAGGTGGGTCAGTCCATCCCGTCAGTCTTATCCGATCCCCGACATCCGAAGATGCTGCATCCGGAGATGCCGTATCCGAAGATACCACACGGTACATCGTACTCCATGCTACTTGCACGGTACATCGTACTCCGTGAACCCATATAATATCTCTAGGTACTCCAGCCCAATTGGCCTGCTTCCCACAGAGGTTTTGTTTCTCAATACTCATGCCATGTCTCAAAACGCACGTGCGAGCCTATTTAATCGGTGACACACAGTCTACCCGATGCTCCAAGCACGGCTCATCGCATGTTCTCATAAAAATCAGTGCGAGTAATGCTCAGCACTCTCATCAAATCAAGTAAATCTAGTGCGAGCTAAGCTCTAGCACTCTGTATGCAAATCGTATAAAAAATCTGGTGCGAGCGAAGCTCTAACACCCTGTCTCAAAATCATATAAAAATATGGTGCGAGTTAGACTCTAGCACCTATGCATGTAAAACTCTAGTGCGAGCTCTCGCTCCAGCACTAATGCATGCATCACACAAATCAAACATCGTGCGAGCTGAGCTCTAGCACGTCACATGTAAATAAAAACACGTAGGAGGCTCCGTTTCCTCAAAACAGTTTTCAAAAATAATTATATTGTTGAAAGTATGAAATGCTGTGCATTTTCTTTCCAAGTGAGCCAGCCTACTCATGCATGCGTTAAAATACCTCCATAATGAGCAAGAACCTTTTGTTCTTGCTCCTCCCAATTTTTCCTAACTTTGTAAATTTTACCCTTAACAAGGGTATTTTAGTAATTTTGCCTATACGAGGCACTAAAATTATTCTTCGACCTCTAGACCCTCCAGAACATTTTTAAGGACTGCATATGAATTTAAAATTGCGTAAAGTTTACCTCTAGCAGTCCGTAGAATTCCCTTACCTTATTTTCCTGTCGAGTCTGACCTTTTCTTTTCCAATGTTGTCTCGTCGCGCAGTCCGATATGCTCCAAATCAAATGCCCGGAACTGCGTATTAATATTCCTCAGGTCAGATATTATACAATTTAATCGTATTTAATATTTTCTGGGCTTAATTTAAATCATTGGGCCCGTTTACCCCTATTGGGCCCGATTGCACCTTAATGGGCCTTAATCGGCCTTAAGCCCGTTTTCCACTTAATTTTCACTTTATCGAGGCCTATTGGGCTCATTGGGCCCACCAATAATTTATTGGGCCTCGTCCTAACTCTCGAATAGCTAAATTCACTATTTACGATAATTATCTAAATTTCCATAATTTAATTCAATTTATGCGAAAATTAAATCAATATCACGCATAACGAGGTAATTATCGTAAATAGGGATCACTTACCCGAGACTCCATGCTAGTACAAAATTCGAGGCTATCTCGAGCTCTCGGTGGATGCCAATCGTCGAGCTACATAATTTCACAATTTTTCGGGTAAGTTTTCAGCCCAAAATTAATTAAATTAAATACTCCAAAATTTAAATCGGGTCAATTCGACCGCTCACTGACTTACCCGAAACTCGATTGCATCATAGGAATTTTTCCAAATTTTTTCTCTTTTTCTTTTTCCCTTTTTCTTCCTTTTTTCCTCCTCTTTTTGGCTGAACCGGTTCAGTCCGGTTCGGACCGGTTCAGACCGCCGGTTCACCCCGGTTCGACCTGTTCACCGTCGGTTCACTGCCTTGCCGGTCGGTTCTCTGCCGGCTTCCACCGCCAGTGGCTCCGTGAGGTCGTCCGCATCTCGAATCTGGCCTCGGCTTGGGTCAAGCTCGCCGGAACGCCGCCGGTCCGGCTCTTCTCCCTCTCGATCGTCGGACCCGTTTTCTCCTCTTGGCCGTCGCCGACGATTCCCGCCGTTTCGTCGCATGAGACCGGTGCAGAAATGATCACCGTCGCCTGGGCTTTCGGAATCGGGCCTTGGTTCCGGTCGGATCGCCTCCGTTCGCCGCCGGTGGCCACTTCTTTCCCGCGGCCTTTCTCCTCCCGGTTCGTCGGATTCCGGCATCGGTAGGCTGCACCGCCGGTACCATCTTGTTCACCGACCTCCCCTCTTCGATTTTCGACCCTTGGCCTGGCCATCGGCCGCCGGACGGTGGTCGGGTCTTCTTCGGTCAACTGCTTCCGTTTTCATTCTCTGTTTCGCGATTTTTTTCGCGTTTTTGCGTTTTTTTTGTTTTTATCATTTTTATTATTTTTATTATTATTTATTTTAATTATTTTACTATTCATTAAAATACTATAAATACCCAAAATATCTCTTAAAATTATTATTTTATTCTTATTCAATTAATTTAATTTTTATTTAATTTATTTATTATATTTTAACCTCTTTTTCGGGTATAATTTCTCCGTATTTTCGGGATATTGTCTCGGGTGACTTTTCGGTATATTTTTTAATTATTTTCGGGATTATTTTTTCGAACTAAAAATTTCGATTAATCCCGATTAATTCCCATAAACTAATATCTCGATCAATTTAATCCGGAATAAATTTATTTCACTTTTATTGACCAAGATTTCTTAAATCCATATTTTTAATTAAATTTCCTTATCGAAATTATACCGACCTTTGGTCTTTTGACCATTTTGCCCTTGCACATATTCGGGATTAATTTAACCCGACTTCCCTTCACAATTACTCATTCATTTCATATTTTAATTAAATTCGGGTCTTACAAAGATTTAGCTTTTTTCACAAAGATCTAGGGAGCACTATGTATATACATGCTATTAGAGAATGAAAAATTAAAGAATGGAAGCGAAAATTTTCATTTATTTAACTTATTTAATTAACTCTAAAATTTATTATAATGAGTATTTTTTAAATTAACCTTAGTAGCATGAGGAATATTTGTACTAACAAGCACCTATATGTGTGTGTCTTGAGGCACTATAATGTCAGGAGCTTGATCCATCGAAAGACTAACCTCCAGAGTATTTAAATCATCTCTGTCCAAGCCTATGAAAATCACTTCGGGTCAACGATAAGGGTCCTAAGGGCCAATGAGATTTGATATATCATCATAAGAGCCATTGTTCATAAATGGTTCCAAATCCTTAGCACTTGGATCATGCTTTGCCCAATCAGGAGCATGCCAGATAGAAACCATATTAGATAAAACAAATTAAGAATATGAGCTTTCTTTTATATCACTTCTTCTAAGGAAAATTACTTCCTTAAAGCCTCAGCTCAGATCTGGTCCCACTCCTCTTGTCTAAAAGAAGGCTTCGATTGGCTTTGTAATCTTGTAATTTCTCCCTTTAACTCTTGGTTTCGGTCAACAAAGACATTGTGTTAAAAAAAAAAAGTGGCATTCTCCACCTGAAAAGCGTTCAGCTCGGTTGAGGTAAAGGTAAACACATCCCGATAGTGATCTAAAGAAGCAATCTTAACCTTCTCTATCTCATAATCGTCTTTAAAGACAAGGTAGCTCCAACCTCGAGTTCTTTTATAGCCTAAACCCTAAATGCTCAGTGCTAAGCGTTAGCAGTAATTACTTATTGCACGACCTGCAAACGAGTAAAACGATTTAGGAAACTCACTAGATATTAATATGAATTTGAAACAGAGGATTCGACACTTATCCTCATCACTTCTAAATTATCTCTATTCTCGCCTAAGAAGAAGTTTCTAAATAATTCAACCTCATCATGAGGAAGGATTGTAGACCATCTTTAGACTAGCGGTGTTCTTTCACAGTTTGAAAATAAATATTAACCCGCTCTTGTTAGCTAATAGAACAAGGTTATGGTTAACAGTGTAGACCCGTGATCTCACCCTCCACTAAGAATTTTATAAATCCGTATGAAGAGTGTTGAACTCTAACCTAGGAAATTGTTGCCTGAAAAATAAGGAGTTCAACTCGACAGAAGCCATTAGCAAGGGCCTCATGATACTGTTCCAACAAAGTTATCTTAACCTTCTCTACATCTAGTTCAACTTTGAGCCAAATTAACTCAAGATTCAACTTATCTTTATCTCTTTGCAGATCGTCAACCTGCTTTCAGGAGTTGACACCTTTATTTCTTTTCTGTGAAACACTTAGCCTTTTCCCTACACAGTTATTGAAATTTTTTCTTAGCCTACACTCTACATGCTTAATATGGAGCGTTGCAAGCAATTGCACTTTACATAATCTGCAAAGTTAAGTCGAACATTTTGTAAAACATGCATAGATAAAATGAGAAGTTTACCTTCATGACTTCCTTATCAACTCAGTTCTTGCCTTCTAGGAAGCTCTTGGATAACTTGATCTCATCATGAAGAAGAATGGTGGATTAGCCCAAAATAGAAAACAACCTTGGAAGTTTCTATTGAGTTGTTAATCCTGCCTATGAACGATACTCCTTCTATCATCTATGAAGTGATGAATGATAAGGGAAGCAATTCGAGCAGCACAAACATGTCCTTTATTGATAGCTTCATAAATAATTACATGCTATCTTTTATTAAGAGCTAGGATATATTACACTCGACCCGATTCTGCCCGTGCAACTCTTCTAATTTCTCCTAGTCGTTAAAACCAATCATTGACGATTCACAAGTAATAGACTTGCCTTTTCCATAGCTAGGGGATAAAAAGAATTGAATCCATCAAAATGAGCATTAAGACCAGTATGAGCTCGAGTGTGTTCTAGAACCATCACTTTGAAGTGGACTAGTTTTTTGGGATAAGAAACTTTTACTTGTGTCACGATCGCCCGTGACTTACCAAAAACCAATACAAAGTTTTCTCATTTTATTTACCTTCCCTTTTGTAATAACTCAACACCAAATCGTTGGGTTGTGATTCGATATTAATCATCTCAACCACATTCATTCCATAATATGCATATATGTCAATACAATTATCTATTGACTGAAAGTACTCTTTTCTTAAAAGTAAACTCATTTATTAAATACAAATATTTGTATATATACATCCCCGACGGTACATTCGTTTATATAACTGTGTTTTTACATTGTTCAGTACAAAATGTTTTAAATATGTATACCTTTCATAAAATAGGTATGCAGCGGATCAAGGAATACCAGTCCTCAGCCGTGTCCAACTACTGCGGATGCTCTATAGAAATGGGGAAATAAAAAGCGGGTGAGCTCATAGCTCAGTAAGGAAATAAGGAAAGCAAGTAAATAACCACACTATCTACAAAATATAATGCTCATGCCATTAAATCATTTCCTTTTCGATTCACATCTAAAGCATGTATCTTTCTTGAAACATTTATACAATATATATAGATCCAAATCGTCAGTATAAACTGAAAACATGCTGGTTTAATAATCTCAGCAATTTATGCAAAACGTTGCATTTCTCATGTAATTAATATAAATCACATTTTATCATGTCATATCAATTAAATCAAAACAAAGATGGCATATCATCATGTTAAAAAATGGAAAATTCGAGCCTCATCCATCCTTCGGGTTACCCTTTCACACACAAGGTCCTATGTCGAGGCTCAACTCATCTCGGGGGTCTACCCAATTATAAAAACTAATGTGACAATTCAAACAAGAAATATCAGTAAGGTGAGATAGGCGACTACTTGTTCCGAGATTATGATCATAACTCATTTTTCGTGATCCCAAGCTACACAGTACTCGGTGTGCGAGGTCTCACATTTGCTGTAACGAGAGGTGGGTCAAATCCTCAACCGTCAGCCACAACTCTATATCATCGTGTACTCACGGTACAACGTACTCCATGTGACATACACGGTACAAAGTACTCCATGGTCCCCATCCTCATAGTCGGGGTGTCTGCCATAGGTCATAGCCCTCATATCATGGATAATAGTTTCGATAGCCCTCGGCCATATCTCAAAATTTTGCACATGCGAACATATAATCGGTGCGACACAGTCTACACATGCTCCCAACACGACTGTTTTATGCTATCTCTTTAAAAATCGGTACATGTGAGTAAACTTCAACATGAACTCATGCATAAAGTCCTATAAATCTAGTGCAAGCAATGCACTCAGCACTATGTCATGTAAAACTGAGTATGAGCAATACTCCAATACTCTATCATGCATCAATCAATAAAATTGAGTATGAGCAACGCTCCAGTACTCTATCATGCACAAATCGCATTAAAATCAAGTACGAGGAATACTCAAGTACTATGTGATGCATATATTATAAAATCTAGTGCGAGTATCACTCTAGCACCAATGGTTTTCACACAAACCGATAGATGGCTTATTTCAATTGAAATTCACTCAATTAAATCAAATCGACACTATAACATGCTGTTTTCGCATATAACATGAAAACATTAGCCAGTCTATCTATGCAACTATCAAATAATGTCAAAACTAGTCACAAACATGCTTCTTAAGCTTTTAACCCATAATTAGGGTAAAATCACAATTTTACCTTATCGGTTCCTATCGAAATTTTTCTATACTCGAAAATCCATATACGATTTACATACTTGTAAATCTATCCAAAATACGTCTAGCTACTTCTAGCTACTCACGAAATTCCCTTACCTCTGATCACGTCGCGTGACCTCACTTCCTCGGCACTACTAAACTTCGCAGTCCGATCAATTTCCAATATAAACTCCGAAATTGTAGATAACCATTGACATTAGTATACCTTAATATAATAAATTTTCACTTGAATGAATCTCAAATCAATGCAATTAGCCCTTTTTATACTCATTCGGCCTTATTACATCTCATTGGACTTTATTCTTCCTTAAGTCCATTTCCAACACATGTATTTCACAAAACTATCTTATAATCATATATACATGCTTAATAACATCACTGCATGCTTCAATCATCATTGAATCCATGCCTACTCAACTTTCTCTCATTTTCTCACATCCAAGCCAAATTTCTAGGTCATGGAGATTTAACATGTTCAAGGTATTTTCAACCAACAAAACATACACCAATCAACTCCCCAAGATACCTATATTAACATATTTGAAGTTAGTGTATTGAATCTTACCTAGCTTGATTTTTCCTCTTTTTGCCAAATTTAGGGGAAATTCACCTTACTCCTTCAATTCTTGATTTCAACTTCTAGTTTACAACTATGTTGTTCTCCTCCTCATAAGGAACAACTTTATTGAAGCAAATCTCACTCAAAACTGATTGAAAGGGATGATTTTTGGAGTAGGAAAGTTAGGTTTCACTTTGTTCCAATGAAGGATTTGTTTATTTCTCAGGAAATGAAGGTGCAGAATTCCAGTATATATAGAATTACCCTTGGAGATCGATCTCCTAACCATGAGAGATTGATATGCCCTGTGTTTATCTCTTCAGAATTAAACTTTGAGAAGGTAGGATCGATATGCTCTTGAGTATGAGATCGATCTGCTCTGTGTTATTACTCTTCCAGAATTCAACATTTAGCTAGGGGGTCGATCTGTCTCTTGGTATAGGATCGATCTGCCCTTTGGTATGAGATCGATCTGGCTCAAACAGACTCACTTAGAGATCGATTTGGCACTTGAGAAGAGATTGATCTGTGCTATACAGAACCCTTTAGGGATCGATCTGCCTCAGCCAAAACTTATCCAAGATCGATTTGCTTTGAATGAGGGATCGATCTCCCCCTTGTAGAATGATTTAGCATTGTGTTTCAAGCCATGAGATGGATCTCCCCTTGCTTATGAGATCGATCTGCCCTTCATCTGCAGCATTCTTGCTGCAATTTTCCCAAAAATTCAAAGTTAACTTCATATTCATTTGCTTAACTACTCAATTTGAATTTCATTCACATTTGGGACTTAAAAACACTCATTTCTTATGATTCATAGCAAATATAACTTGTCTGTACATCATGAAATCATAAGAATACATATGAAATTACGGGTCTTACATTCCTCCCCTCATTCAAGAAATTTGATCCTCCAAATTAGAACCAAGTTACTCCTCAAACAACTTGGGGTGTCTCTCTCGCATCAAACTCTCTAGCTCTAAAGTAGCCTCCTCTGAAGTATGATGTTGCCAGAGAACCTTAACTAACCCGATGGTCTTCGACCTCAAGACTTTCTCCCTCCTATCCAATACTTGGATCGATTTCTCTACATATGTCAAATCATCTTTGAGCTCTAATGGCTCATACCAAATCACACGGGTCGGATCTGGATGATATTTTCGAAGCATCAAAATGTGGAAGACAATATGCACTCCCGATAGGTCTGGTGGCAACGCCAACCTATATGCCTTATCTCTCACTTAATCAAGTATCTCAAAGAGTCCAATGTAGCGAGGACTCAACTTATCTCTCTTCCCGAATCTCGCTATACCCTTGTAAAGAGAAACCTTTAGAAACACTGACTCACCAACTGCGAACTCAAGTGGTCTTCGTCTCCTGTCAGTATAGCTTTTTTGTTTACTCTGAGCTGTCTTCAATCTTTCAACAATCAACTGGACATCCTCAGAGGCCTGTGTAACCAAGTCAAGAGAAAAAATCTTTCGGTCACCCACTCCTTCTGTCACGACCCGTTCTAACAAAATCACTACAAATTTTTCGCTTTTTCATTTCCTTACCCGTCGTGAACAGTTTCACTACTAACAGTTGGGTTATGAGTCGATGTTAGTCCTTCCTATCATGTTATTTACCTTAACATCTATTTTCCATATTACATTTACATATCAATTTATTTTAACTAAATACATCCCCAATAGTACAATCCGTATACAGTACTGTGCCTCTATATGTTCAGATACAAAAATTATACGAATGTGTATACTTGGTCTTGATAGGAAGCAGCGGATAACCGAAATGCAAGACTAATGTCGCTCTATTTTACTGAATGTACCCTGTGGGATGGAAAATGAAAGGGTGAGCGAAACTTGCTCAGTAAGGAAATAATGTAAGCAGGTAGATAACTATACTATCTACGTGCTGATAATGTCATGATATAAAATTGTTTATATTTGGAGCAGGAGGTAAGACTAAAATGATGCCACATGTATGCATATATCATATAAGAGAAATCATGATATCGACATATAAAACAAACATGAAAAAATCATCATGTATGACATCTCATGCTCGTCACATTAAAACTTATTAGTTTCATCATAAACTCATCACGTTAAAACTTATTTGTTTTATCACAAAACAACCATATCAAGGTTAAACCCATCCCCCGGGAATACCTTGATTCATTAAATCACATCTTTTTTAAAAACATAAATCGGGACATTACCCCTCCTTCGGGTTTGTCCTGGTCTATTCAGACCGTATGATATCATGTGAGGCATGTAGGTTACTGTATGAAAAATTAAGGACTATGGCTATATTATGTCCCTGTGATCCTAAATTACACGGATCCCGATGTACGGGGCATCACAACTGAAACGGGAGGTGGGGTCAAATCCTACCAGCCAGAATATCAAGTAACATCATCGAGTCATCATGATTGCATGGTACAGCGTATTCCATATGACATACACGATACAACGTACTCCGTGGACCCATATCATAGTCTAGGGATGCCTGCCGTAGGTCTTATCCACCCCAATACTGTGTCGATAACCAACCCATGTCTCAAAGTATACGTACGAGCATATCAACTCTCTGCGACACAGTCTACAGGAGGTTTTCGCGCGACTATATGCATGTCAACTCACGTCTAGTGCGAGCGAAGCTCCAGCACGACGCTATGCATATCATGATATCTAAAATCTCGTGCGAACGAAGTTTCAGCATGATTTTTGTACATACACAAATTTCTCGTACGAGCAATGCTCCAGTATGGCTTTTATGAGTAATAAATAAATAAAATTTAGTGCGAGTAAGACTCTAGCACTCTTTTTACTCGTATAAATATGATAGGTGGCTCAATCTTAATAAAACATCTTTAAAATCGTAACCGGTATAAACTGATACCCTTTCGTATAATTCATGAAATCAACAGCCAACTTATGTGTATATTTGCTTAAATCAAAGTAATACATTCATATAAAACATTAAAACATGATAATCATGCAATTTATTTGCCTTACTACCCCGAGTTTTCGTAAAAATTATTATTTCGTTTCTAGATACTTTAAGAAATTCTAGGCCCTTTAAATCCCCTAAAAAATACGTATAGAAATCTCTATGCACTTACAAAATTTCCTTACCTCGATTCTCTGTACAGTCTGACTTTTTCAATTCTACCGATCACCCGATCCGTTTAGCTCCCAATATGTACTCTGGAGCTGCAGATAATTATTTACCATGTCAATTTAACCCAATAAATATAATTCTCGCATTTACTGCAGTCGATTTAACTAATTGGGTCAATTTACTCTTATTGGGCCCGATCGCACCTTAATGGGCCTCGACCCATTTTCAGCCCATTTCTACTTATTAAATTCCTTCTTCGGGTTTACTACGCTCATTCAGCTTACCAATAATCATTAGGCTTCGTTCCAAACTTATTGGATAGCCCGTATACTATTTACGATAATTACATTACAATTCCGAATAATATTCTTTTTTTTACAGAATTAATCCGTAAAATAATCTTAACTTTGCATTGAGGACTCTAATTGTCAGAATTAAAATGTACTTACCCAATGTTATGCGTGGTACGAAAATCAGAGTTCAATCGGCTCTCGTTTGGGCTCTGTTGTAAAACAGAACAATTTTATATTTAATTTTAGGTTAATTTTTGATCAATTATAATTTAAATAAATTTTTCGAAAATCAAATCGGTCACTTTTGACCTCTCATCGACTTACCCGAAGTCCGGTGTATCCCTGAAAATTTTCTCCTTTTTCCTTTTTCTCCCTTTTTCCTCTCTTTCGTGGTTGAACCAGTTCGGTCGGGTTCAACCCAGTTCAGACCGGTCCAGTTCACTCGATTCAGTCCGGTTCGGTCGGTTCAAGGCCTCGTCAACCGGTTCTCCACCGGTTTCCACCTCCGGCAGCTTCGTCTGGCTGTCCGATGCACGAATCTGGTGGTATCCATGCTCGGATTGGTGGCAATGAGGCCGGTTCGACCTTTCACCTCTTCGGGGTCGGTGGTTCTCCTTCTTTTCGCCGTTCCCGGCACCGTCTGTTATTTCGTCGGTCGTGGCCACCACCGATCGTGTCGCCTGGGCCTGGGGAACCTTCGGCTGGTGGTGGCCGGGCCTGAATCGGCGCCGGTCGTCGAAAAATCTCCTTTCCTCTCTCGGCTTCTCTTTCTCCATTCTCATCGTCTATCGTCGCCGTTCGTCGTTCTTGTAGGCCAGTGGTGGTTCGGCTGCCTTGCCTGGCTTCCTCGGCGTCTCTTCCTGGTGGCATCTGGTGGTCGGCGGTGAGGGAACCGACTCCCTCGGTTCCTGCTTCGTTTTCCTTCAGATCGAAATTTTGCGATTTTCACTTTTTTTTTACTTAATTAATTAATTAATTAATTTTATTTATTTTTATTATTATTTTAATAAATAAAATATATTGAAAAAATCTAAAATATCTACAAAAATTATTATTTTATTCATAATTAATTAATTTAATTTATTTAACCAATAAATAAATTTATCAGTATAATTTTCGATTATTTTTGGGATTATTTTTCGAGGTGAAAATTCTGATTAATTCCAATAAATTTATATCTTGATCAATTTAACCCAAAATTTAATTATTTCTTCGTTATTGATCAAGATTTCTCAATCTCATATTTTTAATTAAAATTTTTTTGCCCCGATAAATACTGAATTTCTATCTTTTGTCCGTTTTGCCCTTCAACGTGTTCGAAATTTCATTTCAATCCTTTTTTTCACGAACATACTCATTTCGTGTTTTAACTAAAATCGGGTCTTACATAATCTCCCCCACTTAAAAAATTTGGTTCTCCAAATTAGAACCAAGTTAAATGGATCATAAACAACTCCGGGTACGTCTATTGTATCATATACTGTCATTCTCAAGTGACTTTTTTTGGAGTGTAATACTACCAACATACTTTAATTAGGGAGATCATCTTAAACCTCAACACTTTCTCCTTCCAGTTTAATACCCTAATCGATTTTCCAATCATACGTTATACTTTCATTGAGCTAAGCTGTTGGAGCTCATATCCAATCACATATACTGGATCCGGATAGTATTTTCGAAGCATTATAAGATAGGACACATTGTGGAGGCCTGCTAATTCAGGGTGTAACGCCAACCTACAGGCCTTGTCTCCCACTTTGTCCAATCTCTTTCCAAATCTCGTTACGTTCTTATGCTATGTCCTAAGGGTATGTAACTTTCAACAATACTAATTCACCCTCAGTGAATTCCAATGGTTTCTATCTCTTGTCAACATAGCTTTTCTATATGCTCTGAGGTGTTCTTAATCCTTTACAATTAACTGAACATCCTCAGAAGTTTGTCTTACCAATTCGGGAACAATTTTCTATCTGTCACCCACTTCTTCTTATCTAAATTGGGGAAACAACCCTTACGGCCATACAATACCTCATCTGAAGTCATCCCGATACTCAAGTGACAACTGTTATTATTAGTGAATTCGATTAGTAACAACTGATCATTTCAGGAGCTTATCAGATAAATGGCACATGCTCTCATCATATCCTCCAGAACCTGTAGAGTCCTCTCTGACTGACCATCTGTCTAAGGATGGAAAGCTGTGCTAACACTCAGTCGAGTGCCCATAGCTTCCTGAAAAATATTCCCAAAAGTGAGAAGTGAAGCGGGAATCCCTATATGATACAATGCTCACTGGAAAAATACTTGGTGTTCCACAATTTTTCATACACATAAATTCGCCTACACACTCAGAGTATCTGGGGATTTTCTAACCAGAAGGTGGGTAGACTTAGTCAATCTATCGACTATCACTCAGATAGCCTTATGATTCATCCGGGTCCTCTGTAACCCATCACGAAATTCATGGTACTTGTTCTCATTTTCGTGTCAATATAGGTAGAAACTGCAATAACCCTGCAACTTCTTTTGCTCTACTTTACTCTGCTGACATATGAGACACTTTTCCACAATCTCTACCATCTCTCTTTTCATATCTGACCACCAATACCCTTTTCTAAGATTTTGATATATTTATTATTTTTCGGATGCACTGTATATCTCGAAGAGTGAGATTCTGACAATAACTATCTCATCAATGTGGTCCTGGGGAGCACTTATATTGTCTCTGAATCTCAGTAAGCCATCATCACTCTCTGTGAACTCTGTCACTGTACACATCTGAATCTGACCCACACTATCGACACCCTGCCGATCATCACGCTAAGCCTATCAAATTCGGTCACTTAAATTCGGTTCTAATCTCAGGCTAGCTGTCACACAATCACTGTCATCATCAGAGGGGATCACATCTCTACTGAGGCTTACAACTGCTCTAGCAGCTCACGCTCCCTGACCATCATATGTAATACCATCCCGAGGCTCTTTCTGCTCAAGGCATTAGCCATTACATTAGCCTTTCCTGGGTGGTACAATTTCCAATGATTCTCCAAATCAGCCTTCAACTGTAAATTATCAAGTTTACAAATTAGATTCACTCAAAAACACAAGAAAAATTAACTACATTCATAAAAAAATCCAAGCTTTCACTTACCCATGAATAGGGCAGTCCAAACTTTCGAGCTTCTCTCTAAGATTTCCCTCAGTATATGAACTTGTTTTTGGCTGAATTGTTTATATGTTAGAGAAGACTCATAGGGGAATATTTTTTCCCTTTGGTCGTTCCCTAATTCTACCGGGAAGGCCCCCGAAAAATTCACTCAATCTCACCTCTATAATACCATTTTAGGAATGACAAATGGAGGAAGTTAAGGCTGGTTCTCTAGGGTTATGAGGGAAAATCAGGTGCTTCTAAAGGCAGTAGTTAGCTTATTAAGTGAACTAATAATTTGGAGGATATGGTAGCCATTGGATGAGAGGAGAGTAATCAATCCAAGGGTTATCATGAGTGGTCAACTGACTTGGGCTGGGCAAATTTTCTACCCTGTTTTGTAAAATCCTTAAAAATTTATTTCTACTTCAATTCTTCCAATTTATCACTTCTTCCATATTCTATTATGTCTCTAGTATCTCCCATAAAAATTTGGGGGTCACTTGTTTTAGAAACTTTCCCCGATTGAGCTCATTTTACTCGATTGGATCAATACCGAGCAAAATGGCTTTAAGCTTTTGGTTTACTTTAAAAATTCATTTGAACACCAAAACCTCCATATTTCCACTTGATTTTAATTTTCCAAGTAAATATTGTCTTATACTAACTTCTCATGGTCTCAGAATAATTTTCTTGAATTTCTATAATTTATTTCAAATTTATTTCCTTAACTAGGCTCATTTTTCTCGGTTTATCGTAAACTCGAGTTTTATTAACTTTTTCGCTTCCATTACTTTAGTTTTCACTTCCTAACATCATTTCATGAACATATGCATAATCTTAAGTGAATTCTTAGGTTCAGAGCCTTACCTCAGTTTTCGTGCCACAAGGTTCCATTCACAATCTTGAGGGTTTTGATCATTTTGGACCTACATAACATTATTCTGAGTACTTAGTTATTCCATAACTTTCAATTACTTACTAATGTGGAAATTTTAGGTTTATCATTTCTCCACACCTTTAAGGAATTTGATCTTCAAAATTCTAGTTAGTCCATCAAAAAGCTGTGGATACTTCTCTCTCATGTGGCTTTCTAGCTCCCACGTAGCCTCTTCTGTCGAGTGGTGTTGCTAGAGAACCTTTACCAATGTAATCGTCTTAGATCGAAGTACCTCCTCTTTTCTGTCGAGGATCCAGATCGGTTGCTCAACATAACTCATGTTGTCCCGAATCTCTAATGGTTCATACTCAATAATATGAGAAAGGTCCGGATAATACTTCCTCAACATGGAAACATAGAAGACATCGTGTATTCCTAACAAATGTAGGGGTAGTGCAAGTCGGTAGGCAACGTCTACCACTTTCCTCAATATTTCGAATGGACCAATAAATCGAGGACTTACCTTTCCTCTCTTTTTGAAGAGCGTGACACCCTTCATCGGAGACACCTTTACGAATACAAAGTCCCAAACTTGAATTTCCAGAGGACGTCTCCACACATCTGCATAACTCTTTTATCTACTTTGTGTCGTCCTCAATCTATCACAAATAAGCTGAACACCTCTAGCTGCCTGTTCAACCAATTCGAGGGCAAGTATCTTCCTGTCACCCACTTCTTCCCATGCAATTGGGGACCTACATCTCCTACCATATAGAGTTTCATACGGAGCCATTCCAATGCTAGCAAATGATCATCCCATGAGCCCTTAAAGTCAATTGCACATGCCCTCAACATGTCCTCTAATGTCTAAATGGTCCACTCAGACTGACCATCGGTCTGAGGATGGTAGGCAGTGCTCAAATTCAATTGATACCCCATGACTTCCTAAAAACAAGTCCAAACCTCGATGTGAACTAGGGATCTCTATCAGAAGTGGTGCTCACAGGTTCCCCATGCAAACGTGCTACTTTTTTGACATACAAATCTGATAGCTTATCCAGTGAATCAGTGCTCTTGATGGCAAAGAAGTGGGCACTCTTTGTCAGTCGATCTACAATCACCCAAACTGTATTATGACCCCTTTGGGTCCTTGGTAACCCCATAATAAAATTCATAATAATGTGCTCTCATTTCTAAGTAGGCACCGACAATGACTTAAGCAAACCTGTTGGCTTCTAGTGATTAGCATTAATCTATGGACAGACTAAACATCTAGCCACAAAGTCTGCCATATCTCTCTTCATCCCTGTCCACCAATGCACCTTATGGAGATCATGGTACATCTTAGTACTACCTGGGTGCATGGTGAATCGAGTACAATGGGACTCTTTCAAAATATTCTACCTCAGGGTGTCATCATGAGGTACACAAATACCACCTCGGAACCTCAATAATCCATCATCACTAGCCGAGAACTCTTACTGCGATCTTTCCTCAGCTTGGCTAACCATATCCAATAACCTTTGGTCATTCCTTTGACCTGCCCTAATCTGATCCAAAATACTGGGCTCAATCTGTAAGCTAGCCATAAATCCATCTTCAATCTCATCCACACTAATTTTGAGCTCGACGAACTGTCCCAACAAATCTCATTCTTTAATCATCATGTAGGATACCCTTTCTACTAAGGGCATCAGCTACCACATTCGTCTTGCCCAGATGGTACAAAATCTCGCAGTCATAATCCTTCAAGAGCTCATCCATCTTTGTTGTCTCATATTAAGCTCATTCTGATAAAAAATGTACTTAAGACTCTTATGGTTAATGTAAATCTAAAGTCTTTTGCCAAATAAGTAGTGTCACCATATCTTTAGTGAAAAAATCACTGCAACCAACTCCAAGTCATGAGTGGGATAAATACGCTCATGGTCCTTTAGCTGACGGGAACCATAAGTGACTACTCGACCATTTTGCTTCAACACGCAGCCCAAACCTTGGTAGGAGGCATCACTAGACACTCTGAATCATCCTGAACCTCTTTGAATGATCAAAATTGGGGCTGTGGTCAACCGGTGCTTGAGCTCTTAGAAGCTCTGCTCACACTGCTCAGACCATTCAAATTGGACATCTTTACAAGTCAACTTAGTCAGTGGAGCTGTAATCCAAGAAAATCCTTCAATAAACCTCCGATAGTACCTTGCCAATCACGGGAAACTTCGAATCTCCATCACTGCCTTTGGTCTTTCCTATTTCAGCAGTGCATCCACCTTAGACAGATCCACAAATACCCCGTCTTTAGATACAATGTGTTTAAGGAAGGCAATCTATTCCAACCAGAAAGCACACTTACTAAATTTTCCAAGCAGTTCCTTTTCACTGAGAATCTAGAGCATTATCCTCAAATGCTGCTCATACTCCTTCTGGGACTTAGAACAAATCAAAATATCATTAATGAATACAATTACAAACTTATCCAAAAACTCCCGAAAGACATCATTCATTAAGTTCATAAAAGCTACTAGGGAGTTAGTCAATCCAAAGGGCATCACCAAGAACTCATAATACCCATATCGAGTTCAGAAAGTTGTCTTCAATACGTCAGCTTCCTTAATCCTCAACTGATGGTAACTCGATCTTAAGTCTATCTTAGAGAAAACTTAAGCCCATCTTAGCTGATCAAACAAATCATCCACTCTTGGCAGGGGGTACTTATTCTTTATCGTTGTCTTATTCAGCAGCCTATAATCAATACATAGGCAGAGACTGCTATCCTTCTTTCTAACAAACAGTACTGGAGCACCCCATGGAGACACACTTAGTCTTACAAACACCTTATCAAGTAGCTCTTACAACTGCTTCTTCAGTTCTTCTAGTTCTACCAGTGTCATTCGATAAGGTGGCTTAGAAATGGGTTGAGTGTCGGGTACCAGATCAATGGCAAATTTAACTTCCTTCTCTGGTAGTAACTCCGATAATTCATCCGAAAATACATCGGGAAACTCACACACAATTGGAACAACTTGGATACTTGGTGGTTCTCGACTAATATTAGAAATCAAAGTAACATAACCTTCACAAGAATATACAATCAGAAATTTTCAAACACTTTTAACATTTATAATCACATAAACTTTATACCATGCACTTTATTTCTCAATAATAAAACATATACTAAACGTTTCAGGTAAAGAGAAGGTTATGATCTTATTGTAATAGCCTAAACTTACTCGGTTGGTAACTAACCAATCCATGCCTAAGATTACATCAAAACCCGACATATTTAACAAAATTGGATCTGCTAACAACTTCCTACCTCCTACCTTAATCTTACAATCTTTCCACACCATATTAGTCAATTGTGATTCGTGCATGGGTGTACTGATACGTAGCATATGATCCAAAGGTGTAGGTTCTAAGTGTAGTTCTTGTGCAAACTGTAGGGAGATAAATGAGTGTGTGGCTCCTGAATCAAACAATATATGTGCGTAACAATTACAAATCATAAGTGTACCTTTAATAGCATCCGAGGAGGTGTTAGCTGTCTCCCGATCTATAGCTTGCACATGTCCCTGTGAGACGGGTCTCTTACCTTTTTAAGTAGCTGTAGCTCTTCTTTGTAGAGCTAGTCTCAGAGGGATCTATATCTATCTCCCAACTTGCCTTGGTAACCTCGAGGCATGTGTGTTCTCATCTATGGGCAATCCTTAATCTGATGCCCAATTCCTCCATATCCAAAACAAGCGCCTGTAACCCAACAGCATGGTCCAGGATGTGGTCTGCCACAATTCTTACACTTAAGTACCTTGGTGCCAAAACCACGAGCAGTTTTAATACTGACTACAGGGATCTTAGGCTTTCCAGCCCTTAACTGAATTCCCTCTATTCTTTGTCTCTTCGACTGACCCCATTTAAATTCAATTCGGGATATCAGAAGCCTTTTTCCCTTATCCCGACTCTTATCTCTGTACCCATGCTCAGCTTGTGTCACCTTTAGGCCCTTTTCAATTTCTTGAGCTTGACCCAGAGCATCCTTGAAATCAATGATCCAAAATCCCAATAACCTGTCCTAGATCTCGGACCTCAATCCTGCCAAAAATCTTTCTGCTTGACGTGCAGGGTTTCATACTATTTTTGGGTTATACCTCATCAGGATAGTGAATCTATTCTCGTACTCATCTACCACCAAACTGCCTTGAACCAGATTAAAAATTCTATTTGCATCCTCTTCTATGCTATAGGCGGGACGTATTGGGCCCGAAATGCGTCGAGAAATGCATCCTATGTGACATCTGATAGGTTGTCAGCCACAACTGTCTAAGTCATTCTCCACCAATACTTTGTCTGACCTCTCAACATATAGATGGCCATTATTACCCTTTCTGATTATGAGCATCCCAGTTACCAAAACACAAAATTAAGGTACAATAACCATTCCTTAGCCTTTATCGGATCCTTTACCCCTGTAAACTCTGGGGGACTTATTCTCAAAAAGTCTTTTAGCCTCCGGGTGTCTCTTTCATCCCTAGGTTGTGGGACTACAGGCTGAGGTGCTGGGGCTGTCGGAAGGTCCTGTGGTGGGGGAGGAGGAACCAGTGCTGGTGCAGGAGTGGCATCAGTGCCAAAAGCGTTTGCCCCAAACTATTAGGCAATCATGGCAGTCAAAGCATTTATTCCTTCCCTCATGCCCTGAACTGTTTCCTCGAGTCCCCTTATTCTATCAGCAGGGCTTTCAAGCTGAGGGGGAGGTGACGAAGGAGGTTATGTCTGTCTCTATGAACGGCCTCTTCTACGACTCATATTCTCAGTGATCGATTATCTGCACGTATACCAAAACTTTAGTCATATCTTTACAGGTATACTTAATTTATAACTAGACAGACATAGACAATTTGGGATGTAATCTAGCTATACTAGATGACACAGGCAGTACTAGACAACTCCTGCTCTGATACCACATAAACTGTAACACCTCGAAAGCACGCAAAAATGGGCTAAATTTAAACTTTTCTAAACGTTTCCTTATGTTTCATTCCTATCAGTGTCACATGCTTAACAAATTTATTTTATAAAAATTTTGCCAGCATAACGGTTCCAATTATACTTAACTTATCTTGTAAAGTGTAAACACAGTTTATATCCGCAATCCAGTTGATTTTAATTTCTTTTCTTAATCATCAACACATCTCATCATCATATCAATCTTTAACCATATCAAAATATATACAAGTCATTAAACTGCATTAGTACAACTTAGTTTATCAACATTTAAAACCTAACTTACATCCCAAAATCATCCCTTACAATAGTAGTCTATACTTTACAAGGTGTCTAGAAAGTAAGTATAGTATACCTTGCTTATACAAAAGTAATCCAAAAGAGGGAAGGATTCGCTCGTCCACAACCACTGCTCAGCAAATATATGTTCGATTACTGGAAATAGTCTGAAAGAGGGGAAAGAAAGGGGGATGAGCTCTTCAAGCTCATTAAGTACTATATTCGAAGCAATGAGAAGTATAATATTGAAAAATAATAGGCTTTACGCCATACATATTGAAATTATCAATATATTCGCATAATTCTCAAAAATGCATTCTTACTTTCAAAACTAAATCAAGTCAAATATAGTCTGAAGCTTATCATTTCTTCTAAATCAAAACAAAACATATGTAAGGACTTAACTTCCAAAGTTGATTCAAAATCAAATAGATACAAAACTTATCATTCAAATCGGAACAGATACAAAACTTATTTTCAAAGTCAAAACGAATACGAAACTTATCACTTTTTATTAAATCAGACATATAAGTCATAGAGACTAGGCATTTGCATGTGTTAATCAGAAATCATGTTCACTTAACATATAAAGTACCGATGGCCATGGTAAGGGGACTGCAGATTGGATCAGGGTCGTGCAGCGCCCTACGCCACTAAACAAACATATTCAAAACAGAGGGTGGCGAATCAGAAATACTTCATGTGGTCTAAATATCCTGCATGCAATCACAAGGGACTAATCGTACCCAAATGCCCAAAAAGCAGTGCACATGGTATGGCATACAACCATAAGGGACTAAACGTACCCAAGTGTCCAAAAGCAATGCATGGCACAAATATCCAACATAGGACTGGCATGCAATCACGAAGGACTAAATGATACGATCTGAATGTATTACCGCAAGTGCACGGGTCGTACAAGTAATAATGGGATTTGAGTCTCGAGTTATCGTCCCTCAGAGAAGTTAGTTAGCCTAATTAACTACCGGTTAATCTTACCCTAAGTATATTCTAGCAAATTATAAATTTAAGGTGGGTGATCTACATGGCTAACATTAAAATTACTGGAAGGCAATAAAATAATAAAAACTAAATAAAGCCGAGCTAAGATTACTTACAGTGCTCCACGCAATTAAAAGTAAGTACCTTAATCAATTTGTAAAACATCAAAGTGGTCCCGATTTGCACTGCTACTGTGCATGATCATCTCGATTTGTCCAGGTAATATCTGCTCTCTGTTGCATCCAGTCTGCCCATGCCTCTCGGTTTATCCTCTGCTCCAGGCAAAGCTTGCTTCTGCTCCAGGTGTTGGCTCATGCTCCTGCCTTGCTGCTGCTCCAAGCTCCACGTGCTACGAGTGATGCAACTGCTCTCGGTCTGTTCTGTTCTGCACTGCTGTTGGTGCCCATTCCTCGTATGCCTAGCTCACATCTACTACAGCATGCTCATTCCTCGCATGCCCAACTTCACCTCAGCGACCTTAACTACAAGGAAACAAAAACCAGTTTGCACAACATTTATAGAAATAGTAACCATATACCAAAACAGAGCAGAACAGAGGGTGATTATGGATGCTCTCCAATGCTCCCACGGGTACCATCATCTGCTCCTCACTACATGGCAATGAGTTTACCCAACATAAAACTACAAATGAATCAAGTGATAGTAACCAAAAACTATCGAGGTAACAATGCAACAATTAAAATGGATTTCAGAAGTAAGAAAATGCAGGAACTATTAATATAGATGTTAATGATTAAATGCAAGTAAGAATCAAATCATGAATTGCATGCAACTAAAAATGAAATAAGGAAAAGGAAGAACAAAGATGCAAAGCTGAATACAAACTTAACACCGAAAGGAAATAAAGATAACAACTACAACACCACCCGTGAGCTTCTTCCATTGACAAGGAACTCAACTCTCTCGGATTGCTTCATGCTTTTCTCCAACCATGTTCCACTTTGCTCTTGATGTGGACAAATGCTCAGCATCAATCCACATCTAAGCAATAGAATCACAAGGTATAAGAATGAATAAACCATTCATGTCACCCAAATGCACCAAAGAAGCTCAAACCGAGAGCTAACTAGAAAATATAATCTATGTAAATAAAACTTGAAAAATAAAAGAGCTAATTTTTACCAAACCGAGAGCATGAAAATGATATTGATTTCCTTTGAAAAAAAATTATCCAAGACTAGAAAATGAAGAACATGAAAATGGAATGAACATTATAAGTGAAAATGGAGCTAACGAAAAACTAAAAGAAAAGGAAAGTAAATACTAAAAAATTTAATCTAAAACTATTCTACTCTAGACTACATTAACTAGTTTTACACTAACACTACTTCTACACTAACACTACTCCTAACTTACATGGTTTTTCAATTTTCATCTTTTCCTATTTATACACACAATTAGGGGTAAAATTATAATTTTTCCATCCTAGATGAGTTAGCATTGTTTGGCCACTTGTCTTCACACCATTGGCTCCTTGAAAAGATATCTCCATGTCATCTGTCTTCTAGTTCAATTAGATGCGCTAGGTGGCATGGCTAATGTTGTCTGCATGGTCCAATCTCGATTTTAGCCCAATTCCAGTTCATTTTCTATCGAAATTTTCAAAATTCATCCGGATTTGATTTATCTACAAACATGAGAATTTTAATTAAATAAAAGGGATAATTAACAAAATAAATTGAGGATTAAAATAATTAATTAGAACATTAAGCACAAAATAATTCAAAAAAATATAGAATTATCACACCCCCAAACTTGGGCTTTTGCTTGTCCTCAAGCAAAACAAAATAATTGTAAGAATGACAAGTACAAAACACCATAATTTCCCCAATATTATCCTCAAAAAAAAGTACAGACTATGATCTTAAAGACTCACAATTATAAGTCCAACATTCAGAATCATTCAATCATAAGTCCTAACCCAAATTGGACTCCTCATGAGTGTGTGAAAAATTTCAAAGTCACTTCATAGTACATTATCCGGATTAGATTATGCAAATATAGTGAATGCAAAGTCAATGACATGTGATCATTCCCATAAGTTTGCTTTTCACTTCTCTCTCCACTAATGTAGTCACACTTAACCAAAGATCAATAGGACTTCATTAAACTTGTAATGTAAGGCTGGGACTAAGGTATGATAAAATCGATTTAGGTTTAATTACCCCTTAACATGCATTACTGCTAGGATCCTAATGTAAGAGCTCAAATCATTTCCCCCAAACTTATTTATTTCACTAAACTTTTTATTTTATTTTTGTATTTTTTCTTTCTTTTATTCTTTGTCTTTTTCTTTCCTCATTTTTTTCAGTAAATACTCTTTCACTATCACTTAATACCCATATAGCTCACAATATATCCAAATGACTTTTCATGCTTTCAGGGTAAGGGATAGGAAAAACGTATTTAAGCTAAGGAAAATTTTACAGGTGTATTTACAGAGAAGAGCTTATTTGGCCCAGATCGGTGACTAAGGGTAAAATATGTACAAGGATGGCTAGAAAGGCTCAAACGATCCAAAGATGGCCTAAATCACTTCTCTAATTAAGTGTAATCTAATATTTCCCCTCGAGATTAGATCAAACAAATTCTAGAATATGATGCACAAAATTAATTGAACATATGCAAACCTATATCCACATAAGCTTTCTCTAAATAAATATATCGATTCACGACATGACATGTGCATAAAATGAGGCAATCACAATCAGAATTAAGATAAATTCAAGAATTCAACTTCATGCTTTTCCTATAATCATGCTTCTCAGTTAATCAATGTCAGACTAAATCATGGGGTCATATCATCAGAATATGGGAAAACTACATGCTATGCACTAAATCATCCCAAAATCAAGCAATTTAATCTCATATTATCGAAACAATTTTGAAAATTCTTTCTCAGATTTTCGAAAAAAAATAAAAAATTTTTTCAATTTTTCACAAAATTGCCCAAGTGATATCCCATCCCCCAAACTTAAAGTGCACAGTGTCCTCAATGTGTAGATAATATAAGAATTTAAGCTCAAGAACAGAGTACTCCCCTATCTGATGATGATGAACAATTGAAGCTTGATTGAAAACATAATGCTGGAAAAGAAATCTGCAACATAAACAAAGAAAGAAACAACAGAAAAGAAAAAGAAAAAGAACTATATACAAAGTGAAAAGAAAAATATAGCCACTTCAAATGCAGTTGAAGAAAACAACACTCAGTAGCAGAGCAAAGAGTAGGAGGGTCAGCTAAAATGGTGACAGAATGTGTACAGTTAACTCCTCCTTAGCTCTATCTACTTCCCTCTTTCTCTCAAATATTATATGATCAAGCCTTTTATCCTCCTCAATCTCCATCTTAAAACACTCTTGAGAGTCATCAGGGAGCTTCAAAGGTTTGAAAACATGAAATGTTACCTCCTGATCTAGGACTCTCATAGTCAACTCCCCCTTTTCTACATCAATTAAGGTTCTACCAGAGGCTAGGAAAGGTCTGCTTAGTATAATAGGGACTTCCCTATCTTCCTCCATGTCTAAAACAATAAAATCAGCAGGGAAAACAAATTTGTCCACCTTTACTAACACATCTTCAATGATCCCTTTCGGATATTTAATTGATCGATCAGCCAACTGGAGGGTCACTGTGGTGGGCTTGGCATCCCCTACTCCTAACTTCTGATAGATATACAAAGGCATCAAATTTATACTAGCTCCTAAATCACACAGAGCTCTACCAAAGAATAAATTTCCAATAGTGCATGGTATGGTAAAACTCCCGAGGTCCTTGAGCTTAGGGGGTAATCTTTTCTGGATAATGGCACTACATTCCTTAGTTAAGGCCGCCGTGTCATAATCTTCCAATCTCCTTTTCCTAGAGAGGATATCCTTCAAAAACTTCACATAACTTGGCATTTGTTCTAAAGCATTTGCGAAAGGAATGTTGATGTGAAGTTTCTTAAAAATCTCAAGAAATTTGGTGAATTATTGGTCAAGCTTTTGGTTTTAAACCTCTGAGGAAAAGGTACTGGTGGTCTAACTGGAAGGGATGTAGTGTTAACATGTATAGCATCAAAGGACATTAAAGGCTGTGAAGTAGAATAAGGTATAGATGAAGAAGTGCCTAGCTTGAATTCCTTTGTAGCCTGATCCATATGTTCCTGCTCTTTCTGAGCTGCTTCGTTAGAACCTATGGGTTTTTCAACTATGGGCTATTCAGGTCCAGACTTAACTTGTGGCTCATCTAGCTCTCTGCCACTCTTAGGGGTGATGGATTTGACATGTTCCTTACCCTTATTTTGCTTAATAGGATTAACTTCAGTGTTACTAGGAAGGGTCCCTTAAGGACGTTGGCTAAGAGCATTTGCTATTTATCCCACCTAAACTTCTAGGTTCTTAATTGAAGCAGCTTGGTTTTGCAGGATCGTTGAGAACATTTTATCAAGCGAGGGCTTCTTCTCAGCTGCTGGTGTGTGGTAATGTTAGGGCTACATAGGTTGTAGTGGTGGTGGTGGCGGTTGATGGAAATGAGGTGGGTGATGTTGAAATTGAGGTGGGGATGGATGATGAGGCGGATGATATGGAAATTGCGATTGTCGTGGTACATGAACCGGTAAGGCTTGAAAACTAAGGAGTTCTACATGTCTAGAGCTAGACGTTTGCCCTTGGTTTTGGCTCTAGGAGAAGTTAGGATGGTTCCTCCACCCTGGATTAGAGGTGTTTGAAAAAAGGTTGTTCTGTTGCTTATGGGGGTAACATACTAAACTGATTCTAGGTTAACCGGACACCTATCCACATAGTATGTACCACTACACAGATCGTAAGAAAGGAAAGGACTTTGGACAGAATAAATCGAATTAGGACTGGTAGAAGGATTATGCTGGCTACTGAGCGACTCTACCTTCTTCGTAAGATTAACGATTTGAGAGGTCAAGGTAGACAGCGTGTCGAGCTCATAAATACCCACCGACTTCTTTGGCAATTACCTCTCCGAGGACCATAGATAGTTGTTACCAGCCATCTTGTCTAAGAGCTCATAAGCTTCCTCCTCTGTTTTACACATTAGTGCTCCACCCGCAGCAGCGTCAACAATGGTCCTATTTTGACTTGTAAGTCCATTGTAGAAGGTCTGGACTTGCAGCCAAAAAGGTAGGCCATGGTGAGGGCACTTCCTAAGAAGCTCCTTATATCATTCCCATGCTTCGTAAAGAGTTTTCGAATCGAACTGGGCAAAGGAAGATATATCACTACGGAGTCTGGCCATTTTAGAGGGAGGGAAAAACTTAGCTAGAAATTAATAGGCTAACTCGTCCCATGTAGAAATGGATCCTGGAGGCAGTGAGGTTAACCGGTGTCGCGCCCTATCCCTAAGTGAGAAGGGGAATAATCTAAGCCTAAGCGCATCATCAGATAATCCATTGTGTTTGAATGTGTTGCACAAGTCCAGGAATTGCCCAAGGTGAGCATGTGGGTCATCATGTGGAAGCCCACTGAACTGTAAAGAAGTCTGGATCATCTGAAGGATTACAGGCTTAATTTATAAAATTGTTCGTAGGGACAGCTAGTGGCCTAATGCCCGTATAATATCCTCCAATCGTCTGCACCGCATAATCTCCAACAGTTCTAATTTCCCTATTTTCTGCCATAGTGTATTGCAGCGGAGCTATTAATTTCCTAGAATCCTTTCGAATTTTTCTAAGGGTTCTTTCAATTTCAGGATCTAGAGGAAAGCTATCATAACTCCTGTCTCTACGCATGCAAACATCTAAAAGTCCTTAGAAATAAATTTTTAATTTTTAAGTTTTTAAATTTTTAAATTTTTTTATTTTAATTTTTCAATTAACTAATCTAGATTAAACTTCTAAATATTTACAACCTAAATATTTACAAGCTAGAATTACACCTAAGCATAATTTCGCCGATATTAACTAATGGCTAATTAAGACTTCCCTGGCAACGGCGCCAAAAACTTGACACGCCCTGAAGGTATTGTCCACAAGTGCACAGGTCGTACAAGTAATAATGGGATTTGAGTCCCGAATTATCATCCTACAGAGAAGTTGACTAGCCTAATTAACTACCGGTTAATCTTACCCTAAGTATATCCTAGCAAATTATGAAGTTTTAATTATGGGTGGTCTACTAAGTTTGAAATTAAAAATACTGAAAATAATAAAAGCTATAAACTAAAGAAAATAAAACCGAGCTAAAAGTTACTTACAGAGCTCCAAGAAATTAAAAGCAAATAACCTGCAAAAGATAACTAAAACAGTTAAAAATTAATTAACGCAATTAAAAATGCAAATATGAAAATAAGAAATAAAATTAAACTAAAATTTAAACAAACTTAAAATAAAAATGCACGTAATTAAACTAATAAAAATTACAAATTAAACTAACCTCAAATCTAATAAAAATGAAAACTAAATTAAAAATGCATGAAGCACATTAATCTAAATTAACTCTAAATGCAACTAATAAAATACTAAACTAAACTAAAGTCCTTAAATATATAATATAAAATTAACCACTAACTAAAAAAAAATTAAAACTAAGATTTATATTGACAAACTAACACATTAGATTTAACCTACCATTATCAATTAAAAGCTATCCTAAACTAACAACTAATGATCATAATCACAAATAATAAAAATGCAATAAACGTTAAGCTAAACAAAAGAGAGGTGGCCAAACAAGGCCTTAAACAAATTTGGCAATTAAGTGGTCCGAGCATGTGCTGACACTGTTCATTGTCTTTCCAAATTCATGTTTATTTCCAAGCATTCACAGTTTCAACTACTAGCATTATACGTTTCTGCATGTTCATCTGGTGCAAACCACACCCTGCTAGCTCTCGGTTCTTGCCAGATACCCATATGTACAAAGCTCACAATATATCCCAATGACTTTTCATGCTTTTGGGGTAAGGAATAGGAACAAAGTATTTAAGCTAAGGAAAAAAAAATTAAGCAGGTGTATTTACAGAGAAGAGCTTATTTGGCCCAGATGGGTGACTATGGGTAGAATATGTACAAGGAAGGCTAGAAGGCTCAAACGATCCAAAGATGGCCTAAATCATCTCCCTAATTAAGTGTGATCTAATATTTTACCTCGAGATTAGATCAAACAAATTCTATAATATGATGCACCAAACCAATTGAACAAATGCAATCCTATGTACACATAAGCTTTCTCTAAATAAATATACCGATTCATGACATGACATGTGCATAAGATGAGGTAATCACAATCAGAATTAAGACAAATTCAAGAATTCAACTTCATGCTTTTCCTATAATCATGCTTCTCAATCAATCAAAGTCAGACTAAATCATGGGGTCATATCATCAGAATATGGGAAAACTGCATGCTAAGCACTAAATCATCCCAAAATCAAGCAATTTAAGCTCATATTATCGAAAAAATTTTGAAAATTCTTTCTCAGATTTTCAAAAAAAAAATTGAAAATTTTTCCAATTTTTCACAAAATTACTCAAGTGATATCCCCTCCCCCAAACTTAAAGTGCACATTGTCCTCAGTGTGCAGATAATATAAGAATTTAAGCTCAAGAACAGAGTACTCCCCTTTCTGATGATGATGAACACTGAAGCTTGATTGAAAACATAATGCTAGAAAAGAAATCTGCAACATAAACAAAGAAGGAAACAACAGAAAAGAAAAAGAAAAACGAACTATATACAAAGTGAAAAGGAAAACACAGCCACTTCAAATGTAGCTGAAGAAAACAATACTAAGCAACAGGGCGAAGAGTAGGAGGGTCATCCAAAGTGGTGACAGAATGTTGACAATTAACTCCTCCTTAGCTCTATCTACTTCCCTCCTTCTTTCAGATTTCCTATACTTAAGCCTTATATTCTCCTCAATCTCCATCTTAACACATTCTTAAGAGTCATCAGGGAGCTTCAAAGGTTTGAAAACATTAAACTTCACTTCTTGATCTAGGACTCTCATAGTTAACTCCCCCTTTGGTACATCAATTAAAGTTCTACCCGTCGCTAGAAAAGGTCTGCCTAGTATAGGGACTTTCCTGTCTTCCTCCATGTCTAAAACAATAAAATCCGCAGGGAAAACAAATTTTTCCACCTTTACTAACACATCCTCAATGACCCCCTTCAGATATTAATGGATCGTTCAGCTAGCTGAAGGGTCACTGTGGCATGCTTGACGTCCCCTATTCCTAACTTCTGATAGATAGACAAAGGCATCAAATTTATACTAGCTCCTAAATCACACAGGGCTCTACCAAAGAATAAATTTCCAATAGTGCATGGCATGGTAAAACTCCCGGGATCCTTGAGCTTGAGGGGTAATTTCCTGTGGATAATTACACTGCATTCCTCAGTTAAGGCCACCGTCTCATAGTCTTCCAACCTTCTTTTTCTAGAGAGGATATCCTTCAAAAACTTCACATAACTTGGCATTTGCTCTAAAGCATCTTCGAAAGGAATGTTGATGTGAAGCTTCTTAAAAACCTCAAGGAATTTAGCAAATTGTCGTTCCAACTTTTAATCTTAGAACCTCTGAGGAAAAGTTACTGGTGGTCTAACTAGAGGTAATGTAGTGAGAACCTATGTAGAATCAGAGGGCGAGGAAGGCTATGAAATAGAAGAAGGTATAAATGAAGAAGTGCCTAGCTTGGATTCTTTTACAGCCTGATCCTGATGTTCCTGCTCTTTCTGATCTGCTTCGTTAGAACCTATGGGTTTATCAACTATGGGTTGTTCAGGTCCAGACTTAACTTGTGGCTCATCTAGCTCTTTGCCATTCCTAAGGGTAATGGCTTGCACATGTTCCTTACCCTCCCTTTGCTTAACAGGATTGGCTTCGATGTTACTAGGAAGGGTCCCTTAAGGACGCTGACTAAGAGCATTAGTTATTTGCCTACTTGAACCTCTAAGTTCTTAATTGAAGCTGTTTGGTTTTTCAGGATCGTTGTAAACATTTTCTCAAGCGAGGGTTTCTTTTCAACTGCTGGTAAGTGCTGAGGTTATGGTGGTGGTGGTGGTTGATGGTAATGAGGTGGATGATGCTGAAAATGAGGTGGGGATGGTTGATGGTATGGGAATGGATGCTGTGGTGGTACCTGAACCGGTGGAGCTTGAAAACTAGGGGGTTCTACAGGTCTAGAGCTAGAAGTTTGCCCTTGGTTTGGGTTTTAGGAAAAGTTAGGATGGTTCCTCCACCCTAGGTTGTAGGTGTTTAACAAGGGGTTGTTCTGTTGCTTCTAAAGTGAAGCAACATACTGAACCGATTCTAGATTAAGTGGACACCTATCTACAGAGTGGGTACCACTACACAGATCACAAGAAAGGAAAGGACTTTGGACAGAATAAATTAGATTAGGACTGGTAGAAGGATTATGCTGGCTACTGAGCGACTTTACCTTCTTCGTAAGATTAATGATTTGAGAGGTCAAGGTAGATAGTGTTTCGAGCTCATAAATACCCGTCGACTTCTTTGGCAATTACCTCTCCGAGGACCATAGATAGTTATTAGCAGTCATCTTGTCTAAGAGCTCGTAAGCTTCCTCCTCTGTTTTACACATTAGCGCTCCACCCGCAGCAGCGTCAACAATGGTCCTATTCTGGCTTGTAAGTCCATTATAGAAGGTCTAGACTTACAACCACAAAGGTAGGCCAGGGTGAGGGCACTTCCTAAGAAACTCCTTATATCATTCCCAGGTGTCGTAAAGAGATTTAGAGTCGAACTGGGCAAAGGAATATATATCGCTACGAAGTCTGGCCATTTTAGAGGGAGAGAAAAACTTAGATAGAAATTGATGGGCTAACTCGTCCCATGTAGAAATGGATCCTGGAGGCAAAGAGGTTAACCAGTGTCTCGCCCTATCCCTAAGTGAGAAGGGGAATAGTCTAAGCCTAAGCGCATCAATAGATAATCCATTGTGCTTGAACGTGTTGCACAAGTCCAGGAATTGCCCAAGGTGAGCATGTGGGTCATCGTGTGGAAGCCCACTGAACTGTAAAGAAGTCTGGATCATTTGGAGGATGGAAGGCTTAATTTCGAAGTTGTTAGTCGGGACAGCTAGTGGTCTAATACCCGTATAATAACCTCCAATAGTCGGCACCGCATAATCTCCAACGGTCCTAATTTGTCTATTTTCTATCTTAGTGTATTGCAGCTGAGCTATTAATTTCCTAGAATCCTTTCGAATTTTTCTAAGGGTTCTTTCAATTTCAGGATCTAGAGGAAAGCTATCATAACTCCTGGCTCTACACATGCAAACATCTAAAAGTCCTTAGAAAATTTTTTAAAATTTTTTGATTTTTGATTTTAATTTTTCAATTAACTAATCTAGATTAAACTTCTAAATATTTACAACCTAAATATTTACAAGCTAGAATTACACCTAAGCATAATTTCGCTGATATTAACTAATGGCTAATTAAGACTTCCCCGACAACGGCGCTAAAAACTTGACACGCCCTGAAGGTATTGTCCGCAAGTGCACAGGTCGTACAAGTAATAATGGGATTTGAGTTTCGGATTATCGTCCCACAGAGAAGTTGACTAGCCTAATTAACTACCAGTTAATCTTACCCTAAGAATATCCTAGCAAATTATAAAGTTTTGATTATGGGTGGTCTACTAAGTTTGAAATTAAAAATACTGAAAATAATAAAAGCTATAAACTAAAGAAAATAAATTCGAGCTAAAAGTTACTTATAGAGCTCTAAGAAATTAAAAGCAAATAACCTGCAAAAGATAACTAAAACAGTTAAAAATTAATTAATGCAATTAAAAATGCAAATATGAAAATAAGAAATAAAATTAAACTAAAATTTAAACAAACTTAAAATAAAAATGCATGTAATTAAACTAATAAAATTTTCAAATTAAACTAACCTCAAATCTAATAAAAATGAAAACTAAATTAAAAATGCATGAAGCACATTAATCCAAATTAACTCTAAATGCAACTAATAAAATACTAAACTAAACTAAAGTCCTTAAATATATAATATAAAATTAACTACTAACTAAAAAAAAATTAAAACTAAGATTTAAATTGACAAACTAACACATTAGATTTAACCTACCATTATCAATTAAAAGCTATCCTAAACTAACAACTAATGATCATAATCACAAATAATAAAAATGCAATAAACATTAAGCTAAACAAAAGAGATGTGGCCAAACAAGGCTTTAAACAAATTTGGCAATTAAGTGGTCCGAGCATGTGCTGGCACTGTTCATTGTCTTTCCAAATTCATGTTTATTTCTAGGCATTCACGGTTTTAGCTACTGGCATTGTACGTTTTTGTATATTCATCTGGTTCAAACCGCACCCTGCTAGCTTTCGGTTCTAGCCAGGCGTGTCCAGATTGCTTCCTGCTCTGCACTCTCACCAACGCTGCCTCAGTTTCGTGTGCTTCCTTCTTCTCTGTCCATGCTTCTGGCTGCCAGACATGCTCTACACGTCCTTGACTCCTACTCCTACCAACTCCAACTGCTGTCCAGGTTTGCTCTCGGTTCTTGCATGTGTCCTGCTGCTCCAGGTGCAAATAGGTACTATTTTCGCTGCTGTTTGTCCTTGGTCATTCATGCTCACGTTACCCATCCACCCCTGGCTAACGTCTTCTTCCTTTGCTATCCTGCACTGTCTCTCGTAATGTCTGTGAATAGAATGCATTCAAGAGAATCCCAATTGAGTCAGTGAAGAATAAGCCATTCGGCAGCTCAAAACCTGGAAAAGCTAAACAACTCCATTGCAACCATAAGATGGCAATGAAGCAAAAACCCGACCTTGACTGTGTAAATAAGTAACTAAGAGAAATGATAACAACAAAAAATTACAAAATAGAAAATGAAAAAAAGGCTTGACCCGAGCTTAAACACAAAATATGAATCCTTCAAACCGTTAGCTACAGCCTACACATCTATGAACAACAGCAATCACAGTAGTTCGGTAATAATGCCTGCACACATCTATGAACTTGCATCAACCAATTACTAGATTAAAGCACAATGAAAGCATGCAGTGGAATGAACAGTATGAAACTTCTAAAACAAAGTGTAACAGAGGGTGATAATAAAGCCAAGAGTGAACTTGTGCTCCTATGAATTTCTTCTTAAGACTTTACACCGGAAAGTTCACCTCATCCTTTTCACTAACCAACAGCTAGTAACAAACAACAATAAAGCAAAAATAAAATGCAATAAATGAAATAGATTCAAGAACGTAAGCAAGTGCATTGAAAATGAAAGCTATACTATAAATGTAATCAAGAACCGAGACATGAAGTTCATGCAACTAATAACGAAATATAGAAAAGAAAGAACAAAAAAAACATAGTAAAAAGGAAATTAAAACCGAGAGGGAATAAATATAAAACAGAAAAGAAAACAACTTCTGAAATTACACACTCAAACCCCTAGCTTCATCAACGTAAAAAACCATCATCATCAACTTACTCTATTCCAGCTCTTTAATGCCATGGTTCCACATTGCTTAAATGTGAAATAATGCCTAGCATTTGCCTACATTAAAGATCCAAAACCAAATAGCATATATGTGGGAAGAAGTAAGGAACCGAATACACAAAGAAAACAACCCAAGAGCAACTAAAGATGTTGGTTTTTCAAGTAAAACAAAGGAAACATAAGCATTGATCTAGGAGTAACCGAGAGCTACACTAGGAAGTAAGTTTTGTAAATAAAACTTGAAAAATAAAAGACTAGATTTAACATAACCGAGAAGATGAAATGATACATTGTTTCTTTGAAATAGAAAATATCCAAGTCTAGAAGATGAAGAGCATAAACATGGAATGAACATTAAAAGTAAATGGAATCTAACGGAAATTGCAAAGTAAAACAAACGGGAAAGTAAAAAAATACTAGAAAGGAAATAACTCTAAAAACTACTCTACCTACACTACTCCTACTCCTAAATTACATTACATTACATCATTTTTCAATTGTCATCCTTTCCTATTTATAAACACACTAGGGGTAAAATTGTAATTTTCCATCCTAAATGAGTTGGCATTGTTTGGCCACTTGTCTTCACACCATTAGCTCCTTGAAAAGATATTTTCATGTCATCTATCTTTTTGTCCAATTGGATGTGTTAGGCTCATGTTGTCTGCGTGGTCCAATCTCGATTTTAGCCAAATTCTAGTCTATTTTCAACCAAAATATTCAAAATTCATCCGGATTTGATTTATCTACAAATATGAGAATTTTAATCAAATAAAGGGGATAATTAACAAAATAAATTGGAGATTTAAGTAATTAATTAGGAAATTAAGCACAAATAATTCTAAAAAATATAGAATTATCATTATTCCATAACTTTTAATTACTTACTAACGTGGAAATTTTAGGTTTTACATCACTAGTTTGGAACGTGGTATGGAATCGATAATGAATTTAATTAGGCAAGTAATGGCGAGGTTGGATAATGTATTGGGCACTGTTGCCCAGGCTGCACCGACTACTCTGGCAGCCACATCTAATACACTTGCACCCGCTCAGACAGCGCCCATGCCACCAACAGAAGAACCTTCTACTTTTCCACCTACTACATTGCCACAGACCTCACCTGTACAGTAATCAGCAACGCTAGTAGCCCCACAGCAGAGTGGTGATAATCAGCAGTATGATTATGAACTTGATAGACTGAGATAATTTCAGAAGCTGAAGCCACAATCATTCAGTGGGGTTAAGAACCTGATAATAGCAGAGGACTGGATTAACAAAATGGAGAAGTTATATCGATTCTTTCGGTGTTCAACCATAGAGAATGGCCTTCACTACCTTTATGTTGGAAGGAGAGGTGGGATATTAGTGGAAGTCTACTCGGCCTATCTTAAGGGCTAGACATCAAGTGATTTCATGGGACATCTTCCTTGATGCTTTCCAGAGATAATACATTCCAAATAGTGCCCAAAAGAGGCTACAGGCAGAATTCTTGAACTTGACACAGGGGAATAAATTTATGGATGAGTATGAATCCAAGTTCACCTCTTTAGGAAGATAAATTTGGGCACTATGAATAATGAGGCAAGGAAGGTCTGAAAGTTTATGGATGAATTAAGACCGTCAATTAGAACCCGACTAGCCCCATTAGATATCAACATCTATAAGGTGGCAATTTGCCAGGCTCAACTATGTGAACAGGACTATGAGATGTATGCCTCTGAGTTTAGTAAGGTGGACAAAGGTAAGGATTGAGATTGGAAGAGGTCAGCTACGGATAGAAGTGACAGAGAAGGTAAGAGGCCATTTGTTAAGCGATAGAAGAATTATAATGTGTTGCGACGTAAGATTGTTAAGTCTCCTGTTTATCCGGTCTCAGCTCCAACCAGGGGCATTGTGATTAGAGGACCTCAACCTACTGTAGAAAGGTGTAAGTTTTGTGGGAATAATCATGGTAACAAGCCCTGCTATTTGAGGACTGGAGCTTGTTTCATATGTGGTAAAATGGGGAACTTAGTCAGAGATTATCCACAAAATATGATAATTCTATTAAAATAGAATTATTTGCATTTAATTTCCTAATTAATTATTTTAATCCCCATATTATTTTATTAATTATCCCCTCAATTTAATTAAAATTTTGATGTTTGCAGATTAATTAAATCTAGATGAAACTCAGTCGTTTTAGCAAAAAATGGGCTAAAAACGGGCTAAAAGGAGACTGACCACTACCATTTCGCAATCTGAGTCACCATTCGTCTGGACACGTGTGATGCCGGGTGTTTATATTTTATTCATCTCGAAAAGATAAGATCGACGGACATCATGCCCACCTTTTGGAAGACACACGCTGGGCCACATCGCATATCCAAGTGGACAAAAAGACAAGTGACTTAGAATTATCTCCTCTACAACGAATGGAATTAAGACAAGTGTCCAAATAATGCCAACTCATCTAGGAATAGAAATTACCATTGTACCCCCAAGTTTGTGTATAAATAGAACATGATGAGCAATTGAAAAGAAAAGTAGCCTAGGGTAAGGTAGAAGTAGTGTAGGTAGGGTAAGGTAGAATAGGAGTAGAAAGTAGAGTAGAAGTAATTTTAGGGTAGTTTTTAGCATAGTTTTATTTTTATGAAATGTTTCTTTCCTTAGTTTATTTAAGATTTTCACGTTATGGTGGCAGCCACCATTTTTTTTTTATTCTTCTCAGTTTTACAAGCTTCTATTTTTATTTTCTTTAAATGAAAATGTTTCCTTTAAGCTGCAATTAATTTCTTTTACTGCATTTGCTTTCATTTCTTTGTTTTGGTTTATCTGGGTTTGAGGGGTTGGTGATAGCAACAATATTACTCAACCCGTTGCCCCTTTTCATTTTCATTCACTGCATATTTTCTTTATTCTATTTATCCTTCATTTTCTTGTTAAGCATTTTATCATTTTCTATTTTTTTGTTTACATTCTAGTAGTGTTTCATTCAGTTGCTGTTTCACCACCTTTTTACTAGTATCGACTCCAATTTCTTAAAATCTTATGATGAAAATTCTACTGGTCTGAGTTGAGGCAAAATGCAAACCGAGGCCACTGGGATTTTGTATTTGTGTTAAAGCTTTCTCTGGTTTTGGGTAGCTTTCAGCTACTGTTTTTACCCAATTTTCTTCCACCAGTATTAGCTTTTGATAGTGGTCCTATCACTAAAGTCCACGTGCACAAGGATCGACCAATCGGAGACCGCCACGTGTCAAACACAAGATAAGCCACGTGGCTGTTACAGCGTCAGAGTCTCCAAGCGACAGAGTAGCGTGGTAGGCGATAGAGTAAGGCGATAGAGACTCTTCCGCGTAGGCTTGTGCGGCACAGTATGCCGCGACAGACCCCTGCCGCCTATACTGCGGCAGACCCCTGCCGCAGAGACTGAAGCAAACCCCTGCCGCATAGATTGCGGCAGAGGTTCACACATACACTCTGCCGCCCGCTGAACTCTCCCGCAAAGTCGTCCTGCTCTGAACCCCGATAGAGTATCAAATGACTCTGTAGCAGTCCGGACACGCGCCTGGGCCTCAGACCCAAAACACCCTCGAACCCGAATAGAGTGTGAAACCCAATCCGACCCGAGAGAAACCTATAAATACACCAGGTGAGCACTCAGAAGTAGAGGGGGGACGGAAAAAAGCACTTAAACCCTTTAATTCTGAAGAACACAATTCTCTTTCTCATATAAAGAAACTCAGCTTTCTAACTTAATCATCGGAGCGCGCGTGCAGGGACCAATCCCTGCGCCCTCTGATTTCCATTGTTTTTGCAGGATATACACACGAAGAACACGTGGAAGAAATCGCATCGACATTATCTCTTTGTCGTTAGCGCAACTTGAATACGTGGAATTTATCATCCCATTGTCATTTTAAGAGGAAACATCAATTGGCGCCGTTTGTGGGAATCAGGACAAAAAGCCAGATTTCCTATTAAAATGGTGAGGCACGTTCTACAGCAGCAGAGGAGACAGGGGAGCAGAATTCTGTAAGTCCCCCTGTCAGGTCAGAGCAAGGACGGAGAGGGAAAGAAAAAGACCATAGGCAGGCCTTCGTTTCCCTAGAGGAATTTGAAACTCTGAGACGTCAGAATGAGGAGACAACGACAGCGTTGAAGGCTATGGTGAACCTTTTCAGAGACACTCTCCCCAGTTTAGTCTACCCCCTGAAGTGCAGCAGATGGTGGGGGAAAACGTTCCAAGGCAAACATACGAGAGAGGTGAACCCTCCACCATGGTGAATGCTGGACAAGGGGAAGGAATGCAAAATACTACCACCAGATTGATTTCGAACTCTACCGCATTTCAAAGGAATCACCCTGTGGCAGGGTTACGGGAAGTGAATACTACCGTTGACCCGACGCGACAGAGTTCACCCATGACAGATAGGCATCAGAGCTCACCCGCGGACCGCAGACTTCAGAGCTCTCCCGCAGCAGATAGGCGGCAGAGCTCACCTGTAAACCGCGAGCGACAGAGCTTTCCTGCAGCAGATTGGCGGCAGTACTCATCCGCTGTCCGTTGACTTCATAGATCTCTCGCAGCAGGCATACCGCAGAGCTCACCCGCGGACCGAAGGCGGCAGAGTTCGCCCGTAGCACCTGTGCGACAGAACTCACCCGCAACAGAAAGGCGGCAGAGCTCACCTGTAGTCAACATGCGGAAGAGGTCTCCCGCAGCACGTATGCGACAGAGTCCTCCCGCGGTCTATATGCGGCAGAGTTCTCCCACATGGCTCGGTACTTCTCCCGCGGAGTTTGAGCATGAGTTAGGAGAACATCGGTCCGAAGAGCATCGAAGACAGAGGAATTCTGACCCCCGAGATTGTCTCGAAAGGTCGAGTCACAGAATGGGAGGCGTTAGAAGGGGTGCTTACCAGTCGGACTCTTCTAGACCCGAAGAGAGGGGAGCATACTCAGTCCAAGGGTCAAAAAACGTGGAGAAAGTCGTCCAAAGGATTTTGGAAAAGAGAAAAATGGTATCTCCGGATGATAGTCAAAAAAGGAGGATTCCGTTCAGTCCGGAGATCATAAATAAACCTTTACCGAAGAAGTTCAAGATGCCTTCTATGGCCACTTACTCAGGCAAAGCAGACCCCTATGACCACATACAGAGTTATGAGTCCCTCATGTTGCTGCATGGATGGGAAGATAAAATTATGTGCAGGGTTTTTTCTCTCACATTGTCCGGGCACGCTCTGAAGTGGTTCAATGGGTTGCGCCAAGGTTCCATCTCATCGTTCGACCAATTGCGAAATTAATTTTTGCAAGTCTTCATGATTAACAGCCAGAGAAAGAAAGACGCTACTTACCTACTCACTCTGAAACAAGGGAATAAAGAATCCTTGAAGAGCTACGTAGATCGTTTCCGAGATGCAACCTTGGAGGTTGACGATCTACCGGTAGGAGTAGCCATGGCTGCAATGTTGCAAGGGACAAGGTCTGAAAAGTTGTAAGAATCCCTCTCCCTCGACCAACCGGTGACACTTTTCGACCTGTTTGCTAGAGCAAATAAATATGTGGCTCAAGAAGAGGTAATAAAGATGGTACAGCCCAAGTAACTCCCTCCCAGGGTACGATATAGCCAATTCCATTCGTACAATGGGGCTTGGACATTCTGGGGCCTTTCCCATTAGCCACAGGCCGGAGTCAGTAATAGGACTATTCTTCATGGGCTGAAGACCAGGTTAGACCAAGCTAAGGGGGCATGGGTGGACGAATTGTCTAGTGTTTTATGGGCATATCGTACCACTAGTCGGGTGTCGACCGGAGAAATGCCATTCAGCCTCGTATACAGCGCTAAAGCATTGATCCCCGTGGAAATTGGAGCACTGTCACCCAAGATGGTGCCCTTAGTAGAAGAAAAGAATTCACAAGCACTAAGAAAAAGCCTAGATCTGCCAGAGGAGTCGTAAGAGCCTGAGGCGCTATGCGTCACTGTGGCCAGGCGTATATTCAGACGAGCCGTAAGAGCCTAAGGCGTTATGCGTCACTGTGGCCAGGCGTATATTCAGAAGAGCCGTAAGAGCCTGAGGCGCTATGCGTCACTGTGGCCAGGTGTATATTCAGAAGAGCCGTAAGAGCCTGAGGTGCTATGCGTCACTGTGGCCAGGCAACAGGCTATGCGTCACTGTGGCCAGGCGTATATTCAGACGAGCCGTAAGAGGCTGAGGCGCTATGCATCACTGTGGCCAAGCGTATATTTAGAAGAGCCGTAAGAGCCTGAGGCGCTATGCGTCACTGTGGCCAAGCGTATATTCAGACGAGCCGTAAGAGCCTGAGGCACTATGCGTCACTGCGGCCAGGCGTATATTCAGAAGAGCTGTAAGAGCCTGAGGTGCTATGCGTCACTGTGGCCAGGCGTATATTCAGACGAGCCGTAAGAGCTTGAGGCACTATGCGTCACTGTGGCCAGGCGTATATTCAGAAGAGCCGTAAGAGCCTGAGGCGCTATGCGTCACTGTGGCCAGGCGTATATTCAAACGAGCCGTAAGAGCCTGAGGCGCTATGCGTCACTGTGGCCAGGCGTGAAAAATCCGACGAGCCGTAAGAGCCTGAGACGCTATGCGTCACTGTGGCCAGGCAATGGAAACATAAAGGCTGTAAGAACTAAAGACGCGCTCGTGTCGTGATAGTCAGGCCTCAGAAAGGTATGTAAAATTCTTTCCGAAAATATATCTTTCTATTAAGAATCCTCTTTCGCAGGAAATATTCCTACCAAAGAGTGGGGAGCAATTGATAGTGATCCTATCACCAAAGTCCACGTGCACAAGGATCGACCAATCGGAGACCGCCACGTGTCAAACACAAGATAAGCCACGTGGCTGTTACAGCGTCAGAGTCTCCAAGTGACAGAGTAGCATGGTAGGCGACAGAGTAAGGCGATAGAGACTCTTCCGCGTAAGCTTGTACGACACAGTATGCCGCGACAGACCCCTACCGCCTATACTGCTGCAGACCCCTGCCGCAGAGACTGCGGCAGACCCCTGCCGCATAGATTGCGGCAGAGGTTCACACATACACTCTGTCGCCCGCTGAACTCTCCCGCAAAGTCATCCCGCTCCGAACCGCGACAGAGTATCAAATGACTCTGTCGCAGCCCAGACATGCGCCTGGGCCTCAGACCCAAAACACCCTCGAACCCGGATAGAGTGTGAAACCCGATCCGACCCGGGAGAAACCTATAAATACACCAGGTGAGCACTTAGAAGTAGAGGGGGGAGGGAAAAAAGCACTTGAACCCTTTAATTCTGAAGAACACAATTCTCTTTCTCATATAAAGAAACTCAGCTTTCTAACTTAATCATCAGAGTGCACGTGCAGGGACCAATCCCTGCGCCCTCTGATTTCCATTGTTTTTGCAGGATATACACACGAAGAACACGTGGAAGAAATCGCATCGACATTATCTCTTTGTCGTTATCGCAACTTGAATACGTGGAATTTATCATCCCGTTGTCATTTTAAGAGGCAACATCAGCTTTCAACATTTTCTATTCTTCTTGGTTTCAAATTCATCTGTTGGCATTTTCGTGTGGGGCCGAGGGGCTGGTGTTTGGATGTATATCTGAAACACGAGCAAAGGAGACTGAAGTTAGGTTGCTACTACTGAACATGGTGCGGCTAAGATCTTGTAGCTTACTCCAATGATAGAGTACAAAGCAGAAGGGCATGACAGAACTGGCTGCTGGTGAACCTAGCGGAACTGGGTAGGGCGTACATGACTAATTCGTGAGCTTGGCTGCTATAATGGACAGGACTAGCACCATACCTTGTTCTTCCTTGTTCCATGCTTTCATTTACTGTTCATTTTCTTTTTTCTACTTTAACTGTTGGTTTCAATAATTTCATGTTTTCTGTTTTCATTCATTGTCTTAAACTCACAATTTAACAATTTTTACATATATGATTTCCTACTGTATTGTTGCATGTGCGATGAGGATGACTTGATACGCTACTTGGCAGTGTGAAGGCTTGTTATCGTGCGGCTATTCTATTTGGACATGGTTGCTATCAGGTCTTACGATGTGTGTATGAGTTCTCGGTTTAACCGACACAGGTAGGAGGTCTGGAGGACTTATGCTGTAGGAAACCAGAAGCAGGCATTTGTACATGCGTTGCAGGCTGAAGCAGTGCAGTACATGGTGGTTGATTCTCCTCGACGTGTCTTGCGGGTACATGCAAACCAAGGCTGTTGGTGTAGGGAATGAACAGCTGAGGCATAAAGGTGGCAGTACGTGGATGCTGTGTTGCTGGGAGCTGGGCAGGTCTGGCCAAAGAATGTGCAGCATGAACAACAGAAGTGTAGGACAGCACCTGTATTTAAGAACGTGCACAGTACAGTGCATAAGTTTACCAACTGGTTGGGAATTTAGCTAAGGCCACGTTTGGCAGCCCTTAAATGTCAAATTTGATTATCATGTTTTATATTATTTGCTAAGTATTTTTATGCCTCTTATTTTTGTTTGTTAAAAATGGTTTTAAATTAATTTGCTTGTTCATTAATTGTTTCCTGCCTATTAGTTTAAAATTTTATATTAGAATTTATGTATTGCATTTAGGATTAAAATTATGGGTAGAATTATTTTATGCATTTTTAAGTTAGTTTATATTTTAAATTTAAAAATCCAAAAATATTTATCTCTCATGCATTATTTAGATTTTATTATTTATTTAGACATTTAGTTAAATTAGTAATTAGTTAGAGTTATAATTAATTTAGGATCATTTTATAGGTAATTAGTTTCTTAATTAAATTTAGGAATTTCTTTAGGTTAATAGAATTTTATTTTATTAGACTTTAGGTTAGAGTAAATTGCATTTTTATTTTCAACTTAACTAGATTAATTTCATGCACATTTTACTCTAGGATTGTCTCATGCTAATTAATTTTATGTCTTTATTTTCATATTTGCATTCTAGTTTATTTGGATTAATTAACTTTAACTTTGTTGTTTATATTTTGTAGGTTATCGTTTTTATTTGCTCGGAGCTCTGTAAGTAATTTTAGCTCTATTTTATTTTCTTTATTTTATAATTTTTATTGTTTTCAGTACTTTTTAATTTTAGCATTGTATATCACCCACTAAATTCTCATAATTTGCTAGGATATACTTAGGGTAAGATTAACAGGTACTTAATTAGGTTGATTAGATTCTCTGTGGGATGATAATCCGGGACTCAAATCCCATTATTACTTGTACGACCCGTGCACTTGCGGTTAATACGTCTATGTCACTTAGAGTGGGCGTAGTCGATATCAGAATACTGACTCAGCCTCACAGAAAAGCACTATTCAAACAAGGGCACCTGCTACTACCTCTACTTAGAAGAGGAAGGCTACAGTGGAAGAAAAGGGGAAGCAAGTTACAGGATAGGGGCGAGCATAAGCTCTTGAGCATGAGGCCACTGATGCACCATCCAAAACATTTAAAGGTAATATTTTGATATTTGACATTAAAGCAATGGCTTTATTTGATTCTAGTGCAACTCATTCTTTTATATCACCAATGATTGCATGTAAATTGTCTTCCTACGTACAACCTAAACCAGTAAACCCATGATGAAATCTATGGTTACATACTCTCATTTTCAAGTTGGTATTGATAGGGGCTGTAACAACCCTATAGGTTTTTGATGCTCTACCTTTATTTGCTGACACAAAAGACATCTAAACACAAATTCGGCTACATCCTTCTTCATACCTGACCACCAATAAATCTTTTGAAGGTTCTAGTACATCTTATTACTTCCCGGGTGCAAAGTATACCTCGAGGAATGAGCTCTGACAATATTAATTTCTTCAACTGTGGATCATCAGGAACACAAACTCTACTCCTGAACCTTAATAGACCATCAGGGCTCACTTCAAAATTTGTCATAGTTCCCAAATGGGTCTGATTAGCCATATATATACAATACTGATCAGTACGCTGAGCCTGTCAAATTTTGTCAATCAAGTCTGGTTCTATTCTCAGGCTAGCTATCACACCATAACTGGCAGAGTCAGATGGTTCAATGTCTAAGTTGAGGCTCACAAACTGTTCCAATAATTCATATTCCTAAATCATCATGTAAGATACCATCCCGATATTCTTTCTTCTTAAGGCGTCTGCTACTACATTTGTCTTCACCGGGTGGTAAAGAATCTCACAGTCATAGTCCTTCAGAAGCTCTATCCATCTTCTCTGCCTCATATTCAACTCTTTCTATGAGAATAAGTACTTAAGGCTTTTATGATCAGTAAAGATCTGAAACTTCTCTCCATACAGATATTGACGCCATTTTTTCTATGCAAAAACCATGACTGCCAATTCCAAATCGTGGGTCAGATAGTTCTTCTCATGATCTTTTAGTTGTCGGGAACCATAAGCAACTACCTTCCCATTATGCATTAACACACATCCCAAACGTTGACTAGATGCATCCGTATACACCGAGAAGCCTCCCGAACTGGCGGGTATAGTCAAAATGGGTGCAGTGGTAAGTCTGTGTTTTAATTCCTGAAAGCTTCTTTCACAAGAATCACTCCATTCAAATTTGACATTCTTCCTCATAAGCTAAGTCAAAGGAGTAGCTAACTTATAGAAACCCTCCACAAATCTTTTATAGTACCTTGCCAAACCCAAGAAACTCTGAATCTCAGTAACAGTCTTGGGTCTTTCCCATTGAACTACGGCCTCGATCTTGGATGGATATACATACACCCCATCTTTTGACACAATTTGACCTAAAAATGCTATTTGATCTAGCCAGAAATCACACTTACTCAGCTTGGTGTATAACTTCTTCTCCTTGAGGGTTTGTAAAATCATTCCCAAATGCTGCTCATGATCTTCTCTAGACTTGAGTACACTAAAATATCATCGATAAACACTATGGCAAATCTATCCAAATATGGCTTGAGTACTTCATTAATCAATGCCATAAAAGCTACATGAGCATTTGTTAACCCAAAAGGCATTACCAAAACTCATATTGTCTGTATCGGGTTCTGAAGGCTGTCTTGGGTACTCTTCACTTCTAATCTTCAACTGATGGTACCCTGACCTCAGATCAATCTTAGAAAAGTTCTGTGCTCCTCGCAATTGGTCAAGCAAATCATCGATGCAGGGTAGGGGATATTTTTTCTTGATGGTAGCCTTGTTGAGCAATTTATAATCAATGCACAGCCTAAGACTCTCATCTTTCTGTTTGAAGAATAACACCAGTGCACCCCATGGTGAAACACTCGGCCTGATAAACCCCTTATCCAACAATTCTTGATTGCTTCATCAGCTCTTCTAACTCAACTGGTACCATCTTGTATAGTGGTTTGGATATTGGCTCAATATCAGGCACCAAATCAATACAGAATTCCATCTCTCTATCTGGAGGTAACCTTAGTAAATCATCTGGGAACATGTCGGGGAAACTCCTTGACCACGAAAATATCTCTCAACTCTGGACTTGACTTATCTGTATCGATTGCATAGGTAATGTAACCTTCAAAATATTATCCAAATAGTTAGTAAGAGCTATGCAATTAAATCTACCTATCCTCTTTCATTACTTTTTAAAAAAACTTACAACATATTCATCATGGGTTTACCCAGGACCTGAAGATACCACGATGCGATTTGGGTGATTGTAGATAGATTGACAAAGTCCTCCCACTTCCTAGCAATGAAATCTATTGATACTTTGAGTGCTCTAGAGAATCTGTATGCGCGAGAGATTGTAAGACTACATGGAATACCAGTGAACATTGTGTTTGACAGGGATTCTCGATTTACTTCCTACTTCTAGAACATTTCTAAAAAGCCTTGAGGACCTAATTAAATTTTAGCACGGCTTTCCATCCTCAAACAGATGGTCAATCAGAGAGAATTATTCAGATGCTAGAAGATATGTTGAGAGCATGTGCACAGGATTTAAAAAGCTCATGTGTAACGACCCGAAAGTGCTTATTTTTTCAGTAATTTATTGCGGAAGTATGAAAATTTTGGGCTAAATTTTTCAATTTTTCTTTCCCTAAATGTTTGTCATGTGAGTGCAGTCGTAACTATTTCTAAGTCTCAAATTACCTAGTTTAGTTTAAGGTTATGAACCTAAGGTCTCAGCCAAACTTCTTATTAACATTTGTAGTCATTTCTAAATTTAATGCACATCCCAGCACATGCATTGAAAAGTAACTGTTTGAAAATTAAATTAGTATAAACAATTATACCGCTATAAGTTGGGATATCTCAAAGCGCTTACTTCGAAGTCGATACTAATAATGACGCCAGTGTGCCTCTAGTCTGAACCTATGATGGAAAGAAGAAAGGAGTGAGCTTTGGGAAGCTCAGTAAGCAAACCACCCAAGTACCAACGAATTAACTTGCATGATACTGAATTTCTAATGCATTTCAAATTTATTACCATTCTATCATTCTTTCTTATCACTTATCTGAACTTCTCACATTCTGAAATGTCTTGTTCCACAGCATACTTTATAATTGAAACTTATCAAAATGTCATACTTCTCTTGGGTTTATAGACTAGGGTATATTCTAGACGCTATCAAGTTTTTTAGGTGGGGAGGTACTTTGAAATACCTTAATTAGCCATCAAACCTGACCACTCATACTAACAAAGTCATAAGAATTCAAAATTTCAAACCATAGTCAAAAGAAGAAACCAAAATTTATTGCCATCCTCATTCATCCTTTAGACACAACCGTTCTCAAAATTATATCATACATCAAGAATATTCATATACCGAAAAAAATCGTACTTCGAAACATCACTTACTCATACATCACTTGTGAGACCCCGTATATGTATAATTGTATATAGGTATATGGAAATGTAAATGAAGTCATGAGTTTAATGATACATTTGTAATGTGAAGTATATGTAATGTAAGTCCATAAGATTATGTACACATTTGTAATAAGAGTTGTGATTGTACGTACAAGTTACATTATGAATGAGTATGAAGAAATAGACTTGAGCATGTGAAAATGTGAATGGAATAGAATATGAGTAGTGTGGTAAAATGGAAGGAAGATTTGCATAAGTTGTGCACTTCCATTTAGTTTATATCATGGATCCTTGGCTATACAAAGATTCTACACAAGTTTTAATGTGTATAAAGTATTAATGGATGCCATTTTCAAGTCTCAAAGATGATTGAATGAGAAAATGACCATGGCACCAAATTAAGGATGTTTTGGTATAAGTTTACTAAAGAAAAACTGCAAAAAATCTGGAAATATGAATGACAGATCGATCTCATAGGATGAGAGATCGATTTGGAAGAGCCTGAAAGATCTTATTTGAGCAAAGGAATAGGGCAGATCGATTTCCAATGGGACAAGATCGATCTCCTAAACATTCTGTAATGAAAAGATCGATCCTCAAGCATACAGATCGATCTCCTTAGCTCTCTGTTCGGAGCAGATTGATCTCAAGCTTCGACAGATCAATCTCATGCTTAAAATGCCATGGAAAAGAGAAATTTAAAAGGACCAGATCGATCTCTTCCTAGTACAGATCGATCTCCTCAGGCTATTTCTATAAAAAGGGCGTTGAAAATCTACAGATTTCGAGACAAAACCATTTCCTTCCCTTCCAACCCAAAACCTAGTTTTCTCTCTCTAAATCCAATAATTTTCAGTAAGAGTTGACGGAAAGCTATTAGAGACAAAGTTGTTCACATCAAGGAGAAGAACAACATAGTTTAGAGGCATTTACCATTTGTTGGATTGAAGGAACAAGAGGCATTTCTATTTGGAGTAAAGAGGAAATCCAAAGAGGTAAGTTTCTAGTGCACAAATCCAAGTACATCTGTCTAGTTAATGATTATGAAGTTGATTTGGGTGTGCACATTATGGGTAGAACTACTTAGAATGCCATGAAATGAATATAACCTAGAAATGGGTTAGTGTGAGAAGTGAAATGTGGTGGAATAAATGATGAATGGGATATCTTGAGATGATAATGGTGTTGAGGAGATAATTTTAAGATAATAATATGGAATGAATAGAGAGGCTTACCCAAAAGGGGTAAGATGAGCGTTTAAGGTATTAGGTGGAATATATAGTTGAATGAGAGTTAGCAATACTAACTCAAATGGATGATGAATAAATTGCAGCTTCCGAGGATACGCCGGAGCAAGTTGAGCCAAGAGCGTGAGAAGCTAAGAGGAAAAAAGTCACACCAAGTAAAGCGAGGTAAGGGAATTATGTGGACTTTTAGAGATATCTATGCGCAATTTGGGCGCTTAAATGCTTTGCTAGAATGCATGAGATGTTAGGAAATGAAATTGGGTGATTGAAGGGCAAAAGTTGGGTGTATGAGAAATGTGCATGAAAACAAAAGTATAATGCTTTAAAAATCATGTTTTATTACTTTTTAGCAAATGATTTGTAGGTTTGATGACATTGAAATGATTTGCAAAAGAAATGAGTGTGTTTTGGTTTTGTTAACCATACTTTACAAAGATTTGAGCCACCTACATGGTTTTTGTGAGAATGAAAGCGTGCCACAGTATGATTCGCATGATATTTGATGTGTTTTATACACATGAGTGCTAGAGCTTAGCCCGCACTAGATGCCCACCTTGCTTGTTGCCGTACTTGGAGCTTTGGGTAGACTAGGTGCTTGGAGCTCGCACGTGCATTATTTTGACATGATTAATTAGCCGTGTTAGGAGCTTCGGGGAGACAAGAGGTCGTACAGATTAAATAGGCTCACACGTTCGGTTTGAGATGTAGCGTGATATGATGTGTTGATTGGGTCCACAGAGTACGTCGTACCATGCATGTAGCATGGAGTACGTTGTACCATGTTGAAATTGTGATATGCCGTCTTCGAACGAGATCTGCTATGGATCGGCGGGCTGGATTTGACCCACCTCCCTTGTAGAAACAGATAGTGGTGATATCCCACACACCTGATCCGTGTAGCCGGTATCATAGGTTATGGCCATAGACCTAGAGGTTATTACTTTTTATTGAATTGCCTATCTCACATGTCTATTGTTTTGAGAATGAATCCATGTTTGAAACGATTTGTGGGTCAGGATAGTCTGAGGGATGGGCTGAGACCTGACAAGTGTTGGATTGATTTGTTAATGGTTTTAAAGTGCACCGAAGCATGATGATTAATGCCATGCTTTATTGTGAAAAATGCATGATGGTTAATGCCATGCTTATTTGTGAAAAACTCATGATGGGTAATGCCATGCTTTATTGTGAATTATGCATGATGATTTATGCCATGCTTTGAATTGAATTGTGCACTGGATTTTAATAGCATGAATGCTTTACATACCATTAACACAAGCATGAACTCATAAATTGAGAAATGATGGAATATCTGCTTTGAGCATGGCATCACGTTCACATAGATAGTGCAGTATCTACTTGTTCACATGATTACCTTACTGAGCGTGTGGTTTGCTCACCTCCCTTATTTTTCCCTTCTCTACAAAGATTTGAGTATAGACTGAGCGTGACTGGAGGCTTTCCCTTTTGGTAATCTACTGCATCCCATCGCGTAAGGTATACACACTATTGTAATTTTGTATCTAAACTTACGGTAGCATAGTGGCATTTTATATGTAACTATTAGGGATGTAAAACAATGTAAACACATGTAACAACTCTGATATATATACATTTATACAAGTGTTTACTCAAAAATAATATACAAATTGAATTAGTATGGTGGAGTGATTTAGACGTCGACACACAGCCCAACTATTGAGGAGAGTAGTTGTTCACGATTGAGGTAAAAATGGATAATAAATGATGTATGAGAATGCAAAAAATTCGTATGTATTTTGGTAAGTTGAGGGTCATGACATCACTCATATTCGAAGCTTATCATACTTTAAACTTATCTTATTTCGAACATCATCTATATCGAAACATTTACCTTATTTAGGATTGGTCTTACATTCACAACATATTCCTATTTGAAATATGATCCTTATATTCGAAACATCTTTCATATTCCAAACTCTCTACGTTCTCAAAACGTAGTTCTTATTTCGAAACATATATCGAAATTCGAAGTGTACCTCATACTATCTTTTGTTAACTATTTTAACCCGTTAGTAGTGACACCACTGACCATTATATTCCTTCAGTTAAGACTCTATTACAAACTATTTCTTCCCCGTTAGTGGAGGCAACAACATACTTATTTCACATCGTTAGGATATGTTCTGTGAACCATGCTTATGTTCATTAAAACATTTTTGAAAATATACTTCATACTTCAAAACATTCTTCACTTTTCAAAATACTTTTCATATTTCAAAGCACTTTTCAAAACATAGTTCGAAATTTGAAACATCTTTCATCAAGTTACTTGCTTGTCGAAGTAAATTTATTTATGTATTTTGATATGAAACAATTGCACATACATATTTACTTAAATCAAATGTACATACTTAGTTACTTTGAAATAGAATATACATAATCCCTTTATCAACGTATACATACTTACTTACTTACTTTAACATAGTTTACTTACTTTCGTAACTAAAATCACTCATGTACTGAAACATGGAGACTAGGCTACATCTGAATAGTTATCATGCAAACATACTTCATCCTCAAAAGAGGGCATCCTCTGAAGAGAGAACATCATACCCTTGACCATGGGGACTATAGACTGGGCCCGAGTCGTACAGCAATTTTAACATAGTATCTAATCATTTGATTAGTACACCGCCAGGGCACGAGCACCAGTGGCACTCACCATGTAGGTGACGTACGTGCGTACTATGCAGGCATGAGATACTACGAAATAGACACTACGTGTAGCGAAATTAGACACCACAAAGGCGGAAATGGACACTACACGGGTGAATCTGAAAGATCACTACAGGTGGTAAACCCAGACACCACAAGTAGCCGGCATGATTATGCACTCAGCATACTCTATTAGTAGTCCGTCGTCTCAAAATATCTTGCTTCCTTATCATACTGAAATCATTTTCAAATGTTTTTGTACAAAATCTTACGAAAATCGTGTTTCGAAAAACACACATATACATAAACCTCATTTCATAAACTTTCATTTTAGCGTAGCAAATTACATTTCAACACATTTTACAAAAGCCATGAATTCGTAGGTAACCGAACATGAGCTACAGGTCATTCTGAAATTCATGCTAATCATGGTGTGGATAAAAGTAGAGTTGGCTTAAATCCAAAACACATAGACGTATGTCTCACATACTCTCGAAACATGTTGTAAGTGAGATTTTTAAGATTCTTTAGTGCAAATATAAATAAATGCGAACTTTCTAAATCTCACAAAATCATAATATACATTAAGATGAAAATTGTAATGTAAAACAAGGTTCACATAAGAACATATCATTTTTGATAATCTTATCGTCGATGTTTCCACATACTTGAAACATTTAGGATCCTTGAACATCATTCGGCTTTTACTCTAGGACCCGATAATCAGTACGATACTTCCTCGTATCAACAAAAACTAATTTATACCTTAAGATGCTACTTTGTATCCCAAGGATCACTTATCCATCGTTCATACCAATTACATCTAGTCATTGAAACATTCTTCAATTTATGTTTTAGGACTCATTTCATTCCATATGATGCTATCACGCATCTACAGAATTAGCTTATACTTCATGGTGCTGCTTCGCACCCAAATGAACACTGATCGATTTTATATTCTTATCAATATTCCAATCATATATTCTTTCACACTTATAAATCTCAACCATTATCAAATTTCTGTTCGAGAACTCAAATTTACTTCATATAATGCTACCTTACAGCTATGGATTTAACTTAGAATTTTTTAAGTTCAGAACTATCTCATTTAATGCTTCTTGCATCTTCAAAAGGGAACTACTAACCTGATATCTCGTTCGCAGAGTTTGATAATTCGATCTTACGAATATAAGCTGCATCTATAATTATATTCTGATATGGGCTATCTTGTTGTAGCTATCAATGAGATGAAATCACCAGTGACTAGGGTATTATCTTTGATTACAGATCCGAAGATCTATGTATACTCTATCGAAATTAACTTAACTAAAACATTCGTAAACGAAGAACATCCAACAATCTTGTTTCCAAAATCCATATCACAATCGAGACAGAAAACAGTTGATGCTTAAATCTGAAATACTGAGTATAAGCTAAATAAGTTATATGCTCCATTTAGTCCAAAACTAAATTAAATGAGATTATACAGACAAACTCTGTATTCTGAGACCCTATGTATGTATGACTTTATTATATGTTAATGGAATCATAAGACGAATGAGTTTTGGATCATATAAATGTGAATGAAATTACAAAGAGAATGCATGAATATTCATGAATACATATAATGGCTAAGTAAGGGCTGAAGTGGCCACAGATTAAATAAATGGAATTTAAACCCTTCAGACTAATATAAGGACTCAAACACAAATTGATAATACAAGGTCAGTGAATTCTATGTATCTTTTATGATTCCATCATGTACACACAAGTTACATGATACGTGAATCATAAGAAATGAATCTTTTCATACGCTAAGTGTGAATAGAATACAGAATGGATGGTGAAGCAATTAAATACAAGTTGTTCTTTGAAATTTTGGGAAAAACTACAGTTGGGAACCTACAGACGAAGGCCAGATCGATCTCTTATTTAAGCAGATCGATCCCCATTTGATTTTGCAAAGAACGGATCGATCCCTTCCCAAAGAGCATATTGATCTCTCCCCATGAGCAGATCAATCTCCATTTACTCCTGCCTAGCAAGGATCGATCCCTTCCCAAAGAGCATATCGATCTCTCCCCATAAGCAGATCGGTCTCCACTTGATTCTTCCAAGAAAGGATCGATCTCTTCCTAAAGAGCAGATCGATCCCACATTTACATACCTGAATACTTCGATAGTTTAAGCCAAAGGAAGATCAATCTCTTACCCTAGGAGATCGATCTCACCACCCCTATTCTATAAAAAACCCGACGGCCAGGTCTTGTTCCTTAGAAAAACAAAACATCTCTCCATTTTTACCCAAAAAGAATAAGCTTTCTCACTCTAGAATACCATCCCCTTCCAAAAAGATTTGAGAAAAGTTGTTTTGAGCAAAGTTGTTCATTGTGAGGAGCAGAACAACATAGTTTAGAATCAACGTTCAAATCCTTGGATAGAAAGAGCAAAAAAGGTCTTCCAATTTTGGACAAGAGAAAAGACAAGCTAGGTGAGTTTTCAATAGATCAACTCCAAATATGTTTATTTAGACATTGTTATGAGTTGATTGGTGTATGTATTGTTGGTTGAAACTACCTAGAACATGATAAATCAAACATGACCTAAAAATGGGTTTAGTGTGAGAAAATGAGCTAGGGTGGATTTAATGATGAATTGGTTATACTATGGTGTTGGTGATGTTATATGCATGATTTTGAGATGGTTTTGTGAAATCAATTTATGGAATTGGATGAAGTTATGAAATGTGCATATAAAGTGTTTGTGAAAATGCATGAATGAATGGAAAACTAAGGTTTAAGCATGCTTGCCAAGTGCTTAATAGTATAACTAAGTTAATTGCTAGCCAAATTGGCTAGGAGTGACATGATGGGTGTTCGACCACCATGCCATGGCTGAATGTAACCATGGGCCAAGCTTAATGCAATAAGGTCCAATAAGATATATCGATTATGACAAAGTTGTAAAACGAGTTATCAGTGGTGACTGAAGTGAATGATGAATGTTTGCAGCTCCAGTGTCACGCCCTCCTCCCACACGCGACTTACCAAAAACCACAATAAATTATTCACTTTTTACATACCTTTATCTCCTCAACAGTTGGGCTGTGAATAGACATCAGTCCTCTCATCCATACATATCTTACCATTCTTTCACGTATCATACATACATGATATTCATATCATAAGTAAATTCATATACTTAATATAATTACATCATTACATTTACATCCCCAACATTAAAACTGTGTACATCACTGTGTGTATACATTATTCAGATACAAGAGAGTATGCATGTGTATACCTTTCGCTAAATGGGGAATGGCAGCGGTTTGAAGGAATGCAATACCCTAGCCGACTCGATTTACTGACGAGAATCTGTAGAGATGGGGGAAAATGAATGGGATGAGCTATCAACGCGCTCAGTAAGGAAATCAGGCAAGCAAGTAGACATCCATACTATCTACTGAAAATAGTGCTTTGCCTTTCCTTCTATCAATTTAAAAGCATGTTTAAAATGTATATATATAGTACAGATTTAAAATCCCATGTACTAAACACATGCTGGTTTATAAATCAGAGGCATTCATGCAAAACAGTGCATATTTAATCATTTAAGAATGCCTTTATATAAAATATGCCATTTACATTCAAAACATAGTAAATATGGCATTTCTCATCACAACACAAACAAATCGGGTTTCGACCCATCCCTCAGGTCTACACGTATCATAAAACACATGTGATATATCATGCAAGACTCAGTGGCTAAATGCAATATCTCCGGATTATGGCCATATCTTAACATGGTGAAATCCCAGGCAACACAGTACTCGGTATGCGGGTTATCATTGCTGTATCGGGAGGGGGGTCAGTCCATCACAACTCCCAACTATCAATAACTCTCCTCCACAACTCAACAACAAAACACGGTACAGTGTACTCCATGCCACACGCACAGTACAACGTACACCCATGGACCTTACATCATGGTCGAGGTGCCTGCCATAGGTCTTAGCCTCTCATACCATGGAAATACATCATAGTGGGGTGCCTGCCATAGGTCTTAGCCCTCATACTATGGAATAAATGTCACGTCTCTAAATCCACGTGAGAACATCTCAACAGTGTGACACTCAGTCTACACGGAGAAAATCGTCACGATTTTTCTAATAAGTCATATATCACATAAAATACAGTGCGCGTCTTGAGTGTGACTCACAGTCAACGCTTCGCCTCAAAACACTGTATATGCATGTCAAAATATCAACACTAGTGCGAGTAAACCTCCAGCACTAGGTCATGCATAGTTCTCATTCAAATCAAGTATAAGCAAATCGCTCAAGTACTATGTCATGTACAAATCATGAAGAATCGAGTACGAGCAACGCTCCAGCACTTTGTCATGCATCTTATGTAAAACTCGAGTACGAGCTAATCGCTCTAGCACTCTATCATGCACAAATCACATAAAATTGAGTACGAGCAATACTCCAGTACTCTATCATGCATGTCAAGTAAATGTAGTATGAGTAAGCCTTCAGCACTAATGTATGTGAAAAACATTTGAAATCAAGTGCGAGCTGTGATCCAGCACGATTGTTTCCACATAATTCGGTAGATGGCTCTTTAAAAATAGGGATGTTTAAAATTACTAAAATCAACACTATAAAGTGTGCTTAGTTTACATCAACCTCAAAACATTAGCCCATCCACCTACTCTTCTGCTACACAGCAGTAAAAATCACTCAAAACATCATTTCCATGCTCTTTGGAACTTTTTCCAAAATTTCACTTTTTGCCTAACTAGGGGCAAAACCATAATTTACCCATATCGGGTCCCTATAATTATTATAGGTTCTCTCTGACCCTCAAACAAATTTAGTGAATGTATAATCTAATGAAAATATGCACAGATATCTCTAGCTACTTACAAGAGTCCCCTACCTCGGATCACGTAGTGTGACCTCTCTTCCTCTGTGTTGTCCAAACCTCGCAGTTCGGTCACTCTCAATATGACTCTGGAGCTGCATTTAACCATTTACTGGATTAATTCCATGTTTCCTACTGTATTACGCATTTAATACAGTTCATTTCACTTAAATGGGCCCGTTTACTCTTAATGGGTCTTAAACACTTTAATTGGGCCTTAATCTGTATTAAGCCCGTTTATCAGGGTCTATTAACTCATTGGGCCTATCAATACCCATTGGGCTTTATTCCAAGCTCTTTGGATAGCCCAAATAATATTTACGACATTTATTTCAAAATTTCGAATATAATTCACTAATTTTAAAATTTAATCCGAAATGCATAAATTAAATCTTAAATACGCATAAATCACATAAATTGTCGTAAATGAGCTTTACTTACCCAAGATTGTGCGATGGTACGTGAATCGGAGTTCGATCGGGCTCTCGTTCGAAATTAATCGTCGAACTGCACAATTTCGTATATTTAACTCCGGGTTAATTTTCGATTAAATATAATTTAAATAAATTTATCAAAAATCAAATCGGTCACTTTTGATCTCGTATCGACTTACCCGAAGTCCGATGAAATCCTGAAAATTTTCCTTTTTCTTTCTTTTTCCTCTTTTTCCCCTTTTCTCCTTGGCTGAATCGGTCCAGTCCGATTCAGTTCAGAGGGTTCTCCCCCGAATCCCCGATTGATTCAGGGATCTTTTGGCTGTGCCGGGGTTGTCCTGCCGGTTATCCGGGTACCGCTACAGCCGTTCGGTGCGCCATAGCCTGGGGATCGTTTGGCTGGGCTCGATCGGACCCTAGCACCGTTGGTGGCCGTCGGAGTCCTCCTTTTCTTCCTCGGCCTTCCCTAGGGATGTAAATGGGTAGTGTGTAAATGGGTACCCGGTATTACCCGTCCCGTTTAAGTCGGATTCGGGTATCGATAAACGGGTTTTAATCGGGTTAGGGTAGCAATTTCACTACCCGTGACGGGTTCGGGTAGGGTTTGGGTAGTACCCCTCGGATACCCGGTACCTGAACCTGATTAATGTAATCGGGTTATTAATCGGGTTCGGGTACCTGAACCCGTTTATTTTTTACTTACAAAATATAATTTTTAAGGTTGTGGGGATTTGAACCTTCATTTTTTAATCTTTATACAATGAACTTATCAAGTAAATCATAACTTATATTTGACATAATGTGTTCTAAAAAATATTTATACAATAAAATTGTGTGTCTAAAAAAAATTAGTAATTAACATAATAAAAATAATTATGAAATTAAAATAATTGATTATACTTAAAATAATAAGTTTTAAAATTTTAAATATAATGTACTAAAATTAAATTAAAAAAATTCATAATTAGTTAAAATACAATTCTTAACCATTAATGATTAGTCATTTGCATATATGATATCAATTCATAGTATATTTATATGATACAAATTGTATTTAAAATTTTAATTTTTAATTTTAATAAAACATTGTTGACTAAAAAAATTAATAAAAAATAATAATAAAATAAATAATTATGAAATTAAATTGGGTTAATTATGCTTAAAATAATATGTCTTAAAATTTTTAATACGAGGTACTGAAAATTGAAATAATAAAAGTTTCATATTTAGTTAAAATCAAATTCTTATATATATATATATATATATATATATACACACACACACACACACACTAATATAGTATTTGTTTATGATATAAATTATATTTAAAATTAAAATTATCAATTATAGTAAAACATTTTTTAGTCAAAAAAATAATGAAACATTATAATAAAATAATTATGAAATTAAATTAGTAAATTATGTTTAAGATAATAAGTATTTAAATTTTAAATATAAACTACTCAAATTAAAATGATAAAAGTTTCAAATTTGATTAAGATGTAATTCTTGCAAATTGACCATTTACATATATTATATATGATACTAATATAGTACATGCATATGATACAAATTGTATTTAAAATTGAAATTATTAATTATAATAAAACATTGTTTACTCAAAAAAATCAATGATTAAAATTAAAATTTTAAGTATATGATAAATTGATAACTTCATATTATAGTATATGATATTATAGTATAATTATAATATATGATATTATAATATATGATCATTTACATATATGATACTATAGTATATGTATATAATACAAATTGTAATGAAAATATTAATTATCAATTTAAGGTCTACATCTTTTTAATCATTTAATATTATTATCATTGATTAAATTAATTTACATTACATAAATATATCATAACTTCATAGGAAATCAAATGTATCAAATTAGAAATACTATGGTATATATTATGCACTCATAATGATTTCAAGTTACTTGTTGAACTATTAAATTTTGTTTATGTGAGATTTGAGAATTTCAGACATATTTAATGATGTAATAATAAATTGAAGTGTAATTTATTGAGCTAAGTGAATTGTAGGAATTATAATTGGAGATTTATATGTTAAGTGTGTAAAATGAGCATGAAGCATGAGGACAGATCGATCTGGGAGAAGGAGAGATCGATCTGGTGAGTTAAAAATGACGAGGAAGGGGAAATTTGAAGAGCAGATCGATCTCCAATGGAAGAGATCGATCTCCAAATGAATCTGTTTGAGAGAAGATCGATCTCATGAGGAGGAGATCGATCTCCAAATGCTTCTGTTTGGGGAGAAGATCGATCTCCTTAGGAGCAGATCGATCTCATAAAGCCATAAAGAGATCGATCTCACCCTTCGACAGATCGATCTCCTAGGCATAAAATTGCCCAGATCGTCCCCAAATTTCAAACACAGATCGATCTCATCAAGAGGCAGATCGATCTCCTACCTCCAGTCTATATAAGGAACCGTGTTTTCTCCTGAAATCTCACTTTCTCTCTCTTCCAAACCTCCATTTTTCCGAAAACCTAGTTTCTCACTCCTCCAAATCACCCATTTCCGGTCGAATCAGCTATTGTGGAAAGAAGGAAAGTTGTTCCTCATCAAAGGGAGAACAACATACTTGGAAATCGAAGGACAAATCGGATCGAGGCGTGAGTTGTGCGTCTCACAAGCTTTGGGTAATTTCTAAACCTCGATCTTGATATTTGAGCTGATTTTGATGTTATTGGTGGTTGTAATCGTGTTGAAATAGTTGAGGAATGATTAGGGATTGATGAGATTGTAATGTAGTGGGATTAATGTTGATATTTGGAAATTGTGGCAATTTTGAGGATTGTGCTATAAACGGAAATATAGACAAGGTGGTAAATTAGCTTAGATAATTGGTATTAGAGATATCGAACGTTGAGGTATTGAGAATGAGGTTGTAGTTTAGGGTTGAGTTACGAGAATCAAGGGATTTGAGGTGTTATGAGCAATTATGCTCGATTTTGAGAATTGAGGTTTATGTGATGTTGAGTATTGATGTTTTTAACATCGTTTGGACAGCTCGGGAGTTCCAGAGTGGAATGCGAGGCTAGTCCGTGATACGAGAGAACGATTGCACTATACGAGGTGCAAAGAGGTAAGGGAAATCTAAACCATTTGTGTATGTGATTTGTAAACTGTTATAGCATGATTTATGATTTATAAACAAGCATGTTGAGAGTTTTGTGTTGAGATTTGAACTGCACACGATTTTATAGCCGGTTGGAGCCCAATGTTTTATGAGTTTATAACTGGGCTCTACGTTAAGGCAATATTGTGATTTGAGAAATGTGTGCGTGTGCTTGCCGGTTGGAACTCGGTTTTACTACGTTTTGTGTTGAGTACAAAACGATTTCAAATGAGTTTTATGAGAGAAAATCATTACGAGTTCTACGTGAAGGCAAACCTGTCTTATGTGATAAGACTTGGGTGTGTAGTTGTGAGTACACACCGGGCATTGCTCTGGTAGCATGTAAGCCCGAATTCTTCTCCGTTCTGGTAACGTTGAGAAACCCCATTGGTGGCTGTGCCACGTATACCCCATCGGTGGCTGTGCCACGTATACCCCATTGGTGGCTGTGCCACGTTGAGAAACCCATTGGTGGCTGTGCCACGTATACCCCATCGGTGGCTGTGCCACGTATACCCCATTGGTGGCTGTGCCACGTTGAGAAAACCCCATTGGTGGCTGTGCCACGTATACCCCATTGGTGGCTGTGCCACGTTGAGAAAACCCCTTTGGTGGCAGTGCCACGTTGAGAAACCCTATTCTGTGGCTATGCCACGTGAGAAAATAATCAGTGGCTTTGCCACGTGTGTTTTGTGGCTATGCCACGTGAGAAAATAATCAGTGGCTTTGCCACGTGTGTTTTGTGGCGATGCCACGAGTGATTTTAAATCAGTGGCTATGCCACGTTATTTGAGAAAGCGTTTAACGCGTATTTTCACATGCTTTGTTTTGCTCTAGAGTGAGCCTTTTTACTTCATGTTTTCACATGACTTGACACATGAGAGTGTCGTTTTGAGTATTGTCATGCTATGGTTTTCAAATGAGTTTCACATACAAATAAATGCTTTGTGATGTGCATTTTGGTTTATGAAATGAGTCCCCCTACCCCCTTTACTGAGCGATTTAGAAGCTCACCCTGTTTTTCTTTCCCCCCAGAGTTCTTCAAGTGAATAAGGACTTCCCTGCGACGTACGGATTAGTGGCTAGTGGAGGATTCGAGCTCCAGGCTACATAATTTGTACTTTGAGGTATATTTATCTTTTCATGTACCCAGACTATTAATGTATTTGCAGACACTTGATGTATGACATTATATGGGATGTATTAGGATTAATTAACTTGGAATTGAGTATTTGTATACGGTACAATATACGTTATATGATGTTGAGATCCTGAGGCATGATAATTATGATGATGTATGACACTGCACAGGAATGCACTCTTAATTGTGAATTAATGAGTAAAAAGTTTTAAATTTGCCCTATTTTCCGCATATTCGGGGCGTGACAGAGTTTTCTTGGTATCAGAGCTTAGGGTGTCTAGTACTGTCAGTGTCGGTTAAGTGAAATAGAATACATCCCAAGTGTCTGTAATAGTCTGGTCATGAACTGAAATTGAGGATTGAGATTTCAATCGATTGTGATATGTACGCGCAGGAGACGAGTTGAGATTGAGAATGAGTAAACGACGAGGTCGTTCGAGGAGGCAGGCAGAGTCCCCTCCACCACCTGTCCCACAACCAGAGAGTCCTAACTCTCGATTTAATCGGATTGAGACCGATGTGAGGCAAGGTTTTGAGCAGATGGCGGCGCTATTCGCGTAACACTTTGGAGTTAATGCCTCGGATACTACCCCTACACCACCACCAGGACCTCCCATACCCCCAGTGCCTCCCGTCACTCAGCCTGAGTACAGAAGTAAGGTTCGACTAAAGGAATTTCTGAAGATGAATCCACCCGCATTTAAGGGAAAGAAGGATCCTACAGAGGCTGAGGAGTGGTTGACGGAGTTGAGAGTTATAATTGATTTACTGGGATGCACCGATGCTGAGAGAGTCGGTATGAGTGCCTATATGCTGAAGGGGAGAGCTCGAGATTGGTGGAGTACTACCCAGGGTATCTTGATGTCCCACCAGGATGTGATTGGTTGGGAAGAGTTCCAGACAGTTTTTAGAACCCAATATGTACCACGAGCCGCCCAGAGAAGGAAACAGGCCGAGTTTTTGAGTTTGGTACAGGGTGACATGTCGGTGGATGACTATGAGAGCCAATTCACCGCACTACTGAGATATGACCCAGAGACCTTCAAGAGTGAAGAGCTCCGCACAGAGAAGTTTGTGTATGGGTTGAAGCTCGTTATTAGAGATAGACTGATGGGGCTATGTATTACCGAGTTTGGAGATGCTCTGAGATGAGCACAAGAGGTTGAAAGAGGGATTGAGATGGTACAATCCCAGAATGAGCTCAGAGCAGTGAATAGAGATAAGGGCAAGAGGCCAGCACTTTTCCAGTCAGAGGCTCGGAGAGGTTCCTTCAGAAGAGGAAGGATTGAGGTGCAGAAGGACAGATTGGAGAGACCCAGAGCCTATCCTATTATCAAGGAGGCCCCTCGATATGTCAGGCTGGAGATGAGGATTTGTAGAGATTGTGGCCGATCGCATGAGGGAAGTTATACTGGGTCGATCCATGGATGTTTCAGATGTGGTGACATGGGTCACAGAGTGAAAGACTGTCCCCAACCTCAGATACCACATGCTCCGGAGCCCACTAGACAACAGCCTCAAAGAGTGGATCCCCGGAGACGGGCCAGAGAAAGGGAAGAAACCTGTGGCACAGGGACGAGTGTTTGCCCTGGATAAGGAGACCGCAGACGCTTCGGCAGAAACTATAAGAGGTACACTCTCTGTCTGTAATTATGAGGCTCATGTGTTGATTGATTCAGGATCCACGCATTCGTTTATTTCTGAGCATTTTGCATGTAGATTAAACTTGAAGTTTGAACCTCTAGAATATATACTACATGTAAATACCCCTATGCGTGAATCCCAGAGAACTGAGTTAATCTGTAGAGGGTGTGAAATTAAGGTGGGAGATAGAGTGATGTTAGCAGATCTAATCATGTTGAGTATACATGGGTTTGATGTAATTCTGGGAATGGATTGGCTGGCGACCAATCGAGTGAGTTTAGACTGCTACACTAAGATTGTAACTTTCTCCCTACCTGAACCTTACAGTGTATGGTTGAGATATTGAGGAAATGTATATATGGAATTCTAGTAAGTCATTTGAGAATTTTAACATTATTTTGGAGATTATTAAATATGATTATTCATGTGAAGGTTATGAGACACTCATCTCAGATGATGAGCGGGAACACCCGAGGATTGAGGATATACCTGTGGTTTGCGAATTTCTGGATGTTTTCCCAGATGAATTGCCAGGTTTACCACCAGAGAGAGAGCTGGAGTTTACCATTGATTTGGTACCGGATACTCAGCCGATCTCTAAACCTCCCTACAGGATGGCATTAGTGGAACTTGAGGAATTGAAGAAGCAACTGCAGGAGTTATTGGATCAAGGGTTTATTAGACCCAGTGTTTCGTCGTAGGGAGCGCCAGTACTATTTGTTAAGAAGAAGGATGGTAGTCTCAGATTATGCGTAGACTACCGGCTGTTGAATAAAGCCACGGTGAAGAATAAATACCCACTACCCAGGATTGATGATCTACTTGATCAGCTGAGAGGGGCATCAGTCTTTTCTAAGATTGATTTGAGATCGGGCTATCACCAATTGAGGATCAAGGAAGAAGATATTCCAAAGATGGCCTTTAGGACAAGGTATGGCCATTACGAATTTCTGGTGATGTCCTTTGGATTGACGAACGCCCCTGCAGCATTCATGAGATTGATGAACGAGGTGTTCAGAGACTATCTGGATAAGTTTGTGATAGTCTTTATCGATGATATCCTGGTGTACTCTCGGTCGTATGAGGAGCATGCACAGCATTTGTGGTTAGTACTTCAGATACTCCGAGATAAGCAATTATACGGAAAGCTTAGTAAGTGTGAGTTTTGGCTGAGCCGGATAGCTTTCCTTGGGCATGTAGTCTCAGAGGAAGGAGTATCAGTGGATCCGAGTAAAATAGCAGCTGTGCTTAATTGGGAAAGACCGAGGACAGTGACTGAGATACGAAGCTTCCTTGGTTTGGCAGGGTATTACAGGAGATTTGTGGAAGAATTCTCGAGGATTGCCGCTCCTTTGACTAAGCTCACCCGTAAGGAGACTCCGTTCATATGGACTGATCAATGTGAGCTCAGTTTTCAAGAGTTAAAGAGGAGATTGACAGCGGCACCTGTGTTAACTATTCCCGAGGGATCAGGAGGATTCTCGGTGTATAGTGAAGCATCTCACCAAGGATTGGGGTGTGTGCTTATGCAGCACGGAAGAGTGGTCGCATATGGATCGCGACAACTGAAAGACCATGAGCGGAATTATCCCACGCATGATTTGGAGTTAGCCGCTGTGATATTTGCTTTGAAGATCTGGCGACATTACTTATATGGGGAAAGATTTCAGATCTTCACTAATCACAAGAGTTTGAGATATCTCTTTGATCAGAAAGAGTTAAACATGAGACAAAGGAGATGGATGGAACTCCTTAAGGATTATGACTGCGAGATTCTTTATCATCCGGGTAAGGCGAATGTGGTTGCTGATGCCCTGAGCAGGAAGAGTATGATATCTGCTATGATGATCAGGGAATGGGATTTGTTAAAGCAGTTCGCCGAACTTCGGATCAAAGTTAAAGAGGTAGAGACTGGATTTTTGGCTAGCTTGCGGATGGAGCCCAGGATCATGGATCAGATTAGAACTGGGCAGCGCAGTGATCAGAGATTGATAGATATGGTTAGCCAAGCTGAGCAGAGTTCACAGTCGGATCTCACCATCAATGAGGATGGATTGTTGAGATTCAGAGGACGGATTTGTGTACCGGATGATGATACCCTAAAGAGACAGATACTGAGAGAATCCCACTGCTCGCGATACACCATGCACCCAGGGAGTACTAAGATGTACCGAGACTTGAGAAAGGTGTATTGGTGGAGTGGTATGAAGCGAGACGTGGCAGAGTATGTGGCCAGGTGTTTAGTATGCCAGCAAGTGAAAGCTGAGCATTGAAAGCCCGGAGGACTACTACAGCCCTTACCTGTACCTACATGGAAATGGGAGCATGTCACTATGGACTTTATTATGGGTTTACCGAGGACCCGGAGAGGTCGTGACGCGATATGGGTCATTGTGGATAGATTGACCAAGAGTGCCCACTTCCTTGCCATCAAGAGCACAGATACTGTGGATGCCTTAGCTGAGCTATATGTCAGCGAGATAGCTAGATTACATGGGGCTCCAGTGAGTATTACTTCTGATAGAGATTCCCGATTTACTTCCAGATTCTGGACCCAGTTTCAGGAGTCCATGGGATCTCGATTGAGTTTTAGTACCGCCTATCATCCTCAGACAGATGGTCAGTCAGAGAGGACTATTCAGACCCTGGAGGATATGTTGAGGGCGTGTACGATGGATTTTAAGGGATCATGGGATGATCACCTGCCCCTAGCAGAGTTTGCGTACAATAACAGCTATCATGCGAGTATTGGAATGGCACCTTTTGAGGCTCTATATGGTAGGAGGTGTAGATCCCCTATAGCTTGGGAAGAAGTCGGTGACAGAAAGATAAATGCTCCCGAGCTTGTTGAGCAAGCCGTACAGAGTGTGAAACTCATATGTGAGAGGTTATGGGCTGCACAGAGTAGACAGAAAAGCTACGCGGATGTGCGTAGACGGCCACTTGAGTTTGATGTTGGTGATGCAGTATTTCTGAGAGTATCACCGAGCAAGGGTATCATGCGATTTGGGAAGAAAGGGAAATTGAGTCCTCGATACGTGGGACCATTCGAGATTCTTGAGAGAGTGGGAGAGGTAGCCTACAGATTGGCATTACCCCCACAGATGTCCGGAATACACAATGTTTTTCATGTGTCTATGTTGAGGAAGTACCACCCGGACCCTTCTCATGTCATAGAGTATGACGAGATGGACATTCAAGAGGACATGAGCTACACTGAGGAACCCGTCCGGATTCTCGATAGAAAGGAGAAGGTACTGAGAACCAAGAGCATCCCATTAGTGAAAGTTTTATGGAAACATCACTCAATGGAAGAGGCGACGTGGGAACTAGAGAGTCTCATGAAGGAGAGATACCCCCATCTATTTTGACTAGTTGAGTTGAATTTGGAGGACCAAATTCTTTTTAAGGTGGGGAGGATGTGAGATCTGAGAATTTCAGACATATTTAATGATGTAATAATAAATTGAAGTGTAATTTATTGAGCTAAGTGAATTGTAAGAATTATAATTGGAGATTTATATGTTAAGTGTGTAAAATGAGCATGAAGCATGAGGACAGATCGATCTGGGAGAAGGAGAGATCGATCTGGTGAGTTAAAAATGACGAGGAAGGGGAAATTTGAAGAGCAGATCGATCTCCAATGGAAGAGATCGATCTCCAAATGAATCTGTTTGAGAGAAGATCGATCTCATGAGGAGGAGATCGATCTCCAAATGCTTCTGTTTGGGGAGAAGATCGATCTCCTTAGGAGCAGATCGATCTCATAAAGCCATAAAGAGATCGATCTCACCCTTCGACAGATCGATCTCCTAGGCATAAAATTGCCCAGATCGTCCCCAAATTTCAAACACAGATCGATCTCATCAAGAGGCAGATCGATCTCCTACCTCCAGTCTATATAAGGAACCCGTGTTTTCTCCTGAAATCTCACTTTCTCTCTCTTCCAAACCTCCATTTTTCTGAAAACCTAGTTTCTCACTCCTCCAAATCACCCATTTCCGGCCGAATCAGCTATTGTGGAAAGAAGGAAAGTTGTTCCTCATCAAAGGGAGAACAACATACTTGGAAATCGAAGGACAAATCGGATCGAGGCGTGAGTTGTGCGTCTCACAAGCTTTGGGTAATTTCTAAACCTCGATCTTGATATTTGAGCTGATTTTGATGTTATTTGTGGTTGTAATCGTGTTGAAATAGTTGAGGAATGATTAGGGATTGATGAGATTGTAATGTAGTGGGATTAATGTTGATATTTGGAAATTGTGGCAATTTTGAGGATTGTGCTATAAACGAAAATATAGACAAGGTGGTAAATTAGCTTAGATAATTGGTATTAGAGATATCGAACGTTGAGGTATTGAGAATGAGGTTGTAGTTTAGGGTTGAGTTACGAGAATCAAGGGATTTGAGGTGTTATGAGCAATTATGCTCGATTTTGAGAATTGAGGTTTATGTGATGTTGAGTATTGATGTTTTTAACATCGTTTGGACAGCTCGGGAGTTCCAGAGTGGAATGCGAGGCTAGTCCGTGATACGGGGGAACGATTGCACTATACGAGGTGCAAAGAGGTAAGGGAAATCTAAACCATTTGTGTATGTGATTTGTAAACTGTTATAGCATGATTTATGATTTATAAACAAGCATGTTGAGAGTTTTGTGTTGAGATTTGAACTGCACACGATTTTATAGCCGGTTGGAGCCCAATGTTTTATGAGTTTATAACTGGGCTCTACGTTAAGGCAATATTGTGATTTGAGAAATGTGTGCGTGTGCTTGCCGGTTGGAACTCGGTTTTACTATGTTTTGTGTTGAGTACAAAACGATTTCAAATGAGTTTTATGAGAGAAAATCATTACGAGTTCTACGTGAAGGCAAACCTGTCTTATGTGATAAGACTTGGGTGTGTAGTTGTGAGTACACACCGGGCATTGCTCTGGTAGCATGTAAGCCCGAATTCTTCTCCGTTCTGGTAACGTTGAGAAACCCCATTGGTGGCTGTGCCACGTATACCCCATCGGTGGCTGTGCCACGTATACCCCATTGGTGGCTGTGCCATGTTGAGAAACCCATTGGTGGCTGTGCCACGTATACCCCATCGGTGGCTGTGCCACGTATACCCCATTGGTGGCTGTGCCACGTTGAGAAAACCCCATTGGTGGCTGTGCCACGTTGAGAAAACCCCTTTGGTGGCAGTGCCACGTTGAGAAACCCTATTCTGTGGCTATGCCACGTGAGAAAATAATCAGTGGCTTTGCCACGTGTGTTTTGTGGCTATGCCACGTGAGAAAATAATCAGTGGCTTTGCCACGTGTGTTTTGTGGCGATGCCACGAGTGATTTTAAATCAGTGGCTATGCCACGTTATTTGAGAAAGCGTTTAACGCGTATTTTCACATGCTTTGTTTTGCTCTAGAGTGAGCCTTTTTACTTCATGTTTTCACATGACTTGACACATGAGAGTGTCGTTTTGAGTATTGTCATGCTATGGTTTTCAAATGAGTTTCACATACAAATAAATGCTTTGTGATGTGCATTTTGGTTTATGAAATGAGTCCCCCTACCCCCTTTACTGAGCGATTTAGAAGCTCACCCTGTTTTTCTTTCCCCCCAGAGTTCTTCAAGTGAATAAGGACTTCCCTGCGACGTACGGATTAGTGGCTAGTGGAGGATTCGAGCTCCAGGCTACATAATTTGTACTTTGAGGTATATTTATCTTTTCATGTACCCAGACTATTAATGTATTTGCAGACACTTGATGTATGACATTATATGGGATGTATTAGGATTAATTAACTTGGAATTGAGTATTTGTATACGGTACAATATACGTTATATGATGTTGAGATCCTGAGGCATGATAATTATGATGATGTATGACACTGCACAGGAATGCACTCTTAATTGTGAATTAATGAGTAAAAAGTTTTAAATTTGCCCTATTTTTCGCATATTCGGGGCGTGACAGTTTAATTAGGATGGAAAATGTATGTTTTTATTAAATTTTATGTTTTTGATTTTTGATGTTAGAATAATTTTTCTTTATAGTCGGGTTTCAGGTTCGGGTTATTAAACGGGTTGTCCAAATATAAATTGAATAATCGGGTAATTACACGTGTTCGGGTATTTAACGAGTAGTGCAAAATTTATTAGGGTAGGGTTCGGGTAATTGTTTCAAAAATTAATCGGGTAATTATAGGGTTCGGGTTTTGTAATTATTAATCGGGTTCGGAGTCGGGTAGTCCAAAATTAACGGGTACCCGCCCCGTTTAAATCCCTAGCCTTCCCCTCTTCGATTCGCCGGCGTCCGGCGTCGATGGGGGGCGTTCTCGGTAGCTGGATGATCGTAAGGTTTTGCTCTTCCTTTTTCGACCGTTCGCTGGCCGCGGGGTCGCCGGATTGGTGGCCGTCCGACGAGTTCTCCCTTTCATCGATTTGGGCTCGCGATTTCTCTCTCTCCCCGATAATTTCAATCCGTTTTCTGTTTTTCAATTTCTTTTTTTATAATTATTTTTATTATTATTTTATTCTTAAAATAATAATAAAAATCCTAAAATATCTCAAAAATATCTCAAAAATTCATATTAAATTCATTCAGTCCGTAAATGAATTTATCAGTCCGATTTTACATTTTCGGTATATTTTTCTCCTATTTTCGGGCTCGATTTTTTCAAGGCGAAAATTCCAAAAATATTAAATAAATTCGTATCATTATCAATTGAACTCGAAATTCAATATTTTCTTCGATTTTGATCAAGAGTCCTCAATTTCATATTTTTAATGAAATTTTTTCATCAGATTTATACCGAATTTCAATCATTTGACCGTTTTACCCCTGCACTCATTCGGGAATCAACTTAACCCTTATCTCGCTGTTATGTAGCTTACATGCATTTTTAATTCTTTAATAGTCGATCGCATGATAGTAAATACTCTTTTTATGATTCAACTATGAAATATAATGTTCGTACACCTAGGAATAATAAGGTACAAGCTACATACGTAAATCGAAAACACGGGTCTGACAATCCTCCCCAACTAAAAGAATTTGGTCCTCCAAATTAGAACCAAATCAATCATCAAACAATTGGGGGTGCTTCTCTCGCATCAAGCTCTCTCACTCCCAAGTAGCCTCCTCGGAAGTGTGATGCTGCCATAAAACCTTCACTAACCCGATAATCTTCGACCTCAAAACCTTCTCTTTCCTATCCAGTATTCGAATCGGCCTCTCAACATAAGACATGTCCTCACTGAGCTCCAATGGCTCATAACTAATCACATGCACTGGATCCAAGTGATACTTCCGAAGCATCGAAATGTGGAAGACGTTATGCACGCCTGACAAATCTGGTGGCAATGCCAACCTTTAGGCCTTATCTCCCACTCGATCAAGTATCTCAAAGGGTCCAATGTAGCGAGGATTCAGCTTACCCCTCTTCCCAAACCTCGCTATACCCTTGGAAGGAGAAACCTTCAGAAACTCGGACTCACCAATTGCGAACTCAAGTGGCCTATGTCTCCTATTAGCATAACTCTTCTGTTGACTCTGAGCTGTCTTCAATCTCTCAACTATCAACCGGACATCCTTAAAAGCCTATGTAACCATATCAAGAGCAAAAATCTTTCGGTCACCTAGTTCTTCCCATCCACTAGGGAAACGACATCTACGGCCATACAAGGCCTCATACGGTGCCATCCCGATACTCAAATGATAACTGTTGTTGTAGGCGAACTCGACAAGTGGCAAATGATCATCCCAGGAGCCTTTAAAGTCTAGCTCACATGCTCTCAACATGTCCTCCAGAGTCTGTATCGTCCTCTCTGACTGACCATCTATCTGAGGATGGAAAGTTATGTTCAAACTCAACTGGGTTCCCATGGCTTCCTGAAAATGTTCCCAAAAGTGAGAAGTGAAGCGGGAATCCCTATCCGATACAATGCTCACTGGAACACCATGCAACCTCACTACCACGCGTATATACAATCCTGCCAATGTACTCAGAGTATCAGTAGCTCTCATAGCTAGGAAGTGGGCTGACTTTGTCAGTCTATCAACGATCACCCATATAGCATCGTGATTCCTCTGGGTCCTCGGTAAACCCATCACGAAATTCATAGTGTTATGCTTCCATTTCCATGTCGGTATAGGTAGAGGCTGCAATAATCCTGCAGGTTTCTGATGCTCTACCTTCACCTGCTGACATATAAGACATCTCACTATAAAATCCGTGACATCTCTCTTCATACCTGACCACCAGTACACCTTCCGAAAGTTCTGATACATCTTGCCACTCCCCGGATGTAACGTGTACCTCGATGAATGTGCTTCTGGCAATATCAATCTCCTAAGCTCTGGGTCCTCGGGAACACATAATCTACCTCTGAACCTCAGTAATCCATCAGGACTCAACTCAAAATCTATCACTGTGTCCCGCTGCATCTGACCAATCACATCGATGCACTGCAGATCTGTCTGCTGAGCCTATCTGATCCTGTCCAACAGATCTGGCTCTAAGCGTAGACTCGCAATCATACAATTCGCATCTCTGTCCAAGGCATAAGTCCCAAACTGAGGCTAACAAACTGCTCTAGCAGCTCGTGCTCCCTGACCATCATATACGATACCATCCCAAGGCTATTCCTACTCAAAGCATCTGCTATAACATTAGCCTTACCCGGATAATAAAGTATCTCACAATCATAATCCTTCAGAAGCTCTAGCCATCTTCTCTGTCTCATGTTCAGCTCCTTCTATGAGAACAGGTACTTGAGGCTCATGTGGTCGATAAAAATCTGAAACTTCTCGCCATACAAGTAGTGGCACCATACCTTCAACGTAAACACTACTGCTGCCAACTCTAAATCGTGGGTCGAATAGTTCTTCTCATGGTCTTTCAACTGTCTGGATCCATAAGCAGCTACCCTCCCATCCTGTATCAATACACAGCCCAGTCCATGATGCGAAGCATCAATATATACTGAAAATCCTCTTGAGCTGGTAGGAATAGTAAGAATCGGAGCGGTGGTCAATCGACTCTTCAGTTCCTGAAAACTCCTCTCACAATCCTCGTCTCACTCGAATGCAACACTCTTACGAGTGAGACACGTCAACGGAGCAGCCAACTTCAAAAATCCCTCAATGAATCTCTGATAGTACCCTGCTAAACCCAAAAAACTCCTCATCTCGGTAACTGTTCTCAGCTGTTCCCACTAAACTACAGCCTCAATCTTGGATGGATCTACTGATACACCATCCCTTGACACTACATGTCCCAAAAATGAGATCTCTGTCAACCAAAAATCACATTTGCTGAGTTTAGCATACAACTGCTGCTCTCGTAGAGTCTGCAATACGATCCTGAGGTGCTGCTCATGCTCCTCCCCGGATCTCGAATACACCAATATGTCATCGATGAAAATGATAACAAACTGATCTAGATATGGCTTGAACACATCGTTCATCAAAGCCATAAAAGCTGCGGAAGCATTCGTCAGTCCAAATGGCATAACTAGGAACTCATAGTGACCATATCGGGTCCTAAATGCCGTTTTGGGTACATCTCCACTCTGAACTCTCAACTGATGATACCCAGACCTCAGATCAATCTTAGAAAAGTCCTGCGCTCCCTGAAGCTGATACAATAAATCGTCAATGCGTGGAAGGGGATATCTATTCTTGATGGTAGCCTTATTTAACAATCTGTAGTCTATACATAATCGGAGGCTTCCATCCTTCTTCCTCACAAACAAAATCGGTGCTCCCCACGGTGAAACACTCGGTCGAATGAAACCCCTATCCAACAGCTCCTACAACTGTCTCTTGAGCTCCTCCAGCTCAACTAAGGTCATGCGATACGGTGGTCTCGAAATAGGCTCAGTACCAGGCACCAAATCTATACAGAACTCTATCTCTCTGTCTGGTGGTAACCTTGGCAACTCATCCGAAAAAACATCTGGGTACTCACTGACCACAGGAATATCTACCAACTCCGGATGTACCATATCGGTATCCACCACGTACGCAATGAAACCTCTAATCACATTCGTACAAGCATCAGTTGTGTCCTGGTTCAAGGCATGTACTTGCCCTCGACCCATCACCTGCTTCCCCTTCTCCTCTGCCGTCGCTCTCCCTCTCTGAGTAGACACACCAGCTGGAGCTCTATCAGGCTCCCTGCCCTTTTGTGGGGCAATCTCAAATGTCTCTGGGCAATCTCTAGCAATATGCCCCTATTTCTCACATCAAAAACACACAACAGGGCTCAACGGACAAGGTTTACGGCCATGATGTCTATCATATCTACTGCACTGATCAGTAGTAGGCCTCGATCCTCCAATCATAATGCCCTTCATCGGAGCTGTGGCCGGGTATGTAAGAGGTCTAACTGGTCGCTCTCGCACTTCCTCTATCCGTGGTCCCTTACCGAAGAGTCTCCTCTCTCCTCGATAACTAAACCCTCTATCTCTAGCCAGCCTCTTCCTCTCTCTATCTCGGCTCTGACTAAACTTTCCAAACTTAGAGGAATACCTCTCATAGTCCTGCTCACAAAGCTGTGCTCTGCACACTGCCTCATCATACGTACCAATATCAAATGGTACCAATCTAGACCGTAACACCGGTCTCAATCCGTCAACAAATCTGTGGACCTTTTTAGTCTCGCTGTACATGGTATCGAGATCATATCTCCCCAGGGCCAAAAATCTAGTCTCGTACTCATCCACTGTGAGACTCCCCTGGCTCAATCCTAAAAACTCAGCCTACAGTCTACGCTGCGCAGTATCAGGAACAAACTGCCTCCTGAAGGCCTCTAGAAACATCTCCCAACTAATCTCAGCATGTCGGGCTCTCAATATCGGCCTGGTAGACTTCCACCAATGCTCTGCCATTCCCTTCAGTAGGAACGCAGCAAATGTGACACTCTCTGAAGTCGTACAATAAAAAAAGTCGTACAACTTCTCCATCTTGCTAATCCACTCCTCAGCAATGGTTGGGTCCTTGACCCCTCAAAAAGATGGAGGTCCAAGCTTCTGGAACTATCGCAATCGATCCAAATCACACCCATATCTCAATCCACTACTACCTTGAACTTGTGGGAGTGTAGGAGTATCAGTAGTCTGTGGCCTCTGTATACGATGCGCAGGTGTATCAGGTGCAACTGCCTCCCCTGTCGCAGTCTCTGCATCCTGCCTCTGTCTACCTAGTAAAGTCTGTGCCAACAGCCCTATTATCACCTCCAGGCTACGCTCTATCCTCGTGAAGCGTGCCTCAATACTCTCTGGTACCTCAATGGGACTCTACGTCACCAAGTCAGATAAAGACTCATCTTCGATCTCAGGCCTATCTATAGAGCCTCTAGCCCTACCTCTCGCCCCTCTACTATGGCTGGTATTAGCCATAATGGCTCAATTCCTGCATTCACAAACATTAATTTGTCCAACTCCCATCTTGTATACACAATTATAACTGAACCAAACACAGTGATATGGGGATGTACATTTTCCTAATTACTAATGCCTAGACATATCAGACCAACTACGCTCTGATATCATTCTGTCACGCCCTCCTCTCACATGCGACTTACCAAAAACCACAATAAATTTTTCACTTTTTACTTACATTTATCTCCTCAACAGTTGGGCAGTGAATAGACATCAGTCCTCTCATCTATACATATCTTACCATTCTTTCACGTATCATACATACATGATATTCATATCATAAGTAAATTTATATACTTAATAAAATTACATCATTACATTTACATCCCCAACATTAAAACCGTATACATCACAGTGTGTATACATTGTTCAGATACAAGAGAGTACGCATGTGTATACCTTTTGCTAAATGGGGAGTGGCAGCGGTTCGAAGGAATGCAATACCCTAGCCGACTCGATCTACTGACGAGAATCTATAGAGATGGTGGAAAATGAATGGGATGAGCTATCAACGCGCTCAGTAAGGAAATCAGGCAAGCAAGTAGACATCCATACTATCTATTGAAAATAGTGTTTTTCCTTTCCTTCTCTCAATTTAAAAGCATGGTTAAAATGTATATATATAGTACAGATTCAAAATCTCATGTACTAAACACATGCTGGTTTATAAATCAGAGGCGTTCATGCAAAATAGTGCATATTTAATCATTTAAGAATGCCTTTATATAAAATATGCCATTTACTTTCAAAACACAGTAAATATGGCATTTCTCATCACAACACAAACAAATTGGGTTCCGACCCATCCCTCAAGTCTACCCGTATCATAAATCACATGTGATATATCATGCGAGACTCAGTGGCTAAATGCAATATCTCCAGACTATGGCCATATCCTAACATGGTGAAATCTCAGGCAATACAGTACTCAGTGTGCGGGTTATCACTACTGTAATGGGAGGGGGGTCAGTCCATCACAACCGCCAACTATCAACAACTCTCCTCCACAACTCCACAACAAAACACGGTACAGTGTACTCCATACCACACGCACGGTACAACGTACACCGTGGACCCTACATCATGGTCGAGGTGCCTGCCATAGGTCTTAGCCTCTCATACCATGGAAATACATCATAGTGGGGTGCCTGCCATAGGTCTTAGCCCTCATACTATGGAATAAATGTCACGTCTCTAAATCCACATGAGAACATCTCAACAATGTGACACTCGGTCTACACGGAGAAAATCATCACGATTTTTCTTACATGTCTATATATCACGTAAAATACAGTGCGTGTCTTGAGTGTGACTCACAGTCAACGCTCCACCTCAAAACACTGTATATGCATGTCAAAATATCAACACTAGTGCGAGTAAACCTCCAGCACTAGGTCATGCATAGTTGTCATTCAAATCAAGTACGAGCAAATCGCTCAAGTACTATGTCATGTACAAATCATGAAGAATCGAGTACAAGCAACGCTCCAGCACTCTGTCATGCATCTCATGTAAAACTCGAGTATGCGCTAATCGCTCAAGCACTCTATCATGCACAAATCACATAAAACTGAGTACGAGCAATGCTCCAGTACTCTATCATGCATGTCAATTAAATGTAGTGCGAGTAAACCTCCAGCACTAATGTATGTGAAAAACATTTGAAATCAAGTGCGAGCTGTGATCCAGCATGATTGTTTCCACATAATTCTGTAGATGGCTCTTAAAAAACAGGGATGTTTAAAATCACTAAAATCAGCACTATAAAGTGTGCTTAGTTTACATCAACCTTAAAGCATTAGCCCATCCACCTACTCTTCTACTACACAGCAGTAAAAATCACTCAAAACATCATTTCCATGCTCTTTGAAACTTTTCCCAATATTTCACTTTTTGCCTAACTAGGGGCAAAATCGTAATTTTCCCATATCGGGTCCCTATAATTATTATAGGTTCTCTCTGACCCTCAAACAAATTCAGTGAATGTAAAATCCAAAGAAAATATGCACAGATATCTCTAGCTACTTGTAAGAGTCCCCACCTCGGATCACGTAGTGTGACCTCTCATCCTCTGTGCTATCCAAACCTCGCAGTCCGGTCACTCTCAATATGACTCTGGAGCTGCATTTAACCATTCACTGGATTAATTCCATGTTTCCTACTGTATTACACATTTAATACTGTTCATTTCACTTAAATGGGCCCGTTTACTCTTAATGGGCCTTAAACATTTTAATTGGGCCTTAATCAGTATTAAGCCCGTTTATCAGGGTCTATTGACTTATTGGGCCTATCAATACACATTGGGCTTTATTCCAATCTCTTTGGATAGCCCGAATAATATTTATGACATTTATTTCAAAATTTCGAATATAATTCACTAATTCTGAAATTTAATCCGAAATACGTAAATCAAATCTTAAATACGCATAAATCACATAAATTGTCATAAATGAGCTTTACTTACCCGAGATTGTGCGATAGTACGCGAATCGGAGTTCGATCAGGCTCTCGTTCAGAATTAATCGTCAAACTGCACAATTTCGTATATTTAACTTCGGGTCAATTTTCGATTAAATATAATTTAAATAAATTTATCGAAATTCAAATCGGTCACTTTTGACCTCGTATCGACTTACCCAAAGTCCGGTGAAATCCCAAAAATTTTCCTTTTTCTTTTTCTTTCTTTTTCCTCTTTTTCCCCATTTCTCCTTGGTTGAATCGGTCCGGTCCGGTTCAGTTTAAAAGGTTCTCCCCTGAACCGCCAACCGGTTCAGGGATGTTTTGGCCTTACCGACGTCGTCCGGCCAGTTCTCCGGGTGCCACTGCAACCGTTCGGTCCACCACAGCCTGGGGATCGTTCGGCTGGGCTCGATCGGACCCTAGAACCGTCGGTGGCCGTCAGAGTCCTCCTTTTCTTCAGCGGCCTTCCCCTCTTCGATTCGCCTGCGTCCGATGTTGATGGGGGGCGTTCTCGGTAGCTGGATGATCGCAAGGTTCTACTCTTCCTTTTCCGATCGTTCACTGGCCGCGAGGTCGCCGGATTGGTGGCCGTTCGACGAGTTCTCCCTTTTGTCGGTCTGGGCTTGCGATTTCTCTCTCTCCCGATAATTACAATCCGTTTTCTATTTTTTAATTTCTTTTTTTATAATATATTTTTATTATTATTTTATTCTTAAAATAATAATAAGAATCCCAAAATATCCCAAAAATTCATATTAAATTCATTTAGTCCGTAAATGAATTTATCAGTCCGATTTTACCTTTTCGGTATATTTTTTTCCTATTTTCGGGCTCATTTTTTCGAGGTGAAAATTCCAAAAATATTAAATAAATTCGTATCTTTATCGATTGAACTCGAAATTCAATATTTTCTTTGATTTTGATCAAGAGTTCTCAATTTCATATTTTTAATGAAATTTTTTCATCGAATTTATACCGAATTTTAATCATTTGACCGTTTTACCCCTGCACTCGTTCGGGAATCAACTTAACCCTTATCTTGCTGTTATGTTGCTTACATGCATTTTTAATTCTTTAATAGTCGATCGCATGATAGTAAATACTCTTTTTATGATCCAACTATGAAATATAACGTTCGTACACATATGATCATAAGGTACAAGCTACATACGTTAATCAAAAACACGGGTCTGACATCCAGAGACTGGATTGAGGATAAATTGGACTGGACGGGCTTTCAGTGGTGGAACTTGTACTACACTCGACGTGATTCGAGGTAAGGGGGTTTTTGTAAGTGCCTAGAGGTAGCTATACGTATTTTGAGGGGATTTTTAGGGCATGAATTTCTCTAAGCTATCTAATAATGCAATAAGAATTTTTTAGAAAGGTTCCGAAAATAAGCGAAGAAAAGATAATTTTACCTTGGTAGAGAATTTTATGAAAAAGGGTAGTAAGGATCCTAAAATGCATAGATTTTCATGATTTTGATGTTTGTATCATGATTTAATGCTTTGATATGAATGAAACAAGGATAGGTTGGCTATTGCTTTCTGTGGTTGATTGAAATAGCACGGATTATGTGCTAAGTTGTGTTTTTGAAATTACTTTATTTAAACTGGAGCCACCTATCATATTTGTGTGAGTACAAATAGTGCTGGAGCCTAGCTCGCACTAGATTTTGATGTTTTGACTCATGCTGATAGTGTTAGAGCCCTGCTCGCACTACTTTTTACCGATAACATGCATGAAAGTCGTATTGGAGCCTTGCTCGTACGTGATTTTATATTGATTTACTATGCATGGAAGTCGTACTGGAGCGTTGCTCATGCAAGGATTTTATATGCATTATAGAAAATCGTGCTAATACTTTGTTCTCATGAGATGTTGGATATCATGACATGCATAAGTCGTGCTGAAGCCTCCTGTAGACTGTGTCACAGTGAAATGATATATCGTAGGCGTATTTTGAGACATGAGATGGTTACCGACATAGTATAGGGCAGCTAAGACCTATGGCAAGCACCCCCGAACCATGATGTCGGCTAAGTTCTATGGCAGGCACCCCAGACAGTTATATAGGCTAAGTCTTATGGCAGACACCCTAGACAATGATGTGGGCTAAGACCTATGGCAAGCACCCCAAACCATGTGGGTCCACGAAGTACATTGTACCGTGTATGTCACGCAGAGTACGTTGTACCGTGTAGTCTTGATGACTAGTTGGTTGAGTTATTGCACGAGTAGGGTTGACCTCACCTATTATTACAGTTGTGATGCCCCACACACCGGGATCCTCGTAGCCTGGGATCACGTGGATTTATCTATGGCTATTGTTCCCAATTTATCTCCGTAATGTAACCTACATGCCTCACGTGATATTATGTTATGTTGATAGACCCCGGATAGACCCGAAGGAGGGGTGACACCCGTGATTATGTTTTTAAAAAAATGTGGTTTTGCACAAGATATTCCTAAAGGGCGGGATTAGCTTTGATTTAAATGATTTATGATGGAATCTATGATTTGTGATGAGTTTTGTTATGATGAGCATGATATGTTTTACATGATGATTTTTCATGTGTTATCATGCCTGATTTTATGAGTTTTCATATATTCTATACATATTCAAGTGGCATGGTTTATTTTAGCTCATGCTCCAGACCTAAATGATTTTATATCATAACATTATAAGCATGTAGATAGTGTAGTTGTCTACCTGGTTATATTATTTCCTTACTGAGCAAGTTGTGCTCACCCTTTCACTTTCTATCTCTACAGAGCATCCATAGTGGTTAAGATTGAGCAGAGACTTGTACTCCTAGTGTCCGCTGCTGCCCATCGCTGAGAGGTATACACATTAATATCATTTTGTATCTAAACAAGTATAGCACAACAATACTTTTGAAAATGTAAATTTGGGGGATGTTAATATTTGTAGACACGTACGAAATATTAAGTTATAGTGCAAGTGGTTTAAGTGTTTACAATTAATATATGTAAATGTTAAATGATATGGCATGTGGTAAGAGGTAACTAACTCAAGGTCATAGCTCAACTAGTTGGTGTTAAAATTGTCACGGCGGGGAAAGTTTAATGTATAAAGTAAAAACTTTTGTAGAGATTTTTGGATGAAAGGGGGTCGTGACATGCATAATCTTCAAAATTTTCCACGATACGTCAAGTAATGATTTTAATGTTCGAAAATCATCATGAGTGTCACGAACCTTTTTACTCATTTCATCTAAAAATCACTGTAGATTTTTTGCTTTATTCGTTAACTTACCCGGTCGTGAACAACCCTAACAAATATAGTTGGGCTATGAGCCAATAATAATCATCATTCACCATCCATTTTCCAATTAATCAAAAGCAATTTCATACATTTAAAAGTTAAGTCGCATACTTATACATGACATGTTTGCTAACATATACATCCCCCATATTACAATTCAAAATGATTACTGTGTCTTTACATGTTTAGATACAAAAAGAATTCTTGTGTGTATAGCTCTAGGCGATGGAGAGCAGTGGATACCAAAATATAACACCTCAATCCTTCACGAGGCTACTGTGCGCTCTCTGTAGAGAGGGGAAAATGAAGGGGTGAGCAACCACACGCTCAGTAAGGCAATAATGCAAGCATGGTAGATAACTACACTATCTACATGCTGATAATGTCATGGCATAAATCATTTATATTTAGAACATGAGGAAATAATAAAACTATGCCACATGCATATACATATATCCTGTACTGAAAAACATGGAAAATAAGCATGTAACATGAAAAATCATCATGTGAAAACCTCTCATCCTCATTATAATAAACGTTTATCAACTTCATCTCAAATCACAAAGTTTATCATAAATCATTCTCTCAAAGCGAAACACCTTGTCAAAACATTAGCAAAACCCATCAAAACAATGCATCATTCCTTCAAAACATACCACAAGGTTCGACCCCTCCCTCGGGTTTACCCTGGACAACACAAATAATCATTGCTATCAAAAACCATGTGATATCATGTGAGACAGGTGGTCATGGTAAACTAAGGACTATGTTGGCCAACTATGTCATAATCATCCCAAACCACACGGATCCCGGTGTGCAGGGCATCATGCTGGAACGAAGGTGGGTTAGTCCTACGCCAGACTTTTAAATCATCATCACAACCAAGCAGTATAGCATACTCCATGTGATCTATATGGTACAACGTACTCCGCGAACCCATATCATGGTTGGGGTGCCTGCTGTAGGTCTTATCTACCCTATGCCATGCATAACCTACTCTACCACGCCCTTCTCCCATACATGACCTTACCAAAAAGCACAATAAATTTTTCACTTTTTACTTACCTTTCTCTCCTCAACAGTTGGGCTGTGATTAGGCTTTAGTCTCCTCATCCATACATATCTTACCATTCTTTCACGTATCATACATACATGACATTCATATCATAAGTAAATTCATATACTTAAATATAATTACATCCCACATTATTAAAAACGTGTACATCACTGTGTGTATACATTGTTCAGATACAAGAGAGTACGCATGTGTATACCTTTCACTAGATAGGGAGTGGCAGCGGACAAAAGGAATACAATACCCTGGCCGACTCGATCTACTGCTGAGAATCTGTAGAAATGGGGGAAAATGAATGGGATAAGCTATCAACGCGCTCAGTAAGGAAATCAGGCAAGCAAGTAGAAATCCATACTACCTACTGAAAATAGTGCTTTACCTTTCCTTCTCTCAATTCAGAAGCATGTTTCAAAATATATATAATACAGTACAGATTTAAAATCCCGTGTACTAAACACATGCTGGTTTACCAATCAGAGGCATTCATGCAAAATAGTGCATATTTAATCATTTAAGAATGTCTTTATATAAAATATGTCATTTACATTCAAAACACAGTAAATATGGCATTTCTCATCACAACACAAACAAATCAATCGAGTTCCGACCCATCCCAACTGCAAAATTTTGTATATTTAATTTTCGGGTTAACTTTCGATCAAATATACTTTAAATAAATTTATCAAAAATCAAATCGGTCACTTTTGACCTCGTATCGACTTACCCGAAGTCCAGTGAAATCTCAAAAATTTTCCTTTTTCTTTTTCTTTCTTTTTTCTTCTTTTTTTCCCTTTTCTCCTTGGCTGAACCGGTCCTATCTAGTCCGATTCAGCGCAGAAGCTTCTTCACTGAACCGTCGACCGGTTCAAGGCTTCTTTGGTCGTGCCAGCATCGTCCGGTCGGTTCTCGAAGTGCCGCTGCTGCTGTTCAGTACACCTCAGCCTGGGGACCTCTCGGCTGGCCTCGATCGGGACCAATCACCGTCGGTGGCCGTCGGATTTCACTTCTCTTCTCCGCGCCTTTAACCTCGCTGATCTGTCTTTTTTGACACTGGTGGAGAGCGTTTGCATTGGAAGGGAGGTCGCACGATGTCCATCTTCCTTTTTCGGCCGCTTTCCTGGCCATGGGTTCATTGGTGCTCGCCGTCCGGTCCTCTTCTTCCTCGGCTTGCTTTTGTCGGTTTGGGTTCGCGGGTTTCATTTCTCTCTCTCCGCATTTCAATCCAATTTTCTAATTTTTTTCTTTTTCTTTTTTTAATATTTATAAATGATTTTAATATTATTTTAATCCTTAAAATAATATTAAAAATTCCCAAAATATCTAAAAAATTATATTAAATTCATTTAATCCATAAATGAATTTATCAGTCCGATTTTACCTTTTTAGTATATTATTTCACTATTTTTGAGCTCCTTTTTTGAGGTAAAAATTCTCATATCTTGATCAATTGGATTTGAAATTAAATATTTTCCTCGATTTTGATCAAGATTCCTCAATTTCATATTTTTAATGAAATTGTCTTATCGAAATTATACCGAAATTCAGTCATTTGATCGTTTTACCCCTGCACTCGTTTGGGAATCAACTTAACCCTTATCTCGATGTTATGTAGCTTCCATGCATTTTTAATTTCTTAAATTGTCGATTACATGATAGTAAATACTCTTCTTATGATTCAACTATGAAATAAAGTGTTCGTACTCAAAGTAATCATAAGGTACAAGCTACATACGTAAATCGAAAACACGGGTCTGACAATCCTCCCCAACTAAAAGAATTTGGTCCTCCAAATTAGAACCAAATCAATCATCAAACAACTGGGGGTGCTTCTCTCGCATCAAGCTCTCTAACTCCCAAGTAGCATCCTCAGAAGTGTGATGCTGCAATAATACCTTCTCTAACCCGATAGTCTTCGACCTCAAAACCTTCTCCTTCTAATCCAGTATCTGAATTGGCCTCTCAACATAAGACATGTCCTCACTGAGCTCTAATGGCTCATAACTAATCACATGCGTCAGATCTGGGTGATACTTCGGAAGCATCGAAATGTGGAAGATGTTATGCACGCCTGACAAATCTGGTGGCAATGCCAACCTATAGGCCTTATCTCCCACTCGATCAAGTATCTCAAAGGGTCCAATGTAGCAAAGACTCAGCTTACCCCTCTTCCCAAATCTCGCTATACCCTTAGAAGGAGAAACCTTCAAAAACACGGGCTCACCTACTTCGAACTCAAGTGGCCTACGTCTCCTGTTAGCATAATTCTTCTGTCGACTCTGAGCTGTCCTCAGTCTCTCAACTATCAATCGGACATCCTCAGAAGCCTGTGTATCCAATCAGGAGCAAAAAGCTTTCGGTCACCCACTTCTTCCCACCTAATAGGGGAACGACATCTACAGCCATACAAGGCCTCATACGGTGCCATCCTGATACTCGAATGATAACTGTTGTTGTAGCGAACTCGGATAGTGGTAAATGATCATCCCAGAAGCCTCTAAAATCTAGTAAACATGCTCTCAACATATCCTCCAAAGTCTGTATCGTCCTCTCTGACTGACTATCTGTCTGAGGATGGAAAACTGTGCTCAAACTCAACTGGGTTCCCATGGCATCCTAAAAATGTTCCCAAAAGTTGGAAGTGAAGTAGGAATCCCTATCCGAAACTATGCTCACTGGAACACATGCAACCTCACTACCTCGCGTACATATAACTCTTCCAACGTACTTAGAGTATCGGTAGCTCTCATAGCTATGAAGTGGGCTGACTTCATCAGTCTATCAACGATCATCCATATAGCATCGTGATTCCTCCGAGTCCTCGATAAACCCATCACGAAATGCATGCTGATATGGTCTCATTACCATGTTAGTATAGGTAGAGGCTACAATAACCCTGCAGGTCTCTGATGCTCTACCTTCACCTGTTGACATACAAGACATCTCGCCAAAAAATCTGCCACATCTCTCTTCATACCTGACCACCAGTACACCTTCCGGAAGTTCTGATACATCTTGCCACTCCCCGGATGCAACGTGTGCCTCGATGAATGAGTTTCCGACAATAACAATCTCCTGAGCTCTGGGTCCTCGAGAACACACAATCCACCTTTGAACCTCAGTAGTCCATCAGAACTCAACTCAAAATTAATTATTGTGCCCCTCTGTATCTGACCAATCACATCGATGCAATACGAATCAGTCTGCTGAGCCTGTCTGATCCTGTCCAACAGATCTGGCTCTAAGCATAGACTCGCAATCATACAATCTGCATCCATGTTCGAAGGCACAACTCCCAAACTGAGGTTAGCAAACTGCACTAGCAGCTTGTGCTCCCTGACCATCATATACGATACCATCCCAAGGCTCTTCTTACTCAAAGCATTTGCTACAACGTTAGCCTTACTCGGATGATAAAGTATCTCACAATCATAATCCTTCAGAAGCTCTAGCCATCTTCTCTGTCTCATGTTCAACTCCTTCTGTGAGAACAGGTACTTGAGGCTCTTGTGGTTGATAAATATCTGAAACTTCTCACCGTACAAGTAATGGCGCCATACCTTCAACGCAAACACTACTGCTGCCAACTTTAGATCGTGGGTCGGATAGTTCTTCTCATGGTCCTTCAGCTATCTGGATCAATAAGCAACTACCCTCCCATCCTGCATCAACACACAGCACAGTCCTTAATACGAAGCATCGTTATATACTGAAAATCCTTCTGAGCTAGTAGGAATTGTGAGAATCAAAGCGATGGTCAATTGAATCTTCAGCTCCTAAAACTCTTCTCAAATCCTCGTCCCACACGAATGCAACACTCTTCCGAGTGAGACGTGTCAATGGAGCAGCCAACTTCGAAAATCCCTCAACGAATCTACGATAGTACCTTGCTAAACCCAGAAAACTCCTGATCTCGGTAACTGTCATCGGCTCTTCCCACTGAACTACAACCTCAATCTTGGATGGATCTATTGATACGCCATCCTTCGACACTACATGTCCCAAAAATGAGATCTTCGTCAACCAAAAGTCACACTTACTGAGTTTAGAATACAACTGCTGCTCTCGTAGAGTCTGCAATACGATCCTGAGGTGCTCCTCATGCTCCTCCTCGGATCTCGAATACACCAATATGTCATCGATGAAAATGATAACAAACTGTTCCAAATATGGCTTGAACACATCGTTTATCATAGCCATGAAAGCTGTGGGAGCATTCGTCAGTCCAAATGGCATAACTAAGAACTCATAGTGGCCATATCAGGTCCTAAATGCCGTCTTGGGTACATCTGCACTCTGGACTCTCAACTGATGATACCCAGACCTCAGATTAATCTTAGAAAAGACCTACGCTCCCCGAAACTGATCCAGTAAATTGTCAATGCATGGAAGGAGATATCTATTCTTGATAGTAGTCTTATTCAACAATCTGTAGTCTATACACAATCGAAGGTTCCCATCCTTCTTCCTCACAAACAAAATCGGTGCTCCCCACGGTGAAACACTCGATCTGATGAAACCCCTATCCAATAACTCATGCAACTGTCTCTTGAGCTCATTCAGCTCAACTAAGGCCATGCGATACAGTGGTCTCGAAATAGGTTCAGTACTAGGCACCAAATCTATACAAAACTCCATCTCTCTGTCTGGTGGTAACCCTGGCAACTCACCCAGGAAAACATCTGGGTACTCACTGACTAAAGGAATATCTACCAACTCCAGATGTACCTTATTCGTATCCACCATGTACGTAATGAAACCTCTAATCACATCCGTAGAAGCATCAACTCTGTCCTGGTCTAATGCATGTACTCGTCCTCGACCCATCACCTGCTTCCCCTTCTCCTCTGTTGTCGCTCTCCTCCTCTAAGCAGTCATACCAGTTGGAGCTCTATTCAGCTCCCTGCCCTTCTGTAGGGCAGTCTCAAATGTCTTTGGACAAGCTCTAGTAATATGCCCATGTTTCCCACATCAAAAACACACAATAGGGCTCAACGGACAAGGTTTACCGCCATGATGTCTACCACATCTACTGCACTGATCTATAGTAGGCCTCTGTCCTCCAATCACAATGCCCTTCGCCGGAGCTATGGTCGGGTATGTAGGAGGTCTAACTAGTCTCTCTCTCACCTCCTCTATCCGTGGTCCCTTACCGAAGAGTCTCCTCCCTCCTCGATAACTGAAACCTCTATCTCTAGCCGACATTTTCCTCTCTCTATCTCGGCTTTGACTAAACTTCCCAAACTCAGAGGAATACCTCTCATAATCTTGCTCACAAAGTTGCGTCCTGCCTCATCATACGTACCAATGTCCAGTGGTACCAATCTAGACTGTAACATCGGTCTCAATCCATCGACAAATCTGTGGACCTTCCTGGTCTCATCGTACATGGTATCGGGATCATACCTCCCCAGGGACAAAAATCTAGTCTCGTACTCGTCCACTGTGAGACTCCCCTAGGTCAACCCCAAAAACTCGACTTACAGTCTATGCTGCACACTATCAAGAACAAACTGCCTCCTAAAGGCATCCAAAATATCTCCTAACTAATCTCTGTGTGTCGGGCTCTCAATATCGACCTGGTGGACTTCCACCAATGCTTTGTCGTTCCCTTCAGTAGGAACGTAGCAAATGCGACTCTCTCTGAAGTCGTACAATCAAAGAAGTCGTACAACTTCTCCATCCCGCCAATCCACTCCTTAGCACTGGCTGGGTCCTTGACCCCTCAAAAAGCGTCTAAGCTTCTGGAACTATCGCAGTTGATCCAAATCACACCCACATCCCAATCCACTACTACCTAAACTGGTGGGGGTGTAGGAGTATCAGTAGTCTGTGGCATCTGTGCAGGCTGTGCAGGTGTATCAAGTGCAACTGCCTCCCCAATCGTAGTCTCTGCATCCCACCTCTGTCTACCTGACAGAGTTTGTGCCAATAACTCTACTATCGCCTCCAGGCTACGCTTTATCCTCGTGAAGCGTACCTCAATAGTATCTGGTACTTCAATAGTACTCGAGGGTGTGTGGGCAGTCGAAGACTCACCCTGGCTAGCCGGCCTACCTCTACGGCCTTTAGCCCTACCTCTCGCCCCATCCCTCAGGTCTACCCATATCATGAAAACACATGTGATATATCATGCGAGACTCAGTGGCTAAATGCAATATCTCCGGACTATGACCATATCCTAACATGATGAAATCCCAGGCAACAGAGTACTCGGTATGCGGGTTATCACTGCTGTAACGGGAGGGGGGTCAGTCCATCACAACCTCCAGCTATCAATAACTCTCCTCGACAACTCCACAACAAAACACGATACAGTGTACTCCATGCCACACGCACAGTACAACGTACACCCGTGGACCCTCCATCATGGTCGGGGTGCCTGCCATAGGTCTTAGCCTCTCATACCATGGAAATATATCATAGTTGGGGTGCCTGCCATAGGTCTTAGCCCTTATACTATGGAATAAATTCCACGTCTCTAAATCCACGTGCGAACATCTCTAGTGTGACACTCAGTCTATACGAGGAAATCGTCACGATTTTTCTATCATGTTTATATACCACGTAAAATTACAGTGCGCGTCTTGAGTGTGACTCACAGTCAACGCTCCACCTCAAAACACTGTATATGCATGTCAAAATATCAAACACTAGTGCGAGTAAACCTCCAGCACTAGGTCATGCATAGTTTTCATTACAAATTAAGTACGAGCAAATCGCTCAAGTACTATGTCATGTACAAATCATGAACAATCGAGTAAGAGCAACACTCCAGCACTCTGCCATGCATCTCATGTAAAACTCAAGTACGAGCTAATCGCTCCAACACTCTGTCATGCACAATCACATAAAACTGAGTATGAGCAATGCTCCAGTACTCTATCATGCATGTCAAATAAATGTAGTGCGAGTAAACCTCCAGGACTAATGTATGTGAAAGACATCTGAAATCAAGTGCGAGCTGTGCTTCAGCACGATTATTTCCACATAATTCGGTAGATAGCTCTTTAAAACTAGGGATGTTCAAATCATTAAAATCAACACTATAAAGTGTGCTTAGTTTACATCGACCTCAAAACATTAGTCTATCCACCTACTCTTCTGCTACACAGCAGTAAAAACCACTCAAAACATTATTTCCATGCTTCTTACAACTTTTCTCAAAATTTGACTTTTTGCCTAACTAGGGGCAAAATCGTAATTTACCTATATCGGGTCCCTATAATATTACTAATTTTCTCTGACCCTTAAACAATTTTAGTGAATGCAAAAGCAGACGAAAATATGCACAGATATCTCTAACTACTTGCAAGAGTCCCCTACCTCGGATCACGTCAAGTGACCTCTCTTCCTCTGTGCTATCCAAATCTCACAGTCCTGTCAGCTCTCAATATGACTCCGATGCTGCGTTTAACCAGTCGCTAGGTTAATATCACTTTTCTTACTGTATTACACATTTAATACAGTCTGTTTCACTTAAATGGGCCTGTTTACTCTTAATGGGCCTTAAACACTTTAATGGGGCCTTAATCCGTATTAAGCTCATTTTCCCCTTATTAACCCCATTCATCAGGGTCTATTGACTCATTGGGCCTATCAATACCCATTGGGCTTTATTCCAAACTCTTTGGATAGCCCATATATCATTTACGACAAGATATTCAAAATTCCCAATTTAATCTACCAAATGCGGAATTTAATCCGTAACTCGTAAAATAAATCTTAAATATGCGATAATAACATAAATTGTCGTAAATGAGCTTTACTTACCCGAGATTATGCGATGGTGCACAAATCGAAGTTCGATCGGGCTCACATTCGGAAGTTATCGTCAAACTGCACAATTTTGTATATTTAATTTTCAAGTTAATTTCCGATCAAATATAATTTAAATAAATTTATCGAAAGTCAAATTGGTCACTTTTGACGTCGTATCAACTTACCCGAAATCCGGTGAAATCCCAAAAATTTTCCTTTTTCTTTTTCTTTCTTTTTTCTTCTTTTTTTCCCTTTTCTCCTTAGCTGAACCGGTCCGATCCGGTTCAGAGCAGAAGCTTCTTCACTGAACAGCCGACCAGTTCAGTGCTTCTTTGGTCGTACCGACATCGTCCGACCGGTATCCTTAGTGTTGTTGCCACTGTTCGGCGCGCCTCAGCCTAGGGACCTCTCGGCTGGCCTCGATCGGGACCAATCACCACCGGTGGCCGTCGGATTTCACTTCTCTTCTCTGCGGCTTCAACCTCGTCAATCTGCCTTTCCCGCACCAGTAGAGCACGTTTTCGGTGGAAGGAAGGTCGCACGGTGTCCCTCTTCCTTTTTTGATCGCTTACTTGGCCGTGGGGTCACCGGTGCGCGCCGTCCAGTCCTCTTCTTCCTCGGCTTGCTTCCTTCAGTTTGGGATCGCGAATTTCGTTTCTCTCTCTCCGCGTTTCAATCCAATTTTTTGATTTTTTTTCTTTTTTTTAATATTTATAAATGATTTTAATATTATTTTAGTCTTTAAAATAATATTAAAAATTCCCAAAATATCTAAAAAAATCATATTAAATTCATTTAATCCATAAATGAATTTATCAGTCCAATTTCACCTTTCTGGTATTTTTTTTACTATTTTTGGGCTCGATTTCCGAGGTAAAAATTCTAAAAATATTAAATAAATTCATATCTTGATCAATTGGACTCGAAATTAAATATTTTCCTCGATTTTGATCAAGATTCCTCAATTTCATATTTTTAATGAAATTGTCTTATCGAAATTATACCGGATTTCAGTCATTTAATCGTTTTACCCCTGCACTCGTTCGGGAATCAACTTAGCACTTATCTCACTGTTATGTAGCTTACATCCATTTTTAATTTCTTAAATTGTCGATTGCATGATAGTAAATACTCTTCTTATGATTCAACTATGAAATAAAGTGTTCGTACACATAGTAATCAAAAACACGGGTCTGACATACTCAGTCTCATGTGCACATACAAGCATCTCATCCATGTGACTAGCAGTCCACACGAGGCATTCGGCACGGCTCATGGGAGCCTCTCATCCGTGCGTCAAACAATATACACGAGGCATCCAGCATGACTCATTACATATCACAGTGTGAAAACCAGTGCGAGCTAAGCTCCAGCACGATTCATGCATCGTCAATAAATTCTCTCGTACGAGCAACACTCTAGTACGGCTTTTATGCATAATAAAATCAATGGAAACCACGTACGAGCTAAAGCTCCAGTACGGTTATATGCATAAAAAAATCAATCAAAATCCATGTACGAGCTAAAGCTCTAGTACGTCTTACAAAACATCGCAAATCGAAATATGGTGCGAGCTAGGCTCCAGCACAATTTAACTCATATAAGTACGATAGGTGGCTCTTTTTCAACAAAACACTCTCAAAAGCAAATTTAGCAACTCACTTGTGCTATTTTACAAAATCATGAAATCACTAGCCAGCCCATCTATCAATTTTGCTTAAACCAAAGCATTGTGTTTCGTAAAAATATCAAAACATGTGGTTTATACAATTATTAGCCTTACTATCCCGTTTGTAAAATTCACTTCAAAACCAAATCATATATACATACTCGTAATCATTCACATATACCATCAATCACTTTTCTAGATAACCTTACATTTACAAAGCCCTATAATCTCCCACAAAGTACAAGCAGTTCTCTCTAAGTACTTACAGAATTCCCTTACCTGGAATCGCGTCGAATGATTCCACTTCTTCAATGCTGCTCGTTTGTACAGTTCGATTCGCCTCCAACAAAATCTCTGAGACTGCACAAAATCATATATCACATCAATTCGGCCCAATACAACACAATTCTTGTGTTTACTATAATCAATTCGACCTATAGTTTTCATTAACACTTATAAGGCCTTACTTCCTCTTAAGTCTGTTTTGATCGCTTTATTAATTTCTCGAGAGTTTATTGAACTTTTTTAGGCCTATTGATTCACATTAAATCGATATTAGGCTCTTAGTGCATTTAGTCCACCATTTACTTCACTGTGGCAATTTATCAAACACCTCATATACTTATTTTCTTAACTTGACAAATCTCACAATGTAGCTTCATTCTATCATCTCAAAATCATGCATATCACCTCACTAACACTTCAGTTCAAGCCATTCATCATCAACTCAACCACATCACATTTTCTCACACTAGACTCATTCTATGCCATACTTGTTCCATTACATTCTAGGTAGTTTCTATCATCAATACATACACCTATCTAATCACAATAATAACTAGATAAATATACTTTGAGTTGGTGTATTAGAAACTCACCTAACTTGACTTCTTCCTTGCTCCAAATAAGAACACTTCTTTGCTCCTTCAATCCAACCAATGAAGTGTTGATTCCAAACTATGTTGTTCTTCTCTTTCCAATGAATAACTTTGCTCTGATAGCTTTTTCCCAAATCTTTATGGAAATGTGATGGTTTTAGAGTGAGAAAGCTAGGTTTAAGGTTGAGAATGGAAGAAATGTGTTTGTTCCATGAAAGTGCAGATCCAACAGGCCCGTATTTATAGAAAACGCCTTAGGAGATAGAATTGCATAGGGTGGTGATCAATCTGGCCTTCCTTGAATCCTTCAATTTCTCAACATTTTGTAGGTAGGGGATCGATCTGTTGAGTGTATGAGATCGATCTGCCATGTTGCATGAGACCGATCTACTCAATGGGATAGGATTGATTTGTTTCAGGCTGAGAGTTTAGGAGATCGATCTGGCCTTAAGATGTATCGATCTCGTCCAGCCCAAGACCAATGGAGATCGATCTGCTTGAGTGAGGGATCGATCTCCCTCTTGTAGAATGCTTGGTATTGTGTTCTCCAGGCCATGAGATCGATCTCTCCTTGCATGGAATCGATCTGGCCTTCATCATGCACCTTTTTGCTGTAAAATTTCCCCTTTAAACTCCTACTCAATGATTTTGACACTCATTTATCAATCCATTCACACTTAGAACTTAAAAACTTTTATTTCTTGTATTTCATATGTAATGTAACTTGTCGGTACATCAAATAATAATATACATTACATAGAAATTTACAGGTCTTACAATCCTCCCCTTCTTCAAGAAATTTGGTCCTTCAAATTAGAACCAAGTTATCCTGAGAACAGCTCCGGGTAATTCTCTTGCATCTTACTCTCCAATTCCCATGTAGCTTCCTCCAGAGTGTGATGTTGCCAAAGAACTTTCACTAAGGAAATAGTCTTCGACCTAAATACATTATCCTTCCTATCTAATATTCGAACCAGCTTCTCAACATAGGTTATACTCTCATTGAGCTCTAATGACTCATATCTTATCACATGTGCTAGGTCTGGGTTATACTTCTGAAGCATAGAGACGTGGAAGATGTTATGTACTCTTGCTAAGTCTAGTGGTAATGCCAACTTATAAGCCTTATCTCCCACTCTCTCCGGAATCTCAAAGGGTTTGATATACCGAAGGCTCAACTTTCCCTTCTTACCAAACCTCATAATCCCTTTAGAGGGAGAAACTCTCAAAAATACTGACTCACCCATAATAAACTCCAGTGGTCTCTGTCTCCTATTAGCATAACTCTTTTGCTGACTCTGAGATGTTCGTAATCTCTCACATATCAGCTGGACGTCCTCAGAGGCTTGTTGCACTAAATCGAGAGAAAAAATCTGTCTGTCACCAACCTCTTCCCATCCAACAGGAGATCGACATCTGTATCTATATAGTGCCTCATATGGGGCCATCCCGATACTCGCATAATAGCTATTATTATAGGCAAACTCGGCTAATGGTAGGTGATCATCTCAAGAGCCTCCAAAATCCAGCACACACGCTCTCAACATATCCTCTAAGGTCCGTATAGTCCTTTCAGACTGACCATTTGTCTGAGGATGAAATGTGGTGCTAAAGCTCAAGTGGGTCCCCATCGCTTCTTAAAAATGTTCCCAGAAGTGGGAAGTGAAGCGGGCATCCCGATCAGAAACAACGCTCACTGGAACACCATATAGCCGAACTATCTCTTGAACATACAAGTTCGCCAACTAACTTAGAGTATCGGTAGCTTTCATAGCTAAGAAATGGGCTGACTTCATCAACCGATCCACAATAACCCAAATGGCATCATAACCTCTGTGGGTCCTTGGTAATCCTATCATAAAATGCATGGTGACATACTCCCATTTCCATAGAGGTATCGGTAGAGGCTGTAATAACCATGCAGGCTTCTGATGTTCTACCTTCACTTGCTGACAAGCGAAACATCTAGCGACATACTCAGTAATGTCTCTTTTCATTCCAAACCACCAATAAACTTTCTGAAGGTTTTGATACATCTTAGTACTCCCCGAATGTATCATATACTTTGATGAGTGAGCCTCTCATAAAATCAATCTCCTGCTCTCTAGATCCTCAAGAACACTAACTCTGCCCCTGAACCTCAATAATCCATTTGTACTCAGCTCAAAATCAGTACCCACACTTGTCTGTATCTAACTCAATCAATCGATACACTGTTGATCACTGTGCTAAGCCTGTCGAATACGACAAATCAACTCTGGCTCCAATCTCAAACTAGCCATAATATCCAATCTCTTTGAACCAAGTGAGGTTACTTCCAAATTGAGGTTCGTAAATTGCTCTAGCAACTCGTGTTCCTAAACCATCATATAAGACACTAACCCAAGGTTCTTCCTGCTCAAGGCATCGGTAACTACATTCGCCTTACCCGGGTGGTACATGATCTCACAATCATAATCTTTCAAGAGTTCGAGCCATCTTCTCTGTCTCACATTTAACTCTTTCGGTGAAAACAGATACTTAAGGATCTTATGATCTGTATATACCTAGAATTTCTCACTATAGAGATAGTGGCGCCATATCTTCAATGCAAACACTACGATCACTAACTCTAAATCATGTGTCGGATAGTTCCTCTTATGATCCTTCAACTGTTTAGATCCATAGGTAACTACCTTCCTATTATGCATGTTGAGTTAATATATTTTGAAATGACAAAACAAGTAAATTCAATAATATAAAGATGATATAAAAACATGTTTAGAAGCTATCAGTAACAGATATTAAGTTCCTGGAGATGAGAGATCGATCTGGTGATATGAGAGATCGATCTCCTGGGTTTTCTAGGATGAGAGATCGATCTCATGAGGATATGAGATCGATCTGCTAAGGTTTGAACCTGTACAAAGGTATTGAGGAAGCTAAGATCGATCTTATAGGGTTATAAGATCGATCTGCCTACTACATGATGTTGAGAAGATCGATCTGGTCTAGGAAGAGATCGATCTCCCCTAAAACAAAGGTAAAGGCAGTAGATCGATCTATACTCAAACAGAGAGCTCATGAGATCGATCTAGTATAGGAAGAGATCGATCTCCTCAAAGTCAGAGAGCTAAGGAGATCGATCTGGGTTAATGAGAGATCGATCTCCTCACTACGAGATTACTTGGTAGATCGATCTATAGATCGATCATGCCTCAAACAGAGAGATTGGAAGATCGATCTGCCTATTCGACAGATCTATCTGCTCTAATATTTTCAAATTATGAGATCAATCTGCTCATATATGAGATTGATCTCCTAGCTTCTTTTTGCCTTGATCTTGCAGGGATTATAACTAAGACAGATCGATCTGGGATTCTACTGGAGGTTTCCAACGGCTCTTTCTGCAAAATCTCAACGAAAAAAACAGCATTAGATGCTCCAACTACCAATCCTTCAGTATATAATCAAGCATTGAAGACACTGAGAAAAGAGAGACTATTACTGCACATTCTGTATATTCTCAAGAGTTTAATTCTTTCATTCCAATTATCTTCAATTCTCATTTATTGAGTTTATTGTATAAGCTTGTGTGCAAAAGCTGTATTTGTCCTACCCATATAAAGAGCTTGGTATTATATTCATCCTTGTTTTAAGAGAGAAGAGGATTGTTCCTCAGTGAGATAATCTTTGTAAAAGGGTGAATACTTCTTTGTATAAAAAGGGTAGAGAGGTTATTCCTTAACCTGAAAAAAGAGAGTGTGTAACTTTCGTTGAAAGTGAGAAAGAAAGCACTTGACAAGAAGGTCAAGGAGAGAGGACGTAGGCAAGAGATTTACCGAACCTCTATAAACGACTGTGTTTGATATTCTCTTCCTTATCTTGCTTTAATTTGGTTTAATACATTATATTGCTTATTCATTATTTGTTAATTAAGCTAAAATTAGTTTAAATTTACCATTAACATTAGAAAATCGATTCACCCCCTCTCGGTAGAGCCAACAATTGGTATCAGAGCAAGGACTCTTTGATCACATAGGAATAACTTCCTAAGAGTTAGAAACGATCTAATGGCTCATAACAATATAGCAGTAGGAGAGGGGCACTCTACGGTTAGGCCTCCTATGTTCAATAGGAAACATTATACTTATTGGAAGACTAGGATGATGTTATTCATTCAAGCAAATGATTATGAAGTATGGAGGATTATCACTAAAGGACCTCAAATCCCTACAAAAAGAATAGAGGGAAGAGATATCCCTAAAGAAGAAGATGAATGGGATTCAAATGATGTTAAAAGTGCTCAGCTAAATGCTAAGGCCATGCACACCCTATTTTGTGCTTTAGGGCCAAATGAATACAATAGAGTCTCCGGTTGTGACAATGCCAAATAAATTTGGGACAAATTGGTAATAACTCATGAGGGTACAACCCAAGTAAAAGAGACTAAGGTAGGAATGCTCACACATGACTATGAGCTATTTAGGATGAAGGAAGGAGAGTCAATCAGTGATATGTTCACTAGATTCACTGATGTAATTAATGGATTAAAATCATTAGGAAAAATATACTCTAATATAGAAATGGTCAAGAAAATATTACATAGCCTACCAAAATCATGGGAGGCTAAAGTGACTGCAATTGAGGAATCCAAGGACCCTCACACATTATCACTAGATGAATTAATAGGTTCACTACTCACTTATAAGATGAAATTAAGAAGAAATGAAGAGCCACCCAAGAAAGTGGGAGTTGCTCTAAAATCTATTACTCAAGAGGAGATTAAAAATGAGAGTGGTAGTGAAGAAGATCTTGAGATGGCAATGTTTGCCAAAAGGTTTAACAAATTCATGAGAATGAGAGCTAGTGGTAGTAATAGGAGAAACCACAAGAGAGATCAAGAAGAGGTAGGAAGAAAAGATACAATTGTGTGTTATGAATGTAAAAAACCAGGACACATTAAGTTTAACTGCCCTCTTCTTAAAAGGTCCAATGATAGGTTCCACAAAAAGAAGGCAATGGTGGCTACATAGAGCGACAGTGACTTCTCCGATGATGACTCAAATGAGGACATTGCCAACTTGTGCTTCATGGCTATTGAGGATGAAAAGGTAACTTCAAACCTCAATGAATACTCTTTTGATGAATTGCAAGATGCCTTTGATGATCTTGCATTGGAATATGAATGCATGAGTATGAAATATAAGAAGATAATATCTAAATTGAAGAAAGAAAATGAGTTAATTCTAGAGGACAAATTAGAATGTGAAAAGAAACTAGAAATTATGAATCTTGAAATTTGTGACTTAAAATAAAAAAATAGTAATCTACATAATTCCTTTAATAGATTTTATATGGGTTAGCAAAAGTTAGATAACATGTTAGAAACTCAAAGGGCATTCTTTGATAAAAATGGGTTAGGATATAATGCAAAAAGTAGAGAGACTCATCTCAAAAGCTTCATTGCTAGAAAGAGCATGAATAAACCTTCAACTACTTATTCATATTGTAATAGGAAGAGACATGCATCACATAATTGCAATATGAAGATGACCACTCTTAAAGGAAAAATAGTAAAAAGAATGTGGGTTCCAAAAGAAGTAATTAACTCAAAAGATTTTAATGCATTGGCAAAATGGATCCCAAAGGGATCAAAAATTGCATTCACTAACCTCAAAGGACCCAAGAGAATTTGGGTACCTAAGATATGAGTTTGATTTTTGATTATAGGTAATTGAGCATTGCCACAAAGCTAAAACAAAAGAAGCTTGGTACTTGCACAGTGGATGCTCAAGGCACATGACGGGTGAGAAGATCCACTTCAACTCATTTAAATCAAAGGTTGGTAGAGAAGTCACGTTTGGGGACAACTCCAAAGGCCAAGTTGAAGGGAGTGGCTCAATAGGTAATGACTATTTTTCATTAGAAAAAGTATTGCTTGTTAGGGTCTAAAGCATAACTTACTAAGCATAAGTTAACTTTGTGACAAAGGTTACAAAGTAATTTTTGATTGCATGAAATGTCATGTTATAGATCCTAAGTCAAATAAAGTTCTTTTTCTAGGTCATAGGCAAGGTAATATATACATTGTCTATCTTAATGAACTCAAAAATGAAAACATATGCCTAATGGTAGACAATGAAAAAGAATCTTGGTTATGGCATAGAAGACTAGGTCATGCTAGCATGCATGTGTTATCTAAGTTAGCTAGAAAGGATCTAGTTATAGGATTACCCAAGTTGTCCTTTGACTATGAAAAAATACGTGAAGCTTGTGTTAAAGGAAAACATAAAATGACAACATTTAAGCCTAAGAATAGTGTATCCACAACTAGGCCTCTTCAATTACTCCACCTAGATTTATTTGGACCAACTAGAACAACAAGCCTTGGTGGGAAACACTATGGATTTGTAATAGTTGATGATTACACTAGGTTCACTTGGGTGTTCTTTTTGAGAGTGAAAAATGAAGCTTTAGAAAAGTTCATAGCTTATAGAAAAGTGACTCAAAATGAAAAAGGATATACAATAACTAGTATTAGAAGTGATCATGGCAAAGAGTTTGAAAATATAGGATTTGATGAGTATTGCAATGATCAAGGAATTAGCTATAATTTTTTAGCCCCTAGGACACCACAACAAAATGGAGTGGTTAAGAGAAGAAATAGAACATTGAAAGAAATGGCTAGAACCATGTTGTGTGAAAATAATTTACCAAAATATTTTTGGGCTGAAGCTATAAATACATCTTGCTATATCATTAATAGAGCCATGATTAGACCCATGCTAAAGAAAACTCCTTATGAGCTTTACAAAGGTAAGAAGCCTAACATTAGCTACTTCCATCCTTTTGGCTGCAAATGTTTTGTCTTAAATAATGGGAAAGATAATTTAAGAAAATTTGAAGCCAAGAGTGATGAGGGAATCTTTCTAGGATATTCCTTAAATTCAAAGGCTTATAGGGTATATAACAAAAGAACATTGATGGTTGAAGAATCAATTCATGTAATATTTGATGAGTCAAATGATTTACCTAAAGATTCAACCAATGAAGAGGATGTAGGAATATTCGATGAAAACTTAGAGGAAATTCCAAACTTAGAAGAAGATCTATTAGAAAAAACTTGACTTAAATAAAGAAGATGAAGAAGAAATAGAGATGTTAGAAAGAGAGTCTAGAGCACCAAGAGAATTAGGATATGTAAAAGATTGTGAAATAGTGGGAGATCCAACTCTTGGAGTTAGAACTAGATCATCTCTAAGGAATATGTGTCAATATATAGCCTTTGTGTCTCAAATAGAACCTAGAAATGTCAATGAAGCCTTAGATGACAATAATTGGTTCTTAGCAATGCAAAAAAAATTAAATCAATTTGAAAGAAGCAAAGTGTGGAAACTAGTCCTTAGGCCTAGTGATCACTCTATAATTGGAACTAAATGGATATTCAAGAACAAGATGGATGAAAATAGTGTGATCATAAGAAACAAGGCTAGATTAGTTGCACAAGGTTATAGACAAGAGGAATGAATAGACTATGATGAAACTTATGCACCGGTAGCTAGATTAGAAGCAATTAGAATGCTGCTTGCCTTTGCATGTTATAAAAACTTCAAGTTATATCAAATGGATGTAAAGAGTGCATTTTTAAATGGTTTCATTAATGAAGAAGTGTATGTTGAACAACCTCCCGACTTTGAAAATCATGAATTTCCTGAACATATTTTCAAAATATCTAAGGCACTCTATGGTTTGAAACAAGCTCCTAGAGCATGGTATGAAAGGTTGTCAAAATTCTTAATAGAAAAAGGATTTTCAAGAGGAAAAATAGATACCACTTTATTTATCAAAAATAAAAATAAAGATTTACTAGTTGTTCAAGTGTATGTAGATGATATTATTTTTGGATTAACTAATGAATCTTTATGCCAAGAGTTTGCTAAGATCATGCAAGGTGGATTTGAAATGAGCATGATGGGAGAGCTCACTTTCTTCTTGGGACTTCAAGTGAAGCAAACAAAGGAAGGAACCTTCATCAATCAAGCAAAGTATACTAAGGATTTGCTCAAGCAATTTGGAATGGACAATTGCAAACCTTAAGCAACTCCAATGGGCACCAACATCAAGCTTGATAAAGATGAAAGTGGTAAGTGTGTAGACACTAAACTCTATAGGTCTATGATTGGTTTATTGCTCTATTTAACTGCAAGTAGACCAGACATTTTATTTAGTGTATGCCTTTGTGCTAGATTTCAATCCTCTCCTAGGGAATCACACTTATTAGCAACCAAAAGGATCTTTAGATACCTTAAGGACACTCCCTCTCTAGGACTTTGGTACCCCAAGGACTCCACTTTTACACTTCATGCATTTTCAGATGCAGACTTTGGGGGGTGCAAAATAGATAGGAAAAGTACTTCAAGTACCTATCAATTCTTAGGGAATAGATTAATCTCCTGGTTCTCTAAGAAATAAAATAGTGTGGCTCAGTCCACAACTGAAGTTGAATACATAGCAGCAGGTAGTTGCAGTGCTCAAGTGTTGTGGATTAAACAACAAATGAAAGACTATGGTATTGACATGAAACAAGTCTCTATTAAATGTGATAATACCAGTGCCATCAATCTATCTAAAAATCCTATTCAACACTCTAGAACTAAGCACATTGAGATTAGACACCATTTCCTTAGAGACCATGTTCAAAAGGGAGATATAATTCTAGAGTATATTGACACTTTACATCAAATTGCTGATATATTCACCAAACCACTTGATAGATCGATCTCCATACTTCAAATGAGCCTAAAGCATAAAGGTTAAGCTAGGAAGATCGATCTTCTCACCCATAGGATCGATCTCCTTAAGCCTCTATTAAACAGCAGATCAATCTATGCATTTGGCAGATCGATCTCCTTAAGCCTCTGTTAAAAAGCAGATCGATCTATGCATTTGGCAGATCGATCTCCTTAAGCCTCTGTTAAACAGCAGATCGATCTCTTTAAGCTTCTGTATTCTGAGGATCGATCTTGTGGAATAACAGATCGATCTCTTCGAGCTTCTGGAAATAACAGATCGATCTCCTGTGCCCTGGACTATAAAAACTGCTCAAAATTCCCAAATTTCAAAATTCCTAAATCGTCAAAATCCCTAAACTCTGTCGCACCTCTGCCTTCGATTCGTCCTCCCAGATAGATCTCGGTACGGTCTTCATCACTCCTCGTTTACTGGTATAGTAACCCACATTGCTAAACTTTTCTCAAAAAAATTCTTAGTTTAGTGCCCAATTTCTTTCTAGGTCACATCTAGATATTGTTCCATTAGTTAGGTTTTAGAGAACTAGTTTTAAGAGTGTCTAGAGAGCTTCCAGTGTCTAGTTGCAAGCTTAAATCATGCCTCGTATTAAGAGATTAGCCAATAGAGAATCTAGACCAACCTCCTCACAACCACCCTCTGCCCCTTCAGTCACTACCTTTAACAGGTGTTTTAAAACACCTGCAAAAAGGAAGAGATATGAAGAGTATTTTTCCACCATGCCAATTAAACATTGGCGAACCATTGATTTCTCATTTTTAAACAGAATAGATTTTTCGTATCTCTCCAAAATGGAAGAATTTGGTTGGCTTCCATTCTTAAAAATCAATACTCCCGTACCCCCAAACATCATCACGGCATTCTTCTCTAATGCCGAACTTACCTATGATCCTGCTGATACTTGCAAAATTCTCGAGTTTACAACGTATGTCATGGGTAAGTCAATTGCAATAGACGCTGATCTCTTAGCCCAAGCTTTCCACATAAGCAATGAAAGCTTGACCAATGAAGATGAGGAAGTCCCCTTGAAGTTTGACCTTCCCGGGGATAAAACGAGTGACTTACCAATGCACCCACAGTTACTCCACCTCATTATCTCATGGAATCTTCATCCTTTCGGTACCCGTCATTCTACCGTTAGGAGGTTAGATCGTTTTTGGATCCACCACATCCACTCCACAAGTCAAAAACCTAACCTTGTCCATTTTATCTATGAAGATTGGTTGAAGATCATACGCGGTCAAGCCACCACGATAGTTTTTCTGCAACCGTTGGCGTACTTTCTACAATGACTTGGAGTGGGTGAAGTGCCCTCCCCAAAGAGTGTCTTAAACATCGGAACACTTCACCACATGGGGTACTACAAGGACTTTCGAGGGGATTGGAAGAAGAAGCGGGAACAGCAGCTTGCAGCAGCTATGGAGGAAGATCCCACAGATGAGCCCATTGCTCCACCTACTGCACCGACTGAGGGTCCATCGTCTTCGACTGCTCAGCCCTCTACACCTGACCCATCACCCGCTGGCATGGAATCGATTGTGACGATGTTCATGGAGCTGAACCAGAAGATAGATGAAGGTTTTGCAAACATTCATGCCACCCAGCAGACAATGATCATGGAGCTAAACCGAAAGCTAGATGAAGGTTTTGCAAATCTTCATGCTACTCAGCAGGCGATATATGATGAGCTTCAAGTCACTCGCACTCACGTTGAGGACCTTATGGATCGATTCCCTCCTCTACCTTAGGACTTAGTTGACAAGACTATTTTTACCACTGTTTTGAAATTACTAGTTGTTGTTTTTGAACTGCATTTGCTTGAATGGAATGATATGTTAGTTATTGTTGCCATATGCTATAATGAAATGAACAATGTGTTGAAAGTTGAATTGTTTTTTTCACCTTTAGTGCCATTGATATGACAAAAAGAGGGAGAAGAAAAGAGAACATGTGGGTTGGTTAAAAGATGTTTAAATGGCTTTAAGAAACATGTCTAAAGGTTTAAAGGAATGATTAAAATGAGGGGGAGTTAAGAAAGTAACAAGGTCAAAAGCTAAAAGAAAGGGGGAGCTTACAAAAAGGGGGAGTTTGTGCACAATGCAAATAAATAACTAAACATGTTTATTGAATAGGTTTTGTCATATCAAAAAGGGGGAGATTGTTGAGTAAATATATTTTGAAATGACAAAACAAATAAATTCAATAATATAAAGATGATATAAAAACATGTTTAGAAGCTATCAGTACCAGATTTAAGTTCCTGGAGATGAGAGATCGATCTGGTGATATGAGAGATCGATCTCCTGGGTTTTCTAGGATGAGAGATCGATCTCATGAGGATATGAGATCGATCTGCTAAGGTTTGAACCTGTACAAAGGTATTGAGGAAGCTAAGATTGATCTTATAGGGTTATAAGATCGATCTGCCTATTACAGGGTGTTGAGAAGATCGATCTGGTCTAGGAAGAGATCGATCTCCCCTAAAACAAAGGTAAAGGCAGTAGATCGATCTATAAGATCAATTTATACTCAAACAGAGAGCTCATAAGATCGATCTGGTATAGGAAGAGATCGATCTCCTCAAAGTCAAAGAGCTAAGGAGATTGATCTGGGTCAATGAGAGATCGATCTCCTCACTACGAGATTACCTGGTAGATCGATCTATAGATCGATCATGCCTCAAACAGAGAGATTGGAAGATCGATCTGCCTATTCGACAGATCGATCTGCTCTAATATTTTCAAATTATAAGATCGATCTGCTCATATATGAGATCGATCTCCTTGCTTCTTTTTGCCTTGATCTTGCAGGGATTATAACTAAGAGATCGATCTGGTCAAGATGGCAGATCGATCTGGGATTCTACTGGAGGTTTTCAACGGCTCTTTCTATAAAATCTCAACGGGAAAAGCAGCATTAAATGCTCCAACTACCAATCCTTCAGTATATAATCAAGCATTGAAGACACTGAGAAAAGAGAGACTATTGTTGCACATTCTGTATATTCTCAAGAGTTTAATTCTTTCATTCCAATTGTCTTCAATTCTCATCTATTGAGTTTGTTGTATAAGCTTGTGTGCAAAAGCTGTATTTGTCCTACCCACATAAAGAGCTTGGTATTGTATTCATCCTTGCTTTAAGAGAGAAGAGGATTGTTCCTCAGTGAGATAATCTTTGTAAAAGGGTGAATACTTCTTTCTATAAAAAGGGTAGAGAGGTTATTCCTTAACCTGAAAAAGGGAGTGTGTAACTTTCGTTGAAAGTGAGAAAGAAAGCACTTGACAAGAAGGTCAAGGAGAGAGGATGTAGGCAAGAGATTGGCCGAACCTCTATAAACGACTGTGTTTGATATTCTCTTCCTTACCTTGCTTTAATTTGGTTTAATACATTATATTGCTTATTCATTATTTGTTAATTAAGCTCAAATTAGTTTAAATTTACCATTAACATTAGAAAACCGATTCACCCCCCTCTTGGTAGAGCCAACAATGCATAAGTACACAACCCAGACCTTGGTGTGATGCATTCGTATACACAGAGAAATCTCCTGAGCTGGTAGGAATGGTGAGAACCGGAGCAGCGGTCAACCGACGCTTAAGCTCCTGAAAACTCCTCTCACATGCCTTATCCCACATAAACTTATCATCCTTTCGTGTGAGGCGTGTCAACGGAGCAACTAGTCTGGAGAAACCCTCAACAAATCTCTGATAATAACCTACCAATCCCAGAAAACTTCTGATCTCAGTAACTGTCTTGGGCTGTTCCCACTGTACAACTGCCTTAATCTTAGATGGATCCACTGATACCCCATCTTTCGACACAACATGACCCAGAAATGAGATCTACTCTAACCAAAAGTTACACTTACTGAGTTTGGCATATAATTCCTTCTCTCGGAAGGTTTGCGAACTATCCTTAAGTGTTCTTCTTGATCTTCCCTGGACTTGGAATAAACCAAAATGTTATTAATAAACACAATCATAAACTGGTCCAGGTATGGCTTAAACACATCATTCATCAAAGCTATAAATGCTACAAGGGATTCGTCAATCTGAATGGCATAACCAAAAATTCGTAATGGCTATAACAGGTACGAAATGTTGTCTTGGGTACATCTCCACTCTGAATCCTCAACTGATGGTACCCAGATCGCATATCTATTTTAGAAAAGACCTATGCCCCCCGAAGCTGATCTAACAAATCATCAATGCATGGAATGGGGTACTTGTTCTTAATGGTGGCCTTATTCAACAATCGATAATCTATACACAGTCGGAGGCTTCCATCCTTCTTCCTTACAAACAATACCAAAGCTCCCATCGGTGAGACGCTCGGTCTAATAAACCCCTTTCTCTAGCAACTCTTGCAACTGCTTCTTTAGCTCTTCCAGCTCAATCGGAGCTATTCTATACGGTGGCTTAGATATCGGCTTTGTACCAGGTACTAACTCTATACAAAACTCCATTTCCCTATTAGGTGGTAGCCCTGGTAAATCGTCCAAAAAGACATCAGGAAATTCTACAACCACTAGAATGTCTCTCAATTCCGGGTGTGCCTTATCTATGTCAACCACTTATGCAATGAACCCTTCACATTATCCTTTCCACCATTAGCAACATAAGTCATCACTTTAACATTCATAAATACTAAATAAATTCATCTCTCAAATATGATGGATTAAAATTATACTCTTTTCATTTACAATAATCGTGTCCTTCATTTCTTTTCAACAAAGCTTACAACAAGATTATTTATCTCTGAAAATATCAATGTCTTAGCATGACAATACATAACAACACGATTTGCAGCCAACCAATCCATTCCTGGGATTACATCAAAATCACTCACACTCAGTAAAATTAAATCGGCTGCCATTTCCTTTCCCCCTATCTTCAACTTACAACTCCTATATACATACTCAGTCAGTTAACTATCGTTCATATGTGTGGAAATCATCAACATTTTATATAACAGTGTGGGTCTTACATGCTTAAATAATTTATATTCAAAGGAAGGCTATATGAAGGAATGTGTGGCACCAGGATCAAACAATACAAATGCTTCTATGTCAAAAATTAGGATGGTACCTTTAATCACATCCGTCGAAGTGTCTGCGGTGTCCTGGTCTAGTGTATGTACTCGTCCTCTACCAACCACCTGTTTCCTTTTTTTCTCAGATGTAGCTCTCCTCCTTGGAGCAGTTGTCTCAACTAGAGCTCTCTTTGGCTCTTTGCCCTTTTGTGGGGCCGTCTCAATCATCTCAAGATAATGCCTAGCGATATGCCCTAGCTTCCCACATCTGTAACACATAACAGGGGGCATTGTACAAGTTGTAGTTCCATGAGATCTGCCATATCTCCTACACTGCTCAATAGTAGGTCATGGTCCTCCAATGGTCATATCCCTTGGCGGAGCTTAAGCTGGATACACGGGAGGTCTAGCAACTCTCTCCTACACCTCCTCAATCTTTGGCCTCTTCTTAAAAATCTTTGGCCTCCTCTTTTGACCACTCTATCAATTTTGAATCTCTTTCGGTCTCTGTCCTTTCCGCCACTAACCTTCCCAAGCTCGGAGGCATTTCGTGTCATACCCCGCTTTTGTGAACCCTTCTATCCATACATTCTCTACTACGGTTGGGCTGTGAGAAGATGTAATTACTAAAAATTCATTCATTTACAGCGGAATATTTAAAGCTTTAATTCACACTCCCAGGTGTGTGTGTAGATACACAAAATTAATTGTATAAATACCATGTGCTTACATATCATCCCCATAATACTGTTTACAATTCCAAGATATAACTGTGCGATACAATATATTAGATACAAAATACTCGTGTATACAAATCTTATACCTTTGCGGATTGTGGGAGCTGTTTAACATAAAAGATCTAGAGACCACCGCTCTCTTACTTCTCAGTACCTGAAGGGGGAAAATAGTGGGATGAGCAAACCACAGCTCAGTAAGGAAATGTATGCTAGCAGGTAGATATCGTACTACCTACATAGCCCATGCATGCATAAACCAAAACCATGTTTTCGTTATAAATGGAAATATCATACGAAAAATGCATTTAAACATATATTTCTCAATAGCATTTTCGTGTAAAATGAGTATCAAGCTTCCATTTAAAACATGCTCATAAATAGTGCCCTCACGGCACGAATGTGAAATGAGAGGTTTATCAAAAACACGAAATCTCTTTCACTTCTCAAATCATTCTTTCCGCAATTCTCTTTCTTTTCTGAGATTATCTCTGTTTCTCAAATCTCTGAGACATGCATAGAATTTTCGGCAATCAAATATCCACGACATATGGCCATAGTCAGTGATCCCAGGCCTCACTGATCAGGTGTGCATAGGGTATCACTTCGCCTGAAGGGGGATGGGTCAGTCCTACCCTCCGGCTCATCTCAATCCACCTCATCTCCTCGTATACTCACGGTGAAGATACGTCGTGTGTCATCTACGCGATACTCGTACTCACGTGCACCCAGCACGGTACATAGTATACCAACGGGTGACTACACTATTCTACGTACGACCGTGGACCCAAGTCCATACTCCAACTCCGATGGACTTTTCATCCTAAACCATGTCTCATATACCAGGCGAGCAAGCAGCGTGACACACAGTCAACGCAAAGCTCCAGCGCGGTACGATCTATCGTTAAGGCCCAGCCCGTTCAAATGGCCGTCGGCTGGTATCCCCTTGGGTCCCAGACCCCCAGGTTTACCTCAACTCAACAAAACAGGTGCGAGCAAAGTTCTCGCATTTTCTCAAAACCCTCGTGCGAGTTAAAACTCCAACACGGTACATCAAGGCATTAAAACAGGTGTAAGCTAGCGCTTCAACACCAAATCACATCTCAAAACTGATAGATGGCTATTTTCTCTTTTTAAAATTCAAAACATGTTTATTCATACAGCATGCCTCTTCATGCTAAAACATGTAAAATTAGCCAACCTATCATCAACATTTCTCAATCCTCAAGATTAATGTATAATAGAGAAAAACATTGAAAACATGCATATCATGCTATTTCCTTACCCTGTCCCATTTCTCAATACATATATACATCCTAATACTTTTCATGCTTCCATATCATTTCATAGAATTATAATATCGTACTAGTTCTAGCAATATATCTATGAAATTGCCATAAAATACGTACAAACATCTCTATAGCTAACACACAGTCCCTTACCTCGTTTTACTTGTGTGCAACTATCCGCCTTTATGCTTCTTGCGTTCTCATCTCGACTTGCTCCGGCGTATCATCCGAAACTGAAATCTATCCATCAAACACTCGAGTTAACGTTTCTAACTCTTGCTCAACTAATCATTTATCCGATGCCTTAAATACATATTTTACCCTTTGTGGTAAATCTCACAATTTTAACCCAATATCAACATGTCCACACCATTCCCACAACATAATCATCCACTCGAGATATCTCATTCATCATTAACATCTCTACATTCCACTTTCTCACACTTGACTATTTCTAAGTCATATTCACTTCATACCATTTAAGTAGTTTTATCCACAATATGCACACCCCAAATATCTTTATAATCATTAACTAAACCAATGTACTTGGATTTGTGCATTAGAACTTACCTCATTGGATTTCCTCTTGCTCCAATTAGGATTGCCCTTTATTTCTTCAATCCATCAAATGGGGAAATGCCTCTAGACTATGTTGTTCTTCTTTTTGTTGTGAACAACTTTGTCTCTAATAGACTCTCCTTAAATCTCACTGAAAATGGCTGGATTTAGGAGTGAGAAAGCTAGTTTTCTTTGAGTTGAAGTGAGAGGAAATGGTTTATCCCGAAATTTTGCAGATCCAACTGCTCCCATTTATAGTTTTGACTTGATGAGATCGATCTCCCTTGGGTGGAGATCGATCTGGTCCTCTAAAAATTCCTCTTTTCTAAGGCATTTTAAAGGCAGGAGATCGATCTGTCGAGGCTAGAGATCGATCTGCTGTCGAACAGAAGCTTAAGGAGATCGATCTGGTCTTAGGGGAGATCGATCTGCTTCCAACCCGAGAGCTAAAGAGATCGATCTGCTTCCTTTGGAGATCGATCTATTCCCTTCCATTACTCACATAAGAGCATTCTGGCTCTCCCAGATCGATCTCTCATCCTATGAGATCGATCTGGCCTTCACAAATTCCAGATTTCCTGCAGTTTTTCTGCAACAACTCCCTTCAAGACTTCCTCAATTTGCGTTCATAGTCCTTTCCTCATTCATCACTCCTTGAGACTTAAAAATGTCATCCCATCCCACTTAATGTATTTTAAAACTTGTGGAAAATCTTTGTATAACCAAGTATTCACGATATTACTCGAATGAAAATATACACTTATGTAAATCTTTCCTTCCATTTTACTATACTACTCATATTCCATTTCGATCACATTCTTCTCGTGTTCAAGTTTATTTCCTCCTACTCATGCGTAATGCAACTTGTACATATAATCACAATTCTTATTACAAGTGCGTACATAATCTTATGAACTTACATTGCATATACTTCTCATTACAATATATCATCATACTTATTATTTTATTTACATTCCCATGTTCCTATATACCTAGCTATACATATACGGGGTCTCACATTTCGCTCAAAGTCCTACTCACACAACTGTGCCCTGTGCACTGCCTCCTTATAAGTGTGAATGTCAAATAGAGCTAATTTAGTCCGGATGGCTAATCTCAATCCATCCATGAACTTTTGGACTTTTCGAGTCTCACTGATCATCGTATCCAGGCCGTATCTTCCCAAAGACATGAACCTCGACTCATACTCTTCCACGGAATGATTCCCCTGAACCAAGTTCATAAATTTCACCCGTAATTTCCTCTATGCGGTGGCCAAAATATATTGCCTCCTAAAGGCCTCCAAGAATATCTCCCATGTGATCTCGAAGTGTCGGGCCCTCAGAATAGATTCGGTGGATCTCCACCAGTGTTCTGCCTCGCCTTTCAGCATAACTATGAAAAAGGCCACTTTCTCAGTCGATGTACATCTGAAGAACCTATACAATTTTCCCATCTCATACACTCAATCCTCAGTAATATTCGGGTCCTTCACTCCTTTGAATGCTAGAGGTTTCAACTCCTAAAAGTGGCACAGCCTACTCAGTTCATAATCATAACCCAAGTTGTTGTCGCTCGGCTATGAAGCGATAGGAGAAACTGTATCCTATACTGGGGGTGGTGTGACAGTCCTCGTAGTTTGAGGCCTCTCCGCCTCTGCAGCTTCCTGTCCGGTAGTAGTAGGCTGTGCTGCTGGACCTTGTCTATCCATGGCCCCTAACGCTTGAGTGACTATCTCAACGAGGCTCTCAATACTCTGCTCTATCCTAGCAAGGCTTGGGACGTCAACACCAGTGGCAACTATAATTTTTTTGATTTGCTGTTCGACCATGAATAAATTTGCTAAGGGACTCGGCCAATCTGTTCCATTCATAAAAATTGGCTTCCATATACCTCGCGTTACTTCAGCAGAAAAGTAGTTGACAATGGTTCCCAGGGTTGCAGGAAGGAAATTGGCAAGATCTTTAAGTCTTGTCGCTAGTTCATGGGGTGAAAGCCTTTCATGGGCACAGGTAGTCAAAGCTGCATCAAGCACATAGGGAGTTGCTTCCAAAATATCCCATGCTGGCACTTTTAGTCTCATAAACACATCCTCAGCTCCAGATGCAGAAGAACTACTATTTCCAGAATTTGTGGAAGTTAAAGACTAACCAACCCTACTTATCTTCATTGCAAGAAAAGCCAGAGTACAGTGAAAGCATGCTTCATGGGGAAAATAGATATGCTAACAAGCTTCTCCTTGGTAATCAACAAAAGCTGCAAAATAATCATGGATTTCGACAGGTGCACATGATCCAAAAGGCTAAGCTTCAAGAGAAAAGACGACAATCAGAAGAGAGGGAACAACAAAGTACTAAACAGAAATTTCAGGGGAAGAAATAAAAAGGGAAATGAACCAATTTCCAGTAATTTCTCCAAACCAACGTCCGGTGCTACCAATTTGGAAAAGCAGCCGCAAATGAACCAAGCAGCAACTAGTAGGAAAAGCTCTACCGAACATATTGATGCAACCCAATTCAATGGAGTCCAAGATGGTAGGCACCGTGAAAATCCATCGGAGAATAAGAGTCCAACAAACTTAAATTTCAAAATCAAAGATTCACTAAACAAAAACTCCAATCAGCATTACTCTCGAGGAGATATAGAATCTGAGTCAGCAAAAGCTCACATCCTGTTTGCTGTGGATGAGAAACCTATTCATATTCAAACAAAGAAAGCAAGAAGTGCAAAAAGGGCATAAACTTGAGGCACCTCGAAAGTTCAATGAAGTAATGACTAAAAAAGGTGCAAATGTTTGTAACTTGCCAAGGACACTGAAGGATCAGAGTACCATTTTGCTAGAGAGGAAAAAGACAAGGAAGGAGAAACTTGCTATCTCAAGAGAAGCAAATCAAATGAAAGCCAGCAAGTTCAAAGAAGTAGACACATAGATCATTACATCCAACAACTCAGTAGTAAGCCTACAATCATCAAGTGTAGCACAAGTGCAGAAAGAAGCAAAGAAAAGTTTAAATTTGTGCAATCCTCCAGAAAATGAATGCCAAAGGTTAAATAAGCCACAAGTTTTAACTCCAAAAGATAGTGTAAGATCATCATTAATGATCCTGATCTAGTTTTTCGACGGACGAAAATGGAAGATTGAATTTCTGTATCCCATCTGTCTTAGACTTCACATTCTAACGTAAATGTTTAATGTTCAACTCGAAATTGCTAGAACTGAATAATTCGTCGGTTGTTTGCTGAGAGAATAGCTGGCAGCGCGGCGGACAGCTCCACATTTGGAACCAAATCACTCGATAACTGCTATAGTTGGGGAGCAATTGACCTAAAAACCTCACAAAGGGGCATCAATGTACCAGCAAGGAGTGGAACCATACCGTGTAAAGAGAAGATCTGCACACAATCTACTGGTAATATTCCAACGAGAAGAACATTAAAAAATGAAGCATAACTGATCAAATGACTTTCTCTCCCAAAATAATCAGCACGAACCGGTGGTGACAACAAACTTGTAATCAAGAGAATGATGTTTTTCGTATATATTCCAACCACGAACTAGAGGTGCCCCACAAAGAATGCTAGCAGCAAATGTTTTCTCATCATCTGAACCTTTGGTTGCAATCTCATATGTTTTCTCAATCTCTGCTAAGCTAGAAGCTGGAGTTGCAATCAAAGCATTTACCAGCGTTGGAGTCAGAGGGGATCCTTTCATCAATGATGAACAACCAAGCACTTGACTAGGAACACTTCGAGGTATATTTGCACGTGCATTTACACAGCCAGACCAGACATATGCAGATGTATCCAATAGATTTATGGCAATACAAACCTCAACAATCAGATGCCGTATGTTTCCAGAGCAATTCATGGGCATGCCATTGATGTTCATGCACTCATAGTATCCATTACCCACTGTGAGACCAGAAACAAACATAATTGCTTTGGCAGCAGCCTGATTGGCTATTGAACACACCAATTGAGGTGAGATCAATAAAGCCTCGTAATCACTCAACGCCTGTAAGCTGGATATTAAATCTTTACGACATCTTCCTGGGACTTGTTTCTCTTTTGTTTGATTGGTTGAACTGCAATGACTCTCATCAATCAATTCACTTCCTCTTCCTCAACTATATTGGGCACCACAAGTGGGGTAATTGACAATAACATGCACAAGCAGGTGTCTAGGCGCGGTACAGGACCTTCACTAATGTCCCTTTTGCGAGATATTGCTGCAGAGATTATAGCCAAAATTTCTTCTATTTGCACTGCCAGTGTAATCTTCATCCCAGATTCTTGCAAGATCGGTTGTAGAGTAGAAAACTTTTCTTTCGTTTCCCGACGCCAATTGTTGTGCCTCAGTTACAACGATTACGAATTGCTTACATTGTTGCCTTGATTTTTGTGTCACGTGATACTAAAAGCTCTACAAAAAAAGAATGATCAGAGGGCTGTAGGGAACCCCTGCGTAAGCACTCTAATACTTAAGTCAGCTAGACAATTTAACAAAGTTTCTATGAACAAAATAGAGTTTCGTTTCATGAATTATATCTGTCCTCTCCCACTTGTTGATGGTGATTGTGTTTTTAAATATATGAATTTGTACATGGTTGAAATTCTGTTTCTTTATTTATCTATATATATTTCTGGATGATGTTACAATCATATAGATGAAGTTGAATTTGAATCCAAAGCTAATTACTCTTTTTTGCTTTCTTATTATTATTATTATTATTATTATTATTATTCACAACAATATTATTTTAAAATGTTAAATATTTATATAATAAAATTAACGGTTAAAAATTTATTTATATTTTGTACTAAAAATTAAAAGTGTATTTGACTACCGCTTGAAAATTATTCCATTAGGTCGTCAGTTCGTCTCTCCTCTCCTCTCCTCTCCTCTCCTCTCTTCTCCACCCATCTCTGGTACAGCTGTTAAGAGTAGGGAAATACTCTGTCGAAACCCTAGGCAATCAAATAAGATCGAAAGATGCTGAGAATTGCAGGGAGGAGCTTCTCATCTCTTCCATGGAGGTCCTCCTTAACTTTCTCTCGAAACAATCCCCTTGACGATCGAGTCGGCGTCGCTTCTGAATCGCCTTCGGTTTCCAGATCCGTTCCTTCTCTTTCTCCCTTCTCCTTCAATTCTCAGCTTCCGAATCTAATCAGAGGTACAAGTTTTCTCCCTTTTAACTTCTTATCTTTCCTGCCCATGTCTTATATACTTGATTTCTTCTTTATCATTTCTCTCTTCTTCTTATCGATGGTATAGTAGATTTTATGATATACTAGATTTGATGTCTGCTCTAATTGCACCGGAGTTACAGGATATAGAATCAAATAACCTAGTTTTTGGATATTCAATATTTGTTTATTTATCATTAAATTCCTCATTATATCTGGCAAATGATTTCAAACTGAATCGTTGGATATGGCACTACTTTCATTTGGTAGCTTTTGATGTTATAGAAATAGGTGTTTATTTGAATCAATTATTACCCATTCATTTATGCTTTATTAAATCAAAAAGTGAGTTTTATCTTATTCTTCTACATTTTGCCTATACCTGATATTCAATGGAACCATGAATAAAAATGTAAAGTAATGAAATTAATGCTCCTCTGCTTCAAGCTAGTGAGAAGAACCCACTAAAATGCACATGGACAAAACAATAGGAATTTAGGTTCAAGGGTTCATGTTTTAAAATAGAAATCGTTAACATTACATGTTTATTACATGATGCGACATAATTTCTTACATCAAGTCACTTTTTATACCTCATATTAATATTTTCAGAACATCCCTGAGTTTAATTAGATCACATGCCATTTAGTCAGCAAAGTTCTTATGAGAAAAGCCTTTGCAGCACATTTGTGCAGTACCGTTGTTATATTTTCATGCGTCAATCTGTGTTGTGTAAAAGTGGCTAACTATGTGGAAGGCCAAAAACTTGTGTTTGTATGCTCGACTTCTCTTTTTTCCACTTACAGATTACATGGTATGTGAGCCTGATACTTTACCTTTACCTTTAGAGTGCTTACATGTATGGTTTATGTCCACTGGTTGTTCTATTGTAAGCAATATATGTGTTTTGTGATAGCTTCCGACAACTGTTTTACCTTCTTCCAGGTTTGTCTTCGGAAGCCCTTACCCGAGGACATGATATGGGAATGATCTCAGGTCTCCCTGCTACCCTGGCATGTGTGAAGAACCCTACATCAAAAATCATTTATGATGAGTATAATCATGAGCGTTCTCCACCTGGTGATCCCAGCAAGCGTGCATTTGCTTATTTCGTCTTGACTGGTGGCAGGTTTGTTTATGCCTCCTTAGTACGTCTTCTGATCCTCAAGTTTGTTCTCAGTATGTCAGCCAGCAAAGATGTCCTTGCCCTTGCCTCCCTTGAGGTTGATCTCTCTAGCATTGAGCCTGGGGCTACTGTTACTGTCAAGTGGAGAGGGAAGCCTGTTTTTATCAGACGTAGAACAGAAGAGGACATCAAGCTGGCTAACAGTGTTGACATTGCATCTCTTCGTGACCCCCAGGAGGATGCAGTCAGGGTTAAGAATCCAGAATGGCTTATTGTTGTTGGTGTCTGTACCCATTTGGGGTGCATTCCCCTGCCAAATGCTGGTGACTTTGGTGGTTGGTTCTGCCCATGCCATGGCTCACATTATGATGTGTCTGGTAGGATCCGCAAGGGGCCAGCACCATATAATCTAGAGGTACCCACATACAGCTTCTTGGATGAGAACAAGTTGCTAATCGGGTGAGAATTTATGCAGAAATTATTTTATTTTATTTTTGGTGGAGCAGTAGCCTTGCTGCAAAGTGTCATAAAATTTTTCTCTACAGGAAGACTGAATTTATCATTTTTTTTTTTTTCTGGATTTTGTATCAGCTGCCTGTTTTAAGATCGGCTGAGATTCTGAATAATAAAACGGAAGATTTTTTGAGCATTTTCAGTTTTAATGGTGCTTATACATTTAGTTTCGAAATATTCCTTTTTTGATTTTTAGATTTTAATGCCCCATTACTGTTAGACTATTTACAGATCAATGATTTTGTAATTTTCACGTATGGTGTATTCAAGGAGTTTTAAACTAGCAAGTTAAATATTCAAGGAAGAATGAGTTGTGCATATGCCTGAGTTCTACGACACACAGTGGTGTTCCTAGAACATGTCTTAGGTTGTGGGAAATTTTTGTTATGAATGAGGACATCATTTATGATTAGGTGGCTACCATCTTCAATTTAGCTGGAAGTTTGTTGAATGCCTTCTTCTAAGGATGCAGGCATGTATTCAACCGTACCAAGGTGAAAGATCCATCAACCCATAAACCTCTCTACTACCAGAGAGAGGAATAGGAGAGATTTTTATACTAATTTAAACTGCATAAATATTCAATAATATACATACATATCTTTAATCTCAATGTTATTTTATAGAATGTTATGCCCGAGGGTAGGCTGATGAATATTGATATAGAAGTTTTGAAATCTCCTTGTCTAGTTCCCAGGCATGCCTTCAAGCTGTAGTGCTACAAAAAGAAACTTTGGTCAAGTTGGCAGTCCTGGTTGCGAACTAACAGCTGTTTGCATCCATTTATATCCGGAAGTTGGCTATCATCCATGTCCCAAAGCAAAGTGGATGTCAGCATTTTGTTCTCAAAAAAAAAAAAAAAAAACTCAGAAAAAGGGTTTGGAAATTGGGCAATCAGAAATGTGTAAATGTGACGGAATGACCTTAAAGAATGGTTGCGCAGAGTGGTTTTAACTTTTAAGTAAATCCCAAATTCACATCCTCATCAACACCAATATTGTAAATTCTGGCTCTGGCATTGTTGTCCAAATACCTTTCACTGGTCTAATTGTATCTTGATGTCATGTATTTCACTTTGTCAGAGCTTCTTCACCTTCCCAGTTTTTGCATACAAGCGACATCAGACAATATCGGTGATCTACATAAATCCATCTTTTTATTTTCCCTAAAGTATTTGTGCAGGATACTTACTAGTAGCATTATTAAAATGGGTTAAGCCCGTTGGGCCAATCTGGCTTAACCTATATTATTAAGGATTGGATCTTACTTTTGTAACCCATCTAAAGAAATGGATATGGCTAAACGGATTTGAGCTTGGTCCTAAATAGATTTGATTGGAGCTAAATGGACTGACTTAGTTTAATTTCATTATAATATTTTTTAAAATTATATTGAAAATTTGTTTTTATTTTAATTATTTACAAGTAAAATATCTTTAATAAAATTAAAATTAAAATTTAAAATATATGTTTACAGTACACGTACAATGAAACAAGACTGACAAAAACAAACAAACCAATTAAAGATAACACTATATAGCACAGTCAGCAAATGCTAAACCCAAAATGCCAATTAAAAAGGCTACCAAAGTCCAAGGCAAAAAGCCTACATGCACAAAACGCATTCGCATGGCATAGGATGCAAAAGCCAAAAAGCATCTCAAATATTCTCCTGATTTGATATTTATGATTGGTCGATATAATACATGGATACACACTGCCGATTGCTCTCTCCTTTTTTGTTGGTGGTAAACGAGCAAGAAATTCTAGAGATAAAAACATGGTTAGAGTTCATCGGACCATCTAAGAAAGGTTCTATTGTCGGTTGCAGCTTTAGCCATCATTGTCACTTGTTCTACCAATGGATGCCACTCTGTGAAGAAGCTGAAGCTCATACCCTCCTTTAGTTTACATATATCTTCACGTGCTGGTTTAATCTTCCAGTGGAGTTGGATATTTCTGGTGATAAACTTGTTCCATTTGTTCCTGTCTTCCCTACATCGGATGCCTTTTGCCTCGAGTGTTTTGAGCTTGAGAACCACCAATGGTCTTGGCTATGATATTTGATGCCACTTCAATACTCCTACAAGACACTGTTGAGGTCCCATCTGAGTGTCGTATCAAGGCACTTATCCAAAACCAATTATTACGCTTTGTTTTGTGGATCCGATGAAGAGGAGCCAGTTGTTGGAATTAAGGGCAGTATGATGATAGACCCGGCCATGGCTTAAATTGGTGATAAGTAGTGAGTCCTCCCTTACACTGCGGCATACTGAATCATCTTTCGTCCAGAATGCTTCCTATAGTGAAGTCATTTGAGCTTTGAGGTGAAAAAAGATTTTGATAGGTTTTGGTTTGGATTTTGTGAAGATAAAGTCATTTCTATGTATCCATATTGCCCACAGTATAATAAGCAATTGACTGTAAAATCCAAGGGTAACCTCGGAGCTGATGTGGCTAATATTCAGGAATTGTGTGATCTAGTTGGAAAGGTTATTAGAACAAAAGTTATTGACATGAAAGGTCAGATCAGAAGCAAACCACATAGCTCTTGCTACGTGGCATCTTATAAAAAGGCGATAAATAGTCTCATCAGCGTCATCGCACATTGGTTTGTTTCTGAAGTTCGCTACACACTGGGAGGTGGATGCTACAAAGCTTTCAAAAGAAGTTAATCATTTTGTAGGGCAGCTTTAATTTCCATAGTTTCCTCCACTTAGGATGTTCATCATTGACATTCCTCTCTTCCCTAAACAGACACTAATACGCAGAGCTAGCCGAGAGTTACCATTAAAAGTGAATTTCCATATAACTGTATCTTTTCCTCCCGTTATTGCAAACGTTCTCGTCTATAGCTCATCCACAATTTCTTTTCGAGAAGACTCCTAAAAAATGTTGGATCCCAACCCATCAATGAATGGTCCATTATGGTTTTGATCGGAAGATGATCCTGATGGTTGTCGAGGTTATTATCATCTTGGTGGAAGATGCCATTTTAAGGAAGGTCCGATCCCGTCCCGGACTTGAGCTCCATTCCTTGTAGACATACATCTCTGCCGAGTAAGATGCTCTTCCATATCCATGAGTCACCTGTTTTTGGTACGGCTTCTTTAAAGCTTTGTTTTCTGCAATATTTCTTGGTAAGTACAGAGCTTAAACTGGTATATGGGCTAGTAAGAATTCTTCATGCTTGTTTTCATATAAATGCTCTGTTCCTTAAGTCCGTTTGTCTTATTCCTAAGCCGTCTTTAACTTCCGCTTGGCACAGGTGATCCCAACTCTTCATATGGAGTTTCTTATCTTTCGTTTTCGTGTCCCCACGAGAAGTTCTTTATGGTGTGATCAATCTCCTTGTGTATATATCTCGGTGCTTTAAAGCAAGACATAGTGAAAAGAGGTATAGAGCTGAGTTTGTTTAATAAGTGTGAGTCGTCCTCATTGTGAAAGGCATCATGATCTCTCCCTTTCTTTTTCAAAGAAAAACAGAACCCTACTCTATTTCCCCCAAATTGAAACCTCATGATAGCAGGAAAATCCCCTCTCCCCTGATTCGTCAATTAATAAATTAATAGTAGACCTACCTCCTCCCTAACCGATCGACTAGCCGCCAGTCACTTCACCATCAGTTTCTCTCTTGGATCTCCCTCTTCTTCATAGGTTAAGGTTAAATTTTGTGATAACTAATAATATTAATTCTATTGTCATATTTATATGATATAGGTATTGAATGTTGAAATTGATATGTTGTTTATGAATTTGAAAATTTTGTAGCACTGTCAAAATAGAGGAATCCTAATCTGAAAATGCCCATGCCCTTGATATTGTGTCCACCAATGTTGAATTTGAAGTGAATGATAATACTAATTGTAATAGTACTATAAAAGAATTAAAGATGTCGGATAATTCAAGAAAAAAGGCATATGCGTAATTAGTGACAGAGAGAAATTTTTATAAATAGGGGCAAAGTATGATTCATAAACCGGATCTGAGAACTCCATACTAAAACTTTGCTAAACTCCCTGTCTGACTTAAGTATCGGAGTGCAAACGAGGGGAGAACCCCTGCGTTCCTCTGATCTTCTTCTTTTTTTGCAAAAGCTCGCGGCAACATGTGGCAGGGAACCTGAAGAGAAGACGTCAGCGATTCGTCATCATTGTTTCAGGTAACAACAATTGGCGCTGTCTGTGGGAAACGAAAAAAAAGCTATGGTATAGACACGTTCAGGATGGACGAGAACCGATGGATAATACAAAAAAATCAAAATTCGAAGCTAAAACAATGTTTTTTTGGACGAAATCCTAAACAAATCGCCTTCGGCTATTTGCCATCGCATAGATCTCGAAAAGTTACGTGAATCCAAAAAAAAAAAAATCACCTCAATTGGACCACCGAGCACAAAGTTATGGCCCTCCGAAGTTTCGAGCACAGGGAGAGACCTTGCCGCGCCAGACTCTGCAGCACACTTTGTCGCGCGAGATGCCGCGCGAGACTCTGCCGTGCACTTTGCGCACACTTTGCCGCGCACACTGCCGCACACTCTACCGCGCGAGACTCTGACGCGCACTCTGTGTGCACTCTGCCGCGCGAGACTCTACCGCACACCCTGCCACACATTCTGCCGCACACACTGCCGCGCACTCTACCGCGCGAGACTCTACCTGCGCACTCTGCCGTGCACCCAGCGCACACTCTGCCGCACACTCTGTCGGGCCCCCTGTCGCACACCCTGCCGCGCGAGACCCTGCCCTACACTCTACCGCGCAAAGACCCTGTAGCGCACCCTGCCGCACAAAAAGACCCTACCGCGCAAGACCCTGTTGCGAACCCTGCCGTGCGAGACTCTGCCACACACTCTGCCGCGTGAGACCCTACCGCGTACCCTGTCGCGCAAGGTGGAGACTCTGCCGCGCCATCTGCCATGAACCCTATCGCGCAGTTTCAGATTCCTGCCACAGGGCTGAGGGAGCACAACCTTGCGGTACATTTTCAGAACCCTATCGTAGGGACCAGTACTCAGGACCCTGTAGCCAAGGCGAGAGAGATAAACCCTGCCGCAGAGTTCAGGAGGCAAACCTCTACCGTAGGGTTTGGTTAGAATTAATTCGAAGTTTATCGGTCTGGAGAGCAGGGGAGACAGAACCCTCCCTCAGCAAATAGAAGGCAGCAGGCTAGTGGTCAGAACAGTCTGAACTCCTTAGTCTATTTCAAAGATGCAAAGCCAAATCTTGGAATGAGAGGTGTTAGAAGAAAGCATCCAGTGCAGAGACCCGGGAGAAGGAGCTTTCATTCAAATGACTCGGACTCTTGTAGAACCGAGGAAAAGGGAGCACATTCGACTCGAGAATCTGAGAAGAACATGAAAAAAGTCATAGAAAGGAATCTTTGAAAAGTTATGTGGATCACTTTCGAGATACTACTCTAGAAGTGAAAGATTTACAAGTAGGAGTAGCTATGATAGCAATCCTGCAGGGAACGGAATCTGAGAAGTAACAAGAGTCTTTGTCCCTTGACCAGCCTACAACTATCTCAGATTTATTTGCTCGAGCAAATAAGTATGTTGCCCAAAAGGAAGTAATAAAAATGGTGCAGTCTTGAGATGCGAAAGAAGAAAGAAAAAGATAAAGAGATGTGATTAGGAGGAGTTCTTCCAGACCCGACAGATCAGACAAGACTCCTAAGCTTAGGTATGAAAACTATACTAAGCTGAACGAGCCTCATGCTACTATTCTTGCTACTATTGAAGGGACTGGACTATTAGAATTCCCGAAAGAGAAAGTAGGAAACTTAGGGAGAAACGCGGATGCCTACTGTAGCTTTTATTCCGCTTATGGTCATCCTACGAAAATGTGCAGAGAACTGATGGATCAATTGGCCCAAGAGGGAAAGATTAATAGCTTCCTTTGGAGAAGCAAAAGGACTCGTTACCCCCCACGAGATCGAAGGGACGATCGTCCGCGAAATAGACAAGATAATGATAGAGGGAGAAATAGTCCAAGAAATGAATAAGAAGCTAGGCCAGACCCCCGAGGCAACCGACTAAATAACAAATCCATTGGCCCGACCATAAATGTTATTGTTGGGGGAGAATCGATGGCAGGAAGTTCCTCTATTTCTCATAAAAGTTACACGAGACAAGCATATCAGATTCACACTTTGATGGAGGAGAAGGCGGGTGAAGAACCCATTATGTTCACTCCGGCAGACAGGGGTGATATCATCATACCTCATGACGATCTCATGGTGATATCAGCGGTGGTGGCAAAACATCCAGTGAGCAAATCTTGGTAGATAATGGAAGTTCAGTGAACTTAATCTATTGGAACTGCTTTGAGAAAATGAATGTATCAGAAGACAGATTAAGACCCGTTATGACACCATTGTACGGATTTACAGGCAAGAAAGTGAAGGTCGTCGGGTCTATAGAGCTTCGGAAGGCCTCTACTAAATGATATGAAGGCAATGATATCTTCTAGCTACATGTTAATGAAGTTCCCTACTCCTAACAGAGTCGGACAAGTACGAGGAGATCAAAAGAGCGTTGGCACATGTTATATTACCTCTACCGCCAACAAAGGAGTATAAAGAAAGGAGACATTACCACAAGATACTATTATAATGTCTTTTGTCTAAACTTTTATATTCTCACATTATTATCTTCTCATTTTAATGCATTTATATGGTCATTATGCAAGTTACTTCTCTACTTTTCTATTATATCTTCAACATTTATGGATATGAATCTTGTGACAAAAAATAGATAAGTCGTAAGAGGTTGAGGTGCAATAGCGTCACTGTGGTCAGGCGTGAAAAACAGACGAGCCGTAAGAGCTTGAGGCGCAATAGCGTCACTGTAGCCAGGCGTGAAAAACAGACGAGCCGTAAGAGCCTGAGGCGCAATAGCTTTACTGTGGCCAGGCGTAAAAGACAGACGAGCTGTAAGAGCCTGAGGCGTAATAGCGTTGCTGTGGCCAGGCGTTAAGACAGATGAGCCGTAAGAGCCTGAGGTGCAATAGCGTCACTGTGGCCAGGCGTGAAAAACAGACGAGCCTAAGAGCTTGAGGCGCAATAGCGTCACTGTGGCTAGGCGTTAAAGACAGATGAGCTGTAAAAGCCTGAGGCACAATAGCGTCACTGTGGCCAGGCGTTGAAGACAGACGAGCCGTAAGAGCCTGAGGTGTAATAGCGTCACTGTGACCAGGCGTTGAAAACAAACAAGCTGTAAGAGCCTGAGGCGCAATAGCGTCAGTGTGGCCAGGCGTTGAAGACAGACAAGCCGTAAGAGCCTGAGGTGCAATAACGTCACTGTGGCCAGGCATTGAAAACAGACAAGCCGTAAGAGCCTAAGACACAATAGCGTCACTGTGGCCAGGCGTTGAAGACAGATGAGCCGTAAGAACCTAAGGCGTAATAGCGTCGTTGTGTCCAGGTGTTGAAAACAGACGAGCCGTAAGAGCCTAAAGCGCAATAGCGTTACTGTGGCTAAGCATTGAAGACAGATAAGCCGTAAGAACCTGAGGCGCAATAGGGTCACGACGGCGGGGCATTGAAGACAAATAAGCCGTAAGAGCCTGAGGTGTAATAGCGTCACTGTGGCCAGGCGTTGCAAAAGGGATAAACCGTAAGAGCCTGAGGCGCAATAGTGTCACTGTGGCCAGGCGTTGGAAACTTATAAACCATAAGAGCCTGAGGCGTGATAGCTCACTGTAGCCAGGCATTAAAGATGGATAAGCCGTAAGAGCCTGAGGCGTAATAGCGTCACGGTGGCCAGGCGTTGAAGACAAATAAGCCGTAAGAGCCTGAGGCGCAATATCATCTCTGTGGCCAGGCGTTGCAAACGGATAAGTCGTAAGAGCCCGAGGCGCAATAGCGTCAGTGTGGCTAGGCGTTGGAAACTTATAAGCTGTAAGAGCCTGAGACGCGATAGCATCACTGTGGCCAGGCGTTGAAGCGGATAAGCCGTAAGAGCCTGAGGCGCAATAGCGTCACTATGGCCAGGCGTTGGAAACGTATAAGCCGTAAGAGCCTGAGACGTGATAGCATCACTGTGGCCAGCGTTGAAGATAAATAAGTCGTAAGAGTCTGAGGCACGATAGCGTCACGGTGGCCAGGCATTGAAGACAAATAAACCGTAAGAACCTGAGGCGCGATAGCGTCACGGTGGCCAGGCGTTGAAGACAAATAAGCCGTAGGAGCCAAAGGTGCGATAGCGTCACAACGACCAGACATCTGAAAAGACTTGCCATAAGAGCCAAAGGCGCAAATGCGTCACGACGGCCAGGCATTTGAAAATAAACATGCCATAGTGCCAAAGGCGCAAATGCGTCACGGCGGCCCAGCACCTGGAGAAGATTTATATAAAACAGCTTGAAGGAAAAAATGCGTGAGCTAAGTCACGAAGAAAAAGTGCAAAAGCTTGAAGCGAAAATTGCGTGAGGTAAGCTAAGCACTCAAATAAGGGCTTGAAGCAAAAAATGTGCGAGGTAAGCTAAACACTCCGATGAAAATTCGACTTCAGAATCTAACACAAGGACTTGACGTGAGGTTACGATGAGAACATATATACTCTTCACCAAGGTTATACCTAGCAAAAGAGTGGGGAGCAATTGTTGTGCATGCTATTAAAAATAAAAAAAGTGCGCCGTGTGGCGTACGAAGAACGCGCCAAGTGGCGCACGAAGAAAACGGGTATAAGCATGAGAAAATCTGGCATTTATCGAAAAGGGTATATGCGTAATTAGTGACAGAGAGAAACCCCTATAAATAGGGGCCAAGTATGATTCATAAACTGGATCTGAGAACTCCATACTAAAACTCTGCCAAACTCCCTGTCTGACTTAAGCATCAGAGTACAAACGCAGGGGAGAACCCCTGTGTTCCTCTGATCTTCTTCTTTTTTGCAGAAGCTCTCGACAACATGTGGCAGGGAACCCGAAGAAAAGACGTCAGCGATTCGTCACCATTGTTTCAAGTAACAACAGGTGGGTTATTAACTAATCAAGCAGTGAAGTTGAAATAAAAAAAAATGATGTGAAGCTTTTGCGCAAAATGACTATAATGGTTGTTACTGCTCTTGACTTCTCATTTTCATTTGTTGAGTATTTATGGATTATGAGAATGCTAAATATAGCCAACCTGGGTTTGAAATTGGTAAGTAAAAATACAGTTGTAAGTGATGCGCATAAGGTGTATTTAAATGAGAAGCATACATTAAAAAAGGTGTTGACTAATATTCTTGGTAGAGTTCACTTTACTTTGGACTTATAGACTGCTTGCACCCATGAAGGATATATTTGCTTGGCTGCTCACTTTGTTGATAAGAATTGGAAATTGAATAGTAAAATTTTGATTTTTATCATATGAAACTTTCACACAAGGGAGTACAATTAAGAAAAAAAAAAGTGTGGGAGTTTTTAAGAGAACGGGGAATTGAAACTAAAATATTTTCAATTACACTCGACAATGCATCAAGCCAATTTAAAGACTCACAATTTCTTACACATGCTAGTTGGAAGGGGAAGAACACATTTGCTTTGAGTGATGAAAGTTCATTTTTGTTTTTTAAAGTATATACTATTATTTTAAATTCACTTTTGTAATGACAATTTTTTTTTTTTAAATTTTGAAATGGTCAATGATATAAGCTTTTAAAAGGTTTGAAATGATTTAAGTGGAAGAACCAAAATCTTAATTGGATTTTTATATGGAAGAGCCAAAGATTACTAGTCCGACCTTTAAAGATTTAAATGTGTTGCAATGGTGGAAAGACCATAAGCTAAAATTTTCAGAGCTTCAAGATTTAAATGCGTGGACAATTTTTAATCAATTTATAAGTTTAAATATTGTGAGTTTTTATATTTTTCTTTATTTATATTTGTAGGTGGCGAAGTTGAAAATGAGTTAAATATCATCGACACTTGATGAAATTGAAGGACATAAACTTGGAATCTATTTATTATGCGTTTGTTTTCTGATAGTGTTGAGAGTTGTTATGTATGTTAAAACAATTCATATTATGGTTATTAGACAATTATTATGTTCAAATAATGTTAAAGACTAAGTTATTGATTTGAAATGAATTTATTTGATGTTTGTTTAATGTTTATTTTAAAATTTTATTTTCTTTATTTACTTAAAAATGAGATGTTAATATAAATTTTAATTTTTTGTTTTTTAAAACACAACCTAACCCATTTAGGTCCGTTAGCTATTAGGATCAGACTTAGGCTTGGTTTTTAGGCCATTTTAAGAAAGGCCTTTTTGGCCTAGCCCATTAGGGTTAACCCAAGCAAGTTGGGTTAGCCCATATTGACTTCGCTATTATTTAAGTTAACACGTTTGAAATAAAAACAAAAAAAAGGGAAATGAAAGATAGGTTTCTCCTAGATGATAATAAAGGGTTCAAATAATGCTTTTGTCAAGGATTTTCTATTTATTCAAATATATACTAAATAAATAATAAAAATTATTAATAAGTTAAAAATTAATTTATAAAAATTTTAAGAGAGTAATCTAGTCAGTATAAATGCAAAGATAAAAATTAAAAATAATAAAAATTGTTAAATTTGAATTAAATAGAAACTTAATCAAAGGAAAAACATTTATGGTATTGCAAGCATGCAAATATCATATAGAGATTGAGATAATAAAAATTTCTCATATTCAATCAAAGCATTGAGGAATGTGAAGAAAATTTTAAAGTTTCAATATAATAATAATAATAATAATAATAATAATAATAATAATGTTAAGAATTGAAGCATGCGATTAACATACATAATGCAGTGAAAATTTAAATTTTTTCTTAAATTCCTTTCCCTAGATCACTTTGATGTCAATAATATGACCATGCAATGAGAAGATCAAAAGATTACCTTTCTCAAATGATTAAACATCCTTTTTAATTCATTAATGGATTAAACTCATTTGTGTCCATCATCAATTAATTCCTAATTGAACAAATTCAATGTAAAAAGATTGTGACTAGCCACTAGCAATAGTTGCATAACCCCAAATATGTTAAGGAAGAGTCATAGTGGTATGACTTTGCCCACAATCTTCCCATATAATTCAATCATTTCATCATTATATCTTAATTAGACGTAAAGCTTGGAGTAGTATCTACTATATTATTGTCGAATCTAATTATTTTTTTTATCTTAGATAATTAACTTATCTTGATGAGATTTGAACACTCCCAGTCAAATCTCTTTCTGCCTTGGCCAATGACTTAACCACTAATCAAAGGTCTTAGGATATATTCCCCAATGTTCACTTAGGGTAATGAATCTTATCTTAATCACACATATCTCCCCCTGTAAATACCAATAACCCAATTTCATCCCAATTGAAAATCTTTTATAGGAATTAATAGCTAATAGTCAAAGTATAGTGTTAATCACACAAGATAGTATTGTGATACCAAGTTTGAGGATCACTTATACAACTGTCACTTAAGAAGGTATTCCATAGACACTTAAGTGAATATACCAAGAGGACTTCTCAATGCAGATTAGTTCAATGAACTTGTCTCTTCAAACAAGCATTTATAATGTTAGTCTAAGCATATTAATACTTCAGCTTATGAGATCAATTGCTTACTTTCTCAAAATGAAGACTTAACATTGTATTAGTCTTAACAACATTTATCAATATCTCATTTTCTTGACAATGCTTGACCAAAAACAATAAGCAACATTATACTTTTATGCAATAAGGATCTCATAATTATAACCACCTTATAATTCCTTTTACAAAGTATATTTTGTTTCAAGGCCTTTATCATAACCAAGTATTAAATAGGTTAAATCAACAAGCTTTGTAGATAAAGAATAAAGCCTATATTAAATAATTGTTTTAAAACAATATATGTTCAAATATCAAGAACATAAGATGTTAAGATTGGCTATAGGGCATACCCTTATACTACCATTAAGATATTGCAATCATAAAAGATTTTATGGGTAGATCTTCTAAAAACCCTCACAAGACACAACTTATCTAGTAGGTGTTTAAAGGCTTATTACATAGACTAAATGAAATCATGATTCCTTCTAAAGTGAGTTAGGATTTTTTTTATTTAGTTAGGTTTGTTTTGCTAAAAAACTAGTAACAACTAAGTGTTGGGGAGTTTGATAAGAAAAAAAATGCATTATCTGTCACGCCTTTCTCCTACACATGACCCACCGAAATCACCACAAATTTTTCGCATTTCACTTACCTCTTCTTCTGTCATCTCTCACATCAAACGTTGGGCTGTGATTCAATATTAGTCACCCGTTCACACTCATTCACAATATATATATAAAATTTAATATCTTTTCCATAATATAACTCTTGTACATAAATACAATTCTTTATACATATACATCCCGATCGTATATTAATTTACATAGCTGTGCTTATATAATGTTCAGTACAAAATACATAGTGTGTATACCTCTAGAAATATGGATGTGCAGCGGATCAAGGAAATATCAGTCCTCCTCAGCCATGTCCACCTACTGTGGATGCTCTGAAAAAAAAAGGAATAATAAGGGGGTGAGAAAACCACGCGCTTAGTAAGGAAATCAGGCAAGCAAGTAGATAACCGCACTATCTACAAAATACAATGTTTATGCATCGAAATCATTTCCTCACCCAATTGTATCTACAACATGCATATCTCTCACAGTTTTATGCAATATATATGTATAGATACAAAATATCAGTTATAAAACTGGTAATATGCTGGTTTAACAACCTCAACATTATATGCATAAAAACAACATTTCTCATGTCATTCCACAAATATCATATTTATCATGCCATTTAATTAAATCAAAATCATCTGGCATTCATCATGTTTAAAAACATGAAAATCTGGGCCTCACCCATCCCTCGGGTTACCCTTTTCACAATTCACAAACTCACATGTTCACATTATAAAACCATGTGATAGTTCATTCAAGAAATCTCAATTACATTGCATGAAAAGAAAACTGAGATAGGTGACTACATGTTCTGAGTGTATGATCATAACTCATTTTTCGTGATCCCAGGCTACACAGTACTCGGTGTGCGAGGACTCACAATTGTTGTAACGAGAGGTGGGTCAAATCTCTACCGTCAGCTCTCAACTCAACTAAGGACTTGATCCCGGAGCACACTAGATCCCACTAGATCTCGCTCCCACTACTAACATGTAAACCCCATGAAATTTTTGAAACTTGGTTTTAAGTAACATCAACTGAGATTAAATATATGCTTAGTCGGTAGATAATTAATATATTCTTGACTTGAAGAATATAAGTGAATTTAATTAAATTTAGATATTAAATTCACATAGTATCAATAGATACAAAACAATACAAGATACCAAATGAAATATAATGCAACATTATATTACAATCAATTATGTTATAGAGTGTTATTATTATTAGTTCAATTTAATATTTAAATGTAGGAATTATCTTGATGTTCTTAGCAAGATCGAAACTTTTAAAATTATGGAATATAATGGTGTGCTATTATTGAACCATATATATATATATATATATATATATAATGCATTAAGTGTGTGCATGTGACGGTAGCAAAGGAGATACATGTAAAGCCTTGATTTGGTTTCATTAGAAGCCAAAACTGAGAGCCACTCTGCTGTAGTAAACTGCAGGATAAAATGTGTTGGGAGAATGATGTGATAATGGTCTTCAATGTGAAAAGAAGATAAGAAAGCTTGAGAAACTCTACTTCAGGTAGTCTAGGAATTTAGAATGGGATAGCAGTCGAATTGTCCCATCATCTAAATATATATTGCTTAAAGGAAAAGTCATAATGGTGAAGTGTAATGTGTCGCGACCCAAATTTACAAAAATCACTACAAATTTTTCGCGAACTTACCACATTTTAATTGTTGGGCTGTGAGTCAATATCCCTCACTCAGTTTCATATATTATATATATATGCATAACAGGCAATGCTTTCGTCCCAGGCACAAATATTGCGGAAGCTTATAAAATTATTATTTTAGAATTTAAAATTCGTTTACATTGCCTAACATATACATCCCCCATATAACATGACTACATCACTGTACACTATTATTCAGATACAAAAGTACATGTGTGCATACCTCGATGCTGCTGGATAGCTGTGTGTAAAAGATCGCAGGATGGATGCAGCTTATACACTCTACTGAAATGCTCTGTAGAGGTGGGACAAATAATGGGATGAGCATAACGCGCTCAGTAAGAAATATATGAAAGCAGGTAGATAACCACACTATCTATGATGCTGCATAATGCATGTTTTATCAACTCGTAAAACAAATGCATTTACTTTTCAAAACACTCTCCTTAATTTATAAAGCCAGTAGATAATCAAACTATCCACAATGCTCATGATGCATGGTTTATGCCGAAAAACTCATGGCATTCACAAAACCATCATAGTAAAACACATAGCAATTTAATGCCCAAAACCGAATATCATAACTCATTCAGAGTAAAAATCTTTTTGAAATCAGTATTGAAACTCACTTTAAAATCATATCTCATTTCGAACGGTTTCATCACAGAAATCAAATCAAAATTAGTTTCATCACCGAAACCAATAAAGCAGATGAGACTAGGCAGGGATTTCAACACAAATCCAATGGAACATTTGGCCAAAGTCCGAGACCCACTAGCTATCACGGATCAGGTGTGCCAGGGTGTCTCTGAGTCCGAGGAGGGGATTAGTCTATCCAACGGCTCCTATCTAAGGACTATCACAAAACAGAGCAATGACAAAGCATGCCCGAGTCCAAGGACGCAATCCTCACAACCCATAGCTGCACGGTACAGTGTACTCCATGTTGTCTACACGGTACGACGTACTCCGTGAACCAGAGTAATATTACCACAAAGTTGTAGGTGCCTGAGTCAACAGCTCACCACCCCAACCTAATAATTTATCAACCATAGCCTGTCGTCTCAGATCTAGTGCGAGCAAGTTAGTGTGACACACAGTCAACACAAGGGCTCCAGCACGATCTCAATCACAAATCACAACAGAATCCAATGCGAGCAGTGCTCCAGCACGGTCTGTACAGATGTAAAACCAAAATCAAGTGGGAGCGGATCTGGATAAATCCACAGATCTCATCATGCTCCAGCACGATTTCACACACACAAAATAGACAGCTGGCTCTATTTCCCACCACTGTGGTACTCAAAACCGAGTGCAATATGCAAAATGGTACCAAACAGAGTGAGAGGGAAACATCCCATCAAATCAGTTGTCAATCAAATCACTTTTTAGAAAAACTTGCAAGTTAATGCATATAGTCAAATCATGAGCCAGTCTATCATTTCAACTTCACAAAATCTCTTTTTCACAGAGAAAACATGGATTGCATGCACTTTATGCATTTCCAAAATTCTTGAGTCTAAGGGTATTTTCGTAATTTTCCCATATTTGGGTACTATCCAGAAATTTCATATCTATACGCTATACGAAATTTAATTGACTGTAAACGACGATGAAAATACGTACAGCTATCTCTAATAGCTCCCATAGATCCCTTACCTCGGATCACGTAGTGTGACCTCTCTTCCTCTGTGCTGTCCACATCTTGCGGTCCGATCAACTCTCTATATGACTCTGGAGCTGCATTTAACCATTCACTGGATTAATTACACGTTTCCTACTGTATTACACATTTAATACAGTTCATTTCACTTAATTGGGCCCGTTTACTCTAAATGGGCCTAATTACTTTAATCGGGCCTTAATCCGTATTAAGCCAGTTTTTCACGTATTAATTTCCTTCATCAGGGTCTATTGACTCATTGGGTCTATCAATACCCATTGGGCTTCATTCCAAGCTCTTTGGATAACCCGAATATCATTTACGACAGTTTATTCGAAATTTCGAATATAATTTACTAAATCCGAAATTTAATCCGAAATGCGTAAAATAAATCTTAAATACGAGTTAATTAAATAAATTATCGTAAATGAGCTTTACTTACCCAATATTGTGCGATGGTGCGTGAATCGGAGTTCGATCGGGCTTTCGTTCGGAATTAATTGTCGAACTGCACAATTTCGTATTTTTCATTTTCGGGCCAATTTTCGATTAAATATAATTTCAAATAAATTTATCGAAAATTAAATCGGTCACTTTTGACCTCGTATCGACTTACCCGAAGTTCGATGAAAATTTTTTTTTTCTCTCTCTTCTTTCTCTCTCCTCCTGAACCGGTTCGGACCGGTTCAGTCCCTTTTCACACTGAACCGGTCCGAACCGGTTCAGTGGCCATTTCGCCGTTGCCGGCGCTGCCGGCCGGTTCCCGGCGCGATTCCCCAGCCAATCGGCTGGGCTCGGGCTGAGGAGGCTTCGGCTGGCTTGGCTCGGGCCAAATCGGCGCCGGCGGCCGTCCGATTTTTCCCTCTCTCCCGCGGCTGTCCTCCCTCCGATCTGCCGTTTGTCGGCGTTCCACCGCGCGTCATGGCCGCTGGCGAGTTCGCCCGGTGATGGGCTGCCTTCGTCGGCCCTCGTCGGCCCCTCAGCCTCGCCGGTGGCTCGCCGTCCGGTGGTTTCTTCTCTCCCTCGGTTTGCCTCTGTTTCTCTCTCCCCGATTCCCTCTTCAGATTTCGTTTCTCTTTTTTTTTTTTTTTTAACAGAAATTTTTTTTATATAATATATTTTTTTTATTATTTTATTCTTAAAATAATAATAAAAATCTTAAAATATCCCAAAAATTAATATTAAATTCATTTAGTCCGTAAATGAATTTATCAGTCCGATTTTACCTTTTCGGTATATTTTTTTCACTATTTTTGAGCTCATTTTTCGAGATAAAAATTCTGATATATTCTAATAATTTATATCTTGATCAATTGGACTCGAAATTAAATTATTTCTTCGAATTTTGATCAATATTACACTAATCCATATTTTTTAATATCAATTTCTTAAAAATGACACCGAATTTTCGGGTCTTACATAATGGGCTGACCGAAAAGATTAAAGGGGTTCTCCGTAATTGGAAACATTAAAGAATATATAAATATATATATATATATATATATATATATGAATATTTATATTTGTGTTAGGAATGATGGTTACAATAGGAAGAGTGAAGAAATGTATTGAACAGTAAAGTGAAAGAGAAGCCCAAGGATAGATGTATATATATACATATTTAAAACGAGAGAATTCTCACAATAAAAAGGAAACTCTGAAACAGGAATAAGTGCTGGTGCGATTAGGTAAGAATATATATATATATATACATATATATATATATATATATATATAGGAACGTGAATGCCAAACCGAGACCTCCACAGTTTGTTACTGAGTACAGCAGTTGGAGAAGGACACATAAGCCATGTTGATGTCTATTAGGTGTAAATCAGACATAAATAAACAATGAAGATGGCTCTACTAAACCAGGAAAGAAACTGTTGCAGAGCATGGGACTGGACTGTAAACTGGGAAGGAAATATGCAGCAGAAGTGGTAGGCAATAAGGGCATGATGGAAGCAGGAAATGTGAAACAAGAAGTGTGAATAATATAAATATATATATATATATATTTATATATACATTAGACCAAAGACAAGGAAACGGGACTGAGAGAGAAAATAAGTGAGAGAGAGTGAAACCAGAAGGAGACTGAATCGGGGAGCAAGAGAGCAAGGAGAGTAGCCGACTGCAGCAAAGTTAGAGGAGGACTGGTGCTGCCAGTGATGATGACCGACTGAACCAAAGGAAGAGTGAACCGAGAGGAAATAGAAACAATTGGAAACAAAGGACGAAACCTTGGAACCGAGGAGGAGGAAGTGTAACAGGGGTAAATTGAAAAGTCCAAAAATATTTCTCATGCATTAATTAGATTTTGTTTTAGTGTTAGTAATTAGTTAGAGTTAGATTTAATTTAGGATTATTTTATAGGTAGTTAATTTCTTAGTTAGATTTAAGAATTTCCTTAGGTTAATAGGATTTTATTTTACTAGACTTTAGGTTAGTTTAGTTTGCATTTCTATTAATTAGTTTAATTACATGCATATTTTATTTTTAGGATTGTTGAATTTTAGTTTAATTAATTTTGTATCTTATTTTTATATTTGCATTTTTAATTGCGTTAATTAATTGTTTTAATTATCTTTTGTAGGTTGTTGCTTTTAATTACTCAGAGCTCTGTAAGTAATTTTAGCTCTGTGTAATTTTCTTTATTTTATAATTTTTATTATTTTCAGTATTGTTAGCCATGTAGATCACCCATCAGCAATTCATAATTTGCTAAGATATACTTAGGGTAAGATTAACCGGTAGTTAATTAGGCTAATCACTTCTCTGTGGGACGATAATCCGGGACTCAAATCCCATTATTACTTATACGACCCGTGCACTTGCGGATAAAACGTCTAGGTCTCTTATAGTGGGCATTACTAGTTGCGTATCAAGTTTTTGGCCACGTTACCGAGGAAGATAATTAGCCATTAATTAATATCGGTGAAACTATGCTTAGGTGTAATTCTAGCTTGTAAATATTTAGGTTGTAAATATTTAGAGCTTTAATATAGATTAGTTAATTTTCTCTCAAAAAAAAATTGAAAAATTTAAAAACTTAAAAAAAATTTTAAGGACTTTTTGATGTTTGCATGTGTAGAGCCAATAGTTTTGATTGCTTTCCTCTAGATCCTGAAATTGAACGAACTCTTAGGAAAATTCGAAACGATTCTAGAAAATTAATAGCTCCGCTGCAAAACATCATGGTAGAAAATAGAGAAATTAGGACCGTTAGAGATTACGCAATATCGATAATTTGAGGATATTATACCGGCATTAGGCCACCAGCTATCCCTGTGAACAATTTTGAAATTAAGCCTGCAATCCTTCAGATGATCCAAACCTCGCTATAGTTCAGTGGGCTTTCGCATGACGACCCACATGCTCACCTAGGGCAATTCCTAGACCTATGCAATACATTCAAGGACAATGGATTATTTAATGATACGCTTAGGCTTAGATTATTCCCCTTTTCGCTTAGGGATAGGGCGCGACACTGGTTAACCTCCTTACTTCCAGGATCCATTTCTACATGGGATGAGTTAGCCCATCAATTTCTAGCTAAGTTTTTCCCTCATTCTAAAATGGCTAAACTCCGTAGCGACATATCTTCCTTTGCCCAGTTCGATTCTAAATATCTTTTCGAAGCTTGGGAACGATATAAGGAGCTTCTTAGGAAGTGCCCTAACCATGACCTACCTTTATGGCTTCAAGTTCAGACCTTTTATAACGGTCTTACGAGCCAAAATAGGACCATTGTTGACGCTGCTGCGGGTGGAGCTCTAATGTGCAAAACATAGGAGGAAGCTTACGAGTTGTTAGACAAGATGGCAGCTAATAATTATCTATGGTCCTCGAAGAGGCAACTGCCCAAGAAGTCAGCGGGTATCTAGGAGCTTGACACGCTGTCTACCTTAACCTCTTAAATAGCTAACCTTACGAAAAAGGTAGAGTCACTCAGTACCCAGCATAATCCTTCCACCAGTCCTAACCCTGTTTATTCTATACAAAGTCCTTTTCTTTCATGTGATATGTGTAGTGGTACACACTCTGTAGATAGGTGTTCGCTTAACTTAGAATCGGTTCAATATGTTGCTCCACTTCATAAGCAACATAACAACCCCTTGTCAAAGACCTACAACCCAGGGTGGAGGAACCATCCTAACTTTTCCTGGAGCCAAAACCAAGGGTAATCTTCTAATTCTAAACCTGTAGAACCCCCTGGTTTTCAAGCTCCACCAATTCATGTACCACCACAGCCACAATTTCCATATCATCCGCCTCATCAACCATCCCCACCTCAATTTCAGCATCATCCACCTCACTTCCATCAACCACCACCACCACCACCACAACCTATGCAGCCACAACATTTACATGCACCAGTAGCTGAGAAGAAGCTCTCGCTTGAGGATATGTTCACAACGATCCTGCAAAATCAAGCTGCCTCAATTAAGAACTTAGAAGTTCAGGTTGGACAAATAGTGAATGCTCTTAGCCAGTGTCCTCAAGGGACCCTTCCTAGTAACACCGAAGCCAATCCTGTTAGGCAGAGGGAGGGTAAGGAACATGTGAAAGCCATCACCCTTAGAAGCAGCAGAGAGCTAGATGAACCACAAGTTAAGTCCAGACCTAAACAGCCCATAGTTGAAGAATCCTTAGGTTCTAAAGATGTAACTCAGAAGGAGCAGGAACATCAGGATCAGGCTACAAAGGAATCCAAGTTAGGTGCTTCTTCATCTATACCTTCTTCTACTTCACAACCTTCAAAGTCCTCTGATATTATACATGTTACCACTACATCCCTTCCAGTTAGACCACCAGTACCTTTTCCTCAGAGCTTTCAAAACCAAAAGCTTAACCAAAATTCATCAAATTTCTTGAAGTTTTTAAGAAACTTCACATTAACATTCCTTTCGTAGATGCTTTAGAGCAAATGACAAGTTATGTAAAGTTCTTGAAGGACATCCTCTCTAGGAAAGGAAGATTGGAAGATTATGAGACGGTGGCCTTAACTGAGGAATGTAGTGTAATTATCTGTGAGATTTGAGAATTTCAGACATATTTTATTGATGTAATAATAATTTGAGTATAATTTATTGAGCTAAGTGAATTGTGGGAATTATAATTGGAGATTTATATGTTAAGTGTGTAAAATGAGCATGAAGCATGAGGACAGATCGATCTGGGAGAAGGAGAGATCGATCTGGTGAGTTAAAAATGACGAGGAAGGGGAAATTTGAGGAGCAGATCGATCTCCAATGGAAGAGATCGATCTCCTTATGAATCTGTTTGAGAAGGGATCGATCTCATGAGGAAGAGATCGATCTCCAAATGAATCTGTTTGAGAGAAGATCGATCTCATGAGGAGGAGATCGATCTCCAAATGCTTCTGTTTGGGGAGAAGATCGATCTCCTTAGGAGCAGATCGATCTCATAAAGCCATAAAGAGATCGATCTCACCCCTCGACAGATCGATCTCCTAGGCATAAAATTGCCCAGATCGTCCCCAAATTTCAAATACAGATCGATCTCATCAAGAGGCAGATCGATCTCCTACCTCCAGTCTATATAAGGAACCCGTGTTTTCTCCTAAAATCTCACTTTCTCTCTCTTCCAAACCTCTATTTTTTTAAAAACCTAGTTTCTCACTCCTCCAAATCACCCATTTCCGACCGAATCAACTGTTGTGGTAAGAAGGAAAGTTGTTCCTCATCAAAGGGAGAACAACCTACTTGGAAATCGAAGGACGAATCGGATCGAGGCGTGAGTTGTGCGTCTCACAAGCTTTGGGTAATTTCTAAACCTCGATCTTGATATTTGAGCTGATTTTGATGTTATTGGTGGTTGTAATTGTGTTGAAATAGTTGAGGAATGATTAGGGATTGATGAGATTGTAATGTAGTTGGATTAACGTTGATATTTGGAAATTGTCGCAATTTTGAGAATTGTGCTATAAACGGAAATATAGACAATGTGGAGAATTAGCCTAGATAATTGGCATGAGGAATGTAGGATATTGGGATATTGTGAATAGAGTTAGTTTAGAGTTGAGTTACAAGAAATCAAGAGAATTGAGGTGTTAGGAGCAATTATGCTCGATTTTGAGAATTAAGGTTTATGTGATGTTGAGTATTGATGTTTTTAACACCGTTTGGACAGCTCGGGAGTTCCAGAGTGGAATGCGAGGCTAGTCCGTGATACGGGGGAACGATTGCACTATACGAGGTGCAAAGAGGTAAGGAAAATCTAAACCATTTGTGTATGTGATTTGTAAACTGTTATAGCATGATTTATGATTTATAAACAAGCATGTTGAGTGTTTTGTGTTGAGATTAAATTGCACACGATTTTATAGCCGGTTGGAGCCCAATGTTTTATGAGTTTATAACTGGGCTCTACGTTAAGGCAACATTGAGATTTCAGAAATGTGTGCGTGTGATTTGCCGGTTAGAACTCGATTTTATTACGTTTTGTGTTGAGTACAAAACGGTTTTCAAATGAGTTTTATGAGAGAGAAACCATTACGAGTTCTACGTGAAGGCAAACCCGTCTTATATGATAAGACTTAGGTGTGTAGTTGTGAGTACACACCGGGCATTGCTCTGGTAGCATGTAAGCCCGATTTCTTCTCCGTTCTGGTAACGTGAGAATGACCTATTCTGTGGCTGTGCCACGTTGAGAAACCCATTGGTGGCCGTGCCACGTATACCCCATTGGTGGCTGTGCCACGTATACCCCATTGGTGGCTGTGCCACGTTGAGAAACCCCATTGGTGGCTGTGCCACGTTGAGAAAACCCCATTGGTGGCTGTGCCACGTTGAGAAACCCCATTGGTGGCTGTGCCACGTTGAGAAACCCATTGGTGGCTGTGCCACGTATACCCCATTGGTGGCTGTGCCACGTTGAGAAACCCTATTTTGTGGCTATGCCACGTGAGAAAATAATTCAGTGGCTTTGCCACGTGTGTTTTGTGGCTATGCCACGTGAGAAAATAATTCAGTGGCTTTGCCACGTGTGTTTTGTGGCTATGCCACGTGAGAAAATAATTCAGTGGCTTTGCCACGTGTGTTTTGTGGCTATGCCACGTGAGAAAATAATTCAGTGGCTTTGCCACGTGTGTTTTGTGGCGATGCCACGAGTGATATTAAATCAGTGGCTTTGCCACGTGTGTTTTGTGGCGATGCCACGAGTGATTTTAAATCAGTGGCTATGCCACGTTATTTGAGAAAGCGTTTAGCGCGTTATTTTCACATGCTTTGTTTTGCTCTAGAGTGAGCCTTTTTACTTCATGTTTTCACATGACTTGACACATGAGAGTGTCGTTTTGAGTATTTTCATGCTATGGTTTTCAAATGAGTTTCACATACAAATAAACCTTTTGTGATGTGCATTTTGGTTTATGAAATGAATCCCTACCCCCCTTACTGAGCGATTTAGAAGCTCACCCTGTTTTTCTTTCCCCCCAGAGTTCTTCAAGTGAATAAGGACTTCCCTGCGACGTACGGAGTAGTGGCTAGTGGAGGATCCGAGCTCCAGGCTATATATTTTGTACTTTGAGGTATATTTATCTTTTCATGTACCCAGACTATTATTGTAATTACAGACATTTGATGTATATCATTATATGGGATGTATTAGGATTAATTAACTTGGAATTGAGTAATGTATATGATTCAATATACACTATGTTGTGATGAGATCCTGAGGCATGATAATTATGATGATGTATGACACTGCACAGGAATGCACCTTTAATTGTGAATTAACGAGTAAAAAGTTTTAAATTAGCCCTATTTTCCGCATTTTCGGGGCGTGACAGAGTTTTCTTGGTATCAGAGCTTAGGGTGTCTAGTACTGTCAGTGTCGGTTAAGTGAAATAGAATACATCCCAAGTGTCTGTAATAGTCTGGTCATGAACTGAAATTGAGGATTGAGATTTCAATCGATTGTGATATGTACGCACAGGAGACGAGTTGAGATTGAGAATGAGTAAATGACGAGGTCGTTCGAGGAGGCAGGCAGAGTCCCCTCCACCACCTGTCCCACAACCAGAGAGTCCTAACTCTCGATTTAATCGGATTGAGACCGATGTGAGGCAAGGTTTTGAGCAGATGGCAGCGTTATTCGCGCAACACTTTGGAGTTAATGCCTCGGATACCACCCCTACACCACCACCAGGACCTCCCATACCCCCAGTGCCTCCCGTCACTCAGCCTGAGGACAGAAGTAAGGTCCGACTAAAGGAATTTCTGAAGATGAATCCACCCGCATTTAGGGGAAAGAAGGATCCTACAGAGGCTGAGGAGTGGTTGACGGAGTTGAGAGTTATATTTGATTTACTGGGGTACACCGATGCTGAGAGAGTCAGTACGAGTGCCTATATGCTGAAGGGGAGAGCTCGAGATTGGTGGAGTACTACCCAGGGTATCTTGATGTCCCACCATGGTGTGATTGATTGGGAAGAGTTCCAGACAGCTTTTAGAACCCAATATGTACCACGGGCCGCTCAGAGAAAGAAGCAGGCCGAGTTTTTGAGTTTGGTACAGGGTGACATGTCGGTGGATGACTATGAGAGCCAGTTCACCGCACTACTGAGATATGACCCAGAAACCTTCAAGAGTGAAGAGCTCCGCACAGAGAAGTTTGTGTATGGGTTGAAGCCCGTCATTAGAGATAGACTGATGGGGCTATGTATTACTGAGTTTGGAGATGCTCTGAGACGAGCACAAGAGGTTGAAAGAGGGATTGAGATGGTACAATCCCAGAACGAGCTCAGAGCGGTGAATAGAGATAAGGGCAAGAGGCCAGCACTTTTCCAGTCAGAGGCTCGGAGAGGTTCCTTCAGAAGAGGAAGGATTGAGGTGCAGAGGGACAGATTGGAGCGACCCAGAGCCTATCCTATTATCAAGGAGACCCCACGATATGTCAGGCCGGAGATGAGGATTTGTAGAGACTGTGGCCGATCGCATGAGGGAAGTTGTACTGGGTCGATCCATGGATGTTTCAGATGTGGTGACATGGGTCACAGAGTGAAGGACTATCCCCAACCTCATATACCACATGCTTCGGAGCCCACTAGACAACAGCCTCAGAGAGTGGATCCCCGAAGACGGGCCACTGCGACAGAGAAAGGGAAGAAACCTATGGCACAGGGACGTGTGTTTGCCCTGGATAAGGAGACCGCAGACGCGTCAGCGGAAACTATAAGAGGTACACTCTCTGTCTGTAATTATGAGGCTCATGTGTTGATTGATTCAGGATCCACGCATTCGTTTATTTCTGAGCATTTTTCATGTAGATTAAACTTGAAGTTTGAACCTCTAGAATATATACTACATGTAAATACCCCTATGCGTGAATCCCAGAGAACTGAGTTAATCTGTAGAGGATGTGAAATTAAGGTGGGAGATAGAGTGATGTTAGCAGATCTAATCATGTTGAGTATACATGGGTTTGATGTAATTCTGGGAATGGATTGGTTGGCGACCAATCGAGTGAGTTTAGACTGCTACACTATTGTAACTTTCTCCCTACCTGAACCTTACAGTGTACGGTTGAGATATTGAGGAAATGATTATGTGGAATTCTAGTAAGTCATTTGAGAATTTTAACATTATTTTGGAGAATATTAAATATGATTATTTATGTGAAGGTTATGAGACACTCATCTCAGACGATGAGCGGGAACATCCGAGGATTGAGGATATACCTGTGGTTTGTGAATTTCTGGATGTTTTCCCAGATGAATTGCCAGGTTTACCACCAGAAAGAGAGCTGGAGTTTACCATTGATTTGGTACCAGATACTCAGCCGATCTCTAAATCTCCCTACAGGATGGCATTAGTGGAACTTGAGGAATTGAAGAAACAACTACAGGAGTTATTGGATCAAGGGTTTATTAGACCCAGTGTTTCGCCGTGGGGAGCGCTAGTACTGTTTGTTAAGAAGAAGGATGGTAGTCTCAGATTATGTGTGGACTACCGGCTATTGAATAAAGCCACGGTAAAGAATAAATACCCACTACCCAGGATTGACGATCTACTTGATCAGCTAAGAGGGGCATCAGTCTTTTCTAAGATTGATTTGAGATCGGGCTATCACCAATTGAGGATCAAGGAGGAAGATATTCCGAAGACGGCCTTTAGGACAAGATATGGCCATTACAAATTTCTGGTGATGTCCTTTGGATTGACGAACGCCCCTGCAGCATTTATGAGATTGATGAACGAGGTGTTCAGAGACTATCTGGATAAGTTTGTGATAGTCTTTATCGATGATATCCTGGTGTATTCTCGGTCGTATGAGGAGCATGCACAGCATTTGTGGTTAGTACTTCAGATACTCCGAGATAAGCAATTATACGGAAAGCTTAGTAAGTGTGAGTTTTGGCTGAACCGGATAGCTTTCCTTGGGCATGTAGTCTCAGAGGAAGGAGTATCAGTGGATCCGAGTAAAATAGCAGCTGTGCTTAATTGGGAAAGATCGAGGACAGTGACTGAGATACGAAGCTTCCTTGGTTTGGCAGGGTATTACAGGAGATTTGTGGAAGGATTCTCGAGGATTGCCGCTCCTTTGACTAAGCTCACGCGTAAGGAGACTCCGTTCATATGGACTGATCAATGTGAGCTCAGTTTTCAGGAATTAAAAAGGAGATTGACAGCGGCACCTGTGTTAACTATCCCTGAGGGATCAGGAGGATTCTCGGTGTATAGTGATGCATCTCATCAAGGATTGGGGTGTGTGCTGATGCAGCGTGGAAGAGTGGTCGCATATGGATCGCGACAGCTGAAAGACCATGAGCAGAATTACCCCACGCATGATTTGGAGTTAGCCGCTGTGGTATTTGCTTTGAAGATCTGGCGCCACTACTTATATGGGGAAAGATTCCAGATCTTCACTGATCACAAGAGTTTGAGATATCTCTTTGATCAAAAGAGTTAAACATGAGACAAAGGAGATGGATGGAACTCCTTAAGGATTATGACTGCGAGATTCTATATCATCCGAGTAAGGCGAATGTGGTTGCTGATGCCCTGAGCAGGAAGAGTATGATATCTGCTATGATGATCAGGGAATGGGATTTGTTAGAGCAGTTCGTCGAACTTCGGATCAGAGTTAAAGAGGTAGAGACTGGATTTTTGGCTAGCCTGCGGATAGAGCCCAGGATCATAGATCAGATTAGAACTGGGCAGCCCAGTGATCAGAGATTGATAGATATGGTTAGCCAAGCTGAGCAGAGTTCGCAGTCGGATCTCACCATCAGTGAGGATGGAATGTTGAGATTCAGAGGACGGATTTGTGTACCGGACGATGATACTCTGAAGAGACAGATATTGAGAGAATCCCACTGCTCGCGATACACCATGCACCCAGGAAGTACTAAGATGTACCGAGACTTGAGAAAGGTGTATTGGTGGAGTGGTATGAAGCGAGATGTGGCAGAGTATGTGGCCAGGTGTTTAGTATGCCAACAAGTGAAAGCTGAGCATCGGAAGCCCGGAGGGCTACTACAGCCCTTACCTGTACCTACATGGAAATGGGAGCATGTCACTATGGACTTTATTATGGGTTTACCGAGGACCCGAAGAGGTCGTGACGCGATATGGGTCATTGTGGATAGATTGACCAAGAGTGCCCACTTCCTTGCCATCAAGAGCACAGATACTGTGGATGCCTTAGCTGAGCTATATGTCAGCGAGATAGCTAGATTACATGGGGCTCCAGTGAGTATTACTTCTGATAGAGATTCCCGATTTACTTCCAGATTTTGGACCCAGTTTCAGGAGTCTATGGGATCTCGATTGAGTTTTAGTACCGCCTATCATCCTCAGACAGATGGTCAGTCAGAGAGGACTATTCAGACCCTGGAGGATATGTTGAGGGCGTGTACGATGGATTTTAAGGGATCATGGGATGATCACCTGCCCCTAGCAGAGTTTGCATACAATAACAGCTATCATGCGAGTATTGGAATGGCACCTTTTGAGGCTCTATATGGTAGGAGGTGTAGATCCCCTGTAGCTTGGGAAAAAGTCGGTGACAGAAAGATAAATGCTCCCGAGCTTGTTAAGCAAGCTGTACAGAGTGTGAAACTCATATGTGAGAGGTTACGGGCTGCACAGAGTAGACAGAAAAGCTACGCGGATGCGCGTAGACGGCCACTTGAATTTGATGTTGGTGATGCAGTATTTCTGAGAGTATCACCGAGCAAGGGTATCATGCGATTTGGGAAGAAAGGAAAATTAAGTCCTCGATACATAGGACCATTCGAGATTCTTGAGAGAGTGGGAGAGGTAGCCTACAGATTGGCATTACCGCTACAGATGTCCGGAATACACAATGTTTTTCATGTATCTATGTTGAGAAAGTACCACCCGGACCCTTCTCATGTTATAGAGTATGATGAGATGGACATACAAGAGGACATGAGCTACACTGAGGAACCCGTCCGGATTCTCGATAGAAAGGAGAAGGTACTGAGAACCAAGAGCATCCCATTAGTGAAAGTTTTGTGGAAACATCACTCAAGGGAAGAGGCAACGTGGGAACTAGAGAGCCTCATGAAGGAGAAATACCCCCATCTATTTTAACTAGTTGAGTTGAATTTGGAGGACCAAATTCTATTTAAGGTGGGGAGGATGTGAGATCTGAGAATTTCAGACATATTTTATTGATGTAATAATAATTTGAGTATAATTTATTGAGCTAAGTGAATTGTGGGAATTATAGTTGGAGATTTATATGTTAAGTGTGTAAAATGAGCATGAAGCATGAGGACAGATCAATCTGGGAGAAGGAGAGATCGATCTGGTGAGTTAAAAATGACGAGGAAGGGGAAATTTGAGGAGCAGATCGATCTCCAATGGAAGAGATCGATCTCCTTATGAATCTGTTTGAGAAGGGATCGATCTCATGAGGAAGAGATCGATCTCCAAATGAATCTGTTTGAGAGAAGATCGATCTCATGAGGAGGAGATCGATCTCCAAATGCTTCTGTTTGGGGAGAAGATCGATCTCCTTAGGAGCAGATCGATCTCATAAAGCCATAAAGAGATCAATCTCACCCCTCGACAGATCGATCTCCTAGGCATAAAATTACCCAGATCGTCCCCAAATTTCAAACACAGATCGATCTCATCAAGAGGCAGATCGATCTCCTACCTCCAGTCTATATAAGGAACCCGTGTTTTCTCCTGAAATCTCACTTTCTCTCTCTTCCAAACCTCCATTTTTCTGAAAACCTAGTTTCTCACTCCTCCAAATCACCCATTTTCGGTCGAATCAGCTGTTGTGGTAAGAAGGAAAGTTGTTCCTCATCAAAGGGAGAACAACATACTTGGAAATCGAAGGACGAATCGGATCGAGGCGTGAGTTGTGCATCTCACAAGCTTTGGGTAATTTCTAAACCTCGATCTTGATATTTGAGCTGATTTTGATGTTATTGGTGGTTGTAATTGTGTTGAAATAGTTGAGGAAGGATTAGGGATTGATGAGATTGTAATGTAGTTGGATTAACGTTGATATTTGGAAATTGTCGCAATTTTGAGAATTGTGCTATAAACGGAAATATAGACAATGTGGAGAATTAGCCTAGATAATTGGCATGAGGAATGTAGGATATTGGGATATTGTGAATAGAGTTGTAGTTTAGAGTTGAGTTACGAGAAATCAAGAGAATTGAGGTGTTAGGAGCAATTATGCTCGATTTTGAGAATTAAGGTTTATGTGATGTTGAGTATTGATGTTTTTAACACCGTTTGGACAGCTCGGGAGTTCCAGAGTGGAATGCGAGGCTAGTCCGTGATACGGGGGAACGATTGCACTATACGAGGTGCAAAGAGGTAAGGGAAATCTAAACCATTTGTGTATGTGATTTGTAAACTGTTATAGCATGATTTATGATTTATAAACAAGCATGTTGAGTGTTTTGTGTTGAGATTAAATTGCACACGATTTTATAGCCGGTTGGAGCCCAATGTTTTATGAGTTTATAACTGGGCTCTACGTTAAGGCAACATTGAGATTTGAGAAATGTGTGCGTGTGCTTTGCCGGTTAGAACTCGGTTTTATTACGTTTTGTGTTGAGTACAAAACGGTTTTCAAATGAGTTTTATGAGAGAGAAACCATTACGAGTTCTACGTGAAGGCAAACCCGTCTTATGTGATAAGACTTAGGTGTGTAGTTGTGAGTACACACCGGGCATTGCTCTGGTAGCATGTAAGCCCGATTTCTTCTCCGTTCTGGTAACGTGAGAATGACCTATTCTGTGGCTGTGCCACGTTGAGAAACCCATTGGTGGCTGTGCCACGTATACCCCATTGGTGGCTGTGCCACGTTGAGAAACCCCATTGGTGGCTGTGCCACGTTGAGAAAACCCCATTGGTGGCTGTGCCACGTTGAGAAACCCCATTGGTGGCTGTGCCACGTTGAGAAACCCATTGGTGGCTGTGCCACGTATACCCCATTGGTGGCTGTGCCACGTATACCCCATTGGTGGCTGTGCCACGTTGAGAAACCCTATTTTGTGGCTATGCCACGTGAGAAAATAATTCAGTGGCTTTGCCACGTGTGTTTTGTGGCTATGCCACGTGAGAAAATAATTCAGTGGCTTTGCCACGTGTGTTTTGTGGCTATGCCACGTGAGAAAATAATTCAGTGGCTTTGCCACGTGTGTTTTGTGGCGATGCCACGAGTGATATTAAATCAGTGGCTTTGCCACGTGTGTTTTGTGGCGATGCCACGAGTGATTTTAAATCAGTGGCTATGCCACGTTATTTGAGAAAGCGTTTAACGCGTTATTTTCACATGCTTTGTTTTGCTCTAGAGTGAGCCTTTTTACTTCATGTTTTCACATGACTTGACACATGAGAGTGTCGTTTTGAGTATTTTCATGCTATGGTTTTCAAATGAGTTTCACATACAAATAAACCTTTTGTGATGTGCATTTTGGTTTATGAAATGAATCCCTACCCCCCTTACTGAGCGATTTAGAAGCTCACCCTGTTTTTCTTTCCCCCGAGAGTTCTTCAAGTGAATAAGGACTTCCCTGCGACGTACGGAGTAGTGGCTAGTGGAGGATCCGAGCTCCAGGCTATATATTTTGTACTTTGAGGTATATTTATCTTTTCATGTACCTAGACTATTATTGTAATTACAGACATTTGATGTATATCATTATATGGGATGTATTAGGATTAATTAACTTGGAATTGAGTAATGTATATGATTCAATATACACTATGTTGTGATGAGATCCTGAGGCATGATAATTATGATGATGTATGACACTGCACAGGAATGCACCTTTAATTGTGAATTAACGAGTAAAAAGTTTTAAATTAGCCCTATTTTCCGCATTTTCGGGGCGTGACATTATCCAAAGAAAATTACCCCCAAGCTTAAAGATCCCAGGAGTTTTACCATACCCTGCACTATTGGAAATTTATTCTTTGGTAGAGCCCTGTGTGATTTAGGAGCTAGTATAAATCTAATGCCTTTGTCTATCTACAAAAGTTAGGAATATGGGATGCTAAGCCCACTACAGTGCCCTTTAACTGGTTGATCGATGCATTAAATATTCGAAGGGGGTCATTGAGGACGTGCTGGTAAAGGTGGACAAATTTATTTTCCCTACGGATTTTATCGTGTTGGACATGGAAGAAGACAGGGAAGTCCCCATTATACTAGGCAGACCTTTCCTAGCTACTGGTAGAACTTTAATTGATGTACAAAAAGGGGAGTTAACAATGAGAGTTCAGGATCGGGAAGTGAAGTTTAATGCTTTCAAACCTTTTGAATCTCCCTAATGACTCTCAAGAGTGTTTTAAGATGGAGATTGAGGAGGATATAAGGCTTGAGCATAAGAAATCTGGGAGAAGGAGGAAAGTAGATAGAGCTAAGGAGGAGTTAACTGTTAACGTTTTGTCACCATTTTGGCTGACCCTTCTACTCTTCGCCCTGCTGCTGAGTGTTATTTTCTTCAGCTGCATTTGAAGTAGCTTAATTTTTCTTTTTTCTTTTCACTTTATATATAGTTCTTTTTCTTTTTCTTTTCCATTGTTTCTTTCTTTGTTTATTCTACAGATTTCTTTTCCAGCATTACGTTTTCAATCAAGCTTCAATTGTTCATCATCATCAGATAGGGGAGTACTCTGTTCTTATGCTTAAATTCTTATATTATCTGCACATGGAGGACACTATGCATTTTAAGTTTGGGGGAGGGGATATCACTTGAGCAATTTTGGGCAAAATTGGAAAAATTTTCAATTTTTTTTCGAAAATCTAAGAAAGAATTTTTAAAATTTTTTCGAAAATCTGAGCTTACATTGTTGGATTTTGGGATGATTTAGTGCTTAGCATGTAGTTTTCTCATATTCCGATGATATGACCCCATGATTTAGTCTGACTTTGATTGATTGAGAAGCATGATTATAGGAAAAGCATGATGTTGAGTTCTTGAATTTGTCTTAATTCTGATTGTGATTTCCTCATTTTATGCACATGTCATGTCATGAATCTGTATAATTATTTAGAGAAAGCTTATGTGGACATAGGATTGCATTTGTTCAGTTGATTTTGTACATCATATTCTAGAATTTGTTTAATCTGATCTCGAGGTGAAATATTAAATCACACTTAATTAGGGAGATGATTTAGGCCATCTTTGGATCGTTTGAGCCTTTCTAGCCATCCTTGTACATATTTTACCCCTAGTCACCCATCTGAGTCAAATATGCTTTTCTCTGTAAATACACCTGCAAAATTTTTCTTAGCTTAAATACTCTGTTCCTATCCCTTACCCTAAAAGCATGAAAAGTCATTAGGATATATTGTAAGCTATGTACATATGAGTATTAGGTGATAGTGAATGTTTGAAAAAAAATGAAAAAAAATGAAAAAAAATGAAAGAAAAAGAAAAAGAAAAGAAGAAAGAAGAAAAATAAAAAAAATAGAATAAAAAGTTCAAAGAAAAGAAGAAAGAAGAAAAATAAAAAAATAGAATAAAAAGTTCAGTGAAATAAATAAGTTTGGGGGAAATAAATTTGAGCTCTTACATTGAAGATCCTAGAAGTAATACATGTTAAGGGGTAATTAAACCTAAATCGACTTTATCATACCTTAGCCCTAACCTTACATTACAAGCTTAATGAAGTCCTATTGATCTTTGGTTAAGTGTGACTACATTAGTGGAGAGAGAAGTGAAAAGCAAACTTATGGGAATGATCACTTGTCATTGACTTTGCATTCACTGTGTTTGCATAATCTGATCCGGGTGATGTACTGTGAAGTGGCTTTGACATTTTCACACACACACATAAGGGGTCCAATTTGGGTTAGGACATATGATTGAATGATTCTGAATGTTGGACTTGTAATTGTGAATCTTTGAGATCATAGTCTGTATTTTTTTTGAGGATAATATTAGGAAAATTATTATGTTGGTACTTGTCATTCCTCCATGAATTTTGTTTTGCTTGAGGATAAGCAAAAGCTCAATTTTGGGGGTGTGACAATTGTATTTTTAATAGAATTATTTGTGCTTAATTTCCTAATTAATTATTTAAATACCCAATTTATTTTGTTAATTATCCCATTTATTTAATTAAAATTCTGTAATGTGTAGGTAAATTAAATCCAGATGAAACTCAGTCGTTTCAGTCAAAAAAGGCTAAAAACGGGCTAAAAGAAACTGGACCACTTCCAATTTGTAGACTGAGTCACCAATCATCTGGACACGTGGGATATCGGGTTTTAGTATTTTATCTGCTTCGAAATGATAAGATCGACGGACACCGTGTCAACCTTCTGGAAGACACACGTCGGGCCACATCGCACAGTCAAGTGTACTAGAAAATGAGTGACGTGGAAATATCTACTCTGCAGTAGATAAAATGAAGACAAGTGGCCAAACAATGCCAACTCATCTAGGATGAAAAATTACCATTGTACCCCTAAGTGTGTGTATAAATAGGACATGATAGCAATTGAAAAAAAAAACGAGAAAAAGGATTTAAGGTAGCATAGGTAGAATAGTTTTAGATTTTTTTTCTTGTTTTTAAGCTTTCCTGTTAGTTGTTAGCCACCATTGTTCTTGATTTCATTTGTGGTTACTGGTTATAACACTCTTAAGCTTTCCTTGATAAGAACAATTTTTATTTAGCCTTTCTTCCAATCCCGGTTTCAATTTTTTTTCTTTACTAGAATGTTCAAATCGACTGCCATTTGTTTTTTTTTTTTTGCTTTCGTTTTCTGCACATTTTATTTTATGTGTTGTTATCTTGCATTAGCTAGTTTTTATTTACTGCATCAATCGATTCGTGGGAGTTTTAGAGCCTTCAGCACAATACGATTTGCTGCTCCAGCTTCTCCTTTATGATCTGTTGCCTGTTGCATTCTGCCTTAACTTATTTATACACTATTTTCGAATGTGGTTTACTGTTTGAGTGTTCCCTTCATATTTCCATTATTATTTTTTTTATTTATGTCTTCTGCTTTCTCGATTATCTGTAAAAATTCCCTTCTTAATATATGCAATGCATCCATTGTTCGAATCGAGGTTAGAAATGTGTTGAATATCAGTTGTTGTATTTCTGAAATCAGTCTTGGTTTGTTCTCTGCTACCCTCTGTTAGTCTGATCATTGGGTTCATGTACCTGCATCATTGTTGTTATGTTGCTGTTGTGTTCCTGTATCGGGTAAGGTGTGGGTATTGTGGCCTGTTGGTCTGAGCTGGGTGTGTTCGATGTACAGCAAAAACAAGGTGGGGGCAAGCCGTGAGGACCAGGACATGGTTTGCTATTGGTTTCTCTGTGTTGCTGCCTGAACTTGGGTGCTTTTATCACACCCCAATTCCAGGTGTTCTTTATTCGTACAATTACTACTTATGGTTGGGCTGTAAGGCGATGCAATTACTAAAGTTTCTTGAATTTACAGCGAAAATATTTAAAATTTAATTCACACTCCCAGGTGTGTAAATATACAAAATTAATTGTATAATAATATCTTTACATATCATCCCCATAAAACTTTTACATTTCTTAGGTATAATTGTGTGATACATCAAGATAGATACAAAACACACGTGTGCATACAATTCTTATAACTTTACAACTGGCGGGAGCTGTCCAACTCAAAAAAAATCTAGAGACCACCGCTCTCCTACTTCTTAGTACCTGGAGGGGGAAAATAGTGGGATGAGCAAACCACAGCTCAGTAAGGAAATGAATGCTAGTAGATATATATCGTACAACCTACATAGCCTATGCATGTATAAAACAAAACCATGTTTTCATTATAAATGGAAATATCATCAAAAAATGCAGTAAACATATATTTTTCATTTGGCATTTTCATGAATACAAATATTTAATATTTCCACTTGAAACATGTTTCATAAAATAGTGCTCTCACGGCACAAGTGATTAAATCAGAGATTTATGAAATACACAAGAATCTCTTTCTTTTCTCAATCATTTCTTTTTCCTCAAACCTCTCGAATCTCTGAGACAGGCATGAAATTTTCGGCAATTAAATATCCACGACATATGGCCATAGTCAGTGATCCCAAGCCTCTCTGATCAGGTGTACACAAGGCATCACTTTGCCTGAAGGGGGATGAGTCAGTGCTACCCTCCGGCTCATCTCAATCAACCTGATCTCCTCATATACTCATAGTATAAGGTACGCCATGTGTCATCTATGTGATACTCGTACTCACGTGCACCCAGCACGGTACATAGTATACTAACAGACAACTACACAGTATTACGTATGACCGTGGACCTAAGTCCATACTCCAACTCCGATGGACTTTTCATCCTGAACCATGTCTCATATACCAAGCGAGCAAGCAGCGTGGCACACAGTCATCGCAAGGCTCCAGCGCGGTATGAGCTATCATTAAGGCCCAGCCCGTTCGAAGGCCGTCGACTGGCATCGCCTTGGGTCCCAAACCCCCAGGTTTACCTCAACTCATTAAAAACAGGTGCGAGCAATGCTCCGACACTTTTCTCAAAACCATCGTGCGAGTTAAACTCCAGCACGGTGACACGCCCTAAAGGTATTATCCGCAAGTGCACGGGTAGTACAAATATTAATGGGATTTGAGTCCCGAGTTATCATCCCACAGAGAAGTTGACTAGCCTAATTAACTACCAGTTAATCTCACCGTAAGTATATCCTAGCAAATTATGAATTCTTAATGGGTGGTCTACAAGGCTAAAATTAAAAGTACTGAAAACAATAAACAGTAAAAATAAAGAAAATAAAACTGAACTAAGATTTGCTTACTAAGTTTCGAGCAATTAAAGAAAATACCTACAAAAGAAAATTAAAACGATTAAAATGAATTAACGTAACTAAAATAAAAAGAAAAAAAGAAAACAGTAAAGCAAGATTAATTAAACTACAATTAAACTAACGTAAAATGCAATTTAAACTACTTAATCAAAATGCAATTTAAACTAAACTAAAACTTAATGAAAATAAAGATTAATCTAGATTAAGTAACTTGTAAAATGCTAAACTAAAATTAAATCCTAAAACATAAATATAAAATTAACTATTAACTAAAAATTAAGACTGAAAATTAAATTAACAAATTAAAAAAAAAACTAGAACGAATCTAAATTGACAGCTAACAACTATCCTAAACTAACAACTAATTAAACTATACTAAAAATGCAAGAAAAATGAATTAATGCAAGAGTTGAATGCCAAACAAAGCCTTAGATTTAAATCAACCAATAAATCCCTCTAAACACTGTTCATGCTTCATTTCATTTTCTGGTTTCCAAGTGATGGCCACGGGTTAGTTAGGCGTGTCCAGCTTACTTGCATTTGGTGCTGTCCTAGTCTGCTGTCCAGGTGCTGCACGTTTCATTGGCTCTGCAACCAGATACTGCTCCAAGCCACTGTCCAGGTTCTGTCTTGCGTCGCCAACACTGCATCCTGCTTCAGGTCGTTGTACTCTGCCTTGTCCGTTTCTGCTTCTGTCATTCTACTAATCTCGGCTTTGTGCAGTTCCTCTCCAAGTGCTGACCAGAATCTGATCTTTTTTTGTCCGACTACTTCTGCATCCGATGTTGCTGCTGCCCTATCGTGCCTCAGCTGCTGTTACTGCTTGTCATCTTCCCAGGTGCTACTGGTGATGCACTGCTCTTGTTCTGCTACTGTCTCCTGCTTATGCTGTCATTATATTACAGTAGCTATGCACCATTCCTATTAGCACATGATAGGATATAAAAAGATCACTAACCAAATCTAAAACACCAGTAATTAATGGACAAATGCAACCTATAAGAATAACCACAATGAATAGTGTCAATAACCGAAAACAGAGCACAACAGAGGATGTTTATGGATGCTCTCTACTGCACCTACGGACACACTCTTCTACTCCTCACAACACGACAATGCTTCTTACTTCTCATTAATACCAGCAAGCAAAAGAAAAGTAGAACAAGAAAATGTAAAGATGAGCAAATGTAAAACAAATCCAACTATAATGCAGGAGGAAAGTAACGTTTTAGTTTACTTGAAGGAAAGAAGGACAAGTGCTTGAAACAAAGCAAAAACTGAGAGGAACAAAATACAAAAGCTAAAATTAAAGCAGCCTAACATAAACATCCATTGCAGAAACAAGAAGAAGGTTTATGGCTACTGTCACCAGCCACCCTTCTTTCTCACAACATGAAACATCCAAAAGTGAGAAAATATCAAAATTAAAGGTGCAAACCGAGAACAACTATATAAAAATAATAACTTTTAATTAAAACTCAAACAGTAAAATAACAATGGAATGGAAATTGAATAAAACCTAGAAGAAATATGATGAATGGTAGCTGCTGTCACCAGCCGAAAAAAAAAACCTAAAAATAAAACCTAACAATAAATGTTTAACCTAAAAAAAACTAAAGCCCGCCTTTTCAATTGCCATTTTTTTCTATTTATATACAAACTTAGGGGTACAATTGTAATTTTTTTCATCCTAGATGAGTTGACATTGTTTGGCCACTTGTATTCACACCATTGGCTCCTTGAAAAATAATATTTCCATGTTATCTGTCTTTTTGTCCAATTGGATGTGCTAGGCTTGTGTTATCCGCGTGGCCCAATCTCGATTTTAGCTCAATTTCAGTCCATTTGCTATCGAAATATTCAAAATTCATCCAGATTTAATTTATCTGCAAACATAAAAATTTTAATTAAATAAAGGGGATAATTAACAAAATAAATTGGGGATTTAAATAATTAATTAGGAAATTACGCACAAATAATTCTAAAAATATAGAATTATCACATGGCACATTAAAAGCATAGAAACATGTGCGAGCTACCACCCCAGCACATAGTCAAGTTATTAAAATGGGTGTGAGCTAGAGCTCTAACACAAATCTCATCTCAAATCCGATAGGTGGCTATTTTCTCTTTTAAACTCAAAACATGTTTATTTATGCAGCATGTCTTTCCATGCTAAAACATGTAAAACTAGCCAACCTATCATTATCATTTCTCAATCACCACATCAATACAAAATTGAGAAAACATTGAAATCATGCATATCATGCTATTTCCTTACCCCATCCCATTTCTCAATACATATATATCATAGTATATTTCATGCTTCCAGATCATTTCATAGAATTGTAATGTCATACTAATTCTAGCGATATATCTATGAAATTACCGTAAAATACATACGAACATCTCTATAGCTAACACACAGTCTCTTACCTCGAATCGTGCTTGTATCCCCTCTGTCACGTTTGCTCCGTTCGCGATCCAGGTTAGTTGTGTCTCCCGTATTCCGAGCTATACGTATAAATCATCAATTTATTTTTTGTTTTCATCTACTAAACATACACATTATCTTCTATTTATCTATTCATACTCCTCAAATCCTTCAAATCACATTTCACCTTTCCACTAACATCATTTTATCATCTATAAAGCTTTCCATCATTTTTCCATGGATTTCCTCTTTATTAATCTCCCTTAATACTACTCACCTATACATTTATCTTTCATATCAACATTTCACATCTCATTCAACCCATACAATGTCTAGAATCCATATTTAGAGCTTGAAGGTTAAAGGGCTTACCCCTTTACTTAGCCAAACTTGTGGTAGCCACAACTCCTTTTCTTGATCACAACAATGTATAATTTTTGGATATGTTGTTCTCCTTTCTTCAATGAATAACTTTCTCTTCTTGAGCTCCTTCAGATTCTGACTGCAAGGTAGTGATTTTTAGAGTGAGAAAGCTTAGGTTTTTGAGAGAAAATGGCAAGTGAGGTTTGGTGGGAGAAGAGTTCTGAGTTTTCATCTCAATCCCATGCTCTTTTTATAGATGCAGAGACATGAGATCGATCTGGCCCTTGTGGAAATCGATCTTTGCAGGGTTTGGTAGTCCTTTTTACCAAACACAACCACTACAAGATCGATCTTCTTCCATGATGAGATTGATCTATCGAAGGTAATTTTCCTCTCGGAGATCGATCTGCCCCTTGTAGGAGATTGATTTGCTCTTTACAGAACCCTTAAGGAGATCGATCTGTCTGGCTTTGAGATCGATCTGTTCTCAAACAGAGAGTTAAGGAGATCGATCCTCCTGCCTTAAAATCGATCTTTTCATTACAAAATGTTCATCAGATCGATCTGGCTCCATTGGAGATAGATCTGTCTTGTCCCATTACTCAAAATAAGGTCATTTTGGCTCTTCCAAATCGATCTCTCATCCCATAAGATCGATCTGTCACTCATATTTCTAGATTTTACTGTAGTTTTTTGCAGCAACTTCATTCAAAACCTTCTTAATTTGCTGCCATAGTCATTTCCTCATTCATCCCTCCTTAAGACTTGAAAATGGCATCCAATCAAACTTAGTACATATTAAAACTTGTAGGAAATCTTTGTATAACCAAATATATAACTAAATGGAAGTGCATAACTTATGCAAGTTCATTCCATTTTCTCCAATACTCATATTCCATTCCACTCACATTCATTATATATCAAAGTCCATTTCTTTATGTTCATATTTAATGAAACTTGTACGTACATCACAACTCTTATGTGAGATCTGAGAATTTTAGACGTATTTTAATTATGTAATATGAACTTGAAGTGTAATTTATTGAGCTAAGTGAATTGTGAAAATTATATTTGGAGATTTATGTGTAAGTGCTTAACCTAAGTGTGAAACTAGGAGGTTAGATTGATCTTGGAGAAGGAGAGATCGATCTAGTAAGTTAAAAATGACAAGGAAAGAGGAAAGTAAGTGAGCAGATCGATCTCCAATGGAAGAGGATCGATCTTATGATTCTATTTGAGAGAAGATCTGTCACGACCCAATACTACCAAAATCAGTACAAATTTTTCGCTTTTGAAAAATCTTTCTTACCTCCTCGTGACATATTCCTCTAAACAGGTCGGGCTGTGAATCAATATCGATATACCATTCAAAACATTAAGAAATATCACACGTAAACATACATACTGATATCATTAATCATATAATAGAGTGGTCGGTATGTTTATACATCAAATAATTCTATATTTACATCCCCAAATATTCTTTCATATACAATACTATGCTGTAAGCATATTAATACAAAATTCTGTACGTGGTGTATACCTGACAGTCGATGGGAAACAAAGATATCAGCTATGCCGTCTACTCTCTACACCCGCTATCTCTATGGTGAAAATACTAAAAGTGGGTGGAAAATGAAAGGGTGAGCTCCACATGCTCAGTAAGGCAATAATACAAACGGGTAGATAGCTATACTATCTATATGCTGATAAGAAAATCAGGATATATGTGAGCATGAGGTAAAAACAATGATATGCCATAAATATAATATCATCTGTTCTAAAACAGGAAATCAGCATATTAAAACATGGAATAATTCTCATGTGAAAACATCTCATGCTCAATGAAACGACACGTTTTAAAATACCCCATCTGGGTCAAAATACGATAGACTCACAAATAAAAATCCATTTCAACAAAATTCTTTATTTTCAAATCTCTGATATAAAATCACCCTTCTCACAAGGTTACAAATCAATGAAAGTCTCATAAAATCCCTCCATGGGAATAATCAAAACTCATTTGAAATCATGAGAAAATCGGGGCCTGACCCCTCCCTCGGGTTTACCCTGGTCTATTAAGATCAATACATTATATCATGTGAGACATGTAAACGACTATATCGGTAATATCCAGGACTATGGCCATAACCTCATGATCCCTGGCACACGGATCCTAGTGTGCGGGGTATCACACCTGAAACGGGAGGTGGGTCATCCTACCCGCCAGAACAGCATAATATCAGGATTGTGAGGGCAAGACTTGCTGTCTCGTGGCTAATGCCACTCCACTCCAACAATCCCCACAGTACAGCATACTCCGCGTGATATACACGGTACATCGTACTCCGTGAACCCAAGCTCAATTAGGGGTGCCTGTAATAGGTCTTATCCACCCATGTCAAGTATGTCTCAGTCTGCACGTGTGAGCATATCATCTCACTGTGACACATAGTCAACAGGAGGCTCCAACACGGCTATATGCATGTCATATAAATTCCTGTGCGAGCGAAGCTCCAGCACGGCTCCATGCATATTCATGATATCTGAAAACCTCGTGCGAGCGAAGCTCTAGCACGATTTCATAGAAATCAATTAAAATCTGAGTACGAGCAGCACTCCAGTACGACTTAAACTGATTATAAATTCAATTCAAATCCACGTACGAGAAATACTCCAGTACGGATAAGTATTAAAACTCAGTGAAAACCTCGTACGAGAAAAACTCCAGTACGGTAGTCATATAAAACAAATCTGTAAAATAGTGCAAGTAAGGCTCCAGCACTCCGTGTATGAGTTAAAATATAAAATCCAGTGTGAGCAATGCTCAAGCACGGTTACAACTCATATAACACTGATAGGTGGCTCAATATTATCAAAACATGTTAAATAAATATCAACTGGCACCTAAACTGTGCCTTTTCACTTAAAACATGTAAATAATAGCCAACCTATCCATAAATTGCTTGAATTAAAACAATATCATCATGAAAACATTAAAATCATGAAATTCATGCAATTTCATAGCCTTACTACCCTTTTTGAAATTTTTCTAACTGGGGGCAAAATAGTCATTTTTCACTATTTCCATGTTTTTACGTAAAAATTATTATTTTGCTTTCGGGTAGCCTATTGAATTTAACGTAATGTAAATCCCCTCAAAATTACATACAGCTACCTCTAAGTGTTCATAAAATTCCCTTACCTGGAATCACGCGTGAGCTTATCCCGACTCGGCCGTACTAGGTCTCTCAGTCCAATTCGCTCGTCTACGGAGCTGCATATAACCACATATGGGTTCAGTTCAATATACAGATCAGTATTTCACTCTTACTGATCGAATCTAAAGCTCTGGGCTCATTTTTTACTCTATTGGGCCCAATTGCACTTTAATGGGCCTCAAACCCCTTTTTCAGCCCGTTTTCACTTTTAAATCCCTTCTTCGGGTTTACTGGGCTCATTTGATTTATCAATAATCATCGGACTTCGTTCCAAACTCAGTGGATAGCCCGGATACTGTTTACGATAATTACTTTGAAATTTTGAATAAAATTCCTTTTATGCAGAATTAATCCATAAATTCCGTAAAATAATCGAAACTCTGCATTAAAGGACTCATATTATCGTAATTAAAATGTACTTACCCAATATGGTGCGGGGTACAAAAATCGGAGCTAAATCGACTCTCGTTCGGGCTCTGTAGTGACACTGCACAATTATTTAAATTCGGGTCATTTCCCAATAAAATAATATTAAATTAAATTCTCGAGATTTATCCACAGGTCAATCCCGACCCTCGGTCACTTACCCAAATTTTTGAGTCGTCCTCGGGTACGTTTTCTTCCTTTTTTCCTTTTTTTCTTTTCTCCCTTCTCGGTTACGGTGCCGTTTTGGCCCGTTTGCCATCACCGGAGATTTCGACCATCTCGCCGGCAGCCAGTGGGTTCAACAGAACCGTCTCGGCCAGGGGAGTGCTCGGCTGGCCTGAATCGGAGCTGGGGTGCCCCCGTTCGCCGGGACCGACGCGTTTTCTCCCCGAGACTGACAACCTTCGATTCGTCGAAAATAGCTGCCGTCGGCGCGCGTCACCGGTACCTTCGGAATCGTCGGGCGTCGCTCTACCTTTTTCGACCTTCGCCTGGGCTCAACGGCTGCTGGTGGCTCGTCGGGGGTGTCGGGTTGCAGACGGGTTCTTTGGTTCCATTTTGGTTTCGCCGGTCTTTCTCTCTCCCCGACTGATTTCCAATTTTCCATTTTTTTAATTGATTTATTATTATTTTAATACATTAAAATATATTAAAATAATCCAAATATCCCAAAAAAATCTTTAAAAAATATTATTAAATTCATTTAATCAATAAATAAATTTATCAGTGTATTTTCATCTTTCTCGGAATATTTTTCGATTCTTTTTGAGATAATTTTTCGAATTAAAAATCCCGATTAATTCCAAATTAATTCCCGTAATTTTCAATAAATTAATATCTAGATTAATCGGACTCGAATTTGATTATTTTCCTCGATATTGATCCAGATTTCGTAAATTCCATATTTTTAACGAAAATTACTTATCGATTTCATACCGAATTTTGGTCTTTTGACCATTTTACCCTTGTACGTGTCCGGGACCAAATTGAATCGACTTTCTTTCATCAATCCATAATCTTTTCCCTATTTTCAATTTTTCATTTTTAGTCAACTCGATTTATCCTTATTCGATTTTACGTACATTATTTCGTTTCATCCACATTTATCAAATCTGAATCAACCATCTTATGAATCCATTAACATATAATAATGTCATACAATATGGAAATCATAAGGAATATCATACAAAAATTGCGGATCTCATAAGATCGATCTCATAAGGAAGGGATCGATCTCCAAATGTTTCTGTTTGGGAGAAGATCGATCTCCTTAAGGAGCAGATCGATCTCATATAGCCATTAAGAGATCGATCTCACCCCTCGATAGATCGATCTCCTAGGCATAAAATTACCCCAATTCGTCCCCAAATTCAAATGCAGATCGATCTCATCAAGAGCCAGATCGATCTCCTACCCTCAGTCTATATAAGAAACCCCTGCTTTCTCCTGTAATTTCATTTTCTCTCTCTTCAAAACCCCATTTTCACCCGGTCCTAGCTTTCTCAATCATCGAAAGCACCCATTTCCATCTAAATCAGAGGCTGTGGCAAGAAGAAAAGTTGTTCCTCATCAAAGGGAGAACAACATACTTGGAAATCGAAAGACGGATTGAATCGAGGCAAGAGATAAGCTCTCCACAAGTTTTGGGTAATTTTTAAACCTCGATCTTGATATTTGAGATGATTTTGGCGATAATGGTTGTTGGTATTGAGTTGAAATAGTTGGAAAATGATTAGGGATTGGTGAAATTACAATATAGTTGGAGTGATGATGATATTTAGTAATTTTGGTAATTTTGGGAATTTTGAGCTATAAATGGAAATTTAGACAATGTGGTGAATTAGCATAGATATTGTGGCATGGGAAATGTAGAATGTTGAGGTGTTGTGAGTGAGATTGTGGTTTGTGATAGAGTTATGAGAATTGAGAAATTTGAGGTGTTATGAGCAATTATGCTCAGTTTTGAGAATTGAGGTTATTGTGATGATGAGTATTGATGTTTTAACATCGTTTGGACAGCTTAAGAGTTTCAGAGTGGAATGCGAGGCTAGTCAGTGATACGGGGAAAATGATTGCACTATACGAGGTGCAAAGAGGTAAGGGAAAAAAACTAAACCATTTGTGTATGTGTTTTGATGAATTGTTTGTAGCATGAACCATGATTTGAGAATACAAGCATGTTTAGTGTTGTGTTGTGATAAAATTGCAGATGGTTTTTATAGCCGGTTGGAGCCCTTTATTTTATGAGTTTATAAGCTAAGTGTGAAATTGCTTTATAAACCGTTGAGTTTGCGTGAAAAGTAAATTGGGCTCTACGTTAAGGCAATATTGAGATTTGAGAAAATGTGTGCGTGTTTTACCGGTTGGAACTCTGTTTTAATATGTTTTGTGTGAGTACACGAACGTTTTAAATGAGTTTTATGAGAGAAAACTATTATGAGTTCTATGTGAAGGCATAACATTTTATAAGATAATGGCTAATGATTGAGACTTAGGCGTGTCATGTTGAATACACATCAGGCCTTGCTTTAGTAGCATGTAAGACCGATATAGTGGGATGCCTGAGAATCGACCCAAGGACCACGGGCCTTGTTCTGGTAACATGTTTGTTCGATTATTCCTCCGCTTTGGTAGCGTTGGGAGGCCTTGCTCTGGTAGCATGTAAGTCTGATATTCCTTCATTTTGGTAACAAGAGATGCCTCCGTTTTGGTAACGTGAGATGACCTCGTTCTGGTAACGCTGGGTGGCCTTGCTTTGGTAGCATGTAAGACTGAGAGGTGGGTCGCCTGGGAACCGACCCAGGGACCATGTGATAGTGTGCATGAGGCGAGGCATTGCTCTGGTAGCATGTAAGGTCGAGCCTTGTTCTGGTAACATATAAGTCCAATATACCATGCATACGACCATATTGTCGACGTTCCCTCTACACGAGGATGCCTGGGATGCGCACCCAGAGGAGATTATACATTTGATGTGCCATGACGAGTTTTATATGATTTTTATTACCTAATCTCGTTTTACACATGAGTTGTGTTTTGTGACTTTGTCACGTGCTATTTACTAAGGTGATTTTTATCACATAATTTGAGAAAAGCCATTATCGCATATATTTACACATGCTTGTGAATGCTCTATATTGAGCCTTTTTAACTTCATGTTTTCACATGATTTGAGAGTTATGAGATGATGATGTTTTGAGAACCTTCATGCTACAATTTTAAATGAGTATACTGAGTTTCATAAACAAATACATATTTATGATGTGTGATATGGTTTATATACCTGAGTTCCCTTACCCCCCTTACTAAGCAATTTAGAAGCTCACCCTGTTTTCTTTTCCCCCAGATTGCTTCAAGTGAAGTGAGTTCCCTACGACGTACGGGTTAGAGGCTAGTGGAGGACTTGAGCTCCAGGCCGTATTTTGTATGTTGAGGTATATATTTAATATTCATGTATCCAGACTAGAGTTATATTTACAGACACTTATTTTACAATGATGTACGAGATGTATTAGGATTAATTAACTTGAAATTGAGTAATGTATATGATACGATATATACTATCTTATGATGAGATCCTGAGGCATGGTAAGTATGATGATGTATGACACTGCACAGGAATGCACCCTTAATTGTGAATTGATGAGTAAAAAGTTTTAAATCAGCCCAATTTTTTACGTTTCTAGGGCGTCACAGAGTTTTCTTGGTATCAGAGCTTAGGTTGCCTAGTACTGTCAGTGTCGGTTAAGTGAAGTAGAAATACATCCCAAGTGTCTGTATAAGTCTGGTCATGAATGGAAATTGAGGATTGAGATTTCAATCGATTTTGGTATGTACGCGCAGGAGACGAGTTGAGATAGAGAATGAGTAAACGACGAGGTCGTTCGAGGAGGCAGGCAGAGTCCCCTCCGCCACCTGCCCCACAATCAGAGAGTCCTAACTCTCGATTTAATCGGATTGAAATCGATGTGAGGCAAGGTTTTGAGCAGATGGTAGCGCTATTCACACAACACTTTGGAGTTAATGCCTCGGGTACTACTCCTACACGACCACCAGGACCTCCCGTACCCCCAGTACAGATGGATCTAGTGCCTCTCGTCACTCAACCTGATGACAGAAGTATGGTCCGACTGAAGGACTTTTGAAAATGAATCTACCCGCATTTAAGGGAAAGAAGGATCTTACAGAGGCTAAGGAGTGGTTGATGGAGTTGAGAGTTATATTCGATTATTTGGGGTGCACAGATGTTGAGAGGGTCAGTATGAGTGCTTATATGTTGAAAGGGAGAGCTTGAGATTGGTGGGGTACTACCCAGGGTATTTTGATGTCCCACTAGGATGTGGTTGGTTGGGAAGAGTTTCAGATAGCCTTTAGAGCCTAATATGTACCACGAGCTACCCAGAGAAGGAGGCAAGCAGAGTTTTTGAGTTTGGTATAGGGTGACATATCTGTAGATGATTACGAGAGACGATTTACTGCTCTGTTGAGATATGGTCCAGAGACTTTCAAGAATGAAGAGCTCCGCATAGAGAGATTTGTGTATGGATTGAAGCCCATCATCAGAGATCAATTGATTGGGTTGTGTATTACTGAGTTTAGAAATGCTTTGAGATGAGCACAAGAGATTGAGAGGGGAATTGAGATTGTACAGTCCCGGAATGAGTTTGGAGCAGTGATTAGGGATAAGGGCAAGAGACCAGCGATATCTCAAGCAGATGTTCGGAGAGGTTCCTTCAGGAGAGGAAGAATTGAGGTACAGAAGGGCAGATTAGAGAGACCCAGAGCTTATCCTATTATCAAGGAGACCCCTCGATATGGCAGGCCTGAGATAAGGGTTTGTAGAGACTATGGTCGATCGCATGAGGAAAGTTGTACTGGGTCGATCCGTGGATGTTTTAGATGTGGTGACGTGGGTCACAGAGTGAAGGATTGTCCTCAACCTCAGATACCACATGCTCTGGAGCCCACTAGACAATAGCCTCAAAGAGTGAACCTCCAGAGACGGGCCACTACTACAGAGAAAGGGAAGAAACCTGTGGTACAGGGATGTGTGTTTGCCCTGGATAAGGAGACCGCAGACACTTCTGTAGAAACTATAAGAGGTACACTCTCTATCTGTAATCATGAGGCTCATGTGTTGATAGATCCAGGATCCACGCATTTGTTTATTTCAGAGAATTTTACATGTAGTTTAAATTTGAAGTTTGAACCTCTAGAGTATATACTACATGTAAATACCCCTATGCGTGAATCCCAGAGAACTGAGTTAATTTGTAGAGGATGTGAGATAAAGGTGGGACATAGAGTGATGTTAGCAGATCTAATCATGTTAAATATATATGGGTTTGATGTAATTTTGGGAATGGATTGGCGAGCAACCAATCGAGTGAGTTTAGACTGCTACACTAAGATTGTAACTTTCTCCCTACCTGAACCTTATAGTGTACAGTTGAGATATTGAGAAAATGAATATGTGGAATTCTAGTAAGTAATTTGAAATTTTAATATTATTCTTGAGAGTATAAAATATGATTGTTCATGTGAAGGTTATGAGACACTCATCTCAGACGATGAGCGGGAACATCCGAGGATTGAGGATATACCTATGGTTTACGAATTTCTGGATGTTTTCCCAAATGAGTTGCCAGGTTTGCTACCAGAGAGAGAGTTGGAGTTTACCATTGATTTGGTACCAGATAGTCAGCCGATCTCTAAACCTCCCTACAGGATGGCATTGGTGGAACTTGAGGAATTAAAGAAACAACTATAGGAGTTATTGGATCAAGGGTTCATTAGACCCAGTGTTTCACCATGGGGAGCACCAGTTTTATTTGTTAAGAAGAAGGATGGTAGTCTCAGATTATGCGTAGACTACCGTCTGTTGAATAAAGCCACGGTGAAGAATAAATACCCACTACCCAGGATTGATGATCTACTTGATCAGCTGAGAGGGGCCTCAATCTTTCTAAGATTGATTTGAGATCGGGCTATCACAATTGAGGATCAAGGAGGGAGATATTCCAAAGACGACCTTCAGGACGAGGTATGGCCATTATGAATTTCTGGTGATGTCCTTTGGATTAACGAACGCCCCTGCAGCATTTATGAGATTGATGAACGAGGTGTTCAGAGACTATCTAGATAAATTTGTGATAGTCTTTATTGATGATATCCTGGTATACTCTCGATCATATGAGGAACATGCATAGCATTTGTGGTTAGTACTTCAGATACTCTGAGATAAGCAATTATATGGAAAGCTTAGTAAGTGTGAGTTTTGGCTAAACCGGATAGCTTTCCTTGGTCATATAATCTCAAAGGAAGGAGTATCAGTGGATCCAAGTAAAGTAGAAGCTGTGCTTAACTGGGAAAGACCGAGGACAGTTATAGAAGTACGAAGCTTCCTTGGTTTGGCAGGGTATTACAGAAGATTTGTGGAAGGCTTTTACAGGATTGCCGCTCCTTTGACTAAACTCACGCGCAAAGAGACCCCATTTATATGGACTGATCAATGTGAGCTCAGTTTTCAGGAGTTAAAAAGGAGATTGACAGCGGCACCTGTGTTAACGATTCCTGAGGGATCAGGAGGATTTTCAGTGTATAGTGATGCATCTCATCAAGGATTGGGGTATGTGCTTATGCAGCATGAAAGAGTGGTCACTTATGGATCGCGACAATTGAAAGACCATGAGCGAAATTACCCCACGCATGATCTGGAGTTAGCAGCTATGGTATTTGCCTTGAAGATCTGACGACACTACTTATATGGGGAAAGATTCCAGATCTTGACTGATCATAAGAGTTTGAGATATCTCTTTGATCAGAAAGAGTTAAACATGAGACAAAGGAGATGGATGGAACTCCTTAAGGATTATGACTGCGAGATTCTATATCATCTGGGTAAGGCGAATGTAATTGCTGATGCCTTGAGCAGGAAGAGTATGATATCTGCTATTATGATCAGGGAATAGGATTTACTGGAGCAGTTTGTCAAACTTCGGATCAGAGTTAAAGAGGTAGAGATTGGATTTTTGGCTAGCTTGCGGATAGAGCCCAGGATCATGGATCAGATTAGAACTGGGCAGCGCAGTGATCAAAGGTTGATAGATATGGTTAGCCAAGTTGAACAGAGTTCGCAGTCAGATCTCACAGTCAGTGAGGATAGATTGTTGAGGTTTAGATGATGGATTTGTGTACCAGACGATGATACCCTGAAAAGATAGATACTGAGAGAATCTCACTGCTTGTGATACACCATGCACCCAGGGAGTACTAAGATGTACCGATATTTGAGAAAAGTGTACTGGTGGAGTGGTATGAAGCGAGATGTGGCAGAGTATTGGTAGAGTATTTGGCTAGGTGTTTAGTATGCCAGCAAGTGAAAGCTAAGCATCGAAAACCTGGAGGACTACTACAGCCTTTACCTGTACCTACATGGAAATGGGAGCATGTCACTATGGACTTTATCATAGGTTTACCAAGGACCAGGAGAGGTCGTGATGCTATATGGGTCATTGTGGATAGATTGACCAAGGTGCCTACTTCCTTGCCATCAAGAGCACCGATACTGTGGATGCCTTAGCCGAGCTGTATGTCAACGAGATAGGTAGATTACATGGGGCTCCAGTGAGTATTACTTCTGATGGAGATTCCCGATTTACTTTCAGATTTTGGACCCAGTTTCAAGAGTCCATGGGATCTCGATTGAGTTTCAATATCGCCTATCATCCTCAGACAGATGGTCAGTCAGAGAGAACTATTCAGACCCTAGAGGATATGTTGAGAGCGTGTACGATGGATTTTAAGGGATCATGGGATGATCACCTACCCCTAGCAGACTTTACGTATAATAACAACTATCATGCAAGTATTAGGATGACACCTTTTGAGGCTCTATATGGTAAGAGGTGTAGATCCCCTGTAGCTTGGGAAGAAGTTGGTGATAGAAAGATAAATGCTCTCGAGCTTGTTGAGCAAGCTGTACAGAGTGTGAAACTCATATGTGAGAGGTTACAGGCTACACAAAGTAGATAGAAAAGCTACGCGGATGTGCGTAGATGGCCACTCGAGTTTGATGCTGGTGATGCAGTATTTCTGAAAATATCACCGAGTAAGGGTATCATGCGATTTGGGAAGAAATGAAAATTGAGTTCTCGATACATAAGACCATTTGAAATTCTTGAGAGAGTGGGAGAGGTAGCCTACAGATTGGCATTACCCCCGCGGATGTCTGGAAACATAACATCTTTCATGTGTCTATGTTGAGGAAGTACCACTCGGACCCTTCTCATGTCATAGAGTATGACGAGATGGACATACAAGAGGACATGAGCTACACTAAGGAACCCGTCCGAATTCTCGATAGAAAGGAGAAGGTACTTAGAACTAAGAGCATTCCATTAGTGAAAGTTTTGTGGAAACATCACTCAATGGAAGAGGCAACATGGGAACTAGAGAATCTCATAAAGGAGAAATACCCCTATATGTTTGACTAGTTGAGTTGAATTTGGAGGACCAAATTCTTTTAAGGTGGGGAGGATGTGAGATCTGAGAATTTTAGACGTATTTCAATTATGTAATATGAACTTAAAGTGTAATTTATTGAGCTAAGTGAATTGTGGAAATTATATTTGGAGATTTATGTGTAAGTGCTTAGCCTAAGTGTGAAACTAGGAGGTCAGATCGATCTTGGAGAAGGAGAGATCGATCTGGTGAGTTTAAAATGACAAGGAAAGAGGAAAGTAAGTGAGCAGATCGATCTCCAATGGAAGAGGATCGATCTCCTTATGATTCTGTTTGAGAGAAGATCGATCTCATGAGGAAGGGATCGATCTCCAAATGTTTCTGTTTGGGAGAAGATCGATCTCCTTAAGGAGCAGATCGATCTCATGTAGCCATTAAGAGATCGATCTCACCCCTCGACAGATCGATCTCCTAGGCATAAAATTACCTCAAATCGTCCCTAAATTCAAATGCAGATCGATCTCATCAAGAGCTAGATCGATCTCCTACCCTTAGTCTATATAAGGAACCCCTGCTTTCTCTTGCAATTTCATTTTCTCTCTTTTCAAAACCCCATTTTCACCCGGCCCTAGCTTTCTCACTCATCCAAAGCACCCATTTCCATCCAAATCAGAGGTTGTGGCAAGAAGGAAAGTTGTTCCTCATCAAAGGGAGAACAACATACTTGGAAATCGAAAGACGGATTGAATTGAGGCAAGAGATAAGCTCTCCACAAGTTTTGGGTAATTTTTAAACCTCGATCTTGATATTTAAGATGATTTTGGTGATAATGGTTGTTGGTATTGAGTTGAAATAGTTGAAAAATGATTAGGGATTGGTGAAATTACAATGTAGTTGGAGTGATGATGATATTTAGTAATTTTGGTAATTTTGGGAATTTTGAGCTATAAATGGAAATTTAGACAATGTGGTGAATTAGCATAGATATTGTGGCATGGGAAATGTAGAATGTTGAAGTGTTGTGAGTGAGATTGTGGTTTGTGATAGAGTTATGAAAATTAAGAAATTTGAGATGTTATGAGCAATTATGCTCGATTTTGAGAATTGAGGTTACTATGATGATGAGTGTTGATGTTTTAACATCGTTTGGACAGCTCGGGAGTTCCAGAGTGGAATGCGAGGCTAGTCCGTGATACGGGGGATACGATTGCACTATACGAGGTGCAAAGAGGTAAGGGAAAAAAACTAAACCATTTGTGTATGTGTTTTGATGAATTGTTTGTAGCATGAACCATGATTTGAGAATACAAGCATGTTTAGTGTTATGTTGTGATAAAATTGCACATGGTTTTTATAGTCGGTTGGAGCCCTTTATTTTATGAGTTTATAAGCTGAGTGTGAAATTGTTTTATAAACCGTTGAGTTTGCGTGAAAAGTAAATTGGGCTCTACATTAAGGCAATATTGAGATTTGAAAAAATATGTGCGTGTTTTGTCGGTTGGAACTTGGTTTTAATATGTTTTGTGTGAGTACGCGAACGTTTTAAATGAGTTTTATGAGAGAAAACCATTATGAGTTCTACGTGAAGGCATAACGTTTTATAAGATAATGGCTAATGATTAAGACTTAGGCGTGTCATGTTGAATACACATCGGGCCTTGCTTTGGTAGCATGTAAGACTGATATAGTGGGACGCTTGGGAACCGACCCAGGGACCACAGGCCTTGTTCTGGTAACATGTAAGTCCAATTATTCCTCCGCTTTGGTAGCGTTGGGAGGCCTTGCTCTGGTAGCATGTAAGTCTGATATTCCTCCGTTTTGGTAACGAGAGATGCCTCTGTTTTGGTAACGTGAGATGACCCCCATTCTGGTAACGCTGGGTGGCCTTGCTTTGGTAGCTTGTAAGACCGAAAGAGTGGGCCACCTGGGAATCGACCCAGGGACCACGTGATATTGTGTATGAGGCGAGGCGTTGCTTTGGTAGCATGTAAGGCCGGGCCTTGTTCTGGTAACATATAAGTCCAATATACCATGCATACGACCATATTGTCGACGTTCCCTCTACACGAGGATGCCTGGGATACGCACCCGGAGGAGATTATACATTTGATGTGCCATGATGAGTTTTATATGAGTTTTATTTCCTAGTCTCGTTTTACACATAAGTTGTGTTTTGTGACTTTGTCACGTGTTATTTACTGAGGTGATTTTTATCACATAATTTGAGAAAAGCCATTATCGCATATATTTACACATGCTTGTGAATGCTCTATATTCAGCCTTTTTAACTTCATGTTTTCACATGATTTGAGAGTTATGAGATGACGATGTTTTGAGAACCTTCATGCTACGATTTCAAATGAGTATACTGAGTTTCATAAACAAATACATTTTTATGATGTGTGATATGGTTTATATAACTGAGTTCCCTTACCCCCTTTACTAAGCGATTTAGAAGCTCACCCTGTTTTCTCTTCCCCTATATTGCTTCAAGTGAAGTGAGTTCCCTGCGACGTACGGGTTAGAGGCTAGTGGAGGACTTGAGCTCCAGGCCGTATTTTGTGTATTGAGGTATATATTTAATATTCATGTATCCAGACTAGAGTTATATTTATAGACACTTATTGTACAATGATGTACGAGATGTATTTGGATTAATTAACTTGAAATTGAGTAATGTATATGATACGATATATACTATCTTATGATGAGATCCCGATGCATGATAAGTATGATGATGTATGACACTGCATAGGAATGCACCCTTAATTGTGAATTGATGAGTAAAAAGTTTAAATTAGCCCCATTTTCCGCGTTTTCGGGGCGTCACATCTTATTACAAGTGTGTACATTAATCTTATAGACTTTATATCACATATGCTTCACATTACTAGTACATCATCATACTTATGAATTCATTTACATATGTTCAAGGTTAAACCTATACGGGGTCTCACAACTTTGTTTGCTGGGATCTTGTGAAGCATTCTAGTGAATAGAAATGAAGCAGAGGAGCAAAGCGGCAGAATCTGAAGCTAGTTAAACTGTTTGCACCGGTGCAGAACAAAGACAGCATGTGCAGTAGCAGTGACCGGGAGCACATAACCATGCTCTGCTCTCCTCTGTTTTACAACCTGTTTACTGTTCATTTTCTTTCTTGTCTCTAATTCTCGGTTTTAGTTAATTTACAGTTTCTGTTGTTTATTTATTGTTTTAAATTACAAAGGCTAACTTTTGTTTATGTCTTCTTTGTGTGTTTTGCACTATTTCAAGTTAGCTGAAGGCAAACAGAACCGAGACATGGCTACCATAGGAATTTCATGTTGTTACCACTACTTCCTTTGGTTGGACATCTCTCGGTGTACTTGGCACTACATCATGTGTTGAGTGTGGAAGCATTTAGTTATGGGCATTGCTAGGACTGCTGGTGCAAAGATGATTGCAGAGACAGTATCAATGCACAGGTGCTGTGTTGTTGTGAAGTGCCAAGCTATTGTTGTGTTGCTGGAATGTGTTCTGCTTCCTCGCGGGCTGCTATCGAACTGAAGAAGCTGGAGCACGTTACTGCCTGCGACATGGGCAAAAATCTGGTGCAGAACAAGCAGTTGGTGACGTGTTATGCTGTGTTGCAGGGAAGGGAGCTGTACATGGAACTGAGAGCAGGAGTCGGTGGAAGTTGCAGAAGACAGCACCCAAACCTGGAAATGCAAACTGTACACGGGACTATTAGCTGGGACTGAGGCCAGCTAGGAAATTAAGCAAGGCCACGTTTGTGTCACGACCCAAAACCACTCAAAAATCAGAGTAAATTTTTCGCGTTTTGTTATTTTCTTTCATGCTTACCTGTCCTCTGATCGAGACCACATTCCACTAACTAATTGGGCTGTGCATCAATGCCAGTCCCACCATTTATTTACCATATAACTTAATTCTTTCTCAGTCATTTATAAGTATTTACAATATTTATACATCCCCTAGAGTCACTTACAAACATGTTACTGTGCTATGCTTATTTAGATATAATATGTACAAGTGTATATACCTTAAATGATGGGCAGCAGCGGATATCCGGAATGCAGTACTCAGTCGCCTCAACGTCTACTGGAGATTATCTGTGGGAGAAAATGAAAGGGGTGAGCACATCAAGCTCAGTAAGGCAATCCTACGAACAAGTAGGTAACCATACTACCTACATGAATGTGGTGCCATGCATAAACCATCCTTTTCTCCACACATTTTAAAACAGATGATATGAGTTATGATGTTATGTAAATCCATTCGCATGGCAAAATTCAACATGCAATTATTTCAAATCATTTCTTTCTCGTTTAAAACTTCACAACAAGGCCAGGACTCAACCGATCCCTCGGGTGGTCATGACTCACATAAAACCATAAAAATCCGTTTACATCACACATGGGTTTAAAAAGCATGGAAATAACATCATGTAAATATAGTTTAAAACCCGATTTTGATCTCATCAAAATCGTCAACATGCAAGACTAGGCAACATCTGTATATCGGTAATAACTAGGACTATGGCCATGTGTCCTCGGGAGTTCCTCTGCTACACGGATCCTAGTGTGCGGGTTCTCACCATGATCGGGAACTGCCCGGGAGGTGGGTCAATCCATCTCGTCAGTCTTATCCGATCCCATGCATCCGAAGATGCCGCATTCGAAGATGTCGTATTCGAAGATACCACACGGTACATCGTACTCCATGCTACTTGCATGGTACATCGTACTCCGTGGACCCATATCGCTCTAGGTACTCCAGCCCAAATGGCCTGCTTCCCACAGAGAGATTTTGTTTCTTATATCATATCTTAATACTCATGCCATGTCTCAAAACGCACGTGCGAGCCTATTTAATCGGTGACACACAGTCTACCCGATGCTCCAAGCACGGCTCATCGCATGTTCTCGTAAAATCAGTGCGAGCGATGCTCAGGACTCTCATCAAATCAAGTAAAACTAGTGCGAGCTAGGCTCTAGCACTCTATATATGAATCACATGAAAATCTTATAAAATCTGGTGCGAGTTAAACTCCAGTACCCTGTCTCGAAAATCATATAAAAATATGGTGCGAGTTAGACGCCAGCACCGTTTCACAAAAATCATATGAAAACCTGGTGCGAGTTAGACTCTAACACCGTGTCACGAAAAAGCATGTGAAATCTGGTGCGAGTTATACTCTAGCATCTATGCATGTAAAACTCTAGTGCGAGCTCTCGCTCCAGCACTAATGCATGCATCACCCAAATCAAAACATCGTGCGGGCTGAGCTCCAGCACGTCACATGTGAATAAAAACACGTAGGCAGCTCTGTTTCCTCAAAACAGTTTTCAAAACAATAATATCGTTGAAAGTATGCAATGCTGTGCATTTTCTTTCAAGGTTAGCCAGCCTACTCATGCATGCATTAAAATGTCTCCAGAATGAGCAGAAACCTCTTGTTCTTGCTCCTCCCAATTTTTCCTAAATTTGTAAATTTTACCCTTAACAAGGGTATTTTGGTAATTCGGGGCACTAAAATTATTATTTGACCTCTAGACCCTTCAGATAATTTTTAAAGGACTGCAAATGAACTTAAAATTTTGTAAAGTTACCTCTAGCAGTCCGCAGAATTCCCTTACCTTATTTTCCTGTCGAGTCTGACCTTTCCTCTGATGTCACGTCGTGCAGTCCGATCTGCTCCCAATCCAATGTCTGGAACTGCGTATAATTATTCCTCAGGTTAGATATCATACGATTTAATTGTATTTCCTATTTTCTGGGCTTAATTTAAATCATTGGGCCGATTTACCCCTATTGGGCCCGATTGCACCTTAATGGGCCTTAATCGGCCTTAAGCCCGTTTTCGACTTAATTTCCACATTATCGAGGCCTATTGGGCTCATTGGGCCCACTAACAATTCCTTGGGCCTCATTCTAACTCTCGAATAGCTAAATTTATTATTTACGACAATTTATCTAAATTTCCAAAATTTAATTCAATTTATGCGAAATTTAAATTGTCGTAAATAAGGGTTACTTACCCGAGATTCCATGCTAACATGCAAATCGAGACTATCTCGAGCTATCGTTGGATGCCAATTGTCGAGCTACACAATTTCATAATTTTTCGGGTAAATTTTCAGTCGAATAATAATTAAATAAAATATTCTAAAATTCAAATCGATCAATTTCGACCGCTTATCGACTTACCCGAAGCTCGATTGCATCACTGGAATTTTCCCCAATTTTTTCCTCTTTTTCTTTTTCCCTTTTTCTCCTTTTTCCCTTCTTTCTTGGCTGAACCGGTTCGGTCCGGTTCAACCCGGTTCGGACCGTCGGTTCACACCGGTTCACTTCGGTTCACCGCCTTGCCGGCCAGTTCTCCACCGGCTTCCACCGTCAGAGGCTCCGTTGGGTCGTCCGCAGCTCGAATCTAGCCTCGTCTTCGTCCAAGGCCGCCGAAAGGTCGCCGGTTCGGCCTCCTCTCTCTCGGTCGTCGGAACCCATTTCGGGTCTTGGTCGTCGCCGGCGATTTCGGCCGTTTCACTGGCTGCTACCGGTCTCAAAATGATCGGCTCCTCCTCCTGAACTCGTTGGTGGCGTCCGTTGATGCCCAGCTGCCGTGGATCGCTGGGACCGAGCCCTTCTCTCCCTCGATTTTTCCTTCCTCCGATCGGTGTCCTCCGGCCACTGTACGGCGCGTCTCCGGTGGCTGAAGGATCGTCGGCCTCCCCTCTTCCTTTTTCGGCCTTCACCTGGCCGATTGGGTCGCCGGTGGTCGTCCGGCCTTCTCCCCGCTTTCGGCTTCGTTTCCGTTTTTCTCCTTTCGCGATTTTCGTTTTCTGATTCTCTTTTTTTTAACTTATTAATTAATTTATTTTTTATTTATTTTTATTTATTTATTTATATTATATTTTAATCATTAAAATATATTAAAAATACCCAAATATCTCTTAAAATATCCTTAAAATTATTATTTAATTCTAAATTCATTAATTTAATTTTATTTAATTTATTTATTATATTTTGACCCTTTTTCGAGTATAATTTCTCTGTATTTTCAGGATATTATCCCGAATGACTTTTTGGTATATTTTTCGATTATTTTTGAGATTATTTTTTGATTTAAAAATTCCAATTAATCCCGATTAATTCCCATAACTTCATATCTTGATTAATTTAACCCGAAATAAATTTATTTCACCTTTATTGACCAAGATTTCTCAATCCATTATTTTTAATTAAATTTTTCTTCTCGAATTTATTTCGACTTTTCGATCTTTTGACCATCTTGCCCTTGCACGTGTTCGAAGATTCCATTTCAGTCCTTTTGTATTTTTAATTTTTGTGTTTTAACTAAAATCGAGTCTTACAACTCTCCCCCACTTAAGGAATTTGGTCCTCCAAATTAGAACCAATTCATATGAGTCCATAGACTACTCCGGGTTCATCAATCGTATCATACTTCTTTAATTCTCATGTGACCTTTTTTCGGAGTGTAACACTATCAAAGGACTTTAATTAGGGAGATCGTCTTAAACCTCAATACTTTCTCTTTCATGTTTAATGCCCGAATCAACTTCTTCAATATACTTGTATTTGCATTAAGCTGAACTGTTGGATCTCATATCCTATCACCTATGCTGGATCTGGATAGTATTTTCGAAGCATCAAAAGATGGGACACATTATGGGTGCCTGCTTATTCAAGTGGAAATGCCACCTACAGGTCTTATCTTCCACTTGTCCAATCTCTCAAAAGATTCAATCCAGCGAAACTCAATTTACCTTCTTCCAAAAGTTCGCTATGTCCTTATTCTCTTAGGACAAGAAACATTTCAACCATACTAATTCACCCTCGGTGAATTCCAATACTTTTCTATCTGCTCTGAGGTGTTCTTAGTCTCTCATCCTTAACTAAACATCCTCAGAGACTTATTATCCAAGGTCGAAAATAATTCTATCTGTCACCCACTTTTTCTTATCTAATTTGGGGAACAACCCCTACAGCCATACACTGCCTCATATCTTGTTATCCCGATACTCAAGTGGCAACTGTCACTATTGGTGAATTCGATTTGTAATAACTGATCATCCCAGGAGCATAAAAAATCAAGGGCACGCGCTTTCATCGGATCTTCCAGAACCTGTACAGTCCTCTCTGACTGACCATTTGTCTGAGGATGGAAAGTTGTGCTAATACTCAGCCGGGTTCCCATAGCTTCCTAAAAATTATTCCCCAGAGGTGGGAAGTGAAGCGGGAATCCCTATATGATACCATGCTCACTGGAACGCTACTTAATGTTTCACAATCTTCTTTACACATAAATCCTCATATACACTCTGAGTATTTGGGGATTTCATAACCAGAAGGTGGGTAGAATTAGTCAATTTAGCGACTATCATCTAAATAGCCTCGTAATTCACCTGGGTTCTCTGTAACCCATCACGACATTCATGGAGACTTGCTCCCATTTCCGTGCCATGTTGATATAGGTAGAGGCTGCAATAACCCTACAGACTTTTAATACTCTACCTTATTCTGCTGATATACTAGGCACTTTTCCACAATCTCTACCATATCTCTTTCCACATCTGACCACCAATACCCTTTTCAGAGATTTTTATATATATATTCGTTACTTTCCGTATGCATTGTATATCCCGAAGAATAAGCTTCTGACAATATTACTATCTCATCAACTGTGGTCCTGGGGAGCACTTATACTGTCTCTGAACCTCTCTGTAAATCATCAACACACTGTGAACTCTGTCACTGTACCCTTCTGAATTTGACCCAAACTATCGACACCATGCCGATCATCACGCTAAGCCTGTCAAATCTGGGCACTCTCATCCGGTTCTAATCTCAGGCTAGCTATCACATAATCACTGTCATCATCAGAAGGGATCACATCACTACTGAGGTCCACAACTGCTCTAGCAGCTCACGCTCCCTGACCATCATATGTGGTACCATCCCGAGGCTCTTTCTACTCGAGGCATCAGCCATTACATTAGCTTTTCCTGGGTGGTACAATTTTCACAATCAAAATCTCTCAGAAGCTCTAACCCACTATGTATTCTCATATTAGCCTCTTTCTGTGAAAAACAGATACTCGGGGCTTTATAATCAGTGCATATCCAAAATTTCTCACCCTGTACATAATAGTACCATATCCTCGGTACAAATACTACCGTTGCCAACTTAAATCATGAGTCAGATAGTTTATTTCATGATTAAGGAGTTGTCTAACTCCATAATTGACTATCTTCCCATTATACATCAATACACAGCTCCTTCATTATTTTGAGGTATCCATACTCACTGAGAACCTCTTGAGCTGTTGGGTATCGTGAAATTAATCACGGTGGTCAGTTCATACTTCACTACACCAAAATTCATGTCACATCTATCATCTTATTTATCATCTCATTCAAAGACCACGTTTTCTTAGTTAAACGTGTCAACCAAGTAGACCATATTGAGAACTCGCAACAACGCATTTGTAAAAGCCATTTCCAATTGTTGCTTATAATTTTCCCTGGACTTTAACTACACTCAACATATCATCAATAAGGATGATGACAAATTGGTCCAGGTAAAGTTTAAATACTTCATCGTAGTCGAGCTCCACTACTTATTTCAATCGTCCATATCATTGACTTATTTACGCATAAGCGTATAAGATCCTTCAAAATCGCTTACGTTTTCAGGTACTAACCTGCATCATTTCCTTTTCTTATTTTAACGGCTCTTATTAAATTTTACTATGTTAACCTTTATGATTTGTCGAATTTTAATATTCTTATCGTCTTAGTAAAGGTATCCTAATGCTAAAGGTATTTATTATGACGATCGATTTCACGTTATAAGTTATATATATATATACTTTTAGATGCTGTCAAGTCTTCAGGCGGGGAGGTATTTTGAAATACCTTTATTAACCTTCAGACTTAACCACATAGATTGGTTATGGTTATATCCATCTTTATCCTTGGTTATAATTTATATTCCCTACTTATCACTTAATCCTAATTACTTCGCATATTAAGGGTATTCCTTACCTAGAATATGTCTCTTACTCCAATACATCTGGTATTTAGGATCTATCTTATCTTAAAGATTATCTCCTTTCGTATATCCCTCATGACAAAACTCTTCCATTATTCATTCCGTGAGTACAATCCTTTACTCCCTTAATTTCAACTATTGCACCCCTTTTTATCACTTGTCAACACTTACAATATACTTTTCAGTGATGTTTTCACCCTGTTTTCAACTTAAAATCTCTATATCCATATTCCGTTAATTAATCCTCCTCTATTGGGGTACTCATTTATCAGTATTATGCCCAATGATGTAGGCATTCATGCCTTTTACTCACTTATATGCGAATGAAGGCGGTATGAATAAATGTGTGGCACCAGGATCAATGAACATATGTACTTCATTATTCATAACAAGTGTGGTATCTTACACCACATCCATGAAACATCAATAGTGTCCTGGTCCAAGACATCCTCTCACCTTCATCCAACGGCCTATTTTCCTTTTCTCTTCGGCTATGGCCTCCCTTTTCGTTGCAGCTATACCAACGAAGTTTTTCTCTGTCTCTTTACTTTTCTGTGGGGTGATCTCGCCCAACTCTGTGCAATCAAAATGAATGGTCCGTCTTACCACACTTAACGGCCATTTTTATCAATACAGTGTAGGTATAGACCCTCCTTCCGTGGTATCTACCACACATCCCACACTGCTTACAGTGCTTACACTGCTACACTGCTTCGTAACAGGTCGGGGCCCTCCAATCACAATGCCCCTCAAGAGTGCCAAAATTGGATGCACTGGGGCCTTACCAATTATCTTACTCCATGACTCATCAAATTAAATCTTTTACCAATTACCATTTTTCCATTTTAACATCTCTGTCATTTCTCGATTCTCTTTTCTGTCTCTATTTCAGCCCTCAGTACCTTTCCTAATCTCAGAGGCGTGCAATTCATGTTCTTATTTACCCAACTGTAAATCTGCACACTGCCTCGATATAGGTAATATCTCACGGGCCAATCGGACTCTAATTGAAAAGTTGAGCCATTTCATGAACTTTTAGACATCTTGACTGTCACTTGTTCATAGTGTCAAGGTAATATCTGCCCAAGAATATAACCGAGTTTCATACTCATAAGCATACTCATCAATAAATCAAATCCTCTGGGTAAGAGTAAAGACTTTTATCTATAATTTCTTTTAAACAGTGTCCGGGAAGTATAGCTTGAATACATCATTCATTAGAGCCATAAAAGTTGTTGGTGCATTTTTCAACTCGAAAGGCATCACTAGGAATTTGTAATGACCATAATGGGTGCGGAAAGCTGTCTTGGGCACATCTTCCTTCTGAATCTTCAATTGACGGCACCCATACCTCAGGTATATCTTGGAACAGATATGTTCTCCCCAAACCTGATCCAACAAATCATCAATGCGCGGCAAGGGGTACTTATTCTTGATGGTAGCCTTGTTCAACATCTGATAATCAATACATAACCTAAGGCTCTCATCTCTTTTCTTCCCAAACAATACCGGAGCTCCCCATGGTGAGACACTCAATCTTATAAACCCCTTATCTAACATATCTTGCAACTGCTTCTTTAATTTCTCTAGCTCAATTGGAGCCATCCTATATGGTGGTTTGGATATTGGCTTTGTCGTAGGTTTCAAGTCTATACCAAATTCTATTTCTCTATCTGGTGGTAATCCCGGTAGATCGTCTGAAAAAACATCAGGGAATTCTCTAACCACTGGAATGTCATCTATATTTGGATGTGTTTTATTCAAATCCAACACAAAAGTAATAAAACCTTCAAAATAACATTTATGTCATTTATGTACCAATGCACTTTACTTGCTACAAAATCAGGAATTTATTACTTCTCATAAAATTTTACTACAAATTTCTCAGGTAAAGAAAATGTAATAGACTTAGAGTGGCAGTCTAAAACGGCATGATTGGTAGCTAACCAATCCATTCCCAAGATTACATCAAGGTCATACATATTCAACAAAATCAGATTAGTTGTTGTACACTTATCTCCTACCCTCACTTTACAATCTTTAAATACTTGTTCAACTATTTGACTAACTCTCATCAGAGTACATATTAATAAAGTCCTATTCAAGTATGTGGGTCTTCAAAACTTGTTAACTTTGATGCACATGCAGGCAATATAAAGGAATGTGTAGCACTAGAACCAACTAAAGCTATAACTTCCAAATAAAAAATCAGAATTGTACATTTTACCACCTCAGAAGAGGTATCTGCTGATGCCTGATTTATCGTATATACCCTATCTTGACCCACAACTTGCTTCTTTTTTTCTTCAGTATTCTATCACCGGAATACATCCATAAACATTTCTCATCTTAGCTCTGGGTGTTTAACACTTAAGATGGGTCGAGCGGGTTTCCACCAATGCTCCGCTGCACCCTCGAATCCCATTCATACTCTGAGCGATTAGCTCCCAAAATATTCTCCACACTTCGCTCCAATCTCGTGAAGCGTGTCTCAATACTGTCCGATCTCTCTGTCGGACTCAGTGGGGCATGCTCAACATTAGCCTTCATTTCAATTTCATCCTGATTCTCACAGGTCAACTCAGCATGACTAGCAAACTCAAGTCTACCTCTACGACCTCTGCCTCGTGCACTATCTCATCTAACGCGACTTATATTAGGCATTCCTGCATTCTCAACCATTTCTTAGTCAAAACCCATCTCGATATACACTATTGTATCTAACCAAGCACAGTAACACGGGGATTTAATTCCTAATTACTGACACTGACACACATCAGATCAATTGCTATTCTGATACCACCTTTATATGTCACGACCCAAAACCACCAAAAAATCAGAGTAAATTTTTCGCGTTTTGTTATTTTCTTTCATGCTTACCTGTCCTCTGATCGTGACCACATTCCACTAACTAATTGGGCTGTGCATCAATGCCAGTCCCACCATTTATTTACCATATAACTTAATTCTTTCTCAGTCATTTATAAGTATTTACAATATTTATACATCCCTTAGAGTCACTTACAAACATGTTACTGTGCTATGCTTATTTAGATACAATATGTACAAGTGTATATACCTTAAATGATGGGCAGTAGCGGATATCCGAAATGCAGTACTCAGTCGCCTCAACGTCTACTGGAGATTATCTGTGGGAGAAAATGAAAGGGGTGAGCACATCAAGCTCAGTAAGGCAATCCTACGAACAAGTAGGTAACCTACTACCTACATGAACGTGGTGCCATGCATAAACCACCCTTTTCTCCACACATTTTAAAATAGATGATCTGAGTTATGATGTTATGTAAATCCATTCGCATGGCAAAATTCAACATGCAATTATTTCAAATCATTTCTTTCTCGTTTAAAACTTCACAACAAGGCTAGGACTCAACCGATCCCTCGGGTGGTCCTGACTCACATAAAACCATAAAAATCCGTTTACATCACACATGTGTTTAAAAAGCATGGAAATAACATCATGCAAATATAGTTTAAAACCCGATTTTGATCTCATCAAAATCGTCAACATGCGAGACTAGGCAACATCTGTATATCGGTAATAACTAGGACTATGGCATGTGTCCTCGGGAGTTCCTCTGCTACACGGATCCTAGTGTGCGGGTTCTCACCATGATCGGGAACTGCCCGAGAGGTGGGTCAATCCATCTCGTCAGTTTTATCTGATCCCATGCATCCGAAGATGCCGCATTCGAAGATGCCGCATCCGAAGATGCCGTATCCGAAGATACCACATGGTACATCGTATTCCATGCTACTTGCATGGTACATCGTACTCCGTGGACCCATATCGCTCTAGGTACTCCAGCCCAAATGGCCTGCTTCCTACAGAGAGATTTTGTTTCTTATATCATATCTCAATACTCATGCCATGTCTCAAAACGCACGTGCGAGCCTATTTAATCGGTGACACACAGTCTACCCGATGCTCCAAGCACGGCTCATCACATGTTCTCGTAAAATCAGTGCGAGCGATGCTTAGCACTCTCATCAAATCAAGTAAAACTAGTGCGAGCTAGGCTCTAGCACTCTATATATGAATCACATGAAAATCTTATAAAATCTGGTGCGAGTTATGTCATGCCCCGCTTTCGGGAACCCTTCTATCCATACATTCTCTACTACGGTTGGGCTGTGAGAAGATGCAATTACTAAAAATTTATTTATTTACAGCGGAATATTTAAAACTTAAATTCACACTCCCAGGTGTGTGTGTAAATACACAAAATTAATTGTATAAATACCATGTGCTTACATATCATCCCCATAATACTGATTACAATTCCAAGATATAACTGTGCGATACGATAAATTAGATACAAAATACTCGTGCATACAATTCTTATACCTTTTACCGAATCGTGGGAGCTGTTCAACACAAAAGACTTAGAGACCACCGCTCTCTTACTTCTCAGTACCTGGAGGGGAAAAATAGTGGGATGAGCAAACCACGACTCAGTAAGGAAATGTATGCTAGCAGGTAGATATCGTACTACCTACATAGCCTATGCATGCATAAAACAAAACCATGTTTTCGTTATAAATGGAAATATCATACGAACAATGCATTTAAATTCATATTTCTAAAGAGCATTTTCGTGTAAATCAAATGTCAAACTTCCATTTAAAACATGCTCATAAATAGTGCCCTCATGGCACGAAGGTGAAATCAGAGATTTATTGAAACACAAAATCTCTTTCACTTCTCAAATCATTCTCTTTCACAAATCTCTTTGTTTTTCTGAGATTGTCTCTGTTTCTCGATTCTCTGAGATAGGCATGGAATTTTAGGCAATCAAATATCCACGACTTATGGCCACAGTCAGTGATCCCAGGCCTCACTGATCGGGTGTGCACAGGGTATCACTTCGCCTGAAGGGGGATGGGTCAGTCCTACCCTCCGGCTCATTTCAATCCACCTCATCTCCTCGTATACTCACGGTGAAGATACGTCGTGTTTCATCTACGCGATACTCGTACTCACGTGCACCCAGCACGGTACATAGTATACCAACGGGTGACTACACTGTTCTACGTACAACTGTGGACCCAAGTCCATACTCCAACTCCGATAGACTTTTTATCCTTAAACCATGTCTCATATACCAGGCGAGCAAGCAGCGTGACACACAGTCAACGCAAAGCTCCAGCGCGGTACGATCTATCGTTAAGGCCCAACCCGTTCAATTGGCCGTCGGCTGGTATCCCCTTGGGTCCCAGACCCCCAGGTTTACCTTAACTCAACAAAACAGGTACGAGCATAGTTCTCGCACTTTCTCAAAACCTCCGTGCGAGTTAAAACTCCCGCACGGTACATCAAGGCTTTAAACCGGGTGTGAGCTAACGCTTCAACACCAAATCTCATCTCAAAACTGATAGATGGCTATTTTCTCTTTTTAAAACTCAAAACACGTTTATTCACATAGCGTGCCTTTTCATGCCAAAACATGTAAAATTAGCCAAACTATCATCAACATTTCTCAATCAATAATAACAATATAAAATTGAGAATTTCATTGAAAACATGCATATCATGCTATTTCCTTACCCTATCCCATTTCTCAATACATATATACATCATAGTACTTTTCATATTTCCACATCATTTCATAAACTTATAATATCGTACTAGTCCTAGCAATATATCTACGAAATTGCTGTAATTACGTACGAACATCTCTATAGCTAACACACAGTCCCTTACCTCGTTTTACTTGTGTGCAACTATCCGCCTTTACGCTTCTTGCGTTCTCATCTCGACTTGCTCCGACGTATCATCCGAAACTGAAATTCATCCATTAACATTTGAGTTAATGTTTCTAACTCATATTCAACTAAGCATTTACCAAATGCCTTAATTACACATTTTTACCCTTTGTGGTAAATCTCCCAATTTGTCCTAATATCAACATTTCCAAACCATTTCCACAACATACTCATCCATTCAAGATCTCTCATTCATCGAAAATACTCCCATATTCCACTTTCCCACACTTGACTATTTCTAAGCTATATGCATTTCATACCATCCTAGGTAGTTCTATCCACAATATGCACACCCAAATATCTTTATAAGCATTAACTAAACCAATGTACTTGGATTTGTGCATTAGAACTTACCTCATTGGATTTCCTCTTGCTCCAATTAGGATTGCCCTCTATTTCTTCAATCCTTCAAATGGGAAAGTGCCTCTAGACTATGTTGTTCTTCTCTTTGATGTGAACAACTTTGTCTCTAATAGCCTCTCCTTAAATCTCACTGAAAATGGTTGGATTTAGGAGTGAGAAACTAGATTTCTTTGAGTTGAAGTGAAATGGAAATGTTTTTCCCGAAATTCTGATGATCCAACTGCTCCCATTTATAGTTTTGACTTGATGAGATCGATCTTCCTTGGGTGGAGATCGATCTGTTCCTCAAAAATCCCTCTTTTCTGAGACGTTTTAAAGGTAGGAGATCGATCTGTCGAGGCTGGAGATCGATCTGCTGTCAAACAGAAGCTTAAGGAGATCGATCTGGTCTTAGGGGAGATCGATCTGCTTCCAACCCGAGACCTAGAGAGATCGATCTGGTCTTAGGGGAGATCGATCTTCTCCCAACCCGAGAGCTAACGAGATCGATCTGCTTCCTTTGGAGATCGATCTGTTCCCTTCCATTTCTCACATTAGAGCATTCTGGCTCTCCCAGATCGATCTCTCATCCTATGAGATCGATCTGGCCTTCACAAATTCTAGATTTTCCTGCAGTTTTTCTGCAATAACTCTTACCAAACACCCTTAATTTGCTACCATGATCATTTTCTCATTCATTCATCTTTGAGACTTGAAAATGGGATCCATCCTCACTACATACACATTAAAACTTCTGTAGAATCTTTGTATGACCAATTATATACGATATTACTCGAATGGAAATATCCACTTATGTAAATCTTTCCTTCCATTTTACTATACCACTCATATTCCATTTCGATCACATTCTTCTCGTTTTAAGTTTATTTCTTCCTACTCACTCATAATGCAACTTGTACGTATAATCACAATTCTTACTACAAGTGCGTACAAAGTCTTATGAACTTACATTGTATACACTTCACATTACAATACATCATCTTACTTATGATTTTATTTACATTACCATGTTCCTATATACATAGCTATACATGTACGGGGTCTCACATTCTCCCCCACTTAAAGAATTTGGTCCTCCAAATTAGAACCAATTCAATCTGTGAATAACTCGGGATACTTTTCCCGCATCAAACTTTCCAGTTCCCATGTGGCCTCTTCCACAGTGTGATGTTGCCACAAAATCTTAACCAATGAAATCGTCTTGTTCCGCAACACCTTCTCTTTCCTGTCCAACACCCTGATCGGTCTCTCGACATACGACATATCTTTCTTGAGCTCTAACGGCTCATAACTAATTACATGTGTCGGATCCGGGTAGTACTTCCGAAGCATAGAAACGTGGAAGACATTGTGGACTTTTGCTAGCTCAGGTGGTAAGGCTAGCCTATATGCTCCTTCTCCCACTCTATCGATATCTCGAAGGGACCAATGTAACGAGGACTTAATTTTGCTTTCTTCCCAAACCTCATTATTCCCTTAGAAGGAGATACTTTCAAAAATACAGACTCGCCAACATCAAACTCAAGTGGTCTCCGTCTCTTGTCAGCGTAGCTCTTTTGTCGACTTTGAGCTGTTCGCAGCCTCTCACATATTATCTGAACATCCTCGGAGGCTTGCTTAACCAAATCGGGAGCGAGCAATTGTCTGTCACCAACTTCTTCCCAACCAAATGGGCGATCGGCATCTACGACCGTATAGTGCCTCATAAGGGGCCATACCAATACTTGAGTGATGACTGTTATTGTAGGCGAACTCAATCAATGGCAAGTGATCATCCCATGAGCCTCTAAAATCCAGCACACACGCTCTCAACATATCCTCCAGGGTCTGTATAGTCCTCTCTGACTGACCATCTGTCTGAGGATGAAAAGCGGTGCTAAAACTCAACTGGGTCCCCATCGCTTCCTGGAAATGTCCCCAAAAGTGGGAAGTGAAGTGGGCATCCCTATCCGAAACAACACTCACTGGGACTCCATGCAATCTCACTATTTCTCGCACATACAGATTCGCCAGTGCACTCAATGTATCTGTAGATCTCATGGCTAAGAAATGTGCCGATTTCGTTAACCGATCTACTATCACCCATATCGCATCATGGTTCTTACGGGTTCTCGGTAACCCCATCACAAAATCCATGGTGACATGCTCCCACTTCCATGTTGGTATCGATAGAGGTTGTAATAATCCTCCTGGTTTCTGATGTTCGACTTTTACTTGCTGACAAATGAGACATCTAGCGACATACTCCGCTATATCTCTCTTCATTCCAGACCACCAATATACTTTTCGGAGGTTTTGATACATCTTACCACTCCCCGGGTGTATCGTGTATCTCGACGAGTGTGCCTCTGATAAGATCAGCTTTCTCAGCTCTACATCCTTAGGAACACATATTCTATTTCCAAACCTTAGTATTCCATCTGGACTCAATATAAAATCAGCACCCTTCCCTTTTCGGATTTGGCTAATCATGACAATGCACCATTGATCGATTTGCTGAGCTTGTCGGATTCTCTCAATCAACTTCGGTTCTAATCTCAAGCTAGCAATGATCCCATAGCTACCAATCTCAGATAGGGTCATATCCAGACTAAGGTTCGTGAATTGTTCCAACAACTCGTGCTCTCTAACCATCATATGTGATACCAACCCGAGACTCTTCCGACTCAATGCATCGGCAACCATATTTGCCTTCCCCGGGTGGTACAAGATCTCACAATCGTAGTCCTTGAGGAGTTCCAACCACCTTCTCTGTCTCATGTTTAACTCCTTTTGTGAGAACAGATATTTCAGACTCTTATGATCCGTAAAGATCTGAAATCTCTCACCATACAAGTAGTGGCGCCATATTTTTAACGTAAACACTACGGCCGCTAACTCCAAATCGTGAGTGGGGTAGTTCTTCTCATGATCCTTCAGCTGTCTAGATCCATAAGCTACTACCCTTCCATCTTGCATCAAAACACAGCCTAGTCCTTGATGCGAAGCATCAGTATACACCGAGTAATTCCCTGAACTGTTAGGGATGACAAGAACTGGCGCGGTAGTTAATCTGCGCTTCAGTTCCTGAAACTTCTCTCACAAGCTTCGTCCCATGAAAACTCCACACTTTTCCTCGTAAGACGTGTCAATGGAGCAGCTAATCTAGAGAAACCCTCTACAAATCTTCTGTAGTAACCAGCCAAACCCAGAAAACTTCTGATCTCTGTGACTGTCCTAGGTTGTTCCCATTGAACAACTGCCTCAATCTTGGATGGATCTACTGACACCCCATCCTTCGATATAACATGGCCTAGAAAAGAAACCTGTTCTAGCCAAAAGTCACATTTGTTAAGCTTGGCATATAACCTTTTCTCTCGAAGGGTCTGCAAAATAATCCTTAAGTGCTGCTCATGCTCTTCTCTGGACCTCGAATACACCAATATGTCATCAATGAAAATAATTACGAATTGGTCCAGGTATGGCTTGAATACTTCATTCATTAGAGCCATAAAAGCTGCCGACGCATTGGTCAACCCAAAAGGCATCACTAAGAATTCGTAATGGCCATAGCGGGTACGAAATGCTGTCTTGGGCACATCCTCCTTCCGAATCTTCAATTGATGATACCCAGACCTCAGATCTATCTTGGAGAAGATCTGTGCTCCCCGAAGCTGATCCAATAAATCGTCAATGCGTGGCAAGGGGTACTTATTCTTGATGGTAGCCTTGTTTAACATCCGATAGTCAATACACAATCTGAGGCTCCCATCTCTCTTCTTCACAAACAATACCGGGGCTCCCCATGGTGAGACGCTCGGTCTTATGAACCCTTTCTCTAACAACTCTTGCAGCTATTTCCTTAATTCCTCTAACTCAACTGGGGCCATCCTATATGGTGACTTAGATATTGGTTCGGTTCCAGGCGTCAAGTCTATACCGAATTTTGTTCCTCTATCAAGTGGCAATCCTGGTAGATCATCTGGAAAGACATCAGGGAATTCTCTGACCACTGAGATGTCCTCCATATCCGGATGTACTTTGTTCAAATCCACCACATAAGCAACAAAACCTTCAAAACAACACTCAAGCCATTTATACCAAAGTACTTTACTTAATACAAAATTTAAGATTTCATTTCTTCTCTTAAAATATTACAACACATTCTTCAGGTAGAGAAAACTTAATGGACTTAGAACGACAGTCTATGACAGCATGATTGGCGGCTAACCAATCCATTCCCAAAATTACATCAATGTCATACATATTCAACAAAATCAAGTTGGCTGTCATGCACTTATCTCCTACCCTCACTTTACAATCTTTATACACTTGTTCAACTAATTGGCTAACTCTCATGGGAGTACTTATTAGTAAAGTCCTACTCAAGTATGTGGGTTCTACAAAACCTTTTAACTTAGATGCACATGCAGGTGATATGAAGGAATGCGTAGCACCAGAATCAAACAAAGCTATAACCTCTAGATTAAAAATCAAGATTGTACCTTTTATCACTTCAGAAGAGGTATCAGCCGATGCTTGGTCTATCGTATACACCCTGCCTTGTCCCACAACTTGTTTTCCTTTCTCTTCAGCCGAGGCTTTCTTTCTTGCAGGAGGTGCAACTGTAGGAACCCTCTCTGGCTCTTTACCCCTCTGTGGAATTGCCTCAACTATCTCCGGGCACTCTCTGGCATAATGTCCAAATTTACCACATCTGAAACATCGGGTACCCTGAAGATGACATGGCCTACCACCATGGTATCGACCGCATAGCCTACACTGATCTGTAGTCGGTCGGGGTCCACCAATCACTATACCCCTGGCTGGTGTCTGAGTCGGAGGCATAAAAGGTCTAGCAACCTTTTTCTGGAAATCATCTACCTCTCTCCGACGTTTACTCATGAATTTTCGACCAAATTTGGCACTCTTGCCATCTCCCATCTTCCTAGGACCCTTGTCCTTACCCCAACTAAACTCAGAAATCTGCAAGTCATGATCCTGCTCGCATAACTAGGCCCGTCGCACAGCCTCTCTATATGTAGCGACATCAAATGGGGCCAACTTCGCTCGGATCGAAGGCTTCAGTCCATCTACAAATCTACGGACTCTGACAGCTTCACTCCTGATCGAGTCCGGATCATATCTACCCAATGAAGTGAATCGTGACTCGTACTCATCAACTGTTCGATTCCCTTGAGTCAGATTCAGAAATTCCATCTGTAGTCTCCGTCGAGCAGTATCTGGGATGTATTGCTCTCTGAAAACGTCCAAGAACATATCCCAAGTGATAACCATTCCTTGAGCTCTTAACATCGGCCTAGTGGACTTCCACCAGTGCTCTGCTTCGCCTCTCAATACAAAGGCCGCAAGTGCTACCCTCTCCGTAGCTGAACATCTACAGAAGTCAAACAACTTCTCCATTTGACTGATCCAGTCCTCAGCCACCGTCGGATCCTTTACTCCGCTAAACGAAGGAGGCTTAAAGTCCATAAAGTGCCTCAATCTCTCCATATCACAGTCATATCCATACCCCAATTCATCATCATGCTGATGTGGGGCTACCGGAGGAGGTACTGGTCGAATATGAGGTTCCAGTGGCCTAGCCGGTTCAGCTTGCGCAGGTGCAACATTCTCAGGTTCAGGTGCAGCTGCTGGGGGATTCGGTGCAGCCTGTCCCACTGTACCAGGTGTACCCTCAAACCTAGCCATGATCTGACCCATCATGGTCATCATCGTGCGCATGTCTTCCTCCAATCGAGTTATTCGAGGATCAGAAGCCTCTATTTGTTCCTGGGGCTCATGACTAGAGGATGATCTACTGTGCCTCTCAGTCCTGTCATTTTGCCCTCGAGCCCTCGAGCTCTCTCCCCTCTTGCGGTGTCTCTCAGGCATAACTCACTAGCCTGATAACTTTCCTGCGTTATAACAAACATTTAATTTACTACCAGCTCCGTATACACATTTGTATCTAAATATCGCACAGTAACTTGGGGATGTATGTTTTCTTAGTCCTAAGCATCAACTCACATCAGACCAACCATGCTCTGATACCAAGCCTGTCATGCCCCGCTTTCGGGAACCCTTCTATCCATACATTCTCTACTACGGTTGGGCTGTGAGAAGATGCAATTACTAAAAATTTATTTATTTACAGCGGAATATTTAAAACTTAAATTCACACTCCCAGGTGTGTGTGTAAATACACAAAATTAATTGTATAAATACCATGTGCTTACATATCATCCCCATAATACTGATTACAATTCCAAGATATAACTGTGCGATACGATAAATTAGATACAAAATACTCGTGTATACAATTCTTATACCTTTTACCGAATCATGGGAGCTGTTCAACACAAAAGACTTAGAGACCACCGCTCTCTTACTTCTCAGTACCTGGAGGGGAAAAATAGTGGGATGAGTAAACCACGGCTCAGTAAGGAAATGTATGCTAGCAGGTAGATATCGTACTACCTACATAGCCCATGCATGCATAAAATAAAACCATGTTTTCGTTATAAATGGAAATATCATACGAACAATGCATTTAAATTCATATTTCTCAAGAGCATTTTCGTGTAAATCAAATGTCAAACTTCCATTTAAAACATGCTCATAAATAGTGCCCTCATGGCACGAAGGTGAAATCGGAGATTTATTGAAACACAAAATCTCTTTCACTTCTCAAATCATTCTCTTTCACAAATCTCTTTCTTTTTCTGAGATTGTCTCTGTTTCTCGATTCTCTGAGACAGGCATGGAATTTTAGGCAATCAAATATCCACGACTTATGGCCACAGTCAGTGATCCCAGGCCTCACTGATCGGGTGTGCACAGGGTATCACTTCGCCTGAAGGGGGATGGGTCAGTCCTACCCTCCGGCTCATTTCAATCCACCTCATCTCCTCGTATACTCACGGTGAAGATACGTCGTGTGTCATCTACGCGATACTCGTACTCACGTGCACCCAGCACGGTACATAGTATACCAACGGGTGACTACACTGTTCTACGTACAACCGTGGACCCAAGTCCATACTCCAACTCCGATGGACTTTTTATCCTTAAACCATGTCTCATATACCAGGCGAGCAAGCAGCGTGACACACAGTCAACGCAAAGCTCCAGCGCGGTACGATCTATCGTTAAGGCCCAGCCCGTTCAATTGGCCGTCGGCTGGTATCCCCTTGGGTCCCAGACCCCCAGGTTTACCTTAACTCAACAAAACAGGTACGAGCATAGTTCTCGCACTTTCTCAAAACCTCCGTGCGAGTTAAAACTCCCGCACGGTACATCAAGGCTTTAAACCGGGTGTGAGCTAACGCTTCAACACCAAATCTCATCTCAAAACTGATAGATGGCTATTTTCTCTTTTTAAAACTCAAAACACGTTTATTCACATAGCATGCCTTTTCATGCCAAAACATGTAAAATTAGCCAAACTATCATCAACATTTCTCAATCAATAATAACAATATAAAATTGAGAATTTTATTGAAAACATGCATATCATGCTATTTCCTTACCCTATCCCATTTCTCAATACATATATGCATCATAGTACTTTTCATATTTCCACATCATTTCATAAACTTATAATATCGTACTAGTCCTAGCAATATATCTACGAAATTGCTGTAATTACGTACGAACATCTCTATAGCTAACACACAGTCCATTAACTCGTTTTACTTGTGTGCAACTATCCGCCTTTACGCTTCTTGCGTTCTCATCTCGACTTGCTCCGACGTATCATCCGAAACTGAAATTCATCCATTAACATTTGAGTTAATGTTTCTAACTCTTATTCAACTAAGCATTTACCAAATGCCTTAATTACACATTTTTACCCTTTGTGGTAAATCTCCCAATTTGTCCTAATATCAACATTTCCAAACCATTTCCACAACATACTCATCCACTCAAGATCTCTCATTCATCGAAAATACTCCCACATTCCACTTTCCCACACTTGACTATTTCTAAGCTATATGCATTTCATACCATCCTAGGTAGTTCTATCCACAATATGCACACCCAAATATCTTTATAAGCATTAACTAAACCAATGTACTTGGATTTGTGCATTAGAACTTACCTCATTGGATTTCCTCTTGCTCCAATTAGGATTGCCCTCTATTTCTTCAATCCTTCAAATGGGAAAGTGCCTCTAGACTATGTTGTTCTTCTCTTTGATGTGAACAACTTTGTCTCTAATAGCCTCTCCTTAAATCTCACTGAAAATGGCTGGATTTAGGAGTGAGAAACTAGATTTCTTTGAGTTGAAGTGAAATGGAAATGTTTTTCCCGAAATTCTGATGATCCAACTGCTCCCATTTATAGTTTTGACTTGATGAGATCGATCTTCCTTGGGTGGAGATCGATCTGTTCCTCAAAAATCCCTCTTTTTTGAGACGTTTTAAAGGTAGGAGATCGATCTGTCGAGGCTGGAGATCGATCTGCTGTCAAACAGAAGCTTAAGGAGATCGATCTGGTCTTAGGGGAGATCGATCTGCTTCTAACCCGAGACCTAGAGAGATCGATCTGGTCTTAGGGGAGATCGATCTTCTCCCAACCCGAGAGCTAACGAGATCGATCTGCTTCCTTTGGAGATCGATCTGTTCCCTTCCATTTCTCACATTAGAGCATTCTGGCTCTCCCAGATCGATCTCTCATCCTATGAGATCGATCTGGCCTTCACAAATTCCAGATTTTCCTGCAGTTTTTCTGCAATAACTCTTACCAAACACCCTTAATTTGCTACCATGATCATTTTCTCATTCATTCATCTTTGAGACTTGAAAATGGGATCCATCCTCACTACATACACATTAAAACTTGTGTAGAATCTTTGTATGACCAATTATATACGATATTACTCGAATGGAAATATCCACTTATGTAAATCTTTCCTTCCATTTTACTATACCACTCATATTCCATTTCGATCACATTCTTCTCGTTTTAAGTTTATTTCTTCCTACTCACTCATAATGCAACTTGTACGTATAATCACAATTCTTACTACAAGTGCGTACAAAGTCTTATGAACTTACATTGTATACGCTTCACATTACAATACATCATCTTACTTATGATTTTATTTACATTACCATGTTCCTATATACATAGCTATACATGTACGGGGTCTCACAAGTTAAACTCCAGCACCCTGTCTCAAAAATCATATAAAAATATGGTGCGACTTAGACTCCAGCACCGTTTCACAAAAATCATATGAAAACCTGGTGCGAATTAGACTCTAACACCGTGTCACGAAAAAACATGTGAAATCTGGTGCGAGTTATACTCTAGCACCTATGCATGTAAAACTCTAGTGCGAGCTCTCGCTCTAGCACTAATGCATGCATCACCCAAATTAAAACATCGAGCGGGCTGAGCTCCAGCACGTCACATGTGAATAAAAACACGTAGGTGGTTCTGTTTCCTCAAAACAGTTTTCAAAACAATAATATCGTTGAAAGTATGCAATGCTGTGCATTTTCTTTCAAGGTTAGCCAGCCTACTGATACATGCATTAAAATGTCTCCAGAACGAGCAGAAACCTCGTGTTCTTGCTCCTCCCAATTTTTCCTAAATTTGTAAATTTTACCCTTAACAAGGGTATTTTGGTAATTTACCCATTCGGGGCACTAAAATTATTATTTGACTTCTAGACCCTTCAAATAATTTTTAAAGGACTGCAAATGAACTTAAAATTTCGTAAAGTTACCTCTAGCAGTCCGCAGAATTCCCTTACCTTATTTTCCTATCGAGTCTGACCTTTCCTCTGATGTCACGTCGCGTAGTCCGATTTGCTCCCAATCCAATGTCCGGAACTACGTATAATTATTCCTCAGGTCAGATATCATACAATTTAATTGTATTTCCTATTTTTTGGGCTTAATTTAAATCATTGGGCCCATTTACCCCTATTGGGCCCGATTGCACCTTAATGGGCCTTAATCGGCCTTAAGCCCGTTTTCGACTTAATTTCCACATTATCGAGGCCTATTGGGCTCATTGGGCCCACTAACAATTCCTTGGGCCTCATTCTAACTCTCGAATAGCTAAATTTATTATTTACGACAATTTATCTAAATTTCTAAAATTTAATTCAATTTATGCGAAATTTAAATTCATATCACGCATAACGATCTAAATTGTCATAAATAAGGGTTACTTACCCGAGATTCCATGCTACCACGTAAATTGAGGCTATCTCGAGCTCTCGATGGATGCCAATTGTCGAGCTACACAATTTCATAATTTTTCGCGTAAATTTTCAGTCGAATAATAATTAAATCAAATATTCCAAAATTCAAATCGATCAATTTCGACCGCTTATCGACTTACCCGAAGCTCGATTGCATCACTGGAATTTTTCCCAATTTTTTTCTCTTTTTCTTTTTCCCTTTTTATCCTTTTTCCCTTCTTTCTTGGCTGAACCGGTTCGGTCCGGTTCAACCCGATTTGGACCGCCGGGTCACCCCGGTTCACTCCGATTCACCGCCTTGCCGGTTAGTTCTCCACCGGCTTCCACCGCCAGTGGCTCCATTGGGTCGTCCGTAGCTCGAATCTGGCCTCGGCTTCGTCCAAGGCCGCCGGAAGGTCGTCGGTGAGGCCTCCTCTCTCTCGGTCGTCGAAACCCATTTCGGGTCTTGGTCATCGCCGGCGATTTCGGCCGTTTCACCGGCTGCTACCGGTCTCAAAATGATCGGCTCCTCCTCCTGAACTCGTTGGTGGCCTCCGTTGATGCCTAGCTGCCGTGGATCGCCGGGATCGAGCCCTTCTCTCCCTCGATTTTTCCTTCCTCCGATCGGCGTCCTCCGGCCACTATACGGCTCATCTTCGGTGGCTGAAGGATCGTCGGCCTCTCCTCTTCCTTTTCTGGCCTTCACCTGGCCGATTGGGTCGTCGGTGGTCGTCCGGCGTTTTTCCCGCTTTCGGATTCGTTGCCGTTTTTCTCCTTTCGCGATTTTCATTTTCTGATTCTCTTTTTTTTTAACTTATTAATTAATTTATTTTTTATTTATTTATTTTTATTTATATTATATCTTAATCATTAAAATATATTAAAAATACCCAAATATCTCTTAAAATATCCTTAAAATTATTATTTAATTCTAAATTCATTAATTTAATTTTATTTAATTTATTTATTATATTTTGACCCATTTTCGAGTATAATTTCTCTGTATTTTCAGAATATTGTCCCGAATGACTTTTCGGTATATTTTTCGATTATTTTCGAGATTATTTTTCGATTTAAAAATTCCATTTAATCCCGATTAATTCCCATAACTTCATATCTTGATCAATTTAACCTAAAATAAATTTATTTCACCTTTATTGACCAAGATTTCTCAATCCATTATTTTTAATTAAATTTTTCTTCTCGAATTTATTTCGACTTTTCGGTCTTTTGACCATCTTGCCCGTGCACGTGTTCGAAGGTTCCATTTCAGTCCTTTTGTATTTTTAATTTTCGTGTTTTAACTAAAATTGGGTCTTACAGTTTGGCCCTTAGAATTAATACAAATTATTATATTATGCTTTTATATTGTGTTGTCAAATGGTGCTTAGTTTAGGTATACATTAATAGTTTAATTTTCTTAGTTTATTAGTTTAAAGTTTTGTTTAATTTTATTAGTAGCTAATTTGTGACTATATTAGGATTTAGGAATTAGATGTTGCACTTAGGATTAAATTAGAGGACTATTATTTTATGCATTTTTAAGTTTTCATTTTAAATTGAAAAATCCAAAAATATTTCTCATGCATTAATTAGATTTTGTTTTAGTGTTGGTAATTAGTTAGAGTTAGATTTAATTTAGGATTATTTTATAGGTAGTTAATTACTTAGTTAGATTTAAGAATTTCCTTAATTTAATAGAATTTTATTTTATTAGACTTTAGGTTAGTTTAGTTTGCATTTCTAGTAATTAGTTTAATTACATGCATATTTTATTTTTAGGATTGTTGAATTTTAGTTTAATTAATTTTGTATCTTATTTTCATTTTTAATTGCGTTAATTAATTGTTTTAATTATCTTTTATAGGTTGTTGCTTTTAATTACTCGGAACTCTGTAAGTAATTCTAGCTCTGTTTATTTATTTTTTATTTTATAGTTTTTATTATTTTCAGTATTGTTAGCCATGTAGATCACCCATCAGCAATTCGTAATTTGCTAGGATATACTTAGGGTATGATTAACCGGTAGTTAATTAGGCTAATCACTTCTCTGTGGGACGATAATCCGAGACTCAAATCCCATTATGACTTGTACGACCCGTGCACTTGCAGATAGAACGTCTAGGTCTCCTATAGTGGGCACTACTAGTCGCGTATCAACCATGCTTGCATTGTTGCTTTACTGAGCATGTGGTTGCTCATCCCTCTATTCCCCCCTTACAGAGCGTACATAGTAGCCAGTGAGGATTGAGGCATTGTATTTGGACATCCCCTGTACTCCATCGCTAAGAGGTATACACACAGGGATTCTTTTTGTATCTAAACAAGTAAAGGCACAGTAGTCATTTTGTATTGTGATATGGGGGATGTATATGCTAGGAAACATGTCTTGTATAAACATGTGACTCAACTATCAAATGTATAACATTGTTTTTGATTAAATTGGAAAATGGATGGCAAATGATGATTATTACTGGCTCACAGCCCAACTGTATTTGTGAAGGTTGTTCATGACTGGGTAAGGAAAAGAAAAATGCAAAAAATTTGTAGCTAATTTTAGATGATTTGGATAAATAGGGTTGTGAAAATTAGACACCACTTCATTAGAGATCATGTACAAAAAGGGGATATAGTTCTAGAATATATTGATACAATGCATCAAGTAGCTGATATTTTCACCAAACCCCTTGACAAAGAAAGGTTTTCTATTCTTAGAGGTGAATTAGGACTAATGAATGCTCCTTGATGTGTTTGACTTAAGTTTGCTTTATCAAATTCTTTTCCACTAAGTTTTCAAACGTTTTCTGGGCAAATTAGTAAGAAAGATCGATCTTTGTTCATTATAGATCGATCTGGCTTACTCAGAATAGCCTATAGAAATTGGGTCATGACTAGGAGATTGATCTTCTGTTCATTAAGATCGATCCCCTTAAGGTTCTGTATAACTAAGATCGATCTTCTATTCATTTGAGATCGATCTCCTTAAGATTCTGTATGATTGAGATCGATCTTCATAATCTAACAGATCGATCTCCTTAAGTCTCGGGGAAATAGAGATCGATCTCTACCTCTAGCAGATCGATCTCTTTAAGTTTATGGGAAATAGATATCGATCTCGTAACTTAACAGATCGATCTCCTTACCCTGGGCTATTTAATGTGTCGCAAAAATTTCCCAAATCTTAGAAACACAAATCCCCAATTTGCAAAATCCTAACGAAAAACACCACTATTCTTCCTTGTCTCTCGCCCCTGGAATCATTCCTTTGGTAAGTTTTCCTGCATTGATCTTATTTCTGATCTATTTCGACCCAACATTTATTTTTCAAAAGTTTTTACTGTTCCATAGATCGATTTGCTCGTTCCTATCACGTTACTGTTCATATTCTCAGTAAACCCATTAGGTGGTAGAGAATCTATATTCTGTGTAGACTAGTTTGATTTTGATTATTCCTTGTCTAGTTTAGATTTCTTTGTGCTTGATTAGAAACCCTCAAATCCAATAATACTTCCATATTCACTAACTCACAATGCCTCGTACTAAGACTGTAGCATCTCGAGCTACATGACCAACTCTTGTAGACACACCATCCACTACGTTTAGCCAATGTTTTCAAACCCCAGCCAAACAAAAATGATTTAATGAACAATTCTCCACCTTACCCATTAAACATTGGTGCACCGTTGATTTTTCTTTTCTGAATCGCATTGATTTTCCCTATCTCGCCAAATTCGAAGAATATCAGTGGCTGTCTTTTCTTAAAATCAAAACTCCTGTTCCTCCAAATATCGTCCGCGCTTTCTTTTTAAATGCTGGAATTGTCACAGCCCCTAATAATCCTTGTCGCACTATAGGATTTAACACTTTCGTTATGGCCAAGTCTCTTTACATTGATAAACAACTCCTAGTGCGAGTCTTTGGTATACCCGATTCAGGTCTTACCAATGAAGATGATGAGGTAACACTAGATTTTCCCATCACTAATGACTGAGCTAGTGAGTTACCTATGCATGCACGCCTCATTCATCTTATTATTTCGTGAAACCTCCGTCCTTTTGGTACGCGTCACTCAACCATTAGGAATCTCTATCGATTTTGGCTCTATAACATCCATTCTCCCTCTTGTCGACAGCCAAACCTGATCTACTTTATTTTCAAAGACTAGCCCAAGATCATTAGGGGGCAAGTCAACACCATTTTCTATCCGCAACCACTTGCCTATCTTCTTTAACACCTTGGTGTTAACTGAACGGTTGAAGCTGGTGAGCTCCCATCACAAAAGAGTGTTATCAACATTAGTACACTAGAGGCATTATGAGTTTAGTGACGATTTAGCATGAATCAATAGGCCTAAAGAGTTTAATAAATCCTCGAGAAATGAATAGAGCAATCGAAATAGACTTAAGAGGAAGAGAGGCCTTATAAGTTTTAATAAAAATAAAAAGTCAAATCGACTATAATAAACACAAGAATTGTGTTGTATCGAGTTAAATTTATGTAATAAGAAATTCGTGCAGCTCCGGAGATTTCGTTGGAAATGAATCGAACTACACGATTGAGCAGCTCTAAGAAGTGGAATCACTCGATGCAATTCCAGGTAAAGGAATTTTGTAAGTGCCTAGAGATAGCTGCACATATTTTGAGGGTGATTATAGGGTATTGAAAATTGTGTTAGTTATCTGGAAAGGAATTAATGATTTCTGTGAACGACTAAGAATGTAGATGATTTGGTTTTTGAAGTGATTCTTGCAAAAGGGGTAGTAAGGCTAATAATTTCATAAACATCACATTTTGACATTTTTATGAAACACATTGCTTTGGTTTAATCAAATTAATGGATAGGCTGGCTATTTGATTTTCATAATTTCATAAAATAGCACGAGTCAGGTGCTGACTTTGATTTGAAACATGTTATGTTGAAATAGAGCCGCCTATCAGACTTATATGAGTAAATCATGCTGGAGCATCTCTCGCACTGGATTCATGATGTTTTTAATATGTTTGAAATGTACTGGAGCCTAGCTCGCACTATATTTTGAATCGATGATATTTTTCAAGCTGTACTGGAGCTATTGCTCATACGTGGGCTTTCATTGATTTCCTTATGCATATAACAGTACTGGAGCTATGCTCGTACTCAATTTCCTCATTAATTTTTATGCATAAAGTCGTACTAGAGTATTGCTTGTACGAGGGAATTTATTGATGATGCATGAATTGTGCTAGAGCTTAGCTCGCACTGGTTTTCACATTATGATATGTAATGAGTCATGCTGAATGCCTCATGTAGATTGTGTGTCACATGGATGAGATGCTCGCACGAGCTGTGCTGGATGCCTTGCGTAGACTGTTAGTCACACGGATGAGATGCTTGCACGTGCACTTGAGACTGAGTAGGTTATACTTGGCTTAAGGTAGATGAGACCTACGGTAGTCACCCCCAACCATGATATAGGTCCACGGAGTACGTTGTACCGTGTATATCACATGAAGTACGCTGGCGAAGGACTAACCCACCTCCATTCCAGCATGATGCCCCTCACACCGAGATTTATGTGGTTTAGGATGATAATGACATAGTTGGCCAACATAGTCCTTGATTATATATAGTGACCACCTATCTCATATGATATCACATGGTTTTGTATACTGAACATGATTTGTGTTGTCCAGGGTAGACCCGAGGGAGGGGTCGAACCTTGTGGGATGTTGAGAGATAATGTTATGATGAACATGAAATTTATGACTTGAGAAGGGTTTAATGAATTTTACTGAGTTTTGATTTGGTGTTAAATTCTACGGAATGGTTTTATGATAAGTTTTATTTTGATGAGCATAAAATGTTTTACATGACGATTTTTCCATGTTTACATACCTATCTTCATGTTTTTCTGTACATGATATATGTATATACATGTGGCATAGTTTTAATAATTCCTCATGCTCTGGATATTGATGATCTTTATGCATGACACTATAAGCATGTAGATAGTGTAGTTATCTTCCATGCTTGCATTATTGCCTTATTGAGCGTGTGGTTGCTCATCCTATTCACTTTCGCCCCTCTACAAAGCACACACGGTAGCCTAGTGAAGGACTAAGGTGTTGTATTTGGATATCCGCTGCTCTCTATCGCTAATAGGTATATACACAGGAATTCTTTTTTGTATCTAAACATGTAATAACACAGTAATCATTTTGAATTGTAATATGAGGGATGTAAGTGTTAGCAAACATGTATAAGTATAGATCTTAAACTTCAAATGTATGTGTTTGTTTTTTATTTATTGAAAGATGAATGGTAAACAATGATTAATACTGACTCATAGCCCAACTGTTATTGGTGAGAGTTGTTCACAATCGAGTAAAGAAATGAAAAAGTGAAAAATTTATGGTGATTTTCAAGTGAAAAGGATGAAAAGGGGTCGTGACATTAGGAATGAATTTTTAAGACATTGAACTAGTGGGAATTATCTGGACCAAGTGAGAATTAGTAAGGCAACTTTTAAAATTTATTAGTATGATGAAATGGTCTAAATGTGTTTTGACTTCCAATATGTGTGGTTTTGTTAGGTGTAAATCGCCTTTGAGAAATCAAACCAAGGCTTTCAACCAAGGCTTATTGGTTACACCATTAGGGTGATTTGCATCAAGCCAAGGCTATTCACTCACTACCACATTGTAAGTAAGAAATAGGATTTGAATGGTCTTATAAGTTCTTTCTTTTAAAGTATTTGATAATTTCTCTATCATTCTTTATAGTGAATTTGCCTAGCCTTGAAGTATGGTGGCTGAAGTGCATTTGGAATTTATAAAGGGTATTCAGTTTCATTGCTTGAGAGAATAGTGTAAGGGAATATATATATATATATATATATATATATATATATTTATTTACATATGCTTACCACTCTTGCTTTGATTCAATTTATTTATTTACATATGCTAACTCTCGAATAGCTAAATTTATTATTTACGATAATTTATCTAAATTTCCAAAATTTAATTCAATTTATGCGAAATTTAAATTCATATCACGCATAACGATGTAAATTGTCGTAAATAAGGGTTACTTACTCGAGATTCCATGCTAGCACGCAAATCGAGGCTATCTCGAGCTCTCGTTGGATGCCAATTGTCGAGCTACACAATTTCATAATTTTTCGGGTAAATTTTCAGTTGAATAATAATTAAATCAAATATTCCAAAATTCAAATCGATCAATTTTGACCGCTTATCGACTTACCCGAAGCTCGATTGCATCACTGGAATTTCCCCAATTTTTTCTCTTTTTCTTTTTCCCTTTTTATCCTTTTTCCCTTCTTTCATGGCTGAACCGTTTGGTCCGGTTCAACCCGGTTCGGACCGCCGGTTCACCCCGGTTCACTCCGGTTCACCGCCTTGTCAGTCGATTCTCCACCGGCTTCCACCGCCAGTGGCTCCGTTGGGTCGTCCGCAGCTCGAATCTGGCATCGGCTTCGTCCAAGGCCGTCGGAAGGTCGTCGGTCCGGCCTCCTCTCTCTCGGTCGTCGGAACCCATTTTGGGTCTTGGTCGTCGTCGATGATTCCGATAGTTTCACTGGCTGCTACCGGTCTTAAAATGATCGGCTCCTCCTCCTGAACTCGTTGGTGGCCTCCGTTGATGCCCAGCTGCCGTGGATCGCCGGGACCGAGCCCTTCTCTCCCTCGATTTTTCCTTCCTCCGATCGGCGCCCTCCGGCCACTATACGGCGCGTCTCCGGTGGCTGAAGGATCATCGGCCTCTCCTCTTACTTTTTCGGCCTTCACCTGGCCGATTGGGTCGTCGGTAGTCGTCCGGCCTTCTCCCCGCTTTCGGCTTCGTTGCCGTTTTTCTCCTTTCGCGATTTTCGTTTTCTGATTCTCTTTTTTTTTTAACTTATTAATTAATTTATTTTTTATTTAATTTTATTTATTTATTTATATTATATGTTAATCATTAAAATATATTAAAAATACCCAAATATCTCTTAAAATATCCTTAAAATTATTATTTAATTCTAAATTCATTAATTTAATTTTATTTAATTTATTTATTATATTTTGACCCATTTTTCGCGTATAATTTCTCTGTATTTTCAGGATATTGTCCCGAATGACTTTTCGGTATATTTTTCGATTATTTTTGAGATTATTTTTTGATTTAAAAATTTCAATTAATCCCGATTAATTCCCATAACTTCATATCTTGATCAATTTAACCCGAAATAAATTTATTTCACCTTTATTGACCAAGATTTCTCAATCCATTATTTTTAATTAAAATTTTCTTCTCGAATTTATTTTGACTTTTCGGTCTTTTGACCATCTTGCCCTTGCACGTGTTCGAAGATTCCATTTCAGTCCTTTTGTATTTTTAATTTTTGTGTTTTAACTAAAATCGGGTCTTACAGTTTGGCCCTTAGAATTAATACAAATTATTATATTATGCTTTTATATTGTGTTGTCAAATGGTGCTTAGTTTAGGTATACATTAATAGTTTAATTTTCTTAGTTTATTAGTTTAAAGTTTAGTTTAATTTTATTAGTAGCTAATTTGTGACTATATTAGGATTTAGGAATTAGATGTTGCACTTAGGATTAAATTAGAGGACTATTATTTTATGCATTTTTAAGTTTTCATTTTAAATTGAAAAATCCAAAAATATTTCTCATGCATTAATTAGATTTTGTTTTAGTGTTAGTAATTAGTTAGAGTTAGATTTAATTTAGGATTTTTTTATAGGTAGTTAATTACTTAGTTAGATTTAAGAATTTCCTTAAGTTAATAGAATTTTATTTTATTAGACTTTAGGTTAGTTTAGTTTGCATTTCTATTAATTAGTTTAATTACATGCATATTTTATTTTTAGGATTGTTGAATTTTAGTTTAATTAATTTTGTATCTTATTTTCATTTTTAATTGCGTTAATTAATTGTTTTAATTATCTTTTATAGGTTGTTGCTTTTAATTACTCTGAGCTCTGTAAGTAATTCTAGCTCTGTTTATTTATTTTATATTTTATAGTTTTTATTATTTTCAGTATTGTTAGCCATGTAGATCACCCATCAGCAATTCATAATTTGTTAGGATATACTTAGGGTAAGATTAACCGGTAGTTAATTAGGCTAATCACTTCTCTGTGGGACGATAATCCGAGATTCAAATCCCATTATTACTTGTACGACCCGTGCACTTGCGGATAGAACATCTAGGTCTCCTATAGTGGGCACTACTAGTCACGTATCAACCATGCTTGCATTGTTGCTTTACTGAGCGTGTGGTTGCTCATCCCTCTATTCCCCCCCTTACAGAGCGTACATAGTAGCCAGTGAGGATTGAGGCATTGTATTTGGACATCCCCTGTACTCCATCGCTAAGAGGTATACACACAGGGATTCTTTTTGTATCTAAACAAGTAAAGGCACAGTAGTCATTTTGTATTGTGGTATGGGGGATGTATATGCTAGGAAACATGTCTTGTATAAACATGTGACTCAACTATCAAATGTATAACATTGTTTTTGATTAAATTGGAAAATGGATGGCAAATGATGATTATTACTGGCTCACAGCCCAACTGTATTTGTGAAGGTTGTTCACGACTGGGTAAGGAAAAGAAAAATGCAAAAAATTTGTAGCGAATTTTAGATGATTTGGATAAATAGGGTCGTGAAAATTAGACACCACTTCATTAGAGATCATGTACAAAAAGGGGATATAGTTCTAGAATATATTGATACAATGCATCAAGTAGCTGATATTTTCACCAAACCCCTTGACAAAGAAAGATTTTCTATTCTTAGAGGTGAATTAGGACTAATGAATGCTCCTTGATGTGTTTGACTTAAGTTTGCTTTATCAAATTCTTTTCCACTAAGTTTTCAAACGTTTTCTGGGCAAATTAGTAAGAAAGATCGATCTTTGTTCATTATAGATCGATCTGGCTTACTCAGAATAGCCTATAGAAATTGGGTCATGACTAGGAGATTGATCTTCTGTTCATTAAGATCGATCCCCTTAAGGTTCTGTATAACTAAGATCGATCTTCTATTCATTTGAGATCGATCTCCTTAAGATTCTGTATGATTGAGATCGATCTTCATAATCTAACAGATCGATCTCCTTAAGTCTCGGGGAAATAGAGATCGATCTCTACCTCTAGCAGATCGATCTCTTTAAGTTTATGGGAAATAGAGATCGATCTCCTAACTTGACAGATCGATCTCCTTACCTTGGGCTATTTAATGTGTCGCAAAAATTTCCCAAATCTTAGAAACACAAATCCCCAATTTGCAAAATCCTATCGAAAAACACCACTATCCTAAATAAGTACATGGACTTCTTATAAGTATAGTGAAATCAAAAGAAAAATATAGAAGTTTGGTACCAAATGGTAAACTTCATGGTACTAAGGGTATAATTGAGCACTTGGTCGAAAACTAAATTGGTAAACTCTTGTTATATGAAGTACATTATGTAAATAGGATAGTAACTATTGAACTTAAGGATAGACTTGAGAGGACTCAATACCTTAATGCAAGTAGGACAACATTAGTATTTGATGTATTTCATTTAGGGACCAAAATTGGAATTTAAGGTTGCAAATGCTGAAATTGGAAATTAATTTAAGATCATTGATTGTGATTATATTGCTTATGGTAGAAGTTGTATGTGGATACTATGATGATCACTTGAAGTTTATTGGCTTAGGATGGAAGGTATGCATTCATTATCTTAACTCTCTACCAAAATCATGTTAAAGACATTGGATACTGTCATGTGTATGGCATCTAAGTGTAAAAAATGATTTAAGACCTGGCCTATTAATCTAATTTAATCGGTAAGGTTGGCTGAATTGGCCTAATGATCACACACAAACCGATTGAAAGGGAAAAATGGAAAAAATTGGCCCATGTTTTCAGGCTTCTGTGAATAATATAAAATTTGAGGCGCGACAGGTTGGTATTAGTGTATGAGTTTGTTGTGTTAGTGTAGATAGTTAGTGTCAGTTGTACATCCCAATTCATTATGTTTGTGTCTATATACAATTGTGATTATTTGTTTAACCCATACTGAACTATTCATTTTAGTATAGGCGTTGATTTGTTGATTATGAGGACTCGAGTATAAGGTTCTACAGGGGAGCAGTCTTATTCTTCGACTCCTCCGCCTCCACAGCCTGCTAGCCCTAACACCAAAATGGGGCAGATGGAGCGAAGTCTAGGGAAGCTGCAGCAAATAGTACAAACATTGACTGCACTCCTTACCTAGCAGTTTGGGAGAGCCCATGCTCAGACTCCTAGCCAACCTATAACAGCACCTTAGCCACAGGTTGCATAACAATACTAGCAGGATGCACTACTAGTGCACCAGCCAGCAGCGCCACAGGCTGCCCCATCACAGTAGGCTGCTTCACAGCTAATGGATGGGGATGTAGTGCATAAAAACATGATCAGGTTCAGACAGTTTCAAAAGACAAGCCTTCCGATGTTCAAGGGTGTGAAAGACCTTGACGATGCCAAGGCGTGGATTAAACAGCTAGATAAGTTGTTTAAGTACATGAGATGCAGCTCCACTGAGAGGATTTCTTTAGCAGTTTTCATTTTCAGAGAGAATGTTGAGATCTAGTGGGAATCGACAGAGAAGCTGTTAAGGGATCAGAATCCCGAAATCTCATGGGAGGTTTTTCTTGACTATTTCTTCAAGCAGTACATTTTGGAGCCTATCGAAGGAAGCGACAAGTAAAATTTTTAAGATAGACCTTGGGTTCCATGTGTAACGACCCAAATTTCACACATTTTAGTTGGATTACGAGTCGATAATAGGCCAGAACAATAACTCAGTCTAATAAATTAATTTCTTGGTCACAAATTTTAACTAAAAATCTAATATAGATGCTTTTCGATTAATTATCATAATTGTTCTTTCATGTTCACATTCCCTAAACACATTTCTCTATACATTATTGTACTTACAAAATTTAGATACAAAATAAATGTCTATACTAGGTATACCTTTATAATGGAAAAATGCTTTGCTAACGAGCAGCTGTGCAAAATATTTCCACTTACGAAAGCAGTCCTAACTCCTAGTGAAGCTCTGTGGAAGAAAGTAAGGGGGTGAGCTCAACGTGCTCAGTAAGAAAAACACGTGGCAGGTAGATAAATACACTACCTAAATAAGTATAAGCAAAATATGCTTATCAGGAAAAATATACAGAGCCACTGTCAATTCGGTAAAATCAGAATCGAAAAATCATAACAGAATCAATATCGATAGAGTAATCAGTTTACTGTGGTAAATACCAATATCCTAGAACTTTAATAAGCAGAATAAACAGTTTCCAAAATCATTGTCACGATCCTTTTTATCCAATTCGTCTAAAAATCACTATAAATTTTTCGCATTTTTCGTTTTCCTTACCTGGTCGTGAACAACCCTCACCAATAACAGTTAGGCTGTGAGATATTAATCATCATTTGTCATTCATTTCCAATAAATAAAAAACAATGTCATACATTTGATAGTTGAGTCACATGTTTATACCTAACATGTTTCCTAACATTTAAATCTCCCATATTACAATTCAAAATGATTACTATGCCTTTACATGTTTACATACAAAAAAATCCATGTGTGTATACCTCTTGGCGATGGAGACCAGCGGATATCTCAATAAAACGCCTCAGTCCTCATTGGGCTACTATGTACGCTCTGTAGAGGGGGAAAATAGAGGGATGAGCAACCACATGCTCAGTAAGGAAATAATGCAAGCATGGTAGATAACTACACTATCTACATGCTTCTAATGTCATGACATAAATAATTTATAATCGGAGCATGAGGAAATAAAACTATGCCACATGTATATAAATATATCCTGTACTGAAAACATGGAAATAGGCATGTAAAACATGGTAAAATCATCATGTAAAACCTCTCATGCTCATTGTTATTAAAACTCATCATGAAAAGGGAGATTCAATACGAAACATCCTTTAAGATTTATCACTTTCTCAAAACACATCAAATTTCATCACAAATAAAATATCATTTCTTTAAACAAAATCCCACAAGGCTCGACCCCTCCCTCGGGTCTACCCTGGACAACACAATCACACTTAGTGTATAAAACCATATGGTATCATGTGAGATTGGTAGTTACTATATCTCAAGGGCTATGTTGGCCAACTATGTCATAATCATCCCAGACCACAAGGATCCTGGTGTGCAGGGCATCATGCTGGAATGAAGGTGGGTTAGTTCTTTGCCAGACTTTCAAATCAACATCTCAACCACGCAATACAGCCTACTTCATGTGATCTACACGGTATAACGTACTTCGCGGACCCATATCATGGTTGGGGGTGCCAGCCGTAGGTCTTATCTACCCCATACCATGCATAACCTGCACAGTCTCAAATGCATGTGGGAGTGTTTCGTTTTCATGTAAGAGAGCCTCCCCACCGATCAGAGCCTCCCCACCCAAATGGGCTTAAGGATGTTGGCTTAAGGATCTTACTATAAGAGAGCCTCCCTACCAAACAGAGCCTCCCCCGGTCGGGCTTAAGGATTTTGGGCTTGAGGATCTTACCATATCTACGACATCATACATACCACAGTGTGAAAACCTGTGTGAGCTAAGCTCTAGCACGATTCATGCATCATCAATAAATCTCCTCGTATGAGCAATGCTCTAGTACGGCTTTATGCATAAAATCATGAAGAAATCACGTACGAGTATAGCTCCAGTACGATTATATGCATAAGAAAGTCAATCGAAATCCATGTACGAGCAGAAGCTCCAGTACGATTTATGAAACATCATCATAATTCAAATAAAGGTGCGAGCTAAGCTCCAACACATTTCAAACATGTGAAGGCACCAAAATCCAGTGCGAGCGAGGCTCCAGCACTATTTTAACTTACATAAATACGATAGGCGGTTCTACTTCAACAAAACATTCTCAAAAACCATGGTTAGCACCTCACTTGTGCTTTTTCACAAAATCAGGAAATCACTAGGCAGCCTATCCATCATTTTACTTAAACCAAAGCAATGTGTTTTCATAGAAGCATCAAAACATGTGATTTATGCAGTTATTAGCCTTACTATCCCTTTTAGAAGACTAACTTCAAAACCAAATCATATACACGTATACCATCAATCGCTTTTCTAAATAATCATGCATTTGCAAAGCCTTATATTCACTCACAAAATACGAACAGCTATCTCTATACACTCACAGAATTCCCTTACCTGGAATCTCATCAAGTGATTCCACTTCCTTAAAATTGTTTGATTACGCAGTTCGATTTACCTCCAACGAAATCTTCGAGACTGCATAAAATCATATTCCACGTCAATTGGGTCCAATATAACACAATCCCTGCGCTTAATATAGTCGACTCGAGCTATAGTTTCCATTAATGCCTATAAGGCTTTCATTTGGTTGCTCTACCCATATGTCGAGAGCCTATTGGACACTTTTAGATCCATTGATTCATACTAAATCGACATTAAGATCATGGCACCTCTAGTTCATCATTTACTTCACTATGGCATTTTGTCAAACACCTTATATACTTATTCTCATAACTTGACAAATTTGTAATTGTAGATTCATCCAATCATCTTAAATCATGCATATTACCCCATTAGCACCTTAGTACAACCTATTAATCATCAATTCACCCATATCACATTTTCTCACACTAGACCCATTCTAGGTTTTACTTGTTCCATTACATTCTAGGTAGTTTCAATCATCAATACACATACCAATCACCTCACAACAGCAACTAGATAGATATATATTGAGTTTGGTGTATTAGAAACTCACCTAGCTTGATTTCTTTCTTACTTTAAGTAAGAACACTCCTTGCTCCTTCAATAAAAAACTAATGGGGTATTGATTCCAAACTATATTGTTCTTCTCTTTATAATAAACAACTTTGGTCTAATGGCTTTTTCTTAAATCTTTATAGAAATGGGATGATTTTAGAGTGAGAAAGCTAGGTTTTAGATTGAAAATGGAAGGAAATGGTTTGTTCCTGTGAAAATACAGATCCAAGTGCTCCCTTTTTATAGGAATGGCTTGATGAGATCGATCTGCATAGGGTGGAGATTGATCAGGCCCTCTTGAATCCTTTAGTTTTCTCGACATTTTATAGGCAAAGGATTGATCTGTTTGCTGCATGAGATCGATCTGCTTCATGCAGAGAGCTTAGGAGATCGATCTGGTCCAACCCGAGGCCAATGGAGATCGATCTGTTTGGGTGAGGGATCGATCTCCCTCTTGCAGAATGCTTGGCATTGTGTTTTCTAGGCTATGAGATCGATCTATCCTTGCATGGGATCGATCTGGCCTTCATCCTGCACCCTTTGACTGTAATTTTTCCCATTTAACCTCATACTCAATCACTTCAACACTTATTCATCAATACATTCACACTTAACACTCAAAAACATTTATTTCTTGTAATTCATATGTAATGTAACTTTTCTGTACATCGAATAATCATATACATTACATAGAATTTTACGGGTCTTACAATCCTCCTCTCCTTCAAGGAATTTGGTCCTCCAAATTTGAACCAAGTTAACCTGAGAATAACTCCAGGTACTTCACTTGCATCATACTTTCTAACTCCCATGTAGCCTCCTCCGGAGTGTGATATTGTCAAAGAACTTTCACTAATGTAATTATCTTTGTCCTTAACACCTTCTCTTTCCTATCCAATATTCGAATTGGCTTCTCAACATACGTCATACTCTCATTGAGCTCTAATGGCTCGTATCTTATCACATGTGCTGGGTCCGGGTGATACTTCTGAAGCATAGAGACGTGGAAGACGTTATGAACACTTGCTAATTCTTGTGGCAAGGCCAACCTATAAGCCTTATCTCCCACTCTCTTAAGAATCTCAAAGGGTTCGATATATTGAGGGCTCAACTTTTCCTTCTTACCAAATCTCATAATCCCTTTCGAGGGAGAAAATCTCAAAAACACTGACTTACCCACAACAAATTCCAGTTGTCTCCATCTTCTATCATCATAACTCTTTTACCGGCTCTGAGCTGTCCGTAATCTCTCCCATATCAACTAGACGTCCTCAAAGGCCTGCTGCACTAAATCAAGAGCAAAAATCTGTCTGTCACCAACCTTTGGTTCTCTAAATTAGAACCATGTTAATCTGAAAATAACTCTGGGTACTTCTCTTGCATCATACTTTCTAATTCCCATGTAGCTTCCTCCGGAGTGTGATATTGCCAAAGAACTTTGACCAAAGGAATCATCTTTGACCTCAGCACCTTCTCTTTCCTATCCAATATCAGAATCGGCTTCTCAACATACGTCATACTCTCATTGAGCTCCAATGGCTCATATCTTATCACATATGCCGAATCCGAGTGATACTTCTGAAGCATTGAGACGCGGAAGACGTTATGAACATTTGCTAAGTCTGGTGGTAACGCTAACCTATTATCTCCCACTCTCTCCAGAATCTCGAAGGGTCTGATATATCGAGGGCCTAACTTTCTCTTCTTATCAAATCTCATAATCCCTTTCGAGGGAGAAACTCTCAAAAACACCGACTCACCTACAACAAATTCCAGTGGTCTCTGTCTCCTGTCATCATAACTCTTTTGTCGGCTCTGAGCTGTCCGTAATCTCTCATATATCAACTGGACGTCCTCAGAGGCTTGCTACACTAAATCAAGAGTAAAAATATGTCGTCACTAACCTCTTCCCATCCAATAAGGGATCGACATCTGTGTCCATACAGTGCCTCATATGGTGCCATTTCGATACTCGCATGATAGCTATTATTATAGGCGAACTCGGCTAACGGTAGGTAATCATCCCAAGAGCCTCTAAAATCTAGCACACACCCTCTTAACATATCCTCTAGGGTCTGTATAGTCCTCTCTGACTAACCATCTATTTGAGGATGAAAAGTGGTGTTAAAACTCAATTGGGTCCCCATCACTTCCTGAAAATGTTCATAGAAATGGGAAGTGAAGCGGGCATCCCGATCAAAAATAATGCTTACTGGTACACCATGTAACTGAACTATCTCTCGAACATACAGGTTCGCCAACTGACTCAGAGTATCAGTAGCTTTATGGCCAAGAAATGGGCTGACTTCGTCAATCGATCCACAATAACCCAAATGGCATCATGACCTCTGCAGGTCCTCGATAATCCCATCACAAAATCCATGGTAACGTGCTCCCATTTTCATATCGGTATTGGTAGATGTTGCAATAACCCTGTAGGCTTCTGATGCTCTACCTTCACTTGCTGATAGACAAGACATCTAGCGACATATTCAACAATGTCTCTTTTCATTCTAGACCACCAATAATCTTTTCGAAGGTTTTGATACATCTTAGTACTCCCCGGATGTATCGTGTACTTCGATGAGTGAGCCTCTATTAAAATTAATCTCCTGATCTCTGAATCCTCGGGAACACATACTCTACCCCTGAACCTCAATAATCCATCTGTACTCAGCTTAAAGTTAGCACCCACACTTGTCTGTATCTAACTTAACCAATCGATACACTATCGATCACTCTGTTGAGCCTGTCGAATATGACAAATCAACTCTGGCTCTAATCTCAAACTAGCCATAATATCAAATCTGTCTGAACCAGGCGGGGTCACATCCAAACTGAGGTTCGCAAATTGCTCCAACAACTCGTGTTCCTGAACCATCATATAAGACACCAACCCGAGGTTCTTCCTCCTCAGGGCATCGGTAACTACATTTGCCTTACCCGGTTGGTACATGATCTCACAATCATAATCTTTCAAGAGTTCGAGCCATATTCTCTGTCTCATATTTAACTCTTTCTATGAAAACAGATACTTAAGGCTCTTATGATCCATATATACCTAAAATTTCTCACCATAGAGATAGTGGCACCATATCTTCAATGCAAACACTACGACCGCCAACTCTAAATCATGTGTTGGATAGTTCTTCTCATGATCCTTCAACTGTTTGGATCCATAGGCAACTACCTTCCTGGATAAGTACACAGCCTAGTCCCTGGTGTGATGCATCCGCATACACAGAGAAACCTCCTGAGCTGGTAGGAATGGTGAGAATCGGAGCAGTGGTCAATCGACGCTTGAGCTCTTAAAAACTCCTCTCACATGCCTCACCCCACACAAACTTAACATCCTTTAGCATGAGGTGTGTCAATGGAGCAGCTAGTCTGGAGAAACCCTCAATAAATCTCTAATAATAACCTGCCAATCCCAGAAAACTTCTGATCTCATTAACTGTCTTGGGTTGTTCCCACTGTATAACTTTCTCAATCTTGGATGGATCCACTGATACCCAATCCTTTGATACAACATGGCCCAGAAATGAGATCTACTCTAACCAAAAGTTACACTTACTGAGTTTGGCATATAATTCCTTCTCTCAGAGGGTTTGCAGAACTATCCTCAACTGCTGCTCATGATCTTCCCTGAGCTTGGAATAAAACAATATATCATCGATGAACACTATCACAAACTGGTCCAGGTATGGCTTAAATACATCATTCATCAATGCCATAAATGCTGTGAGGGCATTCGTTAATCCGAATGGCATAACCAAAAACTCGTAGTGGCCATAATGGGTACAAATTGCTGTATTGGGTACATCTCCCCTCCGTATCCTCAACTGATGGTACCCCGATCGCAGATCTATCTTAGAAAAGACTTGTGCTCCCCGTAGCTGATCCAACAAATCATCAATGCGTGGAAGGGGGTACTTGTTCTTAATGGTAGCCTTATTCAACAACCGATAATCTATACACAGTCAGAGGCTTCCATCTTTCTTCTTTACAAACAATACCAGAGCTCCCCAAGGTGAGACGCTCGGTCTAATAGACCCCTTCTCTAGCAACTCTTGCAGCTGTTTCTTTAACTCTTCTAACTCAATCAGAGCCATTCTATATAGTGGTTTTGATATCGGCTCTATACCATGCACTAATTCTATACGAAATTCCATTTCCCTATCAGGTGGTAGTCCTGGTAATTTGTCCGAAAAGACATCAGGAAATTCTGCCACTACTGGGATGTCTCTCATTTCCGGGTGTGCCTTATCTATGTCAACCACATAGGCAATGAACCCTTCACATTATCCTTTCCACCGTTAGTTACACAAGTCACCACTTTAACATTCATAATTAATAAATAAATTCATCTCTCAAATATGATGGATTAATTTATACTCTTTTCATTTACAATCATCATGTTTTTCATTTCTTTTCAACAAAGCTTACAACAAGATTATCTATCTCTGGAAACATCAATGTCTTAGCATGACAATCCATAACAACATGATTTACAGCCAACCAATTCATTCCTAAGATTACATCAAAATCACTCATATTTAAGAACATTAAATCGACTGCCATATCCTTTCCTCCTATCCTCAACTTACAATTCCTATATACATGCTCAGTCAATTGGCTATCATTCATCGGTGTGGAAATCATTAACATTTTATCTAACAATGTGGGTTTTACATGCTTCAACAATTTATGTGTAAAGGAAGGTGATATGAAGGAATGTGTGGCACCAAGATCAAACAATACAAATGCTTCTAAATAAAAAATTTGGTAGCTTTAATCATATCCATCGATGCGTCCGCTATGTCCTGATCCAGTGCGTGCACTCGCCCTCTACCAAAGCCAACCACCTGTTTCCATTTTTCCTCAGCTGTAGCCCTCCTCCTCAAAGCAGCTGTCTCAACTGGAGCTTTCTCTGGCTCTTTGCCCTTCTGTGGGGCAGTCTCCATCATCTCAGGACAATACCTCGTGATATGCACGGGCTTCCCACATTTATAACAGGTAACAGGGGGTGTCTGGCAAGGCTTAGCTCTATGATATCTACCACATCTCCTACACTGATCAGTAGTAGGCCGTGGTCCTCCAATGACCATACCCCTCAGTGCAGTCAAAGTCGGGTACCTGGGAGGTTTAACAGCTCTCTCCTGCACCTCCTAAATCTTGGGTCTCTTCTCATAAAATCTTTGACCTCCTTTCTTGGCCACTCTATCTAACTCGGATCTCTTTCAATCTTTGTCTCTTCGGCCATAAACCTTTCCAAGCTCGAAGGCATTCCGTTCGAAGTCCTACTCACACAACTGTGCCCTGTGCACTGGCTCCTAGTAAATATGAATGTCAAATGGAGCTAATTTAGTTTGGATGGATAATTTTGATCCATCCACAAATTTCTGGACCTTTCGAGTCTCACAGCTCATCGTATCTAGGTCATATCTCCCCAAAGACATGAAATTCGACTCATACTCATCCACAGAACGGTTCCCCTGAACCAAGTTAATGAACTTCATTCGTAATTTCCTCTGTGCAGTGGTCGGAATATATTACCTCCTAAAAGCCTCCAAGAATATCTCCTATGTGATCTCAAAGTGTTAGGCCCTCAGAATAGATTCGGTGGATCTCCACCAGTATTCTGCCTCACCTTTCAGCATAGATATGACAAAGTCCACAATCTCAGTTGTTGTGTATTTGAAGAACCTATATAATTTCTCCATCTCGTACACCCAGTCCTTAGTAATAATCGGGTCCTTCACTCCTCTGAATACTAGAGGTTTCCACTCATGAAATTGGCGTAGCCTACTCAATTCGCAGTCATAACCCAAATCACTCTCACTCGGTTGTGGAGTAATAGGAGAAGCGACATCCTGAACGGGGGGTGAAACAGTGGCAATCTCTACGGTCTGAGGTCTCTCTGCTCTGCAGCGCCTGTCCAGTCGTTGTAGGCTACGCTGCGGGACCTCGTCTATCACCGGCACCCAATTCCTATATGACTATCTCAACGAGGCTCTCAATACTCCGCTCTATCCTAACGAAGCGTTCCTCGGTATCCCTTGGTCTCTCAACGGGGTCCTGTGGAGCTTGGTCAGTCTGTGGCTCCGTATGGCTCTCAGGTCTACCGCTACGGACTCTAGCACTTGCACCCACCCCCTACCTCGGTGTGTAGTAGGCATAATGCCTAACTTCCTATATTCATATTCATTTATTAGTCTCGTTCCATATTGGTATACGCAGTTATATCTAAATAAAAGTAGAATAATATGGGGATGTAACTTTCCTACATATTAGTACTGACTCACATCAGGCCAACTCAGCTTTGATACCAATCTCTGTCACGACCCTTTTTATCCAATTCATCAAAATTTACTATAACTTTTTTGCATTTTTCATTTTCCTTACCCGGTCGTGAACAACCCTCACCAATAACAATTGGGCTGTGAGTCAATATTAATCATCATTCCTCATTCATTTCCAATAAATCAAAAACAATGTCATACATTTGATAGTTGAGTCACGTGTTTATACCTGACATGTTAAGTAACATTTACATCCCCCATATTACAATTCAAAATGATTACTGTGCATTTACATGTTTAGATACAAAAAAAAAATCCCTGTGTGTATACCTCTTGGCGATGGAGAGTAGCAAATATCCAAATACAATGCCTCAGTCCTCACTGGGCTACTATGTTCACTCTGTAGAGGGGAGAAATAGAGGGATGAGCAACCACATGCTCAGTAAGGCAATAATGCAAGCATGGTAGATAACTACACTATCTACATGCTTATAATGTCATGGCATAAACCATTTATAATCGGAGCATGAGGAAATAAAACTATGCCACATGTATATACATATATCCCGTACTGAAAACATGGAAATAGACATGTAAAACATGGTAAAATCATCATGTAAAACCTCATGCTCATCGTTATTAAAACTCATCATGAAAAGGGAAATTCAATACGAAACATCCTTTAAGATTTATCACTTTCTCAAAACACATCAAATCTCATTACAAATAGAATATCATTTTTTTAAACAAAATCCCACAAGGCTCGACCCCTCCTTCGGGTCTACCCTGGACAACAAAATCACACTCAGTGTATAAAACCATATGGTATCATGTGAGACAGGCGGTTACCATATCTCAAGGACTATGTTGGCTAACTATGTCATAGTCATCCAAGACCACACGGATCCCGATGTGCGGGGCATCATCCTGGAATGAAGGTGGGTTAGTTCTTCGCCAGACTTTCAAATCAACATCTCAAGCACGCGGTACAATGTACTCCATGTGATCTACATGGTACAACGTACTTCGCGGACCATATCATGGTTGAGGGTGCCAGCTGTAGGTCTTATCTACTACATATGATGCATAACCTACACAGTCTCAAATGCATATGGGAGCGTTTCGTTTTCATGTAAGAGAGCTTCCCCACCGAATAGAGCCTCCCCACCCTAATAGGCTTAAGGATGTTGGCTTAAGGATCTTACCATAAGGGAGCCTCCCCACCGAATAGAGCCTCCCCACCCCGTCGGGCTTAAAGATGTTGGGCTTGAGGTTCTTACCATCTCCACGACATCATACATACCACAGTGTGAAAACCTGCGTGAGCTAAGCTCTAGCACGATTCGTGCATCATCAATAAATCTCCTCGTACGAACAACGCTCTAGTATAGCTTTATGCATAAAATCATGAAGAAAGCACGTACGAACATAGCTCTAGTACGGTTATATGCATAAGAAAGTCAATCGAAATCCACGTACGAGCAGAAACTCCAGTACGATTTATGAAACATCATCATAATTGAAATCAAGGTGCGAGCTAATCTCCAGCACATTTCATACATGTGAAAGCGCCAAAATCCAGTGCGAGCGAGGCTCCAGCACTATTTTAACTCAGGTAAATACAATAGGCGGCTCTACTTCAACAAAACGCTCTAAAAAACCATGGTTAGCACCTTACTTGTGCTTTTTCATAAAATCAAGAAATCACTAGCCAACCTATCTGTCATTTTGCTTAAAACAAAGCAATGTATTTTCATAAAAGCATCAAAACATGTGATTTATGCAGTTATTAGCCTTACTATCCTTTTTATAAGGCTCACTTCAAAACCAAATCATATACACATATACCATTAATCATTTTTCTAAATAATCATGCATTTGCAAAGCCTTATATTCACCCACAAAATACGAGCAGCTATCTCTATACACTCATAGAATTTCTTTACCTGGAATAGCGTCGAGTGATTCCACTTCCTTAAAACTGTTAAATTACGCAGTTCGATTCGCCTCCAACGAAATCTCTGAGACTGCACAAAATCATATTCTACGTCAATTGGGTCCAATATAACACAATCCTTGCGCTTACTATAGTCGACTCGAACTATAGTTTCCATTAACGCTTATAAGGCTTTCATTTGATCGCTCTGCCTATATCTCGAGAGCTTATTGGACACTTTTAGATCCATTGATTCATACTAAATCGATATTAAGCTCATGGCACCTCTAGTTCATTTACTTCACTATGGCATTTTGTTAAACACCTTATATACTTATTCTCATAACTTGACAAATTTTACAATGTAGCTTCATCCAATCATCTCAAATCATGCATATTACCTTACTAGCACCTTAGCACAACCCATTAATCATCAATTCACCCATATCACATTTTCTCACACTAAACTCATTCTAGGTTTTACTTGTTCCATTACATTCTAGGTAGTTTCAATCATCAATACACATACCAATCACCTCACAACAACAACTAGATAGATATATATTGAGTTTGGTGTATTAGAAATTCACCTAGCTTGATTTCTTTTTTGCTCCAAGTAAGAGCACTCCTTGCTCCTTTAATCCAACCAATGGGGTATTGGTTCTAAACTATGTTGTTCTTCTCTTTATAATGACACCTTTGCTCTAATGGTTTTTTCTTAAATCTTTATAGAAATGGGATGATTTTAGAGTGAGAAAGCTAGGTTTTAGATTGAAAATGAAAGGAGTTTGTTCCCGTGAAAATGCAGATCTAACTGCTCCCTTTTTATAGGAATGGCTTGATGAGATCGATCTGTATAGGTCGAGATCGATCTGGCCCTCTTGAATCCTTCAATTTTCTCGACATTTTACAGGCAAGGGATCGATCTATTTGCTGCATGAGATCGATCTATCGTGTTGCATGAGATCGATCTGTTTCATGTAGAGAGCTTAGGAGATCGATCTGGCCATTAGGAGGAGATCGATCTGGTCCAACCCGAGGCCAATGGAGATCGATCTGTTTGTGTGAAGGATCGATCTCCCTCTTGCAGAATGCTTGGCATTGTGTTTTTCAGGCCATGAGATCGATCTCTCCTTGCATGGGATCAATCTGGCCTTCATCCTGCACCTTTTTACTGTAATTTTTCCCATTTAAACTCATACTCAATCACTTCAACACTCATTCATCAATACATTCACACTTAGCACTCAAAAACATTTGTTTCTTGTAATTCATATGTAATGTAACTTGTCTGTACATCAAATAATCATATACATTACATAGAAATTTACGGGTCTTACAATCACAGTACACATTGAAGTCAAAAATCAACATTGACAGGGTAATTAGTTTATTGTAGTAAATACAAAATTTTAAAACTTAAAGCAGTAGAGTAGACGATTTCCATTCAAAAATACAAAATTTTAACACTTTATACTGTGTTTTATTGTGACGACTGTGTGACACTTTGCTCCAAAGGGATTTAAGAGGTGGCCCCCATAGTGTCCTTATGAAATAGAAAAAAAACAGTTCCATACAGTCAAATTAGAAAATCGAATAGACGATATCATTCAAACAAACAGTTTAGAAAATCAAATAGACGATATCGTTCAAATGGCCAGTTCAAAAAATCAAATAAATGAGATAAGGCAGAACATGATATATCAGATATCAGAATGACAATTGCCCAATGTTAGTGACTCCAGGCAATCATGGGCCAGGTGTGTCAAGATGTCAATTGCCATGGGAGTGGTCAGCTACCCTAACGGGTCACATATAGAATCAGAATGTTCGAAGACCAGAAGCAGAAACACGATACATCGTACTTGTGTGCATGTTGCATGGTACATCGTACTCTGTGGACCACAGAAACATAATAGATAGTAATGCAACATGATCTTACCAATGCCTTTGTCTCAAAATCAGTGCGAGTCGGACCGCACGACACACAATCAGTACACACTCAAGTACATATCATCAAAATTTCTTTATAATTAGATCATTTTTCCTTAAATCACATATAAATTCAGTTTGTTTCACAAAACAATTCAAAAGGGGCTGACTAACCATTTTTCGATTAAAACTTTTAGTACTCGATACAAAGTAATCAAATCTAGGGTTTTCAATCTAAAATCAATAATTATATTTATCAGGATTTTTTTCTAAATAAACCAAGTAAATCTATATCAATAGCTGGGCTGATATACGAATTTTAAAATTTTCCTTAAATTTCAAGGTGTAAAATCGACTTGGGGTTTTCTATAATTTTGGTAACTAGGAAATTTATCCTAAAATTTATATCTACAAACACAGAGAAATTACGTATATTTATCTCAAACAACACACGAGAATTTTTCTTACCTCAGTGTCTGTAAAAGTCCTTAATGTCTCAACGTTGCAAGTCGATGGGTCCGATCCACTCGATTTATTTTTTCCCTCAGAGCTTAATTTACTATTCGTATATCAATTCCCAAGTCGTTTTCTCCTCGAGTATTTCTCAAATTTTTGTGCACTTATCTCTATCTTCGATATCTATTCTTCGATATTCACAGATATATATGTACATATATGTAACGACCCTTAACCCTTAAAACTCGAGATAAATTTTTTTTTGAATTTAATTCAAACACTTATTCCCCAATTCACTTAGGTTGTATTCCTGTACAGTGTCGAAACATTTTCCTAATTCTTTTCTCGTGTTTTATAATTGATTTTCATATTTTAACTTATATTGCCGATAGAAATTTCGGCAGCATAACGGCTTATATATAAGCTTACCCACCTGCAATTCAATTGTATTCCACAATCCTAGATATCCACAACTACCAAGCATACTTTTCAAATCCATCTCTACCACACAATGTATCTATTTCGATTTAACACTAGTAATCTCGAAATATAATCCCAAGGTAGTAATGTTTACATTATTCCTTACAAAATTACATCCCAACTGATAATTCCAATATATGTCTGTGCATACAATTATGTCTGGTACAGGAATGTAAATGTATACCTTTCGCGTGTACAAAGTAGCTTAGGGTAGTTCTTCCCAGCAGCTTACGTCGTGTACGCGGCAGATAGCGTCTATAGATTCACTGCAAATGATCTGAAGGTAGAGGGGTGAGCTTTTGGGGAAAAGCCCAGTAAGGGAATATTCTTAAAGCAGTTCTAATACATAAAAGCATTTGAAATTGTTCATAAAATGAAACTTAATGCAATACATAAACTTTCATTTCATGCGTAAAGCATGCGAATATTTAAAACAAAACACATACTTAACCATTTTGCAACTTTTCATAAACCTTTCATGAACATTTCATAAATCATTTCGTAAACGTTTCATGAATAATTCATAGTCATTTCGTAAACGTTTCATGCATATTTCATAATCATTTCATAAGCATTTCATGAATATTTCATAATCATTTCGTAAACATCTCATGCATGTTTCATAATCATTTCATAAAACTCTCATGCATATTTCGTAAACATCTCATCATAGTCGATTTTATAATTAAAATCGAGGAGACTAGGCTATAACTAAGTCATGCGATACGTGTCATTCTCCATTGGAGAGTCATCATACCTATGGCCATGGTAAGGGGGCTGTAGAATGGATCAGATTCGTACAGCAATAATAATTATAAATAGGGGTAGTATCTTCTTATTTCTTATCATATACTAGCACATAGCTAGGGCACGGGCACCTGTGGCACTCACCATGCGGGGAACATTCATCCGTGCTGCGCGGGCACGAGATCTACCAAAACATTATCGTAAACCACCAGTAACACGACATCTTCCACAAAGGTTGAGTCAAGTGCTAAAGGGGCCAACGTACTGGCACCCCAAGTGGTGGAGCCGAAACACCACGAGAAGTAGCCAAGCATGAAGCCTAAGTCTCAAAACATATTTTCCTTTTTCGTAAATACTTTTGAAAACGTCAAAAGTTCCATTTCAAAGCGTAAATATGGGTTTTCAAGCCATCATAAAACTTTCAAGTATTTTCATAATTCGAAAGTTTATTTCATAAACATAGATGTTCTAGCGAACATTTTGTAAAACGAAATCATGTTTTGTAAACAGTTTCGCAAGTATGGACGCATTGATAAATCATTTTAAATCATATGCTCTTTCATAAAATCATTTCTCAATGAAATAAGAATGCAATATCAGAACTAAGTTAAGTAATACCCCTTACCTCGATTTATCGGGTATCTCGAATTCGAACGGTGACGTCTCCTAGTACCTCCTTTAATCCCTTCTACAATCACCTACACCGAAATTGTAGACTTAGCACCCTATTCATGCGAATTACGTTAAGACCGTAATTATCGTTGCTACTGCGTGTGTACGTATTATTGTATATCCTTAGGCTAACACGCACGTTTATCTATTTCTTCACTATTTATATATTTTGCTCCTACAAGTATTAACAAATACCTTTATTATATACACCCACATGTATACACGCATAAATTTATATAATATATATACTCTCCTATATGTATATATATATATACTTTTATTGTTTTCATGTTTCCCTGTCTCACATATATACATTTTTGTATATACATATATATATACTGTTATTTGTTTTTCATATGTCACTATCGCATATATATATATACATTCTTTGTATATACATATACTAGCACACATTCATCCTATGTACATCCGTATGTATATGCACCGAAATATATATATATATATATATATCATTGTTTTCCATTTTTCCTTATCACATGTATCCATTCTTTATATGTACATATACTAAAACACACATTTATTTTATACGCTCATTTGTATATACACCCAAGTATATACACATTTTTATTTTATCCTTGGCTTTCCTTATTCATTATCAAATATATGTACATCTACTAACATACCCTTTTCATTATACACACCTATATGTATATACCCATATATATATATATGTTCACATAAATACATATATATATATATTATCACTTGTTTCCATTATTCCATCTCACAATTATATATTTTGGCCTACTTCTCATCTTTCCATTTTTGCCAAATTAAATCTACACTAAACATGCTTCTATTTCAATCTAAATGTATATGTATATTAAATGTACACAAATACATAAATATATCATTTACCTTTTCTATTTTCTTTTTCTTCTTTCTTTTTTCTTTTTTTTTTCCTCTCTTGCCTCTGTTCCAGCCCCTTCCTTCAGCTCACGGTTCCAGCTCCCAAATTGGTCTCCTTCCTCGGTTTGCTCTGCTGCAATTTCTTCTCCTTCTCTCGGTCTCCCCTCCAGCAGCAGCTCCTCTGCACACTCGGTTTTCCAGCTCTCCTGATCAGTCCTTTGCCTCGATCTGCTCCCGTTTTAGCCCATCTCTTCAGCTCACCATTCCAGCTCCAATTTGGTCTCCATCTCCCTCGGTTCTGTTTCTTTTCCTCCTCCCTTGCCTCTGTTCCAGCTTCGCCCGATCAGTCACGCACCCTGTTCTGCTCGTAGCTCCGATTTCTCCTCCTCGGTCAGCTGCTGTCCCCCCTTTCTTTCCTCTCGGTTTCCTTTTTTTTCCTTCTCTTCTTCCTCGGCAGACCCAGCTTCCTTCTCCTCTCCCTTCCCTTCTCTTCTTTCTCTTTTCTTCCCTTCTTCTCTAGTAGACCAAGCCTCTCCTTCCTTTCTCCTTTCTCCTTTCTCCTTTCTCCTTTCTCTTCTTTCCTTCTTCTTCTCCCTCGGCCAGAACCAGCTTCCTTTCCTTTCCTGGTTTTCTTTCTCTCCCGGCCAGACCTCTCTTCCTTCCTCTTTTCTTCCCCTTCCTCTCCTCTTTTCCTTCCTCTTCTCTTCTCCTTTCGGTTCCCGCCCAACACTCCTCTGTTTTCTTTTGATTTCCTTTCAAATTGTAACAGTGGCAGACGGAATTGGCTTTTCTAAGCCAATTCCGTACATGCCATAATATATTTATATATATTAGTTTAATATATATATATATATATTATATAGGTATTAATTGTTATGTATTTGTATGGTTGTTATATATTTTTTACACCCACTCCTATATAATGTATCAATGTATATTCATACATTATATTAGTATAAATATATTGTTTGTGTATTGTCATTGTTATTTATTTATTTTTATTATTATTATTATTATTATTATTATTATTATTATTATATTAAATGTCTTATACATTATACTTTACAATACATATACATATATATTTGTCATATATATGTATATCATCATTTTTCCATTTTAAATTGTTTAGTATATATATATATATATTATACCTATGTATATATCTACATATATACATTTTCTTATATAATTTATCCAAAGACATAATATCATGCCTTCCATGAGATTTTCCTTATTCCGAAATTAAAATAATATCGGGATTCCATCATTCTCCATGTGTTCTCGATACAAGTGTTTACATCGACACTTTTCGAATAACAAATTAAAATTTTCTAACCCTTCCGTACTTGCATTCGCCTTATTACTTATTGTATCTTCGGGTTCCCGGTCATCCCACGGGCTTCTCGGTTCCTATAGTCCTCGAGCCCTACAACGAATATTCACACTTCTGTTAATATATATTATTTCCATTTTTTTAATTAAATTAACGTAGGAAATTTGTGGGGTTTACATTCTCCCCACCTTAAAAGAATTTGGTCCTCCAAATTCATTCGGGTCCATCTGTCTACGATCACCCAAGTTGTATCATGCCCCTTTCGGGTCCTTGGTAATCTCATTATGAAATCCATAGTAATGTGCACTCATTTCCAAGTAGGCACTGGGAAAAAATTCTTAAGTGACCCCGTTGGTCTTTAGTGTTCGATCTTAATCTGTTGGCAAATCAAATACTTGGCCACAACTCAACTATATTTCTTTTAATACCGACCAACCAATATACCTTTCGTAAATCATGGAACACCTTAGTGCCTCCCGAGTGCATGGTGTACCGAGAACAATGAAACTCTTTTAAGATCCTTTACCTTAGGGCATCATCGTTTTAGACACCAAACTTACCACAATTTCTCATTTATCCTTAATGAGAACTTATTCTTAATTTATATCACTTGATCCAAATCACTTCACATACCAAAAATATTTGTTCCTTGCATACTTGTCTTAATCCAATATGACTCGTATATTCAAGATTTATCTCATTTCAAACTTACCTCATTTCGTACATCAATTATATTAGAACTCTTTCCTCATCCCAATTAAGTCTCACATTCAAAACATAAAAATATAGAAGTTACAATCTTTAGATTCAATATGTAATCCATATTCCAAAGTTTCCTTATATCTCAACTTTAAATCATCTTTAAGGGTTTTGGGTCTTTCCCACTGATTTATAATCCATGTCTTGAGAATCCAATTAACACCCTTTATTAACATATCGTGACCAAAATGACTCCGGATCTCCTTAAAATCTAACACCGGTACACTCCAAAACGAATCACCTGATCCGATAATCTCTTTTTCATGTAATCCTTATAATTATTCTCTCAGCATATCTAATCCAAGCAAGGTCACTCAGTACAGTGGTTTGAGTAATTAATTCGATACTACCTGCTAAATCAATTCTAGAACTTCTCCTTTTAGTTTAGGGGTAACTTGATAAATCGTTTCATCATGTGTCAGAAAACTTTCCCTATTTACAGGGATGTTTCTATACCCCGAACACGTCTTATCTTTATCAATCATGTAAGCAGTACGACCTTTAAAGTCTTATTTATACCATTGGTTCCCTGATTCATTCTTTCAGTATAGTGACTGTGCTTTTTCATTGTCACTATTTCTTTTGTAGATCTCTTTTCTGTCATTCTCTTTATCTTTCCCTTTCTTAGTGACTTTAGAAATATAGAATTCATATCATCATAATTGCGCCTTGCGCTCTGTTTCCTCAAAGTAATTTCAAATGGAGTCATCTTAGCTTGACTAAATATCTCAATATCTCCTATAGGTTTCTGAACTTCTTTTATCTAACAGTTCTTACAACTCCTTTTTCAATTCCTAAAGATCCATAAAGTTCATTCGACAATGAGACTTCGAAATTGACTGTGTCTCTAGTGCCAAACCTATAATAAATTCCAACTCTCTCTCTAGTGGTAGCCCCGGTAGTTCCTCAGGACACATCCGAAAACTTGCATACCACAGATATATCCTGAATACTTGGACATTCTCGAGTAGTGTCGGCGATGAATGCAATATAACTTTCATATCAACACGTTCATCAAAAACTTTCATTAATAGTCAAAATCATACACTTCGTTCCTTAACTGCAAAACATATATTAAACTTACTAGGTAAGGAGAAGGTTACAGTCTTAGAGTAGCAGTCTAAACTTACACGGTTGGTGGCTAGCCAATCTATACTCAAAATTACATCAAAACCATACGTGTTCAACAAAATTAGATATGCTAATATGGTCCTATCTCCTACCTTGATTTCACAATTCCTACACACCATATCAGTCCAAGGTAAAGGCTCTCCCATGAGTGACAAGCTTCTTACCCTTCTCAACTGCGGTAGCCCGTCTCTGTGGGTTCTGTCTCTGGGGAGCTTGCCTCTCAGGTTGTCGTGGTGGTTCTGGGGGTTGTGGGAACTCATTCAGTGGACAATCTTTAATCATGTGCCCCTTCTGTCCACACCTAAAGCAACTCCTGGTGGACCAGTGACATGTAATTCTATGAAATTTACCGCATCTAGTGCAAAATCTGTCGTACCGTTGGAAGCCTCTGGTAGTCTGTGGAGTAGGTATAGGAACTGTGGGCCTATCAATCCTAGCCTGAGACTCATCTGTCCTCTGTCTCTTAGGTTGGCCCCTCTGAAGGTCCTGTCTCACAGACTCCGTTCGTTTACTCTTATCCCTGTTCTTTCTCTTAAATGTTGGAGGCTTCATTTTCGGGAAATTCCTCTTTCTACCGACATTCCTCTCCTCCCTTCGGGTCTGTACAAGAGGCTGAGGTGCCATAGGTACTGGAGGAACTTGTAGAGGAGGAGGTGGTGGTGCTTGTAGAGGAATCAACACCGGAGTAGAAAATGGTGTCGTGCCAACTGAATCGGAAACGTTTGTCCCTAGATGTTGGACAATCATGGCAGCTATCGATTCCAAACCTCGCTCGAGGCGCTGCTCCAACCGCTGTTCAAATTGAGCCATACGTGTATTGAGGTCCTCTAAGTGCGGTGGAGGAGGTGGAGGTAGCTGAGCCTGCCTCCGAAGACGTCCGCGTCTTCCACTCATCGTGCAGTGATCTAATACCTGCGCGTAATTCCAAAGATCAAGTCTTACATTCATTAGGTATACATTACCTACTACCAGACAAGCACAGACATTTAGGATGTAATTTAATCCTTATTTTTGACACTGACAGTACTAGACAACCTTCGCTCTGATACCACTTAAACTGTAACGACCCTTAACCCTTAAAACTCGAGATAAATTTTTTTTTGAATTTAATTCAAACACTTATTCCCCAATTCACTTAGGTTGTATTCCTGTACAGTGTCGAAACATTTTCCTAATTCTTTTCTCGTGTTTTATAATTGATTTTCATATTTTAACTTATATTGCCGATAGAAATTTCGGCAGCATAACGGCTTATATATAAGCTTACCCACCTGCAATTCAATTGTATTCCACAATCCTAGATATCCACAACTATCAAGCATACTTTTCAAATCCATCTCTACCACACAATGCATCTATTTCGATTTAATACTAGTAATCTCGAAATATAATCCCAAGGTAGTAATGTTTACATCATTCCTTACAAAATTACATCCCAACTGATAATTCCAATATATGTCTGTGCATACAATTATGTCTGGTACAGGAATGTAAATGTATACCTTTCGCGTGTACAAAGTAGCTTAGGGTAGTTCTTCCCAGCAGCTTACGTCGTGTACGCGGCAGATAGCGTCTATAGATTCACTGCAAATGATCTGAAGGTAGAGGGGTGAGCTTTTGGGGAAAAGCCCAGTAAGGGAATATTCTTAAAGCAGTTCTAATACATAAAAGCATTTGAAATTGTTCATAAAATGAAACTTAATGCAATACATAAACTTTCATTTCATGCGTACGCGTCATAAAGCATGCGAATATTTAAAACAAAACACATACTTAACCATTTTGCAACTTTTCATAAACCTTTCATGAACATTTCATAAATCATTTCGTAAACGTTTCATGAATAATTCATAGTCATTTCGTAAACGTTTCATGCATATTTCATAATCATTTCATAAGCATTTCATGAATATTTCATAATCATTTCGTAAACATCTCATGCATGTTTCATAATCATTTCATAAAACTCTCATGCATATTTCGTAATCATTTTATAAACATCTCATCATAGTCGATTTTATAATTAAAATCGAGGAGACTAGGCTATAACTAAGTCTGCGATACGTGTCATTCTCCATTGGAGAGTCATCATACCTATGGCCATGGTAAGGGGGCTGTAGAATGGATCAGATTCGTACAGCAATAATAATTATAAATAGGGGTAGTATCTTCTTATTTCTTATCATATACTAGCACATAGCTAGGGCACGGGCACCTGTGGCACTCACCATGCGGGGAACATTCATCCGTGCTGCGCGAGCACGAGATACTACCAAAACATTATCGTAAACCACCAGTAACACGACATCTTCCACAAAGGTTGAGTCAAGTGCTAAAGGGGCCAACGTACCGGCACCCCAAGTGGTGGAGCCGGAACACCACGAGAAGTAGCCAAGCATGAAGCCTAAGTCTCAAAACATATTTTCCTTTTTCGTAAATACTTTTGAAAACGTCAAAAGTTCCATTTCAAAGCGTAAATATGGGTTTTCAAGCCATCATAAAACTTTCAAGTATTTTCATAATTCGAAAGTTTATTTCATAAACATAGATGTTCTAGCGAACATTTTGTAAAACGAAATCATGTTTTGCAAACAGTTTCGCAAGTATGGACGCATTGATAAATCATTTTAAATCATATGCTCTTTCATAAAATCATTTCTCAATGAAATAAGAATGCAATATCAGAACTAAGTTAAGTAATACCCCTTACCTCGATTTATCGGGTATCTCGAATTCGAACGGTGACGTCTCCTAGTACCTCCTTTAATCCCTTCTACAATCACCTACACCGAAATTGTAGACTTAGCACCCTATTCATGCGAATTGCGTTAAGACCGTAATTATCGTTGCTACTGCGTGTGTACGTATTATTGTATATCCTTAGGCTAACACGCACGTTTATCTATTTCTTCACTATTTATATATTTTGCTCCTACAAGTATTAACAAATACCTTTATTATATACACCCACATGTATACACGCATAAATTTATATAATATATATACTCTCCTATATGTATATATATATATATACTTTTATTGTTTTCATGTTTCCCTGTCTCACATATATACATTTTTGTATATACATATATATATATATACTGTTATTTGTTTTTCATATGTCACTATCGCATATATATATACATTCTTTGTATATACATAACTAGCACACATTCATCCTCTGTACATCCGTATGTATATGCACCGAAATATATATATATATATATATCATTGTTTTCCATTTTTCCTTATCACATGTATCCATTCTTTATATGTACATATACTAAAACACACATTTATTTTATACGCTCATTTGTATATACACCCAAGTATATACACATTTTTATTTTATCCTTGGCTTTCCTTATTCATTATCAAATATATGTACATCTACTAACATACCCTTTTCATTATACACACCTATATGTATATACCCAAATATATATATATATGTTCACATAAATACATATATATATATTATCACTTGTTTCCATTATTCCATATCACAATTATATATTTTGGCCTACTTCTCATCTTTCCATTTTTGCCAAATTAAATCTACACTAAACATGCTTCTATTTCAATCTAAATGCATATGTATATTAAATGTACACAAATACATAAATATATCATTTACCTTTTCTATTTTCTTTTTCTTCTTTCTTTTTTCTTTTTTTTTCCTCTCTTGCCTCTGTTCCAGCCCCTTCCTTCAGCTCACGGTTCCAGGTCCCAAATTGGTCTCCTTCCTCGGTTTGCTCTGCTGCAGTTTCTTCTCCTTCTCTCGGTCTCCCCTCCAGCAGCAGCTCCTCTGCACACTCGGTTTTCCAGCTCTCCTGATCAGTCCTCTGCCTCGATCTGCTCCCGTTTTAGCCCCTCTCTTCAGCTCACCATTCCAGCTCCAATTTGGTCTCCATCTCCCTCGGTTCTGTTTCTTTTCCTCCTCCCTTGCCTCTGTTCCAGCTTCGCCCGATCAGTCACGCACCCTGTTCTGCTCGTAGCTCCGATTTCTCCTCCTCGGTCAGCTGCTGTCCCCCCTTTCTTTCCTCTCGGTTTCCCTTTTTTTTTCCTTCTCTTCTTCCTCGGCAGACCCAGCTTCCTTCTCCTCTCCCTTCCCTTCTCTTCTTTCTCTTTTCTTCCCTTCTTCTCTAGTAGACCGAGCCTCTCCTTCCTTTCTCCTTTCTCCTTTCTCTTCTTTCCTTCTTCTTCTCCCTCGGCCAGAACCAGCTTCCTTTCCTTTCCTGGTTTTCTTTCTCTCCCGGCCAGACCTCTCTTCCTTCCTCTTTTCTTCCCCTTCCTCTCCTCTTTTCCTTCCTCTTCTCTTCTCCTTTCGGTTCCCGCCCAACACTCCTCTGTTTTCTTTTGATTTCCTTTCAAATTGCAACAGTGGCAGACGGAATTGGCTTTTCTAAGCCAATTCCGTACATGCCATAATATATTTATATATATTAGTTTAATATATATATATATATTATATAGGTATTAATTGTTATGTATTTGTATGGTTGTTATATATTTTTTACACCCACTCCTATATAATGTATCAATGTATATTCATACATTATATTAGTATAAATATATTGTTTGTGTATTGTCATTGTTATTTATTTATTATTATTATTATTATTATTATTATTATTATTATTATTATTATATTAAATCTCTTATCCATTATATTTTACAATACATATACATATATATTTGTCATATATATGTATATCATCATTTTTCCATTTTAAATTGTTTAGTATAAATATATATATATATATATATTATACCTATGTATATATCTACATATATACATTTTCTTATATAATTTATCCAAAGACATAATATCATGCCTTCCATGAGATTTTCCTTATTCCGAAATTAAAATAATATCGGGATTCCATCATTCTCCATGTGTTCTCGATACAAGTGTTTACATCGACACTTTTCGAATAACAAATTAAAATTTTCTAACCCTTCCGTACTTGCATTCGCCTTATTACTTATTGTATCTTCGGGTTCCCGGTCATCCCACGGGCTTCTCGGTTCCTATAGTCCTCGAGCCCTACAACGAATATTCACACTTCTGTTAATATATATTATTTGCATTTTTTTTTAATTAAATTAACGTAGGAAATTTGTGGGGTTTACAATATACATATAATTATATACACATATCTATACTCTTCTTTTTTCTTCAAATTTCCTTCCTTCCTACCCTTTTTTTTCTTTTCTCCTTCTTTCTTTTCTTCTTCCTCTTCACCGTCACTGGTCACCCTTGTTCACGGTCTCCTTCCTTCTCCTCTGCGCTATCATTCATCATCACCTTTCTCGACGATGCAACCTCCTTCATCACCATCATCACGTCTCGACCATTACCAACGTCATCTTCCTTCTAGCCTTCACCGTTCGCCATTGTTCCTACCTAAGGTCCAAGTCCTCTACTTTGTTTTCACTCACTGCTTCAGGTTTTCAGTTTTATCCCCGGCTAACTGGTTTCTCATCCCTCCCCCTCATGCCATCTCTCTCAGTTTCATGCTCCAGCCTTCTATTTACTGCCCTTTACTGCTCTCTCTCTTTGCCGCTAAGCTCTCATCTTTCTCAGCCTTTGTCTCTCTGTCTCGTCTCCTTTTGCTTCCATTTTTATTCCTTTCACCCTCAGTTTCTCCTCCTTCAGCTGCTGGCCGAGAGGCTCAACCTTCCTCTCCTTCTTCTCATTCCAGCAAATCCTTTCCCCGATTCTTCACGTGGTTTCTGTAGCTTGAGGAGGAACTTCCCCTGATCCAACCTCTTCTTCTCGATCTATCTCTTTCGTATTCTATAAATCTAACAAACGTTTTCTGTCTCTTTTCTTTTTAAATAAATAGGCCATCATGTCTTCCTCTTCTTTCATTACCATCTGCTCGTCATCATCACTTTTACCAACTTCTGCCTACGTTTCTTTCCTGCCTTATTTCTGACCTTTTGCTGATTGTTTCAACTATATAAATATATATCACTTACCTAACACTTTCAAGTTGGCAAGCCATCCACATTATCCTCGGTCTTATGAATTTACCTCTTGGTTTCACTGACATCCTCATGTTTCCTTTCTCTCATTTTCTACTTCCATCCTATATATATATATATTTACTATTTCGGTCAGTCTCCTCTTTCCCATTCTCTGCTAGTTTCCAGGCCACCTTTCATTTTCCTCTTGTTGCAATCGTTCCTATTACACTTCTTATATATATATATATATATATATTCTTCATGTTTTCTCTTTCCAAACACTATCATCCACTAACTCCAACCTTCCCCATTGTATGTATTTAATCAATTAAATGTTTCAAACCTCGGGACAACAATCTTTTGCCATCCCTTTTACTTATGTTGCTGAGTTAGTATTCGCTCACTTTCCTTTCCTTTTTCCTTTGCAAAAACCATCATCACCCTTCACCACTTCCTAAACTCATCAATGGTATTTGGCAGTTTGCCTTATTTCCTTCACACTGTGAGCCATCATCAACCACTCTTCTTCTTCACGTTTTCTATTTCCTTACTTTCTCCACTGATAGCCCACCTCCCTCAATTATGTATATATGTGTATGCACCTTCCAACAAGAGTTCTTGGTCATGATCCTATATATACATTTTTATATGTATGTATATATATATATATTTATACATATATATATATGTATATACATATACCTATACTCCTAATTTAAATAGTGAGCATAATTTCACACAACCACACGTGTGTATATATATATATTTACTCATATACTTACATACTTAGCTAGAAGGTTAAGTATAGATTTAATTTAATATTTCACCTTACTATTCATAGAATAGTATTTCATGTATAACTCAAACTCATTTAAATCATTAATATTACTTTTACATCTCATATTTATTTAATCTTTAAGTCAAAAGTATTTTTAATTAATTAAACTCATCCAAATCTCTCCTGTTAAAATATAACCTTGGTTAATTTCCCACAAAAAGTACACTATTAATTACAAAGGTTTAAATTGTTATTTATTGACAATACCACGTACATAAAATTTCGGTGTTTACATTCTCCCCACCTTAGGAAATTTGGTCCCCAAATTTAAAAGTACATCGATCCTTAAGTAATTGTGGGTACTTCTCTCGCATTAAACTTTTCTATTCCCACGTGGCCTCCTCTGATATATGGTATTGCCACAGCACCTTGACTAAAGGAATTGTCTTAGACCGTAACATTTTCTCTTTCTAGTCCAGTATCCAAATCGGTTGCTCCACATATGTCATATCCTTTTTCAATTCTAGTGGTTCATATTTAATCACATGCGTCGAATTTGGATGAAACTTGCGTAACATTGAAACGTGGAAGACATTACGAATATTTGATAATTTCAGAGGTAACGCCAATCTGTAGGCTTGGTCTTTCATTCGGTCTAAGATCTCGAAAGGTCCAATATATCAGAGATTTAACTTTCCTCTCCTCTCAATCCTCTTTATACCTTTGGAAGGGGACACTTTCTGTCACGACCCAAAAATCAAAGTAAATTTTTCATTTTTCTTTTATACTTACCTGTCCTCTGATCGTGATCACACTCCACTAACAATTGGGTTGTGCATCAATGCCAGTCCCACCATTCATTCACCATATAACTTAATTCCTTATTAAAGGAAAGGTAAACACATGAGTTTTTCACTAATTCTTTCCCATTCATTTACAAGTGTTTACAGTGTCTATACATCCCCAAAAATTACTTACAAACATGTTACTGTGCTATTCTTATTTAGATACAATATGTAAAAGTGTATCTACCTCAAAATGATGGGCAGCAGAGGATATCAGGAATGCAATACTCAGTCGCCTCAAAGTCTACTGAAAGAAATCTGTGTAGGTAAATGAAAGGGGGGAGCACATCAAGCTCAGTAAGGCAATCCTACGAACAAGTAGGTAATCATACTACCTACATGAACGTGGTGCTGTGCATAAACCACCCTTTCTGCACACATTTTAAAATAGATGCTACAATTCATGATGTCATGTAAAATAAGTTCACATATGGATTTCAAAGAGCATGGAAAACTCAACATGCAAATTCATTTAAATCATTTCATTCTAATTAAAAATTTCACAACACAGCCAGGACTCCACCCATCCCTCGGGTGTTCCTGACTCACACAAAATCATGAAATCAGATGCTTTTCAAAGCAATAATAACATGCGACACAATGAATGTCAAGTAAAACCAATTTACATCACATCTGGGTTTAAATAGCATGGAAATAACGTCATGTAAATTTCAGTTTAAATCCTAGTTTCATTATCATCAAAATCATATCTCAGTCAGGATCCAACCCCTCCTTTGGGTGATCCAAACTCACACAAAAGTTCACAAACATGATTTTTAAAACATCAAGTAACAACATGCGAGACTTGGCACTATATATACTGTAGGATGATAAGGGGTTAGTGAGAGAATAATTAAGAAAGAAAACAAATATCAATATATAAAATAAAATAAAATTAAAGCATAAACAAAGCGTGAATAAAATGCAGAAATAAAACAAAATAGGCGGAAGAGCAAGCCATTAAACATAAAAATAAAAGTAGGCGACAAAGCCAGCCATTAAAAGAAATAAATAAGAAAATAAAATTTCATATATTTGAATAGTAGTTACATAGGTTTTGGATTGAATCCAGAGAAAAAGGGATAAGGGGATTGAAAAGAAGAGAGAGAGAGAGAGGAGAGGTTTTTCGGAGAGAAAACTAGAAAGAGAAACTTACAAAACTTGTAAGGAAAAAACTTGTCCATCTCTCTTGGATAGAGGTTACATTTATAGAGAAATTTTTTGACACTGTAGGTGAATAGTGCTTTATCTGTTTTGTCACGCGGACACTGTAGATAAATAGTATTTTATCTGTAGGTAGGGCACTGTGTATGAATAGTACTTTACTGATAATCTACCCTTGATTTACTTGTGATGTTTTACTGGAGGTAGTATCCCGTAGCAGTCATCTTCATTGCTATTTGCTAGGTTGATTGAACCCATTGAAGATGCATCTGAAGCGATAGAGTTGTTCGGGGATTCTGATCTGTCATTGGAAAGAAGGTCCTTCATGATAGCGAAGTATTCTTCTTTTATTTTTGCCACTACTAGGAGGGCACTGGTTTGTGTCTTCTGTGCCAGGAACTGGTTATGTTCTGGTCCTGGATGTAAAAGACCCTGGGTTTTTAGCCAATTTTGGATTCCTTCTTTTGAAAGAGTATCAGGATCTTGAAAGAGGTCTACCATTTGGTTTTGAATCTCCTTCTGATGATTGTGATACTATTTTCAACATGATATTCAAAGTTCCATGCAAGTACCTAAGGAACAAAGAATTTTACAGTGAGATGGCAGATTGGAGGGAATCTTTTCTCAAGGTCAGTGGGTTTTAAGTGGGTTTTAAAAAGGCTATAGCTTTCCCGTAATTTGGGGGGGGGGAGAATTTCAGGAATAGCTCCATAAAGATTCCACCAATGGACGAACCATGATGGCAGGATTGAAATGCTGATTTTGTTGTACATGTAGAACAACCAAGTGTGGGTGAATCTTGAATTTTGGATTAAAGGCATATTGTACCAGGCCTGTTAATAATCCCAATAATTGAAGGTTTTGCAAAATTTTTGTGATAAGTTTAGGGAAAGGGTTTTTAGCTGGGAGGGATTTTGGTTCCAATCAGATGAACTAAGAACCTTGATGATTTTACAAGTGGAATAGGATGGGGTTTTGGAATCAGCATAAGAAAAATGCTTGAAGGTTGCTATTCCAGTGGCTTCGAGAATAAATTGGTAATATTCCTAGGTTTTTGATAAATCCCATGGTTTGAAGAACCAATTATTTCCAAAAACCTTTTGGATGATGATAATGGGGTTTGGGTCAAAGAACCCTTGTTCAACTGTGATAACATTTTGAAAAGCTGGTTTTTCAAAAAAATGTTGACTTTTTTAGTAATTTTTTTTGGGAGACAACAATATGGGAAGAACTGGTGGAGTGCTCCAAAGTATTTTGCAAAGCAGTTTTGGAAAAGGTTTTTGAGGAAGAAGAATCTCCTTTTCGGGTTTCTGAAATCAGTTTTGGAGTTTTACCTGTTTGGACTGTAATGGCAGTTTCTGCCTCTTCTTTTGCCATTTTTTGGATTGCCTTTCTGACTTGAGGGGCTTCCTTGGTTTTGGAAATTTCAAAAGTTGGAATTTCCAATGAGCTTTTAAGTGCTAGAACCAATTGTGGATGTTTGGCTATTGATTGGAGCCATTCATTGACTTGGTTGTTTTGTCTTCTGGAGACAGAGGTTTTTGTGAAGCTTGTACTGCTTCATCGTCTTCCACGATATGTGACCATGGGACTACTGTTTTGCTTCGTGAAGCCTTTTGTTTTCCTTTGTCTCTTTTGGGAGGCATTTTGGTGGTCTGTTTTAGAGAAATTCTCTGGTTGAAAAATCTAGTAAAGAGTTGGATTCTCCAGAAATATAATTAATATCAAAATCAAATATACTAAGTATGGCTTGCCATCTGGCAAAAATTTGTTTTGATGCAATGTTTTGAACATCTTTTTGCAGAACTTCTTTTGCTGATTTACAGTCAATTTTAAGTAGAAATTTTTGATTTAATAAATCACTTTGAAATTTTGTAATGAACAAAACAATAGACAAAATTTCCTTTTTAATTGTTAAGTAAGATTTTTGGCAATCATTCCAATGTCCGGAAGTGAATTGGACTATTGCTTCTTTTTGGTCTTGGACTTGTTTAAGAATGCCTTCATATCCTATATCACTAGCATCAGTTTCTACAATTTTGGGTAGACTGGGGTTTGCTAGGTGAAGACAGGGTATTTTAGTTATTTGAGATTTGATTTTTTGGACGAGATTAGTGTGGTCATCTGTCCAAGGTTAAGGATTTTTCTTTAATCTATTGTGAAGGGGTTATGCCATTCAATTAATATTTGGGCAAAAATCTAGGACAAAGTTGAGGCTTCCTAGAAATCGTTGTAATTGGGTTTTATCAAGAAGTTTGTCTGGGAATTTTGAAGCAAATTCTAGACTTCTTTCAATAGGATTGATAGTTCCTTGGTGAATGTAATGTCTAAGAAACCGGATTTTTGTTTGGAATAGAGAAATCTTTTTGGCTCAGACTACTAAACCATTTTGCCTAATGACATAGAAGAAGGTTTTTAGATGTTTTAGATGTTAGTCGATAGAATTAGAGAAAACTAAAACATCATCAATCTAAACAATACAGAATTCAGAATAGGGATTGAAAATATCATTCATAATTCTTTGGAATTCTGAAGGAGCATTTTTTAAACCAAAAGGCATGATGTTCCATTCATATTGACCAAATGGGACAGTGAAGGCCGTTTTATACCTATGGCTTGGTTCAATTTGAATTTGCCAAAAACCTGATTTCATATCAAATTTTGAGAATACAAAAGAGGAATGAAGTTTTTGGAGTAAATCTTTTTTGTTTGGAATGGGATACCGGATCCATTTTAACGCTTGGTTAAGGGGTTTGTAATTAATTACTAACCTAGGAGTACCTCGTTCTATCTCAGCAGGTTTGTTGACATAGAAAGCTGTACAACTCCAAGGGGATCTAGATTTGGAAATTAATCCTTTGGAAAGAAGATCTTGTATTTCTTTTCTACAAAATTGTTCTAGTTCTCCATTCATTTGGATTAGACTAGCTTTTGTACGAATATCTTTTTCATTGAAATTGGGCTCATAAGGAAGGTCAACGGCGTGTTGTTTCCTAATCCAAAAAGCATTTGGTAAGTCTGAGCAAACTTCATTTTCAAATTGGGTTTTAATTTTTGAAATTTGTTTTTGAAAAGATTCTGTTTTGAGTTGGTTCTCAATTTTTTGTAGTTGGAGGTTTTGTTTTAGAAACAAAATATTGTTTTGTTTACCTTTTATAAGTAAAGCTATTTCATTATTATAAGTAGAATTAGCTTTTATAATGTTGAGATTCCTTATTTTAGGTTTTTCGATAAAATCAAAATTTAATTTGACACTTTTTGTTTTGAAAGATATTCCATCATAAGTAACTTTATAGGGAGTAATCAAATTAATGAAAGGTGTCCCTAATATAAGAAAATGATGTATATCATTAACTAAAACAAAAGAGGTTTTGATATAAAATCTATCATTAAAAATACTTGCTTCTGTTTTGTCACGACCCAATTCCATTCTCTTTAACCGAAAATCACTGAAAATTTTTCGCGTTTTACTGTTACCTTACCCTGTCGTGAACTAAACTCACCACACACTGCTGGGCTGTGAGCCAATAATAAACACCACGTCTCATTCATTCTCAATAAATTAAAACGATGTCATACATGTGCATTTAATCGTGTACTTATACGAATACATGTTTTACTGACATCTACATCCCCCATAAGTACAACTCAAAAGAATACTGTGCTTTTACATTGTTTAGATACAAAAAGAATCACTATGTATATACCTCTTAGCGATGGAGATGCAGCGGAGTCCAAAATAATACGCCTCAGTCCTCACTGGGCTACTATGCACGCTCTGTAGGGGGAAAAATAGAGTGGGATGAGCAACCACACGCTCAGTAAGGCAATAATGCAAGCATGATAGATAACTACTCTATCTACATGCTGATAGTGTTATGCATAAATCGTTTATAGTAGGAGCATGAGGAATAAAACTATGCCATGTGGATATACATATATATCATGCATCAAATCATGTGCATTGGCATATAAAACATGGTAGAGACATCATGCATAAAACATCTCATGCTCAATCTCATTTAAATTCAAAAAAAAGGGCAATTCCTTTAGAAACCTCCTTTTTGAACCAACAACATAACACCACCAAATCAACTCACAACCACAGCCATTTCACAATTCACGAATGTGTATAAGTCTAGGCCACTATAACAAAAGTGCCTATGTGAACTATTACATCATAATTCATCCCAGACCACACGCATCCCGGTGTGCGGGGTATCATGCTGGCACGAAGATGGATTATCCCTCGCCAGACTTTCTCATCATATAACCATCATGCGGTACAGCGTACTCCATGTGATATACACGGTACAGCGTACTCCGCAACTCATATCGTGATCGGGGGTGCCATTCCTAGGTCTTATCTACCCCATACCAAGAGTTTTCCATATTCCGTGAAGGATAGCCTCCCTGCTGAACAGAGCCTCCCCGCCTAACAGAGCCTCCCTGCCTCCTCGGGCTTAAGGATGTTAGCTTAAGGATGTAGGGCTTAAGGGTCCTTTCCGTAAGAGAGCTTTCCCACCGAACAGAGCCTCCCCGCCTAACAGAGCCTCCCTGCCTCTTCGGGCTTAAGGATGTCAGCTTAAGGATGTAGGGCTTAAGGATCTTACCTTTACCATACCCATGTAGGAGAGCCTCCCTGCCTAACAGAGCCTCCCCGCCTCTTTGGGCTTAAGGATGTCAGCTTAAGGATCCCACCGTAAGAGAGCCTCCCCACCAAACAGAGCCTCCCCGCCTAACAGAGCCTCCCTGCCTCTTCGGGCTTAAGGATGTTAGCTTAAGGATGTAAGGCTTAAGGATCTTACCCACTTTCACAACCTTATACGTATCCCCTCTTGCAAACTTGTGCGAGCAAAGCTCTAGCACGACTCATGCATCATGCATCTTCTCATAAAGAGGCGCGTACGAGCATAGCTCTAGTACGGTTATACTCATAAGACAACCATTCACAATCCACGTACGAGCAGAAGCTCCAGTACGGTTTATAAATATCACTATAGTTTCCAAATCAAGGTGCGAGCTAGGCTCCAGCACGTTTCATACAAATGAAAACATAGAAATCCAGCGCGAGCGAGGCTCTAGCGCGATTTACGTCATACAAGTGTGATAGGCGGCTCATATACAATTCATCAATCCCGGCAATTCGGGTTTAGCACTCACAAATGCTTTTCCACAACAACCATACATTACTAGCCGTCCTATCTACGAGCTTGCTTAAAGCCAAGCAATTCGTTTTGGAAAAACATCAAAACATTAGATTTATGCAATTATTATCCTTACTATCCCATTTCATAAAATCCACTTCAAATCCAAAACCACGCATATACTCGTCATCATTCACGAATACCATCCATCATTTATTTGAGCAATTCATGCATTTCATACAACACCCAATATTCACCCAGTTCAAAATACGAGCAGCAATCTCTATATACTCATAAAATTCCCTTACCTGGAATCGCGATGCGTGATTCCACTTCCTTAAGCTGCTTACTCGTACGATTCGATTCGCCTTCAACGAACTCTCCAGGACTGCATAAAATCGTATCCCGCATTATATTCGACCCATATATTGCAACCCTTATGCTTGCTATAGTCAATTTAGTCTATAGCCTCTATTAAAGCTTATTTGGCCTCGTTTCATTACTTTATCCATAACTCGAGTCTATGGATTTTCTTAGGCCTATTAACTTATTCAAAATCGATATCAAATCGATGTAAAGCTCATAGCGTTCATATTCCATGAATCCCCTCACTATGGCATTTATTCATCACATAAATATCCATTTTCACATTTCTTCCAACCCACCATGTAATTCCATCTAACCATTAAAAATCATAACATTATCCCAATGACAACTTTAGCATGCCATATACCATAAGTTCATTCAATCCCACATATCCTCACATTATACCCATTTTAGATTTCTAGGTCACACCAATTTCACAACATTCCTAAGTAGTTTATCCATCAATACTTCTATCAATCAACTCCAAAATCAATTAAATAGCTAATGCATTTGGATTGAAGTGTTAGAATCTTACCAATATGATTTCTCTTCTTGCTCCAATTGGTAATGCCCTCAACTCCTTCAATTCCAAAAATGGGAAAATGCCCTCTCACTATGTTGTTCTCCTCTTTGATAGGAACAACTTTGCCTCTAATGATCTCTCTCCAAATCTCACTGAAAATGGCTGATTTTAGAGAGGGAAAGTTGGGTTTTTAGGGTTGAAATTGGGAGGTTCTGAGATTTCCAGATTTTTCAGCTCTCCTTATATAGAAATGACTTGAGGAGATCGATCTGGTCCAAGAGGAGATCGATCTGGTCCTTTAAAATCCCTCTTTTTCACGGCATTTTTAAGCCTGAGATCGATCTGTCGAAGCAATGAGATCGATCTGTTGAGGCATGAGATCGATCTGTCGAATCATGAGATCGATCTGGTCCCAAACAGAGAGCTAAGGAGATCGATCTGGCTGCTTGAGGATCGATCTTTTCACTTACAGAATGCTTGGCAGATCGATCTGGCTCCATTGGAGATCGATCTGCTCTATTCGTTCACCCAAATAAGAGCATTCTGGCTCTTCCAGATCGATCTCTCATCCTAGGAGATCGATCTGGACCTCATGTTTTCCAGATTTCCTGCAGTTTCATTGCTGCAACTCATACCAACACACCCTCAATCTATTGCCATGGCCATTTTCTCATCCATTCACCTCTATAGCTTGAAAATGGCATACATTCATACCTTATGCACATTGAAACTTGTGTGCATTCATTGTATATTCAAAGGTATGCAACATAAAACCAAATGGAAGCATAACTCCATTCCATTTTACCACACTACTCATTTTGAGTCTCAATCACATCCATCACTTGCTAGAACACATTTCTCCGTATTCATACTCAATGAAACTTGTATGTACGTTACAACTTATATTACACATACATACATTGAATCCATGGACTTACATCAATCATATTTTACATCATAAGTCCATTCATATTATTTGATCCAAGTACACACATTACCCTTATACATATACGGGGTCTTACATGTTTTTCCTTTGATATCCATTTTGGAATTGTTGGCAGAAGTAAGTTTTTCAGAAGTTGTTTGGTGAAAACATTTTGGTACTAAACCAGTTTTTATACAATTCAGATCTGCTCCCGTGTCAAATAAGACAACAATATTAATTTCAAAATCATTGGAGAAAACTAAAGTAATTTTGATAAAATATTTCCTAGAAGTAATTTCTTTTGAAACAAAGAGGAAATCTTCTGGGATGGTTTCAATGTTTTCTATTTTGTCCGTTTTAGAATCTTGGTCACTATGTTCAGTATCACTGGATTCGAGGTTTGTTTTGGCAAGAAGAGACTGAATGATTTAAAAATTGTGCTGCTGTTTTTCTTTGAGCTGTTTGACTTCTGTTTTGAGGATTTTGATATCTTTGTAGATATCGTTGATGGAAAGGGAAGATGGTTTTGAAGGTTTCTTCTTTTCTATGATGGTTTTGAGATCATAGAGATTTATCGAGGGACTTGGACGAGTAGTTTAATGATCAGGAATAGTTTCAAGAGATTTTTTGAGCTTTTGAAGAAAATCTTTCTGGATTTCAAGATCTTGAACATACTAGATGTCACAACCCTTTCTCAATCCATGACTTAACCAAAAACCACTACAAATTTTTCGCGTTTTTAACTTACCTTTCCTCTCTTAAATGGTTGGGCTGTGATTCGATGTCAGAGTCCTCGCTTACCACATTATCCATTATCATACATATATGTCAATATACTATTACTGACTGTAACTGCTTTTATTATACATGTAAGATTATATAAAATCTAATACAAATACATTCCCTATAATATATATCGTATACATCACTGTGCTGTTTCTATGTTTAGATACATAACTATACAAAATCTGTATACCTGGCGGTTGATAGGAACTAGCAGTGGACTCAGGAAATACTATCCCTCAATAGCTCTCGCTCTACTACTGATGCTCTGTAGAGAGAGGTAAAGAAAGGGGGTGAGTATACAATGCTCTCAGTAAGGAAATCAGGCAAGCAAGTAGATATCTACACTATCTACTTAAAATAATGCTATGCCTTGAAAACATTATTTCCTTTACTCACTTTAAAAGCATGTCTTTAAATATATATATATATATATGTATACTTGTACAGATTAAATCCCATGTACAGAAATCATGCTTTCTTTCTCAAATGTAGGCATTTAGTGCAAAACAATGCATCTTCATATAAATCATGCCTTTATGTAAATCATGACATGTGTATTTAAATCACAATAAATATGGCATTTAAATCATTCACAACACAAAATCAGAGTCCGACCCATCCCTTAGGTCTGTCCACAATTTAAATTAGTCAATCAATGTGATATATCATGTGAGACTCTGTGGTGAAATGCAAATAGTATCCTAGACTATGATCATATCCGACATGTGATCCTAAGCAATACAGTTCTCGGTGTGCGGGGCATCACTGTTGTAACGGGAGAGGGGTCAGTCCATCACAACCGTCAGCTATATCCTCCTCAACTCCACAACAGCACACGGTACAGTGTACTCCCATGCCACATGCACGGTACAAAGTACACTCGTGGACCCGACATCATAGTTGGGGTGCCTGCCATAGGTCTTAGCCCTCAAACCATGGAATATCATACCACATCTCTAATACCCTCATGCGGCTATCCTCTCACATAATGTGACACTCAGTCACACAAGGATGCAGGCATGGGTTTGTAACATGTATTATATATCACATACAGTGCGCGCCTTTGAGTACGACTCATAGTCGACACTCTGCTCAAACACTGTTTCACATCACAAACTCAACTCTAGTGCAAGTAAACCTCTAGCAACTAGGTCAATGCATAGTTCATGTATTAAATCAAGTACGAGCAATAGCTCCAGTACCATGCTATGCATAATATCATCAAATCAAGTAGAGCAATAGCTCCAGTACTATGTCATGTGTAAATCATGAAGGATCGAGTACGAGCAACAGTCCAGCACTCTGTCATGCATCTCATGTAAAACTCGAGTATGAGCTAATTGCTCTAGCACTCTATCATGCATGTCATGGAAATCTAGTGCGAATCAAAATCCAGCACTAATGTATGTGGAAAATATATGAAATCTAGTGCGAGCTGTGCTCCAGCACGATTCATTCTCACAAAATATAATAGGTGGCTCTTTAAAAAGGGATGATTTACAAAACATCAAAATCAGCACTATAAAGTGTGCTTAATTTACATCACCCTTAAAATCATTAGCTCATCTATTTATTCTCCTGCTAAATAGCAGTTAAACACTCAAAATAGTGGTTTCCATGCTTTTTTCAACTTTTCACAAAAGTTGACTTTTTGACTAACTAGGGGTAAAATCGTAATTTGCTACTATCGCGTTGCAATAATTATTATTCACTTTCTCTGACCCTCAGATTTTTTAAGTGAATGTAAAAGCAGACGAAAATACGTGCAGGTATCTCTAACTACTCACAAAAGTCCCTTACCTGCAATCACTCGAGAAATTTCACTTTCTCTGCGCTGCTCGTTTCAGCAGTCCGGTTTGCTTCTCCAATACTCTCTGGAGCTGCATATAACCATTTATCAGGTTAATTACACTTTCCCTACTGTATCTCACATTAAATACAGTCTATTTCCCTTATTTATGCCCGTTTACTCTAAATGGGCATAAATACTTTAATTGGGCCTTAATCCGTATTAAGCCCATTTTTCACATATTATTTCCCTTCATCAGAGTCTATCGACTCATTGGGCCTATCAATACCCATCGAGCTTTATTCCAAGCTCTTTGGATAGCCCGTATATCATTTACGACAGTTAATTTGAAATTCTGGATATAATATACTAAATTCGGAATTTAATCCGAAATGCGTAAAATAAATCTTAAATATGCAATAATCACATAAATTGTCGTAAATGAGCTTTACTTACCCGAGATCATGCGATGGTACGTAAATCGAAGTTCGATCGGGCTTCCGTTCGGAATTTATCGTCGGACTACACAATTTTGTATATTTAACTCCGGGTCAATTTTCGATTAAATATAATTTAAATAAATTTATCGAATGTCAAATCAGTCACTTTTGACCTTGTATCGACTTATCCGAAGTCCGGTGAAATCCCAAAAATTTTTCTTTTTCTTTTTCTTTCTTTTTTCTTCTTTTTCCCATTTTCTCCTTGGCTGACCGGTCTGGTCCGGTTCAGCGTAGAACCTTCTTCACTAAACCGCTGACCAGTTCAGGCTTCCTTTGGTTGTGCCGGCGTCTTCCGATCGGTTCCCGATGCATCACCACCGCCGTTCTGTGTGCCTCAACCTGGGTAACACTCGGCTGGGCTGAATCGGGATCAAACACCGCCGGTGGCCGTCGGATCTCATCTTTTCCTCCGCGGCTTCTCCTCTTCGATTCGCCTGTGTCCGACGTCGGTGGAGGGCGTGATCGATACCGATGGGGGCGAACGGACCTCCTCTTCCTTTTTCGACCGCTTGATTGGCCGGGGGGTCGTCGGATGCTCGCCGGTGACTCCTTCTTCCTCGGGTCGGCTTGAGTCGGTTTCCTCTCCATTTTTTCTCTCCCCCCGCGTTTTCCAATTTCCAGATTTCCCTCTTTTTTTCTTTTATTTATAATATATTTTTATTATTATTTTATTCTTAAAATAATAATAAAAATCTTAAAATATCCCAAAAATATCCTTAAAATATCTAAAAAACATATTAAATTCATTTAGTCCGTAAATGAATTTATCAGTCCGATTTTACCTTTTCGGTATATTTTTTCACTATTTTTGGGCTCCTTTTTTGAGGCAAAAATTTTGATAAATTCTAATAAATTTATATCTTGATCAATTGGGCTCGAAATTAAATATTTTTCTCGATTTTGATCAAGATTCTTCAATTTCATATTTTTAATGAAATTGTCTTATCGAAATTATATCGAATTTCAGTCATTTGATCGTTTTACCCCTGCACTTGTTCGGGAATCAACTTAACCCTTATCTCGCTGTTATGTAGCTTACATGCATTTTTAATTTCTCAAATTGTCGATTGCATGTTAGTAAATACTCTTCTTATGATTCATCTATGTAATAAAATGTTCAAACACATAGGAATCATAAGGAACAAGCTACATAAAATCCGGGTCTGACAATCCTCCCCCACGCAGAAAATTTGGTCCTCCAAATTAGAACCAAGTCAGTCATCAAATAGGTGAGGGTACTTCTCTCGCATCAGACTCTCTAGCTCGCAAGTAGGTTCCTCTGAAGTATGATGTTGCTAGAGAATGTTCACTAATCCAATGGCCTTCGATCTCAATACCTTTTCCTTCCTATCCAATATCCGAATCGGTCTCTCAACATATGACAAGTCCTCTCGGAGCTCCAAAGGCTCGTAACTAATCACATGTGTCAGATCCGGGTGATACTTCCGAAGCATCGATATGTGGAAGACGTTATGGACACCTGATAAGTCCGGTGGCAATGCCAACCTATAAGCCTTATCTCCCACTCGATCAAGTATCTCAAAGGGTCCAATATAGCGAGGATTTAGTTTCCCTCTCTTCCCAAATCTCGCTATGCCCTTGGAAGGAGAAACTCTCAAAAACACGGACTCACCAACTGCAAACTCTAATGGCCTACGTCTCCTGTCAGCATAATTCTTCTATCTGCTCTGAGCTGTCCTCAGTCTATCTACTATCAAGTGGACGTCCTCAGATGCTTGCGTAACCATGTCAGGAGTGAAAATCTTACGGTCACCCACTTCTTCCCATCCAATAGGGGAACGACATCTACGGCCATATAAAGCCTCTTACAGTGCCATCCCGATACTCGAATGATAACTGTTGTTGTAGGCGAACTCGACTAGTGACAAGTGGTCATCCCAAGAGCCTCTAAAATCTAGCACACATGCTCTCAACATATCCTCCAGAGTCTGTATAGTCCTCTCTGACTGACCATCTATCTGAGGATGGAAAGCGGTGCTCAAACTCAGCTGGGTTCCTATGGCTTCCTGAAAATGTCCCCAAAAGTGGGAAGTGAAGCGAGAATCCCTATCAGAGACTATGCTTACTAGTACACCGTGTAACCTCACTACCTCGTGTACATACAGTTTTGCTAATGAACTCAGAGTATCGGTCGCTCTCATAGCTAGGAAGTGGGCTGACTTTTTCAGTCTGTCGACGATCACCCATATAGCATCATGATTCCTGCGGGTTCTCGGTAAACCCATCACGAAATCCATGGTGATATGCTCCCATTTCCATGTCGGTATAGGTAGAGGCTGCAACAACCCTGCAGGTTTTTTATGCTCTACCTTCACCTACTGACATACGAGACACTTTGTCACAAAGTCTGCTACATCTCTCTTCATACCCCACCACCAGTATACCTTCTGGAGGTTCTGATACATCTTGTTACTCCCCGGATGTAACGTATACCTCGACGAATGAGCTTCCACCAATATCAATCTCCTGAGTCCTGGATCCTCGGGAACACACAATCTGCCTCTGAACCTCAGTAGTCCATCAGAACTCAACTCAAAGTCAGTCACGGTGCCCTTCTGCATTTGACTACTCACATCCATATAAAATGGATCAGTCTGCTGAGCCACTCTGATCTTGTCCAACAGATTTGGCTCCAAGCGTAGACTAGCTATCACATAGCCTGTATCCATGTCAGAAGGCACGACTTCCAAACTGAGGCTAGCAAACTGCTCTAGCAAATCATGCTCCCTAACCATCATGTACGATACCACCCCTAGGCTCTTCCTACTCAAGGCATCAGCTACAACATTAGCCTTACCCGGATGATAAAGTATTTCACAATCGTAATCCTTCAAAAGCTCTAGCCATCTTCTCTGTCTCATGTTTAGCTCTTTCTGTGAGAACAGATACTTGAGGCTCTTGTGGTCGATAAATATTTGGAACTTCTCGCTATACAAGTAGTGGCGTTATACCTTCAACGCAAACACTACTGCTGCTAGCTCCAAATCGTGGGTCGGATAGTTTTTCTCATGATGCTTCAGTTGTTTCGATCCATAAGTAACTACCTTCCCATCCTGTATCAATACACAGCCCAGTCCCTGATGCAAAGCATCGGTATACACTGCAAATCCTCCTGAGCTGGTAGGGATAGTGAGAATTGGAGCGATGGTCAATCGACGCTTCAACTCCTTAAAACTCTTCTCACAATCCTCTTTCCATATGAACGGTACACTCTTTCGAGTAAGACATGTCAACAGAGCAGCCAACTTCAAAAATCCCTCAATGAATCTCTGATAGTATCTAGCTAAACCCAGAAAACTCCTGATCTTGGTAACTGTTCTCGACTGTTCCCACTGAACTACAGCCTCTATCTTAGATGGATCAACTGATACACCGTCTCTTGATACAACATGTCCCAAAAAATGAGATCTGTGACAACCAAAAGTCACACTTACTGAGCTTAGCATATAACTCATGCTCTTGTAGAGTCTGCAACACGATCTTGAGGTGCTCCTCATGCTCCTCCTTGGATCTCGAATATATCAATATGTCATCGATAAAGACGATAACAAATTGGTCCAAATATGGCTTGAACACATTGTTCATCAAAGCCATGGAAGCAGCTGGAGCATTCGTCAATCCGAACGGCATGACCAAGAACTCATAATGGCCATATCGGGTACGAAATGTTGTCTTAGGTACATCTCTACTCCGAACTTTTAGCTGATGATACCCAGACCTCAGGTCAATCTTGGAAAAGACTTGTGCTCTCTGAAGCTGATCTAACAAGTCATCAATGTGTGGCAGGGGGTATCTATTCTTGATGGTGGCCTTATTTAACAATTGATAATCTATGCACAATCGGAGGCTCCCATCCTTCTTTCTCACAAATAGAACTGGTGCTCCCCAAGGTGAAACACTCGGTCGAACAAAACCCCTATCCAACAGCTCTGTAACTGTCTCTTGAGCTCCTTCAGCTCAACTAAGGCCATGCGATATGGTGGTCTCGAAATAGGCTCCGTACCAGGAACCAAATCTATACAGAACTCCATCTCTCTGTCTGGTGGTAACCCTGGCAATTCATCCGAAAAAACATCAGGGTACTAACTGACCACAGTAATATCTGACAACTCCAGATGTGCCTTATCCATATCTACCACGTACACAATGAAACCTTGATATGATGAAGGTTTTCTTAATCAGTAATCATGTAATAATCATAACTACTCCTTTCATTTATTTTTATTAAACTTTACAACATATCTAGTAGGGTTAGGAAACATAACTGTCTTAGCATAACAATCTAAAACAGCATGGTTTGCAGATAGCCAATCCATTCCTAATATTATATCAAAGTCACTCATACTTAGTAATATTAGATTAGCTGTCATCTCCTTATCCCCTACTCTCAACTTGCAGTCATTAAATACATATTCTACAACTTGACTACTATTCATAGGCGTACTAATCAACATCATCATACATAATGGTGTACGCTCTACATGTCTTGGTAATTTACATGCAAATGAAGGAGATACAAAAGAATGCGTGGCACCAGGATCAATTAAAACATATGCTTCAATATCATAAATCAGGATGTTATCTCAAATCACATCCGATGAAGCATCAGCTGTCCCCTGGTCCAAAGCATGTACTCGCCCTCGACCCATCACCTGTTTCCCCTTCTCTTCTGCCGTCACTCTACGTACCAGCTGGAGTTCTATCAGGCTCCCTGCCTCTCAGTGGTACAGTCACAAATGTCTCTGGGCAATCTCTAGCCATATTCCCTTGTTTCCCTCATCGGAAACATACAATAGGAGTCAGCGAACACGGTCTACTTCCATATTGTTTACCGCATCTTCTGCACTGATCAACAACATGTCTCTATCCTCCTATGACAATGCCCTTTGCTAGGGCTACAGTCGGATAAGTAGGAGGTCTAGCATATCTCTCTAGTGCCTCCTCCACCCGTGATCTCTTATCGAAGAATTTCTTCCCTCTTCGATAATTGAAATCTCTAGACGGCCTCTTCTTCTATATATCTCGGCTACGACTAAACTTCCTGAACTCGAAAGCATTCCTCTCGAATCTTGCTCACATAGTTACGCCCTGTGCACTGTTTCCTCATAGGTTGCTATGTCTAATGGAACCAACCTGGATCGTAGGACCGGTCTCAACCCGTTGATAAACCTGTGGACCTTCCTGGCCTCACTATACATGGTATCGGGGTCATATCTCCCTAGGGATAGGAATCGAGTCTCATACTCGTCCATAGATAAACTCCCCTGGTTCAATCCCAAAAACTCTGCCTGTAGTTTTCGTTGTGCGGTATCGAGAATAAACTGCCTCCTAAAGGCCTCCCGAAATATCTTCCAACTAATGTTTGTGTGTCGGGCTCTCAATATAGGTCTGGTGGACTTCCACCAATGCTCTGCAGCTCCGTTCAGTAGGAACGCAGCAAATGTGACCATCTCCGAGGTCGTACACTCGAAGAATCCATAAAGCTTCTCCATCTCCGTTAACCACTCCTCAGCAGCTACAGGGTCCTTGACCCCACTAAAAGTTGGAGGTCTAAACTTCTGGAATTCTCGCAACCGATGTAGATCACATCCGTACCCTAATCCAATACCACCCAAAATTGATGGAGGTGTTGGAGTATCTACTGTCCTCGGTGCATAAGTCGTCTGTGTAGGAGTGTCAAGGGCAACTGCCTCTCCTGTCGCAGCTCCTGCCTCCTATCCTTGCCTACCTGGCATCGTCTGTGCCAACATCTCGACAATTGTCTCAAGACTACGCTCTAATCTCGTAAAGCACGTCTCAGCACACTCGAGTGCCTCAGTAGCACCTGGAGTCTCAGGCATAGGTAATGGTTCGGCAGCAGCTCGTCCCTCGGGTCTATCTCCCCGGCCTCGAGCCCTACCTCTCATACTCCTACCACTACGCGTATTTGCCATATAGGCAAAGTTCCTGCATTCATAATCATAAATTAGTCCATCTCCTATCTGGTATACACAGTTATATCTAAACACAACACAATACTATGGGGATGTACACTTTCCTATTTTTCTAACACCGACTCACATCAGACCAACCTCTGCTCTGATACCATTCTATGAGGACCCTTTCTCAATCCATGACTTAACCAAAAACCACTACAATTTTTTTGCATTTTTAACTTACCTTTTCTCTCTTAAATGGTTGGGCTGTGATTCGATGTCAGAGTCCTCGCTTACCACATTATCCATTATCATACATACATGTCAATATACTATTCTGACTGTAACTGCTTTTATTATACATGTAAGATTATATAAAATCTAATACAAATACATTCCCCATAATATATATCGTATACATCACTGTGCTATTTCTATGTTTAGATACATAATCGTACAAAATCTGTATACCTGGCGGTCGATAGGAACTAGCAGTGGACTCAAGAAATACTATCCCTCAATAGCTCTCGCTCTACTGCTGATGCTCTATAGAGAGATGTAAAGAAAGGGGGTGAGCATACAACGCGCTCAGTAAGGAAATCAGGCAAGCAAGTAGACATCTACACTATCTACTTAAAATAATGCTATGCCTTGAAAATATTATTTCCTTTACTCACTTTAAAAGCATGTCTTTAAATATATATATGTATACTTGTACAGATTAAATCCCATGTACAGAAATCATGCTTTCTTTCTCAAATGTAAGCATGTAGTGCAAAACAATGCATCTTTATATAAATCATGCTTTATGTAAATTATGCCATGTATATTTAAATCATAATAAATATGGCATTTAAATCATTCACAACACAAAATCGGAGTCCGACCCATCCCTCAGGTCTGTCCGCAATTTAAATCAGTCAATCAATGTGATATATCATGTGAGACTCTGTGGTGAAATGTAAATAGTATCCTGGACTATGATCATATCCGACATGTGATCCCAAGCAACACAGATCTCGATGTGTGGGGCATCATTGCTGCAACGGGAGAGAGGTCAGTCCATCACAACCGTCATCTATATCTTCCTCAACTCCACAACAACACACGGTACAGTGTACTCCCATGCCACATTTATGGTACAAAGTACACCCATGAACCCTACATCATAGTCGGGTTGCCTGCCATAGGTCTTAGCCCTCAAACCATGGAATATCATACCACATCTCTAATACCCTCATGCGGTTATCCTCTCACATAATGTGACACTCAGTCACACAAGGATGCGGGCATGGGTTTGTAACATGTATTATATATCACATACAGTGCGCGCCTTTGAGTGTGACTCACAGTCGACACTCCGCTCAAACACTGTTTCACATCACAAACTCAACTCTAGTGCGAGTAAACCTTTAGCAACTAGGTCAATGCATAGTTCATGTATTAAATCAAGTACGAACAATAGCTCCAGTACCATGCTATGCATAATATCATCAAATCAAGTACGAGCAATAGCTCCAATACTATGTCATATATAAATCATGAAGAATTGAGTACGAGTAATGCTCCAGCACTCTGTCATGCATCTTATGTAAAACTCGAGTACGAACTAATCGCTCTAGCACTCTATCATGCATGTCATGGAAATCTAGTGCGAATCAAAATCCAGCACTAATGTATGTGAAAAATATATGAAATCCAGTGCGAGCTGTGGTCCACCACGATTCGTTCTCACAAAATATAATAGATGGCTCTTTAAAACGGGATGATTTACAAAACATCAAAATCAGCACTATAAAGTGTGCTTAATTCACATCAACCTTAAAATCATTAGACCGTCTATTTATTCTCCTGCTAAACAGCAGTTAAACACTTAAAATAGTGGTTTCCATGCTTTTTACAACTTTTCACAAAAGTTAACTTTTTGACTAACTAGGGGCAAAATCATAATTTGCCACTATCGGGTTGCAATAATTATTATTCACTTTCTCTGACCCTCAGAGTTTTTAAGTGAATGTAAAAGCAGACGAAAATACGTGCAGGTATCTCTAACTACTCACAAAAGTCCCTTACCTGCAATCACTCGAAAAATTTCACTTTCTCTGCGCTGCTCGTTTCAGCAGTCTAGTTTGCTTCTCCAATACTCTCTGGAGCTGCATATAACCATTTATCAGGTTAATTACACTTTTTCCACTGTATCTCACATTAAATACAGTATATTTCCCTTATTTGTGCCCGTTTATTCTAAATGGGCATAAATACTTTAATTGGGCCTTAATCCGTATTAAGCTATTTTCCACGTATTATTTCCTTTCATCAAAGTCTATCGACTCATTGGGCCTATCAATACCCATTGGGCTTTATTCCAAGCTCTTTGGATAGCCCGTATATCATTTACGATAGTTAATTCAAAATTCTGGATATAATTTACTAAATGCGAAATCTAATCCGAAATGCGTAAAATATATCTTAAATACGCAATAATCACATAAATTGTCATAAATGAGCTTTACTTACCTGAGATCATGCGATGGTACGCAAATCGAAGTTCGATCGAACTTCCGTTCGGAATTTATCGTCGAACTGCACAATTTTGTATATTTAACTCTGGGTCAATTTTTGATTAAATATAATTTAAATAAATTTATCGAAAGTCAAATCAGTCACTTTTGACCTCGTATCGAATTACCCGAAGTCCGGTGAAATCTCAAAAAATTTTCCTTTCCTTTTTCTTTCTTTTTTCTTCTTTTTCCCATTTTTTCCTTGGCTGAACCGGTCCGGTCCGGTTCAGCCAAGGAACCTTCTTCACTGAACCGCCGATCGGTCCAAGCTTCCTTTGGTCGTGCCGGCGTCTTTTGACCGGTTTCGACGCATCACCACCGCCGTTCTGTGCTCCTCAACCTGGGTAACACTCGGCTGGGCTGAATGGGGACCAAGCACCGTCGGTGGCCGTCGGATCTCATCTTTTCCTTCGCGGCTTCTCCTCTTCGATTCACCTGTGTCCGGCGTCGGTGGAGGGCATGACCGATACCGATGGGGGCGTACGGACCTCCTCTTCTTTTTTCGACCGCTTGACTGGCCGGGGGGTCGTCGAATGCTCGTCGGTGACTCCTTCTTCTTTGGGTCGACTTGCGTCGGTTTCCTCTCCATTTTTTCTCTCTCCCCGCATTTTCCAATTTCCATATTTCCCTTTTTTTTCTTTTATTCATAATATATTTTTATTATTATTTTATTCTTAAAATAATAATAAAACTCCTAAAATATCCCAAAAATATCCTAAAAATATCTAAAAAATCATATTAAATTCATTTAGTCCGTAAATGAATTTATCAGTCCGATTTTACCTTTTCGATATATTTTTTCACTATTTTTGGGCTCATTTTTCGAGGTGAAAATTCTGATAAATTCTAATAAATTTATATCTTGATCAATTGGGCTCGAAATTAAAAATTTTCCTCGATTTTGATCAAGATTCTTCAATTTCATATTTTTAATCAAATTGTCTTATCAAAATTATATCGAATTTCAGTCATTTGATCGTTTTACCCCTTCACTCGTTCGGGAATCAACTTAACCCTTATCTTGCTGTTATGCAGCTTACATGCATTTTTAATTTCTCAAATTGTCGATTACATGTTAGTAAATACTCTTCTTATGATTCAACTATGTAATAAAGTGTTCATACACATAGGAATCAGAAGGAACAAGCTACATAAAATCTGGGTCTGACACTGGACCATGTCATGAAGAAGACTTTACTCTTTTGAAAGCATATTGAGTGTTTTTAATTCGATAAAAGAATCGGATTGAGAGGCTATTTCATCAATTTGAAGATCAGAAGTTTCGTCTGAGCTTATTTATGAATCAGAAGATTCTTGGATGAAAAGAACCTGGATTTTTTCAAGAGTATCTTGATCGATTTGAAGTTGTTGGACTTTTTTGGATATGTGACAATATTTAGAAATGTGGCCTCTTTTACCGCACTTAAAACATTTGATATCCTGATTTTCAGAATTGGGCCAAGAAGATTTTGGGCATTTTTTGGGTTTGTAGACCGATTTTTCTTCAGGGGTTTGTTTCCAAAAAGGTTTTTTATAACTGTGCCTAAAAGAGTTTTTGGGCTTTATGAATTTGGGTTTTTCTGATCTTTTGCTACATTGGCCATGACAAGGTTTTTCGTGGTTAAAGTAATCAAATTGTTTACAGAAAGAACCTAATTCTATTTTGGATTGCCTAAACTCTTTTTTCAGGCGTTTTCTGAGTTTGAGGTCTTGGCAAATTAATTAGCCTTGGTTTTGGGTAAAGCTGATTAGCTCTCCATAAGTAAGTTGGTCATATAGGATTACATGGGTTCCCATGGTTTCTCAAATTTTGGTTCTGACCTTTTCTTCTAAGAGAGTTGGAAGACCTGCAAGGAATTTTCTTTCCAGAAAGGTTGGTTTGAGTCATCTCGAAGCATAACCATAGTGAGGAAAGTGGATTTGTACCATTGGAATTCACTGAGATTTCTACACTTAAGATTTGATAATAAATCGACATTTTTATCTTTAAGATGTGTGGGATCTCCTATAAAATGTTTGATAACAGAGAATATAAGAGTCGATACCGTATCTTGGATAGGGGTTCCTAGGTGGTCTAAGATTGGTTCATCTTCATCACCGGTTTGGATTGCATTTAAGATTTCTAATTGATCTGAAGGTTTTAGATGGTAGTCCCACCATCCTTTGAGTTGACCTGAAAATCCTGCTATAAGAAGTTTAGCAATAATTTTATCAGTGATATTTTGCTGGGTTTTATACGCATTTGACGCCATTGTCATTTGCTGTGCTAGATTGAGGATTTGGTATTCGGACATTCCATCTATATTCCATTCATAGATAGAGGACGCGTTATACCTTGGTTGAACTATCATACTTGGTTGATTTTCGAGTTCAATTTCTGGGTACCTTGGCTAAATTGCAAGAGGTTTTGGATTATACCAATGGACTTTATTGAGTTATGGAGATGAGGACTGGTCATCAATAGAAGAGGTTTGGCTAGATGTTTGGCTAGATTTTTGTAAAACAAAGACACTTTGTTGAGTTTCTTCAGCTTGCTTTGATGCTTGGCTAGAAGAAGAGATAACCAAAGAGCCTAATTTTTGTTAGATGGCTTGAAGGAATTCAAGTTTGTTTGAAGAGACTTCAGTTTTTGCAGAGTTTGAGATCTGGAAAGGTTTGAACACAGGGTTAGTTTTCTGGTGTTCTATGGAAGGTTTTGAAATAATGGTTTTGGTGACCATCGTGTCTGGAGTTTTTGTCTGGTCTAGACGAGAGAGCTGTTTGCTAATGGTCTAAAGAGAAACATTAGTAAAATTGTTTTGTAAAACAATATTTTTTATGTTAATGGAGTCAGATTCCTATGGAGTTTTAACTGGACAGGCGTCTACCTTTTGGTCTGCATGAGAGAAAGAGATATTCCTAAATGGAGGATGATCTGATTCTACAGTTCCAGAGGCAGTTTCCCAAATAGGAGCTTGTTTTTTTCTAAGGGTTACTGGATTGAGTGATCTGACAGGATAAAAAATACTATTTTTATCGGCATATATTTCAAACCAATCGAACAATAAAATGTGAATTTTGTTATGTAAAACAAAATCATAATAATCATTTTGGATTTCTTTTCTTAAAGAAATGAAGTTTTTGAAAAACCATAGTCTTTTTTCAACATTCTCTGCAGAATAAAAATCATTATGCAGATAAGTTTTGTCAAGGACAAATTCTTTTTCCAGAACATTTAGCTCGTTTGCCATATTTTCTGTTATGACCGAAGCTGGAGGAGACTCTGGAGGAGACTGGTTTTGTGTTTGTTGATACACAGGGTGGGGAATATTTTTTGAAAAATCAATGTTTTCTAGAGTAGTAGATGGTAAATCTTAAGTAGAGTACCTAGGTTTAAAAGGGAGATTAATGACTAGAGGAAGATTTGGATGTAAATTCGGAATCTGTTTAGTAAATGGGAGATTTATGATAGATGGAAGTTTTTGGTTTCTTGCTAAATCTACTGATTCTGAAGAAGACACGTAAAAAAACCTAAAACTTGAAGCTCTGTTAAAACTGATTTTTACTTTATCCTCACGGAATTGGGTAATGTTTTTTATGGCAATATTTGGTTCTGGAGAAGGAATGAGATCTTCTTCCGGTTGGACCACTCCATCAAGGATCCAATCATCAGGAAGTTGGATGTCTCTCCATTGGATGGGTTTTGGAATGACAACATGAGATTTGGATAGATCCGTTTGTACAAGGAGTGTTTGACCCTTTTCGCTTTGAAATTTATGTTTTGTGTTAAAAGCAATCATCATAGCTTTGTAATGAACTCTAAAGATCAAGGCTACTGGAATTGACCCTTCTAACATATGATAATTGTTAGTTTTAATCTGGAGGATCAAAGATTTCAGAATGTTTTTGTCTTAAAGAGACAGTGAAATTTAGATAGCAATCAAAAGAGACTGGTCCTTTACAAAGACTTAACTCAATAGTTCCTAAAAGAGAGTCATGAAAATTTTTGAATCTTGCATCCCTAAGAGCTACTGAGATTGAAGTGTTTAGTTCTTCCTTGGTTAAAGGTTTAAGATCGATTTGGACAAGTCCTATATGGATATTTCTATACCTTTTTTTGGAATGCTTTTCTAAGGATTCTTGAGAAAGTAAAGATGGTTTCAAAAGGTTTTGAGAGTTGGATATCTTTGTCATGGGTCCTGATTGCATAATCGAAAAATAGGTTTAACCTATGGGTTTTATAGATTTGGTCTCTATGGACTTTTGGAATTTCCCAATCATCTATTTTTGAAGATATGTTTTCAAAATTAATTGTTTCATCACTATTCACCAGATCGGACTGGGTTTTGCTAGTAGCAGATGAAGATGAAGAAGTATTTCTTCTGAGTAAATACTCCATTTTAAAAGATAAATTTGGTCTTCCTGTTGATATCAAACAATAGGAGTATTGGCCATATACTCGTGATCCCACTACTACACAGATCCTGTGTGCAGGGTCTCACCACTATCGGGAACTGTCCCGGGAGGTGGGTCAGTCCATCCTGTCAGTCTTATCCGATATCTCGCATCCAAAGATATCACTCTAATCCAAAGATGCCACTAATCAATCCCAGCACTGTACAACGTACTTCATGCTACTTGCACATTACAACGTACTCCGTGAACCCATATCTCATGTCCACAATCGTGCCTATCTCAAAATGCATGTACGAGCATATTTAATCGGTGTGGCACATAGTCTACCCGACGCTCCAAGCACGGCTCATCGCATGTCTCATAAAATCAGTGTGAGCGATGCTCCAGCACTCTCATAAAACCAAGGAAAATCTCGTGCGAACAAAGCTCTAGCATGCGTTTCATAAAATCTAATAAGATCTAGTATGAGCTAAGCTCCAACACTCTGTCAAAATCATGCAAAACTAGTGCAAGCTAGGCTCCAATACTGTGTCATAAAAATCAAGTGAAAATTTGGTGGGAGTTAGACTCCAGCACCTTGTCATGAAAATCATATGAAAATCTGGTGCGAGTTAGACTCCAGCACCTTGTCACGAAAATCATATGAAAATCTGGTGCGAGTTAGACTCCAGCACCTATGCTTGTAAAACTCTAGTGCGAGCCCTTGCTCCAGCACTAATGCATGCATCACACAAATCAAAACTCGTGCGAGCTGAGCTCTAGCACGTCACACTTTCATAAAATCACGTAGGTGACTCTGTTATCTCAAAACAATTTTCACAAGAAATCACATTGTTGAAAATATGTAATGTTGTGCATTTTTATTTAAAACTTAGCTAGTCTACTCATGCACGTGTCAAAACACCTCAAAAACAAACAGGAACCTCTTGTTTTTGCTTCTCCTAACTTTTTCTAAATTTAGAAATTTTACCCTTCACAAGAGTATTTTGGTCATTTGCCCATCTGGGGCACTAAAATTCTTATTTTAAATCTAGACCCTTCAGACAATTTTAGGGAATGTTAATGATGTCGAAATTGCGTAAAGTTACCTCTAGCAGTCCGTAAAATTCCCTTACCTGGAATCATGAGCAAGCTTATCCCATCTCGACAAAACCAGGATTCTCAGTCCAAATTCGCTCCAGATCAAGTCTACAGAGTTGCATATAATCATGTATTTGGGTCAATTCTAATATATTTATAAGTATTTAACTCTTACTGATCGAATCTAAAGCACTGGGCCCATTTTACTTTATTGGGCCCGATTTTACTTTAATGGGCTTCACCCATTTCCAGCCCATTTCCACTTATTAAATCCCTTCTTCGGGTCTATTGGGCTCACAATACCCATTGGGCTTCGTTCCAAACTCTTTGGATAGCCCGTATATCATTTACGACAATTAATTCAAAATTTCGAATATAATTTATTTGATGCAGAATTTAATCCGTAAAATCCGTAAAAAAATCTCAACTCTGCATTAAGGACTCAAATTGTCATAATTAAAGTGTACTTACCCAATAATATGCGGGGTACGAAAATTGGAGCTCAATCGGCTCTCGTTCGAGCTCTGTCGTCGAGCTGCGCCATTAGATTAATTCGGATTAATTTCCATTAAACAAAATATTAAATTTCTTTCCGAAATTTACCTATCAGACCTGTATTTTATGTAGCCTGTTCCTTATGATTTCTATGTGTATGAATACTCTATTATTATAGTTGAATCATAAGAAGAGTATTTACTAGATTTAAAGAGTATGTAAAATGATTTAACACGCATATGCTACATAAAAGCCTAATGTGAGCTATAAGAGGCACAGGCTAAACCGAGTGTATCTGAATCATTCTGACTGAAAATAACAACTTAAAATGAGAAAATATAGAAAGCTTATGAAGGAAAGTCAGTTTGATTTAGTTCCGAACACAAAGAACGAGAGTAAAAGCTAAAAAGGGTAAAATGGACCTTTTTAGCGAGTTAAAGTATTTAAGGTGTTTCGGGTGTATTTATCTACCGAAAATGGTTAAAACGTAAAGATGAGAGTGTAAGACATAAGATATGACACTTTCAAAATTTTGAGAAAAAGTCAACTTGATCATGATTAAGGAAAAAGTCAACTATAGTTAAGAAAAGTGGACTTTTACCATGGTTGACTAACCATGGTTAAAAATTAACCTAAGTATGGAGAAAAAATTGGAAAAAAATATTCTTGGTCAGAATACAAGATAATCATGCCTGAAAGTAAGGAAAATTTATTCGAAAGGATTTTAGATTTAATTTAATGGTTAAAAACGTAATGGGCCTAAAGTGAAGATTTTAAAGCCCATTAAGGTATACTAAACGTAGATCGAAATTCTTAGGTCCCTTAGACCGAATTGTTTGACCGATTGATAGGCCAAATATTAAGACAATAAAAGGCCGAGGTATAGTAAAAATTTCAGCTCCAAAAGCCCATTAAGAAAGCCCAAATCGAGAGGCCCAATTGTAAAGCCCATTAGGTAAATATCTAACCATAGTTAAAGCTAACTATGACTCATTAGATGACTCATTAGGTGACTCATAACTAAACCATAGGAAGTCAATTTTAATGGCTGAAAAGTAAGGCTTAATGGCTAAGTAAGTGGCTTATAAAATCAGCCACACCATTGTCATCTTCACCATACCATTCTCGGCTACACAAGGAAACCATTGAAATACATTTATCCGAGCTTTCTCTCACTAAAAATCCCTAGGATTTAGGCATATTTGGAACTTGCATTCTTCATCAAAGTTGCTCCAAATTGAGAGGAGAGTAACATATGTTGGAATTGGCTATCAAGAAGCCATAGTGTGCAAACCGTGAGGCTCCAAAGTTTTGGCCAAGTGTGAACACAAATACTAGGTATATTTTCAAGCTTTCAAATTCATATATGTTAATGTATGAATGATTTTAAGTATATTGGTATATGTTTTAAGCATTGAAACATATGAAATCACTATGATCATGGTTAGGCTGTGAGTGAGTAGTGAAATATTGATGAATGCCCATATGATATTAAAGCATAAATGAGTTAATGTACATGTGTTAATGATTATGGTATAGTTAGAATTTATCAATTTGATTAATTAATACATGTATTAAGTTGGCAATCAAGGAGTTTGATAAAATGCCTAAATGAACTATGTGATGCTTAAGAACATTTCCAACCAAGTGTTTGTGAAAATGCCTAAGTGAATTGGCTAAGGAAATGGACATGGACGGCATGCCATGGTGTGACCGACGACATGGAGTGCTCTCGGCCAAGGCATGTGGTCGAGAGGTCCAATGGGCCAAGCCCAATTATTTTAGGCCGAATGTGATGAAATGGGTCTAGGACAAGTCCAATAAGAGTTGGTGGGCCCCACAAGCCCAATAGGCCCAACAAAAATGAATAGTAAAATAGAAATGGGCTTAAGGCATAGTTAGGCCCATTAAGGTTTATTAAAGCCCATTAAGGGAAATAGACTGTATTTAATGTGAAATACAGTAGGAAAAATATAATTAACCTGATAAATGGTTATATGCATCTCTAGAGATTATTGAAGCAGCAAATCGGACTGCTAGATCGAGCAACGTTGAGAAAGTAAAATTTCTCGAATGATTTTAGGTAAGGGACTTTTGTGAGTAGTTAGAGATACCTGCACATATTTTCATTTGCTTTTGCATTCACTTAAAAACTTTGAGGGTCAGAGAAAGTGAATAATAAATATTGTGACCTGATAGTGGCAAATTACAATTTTACCCTTAGTTAGGAAAAAAGTCAACTTTTGTGAAAAGTTGTAAAAAGAATGGAAACTATCATTTTGAGTGTTTTACTGCTGTTTAGCAGAAGAATAAATAGATGGACTAATGATTTTAAGGTTGATATGAATTAAGCATACTTTATAGTGCTGATTTTGATGTTTTGAAAATCATCCATTTTTAAAGAGCCATCTATCGAATTATGTGAGAATAAATCGTGCTAGAGCACAGCTCGCACTTGATTTCATATATTTTCCACATATATTAGTGCTGGATTGTGATTCGCACTAGATTTCCATGACATGCATGATAGAGTGCTGGAGTTATTACTCGTACTCAGTTTTATGTGATTTATGCATGATAGAGTGCTGGAGCGATTAGTTCTACTCAAATTTTACATGAGATACATGACATAGTACTTGAGCTATTGCTCGTACTTGATTTGATGAGTTTTATGTATAGTATGGTACTGGAGCTATTGCTCGTACTTGATTTGATGAGTTTTATGCATAGCATGGTACTGGAGCTATTGCTCGTACTTGATTTGAAACATGAACTATGCATTAACCTAGTTGCTAGAGGTTTACTCGCACTAGAGTTGAGTTTGTGATGTAAAACAGTGTTTGAGCGGAGTGTCGACTGTGAGTCGCGCTCAAAGGCGCGTACTGTAATTTATGTGATTTATAATACATGTTGAAAACCATACTTGATTTTCTCGTGTAGACTGAGTGTCACACTATGAGAGGTTCGCATGTGGATTTAGAGACGTGGTATGATATTCCATGGTTTGAGGGCTAAGACCTATGGCAGGCACCCCGACTGTGATGTAGGGTCCAGGGAGTACGTTGTACCGTGCGAGTGGCATGGAGTACATTGTACCGTGTGGTGTAATGGAGTTGAGGAGGATATAGCTGGCAGTTGTGATGGATTGACCCCCCTCCTGTTGCAGCAGTGATGCCCCGCACACTGGGATTCTGTGTAGCCTGGGATCACCATTATAGGATGTGGCCATAGTCCAGGATATTATTGCATTTTACTACAAAGTCTCACATGATATATCACCTGATTGATTGATTTATTTACGGATAGACATGAGGAATGGGTCGAAATTCGATTGTTGTGATGTGAATAATTTAAATACCATATTTAATGTGATTTAAATATACATGGCATGATTTATCTAAAGGCATTGTGATATTATAAAGATGCATTATTTTACACTACATACCTACATTTGTGAAAACAACATGATTTCTATACATGGGATTTAATCTATACAAGTATATATATATATATATATATATATATGTAACGACATGCTTTTAAAGTGAGTGAAGGAAATGATTTTTTTGAGGCATAGCATTATTTTGATTAGATAGTGTAGATGTCTACTTGCTTGCCTGATTTCCTTACTGAGCGTGTTGTATGCTCACCCCCTTTCTTTTACATCTCTCTACAGAGCATCAGCAGTAGAGCAAGTGTGTTTTGAGGGATAGTATTCCTGTTGTCCACTGCTATTTTCTATCGATCGACGGGTATACATATTTTGTACGGTTATGTATCTAAACATAGAAACAGCACAGTGATGTATATGATATATATTATGGGGAATGTATTTGTATTAGTTTTATACGAATCTCACATGTATTATAAAAGAAGTTACAGACATGTATATATGATAATGGATGATATGGTATGCAAGGAAGCTAACATCGAATCACAGCGCAACCATTGATGATGAGAAAGGTAAGTTCAAATGCGAAAAATTTGTAGTGGTTTTGGTTAAGTCACAGAAATGAAGTCGTGACATTACCCGTAGGTTAATCTCGACCATCAGTCGACTTACCCGAATCTCGAAACGTCCCCGGTAAAATTTCTTTCCTTTTTCTAGTTTTTTTTCTTTTCCTTTCCTCCCTTTTCCTTCCTTTTCCTTCCCCTTTCCTCTCGGCCAAACGATGTCGTTTTCGATCACACGCTGTCACCAGCATTCCCGACCGTTTCGTCGGCTACTACTAGCACCAAAAGGACCGGCTCTTCCTCCTGATCACGTCGGTGGCCACCGATCAGGGCCAGCTATCGTGGATAGCCGGAACGGAGCCCGTTTTCCTCTCGATTTTTCATTCGTCGATTCGTCGGAATCAGGCGTTGTCAGCGTGCATTGCCGGTGCCAATGAGTTCGTCGAGTTGTCCTCTTCCTCCTCTAGCCTTCGCCTGGTCTCGTCGATCCCCGGTGGTCGTCGGTGGTTAAGTCACGTACGGTCTCCTTTTCCGTTTTCTTTGGTTTTTCTCTCTCTTTGATTTTCATATTTTCAGATTTTCGATTTCGATTTATTTTCTTTATTTTCTTTTTTTATTATTTATAATTTATTTTTTTATTATTTTATTCATTAAAAATTCCAAAATATCAACAAAAATTATATTTTATTCAAATTAATTTATTTATTGTATTTTAACCCTTTTTCGGTATATTTTCTCTGTATTTTTGAAATATTGTCCCAAGTGAATTTTCGATAAATATTAATAATTCCGGATCTTGATCAATTGGACTCGGAATTTAATAATTTTCTTATTATTAATTAATATTTCTCAATTCCACATTTTTAATGAAGTTTTCTTATCGAATTTATACCGAATTTCGGTCTTTTGACCGTTTTACCCATGCACTTGTTCAGAACTAATTTAGGTCGACTTTCCTTCTTGGACCCACTATAATTTCTCATTTAAAATTTGTATCTCTGTCCGGACAATTCAAATCTCATAAATTTAATTTGAAATTTCTTAACTGTCCGTTTTCGGATTTTACGTACGTTCGACTACTTCATTCATATTTATATGAGGAAAATCATATGTCTTATGATTCCATTAACATATAACAATATCCATACAATGTGTGAATCATAGGAAATACAATAAAAATCAGGTCTTACACTTTTAAAAATACCAAATTTTTGATTGAGAATTCCAAAGGTCTTCGTCTCTGGTCAGCATAACTTTTATGTCTACTCTGAGCTATTTTCAACCTCTCACAAATTAATTGCACATCCTCAGAAGCTTGCTTTACCAAATCGATAGCAAATATCTCTCTTTCACCCACTTCTTCCCATCCAAACGACGAATGACACCTTCTACCATACAACACTTCATACGGTGTCATTTCGATACTTGAATGGTAGCTGTTATCATATACGAATTCTGTTAACATTTGAGACATTTAGTCACAAGTTTAGTTATATCTCTTATTATACTTGATTACCAATATTCCTTCAGGAGATTTTGATAAATCTTACTATTCTCCGGATACGAAGTATATTTCTATGAATGAGCCTCTGACGACATTAATTCCTTTAACTATAGATCATTTAGTACACAATTCTGCTTCTAAATCTCAATAATTCATCACTGCCAATACCAAATCTGTTATAGTACCCGTTGGTATCTAACTAGCCAGATCGATATAGTATTTATCATTACGCTAAGCCTGTAAGATTTAATAAATCAAGTCTAATGTTCAAATCTTGGGTTAGTTACCATACAGTAAACATCAGTATCAGAAAAAGCACATCCAATTTGTGGTTCACAGAATGTTCCAATAGTTCGCATTTTCTGACCATTATATATATATATAACACTGTCTCGAGGCTACTCCTACTCAAGGCACTAACTCTAGTAATTTCCTTTACCTTATATTCAATTCCTTCTGTGAAAACAAATATCTAAGACTTTTATGATTAATAAAAATCTATAATTTCTCACCACACCAGTAGTGGTGCCTTAACCTCGATGCAAATATTTCAGCTATAAATTATGGGTCACAAACTAAGATATTTCTAAACGCTGTCAAGTGTTTTTTTTTTTCAAGTGGAGAGGTATTTTGAAATACCTTTATTAGCCATCAAACCTGACCACATAAACTAATTATGGCCATGGGGGTTCAAGAATCAGTCCTAATTGAAAGTAAGATTCCAAAGTTTTTCGCAATTCTCATTTATCCTTTGGACACAATTCATTCTCATTTCATATCACTTGATCTGAATCATTTAATATACCTGAAGTATTCATACATAGTATACATCTCTTATCCAAATTATAACCTACATTCAAAATTTATCACACTTCAAAACTTGTCTCATTTCATACATCAATTATAACGAAACCCTTTCCTCATTCAAATTAAGTCTCGCATTCGAAACATAAGCACATACAAATTACAATCCTCATATTTGAAATGTAATTCATATTCCAAAGTCTCTTATACCTTAAAAACTCTGAATCTTCTTATCAATTTTTGGTATTTTCCACTAATCTATAACCTATGTTTTGGAAGAACCCAATTGACACCCGTTCTTGATATAACGTGACCCAGAATACTCTAGATCTCCTTAACAATTAACGCCGGTACACTCCAAAGTGGATCACTTGGTTTAATAATCCCTTTATCATATAATCCCGGTAGTTATTTCTTCAGCTCTTCTAATTCATTCGAAGCCATTCAGTATAAGGGTTTGAATATTAGTCCGGTACTAAATACTAGATCAATTCAAGACTTTATCTTTCTATCTAGTGGTAACTCTGGTAGATCATCCAGATATATGTCAAAAAACTCCCTGTCTACAAGAATGTCTCTTTATTCTGAACACGCCTTATCCTTATCAATCACGTAAGCAGTGAAACCTTCAAGTTTCATTTATACAATTAGTTTAGTAATTCATTCTTTCAGTTATAATGACTTTACCCTTTCACTATCACTTTTTCTTCAGTAGATATCTTTCTGTCACGCTCTTTACCTTTCCGTTTTCTTAGTAGTTTCATAGACATACATATCATAATAAAACAGTCGTGTCTTATCCACATAGTTGTGTCTTGCGCATTGTTTCCTCAAAATAACATCAAATTGAGCTAACCTAGATCGGATTAAGGGTCTCAGTCCCTCCATAATCTTTTGGACTTTCTTCATTGCGTAACTTAACATATCAGATTATAGCTCTCCAAAGCTATAAATTTAATTTTATATTGTAAAGACCCGATTTACGCACCTTTTGGTTGGGCTACGAGTCGATAATAGATCAAACACACTGAATCCTTCTATTCAATTCAATCCCTTGGTATCTAATTCAAAACAAATTAATATAAAAGCCTTCCAATTAAATCAGCGTAATCATTCTTATACAAAATAATCATGTTCACTATCCCTAGTCACATCTTGTATACATTGCTGTACTTACAAAAAATTTAGATGCAAAATAAATGTTTATCCTGGGTATACCTTTAATGCAGAAAGATTCTTTGCTGATGTAAGGTTGTGCAAAATAATTCGACTTATGAGACGATTTAGCTACTGATGAGGATCTGTGGAGGAGAATAAGGGGTGAGCCTAACGTGCTCAGTAAGAGAAAATAAATCTCGTGGCAGAAGGATAAGTACACTATCTATCTATATAGGTTTGAAATGTCCAAAATCATTTACAGTTCACTGAAGTAATTAACAATAATAATAATGGTAACACGAACATTGCACTACGGTAAACATTTAAATTGAGTACAATAAACAAATCAATTTCATACAATATCTCAATTCATACATTCAGTTCAATAATATAAATGGACGAGATAAGGCGAAACATGTTATAATAATAATCAGTAGGACAATTGTCCAATTCTAGTGACTCTGGGCAATCACTGATCAGGTGTTCCAAGATATCAATCATTGTGGGAGTGGTCAGCTACCTAAGTGGTTCACAGTATAGTATGTCCAAAGACTAGTAAGACGGTACATCATATTCACATGCATGTTGCACGGTACATCGTACTCCGTGGACCACAGTAGTAGTAACAGTTCAGTAATAGTACAATTCAGTAACAATGATAGTTCACCAACAATAATAATGTAGCATGACTAATCATCGCCTTTGTCTCAAAATCAGTGTGAGTCAGACCGTGAGACACACAATCAACACGCGCTCAAGCACATTTTATCAGTATTTCTTTATAAACAAATCATTTTCCTCAAATAGCATATAAATTCTGTTTGATTCCCAAAACCATTTAAAAGAGGCTGGCTAGCCCTTTTTCAATTAAAATCCCAGTAAACACTCTATGGAATTTAAAGTTCGTGATTTTTTATTTTAACCAATAATTCAAGTCATATCAGTATCTATACAAACCATTTAAATTTAAATAGTAAAGTTAGGCTTTTCAACTAGGTTAAATTCTATAATTTTCAGAGTTATAAAATTCACCATAGAATGTTCTGTAATTGCGGTAACTGTGAAATTTAGCCTAAAATTTATATCTACAAATTGACAGAAAATACATACAATTATCTCTAATGGCACACAACAAATTTTTCTTACTTCAGTGTCTGTCCATAGTCCTCGATGTCTCAGAGGTGCGAGTTAACGGGTCTATTTTAATCGATTTATTTCTCTAAAATTTTGAATCGATATTTTCGACTGTCTTTTCCCTGGGTGTTTCCCAAACTCCTCTTCTCTATCCCAAATATATATAATCTTAAATATATATACCTAAAATAAATATTTTTTTATTTCCTTCATTCCCGCCTTTTCCCTTTTCTTTTCTTTTTCTCTTCCACTATTACACGATGGCATTGTTCATCCTGTAGCCGAGCCATCTGTGTTGCCTCTCCTCCATCGTTGGTGGTTCCATTCGGTATTGGTGGGTTTTTCGTTCACTCCACTTCGGACGACCTCTACAGCCTCCCGCCCACCACCGTTTCTGCCTCTCACTGTTTCCCCCTTCTCTCGTTTCACTCTGTTTCAGTTCAGCTTCATTTCTCTATTTCGACCTCACATCCTTCCCTCGGTTTCCTTCACCAATCATCAAGCTTTTTCTTCTGCTTTGTTCCTTAAGCAACCAATCTCTCTCTTGGGTTTCCTGCTCTGGTTTTCAGCCTTCGCCCTTTGCCCTCTTCCTCGTTCCTGCTTCGGTTTACACCCCTGTTATATCTTCTTCATTCGGTTTCCAATATCATGCATGACATGAGTTCAATGGTGGCCTTCCTACTCGAACAGCCGCCTTCAGCTCTGGGACCAGCCTGCAACCGACCACGATTTTGTGCCCCCTTGCTCGCCCCTCCTACTCTCAACTACTGCTTCCCCTCTCTATTTTCTCTTAGCTTCACTCTTCATCTATTCATAAAATGGATGTACATCTATGCACTCCCTCTTTAGTCTCCTCCGTTACCCATGGTATATCGTAGGTATACTGTTTCTTCCTGTATTTCAGCAACTCTGTAAGCTTTCTGCCACATACCTCTCTGCAGTAGCCATCCCTTTCCCAACTTACTCCCTGCATTTCTCAAGCTACGTCTCTCGATCAGCCACCCACTCACACACCATACACTAGCCTGCTACAGCCCCTCTCATGTTCTTTTCTTTCTTTCGATCTGACTCCACCTACTGCCCATAAACAATTATGGGTGGCCATCATTTCTTCCTCTAATGCCCCGTACAATACCCTAACAATATAAGTGTAGACAAAGTATACTGAAGCTACTGAATTCTACCAATTTCTTCTCTCAGGTTTTTGTTCAATTTTCAGCAATTTGCTTTTGTCAATCTTCTCTTTATCTACCAAATATTTCCATCCTTCCACCAACCCATTTCTGTACCGAGATATATATATATGTGTGTGTGTGTGTGTGTGTGTGTGTGTGTGTGTGCATGGGTATCTTAGTTTACCTTTTATAGATTCTTAAAAGAAGCTCTCTGGTTCCTTGGTATGTATACACACACACACACACACACACACACACACACACATATATATATATATATATTCTCTTCTATATATATATATATATATATATATATATCTACATGTGTGCATTAATCCCTTTATATATATATATATAATTATATGTGCATATTAGTATACCTTTGTACACACATATATATATCCATTCATAAATCTTGAGGAATAAACAAAATGTTGCATACATATATACATATGTATGTCTATGCACTCAATTTGAATTTCCATGTAGTATAGAATAATGTTTGTCTAATACTTATGATTAATTTAGATTCACCCATAGTCACATATCAATCTTAGTTTCCCACATTATTAATATAGACAATACCAAATACGTGAAAATTTATGGTATTTACATTCTCCCAACCTTTGGAATTTTGGTCCCCAAATTTAAAATTACATCAGTTCTCAAACAAGTGTGGGCATCTATGAGACCCCATGTATGTATGATATTATTATATGTTAATGGAGTTATAAGACAAATGATTTTAGACCATGCAAATGTGAATGAATTGGAAATGAGAATGAATGAGTATCGTTGATGCATGTAAAGGTTAAACAAGGGCTGAAGTGGCCGTAAACTAAACAAATAGGACTTAGAGCATCTGAACTGGAGATAAGGACTTAACACACAAGATGATAAAGCATGGCTTTGTGAATTTTTGTATCCATTTTGATTTCCAAACAATACACATAAATTCCATAACACGAAACTTATAGGAAATAAACCTTTCTATGCTCGAAGTGTGAATAGATTACAAAACGATTAGTGAGGCAATTGAACGCAAGTTCTCCCTTGGAAAATCTAAAAAAATACAACAAGAAATGTCCTAGACAAAGGCCAGATCGATCTCCTATTCAAGGCAGATTGATCCCCTGTTCAAGCAGAATAATTTTCTAGTGAATCTGCCAAGGTTAGATCAATCTCCCCAATGGGAAGATCGATCTACATTTGCCTCTACCTTGCAGAGATTGATCCTTTATCATGTCCAGATCAATCTCCATTTGATTATGCCAAGCCAAGATCGATCTCCCTCTTCCAAAAACCTAAGAATTCAATGGCTAAAACCAAGGAAAGATCGATCTCCTACCCTAGAAGATCGATTTCATCACTCTCAATATATAAAAACCCGATGCCAAAACTTCATTCTTCAGTAAATCAAACATTTCCCCTCCATTTTTACCTAAATATCAAGCTTTCTCTCTCTAGAATACCTTCCCTTCCAAAAAGAATTGGGAAAAAGCTGTTAGAGCCAAAGTTCTTCATTTTGAGGAGGAGAACAACAAACCTTAGAATCAAAACACAACTAGTTGGATTGAAGGAGCAAAAAGGATCCTCAAAGTTCAGACAAGAGAAAAGTCAAGCTAGGTGAGTTCTTGATACACCAACTCTAAATATGTATAATAAGATGTTGTCAGGAGTAGATTGATGTGTATATCATTAGTTGAAAACACCTAGAATATGATGAATCAAGCATGTCAGACCCGTGTTTTTGATTTTATATGTAGCTTGTACCTTATGATTCCTATGTGTACGAACACTATATTTACATAGTTGAATCATAAGAAGAGTATTTACTATCATTTAATCGACTATTAAAGAATAACAATGCATGTAAACTACATAACAGCCAGAAATTTGGGTTAAATTGATTTCCAAACAAGTATAGGGGTAAAGCGGTCAATTGATCGAAATTCGATATAAATTCAATGAAGAAATTTCATTAAAAATATGAAATTGAGAAATCTTGATCAAAATCAAGGAAAACATTGAATTTCGAGTCCAATTGATCAAGATATGAATTTATTTAATATTTTCTAAATTTTCACCTCGAAAAATGATCCCGAGAATAGTGGAAAAATATACCGAAAAGGTAAAATCGGACTGATAAATTCATTTATGGACTAAATGAATTTAATATGATATTTTTAGATATTTTTGGGATATTTTTTGGATTTTTATAATTATTTTAAGGAATAAAATAATAATAAAAATATGTTATAAATAAAAGAAAAGAAAAAAAAGAAATTGAAAATCAGAAATTGGGATTGAAAATCGAGGAGTGAGAACAGAGGAAATTGATGCAAGCCGAGGAAGAGAAGAAACCACCAGACGGTGAGCACCAGTGACCCCATGGCCAGGCACGCGACTGAAAAAGGAATCCCTATACTGTGCGACCTCCCAGCCACCGGGACACGCGTCACCGACGCCGGACACAGACGAATCGAAGAGAAATTGTCGCGGAGGAAAAGGAGGAATCTGATGGCCATCGGCGGTGCTTGGTCCTGATCGAGGCCAGTCGAACTTTCCCCAGGCTGAGGCGCATCGAACGGCGGTGGTGATGCGCCGGGAACCAGTCGGAAGACACCGGCACGACCAGAGGAAGCCTGAACCGGTCGGCGGTTCAGTGAAGAAGGTTCTGCGTTGAACCGGACCAGACCGGTTCAGCCAAGGAGAAAAGAGGAAAAAGAAGAAAAAAAGAAAGAAAGGAAAAAGGAAAATTTTTGGGATTTCACCGGGTTTCGGGTAAGTCGATACGAGGTCAAAAGTGACCGATTTGATTTTCGATAAATTTATTTAAATTATATTTAATCAGAAATTGACCCGAAGTTAAATATACAAAATTGTGCAGTTCGACGATAAATTTTCGAACGGAAGCCCGATCGAACTTCGATTTACGTACCATCGCATAATCTCGAGTAAGTAAAGCTCATTTACGATGATTTATGTGATTATTGTATATTTAAGATTTATTTTACGCATTTCGGATTAAATTCCACATTTAGGGAATTATATTCAAAATTTCAAATTAACTGTTGTAAATGATATACGGGCTATCAAAAGAGCTTGGAATAAAGCCCAATGGGTATTGATAGGCCCAATGAGTTGATAGACCCTGATGAAGGGAAATAATACGTGAAAAATGGGTTTAATACAGATTAAGGCCCATTTAGAGTAAACGGGCACATTTAAAGGAAATAGACTGTATTTAATGTGAAATATAGTAGGAAAAATATAATTAACCTGATAAATGGTTATATGCATCTCCAGAGATTATTGGAGGAGCAAATCGAACTGCTGGATCGAGCAGCGTTGAGAAAGTAAAATTTCTCGAATGATTTCAGGAAAGGAACTTTTGTGAGTAGTTAGAGATACCTGCACGTATTTTTGTCTGCTTTTACATTCACTTAAAAACTTTGAGGGTCAGAGAAAGTGAATAATAATTATTGTGACCTGATAGTGACAAATTACGATTTTACCCCTAGTTAGTCAAATAGTCAACTTTTGTGAAAAGTTGTAAAAAGCATGGAAACCATAATTTTGAGTGTTTTACTGTTGTTTAGCAGAAGAGTAAATAGATGGGCTAATGATTTTAAGGTTGATGTGAATTAAGCACACTTTATAGTGCTGATTTTGATATTTTGTAATCCATCCTTTTTTTAAAGAGCCATCTATCATATTATGTGAGAATAAATCATGCTGGAGCACAGCTCGTACTGGATTTCATATATTTTTCACATATATTAGTGTTGGATTATGATTCGTACTAGATTTCCATGACATGCATGATAGAGTGCTGGAGTGTCAGGACCCTCTTCTCAATCCATGACTTTATCCAAAAATCACTATAAATTTTTCGCATTTTTAACTTACCTTTCCTCTCTTCAATGGTTGGGCTGTGATTCGATGTCAGAGTCCTCACTTACCACATCATCCATTTCATACATACATGTCAATATATTATTACTGACTGTAACTGCTTTTATTATACATGCAAGATTATATAAAATCTAATACAAATACATTCCCCATAATATATAACGTATACATCACTGTGTTGTTTCTATGTTTAGATACACAACTGTACATAATATGTATACCTGGTGGTCGATAGGAACTAGCAGTGGACTCTGGGACACTATCCCTCGATAGCTCTCGCTCTAGTGTCGCTCTGTAGAGAGATGTAAAGAAAGGGGGTGAGCATACAACGCGCTCAGTAAGGAAATCAGGCAAGCAAGTAGATATCAACACTATCTACTCAAAATAATGTTATGCCTTGAAAACATTATTTCCTTTACTCGTTTTAAAAAGCATGTCTTGAAATATAATATATATACTTGTACAAAATAAATCCCATGTACAGAAAATCATGCTTTCTTTCTCAAATGTAGGCATGTAGTGCAAAACAATGCATCGTATATAAATCATGCCTTTATGTAAATCATGCCATCACAATAAATATGGAATCAGATGATTCACAACACAAAATCGGAGTCTGACCCATCCCTCAGGTCTGTCCGCAGTTTAAATCAGTCAATCAATGTGATATATCATGTAAGACTCTGTGGTTTATGTAAATAGTATCCTGGACTATGATCATATCCGAAATGTGATCCCAAGCAACACAGATCTCGGTGTGCGGGGCATCACTGTTGCAACGGGAGGATGGTCAGTCCACTACAGCCGTCAGCTATGCGTAACACACGGTATAGCGTACACCTCGTGCCATTCAGACATGGTACAAAGTACACCCGTGGACCCTCACAGCCAGGGTGCCTCCCATAGGACTTATCCCTCGTAACTATGGAAATATTTATACCACATTCACAAATACCCTCATGCTGGCCATCCTCTCAAAATGTGACACTCAGTCACACAAGAATGCGGCATGAATAGGTACCATGTATATAATATCACATACAGTGTGCGCCCTTGAGTGCGACACACAGTCGACACTACGCTCGAACACTGTTTCACATCACAAACTCAACTCTAGTGCGAGCAATCTCCAGCAACTAGGTCAATGCATAGTTCATGTATTAAATCAAGTACGAGCAATAGCTCCCAGTACTATGCTATGCACATATCAAATCAAGTATGAGCAATAGCTCCAGTACTATGTCATGTATAAACCATGAAGAATCGAGTACGAGCAACGCTCCAAACTTTGTCATGTATCTCATGTAAAACTCGAGTATGAGCTAATCGCTCCAGCACTCTGTGTCATGCATATATCATATAAAACTGAGTACGAGTAAAACTCCAGTACTCTATCATGCATGTCATGGAAATCTAGTGCGTATAAAAATCCAGCACTAATGTATGTGGAAAACATATGAATCCCAATGCGAGCTATGCTCTAGCACGATTCATTCTCACATAATATGATAGATGGCTCTTTAAAAGGGATTGTTTATAAAACATCAAAATCAACACTATAAAGTGTGCTTAAGTCACATCCACCTTAAAATCATTAGCCCATCTATTTATTTTCATGCTAAACAGCAATTAAACACTCACAATAATTGTTTCCATGCTTTTTGCAACTTTTCACAAAAGTTGACTTTTTGACTAACTAGGGGCAAAATCGTAATTTGCCACTATCGAGTCGCAATAATTATTATTCACTTTCTCTGACCCTCAGAGTTTTTAAGTGAATGTAAAAGCAGACGAAAATACGTGCAGTTATCTCTAACTACTCGCAAAAGTCCCTTACCCCGGATCACGTCACGTGACCTCACTTCCTCGATGCTGTTAAATCTCGCAGTCCGATCAGCTCTCAATGTAAACTTCGGAGCTGTAAATAACAATTCCTCAGGTTAATCATAATTTTCCTACTGTATTACACATTAATACAGTCTATTTTCCCTTAATGGGCCTTAATAATCATTAATGGGCCTTAATCCGTATTAAGCCCGTTTTCCACTTATTATTTCCCTTCATCCGGGTCTATTGACTCATTGGGCCTATCAATACCCATTGGGCTTTATTCCAAGCTCTTTGGATAGCCCGTATATCATTTACGATATTTAATTCAAAATTCTGAATATAATTCACTAAATACAGAATTTAATCCAAAATGCGTAAATTAAATCTTAAATACGCAATAATGACATAAATTGTCGTAAATGAACTTTACTTACCCGAGAATATGCGATGGTACGCAAATCGAAGTTCGATCGGGCTTCCGTTCAGAATTTATCGTCGAACTGCATAATTTATTATATTTAACTCCGGGTCAATTTTCGATTAAATATAATTTAAATAAATTCATCGGAAATCAAATCGGTCACTTTTGACCTCGTATCTACTTACCTGAAGTCCGGTGAAATCCCAAAAATTTTTCTTTTCCTTTTTCTTTCTTTTTCCTCTTTTTCCCCTTTTCTCCTTGGCTGAACTGGTCCGGTCCGGTTCAGCACAGAACCTTCTCCCCTGAACCGCCGATCGGTTCAGGCATCCTTTAGTCGTTCCGGCGTATTTCGACCGATTCCCGACGCATCACCACAGCAGTTCGGCGTGCCTAAGCCTGGGCAACACTCGGCTAGGCTCGATCGGGACCAAGCATCACCGGTGGCCGCCGGATCTCTTCTTTTCCTCCGCGGCTTCTCCTCTTCGATTCGCAGGCATCCGGCGTCGGTGGATGGCGTGACCGGTGCCGATGGGTGCGCATGGACAGGCTCTTCCTTTTTCGGCCCCTTACCTGCCCGTGGGGTGGTCGGTGCTCGCCGTCCGGTGGTCTTCTCCCTCGGGTCGGCTTCCACGCGGTTTCCCCTCTTCTCTCTCCCCGATTCAACTTTCAGATTTCCCTTTTTTTATAATATATTTTTATTATTATTTTATTATAAAATAATAATAAAAATCCCAAAAATATCCCATAAATATCCTAAAAATATCTAAAAATATCTCTAAAAATTACATTAAATTCATTTAATCCATAAATGAATTTATCAATCCGATTTTACCTTTTCGGTATATTTTTTCACTATTTTTGGGCTCATTTTTCGAGGTAAAAATTTTGATAAATTCTAATAAATTTATATCTTGATCAATTGGGCTCGAAATTAAATATTTTCCTCGATTTTGATCAAGATTCCTCAATTTCATATTTTTCATGAAATTCTCTTATCGAAATTATACCGAATGTCAGTCATTTGACCGTTTTACCCCTGCACTCGTTCGGGAATTAACTTAACCCTTATCTCGTTGTTATGTAGCTTACATGCATTTTTAAATTTCTCAAATTGTCGATTGCATGTTAATAAATACTCTTCTTATGATTCAACTATAATTACAAAGTGTTTATACACATAGGAATCATAAGGTACAAGCTACAAAAATCTGGGTCTGACAAGGAGTTATTACTCGTACTCAGTTTTATGTGATTTATGCATGAGAGAGTGTTGGAGCGATTAGCTCGTACTCGAATTTTACATTAGATACATGACATAGTACTTTAGCTATTGCTCGTACTTGATTTGATGAATTTTGTGCATAGCATGGTACTGAAGCTATTGCTCGTACTTGATTTGAAGCATGAACTATGCATTGACCTAGTTGCTGGAGGTTTACTCGCACTAGAGTTGAGTTTGTGATGTGAACAGTGTTTGAGCGGAGTGTCGACTGTGAGTCGCGCTCAAAGGCGAGCAGTGTATGTGATATATAATACATGTTGAAAACCATGCTTGATTTCCTCGTGTAGACTGAGTGTCACACTATGAAAGGGTCGCATGAGGATTTAGAGACGTGGTAAGATATTTCATGGTTTTGAGGGCTAAGACCTATGGTAGGCACCCCAACTGTGATGTAGGGTCTACGGAGTACGTTGTACCGTGCATGTGGTATGGAGTACACTGTACCGTGTGGTGTTGTGAAGTTGAGGAGGATTTAGCTGGCGGTTGTGATGGATTGACCCCCTCCCGTTGCAACAGTGATGTCCCGCACACCGAGTACTGTGTTGCCTGGGATCACCATTGTTGGATATGATCATAGTCTAGGATACTATTTACATTTTCACCACAGAGTCTCACATGATATATCACCTGATTGACTGATTTAATTGTAGAGACCTGAGGGATGTGTCAAACACCGATTTTGTGTTGTGAATGACTTAAATGCCATATTTACTGTGATTTTAATATAAATGGCTTGATTTATCTAAAGGCATTGTGATATTATAAAGATGCATTGTTTTGCACTACATGCCTACATTTGAGAAAGAAAGCATGATTTCTATACATGGGATTTAATCTGTACAAGTATATATATATATTTAAAGACATGCTTTGAAAATGAGTTAAGGAAATAACGTTTTGAGGCATAGTATTATTTTGAGTAGATAGTGTAGATATCTACTTGCTTTTGTGATTTCCTTACTGAGCGCTTTGTATGCTCACCCCCTTTCTTTACATCTCTCTATAGAGCATCAGCAGTAGAGTGAGAGCTTTTGAGGGATAGTATTCCTGTGTCCGCTGCTATTTCCTATCGATCAACAGGTATACATGTTTTGTACGGTTATGTATCTAAACATAGAAACAACACAGTGATGTATACAATATATATTATGGGGAATGTATTTATATTAGATTTTATATGATCTCATAAAAGAAGTTATAGTTAGTAACAGTTATATTGACATGTATGTATGATAATGGATGATATGGTATGCGAGGAAGTTAACATCGAATCACAGCCCAACCATTGAGGAGAGGAAAGGTAAGTTAAAAATGCAAAAAATTTGTAGTGATTTTTGGTTAAGTTAGGATGGGTCTTGACAGAATGGTATCAGAGCAGAAGTTGGTCTGATGTGAGTCGGTGTTTGAAAATAGGAAAGTGTACATCCCCATAGTACTGTGCTGTGTTTAGATATAACTGTGTATGCCAGATAAGAGACGAACTAATTCATGATTGTGAATGCAGGAACTTTGCCTATATGGCAAATACTCGTAGTGGTAGAGGTACAAGAGGTAGGGCTCGAGGTCGTGGAGATAGGCTCGAGAGACGAGCTGCTGCCGAACCATTACCTACCCATGAGACTCCAGGTGCTACTGAGGCACCAGAGTGTGCTGAGACGCACTTTACGAGATTAAAGAGTAGTCTAGAGATGATTGCAGAGATATTGGCACAGACAATGCCAGGTAGGCAGGGACAGGAGGCAAGAGCTGCGACAAGAGATGTAGTTGCCCCTGATACACCTACGCAGATAGCTCATGCACCGAGGACTGTAGATACTCCTACAGCCCCACCAGTTTTGGGTAGTAATAGATTAGGGTATGGATGTGATCTGCATCGATTGCGAGAATTCCAGAATTTCAGACCTATATCTTTTAGTAGGGTCAAGGACCCTGTAGCTGCTGAGGAGTGGGTAGCTGAGATGGAGAAGCTTTATGGATTCTTTGAGTGTACGACATCAGAGATGGTCGCATTTGCTGCGTTCCTACTGAAGGGAGCTGCAGAGCATTGGTGGAAGTCCGCTCGACCCATATTGAGAGCCCAACACATAGATATTAGTTGGGAGATATTTTGGGAAGCCTTTAGGAGGCAGTTTGTTCCTGATACCGCACAACGAAAACTACAGGCAGAGTTTTTGGGACTGAACTAGGGGAGCTTGTCAGTGGACGAGTATGAGACTCGATTCCTATCCCTGGGAAGATATGATCCAGATACCATGTATAATGAGACCAGGAAGGTCCATAGGTTCATCGATGGATTGAGACCGGTTCTGCAGTCTAAGTTGGTTCCATTAGATATAACCACCTATGAGGAAGTAGTGCGTAGGCCGCAATTGTGCGAGCAAGATTACGAAAGAAATGCTTCCGAGTTTGGGAAGTTTAGCCGGAGTCGAGATATACAAAAGAATAGGTCGGTTAGGGATTTCTGTTATCGAGGAGGGAGGAAACTCTTCAATAAGAGATCACGGGTTGAGGAGGCATGAGAGAGACTTGTTAGACCTCTTGCTTATTCGACCATAGCTCCAACAAAGGGTATTATCATAGGAGGACAAAGATCTACTACCGATCAGTGTAGAAGATGCGGTAAATAACTTGGAGGTAGACTGTGTCCACTGACTCCTATAGTGTGTTTTCGATGCGAGAAACAAGGGCATATTGTTAGAGCTTGCCCAGAGATGGTTGATACTACCCCACTGAAGGGCAGGGAGCTTGATAGAGCTCTAACTGGAACATCTGCTCAGAGAGGTAGAGCGAAGGTAGAAGAAAATGGGAAACAAGTGATTGGTTGAGGGTGTGTACATGCTTTGGACCAGGGGACAACTGATGCTTCATCAGATGTGATACGAGGTAACATCCTGATTTATGATATTGAAGCATATGTTTTAATTGATCCTGGTGCCACCCATTCTTTTTTATCACCTTCATTTGCATGTAAATTAGCAAGACATGTAGAGCGTACACCGTTATATATGATGATGTTGATTAGTACGCCTATAAATAGTAAAGTTGTAAAGTATGTATATAATGACTGCAAGTTGAGAGTAGGGAACAAGGAAATGACAACCAATCTAATATTACTAAGTATGGGGGACTTTGATATAATCTTAGGAATGGATTGGTTATCTGCAAACCATACTGTTTTAGATTGTTATGCTAAGATACTTATGTTTCCTAACCCTACAAGCTATGTTGTAAAGTTTAATAAGAATAAATAAAAGAAGTAGTTGTGATTATAATATGATATACTGACATTACAGAACCTTCAACATATCAAGGTTTCATTACATACGTGGTAGATATGGATAAGGCACATCCGGAGTTGTTAGATATTACTGTGGTCAGTGAGTACCCAGATGTTTTTTCGGATGAGTTGTCAGGGTTACCACCAGACAGAGAGATGGAGTTCTATATAGATTTGGTGCCTGGTACGGAGCCTATTTCGAGACCACCATATCACATGGCCTTAGTTGAGCTGGAGGAGCTCAAGAAACAGTTGCAGGAGCTGTTGGATACGGTTTTGCTCCATTGACACGTCTTACTCGAAAGAGTATACCGTTCTTATGGAACGAGGATTGTGAGAACAGTTTTCAGGAGTTGAAGCTTCGATTGATCACTGCTCCAATTCTCACTATCCCTACCAGCTCAGGACGATTTGTAGTGTATACCGATGCTTCGTATCAGGGACTGGGCTGTGTATTGATGCAAGATGGGAGGGTAGTTACTTATGGATCCAGACAACTAAAGGATCATGAGAAGATCTATCCAACCCATGATTTGGAGCTAGCAGCAGTAGTGTTTGCGTTGAAAGTATGACGCCACTACTTGTATGGTGAAAAGTTCCAAATATTTACCGACCACAAGAGCCTCAAGTATATGTTCTCACAAAAAGAGCTGAACATGAGACAGAGAAGATGGTAAGAGCTTCTGAAGGATTGCGAGATACTTTATCATCCGGGGAAGGCTAACGTTGTAGCTGATGCTTTAAGTAGGAAGAGCCTAGGGATGGTATCGTATATGATGGTTAGGGAGCATGATTTGCTAGAGCAGTTTGCTAGCCTCAGTTTGGGAGTTGTACCTTCTAACATGGATACAGGCTATGTGATAGCTAGTCTATGCTTGGAGCCGGATCTATTAGATAGGATCAGAGTGGCTCAGCAGACTGATTCGTTTTGTATGGATGTGAGTAGTCAGATGCAGAAGGGCACAGTGACTGAGTTTGAGTTGAGTTTTGATGGACTACTGAGGTTTAGAGGCAGATTGTGTGTTCCCAAGGATCCAAGACTCAGGAGATTGATATTGGCGGAAGCTCATTCGTCGAGGTATACGTTACATCCGGGGAGTAACAAATGTATCAGAACCTCTGAAAGGTATACTGGTGGTCGCGTATGAAGAGAGATGTAGCAGACTTTGTTGTAAAGTGTCTCGTATGTCAGCAGGTGAAGGTAGAGCATCAGAAACCTATAGGGTTATTGCAGCCTCTACCTATACCGACATGAAAATGGGAGCATATCACCATGGATTTCGTGATGGGTTTACCGAGAACCCGCAGCAATCATGATGCTATATGGGTGATCGTCAACAGACTGACGAATTCAGCCCACTTCCTAGCTATGAGAGCGATCGATACTCTGAGTTTATTAGCAGAGCTGTATGTACTCGAGGTAGTGAGGTTACATAATGTACCAGTGAGCATAGTCTCTGATAGGGATTCCCGCTTCACTTCCCACTTTTGGGGACATTTTCAGGAAGCTATGGGAACCCAGTTGAGTTTGAGCACCGCTTTCCATCCTCAAACAGATGGTCAGTTAGAGAGGACTATACAGACCTTGGAGGATATGTTGAGAGCATGTGTGCTAGATTTTAGAGGCTCCTGGGATAACCACTTGCCACTAGCCGAGTTCGCCTACAATAACAGTTATCATTCGAGTATCGGGATGGCATCGTTTGAGGCTTTATATGGTCGTATATGTCATTCCCCTATTGGATAGGAGGAAGTGGGTGACCATAAGATTTTCGCTCCTGACATGGTTACGTAAGCATCTGAGGACGTCCACTTGATTGTAGAGAGACTAAGGACAACTTAGAGTAGACAGAAGAGTTACGCTGACAGGAGACATAGGCCACTAGAGTTTGCAGTTGGTGAATCCGTGTTTTTGAAAGTTTCTCCTTCCAAGGGCATAGCGAGATTTGGGAAGAGAGGGAAGCTAAATCCTCGCTATATTGGACCCTTTGAGATACTTGATTGAGTGGGAGATAAGGCTTATAGGTTGGCATTGCCACCGGACTTATCAGGTGTTCATAACGTCTTCCACATATCGATGCTTTGGAAGTATCACCCGAATCCGGCACATGTGATTAGTTATGACCCTTTGGAGCTCCGAGAGGACATGTCATATGTTGAGCGATCGATTCAGATATTGGATAGGAAGGAGAAGGTATTAAGATCGAAGACTATCGGATTAGTGAAGATTCTCTAGCAGCATCATACTTCAGAGGAAGCTACTTGGGAGCTAAAGAGTCTGATGCAAGAGAAGCACCCTCATCTATTTGATGACTGACTTGGTTCTAATTTGGAGGACCAAATTTTATGAGTGGGGGAGGATTGTCAGACCCATGTTTTCGATTTTATATGTAGCTTGTACCTTATGATTCCCATGTGTACGAACACTATATTTACATAGTTGAATCATAAAAAGAGTATTTACCATCATGCAATCGACTATTAAAGAATAACAATGCATGTAAACTACATAATAGCCAGAAATTTGGGTTAAATTGATTTCCGAACAAGTGCAGGGGTAAAACGGTCAATTGACCAAAAATCGGTATAAATTCGAAGAAGAAATTTCATTAAAAATATGAAATTGAGAAATCTTGATCAAAATTGAAGAAAATATTGAATTTCGAGTCCAATTGAGCAATATATGAATTTATTTAATATTTTTAGAATTTTTGCCTCGAAAAATGATCTCGAGAATAGTGAAAAAATATACCGAAAAGGTAAAATCGGACTGATAAATTTATTTATGGACTAAATGAATTTAATAGGATATTTTTAGATATTTTTGGGATATTTTTGGGATTTTTACTATTATTTTAAGGAATAAAATAATAATAAAAATATGTTATAAATAAAAGTAAAGAAAAAAAGAAATTGAAAATCTGAAATTGGGGTTGAAAATCGGGGAGAGAGAACAGAGGAAACCGACGCAAGCCGAGGAAGAGAAGAGACCACCGGACGGCGAGCACCGGTGACCCCACGGCCAAGCACGCGATCGAAAAAGGAAGCCTGGTACAAAGCGACCTCCTAGCCACTGAGATGCGTGTCACCGACGCTGGACGCCGACGAATCGAAGAGAAATTGCCGCAGAGGAAAAGGAGGAATCTGACGGCCATCGGCGGTGCTTGGTCCCGATCGAGGCTAGTCGAACGTTCCCCAGGCTGAGGTGCGCCGAACGACGGTGGTGATGCGTCGGGAACCGGCCGGAAGACGTCGACACGACCAAAGAGAAGAAAAAGGGGAAAAAGAAGACAAAAAGAAAGAAAAGGAAAAAGGAAAATTTTTGGGATTTCACCGGACTTTGGGTAAGTCGATACGAGGTCAAAAGTGACCGATTTGATTTTCGATAAATTTATTTAAATTATATTTAATTGTAAATTGACCCGGAGTTAAATATACAAAATTGTACAGTTCGATGATAAATTTTCGAACGGAAGCCCGATCGAACTTCGATTTACGTATCATCATATAATCTCAAGTAAGTAAAGCTCATTTACGATGATTTATGTGATTATTGCGTATTTAAGATTTATTTATGCATTTCGGATTAAATTCTGCATTTAGTGAATTATATTCGAAATTTCAAAATAACTCTTGTAAATGATATACGGGCTATCGAAAGAGCTTGGAATAAAGCCCAATAGGTATTGATAGGCCCAATGAGTCGAGAGACCCTGATGAAGAGAAATAATACGTAGAAAACGAGTTTAATACGGATTAAGGCCCAATTAAAGTATTTAGGCCCATTTAGAGTAAACAGGCACAATTAAGAGAAATAGACTGTATTTAATGTGAAATATAGTAAGAAAAATATAATTAACCTGATAAATGGTTATATGCAGCTTCAGAGATTATTGGAGGAGCAAATCGGACTGCTGGATCGAGTAGCGTTGAGAAAGTAAAATTTCTCGAATGATTGTAGGTAAGGGACTTTTGTGAGTAGTTAGAGATACCTGCATGTATTTTCATCTGCTTTTACATTCACTTAAAAACTCTAAGGGTCAGAGAAAGTGAATAATAATTATTGTAACCCGATAGTGACAAATTATGATTTTACCCCTAGTTAGTCAAAGAGTCAACTTTTGTGAAAAATTGTAAAAAGCATGGAAACCACCATTTTGAGTGTTTTACTGCTGTTTAGCAGAAGAGTAAATAGATAGGCTAATAATTTTAAGGTTGATGTGAATTAAGCACACTTTATAGTACTGATTTTGATATTTTGTAAACCATCCTTTTTTAAAGAGCCATCTATCATATTATGTGAGAATAAATTGCGCTGGAGCACAGCTCGCACTGGATTTCATATATTTTCCACATATATTAGTGCTGGATTATGATTCGCACTAGATTTTCATGACACGCATGATAGAGTGCTGGAGTTATTACTCGTACTCAGTTTTGTGTGATTTATGCATGAGAGAATGCTAAAGCGATTAGCTCGTACTCGAATTTTACATGAGATACATGACATAGTACTTAAGCTATTGGTCGTACTTGATTTGATGAATTTTATGCATAGCATGGTACTGGAGCTATTGCTCGTACTTGATTTGAAACTTGAACTATGCATTGACCTAGTTGCTGGAGGTTTACTCGCACTAGAGTTGAGTTTGTGATGTGAACAGTGTTTGAGCGGAGTGTCGACTGTGAGTCGCGCTTAAAGGTATGCACTGTATGTGATATATAATACAAGTTGAAAGCCATGCTTGATTTCCTCGTGTAGACTGAGTGTCACTCTATGAGAGGGTTGCATGAGGATTTAGAGATGTGGCATGATATTAGGGCTAAGACCTATAGCAGGCACCCCGACTGTGATGTATGGTCCATGGAGTACATTGTACCCTGCATATGGCATAGAGTACATTGTACCGTGTGGTGTTGTGGAGTTGAGGAGGATATAGATGGCGGTTGTGATGGATTGACCCCCCCTCCCGTTGCAGCAGTGATGCCCCGCACACTGAGTACTATGTTGCCTGGGATCACCATTGTCGGATATGATCATAGTCCAAGATACTATTTACATTTTCACCATAGAGTCTCACATGATATATCACTTGATTGACTGATTTAATTACGGATAGACCTGAGGGATGGGTCGGACTCCGATTTTGTGTTGTGAATGATTTAAATGCCATATTTACTGTGATTTAAAAATAAATGGCATGATTTATCTAAAGGCATTGTGATATTATAAAGATGCATTGTTTTGCACTACATGCCTACATTTGAGTAAGAAAGTATGATTTCTGTACATGGGGTTCAATCTATACAAGTATATATATATATATATATATATATATGTCAGGACCCTATCTCAATCCATGACTTTAACCAAAATCACTACAAATTTTTTCGCATTTTTAACTTACTTTTCCTCTCTTCAATGGTTAGGCTGTGATTCGATGTTAGACTCCTTGCTTACCATAATATCCATTATCATACATACATGTCAATATACTGTTACTGACTGTAACTGAGATTATATAAAATCGAACACAAATACATTCCCTGTAATATATATCGTATACATCATTATGCTATTTCTATGTTTAGATATATAACCGTACAAGATCTGTATACCTGGCAGTCGATAGGAACTAGCAGTGGACTCAGGAATACTATCCCTCGATAGCTCTCGCTCTACTAATGCTCTGTAGAGAGATGTAAAGAAATAGGGGTGAGCATACAATGCGCTCAGTAAGGAAATCAGGCAAGCAAGTAGATATCTACACTATCTACTCAAAATAATGTTATGCCTTGAAAACATTATTTCCTTAACTCACTTTAAAAGCATGTCTTTAAATATATATATATGTATACTTGTACAGATTAAATCCCATGTACAGAAATCATGCTTTCTTTCTCAAATGTAGGCATGTAGTGCAAAACAATGCATCTTTATATAAATCATGCCTTTATGTAAATCATGCCATGTATATTTAAATCATAATAAATATGGCATTTAAATCATTCATATCACAAAATCGGAGTCTGACCCATCCCTCAGGTCTGTCTGTAATTTAAATCAGTCAATCAATGTGATATATCATGTGAGACTCTGTGGTGAAATGTAAATAGTATCCTGGACTATGATCATATCCGACATGTGATCCCAAGCAACATAGTACTCGGTGTGTGGGGCATCACTGCAGCAACGGAGGGTGGTCAGTCCATTACAACCGTCAGCTATACAACAACACACGGTACAGCGTACTCCTATGCCCTGGGCACGGTACAAAGTACACTCGTGGACCCTACATCACAGTCGGGGTGCCTGCCATAGGTCTTAGCCCTCAAACCATGGAATATCATATCACGTCTATATTACCCTCATGCGGATATCCTCTCACAAGATGTGACACACAGTCACACAAGGACTCTGGCATGGGTTTTAACATGTATTATATATCACATACAGTGCGCGCCTTGAGTGTGACTCACAGTCGACACTCCGCTCAAATACTGTTTCACATCACAAACTCAACTCTAGTGCGAGTAAACCTCCAGCAACTAGATCAATGCATAGTTCATGTATTAAATCAAGTACGAGCAATAGCTCCAATACCATGCTTTGCATAATATCATCAAATCAAGTATGAACAATAGCTCCAGTACTATGTCATGTATAAACCATGAAGAATCAAGTACGAGCAACGCACTAGTACTCTGTCATGTATCTCATGTAAAACTCGAGTACGAGCTAATCGCTCCAGCACTCTCTCATGCATATATCATATAAAACTGAGTACGGGTAAGAACTCTAGTACTCTATCATGCATGTCATGGAAATCTAGTACGAATCAAAATCTAGCACTAATGTATGTGGAAAATATATGAAATCCCGTGCGAGCTGTGCTCTAGCATGATTCATTCTCACATAATATGATAGATGGCTCTTTAAAAAAAGATGGTTTACAAAATGTTAAAATCAGCACTATAAAGTGTGCTTAAGTCACATCAACTTTAAAATCATTAGCCCATCTATTTATTTTCATGCTAAACAGCAGTTAAACACTCACAATAGTTGTTTTCATGCTTTTTACAACTTTTCACAAAAGTTGACTTTTTGACTAACTAGGGGCAAAATCGTAATTTACCACTATCGGGTAGCAATAATTATTATTCACTTTCTCTGACCCTCAGAGTTTTTAAGTGAATGTAAAAGCAGACGAAAATACGTGCAGGTATCTCTAACTACTCACAAAAGTCCATTACCTGCAATCACTCGAGAAATTTCACTTTCTCTGCGCTGCTCATTTCAGCAGTCCGATTTGCTCCTTAAATACTCTCTGGAGCTGCATATAACCATTTATCAGGTTAATTACACTTTTCCTACTGTATTTCACATTAAATATAGTTTATTTCCCTTAATGGGCCTTAATAATCCTTAATGGGCCTAACTATGTCTTAAGCCCATTTTCATTTTACTATTCATTTTCGTTGGGCCTATTGGGATTGTGGGGCCCACCAACTCTTATTGGGCTTGTCCTAGACCCATTACATCTTATTGGGCCTAAAATATTTGGTCTTGGCCCATTGGGCCTCTCGATCACATGCCATGGCCGAGAGCTATCCATGCCATTGATTATGCCATGGCATGCCATTGATGCCTATTTCTTAGCCAATTCATTTAGGCATTTTCATAAACAATTGGTTGGCAACATTCCTAACCATCATATAGTTCATTTAGACATTTTATCAAACACCTTGATTACCAACTAATTACATGTATTAATTAATCAATTTGATTGATTCTAATTACACCATAATCATTAACATATGTACATTAATCCATTTATGCCTTAAAATCATATGGACATAAATCAATGTCTCACCACTCACTCTCGGCCTAACCAACATCATAATGATTTAATATGTTTCAATGGTTAAAACATATATCAATATACTTGAAATCATTCATACATTAACATATATGAAATTGAAAATTAGAAAATATACCAATTGTTATGTTCACCCTTTAGCCGAATCTTTGAAGGCTCTCAGTTTGCACTCTATGGCTCCTTGAGAGCCAATTCCAACATATGTCACTCTCCTTTCAATTTGGAACAACTTCCATGAAGGATGCAAGTTCCAATTATGCCTAATTCCTAGTGATTTCTAGTGAGAGAAAGCTTGGATAATATGTTTCAATGGTTTCTTCTTCTAGCCGAATTTGGTGTGATGAAGATGACAATGGTGTGGCTGATTTTATAAGCCACATACTTAGCCATTAAGCTTTACTTTCCAGCCATAAAGCTTGACTTTCCATGCCTTAGCCATGAGTCACCTAATGAGTCACCTTATGAGTCATGGTTAGCTTTAACTATGGTTAGATATTTATCTCATGGGCTTTTCATTTGGGCTTCTTGGTTTGGGCTTTCTTAATGGGCTTTCAGGCTGAAATTTTTACTATGTCTCAGGCCTTTAATTGTCTCAATATTTGGCCAATCAATTGGTCCAACAATTCGGTCTAAAGGACCTAAGAATTTCGATATACGTTTAGTATACCTTAATGGGCTTTAAAATTTTCACCTTAGGCCCATTACGTTTTTAACCATTAAATTTAATCTGGAATCCTTCCAAATAAATTTTCCTTACTTTCGGGGATGATTATCTTGTATTCTGGCCATGAATATTTTTCCCCATATTTTTCTCCACACAGGTTAATTTTTAACCATGATTAGTCAACTATGGTAAAAGTCCACTTTCTTAACTATAGTTGACTTTTTTCTTAACCATTGACCAAGTTGACTTTTTCTCAAAATTTCAAAAGTGTCATATCTTATGTCTTACGCTCTCATCTTTATGTTTAAACCATTCCTGATGGATAATTATACCCGAAACACATTTTCTCGCTAAAAAGGTCCATTTTACCCTTTTTAGCTTTTACTCTTGTTTTTTATGTTTGGGACTAAATCAAGCTGACTTTCCTTCATGAGCTCTCTATGCTCTCTCATTTTAAGTTCTTATTTTCAGTCAGGATGATTTAGATTCACTCGGTTTAGTCTGTGACGCTTATAGTCCACATTAGGCTTTTTATGTAGCTTTTGAGTGTTAAATCATTTCACCAACACTTTAAGTCTAGTAAATACTCTTCTTATGATTCAACTATAATATCAAAGTGTTCATACACATAGGAATCATAAGGTACAAGCTACAAAAAATTTGGGTCTGACAATATATTTAAAGACATGCTTTGAAAATGAGTTAAGGAAATAACGTTTTGAGGCATAGCATTATTTTGCGTAGATAATTGCTTGCCTGATTTTCTTACTGAGCGCGTTGTATGCTCACCTCCCTTTCTTTACATCTCTCTACAGAGCATCAGCAATAGAGTGAGAGCTTTTGAGGGATAGTATTCCTGTGTTCGCTACTATTTCCTATCGATCAATAGGTATACATGTTTTGTACGTTTATGTATCTAAACATATAAACAACACAGTGATGTATACAATATATATTATGGGCAATGTATTTATATTAGATTTTATATGATCTTATAAAAGAAGTTACAGTCAGTAACAGTATATTGACATGCATGTATGACAATGGATGATATGGTATGCAAGGAAGCTAACATCGAATCACAGTCGAACCATTGAGGAGAGGAAAGGTAAGTTAAAAATGCGAAAAATTTGTAGTGATTTTTGGTTAAGTCAGGATGTGTCAGACCTGGATTTTATGTAGCTTGTACCATATGATTCCTATGTGTATGAACACTCTGTTATTATAGTTGAATAATAAGAAGAGTATTTACTAGACTTAAAGTGTTAGTGAAATGATTTAACACGCAAAAGCTACATAAAAAGCCTAATGTGAACTATAAGAGTCACAGGCTAAACCGAGTGGATCTGAATCATTCTAACTAAAAATAAAAACTTAAAAGGAGAAAGCATAGAGAGCTCATGAAGGAAAGTCAGCTTGATTTAGTCCCGAACATAGAAAACGAGAGTAAAAGCTAAAAAGGGTAAAATGGACCTTTTGGGCAAGTTAAGGTGTTTCGGGTATAATTATCCACCGGGAACAGTTGAAACATAAAGACGAGAGTGTAAGACATAAGATATGACACTTTCAAAATTTTGAGAAAAAGTCAACTTGGTCAATGGTTAAGGAAAAAGTCAACTATAGTTAAGAAAGTGGACTTTTACCCTAGTTGACTAATCATGGTTAAAAATTAACCCAAGTATGGAGAAAAAATTGAGAAAAAATATTCTTGACTAGAATACAAGATAATCATCCCCGAAAGTAAGAAAAATTTATTCAGAAGGATTCTGGATTAAATTTAATGGTTAAAAACGTAATGGGCCTAAGGTGAAAATTTTAAAGCCCATTAAGGTATACTAAACGTATATCGAAATTCTTAGGTCCCTTAGACCGAATTGTTGGACCAATTGATTGGCCAAATATTGAGACAATTAAAGGCCCGAGGTATAGAAAAAACTTCAGCCCGAAAGCCCATTAAGAAAGCCCAAACCGAGAAGCCCAAATGGAAAGCCCATGAGATAAATATCTAACCATAGTTAAAGCTAACCATGACTCATAAGGTGACTCATTAGGTGACTCATGGCTAAGGCTTAGAAAGTCAAGCTTAATGGCTGAAAAGTAAAGCTTAATGGCTAAGTAAGTGGCTTATAAAATCAGCCACACCATTGTCATCTTCATCACACCAAATTCGGCTAGAAGAAGAAACCATTGAAACAAATTATCCAAGCTTTCTCTCACTAGAAATCACTAGGAATTACACATATTTGGAACTTGCATTCTTCATGGAAGTTGTTCCAAATTGAAAGGAGAGTGACATATGTTGGAATTGGCTATCAAGGAGCCATAGAGTGCAAACCGAGAGCCTCCAAAGTATTCGGCAAAGGGTGAACACAACAATTGGTATATTTTCTAGTTTTCAATTTCATATATGTTAATGTATGAATGATTTTAAGTATATTGATATATGTTTTAAGCATTGAAACATATTAAATCACTATGATGTTGGTTAAGCCATGAGTGAGTAGTGAGATATTGATTTATTTCCATATGATTTTAAGGCATAAATGGATTAATGTACATGTGTTAATGATTATGGTGTAATTAGAATTAATCAATTTGATTAATTAATACATGTAATTAGTTGGCAATCAAGGTGTTTGATAAAATGCCTAAATGAACTATATGATGTTTAAGAAAGTTGCCAACCAAGTTTTTGTGAAAATGCCTAAGTGAATTGGCTAGACAAATAGGCATGGATGGCATGCCATGGTATAACCAATGGCATGGATAGCTCTCGGCCATGGCATGTGGCCGAGAGGCCCAATGGGCCAAGCCCAAATATTTTAGGCTCAATATGATGTAATGGGTCTAGGACAAGTCCAATAAGAGTTGGTGGGCCCCACAAGCCCAATAGGCCTAACGAAAATGAATAGTAAAATGAAAATGGGCTTAAGGCATAGTTAGGCCCATTAAAGACTATTCAAGCCCATTAAGGGAAATAGACTGTATTTAATGTGAAATATAGTAGGAAAGTGTAATTAACCTGATAAATGGTTATATGCAGCTCCAGAGATTATTGGAGGAGCAAATCGGACTGCTGAAACGAGCAGCGCGGAGAAAGTGAAATTTCTCGAGTGATTGCAGGAAAGGGACTTTTGTGACTAGTTAGAGATACTTGCACGTATTTTCGTCTGCTTTTACATTCACTTAAAAACTCTGAGGGTAAGAGAAAGTGAACAATAATTATAGCGACCCGATAATGGCAAATTATGATTTTGCCCCTAGTTAGTCAAAAAGTCAACTTTTGTGAAAAGTTGTAAAAAGCATGGAAACCACTATTTTGAGAGTTTAACTGCTGTTTAGCAGAGGAATAAATATATGGGCTAATGATTTTAAGGTTAATGTGAATTAAGCACACTTTATAGTGCTGATTTTGATATTTTGTAAACCATCCCTTTTTAAAGAGCCATTTATCATATTATGTGAGAATGAATCGTGCTGGAGCACAGCTCGCACTGGATTTCATATATTTTCCACATACATTAGTGCTAGATTTCGATTCGCACTAGATTTCCATGATATTGATGATAGAGTACTGGAGTTATTACTCGTACTCAGTTTTATATGATATATGCATGAGAGAGTACTCAAGCGATTAGCTCGTACTCGAGTTTTTCATGAGATGCCTGACAGAGTGCTGGAGCGTTGCTCGTACTCGATTCTTCATGATTTATACATGACATAGTACTGGAGCTATTGCTCGTACTTGATTTGATGATATTATGCATAGCATGGTATTGGAGCTATTGCTCGTACTTGATTTAATACATGAACTATGCATTGACCTAGTTGCTGGAGGTTTACTCACACTAGAGTTGAGTTTGTGATGTGAAACAGTGTTTGAGCGGAGTGTCAACTGTGAGTCGCGCTCAAAGGCGCGCAGTGTATGTGATATATAATACATGTTACAAACCCATGCTCGAATCCTTGTGTGACTGAGTGTCACATTATGTGAGAGGATATCCGCATGAGGGTATTAGAGATGTGGTATGATATTCCATGGTTTGAGGGCTAAGACCTATAGCAGGCACCCCGACTGTGATGTAGGGTCCACGGGAGTACGTTGTACCGTGCGAGTGGCATGGAGTACCTTGTCGTACCGTGCACTTAGCATGGGAGTACACTGTACCGTGTGTTGTTGTGGAGTTGAGGAGGATATAGCTAATGGTTGTGATGGACTGATCCCCCTCCCGTTGCAGCAGTGATGCCCCGCACACCGAGTACTGTGTTGCTTGGGATCACATGTTGGATATGATCGTAGTCCAGGATACTATTTACATTTCACCATAGAGTCTCACATGATATATCTCATTGATTGACTGATTTAAATTACGGATAAACCTGAGGGATGGGTCGAACTTCAATTTTGTGATGTGAATGATTTAAATGCCATATTTATTGTGATTTAAATATACATGGCATGATTTATCTAAAGGCATGATTTATATAAAGATGCATTGTTTTGCACTACATGCCTACATTTGAGAAAGAAAGCATGATTTCTGTACATGGGATTTAATCTGTACAAGTATACATATATATATATATTTAAAGACATGCATTTAAAGTGAGTTAAGGAAATAATGTTTTCAAGGCATAACATTATTTTGAGTAGATAGTGTAGATATCTACTTGCTTGCCTGATTTCCTTACTGAGCGCGTTGTATGCTCACCCCCTTTCTTTACATCTCTCTACAGAGCATCAGCAGTAGAGCGAGAGCTATTGAAGGATAGTATTCCTGAGTCCACGGCTAGTTCCTATCGACCGTCAGGTATACTGATTTTGTACGGTTATGTATCTAAACATAGAAACAGCACAGTGATGTATACGATATATATTATGGGGAATATATTCGTATTAGATTTTATATAATCTTACATGTATTATAAAAGAAGTTAAAGTCAGATTATATTGACATGTATGTATGATAATTGATAATGTGGTAAACGAGGATTCTGACATCGAATCACAGCCCAACCATTGAAGAGAGGAAAGGTAAGTAAAAAATGCAAAAGATTTATACTGTTTTTGGTTAAAGTCATGGATTGAGAACGGGTCCTGACAGAATGGTATCAGAGCCGAGGTTGGTCTGATGTGAGTCGATTTTTGAAAATAGAAAAGTGTACATCCCCATAGTACTGTGCTGTGTTTAGATGTAACTGTGTATACCAGATAGGGGACAAACTAATTCATGATTATGAATGCAGGAACTTAACCTATATGGCAAATACTCGTAGTGGTAGAAGTATGAGAGGTAGGGCTCGAGGCCGGGGAGATAGACCCGAGGGACGAGCTACTGCTAAACCATTACCTACGCCTGAGACTCCCGGTGCTACTGAGGCACCTGAGTGTGCTGAGACGTGCTTTACGAGATTATAGCGTAGTCTTGAGATGATTGTAGAGATGTTGGCACAGACAATGCCAGGTAGGCAGAAGCTGCGACAGGAGAGGCAGTTACCCCTGATACACCTACGCAGACAGCTCATGCACCGAGGACAGTAGAGACTCCTACACGCCCATCGATTTTGGGTGGTAGTGGATTAAGGTATGGATGTGATCTGCATCGGTTGCGAGAATTCCAAAAGTTTAGACTTTCATCTTTTAGTGGGGTCAAGGACCCTGTAGCTGCTGAGAAGTGGTTAGAGAAGATGAAGAAGCTTTATGGATTCTTCGAGTGTACGACCTTAGAGATGGTTGCATTTACTGTGTTCCTACTGAAAGGAGCTGCAGAGCATTGGTGGAAGTCCACCTGACCTATATTGAGAGCCCGACACACAAACATTAGTTGAGAGATATTTTGGGAGGCCTTTAAAAGGCAGTTTGTTCCTGATACCACATAACGAAAACTACAGGCAGAGTTTTTGGGACTGAACCAGGGGAGTTTATCTGTGGACGAGTATGAGACTCGATTCCTATCCCTAGGAAGATATGACCCAGATACCATGTATAGTGAGGCCAGGAAGGTCCACAGGTTTATCGATGGGTTGAGATTGGTTCTGCGGTCCAGGTTGGTTCCATTAGACATAGAAACCTATGAGCAAGCAGTGCGCAGGGCGCAGCTGTATGAGCAAGATTACGAGTTGAATGCTTTCGAGTTCAGGAAGTTCAACCGTAGCTGAGATATACAGAAGAAGAGGCCGGCTAGAGATTTCGATTATCGAGAGGGAAGAAACTCTTCGATAAGAGATCACAGGTAGAGGAGGCACGAGAGAGATATACTAGACCTTCTGCTTATCCGACTGTAGCCCCAGCAAAGGGCATTATCATAGGAGGACAGAGATCGACTGCCGACCAGTGCAGAAGATGCGGTAGACCACATGGCGATAGACCGTGCCCGCTGACTCCTATTATATGTTTTCGATGTGGGAAAGAGGGTCATATGGCTAGAGCTTGCCCAGAGATGGGTAGTACTGCACCACTAAGGGGCAAGGAGCATGATAGAGCTCTAGTTGGTACGTCTGCTCGGAGAGGTAGAGCGACGGCAGAAGAAAAGGGAAAGCAAGTGATGGGTCGAGGGCGAGTACATGCTTTGAACCAGGGGATAGCTGATTCTTCATCGGATGTGATAGAGGTAACATCCTGATTTTCGTATCGCCTTCATTTGCATGTAAATTAGCAAGACATGTAGAGCGTACACCATTATGTATGACGATGTTGATTAGTACGCCTATAAATAGTAGTCAAGTTGCAGAACATGATTTGCTAGAGCAATTTGCTAGCCTCAGTTTGGGAGTCGTGCCTTCTAACATGGATACAGGCTATGTGATAGCTAGTCTATGCTTGGAGCTGGATCTGTTGGACAGGATCAGAGTGGCTCAGCAGACTGATCCATTTTGTATGGATGTGAGTAGTCAGATGCAGAAGGGCATAGTGACTGACTTTGAGTTAAGTTCTGACGGACTACTGAGGTTCAGAGGTAGATTGTGTGTTCCCGAGGATCCAGGACTTAGGAGATTGATATTGGTGGAAGCTCATTCGTCGAGGTATACATCACATCCGGGGAGTAACAAAATGTATCAAAACCTCCGTAAGATATACTGGTGGTCGGGTATGAAGAGAGATATAGCAGACTTTGTGGTAAAGTGTCTCGTATGTCAGCAAGTGAAGGTAGAGCATCAGAAACTTGCAAGGTTATTACAGCCTCTACCTACACCGACATGGAAATGAGAGCATATCCCATGGATTTCGTGATGGGTTTACCGAGAACCCGCAGGAAACATGATGCTATAAGGGTGATCGTTGACAGACTGACGAAGTCAGCCCACTTCCTAGCAATGAGAGCGACCGATACTCTGAGTTCGTTAGCAGAACTGTATGTACGCGAGGTAGTGAGGTTACACAGTGTACCAGTGAGCATAGTCTCTGATAGGGATTCCCGCTTCACTTCCCACTTTTGGGGATATTTTCGGGAAGCCATGGGAACCCAGTTGAGTTTGAGCACCGCTTTCCATCCTCAGATAGATGGTCAGTCAGAGAGGACTATACAGACTCTGGAAGATATGTTGAGAGCATGTGTGCTAGATTTTAGAGGCTCTTGGGATGACCACCTGCCACTAGCTGAGTTCGCCTATAACAACAGTTATCATTCGAGTATCGGGATGGCACCGTTTGAGGCTTTGTATGGCCGTAGATGTCGTTCCCCTATTGGATGGGAAGAAGTGGGTGACCGTAAGATTTTCGCTCCTGACATGGTTACGCAAGCATCTGAGGATGTCCACTTGATAGTAGAGAGACTAAGGACAGCTTAGAGCAGACAGAAAAGTTACGCTGATAGGAGACGTAGGCCACTAGAGTTTGCAGTTGGTGAATCCATGTTTTTGAGAGTTTCTCCTTCCCAGGGCATAGCGAGATTTGGGAAGAGAGGGAAACTAAATCCTCGCTATATTGGACCCTTTGAGATACTTGATCGAGTGGGAGATAAGGCTAATAGGTTGGCATTGCCACCGGACTTATCAGGTGTCCATAACGTCTTCCACATATCGATGCTTCGGAAGTATCAACTGGATTCGGCACATGTGATTAGTTACGAGTCTTTGGAGCTTCGAGAGGACTTGTCATATGTTGAGAGACCGATTCGGATATTGGATAAGAAGGAGAAGGTATTGAGATCGACGACTATCGGGTTAGTGAAGATTCTCTGGCAGCATCATACTTCAAAGGAAGCTACTTGGGAGCTAGAGAGTCTGATGCGAGAGAAGTACCCTCACCTATTTGATGACTGACTTGGTTCTAATTTGGAGGACCAAATTTTTTGAGTGGGGGAGGATTGCCAGACCCGAATTTTATGTAGCTTGTACCTTATGATTCCTATGTGTATGAACACTCTATTATTATAGTTGAATCATAAGAAGAGTATTTACTAGACTTAAAGTGTTAGTGAAATGATTTAACACGCAAAAGCTATATAAAAAGCCTAATGTGAACTATAAGAGTCACAGGCTAAACCGAGTGGATCTGAATCATTCTGACTGAAAATAAGAACTTAAAATGAGAAAGCATAGAGAGCTCATGAAGGGAAGTCAGCTTGATTTAGTCCCGAACATAGAAAACGAGAGTAAAAGCTAAAAATGGTAAAATGGACCTTTTTGGCAAGTTAAGGTGTTTTGGGTATAATTATCCACCGGGAATGGTTGAAACATAAAGACGAGAGTGTAAGACATAAGATATGACACTTTCAAAATTTTGAGAAAAAGTCAACTTGGTCAATGGTTAAGGAAAAAGTCAACTATAGTTAAGAAAGTGAACTTTTACCATAGTTGACTAATCATGGTTAAAAATTAACTATGGAGAAAAAGATTGGAAAAAATATTCTTAGCCAAAATACAAGATAATCATCCCCGAAAGTAAGGAAAATTTATTCAGAAGGATTCCAGATTAAATTTAATGGTTAAAAACGTAATGGGCCTAAGGTGAAAATTTTAAAGCCCATTAAGGTATACTAAACGTATATCGAAATTCTTAGGTCCCTTAGACTGAATTGTTGGACCAATTGATTGGCCAAATATTGAGACAATTAAAGGCCCGAGGTATAGGAAAAATTTCAGCCCGAAAGCCCATTAAGAAAGCCCAAACTGAGAAGCCCAAATGGAAAGCCCATGAGATAAATATCTAACCGTAGTTAAAGCTAACCATGACTCATAAGGTGACTCATTAGGTGACTCATGGCTAAGGCTTAGAAAGTCAAGCTTAATGGCTGAAAAGTAAAGCTTAATGGCTAAGTAAGTGGCTTATAAAATCAGCCACACCATTGTCATCTTCATCACACCAAATTCGGCTAGAAGAAGAAACCATTGAAACAAATTATCCAAGCTTTCTCTCACTAGAAATCACTAGGAATTACACATATTTGGAACTTGCATTCTTCATGGAAGTTGTTCCAAATTGAAAGGAGAGTGACATATGTTGGAATTGGCTATCAAGGAGCCATAGAGTGCAAACCGAGAGCCTCCAAAGTATTCGGCAAAGGGTGAACACAACAATTGGTATATTTTCTAGTTTTCAATTTCATATATGTTAATGTATGAATGATTTTAAGTATATTGATATATGTTTTAAGCATTGAAACATATTAAATCACTATGATGTTGGTTAAGCCATGAGTGAGTAGTGAGATATTGATTTATTTCCATATGATTTTAAGGCATAAATGGATTAATGTACATGTGTTAATGATTATGGTGTAATTAGAATTAATCAATTTGATTAATTAATACATGTAATTAGTTGGCAATCAAGGTGTTTGATAAAATGCCTAAATGAACTATATGATGTTTAAGAAAGTTGCCAACCAAGTGTTTGTGAAAATGCCTAAGTGAATTGGCTAGGCAAATAGGCATGGATGGCATGCCATGGTATAACCAATGGCATGGATAGCTCTCGGCCATGGCATGTGGCCGAGAGGCCCAATGGGCCAAGCCCAAATAGTTTAGGCTCAATATGATGTAATGGGTCTAGGACAAGTCCAATAAGAGTTGGTGGGCCCCACAAGCCCAATAGGCCAACAAAAATAAATAGTAAAATGAAAATGGGCTTAAGGCATAGTTCGGCCCATTAAGGACTATTCTAGCCCATTAAGGGAAATAGACTGTATTTAATGTCAAATACAGTAGGAAAAGTGTAATTAACCTGATAAATGGTTATATGCAGCTCCAGAGATTATTGGAGGAACAAATCGGACTGCTAAAACGAGCAGCGTAGAGAAAGTGAAATTTCTCGAGTGATTGCCGGTAAGGGACTTTTGTGAGTAGTTAGAGATACCTGCACGTATTTTCATCTGCTTTTACATTCACTTAAAAACTTTGAGGGTCAGAGAAAGTGAATAATAACTATTGCAACCCGATAGTGGCAAATTACAATTTTACCCCTAGTTAGTCAAAAAGTCAACTTTTGTGAAAAGTTGTAAAAAGCACGAAAACCACTATTTTGAGAGTTTAACTGCTGTTTAGCTAGAGATTAAATAGATGGGCTAATGATTTTAAGGTTAATGTGAATTAAGCACACTTTATAGTGCTGATTTTGATATTTTGTAAACCATCCCTTTTTAAAGAGTCATCTATCATATTATGTGAGAATGAATCGTGATGGAGCACAGCTCGCACTGGATTTCATATATTTTTCACATACATTAGTGCTAGATTTCGATTCGCACTAGATTTCCATGATATTGATGATAAAGTACTGGAGTTATTACTCGTACTCAGTTTTATATGATATATGCATGAGCTCGTACTCAAGCGATTAGCTCGTACTCGAGTTTTTCATGAGATGCCTGACAGAGTGCTGGAGCGTTGCTCGTACTCGATTCTTCATGATTTATACATGACATAGTACTGGAGCTATTGCTCGTACTTGATTTGATGATATTATGCATAGCATGGTATTGGAGCTATTGCTCGTACTTGATTTAATACATGAACTATGCATTGACCTAGTTGCTGGAGGTTTACTCACACTAGAGTTGAGTTTGTGATGTGAAACAGTGTTTGAGCGGAGTGTCAACTGTGAGTCGCGCTCAAAGGCGCGCAGTGTATGTGATATATAATACATGTTACAAACCCATGCTCGAATCCTTGTGTGACTGAGTGTCACATTATGTGAGAGGATATCCGCATGAGGGTATTAGAGATGTGGTATGATATTCCATGGTTTGAGGGCTAAGACCTATAGCAGGCACCCCGACTGTGATGTAGGGTCCACGGGAGTACGTTGTACCGTGCGAGTGGCATGGAGTACCTTGTCGTACCGTGCACTTAGCATGGGAGTACACTGTACCGTGTGTTGTTGTGGAGTTGAGGAGGATATAGCTGATGGTTGTGATGGACTGATCCCCCTCCCGTTGCAGTAGTGATGCCCCGCACACCGAGTACTGTGTTGCTTGGGATCACATGTCGGATATGATCGTAGTCCAGGATACTATTTACATTTCACCACAGAGTCTCACATGATATATCACATTGATTGACTGATTTAAATTAGGACAGACCTGAGGGATGGGTCGGACTCCGATTTTGTGATGTGAATGATTTAAATGCCATATTTATTGTGATTTAAATATACATGGCATGATTTATCTAAAGGCATGATTTATATAAAGATGCATTGTTTTACACTACATGCCTACATTTGAGAAAGAAAGCATGATTTCTGTACATGGGATTTAATCTGTACAAGTATACATATATATTTAAAGACATGATTTTAAAGTGAGTTAAGGAAATAATGTTTTCAAGGTATAGCATTATTTTAAGTAGATAGTGTAGATATCTACTTACTTGCCTGATTTCCTTACTGAACGCGTTGTATGCTCACCCCCTTTCTTTACATCTCTCTACAGAGCATCAGCAGTAGAGCGAGAGCTATTAAGGGATAGTATTCCTGAGTCCACGGCTAGTTCCTATCGACCGCCAGGTATACAGATTTTGTCCGGTTATGTATCTAAACATAGAAACAGCACAGTGATGTATACGATATATATTATAGGGAGTGTATTCGTATTAGATTTTATATAATCTTACATATTATAAAAGAAGTTAAAGTCAGAGTATATTGACATGTATGTATGATAATGGATAATGTGGTAAGCGAGGATTCTGACATCGAATCACAACCCAACCATTAAAGAGAGGAAAGGTAAGTTAAAAATGCGAAAAATTTGTAGTGTTTTTAGTTATAGTCTTGGATTGAGAACGGGTCCTGACAGGATGGGTCTTGACAAAGCATAACTTAGAATGGGTTTAGTGTGAGAAGATATAATATGGTTGAGTTAATGATAAATGGATTATACTAAGGCGTTAATAATGTTTTATACATGACATTGAGATGGTTATGTGGAATCAAATTTATGGGATTGGAAAAAGTGATGAAATTTGCATGAATGAATGGAGGAACTAAGGTTTAAGCTTGCAAAACAAGTGTTTGATTTGATAACTACGTGAGTTACTAGCCAAATTTATTAGGAATGACACAATGTAGGCCGAATGTGAAAGAGGATCAAGCTTAACACTATAAGGTCCGATAAGATGTATCAATTATGACGAAGTGATTGATGAATGTTTGCAGCTCCATAGATTGGATTAGGAGCAAGTTGGACTGAACGAACTTCCAACGGTGGAACTTGTACTATGCTCGACGTGATTTGAGGTAAGGAGGTTTTGTAAGTGCCTAGAGGTTGTATTCGTATTTTGAGGGGAATTATAGGGTGCGAATTTTACCTATTATCTAATAATGCATTAACAATTTTTATGATATGTTCCAAAAATAAGGAAGGAAATATAAGTTTTACTTTGGTAGGAATTTTATGAAAGGGATAGTAAGGATCCAAAAATGCTTGGATTTCCATGAATTTAATGTTTTTACCAAAATTAAATGCTTTGATTTATACTGATAGTGCTGGAGTTCTACTCACACTAGTTTTATTGGTTTACTGTGCATGAAAGTCGTACTGGAGCTTTGCTCGTACGAAGATTTGACATGTTTTATAGAAACTCATGTTGTAGGCTCCTGTAGACTGTGTGTCATAGTGAGATGATCTAACGTACACGTGTTTTGAGACATGAAATGGTTACCGACATGGTATAGGGGGCTAAGACTTAGGGCAGGCAGCCCTGAACCATGATGGGGCTAAGTCCTATGGCAGACACCCCTGACAATGATGTGGAATAAGACCTGTGGCAGACACCCTCAGATCGTGTGGGTGCACGGAGTATGTTGTACCGTGTAGGTCACGTGGAGTACGTTGTACCGTGTAGTCTTGATGACTAGTTGGTTGAGTTATTGCACGAGTAGGGTTGACCTCACCTCTCGTTGCAGTTGTGATACCTCGTACGCTGAGATCCGCATAGCTTGGGATAACTGGAATTTTATACATGGCCATTATTCCTAATTTATTTCTTAAATGTAACCCGCATGCCTCAATCACTATTATGTTTTATTGATAGACTTGGGTAGACCCGAAGGAGGGGTGACACCTGTGATTTGGTTTTTATAGATGGAAATGTGATTTTATGCACAGGGTACTCGAAGGGCGGGATTAGATTTGATTTAAATGAATGGCAATGGGTTTTGATATGACAAGCATGAGATGATTTTTATGTTGATTTTCAATTTATTATCGTGTCTGATTTTATGAATGTTTCATATACTATATACATATTCATGTGGCATGGTTTTGATTTACCTTATGCTCAAGATGTAAGTGATTTTGATATCATGACATTATATGTATGTAGATAGTGTAGCTATCTACTTGCTTACATTATTTCCTTACTGAGTATGTGGTTGCTCACCCTTTCATTTTCCATCGCTACAGAGCATTCATAGTGGTCGAGAACAAGCAGAGACTTGCACTCCCAGTGTCGGCTGCTGCCCATCGTTGAGATGTATACACATTAATGTCGTTTTGTATTTAAACAAGTACAACACAATAATATTTTTGGAAATGTAAATTCGGGGGATGTAAATATTTGTAGACATGTATTAATTATTGAAGTTAATGTAATCAATTGAAGTGTCTACAATGATTGTATATAAATGTTATGTGATATCGTGTATGGTAAGAGATAACTGGCTTCGAATCATAGCTCAACTATTGGTGTTGGTAACTATTCATGACAGGAAGGTTAACGAATTAAGCGAAAAATTTATAGTGAATTTTATGAAAGAGGGTCATGACAGAGTTTGGTATCAGAGCGGAGTTAATCTGATATGAGTCGGAGTTAGTAATAAGAGAAATTTACATCCCCGAATTGTTGTTCTCAGTTTAGATATAAATGTGTATATCTGATGGGTTAGACTAATGAATAATTATGGATGTAGGAATTTTGGCATCATGCCTGTCACACGCAGTGGTACAGGGACGAGGGCACGTGCTAGGAGCCGTAGAGGGAGACTTGAAAGCTGTGCAGAGCCGCAGACTGGTCAGATCCCGCAAGAGGCTACCAAGAGGCCAGGGGATATTGAGGCACGCTTCACTAGGTTGGAGTGGAGTTTGGAGACTATTATGGAGCTGGTCGCTCAGTCTATGCAGGGAGCTGGGGAGAGATAGGGCCCAGCTACCCAAGCTGCTGATGCTGGACCGACAATTGCTACTGATTCGCCTACACAGCCAGCACAGATGCCACAAGTAGCAGATGCACCCCCACTAGTTCAAGATACAACATCACCTGTTGCTTCACAGCAGAGTAGTAGAGCGTGGAGCTATGATTGTGATTTGGAGAGATTACGACAATTTTAGAAATTTAGACCACCATCATTCAGTGGGGTGAAGGACCTAGTGGTTGCTGAAGGTTGGGTGAGTGAGATTGAGAAGTTATATGGGTTCTTTGTGTGATGCCTTAGAAGCGCAAAAAACAGGGCAAATTTAAACTTTTATTTACATCATTACACATTTATGGGTGCATTCCTGCGCAGTGTCTTGCATTATCATATATATAAATTATGAAACTTAAACCTCAGGATCTCATCATCAAGCATTCATAAATCATATCATATCCATTTCTCAACTCAGTATTAATTAATCCTAATACATCCCATACGACATTGTACATCAAGTGTCTGTAAATACACATTAGTCTGGGTACATGAAATGTAAATTATACCTTTAATACAAATATATGGCCTAGAGCTTAAGTCCTCTACTAGCCACTACTCTGTATGTCGCAGGAAATTCTCCTCAATTGAAGAAATTTGGAGGGAAGATAAAATAGGGTGAGCTTCTAAATCGTTCAGTAAGGGGGTAAGGGACTCATTGTTAAATTAATGATTTGCACACACAACCATTTTATTTCATAGTTGAAACTCAATATAAAATGTAGCATGAACTCATTAAAACATTATTCTCATCTCATTTCTCTAAAATCATGTAAAACATGGCAGTACATACTCAGTACAAATCACAGTCACAAGCATGTGGAAATCAAGATGTGATAATGGCTTTTCTCTTTAAAACATGATAAAAATCACCTCAATAGAATGCACATGGCATAACCACCGAATACAATCGGCACGTGGCATAGCCACTGAATATAATCCTCACGTGGCACAGACACCAAATAGAATTCGCATGTGGCACAGCCACTAAACACAATCCACTCTTGTAAAACGAGGCTAGGTAAGTAACCAGTGCTACCAGAGTAGGGGAAAATTTGTTGGACTTACATACTACCAGAGTAATGCCTGACGTGTATTCAACATGACACGCCTAAGTCTCAATTAATAGCCATTATCATAAAAATCGTTTTGCCTTCACGTAGAACTCATAACGGTTTTCTTTCATAAGTCGCCTTTAAAACATTTGTGTACTCAACACAAAACATGTTAAAAACTGAGTTCCAACTGGTAAAACCAGGCACACATTTCTTAATCTCAGTACGCCTTAACGTAGAGCCCAAATCGTTTTTTACTTTTTAAACACAAAATGGTTGTAAAACAATTTTCATATTTAGTTTACAACTCAAACAATTGGGCCTCAACCAGTTATAAAATCGTGTGCAATAACTCATAAAAACATGCATGTTTTCATAAATCTCATTTCATGCTACAATATCATCACAAAGCACATACACAAATAGGTTTGAGTTTTCCCTTACATCTTTTCACCTCGTATAGTGCAATCGTTCCCCCGTATCACGGACTAGTCTCGCATTCCTCTCTGGAACCCCTGAGCTGTCCAAACGATGTAAAAACATCAATAACTCATCATCACCTAACCTCCAAATCTCTACATCGAGCATATTGCCCATATTCTCATTAAATACCTCAATTATCCCAATTTATCACAATTTACTTAATATCATCATCGCTCCAATAAAATCACAATTTTTGTTGACTCTAATCCTTTCCTAACTATTTCATCACAATGCCCATATTCACAATCACCAAAAATCACTTCAAAATCCAAGATTGAAGTTTAGAGATTACCCAAACTTGTGGAGTGCTCAACTCATACCTCGATTCGATTCGTCTTTTGATTTCCAAGTATGTTGTTCTCCTTTGGATGAGGAACAACTTCCCTTCTTTCCATAACCCTTGATTTGGACGAAAATGGGTGTTGTGGAGGGGAGAGAAAGCTAGGGTTTAAAAATGGTGATTTGGGAGAGAGAGAGATTGATTTCCATAAAAATAAAGGGGTCTTTATATAGGCCAAGGGTAGGAGATCGATCTGGCTCTTGATGAGATCGATCTGCATTTAAATTTGGGGTAATTTTATGCCTAGGAGATTGATCTATCATGGGATGAGATTGATCTGTTAATGGCTTTATGAGATCGATCTGCTCTAATTATGAGATTGATCTCTAGTTTACAGAATGCTTCACGAGATCGATCTGCTCCTTGAGGAGATCGATCTTCTCCTTTATAGAAACATTTTGAGATCGATTCCTTCCTCATGAGATCGATCTCTTCGTTACAGAATCATAAGGAGATCTATCCTCTTCCATTGGAGATCGATTTGTCTATTAGTTTTTGCACATTTTTAGCATTCTAGAGCCTTCACAGATTATACTGCTGTTGCACCAATTTACAGAAAACTCAAAGTAAAACTTCTCAAAATCTACCCCATAGTCCAGATTTCAATCCGTACATATTCAAGACTTAAAAATCTTTTCTTCATATACTTCATCATGTTTAAAACTTGCGTGTACATTAACATATCATAATTACATACACCAAATTTCAATTCTCATAAATGGGGTACACAAAATTCATAGTTTTCACATCCTTTCCACCTTAAAAGAATTTGGTCCTCCAAGTTCAACTCGACTCGTCAAATAAAAGGGGGTACTTCTCCTTCATGAGACTCTCCAATTCCCAAGTTGCCTCTTCCCTTGAGTGATGTTTCCATAGGACTTCCACTAATGGGATGCTTTTTGTCTGAATACTTTCTCTTTCTTATAAAAGATCCGAACAAGTTCTTCAGTGTAGCTCATGTCCTCTTGTATGTCCATCTCTTCATACTCTATGACATGAGAAGGATCCGGGTGGTACTTCCTCAACATAGCTACATGGAAGACGTTGTGTTTTTCGAACATCTGTGGGGGTAAGGCCAACCTGTAGGCTACCTCTACCACCCTCTCAAGAATCTCAAAGTGTGAGACTCCATATATGTATAATTGTCATATGTACATAGAAATATAAATGGAGTTATACTATGATTTCTTAAGTGAAGTATATGTGATGTAAGTCCATAAGTTTAATGTACACACTTGCAATGAGAGTTGTGATTGTACATACAAGTTACGTTATGTATGGATGTGAAGAAATAGACTTAAACATGTGAAGAATGGGAGTAGAATAGAAAATGGATAGTGTGGTAAAATGGAAGGAAGATTGCATGAGTTGTACACTTGCATTTGGTTTATATCATATACCTTTGGTTATACAAGGATTCCACACAAGTTTCAATAGGTATAAGGCATGAATGGATGTCATTTTCAAGCCTCAAAGATGATTGGATGAGAAAATGACTATGGCAACAAATTAAAGCTGTTTTGGTATAAGTTTACCACAGAAAAAATGTAGAAAATTTGGAAATATGAATGACAGATCGATCTCATAGGATGATAGGTCGATCTAGAAGAGCTAGAAAACTCTTATTTGAGCAATGGAATAGAGCAGATCGATCCTTAATATAACAGATTGATCTCCTTAGCTCTCGGGCTAGAAGCAAATCGATCTCCCTTAAGACCAGATCGATCTGCTTGACTCTTTGTTTGAAGTAAGATCGATCTCCCCTACTCGATAGATTGATCTCCTGCCTTTAAAATGTCTTGGAAAAGAGGGACTTTAAGAGGACCAGATCAATCTCCACACAAGGCAGATCGATCTCATCAAGCTGAATCTATAAATATGGAGCAGTTGGATCTGTATTTTTGAGACAAAAGCCAATCTTTCCCATTTCTAACCTAAAACCTAGCTTTCTCACTCCTAAATCCACACATTTTCAGTAAGATTTGATGAAAAGCTATTAGAGACAAAGTTGTTCAAATCAAAGAGAAGAACAACATAGTTGAAGGCAATTCCCCACTTGTTGGATTGAAGGATCAAAGGTGCATTTCCATTGGAGCAAAGAGGAAATCAAGCTAGGTGAGTTTCTAAATGAAATAACTCAACTACATTATGTAGATATTGATTTTGGAGTTGTTTGGTATGCATAAAAAGGGTAGAAACTACCTAGGAAGTAATGAATCAACCATGACCTAGAAATGGTCTAGTGTGAGAAAGTAAGATATATTGAAGTTAATGATGAATAGGATATTTTGAGATGATAAAGATGTTATAAGTATGATTTTAAGATGTTAGCGAAGAAATAGTGAGATTTACCAAAAAACCATAAAACTCCTCTCACATGCTTCATCCTATGTAAACTCCACATTCTTCCTCGTAAGACCTGTCAACGGAGCAGCCAATCTGGAGAAAACCTCTTCGAATCTTCTGTAGTAACCTGCCAAACCCAAAAAATTTTTGATCTCTGTGACTGTCCTGGGCTATTCCCACTAAACAATAGCCTTAATCTTGGATGGATCTACTGACACCCCATGCTTCGATACAACATAGCCGAGAAAGGAAATTTGCTCTAGCCAAAAGTCACATTTACTAAGTTTAGCATACAACTTTCTCTCTCGGAGGGTTTAAATGCATAGATGAATTATATTGACTAATGAGATCAAAGGTGAGCTAATAAATTTAACTCAAGTGGTTTGGATGATTGAATTGTAACTTCTGAGGATACACCGGAACAAGGAAAGCCAACAGCGCAAGAGGCTAAGAGGAAAAGAGTCACACTCAAGTAAATTGAGGTAAGGGAATTGTGTGGACTCTTAGAGATATCTGTGCGCAATTTGGACACTTTAATGCCTTGCTAGAATGCATGAGATGTTAGGAAATGAAATTAGGTGTTTGAAGGGTAAAAGTTGGGTGTTTGAGAAATGTGCACGAAAACAAAAGCATAATGCCTTAAAAGTCATGTTTTATTGCTTTTTAGCAAGTGATTGGTAGGTTGGCTAGCATTTGAAATGAAATACAAAAGAAATGAGTTGTTTTGGTATGTTAACCACACTTTGCAAAGAAATGAGCCACCTAAATTGTTTTCGTGAGAATGAAAGCGTGCTAGAGTATGACTCGCACGAGATTTGATGTGTTTTACACATATGAGTGCTAGAGCTTAGCTCGCACTAGTTTTCACATGGATTTCATATGGGTTTTGGCATGGTGCTTGGAGCTTAGCTCGCATTAGATGCCCACCTTATTTGTTGTTGTGCTTAGAGCTTCGAGTAGACTGGGTGTCGCACTAATTAAATAGGCTCGCTCGTGCATTTGTGATATTTTGACATGTTGATAGCCGTGTTAGGAACTTCGGGTAGACAAGAGGTCGTACCGATTAAATAGGATCACATGTGTTTTTGAGATGTGGCGTGATATGATATGTTGATGTGGGTCCATGGAGTACGTTGTACTGTGCAGGTAGCATGGAGTACGTTGTACCATGTTGAGATTGTGATATGCCGTCTTCGGACGAGATTTGCTATGAACCGACGGGTAAGATTTGACCCACCTTCCGTGTGGAAGCAGATAGTGGTGATATCTCCACACCTAATCCGTGTAGCCGATATCACAGGTTATGGCCATAGACGTAGAGGTTATTACCTTTTATTGAATTACCTATCTCACATGTCTATTGTTTTATGAATAAATCCATGTTTCAAATGATTTGTGGGTCAGGATAGTCCGAGGGATGGGCTGAGACCTGATAAGTGTTGGATTGTTTTGTTTATGGTTTTTAAAGTGCACCGAAGCATGATGATTAATGCCATACTTTATTGTGAAAAATGCATGATGATTTATACCATGCTTTGAATTGAATTGTACACTGGATTTGAATAGCATGAATGCTTTACATACCATTAACACAAGCATGAACTCATAATTTGAGAAACGAGGAAACGTATGTTTTGAGCATGGCATCACGATCATGTAGATAGTGCAGTATCTACCTGTTCGCATGATTGCCATACTGAGCATGTGGTTTGTTCACCCCCTCATTTTCCCCCTATCTGCAGAGTTTTGAGTATAGATTATGGGCGACTGGAGGCTTATCCCTTTTGGTATCTGCTGCATACCATCTCTAAAGGTATACACACTTGAAATTATTTTGTATCTAAACTAGGCATAGCACAATAGCATTTTCTATGTATACATTAGGGATGTAAAGCAATGTAAACACTTGTAAACAGTAACTCTGATGTATTTATAAAAGTGCTTACTTCTAAAATTATATTGGAAATTTAATGGTTATGGATGGATGAGGTAGACATTGACACATAGCCCAACTGTTGAGAGTGTGGTTGTTCACGATCGAGGAAGGACGATTAATAAATGACGCATGAAAATGCAAAAAATTTGTACGTATTTTGGTAAGTTAAGGGTCGTGACAGAAGTTAGTATCAGAGCTTGAGTTAGTCTGATGTGTGTCAGTGTCTAAAATACTTAATAAGTTGGAAAATTACATCCCTATGTTACTGTGCTTGTTTAGATACAAATTGTGTGTATGTCGATGGGTTGACTAAGAAATTTATGTGTATGTAGGGAAGTGAAACATTATGCCTAATACCAGTCACGGTAGAGGGATGAGAGCGTAGGCTCGAGGCCGTAGAGTTAGGCCTGGGGGTCATGTTGAGCCAGAAACACATGAGGCTCAGGATGAGGTTGAGGTGGAGGCTGAGGTTGAGCATGCTCCACTGGGTCTAGAGGAGAGGCCCGAGAGTACTGAGGCTCACTTCGTGAGGATTAAACAAAGTATTGAGATGATATTGGAGTTGGTCACCCAATCCTTACCTGGAGTTGGCAGTAGATAGAGTCTCGCTACACAAGGTGATACCGACCAGGTGGCTGCTCTTGAGGCATGGGCAATGCAAGCCCAGAGATCACAGATGACAGATACCCCACCCACACAGGATGTGCCTATGCCGGTTACTACACCAGGCAATAGAGGTTGGGGATATGGATGTGATTTGGACAGATTACGACAGTTTTAGAAGTTTGGACCGTCATCTTTTAGTGGAGTTAAAGACCCAGTAGCGGCAGAGGATTGGATCAATGAGATCGAGAAATTATATGGGTTCTTTTAGTGCACTACTATCGAGATGGTAGCGTTTGCAGCTTTTATACTGAAGGGATCAGCAGAACATTGGTGGAAGTCCACCATGCCTATTTTGAGAGCCTGACATACTGATATCAGCTAGGGTGTGTTTTTGGAGGCTTTTCGGAGGCAATATGTACTGGATACTGCACAGTGAAAGATAAAATGGCATTTTTGGGACTGACCCAAGGGAGTAGGACAGTGGATGAGTATGAGACGGCCTTTATCTCCCTGGGTAGGTATGATCCTAACACTATGAGTAATGAGGTTAAGAAAATCCATAAATTTATGGATGGATTGAGACCGACCATCAGGTCTAGACTAGTTCCCTTGGATATACTGACCTATGAGGAGGTAGTACCCAGGGCACAATTGTGCGAACAAGATGTTGATAGGATCGCCTCAGAGTTTGGGAAGGTTGGCAAGATGAGGGACAGGGAGAAAAAGAGACCAATGATGGATAAAGGCTTCAGTTATAAAGGAAGCAAGAGATTCTCTGGAAAGAGGCCGAGGATTGATGAGATCCGAGAGAGGATAATTAATACTCCTATGTATTTGGCCATTGCTCCAGCTAAGGGAATTGTGATTGGAGGCCAACGGCCTACGACATAGCAGTGCGATAAATGTGGCAGGTACCATGGTACTCGACCATGCTATTGACCTCAGGTAGTGTGCTTTAGATATGGGAAATCAGGGCACATGATTAAAGATTGCCCAGAGATGTCAGAGAGAGCCCCACAGAAGGGCAGGGAGTTAAAGAGAGCTCCAGTTGGGACAGCTGCTCCGAGAAGGGGGGCTACATCTGAGGAAAAGAGGAAATAAACAGTTGGTGTAAGCAAAGAGCAAGTGCACGCATTGGACCAGAACACTGCAGATCAATCTTCGGATGTGGTTAAAGGTGCCATCCAAATTTTTGATTTAGAAGCATTTCTATTGTTTGATCCTGATGCCACACACTCTTTTATATCATAATCCTTTGCACGTAAATTGATGAAGCATGTAAAACCCATACTGCTAGATAAGATGTTGATGATATCTACCCCTATGAATGATAGTCAATTGACTAAACATGTGTATAGAAGTTGTAAGATGAGGATAGTAGGTAAAGAAATGGCAGCCAATTTGATCTTATTAAACATGAGTGATTTTGATGTAATCTTAGGTATGGATTGGCTGGCTGCAAATCATGTTATTATGGATTATCATGCAAAAACTTTGATGTTTCCAAAGATAGACAACCTTATTGTAAATTTGGTGAAATGAAATGAAAGAATATGTTATTACAATTGAGAATAGTATAATCTAGTTGCATGATAATTTAGAGATGAATTTAATTTACAACTTATATATGTTGATGTGACGATTTATGATTTCTAATGGTGGAAAGAATAATGTGAAGGGTTCATCGCTTATGTGATTGAAACGGATAAGGCACGTCCGGAATTGGGAGACATACCAGTGGTTAAGGAATTTCTAGATATCTTTCCAGATGAGTTACCAGGGTTACCTCCAGATAGAGAGATGGAGTTTGGTGTAGATTTAACAGCTGGTACAGAGCTGATATCCAAGCCACCGTACAAAATGGCTCAAGTTGAGTTGGAAGAATTAAGGAAACAGTTGCGAGAGTTGCTAGAGAAGGGGTTCATCAGGCCTAGCATCTCACCTTGGGGAGCACCGCTTCTATTTGTAAGGAAGAAGGATGGAAGCCTCCGACTGTGTATAGATTATCGGTTGTTGAATAAGGTCACCATCAAGAATAAGTATCCCCTTCCACACATCGATGACTTATTGGATCAGCTTAAGGGAGCGCATCTCTTTTCCAAGATAGATCTGAGATCAGGGTACCATCAGTTGAAGATACGGAGTGGAGATGTACCCAAGACAGCTTTTCGTACCGGTATGGACATTATGAGTTTATGGTTATGCCATTCGGGTTAACGAATGCTCCCGTAGCTTTTATGTCATTGACGAATGAGGTATTCTACCAGTTCTTGGATCGATTTGTTATTGTGTTTATTGATGATATATTGGTGTATTCAAGGTCTAGATAGGAGCATGAACAGCACCTAAGGATAGTGCTGCAGACCCTCTGAGAGAAGAAGTTATACGCTAAACTCAGTAAGTGCGACTTTTGGTTGGAACAAATCTTTTTTTTAGGTCACATAGTACCGAAGGATGGAGTATCAGTGGATCCATCTAAGATTGAGGCCGTAGTTTAGTGGCAGAGACCCCAGACAGTGACAGAGATTAGAAGTTTCCTGGGTTTAGCTGCGTATTATCGAAGGTTTGTAGAGGGATTTTCAAGGTTAGTGCTCCTTTGACACGTCTCACGAGGAAGAATGTTGAATTTGTGTGGGACGATAAGTGTTAGGAAAGTTTTGAGGAGTTGAAAAGGAGATTAACCACAGCTCCGATCCTCACCATTCCTACCAGCTTAGGAGGTTTCTCAGTGTGTACAGATACTTCACACCTAGGACTGGGCTGTGTATTGATGCAGGATGGGAAGGTAGTAGCCTATGGATCAAGACAATTAAAGGATCATGAGAGGAACTACCCGACCCATGACTTGGAGTTAGCAGCCGTAGTGTTTGCATTGAAAATATGGTGCCACTATCTATATGGTGAGAGATTTCAAATCTACACAGATCATAAGAGCCTTAAGTACTTGTTCTCGCAAAAAGAGTTGAACATGAGACAGAAGAGATGGCTCGAGCTGTTAAAGGATTGTGATTGTGAGATCCTATACCACCCAGGTAAAGTAAATGTGGCTACTGATGCATTGAGTAGGAAGCATCTCGGGATGGTATCATTTATGATGATCAGGGAACACGAGCTGTTAGAGCAGTTCACGAATCTCATTTTGGATGTGACCCCACCCAGTGCTGATGGTGGTGTTATGGTAGCTAGCCTGCAGTTGGAACTGGATCTGGTAGATCGAATCTGATAGGCTCAACAAGTTGATCAGCAATGCAGTGATATTGTCGGGCAGATACAAAGGGGTACAGAGACAGACTTTGAGTTGAGTTCTAATGGATTATTGAGGTTTAGAGGTAAGAAATGTGTTCCTAATGATACAGAGATTAGAAGGTTGATCTTGACAGAGGCTCACTCATCGAAGTATACGATACATCCAGGAAGTACCAAGATGTATCAAAACCTTCGAAAGGTTTATTGGTGGTCTGGGATGAAAAAGCACATTGTTGAATATGTTGCGAAATGTCTCGTTTGTCAGCAAGTGAAGGTAGAGCATCAGAAGCCTGTAGGGTTATTGTAGCCTCTACTAATACCAATATGGAAGTGGGAGCACGTCACCATAGATTTTGTGATGGGATTACCGAAGACCCGTAGAGGTCATGATGACATATAGGTAATTGTGGATCAGTTGATGAAATTAACCCATTTTCTAGCTATGAGAGCTACTGATACTCTGAGCCAGTTAGCGAACTTGTATGTGCGCAAGATAATGAGGCTACATGGAATTCTAGTGAGCGTTGTTTCTGATAGGAATGCCCACTTCACTTCCTACTTCTGGGAACGTTTTTAAGAAGCGATGGGGACCCAGTTGAGTTTTAGCACCGCGTTTCATCCTCAAACAGATGGTCAGTCAGAGAGGACTATACAGACCCTAGAGGATATGTTGAGAGCGTGTGCATTAGATTTTGGAGGCTCTTGGGATGACCATTTGCCACTCGCAGAGTTCGTCTATAATAACAGTTTTCATGCAAGTATCGGGATGGCATCATATGAGGCATTGTATGGGCGTAGATGCCGTTCCCCTATTGGATGGGAAGAGGTTGGTGATAGATAGATTTTTGCTCCAGACTTAGTGCAGCAGGCATATGAGGACGTCCAACTGATATGTGAGAGGTTACAGATAGCTCAGAGCAGGCAAAAGAGTTATGCTGACAAGAGACGGAGATCGCTAGAGTTTGATGTGGGTGAGTCAGTGTTCTTGAAAGTTTCTCCTTCGAAGGGTATTATGAGGTTCGGTAAAAAAGGTAAGCTGAGCCCTAGATATATCGGACCCTACGAGATTTTGGAGAGAGTGGGAGATAAGGCGTATAGATTGGCATTGTCTCCAGAATTGACAAGTGTGCATAACGTCTTCCATGTATCCTTGTTGAGGAAGTATCACTATGACCCGGCGCATGTGATAAGATATGAGCCATTGGAGCTCAATGAGGGTATGACATATGTTGAGAAGCCAGTTCAAGTATTGGACAAAAAAGAGAAAGTGTTGAAGACAAAGACAATTCCCTTGGTGAAGGATCTTTGGCAACATCACACTGTGGAAAAGGCCACATGGGAATTGGAGAGTTTGATGCGGGACAAGTATCCTGAGTTATTCACAGAGTGATTGGTTCTAATTTGGAGGACCAAATTTTCAAAGTGGGGGAGAATGCAAGACCCCGTATATGTATAATTGTCATATGTACATAGAAATGTAAATGGAGTTATACTATGATTTCTTAAGTGAAGTATATGTGATGTAAGTCCATAAGTTTAATGTACACACTTGCAATGAGAGTCATGACTGTACATACAAGTTACGTTACGTATGGATGTGAAGAAATAGACTTAAACATGTGAAGAATGGGAGTAGAATAGAAAATGGATAGTGTGGTAAAATGGAAGGAAGATTACATGAGTTGTGCACTTCTATTTGGTTTATATCGTATACCTTTGGTTATACAAGGATTCCACACAAGTTTCAATAGGTATAAGGCATGAATGGATGTCATTTTCAAGCCTTAAAGATGATTGGATGAGAAAATGACTATGGTAGCAAATTAAAGTTGTTTTGGTATAAGTTTACTGCAGAAAAAATGCAAAAAATCTGAAAATATGAATGACAGATCGATCTCAAAGGATGTGAGATCGATCTGGAAGAACAAAAAAACTCTTATTTGAGTAATGGAATGGAGCAGATCGATCCTTAGTGGAACAGATCGATCTCCTTAGCTATCGGGTTAGAAGCAGATCGATCTCCCCTAAGACCAGATCGATATGCTTGACTCTCTGTTTGAAGTAAGATCGATCTCCCCTACTCGACAGATCGATCTCCTGCCTTTAAAATATCTTGGAAAAGAGGGATTTTAAGATGACCAAATCGATCTCCACTTAAGGTAGATCGATCTCATCAAGCTGAATCTATTAATATGGAGCAGTTGGATCTGCATTTTCGAGACAAAAACCAATCTTTCCCATTTCCAACCTAAAACCTAGCTTTTTCACTCCTAAATCCACACATTTTCAGTAAGATTTATGGTAAAGCTATTAGAGACAAAGTTGTTGATATCAAAGAGAAGAACAACATAGTTGGAGGCATTTCCCCACTTGTTGGATTGAAGGATCAAAGGTGTGTTTCCATTAGAGCAAAGAGGAAATCAAGCTAGGTGAGTTTCTAAATGAAATAACTCAACTACATTATGTAGATATTGATTTTGGAGTTGTTTGGTATGGATAAAAAGGGTAGAAACTACCTAGGAAGTAATGAATCCACCATGACCTAGAAATGGTCTAGTGTGAGAAAGTAAGATATATTGAAGTTAATGATGAATAGGATATTTTGAGATGATAAAGATGTTATAAGTATGATTTTAAGATGTTGTTAGCGAAGAAATAGTGAGATTTACCAAAAAAGGGTAAAATATGGATTAAGGCATTGGTAAATGCATAGATGAATTGTATTGACTAATGAGGTCAAAGGTGAGTTAATAATTTTAACTCAAGTGGTTTGGATGATTGAATTGTAGCTTCCAAGGATACACCGGAACAAGGAGAGCCCAGAGCGCAAGAGGTTAAGAGGAAAAGAGTTGCACTCAAGTAAATTGAGGTAAGAGAATTATGTGGACACTTAGAGATATTTGTGCGCAATTTGGGCTCTTAAATGCCTTGCTAGAATGCATGAGATGTTAGGAAATAAAATTGGGTGTTTGAAGGGTAAAAGTTGGGTGTTTGAGAAATTTGCATGAAAAGAAAAGCATAATGCCTTAAAAATCATGTTTTATTGCTCTTTAGCAAGTGATTGGTAGGTTGGCTAGCATTTGAAATGAATTGCAAAAGAAATGAGTTGTTTTGGTTTGTTAACCACACTTTGCAAAGAAATGAGCCACCTACATTGTTTTCTTGAGAATGAAAGCATGCTAGAGTATGACTCGCACGAGAGTTGACGTGTTTTACACACATGAGTGCTAGAGCTTAGCTCGCACTAGATTTACCCATGGATTTCATACGGGTTTTGGCATGGTGTTTGGAGCTTCGGGCAGACTGGGTGTCATACCGATTAAATAGGCTCGCACGTACATTTGTGATATTTTGACATGTTGATAGCCATGTTAGGAGCTTCGAGTAGACAAGAGGTCATACCGATTAAATAGGCTCACACGTGTTTTTGAGATGTGGCGTGATATGATATGTTGATATGGGTCCACGGAGTACGTTGTACCGTGTAGGTAGCATGGAGTACGTTGTACAGTGTTGAGATTGTGATATGCCATCTTTGGATGAGATCTGCTATGGACCAGCGGGTAGGATTTGACCTACCTCCCATGTGGAAGCAGATAGTGGTGATCTCCCGCACAGCTGATCTATGTAGCCGGTATCACAGGTTATGGCCATAGACCTTGAAGTTATTACCTTTTATTGAATTGCCTATCTCACATGTTTATTATTTTATGAATAAATCCATGTTTGAAATGATTTGTGGGTCAGGACAGTCCGAGGGATGGGCTTAGACCTGACAAGTGTTGGATTTTTTGTTAATGGTTTTTAAAGTGCACTGAAGCATGATGATTAATGTCGTGCTTTATTGTGAAAAATGCATGATGATTTATACCACACTTTGAATTGAATTGTGCACTATAGTTGAATAGCATGAATGCTTTACATACCATTAAGACAAGCATGAACTCATAATTTGAGAAACGAGGAAATGTATGTTTTGAGCATGGCATCACGATCACGTACATAGTGCAGTATCTACCTGTTCGTATGATTGCCTTACTAAGCATGTGGTTTGTTCACCCCCTCATTTTCCCCCTCTCTACAGAGTTTTGAGTATAGATTGTGGGTGACTGGATGCTTATCCCTTTTGGTATCCGCTGCATCCCATCGCTAAAGGTATACACACTTGAAATTATTTTGTATCTAAACTAGGCATAGCACAGTAGCATTTTGTATGTATACATTGGGGATGTAAAGCAATGTAAACACTTGTAAACAGTAACTCTGATGTATTTATAAAAGTGTTTACTTCTAAAATTATATTGCAAATTAAATGGTTATGGATGGATGAGGTAGACATTGACACACAGCCCAACTGTTGAGAGTGTGGTTGTTCATGATCGAGGAAGGACGATTAATAAATGACGCATGAAAATGTGAAAATTTTATACATATTTTGGTAAGTTAAGGGTCGTGACACAAAGGGGCCTATGCATCGAGGACTCAATTTCCCTTTCTTTCCAAACCTCATGATACCCTTACTTGGTGATATCTTCAGAAATACTACATGACCAACTACGCACATCCGCGTAGCTTTTCTGTCTATTCTGTGCAGCCCCTAATCTCTCACATATGAGCTTCACACTCTGTACAGCTTGTTCAACAAGTTCGAGAGCATTTATCTTTTTGTCACCATGATCTCTTAAAATCCATCCTACACACCCTCAACATATCCTCCAGGGTCTGAATAGTCCTCTATGATTGACCATCTGTCTTAGGATGGTAGGCGGTACTAAAACTCAATCGAGATCCCATGGACTCCAAAAACTGGGTCCAAAATTTGGAAGTAAATCGAGAATCTTTGTTAGAAGTAATACTCACTGGAGCCCCATGTAATCTAGCTATCTCGCTGACATATAACTCGGCTAAGGCATCCACAGTATCTGTGCTCTTGATGGCAAGGAAGTGGGCACTTTTCGTCAATCTATCCACTATGACCCATATGGCATCACGACCTCTCCGGGTCTTCGGTAAACCCATAATAAAGTCCATGGTGACATGCTTCCATTTCCATGTAGGCACAGGTAAAGGCTGCAATAATCCTCCGGGCTTTCGATGCTCAGCTTTCACTTGCTAGCATACTAAACATCTGGCCACATAATCTGCCACGTGTCGTTTCATACCACTCCACCATTACACATTTCTTAAATCTCGGTACATTTTAGTACTCCCTGGGTGCATGGTGTATCACAAGCAGTGGGATTCTCTCAGTATCTGTCTCTTCAGGGTATCATCGTCCGGTACACAAATCCGTCCTCTGAATCTCAACAATCCATCCTCACTGATTGTGAGATCCGACTGCGAAGTCTGCTCAGCTTGGCTAACCATATCTATTAACCTCTGATCACTACACCGCCTAGTTCTAATTTGATCCATGATCCTGGGCTCTATTCGTAGGCTAGCCAAAAATCCAATCTCTACCTCTTTAACTCTGATCCGGAGTTCGACGAACTACTCCAGTAAATCCCATTCCCTGATCATCATAGCAGATATCATACTCTTCCTGCTCAGGGCATCAACAACTATATTCGTCTTACCCGGATGGTATAGAATCTCGCAGTCATAATCCTTAAGGAGTTCCATCCATCTCCTTTGTCTCATATTTAACTCTTTCTAATCAAAGAGATATCTCAAACTCTTGTGATCAGTGAAGATCTAGAATCTTTCCCCATATAAGTAGTGTCGCCAGATCTTCAAGGCAAATACAACAGTGGCTAACTCCAAATCATCTGTAGGGTAATTTCGCTCATGATCTTTCAATTTTTGTGATCCATAAGCGACCACTCTTCCATGCTGCATGAGTACACACCCTAATCCTTGATGCGAGGCATCACTGTACACTGAAAATCCTCCTGATCCCTCAGGAATAGTCAACACAGGTGCCGCTGTCAATCTCCTCTTCAATTCCTAAAAATTGAGCTCACACTAATCAGTCCATATGAGCAGAGTCTCCTTACACGTGAGCTTAGTCAAAGGAGCAGCAATCCTGAAAATTCTTTCCACAAATCTTCTGTAGTACCCTGCCAAACCAAGGAAGCTTCATACTTCTGTAACTGTCCTCGGTCTTTCCCAATTAAGCACAGCCTCTATTTTACTTAGATCCACTGATACTCCTTCCTCTGATACTATATGACCAAGGAAAACTATCCGATCTAGCCAAAACTCACACTTACTAAGCTTTCAATATAATTGTTTATCTCAGAGTATCTGAAGTACTAACCATAAATGTTGTGCATGCTCCTCATATGACCGAGAGTATACCAAGATATCATCAATAAAGATTATCATAAATTTATCTAGATAGTCTCTGAACACCTCGTTCATTAATCTCATAAAGGCTGCAGAGGCGTTCGTCAATCCAAATGACATCACTAGAAATTCATAATGGCCATACCTTATCCTGAAGGCCGTCTTCAGAATATCTTCTTCCTTAATCCTCAATTGGTGATAGCCCGATCTCAAATCAATCTTAGAAAAGACTAAGGCCCCTCTCAGCTGATCAAGTAGATCATCAATCCTAGGCAATGGGTATTTATTCTTCACCGTGGCTTTATTCAATAATCAGTACTCTACGTATAATCTGAGACTACCATCCTTCTTCTTAACAAATAAAACTGGCTCTCCACGGTGAAACACTGGGTCTAATAAACCCTTGATCCAATAACTCCTATAGCTGTTTCTTCAATTCCTCAAGTTCCACTAATGCTATCCTGTATGGAGGTCTAGAGATCGGCTGAGTATCTAGTACCAAATCAATGGTAAACTCCAACTCTCTCTCTGGTGGTAAACCTGGTAACTCATTTGAGAAAACATCTAGAAATTCACACACCACATGTATATCCTCAATTCTCGGATGTTCTCGATCATCATTTGAGATAAATGTTTCATAACCTTAACATGAATGATCAAATTTAGTACTCTCAAAAGCAACACCAAGATTTCAAATTACTTATAAAAATTATACACATTCATTTCCTCAATATTTCAAACATACACTGTAAGGTTCAGGTAGGGGGAAAGTTATAATCTTAGTGTAGCAGTCTAAACTTACTCGATTGGTCGCTAGCCAATCCATTCCCAAAATTACATCAAACCCATGTATATTTAACATTATTAGATCTGCTAACATTACTCTATCTCCCACCTTTATTTCACATCCTCTACAGATCAACTCGGTTCTCTCGGACTCACACATAGGGGTATTTACATGTAGTATATACTCTAAAGGTTCAAACTTCAAATTTAACCTACATGCAAAATGATCAGAAATAAATGAATGCGTGGACCCTGAATCAACCTTATGATTACAGACAGAGAGTATACCTCTTATAGTTTCTGTAGAAGTGTCTGTTGTCTCTTTGTCCAGAGCAAACACACGTCCCACTGTAACAGGCTTCTTCCCTTTCTCTACAATAGTGGCTCGTCTCGAGGGATTTACCCTCTGAAGTTGCTGTCTAGTAGGCTTCGGAGCATGTGGTCTCTGAGGTTGACGACAATCTTTCACTCTGTGACCCATGTCTCCACATCTAAAGCATCCATGGATCAATCTAGTACAACTCCCCTCATGCGATCGACCACAATCTCTGCAAACCCTTATTTCAAGCCTAACATCTCGAGGGGTCTCTTTGATGATAGGATAAGCTCTGGGTCTCTCAAATCTGCCCTTCTGTACCTCAATCCTTCATCTTCTAAAGGAACCTCTCCGAACCTCTGCTTGTGAAATCGCTAGCCTATTGCCTTTATCCCAAATCACTGCACTAGACTCATTTTGGGATTGTACAATTTCGATTCCCCTCTCAATTTCTTGTGCTCGTCTCAGAGTATCTCCAAACTCAGTAATACATAGCCCTATCAAGCGATCTTTGATGATAGGCTTCAATCCATACACAAATCTCTCTGTGTGAAGCTCTTCATTTTTTAAGGTCTCTGGATCATATCTTAATAGGGCGGTAAATTGGCTCTCATAATCATCCACAGACATATCGCCCTGCACCATATTCAAAAACTCTACCTGCTTCTTTCTCTGAACGGCTCGTGGTACGTATTGGGCTCTAAATGCCGTTTGAAACTCGTCCCAACTAATCACATCTTGACTGGATATCAGAATATCCTGGGTAGTACCCCACCGATCTCGAGCTCTCCTTTTCAACATATAGGCAACCATACTGACCCTCTCAGCATCGGTGCATCCCAAATAATCAAATATAACTCTCAACTCAATCAACCACTCCTCAGCCTCTGCATGATCATTTTTCCCTCTGAGCGCGAGCGGATTCATTTTCAAGAAGTCCTTCAGTCGAGCCATACTTCTGTCATCAGGTTGAGTGATGGGAGGCACCGAGTCCATCTATATTGGGGTTACGGGAGGTCCTTGTAGTGGTATAGGAGTAGTACCCGAGGTGTTCACTCTAAAATGTTGCGCGAATAACGCTGCCATTTGCTCAAAACCTTGCCACACATCATGCTCAATCCGATTAAATCAAGAATTAGGACTCTTTTGGTGGTGGGGCAGGTGGTGGAGGTGGCTCTACCTGCCTCCTCGAATGACCTCGTCGTCCACTCATTCTCAGTCTCAATACGTTTCCTGCGCGTACATATTAAACTTGATTGAAATCTCAATCCTCAATTTTAGTTCATGACCAGACTTATATAGACACTTGGGATGTATTCTATTTCACTTAACTGACACTGACAGTACTAAACAGCCTAAGCTCTGATACTAAGAAAACACTGTGACGTCCCGGAAGTGCGAAAAACAAGGCAAATTTAAACTTTTATTTACATCAATACACATTTATGAGTGCATTCCTGCGCAGTGTCATGCATTATCATATATATAAATTATGAAACTTAAACCTCAGGATCTCATCATCAAGCATTCAGAAATCATATCATATCCATTTCTCAACTCAGTATTAATTAATACTAATACATCTCATACGTCATTGTACATCAAGTGTCTGTAAATACACATTAGTCTGGGTACATGAAATATAAATTATACCTCTAATACAAATATATGTCAGGACCCGTTCTCAATCCATGACATAACCAAAAACCACTACAAATTTTTTGCATTTTTAACTTACCTTTCCTCTCTTCAATGGTTGGTCTGTGATTCGGTATCAGAATCCTCGCTTACCACATTATCCATTATCATACATACATGTCAATATATTGTTACTGACTGTAATTTCTTTTATAATACGTGTGAGATTATATAAAGTATACTACAATTACATTCCCCATAATATATATCGTATACATCACTGTGCTGTTTCTATGTTTAGATACATAACCGTACAAAATCTGTATACTTGGCGGTCGATAGGAAATAGCGGTGGACTCAGGAGTACTATCCTTCAATAGCTCTCGCTCTACTACTGATGCTCTGTAGAGAGATGTAAAGAAAGGGGGGTGAACATACAACGCGCTCAGTAAGAAAATCAGGCAAGCAAGTAGATAACTACACTATCTACTCAAAATAATGTTATGCCTTGAAAACACTATTTCCTTTACTCACTTTAAAAGCATGTCTTTAAATATATATATATATGTATACTTGTACAGATTAAATCCCATGTACAAAAATCATGCTTTCTTTCTCAAATGTAGGCATGTAGTGCAAGACAATGCATCTTTATATAAATCATGCCTTTAGATAAATCATGCCATGTATATTTAAATCACAATAAATATGGCATTTAAATAATTCACAACACAAAATCGGAGTTCGACCCATCCCTCATGTCTGTCCGCAATTTAAATCAGTCAATCAAGTGATATATCATGTGAGACTCTGTGGTGAAAATGTAAATAGTATCCTGGACTATGATCATATCCGACATGTGATCCCAAGCAACATAGATCTCGGTGTGCGGGGCATCACTGCTGCAACATGAAGGGGGTCAGTCCATCACAACCGCCTATCCTCCTCAACTCCACAACACCACACGATACAGTGTACTCCATGCGACTCGTATGGTACAACGTACTCAGTGGACCCTACATCACAGTCGGGCTGCCTGCCATAGGTCTTAGCCTTCAAACCATGGAATATCATACAACGTCTCTAGTATCCTCATACAGATATCCTCTCACATAGTGTGACACTCAGTCTACACAAGGAATCAAGCATGGGTTTCAACATGTATTATATATCACCTACAGTGCGTGCCTTTGAGCGCGACTCACAGTCGACACTCCGCTCAAACACTGTTTCACATCACAAACTCAACTCTAGTGCGAGTAAACCTCCAACAACTAGGTCAATGCATAGTTCATGTATTAAATCAAGTACGAGCAATAGCTCCAGTACCATGCTATGCACAATATCATCAAATCAAGTACGAGCAATAGCTCCAGTACTATGTCATGTATAAATCATAAAGAATCGAGTACGAGCAACGCTCCAGCACTCTGTCATGCATCTCATGAAAAACTCGAGTATGAGCTAATCGCTCCAGCACTCTCTCATGCATATATCATATAAAACTGAGTATGAGTAATAACTTCAGCACTCTATCATGCATGTCATGAAAATCTAGTGAGAATCACAATTCAGCACTAATATATGTGGAAAATATATGAAATCCAGTGCGAGCTGTGCTCTAGCACGATTTATTCTCACATAATATGATAGATGTCTCTTTAAAAAGGGATGGTTTACAAAACATCAAAATTAGCATTATAAAGTGTGCTTAATTCACATTAACCTTAAAATCATTAGCCCATCTATTTATTCTTCTGCTAATCAGTAGTTAAACACTCAAAATAGTGGTTTCCATGCTTTTTACAATTTTTCACAAAAGTTGACTTTTTGACTAACTAGGGGCAAAATCGTAATTTGCCACTATCGGGTCACAATAATTATTATTCACTTTCTCTGACCCTCAGAGTTTTTAAGTGAATGTAAAAGCAGACGAAAATACGTGCAGGTATCTCTAACTACTCACAAAAGTCTCTTACATGCAATCACTCGAAAAATTTCACTTTCTCTGCGCTGCTCGTTTCAGCAGTCCGATTTACTCCTCCAATAATCTCTGGAGCTGCATATAACCATTTATCAGGTTAATTACACTTTCCCTACTATATTTCACATTAAATACAGTTTATTTCCCCTAATGGGCTTTAATAATCCTTAATGGGCCTAACTATACCTTAAGCCCATTTTCATTTTACTATTCATTTTCATTGGGCCTATTGGGCTTGTGGGACCCACCAACTCTTATTAGGCTTATCTTAGACCCATTACATCATATTGGGCCTAAAATATTTGGGCTTGGCCCATTAGGCCTCTCGGCCACATGCCATGGCCGAGAGCTATCCATGCCGTCGGTTACACCATAGTATGCCATCCATGCCTATTTGTTTAGCCAATTTACTTAGGCATTTTCACAAACACTTGGTTAGCAACATTCTTAAACATCATATAGTTCATTTAGGCATTTTATCAAACACCTTGATTGCCAACTAATTACATGTATTAATTAATCAAATTGATTAATTTTAATTACACCATAATCATTAACACATGTACATTAATTCATTTATGCCATAAAATCTAACATGCCATAAAGGTATGTTCCGCAAGTGCACGGGTCGTCCAAGTAATAATGGGATTTGAGTCCCAGAATTATCGTCCCACAGAGAAGTTGACTAGCCTAATTAACTACCGGTTAATCTTACCCTAAGTATATCCTAGCAAATTATGAAATTAAAGAGGGTGATCTACTAATCTAGAATTGAAAATACCGATAGCAATAAAATAAAGAAAATAAAACCGAGCAAAATTAGTTACAGTACTCAACGCAATTAAAATAAAAAACCTACAAAAGAAATTAAAATAGTTAAAACTAATTAACGCAATTAAAATAAAATACAATTATGAAAATAACAAAGCAAGATAAATTAAACTAAATTTAACAAACCTAAAATGCAATTAAACTACTTAATCAAATGCAATTTAAACTATCCTAAGATTTAATGAAATAAATTTACCCCTAATCTAATTCTAATTGAACACTTAATTAACTATCATCCTAATTAAAACTAAGTTTTATACTACTATGCAAGAATACTAACATGCAATTTAATTAACAACTCTAAACTAAGCCTAACAAATTAAATTGAAAGCAACTAAACTAACAATGCATGAAAATGGATTAATCACTAAAATGAACTAGCCAAACAAGGCCATAGCTTTTTAAACCATTCCATCCAAACACTATTCATCCTTCCAAATTATGTTTCTTTTCCAGGCTTTCGGGTATGGCTCGATTTTTACCCTATGGTTCAGGCTTTTGCCTGCTGTTCGGCCAGCTACTCTCTGCTGCTCACAGGTTGCTCGATTCTGCCATCTGCTCCAGGCTTGACCAGACACTGCTCCACTACAGATAGGTGCTCCAGTCCCAAGTGCTCATGGGTTCCAGTCCTCTGCTTCTACTGCACTGTTCTCTCCAGCTGTTCTCTGCTGCAGACTTGCTTCTCGGTTCTGCTGCAATGGTGCTGTCTCTATGCCTCTCGGTTGTCCTCTGCCGTTCCACTGTTGCTGCCCTGGTATGTCTCGGTTCCAGGCTGTGGTCACGGGTTACTGCTCTCGATTCTGCCAGGCATGTCCAGCTTCATGTTCTGGCATCAGCGCATGTTCTGCTTGCTCTTTCCCGCACTCTCAGTTTTGCAACTGATGCACTACTCTATGCTCTAGCCTGCTGCATATCCGTGACCTCTGCTGCTCGGGTGCTGCACACTTCCTTATGCAATCAGCAAAGCTGCAAAGAATGAAGATGAACAGTAATAGAAAACACAAAACAGAGGAGAGCAGATGAGAGCTCCCGGTTTCCAGGCATGCTGCTATCCTCTCAGAATGCTTGCTGCCGTTACCCTCTCGGGTTTGCACGAACAAGGTGTGAATAGCTAAGATACTAAACTCACCACAACTTGAGTAATGATGACAACTAACTAAAAGGAAGGAAAAATAAAACTAAATGGGAAGCAAACCAAGAATCAAAAACAAAACAAAAACAAACTTGAAAAATGACGAAAAAACTGAGAATAGCAAATGGAAAGATGCTGTGCATTAAAGCTTGAAAAATAAAGACTAGAATATAATCAAACCGAGAAGAAGGATGAGTAAATGAGGCTGCAAATCAACATAAAAAACTTTTCATAAATGAAAACTAATAAAGATGAACAATAACGAAGAACATTGTTTCGGGGAAAAAAAAACTTCTAACAATAATAACAACTAAACTAATCTAACTAAACTACTCTAATTGCTTCTACACTAACACTACTCCTACTCCTAAAATTACATCTTCTTTCAATTGCCATCCTTTCCTATTTATAAACACACTAGGGGTAAAATGGTAATTTTCACATCCTTGATGAGTTGGCATTTTTTTGGCCACTTGTCTTCACACCATTGGCTCCTTGAAAAGATATTTCCATGTCATCGATTTTCTTGTCCAATTGGATGTGCTAGTGGCATGACTCGTGTTGTCCGCGTGGCTCAATCTCGATTTTAAGCCCAATTTTGGTCCATTTTCTATCAAAATATTCAAAATTCATCCGGATTTAATTTATCTGCAAACATGAGAATTTTAATTAAATAAAGGGGATAATTAACAAAATAAATTAGGGATTTAAATAATTAATTAGGAAATTAAGAACAAATAATTCTAAAAACATAGAATTATCACACCCTCAAACTTGAGCTTTTGCTTGTCCTCAAGCAAACAAAATGATTGTAGGAATGACAAGTACAAAACACAATAATTTCCCCAATATCATCCTCAAAGAAAAAGTACAGACTATGAAATCAAAGACTCACAATTACAAGTCCAACACTTAGAATTATTCCATCATAAGTCCTAACCCAAATTGGATCCCTCGTGTGTGTGTGAATGTGTCAAAGTCACTTCATAGTACATTATCCGGATCAGATTATGCAAACACAGTGAATGCAAAGTCAATGACATGTGATCATTCCCATAAGTTTGCTTTTCACTTCTCTCTCCACTAATGTAGTCACACTTAACTAAAGATCAATAGGACTTCATTAAGCTTGTAATGTAAGCCTGGGGCTAAGGTATGATAAAGTCGATTTAGGTTTAATTACCCCTTAACATGCATTACTTCTAGGATCTTAATGTAAGAGCTCAAATTTATTTCCCCTAAACTTATTTCTTTTATTCTATTTTTGTATTTTTCTTCTTTTTCTTTCTTCTTCTTCTTTTTCTTTTTCTTTCATTTTTTTCATTCATTTTTTTTATTTACATACTCTTTCACTATCACTTAATACCTATATAGCTCACAATATATCCCAATGACTTTTCATGCTTTTAGGGTAAGGGATAGGAAAAAGTATTTAAGCTAAGGAAACAAAAATAAGCAGGTGTATTTACAGAGAAAAGCTTATTTGGCCCAGATGGGTGACTAGGGGTAGAATGTGTACAAGGATAGCTAGAAAGGCTCAAACGATCCAAAGATGACCTAAATCATCTCCCTAATTAAGTGTGATCTAATATTTCACCTCGAGATTTGATCAAACAAATTCTAGAATATGATGCACAAAATCAACTGAACAAATGCAATCCTATGTACACATAAGCTTTCTCTAAATAAATATACCGATTTATGACATGACATGTCCATAAGATGGGGCAATCACAATCGGAATTAAGACAAATTCAAGAATTCAACTTCACGCTTTTCCTAAAATCATGCTTCTTAGTCAATCAAAGTCAAACTATATTATGGGGTCATATCATCGAAATATGGGAAAACTACATGCTAAGCACTAGATCATCCCAAAATCAAACAATTTAAGCTCATATTATCGAAAAAAAATTTTAAAAATTCTTTCTCAGATTTTCGAAAAATTTTTGAAAATTTTTCCAATTTTTCTCAAAATAGCTCAAGTGATATCCCCTCCCCTAAACTTAAAGTGCACAGTGTCCTCAGTGTGCAGATAATATAAGAATTTAAGCTCGAGAACAGAGTACTCCCCTTTCTGATGATGATGAACAACTGAAGCTTGATTGAAAGCATAAAACTAGAAAATAAACCTGCAAAATAAACAAGGAAAGAAACAACATAAAAGAAAAAGAAAAATGAACTATATACAAAGTGAAAATAAAAACACAACCACTTCAAATGCAGCTGAAGAAAACAACACTCAGCAGCAGGGCGAAGAGTAGGAGGGTCATCCAAAGTGGTGACAAAATGTTAACAATTAAATCCTCCTGAGCCCTATCTACTTCCTTCTTTCTCTTAGATATTATATGGTCAAGCCTTATATCCTTCATCCTAAAACAGTTTTAAGAGTCATCAGGGAACTTTAAAGGTTTGAAAACATTAAATTTCACTTCCTGATCTAGGACTATCATAGTTAACTCCCCCTTTTGTACATCAATTAAGGTTCTACCAGTCGCTAGGAAAGGTCTGCCTAGTATAATGGGGACTTCCCTATTTTCCTCCGTGTCTAAAACAATAAAATCTGCAGGGAAAACAAATTTGTCCACTTTTACTAACACATCCTCAATGACCCCCTACAGATATTTAATTGATCGATCAGCCAACTGGAGAATCACTGTGGTGGGCTTGGCATCCCCTATTCCTAACTTTTGATAGATAGACAATGGCATCAAATTTATACTAGCTCCTAAATCACACAGGGCACTACTAAAGAATAAATTTCCAATAGTGCATGGTATGGCAAAACTCCCGGGATCCTTGAGCTTGAGGGGTAATTTCCTCTGGATAATGGCACTACATTCCTCAATTAAGGCCACCGTCTTATAGTCTTCCAGTCTTCTCTTTCTCGAGAGGATATCCTTTAGAAACTTCACATAACTTGGCATTTGCTCTAAGGCATCTGCGAAAAGAATGTTGATGTGAAGTTTCTTAAAAGCCTCAAGAAATTTGGTGAATTGTTGGTCAAGCTTTTGGTTTTAAAACCTCTGAGGAAAAGGTAATGGTGGTCTAACTAGAGGCAATGTAGTGGGAACCTGTGTAGAATCAGAGGACGAGGAAGGCGATAAAGAAAAAGAAGGTAAATATGAAGAAGTGCCTAGCTTGGATTCTTTTGCAGCCTGATCCTGATGTTCCTACTCTTTCTGAGCTGCTTCGTCAGAACTTATGGGTTTTTCAACTATGGGCTTAACAGGATTGGACTCACTTTGTGGCTCATCTAGCTTTTTACCGCTCCTAAGGGCGATGGATTTGACATATTCCTTACCGTCCCTTTGCTTAACAGGATTAGCTTCAGTGTTACTAGGAAGGGTCCCTTGATGACGTTGGCTAAGAGCATTTGCTATTTGTCCTACCTGAACCTCTAAGTTCTTAATTAAAGCAGCTTGATTTTGTAGGATAGTCGTGAACATTTCCTCAAGCGAGGGCTTCTTCTCAGCTGCTGGTGCATGGTAAAGTTGTGGCTGCGTAGATTATGGTGGTGGTGGTGGTGGTGATTGGAAGTGAGGTGGATGATGTTGAAATTTAGGTGGGGATAGTTGACGAGGCGGATGATATGGATATTGCGGCTGTGGTGGTACCTGAACTGGTGGAGCTTAAAAACTAGGGGGTCCTACAAATATGGAGTTAGAAGTTTGCCCTTGGTTTTGGCTCCATGAGAAGTTAGGATGGTTCCTCCACCCTGGATTATAGGTGTTTGAAAAAGGGTTGTTCTATTTCATAGGGGGAGTAACATACTGAACCGATTCTAAGTTGAGCGGACACCTATCTACAGAGTGGGTACCACTACATAGCTCGCATGAAAGAAAAGGACTTTGGACAGAATAAATCGGATTAGGACTGGTGGGAGGATTATGTTGGGTACTGAGCGACTCTACCTTCTTCGTAAGATTAGCTACTTGAGAGGTCAAGGTAGACAGTGTGTCGAGCTCATAACTAGTCACTGGCTTCTTTGGCATTTTCCTCTCCAAGGACCATAGATAGTTGTTAGCTGCCATCATGTCTAAAAGCTCGTAAGCTTCCTCCTCTGTTTTGCACATCAGGGCTCCACCCGCAGCAGCATCAACAACGGTCCTATTTAGGCTTGTAAGTTCGTTGTAGAAGGTTTGGACTTGCAACCATAGAGGTAGGCCATGGTGAGGGCACTTCCTAAGAAGCTCATTATATCGTTCCCATGCTTCGTAAAGAGTTTCAGAGTCGTACTGAGCAAAGGAAGATATATTACTATGGAGTTGGGCCATTTTAGAGGGAGGGAAAAACTTAGATAGAAATTGATGGGCTAACTCGTCCCATGTAAAAATGGATCCTGGAGGCAGAGAGGTTAACCAGCTTCTCGCCCTATCCCTAAGTGAGAAGGGGAATAATCTAAGCCTAAGCGCATCATCAGATAATCCACTATGTTTAAACGTGTTGCACAAGTCCAAGAATTGCCCAAGGTGAGCATGTAGGTCATCGTGTGGAAGCCCATTGAACTGTAGAGAAGTTTAGATCATCTGGAGGATTGCAGGCTTAATTTCGAAGTTATTTGTAGGGACAGCTGGTGGCCTAATGCCGGAATAATATCCTCCAATTATCAGCATCACATAATCTCCAACAGCTCTAATTTTCCTATTTTCTGCCATGGCGAATTGCAGCGGAGCTAATAATTTCCTAGAGTCCTTTCGAATTTTTCTAAGAGTGTGTTCGATTTTAAGATCTAGAGGAAAGCAATCAAAACTTCTGGCTCTACGCTTGCAATCATCGAAAAGTCCTTAGAAATTTTTTTTTAAGTTTTTCAATTTTTCAATTTTTTTATTTTAATTAAGAGAAAATTTAACTAACCTAAGCTAAGGCTCTAAATATTTACACCCTAAATGTTCACAAGCTAGAATTACACCTAAGCATAATTTCACCGATATTAATTAACGACTAATTAAAACTTCCCCAGCAACGGCACCAAAAACTTAACACGCCCTAAGGGTATGTTCCGCAAGTGCACGGGTCGTCCAAGTAATAATGAGATTTGAGTCCCGAAATTATCGTTCCACAGAGAAGTTGACTAGCCTAATTAACTACTGGTTAATCTTACCCTAAGTATATCCTTGCAAATTATGAAATTAAAGAGTGTGATCTACTAATCCAGAATTGAAAATACCGAAAGCAATAAAATAAAGAAAATAAAACCGAGCAAAATTACTTACAGTACTCAACGCAATTAAAATCGAAAACCTACAAAAGAAATTAAAATAGTTAAAACTAATTAACGCAATTAAAATAAAATACAATTATGAAAATAACAAAGCAAGATATATTAAACTAAATTTAACAAACCTAAAATGCAATTAAACTACTTAATCAAATGCAATTTAAACTAGCCTCAGATTTAATGAAATAAATTTACCCCTAATCTAGTTCTAATTGAACACTAAATTAACTATTATCCTAATTAAAACTAAGTTTTATACTACTATTCAAGAATACTAACATGCAATTTAATTAACAACTCTAAACTAAGCCTAACAAATTAAATTGAAAGCAACTAAACTACCAATGCATGAAAATGGATTAATCACTAAAATGAACTAGCCAAACAAGCCCTTAGCATTTTAAACCATTCCCTTCAAACACTATTCATCCTTCCAAATTATGTTTCTTCTCCAGGCTTTCGGGTATGGCTCAGTTTTTACCCTCTGGTCCAGGCTTTTGCCTGCTGTTCGGCCAGCTACTCTCTGCTGCTCACAGGTTGCTCGATTCTGCCATCTGCTCCAGGCTTGACCAGACACTGCTCCACTACAGTTAGGTGCTCACGGGTTCCAGTCCTTTGCTTATGCTGCACTGCTCTCTCCAGCTATTCTCTGTTGCAGACTTGCTTCTCGGTTCTGCTGCAATGGTGCTGTCTCCATGCCCCTCAGTTGTCCTCTGTAGTTCCACTGCTGCTGCCCTGGTATGTCTCGATTCTAGGCTATGGTCACGGGTTACTGCTCTCGGTTTTGCCAGGCGTGTCCAGCTTCATGTTTTGGCATCAGTGCATGTTCTGCTTGCTCTTTCCTACACTCTCAGTTTTGCAACTGATGCACTACTCTATTCTCCAGCCTGCTGCATATCCGTGACCTCTGCTGCTCGGGTGCTGCACACTTCCTTATGCAATCAGCAAGGCTGCAAAGAATGAAGATGAACAGTAATGAAAAACACAAAGCAGAGGAGGGCTCCCGGTTTCCAGGCGTGCTGTTGTCCTCTCAGAATGCTTGCTGCCATTACCCTCTCGGGTTTGCACGAACAAGGTGTGAATAGCTAAGATACTAAACTCACCACAACTTGAGTAACGATGACAACTAACTAAAAGGAAGGAAAAATAAAACTAAATGGGAAGCAAACCGAGAATTAAAAACAAAACAAAAATAAACTTGAAAAATGAAGAAAAAATCAAGAAGAGAAAATGGAAATGATGCTGTGCATTAAAGCTTGAAAAATAAAGACTGGAATATAATCAAACCGAGAAGAAAGATGAGTAAATGAGGCTGCAAATCAACATAAAAAACTTTTCATAAATGAAAACTAATAAAGATGAACAGTAACGAAGAACATTGTTTCGGGGAAAAAAAAAACTTCTAACAATAATAACAACTAAACTAATCTAACTAAACTACTCTAACTACTTCTACACTAACACAACTTCTACTCCTAAAATTACATCTTCTTTCAATTGCCATCCTTTCCTATTTATAAACACATTATGGGTAAAATAGTAATTTCCACATCCTTGATGAGTTGGCATTTTTTTTGGCCACTTGTCTTCACACCATTGGCTCCTTGAAAAGATATTTCCATGTCATCGGTTTTCTTGTCCAATTGGATGTGCTAGGTGGCATCACTCGTGTTGTCCACGTGGCTCAATCTCGATTTTAGCCCAATTCCAATCCATTTTCTATCGAAATATTCAAAATTCATCCGAATTTAATTTATCTGCAAACATGAGAATTTTAATTAAATAAAGGGGATAATTAACAAAATAAATTGGGGATTTAAATAATTAATTAGGAAATTAAGCACAAATAATTTTAAAAATATAGAATTATCAAAATCATATGGACATAAATCAATATCTCGCTGCTCACTCTCGGCCTAACCAACATCATAGTGATTTCATATGTTTCAATGCTTAAAACATATACCAATATACTTAAAATCATTCATACATTAACATATATGAAATTGAAAACTTGAAAATATAACAATTGTTGTGTTCACACTTGGCCGAATACTTTGGAGGCTCACGGTTTGCACTCTATGGTTCCTTGATAGCCAATTCCAACATATGTCACTCTCCTTTCAATTTGGAACAACTTCTATGAAGAATGCAAGTTCCAAATATGCCTAATTCCTAGTGATTTCTAGTGAGAGAAAGCTTGGATAATTTGTTTCAATGGTTTCTTCTTCTAGCTGAATTTGGTGTGATGAAGATAACAATGGTGTGGCTGATTTTATAAGCGACTTACTTAGCCATTAAGCTTTACTTTTCAGCCATTAAGCTTGACTTTCTAAGCCTTAGCCATGAGTCACCTAATGAGTCACCTAATAAGTCACCTTATGAGTCATGGTTAGCTTTAACTATGGTTAGATATTTATCTCATGGGCTTTCCATTTGGGCTTCTCGGTTTGGGCTTTCTTAATGGGCTTTTGGGCTGAAATTTTTACTATACCTCGGGCCTTTAATTGTCTCCATATTTGGCTGATCGATTGGTCCAACAATTCAGTCTAAGGGACCAAAGAATTTCGATATACGTTTAGTATACCTTAATGGGCTTTAAAATTTTCACCTTAGGCCCATTACATTTTTAACCATTAAATTTAATCCGGAATCCTTCTGAATAAATTTTTCTTACTTCTGGGGATGATTATCTTGTATTCTGACCAAGAATATTTTTCCCAATTTTTTCTCCATACTTAGGTTAATTTTTAACCATGATTAGTCAACTATGGTAAAAGTCCACTTTCTTAACTATAGTTGACTTTTTCCTTAACCGTTGACCAAGTTGACTTTTTCTCAAAATTCTGAAAGTGTCATATCTTATGTCCTACACTCTCATATTTATGTTTGAACCATTCCTGATGGATAATTACACCCGAAACACTTTAAATACCTTAACTCGCCAAAAAGGTCCATTTTACCCTTTTTAGCTTTTACTCTTGTTTTCTATGTTCGGGACTAAATCAAGCTGACTTTCCTTCATGAGCTCTCTATACTTTCTCATTTTAAGTTCTTATTTTCAGTCAGAATGATTTAGATCTACTTGGTTTAGCCTGTGACTCTTATAGCTCACATTAGGCTTTTTATGTAGCTTTTGCGTGTTAAATCATTTTACTAACACTTTAAATCTAGTAAATACTCTTCTTATGATTCAACTATAATAATAGAGTGTTCATACACATAGGAATCATAAGAAACAAGCTACATAAAATCTGAGTCTGACAATCCTCCCCTACTCAGAAAATTTGGTCCTCCAAATTAGAAACAAGTCAGTCATCAAATAGGTGAGGGTACTTCTCTCGCATCAGACTCTATAGCTCCCAAGTAGCCTCCTCTAAAGTATGATGCTGCCAAAGAATCTTCACTAACCCGATGGCCTTCGATCTCAACACCTTCTCCTTCCTATCCAATATCCGAATCGGTCGCTCAACATATGACATGTCCTCTCGGAGCTCCAAAGGCTCATAACTAATCACATGTGCCGGATCTGGATGATACTTCCAAAGCATCGATATGTGAAAGACGTTATGGACACCTGATAAGTCTGGTGGCAATGCCAACCTATACGCCTTATCTCCCACTCGATCAAGTATCTCAAAGGGTCCAATATAGCGAGGATTTAGTTTCCCTCTCTTCCCAAATCTCGTTATGCCCTTAGAAGGAGAAACTCTCAAAAACACGGATTCACCAATTGCAAACTCTAGTGGCCTACGTCTTCTGTCAGCATAACTCTTCTGTCTGCTCTGAGCTGTCCTCAGTCTCTCTACAATCAAGTGGACGTCCTCAGATACTTGCGTAACCATGTCAGGAGCGAAAATCTTATGGTCACCCACTTCTTCCCATCCAATAGGGGAACGACATCTACGGCCATATAAAGCCTCATACTGTGCCATCCTGACACTCGAATGATAACTGTTGTTGTAGGCGAACTCGGCTAGCGGTAAGTGATCATCCCAAAAGCCTTTAAAATCTAGCACACATGCTATCAACATATCCTCCAGAGTCTGTATAGTCCTCTTTGACTACCCATCTGTTTGAGGATGGAAAGCGGTGCTCAAACTCAACTGGGTTCCCATGGCTTCCTGAAAATGTCTCCAAAAATGAGAAGTGAAGCGGGAATCCCTATCAGAGACTATGCTCACTGGTACCCATGTAACCTCACTACCTCGCGTACATACAGTTTTGCTAGAACTCAGAGTATCGGTCTCTCTCATAGCTAGGAAGTGGGCTGACTTCGTCAGTGTGTCGACGATCACCCATATAGCATCGTGATTCCTGCGGGTTCTCGATAAACCCATCATGAAATCCAAGGTGATATGCTCCCATTTCCATGTCAGTATAGGTAGAGGCTGCAATAACCCTGCAGGTTTTTGATAATTTTTATTTGTAGAATTATTTGTACTTAATTTCCTAATTAATTATTTAAATCCCCAATTTATTTTGTTAATTATCCCCTTTATTTAATTAAAATTCTCATATTTGCAGATAAATTAAATTTGGATGAATTTTGAATATTTCGATAGAAAATGGATCGAAATTGGGCTAAAATCAATATTGAGCCACGCGGATAACACGAGCCATGCCACCTAGCACATCCAATTGGACAAGAAGACCGATGACATGAAAATATCTTTTCAAAGAGCCAATGGTGTGAAGACAAGTGGCTAAAAAAATGCCAACTCATCTAGGATGTGGAAATTACCATTGTACCCCTTTTGTGTGTATAAATAGGAAAGAATGGCAATTGAAAAAAACTATGTAATTTTAGGAATATGAGTAGAAATAAGTAGAAGTAGGACTAAGTAGTGTTAGTGAAAAAAGTAGTCTAGGGTAGAATTTAAGGTAGCTTTAGTTAGTTTTATTTTTCCTTTATTTTTAGAAGCATTTCCCGTTGGTTTTCTTTACAGCCATTTTTCTAATTAACTTTCAAGTTGTTAGATTTTATCATTTCTTGTTCTTTGTAGTTCACGTTTATGGCAACTTTCTTTTTTTTTTAATGAAAAGTTTCATCACAAATTTTCATTTGTCAGTTGTAGTATTTTGAAGTTAATGATAACCATTTATATTTTTTCTTTTCTTTTCTTTTCCTTAGTCTCGGGTTGGCATCTTTCTTCTTTCTATTTCCTTGTTCCGGCTTACTTATTATTGGGCCGAGGAAGAGCTTAGTGACAGCAGCTTAATCCTCATTATTTTCTTCATTTTCTATTTTATTTCATGGATATCATATTTTGAATAGGAATTTCCAGTTTAACTTGTAATGATGTTTTATTTAATAGAAAATTTAGATTATGCATTTTTTACTGTCATCATCTTGTTCTGTTTTTATTCCATTTAACGAGTTGCTACCATCCCTTCTCAGTTCTGAATATCTGAGATTGTGCTACCACTATCGTTGGTTGCTTGTCGATTTTCAGAGCATAGGATGAGTGCACCATAGCAGTAAACTGGGATTGACAGTCTTCCTCTATTCTGCATAACTGCTTATTATATTTCTTTGCTATCGGTGTTTGGCATGAATTGTCTAATGTTTTCTGGGTTGTTATATGGTCTTACCGGAGCTGTAGATGGGCTTTGTGCTGAGTTCTCGGAATAGGCAGGATAAACAATAGCATCCTCTGCTCTACCCTGTTATATTGATAACGTACTGTTCATTAGTTTCATTTAATCAGGAGCAGTGCAGGTTGTGTGTTGCTGCTGCATTCCTTGGACATCTCTCGATGTGATCTGCAATGCTGGATGATTCAACATTGCCATTTCTCGTACAACTGGAATAGAAGAGGAGATAGCATCGTGCACAGTGTTGCTCGGGTTTGCAGCTGACTGCAAAAGATGTATTACAAAATGGATGCAGTCCAGATGAGGAATAAGAGGAGTTGGGCATGAGGAGGTCAAAAATGATGTTGCCAATGGTACCAGGATCAAGTAAAGCAGACAGAACTAGAGGAGGTTGCTGCATTGCAGTGCAGTAGAGGAGTCAGATAATGCCTGATGGACATAGCCACGGAAAACACTCAAACCTGGAAATAGAGAAGTAGCGAGAGCAGGTCTGGCCAGAAACTATAGCAGTTGGTAACGTGATGTGTTGGATTTGTTGCAGGAATGGAGCTGAACACGCCTGGCAACAAGATGAAACCGAGGCAGAGTTGGTGGACAGCAGACTAGGACAGAACCGAACATGAGCATGCAGTGGATATGCCTGGACAGATCGAGGCCATCTCCTGGAAAAGATACAAATTGAAGCATGAACAGTGTTTGGAGGGATTTGGATGATTTAAAAGTTGTTAAGGCTTTGTTTGGCTAGTTCATTTTAGTTAATTAACTCATTTTCATGCATTGTTAGTATAAGTTTAATTTCAATTTAATTTGTTATGCTTAGTTTAGAGTCTTTAATTAAATTGCATGTTAGTATTCTTGCATAGTAGTATAAAACTTAGTTTTAATTAGGATGATATTTAATTAAGTGTTCATTTAGAATTAGATTATGGGTAAATTTATTTCATTAAATCTTAAGTTAGTTTAAATTGCATTTTGATTAAGTAGTCTTATTGCATTTTAGGTTTGCTAATTTTAGTTTAATTAATCTTGCTTTGTTATTTTCATAATTGCATTTTATTTTAATTGCGTTAATTAGCTTTAATTGTTTTAATTTCTTTTGTAGGTTTTTTATTTTAATTGCGTGGAGCACTGTAAGTAATTTTGCTCGATTTTATTTTCTTTATTTTATAGTTTTATTATTTTATTGCTTTCAATATTTTTAATTCTAGCCATGTAGATCACTCCCTTTAATTTCATAATTTACTAGGACATACTTAGGGTAAGATTAACCGGTACTTAATTAGGCTAGTCAACTTCTATGTGGGACGAAAACTCGGGACTCAAATCCCATTATTACTTGTACGACCCGTGCACTTGCGGACGATACCTTTAGGGCATGTCAGTTTCTGATGCTCTACCTTCACCTGCTGACATACGAGACACTTTGCCACAAAGTCTGCTACATCTCTCTTCATACCCGACCACTAGTATACCTTACGGAGGTTTTGATACATTTTGTTTCTCCCAGGATGTAACGTATACCTCGATGAATGAGCTTTCGCTAATATCAATCTCTTGAGTCCTGGATCCTCGGGAACACATAATCTGCCTCTGAACCTTAGTAATCCATCTGAACTCAACTCAAAGTCAGTCACTTTGCCCTTCTGCATCTGACGACTCACATCCATACAAAATGGATCCGTCTACTGAGCCACTCTGATCCTGTCCAATAGATCCAGCTCCAAGCGTAGACTAGCTATCACATAGCCTGTATCCATGTCAGAAGTCACGACTCCCAAACTGAGGCTAGTAAACTGCTCTAGCAAATCATGTTCCCTAACCATCATATACGATACCATCCCTAGGCTCTTCCTACTCAAGGCATCGACCACAACGTTAGCCTTACCCGGATGATAAAGTATCTCACAATCGTAGTCCTTCAGAAGCTCTAACCATCTTCACTGTCTCATATTCAGCTCTTTCTGTAAGAACAGATACTTGAGGCTCTTGTGGTAGGTAAATATCTGGAACTTCTCACCATATAAGTAGTGGCGCCATACCTTCAACGCAAACACTACTGCTGCTAGCTCCAAATCATGGGTCGGATAGTTCTTCTCATGATCCTTCAGCTATCTGGATCCATAAGCAACTACCCTCCCATCTTGCACCAATACATAGCCCAGTCCCTGATGCGAAGCATCGGTATATACTGCAAATCCTCCTGAGCTGGTAGGGATAGTGAGAATTGGAGCGGTGGTCAATCGACGCTTCAACTCCTCAAAACTCTTCTCACAATCCTCGTTCCATACGAATGGTACACTCTTTCGAGTAAGACGTGTCAACGGAGTAGCCAACTTCGAAAATCCCTCAACGAATCTCCGATAGTATCCAGCTAAACCCAAAAAACTCATGATCTCTGTGACTGTCCTCAGTTGTTCCCACTGAACTACAGCCTCTATCTTAGATGGATCAACTGATACACCATCTCTCGATACAACATGTCCCAAAAACGATATCTGTGACAACCAAAAGTCACACTTACTGAGCTTAGCATATAACTCCTACTCTCGTAGAGTCTGTAAACGATCCTGAGGTGCTCCTCATGCTCCTCCTTGGATCTCGAATACACCAATATGTCATCGATAAAGATGATAACAAACTGGTCTAAATATGGCTTAAACACATTGTTCATCAAAGCCATGAAAGCAGCTGGAGCATTCATCAATCCGAATGGCATGATCAAGAACTCATAATGGCCATATCGGGTACGAAATGCTGTCTTGGGTACATCTCCACTCCGAACTTTTAGCTGATGACACCCAAACCTTAGGTCAATCTTGGAAAAGACTTGTGCTCCCTGAAGCTGATCTAACAAGTCGTCAATGCGTGAAAAGGGATACCTATTCTTAATGGTAGCCTTATTCAACAATCTGTAGTCTATACACAATCGGAGGCTTCCATCCTTCTACCTCACAAACAAAATTGATGCACCCCATGGTGAAACACTCGGTCGAATGAAACCCTTATCCAACAGCTCCTGCAACTGTCTCTTGAGCTCCTCTAGCTCAACTAAGGCCATGCGATACGGTGGTCTCAAAATAGGCTCAGTACCAAGCACCAAATCTATATAGAACTCCATCTCTTTGTCTGGTGGTAACCCTGACAACTCATCCGGGAAAACATCTAGGTACTCACTGGCCACAGTAATATCTGACAACTCCGGATATGCCTTATCCATATCTACCACGTACCCAATGAAACCTTGATATGTTGAAGGTTTTTCTAAATCAGTAATCATGTAATAATCATAACTACTCCTTTCATTTATTCTTATTAAACTTTACAACATATCTAGTACGGTTAGGAAACATAATTGTCTTAGCATAACAATCTAAAACAGCATGGTTTGCAGATAGCCAATTCATTCCTAATATTATATCAAAGTCATTCATACTTAGTAATATTAGATTGACTGTCATCTCCTTATCCCCTACTCTCAACTTGCAGTCATTAAATACATACTCTACAACTTGACTACTATTCATAGGCGTACTAATCAACATCATCATACATAATAGTGTATGCTCTACATGTCTTACTAATTTACATGCAACTGAAGACGATACAAAAGAATGTGTGGCACCAGGATCAATTAAAACATATGCTTCAATATCATAAATCAGGATGTTACCTCGTATCACATCCGATGAAGAATCAGCTGTCCCCTGGTCCAAAGCATGCACTCGCCCTCGACCCATCACTTGTTTTCCCTTTTCTTCTGCCGTCACTCTACCTCTCTGAGCAGACGTACCAGCTGGAGCTATATCCGGCTCCCTGCCCTTCAGTGGTGCAGTATTAACCATCTCTGGGCAAGCTCTAGCTATATACCCCTATTTTTCGCATCGAAAACACACGATAGGAGTCAACGGACACGGTCTACCTCCATGTTGTCTACCGCATCTTCTGCACTGATCGGCAGTAGGTCTCTGTCCTCCTATGACAATGCCCTTTGCTGGAGCCACGGTCGGATAAGCAGAAGGTCTAGTAAACCTCTCTCGTGTCTCCTCAACCTGTGATCTCTTACCGAAGAGTTTCCTCCCTCATCGATAACCAAAATCTCTAGTCGGCCTCTTCTTCTATATATCTCGGCTACGGCTAAACTTCCCAAACTTGGAAGGATTCCTCTCGTAATCTTGCTCACACAGTTGTGCCCTACGTACTGCTTCCTCATAGGTAGCTATGTCTAATGGAACCAACCTGGACCGCAGAATCGGTCTCAACCCGTCGATAAACCTGTGGACCATCCTGGCCTCACTATACATGGTATCGGGATCATATCTCCCTAGGGATAGGAATCGAGTCTCATACTTGTCCACTGAGAAACTCCCCTAGTTCAGCCCCAAAAACTCTACTTGTAGTTTTCGCTATGCGGTATCGGGAACAAACTGCCTCTTAAAGGCCTCTCGAAATATCTCCCAACTAATGTCTGTGTGTCGGGCTCTTAATATAGGTCAAGTGAACTTCCACCAATGCTCTGCAGCTCCCTTCAGTAGGAACGCAGTAAATGTGACCATCTCCGATGTCGTGCACTCGAAGAATCCATAAAGCTTCTCCATCTCTGCCACCCACTCCTCGGTAGCTACAGGGTCTTTGACCCCACTGAAAGATGGAGGTCTAAACTTCTGGAATTCCTACAATCGATGTAGATCACATCTGTACCCTAATCCACTACCACCTGGTGGGGGTGTAGGAGTCTCTACTATTCTCGGTGTATGAGCTGTCTGTGTAGGTGTATCAGGGGCAACTGCCTCTCCTGTCGTAGCTCCTACCTTCTGTCTTTGCCTACCTGGCATCGTTTGTGCCAATATCTCTACAATCGTCTCAAGACTATGCTCTAATCTGGTAAAGCGCATCTCAGCACACTCAATTGCCTCAGTAGCACCTGAAGTCTCATGCGTATGTAATGGTTCGACAGCAGCTCGTCTCTTGGGCCTATCTACCCGGCCTCGAGCCCTACCTCTCGTACCTCTACCACTACGCGTATTTGCCATATAGGCAAAGTTCCTGCATTCATAATCATGAATTAGTCCATCTCCTATCTGGTATACACAGTTATATCTAAACACTGCACAGTACTATGGAGATGTATACTTTCCTATTTCCTAACACCGATTCACATCAGACCAACCTCGGCTCTGATACCATTTTGTCAGGACCCGTTCTCAATCCATGACTTAACCAAAAATCACTACAAATTTTTTACATTTTTAACTTACCTTTCATCTCTTCAATGGTTGGGCTGTGATTCGATGTCAGAATCCTCGCTTACCACATTATCCATTATCATACATACATGTCAATATACTGTTACTGACTGTAACTGCTTTTATAATACGTGTGAGATTATATAAAGTTTACTACAATTACATTCCCCATAATATACTGTGCTGTTTCTATGTTTAGATACATAACCGTACAAAATCTATATACCTAGCGGTCGATAGGAAATAGCGGTGGACTCAGGAATACTATCCCTCAATAGCTCTCGCTTTACTGCTGATGCTCTGTAGAGAGATGTAAAGAAAGGGGGGTCAGCATATAACGCCCTCAGTAAGGAAATCAGGCAAGCCAGTAGATATCTACACTATCTACTCAAAATAATGCTATGCCTTGAAAACACTATTTCCTTTACTCACTTTAAAAGCATGTCTTTATATATATATATATATGTATACTTGTACAGATTAAATCCCATGTACAGAAATCATGTTTTCTTTCTCAAATGTAGGCATGTAGTGCAAGACAATGCATCTTTATATAAATCATGCCTTTAGATAAATCATGCCATGTATATTTAAATCACAATAAATATGGCATTTAAATCATTCACAACACAAAATCGGAGTCCGACCCATCCCTCAGGTCTGTCCGCAATTTAAATCAGTCAATCAAGTGATATATCATGTGAGACTCTGTGGTGAAAATGTAAATAGTATCCTGGACTATGATCATATCCGATATGTGATCCCAAGCAACACAGATCTCGGTGTGCGAGGCATCACTGCTACAACAGGAGGGGGTCAGTCCATCACAACCGCCAGCTATATCCTCCTCAACTCCACAACACCATATGGTACAGTATACTCTATGCCACTCGCATGGTACAACGTACTCCGTGGACCCTACATCACAATCAGGATGCCAGCCATAGGTCTTAGCCCTCAAACCATGGAATATCATACCACGTCTTTAGTATCCTCATGCGGATATCCTCTCACATAGTGTGACACTTAGTCTACACAAGGAATCAAGCATGGGTTTCAACATGTATTATATATCACCTACAGGGCGCGCCTTTGAGCGTGACTCATAGTCGACACTCCGCTCAAACACTGTTTCACATCACAAACTCAACTCTAGTGCGAGTAAACCTCCAGCAACTAGGTCAATGCATAGTTCATGTATTAAATCAAGTACGAGCAATAGCTCCAGTACCATGCTATGCACAATATCATCAAATCAAGTACGAGCAATAGCTCCAGTACTATGTCATGTATAAATCATGAAGAATCGAGTACGAGCAACGCTCCAACACTCTGTCATGCATCTCATGAAAAACTCGAGTACGAGCTAATCGCTCCAGCACTCTCTCATGCATATATCATATAAAACTGAGTACGAGTAATAACTCCAGCACTCTATCATGCATGTCATGAAAATCTAGTGCGAATCACAATTCAGCACTAATATGTGGAAAATATATGAAATCCAGTGCGAGCTATGCTCCAACACGATTCATTCTCACATAATATGATAGATGACTATTTAAAAAGGGATGGTTTACAAAACATCAAAATTAGCACTATAAAGTGTGCTTAATTCACATCAACCTTAAGATCTTAGCCCATCTATTTATTCTTCTGCTAAACAGCAGTTAAACACTCAAAATAGTGGTTTCCATGCTTTTTACAACTTTTCACAAAAGTTGACTTTTTGTCTATCTAGGGGTAAAATCGTAATTTGCCACTATCGGGTCACAATAATTATTATTCACTTTCCCTGACCCTCAGAGTTTTTAAGTGAATGTAAAAGCAGACGAATATACGTGCTGGTATCTCTAACTACTCACAAAAGTCCCTTACCTGCAATCACTCGAGAAATTTAACTTTCTCTGCGCTGCTCGTTTCAGTAGTCCGATTTGCTCCTCAAATAATCTCTGGAACTGTATATAACCATTTATCAGGTTAATTACACTTTTCCTACTGTATTTCACATTAAATACAGTCTATTTCCCTTAATGGGCTTTAATAATCCTTAATGGGCCTAACTATGCTTTAAGCCCATTTTCATTTTACTATTTATTTTCGTTGGGTCTATTGGGCTTGTGGGGCCCACCAACTCTTATTGGGCTTGTCCTAGACCCATTACATCATATTGGGCCTAAAATATTTGGGCTTGGCCCATTGGGCCTCTCGGCCACATGCCATGGCCGAGAGCTATCCATGACGTCGGTTACACCATGGCATGCCATCCATGCCTATTTGTTTAGCCAATTCACTTAGGCATTTTCACAAACACTTGGTTGGCAACATTCTTAAACATCATATAGTTCATTTAGGCATTTTATCAAACACCTTGATTGCCAACTAATTACATGTATTAATTAATCAAATTGATTAATTTTAATTACACCATAATCATTAACACATGTACATTAATCCATTTATTTCTTAAAATCATATGGACATAAATCAATATCTCACTACTCACTCTCGGCCTAACCAACATCATAGTGATTTCATATGTTTCAATGCTTAAAACCAATATACTTAAAATCATTCATACATTAACATATATGAAATTGAAAACTTGAAAATATACCAATTGTTGTGTTCACACTTGGCCGAATACTTTAGAGGCTCACAATTTACACTCTATGGCTCCTTGATAGCCAATTCCAACATATGTCACTCTCCTTTCAATTTGGAACAACTTCTATGAAGAATGCAAGTTTCAAATATGCCTAATTCCTAGTGATTTCTAGTGAGAGAAAGCTTGGATAATTTGTTTCAATGGTTTCTTCTTCTAGCCAAATTCGATGTGATGAAGATGACAATGTTGTGGCTGATTTTATAAGCCTACTTAGCCATTAAGCTTTACTTTCCAGCCATTAAGCTTGACTTTCTAAGCCTTAGCCATGAGTCACCTTATGAGTCATGGTTAGCTTTAACTATGGTTAGATATTTATCTCATGGGCTTTCCATTTGGGCTTCTCGGTTTGGGCTTTCTTAATGGGCTTTTGGGCTGAAATTTTTACTATACCTCAGGCCTTTAATTGTCTCCATATTTGGCTGATCGATTGGTCCAACAATTCGGTCTAAGGGACCAAAGAATTTCGATATACGTTTAGTATACCTTAATGGGCTTTAAAATTTTCACCTTAGGCCCATTACATTTTTAACCATTAAATTTAATCCGGAATCCTTCCGAATAAATTTTCCTCACTTCTGGGGATGATTATCTTGTAGTCTGACCAAGAATATTTTTTCCCAATTTTTTCTCCATACTTGGGTTAATTTTAACCATGATTAGTCAACTATGGTAAAAGTCCACTTTCTTAACTATTGTTAACTTTTTCCTTAACCATTGACCAAGTTGACTTTTTCTCAAAATTTTGAAAGTGTCATATCTTATGTCCTACACCTCGTCTTTATGTTTTAACTATTCCCGATGGATAATTACACCCGAAACACTTTAAATACCTTAACTCGCCAAAAAGGTCCATTTTACCGTTTTAGCTTTTACTCTTGTTTTCTATGTTCGGGACTAAATCAAGCTGACTTTCCTTCATGAACTCTTTATACTTTCTCATTTTAAGTTCTTATTTTTAGTCAAAATGATTTAGATCTACTTAGTTTAGCCTGTAACTCTTATAGCTCACATTAGTCTTTTTATGTAGCTTTTGCGTGTTAAATCATTTTACAAACACTTTAAATCTACTAAATACTCTTCTTATTATTCAACTATAATAATAGAGTGTTCATACACATAGGAATCATAAGGAACAAGCTACATAAAATCTTGGTCTGATAATATATGGCTTGGAGATCAAATCCTCCACTAGCCACTACTCCGTACGTCGCAGGAAATTCTCCTCACTTGAAGAAATATGGAGGGAAGATAAAACTGGGTGAGCTTCTAAATTGCTCAGTAAGGGGGTAAGGGACTCATTGTTAAATTAATGATTTGCACACACAAGCATTTTATTTCATAGTTGAAACTCAATATAAAATGTAGCATGAACTCATTAAAACATTATTCTCGTCTCATTTCTCTAAAATCATGTAAAACATGGGAGTACATACTCAGTACAAATCACAGTCACAAGCATGTGGAAATCAGGATGTGATAATGGCTTTTCTCTTTAAAACATGATAAAAATCACCTCAATAGAATGCACGTGGCACAGCCACCAAATACAATCGGCACGTGGCACAGCCACTGAATAAAATCCTCACGTGGCACAACCACCAAATAGAATTCGCACGTGGCACGGCCACTAAACACAATCCACTCGTGTAAAATAAGGCTAGGTAAGTAACCAACGCTACTAGAGTAGGGGAAAATATGTTGGACTTACATACTACCAGAGTAATGCCCGACGTGTATTCAACATGACACGCTTAAGTCTCAATTAATAGCCATTATCATAAAAATCGTTTTGCCTTCACGTAGAACTCATAACGGTTTTCTCTCATAAGTTGCCTTTAAAACATTTGTGTACTCAACACAAAACATGTTAAAAACTGAGTTCCAACCGACAAAACCACACACACATTTCTCAACCTCAATACGCCTTAACGTAGAGCCCAAATCTCTTTTGACGTTTTAAACACAAAATGGTTGTAAAACAATTTTCATATTTAGTTTACAACTCAAACAATTGGGCCCCAACCAGCTATAAAATCATGTGCAATAACTCATAAAAACATGCTTGTTTTTTTAAATCTCATTTCATGCTACAATATCATCACAAAGCACATACACAAATAGGTTTGAGTTTTCCCTTACATCTTTGCACCTCGTATAGTGCAATCGTTCCCCCATATCACGGACTAGTCTCGCATTCCTTTCTGGAACCCTCGAGCTGTCTAAACGATGTAAAAACATCAATAACTCATCATCACATAACCTCCAAATCTCTACATCAAGCATATTGCCCATATTCTCATTGAATACCCCAATTATCCCAATTTACCACAATTTACTTAATATCATCATCACTCCAATAAAATTACAATTTTTGTCAACTCTAATCCTTTCCTAACTATTTCATCACAATGTCCATATTCACAATCACCAAAAATCACTTCAAAATCCAAGATTGAAGTTTAGATTACCCAAACTTGTGGAGTGCTCAACTTACATCTCGATTCGATTCGTCTTTCGATTTCCAAGTATGTTGTTGTCCTTTGGATGAGGAATAGCTTCCCTTCTTGCTACAACCCTTGATTTGGACGAAAATGGGTGTTTTGGAGGGGAGAGAAAGCTAGGGTTCAAAAATGGCGATTTAGGAGAGAGAGAGATTGATTTCCAGGAAAATAAAAGGGTCTTTATATAGGCCGAGGGTAGGAGATTGATCTAACTCTTGATGAGATCGATCTGCATTTGAATTTGGGGATGATTTGGGATAATTTTATGCCTAGGAGATTGATCTGTCGTGGGGTGAGATCGATCTCTTAATGGCTTTATGAGATCGATCTGCTCCAATTATGAGATTGATCTCTAGTTTACAGAATACTTCACAAGATCGATCTGCTCCTTGAGGAGATCGATCTTCTCCTTTATAGAAACATTCTGAGATCGATTCTTCCTCACGAGATCAATCTCTTCATTACAGAATCATAAGGAGATCGATCCTCTTCCATTGAAAATCGATCTGCCTATCAGTTCTTGCACATTTTCAGCATTCTGGAGCCATGAGATCGATCTCTCATCCTTAGAGATCAATCTGGCCTTCACAGATTGTACTGCTGCTGCACCAATTTGTAGAAAACTCAATGTACAACTTCTCAAAATCTGCCCCAGAGTCCATATTTCAATCCATACACTTAAGACTTAAAAATCTTTTCTTCATATACTTCATCATGTTTTAAAACTTGCGTGTACATTAACATATCATAATTACGTACACCAAATTATAATTCTCATAAATGGGGTATACAAAATTCACAGTTCTCACACTTTGAGTGCACCACTACAAAGATGGTCACTTTTATCGTAGTCATGTTGAAAGGAGCAGCAGAGCATTGGTGGAAGTCCACCAGGTCGATTTTGAGTGTCCAACACACTGAGATCACATAGAAGGTGTTTTTAGAGGCCTTTCGGAGGCAGTATGTTCCAGACACTACTCAGAAGAAGTTACAGATGGAGTTTATTGGGTTGACTCAAGGGAACAAATCTGTAGACGAGTATGAGACGAGGTTTATATCCCAGGGAATGTACGACTCAGTTAAGATAAGCAGTGAGATGAGGAAAATGAGGAAGTTCATTGATAGATTGAGGTAAGTCATCAGATCTAGACTGGTCCCATTTGATATCCCGACATATGAGGAGGTTATGCACAGGGCGCAGTTATGTGAGCAAGACATTGAGCGAAATGTCTCCGAGTTTGGAAAGATCAATAGAGGTAAAAACAAGGATCGAAAAAGATCTATAATTGATAGACTGATCAGGATAGGAGGTCAGAGAATGTCGAAAAGAGACCTCGAATTGAGGAGTTACAGGAGAGGATAGTAAAGCCTCAAGTATATCCAGCGCATCGCCATTGAGAATTGTAGTTATTAGAGGGACACGATCGACACCGAGTAGTGTAGGAGATGCGACAGATATCATGGTAACAGGCCCTATCCGATGTCTTTAGTAGTGTGCTATCGTTGTGGGAAGCCAGGGCATTTTGTACAGTATTACCCCGAGATGATGGAGATTGCCCCATAGAAGGGCAAAGAGTCAGAAAGAGCTCATATCGAGGCTTCTACTTCGAAGAGGAAAGCCACAGTCACAGAGAAGGGGAAGCAGGTTATCGACAAAGAGCAAGTGCATGCACTAGATCAGGACACATCAGATGCATCAGCGATGTCATTAAATGTAATATCCTAATTTTTGACTTAGAAGCATTTGTGTTATTTGATCCTAGTGCCACGCATTCTTTCATATTGCCCTCATTCATATGTAAGTTGTCCAACTATGTTAAGCCTACATCATTGGATATAATGTTAATGATTTCTATGCCCATGAATGACAGTCAGTTGACTGAGTATGTGTATAGGGATTGTAGGCTGAAGATAAGGGGAAAGAGATGACAGCCGATCTTATCTGTTGAATATAAATGAGTTTGATGTAATTTTAGGAATGGATTGGTTGGCTGTAAATCGGGTTGTTTTAGATTGTTTTTCTAAGATGGTAACCTTTTCAGGGGTAGATAGTGTTACCATAAGTTTCCTAAAAATTGTATTGTAAAAATTTCTTTGAAAAGTAATAGAAGTAGTGTTTATTATAAGTAAAATGGGTAAATCCTTACATTAGAATTAATGAGTCTAATTAAAAGGATGAATCATGTTACTAACGGTGGAAATAATAATATGAAGGGTTCATTGCATATGTGGTTGATACAGATAAGGCCCGTCTAAAATTGAGAGACATTCCAGTAGTTGCAGAATTTCCTGATGTCTTTTTGGATGATCTACCAAGACTACCACCGAATTGTGAAATGGAGTTTTGTATAAAGTTAGTACCTGGTATTGAACCGATATCTCAACCACCGTATAGGATGGCTCCGATTGAGTTGGAAGAACTAAAGAACCAGTTGCAGGAGTTGCTAGAGATGGGGTTTATTAGACCGAGCGTCTCACCCTGGGGAGCACCAATTTTATTTTTAAAGAAGAAGGATGGAAGCCTTTGACTGTGTGTAGACTACCGATTGTTGAATAAGGCTACCATTAAGAACAAGTATCCCCTTCCACGCATTGATGATCTGTTGGATCAACTCCGAGGAGCCCAAATCTTTTCTAAGATAGATCTACGGTCTGGGTACAATCAGTTGAGGATACGGAGTGGAGATGTACCTAAGACGATATTTCATACTTGTTATGGCAACTACGAGTTCTTGGTTATGCCATTCGGATTGACGAATGGCCTGGTAGCATTTATGGTATTGATGAACGATGTATTTAAGCCATACTTGGACAAATTTATGGTTGTGTTTATCGATGATATATTGGTTCATTCCAAGTCCAGGGAAGATCATGAGCAGCATTTGAGAATAGTTCTGCAGACCCTCCAAGATAAGGAGTTATATGCCAAACTCAGCAAGTGCAACTTTTGGTTGGAGCAGATCTCATTTCTGGGCCATGTTGTGTCGAAGGATGAGGTATCAGTATATCCATCCAAGATTGAGGCTATTATTTAGTGGGGACAACTAAAGACAATTACTGAGATCAAAAGTTTTCTAGGATATGCAGGTTATTATCGGAGATTTGTTGAGGGTTTCTCGAGACTAGCTACTCCGTTGACGCGTCTCACGCAGAAGGGTGTTGAGTTTGTGTGGGACAAGGCATGTAAGATGAGTTTTCAAGAGCTTAAACGTCGATTGACCATAGCTCCGATTCTCACCATTCCTACCAGCTCAGGAGGGTTCTCTGTATATACGAATGCATCACACTAAGGACTGGATTGTGTACTGATGCAAGATGGGAAGGTAGTCCACCTATGAATCTAGACAGCTGAAGGATCATGAGAGGAACTACCCGACCCACGATTTAGAGTTGGCAACAGTAGTATTTGTGTCGAAAATATGGTTCCACTACCTCTATGGTGAGAAATTTTAAGTATTTACGGATCATAAGAGCCTTAAGTATCTGTTCTCATAGAAGGAGCTGAATATGGGACAGAGAAGATAACTCAAGTTTTTGAAGGATTAAATTATGAAATCATGTATCACCTGGGTAAGGCGAATGTAGTTGCTGATGCCTTGAGTAGGAAGAATCTCAGGTTGATGTCGTATATAATGATCAGGGAACACGAACTGTTGGAATGGTTTGCGAGCCTCAGTTTGGATGTGACCCCACCTGATACTGATAGTGGCTTTATGGTAGCTAGCCTGCAGTTGGAATCAGATCTGGTGGATCGTATCCAGTAGGCTCAGCAGATTGATTAGCAATGTAGTGATATTATCGGACAGATATAGAGGGGCACAAAGACTGGTTTTGAGAAGAGTTATGATGGCTTGTTGAAGTTCAGGGATAGAATATGTGTTCCCAATGATTAAAAGATAAAGAGGCTAATTCTGTCAGAGGCTCATTCGATGAAGTATACACTACATTCGGGAAGTAACCAGATGTATCAAAATCTCTTGAGAGTGTATTAGTGGTCAGGGATGAAGAGAGAAGTGGCAGAATATATAGCAAAGAGTCTCATCTGTCAGTAAGTGAAGGTAGAGCATCAGAAGCCTGCAGGGCTATTGTAACCTCTACCTATACCAACTTGGAAATGGGAGCATGTCACTATAGACTTCGCAATGGGTTTACCCAGACTCGTAAGAAACATTATGCAATTTGGGTGATAGTGGATAGATTGACGAAGTCGGCACACTTCCTAGCTATGAGAGCCACCGATACTCTAAGTACACTGGCAGAACTATATGTTCGTGAGATAATGAGATTGCATGGTGTTCTAGTGAGCATTGTTTCCGATAGGGATGCCCACTTCACTTCCCACTTTTGGGAACATTTTTAAGAAGCGATGGGGACCCAACTGAGTTTTAGCACAGCCTTTCATCCTCAGATAGATGGTCAGTGAGAAAGGACGATACAGACCCTGAAGGATATGTTGATGGCGTGTGCATTGAATATTGGAGGCTCCTGGGATGACCATTTACCACTCTCAAAGTTCACCTATAATAATAGTTATCATTCGAGTATCAGGATGGCACCATATGAAGCCTTGTATGGCCGTAGATGTCGTTTCCCTATTGGATGGGAAGAGGTTGGTGACCAATTGATATGTGCTCCCGATTTATTGAGACAAGCCTCTGAGGAAGTCCAATTGATTTGTGAGAGGTTACGGACAGCTCAGAGCAGACAAAAGAGTTACGCTGACAAGAGACGGAGACCATTGGAGTTCGCAGTGGGTGAATCAGTGTTTTTGTGAGTTTCTCCTTCCAAAGGTATTACGAGGTTCGGGAAGAAAGGTAAGCTAAGTCCTAGTTACATCAAACCCTTTGAGATATTTGATAGAGTGGGAGATAAAGCCTATAGGCTAGCATTGCCACCTGAGCTAGCAGGCGTTCATAACGTTTTCCACATCTCTATGTTACGGATGTACCACCCGGACCCGACACATGTAATTAGGTATGAGCCATTGGAGCTCAATGAGAACATGTCGTATGTTGAAAAGCCGATTCAGATAATGGATAGGAAGGAGAAAGTACTAAGATCAAAGACGATTCCCTTAGTAAAAGTCCTTTGGCAGCACCACACTGCAAAAGAAGCCACATGGGAGTTAGAGAATTTGATGGGGGAAAAGTATCCTGAGTTGTTCATGGACTAATATTGGTTCTAATTTGGAGGACCAAATTTTCTAAGTGAGGGAGATTGTGAGACCCCATGTATGTATGACATTATTATATGTTAATGGAATTATAAGACAAATGATTTTAGACCATGCAAATGTGAATGAATTGGAAATGAGAATGAATGAGTATCGTGGATGCATGTAAAGGTTAAACAAGCGCTGAAGTGGCCGCAAACTAAACAAATAGGAGTTAGAGCATCTGAACTGGAGATAAAGCTTAACACATGAGATGATAAAGCATGGCTTTGGGAATTTGTGTATCCATTCTGATTTCCAAACAATACACACAAATTCCATAACATGAAACTTATAGGAAATGAGCCTTTCCATGCTCGAAGTGTGAATAGATTGTAAAATGACTAGTAAGGCAATCAAACGTAAGTTCTCCCTTGGAAAATCTAGAAAAATACAGCGAAAAATACCCCAGACAAATTCCAGATCGATCCCTTGTTCAAGCAAAACAATTTTCTAGTGAATCTACCAAGGTCAGATCGATCTCCCCAATGGGCAAATCGATATGTATTTGCCTCTACCTAGCAGGGATCGATCCCCTATCATGTGTAGATCGATCTCCATTTGATTCTACCAATCCAAGATCGATCTTTCCCCAATGAGCAGATTGATCTCCCTTTTCCAAAACCTAAGAATTTGATGGTTAAAACCAAGGATAGATCGATCTCCTACCCTAGAAGATCGATCTCATAACTCTCAATCTATAAAAACCCAATAGTAAAACTTCATTCTTCAGCAAATCAAACATTTCCCTCCATGTTTACCCAAATATCAAGCTTTCTCTCTTTAGAATACCTTCCCTTCCAAAAAGAATTGGGAAAAAGCTGTTAGACCCAAAGTTGTTCATTTTGAGGAAGAGAACAACCTACCTTAGAATCAAAACTCAACTAGTTGGATTGAAGTAGCAAAAAGGATCCTCTAAGTTCGGACAAGAAAAAAGTCAAGCTAGGTGAGTTCTCAATACACCAACTCTAAATATGTATAATAAGATGTTGTTAGGAGTAGATTAGTGTGTATATCATTGATTAAAAACACCTAGAATGTGATGAATCAAGCATAACCTAGAATGGGTTTAGAGCGAGAAGATATAATATGGTTGAGTTAATGATAAGTGGATTATACTATGGTGTTAATAATGTTGTATACATGATATTATAATGGTTATGTGGAATCAAATTTATGGGATTGGACAAAGTGATGAAATGTGCATGAATAAATGGAGGAACTAAGGTTTAAGCTTGCAAAACAAGTGCTTGATTTGATAACTAGGTGAGTCACTAGCCAAATTTATTAGGAACGACATAATGTTTGTCGAATGTGAAAGAGGATCAAGCTTACACTAAGGTCCGATAAGATTTATTAATTATGACGAAGTGATTGATGAATGTTTGCAGCACTAGAGATCGGATTAGGAGCAAGTTGGACTGAACGAACTTCCAGCGGTGGAACTTGTACTACGCTCGACGTGATTCGAGGTAAAGAGGTTTTATAAGTGCCTAGAGGTGGCTATTCGTATTTTAAGGGGAATTATAGGGCGCAAATTTTACCTATTATCTAATAATGCATTAAGAATTTTTGTGATAGGTTCCAAACATAAGGAAGGAAATATAAGTTATACTTTAGTAGGAATTTTATGAAAGGGGTAGTAAGGATCCAAAAAAGATTGGATTTTCATGAATTTAATGTTTTTACCAAAATGAAATGCTTTGATTTATACTGACAGTGCTGGAGTTCTGCTCGCACTAGTTTTATTGGTTTACTGTAAATGAAAGTCGTACTGGAGCTTTACTCGTACGAAAATTTGACATGTTTTATAGAAATCATGTTGTAGCCTCCTGTAGACTGTGTGTCACAGTGAGATGATGTAACGCATGTGTATTTTAAGACATGAAATGGTTATCGGCATGGTATAAGGCGGCTAAGACCTATGGCAGGCACCCCCGAACCATGATGGGGCTAAGGCCTATGGCAGACACCCCAAATAAACAGTTATGTAGGCTAAGTCCTATGGCAGGCACCTCTGACAATGATGTGGGCTAAGACCTATGGCAGGCACCCTTAGACCTTGTGTGTCACGACCCTCACTCTCTGTCCATGACCTTTACCTTACCACTTACAGTTGGGTTGTGAGTCAACATCCAATCCATATCTCATCCATTTATAGCTTAAATAAATTCATTGAAATGAGTTAGAATAAAAACTGGATTTTTATATATATGTGCGGAAGCGTTTACATCAGTTTCTATTATATATATCCCCCAAAATACAAAATACAAAATACAAACTTTACTGTGCATTAATTTACAGGATACAAAATTTTTCATCTCAAGTGTATTCCTCTCTATACTGCTGGATGACCATAGAAGCACGATAGCAGGGACGACTACAGTGTACTCACTACTACGTAGAATATGTGGAAGAGAAATAAAGGGGCTGAGCTAACACGCTTAGTAAGGAAAATATGAAAGTAGGTAGATAACTACACTATCTACATGCTAAAAAATATATTCATTTTCCTTATAAAACATATGCATTCTTTAAAATAGCTTCCATCAATGCGAAATCATGAATCTGCTAGATGGGTATATGCATATTCACAAAGCATCACACAGTTTGACACAACATAATCTATTCACACAGCTTGTCTTTTAAATTTATTGAGTACACATTTAAAAATCACCTTGCACACAGTAAATCAATATACATGAGACATAATTATGAGTTATCATATCCCCAGACACACAGCAGGGGGGACATATGTCACCTCACACAGTAGTGACAATGCCTTATCAATCAAATATAAGAAGACTTATGGCCATAGTCGGATTCCAGGCAACACTGCTTAGGAGTGCAGGAACACTACGCTCGGGGAGGCGGATCAACCATCCTTTCAGCTTATACTAAAATCATGACACATTGTACTCCATGGCTAACGCTCACAGTACATCGTGCTCCCGTGGATCCTTATCACCCATTTCCATTATCTCAAAATCTCGTGCGAGCAGGTTAGTGCAAGACACATAGCAGTACACGACGACTCAAGTACGATTTATACTCATTATATCACATTCATAATCCACGTGTGAGCAGGTCAATGCAAGACACACAGCAATACATGATGGCTCTAACACGATTTTACTCAACAATCAACATAATCATAAAAACCTTGAGCGAGCAACTCAGCGTAAGACACACAGCATACATGAGGCATCGACCATGGTATTATTAGGAAATTACATGCGAGCATAGTCAGGGCATGACACACAGCAATACTTGAAGGCTCCAACATGATTTTCAAAAATCTAGTGCGAGCATCTTGAGTGGAGCACACAGCATCACCTGAGGCATCGAGCACTCTTTTGTTTTCTCAAAATCCCTTTGAAAATAACGTGCGAGCAGAGCTAATCAATCTATCGTTGCCACTCAGGCTCTAGCATGATTTCACACAGAAAAGAAATAGAAGGAGCTCCATGTACTGTCATGAGCGAGAGGGTAAATCTCCCTTCAATCACTCGTTGGAACATTTCATGCAATGGTTAAACCGGGAGCCCGTCTATTATTATTCTTTCTCAAAACGTTTGTAAAACCTCTTTTCACAATAATAATATAGAAGTCATGCAACTCATACTCATAGACTTATTCCTGTATGTAGTTTTCACCTAGATATATCAATATCTATATACTTATCACATACATTCACACACAGTAGGTAAGAAAACATATGTATAGCTATCTCTAATAGCTCGCATAAGTCTCTTACCTCAAATCACGCTCGAATCACTTTCCTTTGATTCCGAACGCTCATGACCCGATCTTATCTACTCCGACTTTATCTTCTAGAGCTAAAATCGTATACTACACACATCAATATACTTTATTTCACTTGCTTGATATTCAAATCAATGCATTAGGCCATTTATATCTCATTTGACCTTGTTACACCATTATCGGACTTTACTCTTTCATAAGTCATTTTCGAGTATATAACTCATTCTTCGAGAATCTCTCAGACTCCTCGAGTCTATTGATTCATATTAAACCAGTATTAAGCTTACGATATCTCATATACTTACTTTCAACCATCATTGTTTCTAGCACATGGATTTCACCAAACTATTATACAAGCATAAATACATGCTCAATAACATCAATGCATACTTAATTCATCATTAAATCCTTACCTACTAATCCTTCTCTCATTTTGACACATCAAACCATTTATAGGTCATGGAAGATTTGGCATGAACTAGGATGTTTCAACCATAAATCTATATACCAATAAACTCATACCAGAGTATAGATCAACATATATGAGATTGATGCATTGAAATCTTACCTATCTCAGTTTTTCTCCTTTTTTCACAACTTTGAGGAAAAACTCCTTTTCTCCTTCGATTCAGCGATTCTACCTATCGTTCCCAACTATGTTGTTCTTCTCCACTCTATGAACAACTTTACTAAAATAAACTTTTCTCCAATCTTAATGGAAGGTGTTGATACTTTAGAGAGGGGAGCTAGGTCACTTGCCTTAAAAATAGAAGGGTTTTCAACTATTTCTCGTGAAGTGCAGTCTCTGCCCAGTTTTTATAGAAATTGCTTGATGAAATCGATCTTCATAAGTGAGGGATCGATCTTCTTCTGCTTTTAGTCTCTCAGCATTCAGTTTTCAAACATGAGGGATCGATCTGTAGAAGAGCATGAGATCGATCTTATCCAGGCACAGAGCTTCAGAGATCAATCTGCCAGAGGAATGAGATCGATCTGCTTCTGGCCGAAACATAAGGATATCAGTTTGCTTGAGGATGAGATCGATCCTTGCTTGGCAAAAGCTTAATGAGATCGATCTGGCTTGAAGGAGAGATCGATCTCCCCTTGCTCTACAGCATACTTAGCCGAATTTCATCCCAAATTCTCAAAGCTAACTTCATAACGATTTACTTCACTACTCATTTTGCATTCAATCCTCATTTATCACTTTAAAAGGTCCATTTCTTATAATTCATACTTAATGAAACTTGCGTGTACATCACGAACTCACATAACAATTGTATACATCAAATCTATAGACCTTACATCACTTATGATTTGTATCACATAAACAAGTGTACACTTAGAGAATCATAAGGATTACATATAAAAATACGGGTCTTATAGTGTGGGTTCACGGAGTACGTTGTACCGTGTATGTCACATGGAGTACGATGTACCGTGTAGTCTTGATAACTAGTTGGTTGAGTTATTGCACGAGTAGGGCTAACCTCACCTCTCGTTGCAGTTGCGATGCCCCGCATACCGGGATCCGCATAGCCTGGGTTCACAGGGATTTTATACATGGCCGTTACTCCCAATTTATTTCTGAAAAGTAACCTACATGCCTCTGATAATGAACTACGCCCACTCTAAGTGAGCTAGACGTGTATCCGCAAGTGCGCGGGTCATACAAGTAATAATGGGATTTGAGTACTGGATTATCGTCTCACAGAGAATCTAATTAGCCTAATTAAGTAACGGTTAATCTTACCCTAAGTATATCCTAGCAAATTATGAAGTTTTAGTGGGTGATCTACAAAGCTAGAATTAAAAAGTATTAAAAACAATAAAAATTACTAAATAAAGAAAATAACACAGAGCTAAAATTACTTATAGAGCTTCAAGCAATTAAAAGCAATAACCTATAAAAGATAATTAGCACAGTTAAAATTAATTAATGCAAATAACTAGAATGCAAATATGAAAATAAAGAAACAAAAATTAATTTGATTAAAATTAAACAATCCTAAAAAAATAAAATATGCATGTAATTAAACTAATTAATAAAAATGCAAATTAAACTAACCTAAAGTCTAATAAAATATACTTCTATTAACTTAAATAAAATTTCTAAATATAACTAAGAAACTAATTACCTATAAAATGATCCTAAATTAATTATAACTCTAACTAATTACTACTAATAAAACAAAATCTAAATAATGCATGAGAACTAATTTTGGATTTTTCAATTTAAAATGAAAACTTACAAATGCATAAAATGATTTTATCCCTAATTTAATTTTAAATGCAATATCTAATTCATAAATCCTATTGTAGTTACAAATTAACTATTAATAAAAATTAAAACTAAACCTTAAACTAATAAACCAAGACAATTAAACTATCTTGCAAATTAATGTATACCTAAGCTAACAAACAATAAAAGGCATAATAAAAATTAGACAAAGCAAAATAATTGCATAAAACATTTATTTGTGAAGATTAAGTGCAGCCAAACATGTCCTTGCACTGTTCTTGGCAGGGTGCAGTTAACGTGTGCACTGTACTTCATTCTGTGCTCACTGCATATAGTAGCACTCGTCCTTGCCTTGATGCACTCTGCAACACTTTTCTTATTGAATTCCTCTGCTGTCAGATATGCACCATCTCCTGTCACTCATCTAGCAACCGCTTGACTCCAACAGTCGACCTTTTGTTCATTTGCCAGCTCTGCCTCCGTGATATCGCATACCTACAGTCAGGATGAATGCTTTAGTTTTGTTCCCTACAATCACCGTGATCAGCAGCACTACTGCCAACACAGTTCGTCATCCATGCATCAATCCTTGCTTCAGCCACCGAGAAACAATAGAAAATGGCAACATGGAGATAATCTTATAGAATACAAGGTAATGAAAATCAGTCAGTAGAAATATACCTGAGTAATAACCAATTTATGAATAGTATAAAGAAATGAAAACAGAGCAAAACAGAGGAGAATATAGCCCCTATCCCCAGCAGCAGTCCCACAAGTCACGACGTCAAGTTCTGGCTCTACACCTTGCTTCAGCCCAACTCCTCATGCACACCAGCTGTAGCCTATTCTAGCAGCAATAAATCAACAACCCCTAGATAGCAAGAACCTATACCGAAAACCAACAAAAGAAGCAAAAACAACCAAAAGTTCTCGATTGCTAGAAACAATAACTATAAACCCAGAAAACTCAGCCTGTAAATGTAGCAAATCAAATGAAACAGTGTAGTCAGATAACCTATAATGCTGAAAATAAATCATAAACTAGAATAGAAATGTCACGACCCTCAACTTACCAAAATACGTATAAATTTTTTGCATTTTCACGCATCATTATATTATTCGTCCTTACCTCAATCGTGAAAATCAACTCTCCTCAATATTTGAGCTATGTGTCGACGTCCAACTCACTCCACCATACCAATTCAATTTGTATATTATTTATAAGTAAACACTTGTATAAATGTATATATATCAGAGTCGTTACATGTGTTTACATTGTTTTACATCCCCAATAGTTACATACAACATGTTACTGTGCTATCGTAAGTTTAGATAAAAAAATTACAACAGTGTGTATACCTTACGCGATGGGATACAGCGGATTACCAAAAGGGAATGCCTCCAATCGCTCTCAATCTATACTCAAATCTCTGTAGAGAGGGAAAAATAAGGGCGGTGAGCAAACCACACACTCAGTAAGGCAATCATACGAACAGGTAGATACTGCACTATCTACGTGAACGTGATGTCATGCTCAAAGCAGATATTTTATCATTTCTTAAATTATGAGTTCATGCTTGTGTTAATGGTATGTAAAGCATTCATGCTATTAAAATCCAGTGCACAATTCAATTCAAAGCATGGTATAAATCATCATGTATAATTCACAATAAAGCATGGCATTAACCATCATGCATTTTTCACAATAAAGCATGGCATTAATCATCATGCATCGGTGCACTTTAAAATTATTAACTCTCAGACCCAGATTTTTTGTAGCTTATTTCCTTATGATTCCTATGTGTATGAAAACTCTCTAATTATAGTTGAATCATAAGAAGAGTATTTACTAGACTTAAAGTGTTAGTAAAATGAATTAACACGCAAAAGCTACATAAAATGCATAATGTGAGCGATGAGTATCACAGGCTAAACCGAGTTATTCTAAATCATTCTGACTGAAAATAAGAACTTAAAATAAGAGAGCGTAGAGAGCTCATGAAGAAAAGTCAGCTTGATTTAGACCTGAACATACAAAACGAGTGTAAAAGCTAAAAATGGTAAAATGGACCTTTTTGACGAGAAAAGGAGTTTCGGGTGAAATTATCCACCAGGAGCGGTTGGAATATAAAAACGAGAGTGTAAGACATAAGAAATGACACTTTCAAAATTTTAAGAAAAAGTCAACATGGTCAATGGTTAAGGAAAAAGTCAACTATAGTTAAGAAAGTGGACTTTTACCATAGTTGACTAATCATGGTTAAAAAATTAACCAAAGTGTGGAGGAAAATTTGGGGAAAAATATTCTTGGCCAGAATACAAGATAATCATCCCCGGAAGTAAGGAAAATTTATTCGAAAGGATTCCAGAATAAATTTAATGGTTAAAAACATAATGGGCCTAAGGTGAAAATTTTAAAGCCCATTAAGGTATACTAAACGTATATCGAAATTCTTAGATCCTTTAGACCGAATTGTTGGACCAATTGACCGGCCAAATTTTTAGACAATTAAAGGCCCGAGACATAGTAAAAATTTTAGCCCGAAAGCCCATTAAGAAAGCCCAAACCGAGAAGCCCAAATGGAAAAGCCTATGAGATAAATATCTAACCATAGTTAAAGTTAACTATGACTCATAAGGTGACTCATGGCTAAGGCTTGGAAAGTCAAGTTAAATGGCTGAAAAGTAAAGCTTAATGGCTAAGTATATGGCTTATAAATTCAGCCACACCATTGTCATCTTCATCACACCAAATTCGGCTAGAAGAAGAAACCATTGAAACATATTTTTCCAAGCTTTCTCTCACTAGAAATCACTAGGAATTAGGCATATTTGAAACTTGCATTCTTCATGGAAGTTGTTCCAAATTGAAAGGAGAGTGACATATGTTGGAATTGGCTATCAAGAAGCCATAGAGTGCAAACCGAGAGCCTCCAAAGTTTCGGCCAAAGGGTGAACACAACAATTGGTATATTTTCTAAATTTCCAATTTCATATATGTTAATGTATGAATGATTTCAAGTATGTTGATATATGTTTTAAGCATTGAAACATATTAAATCACCATGAAGTGGGTTAGGCCGAGAGTGAGTAATGGGATATTGATTTATGTCAATATGATTTTAAGACTTAAATGGATTAGTGTACATGTATTAATGTTAATGGTGTAATTAGAATTAATCAAATTGATTAATTAATACATGTAAATTGTTGGCAATCAAGGTGTTTGATAAAATGCCTAAATGAACTATATGATGATTGGTAATGTTTCCTACCAAGTGTTTTTGAAAATGCCTAAGTGAAATTGGCTAAATAATAGGCATGGATGGCATGCCATGATAAAACCGAGGCATAGGTAGCTCTCGGCCATGGCATGTAGCCGAGAGGCCCAATGGGCCAAGCCCAAATATTTTAGGCCCAATAGGGTGTAATGGGTTTAGAACAAAGCCCAATAAGAGTTGATGGGCCCCACAAGCCCTATAGGCCCAACGAAAGTGAATAGTAAAATGAAAATGGGCTTAAGGCCTAGTTAGGCCCATTAAGGATTTTTAAGGCCCATTAAGGGAAAATAGACTGTATTAATGTGAAATACAGTAGGAAAATTATAATTAACCTGAGGAATGGTTATTTACAGCTCCGGAGTTTACATTGAGAGCTGATCGGACTGTAAGATTGAGCAGCACCGAGGAAGTGAGGTCACTTGACGTGATCCGAGGTAAGGGACTTTTGCAAGTAGTTGAGATACCTGCACGTATTTTCGTCTGCTTTTACATTCACTTAAAAACTCTGAGGGTCCGAGAAAGTGAATAATAATTATTGCGACCTGATAGTGGCAAATTATGATTTTGCCCCTAGTTAGTCAAAAAGTTAACTTTTGTGAAAAGTTACAAAAAGCATGGAAACTATTATTGTGAGTGTTTAATTGCTGTTTAGCATGAAAATAAATAGATGGGCTAATGATTTTAAGGTTGATGTGACTTAAGCACACTTTATAGTGCTGATTTTAATATTTTGTAAACAATCCCTTTTAAAGAGCCATCTATCATATTATGTGAGAATGAATCGTGCTAGAGCATAGCTCGCACTGGATTTCATATGTTTTCCACATACATTAGTGCTGGATTTTTATACGCACTAGATTTTCATGACATGCATGATTGAGTACCGGAGCGATTAGCTCGTACTCGAGTGTTACATGAGATACATGACAGAGTACTGGAGCGTTGCTCGTACTCGATTCTTCATGGTTTATACATGACATAGTACTAGAGCTATGACTCGTACTTGATTTGATGATATTATGCATAGCATAGTACTGGAGCTAGTGCTCGTACTTGATTTAATACATGAACTATGCATTGACCTAGTTGTTGGAGGTTTACTCGCACTAGAGTTGAGTTTGTGATGTGAAACAGTGTTCGAGCGTAGTGTCGACTGTGTGTCGCACTCAAGGGCGCACACTGTATGTGATATTATTTACATGTTACCTATTCATGCCGCATTCTTGTGTGACTGAGTGTCACATTTTGAGAGGATGGCCAGCATGAGGGTATTAGAGATGTGGTATGATATTCCACAGGCGTGAGGGCTAAGACCTATGGTAGGCACCCTGACTGTGATGTTGATATTCCACGGGTGCGAGGGCTAAGACCTATGGCAGGCACTTTGGCCGTGATGTATGGTCCACGGGTGTACTTTGTACCGTGCCTGGGTGGCGCGAGGAGTACGCTGTACCGTGTGTTACGCATAGCTGACGGCTGTAGTGGACTGACCATCCTCCCGTTGCAGCAGTGATGCCCCGCACACCGAGATCTGTGTTGCTTGGGATCACATTTCGAATATGATCATAGTCCAAGATACTATTTACATTTAACCACAGAGTCTCACATGATATATCACATTGATTGACTGATTTAAATTGCGGATAGACCTGAGGGATGGGTCGGACTCCGATTTTGTGTGTGAATTATTTAATGCCATATTTATTGTGATTTAAATATACATGGCATGATTTACATAAAGGCATGATTTATATACGATGCATTGTTTTGCACTACATGCCTACATTTGAGAAAGAAAGCATGATTTCTGTACATGGGATTTATTCTGTACAAGTATATATATATTATATTTCAAGACATGCTTTTAAAGCGAGTAAAGGAAATAATGTTTTCAAGGCATAGCATTATTTTGAGTAGATAGTGTAGATATCTACTTGCTTGCCTGATTTCCTTACTGAGCGCGTTGTATGCTCACCCCCCTTTCTTTACATCTCTCTACAGAGCGTCAGTAGAGCGAGAGCTATCGAGTGATAGTATCCCAGAGTCCACTGCTAGTTCCTATCGATCGCCAGGTATACATATTATGTACAGTTGTGTATCTAAACATAGAAACAGCACAGTGATGTATACGTTATATATTATGGGGAATGTATTTGTATTCGATTTTATATAATCTTACATGTATAATAAAAGCAGTTATAGTCAGTAATAATATATTGACATGTATGTATGAAATGGATGATGTGGTAAGCGAGGACTCTGACATCGAATCATAGCCCAACCATTGAAGAGAGGAAAGGTAAGACAGCCCAACCATTGAAGAGAGGAAAGGTAAGTTAAAAATGCAAAAACAATTTGTAGTGATTTTGGTTAAAGTCATGGATTAAGAACGGGTCCTGACATTAACCAATCAACATCTCAAAACCATCTAACACTTGTCAGGTCTCAGCCAATCCCTTGGACTGTCTTGACCCACAAATCATTTCAAACATGGATTTATTCACAAAACAATAGACATGTGAGATAGGCAATTCAATAATAGGTAATAACCTTAAGGTCTATGGCCATAACCTATGATACCAGCTACACGGATCAGGTGTGCGGGATATCACCACTATCTGCTTCCACACGGGAGGTGGGTCAAATCTTATCCGCTGGTCCATAGCAGATCTCGACCGCTGACGACATATCACAATCTCAACATGGTACAACGTACTCCATGCTACATGCACGATGCAACGTACTCCGTGGATTCAATCAACACATCATATCATGCCACATCTCAAAATGCACGTGTGAGCCTATTTAATCGGTACGACCTCTTGTCTACTTGAAGCTCCTAACACGGCTAATCAGTCATGTCAAAATAATGCACATGCAAGCCTATTTAATCGATGTGACACCCAATCTACCCGAAGCTCTAAGCACGACAACAAGCAAGGTGGGCATCTAGTGCGAGCTAAGCTCCAAGCACCATGCCAAAACCAGTATGAAATCTATGTGAAAACTAGTACGAGCTAAACTCCAGCACTCATACATATAAAACACATCAAATCTCGTGTGAGTCCTGCTCTAGCACGCTTTCATTCTCAGGAAATCATGTAGGTGGCTCAATTCTTTGCAAAGTATGGTTAACAAACCAAAACAACTCATTTCTTTTGTAAATCATTTCAAATATTAGCCAACTTACCAAATCATTTGCTAAAAAGCAATAAAACATGATTTTCAAAGTAATATGATTTTGTTTTCATGCACATTTCTCGAACACCCAACTTTTTCCCTTCAATCACCCAACATCATTTCCTAATATCTCATGCATTCTAGTAAATCATTTAATGCGCCCAAATTGCGCATAGATATCTTTAAGAGTCCACACAATTCCCTTACCTCGATTTACTTGGTGTGACTCTTTTCCTCTTAGCTTCTCACGCTCTTGGCTTAACTCGCTCCGACGTATCCTCGAAAGCTGTAATTTATTCATCATACGTTCGAGTTATTATTACTATCTCTCATTCAACTATATATTCCACCCAATGCCTTAAACACTCATCTTACCCCTTTTGGGTAAGCCTCTCTATTCATTCCATATTATTATCTTAAAATTATCTCCTCAACACCATTATCATCTCAAGATATCCCATTCATCATTTATTCTACCACACTTCACTTCTCACACTAACCCATTTCTAGGTTATATTCATTTCATGGCATTCTAAGTAGTTCTACCTACAATGTGCACACCCAAATCAACTTCATAATCATTAACTAGACAAATGTACTTGGATTTATGCACTAGAAACTTACCTCTTTGGATTTCCTCTTTGCTCCAAATAGAAATTCCCCTTTGTTACTTCAATCCAACAAATGGATAAATACCTCTAAACTATGTTGTTCTTCTCCTTGATGTAAACAACTTTGCCTCTCATAGTCTTCCATCAGATCTCCTTAAAAATGGTTGGATTTAGAGAGAGAAAACTAGGTTTTGGGTTAGAAAGGGAAGGAAATGGTTTATCCCGAAATCTGCAGATTTTCAACGCCCTTTTTATAAAAATAGCTTGAGGAGATCGATCTACACTAGGAGGAGACGATCTAGTCCCTTAAATTCCTCTTTTCCACGGTATTTTAAGCATGAGATCGATCTGTCGAAGCTTGAGATCGATCTGCTCCAAACAGAGAGCTAAGGAGATCGATCTGTATGCTTGAGGATCGATCTTTTCATTACAGAATGTTTAGGAGATCGATCTGGCTCCATTGGAGATCTGGCTCCATTGGAGATCGATTTGCCTTATTCCTTTACTCAAATACAAGCATTTTGGCTCATCCAGATCGATCTCTCATCCTATGAGATCGATTTGGCCTGTATAATTTCTAGATTTTGCTGCAGTTCCCTGCAAAAACTTATACCAAAACATCCTTAATTTGCTGCCATGGTCATTTTCTTATCCAATCATCTTTGAGACTTGAAAATGGCATCCATTAATACTTCATACACATTAAAACTTGTGTAGAATCTTTGTATAGCTAAGGATCCATGATATAAACGAAATGGAAGTGCACAACTTATGCAAATCTTCCTTCCATTTTACCACACTACTCATATTCTATTCCATTCACATTTTTCACATGTTTAAGTCCATTTCTTCATGCTCATTCATACTGTAACTTGTACGTACAATCACAACTCTTATTACAAGTGTGTACATAATCTTATGGACTTACATTACATATACTTCACATTAAAAATGTATCATCATACTTATGATTTCATTTACATTTCTATGTACCTATATACAATTATATATATACGGGGTCTCATAAGAAATGACTAAGAAAATAAAGTATTGATTATAGGAGATCAAGCTTGAAGAATCTAAAGAAAGCTTCGATTAAAACAAAGAATATTGGGTATGCTTCCTACCTCGAGTCTCCAACATCATCTACATTTTATACGTCAACCTAGTTGATGAAGGCCATCGACAGTGAGCATAAAACACAGCATTGCATTCTCATTTACCCAGCTTTTGCATAATATTGACTAGAATCCTAAATACCGAATAATAACTATTAATGGAAAATAATCTGAATCGAGGATTTAATAGAAATTAAATTAAAGTGAAGAAAATGCCAAGAAGGGGTAGGCACAATGGCTATTGTCACCAGCCACAAATCTGCCTCATAGTCCTAGATTGATAAAGCTTAACAAGATGATAATAACACAGTATTGTTTTAAGAAATCGGCAGAACATTAGTTGAATAATCAGTAAATGCAACAAAATAAAATGAAAACCGAATAATAAGCACCCCAAATGAGCACCAAAGAAAAGGAAATAAGAACAAATGCAGTAAAAGATATTATTAGCAACTAGGATTAAACTATTTCATTTAAAGAAATCAAATGGAAGCTTGTATTGAAATCGAGAACGAAGAAACTATGGTGGCTGTTAAGAAAAACTAACGTGAACTACAACAGCACTAGGAAAGAAGTGAAACATTTCATAAAATAAAAATAACAATTGTTATGAATAGTAACTAAATAAGAATAGAATAAAAATGGTGGCTTGACAAAGCTAATCGAAAAAACTTAAAGAAAACTAGAAAGAAAATAAACCTAAAAACTTTAACCTAAAAAACTAAACTACTTTACCCTAAAATTACCTAATTTTTTAATTGCTCATCATGTTCTATTTATACACAAATTTGGGGGTACAATGGTAATTTTCAATCCTAGATGAGTTGGCATTGTTTGGTCACTTGTCTTCATTCTATTCGCTTCAGAGAAGATATTTTCATGTCACTTGTCTTTTTGTCTACTTGGATGTGCGATGTAGCCCAACGTGTGTCTTCCAGAAGGTGGGCACGGTATCCGTCGATCTTATATTATCGAGGCGAATAAAATACGAACACCCGGCATCACACGTCTCTACAGTGAATGGTGACTTAGACTGCAAAATGGTAGTGGTCTAGTCTCTTTTAGCCCATTTTCAGCCCATTTTCTATCGAAACGACTGAAATTCATCCGGATTTAATTTACCTGCACACAAGAGAATTTTAATTAAATTAAGGGGATAATTAAAAAATAATATGGGGATTAAAATAATTAATTAAGAAATTAATCACAAATAATTCTATTTTAATAGAATTATCCGCCTCACTCAATATTATGTTTTATTGATAGACTTGGGTAAACCCGAAGGAGGGGTGACACCCGTGATTTGGTTTTTATAGAAGGAAATGTGATTTTATGCACAGGGTATTCTCGAAAGGTGGGATTAGATTTGATTTAAATGAATGGCAATGAGTTTTGATATGACAAGCCTGAGATGATTTATATGTTGATTTTCCATTTATTATCATGTATGATTTTATGAATGTTTCATATACTATATACATATTCATGTGGTATGGTTTTGATCTACCTCATGCTCAAGATGTAAGTGATTTTGATATCATGACATTATATGCATGTAGATAGTGTAGTTGTCTACTTGCATACATTATTTCCTTACTGAGCATGTGGTTGCTCACCCTTTCATTTTCCATCCCTACAGAGCATCCATAGTGGTTGAGAGCGAGCAGAGACTTGCACTCCCAGTGTCCGCTGCTACCCATCACTGAGAGGTATACACATTAATGTCGTTTTGTATCTAAACAAGTACAGCACAACAATATTTTTGGAAATATAAATTCGGGGGATGTAAACATTTGTAGGCATGAATTAATTATTGAAGTTAATGTAAGCAATTTAAGTGTCTACAGTGATTGTATATAAATGTTATGTGATATCATGTATGGTAAGAGATAACTGGCTCCGAATCATAGCTCAACTATTGGTGTTGGTAACTGTTCATGACAGGAAGGTTAACGAATTAAGCGAAAAATTTATAGTGAATTTTATGAAAGAGGGTCGCGACAGTATCTCTCTCTCATTAAGCTTTCCAATTCTCATGTGACTTCTTTCGAAGTGTGGTACTGCCACAAAATCTTGACCAAAGAAATCTTTTTAGACCAAAACGCCTTTTCTTTCATGTCCAAGATCTAAATTGATTTCTCTACATACATCATATCCTCTTTAAATTTCAGTGGTTCATACTTTATCATTTGTGTCGGATCCGGATGATACTTCTGAAGCATCGAGACATGGAAAACATTATAAATACTTGATAAATCAGGCGGTAACACCAATCTATATGCTTTGTCTCTCACTTGGTCTAAGATCTCGAAAGGCCCAATATAACAGGGGCTTAGCTTCCTCTTCTTTCTAAACCTCATTATGCCCTTGGAAGGTGAAACTTTCAAAAACATCGAATCTCCGACTAAAAATTCAAAGGGTCTTCATCTTGGGTCATCGTAACTCTTTTACCTACTCTGAGCTATTTTCAACCTCTCACAAATTAATTTAACATTCTCAGAAGCTTGCTTAACCAAATCGGGAGCAAATATCTTTCTTTCCCCCACTTCTTCCCATCCGATTGGCGAACAAAACCTTCATCTCTACAACACCTCACATAATGCCATCTCGATATTTGAGTGATAATTGTTATTGTACGCAAACTCCAGTAGTGGTAAATGGTCATCTCATGAGCCTTTAAAATCTTGAGCACAAACTCTCAACATGTATTCCAATGTCTGAATAGTTCTTTTCGATTGCCTATCTATTTGAGGGTAGAAAACTGTACTAAAACTCAGTTGGGTTCCCATGGCTTCTTAAAAATGTTCCCAACAGTGTGAAGAGAACTGAGAATCTCTGTTAGATACAATGCTCATTGGTACGCCTGTAGTCTTACAATCTCTCATACATATAGAACCGCTAGTGCACTCAAAGTATCAGTGGACTTCATAGCTAGGAAGTGGGCAGACTTTGTTAATCTATCAATGATTACCCAAATCGCATTATGATTTCTCCGAGTCCTTAGCAACCCTATAATGAAATCCATGGTAACATGCTGCCACTTCCATGTGGGTATCGGTAAAGGCTGTAATAACTCTGCATGTTTTTGACGTTATACCTTAATTTACTGACACATAAGACACCAGGCCATAAATTCGACCACATCCTTTTTTCATCCCTGACCATCAATACATTTTTCAAAAATTTTGATACATCTTATTACTTCCCGGGTGCAATGTATACCTTGAGGAATGAGCTTCTGTCAACATCAATTTCGTCAACTGTGCATCATCGGGAATATAAGCTCTACCTCTGAACATCAATAGACCATCGGGGCTAATTTCAAAATCTGTCATAGTGCCCAATTCGATCTGACCAATTATATCTACATAATATTTATCAGTATGCTGAGCCTATCAGATTCTACCAATCAAGTCCAGTTCTATTCTTAAGCTAGCTATCACACCACATGTCACGACCTCTTTTTCCTAAAAATCACTACAAATTTTTCTCTTTTTCATTTCCTTACCCGTCGTGAATAGTTTCATTACTAACAGTTAGGCTATGAGTCGACATTAGTCCCTTTTGTCATGTTACTAAGCTTAACATCCATTTCCATATCACATTTACATATTAGGATCTACTATCCTTTGACTTTAGCTAATTACATTCATAACTATATTTACATAGGTTTACATCCTGGATATTCCATCCATGTACAGTACTGTGCTTTTACATGTTCAGATACAAAACTGTACAATGTGTATACCTGATTCGTGATGGGAAACAACGGATAACAAAGAATGCAGTCTCTACCCGCTCTCAACTACTGTGGATGCTCTATAAGGGTGGAAGATGAAAGGGTGAGCACAACCTGCTCAGTAAGGCAATAATGTAAGTAGGTAGATAACTACACTATCTACATGCCTATAATGTCATGATGTAAAAATCATTTATATCCAAAGCATGACATATAATTAAAACTATGCCACATGTACATAAATATATCATGTACTGAAAAACATTAAAATAGGCATGTAAACATGGAAAATCATCATGTCAACGTCTCATGCTCAACACATTGAAAACTTATCAGAAAAAACCCCTCAAGGTTTAACACATTGTTAAATCTTAGTAAAACTCATCAACACATCATTAAAACCACATTTCGTTTTAAAATCACAAATCGAGGTGTAACCACTCCTTCGGGTATGCCCTGGTTCATCTAGACCGTACGATATCACATGAGACATGTAGGTTACTGTATAGGAAAAATCGAGGACTATGTCCCTGTGATCCCACGATACACGGATCACGGTGTGCGGGGCATCACGGCTGCAAAGGGAGGTAGGTCAGTCCTACTTGCCAGAATATCAAATCATCAATCTAATAGTCATGACTACATGGTACAGCATACTCTGTGTGACATACACGATACAACGTACTCCATGAACCCATATCATAGTCTGGGGGTGCTTGCCATAGGTCTTATCCACCTCATACCATGTCGATAACAAACCCATGTCTCAACATACACGTGCGAGCATATCATCTCACTGTGACACACAGTCTACAAGAGGCTCGAACATAGCTCTATTCATGTCATATCACGTCTAGTGTGAGTGAAGCTCCAGTACAATGCCATGCCTATCATGATATCTAAAATCTTATGTGAGCGAAGCTCCAGCACGGTTTTATGCACATACAAAATCCTCGTACGAGCAATACTCCAGTACAACTTTCATATGTAATAAATCAGTGTAAATCACATGCGAGCAAAGCTCCAGTACAGTTTTATACACAATAAATTAATGTAAAATTACGTACGAGTAAGGCTCCAGCACGATTTTCACGCATATAAATCAATAAAATTCAGTGCGAGCGAGGCTCCAACACTTTGTATATATGTTAAAACATTAAAATCCAGTGTGAACAAAGCTCCAGCATGATTAAACTCATATAAATATGATAGGTGGCTATATTTCAACAAAACACGCTCAAAATCAAAGTTAGCACATGACTCGTGCTATTTCATGAAATTATGAAATCAATAGCCAACTTTTCTATAAATTTGCTTAAATCGAAGCAATATATTTCATAAAAATATCAAAACATGATATTCATGCAATTTATTAGCCTTACTACCCTTTTTGTAAAATTTACTCTCAGGTGCAAAATCGTCTTTTTCACCTATATTCGAATTTTTCTGCAAAAATTATTATTTCTTTTCTAGGTAGCCAAGCAAATTTAATGCCCTATAAATACCCTAAAAAAATACGTGTAGCTACCTCTAAATACTCACAAAATTCCCTTACCTTGTATAAAGTCGAGTGTGGTAAATTTTCACTGCTGGAAGTTTGTCTAGTCGGATCTACTTCTAATCCAATCCTGGAGCTGCAGAAATTATTTATCATATTAATTTAACCCAATCAATATATTTCCTTCGTTTACTATAGTCGATTTAACTTATTGGACTCATTTACTTTTATTGGGTTTTCCATAGGGCCCATAATCTAAATGGGCCGATTGCTACTCAAGATTGGCCCATTACGAACATTTGGTCAAATTCTTGGCCCAACATCACTATTATGTTATCTTATCCAATTACTAGTCTCTTTCGACCGTTTAAAATCATTTACGACAGTCTATTTTCAATTTCAAGCATTACGAAATTTTATACGGAATAAATCGCAACTTACGCGATTAATTTCTAACTCGTATAACTATCCAATTTATAGAAATCGAGATTCACTTACCTGAGATTCTGTGATAACACGCAAATCAAGGTTGACTCGAACTCTCATTTGTCGTCAATTGTTGCGCTACACGTTTATAAATTTACCAGGTCAATTTTGGTCAAATATAATTTCAATTAAATATTTCAAAAATTAAATCGGTCAATTTCGACCACTTACCGGCTTACCCGTAGCTCGATTGCATCCCCGAATTTTTTTCCCTTTTTTATTATATAATATAATATTTATACAAAATATCTTAGACTTAAAATACTATTACAATAATAATATAAAATAAAATATCTTATTTATTGTATATTATTATTATTATTATAATATTATTACAATGTCTTATATTTACCTTGATATTCACACAAACCCATATATTTTTAGACACTCTTTTTTTTCTACATATACTTTGAATGTATATATAGACATTTTCATTTATTTTTATTTTCTTGGAATTATTCTTTCCATATTTTCAAAATAATTCTTGAGGTGGAAAATCTCCGGTTCTATCGAAATAAATTGATATCTTGATCAATTGGACTTGAAATTTAATTATTTATTCTTTATTGATCAAAATTACATGAGTTCATGTTTACTGTATCAATTTCTTAAAGAAATGACATCGAAATTCAGGTCTTACACCACAACTGGCAGTGTCAGATGGTTAAATGTCCAATATGATGTTCGCAAACTATTCCAACAGTTCATATTCCTGATTCATCATGTACGATACCATCCCGATATTCTTTTTGCTCAAAGCATCTGCTACTACATTCGCCTTCCCCGAGTGGTATAGAATCTCACAGTCATAGTCTTTCAAAAGCTCAATCCACCTCCTCTGCCTCATGTTCAACTCTTTCTAAAAAAATAAATACTTGAGGCTTTTATGGTCTGTGAAGATCTGAAAGTTCCCTCCATACAGATAATGGTGCCATATTTTCAGTGCAGACACTACGGCTGCCAATTCCAAATCATGAGTCAGATAGTTCCTCCCATGATCTTTTAACTGACGGGAACCATAAGCAACTACCTTCCTGTTCTGCATCAACACATATCCCTGACCTTGGCTAGACGCATCAGTATAAACTGAGAATCCTCCCGAACAAGCGGGTAAAGTCAAAATAGGTGCAGTGGTAAGTCTATGCTTTAGTTCTTGAAAACCCTTTTCACATGCATCATTCCGTTCGAACTTGACATTCTTCCTCGTAAGCTGTGTCAAAAGAGCAGCTAACTTAGAGAAACCTTCGACAAACCTTCTGTAATACCCAGTCAAACCTAAAAAACATTGAATCTCGATAACAGTCTTGGGTGTTTCCCATTTCACCACAACCACAATCTTAGATGGATCCATAGCCACCTCGTCTTTCATCACAATATGACCTAAAAATGCTATTTGATCTAACCAAAAGTCACACTTGCTGAGCTTGGCAAACAACTTCTTCTCTTTAAGGGTTTGCAGGACCATTCTTAAATGCTGCTCATGTTCTTCTCTGGACTTGGAGTATACCAAAATATCATCAATGGAAACTATGACAAATCTGTCTAGGTACAGCTTAAGTACTTCATTCAGTAGTGCCATGAAAGCTGCAGGAGCATTCGTCAACCCGAAAGGTATAACCAAAAACTCATAATGTCAGTATCGGGTCCTGAAAGCTATCTTAGATACATCCTCACTCCTGATCTTCAACTAATGGTACCCTGACCTCATATTGATCTTGGAAAAGATCTGTGCTCCTCGTTATTGGTCTAGTAAATCATCAATTCGGGGTAAGGGGTATTTGTTTTTTATGGTTGCCTTGTTGAGCAATATGTAATCGATACATAGCCCGAGACTCCCATATTTCCTTTTAACAAATAATATCGTTGTACCCCATGGTGAAACACTCGGTCTGATGAACCCTTTTATCTAGCAACTCTTGTAATTGCTTCCTCAATTCTTCTAACTCTACTAAGGCCATTCTATATAACGATTTAGATATTGGCTCGGTACCAGACATTAATTCAATACAGAACTCCATCTCTTGATCTAGAGGTAGCCCTGATAAATCATCTGAGAATACATTGGGAAACTCCTTGACTACTGGAATATCACTCAATTTCAGACTCTCTTTATCCGTATCAATTACATACGCAATGTAACCTTCAAAATATTATTATCCATGTAGTTAGTACAACTCTGTCATTTAACTATAACTTCTCTTCTATTATATATAAGAAAATTTTACAACATATTTTTTGGGCAAAAATGTCACTATCCTATTTTGACAATCCAGAATAGCTTGATTTGTTGTTAACCAGTCTATGCCCAATATCACATCAAAATCATACATTTTTAATAGGATCAGGTCTGCTAACATGTTCTTGTCTCTTATTTTAAGTCTACAATCTTTCTACAGTTATTCTGTCATTTGACTATCTTTCATTGGTGTTCAAATCATCAGCATTCTTCCTAATGGTTCAAGTTGTACATATGAAATCAATTTACATGCAAGCATGGGCGATATAAATGAATGAGTTACACCAGAGTCAAATAAAACTACTGTTTTAATATCAAAAATCAGAGTAGTACCTTTAAATGCTTCAACTGGTGCATCAGTTTTTGTTGCCTCATGCTCGTAGGCGTGTACTGACCCCTGTCCGGTAACTTGCTTACCTTTTTCTTCTATTGTAAGCTTCCTCTTCAGTCCAGAGGTAGTAGCAAGTGGTCTTATCTATTCTGTGTTCCTCTGCGGGGCTGTATCAGTACTCACTGGACAGTCTCTGACTAACTGCTCCGTCTTACCAAAAGTAAGCCCCAGTCATCAAATAGTATGGCATGTTACCATGATACCTTTCGCACTGTCTGCACACCTCAATATTAGGCTGGGATCCCCTGATCATAATCCCCTTAGTAGGTGCTGAGGCTTAATAGATGAGAGGCCTAATAGTCTTACCCCGCAACTTCTTATAGTGCCTCTATCACTTAAACAATGTCCTCCTACCCTCTCTGCCACTCCTGTCTCCATCTGGCCTCTTCTGATCCTGCTCCTTACCTTTTCCATCTTGTTAGACTCAGAGGTATGCATCCCATAATCTTGTTCGCACAACTGGGTTCGGTAAACTACCTCCTCAGAAGTACTGAGATCCAACAGAGCTAGTCAGGCTCGAATTAAGGGCCTCAGTCCGTCCATAAACTTTTAGACCTTCTTCGCCTCGTTATCTATGCTATTCGGATCATATCTCTCCAATGAGGTAAACTTTGACTTATACTCATCCATCGATCTATTCCTTTGAGTCAAGTTTGAAAACTTTATCTGCAGTCTCCTTTGGGCAGTATCCGAAATGTACGTCTTCCAAAAGGCATCGAGAAATAAATCTCAAGTATTTACCCCATGCCTATTTCTTAGGATCCATCGAATGGACTTTCACCAATGATTAGCTTCTCCATTCAGTACAAAAGTTACGAAAGTAACTTTCTCGGTAGAATTACATCAGAAAAATCCATAAAGTTTCTCTATATGATTTATCCAGTCCTCTGTAACTATTGGATTCTTAACCCCACTAAAAGATTGAGGTTTGAATTCTTAAAAGTGCCTCAGTCTGCCTAGTTCACACTCGTACCCCATATCATCACTAAACTGGTGTGGGGCCACTGGTGCCGGTGAATATGGCAAAGGTGGGGTCTGTGGCAATGTGGTGGGCAGAGAAGTGGAAGGTTCTTTCGCTGGTGAAACTGATGTTGTTTAGGTTGACGCAGGCGTGTCAGGTGCAACTGTCTGAGTAGTCGATGCAGTATGAGTTGCAGTGCCTAGTGGGTTGTCCAACCTAGCCATCACTTACACAATCAGATTCAGTATAGACTTCATGCCTTGTTCCAGACTAGTAATTCGAGAAGATTGCTATTGAATGCTGGAAAGTGATTAGATATGGCTTATAGACCACGCGATTGATCGAGAGGGCGAGGGGGCAAGTTATCTCGAGGCCATGAGGATAGGCCTGAAAGGCAGGGTTACCCCTCAACTGAGCAGCCCCCTCATAACCCTACTAAGAGCTCCGAAGTCTGAATTACTAGTTTGGAACGAGGCATGGAGTCGATACTGAATCTGATTACGTAAGTGATGGTGAGATTGGATAACACCCTGGGCACTACTGCTCAAGCTGTATCGATTACTCCAATAGTCATGCCTAATACACCCGCACCAACCTGGACAGCACCCGTGCCACCAGCGAAAGAACCCTCTACATCTATGCCTACTACATTATCTCAGACCCCACTTGTACCTCATTCATCAGCACCAGTGGCCTCACAGCAGCGTAGTAATGAAATAAGGTATGATTGTGAATTGGATAGACTGATGTAATTTCAGGAGTTTAAGCCTCCGTCTTTCAACGGGGTTAAGAATCCAGTAGTTACAAAATATTGGATAAATGAAATGGAGAAACTCTATGGAATCTTCTGACGTACATCTATCGAGAAGGTGGCTTTTGTAGCTTTTGTATTGAAGGGAGAAGCTGAAAATTGGTGGAAGTCCACCCGACTAATCCTGAGAGCCAGACATAGGGTGGTTACATGGGATTTATTTCTTGATGCTTTTCAGATGAGGTACATCCTGGATACTACCCAGAGGAGATTACATATAGAATTTTCAAACTTAACTTAGGGGAATAAGTCCATGGATAAGTACGAGTCTAAGTACACCTCACTGGGGAGATATGATCCAGACATAATGGATAATAAGGCAAAAAAGGTTTGAAAGTTTATGAAAAGACTGAGGCCTTCAATTCGAGCCCGACTAGGTCCGTTGGACCTCAGTACTTATGAGGAAGTGGTTCACTAAGCCCAGTTGTGCTAACAAGATTATGAGATGCTTGCCTCCGAGTCAGCAAAGTGGGTAGAGGTAAGGATCATGATCGAAAGAGGTCAGGTGGGATAGGAGTGACAGAGAAGGCAAAAGGCCATTGTTTAAGCGACAGAGGAATTATAAGGAGTCATGGGGTAACACTGTTAAGCTTCCTATTTATCCGACCAAAGCTCCTACTAAGGGGATTGTGATCGGAGGACCCTGACCTAATTTTGATGTATGCAGACATTATGGGGGAAATCATGGTAACAGGCTTTGCTATTGGATGACTTGGGCTTGTTTTAGATGTGGCAAGACGGAACACTTGATCAAGAATTGTCTAGAGAATATCAACTCAGCCTCGTAAAAGAGTACAAAACAAATAAGAACACCTGGTACTACCTCTACACCGAGGAGTCAGGCTACAGTGGAAGAAAAGGGTAAGCAGGTCGTAGGACAGGGGCGAGTGTACGTCCTTGAGCATGAAACAATAGGAAGTGATGCATCAACAAAATCGTTTAAAGGTACCATTCTAATTTTTTATATTAAAACTATAGTTTTATTTAACTCTGGTGCAACTCATTCATTTATATCACCCATGTTTGCATGTAAATTGACTTCTTATATACAACCTAAACCAATGGGAAGGATGTTAAGGATTAAAACACCAATGAAAGATAGTCGAATGACAAAACAAGTATATAAGGATTGTAGGCTTAAAATAGGAGACAAAAATATGTTAGTAGACCTGATCCTATTAGACATGTATGATTTTAATGTGATATTGGGCATAGACTAGTTAACAGCAAATCAAGTTATTCTTGATTGTCATAATAGGACAGTGACCTTTTATTTGCCCGAAAAATCTATTGTAAGTTTTTTTGAAAAGTAATGAAAAAGAATTGGTAGTTTAATGACAAAATTCTTACTAACTATATGAATAATATTTTAAAGGTTATATTGCCTATGTAATCGATACGGACAAGGCAAGTCCAGAGTTGAGTGATATTCTCGTAGTCAGGGAGTTTCCTAATGTATTCTTGGATGATTTACCAAGATTACCTCCAGGTAAGGAGATGGAGTTCTGTATTGACTTATACATGGTATTGAGCCGATATCGAAACTGCCTCATAGAATGGCTACAGTTGAGCTGAAAGAGTTGAGGAAGCAGTTACAAGAATTATTTGATAAGGGGTTTGTTAGGCCAAGTGTTTCACTATGGGGTGTACTAATATTGTTTGTCAAGAAGAAAGATGAGAGTCTTAGGCTGTGCATTGATTATAGACTGCTCAACAAGGCGACCATCAAGAACAAATATCCATTACCTCGTATCGATGATTTGTTGGACCAATTGCGAGGAGCATAGATCTTTTTCAAGATTGATCTCAGGTCAGGGTACCATCAGTTGAAGATCAGGAGTGAGGATGTACCGAAGACAGCTTTTAGAACTCGATACGAACATTATGAGTTTTTAGTTATGCCTTTCAGGTTGACGAATGCTCTGTAACTTTCATGGCACTGATGAACGAAGTACTTAAGTCGTATCTAAATAGATTCATTATAGTTTTTATTGATGATATTTTGGTATATTCGAAGTCCAGAGAAGAACATGAGCAGTATTTGAAAATGGTTCTGCAAACCCTCAGGGAGAAGTAGTTGTATGCCAAACTCAGCAAGTGTGATTTTTGGCTAGATCAGATAGCTTTCTTGGGTCAAATTGTGTCAAAGGACGGAGTGTCTATAGATCCTTTTAAGATCGAGGCTATAGTGCAATGGGAAAGACCCAAGACTGTTACTGAGATTATAAGTTTTCTAGGTTTAGTCGGATATTACAGAAGGTTTGTCGAGGGTTTCTCTAAGTTGGCTACTCCTCTGGCAGAGCTTACGAGGAAGAATGTTAAGTTTGAATGGAGTGACTCATGTGAGAGGAGTTTCTAGGAGTTGAAGCACAGACTGACCACCACACCTATTTTGACTATACCCGCTAGTTCAAGAGGCTTCTCGGTGTATACAGATACATCTAGTTAAGGTCTGGGATGTGTGTTGATGTAGCATAGGAAGGTAGTTGTGAGACCCCGTATATGTATAAGGGTATATATGTACATAGAAGTGTAAATAGAGTTGTACTATGAATTCTTGAGTGAAGTATATGTGGTGTAAGTCCACAAGTAATGTACACACTTGTAATGAGAGTGATAATCGTACATACAAGTTTCATTTTGTATGAATGTGTAGAAATGGACTTAAACATGTGGAGAATGTGTGTAGAATGGATTTTGAATAGCTTGGTAAAATGGAAGTATAATTGCATAAGATGTGCACTTCCATTTTAGTTTATATTAAGTACCATTAGTCATACAAAGATTCTACACAAGTTTTAATGTGTATGAAGTGAGGATGGATGTCATTTTTAAGACTCAAAGATGAATGAATGAGGAAATGATCATGGAAGCAAATTGAGGATGTTTGGTAAGTGTTGTTGCAGAGGAACTGCAGAAAATCTGGAAATTTTGAAGGGCAGATCGATCTCATGGGATGAGAGATCGATCTGGAAGAGCCAGAATGCTCTTATTTGGGCGAGAGAATAGAACAGATCGATCTCCAATGGACCAGATCGATCTCCTTAGCTCTCTGTTTGGGAGCAGATCGATCTCATGCTTCGACAGATCGATCTCATGCCTCCACAGATCGATCTCATGCTTCGACAGATCGATCTCAGGCTTAAAAATACCGTGAAAAAGAGGGATTTTAAGGGACCAGATCGATCTCCTCTTGGACCAGATCGATCTCCTCAAGCTATTTCTATATAAGGAGTGCTGGAAATCAGAAAATTTTGGGAAAAACACAAACCTTTCACTTTCAACCCAAAAACCTAACATTCTCTCTCAAAAAATCAGCCATTTTCAGTGAGGTTTGAAGAGAGACCATTAGAGACAAAGTTGTTCCTATCAAAGAGAAGAACAACATAGTTTGAAAGCAATTTCCCATTGTTGATATTGAAGGATTTAAGGGCATTGCCATTGGAGCAAGAAGAGAAATCAAATTTGGTAAGATTCTAACACTCCAACTATGGTACATTGTTTATTTAATTGATTTTGGAGTTGTTTGGCATGAGTATGGATGGTTAGAAACTATCTAAATACATTGGAATGATTTTGACCTAGAAATGGTCTAGAGTGAGAAAGTGGAATGTATGGAGATTAATGATGAATGAGATATGTAAAAGTTATTTATAGTGTTGTGGTATGATTTTAAGATGTGGTTAGTGGATAAATTGGGAGATTTACCTAAAAGAGGTAAAATGAGGGTTAAGGCATTTGTAAAATGCATAAGTAAATAATGTTGACTAGTGAGGTCAATTTTGGGTTAAATACGTTAACTCAATCGATTTAATGAATGAATCGCAGCTTCCGAGGATACGCCGAGGCGAGTTGACCCAAGAGCGTGAGGAGCTAAGAGAAAAGGAGTCACACCAAGTAAATCGAGGTAAGGGAATTGTGTGGACTCTTAGAGATATTGTGCGCAATTTGGGCGCATAAATGTTTTGCTAGAATGCATGAGATTAGGAAATGTTGTTGTTGGGTGATTGAAGGGTAAAAGTTGGGAGTTTGAGAAATGTGCATGAAAACAAAAGCATATTGCTTTGAAAATCATGTTTTATTGCTTTTTAGCAAATGATTGGTAGGTTGGCTAACATTGAAATGATTTGCAAAAGAAATGAGTATGTTTTGGTTTTGATAACCACATTTTGCAAGTTTTGAGCCACCTACATGATTTCGTGAGTATGGAAGAGTGCAAGAGGCACTAGTTTTCACATGGATTTCATATTGTTTTGGCATTGTGCTTTGAGCTTGTCTCGCACTGGATGCCCATCTTGCATGTTGCCATGTTTGGAGCTTCGAGTAGACTTGGTGTCACATCGATTAAATAGGCTCACACGTGCATTGTTTTGAGACATGGCATGTTAAAACAACCTGATGAGCCCGAACGAGGGATAAGGGTTGGAGATCCGCCTGATGAGCCCGAACGAGGGATAAGGGTTGGAGGAACAGCTGATGAGCCCGAACGAGGGATAAGGCTGGGGGTCCACGGAGTACGTTGTACCGTGCATGTAGCATAGAGTACATTGTACCGTGTTGTGATGTGATGTGCCGTCTTCGGACGAGATCTGCTATGGACCGGCGGGTAGGATTTGACCCACCTCCCGTGTGGAAGCAGATGGTGGTGATATCCCGCACACCTGATCCATGTAGCCGGTATCACAGGTTATGTACATATGCCTTGAGGTTATTACCTATTGTTGAATCTGCCTATCTAACATGTATAATGCTATTTGAGAATAAATCCATGTTTGAAGTGTTTGTGGTCAGGAAAGCCCGAGGGATGGGCTGGGACCTGACGTTGAATTGATTTGTTAATGGTTTTTAAAGTGCACGAATGCATGATGTTTAATGCCATGCCTTATTGTGAAAATGCATGATGTTTAATGCCATGCTTTTATTGTGAATTATGCATGATGATTTATACCATGCTTTGAGTTGAAATGTGCACTGAATTTTAATAGCATGAATGCTTTACATACCATTAACACAATCATACACTCATGTTTTGAGATAAACAATGAATAAAATGCTTTTGAGCATGGCATCACGATCACGTAGATAGTACAGTATCTACCTGTTCGCATGATTGCCTTACTGAGCGTGTGGTTTGCTCACCCCCCTTATTTTCCCCTCTCTACAGAGATTTGAGTATAGATTGGACGTGACTGGAGGCATTCCCTTTTTGGTAATCCGCTGCATCCCATCGCTAAAGGTATACACACTTGGATTATTTTGTATCTAAACTAGACATAGCACAGTAGCATTTTGTATGTAACTACTGGGGATGTAAAACAATGTAAACACATATAACAACTCTGATATATATACATTTATACAAGTGTTTACTCATAAATAATGTTTCAAATTGAATTGGTATGGTGGAGTGAGTTAGACGTCGACACACAGCCCAACTGTTAAGCGTGTGGTTGTTCACGATCGAGGAAGGATAATTAAGGATTGATGCATGAAAATGCGAAAAATTTGTACGTATTTTGGTAAGTTGAGGGTCGTGACAGTAGTTACTTATGGTTTTCGTCACTAAAAGACTATGAGAGGAACTATCTGACCCATGATTTGAAATTGGCAGCCGGAGTGTTTGTACTGAAAATATGGCGCCATTACCTATATAGAGAGAAGTTCCAAATCTTCACAGACAATAAAAGCCTCAAGCATTTATTTTCGTAAAAGGAGTTAAACATGAGACAAAGGAGGTGGATAGAGCTTCTAAAAGATTGTGACTGTGAGATCCTATACCACCTAGGAAAGGCAAACGTAGTAGCAAATGCCTTAAGCAAGAAGAACATCAGGATGGTATCGTACATGATGATTTGGGAATACGAACTGCTAGAATAGTTTGTGAGCCTCAACTTTGACATTGAGCCATCTGACACTGTCAGTTATGGTGTGATAGCTAGCCTGAGAATAGAACTGAATTTGGTTGATAGAATTCGACAGGCTCAAAGTGTTGATCGATATTGTACATATGTGGCTAGTCAGATCCAATTGGAAACTGTGATGGATTTTGAAGTAAACCCTGATGGATGGCCTATTGAGGTTTAAAGGTAGAGTACATGTTCCCGATGATGCACAGTTGAAGAAACTACTATTGACAGAAGCTCATTCCTCGATGTATACTTTACACCCGGGAAGTAATAAGATGTATCAGAATTTGTGAAAAGTTTATTAGTGGTCAGGAATGAAGAAAGATGTGGCTAAGTTTGTAGCTCGATGTCTTTTGTGTCAGCAAAGGTAGAGCATCATAAGCCTGCAAGGTTGTTACAGCCTCTACCAATACCAGTATGGAAATTGGAGCATATATTGCCAAGGACTCAGAGAAACCATGATGCAATTTAGGTAATAGTTGACAGATTGACAAAGTCCGTCCACTTCCTCGTTCTGAAGTCAACTAATACGTTGAGTGCCTTAGCGAATCTATATGTGTGGGAGATTGTAAGTGTTGTTGCTCAAAACAACAATGAACTGATGCTGATGTGATCCTCTCTACGTGTCTTGGATATTCTACAAAAACAGTGAAAGTCAGAGAGGCGCAGGGATCTGTCCCTGCACGCGCACTCCGATGCTTAAGTCAGAAGACTATTTAAGCAGAGTATTTTGTAAGTCAAATAGAGATTAGGATTTTTTTTATCATACCTGGTGTATTTATAGACATCTTTTAGAATTAGGTCGGGCTTCATGTTTTTCCAGGGCTTGAGAATATTTTAGGCCCATAACTATCCGGTTCGAATTTGAGGCCCAGGCACATGTCTGGGCTGCGACAGAGTTATTCGATACTCTGTCGCCGACTCAGAGTTGGCCAGTGTGCGAATGAGTTCAATATACGGTAGAGGTTCGGAGACCTCTATCGTAATTCTTGCGGAAGAGTTCTACCGCGAACCAGTCTGTCGCGAAGACTCTGTCGCCATACAGTCTGTCAGATTCATACTCTCCCGCAGAGGTCTATCACTCTTGTTGCTGGACTCAAGGTGCAGAGGTCTGCCATGTCTACACCGTGCTGCACGACTCTGTCGCCAAAGCTCTATCGCGTAACAACTCTATTGCATAACAACTCTATCGCATAGAGACTCTATCGCATAACAACTCTATCGCGTAGAGACTATATCGCGTAACAACTCTAGGGACTCTGTCGCATAGCCACTCTATTGCCACCGTTCGTTAGCTGCCACATGGCTTATGCCTCTTGTGGTTGTGTTTCGACACGTGGCTGTTCTTCGTTAGTCGATGTTTGTACATGTGTACTTTGATGATACGACCATTATCAATTGCTCCCCACTCTTTGGTAGGAATATTTCCTGCGAAAGAGTATGACTGTCTCTTCTTCTTCTTTTTTTTTGGTTTACTATTCCAGAGCGCATGAGGATTACCATGCACGTACGAACACAGTCGCGCCTATATATAAGCTCCCAGGCATCGCGGTATCTGCTGAGTTCTCTCGCTTAGGATCACTCTGTCGTATACTCTCCCCGTACTCTGTCGCAACTCTGTCGCAAGTCAATCGCAACTCTATCACTACTCTACCGCAAGTCTGTCGCGACCTCTCTGATACTCTATCGCAACTCTGCTGCATAATATCCATAACTGTTTCGCAACTCTGTCGCGTGTATAAAACTCTGTCGGGCCGTTGCAAGTGCATTTTTGTTAGGTAAACTCTGTCGCGGGTAGTTTTTTCTTTGTGATTTTTCTTGAGTTCCAAAATGGCCGGTCATGGTGTAGGGAAGCATATAGGTTAGGAGTTAGATCGTCTTTGAAGGCGATTGACATTCAGGATCTTACTTCAAGATTTCCATTGCCCGATGGGTATTCTTATAGACTTCCAAATTCTCAAGAAAATGATATACGTAGTGTGTCCGACGGGGTGGTTATTTTTAGGGCATCTTTAGAGTTAGGACTCCGTTTTCCAATATCCGATTTTGGGGCTTCTTTCCTTAGGACGCATAGGATTACCCTTAGACAACTGCATCCTCACGCATGGATGCAATTAATAGGATTTACCGTGCATTGTCGACTAAGGGGCATTTTTCCATCTCTTCCCTTACTTGATACCTTTTTTAGGTTTCGAGGTAGTCCCGGTTTAGTCCCTTATTCCCTTCAGCGGGTGTATAAGCTCGGATTTGAAAACAGGTTATTCAAAAAACCCGTAAATAAGCTTCATGGTTTTGAATCGGAGTGGCTTATTGTAGAGACGCCTGGGGGCCTAGATTTTCCTACCCATTGGGAAACTAGGCGTGAAATCCCTAAGGGCCCCTGGATTTCTACACTTAGGGAACAGTTATCTTTACATGTTAATAGGTAGTTGATAATCCCATTAGTCTTGATAGTCTTCTATCAAATGAAAATTTGACATCTGCTGGTTGGGGTATGGCTCCCGTTCCTGTTGTCGACCTTTCTATTCCTCCTTCGAATCCTTCATCATTGGTTCCTTCTGAGTTGAACCCTGAACATTTAAGGTCGCAAGAGGACATAGGGAGCACAAATAGAGAATCTAGTTCTGACAGTGACTCGTTAGCTTATCTGAGCGACTGGGAAGGGTTTGGTTCAACTTTTATGGTTCTTCCTAATGATGATATGATAAACATAGAGTCCCTTCAGGAGCATTTTGATTCTCCTGATGGTAACTTTTCATGCTTTTTTATTGTTTGTTAGTTCTGACCACATTTTTGACCACTTATTTGTTCTTTTTCTTTTTTGTAGAAATGAGCCATTTTAGACGATCTTTGGCACGTCAAGGTTTGGAGGGAGGTTCGTCTAGTGATCCCACTAGAAAGAGGCCTTGCTTGGTTGATGATGTTCCCAGTGAAGCACCAGTTCCACCTCAATTGCCTCAGACTCGGATCCCACCTCCTCCTAGACAAGAGATGCCTCCTCCTTCGAAACAAAGGGATCCTTCTCGGGATAGAGGGAAGGCTCCTTCCTCTTCAAAGAGGGCTTCCGATTCGTCTGGACGGTCTCGATCTGAAGAGCGTGCCGAGTGCAATATAATTCTGTCCCAACAAAAGAATCGAAGGCATTTGTATATCGAGCCATCAATGGGGACTAGGCCAATTCTCCCGAGGATATATCCTGTTGATGAGAGATCCTACCCCGTAGACGGTGGTTACATCATGAGGGGATCTGAGTTTCGAGTTTACCCGGGAGTTCATGACAATGATACCTTAGATTCTCCCGGGGTGGAGTCTCGACTGAGTTGGGCCACTATTCTCTCGAGGGACGAAGCTCGAATATTCAGGAATTATCCAAAGGGAGAAGACTTAGCTTATGTGGAAGCGCTGAGGGTAATCTTCATGTTCTTTTTTCGTTTAATTTCTTTTTGCTATACTTTGAGTTTGACTTTTTGTGTTTCTTTTCAGTTTGCTCAGAGGATTGTGACCAACAACGCTCAACACTGAGCCTATCAGGAGCGAGCTGACAAAGAGATCCAAGAGTTGAAAGACAAAGTCATGGAGTTGTCAAATACTGTTAACAACTTATCCGGGCTTCCAGACGTGGTGCAAAACTTAGAAGATCAGCTCTTCAAGGCGCGCAAAGATTTGAATCAGGCCAAGGGGGCTCTTACTGTCGAGACGGCTAGGTCTAACAAATTTAATGAAGATCTTCAACAGGCCCAAGCCAAACTGGACAGTATGCAGTCTAAATATGGGTCCTTAATGGATCGCAATCAAGAGCTGGAACAATATGTCGCTGAACTAGAAAGTCGGGCAAATCAAGTGGCGATTGATAGCATCAGGGCAAAAGCCGTGAAGGAGTACCGTCTTTCTAGGGATTGCTTGAGGCGAAAGGAGGAATTTTTAAACCCATATGTAAAATATGGTTTTTACCTTGCTAGATCCTGGTTGGAGAAGCATAGGCAAGGTGAAGAATTCCCTGAGCTTCAGTATACGCGTGAGGCGATGCTATTTGAGGCTCTTGACTGGACTAAGTATGAACCGGGGGCTGAGCCCCCTGATGAGCTTTTTAAGAGGACTGCACAAGATGATCTCGTAAATCTGACCGGTCCTTGGGAGCCTGTGAGCTTGGACAATGCTCCTGAACCTATTGGTGCCCTCGACGACTTGGATGGAGAAGATGGTCAGCAGTCTTTAGAATGTGAGGGCTCGTCGACGCTTGATCCCCAGCCTCCTCCTCATGCAGACTGAATTATTTTTCGTTTTCGTTTTTGAACATTTTGTTGTTTTGTTGTTCTTTCTTGAACATTTTGTTATTATCTTTTTTTTGGACTTATTCGTACTTGTAAAGATTTTCTTGAATAAATAAAGTTAAAGTTCTGTTCATGCTTCATATTGCTTTGTTAGTTAGCCTTTCCCTTTCGTTATTTAATCGCTTATCTGTTCATTTGTTGTTTTACTTACTTACTCATATGTTTATTTATTCGTATATGCTCCTTAATTCTTGATAGAAAGATATACTTTCAGAAAGGATTTCATATGTAAACATACCTTTTTCTGAGGCCTAACCACCATGACGCGAGTGCGTCTTCAGTTCTTACGGCCAATATGTTTCCATTGCCTGGCCACAGTGACGCTATTACGCCTCAGGCTCTTACGGCTCGTCTGATTTTTATGTCTGGCCACAGTGACACTATTGCACCTCAGGCTCTTACGGCTCGTCTGATTTTTACGCCTGGCCACAGTGACGCTATTGCGCCTCAGGCTCTTATGGCTCGTCTGATTTTTTATGCCTGGCCACAGTGACGCTATTGTGCATCAGGCTCTTACGGCTCGTCTAATTTTTACGCCTGGCTACAGTGACGCTATTGCACCTCAGGCTCTTACGACTCGTCTGATTTTTACGCCTGGTCACAGTGAAGCTATTGCGCCTCAGGCTCTTACTGCTCGTCTCATTTTTACGCCTGGCCACAGTGATGCTATTGCGCCTCAGGCTCTTACGGCTCGTCTGATTTTTTACGCCTGGCCACAGTGACGCTATTGCACCTCAGGCTCTTACGGCTCCTTTGTCTCTGTCACAAGATTTAGATTTATAAAAACTAGAGATATAATAGAAAAACAATCTGCATAATGATTAGATAATGGTATCTTGTGACAGCGTAAATGAATAACAATAATACGAGAATATAAGAATATAAAGATTAATTCAAATACAATTTCAAATGGTTTGAGTTTCATGTTTTTTCTATTTTCTTCCCTTACAGAGTTTCCAGGATGCAGGTGCTAGGCCCAATCCTTCGTTTGATTATGTATGGACCTTCCCAATTGGCTCTGAATTTTTCATCTTCCCTTAAGGCATTCGTGACATATAACCTTCTAAGCACCAAATCTCCCTCGAACATCGGTTTATCTTTCACCCGACTGTTGTAGTAGTTGACCACCCTCTGATGATAGGAGGCCAGCCTGATAGCTGCTGTTTCTCTATGCTCATCAAGCAAATCTAGGTTTTCCCTTAGCCCCTGTGAATTCTTTTCTTCCACTAAAGGCACCACCCTGGGTGACAGTGCTCCAATTTCCATGGGAATCAATGTTTCTGTGCCGTATACAAGGCTAAACGGCATTTCCCCAGTCGATACCCGACTAGTGGTACGATACGCCCATAAGACACTAGGCAACTCATCCACCCATGCTCCCTTAGCTTTGTCCAATATGGTCTTCAACCCATGAAGGATAGTTCGATTACTGACTTCGGCTTATCCATTAGCTTGAGGATATGATACAGAAGAAATCCTTAGCTGAATGTCAAGGCGCTTACAGAATTCACGGAAGGCGTCACAATCAAATTGCTTTTCGTGATCAGCATTTAAGATCCATGGGATTTCGAACCGGCAGATAATATCTTTCCACACCATCACTTCCACTTTCTTCTCCGTGATTGTAGCTAAAGGCTCTGCCTCAATCCACTTTGTAAAGTAATCGGTGGCAACCAACAGAAACTTTCTTTGACCCGTAGCTAATGGGAAAGGCCCCAGAATGTCCAATCCCCATTGTGCAAAAGGAGTTGGTTGTATCGTACTCTGGGTGGGAGTCACTGGGGCCGTTGTTATTGGTGCAAACCTTTGGCACTTGTCACACCTGTAACTTTTATCCATCGTATCTTTTTTCAATGTCGACCAATAGAATCCCGATCACAATATCTTAGCAGTAAGAGCTCTAGCTCCCAAGTGCTCACTGCAAATTCCTTCGTGTACCTCAGCTAGGACATAGTTTGCTTGCTCTGGCCCTTGGCACTTTAACAAAGGTGATGAATACCCCCTTTTGTACAGCTCCCCGTTTATTAGTGTGAACTTCGCCCCTTGTATCCTTAAGCGACGAGCCTCGTCCTTATCTTGCGGGAGTGTACCTTCAGTGAGATACTGTTTGAATGGGGATCTCCAATCATCTCCCACTTCAATGTCACACACTCCAACCTCTTCAATGCTAGGCCACTCAAGTTTCTCCACCCTCACCATCCTTCCTCTTGTCTCATTGGAGGAGGCTAATTTAAACAATGAATCTGCATGTGTGTTTTCAGACTGATTAATTTGTATTAGCTGGAAGTTCTCGAAAGTCTGAGCCAGAGAGTGGACTTTCTTTAGATAAGGGACTAGCATCAGCTCTCGAATCTCATACTGTCCACTAAACTGGTTTACCACCAATTGAGAATCACTATGTGCCACCAGGTGGTGAACTTGCAACCTCTTTGCTAGCTTCATTCCAGCTACCAAAGCCTCATACTCTGCTATATTGTTTGAACTGGGGAACCCAAATCGTAAGGAGTATTCTAATGATTTCCCTTTCGGTGATACTAAGACTACACCTGCCCCACTTCCATTTGCACTTGATGTCCCGTCGACATACAGTAGCCACGGTTGAGTTTCCTTCCCACTATTGTCGCTCGGGCTAGTACATTCTACTATAAAGTCTGCCAGAGCTTGACCTTTGATAGCCTGCTTAGGTTGGAATGTGATATCATATTCTCCAAGTTCCATTCCCCATTTCACTAGTCTCCCTGAGTGTTCAGGCTTCTGAAGGATTTGTCTTAACGGTTGATCTGTCAAGACAGTGATGGAGTGTGCCTGAAAATAAGGGCATAACTTATGAGAGGCCATCACAAGGGCCAATGCTAGCTTCTCGGCCAGCGGATAACGGGTCTCCGAGTCCAGTAGTACCTTGTTCACATAGTAGATGGGACGGTACACTATTTCATCTTTCTTCAGTAGTACCGTACTGATGGCGAATTCACTGACTCCCAAGTACATGTACAATTGTTCTCCTTCCAAAGGTCTTGTCAATAAAGGTAACAGCTTCAAGTATTACTTTAGGTATTCAAAAGCTTTTTGACAATCACTTGTCCATTCAAAATTCTTTTCTCCCCGCAGAGTTTTGAAGAATGGCAAGCTCTTTTCTGCAGACTTTGACAAAAAGTAATTTAGAGCTGCTATTCTGCCTGTCAACCTTTGGACATCTCTTACTATGGTTAGTGGCTTCATGTCTATAATTGCCTGTATCTTTTTAGGATTTACCTCGAGACCCCTGTCAGTGATCATGAAGCCTAAGGACTTCCCTGATCTCACTCCGAATGAACATTCGCTGGGATTTAGCTTCATATTGAATTTCCTCAGCACATCGAATACCTTGGACATCTGATGAGCCTGAGACTCTCCTACTCTACTCTTGACAATCATATCGTCCACATAGGCTTCCATAGTATTTCCCAGAAGATTCTTGAACACTTTGTTCACCATTCGCTGATATGTGGCTCCAGCGTTCTTTAAACCGAATGGCATACCCAATAGCAGTATGTTCCATCGTCGGTTATAAAAGAAGTCTTCTCTTCATCTTCTGGGTGGAGCATAATTTGATGATATCCAGTGAAAGCATCTAAAAAACTGAGGAGTTCATATCCGGACGTTTCATCCACAAGCCTATCTATTTGGGGCAAGGGGTACGAATCTTTAGGGTAGGCTTTATTCAAATCAATGAAATCCACACACATTCGCCATTTCTCATTAGATTTCTTCACCATTACAACATTGGCTAGCCATTCAGGGTAGTAGACCTCTCTAATAAACTCGACTTTTAAAAGTTTATTGATTTCTTCAGTGATTGCCTTCTGTCTTTTCGGGGTAAAATTCCTCTTCTTCTGCTTGACAGGTCTATGCCCGGGTGAGACATTAAGCTCATGACAAATCACTTCAGGATTAATCCCGGGCATATCAGTCGGGGTCCAAGTGAAAACATCCGAGTTTTTTTGTAGGCATTCAGCTATCTCCCTTCTTGCTTGTTCATTCAGCTGAGTTCCTATGAATGCCTTCTTCTCTTCATCCCCTTTGACTAGCTCAATGGCTTCCATTTTCTCTACAGGCTGAGCTTGGACGGGTCATCTATGCACAAAGTCTCCTTTCTCTGTACTTTTTTGTTGGTAGTAGACGCGATGTAACAAGTACAAGCCCTCCTTTGATCTCCTCGTATTTGCCCAACTCCGTTGGGAGTAGGGAACTTCATTAATAAGTAACAAGAGGCTATCACCGCCCTCACATCACTTAATACAGGCCTTCCTAGGATCATGTTGTATGCAGCTAAGGTTGACCTCACAACCATGAACAATACCTATCATGTCACATCCTTTGGGCTTTCTCCTAGAGTCACAGGCAACTCTATAGACCCAACCACCTTCATCTTTTCACCCGTAAATCTGTACAATAGCGTCATAATAGGTCTTAATCTATCTTCGGATATGTTTATTTTATCGAAGCAATTCCAATAGATTAAGTTCACCGAACTTCCACTATCGACTAGGATTCTGCTCACCGGATGTTTTGCCACCACTACGGATATTACTATGGGATCATCAAGAGGCATGATAATACCACCCTTATCTGCCAGAGTGAACACAATAGGTTCTTCATCTACCTTCTCCTCCATCACAACATGAACCTGATATGCTTGCCTTGCGTAACTTTTACGGGAAGAAGAGGAGCTTCCTGCCATCGATTCTCCTCTTGCGATAACATTTATTACCGGGGCGATAGATTCATTATCTGGCTGATTACCTCGAGGGATAGGCCTAGCTGCTTCATTCTTTGGCCTATTTCTTCCGTTATCATTATTTTGCACATTTCGTGAATGATCATTCCTTCGATCTTGCGGAGGATAACGGGGCCTTTCACTTCTCCATATGAAGCGGTTAATTTCCCCCTCCCTAGCTAACCCCTCTAGCTGATCCATAAGATCTCTGCATCTTTCCGTGGGGTAATCGTGAGCAGCATGAAATTCGCAGTAGGCATCAGGGTTTCGCCCCACAACTCTAATCTTCTTTCTAGGGAATTTCAACAGTCCCGTCCCCTCAATAGCTGCTAGTATCAAGGTGCGAGGCTCATTCAATCGGGTATAACTTTTATACCTGAGTCTAGGAGCCTTATCTAATCTGACAGGTCTTGGAGAGCTTCTTTCAGGTACATCTCTCTCTATTTTTCTTCCTTCCCTTGTCTCTCGGGACTGTACCATCTTTATTACTTCTTCTTTAGCCACGTATTTATTAGCTCTAGCAAACAAATCAGAAAGTGTCACCGACTGATCGAGGGAGAGGGACAACTTCTCAAATTTTGTCCCTTGCAGTATTGCAACCATGACTACTCCTACTGGTAGATCTTTCACCTCTAAGGTTGCATCTCGAAAACGATCTACATAGCTTTTCAATGATTTTTTGTTCCCTTGTTTAAGGGTGAGCAGATAAGTAGCGTCCTTCTTCTTCTAGCTGTTGATCATGAAGGCTCTCAAAAATTCACTTCGTAACTGGTCGAAGGATGAGATAGAACCTTCACTTAACCCATTAAACCATTTCAGCGCATGCCCAGACAGTGTAAGTGAAAAGGCTCTGCACATGATTTCATCTTTCCATCCATGAAGGAGCATAAGGGACTCATAACTCTGTATGTGGTCGTATAGGTCTGCTTTGCCAGAGTAAGTGGCCATAGAAGGCATCTTGAACTTCTTCGGCAAGGGTTTGTCGATAATCTCTGCACTGAAAGGAACTCTCCTTCTTTGACTATCATCAGGAGACACTAGCTTCTTCTTTTCTAAAATCCTTTCAATAACTTTCGCAACATTTTTCGAGCCTCGAGTCGAGTACGCTCCCCTCTCTTCGGGACTAGAAGAATCTGAGTGGTAAGCACCTCACAACCATGAACAATACCTATCGTGTCACATCTTTTAGGCTTTCTCCTAGAGTCACAGGCAACTCTATAGACCCGGCCACCTTCACCTTTTCACCTGTAAATCCGTACAATGGCGTCATAATAGGTCTTAATCTATATTCGGATATATTCATTTTATCGAAGCAATTCCAATAGATTAAGTTCACCGAACTTCCATTATCGACTAGGATTCTGCTCACCGGATGTTTCGCCACCACTGCGGATATTACCATGGGATCATCATGAGGCACGATAATATCACCCTTGTCTGTCGGAGTGAACACAATAGGTTCTTCATCTGTCTTCTCCTCCATCATAGCATGAACCTGATATGCTTGCCTTGCTTAACTTTTACTGGAAGCAGAGAAGCTTCCTGCCATCGATTCTCTTACTACGATAACATTTATTGTCGGGGCAGTAGGTTCGTTATCTAGCTGATTACCTCAGGGGATAGGCCTAGATGCTTCATTCCTTGGCCTATTTCTTTCGTTATCATTATTTTGCACATTCCATGGATGATTATTCCTTCGATCTCGTAGAGGATAACGGGGCCTTTGACTTCTCTAGAGGAAGCGGTTAATTTTCCCCTCTCTAGCTAACCCCTCTAGCTGACCCATCAGATCTCTGCATCTTTCCATAGGGTGATTGTGAGCAGCATGAAATTCACAGTAGGCATCAGGGTTTCGCCCCACATCTCCAATCTTCTTTCTAGGGAATTCCAACAGTCCCATCCCCTCAATAACTATTAGTATCGCGGTACGAGACTCATTCAATCGGGTATAACCTTCATACCTGAGTCTAGGAACCTTGTCTAATCTGACAGGTCTTGGAGAGCTTCTCTCAGGTACATCTCTCTCTTTTTCTTCCTTCCCTTGTCTCTCGGGACTGTACCATCTTCATTCCTTCTTCTTGAGCCATGTATTTATTAGCTCTAGCAAATAAATCAGAAAGTGTCACCGACTGATCGAGGGAGAGGGATTCTTGCAACTTCTTGGATTTTGTCCCTTGCAGCATTACAGCCATGGCTACTCCACTTGTAGATCTTTCACCTCTAAGGTTGCATCTCGAAAACGATCTACGTATCTTTTCAATGATTCTTTATTCCCTTGTTTAAGGGTGAGCAGATAGGTAGCATCCTTCTTCCTCTGGCTGTTGATCATGAAAGCTCTCAAAAAATCACTTTGTAACTGGTCGAAGGATGAGATAGAACCTTCACTTAACCTATTAAACCATTTCAGCGTATGCCCAGACAGTGTAAGCGAAAATGCTCTACACATGATTTCATCCTCCCATCCATAGAGGAGAATAAGGGACTCATAACTCTGTATGTGGTCGTATGGGTCTGCTTTGCCAGCGTAAGTGGCCATAGAAGGCATCTTGAACTTCTTCGGCAAGGGTTTATCTATAATCTCTACACTGAAAGGAACTCTCCTTCTTTGACTATCATCAGAAGACACTAGCTTCTTCTTTTCTAAAATCCTTACGATAACTTTCTCAACATTTTTCGACCCTCGAGTCGAGTACGCTCTCCTCTCTTCGGGACTAGAATAATCTGAGTGGTAAGCACCTCACAACCATGAACAATACCTGTCGTGTCACGTCCTTTGGGCTTTCTCTTAGAGTCACGAGCAACTCTATAGACCCGGCCACCTTCACCTTTTCACCCGTAAATCCATACAATGGCGTCATAACAGGCCTTAATCTATCTTCAGATATGTTCATTTTCTTGAAGCAATTCTAATAGATTAAGTTCATCGAACTTCTATTATTGACTAAGATTCTGCTCACCGGATGTTTCGCCACCACTGCGGATATTACCATGGGATCATCATGAGGCACGACAATATCACCTTGTCTGCTGGAGTGAACACAATAGGTTTTTCATCTGCCTTCTCTTCCATCACAGCATGAACCTGATATGCTTGCTTTGCGTAACTTTTACGGGAAGCAGAGGAGCTTCCTGCCATCGATTCTCCTCCTGCGATAACATTTATTGTCGGGGCGGTAGATTCATTATCTGGCTGATTACCTCAGGGGATAGGCCTAGCTGCTTCATTCCTTGGCCTATTTCTTCCGTTATCATTATTTTGCACATTCCGCAGATGATCATTCCTTCAATCTCGCGGAGGATAACGAGGCCTTTCACTTCTCCACAGGAAGAAGTTAATTTTCCCCTCTCTAGCTAACCCCTCTAGTTGATCTATCAGATCTCTACATCTTTCTGTGGGGTGACTGTGAGAAGCATGAAATTCGCAGTAGGCATCAGGGTTTTGCCCCACATCTCCAATCTTCTTTCTAGGGAATTTCAACAGTCCCATCCCCTCAATAACTGTTAGTATCGCGGTGCGAGGCTCATTCAATCGGGTATAACCTTCATATCTGAGTCTAGGAGCCTTGTCTAATCTGACAGTCTTGGAGAGCTTCTCTCAAGTACATCTCTCTCTCTTTTTCTTCCTTCCCTTGTCTCTCGGGACTGTACCATCTTCATTACTTCTTCTTGAGCCACGTATTTATTAGCTCTAGCAAACAAATCAGAAAGTGTCACCGGTTGATCGAGGGAGAGGGATTCTTGTAACTTCTCAGATTTTGTCCCTTGCAGCATTGCAGCCATGGCTACTCCTACTGGTAGATCTTTCACCTCTAAGGTTGCATCTCGAAAACGATCTACATAGCTTTTCAATGATTCTTTATTCCCTTGTTTAAGCGTGAGCAGATAAGTAGCATCCTTCTTCCTTTGGCTGTTGATCATGAAGGCTCTCAAAAATTCACTTCGTAACTAGTCGAAGGATGAGATAGAACCTTCACTTAACCCATTAAACCATTTCAGCACATGCCCAGACAGTGTAAGCGAAAAGGCTCTGCACATGATTTCATCCTCCTATCCATAGAGGAGCATAAGGAACTCATAACTCTGTATGTGGTCGTATGGGTCTGCTTTGCCAACGTAAGTGGCCATAGAAGGCATCTTGAACTTCTTCGGCAAGGGTTTGTCCATAATCTCTGCACTGAAAGGAACTCTCCTTCTTTGACTATCATCAGGAGACACTAGCTTCTTCTTTTCTAAAATCCTTTCGACAACTTTCTCAACATTTTTTGACCCTCGAATCGAGTACGCTCCCCTCTCTTTGGGACTTGAAGAATCTGAGTGGTAAGAACCTCACAACCATGAACAATACCTATCGTGTCACATCCTTTGGGCTTTCTCCTAGAGTCACAGGCAACTCTATAGACCCAGCCACCTTCACCTTTTCACCCGTAAATCCGTACAATGGCGTCATAACAGGTCTTAATCTATCTTCGGATATGTTCATTTTCTCGAAGCAATTCCAATAGATTAAGTTCACCGAACTTCCATTATCGACTAGGATTCTGCTCATAGGATGTTTCACCACCACTACGGATATTACCATGGGATCATCATGCGACACGACAATATCACCCTTAACTGTCGGAGTGAACACAATAGGTTCTTTATCTGCCTTCTCCTCCATCACAGCATGAACCTGATATGCTTGCCTTGCGTAACTTTTACGGGAAGCAGAGGAGCTTCCTGCCATCGATTCTTCTCCTACGATAACATTTATTGTCGGGGCGGTAGGCTCGTTATCTGGCTGATTACCTCGGGAGATAGGCCTAGCTGATTCATTCCTTGGCCTATTTCTTCCATTATCATTATTTTGCACATTCCATGAACGATCATTCCTTCGATCTCGCGGAGGATAACGGGGCCTTTCACTTCTCCACAAGAAGCGGTTAATTTTTCCCTCTCTAGCTAACCCCTCTAGATGATCCATCAGATCTCTGCATCTTTCTGTGGGGTGACCGTGAGCAGCATGAAATTCACAGTAGGCATCAGGGTTTCGCACCACATTTCCAATCTTCTTTCTAGGGAATTCTAACAGTCCCGTCGCCTCAATAGTTACTAGTATCACGGTGCGAGGCTCATTCAATCGGGTATAACCTTCATACCTGAGTCTAGGAGCCTTGTCTAATCTGACAGGTCTTAGAGAGCTTCCCTCAGGTACATCTCTCTCTCTTTTTCTTCCTTCCCTTGTCTCTCGGGACTGTACCATCTTCATTAATTCTTCTTGAGCCACATATTTATTAGCTCTAGCAAACAAATCAGAAAGTGTCACCGGCTGATCGAGGGAGAGGGATTCTTGTAACTTCTCAAATTTTATCCCTTGCAGCATTGCAGCCATGGCTACTCCTACTGGTAGATCTGTCACCTCTAAGGTTGCATCTCGAAAACGATCTACATAGCTTTTCAATGATTCTTTGTTCCCTTGTTTAAGGGTGAGCAAATAAGTAGTGTCCTTCTTTCTCTGGCTGTTGATTATGAAGGCTCTAAAAAATTCACTTCGTAACTGGTCGAAGAATGAGATAGAACCTTAACTTAACCCATTAAGCCATTTCAGCGCATACCCAGACAGTGTAAGCAAAAAGGATCTGCACATGATTTCATCCTCCCATCCATGGAGGAGCATAAGGGACTCATAACTCTGTATGTGGTCGTATGGGTCTACTTTGCCAGTGTAAGTGGCCATAGAAGGCATCTTGAACTTCTTCGGTAAGGGTTTGTCCATAATCTCTGCATTGAAAGGAACTCTCCTTCTTTTACTATCATCTGGAGACACTAGCTTCTTCTTTTCTAAAATCCTTTTGATAACTTTATCAACATTTTTCAACCCTCGAGTCAAGTACGCTCCTCTCTCTTCGGGACTAGAAGAATCTAAGTGGTAAGCACTCCTTCCTCCTCTGTTCCAAAAACTTTACACATGGTCGGCTTCCCGGCTTAATATCTTCTCCTTGTTCAAGGTTTCCTGACCTCTAGGGGCCTACCCTGTATCCTTTCTTCCAGCACCTCTCATTCCGTGATTCGACCTGGTCCCCTCGAAATAGTCTCGGGGGTCATGACTATTCTGTCTCCGTCGCTCCCTAGACTCTGTAGGGAAACTCTGCCGCCAGTTCTCTACGGGAGAGTTCTGTCGCCTGGGTTCTGCGGGAGAGCTCTCTTGCCTATACTCTGCGGGGGAGCTCTGTCGTCGGTCCTCCGCAGGAGAGCTCTGCCGCCTATACTCTGTGGGAAAGTTCTGTTGCCTATACTCTACGATAGAGTTCTACCGCCTATGTTGCGCGGGAGAGCTTTGTCATCGGTGCTCCGCGAGAGAGCTCTGCCCCCTGTGCTCTGCGGGAGGGTTCTGCTCAGTTGGGTTTGCGACAGTGTTCATTCCCCTCAGACGTGCGGCAGGGTTCACCTCCAGTAACCCTGCCGCAGGGCGCCTCCTCTGACATGCGGTAGAGTTTGAAATCATGGCAGTGGCAGTATTCTATGCCTTATTGCCTTGTCCAGCATTCACCACAGTAGAGAGTTGACCTCTCTCGTAAGTCTGCCTCAGGATGTTCTCCCCTACCATTTGTTGCACTTCTGGGGGTAAGCTAAAATGCGGGAGAGCGTTTTTTAAGAAATTCACCATAACCCTCAATGCTGTCGTGGTCTCCTCATTCTGACACTTCAGAGCCTTAAATTCCTCGAGCGAAACTACGGTGACTGTGCCACCCTCTTCATTCTGCTCTTTTCCTCGCTCTGGTCTTACAGGAGGACTCACGAAATTCTCTTCTCCCAGATTTACCGCTGTTGTCGAGCATGTTCTCACCATTTTGATAGGGAATCTGACTTTTCATTCTGATTCCCATAGACGATGCCAATTGTTGTTGCTCAAAACAACAATGAACTGATGCTGATGTGATCCTCTCCACGTGTCTTGGATATTCTACAAAAATAGTGAAAATCAGAGAGGCGCAGGGATCTGTCTCTGCACGCGCACTTCGATGCTCAGAAGACTATTTAAGCAGAGTATTTTATAAGTTAAATAGAGATTAGGGTTTTTTTATCATACCTGGTGTATTTATAAACATCTTAGAATTAGGTCGGGCTTCATATTTTTCTAGGGCTTGAGAATATTTTAGGCCCATAACTATCGGGTTCGAATCTGAGGCCCAGGCGCATGTCTGGGCTGCGACAGAGTTATTGGATACTCTATCGCCGACTCAGAGTTGGCCGATGTGCGAATGAGTTCAATATGCGGCAGAGGTTCGGGGACCTCTACCGTAATTCTTACAGAAGAGTTCTACCGTGAACCAGTCTATCGCAGAGACTCTGTCGCCATACAGTCTATCAGATTTATACTCTCCTGCAGAGGTCTATCGCTCCTGTTGCTGGACTCAAGGTGCAGAGGTCTGCAGCGTCTACACCGTGCCGCACGACTCTGACTCTAAAGCTCTATCGCGTAACAACTCTATCGCATAGAGACTCTATCGCGTAACAACTCTAGGGACTCTGTCGCATAGCCACTCTATCACTACCGTTCATTAGCTGCCACGTGGCTTATGCCTCTTGTGGTTATGTTTTAACACGTGGCTGTTCTCCGTTAGTCGATGTTTGTACACGTGGACTTTGATGATACGACCATTATCAGTAAGATTACATGGCATACTAGTAAGCATTGTATCTGACAGGGATTCCCAATTCACTTTGCACTTCTAGGAACATTTCTAAGAAGCAATGGAAACCCAACTGAATTTTAGCATAGCTTTCCATCCTAAAACAAACGAGCAATCAGAGAGAACTATTCAGACTTTGGAGGATATGTTGAGAGCTTGTGCTCAAGATTTTAAAAGCTCATGGGATGACCATTTATCGCTAGCAGAGTTTACATATAATAACAGTTACCACTCAAGTATCGGAATGACACCGTATGAAGCGTTGTATGGTCGAAGGTGTCGTTCACTGATTTGATGGGAAGAAGTGGGTGAAAGAAATATATTTGCTCTCGATCTAGTTAAACAAGCTTTTGAGGATGTTTAATTGATTTGTAAGATGTTGATGACAACTCAGAACATGCAAAAGAGTTATGCTGACCAAAGACGAACACCCTTAAAATTTTCAGTAGTAGATTCGATGTTTCTGAAAGTTTCACCTTCCAAGGGCATAATGAGGTTTGGGAAGAAAGGAAAGTTAAGTCCCTGTTATATTAGACCTTTTGAGATCTTAGACCGAGTGGGAGACAAAGCTTACAGATTAGCTCTACCGTCGAAATTATCGAGTATCCATAATGTCTTCCATATGTCGATGCTACGCAAGTACTACCCAGATCTAACACATGTAATAAAGTATGAACCGCTAGAGTTGAATGACGATATGATTTATGTGGAGAAGTCGATTCGGATCTAGGATAGGAAAGAAAAAGCATTGTGGTCTAAGACGATTCCTCTGATCAAGATTTTGTGGCAATATCACACATCGGATGAGGCCACATTGGAATTGGAAAGTTTGATGTGAAAGAAATACCTACACTTATTCAAGGACTAATGTACTTTTAAATTTAGGGACTGAATTTTCTAAGCTGAGGAGAATGTAAACTCTGTAAATTTTCTTATACTCGATTTCAACCATGAATAGTAAATTAATTAATTGAAATTTATCAAGTACAAAGATATATAAATATATATATATGTGTTTACATGTGTGTGTAATAATTTCTTTAATTAAGCATACGAGTATGTGCATATATACATATAGGTATATATATTTGTACATATATAAATATATATATATATGCAGGTATGTACAATATATACATATAAATATATATACCCATATATATATACATGGATCGAGAATTTCTATTTGTAGTACACGCATATTAGATATATATATATACATGTACAAAATGGATGGAGTAGGCTGTCAGTGGAGGTGAAGCATGAAAGATAAAGGAAGTAGAAAACAGTGAACGAAATAGGATGATGGCAGTAAAAACTGAAGCACCCATGCCCCCTGACCATTGACATCTTCCTGCCGCGCACCCACACTCCTGTACACACCCACCCTCTGCAGCATTCGTGCTCCTCTGTACACCCACGCCCTCTTGTACACACCTACCCTCACGCTATCTAGCCACTGTCCATCACGTCCTCCACCACGTCTTCTGCCATGTAATCCATACATAAGAGAAGACAATGAAGAAGGGAAGATGGTAATAACCATACCCTGAATTGTTGGATGTATGTGAGTATATATATACGTACCGAAAACATAAATTATTATGAACTGAGACTGAATAAGAAAGAGATAAAAGAAGAGAGAAACTAAGAGCAGTAACATCTAAAAACTGAAAAGAGGGGGCCGAGGACAGGAGATTGGTTGTTGTTGGAGAAAACTGGAAATCGAGAGAGAAAAGATTAGATGTGGTGTTAAGTGGGCTGAGTTGACACGACTGGCTCGGTGGGTGGCCAAAAATAAAGAACGAAGCAGAGTAGTGGAGGTCGGACATCGGGCAGAAGTAAAGTCGAACAATGGAGGCTAGAAGATGAAGATGATGGTGGCAAAATTGCAACTGAAGCTGGAGGAAGTAACGATGAGTTGAAAACAGATGGTTGAGCAGGAGACCAAGATGGAGATGTTGGAACAAAGGCGTTTCACCCTCTGAAAATTTTCACTAAGCAGAGACGAGGAAGCAAGAAGAGAGTAGCCAAAAACGGAGTGACCCGAGGAACCAAAACTCCGGAGGGAAACACTAAGGGAGAAGAAGGTGACAGCGCCGAGGGAAGGAAGAAGACGTGACGAATAGTGATTGGTGAAGAAAAAGAAAGAAAGAAAGAAAGTGAGGGAAAAAAGGAAAAAAAAGAAAAAAAAGGCGGGAAGGAATTCGTTCGAAAAAAACATATAAATATATATATATATATAGTATTATATATATATATATATATAAATAGAAGTATTTAGAGATAGGAATTAAAGCAAAAATAAAATTGGGAAAATCGAGGGAAATAACTCCAGAGAAATAAACCGAACAGAGTGAACCACCGACTCGCACATTGAGGCACTGACAATTACTGACAGACACCGAGGTAAAAAAAAACTTATGTCTGCTGCTAGAGATAGATTCACGTATTTTTATATGAAATTGTAGGTATAAAATTTTAGGCCAAATTTTATAGTTATCAGAATTCTGGAAAACCCTAGGCCGATTTTATAGTTTTTTAGAATTAGGGAAAACTTTAAGCTCCGTGAATTGGCCCATTTATTGATATAAATTCTTTCTGTTTATTTAGATAAATACAATGGAGTTTGTAATTATTAATTTAAATCAAAAATCCTAAATTTAATTTCCATAGACTGTTTACTGGGATTTTTAACTGAAAATAGGCGAATTAGCCTCTTTCTGAGTTTGATATTTTTTTGAACTGAAATTACAGTTGATTTTAATGAAAAATGATTTTCTTATAAGTGATACTGAGGAAATGTACTTGAACGCATGCTGACTGTGTGTCGCATAGTCCGAGTTGCACAGATTTTGAGACAAAGGAATGATTAAATCATGCTGCACTACTGTCTGTTTCTATTTCTGATTCTATGGTCCACGGAGTACGATGTATAGTGTATTCTGGTCTTCAGACATTCTGTTCTATGAGCCGTTAGGGTAGCTGACCACTCTCACGGTAATTGACATCTCGACACACCTGATTAGTGAGGCTCGGAGTCACCGACATTAACCAATAGTCTTTCTGAATTTTGATATAGCATGTTTTACCTTGTCTCGTCTATTTGATGTTCTTGATTGACTGTAAGAACTGTAATATTTTGTGGAAATCGTTTATTCTACTATTTGAAGTTTTCAAAATCTTGCATTTACTGCACTGAACTGTTTATATTATCTGTATTGATACTGTTTTCAAATTCTGATTTTGGTATTATCGATTTTCGTCTCTGACTTTACTGGTATTACTGGATTGCCAAATTATCTGTATATTTTCAAAAGAATTCCTATTTTGGCATATATATTTATATAGGTAGTATATTTATCTACCTGTCACGCGTTTTTCTTACTGAGCACGTTGAGCTCACCCCTTACATTCCTCCACAAAGCCTCACCAGTAGCTGAGCTCGCTTTTGGAAGTTAAATTATTTTGCACAGTCATACATCAACAAAGCACTCTACTGTGTTAAAGGTATACCCAGTATAGACATCTATGTTGTATCTAAATTTTGTAAGTACAGTAATGTAAATGGAAATATGTCTGGGGAATGTTAACATTAAATATTTTGTAAAAGAATGATTACGCTGATTTAATTGGATGGTATTACCATTAGTTTAGTTTAAGTTTATAACCAAGAAATAGAATTGAATAGACTGATTTTGTGAGAACTATAAATTTTATGTACCTTAACTATGAAATTTTGCAATGTGAGAATTTGTGTTTGGTGAATGTAATTATGATATGTTGATGTACATGCAAGTTTTAAATATGATGAAGCGTATGGAGATGAAGTTTTTAAGTCTTAAATGTGTATGGATTGAAATATGGCTTATGGGATAGATTAAGATAAGTTTTACATTGAGTTTTGTCAAACCCAGATTTTTTGTAGCTTATTCCTTATGATTCCTATGTGTATGAACACTATGTAATTATAGTTGAATCATAAGAAGAGTATTTACTAGAGTTAAAGTGTTAGTGAAATGATTTAACATGCAAAAGCTACATAAAGAGCCTAATGTGAACTATAAGTGTCACAGGCTAAACCGAGTAAATCTAAATCATTCTGACTGAAAATAAGAACTTAAAATGAAAGAGTATAGAGAGCTCATGAAGGAAAGTCAGCTTGATTTAGTCGCGAACATAGAAAATGAGAGTAAAAGCTAAAAAGGGTAAAATGGACCTTTTTGGCGAGATAAGGTGTTTCGGGTGAAATTATCCATCGGGAATGGTTGAAACATAAAGACGAGAGTGTAAGACATAAGATATGACACTTTCGAAATTTTAAGAAAAAAGTCAACATGGTCAATGGTTAAGAAAAAAAGTCAACTATAGTTAAGAAAGTGGGCTTTTACCATAGTTGACTAATCATGGTTAAAAATTAACCTGTGGAGAAAAAATTGGGGAAAAAATTATTGGCCAGAATACAAGATAATCATCCCCGGAAGTAAGAAAAATTTATTCGGAAGGATTCCGGAATAAATTTAATGGTAAAAAGCGTAATGGGCCTAAGGTGAAAATTTTAAAGCCCATTACGGTATACTAAACGTATATCGAAATTCTTAGGTCCTTTAGATCAAATTGTTAGACCAATTGATTGGCCAAATTTTGAGACAATTAAAGGCCCGAGACATAGTAAAAATTTCAGCCCGAAAGCCCATTAAGAAAGCCCAAACCGAGAAGCCCAAATGGAAAAGCCCATGAGATAAATATCTAACCATAGTTAAAGTTAACTATGACTCATAAGGTGACTCATTAGGTGACTCATGGCTAAGGCTTGGAAAGTCAAGCTTAATGGTTGAAAAGTAAAGCTTAATGGCTAAGTATGTGGCTTATAAATTCAGCCACACCAATGTCATCTTCATCACACTAAATTTGGCTAGAAGAAGAAACCATTGAAACATATTATCCAAGCTTTCTCTCACTAGAATTCACTAGGAATTAGGCATATTTGGAACTTGCATTCTTCATGGAAGTTGTTCCAAATTGAAAGGAGAGTGATATATGTTGGAATTGGCTATCAAGGAGCCACAGAGTGCAAACCGAGAGCCTCCAAAGTTTCGGCCAAAGGGTGAACACAATAATTGGTATATTTTCTAATTTCCAATTTCATATATGTTAATGTATGAATGATTTTAAGTATGTTGATATATGTTTTAAGCATTGAAACATATTAAATCACCATGAAGTTGGTTAGGCCGAGAGTGAGTAATGGGATATTGATTTATGTCAATATGATTTTTAGGCATAAATGGATTAATGTACATGTGTTAATAATTATGGTGTAATTAGAATTAATCAATTTGATTAATTAATACATGTAAATTGTTGGCAATCAAGGTGTTTGATAAAATGCCTAAATGAACTATATGATGGTTGGTAATGTTGCCTACCAAGTGTTTGTGAAAATGCCTAAGTGAAATTGGCTAGATAATAGGCATGGATGGCATGACATGGTAAAACCAAGGCATGGATAGCTTTCGACCATGGCATGTGGCCGAGAGGCCCAATGGGCCAAACCCAAATATTTTAGGCCCAATAGGGTGTAATGGGCCTAGAACAATCCCAATAAGAGTTGGTGGGCCCCACAAGCCCAATAGACCCAACAAAAATGAATAGTAAAAGGAAAATGGGCTTAAGGTATAGTTAGGCCCATTAAGGATATTAAAGCCCATTAAGGGAAAATAAACTGTATTAATGTGTAATACAGTAAGAAAAGTATAATTAACCTGAGGAATGGTTATTTACAGCTCCGGAGTTTACATTGAGAGCTGATCGGACTGCAAGATTTAGCAGCACCGAGGAAGTGAGGTCACTGGACATGATCCGAGGTAAGGGACTTTTGAGAGTAGTTAGAGATACCTGCATGTATTTTCATTTGCTTTTACATTCACTTAAAAACTCTGAGGGTCAGAGAAAGTGAATAATAAATATTGCGACCCGATAGTGGCAAATTACAATTTTACCCCTAGTTAGTCAAGAAGTCAACTTTTGTGAAAAGTTGCAAAAAGCATGGAAACTATTATTGTGAGTGTTTAACTGCTGTTTAGCATGAAAATAAATAGATGGACTAATGATTTTAAGGTTGATGTGACTTAAGCACACTTTATAGTGCTGATTTTTAATATTTTGTAAACAATCCCTTTTTAAAGAGCCATCTATCATATTATGTGAGAATGAATCGTGCTAGAGCATAGCTCACACTGGATTTCATATGTTTTCCACATACATTAGTGCTGGATTTTGATACGCACTAAATTTCCATGACATGCATGATAGAGTACTAGAGTTTTACTCGTACTCAGTTTTATATGATATATGCATGACAGAGTGCTGGAGCGATTAGCTCGTACTCGAGTTTTACATGAGATACATGACAGAGTACTGGAGCGTTGCTCGTACTCGATTCTTCATGGTTTATACATGACATAGTACTGGAGCTATTGCTCGTACTTGATTTAATACATGAACTATGCATTGACCTAGTTGCTGGAGGTTTACTCGCACTAGAGTTGAGTTTGTGATGTGAAACAGTGTTCGAGCGTAGTGTCGACTGTGTGTCACACTCAAAGGCGCGCACTGTATGTGATATTATTTACATGTTACCCACCCATGCCGCATTCTTGTGTGACTGAGTGTCACATCATGAGAGGATGGCCAGCATGGGGGTATTAGAGATGTGGTATGATATTCCATGGTTTGAGGGCTAAGACCTATGGCAGGCACCCTGACTGTGATGTAGGGTCCATGGGTGTACTTTGTACCATGCCTGGGGGCACGAGGAGTACGTTGTACCATGTGTTATGTATAGCTGACGGTTGTAGTGGACTGACCATCCTCCCGTTGCAGCAGTGATACCCCGCGCACCGAGTACTATATGGCCTGGGTTCACATATCGGATATGATCATAGTCCAGGATACTATTTACATTTCACCACAGAGTCTCACATGATATATCACATTGATTGACTGATTTAAATTGCAAACAGACCTGAGGGATGGGTCGGACTCCGATTTTGTGTTGTGAATTATTTAATGCCATATTTATTGTGATTTAAATATACATGGCATGATTTACATAAAGGCATGATTTATATACGATGCATTGTTTTGCACTACATGCCTACATTTGAGAAAGAAAGCATGATTTCTGTACATGGGATTTAATCTGTACAAGTATATATATTATATTTCAAGACATGCTTTTAAAGTGAGTAAAGGAAATAATGTTTTCAAGGCATAGCATTATTTTGGGTAGATAGTGTAGATATCTACTTGCTTGCCTGATTTCCTTACTGAGCGCGTTGTATGCTCGCCCCCTTTCTTTACATCTCTCTACAGAGCATCAGTAGAGCGAGAGCTATCGAGGGATAGTATTCCTGAGTCCACAGTTAGTTCCTATCGACTGCCAGGTATACAGATTTTGTACGGTTATATATCTAAACATAGAAACAGCACAGTGATGTATACTATATATATTATGCGGAATGTATTTGTATTAGATTTTATATAATCGTACATGTATAATAAAAGCAGTTACAGTTAGTAATAGTATATTGACATGTATGTATGATAATGGATGATGTGGTAAGCGAGGACTCTGACATCGAATCACAGCCCAACCATTGAAGAGAGGAAAGGTAAGTCAAAAATGTGAAAAATTTGTAGTGATTTTTGGTTAAGTCATGGATTTAGGGACGGGTCCTGACAAGTTTCCTGCAAATGGATGCAGCAGCAGTAAGATCTATGAAGGCCAGATCAATCTCCAAGGGAGGAGAGATCGATCTCATGGCTTCAGAATGCAAAAAATGTGCAACAACAAGCAAGCAGATCGATCTCATAAGAGAGTAGATCGATCTCATGCTGCCTCTGCCTAGCAAGAATCGATCTTGTCATAAGGGCATATCGATCTCTTTAAGTCTGGGCCTAGAAGAGATCGATCTCCACCCTCTACCAGATCGATCTTGTAGTTGTTAATGGAGTAGCTGGAGCAGTTGAATCACGCAGAGATCGATCTTCTTTAAACACCAGATTGATCTCATAACCTCTGTCTATAAAAGGATCATGGGATTTTTGCCTGAAATCGAGCGTCTCTCACTCTGAAACACTAACCTTCACCATTTTCACCCAAAACAAGCTTTCTCTCTCTAAGATTCACCCTATTCTAGATAAAATTAGACAAAGGGGTAAGAGACAAAGTTATTCCTCTTGGTAAGGAGAGCAACATACTAGAAAATCAAGGATTTGGTTAAAGGAAGGAAAGGACAAGCACTCCACAAGTTTGATCAAGAGGAGACAAGCTAGGTGAGCTCACAAAATCCTTATTTTCCTTAAGCATTATCATTTTATATATGTTGGTAAATGGATATATGTGTATATATAGGTATATTGGTTGGAAATGTCTAAGTCAGGAGGAAACAACCAATGAGTATAGTTGGGAAATGAAATGTGGATATCTTGTGATGAGTATGAGCTAGCTAAAGTGATGATAAAGATGTAGGATAAGTTTTAAGACAATGTGGGTATTTAAGAATGATAACTTGGATATAGTATAGGTATATGTATAAATGAGGTGAAAAGTGAAATGAGAACGATGAATACTTACAATTTGGTGATTTAATGATGTTTAGACAGCTCGAGACACCGATACGGGAAACGAGGCTAGTCCGAGAGGATAGTGTACTACTCAAGGTGCAAGAGGTAAGGGAAAATAAACAATTTTGTGCTTATGAGGTTTTCAAATGAATGAAAACATTTTAATAGCATGAAAAAGGTTTAATGAAATGAGCATATTTATGAGAAATGAGATGATTTGATGTTTTCATGAATGTGTGAGTGTTTTGTCAGTTTGAGCTTGATTTTGATGAGATTTGTGTAATTGTGAACACATATGGTTTATAACCGAAATGAGTTTTATGATAACCACTATAAGCTCTACGTGAAGGCAAAACAATTTTTATACAACAATAGCATATTTTTACTGAGACTATGGCTTGTCATGAGATGCACATCGATACTCCGCTTGATAGCGTTGCTTGCTCTGGTAGCATGTAAGATCGGGCCTTGCTCTATTAGCATGTAAGACTGATACCTCTGTTCTGGTAACGTGAGTGACCCCGCTTTGATAGTGATGGGTGGTCTTACTTTGATAGCATGTAAGACCGGGCTGTGCTTTGATAGCATGTAAGATCAATGGTTGTACGACTCTAATCAAGTCTACAGTGAATCATGGCCATCTGTATAAATGTCGACGTATTCCCTCTTATGGGGATGTCCGCCTAGGGGATGATTCTATTTGATGTGATGTGCTTATAACGATAATTTATCTGCGTTTTATTAAATTCCTAATCTCGATTTTTTTATAATGATGTGATTTTACAATTGTTATATATATCACGCATTGAGATTTCATGTAAAGTGATTTGTGATTTTTATCACGTGAATTATGCTGATGCCATTGTTTTCTACCATTATTTCTATAATGTTTTACATGCTTGAACATTTCTATCATATTGTGTTGTGATGGTGATTTTATAACTTTCCCTTATCCTCCTTACTGAGCATTTTGAGAGCTCACCCTTTTTCCTCCCCCCTCCAGATTTCTTGCAGTGAGCATGATAGTGCTTGCCGCATACGTGATATAGGCTGGTGGACAAGATCTCCCCAGGCTATTGCTTGTACACTCACAAGGTATAATTCAATTCATTTTGTATCCAGACAATGATGTAAAACAGACATTTGTATTAAGTATTTTGGGATATAATTAGGATAATATGAGGAAAATGAACCGTGTTTTGTGGATTGATTTCCTTTGGATATTTTGTAATTAGGTTTTTGAAATAGAACTTGTGTGATCTTGGGGTTATGATTTATTATAAACACAAGTGATTAAATGACATTGTACAAGAATGCAACCTGAGAAAGAGGATTAATATAGGAAAAAATTTAAATTAGCCCTAATTTTCGTGCTTTGGGGCTGTCACAGATTTTTCTTGGTATCAGAGCAAAGGTTGCTTAGTATTGTCGATGTCAAGTAATTGAAAATAGATTACATCTCAAGTGTCTATATTGTTTGGTAATGAATTGAATTTAACGATAGAATTATAATCGATGTTTAATGAATATGCGCAGGCACGTAAGAGATATGATATGAGGGGGAGAATATGACGTTCTGGGAGGGAGGCACAACCACCTCCACCACCTGCCCCACAGTCGGAGAGTCTTAACTCTCGAATGAATCGACTAGAGCATGATGTGCGGCAGGGATTTGAGCAGATGGCAGCGCTATTCGCACAGCATTTTGGGGCTAATGCCTCAGGTACTACACCTGTTTCGACTCCTCCACCACAAGGACCACCCGCACCCCCATTACAGACTGACCCGGTGCCCCCTACCACACAGCCTCTGGTGCAGACCCAGCTTGATGACAGAAATAAAGGTCGATTAAGGGACTTTCTGAAGATGTACCCACCAGCTTTTAGAGGGGTGAAAGATCCCACAAAGGCTGGGGAGTGGTTGACAGAGTTACAAGTCATTTTTAACTATTTGGGATACACCGATGCTGAAAGGATCAGTATGGGTGCTTATATGTTGAAAGGACAAGCCCGAGATTGGTGGAGCACTACCTAGAGTATAATGGCAACTAGCCATAAGGTGATTAGCTGGGAGGCATTCCAGTCGGCATTTAGAACTCAGTATGTGCCAAGAGCTGCCCATAGGAGGATGCAAGCTGAGTTTCTAAACTTGACTCATGGCAATATGACGGTTGATGATCAGGAGAGCCGATTTACCACCCCACTGAAGTAAGATTCAGAGACCCTTAAGGATGAGGAGCTCCGTACAGAGCGATTCGTGTATGGATTGAGGCCTGTCATTAAGGACCGGTTGATAAGGCTCTGTATCACTGAGTTCAAGGATGCTCTGAGACGAGTACAAGAGGTAGAGAAGGGGTAGAGTTGGTACAGTCTCAGACTGAGTCTCGAATTTTGGTCGGGAAGAGGTTCTTTTAAGAAGAGACAGTTTGAGGGACCAAGAGGCAGAGTTGACAGACCCAAGGTTCCTCCCATTATTATAGAGACCCCTCGATGTGCTAGACCAGAGGTTAGAGTCGGTAGAGATTGTGATAGATCACATGAGGGAAGCTGTCCCAGAACCATACAAGGATGTTTTAGATGCGGGGACAAGGGTCACAGAGTGAGGTATTGCCTGTAGCCACAAAAGCCACATTCTTAAGAGCCTCCTAAATAGCAGCCTCAAAGGATGATCCCACCGAGATGGGCCATGGCTACTAATAAGGGCAAGAATTTGATCGCAGAGGGACATGTGTTTGCATTGGATAAGGAGACCGCATACACTTCATCTGAGACCATACGAGGTACACTTCTTGTTTGTAATCATGAGGCTCATGTGTTATTTGATTCGGGATCCACGCATTCCTTTATTGATGTACATTTTGCATGTAAACTGAGTTTAAAGCATGAATCCTTAGATTATATTTTATATGTAAATACCCCTATATGTGAATCCCAGAGGACTAACATGGTGTGTAGAAGGTGTGAGATCAAGGTGGGAGATAGGGTGATGTTAGCAGATATAGTGTTGTTAAACATGTGTGGTTTTGATGTGATTTTAGGGATGGATTAGTTAATGGCCAATCTTGTGAGTCTAGACTGCTACACTAAGACTGTAACTTTCTCCTTACCTGAAAAGTTTAGTATATGTTTGAATGTTAAAGAATAAAGATGTGTGAAGTTTATTGTGGAATGTTAAGATATGATTATATCGCTATAAAGCACTGATTAAATTATTGATGTGAAGGTTACATCGCATTCCTCTCTTATATGAGTCGAGAACATCCAAGGATAGAGGACATATCGATAGTATGTGAGTTTTCAAATGTATTTCCAGATGAATTGCCTGGCTTACCACCAAAGAGAGAGCTAAAGTTCACTATCGATTTAGTGCCAGATACCCAGCCGATCTCTAAACCTCCCTATAGGATGACGTTGGTCGAATTGGAAGAGTTAAAGAAACAATTGCTAGAACTGCTTGACCAGGGTTTTATTAGGCCTAGTGTGTCACCATGGGAAGCTCCGGTGTTGTTTGTAAAGAAGAAGGATTGTAGCCTGAGACTATGTATAGATTATAGATTTTTGAACAAGGCTACGATGAAAAACAAATATCCCTTACCAAGAATAGACGATTTGTTTGACCAGCTAAGCGGGGCTTCTATCTTTTCTAACATTGACTTGAGGTCAGGCTATCACCAGTTAAGAATCAGGAAAGAGGATATTCTGAAAACGACCTTCAAAACTAGGTATGGCCACTATGAGTTCTTAGTGATGCTCTTTGGTTTGACGAATGCCCCTGCTGCTTTCATGAGTTTGATGAATGAGGTCTTCAAAGACTATCTAGATCAGTTTGTGATGGTCTTCATTGATGATATTCTTGTGTACTCTCAGTCTCAAGAGGAACATGCACAACATTTGAGGATTGTGCTGCAAGTACTCAGAGATAAGCGCTTTATGAAAAGATCAGCAATAGTGAGTTTTGGTTGGACCAAATACCTTTTCTTGATCATATTGTATCTAAAGATAGGGTGTTAGTTGATCCGTCTAAGATAGAAGCTGTACTTAATTGGGAGAGGCCGAAGACAGTTATAGAGATTCAGAATTTTTTAGGATTTACAGGGTATTATAGAAGGTTTGTTGAAGGATTCTCCAGGATTGCCGCTCCTTTGACTATACTCACAGTAAGGACACCCCTTTTGTATGGTCTGAGCAGTGTGAGCAGAGTTTCCAAGAATTAAAGAGGAGATTAACGATGGCAACTGTGTTGACTATTCCAGATGGACCTGGAGGCCTTGCAGTATACAATGATGCCTCTCAACAAGGATTAGGGTGTGTGCTCATGCAGCATGGGAGAGTAGTCACTTATGGTTCGCGATAGCTAAAGGATCATGAACGAAATTACCCCACACATGATTTGGAGTTAGCCGTAGTGGTGTTTGCATTAAAAATCTGGTGGCATTACTTATATGGGAAAAGGTTCCAAATATTTACTGATCACAAGAGCCTGAGATATATATTCGACCAAAAGGAGTTAAACATGAGGCAAATGAGATGGATGGAACTTCTTAAGAAATATGATTGTGAGATACTCTACCATCCCAGGAAGACGAACGTAGTTGTTGATGCCCTAAGCAGGAAGAGTATGATATCTGCTATGATGATTAAGGAATGAGACTTATTGGAACAGTTCGTCGGACGCAATTAGAGTTGAGGAAGCGAAAGTCGGGTTTATGGCTAGCATGCGGTTAGAGCCCGAGATTATAGATCAGATTAGAACTGGGCAGAGAAATGATCAGAAGTTATTGGATATGGTTAGCCAAGCTAAATAGATCTCGCAGTCAGATTTCATGATCAGTGATGATGGGTTATTGAGGTTTAAGGGTCGAATTTGTGTTCCAAATAATAATACCCTGAAGCAACAAATACTGCGAGAGTCTCACTGCTCGCGATACACAATGCACCCAAGAAGTACCAAGATGTACTAAGACTTGAGAATGGTATATTGGTAGAGTGGTATGAAGTGAGACATGGCAGAATATGTGGCCAAATGTTTAGTATGCCAACAAGTGAAAGCTGAGCACCAGAAGCCCGGAAGATTACTTAAACCTTTACCTGTGCCTACATGGAAATGGGAGCACATCACCATAGACTTTATCATGGGATTACCGAGGACCCGAAGAGGTCACGATGCAATATGGGTGATAGTAGACAGATTAACGAAGAGTGCCCACTTCCTTGCCATCAAGAGCACAGATACCTTGAGTACCTTAGTCGAGCTGTATGTTAGGGAGATAGCTAGATTGCATGGGGCTCCAATGAGTATTATATCAGATAGAGATTCCCGGTTCACCTCTAGATTTTAGACTCATTTTCAGGAGGCCATGGGATCTCGATTGAATTTTAGTACCGCCTATCATCCTCAGATCGATGGTCAGTCCAAACAGACTATACAGACCTTAGAGGACATGTTGAGGGTTTGTACGATGGACTTTAAGCAATCATTGGATGGTCACCTGCCCCTTGTTGAGTTTGCGTATAATAACAGCTATCATGCAAGTATTAGTATGACACCTTATGAGGCTCTATATGGTAGGAGGTGTAGATCCCTCACAGCTTGGGAAGAAGTGGGTGACAGAAAGGTAATTGCTCCCGACCTAGTTGAGTAGGTAGTTCAGAGTGTCAAAATCATATGTGAAAGGTTATGGGCTACTGAAAGTCGATAAAAGAGCAACGTGGATGTGCGTAGATGGCCACTTAAGTTTCAAACTGGGGATTTTGTGTTTCTTAAAGTGTCTCCCAGTAAGGGTATCATGCGTTTCGAGAAGAAAGGGAAATTAAGCCCCCGATATATAAGATCTTTTGAGATTCTGGAGAGAGTGGGAGACGTTGCCTATCGATTGGCTTTACCTTCGCAGTTTTCAGGGATACACAATGTCTTCCATGTCTTTATGTTGAGGAAGTACAATTCAGATCCCACCCATGTCATTGAGCATGAAGCAGTAGATATTCAAGGGGATATAAGTTATGTGGAAGAACCCATCTGAATACTTGACAGGAAGGAAAAGGTACTTCGGATGAAAAGGATTCCATTGGTTAAAGTTCTCTGGAAGCACCACTCAGTGAAGGAAGCAACTTGGGAACTAGAGAGCCTTATGAAGGAGAAATACCCCAAACTATTTAATAGCTCGAATTAAATTTGGAGCACCAAATTCCCCAAAGGTATGGAGGATGTGAGAACTGTAAATTTTATGTACCTTAACTATGAGATTTTCAATGTGAGAATTTGTGTTTGGTGAATGTAATTATGATATGTTGATGTACATGCAAGTTTTAAATATGATGAAGCGTATGGAGATGAAGTTTTTAAGTCTTAAATGTGTATGGATTGAAATATAACCTATGGGATAGATTAAGATAAGTTTTACATTGAGTTTCCTGCAAATGGATGCAGCAGTAGTAAGATCTGTGAAGGTCAGATCGATCTCCAAGGGAGGAGAGATCGATCTCATGACTCCAAAATGCAAAAAATGTGCAACAGTAGGTAACCAGATCGATCTCATAAGGGAGTAGATCGATCTCATGTTGCCTCTACCTAGCAAGAATCGATCTTGTCACAATGGCAAATCGATCTCCTTAAGTCTCGACCTGGAAGAGATTGATCTCCACCCTCTACCAAATCGATCTTGTTGTTATTAATGGAGCAGATGAATCACGCAGAGATCGATCTCCATTAAACACCAGATCGATCTCATAGCCTCTGTCTATATAAGGATCACGAGATTTTTGCCTGAAATTGAGCTTCTCTCTCTCTGAAACACCAACCTTCACTATTTTCACCTAAAACAAGCTTTCTCTCTCTAAGATGCACCCTATTCTAGACAAAATTAGACAAAGGGGTAAAAGACAAAGTTGTTCCTCTTAGTAAGGAGAGCAACATACTAGAAAATCAAAGATTGGGTTGAAGGAAGGAAAGGACAAGCACTCTACAAGTTTGATCAAGAGGAGACAAGCTAGGTGAGCTCACGAGATCCTTATTTTCCTTAAGCATTATCATTTTATATATGTTGGTAAATGGATATATGTGTATATATAGGTATATTGGTTGGAAATGTCTAAGTCATGAGGAAACAACCAATAAGTATAGTTGGGAAATGAAATGTGGATATCTTGTGAGGAGTATGAGCTAGCTAAAGTGATGATAAAGATGTAGGACAAGTTTTAAAACAATGTGGGTATTTAAGAATGATAACTTGGATATAATATAGGTATAGGTATAAATGAGGTGAAACGAGAAATGAGAACGATGAATACTTACAATTTGGTGATTTAATGATGTTTAGACAGCTCGAGACTCCGATACGAGAAACGAGGCTAGTCCAAGAGGATAGTGTACTACTTAAGGTACAAGAGGTAAGGGAAAATACACCATTTTGTGCTTGTGAGGTTTTCAAATGAATGAAACATTTTAATAGCATGAAAAAGGTTTAATGAATTGAGCATGTTTATAAGCAATGAGATGATTTGATGTTTTGATGAATGTGTGAGTGTTTTATCGGTTTGAGCTCAATTTTGATGAGATTTGTGTAATTGTGAACACATATGGTTTATAACCGAAATGAGTTTTGTGATAACCACTATGAGCTCTACGTGAAGGCAAAATGATTTTTATACAACAAAGGCATATTTTTATTGAGACTATGGCTTGTCTTGGGATGCACATCGATACTATGCTTGATAGCGTTAAGTGGCCTTGCTCTGGTAGCATGTAAGACCGGGCCTTGCTCTAGTAGCATGTAAGACCGATACCTCCATTCTGGTAACGTGAGATGACCCCACTCTGATAACAATGGGTGGCCTTGCTTTGATAGCATGTAAGATCGGGTTATACTTTGATAGCATGTAAGACCGACGGCAGTACGACTCTGATTAAGTCTACAACGAATCATGGCCATGTGTATAAATGTCGACGTATTCCCGCTCATGGGGATGTCCGCATAGGGGACGATTCTATTTGATGTGATGTGCTTATGACGATGATTTATCTGTGTTTTATTAAATGCCTAGTCTCGATTTTTTGATGATGTTGTGATTTTACAATTGTTATATATATTACGCATTGAGATTTGATGTAAAGTGATTTGTGATTTTTATCACGTGAATTATGTTGATGCCATTGTTTTCTACCGTTGTTTCTATAACGTTTTACATGCTCGAACATTTCTATCATATTGTGTTGTGATGATAATTTTATAACTTTCCCTTATCCTCCTTACTGAGTGTTTTGAGAGCTCACCATTTTTCCTCCCCACCACCAGATTTCTTGCAGTGAGCGTGATAATGCCTGCCGCGTACGTGATATAGGCTAGTGGATAAGATCTCCCCAAGCTATCACTTGTACACGCACAAGGTATAATTCAATTAATTTTGTATCCAGATAATGATGTAATACAGACATTTGTATTAAGTATTTTGGGATGTAATTAGGATAATATGAGGAAAATGAACAGTGTTTTGTGGATTGATTTGCTTTGGATATTTTGTAATTAGGTTTATGAAATAGAACTCGTGTGATCTTGGGGTTATGATTTATTATAAACACAAGTGATTAAATGACATTGTACAGGAATGCAACCTTAAAAAGAGGATTAATATAGGAAAAATTTTAAATTAGCCCTAATTTTCGCCCTTTCGAGCTGTCACGGATTTATTGTTCTGATCTATTATTGACTCGTAGCCCAACCATATAGTTTTGTAAAATTGGGTCGTTACACTACGAGCAAAGGACCTTTCTAGTGATAAAACTATCACAGATGGTGTTAGCAACAAGAGGAAGACAGATTATTACTCAGGGAAAAAATGCTCTAGGAAAATATCTTTAGGGCAGAGGAGTAAGTGAGAAATGGGCAGACTTCTGGAAAATACCTTTATATCAATGAAGATTGGTTCCCAATCCTACTGCCATCAAGTACCATGAGACTCATGGCCTAGAATTATTGTGGGCTTGGGAATCCATGAGTAGTTCGTGCTATTCAAGAGCATACCGAAATGCAAAGTCTCCATGTAGTTTTCCTAGCTAAGACTAACTACATGTACAAAGACTTAATGCCATACGAAGGAAACATAGGATAGACAATTGTTTGCGAGTTAGTGCAGAAGGAAGCCATGGTGGGTTGGCTATCATGTGGATATCTGACTTTTAGTTAAACTCAAGAGATTATTCACAACATCATATGGATTTGGAAGTTCTACAGGGGATGTATTGTCATCTTAGAGAATAACAGGGTTTTATGTACAATCATCTACCATAAGGAGGTGCAAGTCATGGAATTTACTTCGCCACCTTTCAGATTGGTCCCATCTCCCTTGGTTGTGCTTAGGGGATTTCAATAAGATCATGTGGAACCGAGAGAAAGATAGGGGTTAGCTACGACCTGAGATTCGAATGGAGGATTTTTGAATGTTTTTAAAGAGGGGTATATGTGACTTAGGGTACAAAGGGCATTGGTTCACTTGGTCGAGAGGGAATACATAACAAAATCATGTTCAATAACGGTTGGATATATGTGTTGCTACTAAAAATTGGCTTTCTTTCATAAGCAAGCTAAACAACGTCGATGACAGAGTACCATCAAAGATTTGTTTGATGATTAGGAAGTAGGTAGGAAGGACATGATTCCATCAAGAAACTTATTGTCAAATATTTTCGGGATCTTTTTACATCAGGGTGCTCATTGGAATTCAACATAATTTCATAATGTGTCCATTTACGCATCATAGACTCTATGAACAAGGTTTTATTGGCTAAGTTTACTAAAGATGAGATCAGATAACCTTATTCCAAATGGAGCCGCTGAAATCTCTCGGATCGAATTGATACCAATAGCACTCTTCTTTTTAAAACATTGGAATTTGATTGCTGATGATATGGTTACTTATTACTTAAGTATGTTGAATGGTGATTTTCAAATGTGCTCAGCATAAACCAGACGTTTATTTGCCTGATTCCAAAATGCCAAAACTCAAAGGATATATCCCAATTTTGGCCAATAAGCCTTTACAATGTTCTCTACAAGATCATTGCAAAGTGTTAGCTAATCGTTTGAAACTTGTTCTTCCATATTGCATTAGTGAAGTGTGGTCAGCTTTTGTACCGGGAAGATCTATTGTCAATAATGTTATTATGGCTTATGAACTGTTACATTCTTTATGTAGAAAGAAATATGGGGGAGATGGGTTTTTTAACTTGAAGCTTGATATGAGCAAGGTGTATAATCAGGTAGAATGGAGGTTTTTGTCCCAAATGATGACTCGACTGGGTTTCCATCCTAAAAGGATTGATTTGGGGATGAAGTGTGTGACAATAGTAACTTATTCGATCTTAATGAATGGCACAGCCACTAATTCTTTTGTCTCGTGAAAGGGTTTATGATAGAGGGATCCATTATCCTCTTATTTGTTTCTACTTTACTGTGAATGTTTGTCTTCTTTACTGGTTAAGCATAATAGCGAGGACCTTTTCTCTAGTGTTTGAGCAAGTAGATCGCGTCCGAATGTTACCCATTTATTCTTTGTTGAAAATTGCATTATGTTTACAAAGGCATTAGTTGAAGAGGTTACTACTCTAAAAATGATTCTTACATAATATAAGGATGCATTGGGACAAAATGTAAACTTCTAGAAGTCCAAACTTTTTTTAGTGCTAGTATGGATGAAGGCAGTAAGCAACTGGTGTATGACATTTTCTTCATTCAAGTATGTGGATCAGCAAAGAAATACCTAAGACTGCCTAGCTGGGTAGGGATAAATGAACTGCTTCCTCTTCCCTAAAACATTCTACAATCAACGTAATCAAATGAATTCTCGATACTGGTGGGGAAAGCGCTATAATAGGCAGAGTATACAACGTCTTAAGTGGAATGCTCTCTGTCGCGGGAAAATGGATGAGGGATTAGGATTCCGAGAGATGCATCATTTTAACCTTCCTATCTTAGCCAAGCAAGGATGGAGATTATTGTGGAATCCTAATTCGTTGGTGTATATAGTGCTAAAATCCAAGTTCTTTCCAAGCAAGCCTTTTCTAGATGCTATAATGGGATCAATCCTTCATTTGTTTGGAGAAGCTTGTGTGCTAAGAAGTTCTCAAAAGAGGATTTTATTGGAGAATTAGATTAGGAGGCTTTGTTAGGATATGGCTTTATCCTTAGTTGCCTTTCACAACCACAGGCTTGCTTGTTAATCCACGAGGTGATCATTAACTGTAACATATGGTTAAAGATATCATTGATGAGAATACAAGTGACTAGAATAGGGCTCTATTTTACTCTCTATTTGAACAACAAGAGGCTAAACAAATCCTAAAAATGCATTTTTCTATTTCTTATGTGCCTGATGAGTTGGTGTGGAAACATTCCACTAATAAATGTTATTTGGTTCAAATGGGCTTCACCATGTTATGTAATGATTTGTATGTAGTGATCGATGATGATGTAGACACCAGAATCTAGAAATGCATTTTAGGAATGAAATTATCAGAGAAGATAAAGCTTTTCATATGGATGTGTAAACGTGAAATTTTTCCAGTGACAACTTTGCCAGATGGAAAGGGATGTCATATTGCTCTAACCTGTGCTAGATATGGAGGCCAAAGGGAGACAATTACACATGCTGTTAAAGACTGCATCAAAGTGTAAGAGGTATGAGAGAATTTCAGCACGGAGTTCCTGCAACAGGATTTTCAACACCTAAATTGGCTATCAGATGCTTTCGTTAACATTGGCAAGGGGAAGAAAACAGTTATTGGCTATTTTATTATGGTATATTTGGAATGATAGGAACCATGAACTGCTATCTGGTGGAAGGCATAACCCAAACCGATTAGCAATGTCCATACGCCATTTTGTTCAACAATTTAGAGAGGCATATCCAGTTAAAGTAGAAGGAAGGGACTCAATAGAGACCACTGCACCAAGAATCCGATGGAGACCACCACCACATGGTGTCTACAAGATCAACTATGATGCTACCATGACAAGGAAGGATGTTAAAGAGGTATTGGCCTTTTGGCTAGGAACTATTAATGGGCTCTTGCTTGGCGTTGTTGTATACATTACTCCATGGAAGACAGAGCTTTTAATGGTGGAAGCTCTAACTGCAAGAGAAGCAATTAAATTTGCTTTGGAACTAGGATTATCACAGGTTGAGGTCGAAGGAGATTCTTTGCATATTCACCATAAGCTTTGTAGTGAGGTTATGGATCTATCGATGTTGGGAGTGATATTGCAAGATATACGAATAATAGTAAAGAGTTTCAGGACTTGCAAATTCTTCTTACTTATATATTAAGAAATGAATGAGCTAATTTATTAGTAAAATTTGCTCTAAGTTCCGATCACTCTATATATTAGGTAGAGGAATGTTCATCAATACTAAATTATGTCTTAGAGTAAGATGTAAATTTCGTGCATGAATAAATAAAGTTAAAAAAATTTTAAAAATCAAAAATGTAGATCCTTAAAAATAAATATCAATTAATTTTTTAAAATTATTTTAAAGGATTTACTCAGCTTTTAATTTTGTTCATTAATAAAATAATATTTTAAAATAAATTGATTTGTAACTACTATACACTATTAATACACAAAATATAAACTCATACCTAAATTAGATACACGTAAACCATTTGAATAGATTAAAAGCCAGCACTTGTATCGGGTAACCATTAGATTAGGGGGTAAAACGGGCTGGCTGGTGCTTGTACCGGCTTAAACTGGCTAAGCCTGTTCTAGGCATGTTTTTAAACGGGCCAAAATTTATAAGCCTAATGCATTTTTGATGCAGACCGGGCTGGCCTGTAGACCATGTGATTATTTTTTGTAAAAAATATATATAATACAATGCATGCAATAAAAATTCAAAAACAATAATTAAATTTACTTATAAATACAATCTAAATACAATTACAATGCACTTACAATGTGTTGTGCATGATAAAAGAATAATAAAAGTGTCACGACCCGTTTTCGCGACTTACACACTTCTATTGGTTGGTCTGTGAGTCAATGTTAGCCACTCGATTTCCTTCTTTTTAACATTCACTTCATGCCATAATCAAATAGGCTGATAATTTTTTTTAACTATAATTACGTATATCAGAGTTTATAATAATTTACATCCCCCATGTTTATAAAATACATTACTGTGCATATACATGTTCAGATACAAATTCACTAGAGTGTATACCTTATACCGATGGTAATTGTGCCAACAAATGCAGGAGGATGGCAGCGGATACACTACTGAAAATACTCTGTAGAGGAGGAGAAAAAAGGGGGTGAGCTAACGCGCTCAATAAGGAAAATATGAAAGCAAGTAGATGACCATACTATCTACATGCTGATAGTGTATACTTTAACACTTATAAAAATAGTGCACACACTGAAAACAATGCAATAATTGCAATAATCATGTTTTTATTCACTGTAGAACACTTTCACTCATTTCTTTAAAACATTTCATTCGAACACTTTCAGTTCGATAAATCATTCATTAAAACAAGTGTTCACTTTCATTGAACACGTTTCACATTCATTATGCTTGCTTTAACTCATTGTAAAACAAATGCATTTACTGAAAATGACAGCAATCTATGCGAAAACATTAATTCGCTAGAAAGCTTACTCAATTGACTTAGTTCACATAGCACACATTCATTTCAAATCACATAACACCCACTTAGAAAACACTTTGCACTCAACAAATCAATCATAGATGAGATTAGGCTAGGATGTAATATCAATAATAAGGGACATATGGCCATAGTCACTGGATTCCAGGCAATCACGGATCAGGTGTGCGAGAATCTCATGCTTAGGGAGGCGGATCAACCATCCCGTCAGCTCACTAAGATCACTAAGATATCACGGTATATCGTACTCCGTGGTTTACCTCATGGTATAGTGTACTCTGAGGATCCTTGTATATTGTGATATATAGCTAAGGAAACCGAGTAATCTCGAGGTTTACCTTCTCAGTATCACTATCATCCATTACCATGTCTCAAAATCACGTGCAAGAGGTCAATGCAAGAACACATAGCATCACACGACGGCTGCAGCACGGTTTTGTACTCATACTATATCAAATCCATAAAACCACGTACGAGCAGGTCAGTGCAAGAACACCCAACATCACACGACAGCTTCAGCACGATTTTATTTGAAATCATCATAAGTTTAGGAATTCACATGCGAGCCGGTCAGAGTAAGACACTTAGTAATACCTGATAACTCCGGCATGAATTTAAAACCCAGTGCGAGCTCTTTAGTATCTCACTCAGCTTACACATAGCTCTAACATCGCTTTCATTCTCAAATTCAGTTTAAAACTAAGTGCGAGCAAATCAGATAACCAATAGTACCACATTGGCTCTAGCACCTTTTTACACAGAAAATCGATAGATGGCTCACTTCTGGTGAAAACTGTACTCAAAATCGATTTCAGCATGGAAAATGGTGCAAAACAGAACAAGAGGGATAATTTTTCGATGGTCACCCAACATGAAATTTCTCCCACTCCAGCACGTTTAACTTTGAAAAACGTGCAATTTAATGCAGACAGTAAAATCTTGAGCTAGTCTATCATTCTACACTTGCAAAACAACTTTCATGATAAAGACACTGAAAACATGCACTTTATGCATTTATGCTTTTTTTATAATTTTACAGTATAATTTCATCTGTAAACCTAATTTGGTTTTCCTGTAGATATTTCAATATCTATATACTCTACAGTATTTATTTGCATACAAAAGGTAAGAAATATACATATAGCTATCTCTAATAGCTTGCATAAATCCCTTACCTGGATTCCAGTCGATTGCAATCCTTTCACTTTCTACTTTCTGTTGCTCGACTGATTGGGCTCCAATTATATCTCCTGGAGCAAAGATTCCATGTTGGCATGTAAATCGAGGCTCGATCGAACCTATGTTCGTCGCCTATTGTCGCGCGGCTTTGTTCTTAGCCCGAGGCATCATCTAATTTTTTTCTCCCCAGTTTCCCTTTTTTTCTCTTTTTTTTTCTTTTTTTTCTCTCTCCTTTGCATGAACCGGTTCAAATCGGTTCAGTTTGGTTCGGCACAAACCTCATCGTTCGGAGCTGCGCCAACCGGTTCTTCACCGCCTTCCACTTCCAACAGATTCGTGACGACTCACGGTGCATAGATCGGGTGGTTGCCAAGCCTCAGCTGGGCGAAAAGTGGTCGATTGCTCCGTCTGCCATCTCTCTCCCCCAAGCTGCCATAGGCAACCGAAATCAGAGGGATCGACGATCCCTCCCCTATGTATCGCGCGACTCTGTTCGCGCGATACCATTTCCATTTTTTTTACAATTAAATATTATAATATAATATAATACAATTAATATTATTATAATAATAATATAATTTACAAAATATCACACATTATTGTATATTATTATTAAAATAATATTATTACAATGTATTATATATACATTGATATCCGCACACCTATATACATATATATTATTTAATTTATTTTTCAAATATATATGTTTGTCATATTTTATTTTTATTTATCCGGGAATATATTTATTCCTTGTTATTATTTTTCGAAAATGATTTTTCATATTTTCGAGATAAATTTAGATGTAGAAAATTCGGGATCTTACAAAAAGTGCGTCACGTGGCGCATGAAGAATGCACCACGTGGCACAAGAAGAAAACATATGAAAAATGATACAAGCCATGAGTAAGATAAAAGGGCAAAAAGATAATTAATGACAGAGTAAATCTCTATAAATATGGGTCAGGTACGATTCGTTAACCTAATTCTGAATTTCTTTACTGAAACTCTGTCAAATTCTCTGGCTGACTTAAGTATCGGAGTGCCAACGCAGGGAACAACCCCTACGTCCCTCTGATCATTCTTTTTCTTACAGAATCTTTGGTGGCATGTGGCACAAAAATCAAGGCGAAGATGTTAGCAATTCATCATTGTTGTGCATTGGCAACAACAATTGGCGCCGTCTGTGGGAACCGAAAGAAAAGCTATGGTACAGACACGTTCATGATGGACGAGAACCGATGGATAATACGAAAAACTCAAAATTCGAAGCTAAAACGACATTTTTTCCAAACAAATTCTGGACAAACCGCCTTTGGCTGTTTGCCATCATGTAGATCTCGAAAATTTACGCGAATTAAAAAGAATCACCTCAATTGGACTACCGAGCACAAAGTTATGGCATTTCGAAGTTTTGAAACATAGGGAGGGCGAGATGCGCGAAGGTGAAAGCATGCCGCGAGTGCTACGAGTGTGTAAGTGTTGCAGCGAATGCTGAGAGAGCTAAGCTTTGTCGCCAATGCCGCGAGTGACGCGAGAAGTGTAAGTGTTACCGTGACTTCCGCGATACCTAGCTTCGTCGTGAGTGTCGCGAGTGCTTGAAGTGTTGCCGCTAGTGTCGCGAAACTTAGCTTTGTTGCGAGTGTCGTGAGAGCTCAGCTTTGCCACCAGTGCCGCGAGTGACGCGAGAAGTGTAAGTGTTGCCGTGAGTGCTGCGAGACCTAGCTTCGCCGCGAGTGCCGCGAGCTATAGGTATGCCGCGAGTCACGAGGGCCTAGTAATGCCGTGAGTGCCGTGAAGGCCTCGCAATGCCACGAGGGTGAAAGTTTGCAGCAAATGCTATGAGGTGCACGAGGGTGAAAGCCTGCTGGGAGAGAAAAAGGACATCGCGAGCGTGTAATGTTAATGCCGTGAAAGTGAAGTTGCCGGGAAGTGCACGAGACTTTGACCAAGGCGCGGGAGGAGCGCGAGACCTTGGCGGCAGAGGCGCACGAGACCCAGGCGCGGGAGGTGCGCGAGACCTTGACAGTACAGGCGCGTGAGACCCTGCCGCACAAGACCCAGGCGACGTAGGTGCGGAAGACCTTGGGGCCCGAGGTGTGTGATACCCTCTCGGCACAGCCGCAAGAGACCTGTTACATGAGGTTGCAGTAAACCTAAGACGGCAGGCCATGGAAGACCCCATGCACGAAACTGCAGTAAACCAGAGACATCAAAGTGCTAGAGAATTGAGGCATCATGGAATAAGAAACTCAGCACGAGAGATTGCTGGAGGCTCGAGGCACCAAGATGTTGAAAATTATGGAAGTCCAGCAGAAGCAGAATTAGAATACTCAGATGAGGAAGGTGTCGGCATGACGGGATCTCGTACGGAGAGGAGAGGATAAAAAATGAATCCAACTTGGAACCCTATATCCTCACAACGAATTTTCAATTTTGGATTCCTCCACACCGGACTCATGACCTACTAGGGAAAGGTAGAGAAGCTGTTGATTATGGTCGAGCTGATCCGACAACTGCCACTGATATGAAGAAGATGGTAGAACACATTTTAGAGGAGAAAAAATTAGTCCTAGAGAGCCAGAGAAGGAGAACCCCGTTTAATGCAGCAATCATAGAGAAACTGCTGCCTCCAAATTTCAAAATGCCACAAATGATGGCATACACTGGGAAAACTGACCCCCATGACCATATTAATGATTATGAGTCACTAATGTTGCTGCATGGATGGGAGGATGAAATTATGTGTCGGACATTTTTCTCGACTTTAGTCGGACATGCTATGAAATGGTTCAATGGCTTGCCCGAAGGGCCTGTCTCATCCTTTAAATAAATTAAGAAGTGAATTCCTGAAGGCCTCTGTGATAAAAAGCCAAAAAAGGAAGGAGCCCACCTATCCACTTACCTTAAGGCAGGGGAGCAAGGAATCACTTAAGAGCTATGTAGATCGGCTCCGTAATCCTACTCTTGAAATGCATGATCTACAAGCTGGAGTAGCTGTAACAGCTATGCTACAAGGGACAAGGTCTGAAAAGTTGTAAGAGTCGCTATCTTTAGATCAACTAACGACGATCTTGGACTTGTTCTCTAGAGCAGATAAGTATATCACTCAAGAAGAAGTTATACCGATGCTGAACTATATATAAGGAAGTTCAAAAAAAAAAAAAACTCTTACCATCGTTGGGCTACCTAAACCATCACCAATGCCTTAAAAGAAGATGGAAAGTTCACAAGGTAAGAGGATAACAAAAACGCGAAATACCAACTACTTGCAACTACACTGGTAGTGAGACTTTATTTCATTTAATGTTATTTCTTGTTATTCAACTATGGGTTGAAATTTAATTTGTTGAACTATGATTTATGCCATATTGATATTTTATTAGCTGTTGAGGTTCTCACATAATTGATAGATGACTGATCGCACCAGCAACACAAGCGCAAGGGCTTGAAGCGAAAAATGCGCGAGGTAAGCTACGAAGACAAAGTGTAAGGGCTTGAAGCGAAAAATGTGCGAGCTAAGCCACGAAAACAAAGTGCAAGAGCTTGAAACCAAAAGTACACAATTTAAGCTAAGCACCCCAACAAGAGCTTGAAGCAAAAAAATACGTGATATAAGCCATGAAAAAAAAGTGCAAGAGCTTGAAGCGAAAAGTGCACGATGTAAGCTAAGCACCCAAACAAGGGTTTGAAGCGAAAAGTGCGCGATGTAAGCCATGAAGAAAAAGTGCAAGAGCTTGAAGCGAAAAGTGCATGATGTAAGCTAAGCACCCCAACAAGGGCTTGAAGCGAAAAGTGCGCGATGTAAGCTAAGCACCCAAAAAAAGGCTTGAAGAGAAAAATGCGCGATGTAAGCTATGAAGAAAAACTGCAATAGCTTGAAGCCAAAAGTGCGTAATTTAAGCTAAGCACCCCAACAAGAGCTTGAAGCGAAAAGTGCGCGATGTAAGCCATAAAGAAAAAGTGCAAAAGGCTTGAAGCGAAAAGTGTGCGAGGTAAGCTAAATACCCAAAACAAAAGGCTTGAAGCGAAAAGTGCGCGAGGTAAGCTAAGCACTCAAACAATGGCTTGAAGCGAAAAGTGTGAGAGGTAAGCCACGAAGAAATGTGTAAGGGCTTGAAGCGAAAAATGTGCGAGGTAAGCCACGAACCCAAGAAAAGGGCTTGAAGCTAAAAATGCGCGAGGTAAGCCACGAAGAAATGTACAAGGGTTTGAAGTGAAAAATGAGCGAGGTAAGCCACGCACCAAAGAAAAAGGCTTGAAGCGAAAAATGCACGAGGTAAGCCACGCACCCAAACAATAGCTTGAGAATTAAACGGCCAGAGAATTTGACTTCAGAATCTAATGTAAGGACTTGACCTGAGACTACAATAAGAACATATGTATTATTCCGTAAGGTTATACCTAGCGAAAGAGTGAGAAGCAAACGTTGTGCATGATAAAAAAATAATAAAAGTGTGTCACGTGGCGCACGAAGAAAACATATGAGAAATGATACAAGCCTTGAGTAAGATAAAAAGGGCAAAAAGGTAATTAATGACAGAGTAAATCCCTATAAATAGGGGTCAGTTACGATTCGTTAACTTAATTATGAATTTTCATACTAAAACTCTGTCCAATTCTCTAGTTGACTTAACCATCGGAGTGCCAACGCAGGAAATAATCCCTGTGTCCCTCTGATCATTTTTTTTCTTGCAGAATCTTTGGTAGTACGTGACACAAAAATTAAGGCGAAGACGTCAGCTAGTCATCATTGTTGTGCATTGGCAACAACACAATGTTTTAAAAATAAATAATTACAAATTTGAAAAAACATAAATATTAATTAAATATTTAAACTTCTCTAACTTCTCTTTTTTAATATTATATATATAGTCATGCTTTTAAACTCAAAATAAAATTATATGAACTCATTTTTTTTTGTTATAATATGATTATATGTATAGTTTTCATAGGAAATTAAAATGTATTAACAATATATTTAAAAAATCTAATTTCATATATATAAATAAAAAACGAATCTAAACGGGTCAAACCCTACGAGTCGACCCTTGCCCGTATGAATTGGTGCGCGCAAATTTTCGACCCATGTAAATCAACCTATTTAGGCCTGCTTTTAAACGGGCTCAAAAATATGAATTTGATCCTTAAAAAAATCTATAGGTTTAACGAATGGACTCATGAGTGGGCCTAAAAAATAATCTAACCCTTAAAAATCTTCAAATTTAACGAATCAATCTACGAATTTTAACCCATTTTATACCTTTGCATTAGATAAGGGCTTCTATTTTTTTACAACATAAAGAAAGATCGATAAATAGTCAAATAAAAAAATGATAAAAATTTGACGTAAAAGCTACAATGGAAATAAGAAAATATAAATTCAATTACCGAGATTGCCCTTCCGCCTACTTTCCTCCCTCGTCCCACCCACACCCGTTTGGCGTTGGGTCAAGTGAAAGGTGCCGTTCTTTACTCCATCCAATTCATCGTTCCTCACGTAATCGTAAAGGTAATTTTCTTTTCTATATATATTCTTTTTCAGAGCCTTCCTCACCAACCCCGCCTCCTTTCAATCTTTGATCCTTTGATCCTTTGGCCCTTTGATCTTTCTCTATGGCAACCATTTCCAAGCTCTGTAACCACAGCCCACCTGCTTCTCTCTCGTCATCTTTCAAACCCAGATCTTCTTCATCGCTTAAATGCTTCGTTGGGTTCCGTGGCTCGATTAGTTTTAGCTCTAAACTGATTTCATCTTCTACCTTGTCCTTCACGAACAACCACCGTTTCAAGGGCTCATTGGTGTAAGTTTTCGCTTCACTTTCTCCAATTGATATTTCGGGTCTTTTTGCTTTTCTTTTTTGGTCTTTTTTTCCCTTTTGTTGGCTGATGTAAACAGTGTTTTTTTAATAATTTTTTTGCTTTTATGTTGATTAGTCTTAAAGTCTTAATCCTTTTTCTTTCTTTTCATTTTTTGGAAGTTTCTGTTGAAACATGCATATATTTTGATTTCATTTTTTGAATTGATGTCGAAATGGCTTTGCTTTGATTCATTTATTGTTTTTTTTTTTTTGAAAGGGGCCTTTTTTTGGGTTGCTCTCTAACAAACTTTTCTTAAGATCTATTATTTTGAATTTGAAAGTATTGTTTTCAAGTACGTTGGTTAGGCTTTTGAGCAGAGATGGATATTTTAAGAAGCAACTACGGTATACTATTCTCAGCCTTTCTTATTGTATTTGTAATACAGAGAATGAGATCTTACAAGAAGGAGTGGTGGCTTTTTATTCATTTTAGTCGCTTGTATTTGTTTGCTACTTTTCCCTTTCATTTTGGGGTTCTGTGATTCCAATTATGTTTTCTTATTGCAGTGTTAGATGTTCTCTTGATGATGGAAACAGTAGTTCAGCAAAGAAGACTACTTTACACGATCTCTACGAAAAAGAAGGGCAGAGTCCGTGGTATGACAACCTTTGTAGGCCTGTGACTGATTTGCTGCCTCTGATTTCAAATGGGGTTAGAGGTGTAACTAGCAACCCAGCGGTAAATTCCTGTTATGGTTTTGTTTTTCTCTGTTGTTTTAGTTTGAGGTATTTGTCTATTTTGATCCCGTTACAATTTTGAAATATTTGTTTGCAGATTTTCCAGAAAGCTATATCGTCATCAAATGCTTACAATGATCAATTCAGGTATACTCGGCTACCCTGAGTAGCATAAGATTGCAGTGAGGCTTGACTTTTCTTGTCATAATATACCTTAAGCACATTGCTGCAGCACAAAAAAAATAAAATAAAAAAATAAAAAATTGAAATTAGAAACTGGAGAAACACCCGGCTTGCTCTTCTAATTTGAGTTGTCCAGTTATGATGATATCTTGGTGTTTCACAATTGAATTTCTGATCCTTTTAATACTCATAAAGATCTTTAAAATACTGGAATTTGCAGGGAACTTGTACAGTCTGGAAAAGATATTGAAAGTGCATATTGGGAGTTAGTGGTGTTGGACATTCAAGATGCCTGCAGACTCTTTGAGCCAATCTATGATCAAACAGACGGTGGTGATGGTTATGTTTCTGTTGAGGTTTCTCCCAGACTTGCCAATGATACTGAAGGGACCATTGAGGCAGCCAAATACCTTCATAAAGTGGTTGATCGTCCCAATGTTTACATTAAGATCCCTGCAACAGCACCATGCATTCCTTCAATCAAGGAAGTTATTGCAAAGGGCATTAGCGTGAATGTCACTGTATGTTATTTCTAATTTCCTGGCTTAAGAGTGTAAGATATATAGTCATGCACTACACGCAGCTGTTTCAAAAATTTCTTATGGGCATCTACAGTTATACCAAACCTCACAATTAATGCATTGGATCGGTCATTGGCTATTAAGTCTAGAACCATTTCACCTAATTGACAAAGCTTTCAAATCACGAGAATTCTGGCACTTTGACTGTTTGGGACATTGTAGTTCCAGACTTATTTTACTGAAGTTTTAGAAAATTGTTGACATATCTTTTGTGGGAATCTGGACTATATTTCTTTCTTTTATGATCTAAACTTCATTTGTTTTCTTATGTGTACGCACAGCTCATATTTTCACTTCCTAGATATGAAGCTGTCATTGATGCTTACTTGGATGGCCTTGAGGCATCTGGGCTGAGTGATCTCTCTAGGGTTACAAGTGTAGCTTCCTTCTTTGTCAGTCGTGTAGACACCCTGATTGACAAAATGCTCGAAAAGATTGGAACCCCAGAAGCCCTTGATCTCAGAGGAAAGGCAAGTAAACCGCAATATACCCATTCTAACACTTCCAATATTAATTGAATTGCTTGTCAAGATTTGCTGACATCATGGCATGCTTACTATTTTTCAGGCTGCGGTAGCTCAAGCTGCTCTGGCGTACCAGCTCTACCAGAAGAAATTCTCTGGTCCAAGATGGGAGGCTTTGATGAAGAAGGGTGCCAAGAAACAGAGGTTGCTGTGGGCCTCAACTAGTGTAAAAAACCCTGCCTACCCTGACACTCTATATGTTGCTCCCCTTATTGGACCTGACACGGTGAGCTATCTTCTTGTTGAACAAAATTTTGAATAAAGACATGGTTTTCAACTTGAGTTGATGAATAATCCTGTAACAATTTTGTGCTGTTGCAGGTGTCAACCATGCCTGACCAAGCTCTCCAAGCCTTCATAGATCACGGCACAGTTTCAAGGACAATTGATGCTAACGTGTCTGAAGCTGAAGGCATCTATAGTGCACTTGAGAAGTTGGGGATTGACTGGGGCTATGTCGGCTCACAGCTTGAAGATGAGGGAGTCGACTCCTTCAAGAAGAGTTTTGACAGCCTTCTCGACACCCTGCAAGAGAAGGCAAACTCTCTTAAGTTGGTTAGCTTGTAAAGCCTATATGATATGCTTATTTTGCTGTCACAGCAACTCAATAAAATAAGCGGGTCTTGGTTCCTGCTGTAAAGTTTGTTCGTGAGGGTTTTGTAAGACGTTCAATATTCTGTATGATAGAGGGGCTAGTGTTTGTTTAATGAAAATTTCGTTTTGTGCTTGTATCAATTCCTTATGCTGATCATGAAGAAGTTGCAATATATAGTTGTTTTTCCGTGGTTGGAACAGATTGCAAAATTTCCCAGATTCAACTGTCATTTACCAAAATGAAAATAAAAACCAAAATTTTTGTATCTTCGTCTTGTTACGGACGCTACTTTTAGAGTAAATAACATCCACGGTTCTTATAATTTGAGTTTTATATCAATGATCCATAAGTTTTAAAACGAAACAAATTAATCTTTAATGTTATATTATTATAACAAATATGTGTTTCTATCACTTAAACCATTAATTGATCTGTTAAATGTCAATTAAGCTACACTTGACTTGCACGTGGAAGACACGTGGAGAATACATGTGCCTCACTTACACTTTTCATTTATTTTTCATTTTCTTTTTCTCTCAATCTCGTTCTCTTTCTCCTTTCTTCTTTACCTCTCTTTTTTCTGTCGTTTATTTTTTTCATATTCTCCCTTAACATGACTGGTAAGCTTAAAAATCTCAGATTTCGACAACCGACCGATGCAATGGCTGTCTTTCTCAAGCAGTAATTTAACTCCTTGATACATAATTTTTTTTCTTTTTTCTCCTGTTTTCTACCATCTTGCTAATTTCTTCTAAAAATACTTAGAACCTCTTATATCTAAGTTTAAGTTGCTGGTTCAAACCCAAAAATCTCTTATGCCGCCTCTCATTTTGCTTCTCTCACTATGTCCTTCCCCTTCTTCGACTATACCTTATTCTCAAATTTCAAGTCTAAAAACCCACTGAAAAGCTTAGAAAGGACAAAAAAAAAAAATTGTTTTTCGTTTTTTGATTCTTGTTTTTGCATTCTTCTGATGTTAATAGTTTGAAGGTTGCCATAATGCTGGTCATCAATTTTGGGAATTTGACATGGGGAGGAAATGGGAAGATGCCAATAATTCAACTCATAATTAAATGCTTAGCTAACTTTGGAATTTCCTCTTATTTTAACTTGGCATTTATTTATTTTTTTAACATCTTTCATTGCTACACTTGATTTTTCATATGGTAGATTTAAAGGTTAGAGGTTTGATTGGGTTTTGGATGAGTCATTATGGAACTCAAATCATCAAATCGTTTGAGATTGATTCAGGTTTCAGTATGCAGGCGGCTTGACAACATTTTACTTTGCAAGTTTATATACCAGTCATGTTTTTAAGTTATCTATGAGAGAGGTCATATTGGTTCTTGTTTCGGGTAAGATGATTTCAGGTTTTGGTTAAGTCAAGTTTTTGGTTGTGACTTGCGTTGTAGTTCCGAACTACGTCAGCTTGTTGATCATTCTGATATTGTTAGTTGAGATTTTTTTTTTTTTCAAGAATTTTACTTTTTTTTTTTAATGATTTTGAAATATTATAATTTAGAAAATTTGTTTAAATTTTTAATAGTTCCAAATCATAATATTATTTCATGTCAGCATTTGGCAAGAGTTGACTGGGCACACGTTTAGGTCACGTGTAGCTCAGCTGGTATTTAACAACTGAATTAATGGATTGAGTAATAGAATGATATATTTGTTACAATAATGTAACGTTAGGGATCAATTTGTTACGTTTTAAAATTTATGGATTATTTTGTTATAAAGCTTAAATTAGAAGGATCATAGGTGCTATTTACTCTAACTTTTATCATATTCATATATAATTTTTATCAAATTTTAATTTATGTTACATTTATGTATTTTATCTATATCATTTTCGTGTCACATAACTATTGTATCATGTGTCTAGCATTGCCTCATCTGATTCTATGTCAATTATCAAATGGAATTACGGACAAAAAATTAGAAAAAAACTGAAAACATGGGTACAATAAAAACAGTTAAGGCAGGGGAAGAGGCGTTGAAGTGTTTATTTTTTAATCGATGGTAGTTTCATGCATGGTAACTTTAGACTGATAGATATTTTAATGATAACAAAAACTTAAGTGATTTTAAATGAGATTTTATAATGTAAATTGCTTTGATAATAAAGTATTTCTAAAAAAAAAAAAAGTGACTTTTGACGGTTATCTTATGTGCTTAATTTGAAATACAAATTCGGTTTATCTTTAATAGAAAGCATTTTATTTGAACGCCATACAACAAGCTTTTTTGAGAGAGAAAAATATTTGGAACAATTATTAAGTCTAAAAAAATACATGTCTTTAAACATTTGAAAGTTATTATAGTATTTTTGGAAACTTAGAAAAGTGTTTTAAAGTTAAAATGAATTGTTTTTGAGCCAAAAATTGGTTTTTAAGTAGGAGGTTTCGATACCATAGGTAAGGTATCAATCCATAAGTCTGTCACGCCCCAGAAGCACAGATGTTTTTGGGCTAACTTCTCTTTTATACTTATTTTCATTACTTAAGTTGCATTTCTGTTAGTGTGAGCTCTTACTTTCTTTTCTTTCTTAATCGTTATTATTCTCGACAGTTAAATTCAAAACTTATAATTTTCGAAAAAATGTTGGCAGCATAACACTTTACATTTCCCTAATCACCTGCAAAATTTCACATCACAATTTATAATCCCAAGGTAGTTGATTTTAGATATCTTTCTTACACATCATTCTCATAGTCGATATTTGTTTAATACCCATGACATTAGATTTCCAAAAGTAATACATCCATTTCATTTACTTTTGCTTGAGATAATGCTTATTTAAATACAACCTCAACATATCCATAACAAAAGGCTTTTCATACATGATAACCTAGATTACATCCCAAAAATATCATTTAGATACAAATATCTGTGTTATACAAGAGTCTGGAAATGAGATGAGATTATACTTTACACTTGTGCAAAAGGTAGCCAAGGGAGAGTCGTATTCACCAGTCTACTTCGTGTACACAGCAGGTAAAGGGGATCACTGTAAATAATTTGAAAAAGTAGAGAAGGGGGTGAAGTTCGGAAAAACTCAGTAAGAAATGCATTTAAAGCAGTCATAGTATCGAAAATATGCAGAAAAAAGTAGACATGCTTTAAAGATGCATTTCGCTTAAATCTAAATCATATATATATATATATATATATATATATATACATATATATATATATATCTCGTTTCGTATAAAATCTTTAAAAACATTCTTATGTTAGAACATACATCGAAATCATACTTAGCATCGAAACATATCATCATACTTTCAAAAATCATAGCATTCAAATCACAGAAACTAGGTGTAACAACCCTTGACCTTGAAAATTCGGAGGAAAATTTTTTTTTGAAGTTTTAAATTCTTACTTATTCCTTCATTCACTTAGACTGCATTCCTGTTCAGTGCGTTTCTTTTATCTTACTTATTCACCGATAATTATACTTAAATTAAATTTTACATCTAAATGATCGATAGAAATTTCGACAGCATAACGGCTTATATATAAGCCTACCCACCTGCAATCAAACGCTTTAACAATCCTAGATATCCACAACAATCAAACATGCTTCCCAATTTGCATCATCAAGCCAACATATATCTGTTCCAACTAAGATTAGTACTCCAAGATTAATTCTCAAAAGAGATATTTTTTACGTTTGTTTTATCTTTACGTTTGTTTTCTTACAAATTACATCCCAACAAAATATTTCCACTATATGTCTGTGCTTACAAAATGTGTCTCGTAAAGGAATGCAATTGTATACCTCTGCGTGTACAAAAAGTAGCCTACGGTAGCTTTTTCCACTAGCCTACGTCGTGTACGCGGCAAGTAGCGTCGATAGATCACTGCAATTAATCTGAAAGGTAGATGGGTGAGCTTTTGGAAAAAAAACCCAGTAAGAAATGCATTTAAAATGATCATAGTGTTTAAAACATACAGAGTACATAGTAATACCAAAAGGTGACATTTCTTTACAAATATTACATCACTTTCAAAATGCATATCACGAAAAACACATTTAACAGAAACATGGTTTCGAAATAAGAAAAACTTAGCAGACCGATCAGAATCTTTCATGATATACAAAACTTACAAAAAACATAGCTGAGCATGAAGCATGTATCGAAAGATCAAATATCCTAAACAAAAATCATATAGAATGGAAATCAGAACCTTTCAAATCATACAGAACTTCAAAAGCATTGCTGAGTATAAAACATATCTCGAAACATCAACATCTTAAAATAGAGATCATGTCAGATGGAAATTAAAACCTTTCAGATCATACAGAACTTTAAAAGCATTGCGAGTAAATTACATATCAAAGAATCAAATCTTAAAACAGAGTTCGTTTCGAATGGAGACTAGGCTAGCCCATGTAATCATCATGCGAAAATAACATATTCATCCTCTGTAGAGGGAAAATCATAAACATGGCCATGGCAAGGCTGTAGACGTGATCAGGGTTGTACAGCAAAACATACGCACCTGGGCCCTTTGGCTACCTCACCCCACTCAAGAGGTCTTTCTGGCTAGCTGGGCCTTTTGGCTACCTCACCCCACTTAAGAGGTCTTTCTGGCTAGCCTTATATCAGGTGGCAATCATACACACCTGGGCCTTTTGGCTACCTCACCCCACTCAAGAGGTCTTTCTGGCTAACCTCATCCCAGTAGCAAACATATATGTTACGAAGGTGAGCGTGACAATTATGCATTGATCGTGTGACACTTTGCATCTGTAGGACCCAAGAGGTGGCCCCCATAGTCACACAGACTTGTGTGGCACTTTGCTCCCACAAAACCCCACAATCGCATATCATTAAACATTGCCTTTCTCTTAAAACAGAGTTTTCAAAATTTTTCTTGGGCTTTATAAGCCTTGTGAGGGCCTGGGCCTTTTGACTACCTCACCCCACTTAAGAGGTCTTTCTGGCTAGTCTCATCCCAAGTGGGCCTCACTCACATAATTAAAACTCATAAACCGAATTTCAAATCAACTTGCTTTTGCGGTTGAAAGCTCTTTCATAAAACAGAGAAACTGTTCTCATATAACAGATTCCATTTCTCGTAAAATATGTAACAAGTTCATGCATAAGTCAAAATCATATCATTTCATTCAAGAAACAAAATCAGAAAACATGCTCACAGATTTGAAGACATGCTCAAAACTCATGTATTCAAATTCATAAATCTTTCTTTTAGTTTTAGAAACATGACAAGATAAAGTTGGGGCTCAATAAAAGTTGGGCTTGGTTTTGTTTAAATGTTAACTTCGACTAAAGAACGAACGCTTGGTATAAATTATGATCATTTACTAAAATATTACGTAATTCAAATATTTCCATAAATCTAAGTTTGAGGGAAAGGTGGATACTATTACCATTTTAAATTACACCCCTTATCTCGATTTATCGTGAGTTCAAGGTTCGAGTAGTGACGCCTCCAAGTGTCTCCCTTTTATCCTTCTACGATTTTCCTACATCGAATTTGATATTCTTAGTATCCTTATTTAAATTGAATAGCTTACAATGCTTCAAAAATGGGGTGACCTTAGATTTTTACCTAGGAGTCATTGTGCAAAAATGGGGAAATATCAACTGGGTATTTTATCAGTATATTTTTTTCTGGAATACTGCCACTGTAGTTGTATTGTGGCGTTGGAGGGAGCAGGGGATGGCCGGAAGGGTAACTAGATGGTTGTCGGGGGTCGCTGGTTCACGGTTCTATCATCGGTAGTCGGTGTTAGCGAAAACAGAGGGGTTTATCGGCTTGAGCTCTTGGTTCGGCGAGGGGAGAGGGAAGTTGGTCCGTGTCCAGGTGAGGGGAGTTGTCGGTCTAGGAGAACCTCCAGCGCTGGTGTGGCCGCCAGTGACGAAACGGTAGACAGCAAGAAAACGGGGAGAGGGAGAGGGTTCGGGCTTCGGGCGAGAGAGGAAGGAAGGGAGAAGGGAAGGGAGGTTGCCAGTCGTCGCTGGTTCGGTCGGTCGGTTCGTCGGTCGGCGAAAGAAAGGGAGAGAGGGCGAGGATGGTGGTGAAGAAACGGAGAGGAGGGGGGTCTGCAGGTGAGTATCACGCAACAGGGAAATGCTGTCGCGCGATCCCCCCCTTTGTTTTTTTTTTTTTCAGTTTATTTATTTTATTTTATTATATATATTATATATTATATTTATGTATATATATATATATATATATATATATTTTTTTTTAATTATTTTTTCTTTTATTTTACATTTTCAATTTTGGACAAATACATGTTTATATATTTATTGTAATTATTTTTATCATTCATTTTTTAATGCATTTTAAATTTAACAAATATATATATATATATATATATATATAAATATATATATATATATATATGTATACATATTTTCTTATAACATTTTTTCATTTAATTTTATTGTTTAATTAAATACAAAAATTTTGTGGTGTTTACATTCTCCCCACCATTAAAGAATTTGGTCCTCCAAATTCCTCTTGGTCCTTCAGAATAGATGAGCGTACTTCTCCTTCATGCGGCTCTCTAGCTCCCATGTAGCTTCTTCAACCGAATGGTGTTGCCAAAGAACCTTTACCAGAGGAATAGTCTTCGATCGAAGTACATTTTCCTTTCTGTCCAAAATTCGGATAGGTCGCTCAATGTAGCTCATGTCCTCTTGAGTTCTCAAAGGCTCATACTCAATGATGTGTGAGGGATCCGAATTATACTTCCTTAACATCGAGACGTGGAAGACATTATGTACCCCAGAAAGCTGCGGTGGTAAGGCAAGTCTGTAGGCTACGTCTCCCACTCTCTCGAGAATCTCAAAATGACCAATGAAGCGAGGACTTAGTTTCCCCTTCTTTCCAAAGCGCATAATACCCTTGCTCGGGGATACTTTCAAAAACACGGAGTCCCCAATCTGAAACTCAAGTGGCCGCCTATGGTTATCCGCATAGCTCTGCTACCTACTTTGTGCGGCCTTAAGTCTATCACAGATTATCCGAACACCTTCTGCTACCTGTTCCACCAAATCGAGAGCCAAGATCTTTCTGTCACCCACTTCTTTCCAAGCCACTGAAGACCTACATCTCCTACCATACAAGGCCTCAAACGGTGCCATCCCGATGCTAGCATGATAGCTGTTGTTATAAACAAACTCTGCAAGAGGCAGATAATCATCTCATGAGCCTTTAAACTCCAAAACGCATGCCCTCAGCATATCCTCTAAGGTCTGAATGGTCCTCTCGGACTGATCATCGGTCCAAGGATGATAGGTAGTGCTCAGGTTAAGCTGAGATCCCATGGCTTCTTGGAAATGAGCCCAAAATCTAGAAGTGAATCGGGAATCTCTATATGATGTAATGCTCACAAGAGCCTCATGCAACCGAGCTATCTCCTTTACATACAACTCTGCTAAAGCACTTAAGGAGTCTGTACTTTTGATGGCTAAGAAGTGGACACTCTTAGTCAATCTATCTATAATCACCCAGATTGCATTATGCCCCTTTCGGGTCGTTGGTAAGCCCATAATAAAGTCCATAGTAATGTGGTTCCATTTCCAAGTAGGCATTGGAAGAGACTTAAGTAACCTCATTGGTTTTTGGTGTTCGATCATAATCTGCTGATAAATCAAACACTTGGCCACAAACTCTGCTACATCTCTTTTCATACCGATCCACCAATACACCTTCTGTAAATCATGGTACATCTTAGTGCTTCTTGGGTGCATGGTGTACCGAGAACAATGACTCTTTTAAGATCTTTTATCATAGGGCCTCATTGTTTGGGACACATATACGACCCCTAAACCTTAACAACCCGTCCTCATCGACCACAAAGTCTGACTGCATGTTCTGTTGTGCTTGACTAACCATGTCCAATAATTTCTGATCACCCCTCTGTCCAGTTCTGATCTGATCTAGTATACTATGTTCAATTTGTAAACTAGCTATGAACCCAACCTCTGCTATTTCTACACTAACACTGAGCTTGGTAAACTGCTCTAACAGCTCCCATTCTCTAATCTTCATAGAAGAAATCATCCCCTTCATGCTTAAAGCATCTACCACTACATTTGCCTTGTTCGGGTGATACAAAATCTTGCAGTCATAGTCTTTGAGGAGCTCTATCCACCGTCTCTTTCTCATATTTAGCTCCTTCTGATCAAATATGTACTTCAAGCTCTTGTGATCAGTGAAGATCTAAAATTTTTCTCCATAGAGGTAGTGCCACCATATCTTCAAAGTAAAAATAACTGCGTCCAAGTCAGGGGTAGGGTAATTCCTTTCATGGTTCTTAAGCTGACGAGAATCATACGCAACCACTCTCTCATGCTGCATAAGCACACACCCCAAACCTTGATATGAGGCATTATTGTACACTGCATATCCTCCAAATTCGCTCGAAATAGTTAATATTGGGCGATGGTCAACCTTTGCTTAAGTTCCTGAAAACTCTGCTCACACTGATCAGTCCACTCAAATGGAACATCTTTGCGTATCAGCTTAGTCAATGGAGCGATAATCTTGGAGAAACCTTCTACAAACCTCCTGTAGTATCCAACTAGTCCCAGAAAACTCTGAATTTTTGTAATAGTTTTCGACCTCTCCCAATTGAATACTGCCTACCTTAGATGGATCAACTGACACCCCGTCTTTAGAAATAATGTGGCCCAAAAAAGCTATTTGTTCCAACCAAAACTCACACTTATCCAGTTTCCCATACAATTGCTTCTCTTTGAGAGTTTAGAGCACTATCCTTAAATGCTGCTCATGCTCCTCCTGGGTCTTTGAGTAGATCAGAATGTCATCGATGAACACTATGACAAACCGATCTAGATACTCTTGGAACACCTCATTCATCAAGTTCATAAATGCAGCTAGGGCATTAGTTAGACCAAAGGGATCACAAGGAACTCATAGTAGCCATATCTCGTCCTGAATGCCGTTTTCGGAACATCCTCCTTTCTAATCCTCAATTGGTGATAGCCCGATCTCAAGTCAATTTTTGAGAACACCGTAGCCCCTCTTAGCTGGTCAAATATATCATCTATTCTGGGTAAGGGATACTTGTTCTTGATTGTGGTCTTGTTCAGCAGCCTATAGTCTACACATAACCTGAGACTACCATCCTTCTTCTGCATAAATAGTACCGGAGCTCCCCACGGGGATACACTTGGCCTAATGAACCCCTTGTCTAACAGGTCTTGCAACTGCTTTTTAAGTTCCTTAAGTTCAACAAGGGCCATCTAGTAAGGAGACTTCGAGATTGGCTGAGTCTCTGGTGCCAAATCTATAGTGAATTTCAATCTCTCTCCAGTGGTAGTCCTGGTAGTTCATCAGGAAATACATTCGGGAACTCGCATACCACTGGTATGTCCTGAATACTTGGACGTTCCTGACTAGTATCGGAGATGAATGCAACATAACCTTCACATTAACACATACATCAGAAATTTTCATCAACAGTCAAAATCATGTACTTTATTCCTTAACTGCAAAGCATACATCAAACTTATTAGGTAAGGAGAAGGTTATAGTCTTAGTGTAGCAGTCTATACTTACGCGATTAGTGGCTAGCCAATCCATACCCAAAATAACATCAAAGCTATACATGTTCAACAAGATTAGATCTGCTAACATGATCCTATCTCCTACCTTGATTTCACAATTCCTATGCACCATATTAGTCTTTTGAGATTTATACATGGGTGTGCTAATGTGTAACACAAAATCTAGAGGTTCAAGCTTAATATGCAGATTACATGCAAAATGGGGTGATATGAAAGAGTGTGGAACCTGGATCAAATAGTATATGTGCCTCGTGATTTCAAATTAAAAGCTTATCCCCAATGGTCTCAGTAGAGGCATCAACAGTCTCTTTATCCAAGGCAAAGACTCTCTCATGTGTGATAGGCTTCTTGCCCTTCTCCGCTGCAGTTGCCCGTCTTTGTGGGTCTGTCTCTAGGGAGCTTGCCTCTCGGGCTGTCTTGGTTATTCTGGTAGTCGTGGGGTATTGCTCTGTGGGCAATCCCTACTCAAGTGTCCCTTCTGTCCACACCTAAAACATACCCTTGTGGCCATATAACAAACACCTCCTTGGGGTTTTTCGCAATCTTTACACAACTTCCTATACTGTTATGGGTCTTTGGCAATCTGGGGAGTAGGTACAGGAACTGTGGGTCTATCAACCCTAGTTCGAAACTCATCTGTCCTTTGCCTCTTGGCCTGACCCCTTTGATAATCCTGTCTCACAAACTCCATCCTCCTACCCTTATCCTTGCTCTTTCCCTTAGAGCCATACTCTGTCTATGTAACATTTAGACCCCTCTCAATCATCTGTGCTCTGCCCAGGGCATCCTTGATCTCGGTAATCCATAACCCCAATAATCAATCTCTGATGGCTGGCCTTAACCCGATTGGAAACCTCTCAGTACGATGCTCTTCATTCCGAAACGTCTCAGGATCATACCTCATCAGCATAGTAAACTTACTTTCATACTCATCCACGGTCATACTGCCCTGTACCAAATTCAAAAAGTTCATCCGTAACTTGTGCTGGGCAGCTCGTGGAACATACTGATCTGTGAAGGCTATCAAGAATGCATCCCAACTAATCACCAGATGCTAAGCAGTCAGAAAGACCTTGGTGGATCCCCACCAATATTTCGCTTGGCCCTTCAGCATGTACGTGGCCATAGAGACCGTCTCTACATCAGAACACCCCAGATAATCAAAGATCTTCCTGAGGTCTACTAGCCACTCTTCAGCCTCTACTGGATTCTTAACTCCCTTGAATGCTGGAGGTTTCATCTTTAGGAAATCCCTCATTCTACCAATGTTCCTCTCCTAAGTCTGAGTCTGTATGGGTGGTTGAGGGGCCAAAGGTACCGAGGGAACTTGTGGAGGAGGAGGAGGTGCTTGTGGAGGAGTTGGCATCGGATTAGGGATCGGTACTGTGCCAGCTGAATCAGAAGCATTAGCCCCTAAGTGTTGGGCAACCAATGCAGCTATCGATTACAGTCCTCGCTCGAGATGCTGCTCCAACTGCTATTTAAACTGAGCCATACGAGTATTAGGGCTCTCTCGCTGCGGTGGAGGAGATGGAGGTGGCTGAGCTTGCCTCCGTGGGCGTCCTCGCCTTCCTCTCACGATACATGTGATCTACTACCTGCACGTAAACCAAAGATCAAATCTTAATTTCATTAGGTACACATTGCCTACAACCAGACAAGCACAAACATTTGGGATGTAATTTTATCCTTATTAATGACACTGACAGTACTAGATAGCTTTTGCTCTGATACCACCTTTAACTGTAATGACCCTTGAACTTGAAAATTAGGAGAAAATTTTTTTTTTAAGTTTTAAATTCTTACTTATTCCTTCAATCACTTAGACTGCATTCCTGTTCAGTGCCGTTTCTTTTATCTTATTTATTCACCGATAATTATACTTAAATTAAATTTTACATCTAAATTGTCGATAGAAATTTCGGCAGCATAACGGCTTATATATAAGTCTACCCACCTGCAATCAAACGCTTTAACAATCCTAGATACCCAAAACTATCAAACATGCTTCCCAATTTGCATCATCAAGCCAACATATATCCGTTCCAACTAAGATTAGTACTCTAAGATTAATTATTAAAAGAGATATTCTTTACGTTTGTTTTATCTTTATGTTTGTTTTCTTACAAATTACATCCCAACAAAATATTTCCACTATATGTCTGTGCTTACAAAATGTGTCTGGAAAAGGAATGCAATTGTATACCTCTGCGTGTACAAAAAGTAGCCTAGGGTTGTTCTTTCCACCAGCCTACGTCGTATATGCGGCAGGTAGCGTCGGTAGATCACTGCAATTAATCTGAAAGTTAGAGGGGTGAGCTTTCGGGAAAAAATCCAATAAGAAATGCATTTAAAATGATCATAGTGTTTAAGACATACAGAGTACATAGTAATACCAAAAGGTGGCATTTCTTTACAAATATTACATCACTTTCAAAACGCATATCACAGAAAATACATTTAACAGAAACATGGTTTCGAAATAAGGAAACCTTAGCAGACCGATTAGAATCTTTCATGATATACAAAACTTAAAAAAAAACATAGCTGAGCATGAAGCATGTATCGAAAGATAAAATATCCTAAACAAAAATCATATCGAATGGAAATCATAACCTTTCAGATCATACAGAACTTCAAAAGCATTGCTGAATATAAAACATATTTCGAAACATCAACATCTTAAAACAGAGATCATGTCAGATGGAAATCAGAACCTTTCAGATCATACAGAACTTCAAAAGCATTGCTGAGTAAATCACATATCAGAGAATCAAATCTTAAAACAGAGTTCATTTCGGATGGAGACTAGGCTAGCTCATGTAATCGTCATGCAGAAATAACATATTCATCCTCCGTAGAGGGAAAATCATAAACATGGCTATGGCAAGGTTGTAGACGTGATCAAGGTTGTATAACAAAACATACGCACCTGAGCCCTTTGGCTACCTCACCCCACTCAAGAGGTCTTTTTAGTTAGCTGGGCCTTTTGGCTACCTCACCCCACTTAAGAGGTCTTTCTGGCTAGCCTCATCTCATGTGGCAATCATACACACCTGGGCCTTTTGGCTACCTCACCCCACTCAAGAGGTCTTTCTGGCCAGCCTCATCCCAGGTAGCAAACATATACGCCACGAAGGCGAGCATGACAATTATGCATTGACCGTGTGACACTTTACATTTGTAGGACCCAAGAGGTGGCCACTACAGTCACACAGACTTATATGGCACTTTGCTCCCACAAAACCCCATGATCACATATAATTAAACATTACCTTTGTCTTAAAACAGAGTTTTTAAAATTTTTCTTGGGCTTCATAAGCCTTGTGAGGGCCTAGGCCTTTTGACTACCTCACCCAACTTAAGAGGTCTTTCTGGCTAGTCTCATCCCAAGTGGGCCTCACTCACATATTTAAAATTCATAAACCGAACTTCAAATCAACTCTCTTTGCGGTTGAAAACTCTTTCATAAAACAGAGAAACTGTTCTCATATAACAGATTTCATTTCTTGCAAAATATGTAACAAGTTCATGCATAAGTTGAAATCATATCATTTCGTTCAAGAAACAAAATCAGAAAACATGCTCACAGATTTGAAGACATGCTTAAAACTCATGTATTTAAATTCATAAATCTTTCTTTCAGTTTTAGAAACATGACAAGATAAAGCTAATAAAAGTTGGGCTTGGTTTTGTTTAAATGTTAGCTTGGACTAAAAAATGAATGCTTGGTATAAATTCTGATCATTTACTAAAATATTACGTAACTCAAATATTTCCATAAATCCAAGTCTGAGGGAAAGGATGATACTATTACCATTTTAAATTACACCATTTACCTCTATTTATCGAGAGTTCAAGGTTCGAGTAGTGACGCCTCCAAGTGTCTCCCTTTTATCCTTCTACGATTTTCCTACATCGAATTTGGTATTCTTAGTATTCTTATTTAAATCGAATAGCTTTCAATGCTTCAAAATCGAAATCTAATTAGCCTAAGGAAAATACATTCGAAATTTAAATTCTAACTCCTTAAGATCGCATTAAACTACACATATTCAACCTTTGGAGCTCATCAATTTCCTCTTTTCTCCCTAATACTTGTAGAAATTTCTTTCCACTATAAACTTCATCATCACATTGATAAAATAAATAATCCCTATGTGCTATTTCTTTTTGTGTGTATACAATTATACTAATATAGTAGGACATTTAATATTCATAAGCTCATATACTAATACACACACACATGTATATTACCGTATAATTATACATTTTATCCATTTCATCATCTCATTTCATTTTCATCTTCAATATTCAATCCCAATTCTTGATAATCCTAGTCATAATATTTAATTTCCTTTCCTAATTCTCAAAATTCCCAATTGTCTAATTAACCCTAGTTTTCAAATTTCTTCACAACCAAAATTTAAACTAATTCATATAACAATCATGCTTTCATAATGCAATTTACACAGAAAATCAACTAGACAAACCTTAGATTTTTACCTAGGAGTCAATGTGCAAAAATGGGTTAATATCAACTGGGTATTTTATCAGTATATTATTTTTTGAAATATTGCCACTGTAGGTGTACTGTGGTGTCGGAGGGAGTGGGGGATGGCTGGAAGGGTAGCTGGATGGTCGTCGGGGGTTGTCGGTTCACGGTTCTGTCGCCGACAGTTGGTGGTCGCAAAAACAGAGGGGTTTCTCAGCTTGAGCTCTTGGTTCGACGAGGGGAGAGGGAGAGGGAAGCTGGTCCGCGTCTAGGTAAGGGGAGCTGTTGGTCCAGGGGAACCTCCGATGCTGGTGTGGCTGCTAGTGACGAAACAGGAAACAGCAGGAAAACGGGGAGAAGGAGAGGGTTCGGGCGAGCAAGGAAGGAAAGGAGAAGGGAAGGGAGGTTATTGGTCGTCGCTGGTTCGGTCGGCGAAAGAAAGGGAGAGAAGGAGAGGATGGTGGTGAAGAAACGGAGAGGAAGGGGGGTCTGCAGGTGAGTATCGTGCGATAGGGAAATGGTGTCGCGTGACCTCCCCCCTTTTTTTCAGTTTATTTATTTTATTTTATTATATATATTATATTTATATTTATGTATATATATATATATTTGCTTTTATTTTTTTTATTTTACATTTTCAATTTTGGACAAATACATGTATATATATTTATTGTAATTATTTTTTTCATTCATTTTTTTAATGCATTTTAAATTTAACAAATATATATATATATACACACACATATTTTCTTATAACATTTTTCCATTTAATTTTATTGTTTAATTAAATATAGAAAATTTGTGGTGTTTACACTAGGCAAGTTCGAACAACTAATATACAAGTCATGTCTAATCGTCCTCCGAAGAGGGAAATCTGAACTGAGATGTCATAATCGTCCTCCAAAGAGGGAAATCTGAACTGAGCACCTATAGCTATGGTAAAGGCTGTAGACAGGGCCACGTCGTACAACGATGACATATATGAGCCACGAATGACTAACATACCCATAATGGTCAAGAACTTAATCCATGCACAATGTGGGCGAAAACATGCATGACGTGACTAACATGATTGGTGATAATATAACTACAGGAGGCTTGAGTCTCAAAACTTACTTACTTTCATAACTCTTTAATCTTAAACTTGGTATCGAACACGATAAGGAATTAGGAGTGCCTGAGTTTAAGGTAGCTAAGAATTTACTACCTTAGCACCTCTCTCAATGTACCATTTGCACTGAGAGTGCTTGAGTCTAAGTTAGCTAGGGATTTACCACCCTAGTGCAATTTTAGAAAACATACTTAATTTCATGTTTAATATCATACTTACATATCATTTAAGTAGTTGAAAACATGAGCTTCCAATTTGGACAGCTTTGGTTTCGTTTCAGAATTAATTTGATATATCAAAAACTACTTTTGAAAATCCTTAAAATTCATTTCGAAAAGAAAATTCATGCATCAAACAATTCTTTATAGTTTAATATATAAGAAAGGGATTCTACCACAATTTTAAATTACATCCCTTACCTATCGAATCTTGAGGCAGCACAAAATTTTGGATATTGGGCTTGCCTCGATTTGTGTGCCAACACTGGTGCTGCCCAAGATAATTCCAAAACCATCAAATAATACTCAAATTCATCTTAATATATTTAAACATACACAACTTACATAAACTTCATTAAACTTGGTCATTTTTGCCAACTTTGTTATTTATTCGATTTTACTGATAAACGTGCCATTTAGCTATTTCGATAATTTTTCATTTCTTAAACTTAGACTTACTAAAATAACACTCTATTCATTCATTTCAGCCCTTAAGTTATGTTTTACAACTTACTTATATGTCTCTTTTCATCATTTCATATTGTGTTGTTAAACCGAGGCATAAACTAAGTCTTTTAGGTTTAGCTCATTCACTTCAATCTAAACCTACTCAATTCTTATACATGTCAAACAACATTCATTCCTTTCCATAACAATCCATAATATGCCAAAGTATCGTTTTCATCACTTTTACAGTTTCAGTTAAACTGAACCTTAAACCGAACTTTTCGGTTTTATCCAATACCACACAATCATCAAATTCCATCAAACTTCAGCAGTTCTATACAAACTCTAGGCTGGCCAAACTTAAGCTATCACATACAAAATCCAACTCAAAATTCTACTTTAGCTAAAATCATTCAAACGCATCAAACATCAACATATATGACTTGTATAAACTTCTAACACTTTCTACCTCCTTTGACCAAACTTTGACTTGATTTTTGTCCACCATCAATCCTTCTTGGCTGCAAGACAACATGTATATAGCTTTAATACACCTTAAACAACCTTAGAATTGAACCAAAGAATAAAAACAAAGCTTTCTCTCATCTTGCGAAAGAGGGTAGTTCTGTCCAAAAATCTTCTCACTAACTTTTTACTAGGCAAATGACCTTGTATTTGGCTGAAATTTTAATATGTTGTAGGGGACTTTCAAGGCTAAAATCGATCTTCATGGCCAAACTCTAATTCTGCTTGGATGTCACAAAGTGAAACAAGGGAAGGACGCTTTGGCAACTTTCTAGGGTATTATTTCTCTAGTTTCTTCGAGTTTCAGGGCATGTAATACCTTTTTATAAAGGGTATTGGGTCTAATTTATTGGTTTAAAAGGCCAGTCCAAAGCTTATCTTTAACCCATCCAAATTAGGCCATTTCTTCAGCCTAGCAGAAACTGTGTAGGCTGCCTTGCATTCAAAAAAAATTCTAAAATTTATTTTTCAGATTATTTGTTAAAATTTTCACTTATCCAATATTCTATTATGTCTCTAGTTGTTGTCCAAGAAGTTTGGGGTCCACTTGTTTTGGAAATAATTTCGTTTTACGCGATTTAACCTTTCAAGATGCTAAATCGTTAAAATTTTTGGTTTTCTTTAAAAATTTGGTTAAGGGTTTTAACCTCACTTGTTTCCACTCCAATTTAATCCTCCAACTTAAATATACCCCAAACTAATTTCCTATGAGCTCGAAATAATTTTCTCAAATTTACGAAATTTATTTTGAATTTATTTCAGGTTCTTGGGAAATTTCTCGGTTTAGCACTAACTCGAGATTTCACTAGCCTTTTCAATTCCAATGTCTTAGTTTTACCTTCTAACCACCAAATCATACTTATAAATGCAACCTCTCGAGTAATACTTTAATTTAAAATCTAACCTTGGGTTTCGTGCCCTGAGCTTCGTGCCACTAATCAGAGTGCTTCGGTTGTTTTAGGCCTTCCATAATATTATTTATAGTCTCTTAATTTCTTTCTAATTTCTAAATAAACAATAATACAAAAATTTTAGGTTTCACAAAGTCAGAGTGTCACGACCCTCTTTACCAGTCCGTGACCTTTACCTTACCACTTACAGTTGGACTGTGAGTCAATATCCAATTCATATCTCATCCATTTTAGTTGAATAAATTCATACAAATGAAGTAGAATAGAAATTGGAACTTTTATATATATGCGCGGAAGCGTTTACATTTGTTTCTAATATATACATCCCTCAAAATACAAAATATAAACTTTGCTGTGCATTAATTTATAGGATACAAAATTTTTCTCATCTCAAGTGTATACCTCTCTATACCACTGGATGACCGTAGAAACACGATAGCAGGGACGATTGCAGTGTACTCACTACTGCGTAGTATCTGTGGAGGAGGAAATAAGGGGGTGAGCTAATGTGCTCAGTAAGGAAAATATGAAAGCAGGTAGATAACTACACTATCTACATGCTAAAATATATAATTATTTTCCTTATAAAACATATGCATTTTCTTTAAAACAACTTCCATCAATGTGAAACCATTAATTCGCTAGATGGGTATATGCATATTCACACAGCATACTCTTTTCATACAGCTCATCTTTAAAAGCATTGAGTACATATTTAGAAATTACTTTGCACATTGCAATTTAATATACATGAGACATAATCATGGGTTATCACATCCCCAGACACACAACAAGGGAAACATATGTCACCACACATAGTAGTGACTATGTTATATCACTCAGATAAATATCGGACTTATGGCCATAGTCAGATTCCAGGCAACACTGATCAGGTGTGAGGGAACCCTACGCTTGGGGAGGCGGATCAACCATCCCTTCAGCTCATACTTAAATCACGACAAATCGTACCCTATGACTAATGCTTACAGTACATCGTGCTCCCGTAGATCGTTATCACCCATTTTCGTTGTCTCAAAATCTCGTGTGAGCAGGTCAGTGCAAGACACAACAATACACGACAGCTCAAGCACAGTTTTATACTCATTACATCACAATCACAAACCACGTGTGAGCAGGTCAATGCAAGACACACAGCAATACATGACAGCTCTAACACAATTTTACTCAACACACAGCATAATCATGAAAACCTCGTGCGAGCAACTCAGCGTAAGACACACAGCATACCTGAGGCATCGAGCTCGATATTATTAGGAATTACATGCGAGTATAGTCAAAGCAAGACACACAACAATACTCAAAGGCTTCAGCATGATTCCCAAAATCTAATGTGAGCATCTCGAGTGGAACACACACATCACCCGAGGCATTGAGCACTCTTTTGTTTCCTCAAAAATCTCTTTTGAAAATAACGTGCGAGCAGGGCTGGTCAATCTACCGTTTCCCCTCAGGCTCTATCACGATTTCACACAGAAAAGAAATAGAAGGGGCTCCATGTACTGTCATGAGTGAGAGGGTAAATCTCCCTTCAATCACTTATTAAAGCATTTCATGTAAATGATTAAACTGGTAACCTGTCTATTATTATTCTTTCTCAAAATGATTTCAAAGCCTCTTTTCACAACAATAATAGAAGTCATGCAACTCATACTTATAGACTTATACGTAGTTTTCTACTTAGATATACCAATATCTATGTATTTATCACATACATTCCCACATAGCATGTAAGAAAACATACGTATAGCTATCTCTATAGCTCGCATAAGTCCCTTACCTCGAATCACTTTTGAATCGCTTTCCTTCGATTTCTACTCCTCGTGATCCATTCTATCGACTCCAATTATGTCCCCTGGAGCTGAAATTGTGTATTACATACATCAATATATTGTCATCTACTTCATTTCACTTATATGATATTCAAATCAATGCATTTAGGCCATTATATCTCATTTGGCCTAGTTACACCATTATCAGACTTTATCCTTTCATACGTCCATTTCGAGCATATAACTCATTCTTGCGAATCTCTCAGACTCCTCAAGTCTAGCGATTCGTATTAAACCGGTATTAGGCTTACAATACCTCAAGTTCATTATTTCATTTCATTTTGGTATTTCATCGAATACCGCATATACTCACTTTCAGCCATTTTCATTTCTAACACATGGATTTCACCAAACTGTTATACAATCATGTATATATGCTTAATAACATCTATTCATACTTAATCCATCATTAAATCCATGCCTTTTCAACTTTCTCATCTTTTTTTCACATTCCACCATGTATAGGTCATGGAGATTAAACATGTTCTAAGATGTTTCAACCAATAATATATACACCAATCAACTCATAAAATTGTATAGCTCAACATACATGAGATTGGTACATTGCAATCTCACCTAGCTTGACTTTCCTCTTTTTGGCTGAATTTTGAGAAATCACCTTGTTTCCTTCAATCAAACAGTTTCACCACTTGTTTTTGGGCTAAGTTGTTCTCCTCTCCACTATGAACAATTTTGGTAAACCAACTTCTCTCATTTTTGTATGAAAAGTGATGGTTTCCTATGGTGAAAAGTTAGGTTACTTTGCTTAGAATGGCAGGTTTGATGTTTCTCCTGTGAATTGCAGTTAAACAGCCCTGTTTTATAAAAATTGCATTGATGAGATCGATCTCCATAAGTGAATGATCGATCTGCAGCTACTTTTAGCCTTCCTGCATTGAGTTTTCAAGACTAAGAGATCGATCTGTCAAAGAGCATGAGATCGATCTCAACCAGGAAGAATGCTTAATAGATTGATCTGGCAGGGTAATGAGATCGATCTGCTTCAAGCCGAGGCTTAAGGAGATCGGTCTACTTGAGGTTGGATTGATCTGTTGTTCATAGGGGATCGATTTGGCTTGGACTGAGGATCGATCTCCTTTTTCACAATGCCTCTAAGATCGATCTCCCATGCATTGGAGATCGATCTCCCCTTGCTATGAAGCCATACTTAGCCAATTTGATCCCAAATTCTCAAAGCTAACTTCATATCAATTTACTCCACCACTCATTTTGCATTCAATACACATTTTTCACTTAGAAAGGTCCATTTCTTATAATTCATACTTAATAAAACTTACGTGTACATCACGAATTCACATGACAAGTGTGTACATCGAATTTACGGACCTTACTTCACTTATGATTCATATTACATAACCAAGTGTATACTTAGGCAAATCATAAGGGTTACATGTAAAAATACGGGTCTTATATTCCTCCCCTCCTTTAAAAAATTTGGTCATCCAAATTAAAACCAAGTTACTCCTCAAATAATCGGGGGTACTTTTCCTGTATAAAGTTCTCCAACTCCCAAGCAGCTTCTTCTGAATTGTGGTGCTGCCAAAGAACCTTAATAAGCAGAATCGTCTTGTTCCGTAACACCTTTTCCTTCCTATCTAGTATCTGGATCGGTTTCTCTACATATGACAAGTCATTCTTGAGCTCCAATGGCTCATACCGAATCAATGAGTTGGATCTGGATGGTACTTCCGAAGCATCGATACATGGAAGACATTATGAATACCTGCTAGCTCCGATGGCAATGCTAGCCTGTAGGCCTTATCTCCCACATGCTCCAGTATCTCAAACAGTCCGATATACCAAGGGCTCAACTTACCCTTCTTACCGAACCTCATAATCCCTTTCGAGGGAGAGACTTTTAAAAATATCGAGTCACCCACGTGAACTCTAGTTGCCTCCATCTTATGTCAGCGTAACTTTTCTACCTGCTCTGAGCTATTCTCAATCTCTCACATATCAGTTGAACAACCTCAAAGGCTTGCTATACCAAATCAGGAGCAAATATTTCCTCTTACCCACTTCTTCCTGACTAATTGGGGAACGGCACCTTCTACCATACAAGGCCTCATATGGTGCCATCTCAATACTCGAGTGATAAATATTGTTGTATACGAATTCGGCTAACGATAGGTGATCATCCCATGATCCTTTAAAATCCATAACACTTGCTCTCAACATGTCCTCTAACATTAGGATGGTTCTCTCTGATTGACCATCGATCTGAGGATGGAAAGCATTACTGAAACTTAGTCGGGTTCCCATAGCTTCCTGAAATTGTTTCTAAAAGTGAGAAGTGAAGCGAGAATCCCTATCCGATACGATGCTCACTAGAACACCATGTAGCCTCACTATCTCTCGTACATACAACTCTGCCAGACTACTTAAAGTATCTGTAGTTTCATAGCTAGAAAGTGGGTGAATTTCGTCAGTCTGTCAACCACTACCCAGATAGCATCATGGTTCCTCTTAGTCCTCGGTAATCCCATGATGAAATCCATGGTGACATGCTCCCATTTCCAAGTTGGTATTGGTAGAGGCTACAATAACCCTGCAAGCTTTTGATACTCTACCTTTACTTGCTAATATATCAAACATCTTGCCATAAATTCTGCAATATCTCTTTTCATCCTTGACCACTAATACACTTTTCAAAGATTCTGGTACATCTTATTACTCCCCAGATGCAATGATATCTCGATGAATGAGCTTATGTCAAAATCAATCTCCTTAACTCTGGGTCATTGGGAACGCAAATTCTGCCTCTAAACCTCAGTAGGCCATCATCACTCACTAAGAAATCAGCCACATCACCCCTTTGAATCTGACTCGCACGATCCTCACACAGTAGATTGGCATACTAAGCCTGGCGTATGTGGTCAATTAAATCTAATTCCACTCGCAGGCTAGCTATCACACAGTCTCTGTCAATATCAAGATGGTCTATATCCAACCTGAGGTGAGTAAACTGCTCAAGCAGCTCATATTCCCTAACCATCATGTGCGTTACCATTTCGAGGTTCTTTCTACTCAAGGCATCAGCCACAGCATTAGCCTTTCCTGGATGGTACAGTATCTCGCACTCATAATCCTTTAGAAGCTCTATCCATTGTCTCTACCTCATATTTAACTATTTCTGTGAAAACAGATATCTAAGGCTTTTATGATCTGTATACACCTAAAATTTCTCACCGTATAAGTAGTGGCGCCATATTTTCAATACAAATACCACGATTGCCAACTCTAAATCATGGGTCGAGTAGTTTCTCTCATGGTCCTTAAGCTGTCTAGATCCGTAGGCTACTACCTTCTTGTCTTGCATCAACACACAGCCCAGTCCCTGTCCTGAGGCATCTGTATACATTATATAACCTCTTGAGTTGGTGGGTATGGTAAGAATAGGTGCGGTGGTCAGTCTGTGTTTTAACTCGCAGAAACTTCTTTTGCATTTATCATCCCACTCGAATGTCACATTCTTTCGAGTGAGACGTGTCAACGGAGTAGTTTAGAGAATCCCTCGACAAATCGTCGGTAATAACCTGCTAAACCTAAAAAATTATGGATCTCTGTAACCGTCTTGGGTCTTTCCCACTGTATCACAGCCTCTATCTTGGACGGTTCCACTGATACCCCATCTCTCGAGACTACATGACCTAAAAATGATATCTCACTCAGTCGAAAATCACTCTTGTTGAGTTTAGCATACAACTCCTGATCTCAGAGGGTCTGTAACACTGTTCTCAAATGCTGCTCATGCTCTTCCCTGGACTTTGAGTATACCAAAATGTCATCTATGAAGACAATCACGAATCTGTCTAGGTATGGCTTGAATACATCATTTATTGAGCCATAAACGCTACAGGAGCATTCGTCAACCTAAATGGCATAACTAAAAACTCATAATGGCCATAACAGGTACGAAATGCTGTTGGGTACATCTCCACTATGAATTCTCAACTGATGATACCCAGACCTCATATTAATCTTTGAAAAGACCTGTGCTCCCTGCAACTGATCCAATAGATCATCAATTTATGGAAGGGGATACTTATTCTTGATGGTTGCCTTGTTCAACAATCGATAGTCTATGCACAGTCAGAGACTCCTATCTTTTTTCTTTACAAATAGAACCGGTGCTCCCCACGGTGATACACTCGGTCTGATGAACCCTTTATCCAACAGCTCTTGCAATTGCTTCTTTAGCTCCTCCAATTTAATATGAGCCATTTTATATGGTGGCTTGGATATCAGTTTAGTTTCAGGCACCAAATCAATACAGAATTTCATTTCTCTGTCTGGTGGCAACCTTGGTAATTCTTCTAGAAAGACATCGAGAAATTCTCTAACCACTGGGATGTCAACCATATTCGGGTACACCTTATCCAAGTCAACCACATAGGCGATAAAACCTTCAACACATTATCATTACATTTGTTAGCAAAATCATCCATCCTTAGAAATTAATTTACTACTTCTTTCATTACTTTTCAAATCTTACAACATACTTTTCAGGGATGGAAAACATTACTGTCCTAGCATAACAGTCTAAAACAGCATGGTTTGTAGCCAACCAATCTATTCCTAGTATTACATCAAAATCCTTCATAGCTAGTAGGATGAGATCCGTCGACATGTCATTTTCCCCTACTTTTAACTTACAATACTTAGATATATATGCCCTCATTACATTGTCTCTCACTGGAGTGCTTATAACTAAGATTCTACCCAAGGGTACATGTTTCACTTGTTCACACAGTTTACATGCAAATGAAGGTGATATGAATGAATGTGTGGCACTAGGATCAATCAATGCTAATGCTCCAATATCAAATACAAGGATGGTACCTTTAATCACATCCGAGGAAGTCTCTGCAGAAGCCTGGTCCAATGCAAACACTAGCCCTTGACCAATAGCTTGCTTCCCTTTCTCCTCAGCTGTGGCCTTTCTCTTAGGTATAGGTGTCTCAACTATAGCTGTCTCTGGCTCTTTACCCTTTTGTGGGGTTGTATCAATCAACTCTAGGCATTCACGAACTATGTGCCCTGATTTACCACACCTATAACATGATCTCATCGATAATGGGCATGGTCTACCCCCATGATATCTACCACATACCCTGTAATGCTCTGTAGTAGGTTGAAGTCCACCAATAACTATGCCCCTCGATGCTGGAGATAAAGATGGATGAACTGGAGGCTTTGCAGGCCTCTCTTGTATCTCCTCGATCTTAGGCCCCTTATCGAATAACCTTTGGCTCTTTCAGAACCCTCTGTCATCAACTGACCTTTTCCAATCTCTATCTCTGCCTTTACCACTCCTACTTAATTTCGAGGCGTGCAACTCATAATCTTGCTCACATAGTTGAGCTCTGCGTACTGCCTCATCGTAGGTGGTAATATCCAATGGAGCTAGTCGAACTTTGATAGAAGGTCTTAGTCCCTCAAGGATCATCTCAGCCCTAAAGAAATTTTTGAACCTTTCTGTCCTCGAGGATCATCGTGACTATATCATACCTGCCCAGGGATGTGAATCTAGACTCATACTCATCCACTGTTCGGTTCCCTTAAGTCAATATCATAAATTCCATCTACATCTTCCTTTGAGCAGTGGCTGGAGCGTATTGCCTCTGAAAGGCATCCAAGAATATATCCCATGTCACAACTAGGTGTCGTGCATTCAACATCGGTTGTGTGGCCATCCACCAATGCTCGGCCTTATCCTCTAATACAAAAGCTTCAAAGGTGACCTTCTCTATGTCGGAGTAATGGAAAATCGGTAGAGCTTCTCCATACTGCGTATCCAATGCTCAGCTAACATTGGGTTCTTCACCCCCATTAAATGAAGGTGGTCCAAACTTTTGAAAGTCTCTTAGTCTACCCAGGTCACAATCATGCACTCCTTTGCCATCAACCTATTGTGGAGCTACAGGATCCTGAACCGGTAGGGGAATATCCTGAACTGGAAGGGGTATAGGTATCTCAGTCTCTACATCTCAAGGTCTCAGTGCAGGCAATGCTGGCTCTTGTCTCTCAGGTACAGCAGCCTGACCAGCAAGGTTCTCCTGTCTAGACTCAAATCGGGCCACCGCATGTCTAAGAATCTCTATAACCGTGTCTACACTGCGTTGTAACTGCGCTATACATTCCTTAGTGGCCTCACTAAGACCGGGTGGATCTCTACTAGAACTAGACCCACTGCGTCTCTCGGGCTCAACTCTATGCCCTTGAGAGCACGAACTCTCTCCTTTATGAGTACGTCGTCTATCAAACATCCTATATACTCAAAATAAGTGTCTCAGTCACAGTTTCCAGCTTGGTATACATAATTGTATCCTAATAATGCACAGTACTTTGGGGATGTATATTTTCCTAGATATGGATACGACTCATATCAGACCAACTCAGCTTTGATACCATTAATTCTGTCACGACCCTCTTTACCAGTCCGTGACCTTTACCTTACCCCTTATAGTTGGGCTGTGAGTCAATATCCAATTCATATCTCACCATTTTAGTTGAATAAATTCATACAAATGAAGTAGAATAGAAACTGGAACTTTATATATATATGTGCGGAAGTGTTTACATCAGTTTCTATTATATACATCCCTCAATATACAAAATACAAACTTTGCTGTACATTAATTTATAGGATACAAAATTTTTCTCATCTCAAGTGTATACCTCTCTATACCGCTAGATGACCATAGGAATAAGATAGCAGGGACGACGGCAGTGTACTCACTATTGCGTAGTATCTGTGGAGGAGGAAATAAGGGGGTGAGCTAACATGCTCAGTAAGGAAAATATGAAAATAGGTAGATAACTACACTATCTACATGCTAAAATATATAATTATTTCCTTATAAAACATATGCATTTTCTTTAAAACAACTTCCATTAATGCGATTAATTTGCTAGATGGGTATATGCATATTCACACAGCATACTCTTTTCATACAGCTCATCTTTAAAAGCATTGAGTACATATTTAGAAATTACTTTACACACATCAATTTAATATACATGAGACATAATCATTGGTTATCACATCCCCAGACACACAGCAAGGGAAACATATGTCACCACACACAGTAGTGACTATGTTATATCACTCAGATAAATATCAGACTTATGACCATAGTCAGATTCCAGGCAACACTAATCAGGTGTGCAAGAACCCTACACTTGGGGAGGCGGATCAACAATCCCTTCAGCTCATACTCAAATCACGACACATCGTACCCTATAGCTAATGCTCACGATACATCGTGCTACCATGGATCTTTATCATCCATTTTCGTTATCTCAAAATCTCGTGTGAACAGGTCAGTGCAAGACACACAGCAGTAGACGACGGTTCAAGAACTGTTTTGTACTCATTACATCAAATTCACAAACCACGTGTGAGCAGGTTAATGCAAGACACACAACAATATAAGATGACTCTAACATGGTTTTACTCAACACACAACATAATCATGAAACCTCGTACGAGCAACTTAGCGTAAGACACACAGCATACCTGAGGTATCGAGCACGATATTAATAGGAATTCACATGCGAGCATAGTCAGAGCAAGACACATAGTAATACTCGAAGGTTCCAGCATGATTCCTAAAATCTAGTGCAGCATCTCGAGTGGAACACACAACATCACCTAAGGCATCGAGCACTCTTTTGTTTCATCAAAAATCTCTTTTGAAAATAACGTGCGAGTAAGGCTGGTCAATCTATCGTTGCCCCTCAGGCTCCAGCATAATTTCACACAGAAAAGAAATAGAAGGGGCTCCATGTACGATCATAAGTGAGAGGGAAAATCTCCATTCAATCACTTATTAAAGCATTTCATGCAAATGATTAAGCCGGGAGCCCGTCTATTATTATTCTATCTCAAAATGTTTGCAAAACCTCTTTTCACAACAATCATAAAAGTCATGTAACTCATACTTATATACTTATTCTCATACATAGTTTTCTACTTCGATATACCTATATCTATGTATTTATCGCATACATTCTCACACAGCAGGTAGGAAAACATACGTATAACTATCTCTATAGCTTGCATAAGTCCCTTACCTCGAATCACTTTTGAATCGCTTTCCTTCGATTTCTACTCCTCGTGATCCGTCCTATCGACTCCAATTATGTCCTCTAGAGCTAAAATTGTGTATTACACACATCAATATATTGTCATATACTTCATTTCACTTTTATGATATTCAAATCAATGCATTTAGGCCATTATATCTCATTTGGCCTAGTTACACGATTATTGGACTTTATCCTTTCATACGTCCATTTCGAGTATATAACTCATTCTCACGAATCTCTCAGATTCCTCGAGTCTAGCGATTCATATTAAATCAGTATTAGGCTTACAATACCTCAAGTTCATTATTTCATTTCATTTTAGCATTTCATTGAATACCTCATATACTCACTTTCAGCCATTTTCATTTCTAACACATGGATTTCACCAAACTGTTATACAATCATGTATATATGCTTAATAACATCTATTCATGCTTAAACCATCATTAAAGCCATGCCTATTCAACTTTCTCATCTTTTTCTCACATTTCATCCTGTATAGGTCATGGAGATTAAACATGTTCTAAGATGTTTCAACCAACAATATACACATCAATCACCTCATAAAATTGTATAGCTCAACATACATGAGATTGGTGCATTGAAATCTCACTTAGCTTGACTTTCTTCCTTTTGGTTGAATTTGGAGAAATCGCCTTGTTTCCTTCAATTAAACAGTTTCACCACTTGTTTTTGGGCTAAGTTGTTCTCCTCTCCACTATGAACAATTTTGGTAAACCAACTTCTCTCAATTTTGTATGAAAAGTGATGGTTTCCTATGGTGAAAAGCTAGGTTACTTTGCTTAGAATGGAAGGTTTGATGTTTCTCCCGTGAATTGCAGTTCAACAGCCTTGTTTTATAAGAATTGCATTAATGAGATCGATCTGCAGCTGCTTTTAACCTTCATGCATCTATCGAAGAGCATGAGATCGATCTCAACCAGGCAGAATGCTTAACAGATCGATCTGGTAGGGTAATGAGATCGATATGCCTCAGGCCAAGGTTTAAGGAGATCGGTTTGCTTGAGGTTGGATCGACCTATTCTTCATAGGGGATCTATCTGGCTTGGACTGAGGATCGATTTCCTTCTTCAAAATGCCTCTAAGATCGATCTCCCTTGCATTGGAGATTGATCTCCCCTTGCTCTGCAGCCATACTTAGCCAATTTCATCCCAAATTCTCAAAGCTAACTTCATATCAATTTACTCCACCACTCATTTTGCATTCAATACATATTTTTCACTTAGAAAGGTCCATTTCTTATAATTCATACTTAATGAAACTTGCGTGTACATCACGAATTCACATGACAAGTGTGTACATCAGATTTATGGACCTTACTTCACTTATGATTCATATTACATAACCAAGTGTATACTTAGGCAAATCATAAGGGTTACATGTAAAAATATAGGTCTTACACAGAGGCTCAAATTCTGCTGTTCAAAAGGCAATTGGATACTCTTGATATAGGTATTGATTCTTTCTTGATATAGGTATTGATACTCAACAAATGTATCTGTGTTTTTTAAGTCAGTAATGATTCTCTTTCCTCAAGTATTGATACTAAGGATTTAAGTATAGATACCTATCAGCCCAGAATTGTGACACAAAAAAATTTTTGTTTTATTATTTATTTGGATGTCAGAAAATAATTAAGATATTCAGAATAAAACTATGCAGGTCCGAAATGAACGAAGCATTCAGAATAGTGGCATGGAGCTCAAGGCATGAGGTAAGGTTTTAAATTTAAGAATTCCTCAAAGATTGCAAGTATATGTATGTTTTATATTTAGAAGGTGAAACTAAGATATTGGAAGTGAAAAAGTTAGAGAAAACTTGAGTTAGCGCTAAACCAAGCAATTAGGCGTAATAAGAGAAATAAATTCGAAATAAATTTTATAAATTCATAAAAATTATTCTGAAACAATAAGAAATTAGTATAAGGTATAATTGACTTGGGGAATAAAAATTAAGTGGAAATCTTGAGGGCTCGGTAGTTGAATTAATTTTTAAAGTAAACCAAAAACCTTAAGCAATTTCAATCGGTAAAGACTAAAATGGGTAAAATTGGCTCAAACAGAAAACGTTTCTCAAACAAGTGGGGCCTAAATTTTTATGAGACATGCTAGAGACCTTGTAGAACCCATGGAAGTGAAAATTTGAGAAGAAATGGGTTGGAAATAATTTTTATAGATTTTTTGGAAATAAGGCTGTTGGCTGCCCAAGCCTAGTACCCTGCAGGCCCAACAAGAAATCTCAATTTGAAGGGGTTCCCAAAGGCCATTTAAGTTGATTTTTTTTTGGTATGAAAGATAAATTAAAGACCTTTATGGAAACAAAAAGATCACCCCAAACCAATATGAAACCAGAGAGAACCAACCCCAACAAGTTACCGCAGGCGTCCTCTGTAGAATCCATTTGTACAATTTTTTCGGTCACCTTCCGGCCACTTTTAGAGCTTGGTCAAGAAGGATAAAATATTTCCTATTAAGTCCTCTACAACATATAAAACATTCAGCCCTAAAAAAGCTCATTTTCTAGGTGAAAAGCTAGTGAGAAGGACAGGGGCCGAATCTACCTTGCTTTGGGCAAGAAGAAAACTTACATTTATGAGCTTTTGGTTGGCTTTTGAGGTTGTTTTTGATGATTTGAAGTATTATAGATGTTGATCTACATCTAAGGGTCATTGTTGAATGCTGAATTTTAGGTCAAACTTGGTCAAACCTGAGGTAAAGTTGTTGGAAGTTGATGTTGGCTAGATATGTTGATGTTTGATGAATTTGGTTAGTTTTTACTTTAGTAGAATTAGAAGAAAACTTGTCTAGGGGTATGCATAGTTTCGTCCAGCCTTGATATATTGAAGAAAAGATGAAATTTAGTTGAGTTTGATGTTGTGGAATGTTAGATTTATATCGAAAAGTTTGGTTTATAGCTCGGTTTAGCTGAAAACTGTAAAAGTGTGAAAATCATGTGATTTGGTATGCTGTGAGTTGTTAATTGGAGCTTGGAATAAATGTGTAAGATATTAGGTTAATGAATTGAAATTAGAGGGAAAGAAACTATCGAGAATAGGTTAAACCGAGACTTTATCGGTAAAATTGAGAAAGTAAGGAAAATCGACAAATGACCAAATTTAGTGAAGTTTTACATAGGTTAAAGTATTTGTAAGTATATTAGGATGAATTTGAGTATCGTTTGATGAATTTGAAATTATTTTTGGCAGCTCAAAATGTTGGCACCCAAAATGAGGCAAACTTGGTATTTGGCGAATTAGTGTATGCATGATTTTCGTATAAATTGAAAGCTACGAATATTTGTGTATTAAGTATGTGTATGAATATATATAAATTTATGAATATATGATCCTTGCAAGCTTTTGTACAAATAATTTGAAAATAAATTCTGAAAATAACTATAAGTTTGATTTCGAGACTATAGGCTTAAAATGTGCGAGTCAGGGTAAAATTGAGGGTCGATTTAAAAGTGGCCTAAGGGAATTCTAGCCGACGGCCTATGAACGGGTTGGGCCTTGACTATATCATACATATTTCTTTTTTTTCTGTCATGTCACCTTTGTGGTAGTTTGTGTTTCTGCCTATGTGGCTTTCATGTGATGCTGTACGACCCTGATCCAATCTACAGCCCTATCTAGCCATAGGTATTCTGGTTCCTCTTCGGAAGATGCCCTCTTTTAAGGATGAAGTAGCGATTACCCTCATGACAGTAATAGTGAATGCCCAGTCACCATATTTTGATTTTATTATGATCCATCTATTATCTATGCTTAGTTATGTAAGAATGAAATTTTTTAGATTTTGACGGAAGTAAGAAAAGTACATGAATTATGTTTTGGTATGAAAATGTCAGACTCGAATTTTATGTAGCTTGTTCCTTATGATCCCTATGTGTATGAACACTTTATAACATAATTGAATCATAAGAAGAGTATTTACTAACATGCAATCGACAATTTGAGAAATTAAAAATGCATGTAAGCTACATAACAGCGAGATAAGGGTTAAGTTGATTCCCGAACGAGTGCAGGGGTAAAACGATCAAATGACTGAAATTCGGTATAATTTCGATAAGATAATTTCATTAAAAATATGAAATTAAGGAATCTTGATCAAAATCGAGGAAAATATTTAATTTCGAGGTCAATTGATCAAGATATAAATTTATTAGAATTTATCAAAATTTTTGCCTAAAAAAATGAGCCCAAAATAGTGGAAAAATATACCGAAAAGGTAAAATCGGACTGATAAATTCATTCACGGATTAAATGAATTTAATATGATTTTTTGATATATTTTTAGATATTTTTGGGATATTTTTAGGATTTTTATTATTATTTTTATAATAAAATAATAATAAAAATATATTATATAAAAAAACGAAATCAGAATCTGGAAATTGGAAAACGTGAGGAGAGAGAAAAAATGGAGAGGAAACCGACGCAAGCTAACCCGAGGAAGAAGGAGTCACCGACGAGCATCCGGTGACCCCACGGCCAGTCAAGCGGCCGAAAAAGGAAGAGGAGGTCCGTGCGCACCCATCGGCACCGGTCACGCCCTCCACCAACGTCGGACGCCGACAAATCGAAGGGAAATTACCACGGAGGAAAAGAAGAGATTCAGCGGCAACCGACGGTGCTTGGTCCCGATCGAGGCCATTAAAACGATCCCCAGGCTGTGGAGCGCCGAACGACAGTGGTAATGCATCGGGAACCGATCGGAAGACGTCGGCACGACCAAAGGAAGCCTGAATCGATCGGCGGTTCGGTAAAGAATGTTCTGCGCTGAACCGGATCGGACTGGTTCAGCCAAGGAGAAAATGGGAAAAAGAAGAAAAAAGAAAGAAAAAGGAAAAAGGAAAATTTTCGAGATTTCATCGGACTTCGGGTAAGTCGATACGAGGTTTAAAGTGACCGATTTGATTTTCGATAAATTTATTTAAATTATATTTAATCGAAAATTGACCCGGAGTTAAATATACAAAATTGTGCAGTTCGACGATAAATTTCGAATGGAAGCCCGATCGAACTTCGATTTGCGTACCATCGCATAATCTCGGGTAAGTAAATCTCATTTACGACAATTTATGTGATTATTGCGTATTTAAGATTTAATTTACGCATTTCGGATTAAATTTCGCATTTAGTAAATTATATTCGAAATTTTGAATTAACTGTCGTAAATGATATACGGGCTATCCAAAGAGCTTGGAATAAAGCCCAATGGGTATTGATAGGCCCAATGAGTCGATAGACTCTAATGAAGGGAAATAATAAGTGGAAAATGGGCTTAATACGGATTAAGGCCCAATTAAAGTATTTATGCCCATTTAGAGTAAACGGGCACAATTAAGGGAAATAGACTGTATTTAATGTGAAATACAGTAGGAAAAATATAATTAACCTGATAAATGGTTATATGCAGCTCCAGAGAGGATTGGCGGAGCAAATCGGACTGCTGAAACGAGCAGCGTAGAGAAAGTGAAATTTCTCGAGTGATTGCAGGTAAGGAACTTTTGTGAGTAGTTAGAGATACCTGCACGTATTTTCGTCTGCTTTTACATTCACTTAAAAAGTCTGAGGGTTAGAGAAAGTGAATAATAATTATTGCGACCCGATAGTGGCAAATTAGGATTTTGCCCCCTAGTTAGTCAAAAAGTAAACTTTTGTGAAAAGTTGTAAAAAGCATGGAAACCACTATTTTGAGTGTTTAACTGCTGTTTAGCAGGAGAATAAATAGACGGACTAATGATTTTAAGGTTGATGTGAATTAAACACACTTTATAGTGCTGATTTTGATGTTTTGTAAATCATCCCTTTTTTAAAGAGCCATCTATCATATTTTGTGAGAATGAATCGTGCTGGAGCATAACTCGCACTGGATTTCATATATTTTCCACATACATTAGTGCTGGATTTTGATTTCGAACTAGATTTCCATGACATGCATGATAGAGTACTGGAGTTATTACTCGTACTCAGTTTTATATGATATATGCATGACAGAGTGCTGGGGCGATTAGCTCGTACTCGAAGTTTTCATGAGATACATGACAGAGTGCTGGAGCGTTGCTCGTACTCGATTCTTTATGATTTATACATGGCATAGTACTGGAGCTATTGCTTGTACTTGATTTGATGATATTATGCATAGCGTGGTACTGGAGCTATTGCTTGTACTTGATTTAATACATGAACTATGCATTGACCTAGTTGCTAGAGGTTTACTCGCACTAGAGTTGAGTTTGTGATGTGAAACAGTATTTGAACGGAGTGTTGACTGTGAGTCGCACTCAAAGGTACGCACTGTATGTGATATATAATACATGTTACAAACCCATGCCCGTATCCTTGTGTGACTGAGTGTCACATTATGTGAGAGGATAGTCGGATGAGGGTATTAGAGATGTGGTATGATATTCCATGGTTTGAGGGCTAAGACCTATGGCGGGCACCCCGACTGTGATGTAGGGTCCATGGGTGTACTTTGTACCGTGCATGTGGCATGGGAGTACACTGTACCGTGTGTTGTTGTGGAGTTGAAGAGGATATAGCTGATGGTTGTGATGGACTGACCCCCCTCCCGTTGCAGCAGTGATGCCCCACACACCAAGATCTGTGTTGCTTGGGATCACGTGTCGGATATGATCATAGTCCAGGATACTATTTGCATTTCACCACAGAGTCTCACATGATATATCACATTGATTGACTGATTTAAATTGCGGACAGACCTGGGGGATGGGTCGGACTCCGATTTTGTGATGTGAATTATTTAAATACCATCTTTATTGTGATTTAAATATACATGGCATGATTTACCTAAAGGCATGATTTATATAAAGATGCATTGTTTTGCACTACATGCCTACATTGAAAAAGAAAGCATGATTTCTGTACATGGGATTTAATCTGTACAAGTATATATATATATATATATTTAAAGACATACTTTTAAAGTGAGTTAAGGAAATAATATTTTCAAGGCATAGCATTATTTTGAGTAGATAGTGTAGATATCTACTTGCTTGCCTGATTTCCTTACTGAGTGCGTTGTATGCTCACCCTCCTTTCTTTACATCTCTCTATAGAGCATCAGCAGTAGAGCGAGAGCTATTAAGGGATAGTGTTCCTGAGTCCACTATTAGTTCCTATCGATCGACATGTATACATATTTTGTACAGTTATGTATCTAAACATAGAAACAGCACTGTGATGTATACTATATATATATGGGAAATGTATTTGTGTTAGCTTATATATAATCTCAGTAATAGTATATTGACATATATGTATGATAATGGAAAATGTGGTAAGCGAGAACTCTGACATCGAATCATAGACCAACCATTGATGAGAGGAAAGGAAAGTTAAAAATACGAAAAATTTGTAGTGGTTTTTGGTTAAGTCATGGATTGAAAAAGGGTCCGAACAGAATAGTATCAGAGCAGAGGTTGGTCTGTTGTGAGTCGGTGTTAGAAAATAGGAAAGTGTATATCCTCATAGTACTGTGCTGTGTTTAGATATAACTGGGTATACCAGATAGGAGATGGACTAATTCATGATTATGAATGCAGGAACTTTGCCTATATGGCAAATACGCGTAGTGGTAGAGTTATGAGAGGCAAGGCTCGAGGCCGGGGAGATAGATCCAAGGGATGAGCTACTGCCGAACCATTACCTACGCCTGAGACTCCAGGTGCTACTGAGGCACCCGAGTGTGCTGAGATGCGCTTTACGAGATTAGAGCATAGTCTTGAGACAATTATCGAGATATTAGCACAGACGATGCCAGGTAGGTAAGGACATGAGGCAAGAGCTACGATAGGAGAGGCAGTTGCCCCTGACACTCCTACACAGATAACTCATGCATCGAGGACAGTAGATACTCCAACACTTCCATCGGTTTTGGGTTGTAGTGGACTAGGGTACGAATGTGATCTACATCGGTTGTGAGAATTCCAGAAGTTTAGACCTCCATCCTTTAGTGGGGTCAAGGACCCTGTAGCTGCTGAGGAGTGGTTGGCGGAGATGGAGAAGCTTTATGGATTCTTTGAGTGTACGACCTCGGAGATAGTCGCATTTGCTGCGTTCCTACTGAAGGGAGCTGTAGAGCATTGGTGGAAGTCCACCAGACCCATATTGAGAGCCCGACACACAGACATTAGTTGGGAGATATTTTGGCTGGCCTTTAGGAGGCAGTTTGTTCCCGATACCGCACAACAGAAACTACAGGTAAAATTTTTAGGACTAAACCAAGGGAGTTTATCTGTCGATGAGTATGAGACTTGATTCTTATCCCTAGGGAGATATGACCCCGATACCATGTATAGTGAGGCCAGGAAGGTCCACAAGTTTATCGACGGGTTGAGACCGATTCTACGGTCCAGGTTGGTTCCCTTAGACATAGTAACCTATGAGGAAGCAGTGCGCATGGCGTAACTATGTGAGCAAGATTACGAAAGAAATGCTTTCGAGTTCGGGAAGTTTAGCCGTAGCCGAGATATACAGAAGCAGAGGCTGGCTAGAGATTTTGGTTACCAAGAAGGGAAGAAATTCTTTGGTAAGAGATCAGGGTGGAGGAGGCATGAGAGAGATATGCTAGACCTCCTACTTATCCGACTGTAGCCCCAGCAAAGGGTATTGTCATAGGAGTACAGAGACCTGCTGTTGATCAGTGCAGAAGATACGGTAAACAACATGGAAGTAAACTGTGTTCGTTGACTCCTATTGTATGTTTTCGATGTGGGAAACAAGGGCATATGGCTAGAGATTGCCCAAAGACATTTGTGACTGCACCACTGAGGGGCAGGGAGCCTGATAGAACTCCAGTTGGTACATCTGCTAAGAGAGGTAGAGCGATGGTAGAGGAGAAGGGGAAACAAGTGATGGGTCGAGGGCGAGTACATACATTGGACCAGGGGACAGCTGATGCTTCATCGGATGTGATTCGAGGTATCATCTTGATTTATGATATTGAAGCATATGTTTTAATTGATCCTGGTGCCACGCATTCTTTTGTATCACCTTCATTTGCATGTAAATTAGTAAGACATGTAAAGCGTACACCATTATGTATGATGATGTTGATTAGTACGCCTATGAATAGTACTCAATGGGTAGAATATGTATTTAATGACTGCAAGTTGAGAGTAGGGGATAAGAAGATGACAGCCAATCTAATATTACTAAGTATGAGTGACTTTGATATAATATTAGGAATAGATTGGCTATCTGCAAACCATGCTGTTTTAGATTGTTATGCCAAGACAGTTATGTTTCCTAACCCTACTAGATATGTTGTAAAGTTTAATAAGAATAAATGAAAGGAGTAGTTATGATTATTAAATGATTACTGATTTAGAAAACCTTCAACATATCAAGGTTTCATTGCGTACGTGGTAGATATGGATAAGGCACATCCGGAGTTGTCAGATATTACTGTGGTCAGTGAGTACCCAGATGTTTTTCTGGATGAATTGCCAGGGTTACCACCAGACAGAGAGATGGAGTTCTGTATAGATTTAGTACTTGGTAAGGAGCCTATTTCGAGACCACCATATCACATGGCCTTAGTTGAGCTGGAGGAGCTCAAGAGACAGATACAGGAGCTATTGGATAGGGGTTTTGTTCGACCGAGTGTTTCACCTTGGGGAGCACTGGTTCTATTTGTGAGGAAGAAGGATGGAAGCCTCTGATTGTGTATAGATTATCGATTATTGAATAAGGCCACCATCAAGAATAGATACCCCCTTCCACGTATTGACGACTTGTTGGATCAGCTTCAGGGAGCACAGGTCTTTTCCAAGATTGACCTGAGGTCTGGGTATCATCAGCTGAAAGTTCGAAGTGGAGATGTACCCAAGACAACATTTCGTACCCGATATGGCCATTATGAGTTCTTGGTCATGCCGTTTGGATTGACGAATGCTCCAGCTGCTTTTATGGCTTTAATGAACGATGTGTTCAAGCCATATTTAGACCGGTTTATTATCGTCTTTATCAATGACATATTGATTATTCGAGATCCAAGAAGGAGCATGAGGAACACCTCAGGATCGTGTTGCAGACTCTACGAGAGCATGAGTTATATGCTAAGCTCAGTAAGTGTGACTTTTGGTTGTCATAGATCTCGTTTTTGGGACATGTTGTATCGAGAGATGGTGTATCAGTTGATCCATCTAAGATAGAGGCTGTAGTTCAGTGGGAACAGTCGAGGATAGTCACCGAGATCTGGAGTTTTTTGGGTTTAGCTGGATACTATCGAAGATTCATTGAGGGATTTTTGAAGTTGGCTGCTCTGTTGACACGTCTTACTCGAAAGAGTGTACCGTTCGTATGGAACGAGGATTGTGAGAAGAGTTTTGAGGAGTTGAAGCGTCGATTGACCACCGCTCTGATTCTCACTATCCTTACCAGCTCAGGAGGATTTGCAGTGTATACCGATGCTTCACATCAGGGACTGGGCTGTGTAGTGATGCAGGATAGGAAGGTAGTTGCTTATGGATCTAAGCAGCTGAAGGATCATGAGAAGAACTATCCGACCCACGATTTGGAGCTAGCAGCAGTAGTGTTTGCGTTGAAGGTATGGCGTCACTACTTGTATGGCAAGAAGTTCCAGATATTTATCGACCACAAGAGCCTCAAGTATCTGTTCTCACAGAAAAAGTTGAACATGAGACAGAGAAGATGGCTAGAGCTTCTGAAGGACTACGATTATGAGATACTTTATCATTCGGGTAAGGCTAACGTTGTAGCCGATGCCTTGAGTAGGAAGAGCCTAGGGATGGTATCGTACATGATGGTTAGGGAACATGATTTGCTAGAGCAGTTTGCTAGCCTCAGCTTGGGAGTCGTGCCTTCTGACATGGATTTAGGCTATGTGATAGCTAGTCTACGCTTGGAGCTGAACCTATTAGACAGGATCGGAGTGGCTCAGCAGACTGATCCATTTTGTATGGATATGAGTAGTCAAATGCAGAAGGGCACCGTGACTGACTTTGAGTTGAGTTCTGATGGACTACTAAGGTTTAGAGGCAGATTATGTGTTCCCAAGGATCCAGGACTCAGGAGATTGATATTGGCGGAAGCTCATTTGTCCAGGTATACATTACATCCGGGGAGTAATAAGATGTATCAGAACCTCTGAAAGGTATACTGATGGTCGGGTATGAAGAGAGATATAGCATACTTTGTGGCAAAGTATCTCGTATGTTAGCAGGTGAAGGTAGAGCATCAGAAACTTGCAGGGTTATTGCAGCCTCTACCAATACCAACATGGAAATGGGAACATATCACCATGGATTTTGTAATGGGTTTACCGAGAACCCGCAGGAATCACGATGCTATATGGGTGATCGTCGACAGACTGACAAAGTCAGCCTACTTCCTAGCTATGAGAGCGACTGATACTCTGAGTTCATTAGCAAAATTGTATGTACGCGAAGTAGTGAGGTTACACGGTGTACCAGTGAGCATAGTCTCTGATAGGGATTCCCGCTTCACTTCCCTCTTTTGGGGACATTTTCAGGAAGCCATGGGAACCCAGCTGAGTTTGAGCATCGTTTTCCATCCTCAGATAGATGGTCAGTCAGAGTGGACTATACAGACTCTGGAGGATATGTTGAGAGCATGTGTGCTAGATTTTAAAGGCTCCTGGGATAACCACTTGCCACTAGCCGAGTTCGCCTACAACAACAGTTATCATTCGAGTATCGGGATGGCATCATATGAGGCTTTGTATGGCCATAGATGTCGTTCCCCTATTGGATGTGAAGAAGTGGGTGACCATAAGATTTTTGCTCCTGACATGGTTACACAAGCATCTGAGGACGTCAACTTGATAGTAGAGAGACTGAGGACAGCTCAGAGCAAACAGAAGAGTTACGCTGACAAGAGACTTAGGCCACTAGAGTTTGCAGTTGGTGAATCCGTGTTTTTGAGAGTTTCTCCTTCTAAGGGCATATCGAGATTTGGGAAGAGAGGGAAACTAAATCCTCGCTATATTGGACCCTTTGAGATACTTGATCGAGTGGGAGATAAGGCTTATAGGTTGGCATTGCCACCGGACTTATCAAGTGTCCATAACATCTTCCACATATCGAAGCTTCGAAAGTATCACCCGGATCCGGCACATGTGATTAGTTACGAGCCTTTGGAGCTCCGAGAGGACTTGTCATATGTTAAGAAATCGATTTGGATATTAGATAGGAAGGAGAAGGTATTGAGATCGAAGACCATCGGGTTAGTGAAGATTCTCTGGCAGCATCATACTTCAGAGGAAGCTACTTGGGAGCTAGAGAGTCTGATGCGAGAGAAGTACCCTCACCTATTTGGTGACTGACTTGGTTCTAATTTGGAAGACCAAATTTTCTGAGTGGGGGAGGATTGTCAGACCCGAATTTTATGTGGCTTGTTCCTTATGATTTCTATGTGTATGAACACTTTATTACATAATTGAATCATAAGAAGAGTATTTACTAACATGCAATCGACAATTTGAGAAATTAAAAATGCATGTAAGCTACATAACAGTGAGATAAAGGTTAAGTTGATTCCTGAACGAGTGCAGGGGTAAAACGATCAAATGACTGAAATTCGATATAATTTCGATAAGATAATTTCATTAAAAATATGAAATTGAGGAATCTTGATCAAAATCGAGGAAAATATTTAATTTTGAGGCCAATTGATCAAGATATAAATTTATTAGAATTTATTAGAATTTTTGCCTAAAAAAATAAGCCCAAAAATAGTGAAAAATATACCGAAAAGGTAAAATCGGACTGATTTTTTTGAGATATTTTTAGATAATCTTGGGATATTTTTAGGATTTTTATTATTATTTTTATAATAAAATAATAATAAAAATATATTATAAAAAAATGAAATCAGAATCTGGAAATTGGAAAACGCAGGGAGAGAGAAAAAATGGAGAGGAAACCGACGCAAGCCGACTCGAGGAAGAAGGAGTCACCGGCGAGCATCCGGTGACCCCACGGCCAGTCAAGCGGTCGAAAAAGGAAGAGGAGGTCCGTGCGCACCCATCGGTACCGCTCACGCCCTCTACCGATGCCGGACACCGGCGAATCGAAGGGAAATTACCGTGGAGGAAAAGAAGAGATTCGGCGGCAACCGACGGTGCTTGGTCCTGATCGAGGCCATTTGAACGATCCCCAAAGGAAGCCTGAACCGACGGTGGTGATGCATCGGGAACCGGTCGGAAGATGCCGGTACGACCAAAGGAAGCCAGAACCGATCGACGGTTTAGTGAAGAAGGTTCTACGCTGAACCGTATCGGACCGGTTCAGCCAAGGAGAAAATGGGAAAAAGAAGAAAAAAGAAAGAAAAAGGAAAAGAAAAATTTTTGAGATTTCACCGAACTTCGGGTAAGTCAATATGAGGTCAAAAGTGATCGATTTGATTTTTGATAAATTTATTTAAATTATATTTAATCGAAAATTGACCCGGAGTTAAATATACAAAATTATGCAGTTCGACGATAAATTCCGAACGAAAGCCCGATCGAACTTCAATTTGCGTGCCATCGCATAATCTCGGGTAAGTAAAGCTCATTTACGACAATTTATGTGATTATTGCGTATTTAAGATTTAATTTACGCATTTCGGATTAAATTTCGCATTTAGTAAATTATATTTGAAATTTCGAATTAACTGTCGTAAATGATATACAGGCTATCCAAAGAGCTTGAAATAAAGCCCAATGGGTATTTATAGGCCCAATGAGTCGATAGACCCTGATGAAGGGAAATAATAAGTAGAAAACGGGCTTAATACGGATTAAGGCCCAATTAAAGTATTTATGCCCATTTAGAGTAAACGGGCACAATTAAGGGAAATAGACCATATTTAATGTGAAATATAGTAGGAAAAGTATAATTAACCTGATAAATGGTTATATGCAGCTCCAGAGAGTATTGGAGGAGCAAATCTGACTGCTGAAACGAGCAGCGCAGAGAAAGTGAAATTTCTCGAGTGATTGCAGGTAAGGGACTTTTGTGAGTAGTTAGAGATACCTGCACGTATTTTCGTCTGCTTTTACATTCACTTAAAAACTCTGAGGATCAGAGAAAGTGAATAATAATTATTGCGACCCGGTAGTGGCAAATTAGGATTTTGCCTTTAGTTAGTCAAAAAGTAAACTTTTGTGTTAAGTTGTAAAAAGCATGGAAACCACTATTTTTAGTGTTTAATGCTGTTTAGCAGGAGAATAAATAGATGGGCTAATGATTTTAAGGTTGATGTGAATTAAGCACACTTTATAGTGCTGATTTTGATGTTTTGTAAGTCATCCCTTTTTTAAAGAGCCATCTATCATATTTTGTGAGAATGAATCGTGCTGGAGCACAGATCGCACTGGATTTCATATATTTTCCACATACATTAGAGCTGGATTTTGATTTCGCACTAGATTTCCATGACATGCATGATAGAGTACTGGAGTTATTACTCGTACTCAGTTTTATATGATATATGCATGACAGAGTGCTGGAGCGATTAGCTCGTACTCGAGTTTTTCATGAGATACATGACAGAGTGCTGGAGCGTTGCTCATACTCGATTCTTCATGATTTATACATGACATAGTACAGGAGCTATTGCTCGTACTTGATTTGATGATATTATGCATAGCATGGTACTGGAGCTATTGCTCGTACTTGATTTAATACATGAACTAAGCATTGACCTAGTTGCTAGATGTTTACTCGCACTAGAGTTGAGTTTGTGATGTGAAACACTGTTTGAGCGGAGTGTCGACTATGTGTCGCACACAAAGGCACGCACTGTATGTGATATATAATACATGTTACAAACCCATGCCCGCATCCTTGTGTGACTGAGTGTCACATTATGTGAGAGGATAGCCGCATGAGGGTATTAGAGATGTGGTATGATATTCCATGGTTTGAGAGCTAAGACCTATGGCAGGCACCCCGACTGTGTGTAGGGTCCACGGGTGTACTTTGTACTGTGCATGTGGCATGGGAGTACACTGTACCGTGTATTGTTGTGGAGTTGAGGAGGATATAGCTGACGGTTGTGATGGACTGACCCCCCTCCCGTTACAGCAGTGATACCCCACACACCGAGATCTGTGTTGCTTGGGATCACATGTCGGATATGATCATAGTCCAGGATACTATTTGCATTTCACCACAGAGTCTCACATGATATATCACATTGATTGACTGATTTAAATTGCGGCCAGACCTAAGGGATGGGTCGGACTCCGATTTTGTGATGTGAATTATTTAAATGCCATATTTATTGTGATTTAAATATACATGGCATGATTTACCTAAAGGCATGATTTATATAAAGATGCATTGTTTTGCACTACATGCCTACATTGAAAAGAAAGCATGATTTCTGTACATGGGATTTAATCTGTACAAGTATACATATATATATTTAAAGAATGCTTTTAAAGTGAGTTAAGGAAATAATGTTTTCAAGGCATAGCATTATTTTGAGTAGATAGTGTAGATATCTACTTGCTTGCCTGATTTCCTTACTGAGCGCGTTGTATGGTCACCCCCCTTTCTTTACATCTCTCTACAGAGCATCAGTAGTAGAGCGAGGGCTATTGAGGGATAGTGTTCCTGAGTCCACTATTAGTTCCTATCGATCGACAGGTATACATATTTTGTACAGTTATGTATCTAAACATAGAAATAGCACAGTGATGTATACGATATATTTATATGGGGAATGTATTTGTGTTAGCTTATATATAATCTCACGTGTATAATAAAAGCAGTTACAATCAGTTATAGTATATTGACATGTATGTATGATAATGAAAAATGTGGTAAGCGAGGACTCTGACATCGAATCACAGCCTAACCATTGATGAGAGGAAAGGTAAGTTAAAAATGCGAAAAATTTGTAGTGGTTTTTTGTTAAGTCATAGATTGAGAAAGGGTCCTGACAGAAAAGGTATATGATTTTGAATATGTGAACTTATATGATTTTTAACTATTTGATTTTGAAAATGGTACTTTGTTATCTAGTATTGTTATTTTTCTAAATGTTTTGAATATTATTATTATTTTAATGCACTCCTTACTGGGCTATTTAAAGCTCACTCCCCTTTTTCCTTCCTTTTAGATTATTTATAGTAAGTAGCTTCGTGCTTGCTGTATACCTGATATAGGCTAGTGGACGAGCCTCTCCCTAGGCTATCTCTTGTACACATTAAGGTATATTTCAATTGTATCTAGACACCCTGTATAGAATAGATACTTATATGTAAATGAGCATTTGAGATGTAATTACTTTTATATATATATGGGAATGGAAAAGTAGGTAATTTCATTAGTTTACAACATATGACAGTTTAGGAAATGAATGATAAGTCAGGAATTGTCACTGAATAAGAATACACCTTAACTAAAATATTAAGTTAAAAAAAATCGGCCTTAATTTTCGCATTTTCGGGGCGTTACAAGAATGCTTCCAACAACTATTTTTGTTGTCCTTTAAGGGCTAGTTTTTTTTTTTTTTCAAATGATCCTTTACGGTTCCAAATTAAAGTCTACATATATATACATATATATATATACATATATATATATGTATATATATACAGTTTTTTTTTACACGTTAGACATCAAGAAAGCCATGAGAATTAGTCCTAAATGGATTTAACCTTTTCTTCCACCAAATTCAAGAGTGTACAAGGGTTTTCATATGAATTTTTTTATTTCATTTTGTACTTATATTTGTATTCATTTTTCTTTGTTTATACCTTGAGCTTAGTTTAGCAAACACTTAATATCACAACCCTTAATCCACTGCAAATATTTTGTTTTTTATTTATCGATTATTATTTAATCCAGTTCTTATGGTTTGTTTCTTTACCTTTACCTTACCCTATCATAAACAACTACACCTCCAATAGTTGGGCTGTGTATCGGTGTCAATCTCATCCAATCATAGCATTTCAAATTTATAATTCATTTAAATGTAAACACTTGTATTACTAAATCAGAGTTATTGTTTTCATGTGTTTACAATCTTTTACATCCCTAAAAATTACATTTAAAGGTATTATTGTGCTTTAACAGGTCTAGATAAAAAAATTATACAAGTGAGTATACCTCTTCTGATGGGATGCAACGGACTCCTAAAATCCAATCCTCAGTCGCTCATTATCTACTGTAAGTGCTCTGAGAGGGGGGAAGGGGGGAATAAGGGGGGGTGAGCAAACCACACACTCAATAAGGCAATCATGCGAGTAGTAGATAACTGTACTATCTACGTGATCGTGATGCCATGCTTAAATCACACGATTTTTTGTCATACAACAAAACATATGCTCATGCTTGTGTTTATGCCATGTAAAGCAAATCATGCTATATAAATCAGTGCACAATTCTCAAAACATAGCATGAAAAAATCATCATGCGTTATCAAATCAAAGCATTGAAATCATCATACAAGGTGCACTTGAAAGCATTTCCAATTCACAACACAAGCCAATACAAAATCATCACTTGTCAGGACTCGACCCCTCCCATGGACTCTCCTGACCCACAAAACACATTTCAAATCATGGATTTCTCATTCAACTATAGACATGTGAGATAGGCATACAATATCAATAAAGGTAATAGCTAGGATTATGGCCATATCCTGTATGATCCCAGGCTACATAGATCCTAGTGTGTGGGGTATCACTACTATCTATTTCCGCACGGGAGGTAGGTCACGTCCAACCCGCCGGTCCATAGCAGAATCCATCGTCCAAAGACGACATAAATATCACACACGGTACAACGTACTCCATGCTACTTGCACGGTACAACGTACTCCGTGGACCCATATCATCACAATATATCCTGCCACATCTCAATACGCACGTACGAGCCTATTTAATCAGCGTGGCACACAACCTACCCGAAGCTCCCAGCCCGGCTCCCAACATGTCATAAAACCTCGTGTGAGTAGTCTCAAGCACGATAACAAGTATGGTGGACATCTAGTGCGAGCTATGCTCTAGCACTATGTCAAAACTCGTATGAAAACTAGTGTGAGCTAGGCTCCAGCACTCATGCATGTATAAAACTCTAGTACGAGCATCGCTCCAGCACTAATGCATGTATAAACATGTCAAATCTCATGCGAGCAACTCTCTAGCACGTTTCATTTCCACAAAACTCATGTAGGAGGCTCATTCTTTGTAAAGTATGGCTATGAAACCAAATCAAGTTATTTTTCTGCAAATCATTTCAAATGCTATCCAACCTACCAATCTCATGCTAAAAAGAAATAAAAAAGATTTCAAAGCATCATGCTCTTGCTTTTAATGCTCATTTCTCAAAACCCAACTCTTTACCCTTCAAACATTCATTTTATCCCATAACTCTTAGATATGTTAAAATCGCTCTTGCACCCGAAAGGCTTACCGATATCCCTAGGGCTAACACAATTCCCTTACCTTGATTCTCTTGAAAGCAACTCTTCCTTCTTTTTCCCGCTTTTTGCGATTTGGTTCAACTTACTCCGATTTTATCCTTGGGAGCTGCAAGCATACATCAATCATATGAGTCTATACCAATAACTCATTTTCTAACTTTAACAAATCAATATATCTCATCGAGCCTATTTTGTCAAGTTTGACTAATTATCACACTTGGCCATCATTATTCCTTTTTAGTCAATTTAATTAGTAATACACTTGTTTACTTATCAAATAGTTGGCATAAATGTTTATCCATAACCTTCCATCATTTATGCATTCTTTACAACACCATTTATGCACATTTTTATCCCTTGACTAATCTCACAATGTGGCTTCATCCAATCATCTCAAAATCATGAATATCACCTCACTAACAACTTGATATAATCCTTTTTATCACCTAATCGACCACATTTTACTTTCTCACACTAAACTCATTCTAGGTTATGCTTGTATCATTACATTCTAGGTGATTTCAATCATCAATACATACACTAATCTACTCACAACAACAACTAGATGAATATGCTTAGAGTTGATGTATTGGAAACTCACCTAGCTTGACTTTCTTCTTTTCCAAGTTTGGAAGACTCCTTAGCTCCTTCAATCGAATGAGTTGAATGTTGGCTCCATGCTATGTTGTTCTTTTCCTCAAGATGAACAACTTTGGCTCTAATAGCTTTTTCCTAATTCTTTTTGGAAGAGGGTATATTCTAGAGAGAGAAAGCTTTGTATTTTGGGTGAAAATGGAAGAGGTGTGTTGGTTTATTGAAGAAAGAGTGTTTTCCGTGGGGTATTTATAGATTGAGAGTGATGAGATCGATCTGCTAGGGTGAGGAGATCGATCTTCCTTTGGTTTTTACCATTGAATTCTCAGGTTTTAGAAGAGGGAGATCGATCTGCTCATGGACAGAGATTGATCTGCTCATGAGCAGAGATCGATCTGCTCTTTACAAAATACAATCGAGATCAATTTGTACTTAAAAGGGGGATCGATCTTGGCTTGGCAGATTCACTTGGAATGGCTCTGTTTTGCACAAGGGATTGATCTGCCTTGAATGAGAGATCGATCTGTCTTTCATCTGCATCCCTTTTGCTGTAATTTTTCCAGAATTTCTAATGGAGAACTTGCATTCGATTGCTTCGCTAGTCATTTTGCAATCTATTCACACTTCGAGCATGGAAAGGTTCATTTCCTATGATTTTCGTGTTATGGAACTTGTGTGTATTGCTTACGTTCATAAAGAATACTTAGAATTCACAGTCCATGCATTATTGATTCATGTCTTCATTCCTTATCTTCAATTCAAATTCTTAAAGTTCTATTCATTTAGTTTGTGGCCACTTCAACCCTTATTTATCCTTTACTGGTATCTTGACACTCATTCATCCCATTGTAATTCATTCACATTTACATAATCCAGAATCATTTGTCTTATAATCCCATTAACATATATTACAAAGTTATACATACATGGGGTCTCACACTTAACCTTAGAGAGGTCAAATTTAGTTTGCAAAATCTTTTCATTTGAACTTGTAATTGATCTAGATGTGGGTATCCTCTTGACTTTATTTGTGATTTTTTAGAAAATCATGTGATGTAAAAGTTTCAATCTTCAACTTTAGAAAAGGATAGGGAGTTAGAGATTATACCTTAGCCTATGAAAAGGTAATAGAGGTTTCTATCTTAAGCTTTGAAAAGATAGAGATGTAAAGGTTATACCTTAGCCTTGAAAGGTAGTCTTTCATAATGGATTGAAAACTCCTTGACATGGCTTTAAGGGAGATGTGTAAGCTCGGGATGGCCAAACCTCCATAAATGATTGACTTTATTTTCTCTTTCACCTCACTTTTACAATTCCATTATCTTATATTTTTATTGAATTGTAAATTTCCTACTAAACTTTAATGTAAACTAAATTGTGGGAAAATTAAGACTATTCGTATTCACCACTCTAGGATCGCCCTAGATACTTGAGCCTAATAATTAGTGTCAGAGTTTGGTCTCTTTATATAGGTCTAACAACCTTAAAATGATCTTAATGCTCAAGTGTTTGATACAATTATTGGCTTGATCCTAAACCAAATGGGCATTAATTGGTTTCAAGAGTTTTCTTTAATTAAACAACTTTTCTATCTAACGTGCAACCTACACTAATCAAGCTTATACACAATGTAAAAGTAAGTAAAATAATTAAGTAATAAAAAAATAGCAGTACAGAGTGTAGAGACGAGAAGCTTTATACACAGATTTATAGAGGTTCAGCACCCTTACCTACATCCTCTACTTTGAGCTCTCTAAAGGACTTTTCACCAAATTCTCTATCTTGAAAATATTACAACCTTTTTCTTTCCCTGGTTCACAGAGAAAACTTTTTTTTTTCAAGTTCAAGGATAACCTTCCTTTTACACAAGCTCAAGGATAATCTACACTTCCTTTTTACAGGTTAAGGGAATAATCTTTACATTGCTCCTTCTATAGGCTCAAGAGCAACCTTTACAACAACTTCTTTTTTGGCTTAAGAGCAAACCTTGTCTACCTAACCTCATTTTGAAATATGCAACTGATAGGAACTTTTACCTTATAAATTTATGTATAGGTTAACAAGTGGGTACATAATATGCCTCTACTAAGGTTGAGTTAAAAACACTTTTGCACTTTAAGGAATGTGATCGAGATAATGAGTATGAAGAACTAGAGCTTTGTCTCTTCTTTCTCTGTCTTGAAACTTTTTAGGATATACATAAAACGTCTAATTTGGAATTTGTGACAACCTATTTTTTCATCCTCAAGTAAGATTAATATTTTCAAGAGAATTGATTAAGTTGAGCTAAATAAGTGACTTTTATTAATTATGCAGTTTAAGGATGGTGAGATGAAGTATGTAAATTTTGGTCCTATTCTTAGCCCAAGGGTAAAATCGATAATTTTAAAATCCCATTATCTAGATCATTATTTAAATACATTAGAAATGATGAAAAATTCATTAATTGTAAAGTCAAAACTGTGATTAATGGTACGTTTAAGGAAGTAATAATTAATTCAAAATGACTTTAATGTCATACTTAATTTAAGAGAGAGAAACTAGAGTAATGAATTCTTAAGTCTCATTAATGCTATTGTTGTATCAATTAATTATAATTCTTTATGACTAGTAAAATTACTCAAGCTTAAGCATTAAATTGGTGTCAAAATCGTGTACCCATTAATAAAAGAGAGATTAAGACTAATAATAAGGCTACTTGATACTAACGAATACTTAATCAATTCCAGCCAACAGAACTTAAGTTAGAAGCCTAACTATTCCATTTTGTTCTGTTTCTCGTCAGCCATTGTAGAATACAAGGGAATACTAGAAATGCTTCGGTGAAAGAAAAAGATTTAAGCGGACCTCATCAAATTCTTGAAGAAGAGTCACAACATTGGAAAGAGGAAGAACTCCTTTTCATGTTTAGTTTTAACTTCCATTGAAGAAACCGAAAGGCCATACATCCAGGAAGGGTCTCGGTTATACTAATATTATGTAAGAGATTGTAAATTTTATTATGAGATGATTGTCATGGCCTCCCCTCTTGTGACCTACCAAAAACCACCACAAATTTTTCATATTTTACTTACCTCTCCTTCTGTCATAACTCAACACCAAACCATTGGGCTGTGATTCGATATTAGTCACCTCAACCACATTCATTCCATAATAAACATACATGTCAATATAATTATCTATTGACTGTAAGTACTCGTTTCTTAAAAGTAAACTCATACAAACTAATACAAATACTTGTATATATACATCACCGATCGTACATTCGTTTACATAACTGTGCTTTTACAATGTTCAGTACAAAACGTTGCGAATGTATATACCTTTCGTGCGATGGGTATGCAGCGGATCAAGGAATACCAGTCCTCAGCCGTGTTCAACTACTGTGGACGCTCTGTAGAGAAGGGAAATAGGGGTGAGCTCACAGCTCAATAAGGAAATAAGGCAAGCAAGTAGATAACCACACTATCTATAAAATACAATGCTCATGCCTTGGACTCATTTCCTTGTCGATTCATATCAAAGCATGTGTCTTTTTTGAAACATTTATGCAATATATATATATATATATATATAGATATAAATCCTCAGTTATGAAACTAAAAACAAGCTGGTTTAATAAATCTCACCAGTTTATGCAAAATATTGCATTTCTCATGTAATTAATGTAAATCACATTTTATCATGCCATTTCAATTAAATTAAAACAATATGGCATATCATTAAGTTAAAAACATGAAAATCTGGGCCTCACCCATCCCTCGGGTTACCCTTTTCACAGTTCACAAAATCACATGTTCAAATTATAAAATCATGTGATAATTCAATTAAGAAATGTCACGTGAATGAAACGAGATAGGTGACTACATGTTTCGAGATTATAATCATAACTCATTTTTCGTGATCCCAAGCTACACAATACTCGGTGTACGAGGTCTCACATTTGCTGCAGCGGGAGGTGGGTCAAATCCTCTACGTTCAGCTCACAACTCAATAACATCATGCACTCACGATACAACGTACTCCATGTGACATACACGGTACAAAGTACTCCATGGACCCAATCTCAAGGCCGGGGTGCTTGCCATAAGTCTTAGCCCTCATACCTTGGATATACCTCATAGTCGGGGTGCTTGCCATAAGTCTTAGCCCTCATACTATGGATAATATTTTCGATAACCCTCAACCATATCTCAAAATGTTGCACGTGTGATGATATAATTAGTGAGTCACACAGTCAGCACAGGCTCCCAACATGGCTGTTTCATGCTCTCTCTTTCAAAATCGGTACATGCGAGTAAACTCCCAACACGACCACATGCACAAATCATATAAATCTAGTGTGAGCAATGCTCCCAGCACTATATCATGTAAAACTGAGTATGAGAAATGCTTCAATACTCTATCATGCATCAATCAATAAAATTGAGTACGGGCAATGCTCCCAGTACTCTATCATACATAAATCGCATTAAAATCAAGTACGAGAATATACTCAAGTACTATGTGATGCATATTTTATAAAATCTAGTGCGAGTATTACTTTAGCATCTAGTGTGAGTATTACTCTAGCACTAATGGTTTTCACACAAACTTGATAGATGGCTTATTTCAATTGATATTTCACACAATCAAATCAAATCGGCACTAAAATGTGCTGTTTTCACATATACATGAAAACATTAGCCATTCTATTAATGCAACTATCAAAACTAGTCACAAACATGCTTCCTAAGCTTTTTATCCTTAATTTGGATAAATCCACAATTTGACCATTATCGATTCCTATCGAAACTTTTCTATACATGAAATTTCATATACAGTATAATAATTGAAATTCTATTCGAAATACGTGCAGCTACCTCTAGCTACTCACGAAATTCCCTTACCTTGGATCACGTCGCGTGACCTCACTTCCTCGGTGCTGCTCACTCTTGTAGTCCGATTAGCTTCCAATATCACTTTCGAAGCTGTTAATAACCATCCACATCAGAATACCTTAATATACTTAGTTTTCACTTGCATGAATCTAAATAAATGCATTTAGCCTTTGTTAGACTCATTTGGCCTTATTTCAGCTTGTTGGACTTTACTCTCTCTTAAGCCCATTTCGATTTTACAACTCATTTCTTGAGAACCTATTAGACTCGTCCAAGTCTACTAATTCAATTTAAATCGGCATGATCTCCATATGCCTCAATTTTATCATTTTCTTCCACTATGGTATTTCACCATATACCTCATATACCTATTTTCATTTCTCATCTATTCCAATTTATGTATTTCATAAAACTATCTTACAATCATACATACCTGCTTATTTCATCCTTAAATCCATGCTTACTCAACTTTCTTATCATTTTCTCAAATTCATGTCAATTCTAGGTCATGAATATTTAACATGATCAAGGTGTTTTCAGCAAATCAAATATACACCAATCAACTCACCAAGACACCTATTTTAACATATATAAAGTTGGTGTATTGAATATTACCTAGCTTGATCTTTCCTCTTTTGCCAAATTTGGGAAAATTCACCTTACTCCTTTAATCCTTGATTCCAACTTCTAGTTTCCAACTATGTTGTTATATTCTTTACTAGGAACAACTTTGTTGAAATGAATCTTACTCAAAACTGCTTAAAAGATGAAGATTTTTGGAGTAGAAAGGCTAGGTTTTACTTTGGTTCAATGAAGGTTTGTTGCTCTCGGGAAAACAGAAGTAGAGAGTCGTGTATATATAGAATTGCCCTTAGAGAGCGATCTCCGAATGGGGAGAGATCGATATGCCCTGTGTTTATCTCTACATAATTCGACTTTTTATGCTTAGTAGATCAATTTGCTCTTTAGCATGAGATCGATCTGCTTAACATAGAATCATATGGAGATCGATCTGCCCCTTGAATAAGATCGATCTGTTCTACCCAGAACCTAACTAAGATTGATCTGCATTGAATGAGGGATCGATCTGCTCCTTTTCTACTGCAGTTCTGCTGTAATTTTCCTAAAATTTTACTGTTACATTGATATCCAATTTGCTTCACTACTCGTTTTGCATTTCTTACGCATTCGGAACTTAAAAATATTCATTCCTTATGATTTATATTAATTGTGACTTTCCCATACATCACGAAATCATAAAGAGTACATATTAAATTATGGGCCTTACAATCCTCCCCTACTTAGAGAAATTTGGTCCTCTAAATTAGGACCAAGTTACGCTTCAAACAACTGGGGGTGTCTCTCTTTCATCAGACTCTTTAGCTCCCAAAGAGCCTCTTCTGACTTGTAATGCTACCAGAGAATCTTCACTAACCCGATGGTCTTGTTTCTCAAGACTTTCTCCTTCTATCCAATGTCCAAATTGGTTTCTCTACATATGTCAAGTCTTCCTTGAGCTCCAACGGCTCATACCGAATCACATGAGTTGGATTTGGAGGATAGTTCTGAAGTATCGAAATGTGAAAGACATTATGCACTCCCGATAAGTCCGGTGGCAAAGCCAACCTATATGCCCTATCTCCCACTTGATCAAGTATCTCAAAAGGTCCAATGTAGCGAGGACTCAGCTTACCTCTCTTTCCAAATCTCGCTATACCCTTGGAAGGAGAAACCTTCAAAAATACTGACTCACCAACTGCAAACTCAAGTGGTCTTCGTCTCCTGTCAGCGTAGCTTTTCTGTCTACTCAGAGCTGTCCTCAATCTCTCAACAATTAATCGGACATCCTTAAAGGCTTGGGTAACCAAATTAGGAGCAAAAATCTTTCTATCACCTACTTCTTCCCAACCAATAGGGGAATAACATCTATGGCCATACAAAGCCTCACACGGTGCCATCTCGATACTCGAATGATAACTGTTGTTGTAGGTAAATTCGGCTAGTGGTAAGTGATCATCCTAGGAGCCTCTAAAATCTAGCACACATGCTCTCAGCATATCCTCCAGGGTCTGTATTGTCCTCTCTGACTGACCATCTGTCTGAGGATATAAAGTGGTGCTCAAACTCAACTGGGTTCCCATGGCTTCTTAAAAATGTTCTCAAAAGTGGGAAGTGAAGTGGGAATCCCTATCCAAGAAAATGCTCACTAGAACACCATGTAACCTCACTACCTCGCGTACATATAACTATGCCAATGAATTCAAAGTATTGGTAGCTCTCATAGCTAAGAAGTGGGTAGACTTTGTCAGTCTATAAATGATCACCCATATCACATCATGATTCCTACAGGTCCTCGTAAACATATCATGAAATCCATGGTGATATGCTTCCATTTCCACGTTAGTATAGGTAGAGGCTACAATAACCCTGTAGGTTTCTGATGCTCTACTTTACCTACTGACGTACGAGATATCTTGACATGAAATCCACCACATATCTCTTCATACCCTACCACCCGTACACCTTTCAGAGGTTTTGATACATCTTGTTACTCCCCGAAAGCAACGTGTACCTCGAAGAATGAGCTTCCAACAAAATCAATCTCCTGAGCTCTGGGTCCTCGAGAACACACAATCTACTTTCGAACCTCAGTAGTCCATCAGAACTTATCTAAAAATTAGTCACTGTGCCCTTTTATATCTGACCAGTCATGTCAATGAAATACAGATCAGTCTGTTGAGCCTATCTGATCCTATCCAACAAATCCGGCTCCAAGCGTAGATTAGCAATCATACAGTCCATATCCATGTCAGAAGGCACAACTCCCAAACTAAGGCTAGCAAACTGCTCTAGCAACTTATGTTCTCTGACCATCATATACGATACCATCCCAAGGCTCTTTTTGCTCAAAGCATCAGCTACAACATTAGCCTTACCCGGATGATAAAATATCTCATAATCATAGTCTTTTAGAAGCTCTAGCCATCTTTTCTGTCTCATGTTCAGCTTCTTCCACAAGAATAAATACTTGAGACTCTTATGGTTGATAAAAATCTAGAACTTCTCACCATACAAGTAGTGGCGACATACCTTTAACGCAAACACTACTGCTGCTAACTCCAAATCATGGGTTGAATAGTTCTTCTCATGGTCCTTTAACTGTATGGATCTATAAGCAACTACCTTCCCATCCTGCATCAATACACAGCCCAGTCCCTGATACGAAGCATCGGTATACATTGAAAATCCTCCTGAGCTGGTAAGGATAGTGAGAATCAGAGAGTGGTTAATCGACGCTTCAGCTCCAAAAAACTCCTCTCACAATCATTATCCCACACGAATGCTACACCCTTCCGAGTGACACATGTCAATGGAGCAGCTAACTTTGAAAATCCCTCAACAAATCTCTGGTAATACCATGCTAAGCTCAGAAAACTTTTGATTTTGGTGACTGTCTTTAACTGTTTCCACTGAACTACAGCCTCAATCTTGGATGAATCCACTGATACACCATCCCTTGACACAACGTCTCCTAAAAATGAGATATGTGATAACCAGAAATCACACTTACTGAATTTAGTATACAACTTCTGCTCTTGTAGAGTCTGCAATAAAATCATAAGGTGTTTCTTATGCTCTTCCTTGGATTTCGAGTACTGCAATATGTCATCGATGAAGACGATAACGAACTGATCCAAATATGGCTTGAACACATCGTTTAACAAAGCCATGAAAGCTGTGGGAGCATTCGTCAATTCGAATGGCATAACAAAAAATTCATAGTGGCCATATCGGGTCCTAAAGGCTATCTTGGGCACATTTCCACTCCGAACTCTCAACTGATAGTACCTAGACCTCAGATCAATCTTAAAGAAGACCTGCACTCCCAGAAGCTGATCCAACAAGTCATCAATACGTGAAAAGGGATACTTATTCTTGATGGTAGCCTTATTCAACAATCTGTAATCTATACACAATTGGAGGCTTCCATAATTCTTCTTTACAAACAAAATCAGTGCTCCCCAAGGTGAAACACTTGGTCTGATAAACCCTCTATCCAACAACTCCTATAACAGTCTCTTGAGCTCTTCCAGATCAATTAAGGCCATGCAATACGGTGGTTTCGATATGGGTTCAGTACCAGGCACCAAATCTGTACAGAACTCCATCTCTTTGTCTGGTGGTAACCCTGGTAATTCATCCGGAAAGATATATGGGAACTCACTAACCACAGGAATATCTACCAACTCCGGATGAACCTTATCCGTATCAACCACGTATGCAATGAAACCTTTAAGATTTTCATTTCTCAATCAACATAGTACATTATTTATTGTAACCATAACTACTACTTTCATTTCTTTTCATCAAACTTTACAACACATTTTGCAGGGTTAGAAAACATAATTGTCTTAGCGTAACAATCTAACACAATATGGTTTACAGATAACCAATCCATTCCTAAGATTACATCAAAAGCACTCATACTTAACAAGATTAGATTAGCTGTCATGTCCTTTTCCCCTACTCTTAGCTTGTAATCTTTTAACACATACTCAGCTAGCTGACTGTTATCCATAGGCATACTAATCAACATCATCCTTCTTAAAGGTGTACACTCTACATGTTTTGCTAACTTACATGCAAATGAAGGTAATACAAATGAATGCATGGCACCAGGATCAATTAAAATATATACTTCTAAATCATACATAAGGATGTTACCTATAATCACATCCGATTAAGCATCAGTCGTGACCTCGTCCAAGGCATGTACTTGCCCTTGTCCAACGACCTGTTTCCCTTTCTCTTCTGCTGTCGCTCTCCTCCTTGAAGCAGACGTATCAGCTAGAGCTCTCTCTTGCTCCATGCCCTTTTGTGGGCAATATCTATAACCTTTAGGCAAACTCTCGCCATATGCCCTGGCTTCCCACATCTAAAGCACAATCCACTAGAAACAGGATAAGGCCTACCGCCATGGAATCTACCACATTTGCTACATTGCTCAGTGGTAGGCCTCGGTCCTCCAATCACAACACCTCTAGCTGGAGTTATGGCCGGCTATGCAGGAGATCTAACTATCTTTTCCTGTACTTCTTTGCTCCTTGGTCTCTTACCGAAGAGTCTCCTCCTTTCTCGATATTGAAAACCTCAGGCACTATCACTCATTGACCTCTTCCTATCTCGGTCTCTACCCTTACTAACTATCCTGAACTCAGAGACATTCCTCTCATAGTCTTGCTCATAGAGCTGCACCTTGCGCACTGCCTCATCATAGGTATGGATGTCAAATGGAACCAGTCTAGATCGTAATACTAGTCTCAGTCCATCAATAAATTTATGAACCTTCTTAGTCTCACTAGTCATGGTATCGGGGTCATACCTACCTAGGGATTTAAATCGTGTCTCATACTCGTCCACTGATTGAGTCCCCTGGCTTAACCCCAAGAATTCCATTTGTAGTTTGCTCTATGCTGTGTCTGGGATATACTACCTCCTGAAGGCATCTAAAAAGATATCCCACATGATCTCTAAGTGTCGTACTCTTAATATAACCCTGTGGACTTCTACTAATGCTCTGCTGATCCCTTCAGTAGGAATGCAGCAAACGTGACCATCTCGATCATCGTGTACTCAAAGAATCCATAAAGCTTCTCAATCTCTCCTAACCAATCCTCTACAACCACGGGGTCCTTCACCCCTCTAAACATAATAGGTCCACGCTTCTAGAATTATCGCAGTCTATCAAGCTCACAACCATACCCCAAAGCACTACCGCTCTGTCGTGGAGCAACATGAGAAGGCGTATCTTGAATTAGTGGGGGTGTAAGGGTATGTGTAGGCTGTGGCGTCTGAGCTGGTCGTACAAGCATACCAGGTGCAACTGCCTCTTCAGGCACAGTCCATGCATCCTGCCTCTATCCACCTGGCGAAGTCTGTGCCAGTAACTCCACTATAGTCTCAAGGCGACTCTCTAATCTTGTGAAGCGTGCCTCGATACTCTCAGGTACCTGGGTGAGACCTGTCGTCTCATCTCGGGTCTTAGGCCTACCTCTACGACCTCGAGCCCTACCTCTAGCCACTTTACCAAGATTGGTATTTGCCATAATGGCTCAATTCTTGCATTTATAACCATTAATTAGTCAGATTCTCATATCGTATACACAATTGTAGCTGAACGAAGCATAGTAATATGAGGATGTACACTTTCCTAATTACTAATATCGACTCACATCAGACCAACTCTGCTCTGATACCATTCTGTCACGACCTCCCCTCTCGTGACCTACAAAAAACCACCACAAATTTTTTGCATTTTACTTACCTCTCCTTCTGTCATAACTCAACACCAAACCATTGGGCTGTGATTCGATATTAGTCTCCTCAACCACATTCATTCCATAATATGCATACATGTCAATACAATTATCTATTAACTGTAAGTACTCTTTTCTTAAAAGTAAACTCATATAGATTAATAAAAATACTTGTACATATACGTCCCCGACCGTACATTCATTTACATAACTGTGCTTTCATAATGTTTAGTACAAAACGTTGCAAATGTGTATACCTTTCGTGCGATGGGTATGCAGCGGATCAAGGAATACCAGTCCTCAACCATGCTCAACTACTGTGAATGCTTTGTAGAGAGGGGAAATAAAAAGGGGGTGAGCTCACAGCTCAGTAAGGAAATAAAGAAAACATGTAGACAGCCACACTATCTACAAAATACAATGCTCATGCCTTGAAATAATTTCCTTGTCGATTCATATCTAAAGCATGTGTCTTTCTTGAAACATTTATGCAATATATATACAGATATAAATCCTCAGTTATGAAACTGAAAACATGCTGGTTTAATAAATCTCAGCAGTTTATGAAAAATATTGCATTTCCTATGTAATTAATGTATATCACATTTTCTCATGCCATTTCAATTAAATCAAAACAATATGGCATATCATCATGTCAAAAACATGAAAATCTGGGCCTCACCCATCCCTCGAGTTACCCTTTTCACAATTCACAAATCACATGTTCACATTATAATATCATGTGATGATTCAATCAAGAAATCTCAAGTGAATGAAATGGGATAGGTGACTACATGTTCCGAGATTATGATCATAACTCATTTTTCGTGATCCCAAGCTACACATTACTCGGTGTGTAGGGTCTCACATTTGCTGTATTGGGAGATGGGTCAAATCCTATACCGTTAGCTCACAACTCAATAACATCGTGCACTCACGATACAACGTGTCACAACCCTCAAACCACCAAAATCCTTAACAAATTTTGGCCATGTTTAACTTTAATGTTTGACCAGTTATTTATTGATTATTTTTACCTTTCCTTTAATTGATCGTGAACAGCTACATCTCCAACAGTTGTGCTGTGTATCGACGTCAATCTCATCCAACCAAATCATTTAAAATTGTATTTTATTTAAAAGTAAACACTTGTATTTCTTAATTAGAGTTATCATTTCAGGTGTTCACAAACTCTCTACATCCCCAAATTTACATTTAAAGATATTATCTACGTGATCGTGATGCCATGCTCAAACCACATATTTATTGTCATACTTCAAAACGTATGCTCATGCTTGTGTCTATGCCATGTAAAGCAAATCATGCTGTATAAATCAGTACACAATTATTAAAGCATAGCATGGAAAATCATCATGCGTAATCAAAGTTAAGCATGGAAAATCATCATGCAACGTGCACTTAAAAGCATTTCCAATTCACCACACAAGCCAATACAAAAATCGTTCATTCATCAGGACTCAGCCCCTTCCATGGACTGTCCTGACCCACAAAACATATTTCAAAAACATCGATTTATCATTCATCAATAAACATGTGAGATAGGCATACAATATAGCAAGGGAAATATCCTCTAAGACTACGGCCATATCCTCTGTGATCCCAGGCTACACGGATCCTAGTGTGCGAGGTATCACCTCTATCTGCTTCCACACGGGAGGTGGGTTACGTCCAACCCGTCGGTCTATAGTAGAATCCATCGTCCGAAGATGATATATATAATATTACACACGGTACAGCGTACCCCATACTACTTGCATGGTACAACGTATTCCATGGACCCATATCATCATAATATATCCTGTCACATCTCAATATGCACGTGTGAGCCTATTTAATCGACGTGGCACACAGCCTACCCGAAGCTCCCAGCACGGCTCCCAACATGTCACAAAACTATGTACGAGTAGTCTCAAGCATGGAAACAAGTAGGGTGGACATCTAGTGCGAGCTATGCTATAGCACCATGTCAAAACTCGTATAAAAACTTGTGTGAGCTAGGCTCCTGCACTATGTCATAAAATCCATGTAAAACTCTAGTGCAAGCATCGCTCCAGCACCAATGCATGTGTAAACATGTTAAATCTCGTACGAGTAACGCTCTAGCACGTTTCATTTCCATAAATTCATGTAGGTGGCTCATTCTTTGCAAAACATGATTATAAAACTAAATCAAGTTATTTCTTGTGCAAATTATATCAAAATGCTAGCCAACCTACCAATCACATGCTAAAAAGCAATAAAAAGGGTTTTTAAAGCATCATGTTCTTATTTTCATGCACATTTCTCAAATTCCCTTTCTTTGCCCTTCAAACACTCATTTCATTCCTATTTCCACAGATATTCTAGAAAACCATAATGTGCCCAAAATACGTAAGGATATCTCTCAAAGTCCACACAATTCCTTTACCTCGATTCTTTTAGAAGCAACTCTTCTTTCCTTTCTCGCTTTTCTTGATTGGCTCAACTTGTTTCGGATGTAACCTCGGGAGCTACAAATATACATCAATTACATGAGTTAATATCAATAACTCATATTCTAACTTTAACTAATCCAATATATCTTATCAAGCCTATTTTATCGAGTTTGGCTCGTTATCACATTTGGCCATTATTATGCCATTTCTAGTCCATTTAACTAGCAACACACTTGGTTACTTATCAAGCACTTGGGATAAATGTTTATTCATAATCCTCCATCATTTATGCATTCTCTACAACTCCATTTATGCACATCATTATCACTTGACTAATCTCACAATGTGGTTTCATCCAATCATCTCAAAATCATCCACATTGCCTGACTAAGAACTTGATATAATTATTTCTATCCTCAATGAATCACATTTTATTTCCTCACACTAAGCTCATTCTAGGTTAGGCTTGAATCATTACATTCTATGTGGTTTAAACCATTGAGATGTACACCAATCTATCCATAACTACATTTAGGTAAGCACATTCAGAGTTAGTGCATTGGAAACTTACCTATCTTACTTTTCCTCTTGTCCAAATTTGGAATACTCCTTTGCTCCTTTAATTTAATGCGTTGGATGTTGGCTTCAAGACATGTTGTTCTCCTCCCCAAGCTGAACAACTTTGCTCTAATGGCTTTTTCTCAAATTTTTATGGAAAGGGTGGTTATCCTAGAGAGAGAAAGCTTAGTTTTTAGGGTGAAAATGGAGAGAGATTAAGTTTCCTGAAGATTGAAGCCTTTTGTCATCAGGTTTATATAGGCTGAGGGTGAGGAGATCGATCATGTTAGGTAAGAGATCGATCTGTCTTTGGTTTTTGCTCTTGAAATGTTAAGGCATTACAGGTGAGATTGATATGCTCATTGGGGAAGAGATCGAGCTCTCTTTGGCAGAAGCTTAAGGAGATCGATATGCTCATTGGGAGAGATCAATCTTATTTTCACAGAATGCAATGGGGATCGATTTGCACTTAAGGGAAGATCGATCTAAGCTTGGTAGAGGCTAATGCAGATCGATCTGGTCATTAAGGAGATCGATCTGCTTGATAGGGAGATCGATCTGCCTTGGCAATTTCACTTGAAATGGCTATGTTTGGCATAAGAGATCAATCTGCCTTGAATGGGAGATTAATTTAGCTTTCCTTTGCAGCCCCTATGCTATAATTTTCCAAATTTTTCAATGGTAAGTTCCTATTCCATTGCTCCAATTGGCCTTATCTCCCACTCTATCCAATATCTCAAAGGGTCCAATGTAACGAGGACTTAACTTTCCTTTCTTTTCGAACCTCGTTATACCTTTGGAAGGAGAAACTCGTAAGAACACTAATTCACCTACTGTGAATTCTAATGGTCTACGTCTCTTGTTAGCATAACTCTTTTGTCTGCTCTGAGCTATCCGTAACCTCTCACAAATTGATTAGACATCCTCAGCGGCCTGTCTCACTAAGTCGGGAGCAAATATCAGTTGGTCACCAACCTCTTCCCATCCAATAGGGGAATGAAGCGGCCATACAAAGCCTCATACGGTGCCATCCCGACACTCGAATGAAAACTCTTATTATAGGCAAACTCTACGAGTGGCAAGTGGTCATCCCAAGAGCCTCTAATATCCAATGCACACGATCTCAACATATCCTCCAGAGTCTATATAGTCCACTTTGACTGACCATCTGTCTGAGGATGAAATGCGGTGCTAAAACTTAGTTGGATCCCCATCACTTCCTGAATGTGCCCCAAAAGTGGGAAGTGAAGCAGGCATCCTAATCAGAAACAACGCTTACTGAAACACCATGCAATCTCATTATCTCGTGCACATATAGTTTCGCCAATGTACTCAGAGTATCAGTGGCTCTCATAGCTAGGAAGTGTGCTGACTTCGTCAATTTGTCTACTATCACGTAATTTGCATCGTGATTTCTGCGGGTCCTAGGTAACCCCATCACGAAGTCTATAGTGACATGCTCCCACTTCCAAGTCGGTATAGGTAGAGGTTGCAATATCCCTACAGGCTTCTGATGCTCTACCTTCACCTGCTGACAGATGAGACACTTAGCCATAAATTCAGATACATCTTTTTGACCACCAATACACTCTCTGAAGATTCTGATACATCTGGTTACTTCCTGAATGTAGTGTTTACTTCGTCGAGTGAGCTTCTGTCAAGATCAACCTCCTGATCTCTGGATCATCGAGAACACATATCCTACCCTTGAACCTCAACAAACCATTCGAACTCAACTCAAAATTAGTGTTTGTATCCCTCTGTATCTGTCTGATAATATCACTGCACTACTCATCAATCCGCTGAGCCTGCCAGATATGATCTACCATATCGTGTTCCAACCGTAGGCTAGCTACCGTAAAGCAACTATAAGCATCAAGTGGGGTCACATCCAAACTGAGATTTGTGAACTGTTCCAACAGCTCGTGTTCCCTGATCATCATATACGATACCATCATGAGGTGTTTCCTACTCAATGCATCAGCTACCACATTTGCTTGACCCAGGTGGTAAAAGATCGCAATCACAATCCTTTTAAAGCTCAAGCCACCTCCTCTGTCTCATGTTCAACTCTTTCTGTGAGAACAGATACTTAAGGCTCTTGCAGTCTGAAAACACTTGGAATTTCTCACCATAAAGACAATGACGCCATATTTTCAAGGCAAATACCACAGCCGCCAACTCTAGATCGTGGGACGGGTAGTTCCTCTCATGATCCTTCAATTGTCTCGATCCATAGGCTACTACCTTCCCATCTTGCATTAGTACGTAGCCCAGTCCTTGGTATGAAGCATCTGTATATACAGAAAAACCTCCTGAGCTGGCAGGAATGGTGAGAATCGAAGTTGTGGTCAATCTCTTCTTCCTGAAATCACTTCTCCCATTTATCGTCCCACATAAATCTAACATTCTTTCTCATGAGATGCATCAATGGAGCAGCTAATCTCGAGAATCCCTTCACAAACCATCGATAATATCCTGCTAAACCCAAAAAACTTTTGATCTCTGTAACTGTCAGGGGTCTCTGCCACTGAACCACTACTTTAATCTTGGATGGGTCCACAAACACACCATCCTTCGATATAATATGACCCAGAAAAGAGATATGTTCTAGCTAAAAGTCACACTTACTGAGTTTAGCGTATAACTTCTTTTCTCGAAGGGTTTGTAGCACTATCCTTAGGTACTGCTCATGCTCCTCTCTAGATTCCAAATACACCAGAAATGTTAGGTACTGCTCATACTTTTCAAGGGGATTTACTTTACATTTTTTGGGAAAACTTGCGGTAACGCTATCTACCCCTGGAAATGTTACCGTCTTAGAAAAACAATCTACTACAGCCCGATTGACAGCCAACCAATCCATTCCTAGGATTACATCAAAGTCTCTCATAAACATTAAAATGAGGTCGGCTGACATTTCCTTTTCCCCGATTTTCATCTTACAATCTCTGAATACATACTCCACTAACTGACTATTATTCATGGGAGTGCTTATCAGCATCCTCTACTCAATGGGGCAAGCTTCACATACCTAAATAATTTACATGCAAATGCAGGTGATACAAATGAATGTGTGGCACCAGGATCTATCAAAACATAAGCTTTAAGATCAAAGATTAAGATTGTACCTTTTACCACATCTGACGACTGATCTGCAGTATCCTGGTCCAAGGCATGTACTCGTCCTCTGCCAACCACATGCTTTCCTTTCTCTTCAGTTGTTACCCTTCATCTCGGAGTAGGAGTAACAACAGGAGCTCTCTCTGGCTTCTTACCCTTCTTTGGGGTACCCTCAGTCATTTTCGGGTAATTTCTGATCACATGCCCCGGTTTCCCACATCGAAAACATACTGTAGGAAATCCATAACATGGTCGAGTCCCATGGTACCTACTGCACTTATTGCACTGTTTCGTAGTAGTTCGTGACCCTCCAATCACTATTCCCTTTGCTGGAGCTATGGCTGAATACACGGGAGGCTTAACTGTCCTCTCCTAGATTTCCTCAATCCTCGGCCTCTTCCCAAAAAATCTCCTGCTTTCCTTATAAATGAAGCTTCTATCCATTGTGGGCCTCTTTCTCTCTCTGTCCCTCTCTTTACCTACCTTTCCATATTCTAAGGCAACTCGCTTAATATCTTGTTCGCACAACTGTGCCCTGTGCATTACCTCCTCGTATGTTGGTATGTTAAACGGGACCAACCGAGATCTAATGGCGAGTCTCATACCATCCATAAACTTTCGACCCTTCTCGACCTCACTGTCCATCGTGTTAGGATCATACCTGCCCAGGAAGATAAATTTAGTCTCATACTCATCCACTGGTTTGCTCCCTTGGGTCAAATCCAAAAATTTGATCTGTATTCTCCGCTGCTAGTATCCGAAACATATTTGTCACAACCGTCCTCTGTGACTGAACCAAAACCACTACAAATTTTTTGCATTTTTAACCTACCTTTCCTCTCTTTAATGGTTGGGTTGTGATTCGATGTTAGAATCCTCGCTTACCATATCCATCATCTACTTTCATACATACAAGTCAATACATTATCTATTGACTGTAATTTCTTTTATAATACTTATGAGCTCATATAAAAGCTAACACAAAAACATTCCCCATAATATATGTCGTATACATCACTATGCTGTCTCTATGTTTAGATACATAACCGTACAAAACATGTATACATGTCGATCGATAGGAAATAGCAGTGGACACAGGAATACTATCCCTCAAAAGCTCTCACTCTACTACTGATGCTCGGTAGAGAGATGTAAAGAAAGGGGGTGAGCATACAACGCGCTCAGTAAGGAAATCAGGCAAGCAAGTAGATATCTACACTATCTACTCAAAATAATGCTATGCCTCAAAACGTTATTTCCTTAACTTATTTTCAAAACATGTCTTTAATATATATATATACTTGTACAGATTAAATCCCATGTATAGAAATCATGCTTTCTTTCTCAAATGTAGGCATGTAGTGCAAACAATGTATCTTTATAATATCACAATGCCTTTAGATAAATCATGCCATTTATATTTAAATCACAGTAAATATGGCATTTAAATCATTCATAACACAAAATCGAAGTTCGACCCATCCCTCAGGTCTATCTGCAATTAAATCAGTCAATCAGGTGATATATCATGTGAGACTCTATGGTGAAATGTAATAGTATCATGGACTATGATCATATCTGATAATGGTGATCCCAAGCAACATAGTACTCGGTGTGTAGGGCATCACTGCTGCAACGGGAGGGGGGTCAGTCCATCACAACCACCAGCTATATCCTCCTCAACTCTATAACAACACACGATATAGTGTACTCCATGCCACATGCACGGTACAACGTACACCCGTGGACCCTACATCACAATCGGGGTACCTACCATAGGTCTTAGCCCTCAAAACCATGGAATATCATACCACATCTCTAAATCCTCATGCGAACCTCTCACAGTGTGACACTCACTCTACACGAGGAAATCAAGCATGGTTTTCAACATGTATTATATATCACATACAGTGCGCGCCTTTGAGCGCGACTCACAGTCGACACTTCGCTCAAACACTGTTTCACACCACAAACTCAACTCTACGTGAGCAAACCTCCAGCAACTAGGTCAATGTATAGTTCATGTTTCAAATCAAGTACGAGTAATAGCTCCAGTACCATGCTATGCACAAAATTCATCAAATCAAGTACGAGCAATAGATACAGTACTATGTCATGTATAAATCATGAAGAATTGAGTACGAGCAACGTTCTAGCACTCTGTCATGTATCTCATGTAAAATTTGAGTACGAGCTATTTGCTCCAGCACTCTCTCATGCATAAATCACATAAAACTGAGTACGAGTAATAATTCCAGCACTCTATCATGCATGTCATGGAAATCTAGTGCGAATCACAATCCAGCACTAATATATGTGGAAAATATATGAAATCCAGTGCGAGCTGTGCTCCAGCACGATTTATCCTCACATAATATGATAGATGGCTCTTTAAAAAGGGATGATTTTTAAAATATCAAAATCAGCACTATAAATTGTGCTTAATTCACATCAACCTTAAAATCATTAGCCCATCTATTTATTTTTCTTCTAAATAGCAGTAAAACACTGAAAATGGTGGTTTCCATGCTTTTTACAACTTTTCACAAAAGTTGACTTTTTAACTAACTAGGGGCAAAATCGTAATTTATAACTATCGGGTCACAATAATTATTATTCACTTTTTTTGACCCTCAGAGTTTTTAAGTGAATGTAAAAGCAGATGAAAATACGTACAGGTATCTCTAACTACTCACAAAAGTCCCTTACCTACAATCACTCGAGAAATTTCATTTTCTCAGTGCTGCTCGATCCAACAGTCCGATTTGCTTCTCCAATACTCTCTGGAGCTGCATATAACCATTTATCGAGTTAATTACTCTTTTCATATAGTATTTCACATTAAATACAGTCTATTTCCCTTAATGGGCTTTAATAAACCTTAATGGGCATAACTATACCTTAAGCCCATTTTCATTTTACTATTCATTTTCGTTAGGCCTATTGGGCTTGAGGGGCCCACCAACTCTTATTGGGCTTATCCAAGACCCATTACATCACATTGGACTTAAAATAATTAGGCTTGGCCCATTGGACCTCTCGGCCACATGCCATGGCCGAGAGCATCCCATGTCGTCGGTCACACCATGGCATGTCGTCCATGTCCATTTGTTTAGCCAAATTCACTTAGGCATTTTCACAAACACTTGGTTGGCATGTCTTAAGCCTTTCCTATAGTTCATGTTGGCATTTTATCAAATACCTTATGTGCCAATGACATACCACCATCCATATGAACAAACTGATTATAAGTAACCATGCCATAATCATGTCTACATGCATATCAACCTATACATGTCTTAAAATCACATGGGTATTTATCAAAACTCATATACCAACTTTCGCACATCACATGTTCATAGTGTTTTCATGTGTTTCAATCCATAAAACATATACCAATCAACTCCATATAACTCATAGATTAACATATATGAAGTTGGAAGATTGGAATTATACCTAGTATTTGTGTTCACACTTAGCCGAAACTTTGAAGCCTCACGGTTTGCACACTATGGCTTCTTCATAGCCAATTCCAACATATGTCACTCTCCTCTAAATTTGGAACAACTTTCATGAAGATTGTAAGTTCCAAATATGCCTTTTTCCTAGTGATTTCTAGTGAGAGAAAGCTTGAAAAACTTTTCGGTTATGGTCTCTTCACTTTGTCGAAAATGAAAGGATGAAGCTGATTATGTGTTGGCTGGTATTTATAAGTCTATTACTTAGTCATTAAGCTAAAATCCAGCCACCTTAATTGACTTCCAAAAAGTTTAGGTAATGGTTATCATTTTAAACTTTGTTACCTTTCATTAATGGGTTTTAACTTATTCAAATGGGCTTTCAATTGGGCTTTCAAATGGGTTTTACTACCAATTGGGCCTTCAATTGTCTCAATATTGGGCCCACAAATTAGCCCAACAATTCGGCCCACACTGATGATACCTTAATGGGCTTTAAAATTTCCAACTTTGGCCCAATGCATTTTTATCCATTAAATTTAATTCGAAATCCTTCCGAATAAATTTTCTTTACTTCCAAGGATGATTATCTTGTATTCTGACCAAGAATATTTTTTCCTAAATTTTTTCTCCATACTTAGGTTAGTTTCTAACCATGGTTAGTCAACTATGGTAAAAGTCCACTTTTTTGAACTATAGTTGACTTTTTCCTTAACCATTGACCAAGTTGACTTTTTCTCAAAATTTTGAAAGTGTCATATCTTATGTCTTACACTCTCGTCTTTACGTTTCAACCATTTTTGGTAGGTAAAATACACCCGAAACACCTTAACTCGCTAAAAAGTTCCATTTTACCCTTTTTAGCTTTTACTCTCGTTCTCTATGTTCGGAACTAAATTAAACTGACTTTCCTTCATGAGCCCTCTATATTTTCTCATTTTAAGTTCTTCTCTTCAGTCAGAATGATTCAGATCCACTTGGTTTAGCCTGTGACTCTTATAGCTCATATTAGGCTTTTTATGTAGCTTTTAAGTGTTAAAGCATTTCACTAACACTTAAATCTAGTAAATACTCTTCTTATGATTTAAATAACTCAATACATGTCTATACATGTATAAATCATAAGGAACAAGCTACATAAAAATACGAGTCTGACAATCCTCCCCTACTCAAAAAATCTGGTCCTTCAAATTAGAACCAAGTCTGTCATCAAATAGGTGAGGGTACTTCTCTCGCATCAGACTCTCTAGCTCCCAAGTAGCCTCCTCTGAAGTATGATGCTGCCAGAGAATCTTCACTAACCCAATGGTCTTCTATCTCAATACCTTCTCCTTCCTATCCAATATCCAAATCGGTCGCTCAACATATGACATCTCCTCTGGGAGCTCCAAAGGCTCATAACTAATCACATGTGCCGGATCCGGTGATACTTTCGAAGCATCGATATGTGGAAGACGTTATGGACACCTGATAAGTTCGGTGGCAATGCCAACCTATAAGCCTTATCTCCCACTCGATCAAGTATCTCAAAGGGTCCAAATAGTGAGGATTTAGCTTCCCTCTCTTCCCAAATCTCGCTATGCCCTTGGAAGGAGAAACTTTCAAAAACACGGATTCACCAACTGCAAACTCTAGTGGCCTACATCTCCTGTCAGCGTAACTCTTATGTCTACTCTGAGCTGTCCTCAGTCTCTCTACAATCAAGTGGACGTCCTCAAATGCTTGTGTAACCATGTCAGGAGCGAAAATCTTACGGTCACCCACTTCTTCCCATCCAATAGGGGAACGACATCTACGACCATATAAAGCCTCATATGGTGCCATCTCGATACTTGAATGATAACTGTTGTTGTAGGCGAACTCGGCTAGTGGCAAGTGGTCATCCCAAGAGCCTTTAAAATCTAGTACACATGCTCTTAACATATCCTTCAGGGTCTGTATAGTCCTCTCTGACTGGCAATCTGTCTGAGGATGGAAAGCGGTGCTCAAACTCAACTGGGTTCCCATAGCTTCCTAAAAATGTCCCCAAAAGTGGAAAGTGAAGCGGGAATCCCTATCAGAGACTATGTTCACTGGTACACCGTGTAACCTCACTACCTTACGTACATACAACTCTGCTAATGAACTCAGAGTATCGGTCGCTCTCATAGGTAGGAAGTGGGCTGACTTCGTCAGTCTGTCAAAGATCACCCATATAGCATCATGATTCCTGCGGGTTCTCGGTAAACCCATCACAAAATCCATGGTGATATGCTCCCATTTCCATGTCGGTATAGGTAGAGTCTGCAATAACCCTGCATGTTTCTGATGAGACCTTCACTTGCTGACATATGAGACACTTTGCCATAAAGTCTGCTACATCTCTCTTTCAATTGGGCTGAAATTTTTACTATCAATTGGGCCTTCAATTGTCTCAATATTGGGCCCACAAATTGGCCTAATAATTCGACCTATTGGGCTTTCCAAATTCAGCCCACACTGATGATACCTTAATGGGCTTTGAAATTTCTAACTTTGGCCCATTGCGTTTTTATCCATTAAATTTAATATGGAATCCTTCCTGTCACGACCCGAATTACCTAAAAATCAGAGTAAATTTTTCGCTTTTTCATTTATTATTTAATTCTCACCTTTCTCTCATCGTGACCATCCTACAAACAGTTGGGCTATGATTCGGTGTTAGTCACCTCACACTATTATCAATTCCATTTCCAAAATCAAGTTTATACATCAGAGTTTACTATCCTTTGACTTTAATTAAATACATACCCATTGGTATTTATAACTCTACATCCCCGACATCAATGTCCGTTTACAGTACTGTGCATTACATATTTAGATACTAGACCATACAAATGTGTATACCTGTCTCTCGATGGGAAGCACCAAGCATGCAAGTCCTCAGCCGCTTACTAATTTCTGTGAGTGCTCTGAAAAGATGGGAAAATAAGGGGGTGAGCAAACCACACGCTCAGTAAGGCAATTATGCAAGTAAGTAGATAGCTCCACTATCCACATGCTCATAATGCCATGCCCTTAAATCCATTTCTTTTCATTTAAAATTTCACGCACAAAGTCATGCATATTCAATGCCATAGTTTATCCAAAACTATTTGTGCATATACAAATCATGTAATTCATGCATTCAAAGCATTTTATGTGACATCATTAGATCATCATTAGCATGAAGTAAAGTAATATCATGCATCCTTTTGTGTCGTGTAAGATAAATCACGAATTTGAATAAAAGCATGGAAAACATCATCATGCTACTGCATTCAAATCATTTCTTTAAAACTGCAGTGAAAACTACCCTTTCGGGTCCATCTCATAAAACCATTCAGTAAAGTTCATTATAAAACTCCTATTATAAAACCACCCTTCTTTCAGGGTCACATATCATAAAATCATCTGAAATCTTATATCACAGTATAAAATCATAAAATCGGAGGCCTGACCCCTCCCTCGGGTCTACCCTGGTCTATCAGACCACCAGTTATATCATGTGAGACATGTAAGTGATTATCAGTAACATCGAGGACTATGGCCATATCCTAGTGATCCCTGGCAACACGGTACCTAGTGTGCGGGGAATCACACCTGAAACGGGAGGTGGGTCGTCCTACCCGCCAGAACAGCATAACACCAGGATTGCGAGGGCAAGGCTTGCTGCCTCGTGGCTAATGCCACTCCACTCCAACAATCCCCACGGTACAGCGTACTCCGCGTGATATACACGGTACAAAGTACTCCGTGAACCCAAGCTCAGTCAGGGGTGCCTGTAATAGGTCTTATCCACCCATATCATCTCTGTCTCAGAATGCACGTGTGAGCATATCATCTCACTATGACACACAGTCTACAGGAGGCTCCAACACGGCTATATGCATGTAATACAAATCCCTGTGCGAACGAAGCTCAAGCACGGCTCCATGCATATTCATGATATCAGAAAACCTCGTGCGAGCGAAGCTCTAGCACGGTTTCATAGAAATCAATGAAATCTGCGTACGAGCAGCGCTCCAGTACGACTTAAACTGATAATAATTTCAAGTAAAATCCACGTACGAGCAAAGCTCTACTACGGATATGTATAGAAACTCAATGAAAACTTCGTACGAGAAAAACTCCAGTACGACATTCAAATGAATTGTAAAACCATATAAAACTTTGTGCGAGCAACGCTCCAGCACAAATGAATGCTCAAGTAAATCAAATCTCGTGCGAGTTACACTCCAGCATGGCTTTATGCATAATTAAATCAAATCTCGTGCGAGTTACACTCCAGCACGGCTTCATGCATAATTAAATCAAAAACAGGATGCGAGCTAAGCTCCAGCATCTCTCATGCATATTAAATCAGTAAAACTAGTGCGAGCAATCGCTCCAGCACCATTTTATGCATACCACGTCAAAACAAATCAAAACATGTCAAAACAGAGTGCGAGCTAGGCTCCAGCAGCTCTCATTTCACAATAATGCAAATCAGCGTGAGCACCATGCTCTAGCACATTTCATGCATATGATGTCACAAGTCGATGCGAGCAAGCGCTCAAGCACATTTATGCACATTCACAAACGTAGATATAGTACGAACTACGTGTCAGCACTATCTATTTCCATATAAACTTGATAGTTGGCCCATTTTCCAAAGAATTTCATTTAAATATAAATAACACCTACGTAGTGTTATCTTGTGAAATTTAAACAATTACTGGCCAATCTATCGATTTGCTTTGATTAAAAACCAATGAAATCCCTTAATTCGAAAAGTTCCTTAAATCATGCATTTCATTCATGTAATGCTTTCACCATCCTTAGGTGAACTTCCCTCAATAGGGGTAGAATAATCTTTTCACCTATTTCGATCCTTAAAATTATTTAAACCACTTTTAGGACCTTTATACAATATCATGTATACATACATATTCAGTGTACAGAAAAACTATTAAAATACGCGTAGCTACCTCTAGCTACTCACATAATTCCCTTACCTCATTTTTCTGTACAGTCTGACCTTTCCACTGATGACTCGTCACGCAGTCTGATTTACTCCGAATCCAATCTTCGAAACTGCGGATGCACATTCATCAGGTCAATTACAATACAATTAATTGTATTTCACAATTTTCTGGGCTTACTTTAAATCATTGGGCCCGTTTACCCATATTGGGCCCGATTGCACCTTAATGGGCCTTAATCGGCCTTAAACCCGTTTACCACACTTTATCGAGGCCTATTGGGCCCATCAGTAATTTATTTAGCCTCATTCTAAATTCTCAGATATCTCAATTTAATATTTACGACAATTTATCCAAATTTCCAGAATTTAATTCATTTATGCGGAAATTAAATCCATAATTTATGCGTTAAATATCATTCACGCATAATGATGCAAAATTGTCATAAATAAGGGTTACTTACCCAAGATTCCATGATAGTATGTGAATCGAGGCTGTCTTGAGCTCTCGGTGGATGCCAATTGTCGAGCTACACAATTAAATATATTTTCGGGTAAACTTTCAGTCGATTATTTATCAAATTAAATATTCTAAAAATTAAATCGATCAATTCGACCGCTTACCGACTTACCCGAAGCTCGATTGCATCACTGGAATTTTTCCCAATTTTTCCTCTTTTTCTTTTTCCCTTTTTCTTCTTTTTTTCCCTCTCTTTTTGGCTGAACCGGTCCGGTCCGGTTCAACCCGGTTCGGACCGTCGGTTCAGCTCGGTCCGGTTCGAACGGTTCAGTCCGGTTCGGTCGGTCCAATCATCCTTTGGTCGTGCCGGTGCCGTCCGACCGGTTCCCGGCATGATTCCACCGTCGTTCGGTGCGCCATGGCCTGGGCTTCCTAAATCGGGCCTCTGCTGGGGTCGAATCGCGGCCATCGCCGACGAATCGAACCTTCTCTCCCGCGGCCCTCCTCCATCGATCTGGTATTTTTCGACGACTTCGGGGCGCGTGGGTGTGCGGGTCGACTTCCTGGGGTGCCGATCGACCTTCGCTGGCCGTCTCCTCGCGTCGTTCGTCGGTGGTTACGTCGGAGCCGACGATCTCTTCTTTCTCGATCTCGGCTTCCTTTCTTTCTTCCCCATTCGTCCGCCGTTTGCCGTCGTCTGTCAGACCGTTCGGGGTGCTGGTGGCTCGGCTGGCCTCGCCTCTGGTCTGGGCCTCTGCCGATCGTCGGTGATCGGTGAGGCAGAAGGGGGGCTCCCTCTGTTTCGGCTTCCTCAGAAAATCGTGTTTTCGCGATTTTCTGTTTTCTTTTTTTTTTTTTCATTTTATTATTTATTTATTTATTTAATATTATTTTATTCAATAAAATAATATTAAAATACACAAATATCTTAAAAAAATTTATATTTTATTCATTTAATCACTAAATGAATTTCTCAGTCTGATTTTACCGATCCGGTATATTTTTCGATTATTTTCGGGATTATTTTTCCAATATGAAAATTTCGATTTATTCCAATAAATTCATATCTTGACCAATTTAATCCGAAATTTAATTATTTCTTCGTTATTGATCAAGACTTCCCAATCCCATATTTTTAATTAAATTTTTTTATCCCGATTAATACCGAATTTTGGTCTTTCGACCATTTTGCCCTTACACGTGTTCGGGAATACCATTTCAATCCTTTTGCATTTTTAAATGCACTCGAAAATATCGGGTCTTACAATCTCCCCCACTTAAGAGATTTGGTCCTCCAAATTAGAACCAAGTAATATGAGTCCATAAATAACTCAGGTTACATCTATTGTATCATATACTGTCATCCTCAAGTGACTTTCTCCGGAGTGTAATTCTACCATCATACTTAACTAGGGAGATCATCTTAAACTTCAATACTTTCTCCTTCCGTCTAATGCCCGAATCGATTTCCAATCATATGTTATACTTTCATTGAGCTAAGCCGTTGAAGCTCATATCTGATCAAATATACTGGGTCCGAATATTCTTTCTGAAACATCATAAGATAGGATACATAGTGGATGCCTGCTAATTCAAGTGGTAATGTCAACCTACAGGTCTTATCTTCCACTTTGTCCAATATCTCTATCTGAATCTCGTTACGTCCTTAGGACAAGTAACTGTCAATAATAATGATTCACCCTCGGTGAATTTCCAATGATTTCTCGTCTCTTGTCAGCATAGCTTTTCTATCTGCTCTGAGGTGTTCTTAATCTCTCTTAAATCCACTGAACATCCTCAGAGGTTTGTCTTACCAATTCGGGAACAATTTTCTATCTGTCACCCACTTCTTCTTATCAAAGTCAGGAACAACTCCCTACGGCCATACACTGCCTCATATAAAATGTTATCCCGATACTCAAGTGACAACTGTCATCACTGGCGAATTTGATTAGCAACAACTGATCATCCCAAGAGCTCATAAAATCAATGGTACACGCTCTCATCACATCCTCCAGAACCTGTATAGTCCTCTCTGACTGACCATCTGTCTGAGGGTGGAAGCTGTGCTAACACACAATCAGGTTCCCATAGCTTCTTGAAAAACGTTCCCAAAAGTGAGAAGTGAAGCGGGAATCCCTATCTGATATCATGCTCACTGGAACGTTACACAATGATCCATAATTTTCCATACACATATATTTGCCTACACACTTAGAGTATCTGAGGATTTCCATAACTAGAAGGTGGGTAGACTAAATCAATCTATCGACTATCACCCAGATAGCCTCGTGATTTATCCGGGTCCTCTGTAACCCATCACGCAATTCATGGTAACTTGTTCCCATTTTCGTGTCAATATAGGTAGAGGCTGCAATAACTCTGCAAACTCCTTTTACTCTACCTTACTCTGCTGACATACGAGACACTTCTCCACAATCTCTACAATATCACTTTTTATACCTGACCACCAATACCTTTTTCAAAGATTCAAATATATTTATTATTTCTCGAATGCACTGTATACCCCGAAGAGTGAGCTTCTGACAATAATACTATATCATCAACTGTGGTCCTGGGGAGCACTTATACTATCTCTGAACCTCTGTAAGTCATCAACACTCACTATGAACTCTGTTACTATACCCTTCTGAATCTGACCTAAACTATCGACACCATGCCGATCATCACGTTAAGCCTGGCAAATTCGATCACTCAAATCCGGTTCTAACCTCAGGCTAGCTGTCACACAATCACTGTCATCATCAGAAAGGATCTCATCACTACTGAGGCTCACAACTGCTCATGCAGCTCACGCTCCCAGACCATCATATGTAATACCATCCCGAGGCTCTTTCTGCTCAAGGCATCAGCCATTACATTAGCCTTTCCTGGGTGGTACAATGTTCATAATCATAATCCTTAAAAGCTCTAACCCTCATGGTTATCTCATCCGACTCTTTCTGTGAAAACAGATACTCGGGGCTTTTACGATCAGTGCATATCCGAAATGTCTCACCGTATAAGTGGTGGCGCCATACTTTCAGTGTAATCACTACAGCTGCCAACTCTAAATCATGGATCGGATAGTTTATCTCATGGTCCTTGAACTAATTAGATCCATAAACGACTATCTTCCCATTTTACATCAATACACAGCCCAATCCTTATTTTGAGGTATCCATATACACTTAAACCTCTTGAGCTATTGATTATGGTGAGAATACTTACAGTGGTCAGTTCATTGCTTCAATATACCAAAACTCACTGAAGCCCTTTTCATACTTATTATACCACTCGTATGAAATCTTTTTCCAAACGAGATGTGTCAACTGAGCAGCCAATTTCGAGAAACTCATAACACTCGTCTGTAAGACAGTTTCCTGTTGCTACTCATGCTCTTCCCTGGACTTCAAATACATTATAATATCATCACTAAAGATGACAACCAATCGGTTCAGGTAAGGTTTAAATACCTTAACATAGTTGAGTTCCACTGAATATTTCATTCACTCATATCCTTGACCTATGTACTCATAAACATATAACGTCATTTCGAAATTGTTTTCGTTCAAGCTACTAACCCACGTCATTTCCTTTCCTCTTATATTAACGGCTTTTATAAAATTTTAATTTTTAAACTTTCATGATTAATGAATTTCTATATCTCTTTATCGTACCAACAAAGGTACCCAAATTTTAAATGTATATATTACGACTGTCGATTTCAGTTTATAAGTTATGTGTGCGCTTATCGACGCTGTCAAATCTTTAGGCAGAAAAGTATTTTGAAATACCTTTATTAACCCTCAAATTTGACTACATACCGACTGGGTGTAGATATATCTACCCATTATCTTGGTCACAATCCATATACACTACATATTGCTTAATCCTTACTTTGCATACGTCTCTTATTCCAATATATTCCGTATGTAGGATCTATCACATCTCCAAGCTCATCTCCTTTCATATATCACTTATAACCAACTCTTTCATTTCTTATTAAAACTTACAATACGCTTTTCAGTGATGTTTTCACACCTATTTTCAACTTACAATCTCTATACCCATATTCAGTTAGTGAAAATTAGCTAACTATCATCCTCTTGTCTATGGGTACAGGCTTCACATTTTTCACTAACTTATAAGCAACTGAAGGCGGTATGAATAAATACGTGGCACCAGGATCAATTAAAATAATTATTTCATTATTCACAATCAGTGTGGTATCTTCCACCACATCCGATGAAACATCAAAAGTGTCCTGGTCCAAGGTATACACTCGCCCTCGTCTAACATCTTATTTCCATGGTAACCACCACACATTCTTACATTGTTCACACTGCTACTCTGTCATACTGTTACGTAGCAGGTCGGGGTCTTTAAATCACAATACCCCTCGTAAGTATTGAAATTAGATATACTGGGGTTTATCAATCAACTTACCCCGTGATTCATCAGCTCAAATCTTTTATCAACAAACTTTTTTTTATTCTGACATCTTTGTCATTCTTTATTCTCTTTTTATCTCTATTTCGGCCCTCAATACCTTTCCCAATCTCAGAGGCGTGCAACTCATAATCTTATTCACACAATCGTAGTGTGCGCACTGCCTCGACACAGGTAGTGATATCTAACGGGCTAATCGGACTCTAATTGACAATCTGAGCCCTTCCAAGAACTTTCAAAAATCTCGACTCTCACTGTTCATCGTGTCCGAGTCACATCTGCCCAGGAATATAAACTGAGTTTCATACTCGTTAATTAACCAATTTCTCTAGGTCAGAGTAAAGAATATCATCTGTTATTTCCTTTAAACAGTGTCCGGGATATTCTGTCACCGGAATACATCTCGAATTATTTCTCATATCCATTCTGGACGTCTAACTCTTCAAATGGGTCGAGCGAACTTCAATTAATGCTCCAACTCGCCCTCAAATCTCATATATATTCTGAGCAATTAGCTCTCAAAATATTCTCCACACTCCGCTCCAACCTCGCGAAGCGTATCTCAATACCGTCCGATCTCTCTATCAGACTCTGTCCGATCTTACAGTCGGACTCTGTGGGGCATGCTCAACATCAGCCTCCACGTCAATCTCATCTCGAGTCTCATGTGGCAACTCAGTACAACACTCAGGCCTACCTCAACGGCCTCGAGTTCGTGTACTTGCATCTCAACCATAGCGACTATCATTTAATGAGTCTATTCTTGCATTCAAAACTAAATTCTTAGCTGCACTTCCATCTCGATATACACAACTGTATCTAAATAATGCACAGTACATGGGGATGTAAACTTCCTTAACCACTAACACCGACTTATATCAGGCCAACTCAGCTCTGATACCATTTAACCTGTCACGACCCGAATTACCTAAAAATCAGAGTAAATTTTTCGCTTTTTCATTTATTATTTAATTCTCACCTTTCTCTCATCGTGACCATCCTACAAATAGTTGGGCTATGATTCGGTGTTAGTCACCTCACACTATTATCAATTCCATTTCCAAAATCAAGTTTATACATAAGAGTTTACTATCCTTTGACTTTAATTAAATACATACCCATTGGTATTTATAACTCTACATCCTCGACATCAATGTCCGTTTACAGTACTGTGCATTACATATTTAGATACTAGACCATACAAATGTGTATACCTGTCTCTCGATGGGAAGCACCAAGCATGCAAGTCCTCAGCCGCTTACTAATTTCTGTGAGTGCTCTGAAAAGATGGGAAAATAAGGGGGGTGAGTAAACCACACGCTCAGTAAGGCAATTATGCAAGTAAGTAGATAGCTCCACTATCTACATGCTCATAATGCCATGCCCTTAAATCCATTTCTTTTCATTTAAAATTTCAAGCACAAAGTCATGCATATTCAATGCCATAGTTTATCCAAAACTATTTGTGCATATACAAATCATGTAATTCATGCATTCAAAGCATTTTATGTGACATCATTAGATCATCATTAGCATGAAGTAAAGCAATATCATGCATCCTTTTGTGTCGTGTAAGATAAATCATGAATTTGAATAAAAGCATGGAAAACATCATCATGCTACTGCATTCAAATCATTTCTTTAAAACTGCAGTGAAAACTACCCTTTCGGGTCCATCTCATAAAACCATTCAGTAAAGTTCATTATAAAACTCCTATTATAAAACCACCCTTCTTTCAGGGTCACATATCATAAAATCATCTGAAATCTTATATCACAGTATAAAATCATAAAATCGGGGGCCTGACCCCTCCCTCGAGTCTACCCTGGTCTATCAGACCATCAGTTATATCATGTGAGACATGTAAGTGATTATCAGTAACATCGAGGACTATGGCCATATCCTAGTGATCCCTGGCAACACGGTACCTAGTGTGCGGGGTATCACACCTGAAATGGGAGGTGGGTCGTCCTACCCGCCAGAACAGCATAACACCAGGATTGCAAGGGCAAGGCTTGCTGCCTCGTGGCTAATGCCACTCCACTCCAACAATCCCCATGGTATAGCGTACTCCGCGTGATATACACGGTACAAAGTACTCCGTGAACCCAAGCTCAGTCAGGGGTGCCTGTAATAAGTCTTATCCACCCATATCATCTCTGTCTCAGAATGCACATGTGAGCATATCATCTCACTATGACACACAGTCTACAGGAGGCTCCAACACGGCTATATGCATGTAATACAAATCCCTGTGCGAGCGAAGCTCAAGCACGGCTCCATGCATATTCATGATATCAGAAAACCTCGTGCGAGCGAAGCTCTAGCACGGTTTCATAGAAATCAATGAAATCTGGGTATGAGCAGCGCTCCAGTACGACTTAAACTGATAATAATTTCAAGTAAAATCCACGTACGAGCAATGCTCTACTACGGATATGTATAGAAACTCAATGAAAACTTCGTACGAGAAAAACTCCAGTACGACATTCAAATGAATTGTAAAACCATATAAAACTTTGTGCGAGCAACGCTCCAGCACAAATGAATGCTCAAGTAAATCAAATCTCGTGCGAGTTACACTCCAGCACGACTTTATGCATAATTAAATCAAATCTCGTGCGAGTTACACTCCAGCACGGCTTCATGCATAATTAAATCAAAAACAGGATGCGAGCTAAGCTCTAGCATCTCTCATGCATATTAAATCAGTAAAACTAGTGCGAGCAATCGCTCCAGCACCATTTTATGCATACCACGTCAAAACAAATCAAAACATGTTAAAACAGAGTGCGAGCTAGGCTCCAGCAGCTCTCATTTCACAATAATGAAAATCAGCGTGAGCACCATGCTCTAGTACATTTCATGCATATGATGTCACAAGTCGGTGCGAGCAAGCGCTCAAGCACATTTATGCATATTCACAAACGTAGATATAGTGCGAACTACGTGTCAGCACTATCTATTTCCATATAAACTTGATAGTTGGCCCATTTTCCAAAGAATTCCATTTAAATATAAATAACACCTACGTAGTGTTATCTTGTGAAATTTAAACAATTACTGGCCAATCTATCGATTTGCTTTGATTAAAAACCAATGAAATCCCTTAATTCGAAAAGTTCCATAAATCATGCATTTCATGCATGTAATGCTTTCACTATCCTTAGGTGAACTTCCCTCAATAGGGGTAGAATAATCTTTTCACATATTTCGATCCTTAAAATTATTTAAACCACTTTTAGGACCTTTATACAATATCATGTATACATACATATTCAGTGTACAGAAAAACTATTAAAATACGCGTAGCTACCTCTAGCTACTCACATAATTTCCCTACCTCATTTTTCTGTACAGTCTGACCTTTCCACTGATGACTCGTCATGCAGTCCGATTTACTCCGAATCCAATCTCCGAAACTGCGGATACACATTCATCAGGTCAATTACAATACAATTAATTGTATTTCACAATTTTCTGGGCTTAATTTAAATCATTAGGCCCGTTTACCCATATTGGGCCCGATTGCACCTTAATCGGCCTTAATCGGCCTTAAGCCCGTTTACCACACTTTATCGAGGCCTATTGGACCCATCAGTAATTTATTTAGCCTCATTCTAAATTCTCAGATATCTCAATTTAATATTTACGACAATTTATCCAATTTTCCAGAATTTAATTCATTTATGCGGAAATTAAATCCATAATTTATGCGTTAAATATCAATCACGCATAATGATGCAAAATTGTCGTAAATAAGGGTTACTTACCCGAGATTCCATGATAGTATGTGAATCGAGGCTGTCTCGAGCTCTCAATGGATGCCAATTGTCGAGCTACACAATTAAATATATTTTCGGGTAAACTTTCAGTCGATTATTTATCAAATTAAATATTCCAAAAATTAGATCGGTCAATTCGACCGCTTACCTACTTACCCGAAACTCGATTGCATCACTGGAATTTTTCCCAATTTTTCCTCTTTTTCTTTTTCCTTTTTTCTTCTTTTTTTTCCCTCTCTTTTTGGCTGAATCGGTCCGGTCCGGTTCAACCCGGTTCGGACCGCCGGTTCAGCTCGGTCCGGTTCGATCAGTTCAGTCCGGTTCGATCGGTCCAGTCATCCTTTGGTCGTGCCGGCGCCGTCCGGTCGGTTCCCGACATGATTCCACCGCCGTTCGGAGCGCCATGGCTTGGGCTTCCTAAATCGGGCCTCACCTGGGGTCGAATTGCGGCCATCGTTGGCGAATCGAAGCTTCTCTCCAGCGGCCCTCCTCCATCGATCTGGCGTTTTTCGGCGACTTCAGGGCGCGTGGGTGTGCGGGTCGACTTCCTGGGGTGCCGATCGACCTTCGCCGGCCGTCTCCTCGCGTCGTTCGCCGGTGGTTGCGTCGGAGCCGACGATCTCTTCTTTCTCGGTCTCGGCTTCCTTTCTTTCTTCCCCATTCGTCCGTCGTTTGCCGCCGTCCGTCAGACCGTTCGGGGTGCTGGTGGCTCGGCTGGCCTCGCCTCTGGTCTGGGCCTCTGCCGATCGCCTGTGATCGGTGAGGCAGAAGGGGGGCTCCCTCTGTTTCGGCTTCCTCAGAAAATCGTGTTTTCGCGATTTTCTGTTTTCTTTTTTTTTTCATTTTATTATTTATTTATTTATTTATTTTTTAATATTATTTTATTCAATAAAATAATATTAAAATACACAAATATCTTTAAAAAATTCATATTTTATTCATTTAATCACTAAATGAATTTCTCAGTCTGATTTTACCGATCCGGTATATTTTTTGATTATTTTCGGGATTATTTTTCCAATACGAAAATTTCGGTTTATTCCAATAAATTCATATCTTGACCAATTTAATCCGAAATTTGATTATTTCTTTGTTATTGATCAAGATTTCTCAATCCCTTATTTTTAATTAAATTTTCTTGTCCCGATTAATACCGAATTTTGGTCTTTCGACCATTTTGCCCTTACACGTGTTCGGGAATACCATTTCAATCCTTTTGCATTTTTAAATGCACTCAAAAATATCGGGTCTTACACTTTCGAATAAATTTTCCTTACTTCCGAGGATGATTATTTTGTATTCTAACCAAGAATATTTTTCCCTAAATTTTTTCTCCATGCTTATATTAATTTCTAACCATGGTTAATCAACTATGGTAAAAGTCCACTTTTTTAACTATAGTTGACTTTTTCCTTAACCATTGACCAAGTTGACTTTTTCTCAAAATTTTGAAAGTGTCATATCTTATGTCTTACACTCTCGTCTTTACGTTTTAACCATTTTCGGTAGGTAAAATACACCCGAAACACCTTAACTCGCTAAAAAGGTCTATTTTACCCTTTTTAGCTTTTACTCTTGTTCTTTGTGTTCGGAACTAAATTAAACTGACTTTCCTTCATGAGCCCTCTATATTTTCTCATTTTAAGTTCTTCTCTTCAGTCAGAATGATTCAGATTCACTTGGTTTAGCCTGTGACTCTTAAAGCTCGCATTAGGCTTTTTATGTAGCTTTTAAGTGTTAAAGCATTTCACTAACACTTAAATCTAGTAAATACTCTTCTTATGATTTAAATAACTCAATACATGTCTGTACATGTATAAATCATAAGGAACAAGCTACATAAAAATACAAGTCTGACAATATTGCCTTCGAAAGGCCTCCAAAAATAAACCCTAGCTAATCTCTGTATGTCGGGCCTTTAAAATGGGTCGGGTGGACTTCCACCAGTGCTCTGCTGATCCCTTCAGCATGAATGCATCAAACGATACCATCTCGATAGTAGTGCATTCAAAGATCCCATATAGTTTCTCATTCTCATTTGCCCAGTCCTCTGCAACTATTGGGTCTTTAACTCCACTAAAAGATGCTGGTCCAAACTTCTGGAACTGTAGTAGTCTATCCAAATCACATCCATAACCCCAATCTCTACTCCTCTGTGGTGGAACAACAGTAAATGGTGTTTCCTGTACTAGTGGGGGTATGAGAATATCTGTAGTCTGAGGTTCTTAGGTTGGCTATGCAGGCATCTCAAGAGCAACAACCGATTCATCATCATCACCCTATGCAGCTGGCTCTTGCCTGCCCCCAGCTCCAGGTAACGTTCGGGTAATCAATCCCAATATCATCTCTAAGCTCCGCTCAATCCTCGAGAAGCATGCCTCAGTACTCTCCGGTCTCACTATCAGACCTTGTGGAGCATGCTCAACATCAGCCTCCACCTCAACCTCCCTGTGAGCCTCGTGTGGTAACAGCTCAGCACGACCCCCAGGCCTACCCCTCTGGCCTCTAGCTCGCGCTCTTGCCCCTCTACAGTGACTGGTATTAGGAATTTTGCCAAGTTTCTAACATTCACACTCAATTCTTAGTCAATCCCGTCTTGATATACACAATTGTATCTAGATAAGCACAGTAACAAAGGGATGTAATTTTCCTAAATTTTAACACCGACACACATCAGACCAACTCGGCTCTGATACCAATATCTGTCACGACCCTCAAACCACCGAAATCCTCAACAAATTTTGGCCATTTTTAACTTCAATGTTTGCCCAGTTATTTATTGATTAATCTTTACCTTTTATTTACTTGATCGTGAACAGCTACACCTCCAACAGTTGGGCTGTATATCGTTGTCAATCTCATCCAACAAAATTATTTAAAATTGCATTTCATTTAAAAGTAAACACTTGTATTTCTTAATCAGAGTTATCATTTACCGGTGTTTACAAACTCTCTACATCCCCAAAATTACATTTAAAGATATTACTGTGCTTAAGAATATTCAAATACAAAAACTACACAAATGTGTATACCTCGTGAGATGGGATGTAGCAGGCACCAAAATCCAGTCCTCAGTCTCCCACTATCTATTGTAAATGCTCTGTAGAGGGGGGAGGGAAATAAAGGGGTGAGCAAATTAGGCGCTCAGTATGATAATCATGCGAACAGGTAGATAATTGCACTATCTACATGATCGTGATGCCATGCCTAAACCACATATTTATTGTCATACTTCAAAATGTATGCTCATGCTTGTGTCTATGCCATGTAAAGCAAATCATGTTTTATAAATTAGTGCACAGTTATTAAAGAATAGCATGGAACAATCATTATGTGTAATCAAAGTCAAGCATGGAAAATCATCATTCAACGTGCACTTAAAAGCATTTCAAATTCACCACACAAGCTAATACAAAAATCATTCATTGGTCAGGACTCAGCCCCTCCTATGGACTATACTGACCCACAAAACACATTTCAAAAACATGGATTTATCATTCATCAATAGACATGTGAGATAGGCTGTGATGTCTCAAAAGCGTGAAAAACAGGGTAAATTTAAAACTTTTTACTCATCAAATCACAATTAAGGGTGCATTCCTGTGCAGTGTCATACATCATCATACTTATCATGCCTCAAGACCTCAGCATTAAATAGTATATATCATATCATATACATTACTCAATTCAAAGTTAATTAATCCTAATACATCCCATACAATGTTGTACATCAAGTGTCTGTAAATAGAGATTACTCTGGGTACATGAAATGTAAATTATACCTCAAATACAATATATGCTAGCTCAAGTCCTCCACTAGCCACTACTCTATACATTGCAGGGAAAAACTCTCTTCACTTGAAGAAATTTGGGGGAGAGAAAGGAGGGTGAGCTTCTAAATCGCTCAGTAAGGGGGTAAGGGACTTATTAATTAAACAATGATTTGCTCAGCACAATCATTTTATATCATAGTTGAAACTCAATTAAAAGGTAGCATGAACTCATTAAAACATCATTCTCATTTCTCTAAAATCATATAAAAACATGAGAGTACATAACTCAATACAAATCACAGTCACAAGCATGTGGAAATCAGAATGCGATAATGGCTTTTCTCATTAAAACGTGATAAAAATCACCTCAATATAATGCACCTGGCACAACCACAAAACACAACTCATGTGTATAAAAGGAGACTAGGAAATAAAACTCATATAAAACTTGTCATGGAACATCATAATAAATCTCCTCTAGGTGCGCATCCCAGGCATCCTCATAAGAGGGAACGTCGACATATGGTCGTGTACATTGTATATTGAACTTACGCATTACCAGAACAAGGCCTGACCTTACATGCTACTAGAGCAATGCCTCTCCTCATGCATACTGTCATGTCGTCCCTGGGTCGGTTCCCAGGCAGCCCACTCTATCGGTCTTACATGCTACCAAAGCAAGGCCACCTAACGTCACCAGAACGGGGGTCATCTCATGTTATCAAAATAGAGGAGTATCAGACTTACATGCTACCAGAGTAAGGCTCGGACTTACATGCTACCAGAGCAAGGCCTCTGAACACTACCAAAGTGGAGGAATAATCAAACATACATATTACCAGAACAAGGCTCGGACTTACATGCTACCAAGCAAGGCCCGATGTGTATTCAACATGACACGCCTAAGTCTCAATCATTAGCCATTATCATATAAAACGTAAGCCTTCACGTAGAACTTATAATGGTGTTTCTCTCATAAATCTCATTTAAAACATTTGTGTACCCAACACAAAACATGTTAAAACCGAGTTCCAACCGGCAAAACCACGCACACATTTCTTAATCTTAGTACGCCTTAATGATAATTCTATTTTTAATAGAATTATTTGTGCTTAATTTCCTAATTATTTATTTAATCCTTAATTTATTTTATTAATGATCCCCTTTATTTAATTAAAATTCTTTAATGTGCAGATAAAATAAATCCGGATGAAACTCAGTCATTTCAGTCAAAATTGGGCTGAAATCGGGCTAAAGGAGACTGGACCACTTCCAATTTGCAGACCGAGTCACCAGTCATCTGGACATGCATGATGCCAGGTGTTCGTATTTTATTCTCTCCGAAACGATAAGATTGATGGACACTGTGCCAACCCTCTGGAAGACAGACGCCGGGCCACAATGCACAGCCAATTGGTTAAAAAGACTGATGACGTGCAAATATCTACTCTGTAGCAAATTAAATGAAGACAAGTGGCCAAACAATACTTCCTCATCTAAGATGGAAAAATTACCATTGTACCCCTAAGTGTGTGTTAGACCCGTATTTTATGTAGCTTGTACCTTATGATATCTATGTGTATGAACACTCTATTATTATAGTTGAATCATAAGAAGATTATTTACGAGATTTAAAGTGTTAGTAAAATGATTTAACACACAAAAGCTACATAAAAAGCCTAATGTGAGCTATATGAGTCACAGGCTAAACCGAGTGGATCTGAAACATCCTGAATGAAAATAAGAACTTAAAATGAGAAAAGAGAGAGAGTTCATGAAGAAAAGTCAACTTGATTTAGTTCTGAACACAAAGAACGAGAGAAAAAGCTAAAAAGGGTAAAATGGACCTTTTTGGCGAGTTAAGGTATTTAAGGTGTTTCGGGTATAATTACCTACCGGGAACGGTTGAAACGTAAAGACGAGAGTGTAAGACATAAGATATGATACTTTCAAAATTTTGAGAAAAAGTCAACTTGGTCAATGGTTAAGGAAAAAGTCAACTATAGTTCAAAAAAGTGGACTTTTACCATAGTTGACTAATCATGGTTAAAAATTAACATAAGTATGGAGAAAAAATTGAGGAAAAATATTCTTGGTTAGAATACAAGATAATCATCTCCGAAAGTAAGGAAAATTTATTCGAAAGGATTCTGCATTAAATTTAATGGTTAAAAATGTAATGGGCCTAAGGTGAAAAATTTAAAGCCCATTAAGGCATACTAAACGTAGATCAAAATTCTTAGGTCCCTTAGACCGAATTGTTGGACCGATTGATCGGCCAAATATTTAGACAATTAAAGACCCGAGGTATGGTGAAAATTTCAGCTCGAAAGCCTATTAAGAAAGCCCAAACTGAGAAGCCCAAATGGAAAGCCCATTAGATAAATATCTAACCATAGTTAAAGCTAACCATGACTCATAAAGTGACTCATTAGGTGACTCATGACTAAGCCTTAGAAAGTCAAGCTTAATGGCTAGAAAGTAAGGTTTAATGGCTAAGTAAGTGGCTTATAAAATCAGCCACACCATTGTCATCTTCACCACACCATTCTCGGCTAGAAGAAGAAACCATTGAAATACATTATCCAAGCTTTCTCTCACTAGAAATCACTAGGAATTAGGCATATTTGGAACTTGCATTCTTCATGAAAGTTGTTCCAAATTGAAAGGAGAGTGACATATTGGTATATTGTGAAGTTTTCAATTTCATATATGTTAATGTATGAATGATTTTAAGTATATTGGTATATGTTTTAAGCATTGAAACATATGAAATCACTATGATCTTGGTTAGGCCGAGAGTGAGTAGTGAAATATTGATGAATGCCCATATGATTTTAAGACATAAATGGATTAATGTACATGTGTTAATGATTATGGCATAATTAGAATTAATCAATTTGATTAATTAATACATGTATTAAGTTGGCAATCGAGGTGTTTGATAAATGCTGAAATGAACTATGTGATGTTTAAGAATGTTGCCAACCAAGTGTTTGTGAAAATGGCTAAGTGAATTGGCTAAACAAATAGGCATGCCATGGCATGACTGACGGCATGGATAGCTCTCGGGCATTGCTTGTGGCCGAGAGGCCCAATGGGCCAAGCCTAAGTATTTAGGCCCAATGTGATGTAATGGGTTTAGGACAAGCCCAATAAGAGTTGGCGGACCCCACAAACCCAATAGGCCCAACGTAAATGAATAGTAAAATAGAAATGGGCTTATGGCATAGTTGGCCCATTAAGGATTAGTAAAGCTCATTAAGGGAAATAGACTGTATTTAATGTGAAATACAATATGAAAAGTGTAATTAACCTGATAAATGGTTATATGCAGCTGCAGAGATTATTGGAGGAGCAAATCAGACTGCTGAATCGAGCAGTGCAAAGAAAGTGAAATTTCTCGAGTGATTACAGGTAAGGCACTTTTGTGAGTAGTTAGAGATACTTGCATGTATTTTCGTCTGCTTTTACATTCACTTAAAAACTCTGAGGGTCAGAGAAAGTGAATAATAATTATTGTGACCTAATAGTGACCAATTATGATTTTACCCCTAGTTAGTCAAAAAGTCAACTTTTGTGAAAACTTGTAAAAAGCATGGAAACCACCATTTTGAGTGTTTTACTGCTATTTAGAAGAAGAATAAATAGATGGGCTAATGATTTTAAGGTTGATGTGAATTAAGCACACTTTATAGTGCTGATTTTGATGTTTTGAAAATCATCCCTTTTTACAGAGCTATCTATCATATTATGTGTGAATAAATAATGCTGGAGCACAGCTCGCACTGGATTTCATATATTTTCCACATATATTAGTGCTGGATTGTGATTCGTACTAGATTTTCATGACATGCATGATAGAGTGCTGGAGTTATTACTCGTACTCAGTTTTATGTGATTTATGCATGAGAGAGTGCTGGAGCGATTAGCTCGTACTCGAGTTTTACATGAGATGCAAGATAGAGTACTAGAGCGTTGATCGTACTCGATTCATCACCATTTATACATGACATAGTACTGGAGCTATTGCTCGTACTTGATTTGATGATATTGTGCATAGCATGGTACTGGAGCTATTGCTCGTACTTGATTTAATACATGAACTATGCATTAACCTAGTTGTTGGAGGTTTACTCGCACTAGAGTTGAGTTTGTGATGTGAAACAGTGTTTGAGCAAAATGTCGACTGTGAGTCACTCTTAAAGGCGCGCACTATATGTGATATATAATACATGTTGAAAACCATGCTTGATTTCCTCGTGTAGACTGAGTGTCACACTATGAGAGGGTCACATGAGGATTTAGAGACGTGGTATGATATTTCATGGTTTTGAGGACTAAGACCTATGGTAGGCACCCCGACTGTGATGTAAGGTCCACGGAGTACGTTGTACAGTGCATGTGGCATGGAGTACACTGTATCATGTGTTGTTATGGAGTTGAGGAGGATATAGCTGGCGGTTGTGATGGACTGACCCCCTCCCGTTGCAACAGTGATGCCTCGCACACCGAGATTTGTGTTGCTTGGGATCACATGTCGGATATGAGCATAGTCCAGGATATTATTTACATTTTCACCATAGAGTCTTACATGATATATCACCTGATTGATTGATTTATTTGCAGACAGACCTGAGGGATGGGTCGGACTCCGATTTTGTGATGTGAATGATTTAATGCCATATTTACTGTGATCTAAATATACATGGCATGATTTATCTAAAGGCATTCTGATATTATAAAGATGCATTGTTTTGCACTACATGCCTACATTTAAGAAAGAAAGCATGATATTTGTACATGGGATTTAATCTGTACAAGTATATATATATATATATATATTTAAAGACATGCTTTTAAACAAAGTTAAGGAAATAATGTTTTCAAGGCATAACATTATTTTGAGTAGATAGTGTAGATGTCTACTTGCTTGCCCAATTTTCTTACTGAGCGCGTTGTATGCTCACCCCCCTTTCTTTACATCTCTCTACAGAGCATTAGCAGTAGAGTGAGAACTATTGAGGGATAGTATTCCTGAGTTCACTGCTATTTCCTATCGATCGACAGGTATACATATTTTGTATGGTTATGTATCTAAACATAGAAACACCACAGTGATGTATACGATATATATTATGGGGAATGTAATTGTAGTAGACTTTATATAATCTCATATGTATTATAAAAGAAGCTACAGTCAGTAACAGTACATTGACATGTATGTATGAACGTGGATGAATGATATGGTATGCAAGGAAGCTAACCTTGAATCACAGCCCAACCATTGAGGAGAGGAAAGGTAAGTTAAAAATACGAAACATTTGTAGTGATTTTTGGTTAAGTCATGGATTGAGACGGGTCCTAACAGAATGGTATCAGAGCTGTGGTTGGCCTGTGTGAGTCGGTGTTAGAAAATAGGAAAGTGTACATCCCCATAGTACTGTGCTGTGTTTAGATATAACTGTGTATACCTGATAGGAGATGGACTATTCCATGATTATGAATGCAGGAACTTTGCCTATATGGCAAATACGCGTAATGGTAGAGGTACGAGAGGTAGGGCTCAAGGCCGTGGAGATAGGCCTGAGAGACGAGCAGATGCCGAACCATTACCTACGCATGAGACTCTTGGTGCTACTGAGGCACCAGAGTGTGTTGAGATGTGCTTTACGAGATTAGAGCGTAGTCTAGAGACGATTGTAGAGATATTGATACAGACGATGCCAAGTAGGCAGGGACAGGAGGCAGAAGCTGCGACAGAAGAGGCAGTTGCCCCTGATACACCTACACAGACAGCTCGTGCACCAAGGACTGTAGATACTCCTACACCTCCACCAGTATCGGGTGGTAGTGGATTAGGGTACGGATGTGATCTGCATCGATTGCTAGAGTTCCAGAAGTTTAGACCTCCATCTTTTAGTGGGGTCAAGGACCTTGTAGATGTTGAGGAGCGGGTAGCGGAGATGGAGAAGCTTTATGGATTCTTGGAGTGTACGACATCGGAGATGGTCGCATTTGCTGCGTTCCTACTGAAGGGAGCTGCAGAGCATTGGTGGAAGTCCACCTGACCCATATTGAGAGCCCGACACATAGATATTTGTTGGGAGATATTTCGGGAGGCCTTTAGGAGGCAGTTTTTTCTCGACACTGCACAGCAAAAACGACAGGCAGAGTTTTTGGGACTGAACTAGGGGAGTTTGTCAGTGGACGAGTATGAGACTCGATTCCTATCTCTAGGGAGATATGACCCAGATACCATGTATAGTGAGGCCAGGAAGGTCTACAGGTTTACCGATGGATTGAGACCGGTTATGCGGTCCAGGTTAGTTCCATTAGATATAACTACCTATGAGGAAGTAGTACGCAGGGCACAACTATATGAGCAAGATTATGAAAGAAATACTTTCGAGTTTGGGAAGTTTAGTCAGAGCTGAGATATACAGAAGAAGAGGCCGGTTAGGGATTTTAGTTATCGAGGAGGGAAGAAACTCTTCGTAAGAGATCACGGGTTGAGGAGGCATAAGAGAGATTTTCTAGACCTCCTACTTATCCGACCGTAGCTCCAGCTAAGAGTATTATCATAGGAGGACAGAGACCTGCTGCCAATCAGTGTAGAAGATGCGGTAAACAACATGGAGGTAGACCGTGTCCGCTGACTCCTATAGTGTGTTTTCGATGCGGGAGACAAGGGCATATTGCTAGAGTTTACCCAGAGATGGATAGTACTACGCCACTGAAGGGTAGAGAGCCTGATAAAGCTTCAGCTGGTACGTTTGCTCAGAGAGGTAGAGCGATGATAGAAGAAAATGGGAAACAAGTGATGGGTCGAGGGCGAGTACATGCTTTAGACCAGGGGACAGCTGATGCTTCATCGGATGTGATACGAGCTAACATCTTAATTTATGATATTGAAGCATATGTTTTAATTGATCCTGGTGCCACGCATTCTTTTGTATCGCCTTCATTTGCATGTAAATTAGCAAGACATGTAGACCATACACCATTATGTATAATGATGTTGATTAGTACGTCTATAAATAGTAGTCAAGTTGTAGAGTATGTATTTAATGACTGCGAGTTGAGAGTAGGGGAGAAGGAGATGACAGCCAATCTAATATTACTAAGTATGAGTGACTTTGATATAATCTTAGGAATGGATTGGCTATCGGCAAACCATGCTATTTTAGATTGTTATGCTAAGACAGTTATGTTTCCTAACCCAACTAGATATGTTGTAAAGTTTAATAAAAATAAATGAAAGAAGAAGTTATGATTATAATATGATATACTGACTGAGAGAACCTTCAACATATCAAGGTTTCATTGCGTACGTGGTAGATATGGATAAGACACATCCGAAGTTATTAGATATCGCTGTGGTCAGTGAGTACCCAGATGTTTTTTCGGATGAGATGCCAGGGTTACCACCAGACAGAGAGATGAAGTTCTGTATAGATTTGGTGCCTGGTACAGAGCCTATTTTGAGACCACCTTATCGCATGGCCTTTGTTGAGCTGGAGGAGCTCAAGAGATAGTTACGAAAGCTATTGGATAGGGGTTTTGTTCGACCGAGTGTTTCACCTTGGGGAGCACCGGTTTTATTTGTGAGGAAGAAGGATGGGAGCCTCGATTGTGTATAGATTACCGATTGTTGAATAAGGAAACCGTTAAGAATAGGTATCCCCTTCCACGCATTGACGACTTGTTAGATCAACTTCAGGGAGCACAGGTATTTTCTAAGATTGACCTGAGATTTGGGTATCATCAGCTGAAAGTTCGGAGTGGAGATGTACCCAAGACAGCATTTCATACCCAATATGGCCATTATGAGTTCTTAGTCATGCCATTCAGATTGACGAATGCTCCAGCTGCTTTCATGGCTTTGATGAACGATGTGTTCAAGCCATATTTGGACCAATTTTTTATCGTCTTTATCGATGACATATTGGTGTATTCGAGATCTAAAGAGGAACATGCGGAGCACCTCAGGATCGTGTTGCAGACTCTACGAGAGCAGGAGTTATATGCTAAGCTAGTAAGTGTGACTTTTCGTTGTCACAGATTTTGTTTTTGGGACATGTTGTATCGAGAGATGGTGTATCAGTTGATCCATCTAAGATAAAGGCTGTAGTTTAGTGGGAACAACTGAGGACAGTCACCGAGATCATGAGTTTTCTGGGTTTAGCTGGATATTATCAGAGATTGGTTGAGGGATTTTCGAAGTTGTCTGCTCCGTTGACACGTCTTACTTGAAAGAGTGTACCGTTCGTATAGAACGAGGATTGTGAGAAGAGTTTTCAGGAGTTGAAGCATCGATTGACCACCGTTTCGATCTCACTATCCCTACCAGCTTATGAGGATTTACAGTGTATACTGATGCTTCGCATCAGGGACTGGGCTGTGTATTGATGCAAGATGGGAGGGTAGTTGCTTATGGATCCAGACAGCTGAAGGATCATGAGAAGAAATATTCGACCCATAATTTGGAGCTAGCTGCAGTAGTGTTTGCGTTGAAGGTATGGCGTCACTACTTGCATGGCGAGAAGTTCCAAATATTTACCGACCACAAGAGCCTTAAGTATCTGTTCTCACAGAAAAAGCTGAACATGAGACAGAGAAGATGGCTAGAGCTTCTGAAGGACTATGATTGTGAGATACTTTATCATCCGGGTAAGGCTAGCTTTGTAGCTGATGCCTTGAGTAGGAAAAGCCTAGGGATGGTATCGTATATGGTGGTTAGGGAACATGATTTGCTAGAGCAGTTTGCTAGCCTCAGATTGGGAGTCATGCCTTCTGACATGGATACAGGCTATGTGATAGCTAGTTTACACTTGGAGCCGGATCTATTGGACAGGATCAGAGTGGCTCAGCAGACTGATCCATTTTGTATGGATGTGAGTGGTCAGATGCAGAAGGGCACAGTGACTGACTCTGAGTTGAGTTTTGATGGACTACTAAGGTTCAGAGGCAGATTGTGTGTTCTAAGGATCCAGGACTCAGGAGATTGATATTGGCGAAAACTCATTCGTCGAGGTATACGTTACATCTGGGGAGTAACAAAATGTATCAGAACCTCCGTAAGGTATATTGGTGGTCGAGTATGAAGAGAGATATAGCAGACTTTGTTGCAAAGTGTCTCGTATGTCAGCAGGTGAAGGTAGAGCATCAGAAACCTGCATGGTTATTGCAACCTGTACCTATACCAACATGGAAATGGGAGCTTATCACCATGGATTTCGTGATGGGTGTACCGAGAACCCACAGGAATCACGATGCTATATGGGTGATCATCGACAAACTGACGAAGTCAGCCCACTTCCTAGCTATGAGAGCGACCGATACTCTGAGTTCATTAGCAGAACTGTATGTACGCGAGGTAGTGAGGTTACACGGTGTACCAGTGAGCATAGTCTCTGATAGGGATTCTCGCTTCACTTCCCACTTTTGGGGACATTTTCAGGAAGCCATGGGAACCCAGTTGAGTTTGATCACCGCTTTCCATCCTCAGACAGATGGTCAATCAGAGAGGACTAGACAGACTCTGGAGGATATGTTGACAGCATTTGTGCTAGATTTTAGAGGCTCCTGGGATGACCACTTGCCACTAGCCGAGTTCGCCTATAACAACAGTTATCATTCGAGTATCGAGATGGCATCGTATAAGGCTTTATATGGCCATAGATGTTGTTCCCCTATTGGATGGGAAGAAGTGGGTGACCGTAAGATTTTTGCTCCTAACATGGTTACGCAAGCATCTAAGGACGTCCACTTGATAGTAGAGAAACTAAGGACAGCTCAGACTAGACAAAAGAGTTACGCTCACAGGAGACGTAGGCCACTAGAGTTTGCAGTTGGTGAATCCGTGTTTTTGAAAGTTTCTCCTTCCAAAGGCATAGCGAGATTTGGAAAGAGAGGAAAGCTAAATCCTCGCTACATTAGACCCTTTGAGATACTTGATTGAGTGGGATATAAGGCTTATAGGTTGGTATTGCCACCGGACTTATCAGGTGTCCATAACGTCTTCCACATATCGATGCTTCAGAAGTATCACTCGGATCCGGCACATGTGATTAGTTACAGCGATTGGAGCTCCGAGAGGACATGTCATATATTGAGAGACCGATTCGGATATTGGATAGGAAGGAGAAGGTATTGAGATCGAAGACCATCAGGTTAGTGAAGATTCTCTGGCAGCATCATACTTCAAAGGATGCTACTTGGGAGCTGGAGAGTCTGATGCGAGAGAAGTACCCTCACCTATTTGATGACTGACTTGGTTTTAATTTGAAGAACCAAAATTTTTAAGTAGGGGAGGATTGTCAGACCCGTATTTTATGTAGCTTATACCTTATGATTCCTATGTGTATGAACACTCTATTATTATAGTTGAATCATAAGAAGAGTATTTACTAGATTTAAAGTGTTAGTAAAATGATTTACACATAAAAGCTACATAAACAGCCTAATGTGAGCTATAAGAGTCATAGGCTAAACCGAGTGGATTTGAATCATCCTGACTGAAAATAAGAACTTAAAATGAGAAAAGAGAGAGAGCTCATGAAGGAAAGTCAGCTTGATTTAGTTCTGAACACAAAGAACGAGAGAAAAAGCTAAAAAGGGTAAAATGGACCTTTTTGGCGAGTTAAGGTATTTAAGGTGTTTCGGGTATAATTACCTACCGGGAACGGTTGAAATGTAAAGACGAGAGTGTAAGACATAAGATATGACACTTCTGGAATTTTGAGAAAAAGTCAACTTGGTCAATGGTTAAGGAAAAAGTCAACTATAGTTAATAAAAGTGGACTTTTACCATAGTTGACTAATCATGGTTAAAAATTAATCCAAGTATGGAGAAAAAATTGAGGAAAAATATTTTGAGTCAGAATACAAGATAATCATCCCCGAAAGTGAGGAAAATTTATTCGAAAGGATTCCGGATTAAATTTAATGGTTAAAAACGTAATGGGCCTAAGGTGAAAAATTTAAAGCCCATTAAGGCATACTAAACGTAGATCGAAATTTTTAGGTCCCTTAGATCGAATTGTTGGACCGATTGATCAGCCAAATATTTAGAGAATTAAAGGCCTGAGGTATGGTGAAAATTTCAGCCCGAAAACCCATTAAGAAAGCCCAAACCGAGAAGCCCATTAGATAAATATCTAACCATAGTGAAAGCTAACCATGACTCATAAGGTGACTCATTAGGTGACTCATGACTAAGCCTTAGAAAGTCAAGCTTAATGGCTAGAAAGTAAGGCTTAATGGCTAAGTAAGTGGCTTATAAAATCAGCCACACCATTGTCGTCTTCACCACACCATTCTCGGATAGAAGAAGAAACCATTGAAATACATTATCCAATCTTTCTCTCACTAGAAATCACTAGGAATTAGGCATATTTGGAACTTGCATTCTTCATGAAAGTTGTTCCAAATTGAAAGGAGAGTGACATATGTTGGAATTGGCTATCAGGAGCCATAGAGTGCAAACTGTGAGCCTCTAAAGTTTCGGCCAAGTGTGAACACAACTATTGGTATATTTTCAAGTTTTCAATTTCATATATGTTAATCTATGAATGATTTTAAGTATATTGGTATATGTTTTAAGCATTGAAACATATGAAATCACTATGAACTTGGTTAGGCCGAGAGTGAGTAGTGAAATATTGATGAATGCCCATATGATTTTAAGACATAAATGGATTAATGTACATGTGTTAATGATTATGGCATAATTAGAATTAATCAATTTGATTAATTAATACATGTATTAAGTTGGCAATCGATTGATAAATGCCTAAATGAACTATGTGATGTTTAAGAATGTTGCCAACCAAGTGTTTGTGAAAATGGCTAAGTGAATTGGCTAAACAAATAGGTATGCCATGGCATGACCGGCAGCATGGATAGCTCTCGACCATGGCATGTGGCCGAGAGGCCCAATGGGTCAAGCCCAAATATTTTAGGCCCAATGTGATGTAATGGGTCTAGGACAAGCCCAATAGGAGTTGGTGGGCCCTACAAGCCCAATAGGCCCAACGACAATGTATAGTAAAACGAAAATGGGATTACAGCATAGTTAGGCCCATTAAGGATTAGTAAAGCCCATTAAGGGAAATAAACTGTAATTAATGTGAAATACAGTAGAAAAAGTGTAATTAACCTGATAAATGATTATATGCAACTCCATAGATTATTGGAGGAGCAAATCGGACTGCTGAATCAAGTAGCGCAGAGAAAGTGAAATTTCTTGAGTGATTGCAGGTAAGGTACTTCTGTGAGTAGTTGGAGATACCTGTATGTATTTTCGTTTGCCTTTACATTCACTTAAAAACTCTGAGGGTCAAAGAAAGTGAATAATAATTATTGTGACCTGATAGTGGCAAATTACTATTTTACCCCTAGTTAGTCAAAAAGTCAACTTTTGTGAAAACTTGTAAAAAGCATGGAAACCACCATTTTGAGTGTTTTACTGCTGTTTAACAGACGAATAAATAGATGGGCTAATGATTTTAAGGTTGATGTGAATTAAGCACACTTTATAGTGCTGATTTTGATGTTTTGAAAATCATCCCTTTTTAAAGAGCCATCTATCATATTATGTGAGAATAAATCGTGCTGGAGCACAACTCGCACTGGATTTCATATATTTTCTACATATATTAGTGCTGGATTGTGATTCGCACTAGATTTCCATGACATTCATGATAGAGTGCTGGAGTTATTACTCGTACTCAGTTTTATGTGATTTATGCAGAGAGAGTGCTGGAGCGATTAGCTTGTACTCGAGTTTTACATGAGATACAAGACAGAGTACTAGAGCGTTGCTCGTACTCGATTCTTCATGATTTATACATGACATAGTATTGGAGCTATTGCTCGTACTTGATTTGATGATATTGTGCATAGCATGGTACTGGAGCTATTGCTCGTACTTGATTTAATACATAAACTATGCATTGAACTAGTTGCTGGAGGTTTACTCGCACTAGAGTTGAGTTTGTGATGTGAAACAGTGTTTGAGCAGAGTGTCGACTGTGAGTCGCGCTCAAAGGCGTGCACTGTATGTTATATATAATAGATATTAAAAACCATGCTTGATTTCCTCGTGTAGACTGAGTGTCACACTATGAGAGGGTCGCATGAGGATTTAGAGACGTGGTATGATATTCCATGGTTTTGAGAGCTAAGACCTATGGCAGGCACCCCGACTGTGATGTAGGGTCCACGGAGTACGTTATACCGTGCATATGGCATGGAGTACACTGTACCATGTGTTGTTATAGAGTTGAAGAGGATATAGCTGGCGGTTGTGATGGACTGACCCCCTCCCGTTACAACAGTGATGCCTCGCACACCGAGATCTGTGTTTCTTGGGGTCACATGTCAAATATGATCATAGTCCAAGATACTATTTACATTTTCACCACAAAGTCTCACATGATATATCACCTGATTGATTAAATTAATTGCGGACAGACCTGAGGGATGGGTCGGACTCTGATTTTGTGATGTGAATGATTTAATGCCATATTTACTGTGATTTAGGCATTGTGATATTATAAAGATGCATTCTTTTGCACTACATACCTACATTTGAGAAAGAAAGCATGATTTCTGTACATGGGATTTAATCTGTACAAGTATATATATAAATATTTAAAGACATGCTTTTAAACAAAGTTAAGGAAATAATGTTTTCAAGGCATAGCATTATTTTGAGTAGATAGTGTAGATGTCTACTTGCTTGCCTGATTTTCTTACTGAGTGCGTTGTATGCTCACCCCCCTTTTTTTACATATCTCTAAAGAGCATCAACTATAGAGTGGAACTATTAAGGGATAGTATTCTTGAGTCCACTGCTATTTTCTATCGATCAACAGGTATACATATTTTGTATGGTTATGTATCTAAACATAGAAACAGCACAGTGATGTATACGATATATATTATGGGGAATGTAATTGTAGTAGACTTTATATAATCTCATATGTATTATAAAAGAAGCTACAGTTAGTAACAGTATATTGACATGTACGTATGACCATGGATGAATGATATGGTATGCGAGGAAGCTAACATCGAATCACAGCCCAACCATTGAGGAGAGGAAAGGTAAGTTAAAAATGCGAAACATTTGTAGTGGTTTTTGGCTAAGTCATGGATTGAGACAGGTCCTGACAGTATGTGTATAAATAGAATATGATGGCAATTGAAAAAAGAAAGTAGGAAGTAGTGTAGTAAGTAGCCTAGGGTAGGAGTAATGTAGAGTAATTTAGGAGTAGTTTTTAATGTAATCTAGGGTAGAATAGTTTTTAGGGTAATTTTAAGTTAGCATTTTATTTTTCCAAAGCTTTCCCGTTTGTGTTACTCTTTAATTTTTTTTTTTTTAGCCACCATTGTTAAACTTTTAGAAGCTTTTCATTTTCCACCATTGTTCATTGATCTTCTCGGTTTTGTTAAATCCATTTCTTCTACTTTTCAGTTTTAATACACAATTTACATATTTTACATTTCCCAGTTGTAGCTCTCGGTTTACAAAAGAATTGCTATGTTTTGAGTTAAAAAACCATCATTTTTTTAGCTCTCGGTTAGATATTCTTTGGTGCATTCGAGTGACATAAATGTTTCATTCATTCTTCTACCTTGTAGTTCTGTTGCCTTGACGTGGGTTGATGCTGAGCATTTGTCCACATCATGAGCAAAGTGGAACATGGTTGGAGAAGAAAATGAAGCAATCCGAGGAAGTTAAGTTCCTTGTCAATGGAAGAAGCTCACGGGTGATGTTGTAGTTGTGATTTTTATTTCATTTCGGTTTTAAGTTTGTATTCAGCTATGCATCATTGTTCTTTCCTTTCTTTATTTCATTTTGATTTGCATGCAATTCATGATTCAGTTTCTGACTGCATTTAGAGTAGTAGATTCCAATTTTTGTTTAATGCATTATCTTTTGTTTCTTTAATCCCTTTTCATTTACTGCATAGTTATTTCAGCATGATTGTTGTTAGTCCATTGCTTACCGATGGTTAGTGAAAAGGATGGGGTAAGCTTTTCGGTGTAGAGTCTCAAGAAGCAGTTCGTGGAGCATAGTTTCATTCTTGGCTTCATATTTGTCCTCTGTTTAGCTCAGTTTTATGTCCTGCCACTTTTATTACAGTTTATTTATTGTTTGCAAATTCTTTAAGGAGGCTCTCGGTACCAGGAATGGGCAAAGATAACAATGAAGCATGAACAACAGCAAGCTGTCATCTAGCTTAATGTTACAGAGCCAAGAATGAGGACAAAATCATGAGCAACACCTGGAGGGGCAAGACGTGGTGAATGATCATGTTCGAGACAGTGCTGCTGGTACTGCAGTTGAGGACTGAACCTGGAGTGAACTGGGCATGCCGAGGAAGGAGCAGCCATAGCAGTGTAAGACAGTACTGGTAGTAGATGCACAGCAGCTTGGAGCAGCAGGACACATGCACTGAACCGAGAGCAGCAGGATATATCTGGAGCAGCTAAGAAGAAAGACAATGAACAGTGCACCATACACTTGCTCAGGACCACTTGGTTTTTGCAATCTGTTAAGGCCATGTCTAGCATTATGAATTTGTTTCAACTAAATTTACCATCCATTTCTATTAGTTGTTATTGCTTTTACTTTAGTTTATTAACTTAGGTAGAGTTAGAGTATTGAATTAATTTGCTTATTAGTTATATTTTCTTAGTTTATTAGTTTAAGGCTTAGTTTTAATTTCATTAATAGTTAATTTTCTTTTTGCAATAGGAATTAAGGTTTTCCAAATATAATTAATTTAGATTAAACTCATTTTATGCATTTTAATTTAGTCTTTATTTTCATTAAATTTTAGTTTAGTTTAATTTGCAATCTTTATTAGTTTAATTACATGCATTTTTTATTTAATTTTAAGTTTGTTTAAATTTTAGTTTAATTAATTTTATTGCTTTATTTTCATATTTGCATTTTATTTTAGTTGCGTTAATTCATTTTAACTGTTTTAATTATGTTTGTAGGTAGTTGCTTTTAATTGCTTGAAGCACTGTAAGTAATTTTTAGCTCGGTTTTATTTAGTTTATAGTTTTTATTATTCTATTGTTTTCCAGTAATTTAAATTAGCCTAGTAGATCACCAACTTGAAATTCATAATTTGCTAGGATATACTTAGGGTAAAATTAACCGGTAGTTAATTAGGCTGATCAACTTCTCTGTGGGACGATAACTCGGGACTCAAATCCCATTATTACTTGTACGACCTGTGCACTTGCGAACAATATGTTTAGCTCGTACCAAGTTTTTGGCGCCGTTACCGGGGAAGTCTTAATCAGCCAGTAATTGATATCGGTGAAATTATGCTTAGGTGTAATTCTAGCTTGTAAATATTTAGGTTGTAAATATTTAGATCCTTAGTTTAGTTTAGTTAATTTTCTCTAAAAAAAATATTAAAAATTAAAAAATTAAAAAAACTTAAAAAATTTTCTATGGACTTTGTAATGTTTGCATGCGTAGAGCCTGGAGTTATGATTGTTTTCCTTTAGATCCTGAAATTGAATGAACTCTTAGAAAAATTCAAAAGGATTCTAGGAAATTAATAGATCCACTGCAAAATATCATGGCAGAAAATAGAGAAATTAGGACCGTTGGAGATTATACAATGCCAACTATTGGAGGATATTATATCGGCATTAGGCCACCAGCTGTGCCTGCAAACAACTTCGAAATTAAGCCTTCCATCCTCCAGATGATCCAGATCTCTGTACAGTTCAGTGGGGTTCCACAAGACGACCCACATGCTCACATCAGGTAATTTTGGGACCTGTGCAACACATTTAAGCACAATGGATTATCTGATGATGCGCTTAGGCTTAGATTATTCCCCTTCTCACTTAGGGATAAGGCGCGACACTGATTAACCTCCTTGCCTCCAGGATCCATTTCTACATGGGACGAGTTAGCCCATCAATTTCTAGCCAAGTTTTTCCCTTCCTCTAAAATGGCCAGACTCTGTAGTGACATATCTTCCTCTACTCAGTTCGACTCTGAATCTCTTTTCGAAGCATGGGGACGATATAAGGAGCTTCTTAGGAAGTGCCCTCACCATGGCCTACCTTTGTGGTTGCAAGTCCAGACCTTCTACAATGGACTTACAAGCCAAAATAGGACCATTGTTGACGCTGCTGCGCGTGGAGCGCTAATGTGTAAAACAAAGGAGGATGCTTACGAGTTGTTAGAAAAGATGGCTGCTAACAACTATCAATGGTCCTCGGAGAGGCAATTACCTAAGAAGTCGGTGGGTATTTATGAGCTCGACACGCTGTCTACCTTGACCTCTCAAATCGCTAATCTTACGAAGAAGGTAGAGTTGCTCAATACCCAGCATAATCTTTCTACCAGTCCTAATCCTGTTTATTCTGTCCAAAGTCCTTTTCTTTCCTGTGAGCTGTGTAGTGGTACCCACTCTGTAGATAGGTGTCCGCTCAACTTAGAATCGGTTCAGTATGTTGCCCCCCCTTAAGCAACAGAACAACCTTTTTTTAAACACCTATAATCCAGGGTGGAGGAACCAACCTAACTTCTCCTAGAGCCAAAACCAAGGGTAAACTTCTAGCTCTAGACCTGTAGGACCCCTTAGTTTTCAAGCTCCACTGGTTCATGTACCACCACAGCCACAATTTCCATATCATCCGCCTCATCAACCATCCCCACAACAATTTCAACATCATCCATCACCACCACCACCACCACTACTTATGCAACCCCAACTCTACCATGCACCAGCAGCTGAGAAGAAGCCCTCACTAGAGGAGATGTTCTCAACGATCCTGTAAAATCAAGCTGTTTCAATTAAGAACTTAGAGGTTCAGGTAGGACAAATAGCCAATGCTCTTAGCCAACATCCATAAGGGACCCTTCCTAGTAACACTGAAGTTAATCCTGTTAAGCAAAGGGATGGTAAGGAACATGTTAGATCCATCACCCTTAGGAGTGGTAGAGAGCTAGATGATCCAAAAGTTAAGTCCAGACCTAAACAACCCATAGTTGAAGAATCTTTAAGTTTTAAAGAGGCAGCTCAGAAAGAGCAGGAACCTAAAGATCAGGCTGCTAAGGAATCAAATATAGGTGTTTCTTCATCTATACCTTCTTCTACTTCAAAGCCTTCGTCATCCTCTGATGCTACACATGTTACCACTACATCCCTTCCAGTTAGACCATCGGTACCTTTTCGTCAGAAGTTCTATAATCAAAAACTCGATCAACAATTCGCCAAGTTCCTTGAGGTTTTTAAGAAACTTCACATCAATATTCCTTTCACAAATGCCTTAGAGCAAATGCCAAGTTATGGGAAGTTTTTAAAGGATATCCTCTTGAGGAAGAGAAGACTGGAAGATTATGAGACGGTGGCTTTAACTGCGGAATGTAGTGCAATTATTCAGAGGAAATTACCCCAGAACTCAAAGATCCCGGGAGTTTCACCATACCTTACACAATTAGAAATCTATTCTTTGGTAGACCCCTTTGTGATTTAGGAGCCAGTATAAATCTAATGCCTTTGTCTATCTACCAAAAGTTAGGAATAGGGGATGTCAAGCCTACTACAGTGACCCTTCAGCTAGCAGATCGATCCATTAAATATCCAAAGGGGGTCATTAAGGATATGTTAGTAAAGGTGGAAAATTTTTGTTTTCCCTGTAGATTTTATTGTTTTAGACACGGAGGAAGACAAGGAAGTCCCCATTATACTAGGCAGACATTTCCTAGCGACTGGTAGAACCTTAATTGATGTACAAAAGGGGGAGTTAACTATGAGAGTCCTAGATCAGGAGGTGATATTTTATGTTTTCAAACCTTTGAAGCTCCCTGATGACTCTCAAGAGTGTTTTAAGATGGATATTGAGGAGGATATAAGGCTTGAGCACAAGAAATATAAGAGAAAGAAGGAAGTAGATAGAGCTCAGGAGGATTTAATTGTTAACATTTTGTCATCACTCCGGCTGATCCTCCTACTCTTCGCCCTGCTGCTGAGTGTTGTGTTTTTTAGCTGTATTTGAAGTGCCTTAATTTTTCTTTTCACTTTGTATATAGTTCTTTTTCTTTTCTGCTTTTTCTTACAAAAACAAGTATATATTTGGATGATTATAAAAGGTAGGAAATTGAAGTAGATGATTCAATAGGCATTGATCATTATGGTTGGTTGATGGTAATGGAGAGTATACTTTGTTAGAACTCTCCACTAAAATCATGTGTGTTTATTTGAGATTGTTTAGTTGATGAATGTCTATTGCACACCACACTCATCATAGGTATACACTATTGAAGGGACTTAGAGTGATAAATATGAATACTTATATGTTGAGATTCCATAGTTGATTTAAAATAATATGAGAGTCTGCATGAGCACACACAAATAAGAGGATATGGAAAAGAGCGAAATGGGTCTGTATCTTTGTAACTTCTGTGATTGTATGAAAGTGGGGATGTGACTGAATTTTGGCTCCTTTATCTAACTTGTTGCAAGCTCCCTGCTTTTATTACTTTAATTTAATGCCTTGGCTGTTTGGATGAATCTTCCCATTGGTAGATAAAAAAACTTAATCGTTAGAGCTTGCCAAGCTTGAAGTGTATCGATATATCTTTCAGTGTATCGATACTATTGAGTAAAATCTTGCATAAGCAAAGTAAGCAGTATTTTAGTTGTATCGATACATGAAACAGCGCATGAGCTTTTGTTTCAATGCCAGGATAATGTATCGATACTTTATTTGTCCCATAAATATTCAAATACATATTGTATTGATACTGTGAGACCCCGTATATGTATAATTATAATATGTACATAGAAATGTAAATGGAGTTATACTATGAATTCATAAGTGAAGTGTATGTAATGTAAGTCCATCAGTTTAAGGTACACACATGTAATAAGAGTTGTAATTGTATATACAAGTTACATTATGTATGAATGTGAAAAAATGGACTTAAACATGTGGAGAATGTGAGTAGAATGGATTGAGTAGTATGGTAAAATGGAAGGAGAATTGCATAACTTGTGCACTTCCATTTGTTTTATATTAAGTACCTTTGGATATACAAAGATTCCACACAAGTTTTAATATGTATGAAGTATTATGGGATGTCATTTTCAAGTCTCAAGGATGATTGGATGAGGAAATAACCATGGCAACAAAATGTATGAAGTTTGGTATGAGTATTTGCTGAAAAACTGTAGAAAATCTGGAAATATGAAGGCCAGATCGATACTATAGGATGGGAGATCGATCTGGAAGAGCAGAAAGCTCTTATTTGAGCAATGGAATAGAGCAGATCGATCCTTAATGGAACAGATCGATCTCTTTAGCTCTCGGGTTGGAAGCAGACCGATCTCCCCTAAGACCAAATCGATCTCCTTAACCTTCTGTTTGAAGCAGATCGATCTCCCCTACTCGACAGATTGTTCTCCTATTTCAAAATATCTTTGAAAAGAGAGATTTTAAGAGGATCAGATTGATATCCACCCAAGGTAGATCGATCTCATCAAGCTGAATCTATAAATATGGAGCAATTGGATATGCATTTTTGAGACAAAAACCAATCTTTCCCATTTCCAACCTAAAAATCTAGCTTTCTCACTCCTAAATCCACACATTTTTAGTAAGATTTGAGGGAAAGCTAGTAGAGACAAAGTTGTTCACATCAAAGAGAAGAATAACATAGTTTGGAGGCAGTTCCCCACTTGTTGGATTGAAGGATTAAAGGTACATTTCCATTGGAGCAAAGAGGAAATCAAGCTAGGTGAGTTTCTAAATGAAATAACTAAAGTACATTGTGTATATATTGATTTTGGAGTTGTTTGGTATGCATAGAAAGGGTAGAAACTACCTAGGAAGTAATGAATCCACCATGACCTAGAAATGGTCTAGTGTGAGAAAGTAAGATATATTGAGGTTAATGATGAATAAGATATTTTAAGATGATAAAGATGTTATAAGTATGATTTTAAGATGTTGTTAGCAAAAAAATAGTGAGATTTATCGAAAAGAGGTAAAATGTGGATTAAGGCATTGGTAAATGCATAGATGAATTATATTGAGTAATGAGGTCAAATGTGAGTTAACAATTTTAACTCAAGTGGTTTGGATGATTGAATCGCAGCTTTCGAGGATATACCAGAATAAGGCGAGCCAAGAGCGCAAGAAGCTAAGAGGAAAAGAGAGTTGCAGTCAAATAAATTGAGGAAAGGGAATTGTGTGGACTCTTAGAGATAATTGTGCACAATTTGGGCTTTTAATGCTTTGCTAGAATGCATGAGATGTTAGGAAATAAAATTTAGTGATTGAAGGGCAAAAGTTGGGTGTTTGAGAAATGTACATGAAAATAAAAGCATAATGCATTGGAAAATCATGTTTTATTGCTTTTTAGCAACTGATTGGTAGGTTGGCTAGCATTTGAAATGAATTGCAAAAGAAATGGGTTGTTTTGGTTTGTTAACCACACTTTGCAAAGAAATAAGTCACCTACATTGTTTTCATGAGAATGAGGTGTGCTAGAGTATGACTCGCACGAGATTTGATGTGTTTTATACACATAAGTGCTATAGCTTAGCTCGTACTAGTTTTCACATGGATTTCATACTGCTTTTGGCATGGTGCTTAGAGCTTAGCTCGCACTAGATGCCCACCTTATTTGTTGTCGTGCTTGGAGCTTCGGGCAGACTTAGTGTCGCACCGATTAAATAGGCTCGCACGTGCAATTTGTGATTTTGACATGTTGATAGCCATGTTAGGAGCTTCAGGTAGACAAGAGGTCGTACCGATTAAATAGGCTCACACGTGTGTTTTAAGATGTGACATGATATGATGTGTTGATTGGGTCCACGGAGTACGTTGTACCGTGTATGTGGCATGGACTACGTTGTACCATGCTGAGATTATGATATGCCATCTTCGACGAGATCTGCTATGGACTGACGGGTTAGGTTTGACCCACCTCTCGTGTGGAAGCAAATAGTGGTGATATCCAGCACACCTGATCTGTGTAGCTGGTATCACAGGTTATGGCCATAGACCTAGAGGTTATTACCTTTTATTGAATTGCCTATCTCCCATGTCTAATGCTTTGTGAATAAATCCATGTTTGAAATATTTGTGGGTCAGGACAGTCCGAGGGAGGGGCTGAGACCTGACAAGTGTTGAATTGTTTTGAGATATCGATTGTTAATGGTTTAAAGTGCACCGAAGCATGATGATTAATGCCATGCTTTATTGTGAATAATGCATGATGGTTAATGCCATGCTTATTTGAGAAAAACGCATGATGGGTAATGCGATGCTTTATTGTGAATTATGCATGATGATTTATACCATGCTTTGAATTAAATTGTGCACTGGATTTTAATAGCATGAATGCCTTACATACTATTAACACAATCATACACTCATGTTTTGAGATAAAATGATGAACTAAATGCTTTTGAGCATGGCATCACGATCACGTAGATAGTACAGTATCTACTTATTCACATGATTGCCTTACTGAGCGTGTGGTTTGCTCACCCCCTTATTTTCCCCCTCTCTACAAAGTGTTGAGTATAGATTGAGTGTGACTGGAGGTGTTCCCTTTTGGTAATCCACTATATCCCATCGCGTAAGGTATACACATTGTTGTAATTTTGTATCTAAACTTATGGTAGCACAGTAGCATTTTGTATATAACTATTGGGGATGTAAAACGATGTAAACACATGTAAATGACTCTGATTTATTTATACAAGCGTTTACTTATAAATAATATGCAAATTGAATTGGTATGGTATAGTGAGTTAGACGTCGACACATAGCTCAACTAGTGAGGTGAGTAGTTTGTTCATGATTGAGGTAAAGACGGATAATAAATGATGTATGAACATGTAAAAAAATTGTACGTATTATGGTAATTGAGGGTCGTGACAAAAGTTGGTATCAGAGCTTGGGTTGGTCTGACGTGTGTCGTGTCTAAAATACTTAATAAATTGGAAAAATTACATCCCCATGTTACTGTGCTTGTTTAGATACAAATTGTGTGTGTCGATGGGTTGACTAAGTAATTTGTTTGAATGTATGGAATTGAGTAATTATGCCTAATACCAGTCGCGATAGAGGAGCGAGCACACAAGTTAGAAGCCGTAGAGGTAGGCCTGGGGGTAGTGTTGAGCCGAAAACACATGAGGCTTAGGAAGAGATTGAGGTGGAGGCTGAGGTTGAGCATGCTCCACGAGGTCCAGAGGAGAGACCCGAGAGTACTGAGGCTCGCTTCGCGAGGATTGAGCGGAGCATTGAAATGATATTAGAGTTGGTCACCCAATCTTTACCTGGAGTTGGCGGTAGATAGAGTCCCGTTACACATGGCGATATCGAGCAGGTGGCAGCTCCAGAGGCACGAGCACGGCTAGCCCAGAGACCTCAGATGACAAAGACACCTATACCCCCACATGCACAGGATATGCTTACACCTATTGCTACACCACAGGCTAGTAGAGGCTGGGGTTACGGTTGTGATTTGGATAGACTGCGGCAATTCCAGAAGTTTAGACCACCGTCTTTCAGTGGAGTTAAGGACCTAGTAGCCGCTGAGGATTGGATAAATGAGATTGAGAAGCTGTATGGGTTCTTTGAGTGCACTACTACAGTGATGGTAGCGTTTGCCGCTTTTATGATGAAGGGATCAGCAGAACATTGGTGGAAATCCACCAGGCCTATTTTGAGAGCCCGTGTCAGACCCAAATTTTATGTAGCTTATTCCTTATAATTCCTATGTGTATGAACACTCTGTTATTATAGTTGAATCATAAGAAGAGTATTTACTAGACATAAAGTATTAGTGAAATGATTTAACACGCAAAAACTACATAAAAAGCCTGATGTGAGCTATAAGTGTCACAGGCTAAACTGAGTAAATCTAAATCATTCTGACTGAAAATAAGAACTTAAAATGAGAAATCATAGAGAGCTCATGAAGGAAAGTCAGCTTGATTTCGTCCCAAATATAGAAAACGATAGTAAAAGCGAAAAAGGGTAAAATGGACCTTTTTGACGAGATAAGGTGTTTCGGGTGAAATTATCCACCGGGAACGGTTGAAACATAAAGACGAGAGTGTAAGACATAAGATATGACACTTTCAAAATTTTGAGAAAAAGTTAACTTGGTCAATGGTTAAGGAAAAAGTCAACTATAGTTAAGAAAGTGGACTTTTACCATAGTTGACTAATCATGGTTAAAAATTAACCTAAGTGTGGAGAAAAATTTGGGGAAAAATATTCTTGGCCAGAATATAAGATAATCATCCCCGGAAGTAAGGAAAATTTATTCAGAAGGATTCCAGATTAAATTTAATGATTAGAAACGCAATGGGCCTAAGGTGAAAATTTTAAAGCCCATTAAGGTATACTAAACGTATATCGAAATTCTTAGGTCCTTTAGACCGAATTGTTGGACCAATTGATTGGCCAAATATTTAGAAAATTAAAGGCCCGAGACATAGTAAAAATTTCAGCCCAAAAGCCCATTAAGAAAGCCCAAACCGAGAAGCCCAAATGGAAAGCCCATGAGATAAATATCTAACCATAATTAAAGCTAACCATGACTCATAAGGTGACTCATTAGGTGACTCATGGCTAAGGCTTAAAAAGTCAAGCTTAATGGCTAGAAATTAAAGCTTAATGGCTAGAAATTAAAGCTTAATGGCTAAGTAAGTGGCTTATAAATTCAGCCACACCATTGTCATCTTCATCACACCAAATTCGGTTAGAAGAAGAAACCATTGAAACATATTATCCAAGCTTTCTCTCACTAGAAATCACTAGGAATTAGGCATAATTGGAACTTGCATCCTTCATGGAAGTTGTTCCAAATTGAAAGGAGAGTGACATGTGTTGGAATTGGCTATCAAGGAGCCATAGAGTGCAAACCGAGAGCCTTCAAAGATTTGACCAAAGGGTGAACACAACAATTGGTATATTTTCTAATTTTCAATTTCATATATGTTAATGTATGAATGATTTTAAGTATATTGATATATGTTTTAAGCATTGAAACATATTAAATCACTATGATGTTGGTTAGGCCGAGAGTGAGTGGTGAGACATTGATTTATGTCCATATGATTTTTAAGGCATAAAAGGATTAATGTACATGTGTTAATGATTATGGTGTAATTAGAATTAATCAATTTGATTAATTAATACATGTAATTAGTTGGCAATCGAGGTGTTTGATAAAATGCCTAAATGAACTATATGATGTTTAGGAATTTTGCCAACCAAGTGTCTGTGAAAATACCTAGGTGAATTGGCTAAGAAATAGGCATGGATGGCATGCCATGGCATAACCGATGGCATGGGTAGTTCTCGGCCATGGCATATGACCGAGAGGCCCAATGGGCCAAGCCCAAATATTTTAGGCCCAATATGATGTAATGGGTCTAGGACAAGCCCAATAAGAGTTGGTGGGCCCTACAAGCCCAATAGGCCCAACGAAAATGAATAGTAAAATGAAAATGGGCTTAAGGCATAGTTAGGCCCATTAAGGATTTTTAAAGCCCATTAAGGAAAATAGATTGTATTTAATGTGAAATACCGTAGGAAAAATGTAATTAACCTGATAAATGGTTATATACAGCTCCAGAGAGTATTGGAGAAGCAAACCGGACTGCTGAAACGAACAGCGCAGAGAAAGTGAAATTTCTCGAGTGATTGCAAGTAAGGGACTTTTGTGAGTAGTTAGAGATACCTGCACGTATTTTCATCTGCTTTTATATTCACTTAAAAACTCTGAGGGTAAGAGAAAGTGAATAATAATTATTGCGACCCGATAGTGGTAAATTATGATTTTACCCCTAGTTAGTCAAAAAGTCAACTTTTGTGAAAAGTTGTAAAAAGCATGGAAACCATCATTTTGAGTGTTTAACTGCTGTTTAGCAGTAGAATAAATAGATGGGCTAAAAATTTTAAGGTTGATGTGAAATAAGCACACTTTATAGTGCTGATTTTGAAATTTTATAAATCATCCCTTTTTAAAGAGCCATCTATTATATTATGTGAGAATGAATCGTGCTGGAGCCCAGCTCACACTGGATTTCATATATTTTCCACATACATTAGTGCTGGATTATGATTCGCACTAGATTTCCATGACATGCATGATAGAGTATTAGAGTTCTTACTCGTACTCAGTTTTATATGATATATGCATAAGAGAGTACTGGAGCGATTAGCTCGTACTCGAGTTTTTCATGAGATACATGACAGAGTGCTGGAGCGTTGCTCGTACTGGATTCTTTATGATTTATACATGACATAGTACTAGAGCTATTGCTCGTACTTGATTTGATGATATTATGCATAGTATGGTACTGGAGCTATTGCTCGTACTTGATTTAATACATGAACTATGCATTGACCTAGTTGCTAGAGGTTTACTCACACTAGAGTTGAGTTTGTGATTTGAAACAGTGTTTGAGCGGAGTGTCGACAGTGAGTTGCACTCAAAGGCGTGCACTGTATGTGATATATAATACATGTTACAAACCCATGCCCGCATCCTTGTGTGACTGAGTGTCACATTATGTGAGAGGATAGCAGCATGAGGATATTAGAGATGTGGTATGATATTCCATGGTTTGAGGGCTAAGACCTATGGCAGGCACCCCGACTGTGATGTAGGGTCCACGGGTGTACTTTGTACCGTGCATGTGGCATGAGAGTACACTGTACTGTGTGTTGTTATGGAGTTGAGGAGGATATAGCTGACGGTTGTAATGGACTGACCCCCCTCTCATTTCAGTAGTGATGCCCCGCACATCGAGATCTGTGTTGCTTGGGATCACATGTCGGATATGATCATAGTCCAAGATACTATTTGCATTTCACCACAGAGTCTCACATGATATATCTCATTGATTGACTGATTTAAATTTCGGATAGACCTGAGGGATGGGTCGGATTCCAATTTTGTGATGTGAATGATTTAAATGCCATATTTATTGTGATTTAAATATAAATGGCATGATTTACATAAAGGCATGATTTATATAAAGATGCATTGATTTGCACTACATGCCTACATTTGAGAAAGAAAGCATGATTTCTGTACATGAGATTTAATCTGTACAAGTATACATATATATATTTAAAGACATGCTTTTAAAGTGAGTAAAGGAAATAATGTTTTCAAGGCATAGCATTATTTTGAGTAGATAGTGTAGATATCTTCTTGCTTGCCTGATTTCCTTACTGAGCGCATTGTATGCTCACCCCCCTTTCTTTACATCTCTCTATAGAGCATCAATCGTAGAGCGAGAGTTATTGAGGGATAGTGTTCCTGAGTCCACTGCTAGTTCCTATCGATCGCCAGGTATACAGACTTTGTACGGTTATATATCTAAACATAAAAATGGTACAGTGATGTATACGATATATATTATAGGGAATGTATTTGTATTAGATTTTGTATAATCTTACATATATTATAAAGGAAGTTAAAGTCAAAAGATATTGACATGTATGTATGATAATGGAAAATGTGGTAAGCGAGGACTCTGACATCGAGTCATAGCCCAACCATTGATGAGAGAAAAGGGAAGTTAAAAATGTAAAAAATTTATAGTGATTTTTTGATAAAGTCATGGATTGAGAACGGGTCCTGACAGCCGACATACTGAGATCAGTTGGGATGTGTTTTTGATGTCCTTTCAGAGACAGTACATTCTGGATACTGCACAACGAAAGATGAAAATGGCATTTTTGGGACTGACCCAAGGAACTAGGACTGTGGATGAGTATGAGACGACCTTTATCTCCCTAGGCAAATATGATCCTAATACGATGAGTAATGAGGTCAAGAAGATCCAAAAATTTATAGATGGATTGAGACCGAGCATTAGGTCTATACTAGTTCCCTTGGATATATTGACCTACAAGGAGGCACTGCGCAGGGCGCAATTGTGCGAACAAGATGTTGATAGGATCGCTTCAGAGTTTAGGAAGGTTGGTAAGATGAGGGACATGTAGAAAAAGAGACCAATGATAGATAGAGGCTTCAGTTATAAAGGAAGCAAGAGTTTCTCTGGAAAGAGGTCGAGGATTGATGAGATTCGAGAGAGGACAATTAATACTCCCATGTATCCGGCCATTGCTCCAACTAAAGGAGTTGTGATTGGAGGGCCACGGCCTACTACAAAACAGTGCGGCAAGTATGGTAGGTACCATAGAACTCGACCATGCTATGGACCCCAGGTAGTGTGCTTCAAATGTGGGAAACCAGGGCACATAATCAGAGATTGCCTAGAGATGACAGAGAGAGCCCCACAGAAGGGCAAGGAGCTAAAGAGAGCTCCAGTTGGGACAGCTACTCTGAGAAGGAGGGCTACATCTGAGAAAAAGGGGAAGCAAGTAGTGGGTGTAAGTAGAGGACGAGTGCACGTGCTAGACCAGGACACTGCAGATCAATCTTTATATGTGGTTAAAGGTACCATCCAAATATTTGATTAAGAAGCCTATGTATTGTTTGATCCTGGTGCCACGCATTCCTTTATATCGCCATCGTTTGCATGTAAATTGTTGAAGTATGTAAAACCCACACTGTTTGATAAGATGCTGATGATATCTACCCCTATGAATGATAGTCAATTGACTGAGCATGTGTATAGGAATTGTAAATTGAGGATAGGAGGTAAAGAAATGGCAGCCGATTTAATTTTATTAAATATGAGTGATTTTGATATGATCCTAGGAATGGATTGGTTGGCTGCCAATCATGTTGTTATGGATTGTCACGCAAAAACTTTGATGTTTCCAAAGATGGACAACCTTATTGTAAATTTTGATGAAAAGAAATGAAATGACATGATCTTTATAAATAAAAAAAGAATATGATCTCAATACATGATATTTGACAGATTGATTTTGTTATCTATTATATATGTGTCTATGATGATTGTGTTACTGATAGTGGAAAGAATAATGTGAAGGGTTCATTGCTTATGTGATTGAGACAGATAAGGCACGTCCAGAATTGGGAGACATACTGGTGGTTAAGGAATTTTCAGATGCCTTTTCGGATGAGTTATCAGGGTTACCTCTAGATAGAGAGATGGAATTTGGTATAGATTTGGCACCTGATACAGAGCCGATATCCAAGCCACCGTAGTGAATGGCTTAAGTTGAGTTGGAAGAATTAAGGAAACAACTGCAAGTGTTGCTGGAGAAGGGGTTTATCAGACCGAGCGTCTCACTTTGGGGAGCACTGGTTCTATTTGTAAGGAAGAATGATGGAAGCCTCTGATTGTGTATAGATTACCGGTTGTTGAATAAGGCCACCATCAAGAATAAGTATCCCCTTCCACGCATCGATGACTTGTTGGATCAGCTTAAGGGAGCGTAAGTATTTTCCAAGATAGATCTGAGGTTTGGGTATCATCAGTTGAAGATACGGAGTGGAGATGTACCCAAGACAGCTTTTCGCACCTGGTATGGACATTATGACTTTATGGTTATGCCATTCTGGTTGACGAATGCTCCCGCAGCTTTTATGTCGTTGATGAATGAGGTATTCCACAGTATTTGGATCGATTTGTTATTGTGTTTATTGATGATATACTGGTGTACTTAAGATCTAGAGATGAGCATGAGAGGCATCTAAGGATAGTGCTACAGACCCTTTGAGAGAAGAAGTTGTACACTAAACTCAGTAAGTGTGACTTTTAGTTGGAATAAATCTCTTTTCTAGGTCACATAATGTCGAAGGATGGAGTGTCAGTGGATCCATCAAAGATTAAGACAGTGACACAGTGGTAGAGACCCCAGATAGTGACAAGATTCAGAAGTTTCTTGAGTTTAGCTGGGTATTATCGAAGGTTTGTAGAGGGATTCTCAAGGTTGGCTGCTCCTTTAACACGTCTCATAAGGAAGAGTGTGGAATTTGTGTGGGACGATAAGTGTGGGGAAAGCATTGAAGAGTTGAAAAAGAGATTAACCACAGCTCCAATCCTCACCATTCCTACCAGCTCAGGAGGTTTATTAGTGTATACAGATGCTTCACAGCTAGAACTGGGCTGTGTATTGATACAGGATGGGAAGGTAGTAGCCTATGGATCAAGGCTGTTGAAGGATCATAAGAGGAACTACCCGACCCATTATTTGGAGTTGGAGGCCATAGTGTTTGCATTGAAGATATGGCGCCACTATCTCTATGGTGAGAGATTTCAGATTTACACAGATCATAAGAGCCTTAAGTACCTGTTCTCGCAAAAAGAGTTGAACATGAGATAGAGGAGATGGCTCGAGCTGTTAAAGGATTATGATTGTGAGATCCTGTACCACCCAGGCAAAGCAAATGTGGTTGTTGATGCACTGAGTAGAAGGCATCTCGGGATGGTATCATTCATGATGGTCAAGGAACACGAGCTATTAGAACAGTTCACGAACCTCAGTTTGCATATGACCTCGCCTGACGTTGATAGTGGATTGATGATAGCTAGCCTGCAGTTAGAACCGAATCTAGTAGATCGAATTTGACAGGCTCAACGAATTGATCAGCAGTGCTGTGATATTGTCGGGCAGATACAAAGGGGTACAGACACGGACTTTGAGTTGAGTTCAGATGGGTTGTTGAGGTTCAGAGGTAGGATATGTGTTCCTGATGATGCAGAGATCAGAAGATTGATCTTGACAGAGGCTCACTCATCGAGGTATACGATACATCTAGGGAGTACAAAGATATGCAAAACCTGTGAAAAGTTTATTGGTGGTCTAGGATGAAAAAGCACATTGCTGAATATGTTGCCAAGTGTCTCGTTTGTCAACAGGTGAAGGTAGAGCATCAAAAGTCTGCAGGGTTATTGCAGCCTCTACCGATACTAACATGGAAGTGGGAGCATGTCACCATGGATTTCATGATGGGATTGCCGAGGACTCGGAGAGTCATGAAACCATATGGGTTATTATGGATCGATTGATGAAATCATCCCATTTTCTAGCTATGACAGCTATCGATACTCTGAGCCAGTTAACGAACCTATATGTGCACGAGATAGTGAGGCTACATGGAATTCCAATGAGCATTGTTTCTAATAGGGATGCTTGCTTCACTTCCCACTTCTGGGAACATTTTCAAGAAGCGATGGGGACCCAGTTGAGTTTTAGCATCGCATTTCATCCTTAGACAGATGGTCAGTCAGAGAGGACTATACAGACCCTGGAAGATATATTGAAAGCATGTGCATTGGATTTTGGAGGCTCTTGGGATGACCATTTGCCACTTGTAAAGTTCGCTTATAATAACAGCTTTCATGCAAGTATCGGGATGGCACCATATGAGGCATTGTATAGGCGTAGATGTAGTTCCCCTAATGGATGGGAAGAAGTTGGTGACAGACAGATCTTTACTCTGGACTTGGTTAGACAAGCCTTTGAAGATGTCTAGTTGATTTGTGAGAGGTTACAGACAGCTCAGAGCAGACAAAAGAGTTATGCTGATAAGAGACGGAGACCACTAGAGGTTGATGTCGGTGAGCCAGTGTTTTTGAAAGTTTCCCTTTCGAAGGGAATTATGAGATTCAAAAAGAAGGGAAAGTTGAGCCCTCAATATATAGGGCTATTTGAGATACTTGATAAGGTGGAAGATAAGGCATACAGGTTGGCATTGCCACCAGAGTTGGCAAGTGTGTATAACGTCTTCCACGTATCCATGTTATAGAAGTATCACCCAGACCCGACGCATGTGATAAGATATGAGCCATTAGAGCTTAATGAAGGCATGACGTATGTTGAGAAGTCGGTCCGGATATTGGATGGAAAAGATAAAGTGTTGAGGACAAAGACAATTCCCTTGGTGAAAGTTCTTTGGCAATATCACACGGTGGAAGAGGCCATATGGGAATTGGAGAATTTGATGTGGGAGAAGTATCCCGAGTTATTCACAGAGTGATTGGTTCTAATTTGGAGGATCAAATTTTCTAAGTGGGGGAGAATGTGAGACCCCATATATGTATAATTGTAATATGTACATAGAAATGTAAGTGGAGTTATACTATGAATTCATAAGTGAAGTGTACGTAATGTAAGTCCATCAGTTTAAGGTACACACAAGTCATAAGAGTTGTGATTGTACATACAAGTTACATTATGTATGAATGTGAAGAAATGGACCTAAACATGTGGAGAATGTGAGTATAATGGATTATGAGTAGTGTGGTAAAATGGAAGGAGAATTGCATAAGTTGTGCATTTCCATTTGGTTTCTATTAAGTACCTTTGGATATACAAAGATTCCACACAAGTTTTAATGTGTATGAAGTATTATGGGATGTCAGTTCGAAGTCTCAAAGATGATTAGATGAGGAAATGACCATGGCAATAAAATGTATGAAGTTTGGTATGAGTTGTTGTAGAAAAACTGCAGAAAATCTGGAAATATGAAGGATAGATCGATCCTATAGGATGAGAGATCGATTTAGAAGAGCCAGAAAGCTCTTATTTGAGCAATGGAAAGAGCAGATCGATCCTTAATGGAACAGATCGATCTCCTTAGCTCTCGGGTTAGACGCAGATTGATCTCCCCTAAGACCAAATCGATCTCATTAACCTTCTGTTTGAAGCAGATCGATCTCCCCTACTCGATAGATCGATCTCCTACTTCAAAATGTCTTGGAAAAGAGAGATTTTAAGAGGACCAGATCGATCTCCACCCAAGGCAGATTGATCTCATCAAGCTAAATCTATAAATATGGAGCAATTGGATCTGCATTTTCGAGACAAAAACCAATCTTTCCCATTTCCAACCTAAAAACCTAGCTTTCTCACTCCTAAATCCACACATTTTCAGTAAGATTTAAGGAAAAGCTATTAGAGGCAAAGTTGTTCACATCAAAGAGAAGAACAACATAGTTTAGAGGCATTTCCCCACTTGTTGGATTGAAGGATCAAAGGTGCATTTCCATTGGAGTAAAGAGGAAATCAAGCTAGGTGAGTTTCTGAATGAAATAACTCAAATACATTGTGTAGATATTGATTTTGGAGTTGTTTGGTATGCATATAAAGGGTAGAAACTACCTAGGAAGTAATGAATCCACCATGACCTAGAAATGGTATAGTGTGAGAAAGTAAGATATATTGAAGTTAATGATGAATATGATCTTTTGAGATGATAAAGATGTTATAAGTATGATTTTAAGATGTTGTTAGCGAAGAAATAGTGAGATTTACCAAAAAGGGGTCAAATGTGGATTAAGGCAATAGTAAATGCATAGATGAATTATATTAACTAATGAGGTTAAGTGTGAGTTAACAATTTTAACTCAAGTGGTTTGGATGATTGAATCGCAACTTCCGAGGATACACCGAAACAAGGCTAGCCAAGAGCGCAAGAAGCTAAGAGGAAAAGATAGTCGCACTCAAATAAATTGAGTTAAGGAAATTGTGTGGACTCTTAGAGATATCTGTGCATAATTTGGGCGCTTAATGCTTTGCTAGAATGCACGAGATGTTAGGAAATGAAATTGGGTGATTGAAGGGCAAAAGTTTAGTGTTTGAGAAATGTACATGAAAATAAAAGCATAATGCTTTAGAAAATCATGTTTTATTACTTTTTGGCAAGTTATTAGTAGGTTGGCTAGCATTTGAAATGAATTGAAAAAGAAATGAGTTGTTTTGGTTTGTTAACCACACTTTGCAAAGAAATGAGCCACCTACATTGTTTTCGTGAAAATGAAAGTGTGCTAGGGTTTGACTCGCACGAGATTTGATGTGTTTTATACACATGAGGGCTAGAGCTTAGCTCGTACTAGTTTTCACATGGATTTCATACTGGTTTTGGCATGGTGCTTGGAGCTTAGCTCGTAGTAGATGCCCAACTTATTTGTTGCCGTGCTTGGAGCTTCGGGCAGACTTGCTGTCGCACCAATTAAATAGTGTTGCACGTATAGTTTGTGATTTTGACATGTTGATAGCCGTGTTAGGAGCTTCGAGTAGACAAGAGGTCGTGCCGATTAAATAGGCTCACACGTACGTTTTGAGATGTGGCGTGATATGATGTGTTGATTGGGTCCATGAAGTACGTTATACCGTGTTGAGATTGTGATATGCCGTCATCGGACGAGATTTGCTATGGACCGATGGGTTGGATTTGACCCAACTCCCGTGTGGAAGAAGATAGAGGTGATATCCCGCACACCTGATCCGTGTAGCCAGTATCACAGGTTATGGTCATAGACCTAGAGGTTAATACCTTTTATTCAATTACCTGTCTCACATGTCTAATGCTTTGTGAATAAATCCATGTTTGAAATGATTTGTGGGTCAGGATAGTCCGAGGGAAGGGCTAAGACCTGACAAGTGTTGAATTGTTTTGAGATATCGATTGTTAATGGTTTAAAGTGCACTGAAGCATCATGATTAATGTCATGCTTTATTGTGAAAAATGCATGATGGTTAATGCCATCCTTATTTGAGAAAAACGCATGATGGGTAATGCCATGCTTTATTGTGAATTATGCATGATGATTTATACCATGCTTTGAATTGAATTGTGCACTGAATTTTAATAGCATGAATGCTTTACATACCATTAACACAATCATACACTCATGTTTTGAGATAAAATGATGAACTAAATGCTTTTGAGTATGGCATCACGATCACGTAGATAATGCAGTATCTACCTGTTCACATGATTGCCTTACTGAGTGTGTGGTTTGCTCACCCCCTTATTTCCCCCCCTCTACAGAGTGTTGAGTATAGATTGATTGTGACTAGAGGTGTTCCCTTTTGGTAATCCGTTGCATCCCATCGCGTAAGGTATACACATTGTTGTAATTTTGTATCTAAACTTACGGTAGCATAGTAGCATTTTATATGTAACTATTGGGGATGTAAAATGATGTAAACACATGTAAACGACTTTGATTTATTTATACAAGTGTTTACTTATAAATAATATGCAAATTGAATTGGTGTGGTGGAGTGAGTTAGACGTCGACACACAGCCCAACTATTGAGGATAGTAGCTATTCACGATTGAAGTAAAGACAGATAATAAATGATGTATGAAAATACGAAAAATTTGTACGTATTTTGGTAAGTTGAGGGTCGTGACAGATACACATTCAACCAATATTAATACTTTCACATAAAACACATGTAATTTACTTAAGGATGTAAGATAATCTTAAATCTAAAGATGCATATATGATTTTTAACTCTAAATCCATACATATTTGACTTTCCACATGAATTCAGTATGATCAATCAGCAATTAAACATTCAATGCATTCATGCTCATAATTAAAATTACAGTCCTCTTAGTTCATTAAGGTTTTATCAAAATCATAGTATTTCAAAGTCAACAATCTCCCTATTTTTAATATGACAAAACTTAAGTGAATTAATTTTAATTTTTCTTTGTTCCGTCTAAATGATATAATTCTTTGAATATTTTGCAAAATCATTTCTCCATCTAAATTCAAGCATAGTTGTGATTTTGTATGAGGGTTACTTAAACTCTCTTTACTCCCTCATTCTTGATGCTTTCATTTTATTTATAACTTACTACATCTCTCCCTTTTTATAATAACAAAAGGTATAGTATTTAAAAGTCAGATCTATGACAAGGTAAAATAAATGTAAGCATGAGGGTTAGTAGAGTTATCAAGGATATTACCAGATTTATCAGACTTTGTAGAATATACGACATAATATGAAGTCTAATATTGTATAGAGAAAGATTACCAATGTTGAGTATGCAGTAAGATAAAAATGCATTTATGCTAGACTTTTGACTCTTATGCTCATGATGCAACTATGTAAGAGACTCATACGTTCACACAAAAAGACAAACAATCATCCAAACAATCATAATATAAACATACAATCCTAACATTCGTCCATATAAACTAATAACTAACCAACCAAGTAGTCATTTACAAACACATAAACAAACAAACAAACAAATAAACAAACAAACAGCCATTTCTAAGTCTTAATGAGGACTTTAAGATCTTAAAAGATTCAAAAAGAAGATATAAGGATTAAACACAGTTCCATTCATTTGATGCATATCTAACGTTCACCTAACTTCAAGAAACATTGTTCAGACATTGACATTCCTTTTTTTAGTTTTAAAATAAACTTGATACCCATTGAACAACATGTTACTATTTCATACAGAAAATTCTTTATGCCTAATCTTCTACTTCTACCCTAATCTTCTTCAATTTGATCCTTCCTTCATTTCTTCTAACTCTGGCTATTTTTGGTGAAGGTAATTGATGTTGCCTACCTGACAGCAACAAGAATATACCTTTCACGTTGTCTGATTGTACTAACGACAAAAGGGTGACGTCGATGTGATTTGTTCCACGGATTCTTCGTATATCCTGCAAAAAAGACAGGAATCAGAGGGAGCAGGGATTTGTCCCTGCACGCGCACTCCGATGATTAAGTAAGTAATCGGAGTTGTGAATGTATGAAGAAGAGAATGTATTGCTTAAATCAGAGAGTTTAAGGCTTTTCCCTTCTTTTTGGTTCTTTTGTTTTGGATCTCCTTTTTCAGAGAGCTCACCTGTGTATTTATAGGTTTCTTCAAGTTGGTTCGAGCTGAGGCCCAGGCGCGTGTCTGGGTTGCGACAGAGTCATATAGCACTCTATCGCGCTTAGGGGTAAAGCAGTTTACGGGAGACCTCTACCGCAGTCTGTGCGGGAGAACTATGTCGCAGGCTGTGCGGGAGACCTCTACCGCAGACTGTGCGGGAGACCTCTACCGCAGTCTGTGAGGGAGACTATGCCGCAGGCTGTGCGGAGACCTCTATCGCAGACTGTGCGGGAGACCTCTACCGTAGTTTATGCGGGAGACTATGCCACAGGCTGTGCGGGAGACCTCTATCGCTGGCTGTGCGGGAGACCTTTGCCGCGAGGGCAATGCGGGAGACCAATGTCGCGATATGGGCGATGGAGGTCTGCCGCGCCTGCTGTGTGGCACATCGCAAGGTGACAGACTCCCGTCGCATCGAACACTCTGTCGCACTGCTAGGAACTGTGCCACGTGGCCACTCTGTCGCCAAATCTGCCACGAGACTCGTTCTTGGTTTGACGCGTGGCAGGCGGATAGTTGCACACGTGGATTCTGGTGACACGACCACCATTAATTGCTCCCCACTCTTTGGTAGGAATCTTTCCTGCGAAAGACTATTTGGGTCTGGACTTTTCTCGGGTCGGGTCAGATCTCCACGCGTGTGTCGACGCAGGCGAGCCGCTATATATACTGGGCCCCTGCTGTCCTTGTCGCTATTGAGTTCTCCCGCAGAAAGACACTCAGCTGCGATTTTCTCTGGACACTCTCTCGCAACTCTGCCGCAACTCTGTCGCGTACACATCACTGTGTCGCAACACTGCCGCAGCTTCTTCATACTCTGTCGCCAGTTCCTCATTTTCTTCATTTTAGGTAATTTCATAGTCCGTAGTCCCACTCTTTTGATTTACGGACTCCTAAAATGGCTGGCCATGGTGTAGGAAAACAAATTGATCTAGGCGTTAAGTCGACTTTAAAGGAAGCCGACGTCCAAGACCTAGAATCCCGATTTCCTTTACCCGAGGGATACTCTTATAGGCTCCCAACCCCTCAGGAGAGCGACATACGTCGTGTGTCCGACGGAGCTGTCGTTTTTAGGGCAGCTTTGGAGTTAGGACTCCGCTTCCCATTGTCCGACTTCGGGGCTTCCTTCCTTAGGACGCAAAGGATATCCCCGGGACAACTGCATCCTCATGCATGGATGCAATTGGTAGCATTCACCGTGCACTGCCATTTAAGGGGCATCCCTCCGTCCCTTCGTCTTTTAGAAGTATTCTTTAGGCTTCGAGGGAGCCCCGGCTTAGTGCCTTACTCGCTTCAGCGGGTGTACCAGCCTAGTTTTGAGAACAGGTTGTTCGAGAAACCTGCTAACAAGCTTCATGGTTTCGAGACGGAATGGCTGGTCGTAGAAGTGCCCGAGGGCTTGGATTTCCCCACTCGTTGGGAGAATAGGCGTGAAATCCCCAAGGGTCCCCGGGTTACCACACTTAGGGAGTAGTTGTCTTCTGACGTCAACAAACTGCTAGTCCCTCATCCCCTTAGCTTGGACACCCTTATATCAAATGAAAATTTGATATTAGCTAGCTGGGGTATGGGTCCGATCCCTGTTGCCGGACCCTCTGTTCCTTTGTCAGATCCTCTGCCTTTGGTTTCCCCCGAGTTAAATCCTAAAGCACCTAGGCCACAAGAGGATATAGGGAGCACCAACGTAGAATCAAGTTCTGGCAGCGAACCCTTAGCCGATCTGACTGGTTGGGAAGGGTTCAGCTCCACTTTCATGGTTCTCCCGGATGACGACGCGATAAATATCGAGTCCCTTCAGGAGCATTTAGACTCTCCTGAAGGTAACCTTTCATTGTTTCCCGTTGCTTATCGTTTCTGATCAATTTTTTACCATTGATGTATTTTCTTTCTTTTTTGCAAATATGAGTCATTTTCGACGATCGTTGGGTTGCCAGGTCTCTGAGGCTAGTCCTTCCAGCGCTCCTACCAGGAAGAGGCGTCGTTTGGCTGACAATGTCCCAAGTGAGGCACCGGTCCCCTCTCAGCCACCTCGTGCTCGGACCCCTCCTGTTTCTAGGCAGGCGATGCCTCCCCCTCCTTCGGAGTAGAGGGATCTCTCTCGGGATAGGGGGAGAGTTGCCTCATCTTCACAGGGGGCTTCCGGGTCATCCGGGCGATCACGTTCCGAGGAGCGTGCGAAATGCAATATCATTCCGTCTCAGCGGAAGAATCGAAGGCGCTTGTACATCGAAGGTTCGATGGGAAGCAGGCCAATACTGCCGAGGATAGGGCCTGCTGATGAGAGGTCCTACCCCGTGGACAGGGGAAACATTATGAGGGGCCACGAGTTCTGAGTCTACCCCGGGGTTCGTGATAACGACATTTTGGACACTCCCGGGGTGGCCTCCCGTTTAAGCTAGTCCACTATCCTTCCTCGGGACGAGGCAAGGATATTCAAAAACTATCCGGAGGGGGAGGATTTAGCCGACATGGAGGCATTGAGGGTAAGTTTCATACTCCTCTTCGTTTGACTCCTTTTTGCCGCATTCTTTGAATCTAACTTTTTGCATTTCTTTGCAGCTGGCTCAACGAACTGTGGCCAACAATGCCCAGCACCGGGCTTATTGGGAGCGTGCCGATAGGGAAATCCGGGAGTTAAAGGACCAAGTTATGGAGTTACAGAACACCGTCAACAACTTGTCCAAACTTCTGGATTTAGTTCAAAGCTTGGAGGAGCAGCTCACTAAGGTTCACCAGGACCTGAGCCAGGCCAAGGGGGATCTCACTGTTGAGACGGCTCGATCTAGCAGATTTTAAGAGGATCTTCGGGATGCCCACTCTGAGCTAGACTGTATGCAATCCAACTACGGGTCTTTACTTGCTCAGAATCAGGAGCTCGAGCAGCGCGTTGCTGAGTTGGAAAGTCAGGCTGCTCCTACGCTGACCCAAGTGGAGATCAATAGCATACGGGCCGAGGCCGTGAAGGAGTACCGTCTCTCCAAGGATTTCTTGAGGCGGAAGGAGGATTTCTCCAACCCCTATGTGAAGTACGAATTCTACCTGGCCCAGTCTTGGTTAGAAGCACATAGGGAAGGAGAGGAATTGTGATATCTGAGAATTTCAGACATATTTTATTGATGTAATAAGAATTCGACGTGTAATTTATTGAGCTAAGTAAATTGTGGGAATTATAATTGGAGATTTATGTGTTAAGTGTGTAAAATGAGCATGAAGCATGAGGACAGATCGATCTGGGAGGATGAGAGATCGATCTGGTGAGCTATAAATGACGAGGAAGGAGGAATTTAAGGAGCAGATCGATCTCCAATGGAAGAGGATCGATCTCCTTATGAATCTGTTTGAGAGAAGATCGATCTCATGAGGAAGAGATCGATCTCCAAATGATTCTGTTTGGGGAGAAGATCGATCTCCTCAGGAGCAGATCGATCTCATAAAGCCATAAAGAGATCGATCTCACCCCTCGACAGATCGATCTCCTAGGCATAAAATTGCCCAGATCGTCCCCAAATTTCAAACACAGATCGATCTTATCAAGAGGTAGATCGATCTCCTACCTCCAGTCTATATAAGGAACTAGTGTTTTCTCTGCAATTTCACTTTCTCTCTCTTCCAAAACCCATTTCCACCGAAAACCTAGTTTCTCACTCCTCCAAATCACCCATTTCTGACCGAATCAGCTGTTGTGGTAAGAAGGAAAGTTGTTCCTCATCAAGGGGAGAACAACATACTTGGAAATCGAAGGACGAATCGGATCGAGGCGTGAGTTGTGCGTCTCACAAGCTTTGGGTAATTTTTAAACCTCGATCTTGATATTTGAGCTGATTTTGATGTTATTGGTGGTTGTAATTGTGTTGAAATAGTTGAGAAATGGTTAGGGATTGATGAATTTCAATGTGGATAGAGTGATAATGATATTTAGCGATTTTGGTAATTTTAAGAATTTTGAGCTATAAATGGAAATATAGACAATGTGGAGAATTAGCCTAGATAATTGGCATGAGGAATGTAGGACATTGAGATATTGTGAATGAGGTTGTAGTTTAGGGTTGAGTTACGAGAAATCAAGAGATTTGAGGTGTTATGAGCAATTATGCTCGATTTTGAGAATTGAGGGTATGAGATAATTGAGTATTGATGTTTTAACATCGTTTGGACAGCTCGGGAGTTCCAGAGTGGAATGCGAGGCTAGTCCGTGATCGAGGGAAACGATTGCACTATACGAGGTGCAAAGAGGTAAGGGAAATCTAAACCATTTGTGTATGTGATTTGTGAACTGTTATAGCATGATTTACGGTTTATAAAACAAGCATGTTGAGTGTTTTGTGTTGAGATACAACTGCACACGATTTTTATAGCCGGTTGGAACCCAATGTTTTTATGAGTTTATAACTGGGTTCTACGTTAAGGCAATATTGAGATTTGAGAAATGTGTGCGTGTGCTTTGCCGGTTGGAACTCGGTTTTAGTACGTTTTGTGTTGAGTACAAAGCGATTTTCAAATGAGTTTTATGAGAGAAAAACCATTACGAGTTCTACGTGAAGGCAAACCAGTCTTATGTGATAAGACTTAGGTGTGTAGTTGTGAGTACACACCGGGCATTGCTCTGGTAGCATGTAAGCCCTATTTCTTCTCCGTTCTGGTAACGTGAGAATACCTATTCTGTGGCTGTGCCACGTTGAGAAACCCCATTGGTGGCTGTGCCACGTTATATCCCATTGGTGGCTGTGCCACGTTGAGAAACCCCATTGGTGGCTGTGCCACGTTATACCCCATTGGTGGCTGTGCCACGTTGAGAAACCCCATTGGTGGCTGTGCCACGTTATACCCCATTGGTGGCTGTGCCACATTAAGAAACCCCATTGGTGGCTGTGCCATGTTGTACCCCAATTGGTGGCTGCGCCACGTTGAGAAACCCTATTCTGTGGCTATGCCACGCGAGAAATTAAATCAGTGGCTTTGCCACGTGTGTTTTGTGGCTATGCCACGTGAGAATTTAAATCAGTGGCTCTGCCACGTGTGTTTAGTGACTATACCACGTGCGTTATTTTTACTGTGATTTTATCACGTATTTGAGAAAGCGTTTAACGCGTTATTTTCACATGCTTTGTTAATGCTCTAGAGTGAGCCTTTTACTTCATGTTTTCACATGACATGACACATGAGAGTGTCGTTTTGAGTATTTTCATGCTATGGTTTTCAAATGAGTTTCACATACAAATAAACCTTTTGTGATGTGCATTTTGGTTTATGAACTGAGTCCTTACCCCCTTTACTGAGCGATTTAGAAGCTCACCCTGTTTTTCTTTCCCCCCAGAGTTCTTCAAGTGAATAAGGACTTCCCTGCGACGTACGGAGTAGTGGCTAGTGGAGGATTCGAGCTCCAGGCTATATATTTTGTGCTTTGAGGTATATTTATCTTTTCATGTACCCAGACTATTATTGTAATTACAGACACTTGATGTATGACATTATATGGGATGTATTAGGATTAATTAACTTGGAATTGAGTATTTGTATACGGTACAATATACGTTATATGATGTTGAGATCCTGAGGCATGATAATTATGATGATGTATGACACTGCACAGGAATGCACTCTTAATTGTGAATTAATGAGTAAAAAGTTTTAAATTAGCCTTATTTTTCTCATTTTCGGGGCGTGACAGTTTTCCTGGTATCAGAGCTTAGGGTGTCTAGTACTGTCAGTGTCGGTTAAGTGAAATAGAATACATCCCAAGTGTCTGTAATAGTCTGGTCATGAACTGAAATTGAGGATTGAGATTTCAATCAATTTTGATATGTACGCGCAGGAGACGAGTTGAGATAGAGAATGAGTAAACGACGAGGTCGTTCGAGGAGGCAGGCAGAGTCCCCTCCGCCACTTGTCCCACAACCAGAGAGTCTTAACTCTCGATTTAATCGGATTGAGACCGATGTGAGGCAAGGTTTTGAGCAGATGGCAGCGTTATTCGCGCAACACTTTGGAGTTATTGCCTCGGATACTACCCCTACACCACCGCAAGGACCTCCCATACCCCCAGTGCCTCCCGTCACTCAGCCTGAGGATAGAATTATGGTCCGACTAAGGGATTTTCTGAAGATGAATCCACCCGCATTTAAGGGAAAGAAGGATCCTACGGAGGCTGAGGAGTGGTTGACGGAGTTGAGGATTATATTTGATATCCTGGGGTGCACCGATGCTGAGAGGGTCAGTATGAGTGCCTATATGCTGAAGGGGAGAGCTCGAGATTGGTGGGGTACTACCCAGGGTATTTTGATGTCCCATCATGGTGTGATTGGTTGGGAAGAGTTTCAGATAGCTTTTAGGACCCAATATGTACCACAGGTCGCTCAGAGAAAGAAACAGGTCGAGTTTTTGAGTTTGGTACAGGGTGACATGTCTGTGGATGACTATGAGAGCCAATTCACAGCGCTATTGAGATATGACCCAGAGACCTTCAAGAGTGAAGAGCTCCGCACAGAGAAGTTTGTGTATGGGTTGAAGCCCGTCATCAGAGATAGATTGATAGGGCTATGCATTACTGAGTTTGGAGATGCTCTGAGACGAGCACAAGAGATTGAAAGAGGGATTGAGATGGTATAATCCCAGAATGAGCTCAGAGCGGTGAATAGAGATAAGGGCAAGAGGCCAGCACTTTTCCAAACAGAGGCTCGGAGAGGTTCCTTCAGAAGAGGAAGGATTGAGGTGCAGAGGGACAGATTGGAGAGACCCAGAGCCTATCCTATTATCAAGGAGACCCCTCGATATGTCAGGCCAGAGACAAGGTTTTGTAGAGACTGTGGCCGATCGCATGAAGGAAGTTGTACTGGGTCGATCCATGGATGTTTTAGATGTGGTGACATGGGTCACAGAGTGAAGGACTGTCCCCAACCTCAGATACCACATGCTCCGAAGCCCACTAGACAACAGCCTCAGAGAGTAGATCCCCGGAGACGGGCCACTGCGACAGAGAAAGGGAAGAAACCTGTGGCACAGGGACGTGTGTTTGCCCTGGATAAGGAGACCGCAGACGCTTCGGCAGAAACTATAAGAGGTACACTCTCTATCTGTAATTATGAGGCTCATGTGTTGATTGATTTAGGATCCACGCATTCGTTTATTTCTGAGCATTTTGCATGTAGATTAAACTTGAAGTTTGAACCTCTAGAATATATACTACATGTAAATACCCCTATGCGTGAATCCCAGAGAACTGAGTTAATCTGTAGAGGATGTGAGATAAAGGTGGGAGATAGAGTAATGTTAGCAGATCTAATCATGTTGAATGTACATTGGGTTTGATGTAATTCTGGGGATGGATTGGTTGGCGACCAATCGAGTGAGTTTAGACTGCTACACTAAGATTGTAACTTTCTCCCTACCTGAACCTTACAGTGTACGGTTGAGATATTGAGAAAATGAATATGTGGAATTCTAGTAGTAATTTGAGAATTTTGATAATATTTTGGAGAATATTAAATATGATTATTCATGTGAAGGTTATGAGACACTCATCTCGGACGATGAGCGGGAACATCCAAGGATTGAGGATATACCTGTGGTGTGTGAATTTCTGGATGTTTTCCCAGATGAATTGCCAGGTTTACCACCAGAGAGAGAGCTGGAGTTTACCATTGATTTGGTACCAGATACCCAGCCGATCTCTAAACCTCCTTACAGGATGGCATTAGTGGAACTTGAGGAATTGAAGAGACAACTACAGGAGTTATTGGATCAAGGGTTCATTAGACCCAGTGTTTCGTCGTGGGGAGCACCAGTACTATTTGTTAAGAAGAAGGATGGTAGTCTCAGATTATGTGTAGACTACCGGCTGTTGAATAAAGCCACGGTGAAGAATAAATACCCACTACCCAGGATTGATGATCTACTTGATCAGCTGAGAGGGGCATCAGTCTTTTCTAAGATTGATTTGAGATCGGGCTATCACCAATTGAGGATCAAGGAAGAAGATATTCCAAAGACGGCCTTCAGGACAAGGTATGGCCATTACGAATTTCTGGTGATGTCTTTTGGATTGACGAACGCCCCTGCAGCATTTATGAGGTTGATGAACGAGGTGTTCAGAGACTATCTGGATAAGTTTGTGATAGTCTTTATTGATGATATCCTGGTGTACTCTCGGTCGTATGAGGAGCATGCACAGCATTTGTGGTTAGTACTTCAGATACTCCGAGATAAGCAATTGTACGGAAAGCTTAGTAAGTGTGAGTTTTGGCTGAACCGGATAGCTTTCCTTGGGCATATAGTCTCAGAGGAAGGAGTATCAGTGGACCCGAGCAAGGTGGAGGCTGTGCTTAATTGGGATAGACCGAGGGTAGTGACTGAGGTACGAAGCTTCCTTGGTTTGGCGGGGTATTACAGAAGATTTGTGGAAGGATTTTCCAGGATTGCCGCCCCTTTGACTAAGCTCACGCGCAAAGAGACTCCATTTATATGGACTGACCAATGTGAGCTCAGTTTTCAAGAGTTAAAGAGGAGATTAACAGCGGCACCTGTGTTAACTATTCCTGAGGGATCAGGAGGATTCTCGATGTATAGTGATGCATCTCATCAAGGATTGGGGTGTGTGCTTATGCAGCATGGAAGGGTGGTCGCATATGGATCGCGACAGCTGAAAGACCATGAGCAGAATTATCCCACGCATGATTTGGAGTTAGCTGCTGTGGTATTTGCTTTGAAGATCTGGCGACACTACTTATATGGGGAAAGATTCCAGATCTTCACTGATCACAAGAGTTTGAGATATCTCTTTGATCAGAAAGAGTTAAACATGAGACAAAAGAGATGGATGGAACTCCTTAAGGATTATGACTGCCAGATTTTATATCATCCGGGTAAGGCGAATGTGGTTGCTGATGCCCTGAGCAGGAAGAGTATGATATCTGCTATGATGATCAGGGAATGGGATTTGTTAGAGCAGTTCGCCGAACTTCGGATCAGAGTTAAAGAGGTAGAGACTGGATTTTTGGCTAGCTTGCGGATAGAGCCCAGGATCATGGATCAGATTAGAACTGGGCAGCGCAGTGATCAGAGATTAATAGATATGGTTAGCCAAGTTGAGCAGAGTTCGCAGTCGGATCTCACCATCAGTGAGGATGGATTATTGAGGTTCAGAGGACTGATTTGTGTACCGAACGATGATACCCTGAAGAGACAGATACTGAGAGAATCCTACTGCTCGCGATACACCATGCACCCAGGGAGTACTAAGATGTACCAAGACTTGAGAAAGGTGTACTGGTGGAGTGGTATGAAGCGAGACGTGGCAGAGTATGTGGCCAGGTGTTTAGTATCCAGTAAGTGAAAGCTGAGCATCGGAAGCCCGGAGGACTACTACAGCCCTTACCTGTACCTACATGGAAATGAGAGCATGTCACTATAGACTTTATTATGGGTTTGCCGAGGACTCGGAGAGGTCGTGACGCGATATGGGTCATTGTGGATAGATTGACCAAGAGTGCCCACTTCCTTGCCATCAAGAGTACAGATACTGTGGATGCCTTAGCTGAACTGTATGTCAGCGAGATAGCTAGATTACATGGGGCTCCAGTGAGTATTACTTCTGATAGAGATTCCCGATTTACTTCCAGATTTTGGACCCAGTTTCAGGAGTCCATGGGATCTTGATTGAGTTTTAGTACCGCCTATCATCCTCAGACAGATGGTCAGTCAGAGAGGACTATTCAGACCCTGGAGGATATGTTGAGGGCGTGTACGATGGATTTTAAGGGATTATGGGATGATCACCTGCCCCTAACAGAGTTTGCATACAATAACAGCTATCATGCGAGTATTGGAATGGCACCTTTTGAGGCTCTATATGGTAGGAGGTGTAGATCCCCTGTAGCTTGGGAAGAAGTCGGTGACAGAAAGATAAATGCCCCCGAGCTTGTTGAGCAAGCCGTACAGAGTGTGAAACTCATATGTGAGAGGTTACGGGCTGCACAAAGTAGACAGAAAAGCTACGCGGATGTGCGTAGATGGCCACTTGAGTTTGACGTTGGTGATGCAGTATTCCTGAGAGTATCACCGAGCAAGGGTATCGTGCGATTTGGGAAGAAAGGGAAATTGAGTCCTCGATACATAGGACCATTTGAGATTCTTGAGAGAGTGGGGGAAGTAGCCTACAGATTGGCATTACCCCCACAGATGTCCGAAATACATAACGTTTTTCATGTGTCTATGTTGAGGAAGTACCACCCGGACCCTTCTCATGTCATAGAGTATGATGAGATGGACATACAAGAGGATATGAGCTACACTGAGGAACCCGTCCGGATTCTCGATAGAAAGGAGAAGGTACTGAGAACCAAGAGCATCCCATTAGTGAAAGTTTTGTGGAAACATCACTCAAGGGGAGAGGCAACGTGGGAACTAGAGAGCCTCATGAAGGAGAAATACCCCCATCTATTTTGACTAGTTGAGTTGAATTTGGAGGACCAAATTCTTTTAAGGTGGGGAGGATGTGAGATCTGAGAATTTCAGACATATTTTATTGATGTAATAAGAATTCGAAGTGTAATTTATTGAGCTAAGTAAATTGTGGGAATTATAATTGGAGATTTATGTGTTAAGTGTGTAAAATGAGCATGAAGCATGAGGACAGATCAATCTGGGAGGATGAGAGATCGATCTGGTGAGCTATAAATGACGAGGAAGGAGGAATTTAAGGAGCAGATCGATCTCCAATGGAAGAGGATCGATCTCCTTATGAATCTGTTTGAGAGAAGATCGATCTCATGAGGAAGAGATCGATCTCCAAATGATTCTGTTTGGGGAGAAGATCGATCTCCTCAGGAGCAGATCGATCTCATAAAGCCATAAAGAGATCAATCTCAGCCCTCGACAGATCGATCTCCTAGGCATAAAATTGCCCAGATCGTCCCCAAATTTCAAACACAGATCGATCTCATCAAGAGGCAGATCGATCTCCTACCTCCAGTCTATATAAGGAACCCGTGTTTTCTCTGTAATTTCACTTTCTCTCTCTTCCAAAACCCATTTCCACCGAAAACCTAGTTTCTCACTCCTCTAAATCACCCATTTTTGGCCGAATCAGCTGTTGTGGTAAGAGGGAAAGTTGTTCCTCATCAAGGGGAGAACAACATACTTGGAAATCGAAGGACGAATCGGATCGAGGCGTGAGTTGTGCGTCTCACAAGCTTTGGGTAATTTCTAAACCTCGATCTTGATATTTGAGCTGATTTTGATGTTATTGGTGGTTGTAATTGTGTTGAAATAGTTGAGAAATGGTTAGGGATTGATGAATTTCAATGTGGATAGAGTGATAATGATATTTAGCGATTTTGGTAATTTTAGGAATTTTGAGCTATAAATGGAAATATAGACAATGTGGAGAATTAGCCTAGATAATTGGCATGAGGAATGTAGGACATTGAGATATTGCGAATGAGGTTGTAGTTTAGGGTTGAGTTACGAGAAATCAAGAGATTTGAGGTGTTATGAGCAATTATGCTCGATTTTGAGAATTGAGGGTATGAGATAATTGAGTATTGATGTTTTAACATCGTTTGGACAGCTCGGGAGTTCCAGAGTGGAATGCGAGGCTAGTCCATGATACGGGGGAAACGATTGCACTATACGAGGTGCAAAGAGGTAAGGGAAATCTAAACCATTTGTGTATGTGATTTGTGAACTGTTATAGCATGATTTACGGTTTATAAAACAAGCATGTTGAGTGTTTTGTGTTGAGATACAACTGCACACGATTTTTATAGCCGGTTGGAACCCAATGTTTTTATGAGTTTATAACTGGGTTCTACGTTAAGGCAATATTGAGATTTGAGAAATGTGTACGTGTGCTTTGCCGGTTGGAACTCGATTTTAGTACGTTTTGTGTTGAGTACAAAGCGGTTTTCAAATGAGTTTTATGAGAGAAAAACCATTACGAGTTCTACGTGAAGGCAAACCAATCTTATGTGATAAGACTTAGGTGTGTAGTTGTGAGTACACACCGGGCATTGCTCTGGTAGCATGTAAGCCCGATTTCTTCTCCGTTCTGGTAACGTGAGAATACCTATTCTATGGCTGTGCCACGTTGAGAAACCCCATTGGTGGCTGTGCCACGTTATACCCCATTGGTGGCTGTGCCACGTTGAGAAACCCCATTGGTGGCTGTGCCACGTTATACCCCAATTGATGGCTGCGCCACGTTGAGAAACCCCATTGGTGGCTATGCCACGCAAGAAATTAAATCAGTGGCTTTGCCACGTGTGTTTTGTGGCTATGCCACGTGAGAATTTAAATCAGTGGCTCTGCCACGTGTGTTTAGTGGCTATGCCACGTGTGTTATTTTTACTGTGATTTTATCACGTATTTGAGAAAGCGTTTAACGCGTTATTTTCACATGCTTTGTTAATGCTCTAGAGTGAGCCTTTTACTTCATGTTTTCACATGACATGACACATGAGAGTGTCGTTTTGAGTATTTTCATGCTATGGTTTTCAAATGAGTTTCACATACAAATAAACCTTTTGTGATGTGCATTTTGGTTTATGAACTGAGTCTTTACCCCCTTTACTGAGCGATTTAGAAGCTTACCCTGTTTTTCTTTCCCCCCAGAGTTCTTCAAGTGAATAAGGACTTCCCTGCAACGTACGGAGTAGTGGCTAGTGGAGGATTCGAGCTCCAGGCTATATATTTTGTACTTTGAGGTATATTTATCTTTTCATATACCCAGACTATTATTGTAATTACAGACACTTGATGTATGACATTATATGGGATGTATTAGGATTAATTAACTTGGAATTGAGTATTTGTATACGGTACAATATACGTTATATGATGTTGAGATCCTGAGGCATGATAATTATGATGATGTATGACACTGCACAGGAATGCACTCTTAATTGTGAATTAATGAGTAAAAAGTTTTAAATTAGCCCTATTTTTTGCATTTTCGGGGAGTGACAGGAATTCCCCGAGCTCCAGTACACCAACTAGGCGATGCTATTTGAGGCCCCCAACTGGACTAAATATGAGCCTGAGACCGAACCTGCAGACGAGTTATTCAAGAGGACCGTCCAAGATGACCTCGCCAACCTCACTGGTCCTTGGGAGCCCATGGATTTGGACGGTGCTCCCGAGTCTATCGAGGCTCTTATTGATTTAGACGGCGAGGAGGGTCAGCAGTCCTTGGGAAGTGATGGTCCGTCTGCAGCTGATCCCCAGTTTCCTCCCGAAGAGTAGATAGCTATTTTTGTTTTTGTATTTCTTCTCAAGTACTTCGTTGTTTTTTATTTTAACTTTGTACTTTTGTTGAATGTAACCGTAAAGATCTGTTAAAGATCTGTTTGTAATGACTTTTGAATGAAATGAAATTGAGATTTTTGTTCATGCTTTGTATTGCACTACTTCTCTATTTATCATTTATCATTCTTTGTCTGTTTGTTTATTTTGCTTGAATGTATTCATTTGAATGTATTCGTGCATGCTCCCCAATTCTTGATAGAAAGGTATACTTTCAGAAAGAATTTTTTGTGTGAACGTATAATTGTTTAAGGCTTGATTACTGTGACGTGTATGCGTCTTTAGTTTTTATAGCCTTGATATTTTTATCACCTGGCCACAGTGACGCATAGCGCCTCAGGCTCTTACGGCTTGGTTAATTGTACACGCCTGGCCACAGTAACGCATAACTCCTCAGGCTCTTATGGCTCGTCTGAACTACGCCTGGCCACAGTGATGCATAGCGCCTCAGGCTCTTACGGCTCGTCTGAACTACGCCTGGCCACAGTGACGCATAGCGCCTCAGGCTCTTACGGCTCGTCTGAACTATGCCTCAGGCTCTTACGGCTCGTCTGAACTACGCCTGGCCACAGTGACGCATAGCGCCTCAGGCTCTTACGGCTCATCTGAACTACGCCTGGCCACAGTGACGCATAGCGCCTCAGGCTCTTACGGCTCGTCTGAACTACGCCTGGCCACAGTGACGCATAGCGCCTCAGGCTCTTACGGCTCGTCTGAACTACGCCTGGCCACAGTGACGCATAGCGCCTCAGGCTCTTACGGCTCTTTTGTATCCTATCACAAGATTTAGATATACAAAAGTCGCAGATGTATGATAAAAGAACAATCTGCATAGTGTGTAAATAACAGTATCTTGTGATAGTACAAGTAAATGATAATAATGTTTCGGAAAGAAAATATGGTGCTTAATTCAAATACAGCTTTAGGTGATTTGAATTCCACGTTTTCCCTATCTTCTTCCATTGTAGAGTTTCCAGGACACAGGTGTTAGGTCCAATCTTGTATCTGATTCTGTAGGGACCTTCCTAATTGGCTCTGAACTTCCCATCCTCCTTCAGGGCATTCGTGATCTGCGACTTTCTAAGCACTAGATCTCCCTCAGACATTGGCCTATCTCTCACCCGGCTATTGTAGTAGTTGGCCACCCTCTGATGATAGGATGCCAATCGAATAGCCGCGGTTTCTCTATGTTCGTCGAGTAGGTCCAAGCCTTCCCTTAGAGCTTGTGAATTTTCTTCCTCTACTAAGGGTATCACTCTTGGTGATAACGCTCCAATTTCCATGGGGATCAGTGCTTCTACGCCGTATACAAGGCTGAATGGCGTTTCTTTAGTCGACACACGACTGGTGGTATGATATGCCCATAAAACACTAGGCAATTCGTCCACCCATGCCCCTTTTGCTTTGTCTAGCCTGGTCTTCAGCCCATGAAGGATAGTTCGATTACTGACTTCGGCCTGTCCATTAGCTTGAGGATATGACACTGAGGAGATCCTTAGCTGAATGTTGAGGCTCTTATAAAATTCACGGAAGGCATTGCAATCAAATTGCTTTCCATGGTTGGCATTTAAGATGCGGGGAATTCCGAATCGACAGATAATGTCTTTCCACACCATTGCCTCCACTTTCTTTTCCGTGATTGTGGCTAAAGGCTCTGCTTCAATCCACTTTGTAAAGTAATCGGTAGCCACTAATAGGAACTTTCTTTGACCCGTGACCAATGGGAAAGGTCCAAGAATGTCCAATCCCCATTGTACAAAAGGAATTGGCTGTACTGTGCCTTGAGAGGGAGTCACTGGGGCTGTTGTGATAGGCGCAAACCTCTGGCATTTGTCACACCTGCGGGTTCGGTCCATCGCATCTTTCTTCAACGTTGGCCAGTAGAATCCCGATCGCAGTACTTTAACAGCAAGAGCTCTCACTCCTAAGTGTTCACCGTAAATTCCTTCATGTACTTCGGCTAAAGCGTAGCTTGCTTGTTTCGGTCCCAGACATTTCAATAAGGGTGACGAATATCCCCTTTTGTACAGTTCTCCATTGATGAGTGTGAACTTCGCCCCTTGTATTTTTAAGTGACGAGCCTCGTCCTTATCTTGGGGGAGTGTTCCTTCGGTGAGATACTGTTTGTATAGGGATCTCCAGTCCTCTCCCACTTGAATGTCACACACTTCGACCTCTTCAATACTAGGTCGTTCGAGCCTCTCCACCTTCACTGTCCTTCCTCGTGTTTCGGTGGAAGAGGCTAACTTAGACAATGCATCAGCATGTGTGTTTTCAGACCGGTTGATTTGTATCAGCTGAAAGCTTTTGAAAGTCTTGGCCAGAAGTTAGACTTTCTTCAAGTAAGGGACCAGCATCGGTTCCCATACCTCGTACTCTCCGCTGAATTGGTTCACCACCAATTGAGAATCACTGTGTGCTATCAAGTGGTGAACCTGTAGCTTCTTCGCTAACATCATCCCTGCTATCAGAGCTTCATACTCCGCTATGTTGTTCGAACTGGGGAATCCGAACCGTAGGGAGTATTCAAGGGATTTTCCTTCGGGTGATACCAGGACTATACCCGCTCCACTTCCGTTGGCACTTGATGCCCCGTCGACATGCAGCAACCATGGGTGAGCCTCCCCTTCACTGCTGTCGCTTGGGATAGTACATTCTACGATGAAGTTGGCCAGAGCTTGACCTTTGATAGCCTGCCGTGGTTGGAATGTGATTTCGTATCCCCCAAGCTCCACTGCCCATTTCACTAACCTTCCTGAATGTTCAGGTTTCTGGAGGATCTGTCTTAGCGGTTGATCTGTCAAGACGGTGATAGGGTGTGCTTGGAAATACGGGCGTAACTTTCGCGAGGCCATCAAAAGGGCTAATGATAGCTTTTCGGCCAGCGGATAGCAGGTCTCTGGATCTAATAACACTTTACTCACGTAGTAGATGGGACGGTGCACCATTTCATCTTTCTTCAGTAGCACCGCACTGACGGCGAAATCACCGATTCCCAAATACATATAGAGTTGTTCTCCTTCCAGGGGCCTTGTTAACAAAGGCAACTGTTTCAAGTATTCCTTAAGGTCTTCAAAGGCTTTTTGACAATCTTCCGTCCATTCAAAGTTCTTTCCCCCCCGTAGAGTTTTGAAGAACGGCAGGCTCCTTTCTGCTGATTTTGACAAGAAGCGATTCAGAGCTGCTATCCTGCCTGTCAATCTCTGGACCTCTCTTACGGTGGTTGGGGGTTTCATGTCAATGACCGCCTGTACCTTCTCAGGATTTGCCTCAATGCCCCTGTTAGTGATCATGAAGCCTAAGAACCTCCCTGATCTTACCCCGAATGAGCACTTTTCAGGGTTTAGCTTCATGTTGAATCTCCTCAATACTTCGAATACCCTGGACATTTGATCAGTATGAGACTCTCTTACGCGGCTCTTGATTATCATATCGTCCACGTAGGCTTCCATGGTATTTCTCAGAAGATCTTTGAACACTTTGTTCACCATTCGTTGATAGGTGGCTCACGCGTTCTTTAGACCGAACGGCATTACCCGATAGCAATAGGTTCCGTTATCGGTTATGAAGGAAGTCTTTTCTTTGTCTTCTGGGTGAAGCATGATTTGGTGATACCCGAAGAAAGCATCCAAGAAACTGAGGAATTCGTAACCGGATGTTTCGTCTACCAGTCTGTCTATCCGAGGTAGGGGGTATGAATCTTTAGGGCAGGCTTTGTTCAGATCGGTGAAATCCACACACATTCGCCACTTCCCGCTAGATTTCTTTACCATCACTACGTTGGCCAACCACTCAGGGTAGTAGACCTCTCGGATGAATCCGACGTCCCGGAGTTTACTCACTTCTTCAGTGATTGCTTTTTGTCGTTCCGGAGCGAAACTCCTCTTCTTCTGTTTGACAGGTCTGTGCCCGGGTATGACATTAAGCTCATGGTAGATCACTTCGGGACTGATTCCGGGCATGTCCACCGGGCTCCAGGCAAAGACATCCGAGTTTCTTCTCAGGCACTCGACTATCTCATTCTTGAGTCGTTCGCCCAGTTGAGTCCCTATGAATGCCTTTTTCCCTTCATCCCCTTCTGTCAGCTCAACGGCCTCTGTTTCTTCTACAGGCTGAGGCTTGGGCGGATCATCTATGCATAAGGTTTCTTTCCTCTGTGCTACCTTGTTGGCAGTGGAAGCGAGATAACAAGTACGGGCACTCCTTTGGTTTCCTCGTACTTGCCGACTCCGTTGGGAGTGGGAAACTTCATCAATAGATAGCAAGAGGATATCACCGCCCTCATGTCATTCAGCACAGGTCTGCCCAAAATCATGTTGTAGGTAGCGGAGGTTGACCTGACCACCATGAATAACACTTGCCGGGTCATGTTCTTCGGGTGCTCTCCGAGAGTCAAAGGCAACTCTATGGACCCGGTAACCTTCACTCGTTCGCCCATGAATCCATATAGTGGCATCATAACGGGCTTTAGCCTATCTTCGGATATGCTCATTTTTTCAAAGCAGTTCCAATAGATTAGGTTTACTAAGCTCCCGTTATCGACCAGAACCCTGCTCACCGGGTGTTTGGCCACTATAGTGGATATCACCATGGGGTCGTCATGGGGCATGACAATATCACCTTTGTCAGCCGGAGTGAACATGATGGGTTCTTCATCCGCCTATTCTTCCATCACAACGTTAACCTGATACGCTTGCCTAGCGTAACTTTTACGGGAAGTAGAGGAGCTTCCCGTTACTGATTCCCCGCCTGCAATAACATTTATTGCGGGGGCTGTAGGTTCGTTGTTTGGCAGATTGACTCGGGGGATAGGCCTGATTACTTCGTTTCTGGGCTTATTTCTTCTGTTACCATCGTTTGGCTCAGTCTGCGGGTGATCATTCCTTTGGTCACGTGGAGGATAACGGGGTCTCTCGCTTCTCCACAGGAAGTGGTTGATCTTCCCCTCTCTGGCCAGTCTTTTCAACTGGTCCATTAAATCTCTGCACCTCTCTATTGGGTGACCGTGAGCACAATGGAATTCACAGTAGGCTTCGGGGTTTCGTCCTACATCTCCAATTTTCTTCTTGGGGAATTCCAATAATCCTGCCCCTTCGATAGCTGCAAGTATCGTAGTACGAGGCTCGTTCAACCTGGTATAGCCTTCATACCTGAGCCTAGGGGCTTTGTCTACTCTCACGGGTCTTGGAGAGCTTCTCTCGGGTGTATCTCTCTCTCTTCTTTCCTTCCTTTGCCTCTCTGGGCTGTATCATTTTCATCACTTCTTCTTGAGCTACATACTTGTTAGCCCTGGCAAAGAGGTCAAAAATTGTCATCGGTTGATCGAGAGAGAGGGATTCTTGTAGCTTTTCGGAGCTCATCCCTTGTAGCATTGCAGCCAAGGCTATGCCTACTGGTAGATCTTCCACTTCCAAGGTTGCATCTCGGAAGCGGTGTACAAAGCTTTTCAAGGGTTCTTTATTCCCTTGTTTAAGCGTGAGTAGGTAGGTAGCATCTTTCTTCCTCTGGCTGTGGATCATGAAGACTTTGAGGAATTCATTTCTCAACTCGTCAAAAGAGGAGATTGAACCTTTGCTCAACTCGTTGAACCACTTTAGAGCGTGCCCAGATAATGTGAGGGAAAAAGCCCTGCACATGATTTCGTCGTCCCACCCATGCAGCAGCATGAGGGACTCGTAACTCTGTATGTGGTCATAGGGGTCTACTTTGCCAGTGTAAGTGGCCATGGAAGGCATTTTGAACTTCTTTGGCAAAAGTTTGTTCATGATCTCCAGGCTGAATGGGATCCTCCTCCTTTGGCCATCATCTGGAGACACTAGTTTTTTCTTCTCGAGGATCCTTTGGACGACCTTCTCCACGTCCTCCGATCCTGAGCATGGCCTTATCCCTTCGGGTCTAGAAGAGTTCGATTGATAAACACCCCTTCCAGCACCTCCAATTTCGGGACTTGAAATTTTAAGACCTTCTCGTGGGTCTTGGCCTCTCTGTCTCCGTTGCTCCCCAGCCCTATAGGCTCCTAGATCATGTTCCAACTCTACGGGAGATGAGCTACGGCAGGTGGGGGAACTCTGCCGCCTATGGGCTGTGGGGGAACTCTGCCGCCTAGCGGCCAGAGGAGAAGTCTGCTGCACATCAGGCAGAGGTGAACTCTGCCGCCTATTAGCGGCGGGAGAGCACCGTCGCGTACGTGATGCGGGATACCTCTGCCGCATGTAGTCCCTGGGAGAGTTCTGTGGCCGTTGAGTCGCGGGGGGACTCTGCCGCACATTTGGCGAACTCTGTCGCCTATCGGACAGAGGGGGACTCTGCCGCTGTTGAGTCGCGGGTGAGTTCTGCCGTGCGTTAGCTGTTGGCGAACTCTGCCGCCTATATGCTGCGGGTGAGCTCTGTCGGGCGTTAGCTACTGGTGAACACTATCGCCCGGGAGCTACGGGTGAGCTCTGCTGCGCGTTTGCTGCTGGCGAACTCTGTCGCCCGTGGTCCGCGGGGAAACCCATCTTGCTGGACTTGCAGTAGCATTATTTTACGTTCCTGCCTCTTGTCGAGCGTTTACCGGAGTAGAGGGTTGACCTCTCTCCTAGGTCCGCCGTGGTGTGCTTTTCCCTACTAACTGCTGCACTTCATGGGGTAAGCTGAATTGGGGGAGAGCGTCTCTGAAGAAGCTCACCATAGCTTTCAATGCAGTTGTAGTCTCCTCATTTTTGCGCTTCAGGGTCTCAAATTCTTCTAGAGACACCACGGCTTCTCTCTGACCCCTTTCACCATGTCTTCGTCTTTGTTCTGATCTGACGAGGGGACTCACAGAATTCTGCCCTCCTATCAACTCTGTTGTAGAGCGTGTTCTCACCATTTTGATGGAGAACCTGACTTTTTGTCAGATTTCCCACAGACGGCGCCAATTGATGTTTCCTACCTGACAGCAATAAGAATATACCTTTCACGTTGTCAGATTGTACTAACGACAAAAGGGTGACGTCGATGTGATTTGTTCCACGGATTCTTCGTATATCCTGCAAAAAAGACAGGAATCAGAGGGAGCAGGGATTTGTCCCTGCACGCGCACTCCGATGATTAAGTAAGTAATCGGAGTTGTGAATGTATGAAGAAGAGAATGTATTGCTTAAATTAGAGAGTTTAAGGCTTTTTCCTTCTTTTTGGTTCTTTTGTTTTGGATCTCCTTTTTCAGAGAGCTCACCTGTGTATTTATAGGTTTCTTCAAGTCGGTTCGAGCTGAGGCCCAGGCGCGTGTCTGGGCTGCGACAGAGTCATATAGCACTCTATTGCGCTTAGGGGTAAAGCAGCTTGCGGGAGACCTCTACCGCAGTCTGTGCGGGAGAACTATGCCGCAGGCTGTGCGGGAGACCTCTACTGCAGTCTGTGCGGGAGACTATGCCGCAGGCTATGCGGAGACCTCTACCGTAGACTGTGCGGGAGACCTCTACCGCAGTTTGTGCGGGAGACTATGCCGCAGGCTGTGCGGGAGACCTCTATCGCGGGCTGTGCGGGAGACCTTTGCCGCGAGGGCAATGCGGGAGACCAATGTCGCGATATGGGCGATGGAGGTCTGCCGCGCCTGCTGTGTGGCACATCGCAAGGCGACAGACTCCCGTCGCATCGAACACTCTGTCGCACTGCTAGGAACTGTGCCACGTGGCCACTCTGTCACCAAATCTGCCACGAGACTCGTTCTTGGTTTGACACGTGGCAGGCGGATAGTTGCACACGTGGATTCTGGTGACACGACCACCATCAGTAATTATCATGGATAAATCTTTCCTATTCAAAAGAATTAAAATTATATGAATTTCTAGAGGAGGATAAATATGGATTTCACCTTTCTTGTTGAAACCATGACGCTCAAGGATTTGGGTAAGAGGAATGGTTGAGATAATGACAAATCATGTTTCCTATGAATAAACTCAATCATATCTTTAGAGAAGTAGTACACTAGATCTGGTTCCTTTCTACTTCGAGTAGCATGCATCAACTAATATGCTTCCACACTAATTTGAATATTTATAGAGTTTTAAGGTCGAAGATTGTCACGACCCGTTTTTACCTAAAATCGTTACAAATTTTTCACTTTTTCCTTTCCTTTTTCGGTCGTGAACATTCTCACCGCTAAACAGTTAGGCTATGAGTCAGTATTAGTCACCATTTACCATCTACCATGTCATCTGTCTTTTAATTCATTCAAAAGAAAATAGGTATACTTTATAATTGAGGTTCTATACTTGTACGTGTTTACTAATATTTACATCCCCCATATTACAATCTAAAATGATTACTGTGCTATTACATGTTTATATACAAAAAGATACCAGTGTGTATACCTCTTGGTGATGGGAAGCAGTGGATATCAAGATGCAACTCCTCCGCACTCACTAACTACTATGTGCGCTCTGTAGAGGGGGAAAATGAAAGGGATGAGTTGTAAGACCCACTTTTGGTGATGTATTCCTTATGGTTCATATAATGTACACATTTCCATATGTTAATTGAATCATAAGAAGAGCTTTTGCTTGAATGAAATTACAAAGAGAATGAATGAATATTCATGAATTCTATGTACCGTTTTATGATTCCATGTTGTACACACAACTTACTTAATATGTGAATTATAAGAAATAGACCTTTTTATACTCTAAGTGTGATTAGAATGTAAAATGATTGGTGAAGCGATTAAAAGCAATCTTTCATTTGAAATTCTGGGAAAAATAGCAGCTGGAATCCTATAGATGAAAGCCAGATCGATCTCCCTTCACGATAGGATCGATCTGGTAATTCCAAAAAGAAATAACAAAGGTTCTAAAGGCAGGCAGATCAATCTCAAGGTGATTCTGTGTAAGACCTGTATTTTTATACGTAACTCTTATGATTCTCTAAGTTTACATTTGTTTATGTAATATGAATCATAAATAATGTAAGGTCTATAAATCCAATATACACACTAGTTATGTGAATTTGTGACGTACACACAGGTTCTGTTATGTACGAATGATAAGAAATGGACCTTTCTAAGTGATAAAAGTGTATTGAATGCAAAATGAGTAGTGTGGTAAATGGAAATGAAGTAACTTTGAGAATTGAAGTGAGAAATGGCTAAGTATGGTTGTAGGACAAGGGGAGATCGATCTCTAATGCAAGGAAGATCGATCTTAGAGGCATTTTGAAGAAGGAAATCGATCCTCCATCCATGCAGATCGATCCCCTTAAGACTCAGCCTGAAGCAGATCGATCTCAATACCCTGCCGGATCGATCTGTGAAGCTCTTAGCCTAGGAGAGATCGATCTCATGCTCTTCGAGAGATCGATCTCCTAAGCTTGAAAACTGACTTTTGAAAGGTTAAAATAGCTGCAGATCAATCTCTCACTTATGGAGATCGATCTCATCAATGCAATTTCTATAAAATAGGACCTGCTGAACTGTAATTCATGGGAGAACATCAAACATTTCCTTATTTTGCAAGCAAGTGACCTAACTTCTTCTCTAGACCATCAATACTTTCCTTAGAGATTTGAAAGGAGTTCATTTCATCAAAGTTGTTCATAGAGTGGAGAAGAACAACATAGTTGGAAACGATAGGCTAAATCACTAAATCAAAGGAGAAAAAGAGTTTTTCCTCAAAGTTGTGAAAAAAAAAAAAGAAAAGCTTAGATTAGTAAGATTTAAATGCATCAATCTGAAAGATGTTGATCTATATACTTGTATGAGTTGATTGGTATATAGATTAATGGTTGAAATGTGATAAACATGCTTAAACAAAGATAAGACCTAGAATCGATTTAATGATAGAAAATCGAGTAGGCATAGTTTAATTGAGATTTGTGCATGTAAAGGTGTTATTGAACATGCATATATGCTAGTGTAACAGTTTGGTGAAGTTCATGTGTTGAAAACAAAAATGGCTAAAATTGAGTATATGTGGTGTTTGATGAAATGCCACAAAGAAGTGAAAATCATGAACTCGAGGTATTATAAGCTTAATACTGGTCTAGTACGAATCGATAGACTCGAGGAGTCTGAGAGATTCATGAAAACGAGTTATATACTCAAAATGGACTTGTGAAAGGATAAAGTATCATAATGGTATAACGATGCCAAATGAGATATAAATGGCCAAATGCATTGATTTGAATATCATGCAAGTGAAATGAAGTGTATGACAATATACTGATGTAAGTAATATGCAATTTCAGCTTAAGAGGATATCGTTGGAATCGATAAGAAGGATCACGAGAAGTGAAAATTGAAGGAAAATGATTCAAGCGTGATTCAAGGTAAGGGACTTATACGAGCTATATAGATAGCTATACATATGTTTTGTTACTTGCTGTGTGCGAATGTATGCAATAAATATATAGATATGGATATATCTAGGTAGAAGACTACATATGAGAATAAGTCTATAAGTATAATTTTTGCATGACTTCTATGATTATTGTGAAAAGAGGTTTTACAAACATTTTAAGAAAGAATAACAATAGACGGGCTCATGGTTTAACCATGTGCATGAAATGTTTCTAACAAGTGATTGAAGGGAGATTTTGCCCTCTCACTCATGACTATACATAGAGCCCCTTCTATTTCTTTGCTGTCTGAAATCGTGCTAGAGCCTGAGAGGAAACGCTAGATTGACCAGCCCTGCACGCACGTTATTTTGAAAAGGATTTTTGAGAAAATGGAAAGAGTGCTCGATGCCTCGGATGATGCTATGTGTTCCACTCAAGATGCTCACACTATATTTTGGGAATCATATAAGAGCCTTTCGAGTACTACTGTGTGTCTTGCTCTGACTATGCTTGCATGTAAATTCCTAGTAATACCGTGCTTGACGCCTCGGTATGCTATGTGTCTTACGCTGAGTTGCTCGTACGAGATTTTCTTGATTGTGCTGTGTGTTGAATAAAATCGTGTTAAAATCGTGTTAAAATCGTCATGTATTGCTGTGTGTCTTTCATTAACCTGCTCATACATGGTTTATGTATGTGGTGGGATGAGTATGAAACCGTGCTTGAGCCGTCGTGTACTGCTATGTGTCTGACCCTGACTTGCTCGCATGAGATTTTGAGACAACAGAAATGGGTGATAAGGATCCACGGGAGCACGATGTACCATGAGCGTTAGCCATGGGGTATGATGTGCCATGAGTTGAGTATGAGCTGAAGGGATGATTGATCCGCCTCCCCAAGCCTAGGGTTCCCACACACCTGATCAGTGTAGCCTAGAATCCGACTATGGCCATAAGTCTTATATGTATCTGAGTGATACAATATTGTCACTACTATGTGAGGTGATAGATGTCTTGCCTGGCTATGTGTCTGGGGGTGTGATAACCTATGATTTATGTCTCAACATGTATTGATTTACAAAGCATAAAGTATTTTCTATATATGAACTGTGTGAATAGATTTTGTTGTGTGAAGCTATGTGCTACTATGTGAATATGCATATACCATCTAGCGAATTAACGGTTTTGAATTGATGGAAATCGTTTTAAAGAACATGCATATTGCTTTATAAGGAAAATGAATATATATGTATTTTAGCATGTAGATAGTGTGGTTATCTACCTGCATTCATATTTTTCTTACTAAGCGTGTTATGCTCACCCCCTTATTTCCTCCTCCATAGATACTAAGCAGTAGTGAGTACATTGTTGTCGTCCCTGCTATTATGTTTTCTATAGTCATCCAGTAGTACAAAGAGGTATACACTATAGATGAAAAAAAATTTGTATCCTGTAAATTAATGCACAGTAAAATTTATATTATGTATTTTGGGGGATGTATATAATAGAAATTGATGTAAACACTTCCGTACTGATATATAAAAGTCCAGTTTCTATCTTACTTCAATTGTATAACTATAAATGTATGAGATTTGGTTTGGATATTGACTCATAGCCAAACTGTAAGTGGTAAGGTAAAGGTCACAGACTGGTATAGAGGGTCGTGACAGGAATTAATGGTATCAGAGCAGAGTTGGTCTGATGTGAGTCAGTATCCATAGTTAGGAAATTATACATCCCCAAAAGTAGTGTGTATTATTAGGATACATATGTGTATACCAAGCTGGAAAATGTGACTGAGACACTTATTTTGAGTATGCAGGATGTCTGATAGATGAAGTACTCATAGAGGAGAGAGTTCACGCTCTCAAGGGTGTAGAGATGAGCTTGAGAGATGCAGTGGGTCTAGTTCTAGTAGAGATCCACCCAGTCTTAGTGAGGCTGCTGAGGAGTGTATAGTACAGTTACAATTCAGTGTAAACACAGTTATGGAGATGTTTACATAGGTTATGGCCAGATTAGAGGGTAGACAGGAGAATCCAGCTAGTCAGGCTGCTGCACCTGAGAGGTATGAGCCAGCACAGCCTGCATTGAAACCTCGAGATGCAGAGGCAGAGATACCTGTACCCCCTCCAGTTCAGGACATTCCCCCACCAGTTCAAGATCCTGTAGCTCTACAATAGGTTGGTGGTGAGGGAGTTTACGATTGTGATCTTGGTAGATTGAGAGAGTTTCGAAAGTTTGGACCACCTTCATTTAATGGGTGAAGAACCCAGTGTTAGCTGAGCATTGGATACGTAGTAAGGAGAAGCTCTACCAATTTTTCCATTGCTCAGACGTAGATAAGGTCACCTTTGTGGCTTTTGTGTTAGAGGATGAGGCCGAGCATTGGTGGATGGCCACATGCCGATGTTGAGTGCACGACACCTGGTTGTGACATGGGATATATTCCTGGATGCCTTTAGGAGGCAATACATTCCAGCTACTACTCAGAGAATGATGCAGTTTGAATTTATGACATTGACTCAGGGGAACCAGACAGTAGATGAGTATGAGTCTGGATTCACGTCCTTGGACAGATATGATAAACTACTATGAGCCTTGAGGGTAGAAAGGTTCAGAAATTCCTTGAGGGATTGAGACTTTTCATTAGAGCTCGACTAGCTCCATTGGATATTACCACTTATGATAAGGCAGTACACAGAGCTCATCTATGTGAGCAAGACTATGAGTTGTACACCTCAGAGTTGAGTAGGAGTGGTAAAGGCAGAGATAGAGAATGTAAGAGGTTAGTTGATGATAGAGGTTTTCGAAAGGGCCGAAGGTTATTCAGTAAAGGGCCTAAGATTGACTTGATGTTGATGTTGATTGCTCATTTGAAATGGGTGAACTACCTTTACAGAAGAATGTTATAAACATCAGCACGCTTCATCATGCTGGGTACTATAAAGATGATTATGGAAATTGGTGCAAAAGGACTAGACCTCCCACGTACGATGCAGATATGGAGACAAATGCTCCCGCTGAGGATCGCACCTCCTGTTGAGGAACCTACACCTGCTGCTTCATCTACTCTCACCTTGGACTCCCTTGTGGCCATGATTGTGGACCTTCGTCAGCATATTGATCAGTGCTTCAAAAATCTTAAGTCCTAAGTTGCAATTCTTCAAGAAACTTAGCAGGCCATGTTTGATGAATTGCAGACCACTCATACATGTGTTGATGAGCTTTTTGATCACTTTCCTCCGCCATCTTAGGGCTCATTTGATCACCCATGTTACTTGATTATCTAGTTGTGATTGATTTGAAATACTTATTTACATTTTGAAATGACATTTGCTATATTATGCTAATGATTGCTTGGTGATTTTTTGTATGTTCCTCTATGCTTGGTGATTTGTATGGTTGCCTTTATGATATGACAAAAGGAGGAGAAGACATAAGGGAGAGTAAATTCTTAAATACAAATTATTTGGAAACCAGACATATTTTGAAGATCCAAAATCTTAAAATATTGAATTAAGTTTTATCATATCAAAAAGGGGGAGATTGTTAATTTGAATGATATATTTTGAAATGACAAAACATTAATTAAAATATGCTTAAATTAAATCTTCAAATCATTTGTAAGTTATCATCTCTAAGTAATGGTCTTAAAGAAAATATTGTTAATTGTAATGAAAATTACTTAGAAATCTTGGGAAGAATTAAACTTAGAAAACTTTAAACCTTTGAAAATTAAATCTCTACATGAAAAATAATACTGAAGCGAAGAGATCGATCTCTTGGTTATGAGATCGATCTTTGATTGGCAGAATCATTGTGAGATCGATCTCAAAGATTGATCCTCTCTTAACAGAAGCATTGAAAGATCGATCTCCTAGGTTGTGAGATCGATCTTCTTTTGGCCAAGACATTGTAAGATCGATCTCATGGGGTTGTGAGATCGATCTCCTCTATGCAATAGGAATATTTCAATGCAGAGATCGATCTCACCTTGAATAAGAGATTGATCTCCCTTGTCTTACTGAATATGATGACTAACGAGAAGTTGATCCCTCGATGATGAGATCGATCTTTCCTTCATGGAGTTCATTTGTAGTTGCAGGTTCTGGAATTAAGAGATCGATCCTCTCAGGTAAAGGAGATCGATCTTGCATTCATCTGCAGAACTCTAACGGTTACTTTTACAGGTTTTCAACGGGAAGAAATGCATTAAATGCTTCAATAACCAATTGGGTGTTGAAGCATTTAATGCATTTCTTCCCATTGAAAACCTGTAAAAGTTATAAATACAAGCCATAAGGACATTGGAGACAATAAGAAAGAAAGCAGCGAAGCTCTGAATAATCTTGAGAAAACATTCTTTGTGTCTTCAGCAATAGTGCACTTAATTGTCATTGAAAGCTTTAGTTAAGCTATTCATCACCTACCCATTAAGAGAGTCTTAATTTTATTCGCTCTTTATCTTAAAGAAAATGGGAGACTTCCTCTGTGAGAGAGCTGTTGTAAAAGAGTTGAATAGCAACACTTGCTAAGGGGTAGAGAGGTTATTCCTTAACCTTAAAAAGGAAGCTGTAAAGTTCACATTACTAGTGAAAGAGACTCCTTGACAAGAAGGTCAAGAAGAGAGGACGTAGGCAAGAGATTTGGATGAACCTCTATAATTTACTGAGTTTGCTACTTCTTACCCTTATCTCCTTATTTACTGCATATTTACTCTATTTCTTATTGTTGTCATTTGCTTGTTTGTGTTCAATTCTAACAAAGAAAGTTTTAATTTAGTAGATTGTTAGAAAAACCGATTCATCCCCCCTCTTGATTGAGCCAACTCTTATCATTTCACCTAGCCCATTGAGCTCCTTAGGCTCGTTATCACTCGTTAGACTGAATTCTAGGTTCATCGATCCCGTCGAATCGATTGAATTCAAGTTTGGCCTATATTCACTTTCAGCCATGGTATGGGGGTTGAACATCTATCAAGTCATTCCTAGTCCAATTTTGGTTTAGTAAACTCTCTTAGTTATCTAATCAAGTACTTGGTTTGCATTGCTCTAACCTTAGTTCTTCCATTCACTCATGCATTTTCACAAATGCCTTATATGCACATTTTGTCACTTTGACCAATCCCATAAATTGAGTTCATATATCCATCTCAAAAACATGCATAGAACATTATTAACACCTTGGTATAATCCATTTAGCATCTAATCAACCATATCTTATTTTCTCACACTAAACGCATTCTAGGTCATGCTTGATTTGTCACATTTTAGGTAGTTTCAACCAACAATACACACACAAATCAACTCCTAAAAATATCTAGATAAACATACTTAGAGTTGGTGTATTGGAAACTCACCTAGCTTAACTTTTCTCTTATCTTAAATAAGAAGACTCATTTGCTCTTTCAATCCAATAAGTTGAATGTTAGCTCCAAGCTATGTTGTTCTCCTCCTCACAATGAACAACTTTGCTCTAATAGTTTTTTCTCAAATCTTTTTGGAAGGGAGTATATTCTAGAGTGATAAAGTTTGGTCTTTTTGGTTAAAAATGGAGGAATGTGTTGATTTTCTAAAGAAGGAGGTTTGGCCGTTAGGTTTTTATAGAGCAGGGGTGGTGAGATCGATCTTCCCTTGGTTGAGCTATCGAAATATTTAGTTTGTAAGAGGGAGTTTGATCTGCTCTTTGGGGAGAGATCGATCTTTACTAGTCAGAAGCAATTGGAGATCGATCTATTTGATGGGGAGAGATCGATCTGCTCTTTGGGAAGGGATCGATCCTTGCTAGGCAACTGAAGATCGATCTGTCCTAAGCAGAAGCAAATGGAGATCGATCTGCTCATAGAGAGAGATCGACCTGCTCTTGGCAGGATCAAATAGAGATCGATTTGTTCCTTACAGAATCATATGGGGTTGATTTGCTTGAATGAGAGATCGATCTGCCTTAAATTAGAGATCTATCTGGCCTTCATCTAGGGCATTCCTACTGCATTAGTCCCAAAATTTTCAAAGGAAAACTTGCCCTTAATTGCTTCACTAGTCATTTTGCATTCTATTCCCACTTAGAGCACAGAAAGGTTCATTTCTTATGATTCACATACAATATGGCTTGTGTGTACTGCTTGGAATCATAAACGATACTTAGAATTCACAGTCCTTGCATTATCATTCCGTGTTTTTAAGTCTTTATATTCCGTCTGATTGTTTAAGTTCTATTCGTTTAGTGTGTAGCCACTTTAGCCCTTATTTAACTTTTACATGGATTCATGGATGTTCATTCATTCTCTTTGCAACTTCATTAGATCTAAAATATCTTCTTATGATTCAATTTAACAAATGTAAATGTGTTACATTATATGAATCGTAAGGAATACATCACCGAAAGTGGGTCTCATAAAACAAGTTTTTCTCACTCTAAGATATCACTACCTTCTAAATAGATTTGAGAAAGGTTATTCCTAGCAAAGTTATTCCTTGTGAGGAGGAGAACAACATAGTCAAAAGCTAGAAGTTGAAGTTATGGATAGAAGGAGCAAAGTGTTTCCCCATTTTTGGCCAAAAAAGAAGGGTTAAGCTAGGTGAGTTTTCAATACACCAATTTCAAGTATGTTAATCTAGACATTTTTATGAGTTGATTGGTGTATGTATTGTTGGCTAAAACATCCTTGAATATGCATAATAATCCATGACCTAATATAGGTTTAGTGAGAGAAAGTGAGCTATAGTTGATTTATTGATGAATTGATTATACTATGGTGTTGGTGATATTACATGCATGATTTTGAGATGGTTTTGTGAAACCAATAAGTTGGAATAGATGATGATTTAAAGTAGGCATAAGAGGTGTATGATGAAATGCCTTAGTAAAGGAAAGTGATGAACTTAAGGCAAGCACACCAAGTGTTTGCCAAAATAACTATGAGAACTAGGCAACTGTGGTGTCGACCATGGCTAGGCATAGCGCACCAAGCATGACCGAATGGTCAAGTGGACCAAGCGTTGAGTATTCGGCTCAATAAGGCATTTAGGGCCTAAGACCGACCTAATATGAATCAGTAGGCTTGATAGGCCCAGTAGATTCTCAAGAAATGAATAGTACAATCGAAATGGACTTAAGAGAAAGTAAGGTCCAATAAGAGTAAATGGGCCTAATAAGTTGAATCGATTGTAGTGAAAGTGAAATACATATAAATAAATTGTATTTAATATGAAAAATAATTTTGTACAGCTCTAGAGATTATATTGGAAGCTAATCGGACCACGCGATTGAGCAGTTCTGAGGAAGTAGAATTACTTGACGCAATTCCAAGTAATGGAATTTTTTGAGTATTTAGAGGTAGCTGCACGTATTTTGAGGGTATTTACAGAGTATTAAATTTTCTTGGTTACCTAGAAAAGAAATAATAATTTTATGAAAAAATTTGAATATAGGTGAAAGAGACTATTTTGCCCCTGGGAGCAAATTTTACAGAAGGGTAGTAAGGTTAATAAATTGCGTGGACATCTTGTTTTGATATTTTTAGGAAATTTATTCTTCGATTTAAGCAAATTTATAAATAGGCTGGCTATTGATTTCATAATTTCATGAAATAGCATGAGTCAGTGCTAACTTTGATTTTGAGCGTATTTTGTTGAAATAGAGCCGCTTATAAGATTTATATGAGTTTAATCGTAATGGAGCTTTGCTCGCACTGGATTTTGATATTTTAACATGCATGAAATGTGCTGAAGCTTAGCTTGCACCATATTTTGAGTTGAGACGCATACAGGCCGTACTAGAGCTTTTGCTCGTACGTACGTTCTTCATTTAATTTCTTATGTACATAACCATACTGGAGCTTTCCTCGTACATGATTTTACCATTATTGATTTTGCATAAAATCGTACTAGAGCATTGCTTGTACGAAGATTTTTACTGATTATGTATGAAATCATGCTAGAGCCTTGCTCGCGTTGGATACATCGTGTAGACTGTGTATCACACGGATGAGATGCTCGCACGTGCACTTGAGACTGAGTCGATTATACATAGTATGAGGTAGACAAGACCTATAGCAGGTACCCTCGACCATGATATGGGTCCATGGAGTACGTTGTACTGTGTATATCACATGAAGTATGTTGTACCGTGTGGTGATGATGTTGAGTTATAGTCTGGTGGGTAGGATTTAACCCACCTCCCATTATAGCGTCATACCCCGCACACCAGGATCCATGTGGTTTGGGATGATAGTGACAAAGTTGGCAAACAGAGTCCTCGATTGTATATAGTAGCCACCTGTCTCACATGATATCACATGATTTTATATTCACTAAACATGATTTGTGTTATCCAGGGTAGACACGAGGGAGGGGTCGAACCTTGTGGGATATTTTTAAATGATGAAGTATGATTTTATGATGAAATTAGTAAGTTTTAATATGACGAGCATGAGATGTCATACATGATGATTTTTCCATGTTTGTTTTATATGCATGCTTTCATGTTTTGACAGTACATGTATATTTATACACACACGACATAGTTTTATCTATTACTTCGTGCTCTGGATATAAATGATTTTTTTATATGATGACATTAGAAGCATGTAGATAGTGTAGTTATCGACCTGCTTACATTATTGCCTTACTGAGCAAGTTGTGCTCACCCCTTTCACTTTCCACCCCTATAGAGCATCTACAGTAGTTGAGAGCAGGTAGAGACTGCATTCCTGTTGTTCGCTGCTTCTCATCACCAAGAGGTATACACATTGGTATCTTTTTGTATCTAAACATGTAAAAGCACAGTACTATACATGGATGGAATATCGGGGATGTAAACCTATGTAAATACGATTATGAATGTAATTAGTTAAAGTCAAATGACAGTAGATCCTAATATGTAAATGTGATATGGAAATGGATGTTAAGGTAAGTAACATGATAGGAGGGACTCATGTCAACTCATAGCCAAACTGTTAGTAGTGAAACTATTCACGACGGGTAAGGAAATGAAAAAGTGAAAGATTTTTAACGATTTAGGTAAAAATGGGTCGTGACAGAGTGGTATCAGAGCTTAGTTAACCTTATATGAGTCGATATTAGTAAGTAGGTGTGAGAACTGTGAATTTTGTATACCCCATTTATGAGAATTGTAACTTGGTGTATGTAATTAGGATATATTAATGTACACGCAAGTTTTAAACATGATGAAGTATATGAAGAAAAGAGTTTTAAGTCTTGAATGTGTATGGATTGAAATATGGACTATGGGGTAGATTTTGAGAAGTTTCACATTGAGTTTTTTGCAAATTGGTGCAGCAGTAGTACAATCTGTGAAGGTCAAATCGATCTCCAAGGATGAGAGATCGATCTCAAGGCTCCAAAATGCAGAAAATGTACAAGAACTGATAGGCAGATCAATCTCCAATGGAAGAGGATCGATCTCCTTATGATTCTGTAATGAAGAGATCGATCGCATGAGGAAGAAATCGATCTCATGAAGCATTCTTTAAGGAGAAGATCGATCTCCTCAAGGAGCAGATCGATCTCGTGAAGCATTCTGTAAACTAGAGATCGATCTCATAAGGCCATTAAGAGATCGATCTCACCCCACGACAGATCGATCTCCTAGGCATAAAATTGCCCCAAAACGTTCCCAAATTCAAATGCAGATCGATCTCATCAAGGACCAGATCGATCTCCTGCCCTCCGTCTATAAAACGACCCAGTGTTTTCCTACATTTCATCTTTTCTCTCTCTTCCAAACTTGCATTTTAGCTAAGCCTTAGCTTTCTCTCTCTTCCAAAGTCTCCATTTCCGTCCAAATCGAAGGTTATAGCAAGAAGGAAAATTGTTCGTAATCCAAAAGAGAACAATATACTTGGAAATCGAAGGACTGATTGAACCGAGGCATGAGTTGAGTACTCCACAAGTTTAGGTAAATTCTAAACTTTGATCTTAGATTTTAAGTGATTTTTGGTGATTATGGTTGTAGGCATTGTGATTAAATAGCTAGAAAATGGTTAAGGATTGATGAAACTATGATTTTGTTGGAGTAAAGGTAACGTTAGGCAATTTGTGGTAATTTTGGGAATTATGACTATAAATTGGAATTGAGACAATGAGGTGAATTTAGCATGGAATATGGTGTGAGAAATGTATTATTTTCTTAGATGTAGTGGATGAGAATGTGAATTGTGATAGAGTTATGAGAATTAAGTTATTTAAGGTGTTAATGAGAATATGAGCAAATGTGTGCTCAATAATGCGATTGAGTTTGGTTATTGATGTTTTTACATCGTTTGGATAGCTCAGGAGTTCCAGAGAGGAATGCGAGACTAGTCCCTGATACGGGAGAATTATTGCACTATATAAGGTGCAAAGAGGTAAGAGAAAACTTAAACATGTTTGTGTATGTGTTTTGATGTTAATTGTAGCATGAAAAGTGATTTGAGCAAACAAGCATGTTTTTATGAGTTGTGAATGAGTAGTGCACACGATTTTATAACCGGTTGGGGCCCAACTATTATGCGTTATTAACTAAGCGTGAAAACGTTTTACAATCGTTTTGTGATTAAAACGTGAAAAGAGATTTGGGCTCTACGTTTAGGCGTACTAAGGTTGAGAAATGTGTGCATGGTTTTGTCGGTTGGGACTCGATTTTTAACATGTTTTGTGTTAGGTACACAAATGTTTTAAATGAGATTTATGAGAGAAAGCCATTATGAGTTCTACGTGATGGCAAAATGTTTTATATGATAATGGCTAATGATTGAGACCTAGGCGTGTCATGTTGAATACACATTGGGCCTTGTTCTAGTAACCTGTAAGTTCGATTATTCCTCCGCTTTGGTAGTGTTGGGAGGCCTTGCTCCGGTAGCATGTAAGTGTAGGCCTTGCTCTGGTATCATGTAAGTCTGATATTCCTCCATTTTGGTAACGAGAGATGCCTCCATTTTGGTAACGTGAGATGACCCCTGTTCTGGTAACACTGGTTAGCCTTTCTTTGGTAGCATGTAAGACCGATAGAATGAGCTGCTTGGGAACCAACTCAGGGACCACATGATGGTGTGCATGATGAGAGGTATTGCTCTGGTAGCATGTAAGGCTGGGCGTTATTCTAGAAATGCGTAAGTCCAATATACCATGTACACGACCATATGTCGACGTTCCCTCTTATGAGCATCCCTGGGATGCGCACCCAAAGAAGATTTATTATGATGTGCCATGACGAGTTTCATATGAGTTTTATTACTTAGTCTCCTTTTTATACACATGAGTTGTGTTTTATGGTTGTGCCACGTGCATTCTATTGAGGTGATTTTTATCACGTTTAAAGAGAAAAGCTATTATTGCATTTTGATTTCCACATGCTTGTGATTGTGATTTGGACTGAGTTATGTACACTTATATTTTTACATGATTTCAGAGAAATGAGTTGAGAATGATGTTTTAATGAGTTCATACTATGTTTTAATTGAGTTTCAACTACGAGATAAAATGATTGTGCTGTGCAAATCATTATTTTATTAACGAGTCCCTTACCCCCTTACTGAGCAATTTAGAAGCTCACCCTATTTTCTCTCCACCCAGATTTCTTCAAGTGAAGAGAGTTTTTCCTTGCTACGTACAGAGTAGTGGCTAGTGGAGGAATTGAGCTCCATGCCATATATTGTATTTGAGGTATAATTTATCTTTTCATGTACCAGACTAAAGTTGTAATTATAGACACTTGTTGTACAATGATGTATGGGATGCATTAGGATTAATTAACCTGGAATCGAGTAATGTAAATTGGACGAAATATAATTATAAGATGATAAGATCCCGAGGTATGATATGTATGATGATGTATGACACTGCACAGGAATGCACCCTTTATTATGAATGGATGTGAAAAGGTTTTAAATTTGCCCTGTTTTTCGCGCTTCCAGGGCGTTACTGTAGGAAAGTTACATCCCCATATTATTATACTTTGTTTAGATTTAACTGTGTATATTGAGATGGAATAAGACTAATAAATGGTTGTGGATACAAGAATTTAGGCATTATGCTAGTCACCCACCATGGTAGAGGGGCGACTTCACATTCTAGAGGCCATAGAGGTAGGCTTGAGAGCCATGCTGAGCCACAGACTGATCAGGCTCCACAGGACCTTGTTGAGAGGCTAGGGGATACTGAGGCATGCTTTGCTAGGATAGAGTGGAGTATTGAGAACCATGTTGTGATAGTCATGCAGACATTAAGGGTTGGTGACAGATGAGGTCCAACCGGATAAACAGTTGTAAAGAGACCTCCACTAGTTCAGGATACAGTTTCTCCTGTCACTCTATAACCGAGCGATAGTGATCTGGGACGACTGTGAGTTAGGTAGGTTACGACATTTCCAAGAGTTTAGACCTCTAGTCTTTAGAGGAGTGAAAGACCCGATTGTTACAAAGGATTGGATATATGAGATTGAGAAGTTGCATGGGTTCTTCAGGTGTACCTCAATTGAGAGGGTTAACTTTACCATATTTATATTGAAGGGCGAGGCAGAGCACTAGTGGAGATCCACAATATATATATTGAGAGCTCGACACCCAGAGATTACATGGGAAATATTTTTGGAGACTTTTATGAGGCAGTAATTTTTGGTCACTGCACAACGGAAGCTACGAATGAAGTTTATGAGTTTAGTTCAAGGGAACCGATCTGTTGATGAGTGTGAGTTGAGGTTCATATCCTTAGGGAGGTATGACCTGGATACGTTGAGCTGTGAGACTTGAAAGGTTCAAAAGTTCATGGATGGATTTAGACCAGCCATCAGATCTATATTAGCTTTGTTTGACATCCTCACTTATGAGGAGGCAGTACGCAGGGTACAATTATGTGAACAGGACTTTGAGCAGAATGCCTCTGAGTTTGGGAAGGTTAGTAGTAGGTCAGATAGAGGTTGGAAGAGATCCAAAGGTGATAGAGTTATTAGGAGAGGAGGTCGGAGACGGTTTGGGAAGAGACCTCGGATTGAAGAGGTGTAGGAGAGGACTGCTAAGCATCCTGTATATCCAGTCTTAACACCACCGAGAGGTATAGTCATTGGGGGACCTCGGCCTACTACCGAGCAGTGTAAGAAATGTGGCAGATATCATTGTACCAGGCCTTGTCCAATGACCCCTGGAGTGTGTTATAGATGTGGGAAGCTAGGGCATATCATGAGGTATTGCCCAGAGATGATTGAGATTACCCCACATAAGGGCAAAGAGCCGGAGAGAGCTCATGTTGAGACTTTTGCTCCGAGGAGGAGAGCTACAGCTGAGGAGAAAGGAAAACAGGTGGTTGGCAAAGGGCGAGTGCATGCATTAGACCAGGACATCGTGGATGCTTCAACAAATGTGATTAAAGGTACTATCCTGATTTTTTATTTAGAAGCAATTCTGTTATTTGATCTCGGTGCCACACATTCATTTATATCGCCTACATCATTAGATAGAATGTTGTTGATTTCTACACCTACGAATGATAGTCAGTTGACTGAGTATGTATATCGGGACTGTAGGCTGAAAATAAGGGGAAAGGATATATCGGTCGATCTTATCTTACTGACTATGAGTGATTTCGATGTAATTTTAGGAATAGATTGGTTGGCTACGAATCATGCTATTTTAGATTGTTATACTAAGACAGTAATGTTTTCGGGGATAGATAGCCTTACTGTAAGTTTTCCTGAAAAGTGTACTGTAAGTTTTACTGAAAAGAAATGAATAAGCATGATTATTGTAAATGGGAAGAGTATAATTTTAATTCATCATATTTAAGAGATGAATTTGCTTGTTAATCATGAATGTTAATATGATGATCTATGTTACTAATGGTGGAAAAGGATAATTTGAAGGGTTAATTACATACGTAGTTGACACAGATAAGACACGTTCGAAATTGAGAGACATTCCAGTGGTTACAGAGTTTCTTAATGTATTTTCGGATGATTTACCAAGGTTACCACCCGATAGGGAGATGGAGTTTGGTATAGATTTGGCACCTGGTACAGAGCCAATATCCAAGCTACCATACAAAATAGCTCTGATTGAGTTAGAGGAACTAAAAAAGCAGTTACAGGAGTTATTAGATAAGGGGTTCATCAGACCGAGTGTATCGCCTTGGGGGGTATCGGTTCTATTTGTAAAAAAGGATGGGAGCCTCCGGCTGTGTATTGACTATAGCTTGTTTAATAAGGTGACCATTGAGAATAAGTACCCCCTTCCAAGCATCAATGACTTGTTAGATCAGCTCCGGGGAGTACAAGTCTTTTCTAACATAGATCTGAGATCTGGGTACCATCAGTTGAGAGTTCGAGATGGAGATGTACCCAAAACAGTTTTTTACACCCGGTATGGTCATTATGAGTTTATGGTTATGCCATTCGGGTTGATGGATGCTCCCATATCCTTTGTGTCATTGCTGAATGAGGTGTTTCACCAGTATTTAGATCGATTTGTTATCGTGTTTATCGATGACATCGTGGTGTACTCAAGATCTAGGGAAGAGCATGAACAACACTTGAGGATAGTGCTACAGAGCCTTCGAGAGAAGAAGTTATACGCTAAACTCAGTAAGTGTGACTTTTAGCTAGAGCAAATCTCTTTTTTGGGCCATATTGATCGAGGGATGGTGTGTTAATGGACCCATCCAAGATTGAGGCAGTGGTTCAGTGGTAGAGACCGTAGACAGTCACAGAGATCAAGAGTTTCCTGGGTTTAGCTAAGTATTATGGACGGCTTATGAAGGGATTATCAAGATTAGCTGTTCCATTGACACATCTCACGAGGAAGAATATTGAGTTCATGTGGGAAGATAGATGTGAGAAGAGTTTTTCAAGAGTTGAAGCGTCAATTGACCACCGCTCCGATTCTCACCATTCCTCCCAACTCAAGAGGCTTTTCTATATGTACAGATACTTCGTACCAAGGACTGAGTTGTGTACTGATGCAGGATGGGAAGGTAGTCGCTTATGGATCTAGACAGCTGAATGATCATGAGAGGAACTACCCGACTCACAATTTAGAGTTAACGGTCGTGGTATTCTCCTTGAAAATATGACGCCATTATCTATATAGTGAGAAATTTTAGGTATTTACTAACCATAAGAGCCTTAAGTATTTGTTCTCACAGAAGGAGTTGAACATGAGACAGAGAAGGTGGCTTGAGCTTCTGAAGGACTATGATTGTGAGATTTTGCACCACCAAAGTAAAGAGAATATAGTAACTGATGCATTAAGTAGGAAGCATCTTGGGTTCGTATCGTACATGATGATCAAGGAACACGAGCTGTTAGAACAGTTCGCGAACCTCAGTTTAGATGTGACCCCGCCTGATACTGATAGTTCTTGTATGGTAGCTAGCCTACGGTTGGAACCGGAAGTGGTTGATCGTATCCGGTAGGCTCAGTAGATTAATCAACAGTGCTGTGATATTATCGGGCAGATACAGAGGGGTACAAAGACTGATTTTGAGTTGAGTTCAGATGGATTACTGATGTTCAGGGGTAGGATATGTGTTCCCGATGACCCAGAGATCAAGAGGTTGATCTTGACAAAAGCTCATTCGTCGAAGTATACATTGCATCCAGGGAGTAACAAGATGTATGAGAACGTTCGGAGAGTGTATTGGTAGTCAGGGATGAAGTGAGATGTAGCGGAGTATGTGGTGAAGTGTCTCGTCTGTTAACAGGTGAAGGTAGAGCATAAAAAACCTGCAGGGTTGTTACAACCTCTACCTTTATGACCTTGGAAATGGGAGCATGTCACTACGGACTTCGTGATGGGTTTACCCAACACTCACAGGAATCACGATGTGATTTGGGTGATAGTGGAAAGATTGACGAAGTCGATACACTTCCTAGCTTTGAGAGCCACCGATACTCTGAGTACTCTGGCAGATTTGTATGTGCATGAGATAGTGAGATTGCATGGTATTTCAGTGAGCATTATGTCAGATAGGGATTCCCACTTCACTTTTCACTTCTGGGAACATTTTTAGGAAGCTATGGGGACCCAACTGAGTTTTAGCATAGCTTTCAATCTTTAGATAGATGGTCAGTTAGAGAGGACTATACAGACTCTAAAGGACATGTTGAGAGCATGTACACTGGACTTTAGAGGCTCCTGGGATAACCATTTACCACTCGCAGAGTTCGCCTATAATAACAGTCATCATTCGAGTATTGGGATGGCACCATATGAGGCTTTGTATGGCCATAGATGTCGTTCCCCTATTGGATGGGAAGAGGTGGGTGACCGACAGATATTTGCTCCCGACTTAGTGAGACGGGCCTCTAAGGACGTCGAGTTGATTTGAGATAGGTTAAGGACAGCTTAGAGCAGACAGAAGAGTTATGCTAACAAGAGACGGAGACTATTGGAGTTTACAGTGGGTGAGTTGGTATTTTTGCGAGTTTCTCCTTCCAAGGGTATAACGAGGTTCAAAAAGAAAGGGAAGCTGAGTCCTCGTTACATTGGAACCTTTGAGATACTTGATAGAGTGGGAGATAAGGCCTACATGCTAGCATTACCACCTGAGCTAGAGAGCGTTCATAACGTCTTCCACATTTCTATGTTACTGAAGTACCACTCGGATCTGGCACATGTGATTAGATATGAGCCATTGGAGCTCAACGAGAGCATGTCGTATGTTGAGAAGCCAGTTCGGATATTGGATAGGAAGGAGAAGGTGTTGAGGTTGAAGACAATTCCTTTAGTGAAAGTTCTTTGGTAGTATCACACTGCGGATGAAGCTACATAGGAATTGGAAAGTTTGATGCGGGGGAAGTACCTAGAGTAATTCACCGACTGATTTGGTTCTAATTTGGAGGACTAAATTTCCTTAGTGGGGGAGATTATGTAAGACCCAGTTTTGGTGATGTATTCCTTATGATTCATATAATGTACACATTTCCATATGTTAATTGAATCATAAGAAGAGCTTTTGCTTGATTGAAATTGCAAAGAGAATGAATGAATATTCATGAATTCTATATAACGTTTATGATTCCATGCTATACACACAAGTTACATAATATGTGAATCATAAGAAATTTACCTTTTTATGCTCTAAGTGTGATTAGAATGCAAAATGATTGGTGAAGTGACTAAAAGCAATGTTTCCTTTAGAATTCTAGGAAAAATAGTAGCTGGAATTTTGCAGATGAAGGCCAGATCAACCTCCCTTCACGACAGGATCGATCTAGTAATTCCAGAATGAAATCTCAAAGGTTCTAAAGGAAAGCAGATTGATCTCGAGGTGATTCTGCATAGAGAGGATCAATCCCTACCCAAACACATATCGATCTCTAATGATTTCTGAGTAGAAAGGATCGATCTCACCCTAGGAGCAGATCTATCCAACAGCTTACTTAGTAAATATTTGTGTTGTTCAACCAAATGAAGATTGATCTCTCACCCTAGGAGATCGATCTTACAACACCATTTCTATATAAAAGCCCGATAGACGAGCCTTCTTCCCCAGATTTAACAAATATCTCTCCATAGCAAAGTAAACAAGCTTTTCTCACTCTAAGATATCACCACGTTCCAAACAAATTTGAGAAAGGTTCTTTTGAGCAAAGTTGTTCCTTGTGAGGATGAGAACAACATAGTCAAAAGCTAGTAGTTGAAGTTATGATTGAAGGAAGAAGATGTCTCCCTATTTTTTGCCAAAAGAGAAAGGTTAAGCTAGGTGAGTTTTCAATACACCAACTTCAAGTATGTTAATCTAGACATTTTTATAAGTTGATTGGTGTATGTATTGTTGGCTGAAACATCCTTAAATATGCATAATCATCCATGACCTAATATGGGTTTAGTGTGAGAAAGTGAGTTATGCTTGATTTATTGATGAATTGATTATATTATGGTGTTGGTGATGTTACATGCATGATTTTGAGATGGTTTTGTGAAACCAATATGTTGGAATAGATGATGATTTAAAGTAGGCATAATAAGTGTATGATGAAATGCCTTAGTGAAGGAAAGTGATGAACTTAAGGCAAGCACACCAAGTGTTTGCCGAAATAACTATGAGAACTAGGCAGCCGTGGTGTTGACCATGGCTAGGTGTGGCGCACCAAGCGTGATCGAATGGTTAAGTGGACCAAGCGTTGAGTATTCGGCTCAATAAGGCATTGTGGGCCCAAGGTCGACCCAATATTAATTAGTAGGCTTGATAGGCCCAATATTCTCGAGAAATGAATAGTACAATCGAAATGGACTTAAGAGAAAGTAAGGTCTAATAAGAGTAAATGGGCCCAATAAGTTAAATCAATTGTAGTGAAATTGAAATACATATAAATAAACTGTATTTAATATGATAAATAATTTTGTGCAGCTTCGAAGATTATATTGGGAGCGAATTGGACTACGCGATCGAGCAACTCTGAGGAAGTGGAATTACTTGAAGCGATTCTAGGTAAGGGAATTTTGTGAGTATTTAGAGGTAGCTACATGTATTTTGAGGGTGTTTACAGGGCATTAAATTTGCTTGGTTACCTCGAAAAGAAATAATAATTTTTCCAGAAAAATTCGGATATAGGTGAAAGAGACTATTTTAGCCCTGGGAGTAAATTTTATAAAACGGTAGTAAGGCTAATAAATTGCATGGACATCATTTTTTATATTTTTGTAAAATATATTGCTTCGATTTAAGCAAATTTATGGATATGCTGGCTATTGATTTCATAATTTCAAGAAATAGCACGAGTCAGGTGCTAACTTTGATTTTGAGCTTGTTTTATTGAAATAGAGCCTATCAGATTTATATGAGTTTAATCGTGTTGGAGCTTTGCTCGCACTGGATTTTGATATTTTAACATGAATGAAATGTGCTGGAGCCTAGCTCACACCATATTTTGAGTTAAGACGCATGCAAGCCACGTGGGTTTTTCATTTAATTTCTTATGCATATAACTGTACTGGAGCTTTCCTCGTACATGATTTTACCATTATTGATTTTGCATAAAGCCATACTGGAGCGTTGCTCGTACGAGGATTTTTACTGATTATGTATGAAATTGTGCTAGAGCCTTGCCCACATTGGACTTTTCACACTATGATATGTAATGAGCCGTGCTAGATGCCTCATGTAGATTGTGTGTCACACGAATGAGATGCTCGTACGAGCCGTGCTGGATACCTAGTGTAGACTATTAGTCTCATAGATGAGATGCTCGCACGTGCACTTGAGACTGAGTCAGTTATACATGGTATGAGGTAGATAAGACCTACGGCAGGCACCTATGACCGTGATATTGATCCATGAAGTCTGTTGTACCGTATATATCACATGGATTACGCTGTATTGTGTGGTGATGATGTTGAGTTGTAGTTTGGCGGGTAGGATTTGACCCAACTCCTATTACAGCGTTATGCCCTGCACACTGGGATCCATGTGGTCTGGGATGATAGTGACATAGTTAGCCAACAGAGTCCTTGATTATATACAATAACCACCTATCTCACATGATATCACATGATTTTATATGCATTAAACATGATTTGTGTTAACTAGGGTAGACCCGAGGGAGGGGTCAAACCTTGTGGAATATTTTTAAATGATGAAGTATTGTTTTATGATGAAATTGATAAGTTTTAATGTGACGAGCATGAGATGTCATACATGATGATTTTTCGATGTTTGTTTTATATGCTTGCTTTCATGTTTTACAGTACATGATATATTTATACAAATACAACATAGTTTTATCTATTCCCTCGTGCTCTGGATATAAATGATTTTTTTTATATCATGACATTATAAGCATGTAGATAGTGTAGTTATCTACCTGCTTACATTATTACCGTACTGAGAAAGTTATGCTCATCCATTTCACTTTCCATCCTTATAGAGCATCCACAGTGGTTGAAAGCGAGTAGAGATTGTATTCCTATTGTTCGCTGCTTCTTATCACCAAGAGGTATACATAATGGTATCCTTTTGTATCTAAACATGTAAAAGCACAGTACTATACATGGATGGAGTTTCGGGGACGTAAACCTATGTAAATACAGTTATGAATGTAATTAGTTAAAGTCAAAGGACAGTAGATCCTAATATGTAAATGTGATATGGAAATGGATGTTAAGGTAAGCAACATGACAGAAGGGACTAATGTCGACTCATAGCCTAACCGTTAGTAATGAAACTGTTCACAACGGGTAAGGAAATGAAAAAGTGAAAAATTTGTAATGATTTAGGTAAAAATGGGTCAGGACATGAGCTCACTAGCTCAGTAAGGCAATAATGCAAGCAGGTAGATAACTACACTATCTATGTGCTTATAATGTCATAATATAAAATCGCTTACATTTAGAGTATGAGGTAAGACTAAAAATGATGCAACATGTATATATCTATCATATAAGATAAATCATGAAATCAGGCATATAAAACGAACATGATAAAATCATACTCGTCACACTAAAACTTATCAGTTCATCATAAAACAATACATCATCCTTTAAAAACATCTCACAAGGTTCGACCCCTCGCTCGGGTCTACCCTAGATAACACAAATCATGTTTAATGCGTATAAAATCATGTGATATCATGTGAGACTGGTTGTCACTGTATACAACCGAGGACTCTGCTGGCCAACTATGTCCCTATCATCCCAAACCACATGGATCTTGGTGTTCGGGTCATCATGCTGTAACAGGAGGTGGGTCAATTTCTACCCCCTAGAATATAAATCAATATAATCACCATATGGTACAACGTACTCCATGTGATATACACGGTACAACGTACTCCATGGACCCATATCGTGGTCGAGGGTGCCTACCGTAGGTCTTATCTACCCATATCATGTATAACCGACTCAGTCTCAAGTGTACATGCGAGCATCTTATTCGTGTGACTAATAGTCTACATGAGGCATCTAGCACGGCTCGTGCGAGCATCTCATTCGTGTGTCACACAATCTACACGAGGCATCCAACACAACTCATTACATATCACAATGTGAAAAGTCCAGTGCGAGCAAAGATCTAGCACGATTTCATGCACAATTAGTAAAACTCCTCCTACGAGCAACGCTCCAGTATGAATTTATGCAAAATAAATAATGGTAAAATCATGTACGAGTAAAGCTCCAATACGGTTATATGCATAAGAAATAAATGAAACCCACGTACGAGCAAAAGCTCCAGTACAGATTGTATGAATCTCAACTCAAAATATGGTTACGAGCTAGGCTTCAACACATTTCATGCATTTTAAACTATCAAAATCTAGGGCGAGCAAGGCTCTAGCACGATTTATACTCATATAAATATGATAGGTGGCTGTATTTCGGTAAAACGCCTTTCAAAATTCAAAACCAGCATTGACACATGCTATTTCATGCAAATCGTGAAAGAATTAGCCAACCTATCCTTATTTTGCCGAATCAAGGCATCACATCGCATAAAAACATCAAAATCATGATATTCATGCAGTTTACTAGCCTTACTACCCTTTTCATAAAATTTACTCCTAGGGGCAAAATCATCTTTTTACACTGATACCCCGATTTTCGAAAAAAATTTATTTTAGTTCTAGATACCTTAAAGAATTTCATGCCATGTAAATACCCTCAAAATATGTATAGTTATCTCTAGGCACTCACAAAATTCCCTTACCTAGAATCACGTTGAGTAATTCTACTTCCTCAGAGCTGCTCGATCGCGCAGTCCGATTCGCTCCCAATAAAATCTTTGGAGCTGCACGAAATTATTTATCATATTAAATGTAGTTTATTTATCTATATTTCACTTTCACTATAATCGATTTAACTTATTGGGCCCATTTACTCTTATTGGGTCTTAGTTTCTCTTAAGTCCATTTCGATTGTACTATTCATTTCTCGATAATCTAATGGGCCCATCAAGCCTACTGATTCATATTGGGCCGGCCTTACGCCCATAATACCTTATTGAGCTGAATATTCAGTGCTTGGCCCACTTGACCATTCGGTCAAACATGGTACGCCACGCTTAGCCATGGTCGACACCATGGTTGCCTAGCTCTCATGAGCATTTCGGCAAACATTTGGTGTGCTTGCCTTAAGTTCATCACTTTCCTTCACTAAGGCATTTCATCATACACATCTTATGCCTACTTTAAATCATCATCTATTCCAACATATTGGTTCCATAAAACCATCTTAGAATCATGTATACATGCTTAATAACATCAATACATGTTTAAATCATCATTAAATCCATGTAAAATCAACTTTCTCTCACTTTCTCACATTAAACCCATATTCGGTCATGGATGATTAAGCATGCCCAAGGATGTTTCAGCCAACAATACATACACTGGTCAATTTATAAAAATGTTTAGATTAACATAATTGAAGTTGGTGTATTGAAAACTCACCTAGCTTGACTTTTCTCTTTTGGCCGAAATTAGGAAACACTTTGCTTCTTCATTCCAGCAATTCAAGTACTAGTTTTTTTTTTTTACTATGTTCTTCTCCTCATCACAAAGAACAACTTTGCTAAAAGCAGCATTTCTCAAATCTGTTTGGAAGGTGATGAGATTTTAGAGTGAGAAAACTTGTTCACTTTCCTAAAATGGAAAGGTATTTGCTATTTGTGGAAGAACACTCGGTTGTCAGGCTTTTAAATAGAAATGAGTATTGTGAGATTGATCTCCAATGGTAAGAGATCGATCTTCCTTTAGTTGAACTATACCAATATTCAGTAAGTAAGCTGTGAGATTGATCTGCTCTTGGGAAATGATCGATCCTTTCTAGCCAGAAACCATTCGAGATCAATTTGTTTTGTGAAGTGATCGATCCTTTCTATGCGAAATCACATCGAGATCGATCTGCTTACCTATAGAACCTTTTTGATATCATTTTGGAATTACAAGATCGATCTTGTCGTGAAAGAATATCAATTTGGCATTCATCTACAGGATTTCAACTGCTAATTTTTCCAAAATTTCAAAGGAAAGATTGCATTTAATTGCTTCACTAATCATTTTTTATTCTATTCACACTTAGAGCATAAAAAGGTTAATTTCTTATAATTCACATATTATGTAACTTGTGTGTACAACATGGAATCATAAAGGGTACATAGAATTCATGGGCCTTACATCTCTTATGATTCATATAGCAAGTAACAATTGTGTACATCATGGAATCATAAGGAATGCATATAAAAGTACGAGCCTTACAAAGATTGTACGACACAATGAGGTAAAAAGCCCAATCATGGAATAACAAATTTTTAGCTAAATCGACATGGATACGAAAGAATTAAGGAAAGTAGAAAGATTAAGAAATTTTACCATCGTTGTCCAAAAGAAATCCTTCTGGCATATCTTTCTTTGTAATTATAGCTTCTTGCCTTAAGATAAGCGACTTTATTCCGACAAAAACTTCCCTGTCAATACTCAATCGAATGATCAGGGCATTATTAAAGAACACTTTAGTGAAATTTAATGGAACTTCATATTGGAGTTAGAGGAAGAACAACCACCCAAAATTGATAAAGTTTTCTAGATATAGAGAGTTAATTTGTATAAGTGTGGAGAAAGATATTATTCTTCCTAACTCAATAGGGACATTAAGGGTTTTGTTGAAAAATCTTTAGCAACATTTAACGTTTAGAAAGCTTGACTCTAGATACGAGTAGGATGGACTTCCTAATGACATTTTTTATTTAGATTTCTCGGCTCTTAGATGAGAAGCTTTTAGCTAAAAGTGGAGAATAATTTAGAACTTAAGTTGAGAGAAGTGCTCGATAAGTTCCATGTTCTACCCTTATTATTTTTCTAAGTCATATCAATACCTTTTAGAGTGTATCAATGTAAGGCCCATGAATTTCTATGTAATCTTATGATTTCCATGATATACAAACAAGTTATACTATAAATAAATCATCAAAATTGGATATTTTTTAGTGTTAAGTGTGAATGAAATGCAAAATGCATATTAAAGTGATTGAATAGGAATTTAACTTTGAAAAATCTAGAAAATTTCTGCTGAAATGCTGCAGGATGAAGGCCAGATCGATCTCATTGCAAGGGGAGATCGATCTTATTGCCTTGAAATGCAATGCAAAGTATTATGGAAGAAGGAGATCGATCCCTCACTCAAAGCAGATCGATATCTAGTTGTCTTTGGATAGGTCAGATCGATCTCCTCCAAAGGCCAGATTGATCTTTGAAGCCTTCTACCTGGTCGAGATCAATCCTATCCCTTTGAGCAGATCGGTCTCATCCAAGAAATAGATTGATCCCCTAGCCTGCATTGTCAAATTTTGAAGGAATTTAAGCAAGGGGAGATCAATCTCCACCCTTGGAGATCGATCTCATAACGCGATTTCTATAAAAAGAAACTGACTGTCGAGCCTTCTTGACCAAAAATCCCAAAATTTTCCATTTTAACCCAAAACAAACTAGTTTTCTCACTCTAGGATATCTTTACCTTCCAAAAAAAATTGAGGAAAAAGCTATTTGAGCAAAGTTGTTCCCAGTATGGAAGAGAAAAAATAGTCAAAAATTAGAAGCTCAAACTTTGGATTGAAGAAGAAAAGAGGTTTTTCCCTAATTTCATAAAAAGAGGGAAAAAAAGTCAAGCTAGGTAAGATTTCTATACACCACCTTCTAGTATGTTAATGTAGACATTTTGATGAGTTGATTGGTGTATATAATGTTGGGTGAAATGTTCTTATACATGCTTAAACAACCATGACCTAGAATGGGTTTAGTGAGAGAAAGTTGAAATGACATGGAATTGATGATGATTTAAGCATGTATATATGATTCATAGTTTTGTGAAATATATATGTTAGAATAGATGATGATTGAAAATGGGTATAAGAGGTGATTGATAAATTTCCATAGTGAAGCAAATAATAAACTAGAGGCATTATGAGCTTAATGTCGATTTAGTGTGAACCAATAAGCTTGATGGAACTAATAGATTCTCAAGAAACGAATAGTATAATCGAAAAAGGGCTTAAGAGAAAGTGAGGTCTTTTAAGTGTTAATGAAAACAATAAGTTGAATCGAATATTATAAACATGAGCATTGTGTTGTATTAGGTTAAATTGATGTCATAAGTAATATTGTGTAGCTCCGGAGATTTCATCGGAGGCAAATCAAATTGCGCGATCGAGCAGCTCCAAGGGAGTGGAATCACTCGACGTGATTCCAAGTAAGGGAATTTTGTGAGTATCTAGAGGTAACTGTACATATTTTGAGGTTGTTTATAGGGCTTTGTAATTACTCGATTATCTAGAAAAGAAACAATGATCTGTAAGAACGATTTTGGATATAGATGATTTTGGTTATGAAAGTGAATCTTACAAAAGGGGTAGTAAGGCTACTAATTGCATAAACATCAGGTTTTGATATTCTTACGAAATACATTGCTTTGGTTTAAGCCAATATATGGATAGGTTGGCTATTGACTTCATAATTTTGCAAAATAACACGAGTTCGATGCGAACTATGGTTTGAATGTGTTTTATTGAAATAGAGCCACCTATCTGGTTTATGTGATGTTTTATGATCCGTACTAGAGCTTTTGCTCGTACGTGGGTTTCCATCGATTTCCTTATGCATATAACCGAACTGGAGCTATGCTCATATATGATTTTCTCATTACTTGTTATGCATAAAATCGTACTAGAGCATTGCTCTACGAGGGTATTTAATGATGATGCATGAAATCGTGCTAGAGCTTTGCTCGCACTGGGCTTTTTACACTGTGATATGTAATGAGTCATGTTGGATGCCTCATCTAGACTTTGTGTCACAAGGATGAGATACTCACACGAGCCGTGCTAGATGCCTCGTGTAGACTGCTAGTCACACGGATGAGATGCTCACACGTGCACTTGAGACTGAGTAGGTTATACATGGCACAAGGTAGATAAGACCTATGGTAGGCACCCCCAACCATGATATGGGTCCACGGAGTACGTTGTACTGTGTATATCACATGGAGTACACTATACCATGAGATTATGATGTTGATTTGAAAGTCTGGTGAAGGACTAACCCACCCCCGTTCTAATATGATGCCCTGCACACCGGTATCCGTGTAGTCTGGGATGATAATGCCATAGTTGGCCAACAGAGTCCTCGATTGTATAAAGTGACCGCCTATCTCACATGATATCACATAGTTTTATATACAGAGTATGATTTGTGTTGTCTAGGGTAGACTCGAGGGAGGGGTCGAACCTGATGGGATGTTTTTTTGAAGGATGATAAGTTGTTGCGATGAGTTTTATTGAGTTTTGATTTGATATTAAACTTTGAGGAATGATTTTATTATGAGTTTTATTATAATAGCATGAGAAGTTTTACAAGATGGCTTTCCATGTTTACATACCTATTTACATGTTTTTCAGTACATGATATATGTATATGCATGTGGCATAGTTTTACTATTTCCTCATGCTCTAGACATTATAGATCTTTATGTATGATATTATAAGCATGCAGATAGTGTAGTTATCTACTATGCTTACATTATTGCCTTACTGAGCGTGTGGTTTCTGATCCCTATCATTTTCCCCCTCTACAGAGTGCATATAGTAGCCCAGTGAAGGACTGAGGTGTTGTATTCGAATATCCATTGCTCCCCATCGCCAAGAGGTATACACACATGAAATCTTTTTGTATCTAAACATGTAATAGCACAGTATTCATTTTGAATTGTAATATGGGGGATGTAAGTGTTAGCAAACATGTATAAATGTTGAACTTAAACTTTTAAATGCATGTTCTTGCTCTTGATTAATTGAAAGATGAATGGTAATGATGATTAATATTGACTCATAGTCCAACTGTTATCCGTGAAAGTTATTTACGACTGGGAAAGGAAATGAAAAAGGAAAAATTTATGGTGATTTTCGAGTGAAAAGGATGAAAAGGGGTCGTGACAATCAGTATGCATTCATCCAATATCGCTAACTCAAGAAACTGTATTGATACTTAAGGAATCCCCAAGTATCCTAATAACTAAATGTATCAATTCACCACGATGAATGTTGATTCAATGATTCTGTACATAAAAATTTTGGCCTACTCCTAATACAAGCAATCTAAATTGATAAATGCTTAATTTGTTATATTAATATCATCTAATAATATTCTTTTAGCTTTATGTTGTTTTTAAAAGTGCTATGTAACATTCTTTTGATGTTATAGGTATTGAAAATGGACTTATGAGAGAAAATGGAGCTAAAAGGACATATTTTGCACTTTTGCATTTTCACACCAGTAGTGTTTTTTGATAATTTCACCTCTATCAATTTTTTTTTTTGGAAAATCTAACCTCCTTCAATGTTGTAGAGGACTTCTCAAGGTTTCTAAAATGTCCAAGATCATCCAAATCAGAGTTCATTTGAGGGGTCAAAAGTCCTTGCAAAGTTAGCACTAAATTACAAAAGTTAAGGTCCTAGTCAAAGTTGAATTGCTACAAGGATAATTGAAGAAATTAATTAAATATTTTTTGGAAATTATTTTCTAGAAAAAAAAAGACTTTAATGAACTGTCTTAATGAGCTGGCAAAGCAGAATTGGAAACCAAGTCTACAATTAAAGAATTATTATTAGTTTACTACTAGTAATTAGAATCTTAGTCATATTGTAACTACATTATTACTCCAAGTAGGATTAAGATTATTCCCTCACTATATAAAAGGACCATTGTATGGCCCCATATATGTATAACTTTGTAATATATATAATGGGATTATAAGACAAATGATTGTAAATCTTGCAAATGCGAATGAATTACAAAGGAGAATGAATGAGTATCTTGGATGCATGTAAAGGTTAGATAAGAACTTAAAACACGGAATGATAGAGCATGGATATGCAAAATTGTATATCCATTCCGATTTCCAACCAATGCGCACAAGTTCCATAACATGAAAATCATAGGAAATAAGCCTTTCCATGCTCGAAGTGGACTTAAAACATAAAATGAGTATTGGAGCAATGGAATAGGAACTTACCATTGAAAAATCTGGAAAAATGTAGCAAAAGGGTTGTAGATGGAAGGCCAGATCGATCTCTCATTCAAGTCATATCGATCTCTTGTGCTAAACATAGCTATTTCATGTGAAATTGCTAAGGCAGATCGATCTCCCTATCAAGCAGATCGATCTTCTCAATGAACAGATCGCTCTGCATTGCATTCTGTGAAGAGAAGATCGATCTCTCCCCATTAGCAGATCGATCTCCTTAAGCTCCTGCCAAAGAGAGATCGATCTCTTCCCATTAAACAGATCGATCTCACCCTGTAATGCCTGAACATTTCAAGAGTAAAAACAAAATGCAGATCTATCTCTTACCTAACCAGATCGATCTCCTCACCCCTTTTCTATTTAAACTCGACGGAAAAAGGCTTCAATCTTCAGGAAACTTAATCCCTCTCTATTTTTACCCAAAAAACTAAGTTTTCTCTCTCTAGGATACCCACCCTTTCCATAAAGCTTTTAGAAAAAAGCCATTAAAGCAAAGTTGTTCACTTTAGGGAGGAGAACAACATATCTTGAAGCCAACATCCAACTCATTGGATTGAAGGAGTAAATGAGTATTCCAAATTTGGACAAGAGGAAAAGCAAGCTAGGTAAGTTTCCGATGCACCAACTCTAAATTTGTTTACCTAAATGTTATTATGGATAGATTGTTGTACCTTTCAATGGTTGAAACCACCTAGAAATGTAATGATTCAAGCCTAACCTAGAATGAGCTTAGTGTGAGGAAGTAAAATGTGGTTGATTGAGGATAAAAATAATTATATCAAGCTGTTAGTGAGGCAATGTGGATGAAACCACATTGTGAGATTAGTCAAGTGATAATGATGTGCATAACTGGAGCTGAAGAGAATGCATAAATGATGGAAGATTATGAATAAACATTTATGCCAAGTGTTTGATATGTAACCAAGTGTGTTGCTAGTTACATGGACTAAAAATGGCATAAAAATGGCTAAATGTGATAACGAGCCAAACTCGATAAAGTAAGCTCGATAAGATATATCGGATTAGTTAAAGTTAGAATATGAGTTATTGGTATTAACTTATGTAATTGATGTATATTTGCAGCTCCGAGGATATATCTAGAGCAAGTTGAGCCAATTGAGAAAAACTGAAAAGGAAAAAAGAGTTGCTTCCAAGAGAATCGAGGTGTGGACTCTTAGAGATATCTATGCGTATTTTGGGCGCATTATGGCTTTCTAGAATATGTGTGGCAATAGGTATGAAATGAATGTTTGAAGGGCAAAGATTTAGGTTTTTGAAAAATGTGCATGAAAACAAGAGCATGATGCTTTGAAAATCATTTTTATTGTTTTTTAGCATGTGATTGGTAGGTTGGCTAGCATTTGAAATAATTTTCACGAGAAACAACTTGATTTGGTATTATAAACATGTTTTGCAAAGAATGAGCCACCTACATGAGTTTGTGGAAATGAAACGTGCTAGAGCGTTACTCACACGAGATTTGACATGTTTACACATGCATTAGTGCTGGAGTAATACTTGCACTAGAGTTTTACATGGATTTTATGATAATGTGCTAAAGCGTAGCTCGTACTTGTTTTCACACGAGTTTTGACATGGTGCTGGAGCGTAGCTCACACTAGATGTCCATCATACTTGTTGTTGTGCTTGAGACTACTCGCACATGGTTTTGTGACATGCTGGGAGCCATGCTGGGAGCTTCGGGTAGGCTGTGTGCCATACTGATTAAATAGGCTCACACGTGTGTATTAAGATGTGCCATTGTATGATGTGATGATATGGGTACACGGAGTACGTTGTACCGTGCAAGTAGCATTGAGTACTTTATACCGTCTGTGATATATCTGTCATCTTCGAATGATAGATTCTGCTATAGACCGTCGGGTTGGACGTGACCTACCTCCCGTAAGAAACCAGATAGAGGTGATGCCCTGCACATTAGGATTCGTGTAGCCCGGGATCACAAAGGTTATGGCCATAGTTCTAGAGGATATTTCCCTTATTATATTGTATGCCTATCTCACATGTCTATTGGTGAATGATAAATCCATGTTTTTGAATGTGTTTTATGGGTCAGGATAGTCCATAGGAGGGACTGAGTCCTAACGAGTGAATGATTTTGTATTGGCTTGTGTCATGAATTGGAAATGCTTTTAAGTACACGTTGCATGATGATTTTCCATGCTTTCACTTTGATTACGCATGATTTTTCCATGCTATGCTTTAATAACTGTACACTGATTTAAATAGCATGAATTGCTTTAAATGTCATGAACACAAGCATGAGCATACGTTTTGGAGTATGACAAATAAATATGTGGTTTAAGCATGGCATCACGATCATGTAGATAGTGTACTTATCTACTTGTTCGCATGATTGCCTTATTGAGCGCGTGGTTTGCTCACACCCCTTATTTTCCCCTTCTACAAAGCACTTACAGTAGATAGTGGGTGACTGAGGGCTAGCTTTTGGTGCCCGCTGCATTCCATCACATGAGGTATACACATTTGTATAGTTTTTGTATCTAGATATGTACAAGCACAATAATATCTTTAAATGTAATTTTGATGATGTATAGAGTTTGTAAACACCTGTAAATGACAACTCTAATTTAGAAATTCAAGTGTTTACTTTTAAATGAATTGAAATTTCAAATGATTTGGTTAGATGAGATTGACATCGATACACAGCCCAACTGTTGGAGGTGTAGCTGTTCATGATCAAGTAAAGAAAAGGTAAAGATTAATCAATAAATAACGGGTCAAACATTAAAGTTAAAAATGGCCAAAATTTGTAGAGAATTTTCGATGGTTTGAGGGTCATGATAGAGATTGGTATCAGAGTCGAGTTGGTCTGATGAGTGTCGGTGTCAAAATTTAGGACAAATTACATCCCCTTGTTACTGTGCTTGTCTAGACATAATTGTGTATATTGAGATGGGTTTGACTAAGAATTGAGTGTGAATGTAGGAAATTTTGGAAAAATGCCTAATACCAGTCGCAGTAGAGGGGCAAGAACGTGAGCTAGAGGCCAGAGGGGTAGGCCTGGGGTCATGCTGAGCCGTTACCACATGAACCTCACGATGAGGTTGAGGTAGAGGCTGATGTTGAGCATGCTCCACGGGGTCCGACAAAGAAATCAGAGAGTACTGAGGCATACTTTGCAAGGATTGAGTGGAGCTTAGAGATGATATTAGGATTAATTGCCCAGACGTTGCCTGGAGTTGAAAGTAGGCAAGAGCTAACTGCACAGAGTGATTGTGATAGCCCGTAAGCGCGAAAAATAGAGCTAATTTAAAAATGGCTCGGGTTGCATTCCTGTACAGTGTAATTTAAACACTTGTGTTTATAATAAATCATTATCCCCACGATCACACAATTTCTATTTCAAAAAATCAAAGACATAACATCCAGAGGGGATCAACCCACAAAACATAATTCATTTTCCTCATATCGTCCTAATTACATCCAAAAAATACTTAACACAAATGTCTGTATTACATCATTGTCTGGATATAAAATGAACTGAATTATACCTTGTACGTGTACAAGCGATAGCTTGGGGAGATTTTGTCCACCAGCCTATATCACGTATGCGGCATGCATTATCTTACTCACTACAAGAAAATCTGGAGGGGGAAGGAAAAAGGGTGAGCTCTCAAAACGCTCAGTAATGAGGATAAGGGAAAATTTATAAAATCATCATCACAGCACAATATGATGGAAATATACGAGCATGTAAAACATTATAGAAATAACGGTAGAAACAATGGCATCGGCATAATTCACGTGATAAAGATCATAAATCATCATAACATTAAATCTCATTACGTGATAAAAATCTCAGTTGTAAAACACATCATTCATCAAAGAAATCGAGACTAGGCATTTAATAAAACTCAGATAAAATCATCATCATAGGCACATCACATCAATCGAATCACATCGTCCCCTAGGTGGACATCCTCAAAAGAGGGAAACGTCGACATCAATACATGGCCATGATTCGCTGTAGACTTGATCAGTGTCGTACAACTATGGTCTTACATACTATTCAAAGCAAGGCCCGGTCTTACATGCTATTAAAGCAAGGCCACCCATCGCTACCAGAGCAGGGTCATCTCTTGTTACTAGAATGGAGGTATCGGTCTTACATGCTACTAGAGCAAGTTCACTCAATGCTATCAAGCAGAGTATTGATGTGTATCTCATGACAAGCCCTAGTCTCAGTAAAATATGCCATTGTTGTATTAAAACTGTTTTTCCTTCACGTAGAGCCCATAGTAGTTATTTTAAAACTCATTTTGAATTATAACACGTTATATTTATAGTTACACAAAACTCATCAAAATCGAGCTCAAATCGGTAAAACACTCACTTGTTCATCAAATCAACAATTTATCTCATTTCTCATAAACATGCTCATTTCATTAAACCTTTTTCATGCTATCAGAACATTTTCAATCATTCGAAAACTCACAAACACAAACGGTTTATTTCCCTTACCTCTTGTACCTTGAGTGGTACAATATCCTTCGATCTTCGAACTAGTCTCGTTTCTTGTGTCGAATTCTCGAGTGGTCCAAACATCATTAAATTATCAATATTCATTATTCCCATTTTCTCTTTTCACCTCACTTATACTTATACCTATACTATATCCAAACTATCACTCTTAACTCATACATTATCTTAAAACTTCTCCTACGTCTTGATCTTCACCTTAGCTAGCTCATAATTAATATAAGATATCCACATTTCACTTTCCAACTATACTCATAGAGTGTTTCCCTCATGACTTAGACATTTCCAACCAAACACATATATATATATATATAGATATCCATTACAAATATATATAAAATGATAATGCTTAAGAAAAACAAGGGTCTTGTGAACTCACCTAGCTTGTCTCCTCTTGACCCACTTGTAGAATGCTTGCTTTTTTCTTTGTTAAATCCAATCCTTGATTTTCTAGTATGTTGTTCTCTTCACCAAGAGGAACAACTTTGTCTCTTACCTCTTTATCTAAGTTTGTCTAGAATAGGGTAAATCTAAGAGAGAGAAAGCTTGGATTGGGTGAAAATGGTGAGTGTTGGGGTTTGTAGGTGAGAGAGGCTCAATTTCTAAGAAAAATCCTGTGATTCTTATATAAGCAGAGAGTATGAGATTGATCTGGCATTGATGGAGATCGATCTCTGCTTGATTCAACTACTTTAACTGCTTCATTAAAAACTACAAGATCGATCTGGTAGGGGGTGAAGATCGATCTATTCTTCTAAGTGGAGATCGATCTGGCAGAGGGTACGGATCAATCTCTTCTAAGCTAAAACTTAAGAAGATCAATTTGCTCTGGTGACAAGATTGATCTTGCTAGGTAGAGGCAATAGGAGATTGATCTGCCTATCTCCTTTTGCACATTTTTTGCACTCTGGAGCCATAAGATCGATCTGTCTTCCCATGGAGATCGATCTAGCCTTCACAGATCCTACTACTGCTGCATAAATTTGCAGAAAACTCAATGTAATACTTACCATAATCTACTCCATAGTCCATATTTCAATCCATGCACATTTAAACCTTAAAAACTTTATCTCCACATACTTCATTATATTTAAAACTTACGTGTACACCAATATAACATAATTACATTCACCAATTACAATCTTCACATTGCAAATCTCATGACTAAGGTATATAAAATTCAAAAAGTCTTATAGTGATGATGATGAACCAGTTGTTGCTCCTGAGATGCCTGCACAGCCAGTCCAAGAACCTCAGACTACATATATTTCCATACCCCTACCAGTACAGGAAACACCATCTATTGTTGCTCCACCATAGAGAAGTAGAGATTGGGGTTATGGATGTGACCTGGATAGGTTAAGACAGTTTCAGAAGTTTAAACCACCATCTTTCAGTGGAGTTAAGGACACAGTAGCTGTAGAGGACTGGGTAAATGAGATTGAGATACTATATGGTTCTTTGAGTGCACTACCACCGAGATGGTAGCGTTTGCCACATCCATGTTGAAGGGATCAGCAGAGCACTTGTGAAAGTCTACCCAACCCATTTTGAGGGCCCAAAATACAGAGATTAGCTGAGATGTATTTTTAGAGGCCTTTCAGAGGCAATATGTCCTGGATACTACGTAGAGGAGAATGTAGATGGATTTTTTGGATTTGACCTAAGGGAGAAGATCGTTGGATGAGTGTGAGACTAAATTTATCTCCCTACGTAGATATGATCCTGACATGATGGATAGTAAGGTCAAGAAGGTTCAAAAGTTTATGGATAGACTGAGACCCGCCATCAGATCTCGATTGGTCCCATTTGACATATCGACATATGAAGAGACAGTGCACAGGGCACAGTTGTGCGAATAAGATATTAAGTTGGTTGCCTCAGAGTATGGAAAGGTTGGTAAAGTGAGGGACAGAGACAGAAAGAGTCCCACAATGGATAAAGGCTTTAGTTACAAGGGAAGCAGGAGACTTTCTTAGAAGAGGCCAAGGATTGAGGAAATCCGAGAGAGGACAGTTAAGCCTCCCGTGTATTCGACCATTGCTCTAGTAAAGGGAATAGTGATTGGAGTGCCACAACCTACTACGAAACAGTACAACAAGTGTGGTAGGTACCATGGGACTCAAACCATGTTATGAATCCCTTGTAATGTGTTTTCGATATGGGAAACCAGGGCATGTGATCAGAAATTACCCAAAAATGACTGAGGGTACCCCACAGAATGGCAAGGAGCCAAAGAGAGCTCCTGTTGACACTCCCACTCCGAGACGGAGTGCGATAGCTGAAGAGAAAGGAAAGCAGGTGGTTGGTAAAGGGTGAGTACACACCTTGGACAAGGATACTGCAGATCAGTCGTCAGTTATGGTGAAAGGTACCATCTTATTCTTTGATCTTAAAGCATATATTTTGATAGATCCTGGCGCCACACATTCATTTGTATCACCTACATTTGCATGTAAATTATTTAGGTACTTCAAACTTGCCCAATTGAGTAGGAGGATGTTGATAAGCACCCTCATGAATAATAGTCAGTTAGAGGAGTATGCATTTAGAGATTGTAAGTTGGAAATACGGGAAAAAGAAATGCCAGTCAACCTTATTTTAATGTATATGAGAGACTTTGATGCAATCTTAGGAATTGATTGGTTGGCTACCAATCGGGCTATAGTAGATTGTTTTTTTAAGACTGTAACATTTCCAAGGGTAGATAGCGTTACCGTAAGTTTCCCCGAGAAATGTAATGTAAATCTCCTTGAAAAGTAATGAAAGCAGTTGTAGATGTGAATGAAATATATGAATCTTAGTACTGATTTAATCGTTGATATTTTGAAAGGTTATATTGCGTACGTGGTTGAAGCGGATAAGGTATGCCCAGAATTGCGAGACATGGTCAGGGAATTTTCAGATGTCTTTCCGGATGATTTTCCAGGGTTATCGCCAGATAGAAAGATGGAATTTTGTATAGCTTTGGCACCAGGTATAGAGCCAATATCCAAACCACCGTACAGAATGGCTCAGATTAAATTGGAGGAACTGAAGTAGTTACAGAAGTTGTTGGATAAGGGGTTCATCATACTAAGTGTATAACCTTGGGGAGCACCGATTCTATTTGTAAAGAAGAAGGATGGAAGCCTCCGATTGTGTATTGACTACAGGCTGTTAAATAAGGCGACCATTAAGAATAAGTACCCCCTTCCATGCATTGATGACTTGTTGGATCAGCTTTGGGGAGCGCAGGTCTTTTCTAGGATAGATCTGAGATTTGGGTACCATCAGTTAAGAATTCGAGATGGAGATGTACCTAAGAGAGCCTTTCGTACCCGGTATAGTCACTTTGAGTTTAAGGTTATGCCATTCGGGTTGACGAATGGCCCCGTAGCTTTTATGTCACTGATCAATGAGGTGTTTCACTAGTACCTAGATAGATTTCTTATCGTATTCATCGATGATATTCTGGTGTATTCAGGATCTAGAGAAGAGCATGAGCAGCACCTAAGGATAGTGTTATAGACCCTTTGAGAGAAGAAGTTGTACACTAAACTCAGTAAGTGTAACTTTTGGTTAAAACATCTCTTTTCTGGGTCATATAGTATGGAAGGATGGTGTGTTAGTGGACCCATCCAAGATTGAGGTAGTCGTTCAATAGCAGAGACCCCAGACAGTCATGGAGATAAGAAGTTTCCTAGGTTTAGCTGGGTATTATCGAAGGTTTGTGGAGAGATTCTCGAGATTAGTTGCACCATTGATGCGCCTCATGAGAAAGAATGTTAAATTTGTATAGGACGATAAATATGAGAAGAGCTTTCAAGAGTTGAAGAAGAGATTGACCACAGCTCTGATTCTCACCATTCCTACCAGCTTAATAGGTTTTTCTTTATATAAGATGCTTCATACCAAGGACTGGGTTGTGTACTAATACAAGATGGGAAAGTGGTAGCCTATGGATCGAGAAAGTTGAAGGATCATGAGAAGAACTACCCGACCCATGATTTAGAGTTAGCGACCATGGTATTTGCCTTGAAAATATGGTGCCATTATCTTTATGGTAGAAGTTCCAAGTATTACGGACCACAAGAGTCGAAAGTATCTATTCTCACAGAAAGAGTTAAACATGAGACAGAGGAGGTGGCTCGAGCTTCTAAATGACTATGATTGTGAGATCTTATACCACCCGAGTCAAGCAAATGTGGTAGCTGATGCATTGAGTAGAAAGCACCTCTGGATGGTATCATATATGATGATCAGGGAACACGAGCTATTGGAATAGTTCACAAGCCTCAATTTGGATGTGACCCTGTTTGATACTAGTAGTGGCTTTATGGTAGCTAGCCTGCGGTTGGAACCTGATATGATAGATTGTACCTAGCAGGCTCAGCAGATTGATCAACAGTGTAGTGATATTGTCGAGCAGATATAGGGGGTACAGACACTGATTTTGAGTTGAGTTCAGATGGTTTGCTGAGGTTTAGAGATCAAGAGGTTTATCTTGATAGAAGTTCACTCGCGAAGTATACACTGTATTCAGGAAGTAACTAGATGTATCAGAATCTTTGGAGAGTGTATCGGTGGTCAGGGATGAAAAAAGATGTAGCTGAATTTGTGGCTAAGTGTCTCGTCTGTTAGCAAGTGAAGGTAGAGATTTAGAAGCCTACAGGGTTATTACAACATCCACCTATATTGACTTGGAAATGGGAGCATGTCACTATGTACTTCGTGATAGGTTTACCTAGGACCCGCAAGAATCAGGAAGTGATTTGGGTGATAGTAGATAGATTGACGAAGTCCGCACACTTCCTAAATATGAGAGCCACCGATACTCTGAGTACATTGGCGGAACTATATGTGTACGAGATAGTGAGGTTGTATGGTGTTCCAATGAGCGCTATTTCTGATAGGGATGCTCGTTTCACTTCCCACTTTTGGGAACACTTTCAAGAAGTAATGGGGACCCAACTGAGTTTTAGCATCGCGTTTCATTCTTAGACAGATGGTCAGTCAGAGAGGACTATACAGACCCTGGAGGAGATGTTGAGAGCATGTGAAATGGATTTTGGAGGCTCTTGGGATGACCATTTGCCACTCGTAGAGTTCACTTATAATAACAGTTTTCATTCGAGTATCGAGATGGCACCGTATAAGGCTTTGTATGGTCATAGATGTCGTTCCCTTATTGGATGGGTAGAGGTTTATGACCGACTAATAGTTGCTCCCGATTTAGTGAGGAAAGCCTCTAAGGATGTCCAATTGATTTGCGAGAGGTTACGAACAGCTCAGAGCTGACAAAAGAATTATGCTGATAAGAGACGGGAACCGTTGGAATTCACAGTGGGTGAATAAGTGTTTTTACGAGTCTCTCCTTCCAAGGGTATAACGAGGTTCGAAAAGAAAGAGAAGTTAAGTCCTCATTACATTGGACCATTTGAGATATTGGATAGAGTGGGAGATATGGCCTATAGGCTAGCGCTACCACCTAAGCTAGCAGGCGTTCGTAATGTCTTCCACATCTTTATGATACGGAAGTACCACCCGGATCCAATGCATTTGGTAAGATATGAGCCATTAGAGTTCCATGAGAACATAACATATGTTAAGAAGTCGATCAAAGATGATTCCCCTAGTGAAAGTTCTTTGGCAGCACCACATCGCAGAAGAAGCTACATAGGAGTTGGAGAATTTGATGCGGGAGAAGTATCCCTAGTTATTCATGGACCAATTTGGCTCTAATTTGGAGGACCAAATTTTCTAAGTATGGGAGAATGTTAGACCCCATATATGTATAACTTTGTAATATATATAATGGGATTATACGACAAATGATTATAAATCATGCAAATGTGAATGAATTGCATAAGAGAATGAATGAGTATCTTGGATGCATGTAAAGGTTAGATAAGGACTTAAAACATGGAATGATAGAGCGTGGATTTGCAAAATTGTATATCAATTCTGATTTCCAAGCAATGCAGACAAGTTCCATAACATGAAAATCATAGGAAATAAGCATTTCCATGCTCAAAGTGGAATTAAAATGCAAAATGAGTATTAGAGCAATGGAATAGGAACATACCATTGAAAAATCTTGAAAAATGCAGCAAAAGGGCTACAGATGGAAGGCCCGATCGATCTCCCATTCAGGGAGTGTAGGTCTTTTCTAAGATAGATCTGAGATCTGGGTACCAATAGTTAAGAATTCAGGATAGAGATGTACCTAAGACAGCCTTTTGCACCCGGTATGGTCACTTTGAGTTTATGGTTATGCCATTCGAGTTGATGAATGCCCCCGCAGCTTTTATGTAACTTATGAATGAGGTGTTTCACCAGTACCTGGATAGATTTGTTATCGTATTCATCGACGATATTTGATAAGTCATTATTTATGCACTTTATTTACCTTGTTTTCCTATGGTTTCGTATGAATTTCATACTTAATTTATGGATAATTGATCATTCTTGAATAATTGTAGGAATTCATGGAATTGATGAATTAAAGGATGATTTAGAAGGATTTTGGAACAAGGGAAATCATGTGGAAGTAGTGAGAAATGATGAATGCGAGCCAGGTCAGTGCTGGGTGCAGCCTTAAGCGAGACTCTCATCTAAGGATCCCTTCACTGAGCAGTTTTCAACTTTGGTCAGTGCTGGGTGGAGCCTTAGGCGAGAGTCTCTCCTAAGGATCCCTTCACTGTGCAGTTTTCAACTCAGGGCAGAGCCGGATGCAGCCTTAAGCGAGACTCTCGCTTAAGGGTCTTCTTGACGAGCTGGCTTCAATTTGTTGGATAGAGATGGGTTAAGGCTTAGGCGGGACTCTTGCCTAAGCATCCAATACGACGATTTTCTCTCTCCTCTATAGATTTAACTTTTTCAATTACTTGGAAGACTTTTTATCGGATTATTATTTTAATTAAATGTAAGGACTTTAAGTCCAACTAGAAGTAGGCTCTTATCTCTATTTTTTTAGTTATAAATAGGCTATTGAAGATCTAGGTTAAGGAGACTTTTGATTAGATTTTCTGATACAAATATTTCACTGTTTTTACCCTATATTCATGGGTTGCTAAACTCTCTTTCTAATCTAAGGATAATTGAAGATTTGGTTTATAAGTTGTGAGACCTAATTATTCTTATTTATTTTCTTTAATCTTTTCTATTCTTATAATTTCTGCACTTCATTACTATTATTGTTTTGTGGTTGCTTGAAAAAGGCCTATTGATTCATTCACAAGGTAATATACATCCAATTGAAATATCTGAATCTGTAATTGTTTGGCTATTTCAATAACAAGTGGTAAGTAATAAGATTAATTGCACTTCTGGTTTTTAGTCTTTGTTATGTGATTATAAGATCTGATTTAAATAAACCTACATGTGTGTTTGTTGATTAGAATTGGTAGTCTCTTTAGTGTTCAATGCTATTGGTAAATTAAATCCTAAGATCGTTTCTAGGGTTGTTTATTAGTAAGAGCAATAATTAGAGAACGTTTCCTGATTGTCAAAGCAGTAAGAAGAGATAGGTTGTTAGGTCGTACCATCAACCATAACCAGTTTAGTTAGGATTAAGAAAAGTTATCTTGCGTCAATGATCAACTTACCGAACCAAATCTAAAATTTACTCCTTGGGTTGGATTTCTCAAATTACTAAATTCTTCTACACAATTTTGTTTTCTTTCTATTAAGTTTTGTTATTTTAGTTAATCAATCTTTCAAACCCCTCTTGTTTTATTTTTCTTTTATTTGCAAAAAAGTAAATCAGAATTAATCAATCTCTCTTGGGACATGACCTTGCTCCCTATACGACTAATTATTTGTTTGAGCAAGTTATTTAATATTGTTGGTTTCGACAACAATCAATTTTTGGCTCCATTATCGAGGAGATTAAATTTAATTTGGATTTATTTTGATGCTTCGTTCTTCTCGTACATGTGAATTACTTCCATATGATCCTGACATTAAGAAGATTGAGAGAAGACTTAGGAAAGAAGCTAGAAATTGCAAGCACGAAGAAAGCTCTACATTATCACCAAGATTAAATCTTGTATTAGACCTTGAAGACTCATCTAGTGACTCCGAATTCGAGCAAGAGATGAATAACAATCAAGAGAGAACTCTTAGACAACTCACCGCTCCAGCTTTGGATCAACAACCATTATGTATTCAATATCCTGCTTTGCAAATAGAGTTCGAACTGAAATCTGGATTGATCCACCTTCTTCCAAAGTTCCATGGGTTGGAAAACAAAAATCCTCATAAACATCTCATGGAATTTCATGTGGTTTGCTCCAGCATAAAGCCACAAGCTGTTACGAAGGATCAAATCGAGCTTAGGGCCTTTCCATTCTCACTCTCAGATAGAGCTAAGGATTGGTTATTCTACCTTCCTCCAGGTTCGGTTACAACTTGGACTGACATGGTAAGATGCTTTCTTGACAAATTTTTTTTAGCTTTTAGGGCCGCAAACATAAGAAGGGAGATATGTGGAATCAAGCAAAGAGATACCAAAAATCTTCATGATTATTGGGAAAGATTCAAGCAACTTTATGCTAGCTGCCCACAACATGGGATTTCTGAACAACTACTCATCCAATACTTCTATGAATGACTCTTACCAATGGAAAGAAGAATGATGGATGCTACTAGTGGAGGAGTAATAGTCAATAAAACCCCCACCGAACTAGGAATTTAATTTCCACCATGGCTGCAAATTCTCAACAATTCGGGACTAGACAGTATGTACCTAGAAGAGTGAATAAGGTGAATACATCTTCAGTTGACAATCAAATTGCTAATCTAACCTCTATTGTGCAACAACTTGTTTTAGTAGTAGGAAACATGCAACAAGCCAATGTCTGTGGAATTTGTGCTAGTGGACATCCAATCGATATGTGTTCTACACTTCAAGAAGATTCACAAGAGATTGCTAATGCAGTTGGAGGATACCAAGGGCCTTTCCAAAGAAAATATGATCCCTATTCCAATACTTATAATCCAGGATGGAGGGATCATCCAAACTTCAATTATGGACAAAGGCCGCAATACCAAAACTATCTACCTAGGTAACCTCATCAACAAATGCAGCAATCATCAAATTCAGGTACGTCTCTTGAAGAGGTTGTTAAATCCTTTGCTGATAGTACTCAACAATTTCAACAGAAAACAATGTCCAACCTCAAGGAATTAAAAGATCAAGTGAACTAACTAGCCGCATCAGTAAGCAAGCTAGAATCCCAAAGAAGATTGCCATCGCAAACCATAGTCAACCCTAAGCAAAACGCAAATGCAATCACTTTGAGAAGCGAAACCAAACTGAAAGAACCTCAAATCCGAACCCATAACACAAGAGGTGAAGAAACGAAAAAAGGAGTTGAACCACCTCAACTTAAATCTGAAACGACCACTGAAGGGAGCATGAAGATACCAGAGATAATACCTCATTTTCCTCCAAAGTCAAAGGTCAAAAAAGAAAAGGAAGAGAAGGCAATTCTAGATACCTTCAGAAAAGTCGAGGTAAATATTCCCTTATTAGATGCTATCAAACAGGTTCCAAAGTATGCCAAGTTTCTTAAGGAATTGTGCAACAAAAAGAGGAAGCTTAAGGGAAATGAGTATGTGAACATGGGAGAGAATGTTTCTGCAATCCTCCAGAAAACGTTACCACCCAAATGCAAGGATCCAGGTATGTTCACTATCCCATGTAAAATAAGCAATTTAAAGATCGAAAAAGCCATGTTAGATTTAGGAGCTTCAATTAATGTCATGCCACTACCTATTTACAAGTCTATGACTACGGGCAAATTGAAAAATACTGGTGTGATAATTCAATTGGCTGATAGATCTAATGTTTAACCCGGAGGGGTGTTAGAAGATGTTTTGGTCCAAGTTAATGATTTAATCTTCCCAGCAGATTTTTATGCCTTAAACATAGAGGAAGATGATACATCTTTGATTTTATTGGGCAGACCTTTTCTCAAAACCTCTAGAACAAGACTAGATGTTTACGATGGCACTCTTACTATGGAATTTGATGGTGAAGTTATAAAATTCAATATATAAAATGCCATGAAATACCCTAAAGATATGTCTTCTACTTTTGTTTTAGATATTATTAATCCTTTAACTAACATGTATTTGAACATTTGTGATGAGGATAAATTGAAAGTTGTTTTAAGTAGGCACCTCACGCTTGAGGATTCAAAGAGATTGGAGAAGAAGTTTGCGTGGGAACCAGAATTATTGGAAATGGTCCAAGAGCTAGGATCACTAGGCGCGATGAGGTTTGATGTTTCTCACATTCAATTGCCATTATCTTATACAAAACTTCTTCCTTCTATTGTGCAGGCACCAGATTTAGAATTGAAGACTCTTCCAGAACACCTCAAATATGTTTTCTTAGGTGATAAGGAAACACTTCTGGTGATCATCTCCAATAAACTATCCAATTTAGAAGAAGAGAAGTTTCTTAGAGTGCTCAAGGAATACAAGGAAGCTATCGGATGGACAATAGCAGACATCAAGGGAATAAGCCCAACAACTTGCATGCACAAGATCCTTATGGAAGAGGAATGTAAGCCTACTAGGCAAGAATAAAGAAGACTCAACCCACCAATGATGGAAGTAGTTAAAAAGGAGATTTTGAAACTACTTGATGCAGGTATGATCTATCCAATTTTGGATAGCAAATGGGTAAGTCTAGTCCAAGTGGTTCCAAAGAAAACGGGTATAACGGTTATACAAAACCCGGATGGTGAGTTGGTAACTACCCGAATTCAAAACGGGTGGCGAGTATGCATAGATTATAGGAAATTGAATGCATCTACAGGAAAATACCACTTCCCTCTCCTTTTTATTGATCAAATGCTTGAAAGATTGGCAGGTAAAACTCATTATTGTTGTCTAGATGGATATTCAAGTTTTCATCAAATTTTGGTGGTACCTGAAGATCAGGAAAAGACTACCTTTACATGTCTGTTTGGAACCTTTGCTTGCAAACGCATGCCCTTTGGTCTATGCAATGCTCCAGCCACATTCCAGAGATGTATAGTTAATATATTTTCTAATTATGTTGAAGATATAATAGAAATGTTCATGGATGATTTTACTGTTCATGGAAATACCTTTGATGAATGCTTAGCTAACCTCACTAAAATCCTTAATAGATGCATAGAAAGTAACCTTATTTTAAATTATGAAAAATGCCATTTTATGGTTGATCAAGGTATTATTCTAGGGCATATAGTATCTTCTAAGGGGATAGAAGTGGATAAGTCAAAAATAGAAGTGATAAAATCTTTGCATTACCCTGCATCTGTGCGGGAAGTTCGCTATTTTCTTGGACATGCAAGATTTTATAGACGATTTATTAAGAACTTCTCCAAGATCACCCAACCCCCATGTCGACTACTATAAAAGAAGGTAGCATTCGAATTTGATGAGACATACAAGAAGGCATTCGACAAACTCAAAGACATGTTGACCACCACGCCAATCATCCAACCCCCAAATTGGAATCTACCGTTCGAAATCATGTGCGATGCAAGTAACTACGCAGTAGGAGCTGTACTTGGACAAAGAGAAGAGAGAGTTCCACATGTCATCTACTATGCCTCACAAACCCTTGATAGTGCATAATGCAACTATTCCATAACGGAAATAGAACTTCTAGCCATTGTTTTTGCTTTAGAAAAATTTTGTTCTTATTTACTAGGAGCTAAAGTGATTATTTATTCTAATCATGCAGCTCTCAAGTATTTACTCTCAAAGAAATAAGCAAAACCAAGACTCATCAGGTAGATATTGTTGCTACAAGAGTTCAATATAGAAATGAAGGATAAAAAGGGAGCCAAAAACTTGGTGGCTGATCAGCTTAGTAGACTCATCACAAGTGAAGAACCTTCACCCCTTAGAGATGAATTTCCAGATGAGTATCTTTTTTCCATTCATGAAACAAGACCATGGTATGCTGATATTGCTAACTTTTTAGCTATAGGAATTTTGCATAATGAATTGTCTAGGTCTCAAAAAAATAAGATAAAAAGAGATGCTAAGTATTACGCTTGGGATGAACCTTACTTATGGAAATATTGTGTTGATCAAGTCATTAGAAGATGCGTGCTTGACCATGAAATCTCTTCTATCTTAAATTTTTTCCATTCATATACATGTGGTAGACATTTCGGTCCAAAGAGGACAGCACGTAAGGTACTTGAATGTGGATTATTTTGGCCAAATTTATTTCAAGATTCTTATATGTTTTGTAAAACTTGTGAGAAGTGCCAAAAAATAGGAAGTCTAGGACATAGAGATCAATTACCTTTAACACCTATTCTAAACAGTGAAATTTTTGATGTATGGGGTATTGACTTTATGGGCCCTTTTCCTGTTTCTAATAATCATGCATATATCTTGCTTGCCGTGGACTATGTTTCAAAATGGGTTGAAGCTAAGGCAACCAGAACTGACGATGCTAAAGCTATTCTCAATTTTGTTAAATCTAACATCTTTTCTAGGTTCGGGACACCGGGAGTAATAATAAGCGATAGAGGAACCCATTTTTGCAACAAAGTGGTGGAAGCACTAATGAAGAAAAATCATGTAACTCATAGAGTATCAACCGCCTATCATCCTCAAACAAATGGTCAAGCCGAGGTATCAAACAGAGAAATCAAGTCCATCCTCGAAAAGACACTGAACCCAAATAGAAAGAATTTGAGCACAAGACTTAAAGATGCACTTTGGGCATATAGAACGGCTTACAAAGTTCCCATAGGTATGTCTCCTTATCGTATTGTTTACAAAAAATCATGTCATCTTCCTATAGAATTGGAGCACAAGGCCTATTGGGCAATCAAACAGTGCAATATGAACTTGAATGAAGCCGGTGAAATGAGAAAGCTTCAATTGTAAGAACTGGAAGAGATCCGAAATGATGCATATGAAAATTCTAAGATTTACAAGGATAAGACAAAGGCCTTCCATGATCAAATGATATCCAGGAAACAATTCTTTGTTGGTCAGAAAGTTATTCTTTTTAATTCTATAGTTAAGTTATTTCCTGGAAAATTACGCTCTAAATGGCTGGGGCACTTTGTTGTTACTAACATCTTTCCTCATGGCGTAATTGAAATACAAAGTATGGATACGGGAAAGATTTTTAAGGTTAATGGTCATCTTTTGAAGACATTTTATGAAGGGTTTCAAGTACATAAGGTTGATCTAATTAATTTAGAGTATCCTAAGTACGAATGCGAGGTAACAACGTCTAGCCAAAGACGTTAAAGAAAGGTTCTTGTTGGGAGGCAACCCAATTTTTATTATTATTTTATTTATTTATTTACTTATTTTCATGCATTTTTAGTATATGTGTCAGTCTTAGGGTAAAAAAAAGGGTGAAAACAGAGACGGGTCGCACCTTAGGCGAGACTCTCGCCTAAGGTGACCCCTAAAAAAAAGGGTGAAAACCAAAAACAAGTCGCACCTTAGGCGAGACTCTCGCCTAAGGTGACCCTCGACAAAAAAAAATTTCTTAAAAGTCTGACCTTTTCTCTCCCTTTCTCCTATTTTCCTCTTCATCCTTTTCCCCCATTTTCCCATTTCACCCAAAACTCAATCCCATACAAATCCTCTACCAAAAGCACAAAACTTCTGCATATTTCAACCCAAAAACACAAAACCCATTTCTATTTTCATATTGTAAGATCTCTCATTATCTAAGGTAAGCATTTCATACTCATTTTCTCTCATCTACCATGAATAAGTAGAGGATAAAAACAAGTATGATGAGTAATTATTCTTTTCATATTTTGCTTTTGATTTTGAATTTATGAATAATGCTTTAAATTTTCATTTTTTGGCTTGTTCATGAACATATGTTCTTGGTATGATTTTAGAAAATTTCATAATATGTACTAAGATGAATGATGAAGGGTAATGTGTGAATTAGGGTGATGAAATTGGATTGATTTATGCTAAGCAAGAGAGATGTATTTATTAATCAATATTTTGTAGGAAATGAGTGGAAGCCAACCATCACAATCCCGTCAACAAAGGGCAAGAGTATCAAATAAAAATGTGGTATTACCTAAGGTCAATCTACATGGTAACTTAGACTTCACTACAAAAATTGAAAAGAAAAGGTATGACAATTTATGTGGTAAAACAATTGTATCGGGTAAGCGATACAATGACCCAACCTTGGAAATCTTAGGGATTCGAGAAAAAATTCATACTTATATTGACAACATAGGTTGGAGACCATTCTTTGAAATTACTTGTCATGCTTATACTGAACTATGCAGAGAGTTTCACGCAACTTATAAGTACACTCCTCTAGCAGAGTACAACCTCAATACTCCCAAAGTAGTGAAGTTTAGGATCATGGGTAGGAAATTTTAGTTATCTATAACTCAATTTAATATTACTTTGGGGCTTATTACTAATGAATTTACGGAAAGTGAGGAATACCTTAGTAGCCTTTGTGATTATGATCTTGATTTTGATGCCATGAAATTTTATAGAAATGAGTTGACAGGGAAACCTCACAAGTATTATAACCCCAGTCACACCACTGATAGTGAATTTCAAGAGCCTTCTCAATAATACATGCATAGGCTTTTACCTATACTTTTTCTAGTAGAATAGCAAATGTGGCTCTTTTAGCTAAGGCCGAGAGTTACTTTCTTTAGTGCATGTCAAAGGGTCTTAAAGTTAACTTATGATATTGGTTGGCTTCCCAATTTAACAGCGTAGGAGATTCTAAAAAGCTTTTGATTCTTGGTTCTATGATTACTGCTTTAGCTGTTCATGTAGGTTTGTTAGATCCAAATGATACGTTACTTCAAGTGGCGGGGCAAATGCAACCACTAGACATCCGGTCATTAATTCACCAGAATCTTATAAGGCAGAATGACGATGGAACATACAGTTTCCAAGGTCCAAGACCTTATAAGAAAAGAGCCAGAAGGATACTTTCACTTGTTCATGAACAAAAAGATGACGATGTGGGGCAGTCACATCAAGCCTCCAAACTACTCACCGATCTACGGAACTAAGTTTCACAATTGGCTTTTGATCAACACCAAATGCAGCAAAACTAATTTCGGATAGAGCAAAATCAATTGGCATTTTATGCACACATGGGCTTCAACCCACCTTTCCTACCACCACCACCACCACAGTAAGCCACCATGGCTTCCGATGCTCAACAACTTCAGGGGAGTATTCTTTTTCCTTTGTCCTTTTAATTTTTAAATATTTAGCATTTGTGACATTGGGGACAGTGTCCCATCTAAGTGTGGGGGTGTTTAGGAAGTTGATTTTATTTCTTATTTGTTTGATTTGATCAAATTTTTGTAAAATCTTATTCAAGATGATCTTAGTTCACTAGTGAGCATGTGTTCTTTCTTAATTGCCATCTATGAAATTTATGATCTTCTTATACTCATCCTCGAACTGAATTTATGATATTCTTGTATGCGAAATTGTTTTAAATTTTCATCTTGATGCTTATGATTATTGAATTGAATGAACAAATGCAAAGATTAGCATATTACACCCTTGTGAGATTTGAACCTAATGAGCATTCATTACATCATGCTTTTTATTCCTTTATGAATGATTGAAATGCATAGTTAGTAATTCTAGAACTTTTCATGTTATACATGTCTCTATCAACCACTTTGATGAACATGGTGCATTGATAAAAAATAAGAGCATTAGGATTAAACCATTTGAATTTTACCCCTTTTTTTTCTTGTTAACCTACCCTTTATTAGACCTTTAATGAACCCCCTTTGAGCTTTAAGCCTTTTCTTTGTTCTTAAACCACATTACAAGCCAATGAAATCCCTTTTCTTGTTTTTATCCAAACGTATTTTTGAACCTTGAATTGGAAATTATTTTAACTTAGATATAGGAGACTTGAATTCATAAAGAAAAAGGTTGTTTTGTATGACCCATGTTCGTTAATGCTCGATTCTTCCTAGATGAAAAGAAAGAAGATTTGAACCTTATAAAAATAAAATAAATAAAAAAATAAAAAGAGAAAAGAAAAAAAGAAGAAAGGAAAATTCACAACAAAAAGAGAAGGAAGAAAAGTAAAAAGAATGATTGAATTTCAAGTAAGTCTCCTATGTTTATGTTTGAATTGATTATTCCAATTCCCCTGAACCGAAATAGCCTTGACATACCTTACCCAAGCCCCATTACACCCTTTTACGCTCTTGATTTATGTATCTTGTTCCATTGAAGGAGGAAGAGATGTGATTTAATGGCAAGCTTATGGTAACAACTTTCTATGCATTGACTTGAGTGATAAAATGATAAATCGAAACACTTTGAGTGTAACTAGTGAAAGCTTTGTGAGGGTGCTAAGATCTATGTGTTTTAAGCTTGATTTGATTATCATTATGTGTTATTGGTGAGAATTCACATGAACTTAATATTTTTATGCATGCTAAAATGTTTTGGATTGGTTGAAGTTAAGCATAAATGAATGGAAGGTTATAAGTTTGAACTAATTCTTGCTTGAGGACAAACAAGGTTTAAGTGTGGGGGTATATGATAAGTCATTATTTATGCACTTTATTTACCTTGTTTTCCTATGGTTTCGTATGAATTTTATACTTAATCTATGGATAATTAATCATTCTTGAATATTTGTAGGAATTCACAGAATTGATGAATTAAAGGATGATTTAGAAGGATTTTGGAACAAGGGAAATCATGTGGAAGAAGTGAGAAATGATGAATGCGAGCCAGGTCAGTGTTGGGTGCAGCCTTAAGCGAGACTCTCTCCTAAGGATCCCTTCACTGAGCAGTTTTCAACTTTGGTCAGTGCTGGGTGCAGCCTTAGGCGAGACTTTCGCCTAAGGATCCCTTCATTATGCAGTTTTCAACTCAGGGCAGAGCCGGATGTAGCCTTAGGCGAGACTCTCACCAAAAGGTCTTTTTGACGAGCTGACTTCAATTAGTTGGACAGAGACGGGTCAAGGCTTAGGCGAGACTCTCGCCTAAGCATCCAATATGATGATTTTCTCTCTCCTCTATAGATTTGACTTTTTCAATTACTTGGAAGACTTTTTATCGGATTATTATTTTAATTAAATGTAAGGACTTTAAGTCCAACTAGGAGTACGGCTTTTATCTCTATTTTTTTTTAGTTATAAATAGGCTCTTGAAGATCTAGGTTAAGGAGACTTTTGATTAGATTTTCTGATACAAATATTTCACTACTTTTACCTGATATTCATTGGTTGCTAAACTCTCTTTCCAATCTAAGGATAATTGAAGATATGGTTTATAAGTTGTGAGATCTAATTGTTTTTATTTATTTTCTTTAATCTTTTCTATTCTTATAATTTCTGCACTTCATTATTATTATTGTTTTGTGGTTGCTTGAAAAAGGCCTATTAGTTCATTCACAAGGTAATATACATCCAATTGAAATATCTGAATCCGTAATTGCTTGGCTGTTTCAATAACAAGTGGTAAGTAACAAGATTAGTTGCACTTCTGGTTTTTCATCCTTGTTATGTGATTATAAGATCTTATTTAAATAAACCTACATGTGTGTTTGTTGATTAGAATCGGTAGTCTCTTTAGTGTTCAATGCTATTGGTAAATTAAATCCTAAGATCTTATTTAGGGTTGTTTATTGGTAAGAGCAGTAATTAGAGAACATTTCCTGATTGTTAAAGCAATAAGAAGAGATAGGTTGTTAGGTCATACCAAAAACCATAACCAGTTTAGTTAGGATTAAGAAAAGTTATCTTGCGTCAATGATCAACTTACCGAACCAAATTTGAAAATTACTCCTTGGGTTGGATTTCTCAAATTATTGAATTCTTCTACTCAATTTTATTTTCTTTCTATTAAGTTTTGTTATTTTAGTTAATCAATCTTTCAAACCCCTCTTGTTTTATTTTTCTTTTACTTGCAGAAAAGTAAATCGAAATTAATCAATCTCTCTTGGGACACGACCTTGCTCCCTATACTACTAATTATTTGTTTGAGCAAGTTATTAAATATTGTTGGTTTCAGTAACCATCAATATTCTGGTGTATTCGTGTGAGATCTGAGAATTTCAGACATATTTTATTGATGTAATAATAATTTGAGTATAATTTATTGAGCTAAGTGAATTGTGGGAATTATAATTGGAGATTTATGTGTTAAGTGTGTAAAATAAGCATGATCCATGAGGACAGATCGATCTGGGAGAAGGAGAGATCGATCTGGTGAGTTAAAAAATGACGAGGAAGGGGAAATTTGAAGAGCAGATCGATCTCCAATGAAAGAGATCGATCTCCTTATGAATCTGTTTGAGAAGGGATCGATCTCATGAGGAAGAGATCGATCTCCTAATGAATCTGTTTGAGAGAAGATCGATCTCATGAGGAGGAGATCGATCTCCAAATGCTTCTGTTTGGGGAGAAGATCGATCTCCTTAGGAGCAGATCGATCTCATAAAGCCATAAAGAGATCGATCTCACCCTTCGACAGATCGATCTCCTAGGCATAAAATTGCCCAGATCGTCCCCAAATTTCAAACACAGATCGATCTCATCAAGAGGCAGATCGATCTCCTACTTCCAGTCTATATAAGGAACCTGTGTTTTCTCCTGAAATTTCACTTTCTCTCTCTTCCAAACCTCTATTTTTCCGAAAACCTAGTTTCTCACTCCTCCAAATCCCCCATTTCCGGCTGAATCAGCTATTGTGGTAAGAAGGAAAGTTGTTCCTCATCAAAGGGAGAACAACATACTTGGAAATCGAAGGACGAATCGGATCGAGGTGAGAGTTGTGCGTCTCACAAGCTTTGGGTAATTTCTAAACCTCGATCTTGATATTTGAGCTGATTTTGATGTTATTGGTGGTTGTAATTGTGTTAAAATAGTTGAGAAATGATTAGGGATTGATAATTTTCAATGTGGATAGAGTGATAATGATATTTGGTGATTTTGGTGATTTTGAGAAATTGTGCTATAAATGGAAATATGGACAATGTGGTGAATTAGCATAGATAATTGGTATTAGAGATGTAGAACTTCGAGATATTGAAAATGAGGTTGTAGTTTAGGGTTGAGTTACGAGAATCAAGGGATTTGAGGTGTTATGAGCAATTATGCTCGATTTTGAGAATTGAGGTTTATGTGATGTTGAGTATTGATGTTTTTAACATCGTTTGGACAGCTCGGGAGTTCCAGAGTGGAATGCGAGGCTAGTCCGTGATACGGGGGAACGATTCACTATACGAGGTGCAAAGAGGTAAGGGAAATCTAAACCATTTATGTATGTGATTTGTAAACTGTTATAGCATGATTTATGATTTATAAACAAGCATGTTGAGTGTTTTGTGTTGAGATTAAATTGCACACGATTTTATAGCCGGTTGGAGCCCAATGTTTTATGAGTTTATAACTGGGCTCTACGTTAAGGCAACATTGAGATTTGAGAAATGTGTGCGTGTGCTTTGCCGGTTAGAACTCGGTTTTTATTACGTTTTGTGTTGAGTACAAAACGGTTTTCAAATGAGTTTTATGAGAGAGAAACCATTACGAGTTCTACGTGAAGGCAAACCCGTCTTATGTGATAAGACTTAGGTGTGTAGTTGTGAGTACACACCGGGCATTGCTCTGGTAGCATGTAAGCCCGATTTCTTCTCCGTTCTGGTAACGTGAGAATGACCTATTCTGTGGCTGTGCCACGTTGAGAAACCCATTGGTGGCTGTGCCACGTATACCCCATCGGTGGCTGTGCCACGTATACCCCATTGGTGGCTGTGCCACGTTGAGAAAACCCCATTGGTGGCTGTGCCACGTTGAGAAACCCATTGGTGGCTGTGCCACGTATACCCCATCGGTGGTTGTGCCACGTATACCCCATTGGTGGCTGTGCCACGTTGAGAAAACCCCATTGGTGGCAGTGCCACGTTGAGAAACCCTATTCTGTGGCTATGCCACGTGAGAAAATAATCAGTGGCTTTGCCACGTGTGTTTTGTGGCTATGCCACGTGAGAAAATAATCAGTGGCTTTGCCACGTGTGTTTTGTGGCTATGCCACGTGAGAAAATAATTCAGTGGCTTTGCCACGTGTGTTTTGTGGCTATGCCACGTGAGAAAATAATTCGGTGGCTTTGCCACGTGTGTATTGTGGCTATGCCACGTGTGATTTTAAATCAGTGGCTATGCCACGTTATTTGAGAAAGCGTTTAACGCGTATTTTCACATGCTTTGTTTTGCTCTAGAGTGAGCCTTTTTACTTCATGTTTTCACATGACTTGACACATGAGAGTGTCGTTTTAAGTATTTTCATGCTATGGTTTTCAAATGAGTTTCACATACAAATAAATGCTTTGTGATGTGCATTTTGGTTTATGAAATGAATCCCTACCCCCCTTTACTGAGCGATTTAGAAGCTCACCCTGTTTTTCTTTCCCCCCAGAGTTCTTCAAGTGAATAAGGACTTCCCTGCGACGTACGGATTAGTGGCTAGTGGAGGATTCGAGCTCCAGGCTACATAATTTGTACTTTGAGGTATATTTATCTTTTCATGTACCCAGACTATTAATGTATTTGCAGACACTTGATATATGACATTATATGGGATGTATTAGGATTAATTAACTTGGAATTGAGTATTTGTATACGGTACAATATACGTTATATGATGTTGAGATCCTGAGGCATGATAATTATGATGATGTATGACACTGCACATGAATGCACTCTTAATTGTGAATTAATGAGTAAAAAGTTTTAAATTTGCCCTATTTTTCGCATATTCGGGGCGTGACAGAGTTTTCTTGGTATCAGAGCTTAGGGTGTCTAGTACTGTCAGTGTCGGTTAAGTGAAATAGAATACATCCCAAGTGTCTGTAATAGTCTGGTCATGAACTGAAATTGAGGATTGAGATTTCAATCGATTGTGATATGTACGCGCAGGAGACGAGTTGAGATTGAGAATGAGTAAACGACGAGGTCGTTCGAGGAGGTAGGCAGAGTCCCCTCCACCACCTGTCCCACAACCAGAGAGTCCTAACTCTCGATTTAATCGGATTGAGACCGATGTGAGGCAAGGTTTTGAGCAGATGGCGGCGCTATTCGCGCAACACTTTGGAGTTAATGCCTCGGATACTACCCCTACACCACCACCAGGACCTCCCATACCCCCAGTGCCTCCCGTCACTCAGCCTGAGGACAGAAGTAAGGTCCGACTAAAGGAATTTCTGAAGATGAATCCACCCGCATTTAAGGGAAAGAAGGATCCTACAGAGGCTGAGGAGTGGTTGACGGAGTTGAGAGTTATATTTGATTTACTGGGGTGCACCGATGCTGAGAGAGTCAGTATGAGTGCCTATATGCTGAAGGGGAGAGCTCGAGATTGGTGGAGTACTACCCAGGGTATCTTGATGTCCCACCAAGATGTGATCGGTTGGGAAGAGTTCCAGACAGCTTTTAGAACCCAATATGTACCACGAGCCGCCCAGAGAAGGAAACAGGCCGAGTTTTTGAGTTTGGTACAGGGTGACATGTCGGTGGATGACTATGAGAGCCAGTTCACCGCACTACTGAGATATGACCCAGAGACCTTCAAGAGTGAAGAGCTCCGCACAGAGAAGTTTGTGTATGGGTTGAAGCCCGTTATTAGAGATAGACTGATGGGGCTATGTATTACCGAGTTTGGAGATGCTCTGAGACGAGCACGAGATGTTGAAAGAGGGATTGAGATGGTACAATCCCAGAATGAGCTCAGAGCGGTGAATAGAGATAAGGGCAAGAGGCCAGCACTTTTCCAGTCAGAGGCTCGGAGAGGTTCCTTCAAAAGAGGAAGGATTGAGGTGCAGAAGGACAGATTGGAGAGACCCAGAGCCTATCCTATTATCAAGGAGGCCCCTCGATATGTCAGGCCGGAGATGAGGATTTGTAGAGATTGTGGCCGATCGCATGAGGGAAGTTGTACTGGGTCGATCCATGGATGTTTCAGATGTGGTGACATGGGTCACAGAGTGAAAGACTGTCCCCAACCTCAGATACCACATGCTCCGGAGCCCACTAGACAACAGCCTCAGAGAGTGGATCCCCGGAGACGGGCCACTGCGGCAGAGAAAGGGAAGAAACCTGTGGCACAGGGACGAGTGTTTGCCCTGGATAAGGAGACCGCAGACGCTTCGGCAGAAACTATAAGAGGTACACTCTCTGTATGTAATTATGAGGCTCATGTGTTGATTGATTCAGGATCCACGCATTCGTTTATTTCTGAGCATTTTGCATGTAGATTAAACTTGAAGTTTGAACCTCTAGAATATATACTACATGTAAATACCCCTATGCGTGAATCCCAGAGAACTGAGTTAATCTGTAGAGGGTGTGAAATTAAGGTGGGAGATAGAGTGATGTTAGCAGATCTAATCATGTTGAGTATACATGGGTTTGATGTAATTCTGGGAATGGATTGGTTGGCGACCAATCGAGTGAGTTTAGACTGCTACACTAAGATTGTAACTTTCTCCCTACCTGAACCTTACAGTGTACGGTTGAGATATTGAGGAAATGTATATATGGAATTCTAGTAAGTCATTTGAGAATTTTAACATTATTTTGGAGATTATTAAATATGATTATTCATGTGAAGGTTATGAGACATTCATCTCAGATGATGAGCGGGAACACCCGAGGATTGAGGATATACCTATGGTTTGCGAATTTCTGGATGTTTTCCCAGATGAATTGCCAGGTTTACCACCAGAGAGAGAGCTGGAGTTTACCATTGATTTGGTACCGGATACTCAGCCGATCTCTAAACCTCCCTACAGGATGGCATTAGTGGAACTTGAGGAATTGAAGAAGCAACTGCAGGAGTTATTGGATCAAGGGTTTATTAGACCCAGTGTTTCGCCGTGGGGAGCGCCAGTACTATTTGTTAAGAAGAAGGATGGTAGTCTCAGATTATGCGTAGACTACTGGCTGTTGAATAAAGCCACGGTGAAGAATAAATACCCACTACCCAGGATTGATGATCTACTTGATCAGCTGAGAGGGGTATCAGTCTTTTCTAAGATTGATTTGAGATCGGGCTATCACCAATTGAGGATCAAGGAGGAAGATATTCCAAAGACGGCCTTTAGGACAAGGTATGGCCATTACGAATTTCTGGTGATGTCCTTTGGATTGACGAACGCCCCTGCAGCATTCATGAGATTGATGAACGAGGTGTTCAGAGACTATCTGGATAAGTTTGTGATAGTCTTTATCGATGATATCCTGCTGTACTCTCGGTCGTATGAGGAGCATGCACAGCATTTGTGGTTAGTACTTCAGATACTCCGAGATAAGCAATTATACGGAAAGCTTAGTAAGTGTGAGTTTTGGCTGAGCCGGATAGCTTTCCTTGGGCATGTAGTCTCAGAGAAAGGAGTATCAGTGGATCCGAGTAAAATAGCAGCTGTGCTTAATTGGGAAAGACCGAGGACAGTGACTGAGATACGAAGCTTCCTTGGTTTGGCAGGGTATTACAGGAGATTTGTGGAAGGATTCTCGAGGATTGCCGCTCCTTTGACTAAGCTCACGCGTAAGGAGACTCCGTTCATATGGACTGATCAATGTGAGCTCAGTTTTCAAGAGTTAAAGAGGAGATTGATAGCGGCACCTGTGTTAACTATTCCCGAGGGATCAGGAGGATTCTCGGTGTATAGTGATGCATCTCACCAAGGATTGGGGTGTGTGCTTATGCAGCACGGAAGATTGGTCGCATATGGATCGCGACAACTGAAAGACCATGAGCGGAATTATCCCACGCATGATTTGGAGTTAGCCGTTGTGATATTTGCTTTGAAGATCTGGCGACATTACTTATATGGGGAAAGATTCCAGATCTTCACTGATCACAAGAGTTTGAGATATCTCTTTGATCAGAAAGAGTTAAACATGAGACAAAGGAGATGGATGGAACTCCTTAAGGATTATGACTGTGAGATTCTTTATCATCCGGGTAAGGCGAATGTGGTTGCTGATGCCCTGAGCAGGAAGAGTATGATATCTGCTATGATGATCAGGGAATGGGATTTGTTAGAGCAGTTCGCCGAACTTCGGATCAGAGTTAAAGAGGTAGAGACTGGATTTTTGGCTAGCTTGCGGATGGAGCCCAGGATCATAGATCAGATTAGAACTGGGCAGCGCAGTGATCCGAGATTGATAGATATGGTTAGCCAAGCTGAGCAGAGTTCGCAGTCAGATCTCACCATCAGTGAGGATGGATTGTTAAGATTCAGAGGACGGATTTGTGTACCGGACGATGATACCCTGAAGAGACAGATACTGAGAGAATCCCACTGCTCGCGATACACCATGCACCCAGGAAGTACTAAGATGTACCGAGACTTGAGAAAGGTGTATTGGTGGAGTGGTATGAAGCGAGATGTGGCAGAGTATGTGGCCAGGTGTTTAGTATGCCAGCAAGTGAAAGCTGAGCATCGGAAGCCTGGAGGACTACTACAGCCCTTACCTGTACCTACATGGAAATGGGAGCATGTCACTATGGACTTTATTATGGGTTTACCGAGGACCCGAAGAGGTCGTGACGCGATATGGGTCATTGTGGATAGATTGACCAAGAGTGCCCACTTCCTTGCCATCAGGAGCACAGATACTGTGGATGCCTTAGCTGAGCTATATGTCAGCGAGATAGCTAGATTACACGGGGCTCCAGTGAGTATTACTTCTGATAGAGATTCTCGATTTACTTCCAGATTCTGGACCCAGTTTCAGGAGTCCATGGGATCTCGATTGAGTTTTAGTACCGCCTATCATCCTCAGACAGATGGTCAGTCAGAGAGGACTATTCAGACCTTGGAGGATATGTTGAGGGCGTGTACGATGGATTTTAAGGGATCATGGGATGATCACCTGCCCCTAGCAGAGTTTGCGTACAATAACAGCTATCATGCGAGTATTGGAATGGCACCTTTTGAGGCTCTATATGGTAGGAGGTGTAGATCCCCTGTAGCTTGGGAAGAAGTCGGTGACAGAAAGATAAATGCCCCCGAGCTTGTTGAGCAAGCCGTACAGAGTGTGAAACTCATATGTGAGAGGTTACGGGCTGCACAAAGTAGACAGAAAAGCTACGCGGATGTGCGTAGACGGCCACTTGAGTTTGATGTTGGTGATGCAGTATTTCTGAAAGTATCACCAAGCAAGGGTATCATGCGATTTGGGAAGAAAGGGAAATTGAGTCCTCGATACATAGGACCATTTGAGATTCTTGAGAAAGTGGGTGAGGTAGCTTACAGATTATCATTACCCCCACAGATGTCCGGAATACACAACGTTTTTCATGTATCTATGTTGAGGAAGTACCACCCGGACCCTTCTCATGTCATAGAGTATGATGAGATGGACATACAGGAGGACATGAGCTACATTGAGGAACCCGTCCGGATTCTCGATAGAAAAGAGAAGGTACTAAGAACCAAGAGCATCCCATTAGTGAAAGTCTTGTGGAAGCATCACTCAAGGGAAGAAGCGACGTGGGAACTAGAGAGTCTCATGAAGGAGAAATACCCCCATCTATTTTGACTAGTTGAGTTGAATTTGGAGGACCAAATTCTTTTTAAGGTGGGGAGGATGTGAGATCTGAGAATTTCAGACATATTTTATTGATGTAATAATAATTTGAGTATAATTTATTGAGCTAAGTGAATTGTGGGAATTATAATTGGAGATTTATGTGTTAAGTGTGTAAAATAAGCATGATCCATGAGGACAGATCGATCTGGGAGAAGGAGAGATCGATCTGGTGAGTTAAAAAATGACGAGGAAGGGGAAATTTGAAGAGCAGATCGATCTCTAATGAAAGAGATCGATCTCCTTATGAATCTGTTTGAGAAGGGATCGATCTCATGAGGAAGAGATCGATCTCCTAATGAATCTGTTTGAGAGAAGATCGATCTCATGAGGAGGAGATCGATCTCCAAACGCTTCTGTTTGGGGAGAAGATCGATCTCCTTAGGAGCAGATCGATCTCATAAAGCCATAAAGAGATCGATCTCACCCTTCGACAGATCGATCTCCTAGGCATAAAATTGCCCAGATCGTCCCCAAATTTCAAACACAGATCGATCTCATCAAGAGGCAGATCGATCTCCTACTTCCAGTCTATATAAGGAACCTGTGTTTTCTCCTGAAATTTCACTTTCTCTCTCTTCCAAACCTCCATTTTTCCAAAAACCTAGTTTCTCACTCCTCCAAATCCCCCATTTTCGGTCGAATCAGCTATTGTGGTAAGAAGGAAAGTTGTTCCTCATCAAAGGGAGAACAACATACTTGGAAATCGAAGGACGAATCGGATCGAGGCGAGAGTTGTGCGTCTCACAAGCTTTGGGTAATTTCTAAACCTCGATCTTGATATTTGAGCTGATTTTGATGTTATTGGTGGTTGTAATTGTGTTAAAATAGTTGAGAAATGATTAGGGATTGATAATTTTCAATGTGGATAGAGTGATAATGATATTTGGTGATTTTGGTGATTTTGAGAAATTGTGCTATAAATGGAAATATGGACAATGTGGTGAATTAGCATAGATAATTGGTATTAGAGATGTAGAACTTCGAGATATTGAAAATGAGGTTGTAGTTTAGGGTTGAGTTACGAGAATCAAGGGATTTGAGGTGTTATGAGCAATTATGCTCGATTTTGAGAATTGAGGTTTATGTGATGTTGAGTATTGATGTTTTTAACATCGTTTGGACAGCTCGGGAGTTCCAGAGTGGAATGCGAGGCTAGTCCGTGATACGGGGGAACGATTGCACTATACGAGGTGCAAAGAGGTAAGGGAAATCTAAACCATTTGTGTATGTGATTTGTAAACTGTTATAGCATGATTTATGATTTATAAACAAGCATGTTGAGTGTTTTGTGTTGAGATTAAATTGCACACGATTTTATAGCCGGTTGGAGCCCAATGTTTTATGAGTTTATAACTGGGCTCTACGTTAAGGCAACATTGAGATTTGAGAGATGTGTGCGTGTGCTTTGCCGGTTAGAACTCGGTTTTTATTACGTTTTGTGTTGAGTACAAAACGGTTTTCAAATGAGTTTTATGAGAGAGAAATCATTACGAGTTCTACGTGAAGGCAAACCCGTCTTATGTGATAAGACTTAGGTGTGTAGTTGTGAGTACACACCGGGCATTGCTCTGGTAGCATGTAAGCCCGATTTCTTCTCCGTTCTGGTAACGTGAGAATGACCTATTCTGTGGCTGTGCCACGTTGAGAAACCCATTGGTGGCTGTGCCACGTATACCCCATCGGTGGCTGTGCCACGTATACCCCATTGGTGGCTGTGCCACGTTGAGAAAACCCCATTGGTGGCTGTGCCACGTTGAGAAACCCATTGGTGGCTGTGCCACGTATACCCCATCGGTGGCTGTGCCACGTATACCCCATTGGTGGCTGTGCCACGTTGAGAAAACCCCATTGGTGGCAGTGCCACGTTGAGAAACCCTATTCTGTGGCTATGCCACGTGAGAAAATAATCAGTGGCTTTGCCACGTGTGTTTTGTGGCTATGCCACGTGAGAAAATAATCAGTGGCTTTGCCACGTGTGTTTTGTGGCTATGCCACGTGAGAAAATAATTCAGTGGCTTTGCCACGTGTGTTTTGTGGCTATGCCACGTGAGAAAATAATTCGGTGGCTTTGCCACGTGTGTATTGTGGCTATGCCACGTGTGATTTTAAATCAGTGGCTATGCCACATTATTTGAGAAAGCGTTTAACGCGTATTTTCACATGCTTTGTTTTGCTCTAGAGTGAGCCTTTTTACTTCATGTTTTCACATGACTTGACACATGAGAGTGTCGTTTTAAGTATTTTCATGCTATGGTTTTCAAATGAGTTTCACATACAAATAAATGCTTTGTGATGTGCATTTTGGTTTATAAAATGAATCCCTACCCCCCTTTACTGAGCGATTTAGAAGCTCACCCTGTTTTTCTTTCCCCCCAGAGTTCTTCAAGTGAATAAGGACTTCCCTGCGACGTACGGATTAGTGGCTAGTGGAGGATTCGAGCTCCAGGCTACATAATTTGTACTTTGAGGTATATTTATCTTTTCATGTACCCAGACTATTAATGTATTTGCAGACACTTGATGTATGACATTATATGGGATGCATTAGGATTAATTAACTTGGAATTGAGTATTTGTATACGGTACAATATACGTTATATGATGTTGAGATCCTGAGGCATGATAATTATGATGATGTATGACACTGCACAGGAATGCACTCTTAATTGTGAATTAATGAGTAAAAAGTTTTAAATTTGCCCTATTTTCCGCATATTCGGGGCGTGACAATTCGGGATCTAGAGAGGAGTATGAGCAGCACCTAAGGATAGTGCTACAGACCCTCTGAGAGAAGAAGTTGTATGCTAAACTCAGTAAGTGTGACTTTTGGTTAGAACATATCTCTTTTCTGGGTCATATAGTATCGAAGGACGGTGTGTCATTGGACCCATCCAAGATTGAGGTAGTGGTTCAGTGGCAGAGACCCTAAACAGTCACAGAGATAAGAAGTTTCCTAGGTTTAGCTAGGTTTTATCAAAGGTTTATGGAGAGATTCTCGAGACTGGCTGCTCAATTGATTCACCTCACAAGAAAGAATGTTGAATTTGTGTGGGACGATAAATGTGAGAAGAGCTTTCAAGAGTTGAAGAGGAGATTGACCACAGATCCGATTCTCACCATTTCTACCAGTTCAGGAGGTTTTTTCGTATATATAGATGCTTCATACCAAGGGCTGGGTTGTGTACTGATGCAAGATGGGAAGGTAGTAGCTTATAGATCGAGACAGTTGAAGGATCATGAGAAGAACTACCCGACCCATTATTTAGATTGGCGGCCATGGTATTTGCCTTGAAAATATGGCGCCATTATCTTTACAGTGAGATGTTCCAAGTATTTACAGACCACAACAGCCTGAAGTATCTGTTCTCATAAAAAGAGTTGAACATAAGACAGAGGAGGTGGCTCGAGCTTCTAAAGGACTATGATTGCGAGATCTTATACCACCTGGGTAAAGAAAATGTGGTAGCTGATGCATTGAGTGGAAGGCACCTCGGGATGGTATCGTATATGATGATCAGGGAACACGAGCTGTTGGAACAGTTCATGAACCTCAGTTTTGATGTGACCCTGTCTGATGCTGATAGTGGCTTTCTGGTAGCTAGCATTCGGTTGGAGCCCAATATGATAGATCGTATCCGCTAGGCTCCATGGATTGATTAGCAGTGCGATGATATTGTCGGGTAGATACAGAGGGGTGCGGACACTAATTTTGAGTTGAGTTCAGATGGTTTGCTGAGGTTCAGGGGTAGGATATGTGTTCTCGAAGATCCAAAGATCTGGAGGATGATCTTGACAGAAGCTCACTCGACGAAGTATACACTGCATCCGGGAAGTAACAAGATGTATCAGAATCTCTGGATAGTATATTGGTAGTCAGGGATAAAAAGAGATGTAGTTGAATTTGTGGCTAAGTGTCTTATCTGTCAGCAGGTGAAGGTAGAGTATCAGAAGCCTGCAGGGCTATTACAATCTCTACCTATACCGACTTGGAAACGAGAGCATGTCACTATGGACTTCGTGCTGGGTTTTCCAAGGATCCGTAGGTATCACATTGTGATTTTGGTGATAGTGGATAGGTTGATAAAGTCGGCACACTTCCTAGCTATGAGAGCCACCGATACTCTAAGTACATTGGTAGAACTATATGTGCGCGAGATAGTGAGGTTGAATGGTGTTCCAGTGAGCGTTGTTTCTGATAGAGATGCCCACTTCACCTCCCACTTTTGGGAACACTTTCAGGAAACGATAGGGACCCAACTGAGTTTTAGCACCGCGTTTCATCCTCAGACAGATGGCCAATCAAAGAGGACTATACAGACCCTAGAGGATATGTTGAGAGCGTGTACAATGGATTTTGAAGGCTCCTAGGATGACCATTTTCCACTCGTCGAGTTCTCCTATAACAGCAGTTTCCATTCGAGTATCGGGATGGCACCGTATGAGGCTTTATATGGTCATAGATATCATTCCCCTATTGGACGAGAAGAGGTTGGTGACTGACTGATAGTTGCTCCTGATTTAATGAGACAAGCCTCTAAGGATGTTCGATTGATTTGTGAGAGGTTACGGATAGCTTAGAGCAGACAAAAGAGTTACGTTGACCAGAGACGGAGACCGTTGGAATTCACAGTGGATGAATCAATGTTTTTGCGAGTTTCTCCTTCCAAGGGTATAACAAGGTTCGAAAAGAAAGGGAAGTTAAGTCCTCGTTACATTGGACCATTTGAGATATTGGATATAGTAGGAGATAAGGCCTATAGGCTAGCACTACCACCTGAGCTAGCATGCGTTCATAATGTCTTCCACATCTCTACGTTGCGAAAGTACCACCCGGATCCGGCGCATGTGATAAGATATAAGCCATTTGGGCTCCATGAGAACATGACATATGTTGAGAAGCCGATTCGGATATTAGATAGGAAGGAGAAGGTATTGAGATCCAAGACGATTCCCCTAGTGAAAGTTCTTTGGTAGCACCATACCGCAGAAGAAGCTACAAGGGAGTTTGACAATTTGATCCAGGAGAAGTATCCCGAGTTATTCACGGACTAATTTAGCTCTAATTTGGAGGACCAAATTTTCTAAGTGGAGGAGAATGTGAGACCCCATATATGTATAACTTTGTAATATATATATATATAATAGGATTATAAGACAAATGATTATAAATCATGCAAATGTTAATGAATTTCAAAGGAGAATGAATGAGTATCTTGGATGCATGTAAAGGTTAGATAAGGACTTAAAACAAAGAATGATAGAGCATGGACTTGCGAAATTGTATATCCATTCTGATTTCCAAGCAATGCACATAAGTTCCATAATATGAAAATCATAGGAAATAAACCTTTTCATGCTCGAAGTGGAATTAAAATGTAAAATGAGTATTGGAGCAATGGAATAGGAACTTACCATTGAAAAATATGGAAAAACACAGCAAAAAGGTTGAAGATGGAAGGCCAGATCGATCTCCCATTCAAGGCAGATTGATCTCTTGTGCCAAACATAACCATTTCTAGTGAAATTGCTAAGGCAGATCGAGCTCCCTTTCAAGCAGATCGATCTCCTCAATGACCAGATCGATCTGCATTAGCATCTGCTAAGGTCATATTGATCCTCCCTTAAGTGTAGATCGATCTCCATTGCATTCTGTCAAGAGGAGATCGATCTCTCCCCATGAGCAAATCGATCTTCTTAAGCTTCTGCTAAGGAGTGATCAATCTCTTCCCATTGAACAGATCGATCTCACCCTGTAATGCCTGAACATTTCAAGAGCAAAAACCATAGGCAGATCGATCTCTTACCTAACCAGATCGATCTTCTCTCCCCTTTTCTATTTAAACCCGATGGTAAAAAAGCGTGAATCTTCAGGAAACTTAATCTCTCTCCATTTTCACTCAAAAAACTAAGCTTTCTCTCTTTAGGATACACACCTTTTCCATAAAGATTTGAGAAAAAGCCATTAAAGCAAAGTTGTTCACTTTGAGGAGGAGAATAACATATCTTGAAGTCAACATCTAACTAATTGGATTGAAGGAGTAAAGAAGTATTCCAAATTTGGACAATAAGAAAAGTAAGCTAGGTAAGTTTCCAATGCACTAACTCTAAATTTGTTTACCTAAATGTTGTCATAGATAGATTAGTGTACCTTTCAATGGTTGAAACCACCTAGAAATGTAATGATTCAAGCCTAACCTAGAATGATCTTAGTGTAAGGAAGTAAAATGTGGTTGATTGAGGATAAAAATAATAATATCAAGTTGTTAGTAAGGCAATGTGGATGATTTTGAGATGATTGGATGAAACCACATTGTGTGATTAGTCAAGTGATAATGATGTGCATAAATGGAGTTGTAGAGAATGCATAAATGATGGAAGATTATGAATAAACATTTATGCCAAGTGTTTGATAAGTAACCAAATGTGTTGCTAGTTAAATGGACTAGAAATGGCATAAAAATGGCCAAATGTGATAACGAGCCAAACTCGATAAAGTAGGCTCGATAAGATATATCGAATTAGTTGAAGTTGGAATATGAGTTATTGGTATTAACTCATGTAATTGATGTATATTTACAGCTCCTGAGGATACATTCGGAGCAAGTTTAGCCAATCACAAAAAGCGGGAAAGGAAAGAAGAGTTGCTTCCAAGAGAATCGTGGTAAGTGAATTGTTGGACTCTTAGAGATATCTGTGCGCATTTTTGGCACATTATGGCTTTCTAGAATATGTATGGTAATAGGAACGAAATGAATGTTTAAAGGGCAAAGATTCAGGTTTTTGAGAAATGTGCATGAAAACAAGAGCATGATGCTTTGATAATCATTTTTATTGCTTTTTCGCATGTGATTGGTAGGTTGGCTAGCATTTAAAATAATTTGCACGAGAAACAACTTGATTTGGTTTGATAACCAAGTTTTACAAAGAATGAGCCACCTATATGAGTTTTTGGAAAGGAAACGTGCTAGAGCATTGCTTGCACGAGATTTGACATGTTTACACATGCATTAGTGTTGGAGTAATACTCGCACTAGAGTTTTACATGGATTTTATGACATTGTGCTGGAGCGTAGCTCGCACTAGATGTCCACCATACTTGTCGTGCTTGAGACTACTCACACGTGGTTTTGTGACATGCTAGGAGCCATGCTGGGAGCTTCAGGTAGGTTGTGTGCGACACCGATTAAATAGGCTCGCACGTGCGTATTGAGATGTGTCAATGTACGATGTGATGATATGGGTCCACGGAGTATGTTGTACCGTGTAAGTAGCATGGAGTATGTTGTACCGTGTGTGATATATATATGTCATCTTCGGTGATGGATTCTACTATGGACCGATGGGTTGGACATGAGCCACCTCCCATACGGAAGAAAATAGAGGTGATACCCCGCACACTAGGATTCATGTAGCTTGGAATCACAGAGGATTTGGCTATAGTCCTAGAGGATATTTCCCTTATTATATTGTATGCCTATCTCACATGTCTGTTGATGAATGATAAATCCATGTTTTTGAAATGTGTTTTGTGGGTCAGGATAGTCCATGGGAGGGGCTAAGTCCTGATGAGTGAATGATTTTGTATTGGCTTGTGTTATGAATTGGAAATGCTTTTAAATGCACGTTGCATGATGATTTTCCATGCTTTGAATTTGATTACGCATGATGATTTTTTCCATGCTATGCTTTAATAATTGTGGACTGATTTAAATAGCATGAATTGCTTTACATGTCATGAACACAAGCATGAGCCTACGTTTTGGAGTATGACAAATAAATATGCGGTTTAAGCATGGCATCATGATTACGTAGATAGTACATGAGCGCGTGGTTTGCTCACCCCCCTTATTTTCCCCATCTACAGAGCACTTACAGTAGATAGTGGGCGACTAAGGGCTGGCTTTTGGTATCCACTACATCCCATCACATGATGTATACACATTTGTGTAGTTTTTGTATCTAGATATGTACAAGCACAATAATATCTTTAAATGTAATTTTGGGGATGTAGAGAGTTTGTAAACACCTGTAAATGACAACTCTAATTTAGAAATACAAGTGTTTACTTTTAAATAAATTGAAATTTGAAATGATTTGCTTGGATGAGATTGACATCGATACATAGCCTCACTATTGGAGGTGTAGCTGTTCACGATCAGGTAAAGAAAAGGTAAAGATTAATTAATAAATAACGGGTCAAACATTAAAGTTAAAAATGGCCAAAATTTGTAGAGGATTTTCAGTGGTTTGAGGGTCGTGACAACCATAGGTTTGCCATTAAACACATCAATTAGCCTAGTTTTAATTTAAAAACATTGTTTCAATCTTCTTTATTTTGAAAAAAATGTTCTCTTCATTATTAAAAATTCTTTGACCAATTGACTTATTCTTTTTAACATAGTTGTGTTTCATGTTCTTCTTCTTACTTTCACTTCAACATTTATTCTTTACTAGGAATTGTAATCTTTTCCATCTAGATTCTTTGTGTTATATGTTTAATTAGTCTTTTACATATTATAAGGTAGAAACCAATTACTTTAAGCATAACATTAAGATTTTTGTTTTCTTGAATCTTGTTTAGTTTAATTAGATAATCTTCTTTCCTTTTACAATTGTGTCAATATTCTATAGTTCATTAGCCTTGTCGACTAGTCTAGCTTATTATATGAGGTGTTGAAATTTCCATGCTTTTAGAGAGATTGGCATTTTCTTTATATTTTGATATCTTGTGTTTTTTTCATCCTTCGCATGATCTTTAATGTTATTTTCAGCATGATGAGTAGTGAGTAGTTGTTTCATTTGGTTGGAATGTTTTTTGATTGAATCTTGATTGCATGATGTTGTGAGAATATGATCTAAACAATATATTATTGGTTAAGTATCTAAGGTTTTCGCCAGCATATTATCGTGATTGTTAGTTTAATTTAATAGGTTGCAGACTGTCACGACCCTCAATCCACCGAAAATCTACTACAAATGTTTCATTTTTCATTTATTATTTGATTCATTTCTTACCTCACTATGATCGAGAACAGCTGCACCACCAACAGTTGGGCTATGTATCGGTGTCAATCTCATCCAATCAAATCATTTCAATTTACAATTCATTAAAATGTAAAAACTTGTATTTCTAAATCAAAGTTACTATTTCCAATCCTTTACATCCCCAAAAATTACATTTAAAGATATTACTATGCTTGGACATGTCTAGATACAAAAACGGACACCAAAATCCAATCCTCACTCGCTCTCTATCTATTGAAAGTGCTCTGTAGAGGGGGGAAAATAAGGGGGTGTGCAAACTATGCACTCAGTAAAGCAATCATGCGAGCAGGTAGATAACTGCACTATCTACGTGATCGTGATGCCATGCTTAAATCACACCGTTATTTGTCATATTCAAAACATATCAATTCATGCTCGTGTTCATGATATGTAAAGTAATTCATGTTATTCAAATCATTGCACAATTCTTAAACAAAACTTGGAAAGTCATCATGCACGAGTAGTAATTAAAGCATGGAAAATCATCATGCAAGGTGCACTTAAAAGCATTTCAAATCTCAATACAAACCGATGCAAAATCACCATTCGTCAGGACTCAGCCCCTCCAATGGACTGTCCTGACCCACAAACACATTTCAAAACATGGATTCTTCATAAAATAATAGACATGAGAGATAGGCATATAATATCAATAAGGGTAATAACTAGGACTATGGCCATATCCTCTGTGATCCCAGGCTACATAGATCCTAGTGTGTGGGGTATCACCTCTATCTGCTTCCGCACGGGAGGTGGGTCACGTCTAACCTGCCGGTCCATAGCAAATTATCCATCGTCCGAAGACGGTATATAAATAATATCCATACACGATACAACGTATTTCGTGGACCCATATCATCACATTATACACTACCACATCTCAATACACACGTGCGAGCCTATTTAATCAGCATGGCACACAACCTACCCGAAACTCCCAGCACGGCCCCCAGCATGTCATAAAACCACGTGTGACTAGTTTCAAGTACAACAACAAGTATAGTGGGCATCTAGTGCGAGCAACGCTCCTGTACAATGTCAAACTAGTATGAAAATCAGTGCGAGCTAGGCTCTAGCACAATACCATAAAAATCCATGTGAAAACTAGTACAAGCTTGGCTCCAGCAATCATGCATGTAAAATTATAGTGTGAGCTATGCTCCAACACTAATGCATGTGTAAACATGTCAAATCTCGTGCGAGCAATGTTCTAGAACGTTTCATTTCCACAAACTCATGTAGGTGGCTCATTTGTAAAGCATGGTTATAAAACCAAATCAAGCTATTTTTCATACAAATCATTTAAAATGCTAGCCAATCTACCTATTCGCATGCTAAAAATAACAGTAAAAACCCAAGAACACCATCTTCTTACTTTTCATGAACATTTCTCAAAGTTCCCCAATTTCTTTTGCCCTTCAAACATCCATTTCATTTATAAGACCCTTAGACACATCAAGAATTCACCCATGCGCCTGAAAACGCGTACAGATACCTCTAGGGATAACATAATTCCCTTACCTCAATTTTCGGTGAAGTAACTCCTTCCTCCTTTTTCACTTTTTTTGATTGGGCTCAACTTGCTCCGGATATATCCTCGGGAGCTGCAAATGTCCATCAATCATATGAGTTAATACCGATAACTCATGTTCTGACTTCAACCAGTCAGTATATCTTATCGAGCCTATTTCATCAAGTTTGGCCCCTTATCACATTTGGCCATCATTATGCCAATCTTATTCAATTTAGCTAGTAACTCAATTAGTAACTTATCAACACTTGGCATAGATATTTATTCATAATTTCTCATTCATTCATGAATTTCTACAACATCATCTATGCACATTTTATTATCTCACCATATTTCATAAACTCATTTCACAAAACTATCTTCAAATCATGCATATAACCTTGTTAACACCTTAGTATAATCTATTCATCATCTAATCAACCATATCATATGTTCTCATGCTAAACCCATTCTTGGTCATACTTTATTCATTACATTCTAGGTAGTTTCTATCAACAATTAATACACTAATATACTCACAACAACATCTAGATATACATACTTAGAGTTGGTGTATAGGAAACTCACATAGCTTCACTTTCCTCTTGTCCAAATTTGGCAGACTTATAGCTCCTTTGATCCAATAAGTTAAATATGGCTCCAAGCTATGTTGTTCTCCTCCTCATAATGAACAACTTTGGCTCTAATAGCTTTTTTCTCAAATCTTTTTGGAAGGGGGTGTATTCTAGAGAGAAAGCTTGCTCTTTGGGTAAAAATGGAGGGGAAAGGTTTGGTTTGCTGAAGAATGAGGTTTGGCCATCGGTTTTTTTATAGAGCAGGGATGATGAGATCGATCTGCTAAGGTGAAGATCGATCTTTCCTTGGTTTTTACTATCAAATTTTCAGGTTTGTAATGGGAGAGATTGATATGCTCATTGGGAGAGATCAATCTCCTCTTGGCTTGAAGCCATGAAATATTCAGTTTTGAAAGGGAGAGATTGATCTGCTCATTGGGAAGAGATCGATCTTTGCTAGGCAGAGGTGACAGGAGATCGATATGCTCATTGGGAGAGATCCATCTGCTCTTGACAGGATTAAATGGAGATCGATCTGCACTTTGGAAGGGATCGATCTGCTCATGGGGGAGACCGATCCGCTCAATGGGGGGACTGATCTGGCCTTAGTAGATTCACTTGAAATTGTTCTGCTTACACAAGGAATCGATCTACCTTGAATAGGAGATCGATCTAGCCTTTATCTGCAGGCTTCTTGTTGTAAATTTTCCAATTTTTCAAGGGAAAAATTTGTTTTTGATTGCTTCACTAGTCATTTTGCAATCTAGTCACACTTTGAGCATGTAAAGGTTCATTCCTTATGATTTTCATGTTATGAAACTTGTGTGTATTGCTTGAAATCAAAAAGGATACACAGAATTCACAATCCATGCATTACCATTTCATGTTTTAAATCCTTATCTCCAGTCCGGATGCTTTAAGTTATATTCGTTTAGTTTATGACCACTTCAGCCCTTATTTAACCTTTACTTGCATTCATGATACTCATTTATCCCATTTGCAATCCATTCGAATTTATATGATCCAAAAATCATTTGTCTTATAATTCTATTAACATATAATAAAGTCATACATACATGGGGTCATACAATCGCCCCACAAAGAAAATTTGGTCCTCCAAATTGGAACCAACTCAGTCTATGATCAACTCAGGGTACTTTCCTCGCATCAAACTCTCCAACTCCTATGTAGCTTCTACTGCAGTGTGATGTTGCCAAAGAACTTTCACTAGGGGAATTGTCTTTGATCTCAACACCTTCTCTTTCCTATCCAATATCTGAATCGACTTCTCCACATACAACATGCTCTCGTTCAGCTCCAATGGCTCATATCTAATCACATGTGTCGGGACCGGGTGCTACTTCCGTAACATAGAGATGTGGAAGACGTTGTGAACGCTCGCTAGCTCAAGTGGCAATGCTAGCCTAAAGGCCTTATCTCCCACTCTATCAAGAATCTCAAAGGCTCCAATGTAACGAGGACTGAAGTTTCCTTTCTTTTCAAACCTCGTTATACCCTTAGAGGGAGAAACTCGCAAAAACACCAATTCACCCACTGTTAATTCCAATGGTCTCCGTTTCCTATCAGCATAACTCTTTTGTCTGCTGTGAGCTATCCGTAGTCTCTCACAAATAAATTGGACATCCTTAAAGGCTTGTTTCACTAAGTCGGTAGCAAATATTAGTCGGTCACCTACCTCTTCCCATCTAGTAGGGAAACGACATTTACGGCCATACAAAGCTTCATACGGTGCCATCTCGATACTCGAATGATAATTGTTATTATAGGCGAACTCTGTGAGTGACAAATGGTCATCCCAAAAGCCTCCAAAATCCAATGCACACACTCTCAACATATCCTTTAGGGTCTTTATCGTCCTCCTTGATTGACCATCTATCTGAGAATGGAATAGTGTGCTAAAACTCAGTTGGGTCCCCATCGCTCCTGAAAATGTTCCCAGAAGTGGAAAGTGAAGCAGGCATCCCTATCAGAAACAAAGCTCACTAAAACACCAAGCAACCTCACTATCTCGCGCACATATAGTTCTACCAGTGTACTCAGAGTATCAGTGGCTCTCATAGCTAGGAAGTGTGTCGACTTCGTCAATCTGTCCACTATTACCCAAATCGCATCATGATTCTTACGGGTCCTAGGTAAACCCATCATGAAGTCCATAGTGACGTACTCTCATTTCCAAGTCGGTATAGGTAGAGGTTGTAATAGCCCTGCAGGCTTCAGATGCTCTACCTTCACCTGCTGACAAACGAGACACTTAGCCACATATTCAGTTACATCTCTCTTCATCTCTGACTACCAATACACTATCCGAAGGTTTTGATACATCTTGTTACCTCCCGTGTGCAGTGTATACTTCGTTGACTGAGCCTCTGATAAAATCAACCTCTTGATATCTGGATCAATGGGAACACATATCCTACCACTGAACCTCAGGAAACCATCTGAACTCAGATCAAAATTAATTTCTTTACTCCTCTGTATCTGCCCGATAATATCACTATACTACTGATCAATCTGCTAAGTCTGTCGGATACGATCTACCAGATCCGATTCCAATCCCAGGCTAGCTACCATAAAGCCACAATCAGTATCAGGCGGGGTCACATCCAAACTAACGCACGCAAACTATTCCAATAGCTCATGTTCCCTGATCATCATGTATGATACCAACCTGAGATGCTTCCTACTCAGTGTATCAGCTACTACATTCGCCTTACCCGGGTGGTACAAGATCTCACAATCATAATCCTTTAGAAGCTCGAGCCACCTCTTCTGTCTCATGTTCAATTCCTTCTGTGAGAACAGATACTTAAGGCTCTTGCGGCCAGTAAATACTTGAAATTTCTCACCATAAAGATAATGGTGTCAGATTTTTAAGGCAAATTGTAAGACCCAAATTCAGTCAAAACACGAAATTAAAAATGCAAAAGGACTGAAATGAAAACTCTCGAACACGTGCAAGGGCAAAACGGTCAAAAGATCAAAAGCCGAAATAAATTCGATAAGAGAATTTAATTAAAAATAATGGATTTGAGAATCTTGATCAATAACGAAGAAATAATTAAATTTCGAGTCCAATTGATCAAGATCCGGAAAATTTAGAAATACCGAAAAGTCACTCAGGACAGTATCCCGAAAATACAGAGAAATTATATAAAAAAAGGGTTAAAATAAATTAAATAAATTAAATAAAAGTAAATAAATTTATGTGGAATAAAAATAAATTTTTTGTAGATATTTTGAATATTTTGACTAAAATAATGAATATAATAATAATAAACTAATTTATTAAAAAAAACAAACTGAAATGAAAATGGGGAAGAATCCGAAATGGAAACCGACGGAAGCAGCAGTAACCCGAGGACCCAGCCCCGTCGGCCTCAGCATCAGACACCACCGAAAAGTCGACCAGGCGAAGCAGTTGAGCCCGTCGGCACCTGCAGCTGAGGGAAACGGCGGCGAACGGCGAGGAATCGACGAGGGAGAGAGAAAAATGAAAAAATCGAAAAGAGAAAAGGAAACAGCGGCCCCCGACGCTGATCTGGACAACCCGACCACCACCGAACATCCCCGAGGCCAAGACGAGCTGATTGGTGTGGTCACGGCTGACAAAACCGATGGACGGTGCCGGAAGCAGCAGAAAAGAGGAATGGGTACCGACGATCGAGGGAGAACAGTCGGACCGACCACTTTTCAATGGCTTTGGACGGAAACGATGCCAGATCTGAGAATTGGAAGATCCAATGGAGCTACTGGCGACGAAAGTCGACGGAGAACCAGCCGATAAGGTGATGAACCGGCCGAACCGAAGTGAACCGGGCTGAACCGGACCGGTCTGAACTGGGTTGAATCGGACTGAACCGATTCAGCCAAGAAAGAAGGGAAAAAAGGAGAAAAAGAGAAAAAGGAAATGGGGAAAGAATTTTCGAGGACACACTAAACTTCGGGTAAGTTGATACGAGGTCAAAAGTGACCGATTTAATTTTTGAGAAATTTATTTAAATTATATTTGAACAAAAATTAACCTGGGATTAAATATAATAACTGTGCAGTTGTACGACAGAGCCCGAAAGAGAGCCGATTGAGCTCTGACTTTCGTACCCCGCATCATATTGGGTAAGTATATTTTAATTACAATAATATAAGTCCTTTAATACAGAGTTTCTATTATTTTGCAGAATTTATGGATTAATTCTGTATAAAAAAGGCATATTAATCAGAATTGCAATGTAATTATCGTAAATAGTATCTGGGCTATCCAATAAGTTTGGAACGAAGCTGATGATTATTGATAAGTTAAATGAGCCCAGTAAACCAGAAGAAGGGATTTAATAAGTAAAAACGGGCTGAAAAATGGGTCGAAACCCATTAAAGTGCAATTGGGCCCAATAGAGTAAAACGGGCCCAGTATGTTAGATTCGATCAGTAAATGTGATATACTGATAAAAATAAGTGAATTAACCCAAAATATGTGGTTATATACAGTTTCGTAGACTTGGTTGACGCGCAATTTGACTGAGAGATCGGATATTAATGAGACGAGATAAGTTTGTGCGTAAATCGAGGTAAGGGAATTTTGTATGTGTATAAAGATTTCTATACGTATTTATTGAGGGGATTTACAGGGTTTAGAATTCCTTAAAGTATCTAGAAATGAAATAATAATTTTTACAAAAATCGGGGCTTAGGTGAATAAAGAAAAAGATGATTTTGCCCCTGAGAGTAAAATTTACAAAAAGGGTAGTAAGGCAGATAAAATTACATGATTTTCGTGTTTTAATGTTTTATATAAATGTATTGCTTTGATTTAGCAAATATACACATAGGTTGGCTATTGATTTCATGAATTATACGAAAGGGTACCGGTTTGTACCGGTTACTATTTTAAAAGATGTTTTATCAAGATTGAACCACCTATCGTATTTACATGAATAGAAAGAGTGCTAGAGTCTTTCTCGCACTCAAGTTTACTGATTTATTTCTCATGAAAAGTCATACTGGAGCATTGCTCATACGAGAAATTTGTGTGTGCACAAAATAGTGTTGGATCTTCACTCACACGAGATTTTAGATATCATGATATGCATAGCGTGGTGCAGGAGCTTTGCTCGCACTAGACGTGAGTTGACATGCATATAGTCGTGCGGAAGCCTCCTGTAGACTATGTGTCACAGAGAGTTGAGATGCTCGCACGTATACTTTGAGACATGGATTGGTTATCGACATAGTATTGGGGTGGATAAGACCTACGACAGGCACCCCCAGACTATGATATGGGTCCACGGAGTACGATGTACCGTGTATGTCACACGGAGTACGCTGTTCCGTGCAGTCATGATGACTCTATGATGTTACTTGATATTCTGACGGGTAGGAATTGACCCCACCTCCCGTTGCAGTTGTGATACCCCGCACACCGGGATCCGTGTAGCCTGGGATCACAGGGACAAAGTATGGCCATAGTCCTCGATTTTTCATACAGTAACCTACATGCCTCACATGATATCATACGGTCTGGATAGACCAGGACAAACCCGAAGGATGGGTAACGTCCCGATTTATGTTTTTAAACGAGATGCGATTTAATGAATCAAGGTATTCCCGAGAGATGGGTTTATGTGATTGTTTTATGATAAAACAAATAAGTTTTAACGTGATGAGTTTATGATGAAACAAATAAGTTTTAAATGTGACGAGCATGAGATGTCATACATGATGATTTTTCCATGTTTGATTTATATGTCGACTTCAAGATTTCTCTTATATGATATATACATACATGCGGCATGGTTTTAGTCTTACCTTATGCTCCAAATATAAACGATTTTATATCATGACATTATCAGCACGTAGATAGTATAGTTATCTACTTGCTTACATTATTGCCTTACTGAGCTGTTTATCTCACCCTTTCATTTTCCACCCCACAGGGTATATTCAGTAAAAGAGAACGACAGTAGTCTTATCTGCTACTTCTTATCAAGACCAGGTATACACATTTGTATAATTTTTGTATCTGAACATATAGAGGCACAGTACTGTACATGGATGTAATATTGGGGATGTATTCATTTAAAATAAATTGATATGTAAATGAAATATGAAACCGGAATGGTAAATATGTGAGAGGTGACTAACACCGAATCATAGCCCAACTGTTTAGTAGTGTAACTGTTCACGACGGGTAAGGAAATTAAAAAGCGAAAGAGAAAAATTTACTCTGATTTTTAGGTAATTTGGGTCATGACAGAAAAGATGGTATCAGAGCAGAGTTGGACTGATATGAGTCGGTGTTAGTGGTTAAATAAATTTACATCCCCATGTACTGTGCATTGTTTAGATACAATTATGTATATCAAGATGGAAGTGCAGCTAAGAATTTAGTTTCGAATGCAATAATATAGTTTTTATAATTGATAGCCTCTATGGTAGAGGAACGAGTACACATGCTCGAGGTCGTAGAGATTGGCCTGAGAATCGAATGAGTCGTCACTTGAGACTCAAGATGAGAGTCAAGTGGAGGCTGATGTTGAGCATACTCCACAAGGTCCTATAAAGAGGCCAAACAGTATTAAGGTAAGCTCCGAGAGGATGGAGTGAAGTGTATAAAATATTTCAAAATTTTTTACTCAGTCTATGCAGGTAGTTGAGGATAGGCAGGGTGAAGCCTAAACAGATGCCTCAAACTATTGAGATTTTCACACCCCTCCGGTATATAGCGAAGTAAAGAAACAAATAGTTGTTAAGGACTGGGTGTATGAGATAGCGAAGTTGTATGGATTCTTTCGGTATATGTCGACCGAGAAAGTTACTTTTAAATATGTTATGTTAGAGGGCGAGACAGAATATTGGTGGAAGTCCGCTCGATCCATCTGAATAGTTAGACGTCCAAAGTTGACATGAGAAATAATTCTGGATGTATTCTGGTGACAGAATATCCTAGACACTATTTAAAGGAAAATTACAGGTAAAATTTCTTAGACTGACCCAGAGACACTAGTTGATTGATGAGTATGAAACTCAATTTATATCTCTGGGTAGGTGTGAACCTGATACCATGGGCAGTGAGAGTCGAAAAGCCCAAAAGTTCATGGAAGGACTCAAATTGTCGATTAGAGTCCGATTAGCTCACTACTTATGTCGAGGCAGTGCTTAGAATATAGTTGCGTGAAGAAGATCATGTGTTGCACGCCTCTGAGTTTGGGAAAGGTAGTAAGGGCCGAAATAGAGACAAAAAAGAATAGAGAATGATTGAGATGTCAGAGCGGGAAAGAGACCAGTTGGTAAGACATTAAAGTTGATGAGTCACGGGGTAAGATGATTGGTAAGGCCCCAGTGTATCCAATTTAACAATTATCAGGGGTATTGTGAATTGAGAACCCCAATCTGCTACGAAGCAGTGTAGCAGTGTAGCAGTGTAGTAGCGTAGCAGTGTAAACAGTGTAGGATGTGTGGTAGATACCACGGAAGTAAGGCCTACACCTACACTTTATTGACTAAAATAAGAGTTAAGTGTGGTAAGACGGGTCAATTAATTAATGATTGCTCAAAGTTAGGTGAGACTGCCCCACAGAAGGTCAAAGAGACAGAGAAAACCCTGTTGGTATCTCTGCACCAAAAAGAGAGCCCACAGTCGAAGAGAAAAGGAAAATAGACTGTTAGATGAGGGCGAGTATATGCCTTGGACCAGGACATTATTGATGTTTCATATGATGTGGTGAAAGATATCACACTGGTTGTGAATAGAGAAGTAATTAATTTAATTAATCCAAGTGCCACGTAATTAGTCATACCGCCTTCAATTGCTTATAAGTTAGTAAAAGACGTAATGCCTACATCCGTGGGCACAATACTGATAGTTAGTACCCCAATGAGGGAGGGTTTACTAACAAAATAATTATTAAGAGATTATAAGTTGAAAACGGGAGAAGAAGTATAAGTCAGCCGATTTTATTCAATGGAATATGAATAATTTGAAGTAATAATTGAGAATAAAGTAGTCGGCTGCATATTATGATGTTCGGATTTCTATCCTAAGATAGTGATATGGTTATCCCTGAAAAGTATACTGTAAGTTTTGACAAGTAATAAAAAGGGGTGCAACGGTTGAAATTAAAGGAGCAAATGATGGTACTCACGAAATGAATAATGACAGAGTTTCGTTATAATTGATATACGAAGGAGATACTCTTTAAGATATGTTTGATCCTAAATACAAGATGTACTGGAGTAAGAGGCGTATGCAAGGTAAGAATGCCCTTAAAATATGAAGTAATTTGGATTAAAGCAAATAGTAGCGAATATGAATTGTGACCACAGGGACTGATATGTAAAGTAATTGTGGTTAAGTCTAAGGGTTAATAAAGGTATTTCAAAATACCTCTCCGCCTAAAGACTTGACAGCGTCTAGAAATATATATATATAATCTATAACTTGAAATCGATCGTGGTAAGATATAAATTTAAAATTTGGATACTTTTACTAGTACGATAAAGAACTATAAAATTCGATTAATTATGAAGGTTAAAATATTAAAATTTTATAAAAGTCATTAATATAAGAAAGAGGAAATGACGCGGGTTAATACCTTGAACGGGAGCAATTTTGAAGTGATACTACACGTTATGCGCACATAGGTTAAGGATATAGGTAATTGAAATATTCAGTGGAAGTCAACTACGGCAAGTTAATTAAACTTTACCTGGACCGATTTGTTATCATCCTTATTGATGATATTTTGGGGTGTATTTAAAGTCCAGGGAAAATTATAAGCAACAATTGAAAATTGCTTTTATAGATGGTTTGTTGCGAGTTCTCAACATGGTCTACTTTATTGACACGTTTAACTTAGGAAAAGTTGTATTTGAATGGGATGATAGACGTGACAGGAGTTTTGGTGTATTAAAGTAATAAACTGACCACCGCATTTATTCTCACCATAACCAACAGATTAAGAGGTCTCTCATGAGTCTATGGATACCTTAAAATAATGAATGAGCTGTGTATTGATGCAAAAGGGGAAGATAGTCAATTATGAATCCAGACAACTCAAGGATCATGAAAGGACTATTCGGCCCATGATTTAAAGTTGACAGCAATAGTGGTTGTATTGAGTAAATGACACTACTTTGTACATAGTGAGAAATTTCAAGTATGCACTAATCATAAAAGTCCCGAGTATCTGTTTTCACAGAAAGAGTCGGATATGAGAACAAAGAGGATTAGAGCTTCTGAATGATCATGATTGTGAAAATTGTACCACCCAGGAAAGGCTAATGTAATGGCTGATGCTATCAGTAGAAAGAGCCTCGGGATGGTACCACATATGATGGTCAGGGAGAGTGAGCTGATAGAGCAGTTGTAAGCCTCAGTAGTGATATGATTCCCTCTGATGATGACAGTGATGGTGTGACAGCTAGCCTGAGATTAGAACCGGATGAGAGTGCCCAGATTTGACAGGCTTAGCGTGATGATCGGCATGATGTCGATAATGTGGGCCAAATTTAGATGGGTACAGTGATAGAGTTCACAGAGAGAGATGATGGCTTACTGAGGTTCAGAGATAGTATAAGTGCTCCCCAAGACCACAGTTGATGAGATAGTGATATTGTCAAAAGCTCACTCTTCGGGATATACAGTGCATCCGAGAAGTAATAAATATATTGAAATCTTAGAAAAGGGTATTGGTGGTCAAATATGAAAAGTGACATGGTAGAGATTATGGAAAAAGTGTCTCGTATGTCAGCAGAGTAAGGTAGAGCAAAAGAAGTTGCAGGGTTATTGCAATTTCTACCTATATTGACACGAAAATGAGAACAAGTTACCATGAATTTTGTGATGGGTTACAGAGGACCCCGATGAATCATAAGGCTATCTGGGTGATAGTCGATGGATTGATTAAGTCTACCCACCTTCTGATTTGGAAATCCCCAGATACTCTGAGTGTGTAGGAGGATTTATATGTATGGAAAATTGTGGAACACCAAGTATTTTTTCAGTGAGCATTGTATCATACAAGGATTCTCGCTTCACTACCCACTTCTGAGAATATTTTCAGGAAGCTATGAGAACCCGACTGAGTGTTAGCACAGCTTTCCATCCTCAGATAGATGGTCAGTCAAAAAGGACTGTACAGGTTCAGGAGGATATGATGAGAGCGTGTGCCATTTATCTGATAAGCTCCTGGGATGATCAGTTGTTATCAATCGAATTCGCCAATAATATCAGTTGTCACTTGAGTATCGGGATGACTTTAGATGAGGCATTGTATGGCCGTAAGGGTTGTTTCCCCGATTTGGATAAGATGAAGTGGGTGATAGATAGAGAATTGTTCCCGAATTGGTAAGACAAACCTATGAGGATGTTCAGTTAATTGTGATGGATTAAGAACACCTTAGAGCATATAGAAAAGCTATGTTGACAAGAGACGAAAACCATTGGAATTCACCGAGGGTAAATCAGTATTATTGGAAGTTACATGCTCTTAAGACATAGCATAAGGACATAACGAGTTTCGAAAAGAAAGCAAGTTGAATTTTGTAATATTGAATCCTTTGAGAGATTTGGACAAAGTGGGAGATAAGACCTGTAGGTTGGCGTTACCACCTAAATTAGCAGGCATCCACAATGTGTCCCATCTTATGATGTTTCGAAAATATTATCCGGACCCGATATATGTGAACGGATATGAGCTATTGAAGCTCAATGAAAGTATAACGTATGATTGAAAACTTGATTCGGGTATTAAAATAGGAAGGTGAAAGTATTGAGGTTTAAGATGATCTCCCTAATTAAAGTATGTTAGTAGTATTACACTCCGGAAAAAGCCACATAAGAGTTAAGAGTATGATATGTGTGAAATATCCGGAGTGATTTACAGACTAACTTGGTTCTAATTTGGAGGACCAAATTTCTTAAGTGGGGGAGATTATGTAAGACCCGAATTCAGTCAAAACACGAAATTAAAAAAGCAAAAGGACTAAAATGAAAATTCCTGAACACGTGCAAAGGCAAAACGGTCAAAAGACCGAAAGCCGAAATAAATTCAATAAGAGAATTTAATTAAAAATAATGGATTTGAGAATCTTGATCAATAACGAAGAAATAATTAAATTTCGAGTCCAATTGATCAAGATCCGAAAAATTTAGAAATACCGAAAAGTCACTCGGGACAATATCCCGAAAATATGGAGAAATTATACAAAAAAGGGTTAAAATAAATTAAATAAATTAAATAAAAGTAAATAAATTTATGTGGAATAAAAAATAAATTTTTTGTAGATATTTTGAATATTTTGACTAAAATAATGAATATAATAATGATAAACTAATTTATAAATAAAAAAACAAACTGAAATGAAAATCGGGAAGAACCCGAAATGGAAACCGATGAAAGCAGCAGTAACCCGAGGACCCAGCCCCGTCGACCTCAGCATCGGACACCACCGGAAAGCAGACCAGGCGAAGCAGTCGAGCCCCTTGGCACCGGCAGCTGAGGGAAACGGCGGCGAACGGTGAGGAATCGGTGAGGGAGAGAGAAAAACGAAAAAATAGAAAAGAGAAAAGAAAACAGCGGCCACCGGCGCCGATCTGGACAACCCGACCACCACCGAACGTCCCCGAGGACAAGACGACTTGATTGGTGGTGGTCACGATTGGCGAAACCGGCGGACGGTGCCGAAAACGGCAGAAAAGAGGAATGGGTACCGACGGTTGAGGGAGAACAGCCGGACCGGCCACTTTTCGGTGGCCTTAGACGAAAACGAGGCCAGATCCGAGAATCGGACGATCCAGCGGAGCTGCTGGCGGCGGAAGCTGACGGAGAATCGGTTGATAAGGCGATGAACCGATCGAATCGAAGTGAACCGGGCTGAATCGGACCGGTCTAAACCAGGTTGAACCTGACTGAACCGGTTCAGCCAAGAAAGAAGGGAAAAAGGGAGAAAAAGAGAAAAAGAAAAAGGGAAAGAATTTTTGGGGATACACCGGACTTCGGGTAAGTCGATTCGAGGTCAAAATTGACCGATTTAACTTTCGAAAAATTTATTTAAATTATATTTGATCGAAAATTAACCCGGGATTAAATATAATAACTGTGTAGTTGTACGACAGAGCCCGAACAAGAGCCGATAGAGCTTCGATTTTTGTACCCCGCATCATATTGGGTAAGTATATTTTAATTACGATAATATAAGTCCTTTAATACCGAGTTTCGATTATTTTATAGAATTTATGGATTAATTCTGTATAAAAAAGGCATATTAATCGAAATTGCAACGAAATTACCGTAAATAGTATATGGGCTATCCAATAAGTTTGGAACGAAGCCCGATGATTATTGATAAGTTAAATGAGCCCAGTAAACCCGAAGAAGGGATTTAATAAGTAAAAACGGGCTGAAAAATGGGTTGAAGCTCATTAAAGTGCAATTAGGCCCAATAGAGTAAAACGGGCCCAGTACGTTAGATTCGATCAGTAAATGTGATATACTGATAAAAATAAGTGAATTAACCCAAAATATGTGGTTATATGTAGTTTCGTAGACTTGGTTGACGCGTAATTGGACTGAGAGATCGAATATTAACGAGACGAGATAAGTTTACGCGTAAATCGAGGTAAGAGAATTTTATAGGTGTATAGAGATTTCTATACGTATTTATTGAGGGGATTTACAGGGTTTAGAATTCCTTAAAGTATCTAGAAACGAAATAATAATTTTTACGAAAACCGGGGCTTAGGTGAATAAAGAAAAATATGATTTTGCCCCTGAGAGTAAAATTTACAAAAAGGGTAGTAAGGCAGATAAAATTACATGATTTTCATGTTTTAATGTTTTATATAAATGTATTGCTTTGATTTAAGCAAATATACACATAGGTTGGCTATTGATTTCATGAATTATATGAAAGGGTACCGGTTTGTACCGGTTACTATTTTAAAAGATGTTTTATCAAAATTGAGCCACCTATCGTATTTACATGAATAGAAAGAGTGCTAGAGTCTTTCTCGCACTCAAGTTTACTAATTTATTTCTCATGAAAAGCCGTACTGGAGCATTGCTCGTACGAAAAATTTATGTGTGCACAAAATCGTGCTGGAGCTTCGCTCGCACGAGATTTTAGATATCATGATATGCATAGAGTGGTACTGGAGCTTCGCTCGCACTAGACGTGAGTTGACATGTATATAGTCGTGCAGAAGCCTCCTGTAGACTGTGTGTCACATAGAGTTGAGATGCTCGCACGTATACTTTGAGACATGGGTTGGTTATCGACATAGTATTGGGGTGGATAAGACATACGACAGGCACCCCCAGACTATGATATGGGTCCACGGAGTACGATGTACCATGTATGTCACACGGAGTATACTGTACCCTGCAGTCATGATGACTCTATGATGTTACTTGATATTCTGGCGGGTAGGAATTGACCCCACCTCCCGTTGCAGTTGTGATACCCACATACAGGGATCCGTGTAGCCTGGGATCACAGAGACAAAGTATGGCCATAGTCCTCGATTTTTCATACAATAACCTACATGCCTCACATGATATCATACGGTCTGGATAGACCAGGACAAACCCAAAGGATGGGTAACGTCCCGATTTATGTTTTTAAACAAGATGCGATTTAATGAATCAAGGTATTCCCGAGAGATGGGTTTAGCCTTGATGTGATTGTTTTATGATAAAATAAATAAGTTTTAACGTGATGACTTTATGATGAAACAAATAAGTTTTAAATGTGACGAGCATGAGATGTCATACATGATGATTTTTCCATGTTTGATTTATATTTCGACTTCATGATTTCTCTTATATGATATATACATACATGCGGCATCGTTTTAGTCTTACCTCATGCTCCAAATATAAATGATTTTATTTCATGACATTATCAGCACGTAGATAGTATAGTTATCTACTTGCTTACATTATTGCCTTACTGAGCTGTTTATGCTCACCCTTTCATTTTCCACCCCACAGGGTATATTCAGTAGAAGAGAACGACAGTAGTCATATCCGCTGCTTCTTATCAAGACCAGGTATACATATTTGTATAATTTTTGTATCTGAACATATAGAGGCACAGTACTGTACATGGATATAATATTGGGGATGTATTCATTTAAAATAAATTGATATATAAATGAAATATGAAAATGGAATGGTAAATATGTGAGAGGTGACTAACACCGAATCATAGCCTAACTGTTTAGTAGTGTAACTGTTCACGCGGGTAAGGAAATTAAAAAGCGAAAAATAAAAATTTAGTCTGATTTTTATATAATTTGGGTCGTGACACAAATACTACAATCTCCAACTCTAAATCATGGGTCGTGTAGTTTCTCTCATGATCCTTCAAATGTCTCGACCCATAAGCGACTACCTTCCCATACTGCATCAGTACACAGCCCAGTCCTTGGTATGAAGCATCTGTATATACAGAAAAACCTCCTAAACTAGTAGGAATGGTGAGTATTGAAGCTGTGGTGAATCTCTTATTCAACTCCTAAAAACTCTTCTCATATTTATCATTCCACACATATTCAACATTCTTCCTCGTGAGATGTGTCAATGGAGCAGCTAATCTAGAGAATCCCTCAAAAAAACCGTCGATAATACTCAACTAAACCTAAGAAACTCTTATTCTCTGTAATTGTCTGCGGTCTCTACCACTGAACCACTGCTTCAATCTTGGATGGGTCCATTAACACTCCATCCTTTGATACAATATGACCCAGAAAAGAGATCTGTTCTAGCCAAAAATCACACTTATTGAGTTTAGCGTATAACTTCTTCTCTTGGAGGGTCTGTATCACTATCTTTAGGTGCTGCTCATGCTCTTTCCTAGATCTTGAATACACTAGGCTGTCATCGATGAACACGATAATAAATCGATCTAAGTACTAGTGAAACACCACATTCATCAACGACATAAAAGCTACGGGAGCATTCGCTAACCCGACTAGCATACCCATAAACTTAAAATGACCATAGCGAGTGCAAAAAACTGTCTTGGGTACATCTCTATACCGAATTCTCAATTGATGGTACCCAGATCTCAGATCTATCTTAGAAAAGACCTGCGCTCCCTGAAGCTGATCCAACAAGTCATCGATATGTGGAAGGGGATACTTATTCTTGATGGTCGCTTTATTCAACAACCTGTAGTCAAAGCACAATTGAAGGCTCCTATCCTTCTTCTTTACAAATAGTATCGATGCTCCCCAAAGTGATACACTCGGTCTGATGAACCCCTTATCTAATAACTCCTGTAACTGCTTCTTCAGTTCCTCCATCTCAATCAGAGCCATTTTTTACGGTGGCTTGGATATTGGCTTTGTACCAGGTGCCAAATCTATATAAAACTTCATTTCTCTCTCTTACGGTAACCCTGGTAAGTCATCCAGAAAGACGTCTAGGAATTCCCTAACCATTGGGATGTCTCTCAATTTTGGACATACCTTATCCGCCTCAACCACGTACGTAATGTAACCTTCCAAACATCAACCATTTAGTCAGTATAGAAGCACATCTATTTTGCTTACAACAGTTATTGTTTTCATTACTGTTCAAGGGGATTTTACATTACATTATTGGGGAAACTTATGGTAACGCTATCTATCCCTGAAAAAGTTAGCATCTTAGAAAAATAATCAACTACAGCATGGTTTACAGCCAACCAATCCATTCCTAGAATTACATTAAAGTTTTTCATATACATCAAAATGAGGTCGGCTGACATATCTTTTTCCCCGACTTTTAACTTACAATCCCTAAATGCATACTCAACTAGCTGACTATTAATCATGGGAGTGTTTATCATCATCCTCCTACTTAATGAGGTAAGCTTTACATATTTAAACAACTTACATGCAAATGCAGGCTATACAAATGAATACGTAGCACCAGGATCTATCAAAACATAAGCTTCTAGATCAAGGATCAAGGTGGTACCTTTCACCACATCTGACGAATGATGTGTAGTATCCTGGTCCAAGGCGTGTACTCACCCTCTGCCAACTACTTGCTTCCCCTTCTCTTTAATTCTCGCACTCCGTCACGAAGTAGGAGCATCAGCTGGAGCTCTCTCTGGCTCTTTGCCCCTCTGTAGGGAACTCTCAATCATCTCTAGGCAATTTTGGATCACATGCCCTGGCTTCCCACAACAGAAACATACTACAGGAGATCCATAACACAGTCGAGCACTATGGTACCTACCACACTTACTGTACTGTTCTGTCGTAGGATATGACCCTCCAATCAATATACCCTTTGCTGGAGCTATAGCCGTATACACGAGAGCCTTAACTGTCCTCTCTTGGATCTCTTTATTCCTCGACCTCTTCCTAAAAAATCTCCTGCTTCCTTTATGACTGAAGCCTCTATCCACTATCTGTCTCTTCCTATCTCGATCCCTCACTCTACCAACCTTCCCAAATTCTAAGGCAACTCGTTTAATGTCTTGTTAACACAATTGTGCCCTGCGTACTACCTCCTCATAAGTCGGTATGTCAAAAGGGAACAATCAGGATCTGATGGATGGTCTTAGTCCATCTACAAACTTTTGGACCTTCTTGACCTCACTATCTATCGTATCAAGATCATACCTACCCAAAGAGATAAATTTCGTCTCATACTCATCCACTGATCTACTCCCTTGGGTCAACTCCAAAAATTTCATTTGTAGTCTCCGCTGCGCGGTATCCGAAACATATTACCTCCGAAAGGCCTCCAAAAATACATCCCAGCTAATCTCTACATATCGTGCTCTCAGAATAGGTCCAATGGACTTCCACAAAAGCTCTACCAAACCTTTCAGCATGAATGTGACAAACACTACCATCTCGGTAGTAGTGCACTCAAAAATCCATATAGTTTCTTAATCTCATTCACCCAGCCCTCTACAGCTACTGGGTCCTTAACCCCATTGAAAGATGGTCGGTTACATTTTTGAAACTATCGTAACCTATCCAAGTCACATCCATAACCCCAATCTCTACTACCCAGTGGTGGAGCAACAATAGATGGTGTATCCTGTACTAGTGGGGGTGTGGGAGAATCTGTAGCCTGAGGTTCTTGGGCTAGCTATGCAGGCCTCTCAGAAGCAATCGCCCGTTCAGTATCACTCTATGCAGCTTTGTCAGACCCGAGTTTTTGATTTTATATGTAGCTTATACCTTATGATTCTTATGTGTACGAACACTTTATTTCATAGTTGAATCATAAGAAGAGTATTTACTATCATGCAATCGACTATTTAAGAAATTAAAAATACATGTAAGCTACATAACAGAGAGATAAGGGTTAAATTGATTTTCGAATAAGTACAAGGGTAAAACGGTCAAATGACCAAAATTCGATACAAATTCGATGAGAAAAATTCATAAAAAATATGAAATTGAGGACTCTTGATCAAAATCGAGGAAAATATTGAATTTTGAGTCCAATTGATCAAGATATGAATTTATTTAATATTTTTTAAAATTTTTACCCCGAAAAATAAGTCCAAAAATATTAGAAAAATATACCGAAAAGGTAAAATCAGACTGATAAATTCATTTATGGATTAAATGAACTTAATATGATTTTTTCGATATGTTGGGAATTTTTAATATTATTTTAAGGTTTAAAATAATATTAAAATCATTTATAAATATAAAAAAAGAAAACAAAATCTGGAAAATAGAAAGGAAACCCGCGCAAAGAAGGAAGCGAAGCCTACCTGAGGAGGATTCTTCACCGGCGACGAACCAGCGGCGTACGACACAAGGGGTGTAGGGCAGAAGGACGACCGGCAACGGGGGAGAGCTTGATGACCACCACGCACCGTGGATCGCTATCGGCGAGGAGATCTGTGAGAGGGAACCCGCGGGAGAGAAGGATGGATTCGACAGAATTCGACATCGGTCAACCCCAGACGAGGCCAAAAGAACCTCTAGAGGCGAGGCTGAACTATTTAGCAGTGGAATCGATCGGAGAACAGGTCAGACAACGTTGAAACGGTGAAAGGTACCTTTAACCGGTCGGTCGGTTCAATGAGGAAGCTTCTGCACTGAACCGGATCGGACCGGACCGATTCAACCAATGAGAAAAGGGGAAAAAGAAGAAAAAAAGAAAGAAAAAGAAAAAGGAAAATTTTTGGGATTTCATCGAACTTTGGTTCGATGATAAATTCCAAACGGAAGCTCGATCGAACTTCGATTTACGTACCATCGCATAATCTCGGGTAAGTAAAGCTCATTTACGACAATTTATGTGATTATTGCGTATTTAAGATTTATTTTATGCATTTTGGATTAAATTTCGCATTTAGTGAATTATATTCGAAATTTCGAATTAACTGTCGTAAATGATATACGGGCTATCCAAAGAGCTTGGAATAAAGCCCAATGAGTATTGATAGGCCCAATGAATCGATAGACCCTAATGAAGGGAAATAATACCTGGAGAACAAGCTTAATATAGATTAAGGCCCAATTAAAGTATTTAGGCCCATTTAGAGTAAACGAGCACAATTAAGTGAAATGAACTGTATTAAATGTGTAATACAGTAGGAAACATGAAATTAATCCGGTGAATGGTTAAATGCAGCTCTAGAGTCATATTGAGAGTGATCGGACTGCGGGTTTGGACAGCACCGAGGAAGAGAGGTCACACTACGTGATCCGAGTTAGGGGACTCTTGCAAGTAGTTAGAGATATCTGTGCGTATTTTTGTTTGCTTTTGCATTCACTGAAATTGTTTGAGGGTCAGAGAAAATCAGTAATATTATAGGGACCCGATATGGATAAATTACAATTTGGCCCCTATTTGGGCAAAAAGACAAATTTTGGGAAAAGTTGTAAAAAGCATGAAATGATGTTTTTGAATGTTTTTACTGCTGTGTGGCAGATGAGTACGTAGATGGGCTAATGTTTTAAGGTTGATGTAAACTAAGCACACTTTATAGTGCTAATTTTAATGATTTGAAACATCCCTATTTTTAAAGAGCCATCTATCGAATTATGTAGAAACAATCATGCTGGAGCATAGCTAGCACTTGATTTCAAATGTTTTTCACATACATTAGTGCTGGAGGTTTACTCGCACTACATTTACTTGGCATGCATGATAGAGTACTAGAGGATTGCTCGTACTCAGTTTTATGTGATTTATGCATGATAGAGTACTGGAGCGATTAGCTCGTACTCGAGTTTTACATGAGATGCATGACAGAGTGCTGGAGCGTTGCTCGTACTTGATTCTTCATGATTTACACATGACATAGTACTGGAGCTATTGCTCGTACTTGATTTGATGAGTTTTGTGCATAGCATGGTACTGGAGCTATTGCTCATACTTGATTTGATGAGTTTTGTGCATAGCATGGTACTGGAGCTATTGCTCATACTTGATTTGAAACATGAACTATGCATTGACCTAGTTGCTGGAGGTTTACTCGCACCACAATTGAGTTTGTGATATGAAACAGTGTTTGAGCGGAGTGTCGATTGTGTGTCGCGCTCAAAGGCGCGCACTATATTTTACGTAATATATAGACATGTTAGAAAAATCATGACGATTTCCTCCATGTAGACTGAGTGTCACATTGTTGAGATGTTCACACGTGGATTTAGAGACGTGGTATTTATTCCATAGTATGAGGGCTAAGACCTATGGCAAGTACCCCAACTATGATGTATTTCCATAGTATGAGAGGCTCAGACCTATGGCAGGCACCCCGACCATGATGTAGAGTTGACGAGTGTACGTTGTACCGTACGTGTGGAATGGAGTACAATGTACCATGTTTTGTTGTGGAGTTGTGGAGGAAAGTTATTGATAGCTGGCAGTTGTGATGGACTGACCCCCCTCCCGTTACAATAGTGATAACCCGCACACCAAGTACTGTGTTACTTGGGATTTCACCATGTTAGGATATGGCCATTGTCTGGAGAGATTGGATTTAGTCACTGAGTCTCGCATGATATATCACATGTGTTTTAGGATACGGGTAGACCTGAGGGATGGGTTGGAACCCGATATGTTTATGTTGTGATGAGAAATGCCATATTTACTGTGTTTTGAATGTAAATGGCATATTTTATATAAAGGCATTCTTAAATGATTAAATATGCATTGTTTTGCATGAATGCCTCTGATTGATAAACCAACATGTGTTTAGTACATGGGATTTTAAATCTGTACTATATTATATATATTTTGAAACATGCTTTTAAATTGAGAGAAGGAAAGGCAAATCACTATTTTCAGTAGATAGTATGGATGTCTACTTGCTTGCTTGATTTCCTTATAGAGCGCGTTGATAGCTCATCCCATTCATTTTCCCCCATCTCTACAGATTCTCATCAGTAGATCAAGTCGGCCAAGGTATTGCATTCCTTTGATGTGCTACCATTCCCCATCTAGCGAATAGTATATACATGCACACTCTTTTGTATCTGAACAATGCATAAACACAGTGATGTACACGATTTAATGTTGGGGATGTAAATGTAATGATGTAGTTATATTAAGTATATGAATTTACTTATGAGGAAGTGTACGTACAATTGATAAATATTTAGAATGAAATGTATGTATGTGTGGATGAGGAGACTAATGCCTAATCACAACCTAACTGTTGAGGAGAGAAAGGTAAGTAAAAAGCGAAAAATTTATTGTGGTTTTTGGTAAGGTCATGTGTGGGAGAAGGGCGTGACAAGCTAGCCTCTGCTCGTCCCCAGCTCTAAGCAATGACTAGGCAATCAACTCCAAATTTACCTCTAAGCTCTGCTTTATCCTCGCAAACCGCACCTCAATACTTTTCGATCTCTCTATCGGACCTTGTGAAGCATGCTTAACATCAACCTCCACCTCTACCTCCTCGTGAGCCTCATGTGGTATCGGTTCAGTACGACCCCCAAGCCTACCCCTACGGCCTCTAGCTCATGCTCTCGCCCCTCTACCGCGACTGGTATTAAGGATTATGCCAAGATTCCTACATTCACAATCATTTCTTAGTCAAACCCATCTCGATATACACAGTTGTATCTAGATAAGCACAGTAACATAGGGATGTAATTTTCTTAAATTTTTACATTGACACACATCAGACCAACTCTACTCTGATACCAAATAAACTGTCACTACCCTCAATCCACCGAAAATCCACTATAAATTTTTCATTGTTATTTACTATTTATCCATTTCTTACTTCACTCTGATCGTGAACAGCTACACCACCAACAATTGGGCTGTATATCGGTGTCAATCTCATCCAATCAAATCATTTCAATTACAATTTATTAAAACGTAAACACTTGTATTTCTAAATCAGAGTTGTTGTTTACAATCCTTTACATCCCCAAAAATTACATTTAAAGATATTACTGCGCTTGGACATGTTTAGATACAAAAACTATACAAATGTGTATACCTCGTGTGATGGGATGCAGCGGACACCAAAATCCAATCTTCAGTTGCTCTCTATCTACTGAAAGTACTCTATAGAGCGGGGAAAAATAAGGGGGTTGGCAAACCACGCGCTCAGTAAGGCAATCATGCAAGCAGGTAGATAACTGCACTATCTACGTGATCGTGATACCATGCTTAAATCACATAGTTATTTGTTGTATTCAAAGCATATCAGTTCATGCTCGTGTTCATGATATGTAAAGTAGTTCATGCTATTTAAATTAGTTCATAATTTTTAAACAAAGCTTGGAAAGTCATCACGCGCGAGTAGTAATTAAAGCATGAAAAATCATCAGGCAAGGTGCACTTAAAAGCATTTCAAATCTCAACACAAACAGATAAAAAATCATCATTCGTCGGGACTCAGCCCCACCCACAGACTGTCTTGACCCATATACACAATTCAAAACATGGATTCCTCATAAAACAATAGACATGTGAGATAGGCATATAATATCAATAATGGTAATAACTAGGACTATGGCAATATCCTCTGTGATCCCAGGCTACATAGATCCTAGTGTGCGGGGTATCACCTCTATCTGCTTCCACATGAGAGGTGGGTCACGTCCAACCCGCAAGTCCATAGCAGAGTATCCATCGTCCAAAGACGGTAGATACATAATATCCATACACGGTACAACGTACTCCATGCTTTATGCATGGTATAACGTACTCCATGGACCCATATCATCACATCATACACTGCCACATCTCAATACACACGTGCGAGCCTATTTAATCGGCATGGCACACAGCCTACCCGAAGTTCCCAATATGACTCCCAACATGTCATAAAACCACGTGCGAGTAGTCTCAAGCATGACAACAAGTATAGTGGACATCTAGTGCGAGCAACACTCCAACACAATGTCAAACCAGTATGAAAATTAGTGTGAGCTACGCTCCAGCACAATACCATAAAAATCCATGTGAAAACTAGTGTGAGCTAGGCTTCAGCACTCATGCATGTAAAATTCTAGTGTGAGCTATTCTCCAACACTAATGCATGTGTAAACATGTCAAATTTTGTACTTGCAATGCTCTAGCAGGTTTTATTTCCACAAACTCATGTAGGTAACTCATTCTTTGCAAAGAATGGTTATAAAACCAAATCAAGCTATTTTTCATACAAATTATTTAAAATGCTAGCCAACCTACCAATTCGCATGCTAAAAAAAAAAAAAGTAAAAACCCAAGAACATCATGTTCTTGTTTTTCATGAACATTTCTCAAAGTTCCCTAGTTTCTTTTGCCCTTCAAACATCCATTTCATTTATAAGACCCTTAGACACTAAAAGAATTCACCTATGTGTCCAAAAACATGTACAAATACCTCTACGGCTAACACAATTCCCTTACCTCAATTCTCGGTGAAGTAACTCTGTGAGACCCCGTATAGGTTTAACCTTGTATATATATATGTAAATAAATTCATAAGTATGGTGATATACTTGTAATGAGAAGTATATGTGATGAAAGTCCATAAGTTTAATGTACACACTTGTAATAAGAGTTGTGATTGTATACATAAGTTACGTTATGTATGAATATGAAGAAATGAACTTAAACATGTGAAGAATGTGAGTGGAATGGAATATGAGTAGTGTGGAAAATGGAAGGACGATTACATAAGTTATGCACTTCCATTTGGTCTATATTAAGTACCTTTGGTTATACAAAGATTTCATACAAGTTTTAATACGTATAAAGTAGGAATGGATGCCATTTTTAAGTCTCAAAGATGATTGGATGAGAAATGACTATGGCAGCAAATTAAAGTTGTTTTGGTGCAAGTACTTGTAGAAAACTACAGTAAAATCTAGAAATATGAAGGTGAGATCAATCTCATAAGATGAGAGATCGACCTGGAAGAGCCAAATTGCTCTTATTCGAGTAATATGAATAGTGCATATCAATCTCTAATGGAGCCAGATCGATCTCCTAAACATTCTGTAAAAAACAGATCGATCCTTAATAAAACAGATCGATTTCCTTAACTCTCAGGTTGAAGCAAGATCGATCTCCTCCTAAGCCAGATCGATCTCCTTAAGCTACTGTCTGAGACAGATCAATCTCAAGGTTTCAACAGATCGGTCTCCTACCTTCAAAATGTCATGGAAAATAGGGATTTTAAGAGGACTAGATCGATCTCCACCCAAGGCAAATCGATCTCATTAAGCTAAATCTATAAATAGGAGCAGTTGGATCTGCAGATTTCGGGATAACACTCTCACTCTACCATTTTCAATCCAAAACCTAGCTTTCTCACTCCTAAATCTAGCCATTTTCAGTATGGTTTAGGGGAAAGCTATTTGAGACAAAGTTGTTCACATCAAAGAGAAAAATAACATAGCTTGGATGCATTTCTCCATTTGTTGGATTGAAGGACAAAGGTGCATTTCAATTTGGAGCAAAGAGGAAATCAAGCTAGGTGAGTTTCTAATGAAACAAATCAAGTACATTGTTTGGATATTGATTTTAGAGTTGTTTAATGTACATATGAATGATAGGAACAACCTAGAAAGTAAAGAATCCACCATAACCTAGAAATAGTCTTGTGTGAGAAAGTGAAATGTATCGAGATTAATGATGAATGGGGTATCTTGAAGTGATAAAAGTGTTATGAGTATGATTTTTAGATGTTGTTAGTGAATAAATTGTGAGGTTTACCACAAAGGGGTAAAATGTGGATTAAGGAAATTGTAAATTGCATGAATGAGTTATATTGACTAGTGAGGTCAAAACGTGAGTTAACAATATTAACTCAAGTGGTTTTGATGAATGAATCATAGCTCCCGAGGATACACTGGAGCAAGGCAAGCCAAGAGCGCAAGAAGATAAGAGGAAGAGAGAGTCGCACTCAAGTAAATTGAGGTAAGGAATTAGATATCTGTGCACAATTTGGGCGCTTAAATATTTTGCTAGAGTGCATTTGATACTAGGAAATGATATTGGGTGATTGAAGGGTAAAAAGATGGGTTTTTTTTAGAAAAGTGCATAAAAACAAAGGCATAATGCTTTAGAAAATCATGTTTTATTGCTTTTTAGCAAGTGATTGGTGGGTTGGCTAACATTTGAAATGAATTGCAAAAGAAATGAGATGTTTTGGTTTGTTAACCATACTTTGCAAAGAATTGAGCCACTTACATGGTTTTTGTGAGAATGAAAGCGTGCTAGAGTATGACTGACACGAGATTTGATGTGTTTTATACGCATGAGTGCTAAAGCTTATCTCGCACTAGTTTTCACATGGATTTTATATTGGTTTTGGCATAGTGTTGGAGCATAGCTCACATTAGATGCCCACCTTATTTATTGTCGTTCTTGGAGCTTTGGGTAGACTGGGTGTCACACCGATTAAATAGGCTCGCACGTGCATTTGTGATATTTTGACATGTTGATAGCTGTGTTAGGAGCTTCAGGTATACAAGAGGCCGTACCGATTAAATAGGCTCACACAGGCATTTTGAGATGTGGCGTGATATGATGTGTTGATTTGGGTCCACGTAGTACATTATACTGTGCATGTAGCATGAAGTACATTGTACCGTGTTGAGATTGTGTTATGCCGTCTTCAGATGAGATCTGCTATGGACCTGTGGGTTGGACTTGACCCACCTCCCATGTGGAAGCAGATAGTGGTGATAACCCGCACACCTGATCCGTGTAGCCAGTATTATAGGATATGGCCATAGTCCTAGAGGATATTTCCCTTATTGTATTTCCTATCTCACATGTCTATTGCTTTGTGAATAAATCAATGTTTGAAATGATTTTGTGGGTCAGGACAGTCCGAGGGAGGGGCTGAGACCTGACAAGTGTTGGATTGTTTTGAGATGATGATTTGTTAATGGTTTTAAAGTGCACGTACGCATGATATGTTTTCCATGCCCTATTTATGAAATATGATGATGGATATTCCATGTTTTGAATTGAATTGTGCAATGGATTTTAATAGCATGAATGCTTTACATACCATTAACACAAGCATGAATTCATATTTGAGAAAATGATGAAATGTATGCTTTGAGCATGGCATCACGATCACATAGATAGTGCAGTATCTACATGTTCGCATGATTGCCTTACTAAGCGTGTGGTTTGCTCACCCCCCTTATTTTTCCCCTCTCTACAGAGCTTTGAGTATAGATTAAGCATGACTAGAGGCTTTCCCTTTTGGTATCCGCTGCATCCCATCGCGCAAGGTATACACACTTGAATTATTTTGTATCTAAACTAGATGTAGCACAGTAGCATTTGTATGTAAACATTGGGGATGTAAAACAGTGTAAACACTTGTAAACAGTAACTCCGATGTATTTATAAAAGTGTTTACTTTTGAAATTTAATTGTTATGGATGGATGAGGTAGACATTTACACAGCCTAACTGTCGAGGAGAGTAGCTGTTCACGATCGGGGAAGGACGAATAATAAATAATGCATGAAAATGCGAAAATTTTGTACGTATTATGGTAAGTAGAGGGTTGTAACAGAAGTTGGTACGAGAGCTGAGTTGGTCTGACATGTGTCATGTCTAAAATACTTAATAAGTTGGAAAATTACATCCTCATGTTACTGTGTTTGTTTAGATACAAATTGTGTGTGTGTCGATGGGTTGACTAAGACTTTAATGTGAATGTAAGGAATTGAGCAATTATGCCTAATACCAGTTGCGGTAGAGGGGCGAGGGCGCAAGTTAGAGGTGTAGAGGTAGGCTTGGGGGTCATGTTGAGCCAGAAACACACGAGGCTCAGGAAGAGATTGACGTGGAAGCTGAGGTTAAGCATACTCCACAGGGTCGAGAAAAGAGACCCAAAAGTATTGAGGCATGCTTCACGAGGATTGAGCGAAGCATTGAGATGATCTTAGAGTTGATCACTCAATCATTACTTGGAGTTGGGGGCAGTCAGATTCCCACTACACAAGGTGATGCTGAGCAGGCGACAGTTCTTGAGGTATGAGTACGACCAGCCCAGAGACCTCAGACGATAGATACACTTACACCTCCACCTACATAGGATATGCCTACTCCTATTGCTACACCATAGGCCAGCAAAGGCTGGGGTTATGGTTGTGATTTGGATAGACTGCAACAGTTCCAGAAGTTTGGATCGCTGTCTTTCAGTGGAGTAAAGCACCCAGTAGCTGCTGAGGATTGGATAAATGAAATCGAGAAGTTATATGGGTTCTTTGAGTGCACTACTACTAAGATGGTAGCGTTTGCAGCTTTTATGTTAAAGGGATCAACAGAACATTGGTGAAAATCCACCGGGCCTATTTTGAGAGCCCAACATATTGAGATCTACTGAGATATATTTTTGGAGTCATTTCGGAGATAGTATGTACTGGATACCACTCAGCAAAAGATGAAGATGGCATTTTTGGGACTAACCTAAAGGAGTAGGACTGTGGATGAGTATGAGATGAATTTTATCTCTCTGGGCAAATATGATCCTAACACAATGGGTAATGAGGTCGAAAAGATCCAGAAATTTATGGATGGATTGAGACCTACCATCAGGTCCAGACTGGTTCCCTTGGATATACCGACCTACGAGGAGGCAGTACGCAGGGCGCAATTGTGTGAACTAGATGTTGATAGAATCACCTCAGAGTTTGGGAAAGTAGGTAAAGTGAGGGACAGAGATAAGAAGAGACCAGTGATGGATAGAAGCTTCAGTTATAGAGGAAGCAAGAGGTTTGCTGGGAAGAGGCCGAGGATCGAGGAGATTCGAGAAAGGACAATTAATCCTCCCATGTAATCGTCCATAGCTTCAGCTAAGAGAATTATGATTGGAGGGCCACGACCTACAACAAAGCAGTATGACAAGTGTGGCAGGTACCATGGTACTCGACCATGTTATGGACATCCTATAGTATGTTTCAGATGTGGGAAATCAGGGCACATGATCAGGGATTGCCCAGAGATGACAGAGAGAGCCCCACGGAAGGGCAAGGAGCCAAAGAGAGCTCTAGTTAAGACAGCTACTCCGAGGAGGAGGGCTACAGCTGAGGAAAAGGGGATGCAGGTAGTAGGTGTGAGCAGAGGACGAGTGCACGCACTGGACCAGGACATTGCCGATCAATCTTCGAATGTGGTTAAAGGTACCATCCAAATCTTTGATTTAGAAGCATTTGTATTGTTTGATCCTGGTGCCACGTACTCTTTTATATCACCATCCTTTGGACATAAATTGTTGAAGCATGTAAAACCCACATTGCTAGATAAAATGTTAATGATAACTACCTCTATGAATGATAGTCAGTTGACTGAGCATGTATATAGAAATTGTAAGATGAGGATAGGAGGTAAAGAGATGACAGCCAATTTAATCTTATTAAATATGAGTGATTTTGATGTAATCCTAGGTATGGATTGGCTGGCTGCGAACCATATTGTTATAGATTATCGTGCTAGAACTTTTATGTTTTCAGGATTAGATAATCTTTAGTAAGTTTTGTGTGAAATGAAATGAAAGATATGTTAAACATAAATAAAAGAGTATGATCTCAATTCATGATATTTAAGAGATAAATTTGTTTATAAACTATATATGTTGATGTGATGATTTATGATTACTAATAGTGGAAAGAATAATGTGAATGATACATTGCTTATGTGGTTGAGACGAAAAAGGCACGTCTGGAGTTGATAGACACCCCAGTAGTCAGGGAATATCCAGATGTCTTCCCAGATGAATTACAAGGGTTCCCTCCAGATAGAGAGCTGGAATTTGGTATAGACTTAGCACCTGGTACAGAGCCGATATCCAAGCCACTGTACAGAATGGCTCAAATTGAGTTGAAAGAATTAAGGAAGCAGTTACAAGAGTTGCTAGAGAAGGGGTTCATCAGGCCGAGCGTCTCACCTTGGGGAGCACCGGTTCTGTTTGTAAGGAAGAAGGAAGGAAGCCTTCGACTGTGTATAGATTACCTGTTGTTGAATAATGCCACCATCAAGAATAAATATCCCCTTCCACGCATCGATGACTTGTTGGATCAGCTCAAGGGAGCACAAGTCTTTTCCAAGATAGATCTGAGATCTGGGTACCATCAGTTAAAGATACAGAGTGGAGATGTACCCAAGACATCTTTTCGCACTCGGTATGTAAATTGCGAGTTATGGTTATGCCATTCGGGTTGACGAATGCTCCCGTAGCTTTTATGTCAATGATAAATGAGGTATTCCACCAGTATTTAGATCCATTTGTAATCGTGTTTATTGATGATATACTGGTGTACTCAAAGTCTAGAGAGGAGCATGAAAGACATCTAGGGATAGTGCTACAGACCCTCAAGGAGAAGAAGTTGTACACTAAACTTAATAAGTGCAGAACAGATCTCTTTTTTGGGTCACATAGTATCAAAGGAGGGAGTGTTAGTGGATCCATTTAAGATTGAAGTTGTAGTTCAATGGCGAAAACCCCAAACAATAACAGAGATCAGAAGTTTCCTGGGTTTAGCTGGGTATTACAGAAGGTTTGTAGAGGAATTCTTCAGGTTAACTACTCCTTTGACACGTCTCACGAGAAAGAATGTTGAATTTGTATGGGACGATAATTGTGAGGAAAGTTTTGGAGAGTTGAAGAGGAGGTTAACTATAACTCCGATACTCACCATTCCTACCAGTTCAGGAAGTTTTTCGATGTATACAGATGCTTCACACCATAGACTAGGCTATGTATTGATGCACGATAGGAAGGTAGTAGCCTATGGATCAAGATAGTTAAAGGATCATGAGAGAAACTACCTAACCCACGATTTAGAGTTAGCAACCATAATATTCACATTGAAAATATGGCGCCACTATCTTTATGGTGAGAGATTTCAGGTTTACATAGATCATAAGAGCCTTAAGTACCTATTCTCGTAGAAAGAGTTGAACATGAGACAGAGGAGATGGCTCAAGCTATGAAAAGATTATGATTGTGAAATCTTATACCACCTAGGTAAAGCAAATGTAGTTACTGATGCATTGAGTAGAAAGCATCTCGGGTCGGTGTCATTTATGATGGTCAAGGAACACGAGCTATTGGAACAGTTCATGAACCTCAGTTTGGATATGACCTCGCTTGACTCTGATAGTGGATTTATGATAGCTAGCCTACAGTTGGAACCGAATCTAGTAGATCAAATCTGACAGGCTCAGCGAGTTGATCAGCAATGCAGTAATATTATCAAGCAGATATAGAGGGGTATAGATACGAACTTTGAACTGAGTTCAGATGTCTTGTTGAGGTTCCAAGGTAGAATATGTGTTCCTGATGATGCAGAGATCAGAAGATTAGTACCAAGATGTATCAAAACCTTCAAAAGGTTTATTGGTGGTCTAGGATGAAAAAGCACATTACTGAATATGTTGCTAAGTGTCTCGTTTGTCAGCAGGTGAAGGTAGAGCATCAAAAACCTGCAGGGTTATTATAGCCTTTACCGATATCGACATGAAAGTGGGAGCATGTCACCATGGATTTTGTGATGGGATTACCGAGGACCCGCAGAGGTCATGATGCCATATGGGTAATTATGGATCAGTTGAGAAATCAGCCCATTTTCTAGCTATGAAGGCTACTGATAGTCTGAGCCAGTTAGGGAACTTGTATTTGCGCGAGATAGTGAGGCTACATGGAATTCCAGTGAGCGTTGTTTCTGATAGGGATGCCCGCTTCACTTCCCACTTCTGGGAACGTTTTCAGGAAGCGATGGGGACCCAGTTGAGTTTTAGCACCGCGTTTCATCCTCAAATAGATGGTCAGTCAGAGAGGACTATATAGACCCTGGAGGATATGTTGAGAGCATGTGCATTTGATTTTGGAGGCTCTTAGAATGACCACTTGCCACTCACAGAGTTCACTTATAATAACAGTTTTCATGCGAGTATCAGGATGGCACCATATGAGGCATTGTATGGGCGTAGATGTCGTTCCCCTATTGGATAGGAAGAGGTTGGTGACAGACAGATCTTTGCTCCGAACTTGGTTAGATAAGCCTCTAAGGATGTCTAGTTGATTTACGAGAGGTCATAGATAGCTCAGAGTAGATAAAAGAGTTATGATGACAAGAGACGAAGACCACTAGAGTTTGAGGTAGGTGAGTCAGTGTTTTTGAAAGTTTCCCCTTTGAAGGGAGTTATGAGATTCGGGAAGAAGGGAAACTTGAGCCCGCGATATATAGGCCATTTGAGATACTTGATAAAGTGGTAGATAACGCTTACAGGTTGGCATTGCCACCAGAGTTGGAAAGTGTTCATAACGTCTTCCACGTATCCATGTTAAGGAAGTATCACCCAGACCCAACGCATGTGATAAGGTACGAGCCTTTGGAGCTTAATGAAAGCATGACGTACATTGAGAGGCCAGTTCAATTATTGGATAGAAAAGAGAAAGTGTTGAGGGCAAAGACAATTCCCTTGGTGAAAGTTCTTTGGCAACATCACATGGTGGAAGTGGCCACAAGGGAATCAGAGAGTTTGATGCGAGAGAAGTATCCCGAGTTGTTTACAGAATGATTAGTTCTAATTTGGAGGACTAAATTTTCTAAGTGGGGGAGAATGTGAGACCTCATATAGGTTTAACCTTGTATATGTATATATATATATATATATATGTAAATGAATTCATAAGTATGGTGATATACTTGTAATAAGAAGTACATGTGATGAAAGTCCATAAGTTTAATGTACACACTTGTAATAAGAGTTGTGATTGTATGTACAAGTTACATTATGTATGAATATGAAGAAATGGACTTAAACATGTGAAGAATGTGAGTGGAATGAAATATGAGTAGTGTGGAAAAATGGAAGGAAGATTGCATAAGATATGCACTTCCATTTGGTCTATATTAAGTACCTTTGGTTATACAAAGATTTCATACAAGTTTTAATAGGTATAAAGTAGGAATGGATGTCATTTCCAAGTCTCAAAGATGATTGGATGACAAATGACTATGACAGCAAATTAAAGTTGTTTTGGTGTAAGTACCTACAGAAAACTGCAGTAAAATTTGGAAATATTAAGGCCGAATCGATCTCATAGGATGAGAGATCGATCTGGAAGAGCCAAATTGCTCTTATTCGAGCAATAGGAATAGTGCAAATTGATCTCTAATAGAGCCAGATCAATCTCCTAAACATTCTATAAAATACAGATCGATCCTTAAAGAAACATATCGATTTCCTTAGCTCTTGGGTTGAAGCAAGATCGATCTTCTACCAAGCCAGATCGATCTCCTTAAGCTACTGTCTGAGACAGATCGATCTCAAGGCTTCGATAGATCGATCTCCTGCCTTCAAAATGTCATGGAAAAGAGGGATTTTAAGAGGACCAGATCGATCTCCACCCAAGGTAGATCGATCTCATCAAGCTAAATCTATAAATAGGAGCAGTTGGATCTACAGATTTAAGGAAAACACTCTCACTCTACCATTTTCAATCCAAAACCTAGCTTTCTCACTCCTAAATCCAGCCATTTTTAGTAAGATTTGGGGGAAAGCTATTTGAGACAAAGTTGTTCACATCAAAGAGAAGAACAACATAGGTCACACCCCACTTCCGGGTGTCCTTTATCCATACTTACGCTACTACGGTTGGGCTGTGAGGCGATGCAATAACTAAAGTTCCAAAAATTTACCGTGAAAATATTTAAGATTTAATTCACACTCCCAGGTGTGTGCGTAAATATACAAGACTAATTGAATATTAATATCTTTACATAACATCCCCATAAAACTATTACATTTTCAAGGTACAACTGTGCGATACAAGATAATAGATACAAAATACTCTTGTGTATACAAATCTTATACCTTTACGATTGGTGGGAGCTGTCCAACACAAAAAGAGATCCAGAGATCACCGCTCTCTTACTTCTCAGTATCTAGATGGGGAAAATAGTGGGGTGAGCAAATCACAGCTCAGTAAGGAAATGAATGCTAGCAGGTAGATATCGTACTACCTACATAGCCCATGCATGTATAAACTAGAACCATGTTTTCATTATAAATGGAATTATTATATGAAAATGCTTTTAAACAAACATTTCTCATTTGCATTTTCATGTAAATCATATATGTCATGCCTCCATTTTAAAACATGATTCTTAAAACAATGCCCTCACGACAAGAGTGTTTAAATCAGAGGTTTATCAAAATACAAAATCTCTTTACTTTCTCAATCATTTCTTTTCCTCAAATCTCTTTCTTTTTTGAGTTACCTTTGTTTCTCGAATCTCTGAGACAGGCATGGAATTTTTGGCAATCTAATATCCATGACATATGGCCATAGTCAGTGATCCCAAGCCTCACTGATTAGGTGTGCATAGGGTATCACTTTGCCTAAAGGGGGATGGATTAGTCCTACCCTCCGGCTCATCTCAATCAACCTCATCTCCTCACATACTCACGGTGTAAGGTACACCATGTGTCATCGATGCGATACTCGTACTCACGTGCACCCAGCATGGTACATAGTATACCAACAAAAAACTACACAGTACTACGTATGACCGTGGGCCTAAGTCCATACTCCAACTCCGATGAACTTTTCATCTTGAACCATGTCTCATATACCAAGTGAGCAATCAGTGTGACACACAGCCATCACAAGGCTCTAGCACGATATGAGTTATTGTTAAGGCCCAGCCCGTTCAAAGGCCGTCGGCTGGCATCCCCAGATTTACCTCAACTCAGTAGAAATAGGTGCGAGCAAAGCTCCAGCACTTTCTCAAAACCATCGTGCGAGTTAAACTCCAACACGACACATCAAAAACATTAAAACATGTGCGAGCTAACACTCTAACACATAGTCAAAGTCATTAAAATGGGTGTGAGCTAGAGCTCCAACACCAAATCTCATCTCAAATCTGATAGGTGGCTATTTTCTCTTTTTAAAAATGCAAAACATGTTTATTTAGGCAGTATGCCTCTCCACGCCGAAACATGTAAAAATTAGCCAACCTATCATCATCATTTCTCAATCACCAATGTCAATACAAAATTGAGAAAAACATTGAAAACATGCATACGTGCTATTTCCTTACCCCATCCCATTTCTCAATACGTATATATCATAGTACATTTCATGCTCCATATCATTTCATAGTACATTTCCCATAAGATCGATATGACCTTCATATTTTTCAGATTTGCTGCAGTTTTTCTGTATTAACTTCACTTAAAACATCTTTAATTTGCTGCCATAGTCATTTCCTCATTCATCCATCCTTAAGACTTGAAAATTGCATCAAATCACACTTAGTACATATTAAAACTTGTGTGTAAGCCTTGCATGACCAAATACATATAATATATAACTAAATGGGAACATAAAGATTTGCACCACTTGTGCAATTGCATTCCATTTTACTCCACTACTCATATTCCATTCCACTCACATTCATCATATATCAAAGTCCATTTCTTCATATTCATATTTAATGCAATTTGTACGTACATCACAACTCTTATTAAAAGTGTGTACATTAATCTTATGGACTTTACATCACATATACTTCACATTACTATTACGTCATCATACTTATGAATTCATTTACATATGTTCAAGGTTAAACCTTATATGAGGTCTCACATTCTCCCCCACTTAGAAAATTTGGTCCTCCAAATTGGAACCAATCATTCTGTGAATAACTCGGGATACTTCTCCTGCATCGAACTCTCCAATTCCCACGTGGCTTCTTCCGATGTATGATGTTGCCACAAAACCTTAACCAATGAAATCGTCTTGTTCCATAACACCTTCTCCTTCCTGTCCAATATCCGGATTGGTTCCTCCACATACGACATGTCCTCCTTGAGCTCTAACGGCTTATAGCTAATTACATGTGTCGGATCCGGATAGTACTTTCGAAGTATAGAAACATGGAAGACATTGTGGACTTCCGCTAGCTCAGGTGGCAAGGCTAGCTTATATGTTCTATCTCCCACTCTATCCAAGATCTCGAAGGGACCAATATAACGAGGATGTAGTTTTCCTTTCTTCCCAAACCTCGTTATTCCCTTAGAAAAAGATACTTTCAAAAATACGGACTCACCCACATCAAACTCAAGTGGTCTCTATCTCCTGTTAGCATAGGGCTTTTGTCGACTTTGAGCTATTCGCAGCCTTTCACATATTATCTGAACATCCTCGGAGGCTTGTTTAACCAAATCGAAAGCGAGCAACTGTCTGTCACCAACCTCTTCTCATCCAATGGGCGATCGACATCTACGACCATATAGTGCCTCATAAGGGACCATACCAATACTTGAGTGATAACTGTTATTGTAGACGAACTCAATCAATGGCAAGTGATCGTCCCATGAGCCTCTAAAATCCAGCACACACGCTCTCAACATATCCTCTAGGGTCTATATAGTCCTCTCTGATTGACCATCTGTCTGATGATGAAAAGTGATGTTAAAGCTCAACTGGGTCCTCATCGCTTCCTGAAAATGTCCCTAAAAATGGGAAGTGAAGCGGGCATCCTGATCGAAAACAATACTCACTAGGACTCCATGCAATCTCACTATTTCCTATACATATAGGTTCTACAGTGCACTCAATGTATCTATAGATCTCATGGCTAAAAAGTGTGCCGCTTTCGTTAACCGATCTACTATCACCCATATAGCATCATGGTTCTTACGGGTTCTCGGTAACCCCATCACAAAGTCCATGGTGACGTACTCCTACTTCCATGCCGATATTGGCAGAGGTTGTAATAATCCTCCCGATTTCTGATGCTCAACCTTTACCTGCTGACAGATAAGACATCTTGCGACATACTCAGCTATGTCTCTTTTCATTCCCGACCACCAATATACTTTTCAGAGATTTTGATACATCTTACTACTCCCTGGGTGTACTATATATCTCGATGAGTGAGCCTCTGATAAGATCATTTTCCTTAGCTTTGAATCCTTAGGAACACACATTCTATTTTCGAACCTTAGTATTCCATCTGAACTCAATTCAAATTACGTACCCTTACCCTTTTGGATTTGGCTAATCGCATCAATACACCATTGATCAATTTACTAAGCTTGTTGAATTCTTTCAATCAACTCTGGTTTTAATCTTAAGCTAGCAATAATCCCATAGCTGCCAATCTCAGGTAGGTTCATATCTAGACTAAGGTTCATGAATTGTTCCAACAACTCATGCTCTCTAACCATCATGTGTGATACCAACTCGAGACTCTTTGTGACGCCCCAAAAACGTAAAAAATAAGGCAAATTTAAAAACTTTTCACTCGACAAATCACAATTAAGGGTGCATTCCTGGGTAGTGTCATACATCATCATACTTATCATGCCTCAGGATCTCATCATTAAATAATATATATCATATCATACACATTACTAAATCCCAGTTAATTAATCATAATACATCTCATACATCATTGTACAACAAGTGTCTCTAAATATAACTCTAGTCTGGATATATGAATAATAAATATATACCTCAATACACAAAATACGGCCTGGACCTCAAGTCCTCCACTAGCCTCTAATCCGTACGTCACAAGGGACTCACTTCACTTGAAGAAATTTGGAGGGGGAAGATAAACAGGGTGAGCTTCTAAATCACTCAGTAAGGGGGTAAGGGAACTCAGTTATATAAACCATATCCCACATCACAAATATGTATTTGTATATGAAACTCAGTATACTTATTTGAAATCGTAGCATGAAAGTTCTCAAAACATCATCATCTCATAGCTCATAAATCATGTGAAAACATGAAGGTAAAAATGCTCAAAATAGAGCATTCACAAGCATGTGTAAATATATGCGATAATGACTTTTCTCAAAATATGTGATAAAAATCACCTCGATAAATAGTACGTGACAAAGTCACAAAACACAACTCATGTGTAAAAGAAGACTAGGCAATAAAACTCATATGAAACTCATCATGGCACATAAAATATATAATCTCCTCTAGGTGCGCATCCCAAGCATCCTCGTAAGAGGGAACGTCTACAATATGGTTGTATGCATGGTATACTGAACTTATATGTTACCAGAATAAGGCCTGGCCTTACATGCTACCAGAGCAATGCCTCGCCTCATGCACACTATCACGTGGTCCCTGGGTCAATTCCCAGGTGGCCCCACTCTATCACGTGGTCCCTGGGTCGGTTCTCAGCAGCCCACTATCTCACGTGGTCCTTGGGTCGGTTCCCAGGTGGACCACTATATCGGTCTTACATGTTACCAGAACAAGGCCCAGACTTACATGCTACCAGAGCAAGGCCTGATGTGTATTCAACATGACACGCCTAAGTCTCAATCATTAGCCATTATCATAAAAGAAATCGTTATGCCTTCACGTAAAACTCATAATGGTTTTCTCTCATAAAACTCATTTAAAACATTCGTGTACTCAACATAAAACATATTAAAACCGAGTTCCAACCGGTAAAACATACACATATTTTCTCAAATCTCAATATTACCTTAACATAGAGCCCAACTTAATTTTCACTGAAACTCAACGGTTTATAAAGCGATTTTACACTTAGCTTATAAACTCATAAAACAATGGGCTCCAACTGGCTATAAAAATCGTGTTCAATCTTATCACGACACAACACTAAACATGCTTATATTCTCAAATCATGGTTCATGCTACAAACAGTTCATCAAAACACATACATAAATGGTTTAGTTTTCCCTTACCTCTTTGCACCTCGTATAGTGCAATCGTTCCCTCGTTTCACGGACCAGCCTCACATTCCACTCTGGAACTCCCGAGCATCTAAACAATATTAAAAACATCAATAACCCAACTCAATCGCATTATTGAGCACACGTTTGTTCATATTCTCATGCATAATACCTATGTCAAGATTACCTCATTGCCTAAATTTCCAATTTATAGACAAAAATCTCAATTTACCACAAATTGCATAATTACATCTCTTCTCCAACCAAATGACAATTTCATCTATTTCTAATCATTTTCCAACTATTTCATCACAATGTCCATGCCCACAATCACTAAAGATTACTTCAATATTAAGGATTGAAGTTTAGAGATTACCCAAACTTGTGGAGTGCTCAACTCACACCTCGATTAAACACTTAGTATATAAATCTCCAAATATAATTTCCACAATTCACTACTTTGATTATTTCTCATTCATTACTTATACATTTCACTCAGCTTAATAAATTACACTTCAAGTTCATATTACATAATTAAAATACTTCTAACATTCTCAAATCTCACACTCTTTCTACTCAATGCATCGGTAACCACATTCGTCTTCCCCGAGTGGTATAAATCTTACAATTGTAGTCTTTGAGGAGTTCTAACCACCTTCTCTGTCTCATATTTAACTCTTTCTGTGAGAATAGATACTTCAGACTCTTATGATCTGTAAAGATCTGAAATCTCTCACCATAAAAGTAGTAGCGCCATATCTTCAATGCAAATACTACGGCCGCTAACTCCTAATCATGAGTGGGGTAGTTCTTCTCATGATCTTTTAGCTGTCTAGATCCATAAGCTATTATCCTTCCATCTTGCATCAAAACACAGCCTAGTCCTTGATGTGAAGCATCTGTATAAAGAGAATAGTTTTCTGAACTATTAAGGATGATAAGAACTGGTGCAGTGGTTAATCTGCACTTGAGTTCTTGAAAACTCCTCTCACATGCTTCATCCCATGTAAACTCCACACTCTTCCTCATAAGATATGTCAATGGAGCAGCCAATCTAGAGAAATCCTCTACAAATCTCCTGTAGTAACCAGCCAAACCCAAAAAACTCCTAATCTCTTTAACTGTCCTGGGCTGTTCCCACTGAACAACTGCCTCAATCTTGGATGGATCTACGGACACCCTATCTTTCGATACAACATGGCCCAGAAAAGAGATCTGCTCTAGCCAAAAGTCACATTTACTCAGTTTGGCATACATTGTCAGACCCAGATTTCTGTAGCTTATTTCTTATGATTCTTATGTGTATGAACACTATGTAATTATAGTTGAATCATAAGAAGAGTATTTACTAGACTTAAAGTGTTAGTGAAATGATTTAACACGCAAAAGCTACATAAAATGCCTAATGTGAGCGATGAGTATCACAGGCTAAACCGAGTTATTCTAAATCATTCTGACTGAAAATAAGAACTTAAAATTAAAGAGCATAAAGAACTCATGAAGGAAAGTCAGCTTGATTTAGTCCTGAACATAGAAAACGAGAGTAAAAGCTACAAAGGGTAAAATGGACCTTTTTGATGAGAAAAGGTGTTTCGGGTATAATTATCCATCGGGAGCGGTTGGAATATAAAGACGAGAGTGTAAGACATAAGATATGACACTTTTGAAATTTTAAGAAAAAGTCAACTTAGTCAATGGTTAAGGAAAAAGTCAACTATAGTTAAGAAAGTGGACTTTTACCATAGTTGACTAATCATGGTTAAAAATTAACCTAAGTGTGGAGGCAAATTTGGGGAAAATATTCTTGGCCAGAATACAAGATAATCATCCTCGGAAGTAAGGAAAATTTATTTGAAAGGATTCTGGAATAAATTTAATGGTTAAAAACGTAATGGGCCTAAGGTGAAAATTTTAAAGCCCATTAAGTTATACTAAACGTATATCGAAATTTTTAGCTCCTTTAGACCGAATTGTTGGACCAATTGATTAGCCAAATTTTGAGACAATTAAAGGCCTGAGACATAGTAAAAATTTTAGCCTGAAAGCCCATTAAGAAAGCCCAAACCGAGAAGCCCAAATGGAAAAGCCCATGAGATAAATATCTAACCATAGTTAAAGCTAACCATGACTCATAAGGTGACTCATTAGGTGACTCATGGCTAAGGCTTGGAAAGTCAAGTTAAATGGCTGAAAAGTAAAGCTTAATGGCTAAGTATATGGCTTATAAATCAGCCACACCATTGTCATCTTCATCACACCAAATTCGGCTAGAAGAAGAAACCATTGAAACATATTTTCCAAGCTTTCTCTCACTAGAAATCACTAGGAATTAGGCATAATTGGAACTTGCATCCTTCATGGAAGTTGTTCCAAATTGAAAGGAGATTGACATATGTTGGAATTGGCTATCAAGGAGCCATAGAGTACAAACCGAGAGCCTCCAAAGTTTCGGCCAAAGGGTGAACAAAACAATTGGTATGTTTTCTAATTTCCAATTTCATATATGTTAATGTAGGAATGATTTCAAGTATGTTGATATATGTTTTAAGCATTGAAACATATTAATCACCACGAAGTGGGTTAGGTCGAGAGTGAGTAATGGGATATTAAATTATGTCAATATGATTTTAAGACATAAATGGATTAGTGTACATGTATTAATGTTAATGGTGTAATTAGAATTAATCAAATTGATTAATTAATACATGTAAATTGTTGGCAATCAAGGTGTTTGATAAAATGCCTAAATGAACTATATGATGATTGGTAATGTTGCCTACCAAGTGTTTATGAAAATGCCTAAGTGAAATTGGCTAAATAATAGGCATGGATGGCATGCCATGGTAAAACCGAGGCATAGGTAGCTCTCGGCCATGGCATGTGGCCGAGAGGCCCAATGGGCCAAGCCCAAATATTTTAAGCCCAATAAGATGTAATGGGCCTAGGATAAGCCCAATAGGAGTTGATGGACCCCACAAGCCCAATAGGCCCAACGAAAATGAATAGTAAAATGAAAATGGGCTTAAGGCCTAGTTAGGCCCATTAAGGATTATTAAGGCCCATTGACGGAAAATAGACTGTATTAATGTGTAATATAGTAGGAAATTATAATTAACCTGAGGAATGGTTATTTACAGCTCTGAAGTTTACATTGAGAGCTGATCGGACTGCGAGATTGAGCAGCACCGAGGAAGTGAGGTCACTTGACGTGATCCGAGGTAAGGGACTTTTGTGAGTAGTTAGAGATACCTGCACATATTTCGTCTACTTTTACATTCACTTAAAAACTCTGAGGGTCAGAGAAAGTGAATAATAATTATTGCCACTCGATAATGGCAAATTACGATTTTACCCCTAGTTAGTCAAAAAGTCAACTTTTGTGAAAAGTTGCAAAAAGCATGGAAATTATTATTGTGATTGTTTAACTACTGTTTAGCATGAAAATAAATAGATGGGCTAATGATTTTAAGGTTGATGTGAATTAAGCACACTTTATAGTGCTGATTTTGATGTTTTGTAAACTATCCCTTTTTAAAAAGCCATCTATCATATTATGTGAGAATGAATCGTGTTAGAGCACAGCTCGCACTGGATTTCATATGTTTTCCACATACATTAGTGCTAGATTTTGATACGTGCTAGATTTTCATGACATGCATAATAGAGTACTGAAGTTTTACTCGTACTCAACTTAAATGATATATGCATGACAGAGTGCTGGAGTATTGCTCGTACTCGATTCTTCATGGTTTATACATGACATAGTACTGGAGCTATTGCTCGTACTTGATTTGATATTGTGCATAGCATGGTACTGGAGCTATTGCTCGTACTTGATTTAATTCATGAACTATGCATTGACCTAGTTGCTGGAGGTTTACTCGCACTAGAGTTGAGTTTGTGATGTGAAATAGTGTTCGAGCGTAGTGTCGACTGTGTGTCGCACTCAAGGGCACGCACTGTATGTGATATTATTTACATGTTACCCACTCATGCCACATTCTCGAGTGACTGAGTGTCACATTTTGAGAGGATGGCCAGCATGAGGGTATTAGAGATGTGGTATGATATTCCACAGGTGCGAGGGCTAAGACCTATGTTAGGCACCCTGATTGTGATGTTGATATTCCATGGTTTCGATGGCTAAGTCCTATGGCAGGCACCTTGGCTGTGATATAGGGTCCACGGGTGTACTTTGTACCGTGCCCAGGGCACGAGGAGTACGCTGTACCGTGTGTTACGCATAGCTGGCAGCTGTAGTGGACTGACCATCCTCCTGTTGCAGCAGTGATGCCCCGCACACCGAGTACTGTGTTGCATGGGATCACATTTCGGATATGATAATAGTCCAGGATACTATTTGCATTTAACCACAGAGTCTCACATGATATATCACATTGATTGACTGATTTAAATTGCGGACAGACCTGAGGGATGGGTCGGACTCCGATTTTATGATGTGAATTATTTTAATGCCATATTTATTGTGATTTAAATATACATGGCATGATTTCCATAAAGGCATGATTTATATACGATGCATTGTTTTGCACTACATGCCTACATTTGAGAAAGAAAGCATGATTTTTGTACATGAGATTTAATCTGTACAAGTATATATATTATATTTCAAGACATGCTTTTGAAATGAGTTAAGGAAATAATTTTTTCAAGGCATAGCATTATTTTGAGTAGATAGTGTAGACATCTACTTGCTTGCCTGATTTCCTTACTAAGCGCGTTGTATGCTTACCCCCCTTTCTTTACATCTCTCTACAGAGCGCCAATAGAGCGAGGGATAGTATTCCTGAGTCCACAGCTAGTTCCTATCGATCGCCAGGTATACCTATTATGTACAGTTGTGTATCTAAACATAGAAACGGCACAGTGATGTATACGATATATATTATGGGGAATGTATTTGTATTAGATTTTATATAATCTTACATGTATGATAAAAGCAAGTACAGTCAGTAATAGTATGTTGACATGTACGTATGATATTGGATGATGTGGTAAGTGAGGACATTGACATCGAATCACAGCCCAACCATTGAAGAGAGGAAAGGTAAGTCAAAATGCGAAAAATTTGTAGTGATTTTGGTTAAAGTCATGGATTGAGAACGGGTCCTGACATACATCCATCTCTCTTGGAGGGTTTGCAAAACAATCCTTAAGTGTTGCTTATGATCTTCCTTGGACCTTGAATACACTAATATATCATCAATGAAAACGATCACGAACTGGTCCAAGTATGGCTAGAATACTTCATTCATTAGAGCCATAAAAACTGCTGGTGCATTAGTCAACCCGGAAGGCATCACTACGAATTCGTAATGACCATAGTGGGTGTGAAAAGCTGTCTTGGGCACATCCTCCTTCTTAATCTTCAATTGATGATACCTAGACCTTAGATCTGTCTTAGAAAAGATCCGCGCTCCCTGAAGCTGATCCAATAAGCCATCGATGCGCGGCAAGGGATATTTATTCTTATTGGTATCCTTATTCAACATCCTATAGTCAATACACAACCTAAGGCTTCCATCTCTCTTCTTCACAAAAAATACCGGAGCTCCCCATGGTGAGACGCTTGGTCTTATAAACCCTTTGTCCAACATATCTTACAACTGCTTCCTTAATTCCTCTAGCTCAATTAGAGCCATCCTATATGATGACTTGGATATCGGCTCGGTTCCAGGCGTCAAGTCGATACCAAATTCCATTTCTTTATCCGATGGCAATCCGAGTATGTCGTCTGGAAAGACATCAGGGAATTCTCTAACCATTGGAATGTCTTCCATATCCAGATGTACTTTTTCCAAATCCACCACATAAGCAATAAAACCTTCAAAACAACATTTAAGTCATTTATACCAATGTACTTTACTTGTCACAAAATTCAAGATTTCATTTCTTCTCTTAAAATCTTGCAACACATTTGTCAGGTAGAGAAAATGTAATAGACTTAGTGTGGCAGTTTAAGACAGCATGATTTGTAGCTAACCAATCCATTCCCAAAATTACATCAATATCATACATATTTAACAAGATCAAGTTGGCTGTGGTACACTTATCTCCTACCCTCACCTTACAATCCTTATACACTTGTTCAGCCAATTGGCTAACTCTCATTAGAGTACTTATTAACAAAGTCCTATTTAAATGTGTGGGTTCTACAAGTCCTATTAACTTTGATACATATGAAGGTGATATGAAACAATGCATAGCACCAGAATCAAACAAAGTTATAGCTTCCAAGTTATAAATCAAGATTGTACCTTTTATCACCTCAAAGGAGGTATCAGCTGATGTCAGGTCTATCGCATACACCTTGCCTTGACCCACAACTTGCTTTGCTTTTTCTTCAGCAGTAGTTCTCTTCCTTGTAGGACGTGTAACTGTAGGAACTCTCTCTGGCTCCTTACCCTCTGTGGAACTACATCAACTGCCTCTAGACATTCCTTTTCATAATATCTAAACTTGCCACATCTGAAGCATCGTGTACCCTGGAAATGACAGGGCCTACCACCATGATATCGGTCGCATATTCTACACTGATCAATAGTCAGTCGGGGTCCACCGATCACTATGCCCCTAGCTGGTGTTTGAGTCGGAGGCATAAAAGGTCTAGTAGCTTTTTTCTGTGACTCATCTGCCTCTCTCCGACGCTTACTCATAAATCTTCGACCAAACTTGGCACTCTTTCTATCTCACATTCTCCTTGGACCCTTGTCCTTACCCCAACTGAATTCAAAAATCTGTAGGTCATAATCCTGCTCACATAACTGGGCCTATTGCACAGCCTCTCTGTATGTAGCGATATCAAACGGGGCCAACTTAGCTTGAATCGAAGGCCTTAGTCCATCCACAAATCTAAGGACCCTTATAGCCTCACTCCTGATCGAGTTCGGATCATATCTGCCTAGTGAAGTGAATCGTGACTCATACTCATCAACTATTCGATTCCCTTGAGTAAGATTTAGAAATTCCATTTACAACCTACGTCGGGCAGTATCTGGGATGTATTACTCTTTGAAAGTGCCCAAAAAGATATCCCACATGATAGCCATACCCTGAGCTCTCAACGTAGGCCTGGTGGACTTCCACCAGTGCTCTGCTTCACCTCTCAGTACAAAGGTCGCAAGCGCTACTCTCTCCGTAGCCGAACATCTACAGAAGTCAAATAACTTCTCCATCTGATTGATCCAATCCTCAGCCATTGCCGGATCCTTTACCCCACTAAAAGAAGGAGGCTCTAAATCTATGAAATGCCTTAACCTGTCCATATCGCAGTCATATCCATACCCCAAATCATCATTATCACATTGCTGTGGGGCTACTGGAGGAGGTACTGGTCAAATATGAGGATCTCGTGGCCTAATCGGTTTAGGTTTTGTAGGTCCAACATTCTTAGGTTCAGGTCTAGCTACTAGGGATTCGATGCAGCTTGTCCCGCTGTACCAGGTGTACCCTCAAACCTAGCCATGATCTGACCCATCATGGTTATCATCGTGCGCATGCCTTCCTCTAATCGGGCTATCTGAGGATCGGAAGCCTCTATCTGTTCCTAGGGTTCATGACTAGAGGATGATCTACTATGCCTCTCAGTCCTGTCATTCCGCCTTTGAGCTCTCGAGCTCTCTCCCCTCTTGCGGTGTCTCTCAGGCATAACTCACTATCCTGATAACTTCTTGCATTTACAATAAACTCTTTATTTACTACCAGTTTCATATACACATTTGTATCTAAATATCGCACAGTAACTTGGGAATGTATGTTTCTTAGTCCTAAATATCGACTCACATCAGACCAATGAAGCTCTGATACAAAATCTATCACACCCCACTTTCGGGTGTCCTTTATCCATACTTACGCTACTACGGTTGGGCTGTAAGGCGATGTAATTACTAAAGTTTCAAAAATTTACAGTGGAAATATTTTAGATTTAATTCACACTCCCAGTTGTGTGCGTAAATATACAAGATTACTTGAATATTAATATATTTGCATAACATCCCAATAAAATTGTTATATTTCCAAGGTACAACTGTGCGATATAAGATAATAGATACAAAATACTCTTGTTTATACAAATCTTATACCTTTACGATTGGTGGGAGCTGTCCACCATAAAAAGAGATCCAGAGACCACCACTCTCTTACTTCTTAGTATCTGGAGGGGGAAAATAGTGGGGTGAGCAAACCACAGCTCAGTAAAGAAATGAATGCTAGCGGGTAGATATCGTACTACCTACATAGCCCATGCATGTATAAACCAAAACCATGTTTTCATTATAAATGGAATTATTATACGAAAATGCTTTTAAACTTACATTTTCATTTGCATTTCCATGTAAATCATATATGTCATCCCTTCATTTTAAAACATGATTCATAAAACAATACCCTCACGGCACAAGTGTTTAAATCAGTGATTTATCAAATACAAAATCTCTTTACTTTCTCAATCATTTCTTTTCCTCAAATCTCTCTTTTTTTTTTTGAATTACCTCTATTTCTCGAATCTTTGAGACAGGCATGGAATTTTTGGCAATCTAATATCCACGAAATAGGACCATAGTCAGTGATCCCAAGCCTCACTGATCAGGTGTACACAGGGCATCACTTCGCCTGAAGGGGGATGGGTCAATCTTACCCTCTGACTCATCTCAATCAACCTCATCCCCTCACATACTCACGGTATAAGGCACGCCATGTGTCATCTACATGATACTCATACTCACGTGTACCCAGCACGGTACATAGTATACCAATGGACAACTACACAGTACTATGTATGACCGTGGACCCAAGTCCATACTCCAACTCTGATGAACTTTTCATCCTGAACCATGTCTCATATACCAGGCGAGCAATTAGCGTAACACACAGTCATCGCAAGGCTTCAGCACAGTACGAGTTATTGTTAAGGCTCAGCCCATTCAAAGGTCATCGGCTGGCATCCCGTTGGGTCCCAAACCCCAGGTTTACCTCAACTTAGTAAAAATAGGTGCGAGCAAAGCTCTAGCACTTTCTTAAAACCATCATGCAAGTTAAACTCCAATAAGGCACATCAGAAACATAGAAACATGTGCAAGCTAACACTCTAGGACATAGTCAAAGTCCTTAAAACGGGTGTGAGCTAGAGCTCCAACACCAAAACTCATCTCAAATCTGATAGGTGGCTATTTTCTCTTTTCAAAAATTCAAAACATGTTTATTTATACAGTATGCCTCTCCACGCCGAAACATGTAAAAATTAGCCAACCTATCATCATCATTTCTCAATCACCAATATCAATACAAAATTGAGAAAAACATTGAAAACAAGCATATCATGTTATTTCCTTACCCTATCCCATTTCTCAATACGTATATATCATAGTACATTTCATGCTCCATATCATTTCATAGAATCGTAGTATTATACTAATTCTAGCAATATATCTATGAAATTGTCGTAAAATACATACGAACATCTCTATTGCTAACACATAGTCCCTTACCTCGAATCGCGCTCGTATTTCCTTTGTCATGTATGCTCCGTTCGCGATCCAAGTTAGCAATGTTCCACGTTCTTCCAATCTACACACATAACCATTAAGTCATTTCTTTTCTTTCTCCCAAATATCCTCATTGGCAATTATTCTTCCATTTATACCTTTCAAGCCTTTAAATCATAAATCACTTTTCCATTGTGTCACTTGTCTCATTAAACTATTTCTCAAGCTTTCCATACATTTCCCTCTTCTTAAATTCCTCTTAACATTACTCACTCATCACTACAAATCACTCTTATCAACATTTTGCATACCATTCAGCCCATACAATGTTTAGAATCCTTATTTAAACCTTGAGGGTTGAAGAACTTACCCATTTTTCTTAGCCAAACTTTATGGTAGCCACAACTCTTTCTCTTGATCACATCAATGGGTGATTTTTGGGTATGTTGTTTTTCTTACTTCAAGGAACAACTTTCCCTTCTTGAGTTTCTTCCAAAGCTGGCTGGAATGTAGTGATTTTTAAAGTGAGAAAGCTTGGGTCTTTAGAGAAAATGGCATGTGAGGTTTGGTGGGGGAAGAGTTTTGAGTTTTCATCTCAATCCCGTGCTCTTTTTATAGATGCAGGCTTATGAGAACAATCTAGTCCTTGTAAAGATCGATTTTTGTACGTTTAGTAGTCCTTTTCACCTAACAAAACCACTCCCATATCGATCTTCTCCCTTAATGAGATCGATCTGTCGAAAGCCAATTTTCCTCTTGGAGATCGATCTGCCCCTTGTAGGAGATTGATCTACTTTTTATAGAACCCTTAAGGAGATCGATCTGTCGAGTCTTGAGATCGATCTGTTTGCCTTAAAATTGATCTTCTCAATATAGAATGCTTAGCGGATCGATCTGACTCCATTGGAGTTCGATTTGTCTTACTTCATAGCTCCAAATAAGTTCATTTTGGCTCTTCCAGATCGATCTCCCATCCCATGAGATCGATCTGACCTTCATATTTTCCAAATTTTCTGTAATTTTTCTGCAGTAGCTTCACTTAAAACATCCTTAATTTGCGGCCATAGTCATTTCCTCATTCATCCATCCTTGAGACTTGAAAATGGCATCCAATCACACTTAGTACATATTAAAACTTGTGTGTAAGCCTTGCATGACCAAATACATTCAATATATAACTAAATGGGAACATAAAGATTTGCACCACTTGTACAATTTCATTCCATTTTACTCCACTATTCATATTCTATTCCACTCACATTCATCATATATCAAAGTCCATTTCTTCATATTCATATTTAATGCAACTTGTACGTACATTACAACTCTTATTACAAGTGTGTACATTAATCTTATGGACTTTACATCACATATGCTTCACATTACTATTACGTCATCATACTTATGAATTCATTTACATATGTTCAAGGTTAAATGATAATTCTATTTTTTATAGAATTATTTGTGCTTAAATTCCTAATTATTTATTTAATCCCCATATTATTTTATTAATAATCCCTTTTATTTAATTAAAATTCTTTAATGTGCAGATAAATTAAATCCAGATGAAACTCAGTCGTTTCAGTCAAAATTGGGCTGAAAATGATCTAAAAGAGATTGGACCACTTCAAATTTTGCAGACCGAGTCACCAGTTGTCTGGACATGCATGATGCCAGGTGTCCATATTTTATTTGCTCTGAAACGAAAAGGTCAACAGACACCAAGCGAATATTCTGGAAGGCACACACCGGGCCACATCGTACAGCCAACTGGACAAACCGACAAGTGACGTGGAAATATCTATTCTGCAGCAAATCAATTGAAGACAAGTGGCCAAATAATGCCAACTCATCTAGGATGAAAAATTACCATTGTACCCTTATGTTTGTGTATAAATAGAACATAATGGCAATTGAAAATATATATAGGTTAAGGTAGAATAGCTTTTAGATTAATTTTAAAAGTTTTCTTTAAAATTTCGCATAGTTTTTTTTTTTTTACAAGTTGTTTTACTATTTATTTCATGTTCTTCATTAATCTTTGTTAAATTTCATTTTCAATGGAAAATCAATCTCTTTTTCATGCTCTCGGTTTCTTTTCCATGAGTTCTCTATTTGTCAAGTTGTATTTCCATAACTTATTTTCCTAGTTCATGTCTTGGTTTCTTTTCCAGAAGCATTACTTATGTTTTCTTTTCTTTATTTGTTTAACCATCACTTTTGTAGCTCTCGGTTAGATATTAAGTGGTGCAGTCGAGTGGCTTAACTATTTCATTCATTCTTCCACCTTATGATTTTGTTGCTTTGATGTGGATTGATGTTGAGCATTTGTCCACATCATGAGCAAAGTGGAACATGGTTAGAGAAGAAAGTGAAGTAATCCAAGGAAGTTGAGTTCACTGTCAATGGAAGAAGCTCATGGTTGCTGTGTAGTTGTGATGTTTATTTCCTTTCGATTTTAAGTTTGCATTCAGCTATGCATCATTGTTCATTCCTTATTTCATTGTTATTTGCTTACAATTCATGATCCGGTTTGTGACTACATTTAGAGTTTAGCTTCTATTTTTACTACACTTTCATTATGTTTCTTTAATCATGTCATTTACTGCATTTCAGTCCACATTATATTTATTTGTTCTTTTCTACTTGTTAATGGTTATTGTAAAGGTTAGGATGAGTTTTTTGGTGTAGAGTCTCATGAAGTAATCCGTAGGAGCATAAGTTCACTCTTGGTTTCATTTTTACTCTCTGTTATGCTCTGTTTCGGTTATTGCTTACTGTTTCTATAAGTTTTGTGCTAACTGGTTTTGTTGCTTGTTGTTATTGTTGCTGAGCATAAAGTTGGGCACTGAGGAGGCTGAAGATGATGTTAGACCAAGATGCAGCTGCTGCTGTTGAAGTAATCCCTTGGCACCCAGCAGTTGTACACGAGCTGAGTGATGCAGAAATCAGAAGCAACATGTTGCAGTAGACATTAACTGGGCAGAGGGCGTGTAAAGCAGAACAGCATGTCCGACGTGCCTGCTAGCTGGGTAGGACAGCAGCTGGGAGCAGCCGCACGGCAGGAGCAGAGTGCAGGAAAAAGCAGACTGGCAGCATGTCCGTAGCACCTGGAGGCAGATCAAACTAACGAAGAAGACAGTGCAACAGTGCACTTGCTAAACAAAATTGGGACCACTTGTTTATTATTTGATAAGGCCACGTTTGGCTAGTCCATTATAGTTGTTAATTCATTTTGCATGCATTTTTAGCTAGATTAAGTTCAAGTTTATTATTTAATTTAGTTAGTTGATTTCTAATTTACATGTTAGTCATAGTTTCTTTGTTGCATGAATTTAACTTAGATTTAATTTGGTTACTAAGTAATTTTTATTCTAGCATTAGGGGATGTGCTTAAAATTAATTTAGATAAACTCATTTTATGCATTTTAAGTTTTAGTGAAAATTCCAAAAAAATGTGTTTCATGCATTAGTTAGATGTTAGTGATAATTTAGTATTTAGATATATCTAGGAGTAATTTTAGATTCATTAGTTTAGACATTTAGATTTATGATTATTTTTCTTAATTTTCTAGGATTTTATTTTATTAGATCTTAGGTTAGTTTAAATTGCAATTTTTATTAATTAATTTGCATGCACATTTCACTTTAAGTTTGTTTAAATTTTAGTTTTATTAATTTTATTCCTTTATTTTTATATTCACATTTTAATTGCGTTAATTCATTTTAACTATTTTAATTTTCTTTTGTAGGTTATTTGCTTTTAATTGCTCGGAGTACTGTAAGTAAATTTGCTCGGTTTTATTTCCTTTAGTTTTTATTATTTTATTGCTTTCCAGTATTTTTAATTAGCCTTAGTAGATCACCCTCTTTAACTTCATAATTTGCTAGGATATACTTAGGGTAAGATTAACCGATAATTAATTAGGCTAGTCAACTTCTCTGTGGGACAATAATTCTGGGACTCAAATCCCATTATTACTTGAACGACACGTGCACTTGCGGATAATACCCTTAGGGCGTGTCATTAAACCTTATATAGGGTCTCACAACATAGCTTGAAGGCATTTCCCCATTTGTTGGATTGAAGGACAAAGGTGCATTTCCATTTGGAGCAAAGAGGAAATCAAGTTAGGTGAGTTTCTAATGAAACAACTCAAGTACATTGTTTGGATATTTATTTTAGAGTTGTTTAATGTACATATGAATGATAGGAACAACCTAGAAATTAAAGAATCCACCATAACCTAGAAATAGTCTAGTGTGAGAAAGTGAAATGTATTGAGATTAATGATGAATGGGGCATCTTGAAGTGATAATAGTGTTATGAGTATGATTTTTAGATGTTGTTATTGAATAAATTGTGAGGTTTACCAAAAGGGGGTAAAAAGTGGATTAAGGCAATTGTAAAATGCATGAATGAGTTATATTGACTAGTGAGGTCAAAACGTGAGTTAATAACATTAACTCAAGTGGTTTGGATGAATGAATCGTAGCTCCCGAGGATACATCGGAGCAACGCGAGCCAAGAACGCAAGAAGCTAAGAGGAAAAGAGAGTCGCACTCAAGTAAATTGAGGTAAGGGAATTTTGTGGACTCTTAGAGATATCTGTGCTCAATTTAGGTGCTTAAATGTTTTGTTAGAGTGCATGTGATACTATGAAATGATATTGGGTGATTGATGGGTATAGAGATGGGTTTCTTTTTAGAAAAGTCCATAAAACAAAGGCATAATGCTTTGGAAAATCATGTTTTACTGCTTTTCAGCAAGTGATTGGTGGGTTGGCTAACATTTGAAATGAATTGCAAAAGAAATGAGATGTTTTGGTTTGTTAACCATACTTTGCAAAGAATTGAGCCACCTACATGGTTTTCGTGAGAATGAAAGCATGCTAGAGTATGACTCGCACAAGATTTGATGTGTTTTATACGCATGAGTACTGGAGCTTAGCTCGCACTAGTTTTCACATGGATTTTATATTGGTTTTGCATGGTGTTAGAGCATAGCTCGCATTATATACCCACCTTAAATAGGCTGGGTGTCACACTGATTAAATAGGCTCGCACCTGCATTTATGATATTTTGACTTATTGATAGCCGTGTTAGGAGCTTCGGGGAGACAAGAGTTCATGCCGATTAAATAGGCTCACACGTGCATTTTGAGATGTGGCATGATATGATGTGTTGATTTTGGTCCACAGAGTACGTTGTACCGTGTAAGTTGCATGGAGTACGTTATACCATGTTAAGATTGTGTTATGCCGTCTTCGGACAAGATCTGATATGGACTGGCGGGTTGAACTTGACCCATGGTGATAACCCGCACACCTGATCCGTGTAGCCGGTATCACAGGATATGGCCATGGTCCTAGAGGATATTTCCCTTATTGTATTGCCTATCTCACATGTTTATTGCTTTGTGAATAAATCCATGTTTGAAATGATTTTCTAGGTCAAGACAGTTCGAGGGAGGGGTTGAGACCTAATAAGTGTTGGATTGTTTTGAGATGACGATTTGTTAATGGTTTTAAAATGCACGTATGCATGATGTGTTTTCCATTGCATGATGGATATTCCATGCTTTGAATTAAATTGTGCACTGGATTTTAATAGCATGAATGCTTTACAAACCATTAACATAAGCATGAACTCATATTTGAGAAAATGATGAAATGTATGCTTTGAGCATGGCAGCACGATCACGTAGATAGTGCAGTATCTACCTGTTCACATGATTGCCTTATTGAGCATGTAGTTTGCTCACCCCTTTTATTTTCTCCCTCTCTACCGAACTTTGAGTATAGATTGAGCATGATTGGAGGCTTTCCCTTTTGGTATCCGCTGCATCCCATTGCGCAAGGTATACACACTTGAGTTATTTTGTATCTAAACCAGATGTAGCACAGTAGCATTTTGCATGTAAACATTAGGGATGTAAAACAGTGTAAACAATTGTAAACAGTAACTCTGATGTATTTATAAAAGAGTTTACTTTTGAAATTTAATTGTTATGGATGGATGAGGTAGACATTTACACACAGCCCAACTGTCAAGGAGAGTAGCTGTTCATGATCGAGGAAGATGAATAATAAATAATGCATGAAAATGTGAAACATTTGTACGTATTTTCGTAAGTTGAGGGTCGTGACAAACTCCTTCCTCCTTTCTTGCTTTTCGAGATTGGGCTCAACTTGCTCCAGATATATCCTCGAGAGCTGCAAATGTTCATCAATCATATGACTTAATATCGATAACTCATGTTTTAACTTCGACCAGTCAGTATATCTTATCAAGCCTATTTCATCAAGTTTGGCCCTTTATCACATTTGACCATCATTATGCCAATCTTATTCGATTTAGCTAGTAACTCAATTAATAACTTATCAACACTAGGCATAGATGTTTATTCATAATTTCTCATTCATTCATGAATTTCTACAACATCATCTATGCACATTTTGTCATCTCACCATATTTCATAAACTCATTTCACAAAACTATCTCCAAATCATGCATATAACCTTGTTGACACCTTAGTATAATCCATTCATCATCTAATCAACCATATAATATTTTCTCACACTAAACTCATTCTAGGTCATGCTTGATTCATCACATTCTAGGTGGTTTTATCAACAATTCATACACCAATCTACTCACAACAACATCTAGATATACATAGTTAGAGTTGGTGTATAGGAAACTCACTTAGCTTGACTTTCCTTTTATCCAAATTCGGAAGACTCCTTAGCTCCTTCCATCCAATAAGTTAAATGTTGGCTCCAAGCTATGTTGTTCTCCTCCTCATAATGAACAACTTTGGCTCTAATAGCTTTTTTCTCAAATATTTTTGGAAGGGGGTGTATTCTAGAGAGAGAAAGCATTTTTTTTGGGTAAAAATGAAGGGGAAAGGTTTGGTTTACTGAAGAATGAGGTTTAGCCATCGAGTTTTTTATAGAGCAGGGATGCTGAGATCGATCTGCTAGGGTGAAGATTGATCTTTCATTGTTTTTTCTATTAAAGTTTCAGGTTTCTAATAGGGGAGATCGATCTGCTCATTGGGAGAGATCGATTTCCTCTTGGCTTGAACCCTCAAAATATTAAGTTTTAAAAGGGTGAGATCGATCTGCTCATTAGGGAGAGATCGATCTGCTCATTGGGAGAGATCGATCAGCTCTTGACAGGACTAAATGGAGATTGATCTGCACTTTGGAAGGGATCGATCTCTACTATGTAGAAGCAAATGTAGATCGATTTGCTCATGGGGGGATCAATCTGACCTTGGCAGATTCACTTGAAATTGTTTTGCTTGCACAAAGGATCGATCTGCCTTGAATAGGATATCGATCTAGCCTTCATCTGCAGGCTTCCTATTGCAAATTTTCCAATTTTTCAAGGGAAAAATTTGTGTTTGATTGCTTCACTAGTCATTTTGCAATCTAGTCACACTTTGAGCATAGAAAGGTTCATTCCTTATGATTTTCATGTTACGAAACTTGTGTGTATTGCTTGGAATCAGAAAGGATACACAGAATTCACAATCCATGCATTATCATTTCGTGTTTTAAATCCTTATCTCTAGTTCGAATAGTTTAAGTTCTATTCGTTTAGTTTATGGCCACTTCAGCCCTTATTTAACCTTTACTTGCATTCATGATACTCATTTTCCCATTTGTAATCCATTCACACTTATATGATCCGAAAAATCATCTGTCTTATAATTCCATTAACATATAATAAAGTCATACCTACATGGGGTCTCACACAAACTAATTGATTAAACTTAATAATCTACTGTTCGATTGAAAACTTAAGTCCATAATTGCTTTTGTCTAAAATCACCTGGAGATAAAGGAAAATCTAAGTTTAGGCTAAATGAATCGAGCTTATATGTTTGTTGCCTAATTTCAACTCATATCTTCCCAGATTCTAATGCTACTGCATCAATATATTTAGAGAGCTTGTTCTAGGTAGTTTATGTAGTTAGGGATTAATTGTAGAGTTTGTTGTGATTAACTAAGAAGTAAGGAAGATGGTGTAATAGAGTTTGTTGTTGCACTAGGTTGATTGCTTAACTTAATAATATATTTGGAATTCAATGATTAACATCTTAAATCAAGAAAATCGAGAAACATATTGACCAAAGTCTTTTTCGTTATTAAAGTATAAATTTTTATTTGTTTACGTTCTTTACTTTTCATTCTTAGTAATTTTCGACAGCTTTAATATAAAACCCACTTTTATCATGTCTTTTCTTATGTCTTTAGAACTTTAATTTACTTGAATCAATTAATGTCGTCCTTGTGGGATCAACTACTTCCCTAACTACCAGTTAGTGGTTGAGAGTAATTTCTTTTAGTAGCCTAACGACATTCTAAATATTGGCGGCATTTCTAAGGATTGTTAGTTTAATTGAATTAATTGTTTAATTATAGTTCTAATTGGCACTTTTAGTGTTTTATTTTGTAGAGTTGCATGTCTGAAGGATCTTCAATAAATAGACTTAGGAAGATAAGGGAGTTTGTCCAAACAACTCAAGAAGGTGATTCTACTCTATTGCCACCTGACATTACTCTAACTCTAATTTTTTTTTTTTATTCAAATGAATTTGAGGAAAACATTATGGCACAAGTAGCACCCCCACCTTAAAGAACATTAAAGGACTTTGCGGCACCAACTTTAAATCAATAGCCATTCTATATTGCTTTCCTTAATAATAATGTTTCTTTTGAGCTTAAATCTAGCCTAATACATCTTTTACCTTGTTTCTATGGTCTTGCAGTGATGATCCACACAAACATCTAAATGAGTTTCATGTAATTTGTTCTAGCATGAAACCTGCTGGGGTCATTGAGAACCAAATAAAACTAAGGACATTCCTATTCTCTTTAGCTGATTCTGCTAAAGAGTGGTTATACTACTTCCCAAGTGGATCCATCACAATATGCGAAGAGATGAAGAGATTATTTTTGAAGAGGCATCCCCCTACCTTAAGGGCTACCAATATTAGGAAGGCGATATTTGGCTTAAGGCAATAAAATGATGACTCCCTATATAAGTATTAGGAGAGGTTCAAAAGACTATGTGCTAATTGTCTACCCCATCAAATACATGAGCAACTTATCTAATATTTCTATAAAGGATTATTGCCACTCGATAGGGATGATTGACACTGCTAATGAAGGAGATTTGGTGGACAAGACTCTTTAAGATGCAAAGAACTAGATAGCCAACATAGTTGTCAACTTACAACAATTCTACACTAGGCGTACACCATCTAGACCTGTACACGAGGTAAGTACTACTTTTATTCTAAAACAAAGTAAAGATCTTACCTCTCTTGTGCGTAAACTTGTTATAGGTACTAAGCAACAAGTCCAGGCATGCTGCATTTGCTCTAATAAAGGATACCTCATTGACATGTGTCCCACATTGCAGAAAGATACATATGAGCATCCCTATTATATAGATGGCTTTCCTGTACAGCCATAAAAATGAAGTATGATCCCTAAGCTAACACATACAATCAAGGATGGAGGGATCATCCCAACATGCAATATGGGAATAGGCTTGCCTCATATGTTCCACTTTAATAAAAGCCCAACAATTTTCAACAACTAAAGCCTCAATTGAAAGAGAGGCCACAAGCCTAAAATCATATTATGTCTATTGAAGATAGAATCAAATCATTTGTTAAAAGTTTTATTAAATTTTAATCGAAGAAAAAGTTAAGCATCAAGAGCTTAGAGAATAAGAGAGCCAATTAGCTACCGTTGTATGTAAGTTGGATGCACAAATGTATGGCAAGTTGCCTTCACAACCGATCATAAATCCAAGGGAAAATGTAAATGCCATTGGTCTTAAATAAAGGAAAAGAAATAGAAGCAAGGAAACCTCAAAAAGCCTAAGACAAACCCATCTTAGATGAGGAAAAAGAAATCAAGAAGCTTGTCTCTTCACCTAAGGTAAGCAATAAATATGTTCCTTTTAATGTTGGTACTTACCCACTACATTTTCCTTCACATTTCAACAATCCTTCAGGGAAAAAAGGATAGAGAGATCTTAGAGACCTTTCAAAAAGTTGAATTCAATGTTTCTTTGTTAGATGATATCAAGCAAGTGCCAAGGTACCTAAAGTTTCTTAATGAATTGTGCACTAACAAGAGTTTGAAAGGTAATGAAAAGTTAAATGAGGGGAAGAATGTCTCTGTTGTTCTCCAAAGATAACTCCCCCTAAATGTTAAGATCCTGGTATGTTTTGTATCCCTTCCAAGATAGGTAACACTAAGATTGAAAAGGCTATGATAGATTTATGCCATTTTCACTTTACGAATTCTCGAATCTTGGAACATTAAAAGAAACTGGTGTAATTTTACAATTAGCTGATAGATCTAACTACTATTCTGAGGGAGTAATACACAATGTACTAGCTTTATGTGTTGAATATGGATGATGAAAATTCTCCTAATCTTGTGCCTTTGTTATTAGGAAGACCTTTCTTGAAAACATCAAAAACAAAAATAGATGTGGAATTGCAAAATTCAAAATGCTTGAGGAGTCAAATTTTTATAGTGAGGATAAACTTGTTTTTACTATTACTGCTATCAATTCTATTGAGAAAACTAATCTATTCTTCAGGGAACTTAACAGGAAAAAGAAAGAGAAAACTAAAAAGATTAAAAGTAAAGAAAAAGAAGAAAAAGGAAGAAACGAAGTAAAAAAGAAAAGGCCAAAAGGAAAAAAAAAAGAAAGAAAAAGATCAAAATTTGAACTTTGATGAGCAAGAGATGGGAGTCGAGCAAACGACATTAAACAGATATACTACTTGGGAGATGACTCAAGGTTTGAATTAAGGGAGTAATTATAACTTTTCTTTTTAATTTTTTAAAGTGTTTCTTCCTCTTTGCATTCTAGACTAACTTTGAGGACAAAGTAAGATTTAAGTGAGAGGGAGAAGGTTTAATGTATCTTAGGGAAAAATTGTGCCAAATTTTATACGAAAAGTTCTTTTTGTTTGAGTTAATTTTTTCTTTTCAAAAAGTTCTTTTTTTTGTTTAATTTCACTTATTTTTTTTATTCATAATCGACTTTTATATTATATTCTTTTGTGTGTATTGATTTTTTTTAAATATTAAAGGTTCAAGTTTAGTGAGTCATAGTAAGATATAAATATATTTTCAGTTTTAGCTTTATAAGATGTCAATTTTTTTTAAGTATAAATTTGGTTTTGCTAATATTCTAGTTGGTTCATGCTTAAATCCTTTACATTCAAAATGATTCATAATATTAAACTAGTATACTAATCGGTTTTTGTGTTTCAGATTAGAAATTTGCTAAGTTGGGTTAAGAAGATCATGATATTTTTTTCTTTTTATGCTTAATTCTAATCTTAAACAAGGTTTTATAAAAGAGTTGAAAGTATTTAAATTGTTAAGATTATTGAAGTGAATGCTTTCTAAATAGCTTTATGTGAATGCATGATTTAATATGATTATTCATCTGATATTAATATTGTGATTTTACCTATTGACATTAGTCCTAAGCTAGGTTCAAGTAAACAAGCATGTATTTTAAAGAAAAGTAGTAAAAAAAGAAAAGAATGATATGAAAGAAAAAGAAAGAGGTTAAGTGAAGAAAAATTAATATTGACTACTCTAATGTTTTAAGTCACATAAGCTTATAAGATTCAAATCTATTTTGTGAAAATAAGGCGTGGTATAACCTCTAAAACTTAAAAATATAAAGAGTTCTTGATTTATTATTGATCCTTGTAGTAATGTAGACAGGTAAGTTGCATGCTTATGTTATATGTTTCCATTAATATTAGTTGTGTATTCTACATTGGCTTATTTATAAGTATGCTTGAATATGAGATTAATAGTTGAAATACAATTAACTTGATTATTTAAGTTTATTGAGTTATGAATTGCAAGTTAAAAGATTGAAAAGTATCCATGTTCTTTATCAAAAAAATTTACTAACTTTGTAGGATTCAGTCCAAGTAAGGATTTTGTGGGTATATCTCCCAAAAGCCTCACGAGACACAACTTGTCCTGTAACGACCCTTGACCCTTGAAAATCGGGGAAAATTTTTTTTTAATTTAATTTACACAGTTATTCCCTTTTTCACTTAGGTTGTATTCCTGTGCAGTGTCAAAACACTTTTCCTAATTCTTTATCCGTGATTACATTTAATTTCCATACTTTAACCTATATGGTCGATAGAAATTTCGACAGCATAACGGCTTATATATAAGCCTACCCACCTGCAAAACAGTTGTTTTGACAATCCTAGATATCCACAACTACCAAGCATGCTTTTCAAATCAACCTTTACAACTCAAAACATCTATTTCGATTTAACACTAGCCATCTCAAAATGTAATCTCAAAATAATGTCGTATACATCATTTTCCTTACAAATTACATCCCAACAAAAATATTTCCAATATACGTGTCTGTGCGTACAGATATGTCTGGTACAGGAATGTAAATGTACACCTTTCTGCGTGTACAAAAAGTAGCCTAGGGCAACTCTCCCCACTAGCCTACGTCGTGTACGCGGCAGGTAGTGCCGACGGATCACTGTAAATAATCTGAGAGGTAGAGGGGTGAACTTCCGGGAAAAAGCCCAGTAAGAAGATGTAAACCCCACGAATTTTCATGTATTCGGTTTTAAATAATAATGGAGAATGCGCTTATTGGTGGATAATTAATTTGAATTATAATATGAGAAACTTGGACGAGGCTAAATTACTAAAATATTTTGATTTGAGGAATAAATAATTATGAGGTGTAAAAATAAAATTTTTGAGCCAAAATTTAATATGTGTATATTTCTCTGTACTAGATAAGTACTAATAATAGGCCGATTACACTTTGAACATAATACATGGTGAAGTATAAAATAACTACTTAAAATTTATTAATAAAATAAATAAAATAAATAAATAAATAAGAATTTAATTGAGTACATGAATCTGCACATAGGTGTGTATATAAATATATAATTACATGTGCTGTTATAAGTATTCTTCATATAGGGTACAATAGATATATATGTATATAAACAATATACATTCACGTGGCCGAGAGCTCCCATCAGCAGAAGAAGCAGGAATACGCTAAACAGGATACATGAACAGGAAATGTGAGGCATGGGAAACTGGAAACAGAAACATGATACAGGAAACGTGATGAAGAAATGTGAAGGGCGATAGCTTCGGTAAGGCAGGAAGATCATGATGAGGGGTGGTTAGTAGAGGAAACATAATAGAATAAGAAAAAAATGAATGCCTCAATTGTTTGAGAAAAGAAAATAAAATAGGGGCAGAAGTGAAATGAAAGAGGGGCTAATTTAATTACAGCAGTGAAAGTCGGGTGAAGTGATAGGGATACATATATATATCAAGGACAATGTTAAGTCTACAATTTCATCAGAGGAAGACAAGCGTGTTGAGGGAGCTGACAGAACTGAAAGTCAACATACTTATCACTGTCACTCCCATCTATCACCCCATCATCAGTCTCGGTTCACTGTTGAAAATAGCATTCTTTTAGTTTTTGCACCAAGCTTCAACATCATCCTCGGTACAGCCGGCCATATGAACCCAAAACCACCTTTATCACCTTTCATTCCCAACCATTCCGTGTCATTGTCGGCCACCATTTTTCTTCTTCCAAGCTGATGATCTTCACCATCATCCTGTTATCATCGACCATACCTGGCCATCTTGCACCATCTCTGTATCCAATCTCATCCCTACTTCTTTTCACGGACACGCCACCAAGTTCTCACCTTCACGTCTTCTCTGCTCCCACTCTGCATATATATAAAAAAAAGGGAAAGGTGAGCATGGCCTAGAAGTATAATGATAGAGCCGAGAGTTGTGAATAGAAGTCATAGGCTGAGTTTTGGTTTCGTTTAGAAAACAGAACGCAACAGGGAGCTCTCGAGCATTGCTAGAGTCTTATGATTATTGGAGATGGAAAGAAGGCATTGATCAGGGGGATTAACAGATAGTATTGAATTATTGTAGTGTGCCAATGAAGAGTGATTTGGAGAGAACAACGAAAACTGGAGACTAGGAAATAGAGTGTTTCTCTCTATTTTGCTGGGTCCAGCACTGGAGGAAGTCTATGTCGCTGTGTTGTGCATGGACTGCAGATGGAAGCGGTGCAAAAAAAATGTTGTTGGTGAACCGCTAACTGTTATGCCATACAGGGTATGCGAAGGATATCAAAAAAAATTGGTGCGAGGATGTTGTTGAACATGCGCTGGAAACAGAGGTTGCAGGAAAACACCGGCAGGCAGAAGCGGGATGGTGATAAGAATGGCGAAAACTGTGGATATGAAAGAGGTAGTGGAAGCTAGTTGCTAGCGTCGGGCGGTGACGAGAGGCATGAGAGATGTTGATGACAGCAGAAGGAAACAACGCTGAAGAGGAAGACCGGCAACAGGGCTCTCGGGTGAGCAACAGTGTAGAAGGAAAATGAAGAAGAAAATAGATATGGCGGGAAGAAGAAAGGAAATTCAAAAAGAAAGAAAAGAAAAAAAAAGAAAAGAAAAGAAAGAAGTAGTATATATATATATAATTATAATAATAATTATATATATATATTGGAAAAAAAAGGGGGAGAGGAAGAAAGTAATATATATATATATATATATATATATATTTATGAAAATATATATATATATATATATATTATTGAAAATAGAGGAAAAAAATCAAGAAAGGAAAATAAGTGTACAAAATTTTGAAAATTCGAGGAAGAGCCTCGAAACATTTATCGAGAGGATCGGACTCGTCGACTCGCTAAGTCGAAGTAATCAAGGATTATAGACAGACATCGAGTGTATTTTTCCTAGGTAAGCAAGGTTACGATTTTGACGCATCGTAGTTAATTCGCATGAATAGAGTGCTAAGTATACAATTTCGGTGTAGGTGAATCATAGAAAGAATTAAAGGTGGTACTAGAAGATTTCACCATTCGAATTCGGGATATCCGATAAATCGAGGTAAGGGTATTATTCAACTTAGTTCTGATAATGCATCCTTGTTTCACTTATAAATGATTTTATGAAAGAGCATATGGTTTGAAGTGATTTATCAATGCTTTTATACTTGAGAAACTATTTACGATGCATGTTTTAATTTATCGAAATATTTCCCGAGTACTTTCCATGTTGTGAAATGAATTTTCTAAGATATGAAGTGTATGGATGTTTTACATTTATTTATGTTTTTATATCCATGCTGTTAAAGAAACTTCGACAATTTCAAAAGTATTTAAGAAAAGAAATTGTTTTCGAAAGGGGATTGTGGGGGCCACCTCTTGAGTCCTACCGGAACAAAGTGCCACACAGTCTTTCGATTTTATGAAAGAGTTTTCAAATTTTAAGAAAATTCGATGTTATTACTCGATATGAGTTTATGGGTTATAAAACCCAAGAAAGATTTTGAAACTCTGTTTTGAGACTATAGGCTTCATGCATGGTTACTACTTGTGGTGTTCCGGCGACACCACTTGGGGTGCCGGTACGTTGGCCCCTTTAGCACTTGACTCAACCTTTGTGGAAGATGTCGTGCTACTGGTGGTTTACGATGATGTTTTAGTAGTATCTCGTGCCCGCGTACCATGGATGAATGTTTCCCGCACGGTGAGTGTGACAGGTACCCGTGCCCTAGCTATGTGCTAGTATATGATAAGAAATAAGAAGATACTACCCATGTTTATAATTATTATCGCTGTACGAACCTGATCCATTCTACAGCCCCCCTTACCATGGCCATAGGTATGATGACTCTCCAATGGAGAATGACACGTATCGCATGACTTAGTTATAGCCTAGTCTCCTCGATTTGATTATGAAAAATCAACTATGATGAATGAATATGTGTTTTCATGATTATGAATTATTCATGAAAAGTTTACGAAACGATTATGAAATATGCATAAAATGTTTACGAAACGATTATGAAATATTCATGAAATGTTTACGAAATGATTATGAAATATGCATGAAATGTTTACGATATGATTTACGAAATGTTCATGAAAAGTTGTAAAATGGTTAAGCATGTTAATGGTTTTATTGACACGCATGCTTTATGACGTTTATGCATGAAATGGAAATTTCGGTATTACATTAAGTTTCGTTCCATGAATAATTTCAAATACTTTTATATGTCAGAACTGTTTTAATAGTACTATCTTACTGGGCTTTTCCCCAAAAGCTCACCCCTCTACCTCTCAGATTTTTGCAGTGAATTACAGTTAATAAATGCTGTGTAGACGACGTAGGCTGACGGATATGGGCTTCCCCAGACTACCTTTTGTATATGCGTGAGGTATACATTCTTATCTCTTTACTAAACTATTTGTATGCACAGACATCTATTGAAAATAATGTGTCGGGATGAAATCTGTATAAGTATAAATTAAAAGAAATATTTTTAAGGATTGACACTGAACAGGAATACAGCCTAAGTGAATAAGGGAATAATTGAGAAAATTAAGTTCAAAAAAATTCCTCCAATTTTCAAGGGTCAAGGGTCGTTACATTTAGTGGTATCAGAGCAAATACTGTCTAGTACTGTCAGTGTCAATAATAAGGATATAATTATATCCCAAATATCTGTGCTTGTCTACTTGTAGAGTAAGTATACCTAATTAAGTTAAGACTTAATGTTGGGTTTACGTGATGAATTAGATCACGAGCTAGAGGCTGCAGAGATAGGCCTGAGAATCATGCAGAGTCATCATATGAGACTCATAAATGATACTGAGATTGAAATTGATGTTGAGCATGCTCCATCAGGTCCTGTAGAAAGGACAGAAGGTACTGAGATACACTCTGCTAAGGTTGAGTGGAGTATTGAACATATTATGGGAAATTAGGACACATGCAATGTTAAGTGATGGGGTAGACGGAAGAATGGACAGACAGATTACTCCCGATGCGTCGACACAGCCTGTAGAGATGTTTCAGAACTACAAATATGCATGCTCCTGTAACCCCACAGTAGAATGATGATGACTTGAGTAGGAGTCGGAGCTACACTAGATGAGATAGTTTAAGAACTACAGACCATCATTGTCAAATGGGATTAAAGACCCGGTAGTTATAGAAAATTGAATGAATGAGATTAAGGAAACTACGAATGGAATTTAAGGGTCAGCACAAGGAAATCGACCTGTTAATGAGTATGAATTATGATTTATATCCCTGAAAAGGTGTGACCCAACGTTGTGAGCAGTGAAGTTAAGAAATGTATGTAAGTTCACTAACGGATAGAGACTGAGCTGATTTCGGAGGATAGTATGCTATTACATACTGAAATCGAGAATCCAATGGTAGTAGAAAATTGGAGAATTAAATTGGAAAACTTGGATGGATTCTTAGAGTATGACTGTGAGCTTAATAGACTGGGGGCAGTTTCAAGAGTTTAAGCCTTCATTTTTCAACAAAGTTAAGAATTCAGCGATTCAGAGTGTAGAATGAATGAGATATAAAAGCTTGATGATTTTAGAAGTAACTATACTGAGAAAGATGCTTTTGCAATTTTTGTGTTAAAGAATTGGAGAAGCTACACAGATTTTCAGAGGGTGCTACTATAAAAAAAAAAAACAACAAAAGGGGTAGCCTTTGTAGCATCAATATCGAGATAGAAAGTCGAACTCAGAGGGAAGTTCCCCGATTTAATCCGAGAGCCAACATCAGTGAATTACATGGGATATATTCTGAAGGCCCTTAGGCGGCATCACATTTCGGATGAAATAAAGTGGCAATTATGAATGAAATGATTGCAATCGAACATGAAGTAACAAGTCTATGGATGAATATGAAATTAAATTTATAGAGTTGGAAAAAGAATGATCTGGATAAGTAGAGATGTGAAACAGAGTGTGAGACCCGAAATTAAATCGTAAAGTTTTATAAGGGATGAAAATGGTCAAAAATTTAACTGAATGGGATTCGGATTGGAAATAAGGATTTAAAATGTGAAGTGAGTGAGTGTTCGTGAAAGGAAGTCAGGTTAAATTAATCCCGAACACGTGCAAGGCAAAATGGTCAAAAGACCGAAAGCCGGTATAAATTCGAGAAGAAAAATTTAATTAAAATAATAGATTTGAGAATCGTGATCAATAACGAAGAAATAATTAAATTTCGGGTTAAATTGATAAAGATATGAATTTATGAGAATTAATCGGGATTAATCGAGATTTTTAAGTCGAAAAATAATCCCGAAAATAATCGAAAAATATACCGAAAAGACGAAATAATACTGATAAATTCAATTAGGGATTAATTGAATAAATTAATAATTTTTTAGGATATTTTGACAAAATAATAGTATTTTAATGATTAAAATAATAATAATAATAATAAAATAAAAATAAATAATAAATAAAATAATATAAAAATAAATAAATAAATAAATAAAAGAAAGAAAGAAAAAAAAGAATTAGAATGGAAAATCGGGGAGAGAGAAGGATGAGAAAAAGGGAAATGAAGCTGAATACCGAGGAAGACCGGACGGCCACTGTTCAACAATCAACGGCCAAGCGAATGGCTGAAAATGGAAGAGGAGAGGCCGGCGACCTCCCTAGTACCAGCGACGTGCCAAATCGACACCGGAGGAGGTCGAAAACGGAAGGAGAAGTCGCAGGAAGCAATACTCCGATCGGCGACGAACGGTGCCGATCTGGCCGACCCCGCCCCCAGCCGAGGCTTCCCCAAGCCCAGGCGACGCGATCGGTGGCGGCCACGACCGGCGAAACTGCCGAAAAACGCCGAAAAATGGCGGAAAGAGAAATGGGTTCCGACGTAAGAGGAGAAAGGTCGAACCGGCGACTTTTCTGCAGCCTTGGACGAAACCGAGGGCAGATTCGTGCTGCGGACGGCCCAGCGGAGCCACTGGCGGTGGAAGCTGACGGAGAACCGGTCGGCAAGGCCCTGAACCGGTCGAACCAGAGTGAACCGACGGTCCGAACCGGGTCTGAACCGGACCGAACCGGTTCAGCCAAGAAAGAGAGGAAAAAAGGAGAAAAAGGGAAAAAGAAAAAGAGGAAAAAAAATTAGAGAAAAATCTCGGCGATGTAATCGAGCTACGGGTAAGTCATAGCGGTCGAAATTGATCGATTTGAATTTTAGAATATTTTATTTAATTAAATTTCGACTGGAAATTTACCCGGAGATAAATGAAATTGTGTAGCTCGACAATTGGCATCCAACGAGAGCTCGAGACAGCCTCGATTTATGTACTAGCATGGAATCTCGGGTAAGTAAATCGTATTTACGACAATTGCATCATTATGTGTGCTTTGGATTTAATTTCCGCATTAATTAAATTAAATTTTGGAAAGTCGGATAAATTGTCATAAATAATAAATTTAGCTATTCGAGAATTAGAACGAGGTCCAAGAAATTGTTGGTGGGCCCAATAAACCCAATAGGCCTCGATAATGTGAAAATTAAGTGAAAAACGGGCTTAAGGCCGATTAAGGCCCATTAAGGTGCAATCGGGCCCAATAGGGGTAACAGGGCCCAATGATTTAAATTAAGCCTAGAAAATAGGAAATACAATTAAATTGTATGATATCTGACCTAAGGAATAATTATACGCAGTTTCAGATATTGGATTGGGAGTAAATCGGACTGCGTGACGAGGAAGCAGTGGAAAAGGAAAGGTCAGACTCTACAGAAAAATAAGGTAAGGGAATTCTACGGACTGCTAGAGGTAACTTTACAAAATTTCAAGTCATATGCAGTCTTTTAAATTATTTGAAGGGTCTAGAAATAAGTTAATAATTTTAGTGCCCCGAATGGGTAAATTACCAAAATACCCTTGTTAAGGGTAAAATTTACAATTTTAGGAAAAATTGGGAGGAGCAAGAATAAGAGGTTCCTGCTCGTTCTGGAGGTGTTTTGATGCATGCATGAGTAGGCTGGCTAACCTTGAAAGAAAAATGCACAGCATTTCATAGTTTCAACGATGAAATTGTTTTGAAAAATGTTTTGAGGAAACAAAGCCGCCTACGTGTTTTTATTGACATGTGACATGCTAGAGCTCAGCTCGCACGATATTTTGAGTTGTGTGATGCATGCATTAGTGCTGGAGCGAGAGCTCGCACTAGAGTTTTACATGTATTGGTGCTGGAGTCCAACTCGCACCAGATTTTATATATATATATATGATTTTCGTGACACGATGCTAGAGTCTAACTCGCACAAGATTTTCCACATGATTTGATGAGAGTGCTAGAGCTTAGCTCGCACTAGTTTTACTTGAATTGACGAGAGTGCTGGAGCATCGCTCGCACCCCCCACTAATTTTTATGAGAACATGCGATGAGTCGTGCTTGGAGCTTCGGGTAGACTGTGTGTCACCGATTAAATAGGCTCGCATGTGCGTTTTGAGACATTGCATGAGTATAGAGATATGATATGGGTCCACGGAGTATGATGTACTGTGCAAGTAGCATGGAGTACGATGTACCGTGTGGTATCTTCGGATACGGGGTATCTTCGAATACGGTATCTTCAGATATGGGGTATCTTCGGATACGACATCTTCGGCTGCGTGGGATCGGATAAGACTGACGTGTTGGATTGACCCACCTCCCGGGCGGTTCTCGATCAGGGTGAGACCCCGCACACTAGGATCTGTGTAGCAGAGGGGCTCACGAGGACATACGGCCATAGTCCTGGTTATTACCGATATACAGATGTTGCCTAGTCTCGCATGTTGATGATCTTGATGATGATTGAAACTGGGTTTTAAACTAAATGTGCATGATGATTATTTCCATATTTTTAAACCCATGTGTGATGTAAACTGATTTTCATGGTTTTGTATGAGTCAGGACCACCAGAAGAAGGGGTAGAGTCCTGACTTTATTGTGAAATTTTTAAATGAGAAAGAAATGATTTAAAAAGAGTTGCATGTTGAATTTTCCATGCGAACGTGTTTTACATGACATCATGAATCATTGCATCAGTTTTGAAATGTGTGGAGAAAGGGTGGTTTATGCATGGCACCACGTTCATGTAGGTAGTATGGTTACCTACTTGTTCGTAGGATTGCCTTACTAAGCTTGATGTGCTCACCCCTTTCATTTTCTCACACAGATAATCTCCAGTAGATGTTGAGGCGACTGAGTACTGCATTTCGGATATCCGCTGCTGCCCATCATTTAAGGTATATACACTTGTACATATTGTATCTAAATAAGCATAGCACAGTAACATGTTTGTAAGTAACTTTAGGGGATGTATAAATATTGTAAACATTTATAAATGACTAAGAAAGAATTAAGTTATATGGTAAATGAGTGGTGGGACTGGCATTGACGCACAGCCCAATTGTTAGTGGAATGTGTTCACGATCAAAGGACATGTAAGCATGAAAGAAAATAATAAAACGCGAAAAATTACTCTGATTTTTTTGGGTAGTTTTGGGTCGTGACATATAAAGGTGGTATCAGAGCAAAAATTGGTCTGATGTGTGTCAGTGTCAGTAATTAGGAATTACATCCCCGTGTTACTGTGCTTGGTTAGATACAATAGTGTATATCGAGATAGGTTTTGACTAAGAAATGGTTAAGAATGCAGGAATGCCTAATATGAGTCGCGTTAGATGAGATAGTGCACGAGGCAAAGGTCGTAGAGGTAGACCTGAGTCTGCTAGTCATGCTGAGTTGACCTGTGAGAATCAAGATGACATTGAAATGGAGGCTAATGTTGAGCATGCCCCACTGAGTCCGACAAAGAGATCTGACAGTATTGAGACACGCTTCGCTAGGTTGGAGCGAAGTGTGGAGATTATTTTGAGGAGCTAATTGCTTAGAGTATGCATAAGATTTGAGGGCAAGTCGGAGCATTGATGGAAGTCGGCTCGACCCAACTTAAGAGTTAGACATCCAGAGTTGACAAGAGAAATATTTTTGGATGTATTTCGGTGATAGAATATCTCAGACACTGTTTAAAAGGAATTGATTTATTGATGAGTATGAATTACGAGTATGAAACTCAGTTATATTCTTGGGCAGATATTACCTCGACACTGTGAATAGTGACAGTCGAGATGTCTAAAAGTTTATAGAAGGGCTCAGATTGTCGATTTGAGTCCGATTGGCCCATGAGATATTACCTATGTCGAGGCAGTGCGTAAACTACAGTGGTGTGAATAAGATTGAGTGTTACACGCCTCTGAGATTGGGAAAGGTAGTAAAGGTCAAAATAGAGACAGAAAGAGAATCGAGAATGTTAGAGATGGCAGAACGAGAAAAAGGGGTAGTTTGGTAAAAGATTTGATTTGATGAGTTATGGGCTAAGATGATTGGTAAGGTCCCAATGCATCCAATTTCGACACTCTTGAGGGGTATTGTGATTAGAGAACCCCGACCTGATCCGTAGCAGGGTAAGCAAGGTAGTAGTGTAGTAGTGTAAGCAGAGTAGCAGTGTGATCACTGTAGAATGTGTGGTAAATACCACGGAAATAGGGCCTACACTTACATATTAATGGTGAAAATAGTCGTTAAGTGTGGTAAGACGGACCATTTATCATGATTGCTCAGAGTTAGGCGAGATTGTCCCACAGAAAGGTAAAGAGATAGAGAAAACCCTGTTGAGATAGCTGAATCGAAAAGGGAGGCCACAGCCGAAGAGAAAAGGAAAGTAGGCTGTTGGACGAAGGCGAGTGTATGTCTTGGACCAGGACACTACTGATGTTTCACAGGATGCGGTGAAAGATACCAGCGAGCTGTGCTCTAGCACGATTGTTTCCACATAATTCGGTAGATGGCTCTTTAAAAATAGGGATGTTTAAAATCATTAAAATCAGCACTATAAAGTGTGCTTAGTTTACATCGACCTCGAAACATTAGCCTATCCACCTACTCTTCTGCTACACAGCAGTAAAAATCATTCAAAACATCATTTTCATGCTTTTTACAACTTTTTCCAAAGTTTCACTTTTTGCCTAACTAGGGGTAAAATCGTAATTTACCCATATCAGGTCCCTATAATTATTATAGATTTTCTCTGACCCTCAAACAATTTCAGTGAATGTAAAATCCAATGAAAATATGCACAGATATCTCTAGCTACTTGCAAGAGTCCCCTACCTCGGATCACGTCGTGTGACTTCTCTTCCTCTATGCTGTCTATCTCGTAGTCCGGTTAACTCTCAATATGACTCTGGAACTGTATTTAATCATTCACTAAGTTAATTACACTTTTCCTACTGTATTACACATTTAATACAGTTTATTTCACTTAAATTGGCCCTTTTACGCTTAATGGGCCTTAAACACTTTTATTGGGCCTTAATCCGTATTAAGCCCGTTCATCAGGGTCTATCGACTCATTGGGCTTATCAATACCCATTGGGCCTTATTCCAAGCTCTTTGGATAGCCCGTATATCATTTACGACATTTTATTCAATGTTTTCGAATATAATTTACTAAATCTGAAATTTAATCCGAAATGCGTAAATTAAATCTTAAATACGCATAAATCACATAATATGTCGTAAATGAGCTTTACTTACCCGAGATTGTGCGATGGTGCGTGAATCGAAGTTCAATCGGGCTTCCGTTCGGAATTAATCGTCGAACTGCACAATTTTGTATATTTAACTCCAGGTCAATTTCCGATTAAATATAATTTAAATAAATTTATCAAAAATTAAATTGGTCACTTTTGACCTCGTATCGACTTACCCGAAGTCCGGTGAAATCCTAAAAATTTTCCTTTCCTTTTTCTCTTTTTTTCTCTTTTTCTCTCTCCTCCTAAGTTGAACCGGTCCGATTCAGTTTGGAAGGTTCTGCCCTGAACCGCCAACTGGTTCAGGGGTGATTTAGTTGTGTCGACGTCGTCCGGCTGGTTCCCGGTGTCTAACCACTGTCGTTCGGTGCCCACTGCCGTTCGGTGCCCAAAGCCTGGGGATCGTTCGGCTGGGCTCGATTGGAGCCTAGCACCGCCGGTGGCCGCCAAAATCCTTCTTTCCTTCCGCGGCTTCAACCTCGTCGATCTCCCCTTTCCGGCGTCGGTGGAGCGCGTTACCGGTGGCTGGGAGGTCGCGGGGTTCCCCTCTTCCTTTTCAATCGTTCGCCGGCCGCTGGGTCGTCGGATTGGTGGCCGTCCGGTGAGCTCTTCTTCCCTCAATTTGCATCGGCTTCGTTTCTCTCTCCCTGAAATTTCAATCCGTTTTCTGTTTTCGTTTTTTTTTCAATTCATTTTTTTCTTTTATTTATAAATAATTTTTATTATTATTTTATTCATTAAAATAATAATAAAAATCCCAAAAATATCCTAAAAATTCTCAAAAATTCCAATTAAATTTATTTAGTTCGTAAATGAATTTATCAGTCTCATTTTACCTTTTCGATATATTTTTCCATTATTTTTGGGCTCATTTTTCGAGATAAAAATTCTAAAAAAATTAATTAAATTCATATCTCGATCAATTGGACTCGAAATTCAATAGTTACCCCGTTATTGATCAAGATTTCTCGATTTCATATTTTTTATGAAATTTTCTCATCGAATTTATACCGAATTTTGGTCAATTGACCGTTTTACCCCTGTACTTACTCAAAAATAAATTGAACCCTTATATCGCTGTTATGTAGCTTACATGCATTTTTTTAAATTCTCAATTAGTCGATTGCATGATAGTAAATACTCTTCTTATGATTCAACTATGAAATATAACGTTCGTACACATAGGAAGCATAAGGTACAAGCTACATACGTAAATCAAAAACTCGGGTCTGACAACGGGGTATCTTCGGATACGACATCTTCGGATGTGTGAAATCAGATAAGACTGACGGGTTGGATTGACCCACCTCCCGGGCGGTTCCCGATCAGGGTGAGACCCCGCACACTAGGATCCGTGTAGCAGAGGGGCTCACGAGGACACACGGCCATAGTCCTGGTTATTACCGATATACAGATGTTGCCTAGTCTCGCATGTTGATGATCTTGACGATGATTGAAACTGGGTTTTAAACTAAATGTGCATGATGATTATTTCCATGCTTTTAAACCCATATGTGATGTAAACTGATTTTCATAGTTTTATGTGAGTCAGGACCACCCGAAGGAAAGGTTGAGTCCTGACTTTATTGTGAAATTTTTAAATGAGAAAGAAATGATTTAAAAAGAGTTCCATGTTGAATTTTCCATGCGAACGTGTTTTACATGACATCATGAATCATTGCATCAGTTTTGAAATGTGTGGAGAAAGGGTGGTTTATGCATGGCACCACGTTCATGTAGGTAGTATGGTTACTTACTTGTTCGTAGGATTGCCTTACTGAGCTTGATGTGCTCACCCCTTTCATTTTCTCACACAGATAATCTCCAGTAGATGTTGAGGTGACCGAGTACTACATTCCGGATATCCACTGCTGCCCATCATTTAAGGTATATACACTTGTACATATTGTATCTAAATAAGCATAGCACAGTAACATATTTGTAAGTAACTTTAGGGGATGTATAAATATTGTAAACATTTATAAATGACTGAGAAAGAATTAAGTTATATGGTAAATGAATGGTGGGACTGGCATTGACGCACAACCCAATTGTTAGTGGAGTGTGTTCACGATCAGAGGACAGGTAAGCATGAAAGAAAATAATAAAACGCGAAAAATTTACTCTGATTTTTTTGGGTAGTTTTGGGTCGTGACACAGAGAAAATCTATGAAACTCATAGGAGGTACTGAGATCCTCAATCGAGCTAAGTTGACTCAACTTGATGTTATTTTGAGAGAGTAGTGTGTAAGGCACAACTACGAGAATATGAGATATATACTTTCAAGGTTATTAAGGACATAAAAAGGTAAAGAAAGTGACAAAAAGTGATGTACTAAAGAAGCAGTAAGAGTGATAGAGTAAACTCATTGTAATTGAAATGATGAATTACAGAATTAAAAGTATAAGTGAAGGTCACACTGCTTACAGGATTGAATTAAAATGCTGAGAAAACAATTATAAAGATTACATGAAAAGGGGATTATCGAACCAGGTGATTCACTTTGATGTGTACTAACATTAATTGTTAAGGAGACCCAGAGTCATTTTGGTCACGATATGTTAAAAAACGGGTGTTAATTGGATTCCCAAGATAAGGATTATAAATCAGTGGGGAAAGACCCAAAACTCTTAAAGATGATTCAGAGTTTGAGATATATGGAGACTTTGGACTATGAATTATGTATCGAGTATAAAGATTGTGAATTGCTCATGCTTATGTTTCGAATGCGAGACTTAATTGGAATAAGGAAAGAGTTCTAATATAATTGATGTACGAAATGAGGAAAGTTTGAAATGTGATAGATTTTGAATACAGGTGATACTATGAACAAGAGATATGTATGATGTATGAATACTTCTGGTAATTTAAATTATTCAGATCAAGTGATATGAACAGAGAATGAGTGTGACTAAAGAATAAATTGAAATTGGCAGTCGAAATATTTGTGTTTGAAGTTAGGATACCATTACTTGTACTGTGAAGAATGATGGAATTCTATTGATCATGAAGGTTAAGTATTAAATTTTACAAAAGCTGTCAAATACAAAAAAAAAATGATGAATGACTGGAGTTAGTGCTTTTAGCAGAAGTGATTACGGGTTGACGTTATGTATATTGGTCAAGGACATGAGTATGAAAAAATTTAGTAAACCCCAACTAGATGTGGTTCCTTTCTGATACTGACACTTATGTCATTGTAGTGAGTCGGAGAGTTGAAAACTGAGCTTGATTTAAATGAATCAGACAGACTCAGTGCAATGATAAATACTGTGTTGACATAGCTAATCAAACCCATATGGGTGCTACGACAAGAATTGGTATTGATACTGATGATTTATGGAGATTTTAAAATGAAATGGTATACCAAATGATCTATAGTTAAAGAAAATTGATGTCGTCAGATGTCACGACCCAAACTACCCAAAAATCAGAGTTAATTTTTCGCGTTTTACTATTTTCTTAAATTCTTACCTGTCCTCGAATCGTGACTAACACTCCACTAATAATTGGGCTATGCGTCAATGCCAGTCCCACCATACATTTACCATCTAACTTATTTCTTCTCCAGTCATTTTAAAATGTCTACAATATTTATACATCCCCTAAAGTTACTTACAAACATGTTACTGTTCTATGCTTATGTAGATACAATATGTACAAGTGTATATACCTTATGTTGATGGGCAGCAGCGGATATCCGGAATGCAGTACTGAGTCGTCGCAACTTCAACTAGAGATTATCTGTGGGAGAAAATGAAAGGGGTGAGCACATCAAGCTCAGTAAGGCAATCCTACGAACAAGTAGGTAACCATATTACCTACATGAACGTTGCCATGAATAAACCACCCTTTCTCCACACATTTTAAAGCAGTGATATGCATTATGATGTTATGTAAAACATATTTGCACGGAAAATCAACATGCAATTATTACAAATCATTTCTTTCTCAATTAAAATTTTCACAATAAAGTCAGGACTCGACCCCTCCTGCGGGTGATCCTGACTCACACAAAACCATGAAAACGGTTTACATCACACGTGGGTTTGAAAAGCATGGAAATACCATCATGCAAATTTAGTTTAAAAAACCCAGTTTAAATCCTCGAAATCATCGACATGTGAGACGAGGCAATATCTGTATAACGGCAATAACTAGGACTATGGCCATATGTGTCCTCGGGAGTTCCTCAGCTACACGGATCCTAGTGTGCGGGTTCTCACCATGATCGGGAACCGCCCAGGAGGTGGGTCAATCCATCCCGTCAGTCTTATCCGATCCCCGGCATCCGAAGATGCTGCATCCGGAGATGCCGTATCCGAAGATACCACACGGTACATCGTACTCCATGCTACTTGCACGGTACATCGTACTCCATGAACCCATATAATATCTCTAGGTACTCCAGCCCAATTGGCCTGCTTCCCACAGAGGTTTTGTTTCATTCGGGGTCATCCTTGCTTAAGGGCCTTTTCCCCTGATGCCATGTCTCAAAGCGCACGTGCGAGCCTATTTAATCGGTGACACACAGTCTACCCTATGCTCCAAGCACGGCTCATCGCATGTTCTCATAAAATCAGTGCGAGCAATGCTCAGCACTCTCATCAAATCAAGTAAATCTAGTGCGAGCTAAGCTCTAGCACTCTGTATGCAAATCGTATAAAAATATGGTGCGAGCGAAGCTCTAACACCCTGTCTCAAAATCATATAAAAATATGGTGCGAGTTAGACTTTAGCACCCTGTCACGAAAATCATATATATATAAGAATCTGGTGCGAGTTGGACTCCAGCACCTATGCATGTAAAACCCTAGTGCGAGCTCTCGTTCTAGCACTAATGCGTGCATCACACAAATCGACAACATCGTGCGAGCTGAGCTCTAGCACGTCACATGTCAATAAAAACACGTAGGCGGCTCAGTTATCCCCAAACAATTTTCACAGAAATCACATCGTTTAAGATATGCAATGCTATGCATTTTTCTTTAAAAGTGAGCCAGCCTACTCATGCATGATGTTGAAATACCTCCAGAACGAGCAGGAACCTTTTGTTCCTGCTCCTCCCAATTTTTCCTAAATTTTTAGATTTTACCCTTAACAAGGGTATTTTAGTAATTTGCCCATTCGGGGCACTAAAATTATTATTCGACCTCTAGACCCTTCAGATAAATTTTAAAGACTGCATATGGATTTAAAATTTCGTAGAGTTTACCTCTAGCAGTCCGTAGAATTCCCTTACCTAGAATCGCGCGCAGACTACTCTTGTCTCGATGATACCGAACCTCTCGGCCCAAGTGCGCGCCAACCAATGTACGTAACTGCATATAACCACATAATCGAGGTTAATTCAATTATCCCGATCAGTATATTGCATTTACAGATCAACTTAAAGCTATTGGGCCTTATCTACCTTATTGGCCCTCGGCCCATTTTAGCCCTTTTTATATTCATTAATTCTCTTCTTCGGGTATACCGAGCTTATACAGCTTTCTAATAATTATCGGGCTTCATTCCAATTTCATTGGATAGCCCGTATACCACTTACGGCAATTATATTGCAATTCCGAATAATATTCCTTCCTACGCAAAATTAATCCATAATTCCGTAAAATAATTAAAACTCGATATTTAAAGAACTCTGATTGTCGAAATTAAATTGTACTTACCAGATACGATGCGGGGTACGAGAATCAGAGCTCAATCGGCTCTCGTTCGATCTCCGTCGTGAAGCTGCATAATTGGATAAATTCGAATTATTTTCCATTAAAATAATATTAAATTAAATTTTCGAAATTTACCCGTAGGTCAATTTCGACCCTCGGTCAACTTACCTGAACCTCGAGTCGTCCCCGGTAAATTTCTTTCCCCTTTTTTTTCCTTTTTCCATCATTTTCCTTCCTTTTCCTTTCTTTTCCTTTCTCTTTTCCTTCCCTTTCCTTCCCTTTCCTTCCCTTTCCTTCCGGCCAAACGACACCGTTTCTGCCTATTGCCGTCGCCGGCGTTTTCAGCGGTCTCACCGGCCGAGACCGGTCTCAAAAGGACCGGCTTCCTCCCCTGAATGCGTCGGTGGTCTCCTCTCCGGCCCAGTCGCGGTGGTTCGTCGGCGATCACCCCTTTTCTCCCTCGGAATTTCGGAGCTCGGATCGGACTGCTCCGGCCACCTGGCGGCTCGGTTTCAGTGCCCACGCGTTCGCCGGACTCTGCTCTTCCTCCTGGCAGCTTCGTCGGACGTGGAAGGTCGCCGGTGGGTGGGATTCGACGGTGAACGGGGTGCGGGTCTTCTCTCGGTTTTTCCTTGTTTTTTTTGTTTTCAGTTACTTTTTTTTTATTTTTATTGATTTTATTATTAATTTTATTTATTTTAATTATTTTACTATTCCATAAAATACTCCATAAAATCCCAAAATATCTCCACTTACATTATTTTTATTCTACTTTAATTTATTCAATTAAAATTTAATTTATTAATTGTATTTTTCTTTAAATTTCGATATTATTTCTTCGCGTTTTTCGAGATATAACCCCGGTAATTTTTTCGGTATTTTTTAAAATTTTCGAATCTTGATCAATTGATCCAAAATTTATAATTTCCTTATCGTCGATCAAGATATCTTACATCCTTATTTTTAAATTAAAATTTTCTTATCGCCGAAATACCGGGTTTTGGTATTTTTACCATTTTACCCCTGCTCTTGTTTTCGAAATCAATTTAACCCGACCTTCCTTCATACATCTCTCATCTTTTCTTATTTAATTTTTGTATTTTAATTAAATTCGGGTCTTACATCAGAGACTCATTTACAGAGACATACCCTACATTCGGAGAATAATAGAATTTATCAAATCTTCTGAAGATATATTGACAATCAGGGACAATAAGAGATATAATTGGAAGAGACTGCGCAGGAATTAGAAAGTTTAATATGAGAGAAATACCCGCAATTGTTTAAAGGCTAATGTAATAATAAATTTAGGGACCAAACTTTCTAAGGTGGGGAGAATGTAAACCCCATGAATTTTCATGTATCCGATTTTAAATAATAATGGAGAATGCGCTTATTGGTGGATAATTAATTTGAATTATAATATGAGAAACTTGGACGAGGCTAAATTACTAAAATATTTTGATTTGAGGAATAAATAATTATGAGGTGTAAAAATAAAATTTTTTAGCCAAAATTTAATATGTGTATATTCCTCCATACTAGATAAGTACTAATAATAGGCCGATTACACTTTGAACATAATACATGGTGAAGTATAAAATAACTACTTAAAATTTATTAATAAAATAAAATAAATAAATAAATAAATAAGAATTTAATTGAGTACATGAATGTGCCCATAGGTGTGTATATAAATATATAATTACATGTGCTGTTATAAGTATTCTTCATATAGGGTACAATAGATATAAATGTATATAAACAATATACATTCACGTGGCCGAGAGCTCCCATCAGCAGAAGAAGCAGGAATACGCTAAACAAGAGACATGAACAGGAAATGTGAGGCATGGGAAACTGGAAACAGAAACATGATACAGGAAACATGATGAAGAAACGTGAAGGGCGATAGCTTCGGTAAGGCAGGAAGATCATGATGAGGGGTGGTTAGTAGAGGAAACATAATAGAATAAGAAAAAAAAGAATGCCTCAACTGTTTGAGAAAAGAAAATAAAATAGGGGCAGAAGTGAAATGAAAGAGGGGCTAATTTAATTACAACAGTGAAAGTCAGGTGAAGAGATAGGGATATATATATATATATATATCAAGGCCAGTGTTAAGTCTACAATTTCATCAGAGGAAGAGAAGCGTGTTGAGGGAGCTGACAGAACTGAAAGTCAGCATACTTATCACTGTCACTCCCATCTATCACCCCATCATTAGTCCCGATTCACTGTTGAAAATAGCATTCTTTTAGTTTTTGCACCAAGCTTCAACATCATCCTCGGTACAGCTGGCCATATGAACCCAAAACCACCTTTATCACCTTTCATTCCCAATCATTCCATGTCATTGTCGGCCACCATTTTTCTTCTTCCAAGCTGATGATCTTCACCATCATCCTGCTATCATCGACCATACCTGGCCATCTTGCACCATCTCTGTATCCAATCTTGATGTGGTCGTGTCACCAGATCCACGTGTGCAACTATCCGCCTGCCACGTGTCGATCCAAGAACAGGCCACGTGGCAGATTGGTGACAGAAGCGCTATACGACACCGTTCCCAGATGTACGACAGAGTGTTTGACGCGAGAGGAGTCTATCGCCTCACAGTCTGCCGCGCATCGTAGCGACATACCTCCATCGCCCATGCACGGCACAGGACTCTCGCACAGACTGCGGTAGAGGTCCCCGCGCTGCAGGCGGTATAGTCTCCCGCTCAGCATGCGGCATAGTCTGCCGTATGGACCGCGGTAGAGGTCCCCGACAGAGGTCTCCCGCACTGTATGCAGGATAGTCTCCCGCACAGACCGCGGTAGAGGTCCCCGACAGAGGTCTCCCGCACTATATACGGCAGAGTCTCCAGCACGGCTTGGGGCAGAGTCCCCAGAGTCTCCCGCACGGCCTGGGGCAGAGTCCCCAGAGTCTCTCGCACGGCCTGGGGCAGAGTCCCCAGAGTCTCTAGCAAGGCTTGGGGCAGAGTCCCTAGAGTCCCCAGAGTCTCCCGCACGGCCTGGGGCAGAGTCCCTAGAGTCTCTCGCACGGCCTGGGGCAGAGTCCCCAGAGTCTCTAGCAAGGCTTGGGGCAGAGTCCCCAGAGTCCCCAGAGTCTCCCGCACGGCCTGGGGCAGAGTCCCCAGAGTCTCTCGCACGGCCTAGGGCAGAGTCCCCAGAGTCTCTCGCAAGGCCTGGGGCAGAGTCCCCAGAGTCTCTCGCACGGCCTAGGGCAGAGTCCCCAGAGTCTCTAGCAAGGCCTGGGGCAGAGTCCCCAGAGTCCCCAGAGTCTCCCGGACGGCCTGGGGCAGAGTCTCCATCACAGAAGCGCGACAGAGTGCTCTACCACTCTGTCGCGGCCCAGACACGCGCCTGGGCCTCATCCCGAACCGACTCAGATGCCTATAAATATGAGGTGAGCCCTCTGAAGGGGGCCAGATCCAGAAATCGATCCAAAATCAAAGAAAAACAGGGAGAATACTTAAACACTCTGATTTAAGCCATAAACTCTCCTTTTCTTACATACATACACTAACTCCCGATCACTGACTTGATCGTCGGAGTGCGCGTGCAGGGACAAATCCCTGCCCCCTCTGATTCCTGTTGTTTTGCAGGATATACGAAGAATACGTGGAGCAAATTGCATCGACGTCACCCTTTCGTCGTTAGCATAATCAGACCACGTGAAAGGTAAAGCACTGTTGCTGTCAACTAGGCAACATCAATTGGCGCCGTCTGTGGGAATCCTAACAAAAGGCTAGGTTCTCTATCAAAATGGTGAGAACACGCTCTACGGCGGAGGTGACAGGAGGGCAGAATTCTGTAAGTCCCCCTGCCAGATCAGAACGAAGGAAGAGACACGGTGAAAGGGCTCAAGCAGAACCCTTAGTCTCCCTGGAAGAATTCGACGCCCTGAAGCGCAAAAATGAAGAGGCTACGGCAGCCCTGAGAGCCATGGTGAGCTTCTTCAGAGAGGCTCTCCCCCAATTCAGCTTACCCCACGAAGTACAGCTATTAGTGGGGGAAAGCACACCGAGGCAGACCTACGAGAGAGGTCAGCCCTCCACTTTGGCGAGTGCTGAACAAGGTGCAGGAACGCAAGATAATGCTACTGCCTACCCAGCAAGACAGAGCTCACCCGCACCTCAACCACGACAAAGGTCGCCTCTGGTCCCGAGGCGGCAGAGCTCGCCTGCGTCCCCGCGACAGAGATCACCCGCGGCTCAACTGCGACGTAGCTCACCTCTGCCCGATAGGCGGCGGAGTTCGCCGAATAGGCGGCAGAGTTCTCCCCCAGCTCAAAGGCGGCAGAGCTCACCCGTCGACCACATGCGGCAGAGATATCCTAGGTCAGATGGGCGACAGCACTCTCCCGCCGTCGCTAGGAGGCAGAGTTCACCTTTGCCCGATGCGCAGCAGACTTCACCTCTGTCGGCCAGGCGACAGAGTTCCCCTGCAGCCCCTATGCGGCAGACATTCTCTACACTCCGCAGCTCTTCTCCTTTGGAGTTTGTACAGGAGTTAGGAGAATATAGGACTGGGGAACAGCGAAGACAAAGAGATTTTAACCCACAAGAAGGTCCCGAGATATCAAGTCCCGTAGTCAGAGGTACTGGAAGAGGTATTTACCAATCGGACTCTTCTAGACCGGAAGGGACAGGACCTTACTTAGCTCGAGGGCCGGAGGACGTGGAGAAGGTCGTCCAAAGGATCCTCGAGAAGAAAAGGCTAGTGTCTCCGGATGACGGACAAAGGAGGAGGATCCCATTTAGTCCGGAGATCATGAACAAACCCTTGCCGAAGAAGTTCAAAATGCCTTCTATGGCTACTTATACCGGCAAAGCGGATCCCTACGACCATATTCAGAGTTATGAATCCCTCATGCTGCTTCATGGATGGGAAGATGAAATCATGTGCAGAGCTTTTTCTCTCACATTGTCCGGGCACGCTCTGAAATGGTTTAACGGACTGAGCGAAGGTTCAATCTCCTCTTTTGACGAGTTGAGAAATGAATTCCTCAAAGTGTTCATGATTCACAGCCAGAGGAAGAAAGACGCTACCTACCTACTCACGCTTAAACAAGGAAATAAAGAATCCTTGAAAAGCTATGTGGACCGCTTCCGAGATGCAACCTTGGAGGTGGAAGATCTATCGGTAGGAGTAGCTTTGGCTGCAATGCTGCAAGGGACGAGCTCCGAGAAGCTACAAGAATCCCTCTCTCTCGATCAACCGATGATGATTTCCGACCTCTTCGCCAGGGCTAACAAGTATGTAGCTCAAGAAGAAGTGATGAGAATGATACAGCCCAGAGAGGCGAAAGAAGGAAAGAAAGAGAGAGAGATGTACCCGAAAGAAACTTCCCAAGACCCGTGAGAGGAGACAAAGCCCCCAAGCTCAGGTATGAAGGTTATACCAAACTGAGCGAGCCTCGTACGGCGATACTGGCGGCAATTGAGGGGTCGGGACTACTGGAATTCTCCAAGAAGAAAATTGGAGACGTAGGCCGAAACACTGAAGCCTACTGTGAATTCCATTGTGTTCACGGACACCCAACAGAGAGGTGTAGAGACTTGATGGACCAGTTAGAAAGACTGGCCAGAGAGGGGAAGATCAACCGCTTCCTGTGGCGAAGCGAGAGACCCCGATATCCTCCGCGTGACTAAAGGAATAATCGTCCGCGGACGGGGATAAATAATGATGTCAGAAGGGATAGGCCTAGAAACGAAGCAGTCAGGCCCATCCCCCGTGCTAATCTGCCAAACAACGAACCTACAGCCCCCGCGATAAATGTCATTGCAGGCGGGGACTCAAGTGCAGGAAGCTCCTCTACTTCCCGCAAAAGTTACGCTAGGCAAGCGTATCAGGTTAACGTGGTAATGGAGGAGCGGGCGGATGAAGAGCCCATCATGTTCACTCCGGCTGACAGAGGCGATGTCGCCATGCCCCATGACGACCCCATGGTGATATCCACGGTGGTGGCCAAACACCCGGTGAGCAGGGTCCTGGTCGATAACGGGAGCTCAGTGAACCTGATCTATTGGAACTGCTTTGAAAAAATGAGCATATCCGAAGATAGGTTAAAGCCCGTTACGACGCCACTATATGGATTCACGGGGGAGCGAGTGAAAGTTGCCGGGTCCATAGAGTTGCCTGTAACTCTCGGAGAACACCCAAAGAATGTGACCCGGCAAGTATTGTTCATGGTGGTCAGGTCAACCTCTGCTGCCTATAATATGATTTTGGGCAGACCTGTGCTGAATGACATGAGGGCGGTAATATCCTCTTGCTATCTGTTAATGAAATTTCCCACTCCCAACGGAGTCGGGCAAGTACGAGGAAACCAAAAGAGCGCCCGTACTTGTTATCTCGCTTCCACTGCCAACAAGGTAGCACAGAGGAAAGAAACCTTATGCATTGACGATCCGCCTAAGCCCCAACCTGTAGAGGAAATAGAAGCCATTGCGCTAACTGAAGGGGATAGCGGAAAAAGGGCATTCATCGGGACTCAGTTGGGCGAACAACAGAGAAAGGAGGTAGTCGAGTGTCTGAGGAGAAACTCAGATATCTTTGCCTGGAGCCCTGCAGACATGCCCGGGATCAGTCCCGAAGTCATATGCCATGAACTTAACATCATACCCGGACATAGACCCGTCAAACAGAAGAAGAGGAGTTTCGCCCCGGAGCGACAAAAAGCAATCACTGAAGAAGTGACTAAACTCCTAGGCGCCGGATTCATCCGAGAAGTCTATTACCCTGAGTGGTTAGCCAATGTAGTGATGGTAAAGAAATCTAGCGGGAAATGGCGAATGTGTGTTGATTTCACAGACCTGAACAAAGCCTGCCCCAAAGATTCATACCCCCTACCTCGGATAGACAGACTCGTAGATGATACATCCGGCTACGAACTCCTCAGTTTCTTAGATGCATTCTCCGGGTATCACCAAATCATGCTTCACCCAGAAGACGAAGAAAAGACTTCTTTTATAACCGATGACGGAACCTATTGTTATCGGGTAATGCCGTTCGGTTTAAAGAACGCGGGTGCCACCTACCAACGAATGGTGAGCACAGTGTTCAAAGATCTTCTGGGAAATACCATGGAAGCCTACGTGGACGACATGATAGTCAAGAGCCGCGTAGGAGAATCTCATGCTGATCAAATGTCCAGGGTATTTGAAGTATTGAGGAAATTTAACATGAAGCTAAACCCCGAAAAGTGCTCTTTCGGGGTAAGGTCAGGAAAATTCCTAGGCTTCATGATCACTAACAGGGGTATCGAGGCAAATCCTGAAAAGATACAGGCTGTCATTGACATGAAACCCCCAACCACCGTAAGAGAGGTCCAAAGATTGACAGGCAGAATAGCGGCTCTGAATCGCTTCTTGTCGAAATCAGCCGAAAAGAGCTTGCCTTTCTTCGAAACTCTACGGGGGGGGAAGAACTTCGAATGGACAGAAGATTGTCAAAAAGCCTTTGAAGATCTCAAGGAATACTTGAAGCGGTTGCCTCTATTAACAAGGCCCCTGGAAGCAGAACAGCTCTATATGTATTTGGGAGTCGGTGATTTCGCCGTTAGCGCGGTGCTACTAAAGAAAGACGAAACGGTACACTGCCCCATCTACTATGTGAGCAAAGTGTTATTAGATCCAGAGACCCGCTATCCACTGGTCGAAAAGCTAGCATTGGCCCTCTTGATGGCCTCGCGAAAGCTGCGTCCGTATTTCCAAGCTCATCCCATCACTGTCTTAACAGACCAACCATTAAGACAGATCCTCCAGAAACCTGAACATTCAGGGAGGTTAGTGAAATGGGCGGTGGAGCTTGGGGGATACGACATCACATTCCAAGCGAGACAGGCTATCAAAGGTCAAGCTCTGGCTGACTTCATCGTGGAATGCACTATCCCGAATGACAGCAGTGAAGGGGAGGCTCACCCATGGTTACTGCATGTCGATGGGTCATCAAGTGCCAACGGAAGTGGAGCGGGTATAGTCCTGGTGTCACCAGAAGGAAAATCCCTGGAATACTCCCTACGATTAGGATTCCCTAGTTCGAACAATATAGCGGAGTATGAAGCTTTGATAGCAGGGATGACACTAGCGGAAAAACTACAGGTTCACCACTTGGTAGCACACAGTGATTCTCAATTGGTGGTGAACCAATTCAGTGGAAAGTACGAAGTACGAGAACCGATGCTGGTTCCTTACTTAAAGAAAGTCCAACTCTTGGCCAAGACTTTCAAAAGCTTTCAGCTGATGCAAATCAACCGGTCCGAAAATACACATGCTGATTCACTGTCTAAGCTAACCTCCTCCACCGAAACACAAGGAAGGACAGTAAAGGTGGAGAGGCTCAAACGACCAAGTATTGAAGAGGTCGAAGTGTGTGACATTGAAGTTGGAGACGATTGGAGATCCTCGTTTAAACAGTATCTCACTGAGGGTACACTCCCCCAAGATAAAGACGAGACTCGTCGTTTGAAAGTACAAGGGGCAAAGTTCACACTCATCAACGGAGAACTGTACAAAAGGGGATACTCATCGCCACTGCTAAAATGTCTGGGACCGGAACAAGCTAGATATGCCCTAACGGAGGTGCATGAAGGAATTTACGGCGAACACTTAGGTGCAAGAGCCCTCGCTGCTAAAGTACTGCGATCGGGATTTTACTGGCCAACGCTGACAAAGGATGCAATGGACCAAACCCGCAGGTGTGACAAATGCCAGAGGTTTGCGCCTATCACCGCAGCCCCAGTAACTCCCTCTCAAGGCACAGTACAACCAATTCCTTTTGTACAATGGGGGTTGGACATCCTTCGACCTTTCCCATTAGCCACGGGTCAAAGAAAGTTCCTGTTGGTGGCTACCGATTACTTCACAAAGTGGATCAAAGCAGAGCCTTTGGCCACAATCACGGAAAAGAAAGTGGAGGCAATGGTGTGGAAAGACATTATTTGTCGATTTGGAATTCCCCGCATCTTGAATGCCGACCATGGAAAGCAATTTGATTGCAACGCCTTCCGTGACTTTTGTAAGGACCTCAACATTCAGCTACGGATCTCTTCAGTGTCATATCCTCAAGCTAATGGACAAGTCGAGGTCAGTAATCGGACCATCCTCCATGGGCTGAAGACCAGGCTCGACAAAGCAAAAGGGGCCTGGGTGGATGAATTGCCTAGCGTTTTATGGGCATATCGTACCACCAGTCGTGTGTCGACTAAAGAAACGCCGTTCAGTCTTGTATACGGCGCAGAAGCATTGATCCCCGTGGAACTTGGAGCATTATCGCCAAGAGTTATACCCTTAGTAGAGGAAGAAAACTCACAAGCTCTAAGGGAAGGCTTGGACCTACTCGATGAACGTAGAGAGACCGCGGCTATTCGATTGGCATCCTATCATCAGAGGGTGGCCAACTACTATAATAGTCGGGTGAGAGATAGGCCAATGTCTGAGGGAGATCTAGTGCTCAGAAAGTCGCAGATCACGAATGCCCTGAAGGAGGATGGGAAGTTCAGAGCCAACTGGGAAGGTCCCTACAGAATCAGATGCAAGATCGGACCTAATACTTGCGCTCTGGAAACTCTACAAGGGAAGAAGATAGGGAAAACGTGGAATTCAAATCACTTAAAGCTGTATTTGAATTAACCACTACATCTTCCTCCCCAAGCACTATTGCTTTACTTACACTGTCACCAGATGTCATTACCTAACCGATATATGAATTATCTTTTTGTTGTAAGTCAAAATCTCGTGACAGGATTCAAAAACGTGAGGGCTGCCCTTGGTTCGGGCCCTGCGAATGCAGGCTACCAACGGGCTAAACCCAAAGCGGACAACCGAGCCGTAAGAGCCTGAGGCGCTATGCGTCACTGTGGCCAGGCGTAGTTCAACCGAGCCGTAAGAGCCTGAGGCGCTATGCGTCACTGTGGCCAGGCGTAGTTCAACCGAGCCGTAAGAGCCTGAGGCGCTATGCGTCATTGTGGCCAGGCGTAGTTCAACCGAGCCGTAAGAGCCTGAGGCGCTATGCGTCACTGTGGCCAGGCGTAGTTCAACCGAGCCGTAAGAGCCTGAGGCGCTATGCGTCACTGTGGCCAGGCGTAGTTCAACCGAGCCGTAAGAGCCTGAGGCGCTATGCGTCATTGTGGCCAGGCGTAGTTCCACCGAGCCGTAAGAGCCTGAGGCGCTATGCGTCACTGTGGCCCGGCGTATACGTATCACTGTAAAACAGGTATATATACATCCATACAAAAAGAGCCGTAAGAGCCTGAGACGCAACGAGTCACTGTGGCCAGGCGTATACTCAAAAAGAGCCGTAAGAGCCTGAGACGCAACGCGTCACTGTGGCCAGGCGTATACTTAAAAGAGCCGTAAGAGCCTGAGACGCAATGCGTCACTAAGGCCAGGCATAAAGCATTCAATTAACCATAAAGGCCTAAGACGCTATGCGTCACCGTGGCCAGGTAATCAAAATACTAAGGCTATAAAAACTAAAGACGCCTTCACGTCACAGTACTCAAGCCTTAAACAACTGCGCGTTTGCACAAAAAATTCTTCCTGAAAGTATACCTTTCTATCAAGAATTGGGGAGCATACACGAATATCAATACAAAGCTATATACAAGCAAAGTATATACAAGCCAAGCAAAAGAAACAATCAGACAAAGAATGACAAATGACAATTAGAGAAGTAGTGCAAGACAAAGCATGAACAAAAATCTCAATTTCATTTCATTCAAGTGTCGGTACAAATAGATCTTTAACAGATCTTTACAATTGCATTTCGACAAAAGTACAAAGTTAAAACAACAAAACAAAGTACTTGAAATGAAATACAAAAAACAAAAAGCAAAAATCCCTATCTACTCTCCGGCAGGAAGCTGGGGATCAGCTGCAAAACCTTCACTTCCAAGGGACTGCTCGCCCTCCTCACCGTCTAAATCGATGAGGGCTTCTATAGGCTCAGGAGCACCGTCCAGATCCGCGGGCTCCCAAGGACCAGTAAGGTTGGCAAGATCGTCCTGAGCAGTCCTCTTGAACAGCTCGTCCGCAGGCTCAGCCTCGGGCTCGTACTTGGTCCAATCAGGGGCCTCAAAGAGCATCGCCTCATGGGTGTATTGGAGCTCAGGAAATTCCTCTCCTTCCCTATGTGCTTCTAGCCAAGATCGGGCCAGGTAGAACCCGTACTTAACATAAGGGTTGGAGAAGTCTTCCTTTCACCTCAAGCAGTCTTTGGAGAGACGATACTCCTTTACGGCCTCGGCCCGTATGCTGTCAATCTCGACCTGGGATAGTACAGGAGCAGCTTGGCCTTCCAACTCAGCAACACGCTGCTCGAGCTCTTGATTTTGAGTGAGCATAGACCCGTAGTTGGATTGCATACGGTCTAACTCAGAATGAGCCTCCTGCAGGTCCTCTTGGAGTTTACAAGACCGGGCCGTCTCCACTGTGAGATCCCCCTTTGCAAGACCGAGGTCTTGATGAGCCTTAGCAAGTTGCTCCTCCAGGCTTCGAACTAAATCCGGAAGAGGGGACAAGTTGTTGACCGTGTTCTGTAGCTCCATGACTTTGTCCCTCAACTCCCGGATCTCTCTGTCGGCTCGCTCACGATAAGCCCGATGTTGGGCATTATTTGCCGCGGTTCGTTGAGCTAGCTACGAAAAAATGCAAAAATGTTAGATTCAAAGCATGCTGCAAAAAGCAATCAAAAAGAGAAGAAATCAGAAACTTACCCTCAACGCCTCGATATCGGCTAAGTCTTCCCCCTCGGGGTAGTTTCTGAATATCCTTGCCTCATCTCGAGGAAGGATAGTGGACCAGCTCAACCGAGAGGCCACCCCGGGAGTGTCCAGAACATCATTATCACGAACCCCGGGGTAGACTCAGAATTCGTGGCCCCTCATAATATTCCCCCCATCCACGGAATAGGGCCTCTCATCGGCAGGACTAATCCTCGGCAATATCGGTCTACTTCCCATCGAACCCTCGATGTACAGGCGCTTTCTATTCTTCTGCTGGGAAGGAATGATATTGCATTCCGCGCGCTCCTCAGAGCGTGATCGCTCGGATGACCCGAAAGCCCCCCGTGAAGACGAGGTAACTCTCCCCCTATCCCGAGAGACATCTCTCTGCTCTGAAGGAGGGGGAGGCATCGCCTGCCTAGAAACAGGAGGGGTCCGAGCACGAGATGGATGAGAGGGGATCGATGCCTCACTTGGGACATCGTCAGCCAAACGATGCCTTTTCCTGGCAGGAGCGCTGGAAGGACCAGCCTCAGAAATTTGGCGACCTAATGATTGCCGAAAATGACTCATGTCTGCAAAAAAGAAAAAGAAGATCAATGGTTAATAAATTGATCAAAAATAATAAGTAGAGCGAAAAAATAAAAGTTACCGTCAGGAGAGTCTAAGTGCTCCTGAAGGGACTCGATATTTATCCCCTCGTCGTCTGGAAGCACCATGAAAGTGGAGCCGAACCCTTCCCAACCAGTGAGATCGGCTAAGGGTTCGCTACCAGAGCTGGATTCCAGATTGGTGCCCCCTACATCCTCTTGTGGCCTAGGAGCTTCAGGATTTAACTCGGGAGAAGCCGAAGGCAGAGGATCTGACGACGGAACAGAGGGTCTGGCAACAGGGACCGGACCTACACCCCAGCCTGCTAATATCAAATTTTCATTTGATACAAGGGTGTCCAGGCTAAGGCGATGAGGGACCAGCAATTTGTCGATGTCAGAAGACAACTGCTCCCTAAGTGTGGCAACCCGGGGACCCTTGGGGATTTCGTGCCTATTCTCCCAACGAGTAGGGATATCCAGGCCCTCGGGCACTTCCACAACCAGCCATTCTGTCTCGAAACCGTGAAGCTTGTTAGCAAGTTTCTCGAATAATCGGTTCTCAAAACCGGGCTGGTACACCCGCTGAAGCGAATAAGGCACTAAGCCGGGACTCCCTCGAAGCCTAAAGAATACTTCAAAAAGAGGAAGAGACGGAGGGACGCCCCTTAAATGGCAGTGCACAGTGAATGCTACTAATTGCATCCATGTATGAGGATGCAGTTGCCCCGGGGATACCCTGTGCGTCCTGAGGAAGGAAGCCCCAAAGTCGGACAATGGGAAGCGGAGTCCTAACTCCAAAGCTGCCCTAAAAACGACAACCCCGTCAGACACACGACGTTTGTCGCTCTCCTGAGGGGTTGGGAGTCTATAAGTGTATCCCTCGGACAAAGGAAATCGAGATTCTAGGTCTTGAACGTCGGCTTCCCTTAAAGTCGACTTAATGCCTAGATCGATTTGCTTTCCTATGCCATGTTCAGCCATCTTAGAAGCTCGTAGATCAAAGAAGTGGGATTACGGGCTACGAAAAATTACCTAAGGTAATGGAAACAGAACTCACGGCAGAGTGTGAAAATCCGCGGCAGACTAGCGACACAGTGAGCAGTCTCGCGGCAGAGTTGCGACAGTATGGCGAAGGACTTGCGACAGAGTGCCTGAGAGTTGCGACAGAGTGTCCTTGCGAGAGAATTCAGTAGCGACAAGGACGACAGGGGCCCAGTATTTATAGAGGCTCGCCTGGGTACACACACACGCGGAGGTCCGACCCGGCCCACGAAACACCGGACCCATATCCTCTTTCGCGGGAAAAATTCCCGCCAAAGAGTGGGGAGCAATTGATGTGGTCGTGTCACCAGATCCACATGTGCAACTATCCGCCTGCCATGTGTCGATCCAAGAACAGGCCACGTGGCAGATTGGCGACAGAAGCGCTATACGACACCGTTCCCAGATGTGCGACAGAGTGTTTGACGCGAGAGGAGTCTATCGCCTCACAGTCTGCCGCGCATCGTAGCGACAGACCTCTATCGCCCATGCACGGCACAGGACTCTCGCACAGACTGCGGTAGAGGTCCCCGCGCTGCAGGCGGTATAGTCTCCCGCTCAGCATGCGGCATAGTCTGCCGCATGGACCGCGGTAGAGGTCCCCGACAGAGGTCTCCCGCACTGTATGAGGGATAGTCTCCCGCACAGACCGCGATAGAGGTCCCCGACAGAGGTCTCCCGCCCTGTATGCGGCAGAGTCTCCAGCACGGCTTGGGGCAGAGTCCCCAGAGTCTCCCGCACGGCTTGGGGCAGAGTCCCCAGAGTCTCTCGCACGGCCTGGGGCAGAGTCCCCAGAGTCTCTAGCAAGGCTTGGGGCAGAGTCCCCAGAGTCCCCAGAGTCTCCCGCACGGCCTGGGGCAGAGTCCCCAGAGTCTCTCGCACGGCCTGGGGCAGAGTCCCCAGAGTCTCTAGCAAGGCTTGGGGCAGAGTCCCCAGAGTCCCCAGAGTCTCCCGCACGGCCTGGGGCAGAGTCCCCAGAGTCTCTCGCACGGCCTGGGGCAGAGTCCCTAGAGTCTCTCGCAAGGCCTGGGGCAGAGTCCCCAGAGTCTCTCGCACGGCCTGGGGCAGAGTCCCCAGAGTCTCTAGCAAGGCTTGGGGCAGAGTCCCCAGAGTCCCCAGAGTCTCCCGCACGGCCTGGGGCAGAGTCTCCCGCACAGAAGCGCGATAGAGTGCTCTACCACTCTGTCGCGGCCCAGACACGCGCCTGGGCCTCATCCCGAACCGACTTAGATGCCTATAAATATGAGGTGAGCCCTCTGAAGGGGGCCAGATCCAGAAATCGATCCAAAATCAAAGAAAAACAAGGAGAATACTTAAACACTCTGATTTAAGCCATAAACTCTCCTTTTCTTACATACATACACCAACTCCCGATCACTGACTTGATCGTCGGAGTGCGCGTGCAGGGACAAATCCCTGCCCCCTCTGATTCCTGTTGTTTTGCAGGATATACGAAGAATACGTGGAGCAAATTGCATCGACGTCACCCTTTCGTCGTTAGCATAATCAGACCACGTGGAAGGTAAAGCACTGTTGCTGTCAACTAGGCAACATCAAATCTCATCCCTGCTTCCTTTCATGCACACGCCACCAAGTTCTCACCTTCACGTCTTCTCTACTCCCACTATGCATATACATAAAAAAAAGGGGAAAGGTGAGCATAGCCTGGAAGTATAATGATAGAGCCGAGAGTTGTGAATAGAAGTCATAGGCTGAGTTTTGGTTTCGTTTGGAAAACAGAACGCAGCAGGGAGCTCTCGGGCATTACTAGAGTCTTATGATTATTGGAGATGGAAAGAAGGCATTGATCAGGGGGATTAACAGATAGTGTTGAATTATTGTAGTGTGGCAATGAAGAGTGATTTGAAGAGAACAACGAAAACTGGAGACTAGGAAACAGAGTGTTTCTCTCGATTTTGTTGGGTCTAGCACTGGAGGAAGTCTATTTCGCTGTGTTGTGCATGGACTGCAGATGGAAGCGGCGCAAAAAAAAATGTTGTTGGTGAACCGCTAACTGTTGTGCCATACAGGGTATGCGAAGGATATCAAAAAAAATTGGTGCGAGGATGTTGTTGAACATGCGCTGGAAACAGAGGTGGCAGGAAAACACCGGCAGGCAGAAGCGGGATGGTGATAAGAATGGCGAAAACTATGGATATGAAAGAGGTGGTGGAAGCTAGTTGCTGGCGTCGGGCAGTGATGAGAGGCCTGAGAGATGTTGATGACAGCAGAAGGAAGCAACGCTGAAGAGGAAGACCGGCAAAAGGGCTCTCGGGTGAGCAACAGTGTAGAAGGAAAATGAAGAAGAAAATAGATATGGCGGGAAGAAGAAAGGAAATTCAAAAAGAAAGAAAAGAAAAAAAAGAAGAAGAAAGGAAAAAAAAAGAAAAGAAAAGAAAGAAGTAGTATATATATATATAATTATAATAATAATTATATATATATATTGGAAAAAAAAGGGGAGAGGAAGAAAGAAATATATATATTTATGAAAAAATATATGTATATATATTATTGAAAATAGAGGAAAAAAATCAAGAAAGGAAAATAAGTGTATAAAATTTTGAAAATTCGAGGAAGAGCCTCGAAACATTTACCGAGAGGATCGGACTCGTCGACTCGCTAAGTCGAAGTAATCAAGGATTAAAGACAGACATCGAGTGTATTTTTCCTCGGTAAGCAAGGTTAAGATTTTGACGCATTGTAGTTAATTCGCATGAATAGAGTGCTAAGTATACAATTTCGGTGTAGGTGAATCGTAGAAAGAATTAAAGGAGGTACTAGAAGACGTCACCATTCGAATTCGTGATATCCGATAAATTGAGGTAAGGGGTATTATTTAACTTAGTTCTGATAATGCATCCTTGTTTCACTTATAAATGATTTTATGAAAGAGCATATGGTTTGAAGTGATTTATCAATGCTTTTATACTTGAGAAACTATTTGCGATGCATGTTTTAATTTATCGAAATATTTCCCGAGTACTTTCCATGTTGTGAAATGAATTTTCTAAGATATGAAGTGTATGGATGTTTTACATTTATTTATGTTTTTATATCCATACTGTTAAAGAAACTTCGACAATTTCAAAAGTATTTAAGAAAAGAAATTATTTTCGAAAAGGGATTGTGGGGGCCACCTCTTGAGTCCTACGGGAACAAAGTGCCTCACAGTCTTTCGATTTTATGAAAGAGTTTTCAAATTTTAAGAAAATTCGATGTTATTACTCGATATGAGTTTATGGGTTATAAAACCCAAGAAAGATTTTGAAACTCTGTTTTGAGACTATAGGCTTCATGCATGGTTACTACTTGTGGTGTTCTGGCTACACCACTTGGGGTGCCGGTACGTTGGCCCCTTTAGCACTTGACTCAACCTTTGTGGAAGATGTTGTGCTACTGGTGGTTTACGCTGATGTTTTGGTAGTATTTCGTGCCCGCGCAGCACGGATGAATGTTTCCCGCACGGTGAGTGCGACAGGTGCCCGTGCCCTAGCTATGTGCTAGTATATGATAAGAAATAAGAAGATACTACCCATGTTTATAATTATTATCGCTGTACGAACCTGATCCATTCTACAGCCCCCTTACCATGGCCATAGGTATGATGACTCTCCAATGGAGAATGACACGTATCGCATGACTTAGTTATAGCCTAGTCTCCTCGATTTGATTATGAAAAATCGACTATGATGAATGAATATGTGTTTTCATGATTATGAATTATTCATGAAAAGTTTACGAAACGATTATGAAATATGCATGAAATGTTTACGAAACGATTATGAAATATTTATGAAATGTTTACGAAATGATTATGAAATATGCATGAAATGTTTACGATATGATTTACGAAATGTTTATGAAAAGTTGTAAAATGGTTAAGCATGTTAATGGTTTTATTGACACGCATGCTTTATGACGTTTATGCATGAAATGGAAATTTCGGTATTACATTAAGTTTCGTTCCATGAACAATTTCAAATACTTTTATATGTCAGAACTATTTTAATAGTACTATCTTACTGGGCTTTTCCCCAAAAGCTCACCCCTCTACCTCTCAGATTTTTGCAGTGAATTACAGTTAATAAATGCTGTGTAGACGACGTAGGCTGACGGATATGGGCTTCCCCAGACTACCTTTTATATATACGTGAGGTATACATTCTTATCTCTTTACTAGACTATTTGTATCCACAGACATCTATTGAAAATAATGTGTCGGGATGAAATCTGTATAAGGATAAATTAAATGAAATATTTTTAAGGATTGACACTGAACAGGAATACAGCCTAAGTGAATAAGGGAATAAGTGAGAAAATTAAGTTTAAAAAAATTCCTCCAATTTTTAAGGGTCAAGGGTCGTTACAGAAGATGTATTTAAAACGATTCTAGCAATTCAAATATGTATAAAACATGATAATGTGTATAATGATACTTTCTGAAACTAATAATAATAACATTCAAAAATTAAGGAAAATCAGAAACATCGAAATTCAAAACGTAATTCTTTAAGTACGTGAACTTAATAGATATTACGTAAAACTGGTCGTACATTCAGAATTCCAAACAGGAATACATATCAAATCACATACTACAAAACCTGTTTCTGAAATCAGAGTTTAATTTCAAAATGAGACTACATCGGTCCACATAATTATCACGCGACAATAATAAATTCGTCACGCGGCAAATAACCAAGTCATCCTCCGTAGAGGGAATTCAGAACCCGCAGGTAATTTCAGATGCCACAAAGGCAAAGTACAGGCGCCACGAAGGCAAAATTCAAAACCTATGGCCACGACGAGACAAAACCCGAAGGTGAAATTCAGAACTTATGGCCACGGTGAGACAGAACCTAAAGGTGAATTTCATAACCAATGGCCACGGCGAGACAGAACCCGAAGGTGAATTTCAGAACTATGGCCACGGCGAGACAGAACCCGAAGGTGAAATTCAGAACCTATGGCCACGGCGAGACTGTAGACGGGATTAAGGTCGTACAACGTTCAGAACCACAAGGGCGAAGTTCAGACGCCACACAGGCGAAGTTCAGACGCCACACAGGCAAAGTTGACATGCGTTAGCATACAACATAAATGACCCTTAGTCTCAAAACATACTATATTTCTCATATGCGAAAACATTGAATTAAAAATCATCTTGTTCAAAAGATTAATTCAAAAGACATGTTCTTATTTCAAATGCACAAATATAGAAAGCATAGTCTTGATCAGAAATATAATTTAGAAACATGCATGAAAAATCATACTTCATGTCTTTGTAAGCTTTCCTTAATGAAAATTCAGAAAGTAACTATTACCGATTTAAATTATATCCCCTTGCCTCGATCTATCGAAATTCACGAATTCGAACGGTGACGCCTCCTAGTACCTCCTTTAATCCCTTCTATAATCACCTACACCGTAATTGTATACTTAGCACCCCATTCTTGCGAATTGTCCGAATTGCGTTAAAATCGAAAGCTATCGTTACTACTGCGTGTGTACGTATTATTGTATATACTTAGGCCAACACGCACGTTTATATATTTCTTTACCATTTATATATCTGTTCCTACAAGTATTAACATATACCTTTATTATATACATCCAAATGTATATACGCATAAATATTTATATATATACACTCCTATATGTATATATATATATATATACTTTTATTTTTTTCATGCTTCCCTATCTCATATATATACATTCTTTGTATATACATACATATACTTTTATTTGTTTTCATATTTCTCTATCTCATATATATACATTCTTTGTATATACATATACTAGCACACATTCATCTTATGTACCCCCACATGTATATACACCTAAATATATATATATATATACACTCCTTTATATATATATATATATATATATATATATATTATCATTGTTTTTTCATTTTTCCTTATGTCATATGCAGACATATTTTTTTTGTGTACAAATACTAGCATACCCAATTCATTATATACACATGTATGTATATGCACTTAAATAAATATATATATATATATATATTTATACACTCCTATATATATATTAATATTGTTTTCCCATTTTTGCTAAATTAAATCTACACTAAACATGCTTGTATTTCAATCTAAATGTACATGTATATTAAATATACACATATACATAAATATACCATTTACCTTTTCTATTTTCTTTTTCTTCTTTCTTTCTTTTTTCTCTTTTCTTTTCTCCTTTTCTTTTCTCCTTTCTCGGTTCTAGCTGTTCTTTCTTCCCTTTTTCTTTCTTCTTTTCTTCCTTTCCCGATCAGCTCACCTATTCCTGGTTTGCTTTCCTAGTTCTGCCTCACTCTTCGGTCTTGCTTCAGCTTTACCTCACTCTCCCCTGCCTCTCGGTTTCCATCTCTAATTTGTAGTTTTCTTCTCCCTTGGTTCCAGCTTCATTCTTCCCCTGTTATCATCCACTTCCTAGCTGCTCTTGCTTCAATCTACTATGTTCTACTTCTGCCCTTGTTCCCAACAGCTCCCTTACCCACGGGTTAGTACACAACCAGCATTAGACAGCCCCTGAACCTCCCAACAGCCTCGGAACCAGTCACGCACCCCTGTTCTGCTCGTAGCTCCAGTTTCTTCTAATCGGACAGCTGTTGTCCCCCTTTCTTTCCTCTCAGTTTCCCTTTTCTTCCCTTCTCTTCTTCCTCGACAGACCCAGCTTCCTTATCTTCTCCCTTCCCTTCTTCTCCAGTCAACCGAGCCTCTCTTCTTCCTTTCTACTTTCTCCTTTCTCTTCTTTCGTTTCCTCTTCTCCCCAGCCGATCAGCCCCTCTTCTTCCTTTCTCCTTTCTCTTTTTTCTTTTTTTCCTTTCCTCTTCTCCCCAGCCGACCAGCCCCTCTTCTTCCTTCTCTTCCTTTCTTTCCTTGGTTTCCAGCCAATTATCTCCTCTGTTTCTTTTGATTTCCTTTTCAATTCCAAATAGCGACAGATGGAATTGACTTTTCTAAGCCAATTTCGTACATGCCATAATATATATATATATACGTTATTTTAATATATATATATTATATTAGTATACATGTATTATTTGTTTATATATTTTGTATTGTTATTTTTATTATTTTCTTATTGTTTTGTGTCCATTTATATATTCTTGTCTCATGCTTTATTTATCATTTACTAATACTTATATATTAAATAATATACATTACATAATATATATATAAATTTGTTATGTATATATATATTATTATTATCCATCTATTTAAATGTCATGTATATTTATATATACATATACACCTATGTATATATATCTATATATACACATTTTCTTGTAAGATTATCCAATGACATAATATTCATGCCTTCCATGAAATTCTCATTATTTTGAAATTGAAATAGTATCGAATTTCAGCATTCGTCATAAATTTCTCGATACAAGTTTTTACATCAACAATTTTCAACTAACAATTTAATATTTTCCAAATTCCTCCGTGCTTGCATTTGCTTTATCACTTCTTGTATCTTCGGGTTCCCGATCATTCACGGGCTTCTCGGCTCCCATATTCCTCAAGCCCTACAAAAAATATTCGCACTTCCATTAAAATATAATATTTCCATTTTTATATAATCTAATTAAACGTAGGAAATTTGTGGGGTTTACATTCTCCCTACCTTAAAAGAATTTGGTCCTCCAAATTCATTTGGGTCCATCAAAATAGACGTGGGTACTTTTAGTCAATCTGTCTACGATCACCCAGATTGTGTCGTGCCCCTTTCGGGTCCTTGGTAACCCCTAATGAAATCCATATTCCAAAGTTTCCTCATTTCTCAAAGTCTTAATTTTTTTTATAATAGTTTGAATCTTTCCCATTAACATGTAACCTCTATTTGGAAAATCATACTTACACCCATTCTTAATACACTGTGACCCAAGAGACTCCAAGTCTCCTTAAATTTTCACACCAGTAGACTCCAAAGTGGGTCACTCGGTCCGAAAATCTCCCCTTCATATAGTTCTTATAATTGCTCTCTCAGCATTTCTAACCCAAGCAAGGTCACTCAGTACAGTGGTTTGAGTAATTAATTCGATACCACCTGCTAAATCAATTCTAGAACTTCTCCTTTTAGTTTAGGGGTAACTTTAATAAATCATTTGATCATGTATCAGAAAACTTTCCCTGTTTACAAGGATGTCTCTATACTCCGAACATGCCCTATCTTTATCAATCATGTAAGCAGTGTGATCTTTAGAGTCTTATCTATACCGTTAGTTCTTTGATTTATTCTTCCAGCATAGTGACGGTGCTCTTGCATTGTCACTATTTCCTTTGTAGATCTCTTTTCCGTCATTCTCCTTATCCTTCCTATTATCTCCTATGAGTTTCTGAACTTCCTTTATCTAACAGTTCTTACAACTCCTTTTTCTTTGTTCCTTAATATCTACAAAGTCCATTCGGTAGGGAGACTTCGAGATAGGCTGCACATCTAAAGCCAAATCCATAGTGAACTCTAGTTCTTTCTCTTGATGTAATCCTGATAGTTCACCAGGAAAATACATCCGGGAACTCGCATACCACTGGTATGTCCTGAATACTAGGACATTTTTGACTAGTATGGAGGATGAATGCAACATAACCCTCATATTAATATGTTCACCAAAAATTTTCATCATAAACAAAATCATAAAATTTATTCCTTAACTGCAAAATATACATTAAACTTACTAGCTAAGGAGAAGGTTACAGTCTTAGAGTAGCAGTCTAAACTTACACGGTTGGTGGCTAGCCAATCCATACCCAAAATTACATAAAAGCCATACATGCTCAACAAAATTTGATCTGCTAATATGATCCTATCTCTCACCTTGATTTCACCATTCCTACATACCACATCAGTCCTAGGCAAAGATCCTTCCATGAGTGATAGTGTCACGACCCAATACTACCAAAATCAGTACAAATTTTTTTTTTTTTGCTTTTGAAAAATCTTTCTTACCTCCTCGTGACATATTCCTCTAAACAGGTCGGGCTGTGAATCAATATCGATATACCATTCAAACCATTAAGAAATATCACACGTAAACATACATACTGATATCATTAATCATATAATAGAGTGGTCGGTATGTTTATACATCTAATAATTCTATATTTACATCCCCAAATATTCTTTCATATATAATACTGTACTGTAAGCATACTAATACAAAATTTTGTACGTGGTGTATACCTGACAGTCGATGGGAAACAAAGATATCAGCTATGCCGTCTACTCTCTACACCCGTTATCTCTATGGTGGAAACACTGAAAGTGGGTGGAAAATGAAAGGGTGAGCTCCACAAGCTCAGTAAGGCAATAATACAAACGAGTAGATAGCTATACTATCTACATGCTGATAAGAAAATCAGGATATATGTGAGCATGAGGTAAAAACAATGATATGCCATATATATAATATCATCTGTTCTAAAACAGGAAATCAGCATATTAAAACATGGAATAATTCTCATGTGAAAACATCTCATGCTCAAAGAAACAACACGTTTTAAAATACCCCATCTGGGTCAAAATACGATACACTCAATAATCAAAATCCATTTCAACAAAATTCTTTATTTTCAAATCTCCGATATAAAATCACCCTTCTCACAGGGTTACAAATCAATGAAAGTCTCATAAAATCCCTCCATGGGAAAAATCAAAACTCAATTGAAATCATAAGAAAATCGGGGCCTGACCCCTCCCTCGGGTCTACCCTGGTCTATCAAGACCAATAGTTATATCATGTGAGACATGTAAACGACTATATCGGTAATATCTAGGACTATGGCCACAACCTCGTGATCCCTGGCACATGGATCCTTATGTGCAGGGTATCACACCTGAAACGGGAGGTGGGTCATCCTACCCGCCAGAACAGCATAATATCAGGATTGCGAGGGCAAGACATGCTGTCTCGTGGCTAATGCCACTCCACTCCAACAATCCCCACGGTACAACGTACTCCGCATGACATACACGATATATCGTACTCCGTGAACCCAAGCTCAATCAGAGGTGCCTGTAATAGGTCTTATCCACCCATGTCAAGTATGTCTCAGTATGTACGTGTGAGCATATCATCTCACTGTGACACAGTCAACAGGAGGCTCCAACACGGCTATATGCATGTCATATAAATTCCTGTGCGAGCGAAGCTCCAGCACAGCTCCATGCATATTCATGATATTTGAAAATCTCGTGCGAGCAAAACTCTAGCACGATTTCATAGAAATCAATTAAAATCTGCGTACGAGCAGCGCTCCAGTACGACTTAAACTGATTATAAATTCAATTCAAATCCACGTACGAGCATTGCTCCAGTACGGATAAGTATTAAAACTCAGTGAAAACCTCGTACGAGAAAACTCCAGTACGATAGTCATATAAAACAAATCTGTAAAATAGTACGAGCAAGGCTCCAGCACTCTGAGTATGAGTTAAAATATAAAATCCAGTGCGAGCAGTGCTCAAGCACGGTTACAACTCATATAACACTAATAGGTGGCTCAATATTATAAAAACATGTTAAATAAAAATCATCTGGCACCTAACCTATGCCTTTTCACTTAAAACATGTAAATAATAGCCAACCTATCCATAAATTGCTTGAATTAAAGCAATATCATCATGAAAACATTAAAATCATGAAATTCATGCAATTTCATAGCCTTACTACCGTTTTTGAAATTTTCCTAACTGGGGGCAAAATAGTCATTTTTCACTATTTCCATATTTTTCCGTAAAAATTATTATTCTGTTTTCGGGTAGCCTATTGAATTTAATGTAATGTAAATCCCCTCAAAATTACGTACAGCTACCTCTAAGTGTTCATAAAATTCCCTTACCTGGAATCACGCGCGAGCTTATCCCGACTCGACCGTACCAGGTCTCTCAGTCCAATTCGCTCGTCTACGGAGCTGCATATAACCATATATGGGTTCAGTTCAATTATACAGATCAATATTTCACTCTTACTGATCGAATCTAAAGCTCTGGGCCCGTTTTACTCTATTGGGCCCGATTGCACTTTAATGGGCCTCGAACCCCTTTTTCAGCTCGTTTCCACTTTTAAATCCCTTCTTCTGGTTTACTGGGCTCATTTGATTTATCAATAATCATCGGGCTTCGTTCCAAGCTCAGTGGATAGCCTGGATACTGTTTACGATAATTACTTTGAAATTTCAAATAAATTTCCTTTTTATGCAGAATTAATCCGTAAAATAATCGAAACTCTGCATTAAAGGACTCATATTATCGTAATTAATATATACTTACCCAATATGGTGCGGGGTACAAAAATCGGAGCTAAATCAACTCTCGTTCGGGCTCTGTAGTGATACTGCACAATTATTTAAATCCGGGTCATTTTCTAATAAAATAATATTAAATTGAATTCTTGGGATTTATCCGCCGGTCAATCTCGACCCTCGATCACTTACCCAAATTTTCGAGTTGTCCCCGGGTACACTTTCTTCCCTTTTTTTTCCTTTTCTTTTTCTTTCCTTTTTTTTTCTTCCTTCTCCCTTTCCCGGCTACGGTGCCGTTTTGGCCCGTTTGCCGCCGCCGGAGATTTCGGCCATCTCGCCGGCAGCCAGTGGGTTCAACAGAATCGTCTCGGCCAAGGGAGTGCTCGGCTGGCCTGAATCGGAGCTGGGGTGCCGCCGTTCGCCGGGACCGACACGTTTTCTCCCCTGGACTTTCGGCCTTCGATTCGTCGGAAATAGCTGCCGTCGGCGCGCGTCACCGGTACCAATAGACTCGTCGGACTCTCCTCTATCGCCCCCAACCATTGGCTTCGCTCGTCGGACACCGGTGGCTCCTCAGGCTCCTCGGGTTCAGACGGGTTGATGATGGGTTCCGTTTCTCAGGTTTCTTCTCTCTCCCCGATTCGTTTTTTAGATTTTTCATTATTTATTTATTTATTTATTTATTATTATTTTAATCAATTAAAATATATTAAAATACCCAAATATCTCTAAAAAAATCTAAAAAAATATTATTAAATTCATTTGATCAATAAATGAATTTATCAGTGTATTTTCGTCTTTCTCGGTATATTTTTCGATTCTTTTCGGGATAATTTTTCGAATTAAAAATCTCGATTAATTCCAAATTAATTCCCGTAAATTTCAATAAATTAATATCTAGATCAGACTCGAATTTAATTATTTTCCTCGATATTGATCCAGATTTCGTAAATTCCATATTTTTAACGAAAATTACTTATCGATTTCATACCGAATTTTTGGTCTTTTGACCATTTTACCCTTGTACGTGTCCGGGACCAAATTGAATCTACTTTCTTTCATCAATCCATAATCTTTTCCCTATTTTCAATTCTTCATTTTCAGTCAACTCGATTAAATTCCTTAAACAACTTGTTGCTTCTTTATTTTCTCGATTTATCCTTATTCGATTTTACGTACATTATTTCGTTTCATCCACATTTATCAAATCCGAATCAACCATCTTATGAATCCATTAACATATACTAATGTCATACAATATGGAAATCATAAGGAATATCATACAAAAATTGTGGATCTCACAGACAGGTTTCTTGCCTTTCTTTGCCGCGGTAGCCCGTCTCTGTGGGACTTGTCTTTAGGGAGCTTGCCTCTCAGGTTGTCGTGGTGGCTCTGGGAGCTGTGGAAACTTATTCAGTGGGCAATTCTTAATCAAGTGTCCCCTCTGTCCACACCTAAAACAGCTTCTTGTGGACTAGTGACACACACCATTATGGAAATTTCCACATCTAGTGCACAATCTGTCGTACTGCTGGAAGCCTCTAGTAGTCTGTGGAGTAGCTATAGGAGCCATGGGCCTAACAACCCTAGCTCGAGACTCATTTGTCCTCTGTCTCTTAGGCTGGCCCCTCCGAAAGTCTTGTGTCACAAATTTCGTTCGCTTACTCTTGTCTCCGTTCTTTCTCTTAAATGCTGGAGGCTTCATCTTTCGGGAATCCCTCATCCCACCAATATCCCTCTCCTCTCTCCAAGCCTGTACAGGAGGCTAAGGCGCCATAGGTACTGGAGAAACTTGTAGAGGAGGATGTGGTGGTGCTTGTGGAGGAATCAGCACCGGAGTAGGAAATGGTGTCGTGCCAACTTAATCGGAAACGTTTGCCCCTAGATGTTGCACAATCATGGCAGCTATTGATTCCAAGCCTTATTCGAGGCGCTGCTCCAATCGCTGCTCGAACTGAGCCATACGAGTACGAGGACTCTCTAGCTCCGGTTAAGGAGGTGGAGGTCACCGAGCCTCCCTCCGAAGACGTCCACGTCTTCCACTCATCATGTCACGACCCAAACTACCCAAAAATCAAAGTTAATTTTTCGCGTTTTGCTATTTTTATTACTTAAATTCTTACCTGTCTTCTGATCGTGACCACACTCCACTAATAATTGGGCTGTGCGTCAATGCCAGTCCCACCATACATTTACCATATTACTTATTTCTTCTCCAGTCATTTATAATTGTTTACAATATTTATACATCCCCCTAAAGTTACTTACAAACATGTTACTGTGCTATGCTTGTGTAGATACAATATGTACAAGTGTATATACCTTATGTTGATGGGCAGCAGCGGATATCTGGAATGCAGTACTGAGTCGCCTCAACTTCAACTGGAGATTATCTGTGGGAGAAAATGAAAGGGGTGAGCATATCAAGCTCAGTAAGGCAATCCTACGAACAAGTAGGTAACCATACTACCTACATGAACGTAGTGCCATGCATAAACCACCATTTCCCCACACATTTTAAAACAGATGATATGAGTTATGATGTTATGTAAATCAAGTTTGCACGAAAAATTCAACACGCAAATATTACAAATAATTTATTTCTCAATTAAAATTTTCACAATAAAGTCAGGACTCGACCCCTCCTGCGGGTGATCCTGACTCACACGAAACCATGAAAATCGATTTACATTCACACATGGGTTTGAAAAGCATGGAAATACCATCATGCAAATTTAGTTTAAAACCCAATTTGATTTCATCAAAATCGACGACATGCGAGACTAGGCAACGTCTGTATATCGGCAAATAACCAGGACTATGGCCATATGTGTCCTCGTGAGTCCCTCTAGCTACACGGATCCTAGTGTACGAGGTCTCACCCTGATCGGGAACCGCCCGGGAGGTGGGTCAATCCAACCCGTCAGTCTTATCCGATCCCATGCATCCGAAGATGCTAATGTATCACAAAGATACCAACGTATGCAAAGATAACACACGGTACATCGTACTCCATGCTACTTGCACGGTACATCGTACTCCGTGGACCCCCGGCCTTATCCCTCGTTCGGGCTCATTAGCTGGTCCTCCAACCCTTATCCCTCGTTCGGGCTCATCAGGTGGATCTCCAACCCTTATCCCTCGTTCGGGCTCATCAGGTTGTTTCTCTAACCCTTATCCCTCGTTCGGGCTCATCAGGTTGTTTCTCTAACCCTTATCCCTCGTTCGGGCTCATCAGGTTATTTCTCTAACCCTTATCCCTCGTTAGGGCTCATCAGGTTATTTTTAACATGCAATGTCTCAAAACGCATGTGCAGGCCTATTTAATCTGTGACACACAGTCTACCCGATGCTCCAAGCACGGCTTATCGTATGATTTTTGAAAAGTAGTGCGAGCGGTGCTCTAACACTGTCAGTAAATCAAACAAACTAGTGCGAGCTAAGCTCAAGCACTCTGTATGCAAACCGTATAAAAATCTGGTGCGAGCGAAGCTCTAACACCCTGTCTCAAAATCATATAAAAATATGGTGCGAGTTAGACTCTAGCACCCTGTCACGAAAATCATATATATATAAGAATCTGGTGCGAGTTGGACTCCAGCACCTATGCATGTAAAACTCTAGTGCGAGCTCTCGCTCCAGCACTAATGCGTGCATCACACAAATCGAAAATATCATGCGAGCTGAGCTCTAGCACGTCACATGTCAATAAAACACGTAGGCGGCTCGGTTATCTCCAAATAGTTTTCGCAGAAATTACATCGTTTAAGGTATGCAATGCTATGCATTTTTCTTTAAAAGTGAGCCAGCCTACTCATGCATGTGTTAAAATACCTCCAGAATGAGCAGGAACCTCTTGTCCTTGCTCCTCCCAATTTTTTCTAAATTTGTAAGTTCTACCCTTAACAAGGGTATTTTAGTAATTTGCCCATTCGGGGCACTAAAATTATTAATTGACCTCTAGACCCTTCAGGAAATTTATAAAGACTGCAGATGAACTTAAAATTACGTAAAGTTACCTCTAGCAGTCCACAGAATTCCCTTACCTTATTTTTCTGTCGAGTCTGACCTTTTCTTTTCCACTGTTGTCTCGTCGCGCAGTCCGATATGCTCCCAATCAAATGTCCGGAACTGCGTATAATTATTCCTCAGGTCAGATATTATATAATTTAATTGTATTTTCTATTTTCTGGGCTTAATTTAAATCATTGGGCCCATTTACCCCTATTGGGCCCGATTGCACCTTAAATGGGCCTTAATCGGCCTTAAGCCCGTTTTCCACTTAATTTTCACATTATCGAGGCCTATTGGACTCACTGGGCCCACCAACATTTTATTGGGCCTCGTTCTAACTCTCGAATAGCTAAATTTATTATTTACGACAATTTATCTAAATTTCCATAATTTAATTCAATTTATGCAGAATTTAAATTCATATCACGCATAACGATGTAAATTGTCGTAAATAAGGGTCACTCACCCGAGATTCCATGCTAGTACGAAATTCGAGGCTATCTCGAGCTCTCTTTGGATGCCAATTGTCGAGCTACACAATTTCATAATTTTTCGGGTAAGTTTTCAGTCGAAAATTAATTAAATAAAATATTTCAAAATTTAAATCGGTCAATTTGACCGCTTATCGACTTACCCGAAGCTCGATTGCATCGCTGGAATTTTCCCCAATTTTTTTCTTTTTCTTTTTCCCTTTTTCTTCTTTTTTCCTTCTATTTTGGCTGAACCGATTCAGTCCGGTTCGGATCGGTTCAGACCGTCGGTTCACTTTGGTTCGGTCGGTTCACCGCCGGTTCAAGGCCTTGTCGACCAGTTCTCTGTCGGCTTCCACCGCCAGCAGCTCCGTGAGGTTGTCCGCAGCTCGAATCTGGCCTCGGTTTCGTCCAAGGCCGTCGAAAAGTCGTCGGTCCGGTCGTTCTCCTCTTCGGCATCGGAACCCATTTCTTTCCTCGCCGTTTTCGACGTCGTCCGTCGGTTTCAGTGGCTGTTTTCGGTACCAATCGGCTCACCATCGCTTGGGCTTCCAAAATCGAGCCTTGGTGGGGCTCAAATCGGCGCCGATCGGCCGCCGTTTCCTTTTCTCTTCCGCGATTTTCTCCTGCCGATTTCGGCTTCCTCCGACGTCGGTTGGTCGTGCTGCCGATGCCATCTTGCTCACCGGGCGTCGCTCTACGTTTTTCGACCTTCGCCTGGGCTCAACGGTCGTCGGTGGCTCGTCGGACTCCTCAGGTTCATTGGGTTCCGTTTTCGCGTTTCTTTTTCTGTTTCTTTTTTTTTCTTTTCTGATTCTTTTTTTGTTTTATTATTATTATTATTATTTATTTAATTATTTCACTATTTATTAAAATAATCTACAATAATCCAAAATATCCCTTAAAATATCCTTAAAATTATTATTTAATTCTAAATTAATTAATTTAATTTTATTTAATTTATTTATTATATTTTAACCCTTTTTCGGGTATAATTTCTCCGTATTTTCGGGATATTGTCCCGAATAATTTTTTGGTATTTTTAAAATTTCCGAATCTTGATCAATTGACCCAAAATTGTATAATTTCCTCATTATCGATCAAGATATCTTGCATCTTTATTTTTAATTAAATTTCCTTATCGAAATTATACTGACCTTCGGTCTTTTGACCATTTTGCCCTTGCACATGTTCGGGATTAATTTAACCCGACTTCCCTTCACGAATACTCATTCATTTTGTATTTTAAATAAATTCGGGTCTTACACATCATGCAAGTGATCTAATACCTACGCGGGATCTAATACCTACGCGTAATTCCAAAGATCAATTCTTAATTCCATTAGGTATACATTACCTACAACCAGACAATCATAAAAATTAGGATGTAATTAAATCTTTATTTTCGACACTGACAATACTAGATAACCTTCGCTCTGATACCACTTAAACTGTAACGATCCTTGACCCTTTAAAATAGGGGGAAATTTTTTGTGAATTTAATTTACCCACTTATTCCCTTATCACTTAGGTTGTATTCCTGTGCAGTGTCAAAACATTTTTCCTAATTCTTTATCCGTGATTACATTTAACTTCCATACTTTAACCTATATGGCTGATAGAAATTTCGGCAGCATAACAGCTTATATATCAGCCTACCCACCTGCAAAACAGTTGTTTTAACAATCCTAGATATCCACAACTACCAAGCATGCTTTTCAAATATACCTTTACAACTCAATACATCTATTTCGATTTAACACTAGCCATCTCAAAATGTAATCCCAAAATAATGTCGTTTACATCATTTTCCTTACAAATTATATCCCAACAAAAATATTCCTAATATACGTGTTTGTGCGTACAGATATGTCTGGTACAGGAATGTAAATGTATACCTTTCTGCGTGTACAAAAAGTAGCCTAGGGTAACTCTCCCCACCAGCCTACGTCGTGTACGCGACAGGTAGCACCTACAGATCACTGCAAATAATCTGAGAGGTAGAGAGGTGAGCTTTCGGGAAAAAGCCCAGTAAGAAGATGTATTTAAAACGATTCTAGTAATTCAAATATGTATAAAACATGATAATGGGTATAATGATACTTTTTGAAACTAATAATAATAACATTCAAAAATTAAGGAAAATAAAAAACATCAAAATTCAAAACGTAATTCTTTAAGTACGTGAAACTTAACAGATATTACGAAAAACTAGTCGTACATTCAAAATTCCAAATAGGAATACATATCAAATCACATACTACAAAACGCGTTTTTGAAATCAGAGTTTAATTTTCAAAATAAGACTACATCGGCCCACATAATTATCACACGGCAATAACAAATTCGTCACGCCGCAAATAACCAAGTCATCCTCAATAGAGGGAATTCAGAACCCGCAGGTAATTTCAGACGCCACAAAGGCGAAGTACAGGCGCCACGAAGGTGAAATTTAGAACCTATAGCCACGGCGAGATAGAACCTGAAGGTGAAATTCAGAACCTATGGCCACGATGAGACAGAACCCGAAGGTGAAATTCAGAACCTGTGGCCAGGGCGAGATAGAACCCGAAGGTGAAATTCAAAACCTATGGCCACGGCGAGACAGAACCCGAAGGTGAAATTCAGAACCTATGGCCACGGCGAGTCTATAGGCTAGATTAAGGTCGTACAGCATTCAGAATCACAAGGGCGAAGTTTAGACGCCACACAGGTGAAGTTGACAAGCGTTAGCATACAACATAAATGGCCCTTAGTCTCAAAACATACTATATTTCTCATATGTGAAAACATCGAGTTAAAAATCATCTTGTTCGAAAGATTAATTCAGAAGACATGTTCTTATTTCAAAAGCACATATACAGAAAGCATAGTCTTGATCAGAAATATAATTTAGAAACATGCATGAAAAATCATACTTCATGTCTTTGTAAGCTTTCCTTAATAAAAATTCAGAAAGTAACTATTACCGTTTTAAATTATATCCCCTTACCTCGATCTATCGAAATTCACGAATTCGCACGGTGACGTCTCCTAGTACCTCCTTTAATCCCTTCTACAATCACCTACACCGCAATTGTATACTTAGCACCCCATTCATGCGAATTGTCCGAATTGCGTTAAAATCGAAACCTATCGTTACTACTGCGTGTGTACGTATTATTGTATATACTTAGGCCAACACGCACGTTTATATATTTCTTTACCATTTATATATTTGTTCCTACAAGTATTAACATATACCGTTATTATATACATCCACATGTATATACGCATAAATATATATATATACACACTCCTATATGTATATATATATATATATACTTTTATTGTTTTCATGCTTCCCTATCTCATATATATACATTCTTTGTATATACATACATATACTTTTATTTGTTTTCATATTTCTCTATCTCATATATATACATTCTTTGTATATACATATACTAGTACACATTCATCTTATGTACCCCCACATGTATATGCACCTAAATAAATATATATAAATAAATATATATATATACACTCCTTTATATATATATATATATATATTATCATTGTTTTTTTTTTTTCATTTTTCCTTATGACATATGCATACATATTTTTGTGTGTACAAATACTAGCATACCCAATTCATTATATACACCTATATGTATATGCACTTAAATAAATATATATATATATATATATACACTCCTATATATGTATATATATATATATATATATATATTAATATTGTTTTCCCATTTTTGCCAAATTAAATCTACACTAAACATGCTTTTATTTCAATCTAAATGTACATGTATATTAAATATACACATATACATAAATATACCATTTACCTTTTCTATTTTCTATTTTCTTTTTCTTCTTTCTTTTTTTTCTCTTTTCTTTTCTCCTTTCTCGGGTCCAACTGCTCTTTCTTCCCTTTTTTTTTCTTCTTTTCTTTCTTTCCCGATCAGCTCACCTATTCCCAGTTTGCTTTCCTGGTTCTGCCTCACTCTTCGGTCTTGCTTCAGCTTTGCCTCACTCTCCCCTGCCTCTCGGTTTCGATCTCTAATTTGTAGTCTTCTTCTCCCTCGATTCCAGTTTCATTCTTCCCCTGTTATCATCCACTTCCTGGCTGCTCCTGCTTCAATCTACTATGTTCTGCTTCTGCCCTTGTTCCTAATAGCCCCCTCACCCACGGGTTAGTACACAACCAGCATTAGACAGCCCCTGAACCTCCCAACAGCCTCGAAACCAGTCACTCACCCCTGTTTTGTTCGTAGCTCCGGTTTTTCTTCTCGGTCAGCTGCTGTCCCCCTTTCTTTCCTCTCGGTTTCCCTTTTCTTCCCTTCTCTTCTTCCTCAGTAGACCCAGCTTCCTTCTCCTCTCCCTTCCCTTCTCTTCTTTCTCTCTTCTTCCCTTCTTCTCCAGCCGACTGAGCCTCTCTTCTTCCTTTCTCCTTTCTCTTCTTCCCTTTCCTCTTCTCCCCAGCCGATCAGCCCCTCTTCTTCCTTTCTTCTTTGTCCTTTTTCATCTTTCCTTTCCTCTTATCCCCAATCGATCAGCCCCTCTTCTTCCTTCTCTTCCTTTCTTTCCTTGGTTTCCCACCCGTTATCTCCTCTGTTTCTTTTGATTTCCTTTTCAATTCCAAATAATGGCAGATGGAATTGGCTTTTCTAAGCCAATTTCGTACATGCCATAATATATATATGTTATTTAATATATATATATATATTATATTAGTATATATGTATTATTTGTTTATATATTTTGTATTGTTATTTTTATTATTTATTTATTTTTCATTGTTTTGTGTCCATTTATATATTCTTGTCTCATGTTTTATTTATCATTTACTAATACTTATATATATATATATATTAAATAATATACAATACATAATATATATATATATATATTTTTTATCCATCTATTTAAATGCCATGTATATTTATATATACATATACACCTATGTATATATATATATCTATATATACACATTTTCTTGTAAGATTATCCAAGGACATAATATTCATGCCTTCTATGAAATTCTCATTATTTCGAAAATGAAATAGTATCGGGTTTCCATCATTCTTCATAAATTCTCGATACAAGTTTTTACATAAACAATTTTCAACTAACAATTTAAAATTTTCCAAATCCTTCCATGCTTGCATTTGCTTTATCACTTCTTATATATTCGGGTTCCTGGTCATTCACGGGCTTCTCGGCTCCTATATTCCTCGAGCCTTACAACAAATATTCGCACTTCCATTAAAATATAATATTTTCATTTTTTATATAATCTAATTAAACGTAGGAAATTTTTAGGGTTTACACATCCACTATGGGTGACTTAAGGGTTTAAAGGCTTATTACATATGCTAAATCCAATCGAAACTACTACGAAAGTGTACAAGGAGTTGACATTTAGGAATTGGAATTTAAGACTTTAATTAGGATTTGCTAGAGGACTAGCAAAACTTAAGCGTGGGGGAATTTGATAAGTGCTTAATTTTTTATATTAATATTGTTTATTAGTATTCTTTTAGTTTTATATTGTGTTTAAAAGTGCTACGTAATGTTATTTTGATGTTATAGGCACTGAAAATGGATTTATGAGAGAAAATGGAGCTAAAAGGATACTTTTTGCATTCTCAGACCAATAGGGTATTTTCGTAATTTTTTCTCTGTCAGAATTCTTTTCAAAAAATGTGACATCCTTCAATGGTGTAGAGGACTTCTTAAGGTTTTGAGAATGTCAAAGATCATCCAAATCGAAGTTCGTTTGATGGATCAAAAGTCCTTGAAAAGTCAGCACTGAATTAGGAAAATCAAAGTCCTAGTCAAAGTAGATTGCTACAAGGATTGAAGAAATTAATTAAATACTTTTTGGAAATTATTTGTTGGAAAAGAAGACTTTAATGAACTATCTTAATCAATTTACAAAGAAGAATTGGAAACCAAGTCTACAATTGAAGAGTTATTATTAGATTAATATTAGTAATTAGAATCTTAGTCAAATTGTAACTACATTATTACTCCAAGTTTGATTAGGATTGTTCCTTCCCTATATAAAGGGACCATAGGCTGGCCATTAAACACATCAATTGGCCTAGTTTTAATTTAAAAACTTTGTTTCAATCTTCTTTATTTTTATAAAGCATTTTCTTTATTATTAAAAATTCTTTGGCTGATTGACTTTTTCTTTTTAAGACAACTACGTTTTCTTTGTTCTTGCATGTTCTTCTTCTCGTTTTCTTTTCAACTTGTTTTCTTTTATCGGAATTATAATCTTTTGCATCTAGATACTTTGTCTGCATGTTTAATTAGTCTTTGACATAATATGGGGTTGAAACCTATTTCTTTAAGCATAATATTAAGATTTTTGTTTTCTTGGATCTTAGTCTAATTAGATAATCTTCTTTCTTCTTACAATTGTGTCAATATTCTATAGTTCTTTGATCTTGTTGACTTGTCTAGTTTATAAGGTGTTAGAATTTGCTTGCTTTTAGGAAGATAGCATTTTCTCTATCATTTGATTTCTTGTGCCTTTTTCATTCTTTGCATGATCTTGATGGTTGTTTAAAGCATGATGAGTAGTGAGTAGCTATTTTATTTGATTGATATGTTTTATTGATTGAATATTATTGCACAATGTTGTGAGAATATGATCTAAATAATATATTATTGGTTAAGTATCTAATGTTTTCCTTGGCATATTACCATGATTGATTAGACTTAATAATCTACTGCTTAATTAAAAACTTAAATCCGTAATTACTTTTGTTTGAAATCACTTGGAGATAAAAGAAAATCTAAGTTTAGGCTAAATAAACTAAGCTTATGTGTTTGTTGCCTAATTTCAACTCATATCTTCCACAGATTCTAATACTACTACAAAAATATATCTGAGTGCTGGTTCTAGGTAGTTTAAGTAGTTAGAGATTAATTGCGGTGATTGTTGTGATTAACTAAGAATAAGAGAAGATGGTATAACAGAGTTTGTTATTGCACTACGGTTGATTGCTCAACTTAATAACTATCTTTGGAATTCAATGATCAACATCCTAAATCAAGAAAATAAATAAACATATTGACCAAAGTCTTTGTCGCTATTAAAGTAGAAATTTATATTTGTTTGCATTCTTTACTTTCCATTCTTAGTAATTCGCATTAACTTTAGTCTAAAACCCCTCTTTGTCATGTCTTGGCTTGCGTCCTTATGGGATCGACCTCTAGTTCCCTAGCTACTAGTTAGTGGTTAAGAGTAATTTATTTTTGGTAACCTAACAACTTACCATAAACACTCACAAACAAGAATAAGAAACACAAAAAATCAAGCAGACAAGCAAGCAAGCTCATTAATAAGCACGCAATATCAAGCAATTAAAATTACACTACAAGCTACAATAATCAAACGATCACAATGACTCTAGACTTAATGCAATGCAAACAAATTAAACAAATGATCTTAATTCTAATCCTGTCCTAGTCCTAAAGACTAATATAAATCTTAAAATGTCAATATGACATTTCAAATATCAAAATCAAATAGATTCATGCTAATCTTTTCATGAAGTGTGTTCCAATGATCATATCAACCATTGACTACTTTTGCACTTGAACTCATTTTATATGAGGATATTAAAATAAGAATAAAAGAGTAAGAAATGTCTTACAATACTCCTACCTGTATCTAGCATTGTAGACTTAGACAAATCAATGAGATAAGGATAGATAGATTACATAAGGAAGGCTATTTAGATCCATTTCATTATGAATCATATAAAACTTATTAGAGTTATCTCCTTGGAAAGATGACAAAATTAGAAGGGCTAGTATGTAAATTTGAATGTATGTAGCTTAATGAGTACTAATGTAGAGATGGTTATTTGTATTTCAAAAACTTTACATATGACTACTTGATATATAGGTATGTGTATCTAATGATGTACAGCTCAGATGCAATTGAAAAGCTTAAAGAGTTTAGGATTAAAGTTGAGAAAAAAATTGGTAATTATGTTCTAACTCTTAGATTTGAACGAGGAGGATATCTTAGCCAAAGTTTCTTGGATTTGAAATTTTGTCAGAATGGACACCTACTTGGAACTCTCTAACATAATGGAGTATTTAAAAAGAGGAACAGAAACTCATTTGACATGGTTTAATTTTCAATGACTTTTTTAGGATATGCCTTAGAAACTGTTGCTTATCTTTTAAATAGAGTTCCCACCAAATTTGTAGATAATACACCATATGAGATATGGAAAAACAAGAAAGCAAACATGTCGTACATAAGGATTTAAGGATGTGATGTTATGTAAAGAAAGCATCATCTCATAAACTTGTGCTAAATTAGATAAATATAAGAATATTGTGGGATATCCAAAAGAAAGTGTTGGTTATTACTTTTATAATCCCACCAAGCAAAATGTGTTTGTCTTGAGATATGCGTCTTTCAAGGTGAAAGTGTTTCTTATGTAAGGGACTAGTGGGAGTAAAATTGTACTTTTATGAAGTATGGGAGACATAAATAGGCATTCACAAAGAACTTAAGCTTTTGTTTGATGCATTGAATGCTTAAGATAACGTTTAAGAAGCATAAGTACTTTTAGGTCTAGCAAGCCAAGGCAAGTACCTATAAAGAATGAAATTCTATTAGACAAAGATAAGCTGCCGATGGAAGATGAACCTATAAGTTGTGCTGATGCAATGCTGACATTGACTCTGATAAATGGATTAAAGCCATGAAGTTTGAATTAAATGCGATGGATAAAAACCAAGTATGGATTTTGGTTGTTCCATTTGAAGAGATAAAACCAATAGGGTGCCAATGGATCTTTAATAGAAAGACTTATGTGGAAAGCAATGTTTAAAAGTACAAAGCTAGGCTAGTAGATATAGGTTATAGACTATGAGATCTGAGAATTTTGTACATATCTAAATTATGTAATGAGAACATGAAGTGTAATTGAATTGAACTAAATGTGATGTACCCCTATATTTAGATGGTATGGAATGAGATCTTTAAGTGATGAATGAGTTATGAATGAGAATATAACCAATGGAGTAAACTATGGCCATTATATGTGGAGCTTTTATGTTAAGTATGAAACTATGAGACCAGATCGATCTTAGAGAAGAGAGGATCGATCTGGTAGGCTAAAGTGACAAGGAATGAGGGAATTAAGTGAGCAGATCGATCTCCTTATGATTCTGTAATGAAGAGATCGATCTCATGAGGAAGAAATCGATCTCATGGAGCATTATGTAAGGAGCAGATCGATCTCATGAAGCATTCTGTAAACAGAAGATCGATCTCCTCAAGAAGCAGATCGATCTCATAAAGCCATTAAGAGATCGATCTTACTCCACGACAGATCGATCTTCTAGGCATAAAATTACCCCAAAACGTTTCTAAATTCAAATGCAGATCGATCTCATCAGGGACCAGATCGATCTCTTACCCTCCGTCTATAAAAGGACCCCTTGTGTTTTCCTGCATTTCATATTTTCTCTCTCTTCCAAACCTCCATTTCAGCCAAGCCCTAGCTGTCTCTCTCATCCCAAGCCCCCATTTTTATCCAAATCGAAGGTTGTGGCAAGAGGGAAAGTTGTTCCTCATCCCAAGGAGAACAACATACTTGGAATTTGAAAGACGGATTAAATCAAGGCAAGAGTTGAGCACTCCATAAGTTTTAGGTAAATTTCTAAACTTCGATCTTAGACTTTTAAGTGATTTTGGTGAGTATGGCTATAGGCATTATGATGAAATAGCTAGGAAAGGATTAGAGATTGATGAAATTGTAATTTTGTGGGAGTATAGATGATATTATGAGATAGTGGTAATTTTGGGGATTTATGACTATAAGTATGGATTGAGGCAATGTGGTGAATTGGGCATGGATATTGCACATGAGAAATGTAGGATTTGAAATGTAGTATATGAGAATGTGGATTGTGATAAAATTATGAGAATTGGGTTGTTTGAGTATTTAACGAGAATATGAGCAATTATGTGCTCGGTGATGTGATTGAGATAAACTTATTGATGTTTTAATATCGTGTGGACAGCCCGAAAGTTCCAGAGAGGAATGCAAGGCTAGTCCATTGTTTGGGAGAAACAATTGCACTCTACGAGGTGCAACGAGGTAAGGGAAAACTCAAAACCTATTTGTGTATGTGTTTTGTGATAATATTGTAGCATGAAATGAGATTTGAGAAAAAAAACATGTTTTGTGAATTGTGAATGAGTTGTTGCACACGATTTTATAGCCGGTTGGGGCTCAATTTTTATGAGTTGTAAACTGAATGTGAAATTGTTTTACAACCGTTTTGAGTTTAAAAGAGAAAATGTGATTTGGGCTCTACGTTAAGGCGTATTGAGATTTGAGAAATTTATGCGTTGTTTTACCAGTTTGAACTCGGTTTTAATATGTTTTGTGTTGAGTACAAAATGATTTTGGAGATGTGTTTTATGTGAAAACCACTACAAGCGCTACGTGAAGTGTCACGACCGTCATCCTTGACTTAACCACTACAAATTTTTTGCATTTTTAACTTACCTTTCCTTTCATCAATGGTTGGGCTGTGATTCGATGTTAGCTTCCTCGCATACCATATCATCCATTTTCATACATACATGTCAATATACTCTGACTTTAACTTCTTTTATAATACATGTAAGATTATATAAAATCTAATATAAATACATTCCCCATAATATATCGTATATATCACTGTGCTGTTTCTATGTTTAGATACATAACCGTACAAAATATGTATATTTGTCGATCGATAGGAAATAGTAGCAAACACAGGAATACTATCCCTCAAAAGCTCTCACTCTACTGCTGATGCTCCGTAGAGAGATGTAAAGAAAGGGGGGTGAGCATACAACGTGCTGAGTAAGGAAATCAAGCAAGCAAGTAGACATCTACACTATCTACTCAAAATAATGCTATGCCTCGAAAATATCGTTTCCTTAACTCACTTTAAAAGCATGTCTTTAAATATATATATATATATATTTGTATAGAATTAAATCCCATGTACAGAAATCATGCTTTCTTTCACAAATGTAGGCATGTAGTGTAAAACAATGCATCTTTATAATATCACAATGCCTTTAGATAAATCATGCCATGTATGTTTAAATCACGGTAAATATGGCATTTAAATCATTCACAACACAAATCAGATTTCAACCCATCCCTCAGGTCTATCCGCAAGTAAACCAGTCAATCAGGTGATATATCATGTGAGACTCTATGGTGAAAAATGTAAATAGTATCCTGGACTATGATCATATCCGACAAATGTGATCCCAGGAACACAGATCTCAGTGTGCGGGGCATCACTGTTGCAACGGGAGGGGGGGTCAGTCCATCACAACCGCCAGCTATATCCTCCTCAACTCCACAACACCACACGGTACAGTGTACTCCATGCCACATGCACGGTACAACGTACTCCATGGACCCTACATCACAGTTGGAGTGCCTGCCATAGGTCTTAGCCCTCAAAACCATGGAATATCATACCATGTCTCTAAATCCTCATGCGAATCCTCTCATAGTGTGACACTCAGTCTACACGAGGAAATCAAGCATGGTTTTCAACATGTATTATATATCACAAACAGTGCACGCCTTTGAGCGTGACTGTGAGACCCAAATTTAATTAAAATACAAAATGAATGAGTTTTCGTGAAAAGAAGTCGGGTTAAATTAATCCCGAACACGTGTAAGGGCAAAATGGTCAAAAGATCAAAAGTCGGTATAATTTCGATAAGGAAATTTAATTAAAAATATGGATTTGAGAAATCTTGGTCAATAAAGGTGAAATAAATTTATTTTGGGTTAAATTGATCAAGATATTAATTTATGGGAATTAATCGAGATTTTTAGTTTGGAAAAATAATCCCAAAAATAATCGAAAAATATACCGAAAAGTCATTCGGGACAATATCTCGAAAATACGAAGAAATTATACCCGAAAAAGGGTTAAAATATAATAAATAAAATTAAATAAAATAAATAAATAAATTTAGAAATTAATAATAATTTTTGGAGAGATATTTTGGGTATTTTAATATATTTTAATGAATAGTATAATAATTAAAAATAAATAAATAATAAAAATAAATAATAAATAAAATAAATTAAAGAATTAAAAAAAAAGCTGGAAAACGCGAAAATCGCGAAAAGCAGAGGAAACGGAAACGAAGCAGCCGACCGAGGAGCTGCCGGCCGCCAGGCGACCAGGCGAGGTCGACGAAGGCAAGCCCGACGAGGGCCGACCCACTACCGGCCCCATGGAGGCCCGAACGGCGCCACCGGCGAGAGAAACGACGAGAACGAAGCCGAGAGGAAAAAGGGAGATCGACGGCGAACGGCGCCGATCTGGCCAATCCCACCCCTAGCCGAACGTTCCCGAGGCCAAGACGAGCAGATTGGTGGTGGTGGCAGCACCGAAATCGGCGGACGGCGCCGAAAAATGGCGAAAAGAGGAATGGGTACCGACGGAAGAGGAGAACGGCCGGACCGGCGACTTTTCGGCGGCCTTGGGCGAAATCGAGGGCAGATCTGAGATGCGGACGACCCAGCGGAGCGATTGGCGGTGGAAGCCGACGGAGAACCGACCGGCAAGACCTTCAACCGGCAGTGAACCGATTGAACCGGAGTGAACCGGCGGGTCTGAACCGGTCCGAACCGGACTGAACCGGTTCAGCTAAAAAGAGAGGAAAAAAGGAAGAAAAAGGGAAAAAGAAAAAGAGAAAAAATTGAGAAAAATTTCAGTGATGCAATCGAGCTTCGGGTAAGTCAGTGAGCGGTCGAATTGACCCGATTTAAATTTTGGAGTATTGTATTTAATTAATTTTGGGCTGAAAACTTACCCGAAAAATTGTGAAATTATGTAGCTCGATGATTGGCATCCACCGAGAGCTCGAGATAGCCTCGAATTTCATACTAGCATGGAGTCTCGGGTAAGTGACCCCTATTTACGACAATTACCTCGTTATGCGTGATATTGATTTAATTTTCGCATAAATTGAATTAAATTATGGAAATTTAGATAATTGTCGTAAATAGTGAATTTAGCTATTCGAGAGCTAGGACGAGGCCCAATAAATTATTGGTGGGCCCAATGAGCCCAATAGGCCTCGATAATGTGAAAATTAAGTGGTAAACGGGCTTAAGGCCGATTAAGGCCCATTAAGGTGCAATTGGGCCCAATAGGGGTGAACGGGCCCAATGATTTAAATTAAGCCCCAAAAAGTATTAAATACAATTAAATTGTATAATATCTGACTTGAGGAATATTAATACGCAGTTCCGGGCATTTGATTGGGAGCATAACGGACTGCGCGATGAGACAACAGTGGAAAAGAAAAGGTCAGACTCGACAGGAAAATAAGGTAAGGGAATTCTGCGGACTGCTAGAGGTAACTTTACGCAATTTTAAGTTCACTTGCAGTCTTTAAAATTTATCTGAAGGGTCTAGAGGTCGAATAATAATTTTAGTGCCCCAAATGGGCAAATTACTAAAATACCCTTGTTAAGGGTAGAACTTACAAATTTAGGAAAAATTGGGAGGAGCAAGGAAAAAAGGTTCCTGCTCATTCTGGAGGTATTTTAACACATGCATGAGTAGGCTGGCTCACTTGGAAAGAAAATGCACAGCATTGCATACTTTCAACAATATAATTATTTTGAAAACTGTTTTGAGGAAAAGAGCCGCCTACGTGTTTTATTGACATATGACGTGCTAGAGCCCAGCTCGCACGATATTTGATTTGTGTGATGCATGCATTAGTGCTGGAGCGAGAGCTCGCACTAGAGTTTTACATGCATAGGTGCTAGAGTATAACTCGCACCAGATTTCATATGCTTTTTCGTGACAGGGTACTAGAGTCTAACTCGTACCATATTTTTATAAGATTTTCATGTGATTTATATAAGAGTGCTGAGCGTAGCTCGCACTAGTTTTACCGGATTTGTGGAGTAGCGTTGTCTACCCTTGGAGTCAGCCAAAAGGCCCAACAGGCTCAAAATACCTCTTAGGTGGGGTGAGAGTGACGGATGAGGTTGGCGGCCTTGTGGGGATGTAAAGCGGGCTCTGCCAGTTTTATTTGAGTTGATGAGAGTGCTGAGCATCGCTCGCACTAATTTTATGAGAACATGCGATGAGCCGTGCTTGGAGCATCGAGTAGACTGTGTGTCACCGATTTAATAGGCTCGCACGTGCGTTTTGAGACATGGCATGAGTATTGAGAAACAAACCTCTGTGGGAAGCAGGTCAATTGGGCTGGAGTACCTAGAGATATTATATGGGTTCACGGAGTACGATGTACCGTGCAAGTAGCATGGAGTACGATGTACCGTGTGGTATCTTCGGATACGGCATCTCCGGATGCAGCATCTTCGGATGCCTGGGATCGGATAAGACTGACGGGATGGATTGACCCACCTCCTGGGTGGTTCCCATCATGGTGAGAACCCGCACACTAGGATCCGTGTAGCTGAGGACTCCCGAGGACAGATATGGCCATAGTCCTAGTTATTGCCGTTATACAGATATTGCCTCGTCTCGCATGTCGACGATTTCGATGATTCAAACTGGGCTTTTAAACTAAATTTGCATGATGGTATTTCCATGCTTTTCAAACCCACGTGTGATGTAAACCGTTTTCATGGTTTTGTGTGAGTCAGGATCACCCGCAGGAGGGGTCGAGTCCTAACTTTATTGTGAAAATTTTAATTGAGAAAGAAATGATTTGTAATAATTGCATGTTGATTTTTCGTGCAAATGTGTTTTACATAACATCATAACGCATATCATTGTTTTAAAATGTGTGGAGAAAGGGTGGTTTATGCATGGCACCACGTTCATGTAGGTAGTATGGTTACCTACTTGTTCGTAGGATTGCCTTACTGAGCTTGATGTGCTCACCCCTTTCATTTTCTCCCACAGATAATCTCCAGTTGAAGTTGCGACGACTCAGTACTGCATTTCGGATATCCGCTGCTGCCCATCAACATAAGGTATAGACACTTGTACATATTGTATCTACATAAGCATAGCACAGTAACATGTTTGTAAGCAACTTTAGGGGATGTATAAATATTGTAAACAATTATAAATGACTGGAGAAGAAATAAGTTAGATGATAATTGAATGGTGGGACTGGCATTGACGGACAGCCCAATTATTAGTGGAGTGTTGGTCACGATTCGAGGACAGGTAAGAATTTAAGTAAATAATAAAACGCGAAAAATTAACTCTGATTTTTAGGTAGTTTGGGTCGTGACATATAAAGGTGGTATCAGAGCAGTAATTGGTCTGATGTGTGTCAGTGTCAGTAATTAGGAAATTACATCCCCGTGTTACTGTGCTTAGTTAGATACAATAGTGTATATCGAGATGGGCTTGACTAAGAAATGGTTGAGAATGCAGGAATGCTTAATATGAGTCGCGTTAGATGAGATAGTGCACGAGGCAGAGGTCGTAGAGGTAGACCTGAGTCTGCTAAGTCGTGCTGAGTTTGACTATGAGAATCATGATGAAATTGAAATGGAGGCTAATGTTGAGCATGCCTCACAAAGTCCGACAGAGAGATCGGACAGTATTGAGACACGCTTCGTGAGATTGGAGCGGAGTGTGGAGATTATTTTGAGGAGCAAATTGCTCAGAGTATACATAAGATCAGAGGGCGCAGCGGAACATTGGTGGAAAACCCGCTCGACCCATCTTAAGAGCTGATATGAGAAATATCTTAGATATATTCCGGTGACAGGATATCCCGGACACTGTTTAAAGGGAGTGATAGATAAAAGTCCTTACTCTGACCCAGAGGATTTAATTTATTGACGAGTATGGAAACTCGATTATATTCTTTGGCAGATATTACCTCGACACTATGAACAAGTGACTGTCGAGATGTCTAAAAGTTTATGAAAGGGCTCAGATTTTCAATTAGAGTCTGATTGGCCTGTGAGATATTACCTATACCGAGGCAGTGCGCAGATTTACAATTGGGTAAATAAGAACATGACTTGCACGCCTCTGAGATTGGGAAAGGTAGTAAAGGCTAAAATAGAGACCGAAAGAGAATCGAGAATTGACAAAGATGATAAAATGGGAAAATGGTAATTGGTAAAAGATTTAATTTGACGAGTCATGGAGTAAGATAATTGGTAAGACCCCAGTGCATCCAATTTTGGCACTCTTGAGGGGCATTGTGATTGGAGGACCCCGACCTGCTACGAAGTAGGGTAGCAGTATAAGCACTGTAAGCAGTGTGAATGTGTGGTGGATACCACGGAAGGAGGGTCTATACCTACACTGTATTGATGAAAATGGTCGTTAAGTGTGGTAAGACGGACCATTTATTTTGATTACACAGAGTTGGGCGAAATCGCCCCACAGAAAAGTAAAGAGACAGAGAAAAACTTCGTTGGTATAGCTGCAACAAAAAGGGAGGCAATAGCCGAAAAGAAAAAGGAAAGTAAGTTGTTGGACGAAGGCGAGAGGATGTCTTGGACCAGGACACTATTGATGTTTCATGGATGTGGTGTAAGATACCACACTTGTTATGAATAATGAAGTACATATGTTTATTGATCCTGGTGCCACACATTTATTCATACCGCCTTCATTCGCATATAAGTGAGTAAAAGGCATGAATGCCTACATCATTGGGCACAATACTAATAAATAAGTACCCCAATAGAGGAGGATTAATTAACGGAATATGGATATAGAGATTTTAAGTAATAAAAAGGGGTGCAACGGTTGAAATTACAGGAGTACAGGATTATACTCAAGAAATGAATAATGAAAGAGTTTTGTCGTGATTGATATACGAAGGAGATAATCTTTAAGATATGTTGATTCTAAATACAAGATGTATTGGAGTAAGAGACATATGCTAGGTAAGAATATCTATGATACGTGAAGTAATTAGGATTAAAGCAATTAGTAGCGAATATAAATTGTGACCACATAGACTGAGATATAACGTAGTTGTGGTTAAGTCTGAAGGTTAATAAAGGTATTTCAAAATACCTCCCCGCCTGAAGACTTGACAGCGTCTAAAAGTATATATATAACCTATAACGTGAAATCGATCGTCGTAATAAATATCTTTAGCATCAGGATACCTTTACTAAGACGATAAGAATATTAGAATTCGACAAATCATAAAGTTTAATATAGTAAAATTTAATAAGAGCTGTTAAGATAAGAAAAGGAAATAGCGCAGGTTAGTACCTGAAAACGTAAGCGATTTTGAAGGATCTTATACGCTTATGTGTAAATAAGTCAAGGATATAGGCGATTGAATTATGCAGTGGAGCTCAATTATGATGAGTTATTTAAACTTTACCTGGACCGACTTGTAATCATCATTATTGATGATATATTGCGTGTAGTTAAAGTCTAGGGCAAATTATAAGCAACAATTGAGAAATGGCTTTTACAAATGGGTTGCTGCGAGTTCAAAAAGGATATACTTGGTTGACACGTTTAATTAAGAAAACGTGATCTTTGAATGAGATGATAAATAAGATGATAGATGTGACATGAATTTCAGTGCAGTGAAGTATGAACTGACCACCGTGATTAATTTCACCATACCCAACAGCTCAATAGGTTCTCAGTGAGTATGGATACCTCAAAATTATGAATGAGCTGTGTATTGATGTATAATGGGAAGATACCCATGATTTAAAGTTGGTAGCAATAGTATTTGTACCGAGGATATGGTACTATTATGTACATGGTGAGAAATTATGGATATGCACTGATCATAAAGCCCGAGTATCTGTTTTCACAGAAAGAGGCGAATATGAGAATACATAGTGGGTTAGAGCTTCTGAGAGATTTTGATTGTGAAAATTGTACCACCCAGGAAAAGCTAATGTAATGGCTTATACCTCGAGCAGAAAGAGCCTTGGGATGGTATTACATATGATGGTCAGGGAGCGTGAGCTGCTAGAGCAGTTGTGAACCTCAGTACTGATGTGATCCCTTCTGATGATGACAGTGATTGGTATGATTATGTGATAGCTAGCCTGAGACTAGAACCGGATGAGAGTGCCCGGATTTGACAGGCTTAGCGTGATGATCGGCACGATGTCGATAGTTTGGGTCAGATTCAGAAGGGTACAGTGACAGAGTTCACAGAATACGATAATGATTTACAGAGGTTCCGAGATAGTATGAGTGCTCCCCAGGACCACAGTTGATGAGATAGTAATGTTGTCAGAAGCTCACTTTTCGGGATATACAGTGCATACGGAAAGTAATGATTATATATTGAAATCTCGAAAAGGGTATTGGTGGTCAGATGAGGAAAGAGATATGATAGAGATTGTGGAAAAGTGCCTAGTATGTCAACAGAATAAGGTAGAGTATTAAAAGTCTGCAGGGTTATTGCAGTCTCTACCTATATCGACATGGCACGGAAATGAGAGCAAGTCTCCATGAATGTCGTGATGGGTTACAGAGGACCCAGGTGCATTACGAGGCTATTCGGATGATAGTCGATAGAGTGACTAAGTCTACCCACCTTTTTGGTTATGAACTCCCCAGATACTCAAAGTGTATATGAGGATTCAGGTATAAGGAAGATTGTGAAACATTAAGTAGCGTTCCAGTGAGCATGGTATCATATAGGGATTCCCGCTTCACTTTCGATTTCAGAGGATATTTTCAGGAGGCTATGGGAACCCGACTGAATATTTGCATAGCTTTCCATCCTCAAACAGATGGTCAGTCAGAGAGGACTGTACAAGTTCTGGAGGATCCGATGAAAGCGTGTGCCCTTGATTTTTATAAGCTCCTGGAATGATCAGTTGATTTCTAATTGAATTCGCCAATAGCGACAGTTGCCACTCGAGTATCGGGATAACAAGATATGAGTGTATGGTTGTAGGGGTTGTTCCCCAAATTGGAAAAGAAAAAGTGGGTGACAGATAGAAATTATTTTCGACTTTGAATGATAAGTCTCTGAGGATGTTTAGTTAAGGATGAGAGATTAAGAACACCTCAGAGCAGATAGACAAGTATTGGAATTCACCCTTGGTGAATTAGTATGGTTGAAAGTTACTAGTCCTAAGAGAATAAGAACATAACGAGCTTTTTGGAAGAAGGTAAATTGAGTTTCGCTAGATTGAATCTATTGAGAGATTTAACAAGTGGACGATAAGACCTGTAAGTTGGTGTTATCACCTGAATTAACAGGCACCCACAATGTGTTTCAGTTTTTGATGCTTCGACAATACTATCCAGATCCAGCATAGGTGATCGAATATGAACTCTAAAAGTTCAGTTTAATGAAAATATAAGTATATTGAAGAAGTTGATTCGGGCATTAAATAGGTAAGAGAAAGTATTGAGGTTTAAGACGATCTCCCTAAGTAAAGTCCTTGGTAGTAATACACTCCGGAAAAGGTCACATAAGAATTTAAGAGTATGATACAATTAATGTACCCGGAGTTGTATATGGACTCATATGACTTGATTCTAATTTGGAGGACCAAATTCCTTAAGTGGGGGAGATTTGTAAGACCCAAATTTAATTAAAATACAAAATGAATGAGTTTTCGTGAAAGGAAGTCAGGTTAAATTAATCCCGAACACGTGTAAGGGCAAAATGGTTAAAAGATCGAAAGTCGGTATAATTTCGATAAGGAAATTTAATTAAAAATATGGATTTGAGAAATCTTGGTCAATAAAGGTGAAATAAATTTATTTTGGGTTAAATTGATCAAGATATTAATTTATGGGAATTAATCGAGATTTTTAGTTTGGAAAAATAATCCCAAAAATAATCGAAAAATATATCGAAAAGTCATTCGGGACAATATCTCGAAAATACGGAGAAATTATACCCGAAAAAGGGTTAAAATATAATAAATAAAATTAAATAAAATAAATAAATAAATTTAGAATTTAATAATAATTTTTGGAGAGATATTTTGGGTATTTTAATATATTTTAATGAATAGTGTAATAATTAAAAATAAATAAATAATAAAAATAAATAATAAATAAAATAAATTAAAGAACTAAAAAAAAAGCTGGAAAACGTGAAAATCGCGAAAAGCAGAGGAAACGGAAACAAAGCAGTTGACCGAGGAGCTGCCGGCGGCCAGGCGACCAGGCGAGGCCGGCGAAGGCAAGCCCGACGAGGGCCGACCCACTACCGGCCCCATGGAGGCCCGAACGGCGCCACCGACGAGAGAAACGACGAGAACGAATCCGAGAGGAAAAAGGGAGATCGACGGCGAACGGCGCCGATCTGGCCCATCCCACCCCTAGCCGAACGTTCCCGAGGCCAAGACGAGCAGATTGGTGGTGGTGGCAGCCACCGAAATCGGCGGACGGCGCCAGAAAATGGTGGAAAGAGGAATGGGTACCGACGAAAGAGGAGAACGGCCGGACCGGCGACTTTCCGGCGGCCTTAGGCGAAACCGAGGGCAGATCTGAGATGCGGACGACCCAGCGGAGCGATTGGCGGTGGAAGCCGACGGAGAACCGGCCGGCAAGGCCTTCAACCGGTGGTGAACCGGTCGAACCGGAGTGAACCGGGGGGTCTGAACCGGTCCGAACCGGACTGAACCGGTTCAGCCAAAAAGAGAGGAAAAAAGGAAGAAAAAGGGAAAAAGAAAAAGAGAAAAAATTGGCAAAAATTTCAGTGATGCAATCGAGCTTCGGGTAAGTCAGTGAGCGGTCGAATTGACCCGATTTAAATTTTGGAGTATTGTATTTAATAAATTTTGGGCTGAAAACTTACCCGGAAAATTATGAAATTATGTAGCTCGACGATTGGCATCCACCGAGAGCTCGAGATAGCCTCGAATTTCATACTAGCATGGAGTCTCTGGTAAGTGACCCCTATTTACGACAATAACCTCGTTATGCGTGATATTGATTAAATTTTCGCATAAATTGAATTAAATTATGGAAATTTAGATAATTGTCATAAATAGTGAATTTAGCTATTTGAGAGCTAGGACGAGGCCCAATAAATTATTGGTGGGCCCAATGAGCCCAATAGGCCTCGATAATGTGAAAATTAAGTGGTAAACGGGCTTAAGGCCGATTAAGGCCCATTAAGGTGCAATCGGGCCCAATAGGGGTGAACGGGCCCAATGATTTAAATTAAGCCCAGAAAGTATTAAATACAATTAAATTGTATAATATCTGACTTGAGGAATATTAATACGCAGTTTCGGGCATTTGATTGGGAGCATAACGGACTGCGCGATGAGACAACAGTGGAAAAGAAAAGGTCAGACTCGACAGGAAAATAAGGTAAGGGAATTCTGCGGACTGCTAGAGGTAACTTTACGCAATTTTAAGTTCACTTGCAGTCTTTAAAATTTATCTGAAGGGTCTAGAGGTCGAATAATAATTTTAGTGCCCCGAATGGGCAAATTACTAAAATACCCTTGTTAAGGGTAGAACTTACAAATTTAGGAAAAATTGGGAGGAGCAAGGACAAAAGGTTCCTGCTCATTCTGGAGGTATTTTAACACATGCATGAGTAGGCTGGCTCACTTGGAAAGAAAATGCACAGCATTGCATACTTTCAACAATATAATTATTTTGAAAACTGTTTTGAGGAAACAGAGCCGCCTACGTGTTTTATTGACATATGACGTGCTAGAGCCCAGCTCGCACGATATTTGATTTGTGTGATGCATGCATTAGTGCTGGAGCGAGAGCTCGCACTAGAGTTTTACATGCATAGGTGCTAGAGTATAACTCGCACCAGATTTCATATGCTTTTTCATGACAGGGTGCTAGAGTCTAACTCGCACCATATTTTTATAAGATTTTCATGTGATTTATATACAGAGTGCTGAGCGTAGCTCGCACTAGTTTTACCAGATTTGTGGAGTAGCGCTGTCTACCCTTGGAGTCAGCCAAAAGGCCCAACAGGCTCAAAATACCTCTTAGGTGGGGTGAGAGTGACGGATGAGGTTGGTGGCCTTGTGGGGATGTAAAGCGGGCTCTGCCAGTTTTATTTGAGTTGATGAGAGTGCTGAGCATCGCTCGCACTGATTTTATGAGAACATGCGATGAGCCGTGCTTGGAGCATCGGGTAGACTGTGTGTCACCGATTTAATAGGCTCGCACGTGCGTTTTGAGACATGGCATGAGTATTGAGAAACAAACCTCTGTGGGAAGCAGGCCAATTGGGCTGGAGTACCTAGAGATATTATATGGGTTCACGGAGTACGATGTACCGTGCAAGTAGCATGGAGTACGATGTACCGTGTGGTATCTTCGGATACGGCATCTTCAGATGCAGCATCTTCGGATGCCTGGGATCGGATAAGACTGACGGGATGGATTGACCCACCTCCTGGACGGTTCTCGATCATGGTGAGAACCCGTACACTAGGATCCGTGTAGCTGAGGAACTCCCGAGGACAGATATGACCATAGTCCTAGTTATTGCCATTATACAGATATTGCCTCGTCTCGCATGTCGACGATTTCGATGATTTAAACTGGGTTTTTAAACTAAATTTGCATGATGGTATTTCCATGCTTTTCAAACCCACGTGTGATGTAAACCGTTTTCATGGTTTTGTGTGAGTCAGGATCACCCGCAGGAGGGGTCGAGTCCTAACTTTATTGTGAAAATTTTAATTGAGAAAGAAATGATTTGTAATAATTGCATGTTGATTTTCCGTGCAAATGTGTTTTACATAACATCATAACGCATATCATTGTTTTAAAATGTGTGGAGAAAGGGTGGTTTATGCATGGCACCACGTTCATGTAGGTAGTATGGTTACCTACTTGTTCGTAGGATTGCCTTACTGAGCTTGATGTGCTCACCCCTTTCATTTTCTCCCATAGATAATCTCCAGTTGAATTTGCGACGACTCAGTACTGCATTTCGGATATCCGCTGCTGCCCATCAACATAAGGTATATACACTTGTACATATTGTATCTACATAAGCATAGCACAGTAACATGTTTGTAAGCAACTTCAGAGGATGTATAAATATTGTAAACAATTATAAATGACTGGAGAAGAAATAAGTTAGATGATAATTGAATGGTGGGACTGGCATTGACGCACAGCACAATTATTAGTGGAGTGTTGGTCACGATTCGAGGACAGGTAAGAATTTAAGTAAATAATAAAATGCAAAAAATTAACTCTGATTTTTGGGTAGTTTGGGTCGTGACAGTGACTCACAGTCGACACTCCGCTCAAACATTGTTTCACATCACAAACTCAGACTCTAGTGCAAGAAAACCTCTAGCAACTAGGTCAATGCATAGTTCATGTTTCAAATCAAGTACGAGCAATAGCTCCAGTACCATGCTATGCACAATATCATCAAATCAAGCACGAGCAATAGCTCTAGTACTATGTCATGTATAAATCATGAAGAATCGAGCACGAGCAATGCTCCAGTACTCTGTCATGCATCTCATGTAAACTCGAGTACAAGCTAATTGCTCCAGCACTCTCTTATGCATATATCATATAAAACTGAGTATGTGTAAGAACTCCAGTACTCTATCATGCATGTCATGGAAATCTAGTGCGAATCACAATCCAACACTAATATATGTGGAAAATATTTGAAATTAAGTGTGAGCTGTGCTCCAGTACGATTTACTCTCGCATAATATGATAGATGTCTCTTTAAAAAGGGATGATTTACAAAACATCAAAATCAGCACTATAAAATGTGCTTAATTCACATCAACCTTAAAATCATTAGTCCTCTATTTATTCTTCTGCTAAACAGCAGTAAAACACTCAAAATGGTGGTTTCCATGCTTTTTACAACTTTTCACAAAAGTTGACTTTTTGACTAACTAGGGGTAAAATCATAATTTGCCACTATCGGGTCACAATAATTATTATTCACTTTCTCCGACCCTCAGAGTTTTTAAGTGAATGTAAAAATAGAAGAAAATATGTGCAGGTATCTCTAACTACTCACAAAAGTCCCTTACCTCGGATCACGTAGTGTGACCTCTCTTCCTCTGTGCTGCCTAAATCTTGCAGTCCGGTCAACTTTCAATATGACTTTGAAGCTGCATTTAACCATTCACTAGGTTAATTATAATTTTCCTACTGTATTACGCATTTAATACAGTTCATTTCACTTAAATGGACCCGTTTACTCTAAATGGGCCTAAATACTTTAATTGGGCCTTAATCCGTATTAAGCTCGTTTTCGACATATTATTTCCCTTCATTAGGGTCTATCGACTCATTGGGCCTATCAATACCCATTGGGCTTTATACCAATCTCTTTGGATAGCCCTTATATCATTTACGATAGTTAATTCAAAATTTCGAATATAATTCACTAAATGCGAAATTTAATCCGAAATGCGTAAAATAAATCTTAAATACACAATAATCACATAAATTATCATAAATGAGCTTTACTTACTCGAGATTATGTGATGGTGCATAAATCGAAGTTCAATCGGGCTTCCGTTCGAAATTTATCGTCGAACTGCACAATTTTGTATATTTAACTCCGGGTAAATTTTTGATTAAATATAATTTAATTAAATTTATCAAAAATCAAATTAGTCACTTTTGACCTCGTATCGACTAACCCGAAGTCCGGTGAAATCTCAAAAATTTTCTTTTTTCTTTTTCTTTCTTTTTTTCTTCTTTTTTTCCCCTTTTCTCCTTGGCTGAACCGGTCCGATCTGGTTCAGCGCAGAACCTTCTTCACTGAACCGCCGACCGGTTCAGGCTTCCTTTGGTAGTGTCGACGTCTTCCGACCGATTCTCGATGTCTCAACACTGCCGTTCGGTGCGCCACAGCCTGGGGACTTCTTGGCTGGCCTCGATCGGGTCTACGCACCGTTGATGGTCGTCGGATTCCTCTTTTCCTCAGCTGTCACGACCCAAACTACCCAAAAATCAGAGTTAATTTTTTGCATTTTTATTATTTTCTTACTTTAATTCTTACCTGTCCTCGAATCGTGACCAACACTCCACTACTAATTGGGCTGTGCGTCAATGCCAGTCCCACCATACATCTACCCCAGTACTTATTTCTTCTCCAGTCATTTATAATTGTTATATTATTTATACATCCCCTAAAGTTACTTACAAACATGTTACTGTGCTATGCTTATGTAGATACAATAAGTACAAGTGTATATACCTTATGTTGATGGGCAGCAGCGGATATCCAGAATGCAGTACTGAGTCGTCGCAACTTCAACTGGAGATCATCTGTGGGAGAAAATGAAAGGGGTGAGCACATCAAGCTCAGTAAGGCAATCCTACGAACAAGTAGGTAACCATACTACCTACATGAACGTAGTGCCATGCATAAACCACCCTTTCTCCACACATTTTAAAACAATGATATGTATTATGATGCTATGTAAATCGAGTTTGCACGGAAAATTCAACATGCAATTATTTTAAATCATTTCTTTCTCTTTAAAAATTTCACAATGAAGTCAGGACTCGACCCCTCCTTCGGGTGATCCTGACTCACACAAAACCATGGAAATTGAGTTTCTCAAAAGCATCGATATCGAAAACATACGTATATATATACAAGATACGAGACTAGGCAATACTGTATATCGGTAATAACCAGGACTGGCCAATATGTCCTCGTGAGTCCCTCTAGCTACACGGATCCCAGTGTGCGAGGTCTAACCCTGATCGGGAACTGCCCGGGAGGTGGGTCAATCCAACCCGTCAGTCTTATCCGATCTCACGCATCCGAAGATGCCGTATCCGAAGATACCCCGTATCACAAAGATACCGTATCACAAAGATACCCCGTATCACAAAGATACCGTATCACAAAGATACCCCGTATCACAAAGATACCGTATCCGAAGATACCCTGTATCACAAAGATACCGTATCCGAAGATACCCCACGGTACATCGTACTCCATGCTACTTGCATGGTACATCGTACTCCATGGACCCATATCACTCTAGGTACTCCAGCCCAAATGGCCTGCTTCCCACAGAGGTTTTCATAACTCAATACTCGTTGCCATGTCTCAAAACGCACGTGCAAGCCTATTAAGTCGGTGACACACAGTCTACCTGATGCTCCAAGCACGGCTCATCGTATGTTCTCATAAAAATCGGTGCGAGCGATGCTCAGCACTCTCATCGAATCAAATAAACTTGGCAGAGCCTGCTTTACATCTCCACAAGGCCGCCAACCTCATCCCTCACTCTCACCCTACTTAAGAGGTCTATTGAGCCTGTTGGGCCTTTTGGCTGACTCCAAGGGCAGACAGCGCTACTCCACAAATCCAGTAAAACTAGTGCGAGCTATGCTCAGCACTCTGTATATAAATCGTATGAAAATCTTATAAAGTCTGGTGCGAGTTAAACTTCCGCACCCTGTCATGAAGATCATGTAAAATCTGGTGCGAGTTAGACTCTAGCACCGTGTCACGCAAAAGTATGTGAAATCTGGTGCGAGTTATACTCTAGCACCTATGCATGTAAAACTCTAGTGCGAGCTCTCGCTCTAGCACTAATGCATGCATCACACAAATCAAACATCGTGCGAGCTGAGCTCTAGCACGTCACATGTAAATAAAAAGATGTAGGCGGCTCGGTTATTTCCAAATAATTTTCACAGAAATCACAACAATTAAGATATGCAATGCTATGCATTTTTCTTTAAAAGTGAGCCAGCCTACTCATGCATGCGTTGAAATACCTCCAGAACGAGCAGGAACCTCTTGTTCTTGCTCCTCCCAATTTTTCCTAAATTTTTTAGATTTTACCCTTAACAAGGGTATTTTAGTAATTTTGCCCATACGGGGTACTAAAATTGTTCTTCGACCTCTAGACCCTCCAGATAATTTTTAAATGACTGCCAATGAATTTAAAATTGCGTACTGTTACCTCTAGCAGTCCGTAGAATTCCCTTACCTCGATTCTCGTCGAGTCTGACCTTTTTCTTTTCCAATGTAGTCCCGTCGCGTAGTCCGATATGCTTTCAATCCAATGCCCGGAACTGCGTATTAACATTCCTCAAGTCAGATAACATATAATTTAATTGTACTTAATCTTTTTTAGGCTTAATTTAAATCGCTGGGCCCATTTACCCCTATTGGGCCCGATTGTACCTTAATGGGCCTTAATCGGCCTTAAGCCCGTTTACCACTTAATTTTCACTTTATCGAGGCCTATTGGGCTCATTGGACCCACCAATAATTTATTGGGCCTCGTTCTAGCTCTCGAATAGCTAACTCTAATATTTACGACAATTTAACTAATTTCCATAATTTAATTCAATTTATGCGTAAATTAAATCAATATCACGCATAACGAGATAATTGTCGTAAATAGGGGTCACTTACCCGAGATTCCATGCTAGTCCGCAAATCGAGGCTGTCTCGAGCCCTCGGTGGATGCCAATCGTCGAGCTACACAATTAATTACATTTTTCGGGTAAATTTCTAGTCGAAAATTAATTAAATAAAATATTCCGAAATTTAAATCGGTCAATTCGACCGCTTACCGACTTACCCGAAGCTCGATTGCATCACCGAAATTTTCTCCAATTTTTTCTCTTTTTCCTTTTTCCTTTTTCTTCCCTTTTTTTCTCCTCTTTTTGGCTGAACCGGTCCGGTCCGGTTCAACCCGGTTCGGACCGCCGGTTCGGTCTGGTCCGGTTCGGCCGGTTCTGTCCGGTTCGGCCGGTCCAGGCTCCCTTTGGTCGTGCCGACGCCGTCCGGCCGGTTCCCAACGCGATTCCGGTGCCAATCGGGGCGCAATCGTCTGGGCTCACTAGATCGGGCCTCGGCTGGGTTCGAATCGCCTCCGTCGCCGGCGAATCAGCTCTTCTCCCCCGCGGCTGTTTCCTCCCGATCCGACGGATTCCGACGGCTTCGTCGGCCAATACCGGTCTCAAAAGGACCGGCTCCTCCTCCTGGTCACACCGGTACCCACCGATCGCCCCCAGCTGCCGTGGATCGTCGGTACCGACTCCGTTTTCCCCGCGGGCTTCTCTCCCTCCGTTCGGCTTCCTCCGGCGTCGGTAAGCTGCACCGCCGGTACCATCGTGTTCGTCGGGCGTCGGGCTTCCTTTTCCGGTGGGCGGCCTGGGACAGGGATCGCCGGTGGTCGTTCGGCCTCTTCCCCCGACACGGCTTCCGTTTCTCTGCTTTTCTGTTTCTGTTTTCTTTCTTTCTCTCTCCCCGACCCCCTTTTTTTTTGTTTCAATTACTTTTTTTTTTCTTATTTTATCAATTTTATTATTTTTATTTTTATTTATTTTAATTATTTTACTATTCATTAAAATATATTAAATACCCCAAAACATCTACAAAATTATTATTTTATTCTAATTTAACTAATTTAATTTTATTTAATTTATTTAATTTATTTTTAATCCTTTTTCGGGTATAATTTCTCCGTATTTTCGGGATATTGTCCCGGGTGACCTTTCGGCATATTTTTCGATTATTTTCGGGATTATTTTTCCGAACTAAAAATCCCGATTAATCCCGATTAATTTTCATAAATTAATATCTTGATCAATTTAATCCGAAATAATTTTATTTCACTTTTATTGACCAAGATTTCTTAATCCATTATTTTAAATTAATTTTTCTCATCGAATTTATACCGACTTCCGGTCTTTTGACCATTTTGCCCTTACACGTGTTCGGGAATTAATTCAGTCAAACTTTCCTTCACGAACACTAATTCATTTCGTATTTTAATTAAATTCGGGTCTTACATCAGCGGCCTTCTTCTCTTCGATTCGCCGGACTCTGGAGTCGGTGGAGCGCGTTGTCAGTGCCGATGGGTATGCATGGACCTCCTCTTCCTTTTTCGACCCCTTGCCTGGCCGTTGGTGGTCAGATGGTGGTCGTCCAGTGGTCCTTCTTCCTCGGCTTGCTTCTGTCGGCTTGCCTCTTCTCTCTCCCCGATATTCCGTTCCAAATTTCATTTTTTGATTTTCAATTTCTTTTTTTTTCCTATTTTTATTTATAATATATTTTTATTATTATTTTATTATTAAAATAATTATAAAAATCCTAAAATATCCTAAAAAATCCCAAAAATTCATATTAACTTCATTTAGTTCGTAAATGAATTTATCAGTCCGATTTTACTTTTTCGGTATATTTTTCTCCTATTTTTGGGCTCATTTTTCGAGGTAAAAATTTTAAAAATATTAAATAAATTCATATCTTGATCAATTAGACTCGAATTTAAATATTTTCTCGATTTTGATCAAGTGTCCTCAATTTCATATTTTAAATGAAATTTTTTCATCGGATTTATATCGAATTTCGATCATTTGACCGTTTTACCCCTGCACTTGCTCAGGAATCAATTTAACCCTTATCTTATTGTTATGTAGCTTACATGCATTTTTAATTTCTTAATTAGTCGATTGCATGATGGTAAATACTCTTCTTATGATTTAACTATAATAATAGAGTGTTCATACACATAGGAATCATAAGGAACAGGCTACATAAAGTATGGGTCTAACATGAAGGCAAAACGGTTTTATATAATATTGGCTATTACTGAGACTTAGGCATGTCATGTTGAATACACATCAGGTCTTGTTCTGGTAGCATGTAAGTCTGATATCCTCCATTCTGGTTACGTGAGATGACCCCCGCTCCGCGGCAACGCTGGGTGGCATTGCTTTGATAGCATGTAAGACCGGGCCTTGCTTATTAGCATGTAAGACCAACTGCTGTACAACTCTAATCAAGTCTACAGCGAACCATGATCATGGGTGTTCTATTGTCGACGAGATCCCTTGATTGGGGATGTCCGCCTAGGGGAAGAGTTCAATCGTTTTGATGTGCCATGACGAGTTTTTATATGAGTTTTATTACCTAGTCTCATTTTACACATGAGATTGTGTTTTATGGCTACGCCACGTGTATTACTAATGCGGTGATTTTCATCACATTTTATGAGAAAAGCCATTATCGCATCATGTTTTATACATGTTTGTTCCACATGCTTGTGACTACTTGTGACCATGGTTTTAGTGTTAAGCCGTTAATGATCACGTTTCTACCTAAGTTTTGTGAATGAGTTGAGATGATGTTTTAATTATTCATGCTATGTTTTTCACTGAGTTAACCTGAAAAATAAAATGATTGTGTTGACCAAATCATTTTCTCATTGATGAATCCCTTACCCCCCTTACTGAGCGATTTAGAAGCTCACTCTGTTTTCTCTCCCCCCAAGATTTTTTCAAGTGAAGAGAGTTTTCCTGAGACGTACGGAGTAGTGGCTAGTGGAGAACTGGAGTTCCAGGCCATATATATTGTATTTGAGGTATAATTTTGTCATGCCCCGCTCTCAGGAGCCCTTCTATCCATACATTCTCTACTACGGTTGGGCTGTGAGAAGATGCAATTACTAAAAATTTATTTATTTACAGCGGAATATTTAAAACTTTAATTCACACTCCCAGGTGTGTGTGTAAATACACAAAATTAATTGTATAAATACCAAGTGTTTACATATCATCCCCATAATACTGATTACAATTCCAAGATATAACTGTGCGATACGATATATTAGATACAAAATACTCGTGTATACAAATCTTATACCTTTGCGGATTGTGGGAGCTGTTCAACACAAAAGACTTAGAGACCACCGCTCTCTTACTTCTCAGTACCTGGAGGGGGAAAAATAGTGGGATGAGCAAACCACGACTCAGTAAGGAAATGTATGCTAGCAGGTAGATATCGTACTACCTACATAGCCCATGCATGCATAAACCAAAACCATGTTTTCGTTATAAATGGAAATATCATACGAACAATGCATTTAAACACATATTTCTCAATAGCATTTTCGAGTAAATCAAATGTCAAACTTCCATTTAAAACATGCTCATAAATAGTGCCCTCATGGCACGAGTGTGAAATCAGAGATTTATTAAAAACATGAAATCTCTTTCACTTCTCAAATCATTCTTTCTCGCAAGTCTCTTTCTTTTCTGAGATTGTCTCTGTTTCTCGATTCTCTGAGACAGGCATGGAATTTTAGGCAATCAAATATCCACCACTTATGGCCACAGTCAGTGATCCCAGGCCTCACTGATCGGGTGTGCACAGGGTATCACTTCGCCTGAAGGGGGATGGGTCAGTCCTATCCTCCGGCTTATCTCAATCCACCTCATCTCCTCGTAAACTCACGGTGAAGATACGTCGTGTGTCATCTACGCGATACTCGTACTCACGTGCACCCAGCACGGTACATAGTATACCAACGGGTGACTACACTATTCTACGTACGACCGTGGACCCAAGTCCATACTCCAACTCCGATGGACTTTTTATCCTTAAACCATGTCTCATATACCAGGCGAGCAAGCAGCATGACACACAGTCAACGCAAAGCTCCAGCGCGGTACGATCTATCGTTAAGGCCCAGCTCGTTCAATTGGCCGTCGGCTGGTATCCCCTTGGGTCCCAGACCCCCAGGTTTACCTTAACTCAACAAAACAAGTACGAGCATAGTTCTCGCACTTTCTCAAAACCCCCGTGCGAGTTAAAACTCCCGCACGGTACATCAAGGCTTTAAACCGGGTGTGAGCTAGCGCTTCAACACCAAATCTCATCTCAAAACTGATAGATGGCTATTTTCTCTTTTTAAAACTCAAAACACGTTTATCCACATAGCATGCCCTTTTCAAGCCAAAACATGTAAAATTAGCCAAGCTATCATTAACATTTCTCAATCAATAATAACAATATAAAATTGAGAAAATCATTGAAAACATGCATATCATGCTATTTCCTTACCCTATCCCATTTCTCGATACATATTTATACATCATAGTACTTTTCATATTTTCACATCATTTCATAAACTTATAATATCGTGCTAGTCCTAGCAATATATCTACGAAATTGCTGTAATTACGTACGAACATCTCTATAGCTAACACACAGTCCCTATCCGCCTTTATGCTTCTTGCGTTCTCATCTCGACTTGCTCCGGCGTATCATCCGAAACTGAAATTCATCCACCAACATTTGAGTTAATGTTTCTAACTCTTATTCAACTAAGCATTTATCCAATGCCTTAATTACACATTTTTACCCTTTGTGGTAAATCTCCCAATTTGTCCTAATATCAACATTTCCAAACCATTTCCACAACATACTCATCCACTCAAGATATCCCATTCATCAAAATACTCCCACATTCCACTTTCTCACACTTGACTATTTCTAAGTTATAGTCATTTCATACCATCCTAGGTAGTTCTATCCACAATATGCACACCCAATTATCTTTATAAGCATTAACTAAACCAATGTACTTGGATTTGTGCATTAGAACTTACCTCATTAGATTTCCTCTTGCTCCAATTAGGATTGCCCTCTATTTCTTCAATCCTTCAAATGAGAAAATGCCTCTAGACTATGTTGTTCTCCTCTTTGATGTGAACAACTTTGTCTCTAATAGCCTCTCCTTAAATCTTACTGAAAATGGCTGGATTTAGGAGTGAGAAACTAGATTTCTTTGAGTTGAAGTGAAATGGAGATGTTTTCCCGAAAATTCTGATGATCCAACTGCTCCCATTTATAGTTTTGACTTGATGAGATCGATCTTCCTTGGGTGGAGATCGATCTGTTCCTCAAAAATCCCTCTTTTCTGAGACGTTTAAAGGTAGGAGATCGATCTGTCGAGACTGGAGATCGATCTGCTGTCAAACAGAAGCTTAAGGAGATCGATCTGGTCTTAGGGGAGATCGATCTGCTTCCAACCCGAGAGCTAAGGAGATCGATCTGCTTCCTTCGGAGATCGATCTGTTCCCTTCCATTTCTCACATAAGGGCATTCTGGCTCTCCCAGATCGATCTCTCATCCTATGAGATCGATCTGGCCTTCACAAATTCCAGATTTCCTGCAGTTTTTCTGCAACAACTCTTACCAAACACCCTTAATTTGCTTCCATGATCATTTTCTCATTCATTCATCTTTGAGACTTGAAAATGGGATCCATCCTCACTACATACACATTAAAACTTGTGTAGAATCTTTGTATGACCAAATATATACGATATTACTCGAATGGAAACATACACTTATGTAAATCTTTCCTTTGATTTTACTATACTACTCATATTCCATTTCGATCACATTCTTCTCGTTTTAAGTTCATTTCTTCCTACTCACTCATAATACAACTTGTACGTATAATCACAATTCTTACTACAAGTGCGTACATAATCTTATGAACTTACATTGCATACACTTGACAATACAATACATCATCTCACTTATGATTTTATTTACATTCCCATGTTCCGATATACATAGCTATACATGTACGGGGTCTCACATTCTCCCCCACTTAAAGAATTTGGTCCTCCAAATTAGAACCAATTCAATCTGTGAATAACTCGGGATACTTTTCCCGCATCAAACTTTCCAGTTCCCATGTGGCCTCTTCCACAGTGTGATGTTGCCATAAAATCTTAACCAATGAAATCGTCTTGTTCCGCAACACCTTCTCTTTCCTGTCCAACACCCTGATCGGTCTCTCGACATACGACATATCTTTCTTGAGCTCCAACGGCTCATAACTAATTACATGTGTCGGATCCGGGTAGTACTTCCGAAGCATAGAAACGTGGAAGACATTGTGGACTTCTGCTAGCTCAGGTGGTAAGGCTAGCCTATATGCTCCTTCTCCCACTCTATCCAAAATCTCGAAGGGACCAATGTAACGAGGACTTAATTTTCCTTTCTTCCCAAACCTCATTATTCCCTTGGAAGGAGATACTTTCAAAAATACAGATTCGCCAACATCAAACTCAAGTGGTCTCCGTCTCCTGTCAGCATAGCTCTTTTGTCGACTTTGAGCTGTTCGCAGCCTCTCGTATATTATCTGAACATCCTCGGAGGCTTGCTTAACCAAATCGGGGGCGAGCAATTGTCTGTCACCAACTTCATCCCAACCAATGGGCGATCGGCATCTACGACCGTATAGTGCCTCATAAGGGGCCATACCAATACTTGAGTGATGACTATTATTGTAGGCGAATTCAATCAATGGGAAGTGATCGTCCCATGAGCCTCTAAAATCCAGTACACACGCTCTCAACATATCCTCCAGGGTCTGTATAGTCCTCTCTGACTGACCATCTGTCTGAGGATGAAAAGCGGTGCTAAAACTCAACTGGGTCCCCATCGCTTCCTGGAAATGTCCCCAAAAGTGGGAAGTGAAGCGGGCATCCCTATCCGAAACAACATTCACTGGGACTCCATGCAATCTCACTATTTCTCGCACATACAGATTCGCCAGTGCACTCAATGTATCTGTAGATCTCATGGCTAAGAAATGTGTCGATTTCGTTAACCGATCTACTATCACCCATATCGCATCATGGTTCTTACGGGTTCTCGGTAACCCCATCACAAAATCCATTGTGACATGCTCCCACTTCCATGTTGGTATCGATAGAGGTTGTAATAATCCTCCTGGTTTCTGATGTTCGACTTTTACTTGCTGACAAATGAGACATCTAGCGACATACTCAGCTATGTCTCTCTTCATTCCAAACCACCAATATACTTTTCGGAGGTTTTGATACATCTTACCACTCCCCGGGTGTATCGTGTATCTCGACGAGTGTGCCTCTGATAAGATCAGCTTTCTCAGCTCTACATCCTTAGGAACACATATTCTATTTCCAAACCTTAGTATTCCATCTGGACTCAATATAAAATCAGCACCCTTCCCTTTCCGGATTTGGCTAATCATGACAATACACCATTGATCAATTTGCTGAGCTTGTAGGATTCTCTCAATCAACTCCGATTCTAATCTCAAGCTAGCAATAATCCCATAGCTGCTAATCTCAGGTAGGGTCATATCCAGACTAAGGTTCGCGAATTGTTCCAACAACTCGTGCTCTCTAACCATCATATGTGATACCAACCCGAGACTCTTCCGACTCAATGCATCGGCAACCACATTTGCCTTCCCCGGGTGGTACAAGATCTCACAATCATAGTCCTTGAGGAGCTCCAACCACCTCCTCTGTCTCATGTTTAACTCCTTTTGTGAGAATAGATATTTCAGACTCTTATGATCCGTAAAGATCTGAAATCTCTCACCATATAAGTAGTGGCGCCATATCTTCAACGCAAACACTACGGCCGCTAACTCCAAATCGTGAGTGGGGTAGTTCTTCTCATGATCCTTCAGCTGTCTAGATCCATAAGCTACTACCCTTCCATCTTGCATCAGAACACAGCCTAGTCCTTGATGCGAAGCATCTGTATACACCGAGTAATTCCCTGAACTATTAGGGACGACAAGAACTGGCGCGGTAGTTAATCTGCGTTTAAGTTCTTGAAAACTTCTCTCACATGCTTCATCCCATGAAAACTCCACACTCTTCCTCGTAAGATGTGTCAATGGAGCAGCTAATCTGGAGAATCCTTCTACAAATCTCCTGTAGTAACCAGCCAAACCTAGAAAACTTCTGATCTCTATGACTGTCCTAGGTTGTTCCCACTGAACAACTGCCTCAATCTTGGATGGGTCTACTGACACCCCATCCTTCGATATAACATGGCCTAGAAAAGAAATCTGTTCTAGCCAAAAGTCACATTTGTTAAGCTTGGCATATAACCTTTTCTCTCGAAGGGTCTGCAAAATAATTCTTAAGTGCTGCTCATGCTCTTCTCTGGACCTTGAATACACCAATATATCATCAATGAAAATAATCACGAATTGGTCCAGGTATGGCTTGAATACTTCATTCATTAGAGCCATAAAAGCTGCCAGCGCATTGGTCAACCTAAAAGGCATCACTAAAAATTCGTAATGGCCATAGCGGGTACGAAATGCTGTCTTGGGCACATCCTCCTTCCGAATCTTCAATTGATGATACCCAGACCTCAGATCTATCTTGGAGAAGATCTGTGCTCCCCGAAGCTGATCCAATAAATTGTCAATGCGTGGTAAGGGGTACTTGTTCTTGATGGTAGCCTTGTTTAACATCCGATAGTCAATGCACAACCTGAGGCTCCCATCTCTCTTCTTCATAAACAATACCGGGGCTCCCCATGGTGAGACGCTCGGTCTTATGAACCCCTTCTCTAATAACTCTTGCAGCTGTTTCCTTAATTCCTCTAACTCAACTGGGGCCATCCTATATGGTGACTTCGATATTGGTTCGGTTCCAGGCGTCAAGTCTATACCGAATTCCGTTTCTCTATCAGGTGGCAATCCTGGTAGATCATCTGGAAAGACATCAGGGAATTCTCTGACCACTGAGATGTCCTCCATATCCGGATGTACTTTGTTCAAATCCACCACATAAGCAACAAAACCTTCAAAACAACACTCAAGCCATTTATACCAAAGTACTTTACTTAATACAAAATTTAAGATTTCATTTCTTCTCTTAAAATCTTACAACACATTCTTCAGGTAGAGAAAACTTAATGGACTTAGAACGACAGTCTATGACAGCATGATTGGCGGCTAACCAATCCATTCCCAAAATTACATCAATGTCATACATATTCAACAAAATCAAGTTGGCTGTCATGCACTTATCTCCCACCCTCACTTTACAATCTTTATACACTTGTTCAACTAATTGGCTCACTCTCATTGGAGTACTTATCAATAAGGTCCTATTAAAGTATGTGGGCTCTACAAAACCTTTTAACTTAGATGCACATGCAGGTGATATGAAGGAATGCGTAGCACCAGAATCAAATAAAGCTATAACCTCTAAATTGAAAATCAAGATTGTACCTTTTATCACTTCAGAAGAGGTATCAGCCGACGCCTGGTCTATCGCATACACCCTGCCTTGACCCACAACTTGTTTTCCTTTCTCTTCAGCCGAGGCTTTCTTCCTTGCAGGAGGTGCAACTGGAGGAACCCTCTCTGGCTCTTTACCCCTCTGTGGAACTGCCTCAACTATCTCCGGGCACTCTCTGGCATAATGTCCAAATTTACCACATCTGAAACATCGGGTACCCTGAAGATGACATGGCCTACCACCATGGTATCGACCGCATAGCCTAGACTGGTCTGTAGTCGGTTGGGGTCCACCAATCACTATACCCCTGGCTGGTGTCTGAGTCGGAGGCATATAAGGTCTAGCAACCTTTTTCTGGAAATCATCTACCTCTCTCCGACGTTTACTCATGAATTTTCGACCAAATTTGGCGCTCTTGCCATCTCCCAGCTTCCTCTGTCCCTTGTCCTTTCCCCAACTAAACTCAGAGATCTGTAAGTCATGATCCTGCTCACATAACTGGGCCCGTCGCACAGCCTCTCTATATGTAGCGACATCAAATGGGGCCAACTTTGCTCGGATCGAAGGCCTCAATCCATCTACAAATCTACGGACCCTGACAGCTTCACTCCTGATCGAGTCCGGATCGTATCGACCCAGTGAAGTGAATCGTGACTCGTACTCATCAACTGTTCGATTCCCTTGAGTCAGATTCAGAAATTCCATCTGTAGTCTCCGTCGAGCAGTATCTGGGATGTATTGCTCTCTGAAAACGTCCAAGAACATATCCCAAGTGATAACCATTTCTTGAGCTCTTAACATCGGCCTGACGGACTTCCACCAGTGCTCTGCTTCGCCTCTCAATACAAAGGCCGCAAGCGCTACTCTCTCTGTAGCTGAACATCTACAGAAGTCGAATAACTTCTCCATTTGACTGATCCAGTCCTCAGCCACCGTCGGATCCTTTACCCCGCTAAACGAAGGAGGCTTAAAGTCCATAAAATGCCTCAACCTTTCCATGTCGCAATCATATCCATACCCCAATTCATCATCATGCTGATGTGGGGCTACTGGAGGAGGTACCGGTCGAATATGAGGTTCCCGTGGCCTAGCCGGTTCAGCTTGCGCAGGTGCAACATTCTCAGGTTCAGGTGCAGCTGCTGGGGGATTCGGTGCAGCCTATCCCGCTGTACCAGGTGTACCCTCAAACCTAGCCATGATCTGACCCATCATGGTCATCATCGTGCGCATGTCTTCCTCCAATCGAGTTATTCGAGGATCAGAAGCCTATATCTGTTCCTGGGGCTCATGACTAGAGGATGATCTACTGTGCCTCTCAGTCATGTCATTTTGCCCTCGAGCTCTCGAGCTCTCTCCCCTCTTGCGGTGTCTCTCAGGCATAACTCACTCGCCTGATAACTTTCCTGCGTTATAACAAACATTTAATTCACTACCAGCTCCGTATACACATTTGTATCTAAATATCGCACAGTAACTTGGGGATGTATGTTTTCTTAGTCCTAAGCATCAACTCACATCAGACCAACCAAGCTCTGATACCAAGCCTGTCATGCCCCGCTCTCGGGAGCCCTTCTATCCATACATTCTCTACTACGGTTGGGCTGTGAGAAGATGCAATTACTAAAAATTTATTTATTTACAGCGAAATATTTAAAACTTTAATTCACACTCCCAGGTGTGTGCGTAAATACACAAAATTAATTGTATAAATACCAAGTGTTTACATATCATCCCCATAATACTGATTACAATTCCAAGATATAACTGTGCGATACGATATATTAGATACGAAATACTCGTGTATACAAATCTTATACCTTTGCGGATTGTGGGAGCTGTTCAACACAAAAGACTTAGAGACCACCGCTCTCTTACTTCTCAGTACCTGGAGGGGGAAAAATAGTGGGATGAGCAAACCACGACTCAGTAAGGAAATGTATGCTAGCAGGTAGATATCGTACTACCTACATAGCCCATGCATGCATAAACCAAAACCATGTTTTCGTTATAAATGGAAATATCATACGAACAATGCATTTAAACACATATTTCTCAATAGCATTTTCGAGTAAATCAAATGTCAAACTTCCATTTAAAACATGCTCATAAATAGTGCCCTCATGGCACGAGTGTGAAATCAGAGATTTATTAAAAACATGAAATCTCTTTCACTTCTCAAATCATTCTTTCTCGCAAGTCTCTTTATTTTCTGAGATTGTCTCTGTTTCTCGATTCTCTGAGACAGGCATGGAATTTTAGGCAATCAAATATCCACCACTTATGGCCACAGTCAGTGATCCCAGGCCTCACTGATCGGGTGTGCACAGGGTATCACTTCGCTGAAGGGGGATGGGTCAGTCCTATCCTCCGGCTCATCTCAATCCACCTCATCTCCTCGTAAACTCACGGTGAAGATACGTCGTGTGTCATCTACGCGATACTCGTACTCACGTGCACCCAGCACGGTACATAGTATACCAACGGGTGACTACACTATTCTACGTACGACCGTGGACCCAAGTCCATACTCCAACTCCGATGGACTTTTTATCCTTAAACCATGTCTCATATACCAGGCGAGCAAGCAGCATGACACACAGTCAACGCAAAGCTCCAGCGCGGTACGATCTATCGTTAAGGCCCAGCTCGTTCAATTGGCCGTCGGCTGGTATCCCCTTGGGTCCCAGACCCCCAGGTTTACCTTAACTCAACAAAACAGGTACGAGCATAGTTCTCGCACTTTCTCAAAACCCCCGTGCGAGTTAAAACTCCCGCACGGTACATCAAGGCTTTAAACCTGGTGTGAGCTAGCGCTTCAACACCAAATCTCATCCCAAAACTGATAGATGGCTATTTTCTCTTTTTAAAACTCAAAACACGTTTATCCACATAGCATGCCCTTTTCAAGCCAAAACATGTAAAATTAGCCAAGCTATCATTAACATTTCTCAATCAATAATAACAATATAAAATTGAGAAAATCATTGAAAACATGCATATCATGCTATTTCCTTACCCTATCCCATTTCTCGATACATATTTATACATCATAGTACTTTTCATATTTTCACATCATTTCATAAACTTATAATATCGTGCTAGTCCTAGCAATATATCTACGAAATTGCTGTAATTACGTACGAACATCTCTATAGCTAACACACAGTCCCTTACCTCGTTTTACTTGTGTGCAACTATCCGCCTTTATGCTTCTTGCGTTCTCATCTCGACTTGCTCCGGCGTATCATCCGAAACTGAAATTCATCCACCAACATTTGAGTTAATGTTTCTAACTCTTATTCAACTAAGCATTTATCCAATGCCTTAATTACACATTTTTACCCTTTGTGGTAAATCTCCCAATTTGTCCTAATATCAACATTTCCAAACCATTTCCACAACATACTCATCCACTCAAGATATCCCATTCATCAAAATACTCCCACATTCCACTTTCTCACACTTGACTATTTCTAAGTTATAGTCATTTCATACCATCCTAGGTAGTTCTATCCACAATATGCACACCCAATTATCTTTATAAGCATTAACTAAACCAATGTACTTGGATTTGTGCATTAGAACTTACCTCATTAGATTTCCTCTTGCTCCAATTAGGATTGCCCTCTATTTCTTCAATCCTTCAAATGGGAAAATGCCTCTAGACTATGTTGTTCTCCTCTTTGATGTGAACAACTTTGTCTCTAATAGCCTCTCCTTAAATCTTACTGAAAATGGCTGGATTTAGGAGTGAGAAACTAGATTTCTTTGAGTTGAAGTGAAATGGAGATGTTTTCCCGAAAATTCTGATGATCCAACTGCTCCCATTTATAGTTTTGACTTGATGAGATCGATCTTCCTTGGGTGGAGATCGATCTGTTCCTCAAAAATCCCTCTTTTCTGAGACGTTTAAAGGTAGGAGATCGATCTGTCGAGACTGGAGATCGATCTGCTGTCAAACAGAAGCTTAAGGAGATCGATCTGGTCTTAGGGGAGATCGATCTGCTTCCAACCCGAGAGCTAAGGAGATCGATCTGCTTCCTTCGGAGATCGATCTGTTCCCTTCCATTTCTCACATAAGGGCATTCTGGCTCTCCCAGATCGATCTCTCATCCTATGAGATCGATCTGGCCTTCACAAATTCCAGATTTCCTGCAGTTTTTCTGCAACAACTCTTACCAAACACCCTTAATTTGCTTCCATGATCATTTTCTCATTCATTCATCTTTGAGACTTGAAAATGGGATCCATCCTCACTGCATACACATTAAAACTTGTGTAGAATCTTTGTATGACCAAATATATACGATATTACTCGAATGGAAACATACACTTATGTAAATCTTTCCTTTGATTTTACTATACTACTCATATTCCATTTCGATCACATTCTTCTCGTTTTAAGTTCATTTCTTCCTACTCACTCATAATACAACTTGTACGTATAATCACAATTCTTACTACAAGTGCGTACATAATCTTATGAACTTACATTGCATACACTTGACAATACATTACATCATCTCACTTATGATTTTATTTACATTCCCATGTTCCGATATACATAGCTATACATGTACGGGGTCTCACAAATTTATCTTTTCATGTACCCAGACTAAAGTTGTAATTACAGACACTTGATGCACAATGATATATGGGATGTATTATGGTTAATTAACCTTGATTTGAGTCATGTACATGGTGTGACATATAACTATGAGATGATAAGATCCTGAGGTATGATATGTATCATGATGTATGACAATGCATAGGAATGCACCCTTAATTGTGAATGGATAAATAAAAAGTTTTAAATTGCCTTATTTTTTGCACTTCTGGAGCGTCACATAGATAAGTTGAAGGTATTTATTATAAGTAAACCTTTTATCCAGTTGAATGGTTAAATCAATTTGCATCTCACTTGCAACAGCTCTACCATAATTATTAAATTTGAAAATTTGATGTGAAAACTTCATTTTTTTTAACAAGAATCTCCAAGATGAAGTGTACATGACACAACCTAAGGAGTTTTCTTCCACGAGTCAATTCATAAACTCAAGCAAACTTCTAAGAGTTAAAACATTAGGTTTGATGAATTTAACAATTTGGTTTCATTAAAAAAATATTGATTCTTGATTTATAAGAAGATAAATGATGCAATTTTCTTCTAGTAATGAAATTATGGGGCCTAATTGAAAGTTTTAATTAAATGAACTTAATTAAAAAGTTAAATTAAGTTTCGGGCCAATTATAATTACTTTAATGAAATGAAGGACCCAAGAGAAATTATAACAAATCTAAGGGCTAAAAGGTAAGTGTACCAATTAATGAAAAGCATGTAGCCCAACTATATAAACATCACTCAGCTACCTCCCTATAACAATATCCTGTAGAAATCAATAACCCTAATCTTGTAGTGTGTCGATTCCTCCATCTTCTTAAATAGTGATTTGGAGCTTTGTGAAAGAAAAATTATTCTCTTCCTTATTGAGAGCTAGAGATGTCACGACCCACTTTTCACTAAAAACCACTACAAATTTTTCATTTTTCGTTTATTATTTAATTCTTACCTTCCTGTCCTCATGACCATCCTACCAACAGTTGGGCTATGATTCGATGTTAGTCCCTTTACACTATTTACCATTCCATTTCCATATCACATTTACATGTCAGGATTTATTATTCTTTGACTTTAACTAAATACATTCATAAATGTATTTCCATAAGTTTACATCCCTGATATCATTCCCATGTATAGTTGTAAGACCCGTAAATTTATATGTATCCATTATGATTCCAAGAGTGTACTCACAAGTTTTGTAATCAATGAATCATAAGAATTGGATAATTTCAAGTTTAAAATGTGAATGAAATGTAAATTGAGTATAGAAGTGATTAAATGTAAAGTTCCCCTTTGAATTTTGGGAAAATTGCAGCTGAAATACTGCAGAGCAAGGGGAGATCGATCTCAAATGCAAGGGAGATCGATCTTAGATGCATTTTGAAAGAGGAAATTGATCCTCAGATTCAAGCTAGATTGATTTTAATTTGCCTCCGCCAGAAGCAGATCGATCTTATCACTAAGGCAGATCGATCTCTCATTGCCACGGGTTGGAACAGATCGATCCCTTCTCCATGGCCAGATCAATCTCAGAAGCTATCTACCTGGTTAAGATCGATCCCATTCCTAGAGATAGATTGATCTGCTGCTTACAAACTAAATTGCTGAGATAGAGATTTCAAGTAGAGAAGATCTATCCTCACCCAAGGAGATCGATCTCATCAAGGTAAATTCTATATAAAGCCCGACATTTCGAGCCTTCATCCGCTGAAATGTGAAAACCTTCAATTTTTGAAACAATGTAACCTAGTTTCTCTCTATAAATTCCCATTACCTTCCAAATAGAGTTTAGAGAAGTTTATTTCAGTAAAGTTGTTCCTAGATAGGAGGAGAACAACATAGTTGAAAATAAGAGGCCAAATCGTTAGATTGAAGGAGAAAACGAGTTTTCCCTAAATTGGCAAAAAAGGAAAAAGGGTCAAGCTAGGTAAGGTTTCTATACGCCATTTTCTAGTATGTTAATCTAGACTTCTTGATGAGTGATTTAGTGTATATAATGTTGGATTAAATGCTCATTTACATGTTGAAACAACTATAACCTAAAATCAGTTTAGTGAGAGAAAATTGAAATGGCATAGAGCTAATGAAGATTTGAGCATGTAGAGATGTTAATAAGCATGTATAGAAGATGCTAAGTTAGCATTTTGAAATCTATAAGTTGGATTAGATGACAATTGAAATCCATAAGTTGGATTAGATGAGAATTGATGAACTTGAGGCATTGTAAGCTTAATGTCGGTTTAATGCAAATCAATAGACTTGAGGAGTCTAACGAATTCTCGAGAAACAAATAGGATGGTCGAAATGGACTTAAGAGGGAGTAAAGTCTGATAAGATGAAATGAGGCCAACTAGGTGTAAAATGTCCTAAGGCATTGAATTAAACTTCTTGCAAGTGAAAAAGATGCATATTGGAGTATATTGATGTGAATTGTAATTCATTGTAGCTCCAGGACATCAAGTTGAAGCCGATAAGACCGGATCACGAGCATTGGCAATCGACGAAGGTAATTCAAGTGTGATTCGAGGTAAGGGACTTATGAGAGCTATTAGAGATAGCTATACGTATGTTTTCCTACCTACTGTGTGCGAAGGTATACGATAAGTATGTAGATATTGATATATTTAGGTGAAAACTACATATGAGAATAAGTCTATAAGTATGAGTTGCATGACTTCTATGTCTTGTTGTGAAAAGAGGTTTTTTTACAAGTTTTTTGAGAAAAATTAATAATAGATTGGCTCTCGGTTTAGTAATTTGCATGAAAAGATTCTAACAAGTGATTGAAGGAAGATTGCCCTCTTACTCATACCAGAAAATGGAGCCTTCTATTTCTTTTCTGTGTGAAATTGTGTTAGAGCCTAAGTGGCAACGGTAGATTTACTAGCCCTACTCGCACATCATTTTAAAAAGGGATTTTTCAAGAAAGCAAAAAAGGTGCTTGATGCCTCGGGTGCTGTTGTGTGTTCCATACGAGAGCTCGCACTAGACTTTGGCAATCATGTTAGAGCTAAAGAGTACTGCTTAGTGATCTTACTCTAATTATGCTCGCATGTGACCCCCTCGATTTAAAGTGATATGCCAAAGCGGTGCTCGATGCCTCAGGTATGTTGTGTGTTCTTACGCTGAGTTGCTCACATGTGGTCTCTTGAGCTTTACTGTGTGATAAGCAAAACCGTGCTCGATGCCTCGGGTGATGTTGTCTGTTCCACTCGAGAGCTCGCACAAGAGTTAAATAGATTGTTGTGTGATGAGTAAAATCGTGCTGGAGCCGTCATGTATTGCTTAGTGGTCTTGCACAGACCTGCTCGCACGTGATTTTGAGATAACGAAAATGGGTGATAAGGATTCACGGGAGCACGATGTACCGTGAGCGTTAGCCATGAGGTACGATGTGCCGTGATATCTTAGTGATTCTGTGTGAGCTGAAGGGATGGTTGATCTGCCTCCCCAAGCATAGGGTTCCCACACACCTGATCAGTGTTGCCTGGAATCTAGACTATGGCCATAAGTCTTCTTTTATCTATGTGATATGACATTGTGTTGCTACTGTGTGAGGTGACAAATGTCCACCTTGTTGTGTGATACAGGGTGATATAAAATCCCACTATATGTCTCATGTTCATTGATTTACAAGGAGATTTGTAAGTGTGTTCTGTGTGAACTGATAAACAAAGCTGTGTGGTTTTCAAAGATTGAACTGTGTGAATTGATGACGTATATACATGTACCCATCTAGTGAATTAATGGTTTTGCATTGATGGAAGATATTTTTAAAGAATGCATATGTTTTATATGGGAAATAAATGATTATATTTTAGCATGTAGGTAGTGTAGTTGTCTACCTGCTTTCATATTTTCCTTACTGAGCGTGTTAGCTCACCTCCTTATTTCCTCCTCCACAGATACTATGCATGTCACGACCCAAATTACCTAAAAATCAGAGTAAATTTTTCACTTTTCATTTATTATATAATTATTACCTTTCTCTTATCGTGACCATCTTACAAACAATTGGCTATGATTTGGTGTTAGTTCCCTTACACTAATTACCATTCTATTTTCCTAATCACATTCACATATAAGAGTTTACTATCTTTTTACTTTAACTAAATACATACAAAATGGTATTTACATAACCTTACATCCCCGACATCATATACGTTTACAGTACTGTGCATTTACATATTTAGATACGAAACAATACAAATGTGTATACCTGTCTCTCGATGGGAAGTAGCGGATACCAAGATGCAAGTTCTCAACCGCTCACTAACAACTGCGAATACTCTGAAAAGATAGGAAAATAAGGGGGTGAGCAAACCACACGCTCAGTAAGGCAATTATGCAAGTAAGTAGATAGCTCCACTATCTACATGCTCATAATGCCATGCCCTTAAAATCCATCTCTTTTCGTTAAAAGCTTATACACAAAATCATGCATATTTCAATGCCATAGTTTATCAAAACTATTTGTGCATATAGAAATCATATAATTCATGTATCAAAGGCATTTTATGTGACATCATTAAATCATACTTAGCATGAGGTAAATCGAGATCATGCCATGTAAAACAAATCATGAGAAACAATTTTTTTCATGAATTTATCATTAACGCATGGAAAACTCATCATGTTACTGCATTTAAATCACTTTATTAAAACTGCAATATAAAATAACCCGAAGGGGTTAAGCTCTCATTAATCAAACTCATTAAAATTCATTAAAAAACTTCGGTTATAAAATCACCCTTCTTTCAGGGTCACGTATCATAAAATCCTTTAAAACCATCTATCAGCATAGTAGAAAATCATAAAATCAGGGACCTGACCCCTCCCTCGGGTCTACCCTGGTCTATCAAGACCACAAGTTATATCATGTGAGACATATAGGTGACTATATCAGTAACTTCAAGGACTATGGCCATAACCTAGTGATCCCTGGCTACAGGTACCTAGTGTGTGGGGTATCACACTTGAAACGGGAGGTGGGTCAATCTTGCCGCCAGAACAAGATAACATCAGGATTGCGAGGGTAAGGCTTGTTGCCTCGTGGCTAATGCCACTCCACTACAACAATCCCCAGGTACAACATACACCATGTGATATACACGGTACATCGTACTCCGTAAACCTAATCTCAGTCAGGGGGTGCCTGCAATAGGTCTTATCCACCCATACCAATTATGTCTCAGTATGCACGTGTGGCATATCATCTTACTGTGACACACAGTCTACAGGAGGCTCTAACAAGGCTATATGCATGTCATATAAATCCCTGTGCGAGCAAAGCTCTAGCACGGCTTCATGCATATTCATGATATCTAAAAATCTCGTGCGAACGAAGCTCTAGCACGGTTTCATAAAAATCAATAAAATCTGCATATGAGTAGCACTCCAGTATGACTTTAAAATGAGTTATAAATCCATATAAAACTTCGTGTAAGTAAGCTCCAGCACGGTGTTATGCATCAATAAATCAAATCTCGTGTGAGTTACACTCCAGCACAGCTTTACGCATAAATAACTCAAATCTCATGCGAGTTACACTCCAGCACGGCTTTATGCAATTAAATCGATTAAATCACGTATGAGCAAGGCTCCAGTACGGCTTTTATGCAATTATCATATCAAAATAGGATGCGAGCTAAGCTCCAGCATTCTCATGCATGCCCAATCATTAAAACTAGTGCGAGCAATTGCTCTAGCACCATTTTATGCATATCAAGGCAAAACAAGTCAAAACTGTCAGGACCCCATTCTCAATCCATGACTTAACCAAAAATCATTACAAATTTAACAAAAAATCAATACAAATTTTTCGCATTTTTTTTTACTTACCTTTCCTCTCATCAATGGTTGGGCTGTGATTCGATGTCAGAATCCTCGTTTACCGTAATATCCATTATCATACATACATGTCAATATACTGTTACTGACTGTAACTGAGATTATATAAAATCGAACACAAATACATTCCCCATAATATATATCGTATACATCACTGTGTTGTTTCTATGTTTAGATATATAACCGTACAAAATCTGTATACCTGGCGATCGATAGGAACTACCAGTGGACTCAGGAATACTATCCCTCGATAGATCTCGTTCGACTGATGCTCTGTAGAGAGATGTAAAGAAAGGGGGTGGGCACACAACGCGCTCAGTAAGGAAATCAGGCAAGCAAGTAGATATCTACACTATCTACTCAAAATAATGCTATGCCTTGAAAACATTATTTCCTTAACTCACTTTAAAAGCATGTCTTTAAATATATATATGTATGCTTGTACAGATTAAATCCCATGTACAAAAATCATGCTTTCTTTCTCAAATGTAGGCATGTAGTGTAAAACAATGCATCTTTATATAAATCATGACATGTATATTTAAATCACAATAAATATGGCATTTAAATCATTCACATCACAAAATCGGAGTCCGACCCATCCCTCAAGTTTGTCCGTAATTTAAATCAGTTAATCAATGTGATATATCATGTGAGACTCTGTGGTGAAATGCAAATAGTATCCTGGACTATGATCATATCCGACATGTGATCCCAAGCAACACAGTACTCGATGTGCGGGGCATCACTACTGCAACGGGAGGATGTTCAGTCCATTACAACCGTCAGCTATACAACAACACACGCTACAACGTACTCCCATGCCCCGGGCACTGTACAAAGTACACCCGTGGACCCTACATCACAGTCGGGGTGCCTGCCATAGGTCTTAGCCCTCAAACCATGAAATATCATACCACGTCTATATTACCCTCATACGGATATCCTCTCACAAGATGTGACACACAGTCACACATGGACTCTGGCATGGGTTTTAACATATATTATATATCACATACAGTGTGCGCCTTGAGTGCGACTCACAGTCGACACTCCGCTCAACACTGTTTCACATCACAAACTCAACTCTAATGCGAGTAAATCTCCAGCAACTAGGTCAACGCATAGTTCATGTATTAAATCATGTACGAGCAATAGCTCCAGTACCATGCTATGCATAATATCATCAAATCAAGTACGAGCAATAGCTCCAGTACTATGTCATGTATAAACCATGAAGAATCGAATACGAGCAACGCTCCAGTACTCTGTCATGTATCTCATGTAAAACTCGAGTACGAGCTAATCGCTCCAGCACTCTCTCATGCATATATCATATAAAACTGAGTACGAGTAATAACTCCAGTACTCTATCATTCATGTCATGGAAATCGAGTGCGAATAAAAAATTCAGCACTAATGTTTGTGAAAAATATATGAAATCTCGTGCGAGCTGTGCTCTAGCACGATTCATTCTCACATAATATGATAGACAGCTCTTTAAAAAGGGATGGTTTACAAAATGTTAAAATCAGCACTATAAAGTGTGCTTAAGTCACATCAACCTTAAAATCATTAGCCCATCTATTTATTTTCATGCTAAACAGCAGTTAAACACTCACAATAGTAGTTTCCATGTTTTTTGCAACTTTTCACAAAAGTTAACTTTTTGACTAACTAGGGGTAAAATCGTAATTTGCCACTATCGGGTCGCAATAATTATTATTCACTTTCTCTGACCCTCAGAGTTTTTAAGTGAATGTAAAAGCAGATGAAAATACGTGCAGGTATCTCTAACTACTCACAAAAGTCCCTTACCTGCAATCACTCGAGAAATTTCACTTTCTCTGCGCTACTCGTTTCAACAGTCCGATTTGCTCCTCCAATACTTTCTAGAGCTGCATATATCCATTTATCAGGTTAATTACACGTTTCGTACTGTATTTCACATTAAATACAGTCTATTTCCCTTAATGGGCCTAACTATGCCTTAAGCCCATTTTCATTTTACTATTCATTTTCATTGGGCCTATTGGGCTTGTGAGGCCCACCAACTCTTATTAGGCTTGTCCTAGACCCATTACATCTTATTGGGCTTAAAATATTTGGGCTTGGCCCATTGGGCCTCTCAGCCACATGCCATGGCCGAGAGTTACCCATGCCATCGGTTACACCATGGCATGTCATCCATGCCTATTTGTCTAGCCAATTCACTTAGGCATTTTCACAAACACTTGGTTGGCAACTTTCCTTAACATCAGATAGTTCATTTAGGCATTTTATCAAACACCTTGATTGCCAACTAATTACATGTATTAATTAATCCAATTGATTAATTCTAATTACACCATAATTATTAACACATGTACATTAATCCATTTATGCCTTAAAATCATATGGACATAAATCAATGTCTCACCACTCACTCTCGGCCTAACCAACATCATAGCGATTTAATATGTTTCAATGATTAAAACATATATCAATATACTTAAAATCATTCATACATTAACATATATGAAATTGAAAACTAGAAAATATACCAATTGTTGTGTTCACCCTTTGGTCGAATCTTTGAAGGCTCTCGGTTTGCACTCTATGGCTCCTTGATAGCCAATTCCAACATATGTCACTCTCTTTTCAATTTGGAATAACTTCCACGAATGATGCAAGTTCCAATTATGCCTAATTCCTAGTGATTTCTAGTAAGAGAAAGCTTGGATAATATGTTTCAATGGTTTCTTCTTCTAGCCGAATTTGGTGTGATGAAGATGAAAATGGTGTGGCTGAATGTATAAGCCACTTACTTAGCCATTAAGCTTTACTTTCCAGCCATTAAGCTTGACTTTCCAAGCCTTAGCCATGAGTCACCTAATGAGTCACCTTATGAGTCATGGTTAGCTTTAACTATGGTTAGATATTTATCTCATGGGCTTTTTCATTTGGGCTTCTCAGTTTGGGCTTTCTTAATGGCCTTTCGGGCTGAAATTTTTACTATGTCTTGGGCTTTTAATTGTCTCAAGATTTGGCTAATCAATTGGTCCAACAATTCGGTCTAAAGGACCTAAGAATTTCGATATACGTTTAGTATACCTTAATGGGCTTTAAACTTTTCACCTTAGGCCCATTACGTTTTTAACCACTAAATTTATTCCGGAATCCTTCCGAATAAAATTTTCTTACTTTCGGGGATGATTATCTTGTATTTTGGCTAAGAATATTTTTCCCCAAATTTTTCTCCACACTTAGGTTAATTTTTAACCATGATTAGTTAACTATGGTAAAAGTCCACTTTTTTAACTATAGTTGACTTTTTCCTTAACCATTGACCTAGTTGACTTTTTTTTAAAATTTCAAAAGTGTCATATCTTATGTCTTACACTCTCGTCTTTATGTTTCAACCATCCCGATGGATAATTTCACCCGAAACACCTTATCTCGCCAAAAAGGTCCATTTTACCCTTTTTAGCTTTTACTCTCGTTTTCTATGTTCGGGACTAAATCAAGCTGACTTTCCTTCATGAGTTCTCTATGCTCTCTCATTTTGTGTTCTTATTTTCAGTCAAGATGATTTAGATTCACTCGGTTTAGCCTGTGACGCTTATAGTCCACATTAGGCTTTTTATGTAGTTTTTGAGTGTTAAATCATTTCACTATCACTTTAAGTCTAGTAAATACTCTTCTTATGATTCAACTATAATAACAGAGTGTTCATACACATAGGAATCATAAGGTACAAGCTACAAAAAATTTGGGTCTGACAATCCTCCCCTACTCAAAAAATTTGGTCCTCCAAATTAGAACTAAGTCAGTCATCAAATAGGCGAGGGTACTTCTCTCGCATCAGACTCTCTAGCTCCTAAGTAGCTTCCTCTGAAGTATGATGCTGCCAAAGAATCTTCACTAACCCAATGGTATTCGATCTCAATACCTTCTCGTTCTTATCCAATATCTGAATCAGTCTCTCAACATATAACAAGTCCTCTCGGAGCTCCAAAGGCTCATAACTAATCACATGTGCCGGATTCGGATGATACTTCCGAAGCATCGATATGTGGAAGACGTTATGGACACTTGATAAGTCTGATGGCAATGCCAACCTATAAGCCTTATCTCCCACTCGATTAAGTATCTCAAAGGGTCCAATATAGCAAGGATTTAGCTTTCCTCTTTTCCCAAATCTCGCTATGCCCTTGGAAGGAGAAACTCTTAAAAACACGGATTCACCAACTGCAAACTCTAGTGGCCTACGTCTCCTATCAGCGTAACTCTTCTGTCTACTCTGAGCCGTCCTCAATCTCTCTACTATCAAGTGGACATCCTCAAATGCCTGTGTAACCATGTCAGGAGCGAAAATCTTACGGTCACCCACTTCTTCCCATCCAATAAGGGAACAACATCTACGACCATATAAAGCCTCATACGGTGCCATCCCGATACTCGAATGATAACTATTGTTATAGGCAAACTCAGCTAGTGGCAGGTGGTCATCCAAGGAGCCTCTAAAATCTAGCACACATGCTCTCAACATATCCTCTAGAGTCTGTATAGTCCTCTCTGACTGACCATCTATCTAAGGATGGAAAGCGGTGCTCAAACTCAACTGGGTTCCCATGACTTCTTGAAAATGTCTCCAAAAGTGGGAAGTGAAGTGGGAATCCCTATCAAAGACTATGCTCACTGGTACACCGTGTAACCACACTACCTCGCGTACATATAGTTTTGTAATGAACTCAGAGTATCGGTCGCTCTCATAGCTAGGAAGTGGGCTGACTTCGTCAGTCTGTCGATGATCACCCATATAGCATCGTGATTCCTGCGGGTTCTCGGTAAACCCATCACGAAATCCATGGTGATATGCTTCCATTTTCATGTCGGTATAGGTAGAGGCTGCAATAGCCCTGCAGGTTTCTGCTGCTATACCTTCACCTGCTGACATACGAGACACTTTACCACAAAGTCTGCTACATCTCTCTTCATACCCGACCACCAATATACCTTTCGGAGGTTCCGATACATCTTGTTACTCCCCGGATGTAACGTATACCTCGACGAATGAGCTTTCGCCAATATCAATCTCCTGAGTCCTGGATCCTCGGGAACACATAATCTACCTTTGAACCTTAGTAGTTCATCCTAACTCAACTCAAAATCAATCACTATGCCCTTCTGCATCTGACTACTTACATCCATACAAAATGGATCAGTCTGTTGAGCCACTCTGATCCTGTCCAACAGATCTGGCTCCAAGCATAGACTAGCTATCACATAGCCTGTACCCATGTCAGAGGGCACGACTCCCAAACTGAGGCTAGCAAACTGCTCTAGCAAATCATGTTCCCTAACCATCATGTATGATACCATCCCTAGGCTCTTCTTGCTCAAGGCATCGACTACAACGTTAGCCTTACCCGGATGATAAAGTATCTCACAATCGTAGTCCTTCAGAAGCTCTAGCCATCTTCTCTGTCTCATGTTTAGCTCTTTCTGTGAGAAGAGATACTTGAGGCTCTTGTAGTCGATAAATATCTGGAACTTCTCGCCACACAAGTAGTGGCACCATACCTTCAACACAAATACTACTGCTGCTAGCTCCAAATCGTGGGTCGGATAGTTCTTCTCATGATCCTTCAGCTGTCTGGATCCATAAGCAACTACCTTCCCATCCTGCATCAATACACAGCCCAGTCCTTGATGCGAAGCATCGGTATACACTGCAAATCCTCCTGAGCTGGTAGGGATAGTGAGAATCAGAGTGATGGTTAATCGACGCTTCAACTCCTCGAAACTCTTCTCACAATCCTCGTTCCATACGAATGGTACACTCTTTCGAGTAAGACATGTCAACAGAGCAGCTAGCTTTGAAAATCCCTCAACAAATCTCCTATAGTATCCAGCTAAACCCAAGAAACTCCTAATCTCGGTGACTGTCCTCGACTGTTCCCACTAAACTACAGCCTCTATCTTAGATGGATCAACTGATACACCATCTCTCGATACAACATGTCCCAAAAATGAGATCTGTGATAACCAAAAGTCACACTTACTGAGCTTAGCATATAACTCCTGCTCTCGTAGAGTCTGTAACACGATCCTGAAGTGCTCCTCATGCTCCTCCTTGGATCTCGAATGCACCAATATGTCATCGATAAAGACGATAACAAACTGGTCCAAATATGGCTTGAAAACATCGTTCATCAAAGCCATGAAAGCAGCTGGAGCATTCGTCAGTCCGAATGGCATGACCAAGAACTCATAATGGCCATATCGGGTACGAAATGCTATCTTGGGTACATCTCCACTCCGAACCTTCAGCTGATGATACCTAGACCTTAGGTCAATCTTGGAAAAGACCTGTGCTCCCTGAAGCTGATCTAATAAGTCGTCAATGCGTGGAAGGGGGTATCTATTCTTGATGGTGGCCTTATTCAACAATTGGTAATCTATACACAATCGGAGGTTCCCATCCTTCTTCCTCATAAATAAAATCGGTGCTCCCCAAGGTGAAACACTCGATCGTACAAATCCCCTATCCAAGAGCTCCTGTAACTGTCTCTTGAGCTCCTCCAGCTTAACTAAGGCTATGCGATATGGTGGTTTCGAAATAGGCTCTGTACTAGGTATCAAATCTATACAGAACTCCATCTCTCTATCTGGTGGTAATCCTAGCAATTCATCCGAAAAAAATCTGGGTACTCACTCACCACAGTAATATCTGACAACTCCAGATGTGCCTTATCCATATCTACCACGTACGCAATGAAACCTTGATATGTTGAAGGTTTTCTAAATCAGTAATCATGTAATAATCATAACTAATCCTTTCATTTATTCTTATTAAACTTTACAACATATCTAGTAGGGTTAGGAAACATAACTATCTTAGCATAACAATCTAAAACAGCATGGTTTGTAGATAGCCAATCCATTCCTAATATTATATTAAAGTCACTCATACTTAGTAATATTAGATTGGCTGTCATCTCTTTATTCCCTACTCTCAACTTGCAGTCATTAAATACATATTCTACAACTTGACTACTATTCATAGGCGTACTAATCAACATCATCATACATAATGGTGTACGCTCTACATGTCTTGCTAATTTAAATGCAAATGAAGGCGATACAAAAGAATACGTGGCACCAGGATCAATTAAAACATATGCTTCAATATCATAAATCAGGATGTTACCTCGTATCACATCCGATGAAGCATCAGCTGTCCCCTGGTCTAAAGCATGCACTCGCCCTCGACCCATCACTTGTTTCCCCTTCTCCTCTGTCGTCACTCTACCTCTCTGAGCAGACGTACCAGCTGGAGTTCTATCAGGCTCCTGCCCTTTTGTGGGGCAGTCACAAATGTCTCTGGGTACTCTCTAGCCATAAACCCCTGTTTCCCACATCGAAAACATACTGTTGGCTCTACCGAGAGGGGGGTGAATCGGTTTTCTAATGTTAATGGCAAATTTAAACTAATTTGAATTTAATTAACAAATAATGAATAAGCAATATAATGTAATGAAACAAATTAAAGCAAGATAAGGAAGAGAATATCAAACACAGTAGTTTATAGAGGTTCGACCAATCTATTGCCTACGTCCTCTCTCCTTGACCTTCTTGTCAAGAGCTTTCTTTCTCACTTTCAACGAAAGTTACACACTCCATTTTTCAGGTTAAGGAATAACCTCTCTACCCTTTTTAAACAAAGATGTATTCACCCTTTTACAAAGTTTATCTCACCGAGGAATAATCCTCTTCACTCTTAAAGATAGGATGAATACAATATCAAGCTTTTAATGTGGGTAGGACAAATACAGCTTTTTACACAAGCTTATATAACAAACTCAATAAATGGGAATTGAAGACAAATGGAATATAGGAATTAAACTCTTGAGAATTTACAGAATGTGCAGCAATAGTGTCTCTCTTCTTAGTGTCTTCAATGCTTGATTATATACTAAAGGATTGGTAGTTGGAGCATTTAATGTTATTTTTCCCATTGAGATTTTTACAGAAATAGCAGTTAGGTACCTTCAGTAGAATGCCAGATCGATCTAACATCTTGATCAGATCGATCTCTTTGTTATAATTCTTGTAAGATCAAGGTAAAATGAAGCAAGGAGATCGATCTCACAATTTGAAAATGTTAGAGCAGATCGATCTGTCGAATAGGCAGATCGATCTTCCAATCTCTCTATTTGAGGCAGGATCAATCTATAGATTGATCTGCCAAGTATTCTCGTAGTGCGGAGATCGATCTCTTATCAACCCAGATCGATCTCCTTAGCTCTCTGACTTTTAGGAGATCGATCTCTTCCTATACCAGATCGATCTCATGAACTCTCTGTTTGCGTACAGATCAATCTAACAGATCGATCTACTGCCTTTACCTTTTGTCTTAAGGGAGATCGATCTCTTCCTATACCAGATCGATCTCCTTAACATCCTGTATTTAGACAGATCGATCTTATAACCCTTATAGATCGATCAAAGCTTCCTTAATACCTTTGTACAGGTTTAAACCTTAGCAGATCGATCTCAGGTCTTCATGAGATTGATCTCTCATCCTAGAAAACCCAGGAGATCGATCTCTCATATCCCAGATCGATCTCTTATCTCCAGGAACTTAAGTTCTGGTACTGATAACCTCTAAACATGTTTTTATATCATCTTTATATTATTGAATTTACTTGTTTTGTCATTTCAAAATATATTAACTCAACAATCTTCCCCTTTTTGATATGACAAAACCTATTCAATAAACATGTTTAGTTACATATTTGCATTGTGCACAAACTCCCCCTTTTTGTAGGCTCCCCCTTACTTTTGGCTTTTGACCTCTTAACTTTCTTAACTCCCTCTCATTTTAATCATTCCTTTATTTTAACCATTCCCTTAAACCTTTAGACATGTTTCTTAAAGACATTTAAACATGTTTTAACCAACCAATGTTCTCTTAACATTATTTCTTCTCCCCCTTTTTGTCATATCAATGGCAAGAATAAGATCAAGGCAGTTAATTTTCTCAACAACTGGTCATGGCATTTTAAAATAATAATACATTATAAACCATTATAATTAACATCCCAACAACTGTTATTTCATAAAAGACTCATTCAAGCAAATGTCATAAACAACAAGGAGTAAACATGAAAACTAACTAAGCTTTTCCTAATATTCATATCCTACGGCGGAGGAGGAAATCGATCCATAAGGTCCTCAACATGAGTACGAGTGACCTGAAGCTCATCATACATCGCTTGCTGAGTGGTATGAAGGTTTGCAAAACCTTCATCTATCTTTTGGTTCAGCTCCATGATCATCGTCACAATCGATTCCATGCCAGCAGGTGATGGGGTAGGAGCAGAGGGCTGAGCAGTTGAAGACGATGGACCCTCAGTAGGTGTAGCAAGTGGAGCAGTGGGCTCAGTAGAGGGGTCTTCGTCCATGGCTGCTTCAGGCTGCTATTTTCACTTCTTCTTTCAATACCCTCGGAAGTCCTTGTAATACCCCATATGGTGAAGTGTCCCAATGTTTAAGACGCTCTTTGGGGAGGGCACTTCACCCGTTTCACAGCTGCAATCCACTCCAAGTTACGAAAAAACAATCGTGGAAGCTTGTCCGTGTACGATCTTCAACCAATCTTCATAGATGAAATGGACAAGATTGGGTTTTCGACTTGTGGAGTGGATGTGGTGGATCCAGAAATGATCTAACCTCCTAACGGTGGAATGACGGGTGCCGAAAGGATGAAGATTCCACGAGATAATAAGGTGGAGTAACCTTAGGTGTGTCGGTAGGTCACTCGCCTTATCCCCGGGAAGGTCAAACTCTAAGGGGACTTCCTCATCTTCATTAGTCAACCCCTCATCGTGCATGTGGAACACTTGGGCTAAGATAGCGGTGTCTATAGGAATTGACTTACCTATGACATATGTTTTAAATCCTAGAATTTTGCAAGCATCATCAGGATCATAGATGAGTTCGACATTAAAAAAGAATGCCCTGATGATGTTTGGGGGTACGAGGGTATTGATTTTGAGAAACGGAAGCCACCCAAATTCTTCAAATTTGGGTAAATAAGGAAAATTAATACGGTTTAAGAAGGAAAAATCAATGGTGCGCCAATGTTTAATTGGCATGGTTGAAAAATATTCTTCATATCTCTTCCTTTTTGCAGGTGTTTTAAAACACCTGTTAAAGGTAGTGACTGAAGAGGGAGGGATTGATTGGGAAGAGGAGCCTTGATCTACACTAGGTCTAGGAGGTTTTGGGCGTGCTCTCTTAAGTCTAGGCATTGTTCTAGACACTATAAAAACGCTCTAGATGATCTTAAAACTAGTTCACTAAAAACTAACCAATGGAACAGTAGCTAGATTTGACATAGAGAGAAATTGAGCACTTAACTAAGAATTTTTGAGAAAAATTTAGCAATGTGGGTTACTAGAACGATAAACAAAGAAAAGTTTTGGCGAATACCTTATCGAGATCGATCTAGTAGGAAGAATCGAAGGCTGAGGTGCGATAGAATTTAGGGATTTTGAGGATTTGGGATTTTTTAAATTAGGGGATTTTTGGCAGTTTTTATAGTCCAGGGTACAGGAGATCGATCTTTCGTGGCGACAGATCGATCTGTCATTTCCAGAAGCTTGAAGAGATCGATCTGTTATACCACAAGCTTGATTCTCAGAATACAGAAGCTTAATGAGATCGATTTGTTAAGGGCCCAGATCGATCTGTTGTTTGACAGAGGCTTAAGAAGATCGATCTGCCAAATGCATAGATCGATCTTCTATTTAATAGAGCTTTAAGGAGATCGATCTTATAAGTGAGAAGATCAATCTGCCTAGCTTAACCTTTATGCTTTAGGCTCATTTGAAGTATGGAGATCGATCTATATTGATAGGAGATCGATCTCTCATACTTTTTGCCCAGAAAAATCATTGAAAAACTCTTTTAAAAACAACTTGAGATCAAGGTTTTGAAGCATATAAATCTTAAGGAACATTCATGAGTCCTAATTCACCTCTAAAGACACAAAACCTATCTCTATCAAGAGGTTTGGTGAATATATCAGCTATTTGATGTAAAGTGTCAATGTACTCTAGAATTATATCTCCCTTTTGAACATGGTCTCTAAGGAAATGGTGCCTAATCTCAATGTGCTTAGTTCTAGAGTGTTGAATAGGATTTTTAGATAGATTGATTGCACTGGTATTATCACATTTAATTGAGACTTGTTTCATATCAATACCATAGTCTTTCATTTGTTGTTTAATCCATAACACTTGAACACTACAACTACCTGCTGCTATGTATTCAGCTTCAGTTATGGATTGATCCACACTATTTTGTTTCTTAGAAAACCAAGAGATTAATATATTCCCTAAGAATTGACATGTTTTTGAAATGCTTTTCCTATCTATTTTACATCCCCCAAAGTCTGCATCCGAAAATGCATGAAGTGTAAAAGTGGAGTCCTTGGGGTACCAAAGTTCTCAAGAGGGAGTGTCCTTAAGGTATCTAAAGATCCTTTTAGTTGCTAATAAGTGTGATTCCCTAGGAGAGGATTGAAATCTAGCACAAAGGCATACACTAAACAAAATATTTGGTCTACTTACAGTTAAATAGAGCAATGAACCAGTCATAGACCTATAGAGTTTAGTGTCTACACACTTACCACTTTCATCTTTATCAAGCTTGATGTTGGTGCCCATTGGAGTTTCTTGAGGTTTGCAATTGTCCATTCCAAATCGCTTGAGCAATTCCTTAGTATATTTTGCTTGATTGATGAAGGTTCCATTCTTTGTTTGCTTCACTTGAAGTCCCAAGAAGAAAGTGAGCTCTCCCATCATGATCATTTCAAATTCACCTTGCATGATCTTAGCAAACTCTTGGCATAAAGATTCATTAATTGATCCAAAAATTATATCATCTACATATACTTGAACCACTAGTAAATCCTTATTTTTATTTTTGATAAATAGAGTGGTATCTACTTTTCCTCTTGAAAATCCTTTTTCTATTAAGAATTTTGACAACCTTTCATACCAAGCTCTAGGAGCTTGTTTCAAGCCATAGAGTGCCTTAGATAGTTTGAAAACATGTTCAAGAAATTCATGATTTTCAAAGCCGAGAGGTTGTTCTACATACACTTCTTCATTAATGAAACCATTCAAGAATGCACTCTTTACATCCATTTGATATAATTTGAAGTTTTTATAACATGCAAAGGCAAGTAGCATTCTAATTACTTCTAATCTAGCTACCGGTGCATAAGTTTCATCATGGTCTATTCCTTCTTCTTGTCTATAGCCTTGTGCAACTAACCTAGCCTTGTTTCTTATGATCATGCTATTTTCATCCATCTTATTCTTGAATATCCATTTAGTTCCAATTATAGAGTGATCACTAGGCCTAGGAACTAGTTTCCACACTTTGCTTCTCTCAAATTGATTTAATTCTTCTTGCATTGCTAAGAACCAATTATTGTCATCTAAGGCTTCATTGACATTTCTAGGTTCTATTTGAGATACAAAGGCTATATATTGACACACATTCCTTAGAGATAATCTAGTTCTAACTCTAAGAGTTGGATCTCCTACTATTTCACAATCTTTTACATATCCTAATTCTCTTGATGCTCTTGACTCTCTCTCTAATATCTCTATTTCTTCTTCATCTTCTTTATTTAAGTCAAGTTTTTCTAATAAATCTTCTTCTAAGTTTGGAATTTCCTCTAAGTTTTCATCAAATATTCCAACATCCTCATCATTGGTTGAATCTTTAGATAAATCATTTGATTCATCAAATATTACATGAATTGATTCTTCAACCATCAATGTTCTTTTGTTATATACTCTGTAAGCCTTTAAATTCAAGGAATATCCTAGAAAAATTCCCTCATCACTCTTGGCATCAAATTTTCCTAAATTATCTTTCCCAATATTTAAGACAAAACATTTACAGCCAAAAAGATGGAAGTAGCTAATGTTAGGCTTCTTACCTTTGTAAAGCTCATTAGGAGTTTTCTTTAAAATTGATCTAATCATGGCTCTATTAATGATATAGCAAGATGTATTTATAGCTTCAGCCTAAAAATATTTTGGTAAATTATTCTCACACAACATGGTTCTAGCCATTTCTTCCAATGTTCTATTTCTTCTCCCAACTACTCCATTTTGTTGTGGTGTCCTAGGGGCTGAGAAATTATGGCTAATTCCTTGATCATTGTAATACTCATCAAATCCTATATTTTCAAACCGCTTGCCATGATCACTTCTAATACTAGTTATTGTATATCTTTTTTCATTTTGAGTCACTTTTGTATAAGTTATGAACTTTTCTAAAGCTTCATTTTTCACTCTAAAAAAGAACACCCAAGTGAACCTAGTGTAATCATCAACTATTACAAATCCATAATGTTTCCTACCTAAGCTTGTTGTTCTAGTTGGTCCAAAAAGATCTAGGTGGAGTAATTGAAGAGGCCTAGTGGTAGATACACTATTCTTAGGCTTAAATGTTGTCCTTTTATGTTTTCCTTTAACACACGCTTCGCATATTTTGTCATAGTCAAAGGACAACTTAGGTAATCCTATAACTAGATCTTTTGTAGCTAACTTGGATAACACATGCATGCTAGCATAACCTAGTCTTCTATGCCACAACCAAGGTTCTTTTTCTTTGTCTACCATTAGGCATATGTTTTCATTCTTAAGTTCATTAAGATAGACAATGTATATATTACCTTGCCTATGGCCTAGGAAAAGAACTTTATTTGACTTAAGATCTATAACGTGACATTTCATGCAATCAAAAATTACTTTGTAACCTTTGTCACAAAGTTGATTTATGCTTAGTAAGCTATGCTTTATACCCCTAACAAGTAATACTTTTTCTAATGAAAAGTAGTCATTACCTATTGAACCACTTCCTTCAACTTGGCCTTTGGAGTTGTCCCCAAATGTGACTTCTCCACTAACCTTTGATTTAAATGAGTTGAAGTGGCTTCTATCACTCATCATGTGCCTTGAGCATCCACTGTCCAAGTACCAAGCTTCCTTTGTTTTAGCTTTGTGGCAATGCTCAATCACCTACAATCAAAATTTAAACTCATGTTTTAGGTACCCAAACTCTCTTGGGTCCTTTGAGGTTAGTGAAAGCAATTCTTGATCCCTTTGGGATCCATTTTACCAATGCATTAAAATCTTTTGAATTAATTATTTCTTTTGGAACCCAAATTCTTTTTACTATCCTTCCCTTAAGAGTGGTCAACTTCTTATTGCAATTATGTGATGCATGTCCCCTTTTATTATAATATGAACAAATAGTTGAAGGTTTATTCATGCTCTTTCTAGCAATGAAGCTTTTGAGATGAGCCTCTCTACTTTTTGCATTATATCCTAACCCATTTTTATTAAAGAATGCCCTTTGAGTTTCTAGCATGTTATCTAACTTTTGTTGACCCATATAGAACCTATTAAAAGAATTATGTAAGTTACTATTTTTTTCTTTTAGGTTACAAATTTCAAGATTTGTAATTTCTAGTTTCTTTTCACATTCTAATTTGTCCTCTAGCATTAACTCATTTTCTTTCTTTAATTTAGATATTATCTTTTTATATTTCATACTCATGCATTCATATTCCAATGCAAGATCATCAAAGGCATCTTGCAATTCATCAAAAGAGTATTCATTGAGGTTTGAAGTTACCTTTTCATCCTCAATAGCCATGAAGCACAAGTTGGCATTGTCCTCATTTGAATCATCATCGGAGCAGTCACTGTCGCTCCATGTAGCCACCATTGCCTTCTTTTTGTGGAACCTATCATTGGACCTTTTAAGAAGAAGGCAATTAAACTTAATGTGTCCTAGTTTTTTACATTCATAACACACAATTGTATCTTTTCTACCTATCTCTTCTTGATCTCTCTTGTGGTTTCTCCTATTACTACCACTTGCTCTCATTCTCATGAATTTGTTAAATCTTTTGGCAAACATTGCCATCTCGAGATCTTCTTCACTACCACTCTCATTTTTATTTTCCTCTTGAGTAGTAGATTTTAGAGCAACTCCCACTTTCTTGGGTGGCTCTTCATTTCTTCTCAACTTCATCTCATAAATGAGTAGTATTCCTATTAATTCATCTAGTGACAATGTGTGAGGGTCCTTGGATTCCTCAATTGCAGTCACTTTAGCTTCCCATGATTTAGGTAGACTATTTAATAATTTCTTGACCATTTCTATATTAGAGTATATTTTCCTAATGATTTTAATCCATTAATTACATCAGTGAATCTAGTGAACATATCACTGATTGACTCTCCATCTTTCATCCTAAATAGCTCATAGTCATGTGTGAGCATTCCTACCTTAGTCTCCTTTACTTGGATTGTACCTTCATGAGTTATTACCAATTTGTCCCAGATTTGTTTGGCATTGTCACAACTGGAGACTCTATTGTATTCATTTGGCCCTAAAGCAAAAAAAAGGGTGTGCATGGCCTTAGTATTTAGCTGAGCACATTTAACATCATTTGAATCCCATTCATCTTCTTCTTTAGGGATATCTCTTTCCTCTATTCTTTTTGTAGGGATTTGAGGTCCTTTAATGATAATCCTCCATACCTCATAATCATTTGCTTGAATGAATAACATCATTTTAGTCTTCCAATAAGTATAATGTTCCCCATTGAACATATGAGGCCTAACCGTAGAATGCCCCTCTCCTACTAAGCTAGTTGCTACATTGTTGTGAGACATTAGATCGTTTATAACTCTTTAGGAAGTTATTCCTATGTGATCAAAGAGTCCTCGCTCTAATACCAATTGTTGGCTCTACCGAGAGGGGGGTGAATCGGTTTTCTAATGTTAATGGCAAATTTAAACTAATTTGAACTCAATTAACAAATAATGAATAAGCAATATAATGTAATGAAACAAATTAAAGCAAGATAAGGAAGAGAATATCAAACACAGTAGTTTATAGAGGTTTGGCCAATCTCTTTCCTACGTCCTCTCTCCTTGACCTTCTTGTCAAGAGCTTTCTTTCTCACTTTCAATGAAAGTTATACACTCCCTTTTCAGGTTAAGGAATAACCTCTCTACCCTTTTTAAACAAAGATGTATTCACCCTTTTACAAAGTTTATCTCACTGAGGAACAATCCTCTTCACTCTTAAAGCTAGGATGAATACAATATCAAGCTTTTAATGTCGGTAGGACAAATACAGCTTTTTACACAAGCTTATACAATAAACTCAATAAATAGGAATTGAAGACAAATGGAATGTAGGAATTAAACTCTTGAGAATTTACAGAATGTGCAGCAATAGTGTCTCTCTTCTCAGTGTCTTCCATGCTTGATTATATACTGAAGGATTGGTAGTTAGAGCATTTAATGCTGTTTTTCCCGTTGAGATTTTTGTAGAAATAGTCGTTGGATACCTCCAGTAGAATGCCAGATCGATCTGCCATCTTGATCAGATCGATCTCTTAGTTATAATTCCTGCAAGATCAAGGCAAAATGAAGCAAGGAGATCGATCTCATATATGAGCAGATCGATCTCACAATTTGAAAATGTTAGAGCAGATCGATCTGTCGAATAGGTAGATCGATCTTCCAATCTCTCAGTTTGAGGCAGGATCGATCTATAGATCGATCTGCCAAGTATTCTCGTAGTGAGGAGATCGATCTCTTATCAACCCAGATCGATCTCCTTAGCTCTCTGACTTTGAGGAGATTGATCTCTTCCTATACCAAATCGATCTCATGAACTCTCTGTTTGTGTACAGATCGATTTAACAGATCGATCTACTGCCTTTACCTTTTATCTTAGGGGAGATCGATCTCTTCCTATACCAGATCGATCTCCTCAACATCCTGTATTTAGACAGATCGATCTTATAACCCTTATAGATCGATCTCAGCTTCATCAATACCTTTGTACAGGTTCAAACCTTAGCAGATAGATCACATGTCTTCATGAGATCGATCTCTCATCCTAGAAAACCCAGGAGATCGATCTCTCATATCCCAGATCGATCTCTCATCTCCAGGAACTTAAGTTCTAGTACTGATAACCTCTAAACATGTTTTTATATCATCTTTATATTATTGAATTTTCTTGTTTTGTCATTTCAAAATATATTAACTCAACACATACAATAGGAGTCAGCGGACACGGTCTACTTCCATGTTGTTTACCGCATCTTCTGTACTGATCAATAGCAGGTCTCTGTCCTCCTATGATAATGCCCTTGGCTGGGGCTACAGTCGAATAAGTAGGAGGTCTAGCATATCTCTCTCGTGCCTCCTCTACCCGTGATCTCTTGCCGTAAAATTTCTTCCCTCCTCGATAACTAAAATCTCTAACCGTCCTCTTCTTCTGTATGTCTCGGCTACGGCTAAACTTCTCGAACTCAGAAGCATTCCTCTCGTAATCTTACTCACATAGTTGTGCCCTGCGCACTGCTTCCTCATAGGTAACTATGTCTAATGGAACCAACTTGGACCGCAAAATCGGTCTCAACCCATCAATAAACCTATGGATCTTCCTGGCCTCACTATACATAGTATCGAGGTCATATCTCCCTAGGGATAGGAATCGAGTCTTATACTCGTCCACAAATAAACTCCTATGGTTTAGTCCCAAAAACTCTGCCTGTAGTTTCCGCTGTGCGATATCAGGAACAAACTGCTCTTAAAGGCCTCCCGAAATATCTCCCAACTAATATCTGTGTGTCGAGATCTCAATATAGGTCGGGTGGACTTCCACCAATGCTCTGCAGCTCCCTTCAGTAGGAACGCAGCAAATGCGATCATCTCCGAGGTCGTACACTCGAAGAATCCATAGAGCTTCTCCATCTCCGCTAACCACTCCTCGGCAGCTACAGGGTCCTTGACCCCACTAAAGGATGGAGGTCTAAACTTCTGGAATTCTCGCAACCGATGCAGATCACATCCGTACCCTAATCCACTACCACCCGAAATGGGTGGGGGTGTAGGAGTATCTACAGTCCTCGGTGCATCAGCTGTCTGCGTAGGTGTATTAGGGGTAACTGCCTCTCCTGTCATAACTCCTGCCTCCTGTCTCTGCCTACCTGGCATCGTCTGTGCCAATATCTTGACAATCATCTTAAGACTACGCTCTAATCTTGTAAAGAGCGTCTCAGCACACTCGGGTGCCTCAGTAGCACCTGGAGTCTCATGCGTAGGTAATGGTTTGGCAGCAGCTCGTCCCTAGGGTCTATCTCCCTGGCCTCGAGCCCTATCTCTCGTAACTCTATCACTACGCATATTTGCCATGTAGGCAAAGTTCCTGCATTCAAAATCATGAATTTGTCCGTTTCCTATCTGGTATTCACAGTTATATCTAAACACAGCACAGTACTATGGGGATGTACACTTTCCTATTTTCTAACACCGACTCACATCAGACCAACCTCAGCTCAAATACCATTCTGTCAGGACCCCATTCTCAATCCATGACTTAACCAAAAATCACTACAAATTTTTTGCAATTTTTTTTTACTTACCTTTCCTCTCATCAATGGTTGGGCTATGATTCGATGTCAGAATCCTCGTTTACCATAATATCCATTATCATACATACATGTCAATATACTGTTACTGACTGTAACTGAGATTATATAAAATTGAACAAAAATACATTCCCCATAATATATATCGTATACATCACTGTGTTATTTCTATGTTTAGATATATAACCGTACAAAATCTGTATACCTGGCGATGGATAGGAACTAGCAGTGGACTTAGGAATACTATCCCTCGACAGCTCTCGCTCTATTGATGCTCTGTAGAGAGATGTAAAGAAAGGGGGTGAGCCTACAATGCGCTCAGTAAGGAAATCAAGCAAGCAAGTAGATATCTACACTATCTACTCAAAATAATGCTATGCCTTGAAAACATTATTTCCTTAACTCACTTTAAAAGCATGTCTTTAAATATATATATATATATATATATATGTATACTTGTACAGATTAAATCCCATGTACAGAAATCATGCTTTCTTTCTCAAATGTAGGCATGTAGTGTAAAACAATGCATCTTTATATAAATCATGCCTTTAGATAAATCATGCCATGTATATTTAAATCACAATAAATATGGCATTTAAATCATTCACATTAGAAAATCGGAGTCCGACCCATCCCTCAGGTCTGTCCGTAATTTAAATCAGTCAATCAATGTGATATATCATGTGAGACTCTATGGTGAAATGCAAATAGTATCCTGGACTATGATCATATCCGACATGTGATGCCAAGCAACACAGTACTCGATGTGTGAGGCATCACTGCTGCAACGGGAGGATGGTCAGTCCATTACAACCGTCAACTATACAACAACACACGGTACAACGTATTCCCATGCCCCGAGCACGGTACAAAGAACACCCGTGGACCCTACATCACAGTCAAGGTGCCTGCCATAGGTCTTAGCCCTCAAACCATGGAATATCATACCACGTCTATATTATCCTCATGCTGATATCCTCTCACAAGATGTGACACACAGTCACACATGGACTCTGGCATGGGTTTTAACATGTATTATATATCACATACAGTGCGCGCATTGAGTGCGACTCACAGTCGACACTCCGCTCAACACTGTTTCACATCACAAACTTAACTCTAGTGCGAGTAAACCTCCAGCAACTAGGTCAATGCATAGTTCATGTATTAAATCAAGTACGAGCAATAGCTCCAATACCATGCTATGCATAATATCATCAAATCAAGTACGAGCAATAGCTCTAGTACTATGTCATGTATAAACCATAAAGAATCGAGCACGACCAATGCTCCAGTACTCTGTCATGTATCTCATGTAAAACTCGAGTACGAGCTAATTGCTCCAGCACTCTCTCATGCATATATCATATAAAACTGAGTACGAGTAAAAACTCCAGTACTCTATCATGCATGTCATGCAAATCTAGTGCGAATCAAAAATCCAGCACTAATGTATGTGGAAAACATATGAAATCTCGTGTGAGCTGTGCTAGCATGATTCATTCTCACATAATATGATAGACGGCTCTTTAAAAAGGGATGGTTTACAAAATGTTAAAATCAGCACTATAAAGTGTGCTTAAGTCACATCAACCTTAAAATCATTAGCCTATCTATTTATTTTCTTGCTAAACAGCAGTTAAACACTCACAATAGTAGTTTTCATGTTTTTTGCAACTTTTTATAAAAGTTGACTTTTTGACTAACTAGGGGTAAAATCGTAATTTGCCACTATCGAGTCACAATAATTATTATTCACTTTCTCTGACCCTCAGAGTTTTTAAGTGAATGTAAAAGTAGATGAAAATATGTGCAGGTATCTTTAACTACTCACAAAAGTCCCTTACCTGCAATCACTCGAGAAATTTCACTTTCTCTGCGCTTCTCGTTTCAGCAGTCCGATTTGCTCCTCCAATACTCTCTGGAGCTGTATATGACCATTTATCAGGTAAGTTACACGTTTCTTACTATATTTCACATTAAATACAGTCTATTTCCCTTAATGGGCCTAACTATGCCTTAAGCCCATTTTCATTTTACTATTCATTTTCGTTGGGCCTATTGGGCTTGTGGGGCCCACCAACTCTTATTGGGCTTGTCCTAGACCCATTATATCTTATTGGGCCTAAAATATTTGGGCTTGGCCCATTGGGCCTCTCTGCCACATGCCATGGCCGAGAGCTACCCATGCCATCGGTTACACCATGGCATGTCATCCATGCCTATTTGTCTAGCCAATTCACTTAGGCATTTTCACAAACACTTGATTGGAAACTTTCCTTAACATCATATAGTTCATTTAGGCATTTTATCAAACACCTTGATTGCCAACTAATTACATGTATTAATTAATCCAATTGATTAATTCTAATTACACCATAATTATTAACACATGTACATTAATCCATTTATGCCTTAAAATCATATGAACATAAATCAATGTCTCACCACTCACTCTCGGCCTAACTAACATCATAGTGATTTAATATGTTTCAATGCTTAAAACATATATCAATACACTTAAAATCATTCATACATTAACATATATGAAATTGAAAACTAGAAAATATACCAATTGTTGTGTTCACCCATTGGCCGAATCTTTGAAGGCTCTCGGTTTGCACTCTATGGCTCCTTGATAGCCAATTCCAACATATGTCACTCTCCTTTCAATTTGGAACAACTTCCATGAAGGATGCAAGTTCCAATTATGCCTAATTCCTAGTGATTTCTAGTGAGAGAAAGCTTGGATAATATGTTTCAATGGTTTCCTCTTCTAGCCGAATTTGGTGTGATGAAGATGACAATGGTGTGGCTGAATATATAAGCCACTTAGCCATTAAGCTTTACTTTCCAGCCATTAAGCTTGACTTTCCAAGCCTTAGACATGAGTCACCTAATAAGTCACCTTATGAGTCATGGTTAGCTTTAACTATGGTTAGATATTTATCTCATGGGCTTTTCCATTTGGGCTTCTCGATTTGGGCTTTCTTGGCTTTCAGGCTGAAATTTTTACTATGTCTCTGGCCTTTAATTGTCTCAAAATTTTGCCAATCAATTGGTCCAACAATTCGGTCTAAAGGACCTAAGAATTTCGATATACGTTTAGTATACCTTAATAGGCTTTAAAATTTTCACCTTAGGCCCATTACGTTTTTAACCATTAAATTTATTCTGGAATCCTTCCGAATAAATTTTCCTTACTTTCGGGGATGATTATCTTGTATTCTGGCCAAGAATATTTTTTCTCAAATTTTTCTCCACACTTAGGTTAATTTTTAACCATGATTAGTCAACTATGGTAAAAGTCCACTTTCTTAACTGTAGTTGACTTTCCATTGACCTAGTTGACTTTTTTTCAAAATTTCAAAAGTGTCATATCTTATGTCTTACACTCTTGTATTTATGTTTCAACCATTCCCGGTGGATAATTTCACCTGAAACACCTTATCTCGCCAAAAAGGTCCATTTTACCCTTTTTAGCTTTTACTCTCGTTTTCTATGTTCAGGACTAAATCAAGCTGACTTTCCTTCATGAGCTCTCTATGCTATCTCATTTTAAGTTTTTATTTTCAGTCAGGATGATTTAGATTCACTCGGTTTAGCCTGTGACGCTTATAGTCCACATTAGGCTTTTTATGTGGTTTTTGAGTGTTAAATCATTTCACTAACACTTTAAGTCTAGTAAATACTCTTCTTATGATTCAACTATAATAACAGAGTGTTCATACACATAGGAATCATAAGGTACAAGCTACAAAAAATCTGGGTCTGACAAAAACAGTGTGCGAGCTAGGCTCCAGCATCTCTCATGCATTTCACAATAATAAAAAAAATCAGTGCGAGCAACTGCTCTAGCACATTTCATGCATATGATGTCACGCAAGTCAGTATGAGCAATCACTCAAGCACATTTTTATGCACACTCACAAACGCAGATATAGTGCGAGCTATGCGCCAGCACTATCTATTTCCATATAAACTTGATAGTTGGCCCATTTTCCAAATAATTTTGATTTAAATCTTAATAACACTTACGTAGTGTTATATTGTGAAATTTATGCAAATACTGGCCAATCTATCGATTTTCTTTGCTTAAAACCACGAAAATTCCTTAAATCAAAAAATTTCTTAAATCATGCATTTCATGCATGTCATGCTTTCACCATTCTTAGGTGAATTTCCCTCAATAGGGGTAAAATAGCCTTTTACCTATTTCGAGTCCTTAAAATCTTTAATTTATTTCTTGGATCTTTATACATATTCTGTGTATAAATACATATTTAGTGTATAAAAAAGCTATTAAAATATGCGTAGCTACCTCTAGCTACTCACACAATTCCCTTACCTCATTTTCTATACAATCTGACCTTTTCCACCGATGTCTCGTCATGCAGTCCGATTTGCTCCCAATCCAATCTCCGAAACTGCGAATAAATGTTCATCAGGTCAAATACAATATATTTAATTGTATTTCATATTTTTTGGACTTAATTTAAATCATTGGGCTCGTTTAGCCATATTAGGCCCGATTGCACCATAATGGGCCTTAATCAGCCTTAAGCCCGTTTTCCACTTACTATTCACATCATCGAGGCCTATTAGGCTCATTGGGCCCATCAATATTTATTGGACCTCGTTCTAAACCCTCGGATATTATTTACGACAATTTATATCAATTTCTAAAATGTAATTCATTTAATGCAAAAATTAAATTCGTAATTGATGCGGTAATTTTTAACACATTTAACGATGTAAATTGTCGTAAATAAGAGTTACTTACCGAGATTCCAAGATAGTACGTAAATCGAGGCTGACTTGAGCTCTCGTTTGACGCCAATTGTTGAGCTACATAATTACATATTTTTCAGGTAAATTTTCTGTCGAATATTAGTCAAATTAAATATTTCAAAATTTAAATCGGTCATTTTCGACCTACCCGTAGCTCGATTGCATCACTGAGATTTTTTCCCAATTTTCCTCTTTTTGTTTTTTCCTTTTTCTCTTTTTTTCTCTTTCTTTTCTGGCTGAACCAGTTCAGTCCAGTCGGTTCAGTCCGGTTTGGCCGGTTTAGGGCTTCGTCGATTGATTCTCTGTCTGCTTCCGACACCAGCAACTCCACGGGATCGTCCGGTGCACAGATCTGGCCTCGGTTTCGCCATGGCTAGCCGAAAAGTGGTCAGTCCGGCTCTTCTCCTTTCCGGCATCAGTGACTTTCCTTTTCTCTCTATTTTTCGACGTTAGCCACCGTCCCACCGGCCGATTCAACTATCGATCTGTCGGTCTTCGCATGGGCTTCCTTCGATTGGCGGTGGCCAGGGTCGAATCGGCGCCGGTCACCAGATTCCTCTCTTCCTCTCTCGGTTCTCTCTTTCTCATTTCTCTCACAGCCGTTCGCCGCCTCTTTCGGGTCGCTAGTGCCAGTGGTGGCCGCCTCTTGTCTAGGCTTCATCGGCGTCTCCAGGTCACCGGTGGCCTCTGTCTGTCGGTGGAGGCAAAGGCGAGGTTCGATTTCAATTTCTATAGAAATCGCGTTTCGTGATTTTCTACCCCTTATTTTATTTTATTTATTTATTTATTTATAATTTATTTTTATTATTATTTTAATCAATTAAAATATTATTAAAAATCCAAAATATCCCAAAAAAATTCTTATTTAATTCATTTAATCTATAAATGAATTTATCGATCTTATTTAATCTTTCGGGATAATTTTTTGAATACTTTCGGGATAATTTTTCTATGTGAAACTTTCGATTAATTTCAATATATTCACATCTTGATCAATTTGACCCGAAATTTAATTATTTTCTTCGTTATTGATCAAGATTTCTTAATCTCATATTTTTAATTAAATTTTCTTCTCACGATAAATACTGAATTTTGATCTTTTGACCGTTTTACCCTTGCACCTGTTCGGGAATTCCATTTCAATCCTTCTTTTGATCTTTTCTCATTTCGTACTTTAAATAAAATTGGGTCTTACAATGCAGTAGTGATTACTGCAGTTACCCTCATATGGTGTGCTCTAGTTCTGCAGCAATATAAAGGTATAAATTAATAAAAGAAAGATTTTATATCCTATAATTTAATGCTCAATCTAGTGATCTTTTGTACGAAAGGGATGTATATAATAGAAACTGATGTAAACGTTTCTGTACATTTTTTATAAAAGAAGAGTTTCTATTTTGTTATATGAATTTAAATTTTGAATAGATGAGATGTGGATATGGATGTTGATTCGCAGTCCAACTGTTAGTAGTAAGATAAGTCACGAAAAGAGGGGCATGATAGAGATTGGTATCAGAGCTTGAGTTGGACCGATGTGAGTCAGTACATCTATAAAGTATTGTGCATTATTTGGATACAATTGTGTATACCAAGCTGAAAATGTAACTAAGACACTTGTTATTGAGTATGCAGGATGTCTAATAGACGACGTACTCGTCGAGGAGAGAGTTTGCACTCCCAGGGGCATAGAGATGGCGTAGTTGGTCCAGTTCTAGTAGAGATCCACCCGGTCTTAGTGAGGCCGCTAAGGAACGTATAACGTAGTTACAGTGCAGTGTAGACATAATCATGGAGATGTTTACACAAGCAATGGCTAGATTTGAGGGTAGACAGGAGAACCCTACTGGTTAAGCTACTGCTCCAAAGAGACATGAGCCAACACAGCCTACACCGAGACCTCGGGCTGCAGAGGCAGAGATACCTGCACCCCCTCCAGTTCAGGACATTCCCCCACCAGTTCAGGATCATGTAGCTCCACAACAGGTTGGTGGGTAGGGAGTTTATGATTATGACCTGGGCAGGCTGAGATAGTTCAGGAAGTTTGGACCACCTTCGTTCAATGGGGTGAAGGACCCAATGTTATCGAAGTAATGGATTCGCAATATATAGAAACTCTACAAATTTTTCCATTGCTCTGCCATAGAAAATGTTACTTTTGCTGCCTTTGTATTAGAGGGTGAGACTGAGCATTGGTTGATGGCCACCTAGCCAATTCTGACTGCACGTTACCCGATGGTGACTTGGGATATATTTCTAGATGCCTTTAGGAGGTAATACATTCCAGCCACTGCTCGGAGGAAGATACAGTTGAAATTTCTTACCTTGACTTAGGGGAACCATACTGTGGATGAGTATGAGTCTGGATTCACATCCCTGGGTAGATATGACACAGTGACCATGGGCTGTCATGACAGAAAGGTTCAAAAATTTCTTGAGGGCTTGAGACCTTTGATCAGAGCACGATTGGCCCCATTTGACATCACCACCTACGACGAGGCAATAGGTAGAGCTCAGCTATATAAGCAGGAATATAAGTTACACGCCTCAGAGTTAAGAGTTTTAAGGGCAGAGATAGAGACTGTAAGAGGTCAATGGATGACAGAGGGTTCAGAAAGGGTCAAAGATTATTTGGTAAGGGGCCTAAGATTGATGAGGTACGATAGAGGCCAGTGAAGCGTCCAGCTTATCTAGCTCTACCTCTAGCTTCGAGGGGCATAGTTATTCTTGGACCCCAACCTACCACCAAGCAATGCAAGATTTGTGGTAGATATCATGGGAGTAGACCATGCCCTTTTATAAGATCATGCTATAGATGTGGCAAACCAGGGCACATAGCTCGTGAATGCCAAGAGTTAGTTGATATAGCCCACAGAAGGGCAAAGAGCTAGAGAGGGCTACAGTTGATACACCTATACCTAAGAGGAAAGCCACAGTTGAAGAGAAAGGGAAATAAGCTATTTGTCGAGGGTAAGTGTTTTCTTTGGACCAGGCATCTACAGAAGCTTCTACGAATGTGATTAAAGGTACCATCCTAGTCTTTGATTTTAAAGCATTAGCATTAATTGATCCTGGTGCCACGCATTCATTCATATTGCCTACATTTGCATGTAAATTGTAGGAACATGTGAAACCTATACCTTTAGGTAGGATATTGCTCATAAGCACTCCAATGAGAGATAACGTAGTAACTGAATATGTGTGTAAGGGTTGTAAGTTGAAAGTAGGGGAAAAGGATATGTTGTCCAACCTCATTCTATTAAACAAAAGGGATTTTGATGTAATATCAGGGATGGATTAGTTAGTTACAAACCATGCTGTTTTAGACTGTTATGCTAAGACAGTAATGTTTACCACCCCTCAAAAGTATGTTGTAAGATTTGTTAAGTAATGAAAGAAGTAGTAAATTATTTCCAAGGATGGATGATTTTACTAACAAATGTAGTTATAATATGATGAAGGTTTTATAGCATATGTGGTTGATTTGGATAACGCACACTCGGATTTAGTTGACATCCAGTGGTTAGGGAATTCGTCGATGTCTTTCTAGAAGAATTACCAGGGTTGCCACCAGATAGGGAGATGGAATTTCGTATTAATGTGGTGCCTAGAATGGAACCGATATCTAAACCACTATATAGAATGGCTCCAATGGAATTGGAGGAGTTAAAGAAGCAATTGCAAGAGTTGCTGGACAAGGGGCTCATCAGACCGAGTGTATCACCTTGGGGAGCACCGATCCTATTTGTAAAGAATAAAGATAGGAGTCTCCGATAGTGTATAGATTATTGGTTGTTGAACAAGGCTACCATTAAGAATAAGTATCCCCTTCCACGAATTGATGATCTATTGGTTTAGTTGTAGGGAGCACAGGTCTTCTAGAAGATTGATCTGAGTTCTGGGTATCATCAGTTTAGGATTTAGAGTGGAGATGTGAGAGAGTTGAGAATTTTATACACATCTAATTATGTAAGGTGAACATAAGTGTAATTGATTGAGCTAAATGTGATGTACTCATGAATTGAGGTGGTAAGGAATGAAAATTTTAAATGAGCAAATCGATCTCCAATTAAAGTAGATCGATCTCCTTGTGATTCTACCTTAAAAGGATCGATCTCCTATAAGAGCAGATCGATCTCTAAATATTTCTATAAAAATCATATTGATCTCCTCACAAGGAGCAGATAGATCTCCTCAAGATTATAAGATCGATCTTTCCCCCACGACAGATTGATCTGGTAGGTATAAAAAGTGCCCAAAACATTCCCAAATTCAAAGGCAGATCGATCTCCTACAGGAGCAAATCAATCTCCCACCTTCTGCCTATATAAGGACCCCTGTGTTTTTGCTGAAATTCATCTTCTCTCTCTAAAAATCAAAAATCTCCATTTTGGCTGAATCCTTAATTTTCTCTCTCCTCCAAAACGTCCATTTTCGTTTGAATCAAAGGTTGTAAAGTTATTCCTCATCAAAAGGGGAACAACATACTTGAAAATCGAAGGACGATTCGAGCTGAGGCAGGAATTGAGCACTCCACAAGTTTTGGATAAATTTCTAAGCTTTAATCCTTGATTTCGAAGTAGATTTATGCGATTGTGGCTGTAGATGTTGTGATGAGTTGGCTGAAAATGGTTAAGGTTGTTAGAATTATTGAGGTATTGAGAAATTATGAGAATGTGAGCAAATATGCTCGATGTTGAGATTTGAGACAATATGATGATGTGTTGATATTTTTACATTGTTGGGACAGTCCAGGAGTTCTAGAGAGGAATGCGAGGCTAGTCCGTCGTTCAGGGGAAATGATTGCACTATACGAGGTAAGGGAAAACTTAAACTCATTTGTGCATGTGATTTGTGATGATATTTGTAGCATGAAATGTTTTAAGAAACAAAGATGTTTTTACGAGTTATGACTGATTTATTGCACACGGGTTTATAGCCAATTGGGGCCCAATTCTTATGAGTTGTAAACAAAGCGTGAAATTATTTTACCAACTGTTTGAGTTTAAAAGTAAAAAGGGATTTGGGCTCTACATTAAGGCATACTAAAATTTAAGAAATGTGTGGGTGGTTTTACGGGTTTGAGCTCGGTTTTGACTTATTTTGTAATGAGTACAAAAAGGGTTTTCAGATGAGTTTTATGAGAGAAACCATTATGAGCTCTACGTGAAGGCAAAACGGTTTTATATGATAATGGCTGATATTGAGACTTAGCTATGTCATGAGATAACACATCGAGCCTTGCTTTGGTAGCATATAAGTCTGGCCTTACTCTGGTAACATGTAAGTCCGATATGTCACGACCCAATACTTCCCAAAATCAGTACAAATTTTTTGCTTTTAGAAAATCTTTCTTACCTCCTCGTGACATATCCCTCTGAACAGGTCGGGCTGTGAATCAATATCGATATACCTTTTTTTTTTTTACCATAAAAATATCACATGTACATATATATATATATATATATATATATATATATATATATATACTGATATCATTTATCATTTAATGGAGTGCTCAGTATGTTTTCTACATCACATGATTTTATATTTACATCCCCAAATATTCCTTCATATAAAATACTAAGCATACTCATACAAAATTCTATACATGGTGTATACCTAATGGTATATGGGAAATCACAGATAATCAGCTATGTTGTCTACTTTCTACACCAACTATCTCTATGGTGGAAACTCTAAAAGTGGGTGGAAAATGAAAGGGTGAGCTCCACATGCTCAGTAAGGCAATAATACAAACGGGTAGATAGCTATACTATCTACATGCTGATAGGAAATTAGGATATATGTGAGCATGAGATAAAAATAATGATATACCATATATATAATATCATCGGTTCTAAAACAAGAAATCTACATATAAAACATGGAATGATTCTCATGTGAAAACATTTCATGCTCAAATGAATCAATAAGTTTTAAAAGACCCCATCTAGGTTAAAAAGTGATAAACTCATTGAATTTAATCAAATTCAACAAATAAAATTTTATTATAAAATTTTCGTTATAAAATCACCCTTCTCACAGGGTTACAAGTCATGAAAGTTTCATAAAATCCCTCTATGGGAACAATTAAAACTCTATTGAAATAATAAGAAAATCGGGGCTTGACCCCTCCTCTGGGTCTACCCTGGTCTATCAAAACCAAAGGATTTATCATGTGAGTTTATCATGCGAGACATGTAAGTGACTATATCGGTAACATTTAGGACTATGGCCATAACCTCGTGATCCCTAGCTACACGGATCCTAGTGTGCGGGGTATCACACCTGAAATGGGAGGTGGGTCAATCCTACCCACCAGAACAGCAAAAAAATAGGATTGTGAGGGCAAGACTTACTGTCTCATGGCTAATGCCACTCCACTCCTACAATCCCCACGATACGTTGTACTCCATGGGATATACATGGTACAACATACTCCATGAACCCAAGCTCAGTCAGGGGGTGCCTGCAATAGGTCTTATCCACCCATGTCAATTATGTCTCAGTATGCACGTGTGAGCATATCATCTCACTGTGACATACAGTCTACAGGAGAAAACTCCAACACAGCATCATACATATACATGATAGCTAAAAACCTCGTGCGAGCAAAGCTCCTGCATGGTTTTTATAGAAATCAATGAAATCTGTGTACGAGCGGCGCTCCAGTACGACTTAAAATAATTATAAATTCAATCATAATCCACGTACGAGCAATGCTCTAGTACGGGTCTGTATAAAACTCAGTGAAAAACCTCATACGAGAAAACCTACAGTACGGTAGTCATGTGAAATAAGTCTAAAAGATAGTGCGAGCAAGGCTCCAACACTCTGTGTATGAGTTAAAATATAAAATCCAGTGCGAGCAGTGCTCTAGCACGATTAAAACTCATATAACCCTGATAGGTGGCTCAATTTCATCAAAACATGTTAAATAAATATCATTTGGCACCTAACCTGTGCCTTTTCACTTAAAACACGAAAATAATAGCCAACCTATCCATAAATTGCTTAAATTAAAGCAATATCATCATAAAAATATTAAAATCATGAATTTCATGTAATTTCATAGCCTTACTACCCTCTTTTGAAATTTTCCTAATTAGGGGCAAAATAGTAATTTATCACTATTTCCATATTTTTTCGCAGAAATTATTATTCTGTTTTTGGGTAGCCTAATGAATTTAACGTAATGTACATCCCCTCAAAACTATGTACAGCTACCTTTAAGTGCTCATAAAATTCCCTTACCTAGAATCACGCACGAGCTTATCCCGACTCGATCGTACCAGGTTTCTTAGTCCAATTCGTTCGTCTACGGAGCTGCATATAACCACATATGAGTTTCAGTTCAAAATACTTACCAGTATCTCACTCTTACTGATCAAATCTAAAGCTCTGGGCCCGTTTTTACTTTATTGGGCCTGATTGCACCTTACTGGGCCTCGACCCCTTTTTCAGCCTGTTTCCACTTATTAAATCCCTTCTTCGGGTTTACTGGGCTCATTTGGCTTACTAATAATCATCGAGCTTTATTCCAAACTCATTGGATAGCCCGTATACTATTTACGATAATTATTTTAAAATTCTGAATAAACTTCCTTTTTATGAAGAATTAATCCGTAAAATCTGTAAAATAATCTTAACTTTGCATTTAAGGACTCAAATTGTCGTAATTAAAATGTACTTACCCAATACTATGCGGGGTACAAAAATTGGAGCTCAATCGACTCTCGTTCGGGCTCTGTCGTAAAACTGTATAATTAGGTAAATTCGAGTTATTTTCCATTAATATAATATTAAATTGAATTCTTGAGATTTATTCGTAAGTCAATCTCGACCCTCGGTCACTTACCTGAACCTCGAGTCATCCCCGGTACACTTTCTTTCTTTCTTTTTTCCCTTTTCTTTCTTTTCTTTTTCCTTTTCTTTTTCTTTTCCTCCTTCCTGGCTATGGTGCCGTTTTGAGCCTTTCAACGTCGCCGGCGATCCCAGCTGTCTTGCCGATCGCCACTACTCTCAAAAGAATCACCTCGGCCAGGGGATCTCTTGATTGGGTCGAATCGGTGCTGGAACGCCATGGGTCGCCAGAACCGACGCGTTGTCTTCCTTGACTTTTCATTTGTCGATTCGTCAGAAATAGGCGTCGTCGACGCGTGTTACCGGTACCGTTGGGTTCATCGGACTGTCCTCTCTCTTCTCCGACCGTCTTCTGGGCTCGTCAACTGTCGGTGGCTCGTCGGGGGTCTTAGGTTCTTCACGGGTTTCAGCTCTCGGTTTTTAATTTTCTCTCTCCCCGAAAATCAAATTTTTTTGATTTTTTTAATTTATTTTATTATATGTTAATCATTAAAATCCATTAAAATAATCAAAATATCTCCAAAAATTATTATTTAATTCATTTAATCTATAATTGAATTTATTGATCTTATTTCATCTTTTCGGTATATTTTTCGATTATTTTTGGGATAATTTTTCGAATTAAAAATTTTGATTAATTTCGATTAATTCTAATAAATTTATATCTAGATCAATTGGACTCGAAATTAACTATTTTCCTCGTTATTGATCCAGATTTCGTAAATTCCATATTTTTAATGAAAATTACTTATCGAATTTATACTGAATTTTAATCTTTTGACCATTTTACCCTTTCACATGTTCGGGACCAAATTGAATCGACTTTCTTTCATAAACACAATCGTTTTCCTATTTTAAATTCCTTATTTTCAGTCAACTCGATTAAATTACTTTCCCGATTTATCCTTATTCGATTTTACGTACGTTATTTCATTTCATTCACATTTATCAGATCTGAATCAACCATCTTATGAATCCATTAACATATAATAATGTCATACAATATGGAAATCATAAGGAATGTCATACAAAGATGCGGATCTCACACGATATTCCTCCGCTTTGGTAGCGAGAGATGCCTTCGTTCTGGTAACGTGAGTGACCCCCGCTCTGGTAGTGTTGGGTGGCCTTGCTTTAGTAGCATGTAAGTTCGGGCCTTGTTTTGGTAACATGTAGGACCGATAGTGTGCATGAGGAGAGGCCTTGCTTTGGTAGCATGTAAGTCTAGGCCTTGTTCTAGTAACACGTAAGACCAATATACCATGTACACAACCATATTGTCGACGTTCCCTCTTTTGAGGATGCTTGGGATGCATACCCAGACGAGATTATTTTGATATGGCATGATGGATGTTTTTATCTGAGTTTTAATTGCCTAGTCTCCATTTTTTTATATACATGAGATTGTGTTTTGTGGCTTTGCCCCGTGCATTACTACTGAGGTGATTTCTATCACATTTTATCGCATCCTGATTTCCACATGCTTGTAACTATGGTTTTTATACTGAGCCATTTACTCTCATGTTTCTACATGATCTTAGAGAGTGAAATTATGATGATGTTTTAACGATTTCATGCTAGTTTTTCTATTGAGCTTATTGAGTTTCACCTACAAAACAAAATGATTGTGTTGTGTAACTAATGATTTTATTAATGAGTCCCTTACCCCCTTATTGAGCGATTTAGAAGCTCACCCTATTTTTATATCCCCCCATATTTCTTCAAGTGAAGAGAGTTTCCTGCGACGTACGGAGTATTGGCTAGTGGAGGACCTGAGCTCTAGGCCGTATATTGTATTTTGAGGTATACCTTAACGTTTCATGTACCCAGACTAAAGTTGTAATTACAGACACTTGATGAACAATGATGTATGGGATGTATTAGAATAAATCAACTCTATATTGAGGAATGTATATGGTACAATATATAAATATTAGATAATGAGATCCTGGGGTGAAAGTTTTATATTGTATATATATTATGATGCATGACACTGCACAAGAATGCACCTAGAATTATGTATTGATGTGAATATGTTTTAAATTTACCCTAGTTTTTCGTGCTTCCGGGGTGTCATAAGATGTACCCAAGATAGCGTTTCGAACCCGTTATGGCCATTATGAGTTTTTGGTTATGCCATTTGGGTTGACGAATGCTCCTGTAGCATTTATGGCTCTAATGAATGATGTATTTAAGCCATACCTGGACAGTTTCATGATTGCGTTTATAGATGACATGTTGGTATACTCGAAGTCCAAGGAAGAGCATGAGCAGCATTTGAGAACAGTGTTACAGACCCTTCGAGATCAGGAGTTGTATGCTAAACTCAATAAGTGTGATTTTTGCTTGAGTGAGATATCGTTTCTAGGTCATGTAGTCTCGAAAGACGGGGTATTAGTGGATCCGTCTATGATAGAGGCTGTGATATAGTGGGAAAGACCCAAGACGATTACAGAGATCCGCAGTTTCCTGGGTTTAGTAGGTTATTACCGACGATTTGTCGAGGGATTCTCTAAGCTGGCTACTCCGTTGACACGTCTCACTCAAAAGAATATGGCATTCAAGTTGGATGATAAATGTGAAAGAAGTTTTTACGAGTTAAAGCACAGACTGACCACCGCACCTATTCTCACCATAGCCACCAACTCAAGAGGTTACTCAATGCATACAGATGCCTCGGGACAAGGACTGGGCTGTATGTTGATGCAGGATGGAAAGGTAATAGATTATGATCTAAACAGCTTAAGGACCATTAGAGGAACTATTCGACCCATGATTTAGAGTTGGCAGCCGTGGTATTTCCCTTAAAGATTTTGCACCGCTACGTGTACGGTGAGAAATTCCAGGTGTATACAGATCATAAGAGCCTCAGATATCTATTTTCACAAAAAGAGTTAAATATGAGGTAGAGACGATGGATAGAGCTTTTGAAGAATTATGATTACAAGATATTGTACCGTCCAGGGAAGGCTAATGTTGTGGCAGATTCCCTGAGTAGAAAGAGTCTCGGAATGGTATCGCACATGATAGCTAGGGAATATGAGCTGCTTGAGCAGTTTGCTCACCTTACGTTGGATGTACACCCTATTGATGTTGACAGTGGCTGTGTGATAGCTAGCCTGCGAGTGGAACTGAATTTGATTGACTAGATACAACAGGCGTAGCATGCCGATCTACTGTGTAAGGATCGTGCGAGTCTGATTCAGAGGGGTGATGTGGTCGATTTCTCAGTGAGTGATGATGGCCTACTGAGGTTTAGAGGTAAGATTTGTGTTCCCAATAACCCAGAGCTAAATAGATTGATTTTGACAAAAGCTCATTCATCTAGATATATGTTGCATCCAAGGAGTAACAAGATATACCAAAACCTCCGGAAAGAGTATTGGTGGTCTGGGATGAAAAGGATATCCCAGAATTTGTAGCAAGATGTCTGATATGTCATCAAGTGAAGGTAGAGCATCAGAAGCCTGCAGGGTTATTGCAGCCTCTACCTATACCAACTTGGAAATGGGAGCATGTCACTATGGATTTCATCATGGGATTGCTAAGGACTAAGAGGAACCATAATGCGATTTGGGTAGTGGTAGACAGATTGATGAAATCCGCCCACTTTCTAGCTATGAAATCGACAGATACTTTGAGTAGTCTGGCAGAGTTGTATGTACGGGAGATAGTGGGGCTACATGGTGTTCCAGTGAGCATCATATCAGATAGGGATTCCGCTTCACTTCCCACTTTTGGGAACACTTTCAGGAAACTACGTGAACCCAGTTAAGTTTTAATACCACTTTCCACCCTCAAACTGATGGTCAATCAGAGAGAACCATCCAAACGTTAGAGGATATGTTGAGAGCGAGTGTTATGGATTTTAGAGGCTCTTAGGATGATCACCTACCATTGGTCGATTTTGCATACAACAATAGTTGTCACTCAAGTATCAGGATGGCACCGTATGAGGCATTGTATGGTAGGAAGAATTGCGTTATAAGAAGACTTTTGCTCCCGATTTGGTATAGCAAGCCTCTGGGGTTATTCAGCCGTTATGTTAAAGATTAAGAACAGCTCAGAGCAGGCAGAAAACTTACTCTAACATGAGACGAAGGCTATTAGAGTTCACCATGGGTGACTCAGCATTTTTGAAAGTTTCTCCCTTGAAAAGGATCATGAAGTTCGATAAAAAGGGTAAGTTGAGCCCTCGGTATATTGGACCGTTAGAGATACTGGAACGTGTGGGAGATAAGGCCTACAGCTAGCATTGCCACTAGAGCTAACCAGCATTCATAACATCTTCCACGTATCGATGCTTCGGAAGTACCATCCAGATCCAACTAATATGATTCGGTATGAGCCATTAAAGCTCAAGGACAATTTGACATATATAGAGAGACCGATTTAGATACTGGATAGGAAAGAAAACGTGTTAAGGAATAAGACAATTCCACTTGTTAAGGTTCTCTGGCAGCACCACCATTCAGAGGAAGCTACTTGGGAGTTAGAGAACCTGATACGAGAAAAGTACCCCTAACTTTTTTATGAATGACTTAGTTCTAATTTCGAGGACCAAATTTCTTGAAGGAGGGAAGGAATGTAAAACCCATAAATTTATATGTATCCATTATGATTCCAAGAGTGAACTCACAAGTTTTGTAACAATGAATTATAAGAATTGGATAATTTCAAGTTCAAAATATGAATGAAATGCAAATTGAGTATATAAGTGATTTAATGTAAAGTTCCCCTTTGAATTTTTGGAAAATTACAGATGGAATGCTATAGAACAAGGGGAGATCGATCTCAAATGCAAGGGAGATTGATCTTAGTTACATTTTGAAGGAGGAAATCGATCCTCAGATTCAAGCTAGATCGATTTTAACCTACCTCAGCCAGAAGCATATCGATCGTATCACTAAGGCAGATCGATCTCTCATTGCCTCGGGTTGGAATAGATCAATCCCTTCTCAATGGCCAGATTGATCTTAGAAGGTGTTTGCCTTGCTAAGATCGATCCCATTCCTAGAGACAGATCGATCTGCTGCTTGCAAACTGAACTACCGTGAGAGAGATTTCAAGCAGAGAAGATCGATCCTCACCTAAGGAGATCAATCTCATCAAGGCAAATTCTATATAAAGCCCGACATTTTGAGCCTTCATCCCCTAAAACTTGAAAACCTTCCATTTTTGAAATAATGTAACCTAGTTTCTCTCTCTAAATTCTCATTACCTTCCAAATAGAGTTGAGAGAAGTTCATTTTCAATAAAATTGTTCCTAGATAGGAGGAGAATAACATAGTTGAAAACGAAGGCCGAATCGTTGGATTGAAGGAGAAAACGAGTTTTCCCCAAATTTACAAAAAAGGAAAAAGGGTCAAGCTAGGTAAGGTTTCTATACGCCATTTTCTAGTATGTTAATCTAGACTTCTTGATGAGTGATTTGGTGTATATAATGTTAGATTAAATGCTCATTTACATGCTAAAACAACTATAACCTAAAACGGGTTTAGTGAGAGAAAATTTAAATGGCATAGAGCTAATGAAGATTTAAGCATGTAGAGATGTTAATGAGCATGTATAGAAGATGCTAAGTTGGCATTTTGAAATCTATAAGTTGGATTAGATGAGAATTGATATTTGGAATGTTAGGTGTTTGATGAATTGCCATAGAGAAAGAAAAATGATGAACTTGAGGCATTGTAAGCTTCATGCCGGTTTAATGTGAATCAATAGACTCGAGGAGTCTAACAGATTCTCGAGAAACGAATAGAATGGTCGAAATAGACTTAAGAGGGAGTAAAGTCCGATAAGATGAAATAAGGCCAAATGGGTGTAAAATGGCCCATGGCATTAAATTAAACTTCTTGCAAGTGAAAATGAAGCATATTGGAGTATATTGATGTGAATTGTAATTCTTGTAGCTCCGAGACATCAAGTTAAAGCCGATAACATTGGATCACGAGTATTGGCAATTGAGGTAGGCGATTCAAGCGTGATTCGAGGTAAAGGACTTATACGAGCTATTAGAGATAGCTATACGTATGTTTTCCCACCTGCTGTGTGCGAAGGTATGCGATAAGTATGTAGATATTGATATATTTAGCTAAAAACTGCATATGAGAATAAGTCTATAAGTATGAGTTGCATGGCTTCTATGCCTTGTTGTGAAGAAAAGGTTTTTTTACAAGTGTTTTGAGAAAAAGTAATAATAGATTGGCTCCCTGTTTAGTAATTTGCATGAAAAGCTTTTAACGAGTGATTGAAGGGAGATTGCCCTCTCACTCATACCAAAAAATGGAGCCTTCTATTTCTTTTCTGTGTGAAATTGTGCTAGAGCCTAAGTGGCAACGGTAGATTACTAGCCCTGCTCGCACATCATTTGAAAAAAGGATTTTTGAGAAAAGCAAAAAATGTCCTCGATGCCTCGGGTGATGCTGTGTGTTCCACACGAGAGCTCGCACTAGATTTTCGGAATCATGCTTGAGCTAAAGAGTACTGTTTAGTGATCTCGCTCTGATTAAGCTCGCATGTGACCCCCTTGATTTAAAATAATGGGACAAAATCGTGCTCAATACATTTATCTGGTTAAATATAGTACATTTTACTCGTATTTCACTTTAACTGGGCTTAATTTACAGCATTAAGCTTGTTTACTCTTATTGGGCCCAATTACACCTTAATGGGCCTTAATCAGTTTTAAGCTCATTTTTCACTTACTATTCCCTTCATCAAGGCCTATTAGCTCATTGGGCCCATCAACACTTATTACGCCTCGATTTAGGCTATTTGGATAGCTCATACAATTATTTACGACAATCTATTTCCAATTCCAAAACATAATTCATTTTATACGAAAATAAATCCGTAACTTATACGATGAATTTCTAACGCGCATAACTATGCAAATTGTCGTAAATGAGATTTACTTACCCAAGATTCTGTTATAGCACGTAAATCGAGGTTAACCCAAACTCTCATTTGTGGCCAATTGTCCCGCTACACGTTTGTATACTTAAATCGAGTCAATTTCAGTCTATTATAATTTCAAATAAATTTCTCAAAAAATAAATCAGTCAATTTTTATCGCTTACCGGCTTACCCTTAGCCCAATTGCATCACCAGATTTTCCCCTATTTTTCTCATTTTCTTTTTGGGTGAACCGGTCCGGTTCGATTCAGCACAGTTTCATTTCAGCTGAACCAGTCTGAACCAGTTCAGCACAATCTCGTTGTTCGACGACTTTACCAGTCGGTTCTTCATCGGCTTCCATCTCGAACAAGTTCGTCTGGCCACGCGAAGCACAAATCTGGTGCTGGCCGAGTCCAAGCTGGCCGGAAAGTGACCAGTTCGGCCCTTTCCCTTTTTGGCCTCGGTATCGTTTTCTCTCTTCAGCCGTTGATGGCGCTGCCGACCGTTTCACTGGCCGATTCAACCTCCAATCGGTCCATCTTCGCTTGGGGAACGTTCGGCTGGCGATGGTTCTAGCCAAATCGGCGTCGAGCTCGTCGGATTTCCTTTTTTTCTCTCGGTTTCTCTCGGCCCTTCCTCTTTCTCCTTCCGTCGGCGTTTTCTCGTTGTTTTTTCGCCTGTGTCAGTGTCAGCAGTCCTTCCCCATCTCGACCAAGCTTTCTCTTTCTCTGACAACCACCTCTCTTCGTCAGAGGAGAAGGCTGACGCCTTCTTCGTTTGGGGTCGCGTAACTCTGTAGCGTGATCCCATTTCTTTTTTTTTTTGTCATTTTTTTAATTACTTTTTACCTTTTTTTTTTCAATTTCCTTTTTTTAATATATTATATTATATTAAAATATAATATAATATATTATACACCAAAAATATCTTTATTTTCCATAAAAATACCCCATTTTCATTTATTTTATTTTTTGAAAATATTTTTTCATATTTTCAAGTTAAATTCTCGATATGGAAAAATTCTGATCTTCACAATAAATTCGTATCTTGATCAATTGGACCTGAAATTCAATTATTTCTTCTTTATTGATCAAGATTTCCTAAATCCATATTTAAAATAACGATTTCTTATAGAATTTACACTAAATTTCGGGTCTTACAAGAGAACACCTTGAATATATTAGTAGTGATATGAAACTTAATCTACGAGCATAGAGACGACCATATTGCAATTCAACCTCCTAAAGGTTCATAGCTACTTATTTGGATCACTATTAAAGGCCAGACAATTGGATATTTTGGTTAGCTATAACCTATCCTCAGTATGTGCAAAGGAAATGGGAGTCAAAATCTTGAGATTATGAAATCTTCACAACATTAAAATTTTAAACTCCATTATATGCTACAATATGCCATTGTCAATTTCAATGTTTTTATTATAAAGATATTTTTCAGTTTTGATGTTTGTTTATCTTTCACTACATAATTTTGATTATGTTTGATTGATCATCAGCCTAAACCCAACAAATGGAGTATGCCATCATGTATTTTCTTTTCTTTTCACTTAAACCATGGAAATTCTTTTTTAGTTGCCTTACCTCATCGTCTCTTTTACCCTCTCTTCCTCAATCACTATAAACAAGAGTACTAAAACCAAAATTTTCATTTTGTCCTTCCAATTGAAAGAATCTTTATACTTCTTCATTAACTCTTTATTGTGTGAGTTCTTATCACGACCTCCCCTCCCGTGAACTACCAAAATCACCACAAATTTCTCGCATTTTACTAACCTCTCCTTCTGTCATAACTCAACACTAAACCGTTGGGCTGTGATTCGATATTAATCACCTCAACCATATTCATTTCACAATATGCATACATTTCAATCTAATTATCTATTGACTGTAAGTACTCTTTTCTTAAAAGTAAAGTCATATACATTAATACAAATACTTGTACATATACATTAATACAAATTTTTGTACATATACATCCACGACCATATATTTTTTTATATAAGTGTGTTTTTACATTGTTCAATACAAAACGTTCAAATGTGTATACCTTTCATAAGATGGGTATGCAGCAAATCAAGGAATACCAGTCCTCAGCCGTGTCCAACTACTTTGAACGCTCTGTAGAGAGGGGAAATAAAAAAAAAAGGGGTGAGCTCAGAGCTCAGTAAGGAAATAAGGCAAGCAAGTAGATAACTACATTATCTACAAAATACAATGCTCATGCCTTGAAATCATTTCCTTAGTGACTCGTATCTAAAGCATGTGTCTTTCTTGAAACATTTATGCAATATATATGTGTAGACATAAATCGTCAGTTATGAAACTGAAAACATGCTGGTTTAATAATCTCAGCAGTTTATGCAAAACATTGCATTTCTCATGTAATTCATATAAATCACATTTTATCATGTCATTTCAATTAAATCAAAACAATATGGCATATCTTCATGTTAAAAACATGGAAATCCGGGCCTCACCCATCCCTCGAGTTACCCTTTTCACACACAAAGTCACATGTTCAGATTATAAAATCATGTGATAATTCATACAAGAAATCTCAAGTGAATGAAATGAGATAGGCGACTACATGTTCCGAGATTATGATCATAACTCATTTTTCGTGATCCCAGGCTACACAGTACTCGGTGTTCGGGGTCTCACATTTGCTGTAACAGGAGGTGGGTCAAATCCTCTACCATCAGCTCACAACTTAATCACATTGTGTACTCACGGTACAACGTACTCCATGTGACATACACGGTACAAGGTACTCTAAGGGCCCAATCTCAAGGTCGGGGTGCTTGCCATAAGTCTTAGCCCTCATACCATGGATATACCTCATAGTCAGGGTGCTTGCGATAAGTCTTAGCCCTCATACTATAGATAATATTTTTGATAGCCCTCAGCCATATCTCAAAATTTGTACGTGTGAGCATATAATATGTGCGATACACAGTCTGCACAGGCTCCCAACACGACTGTTTCATGCTATTTCTTTCAAAACCCGATACGTGTGAGTAAACTCCCAACACGACCACATGCACAAGTTATATAAATCTAGTGCGAGCAATGCTCCCAGCACTATGTCATGCAAAACTGAGTATGAGCAATACTCCAATACTCTATCATGCATCAATCAATAAAACTGAGTACGAGCAATGCTCCCAGTACTCTATCATGCATAAATCGCATTTAAAATCAAGTACGAGAATATACTTAAGTACTATGTGATGCATACCTCATAAAATCTAGTGCGAGTATTACTCTAGCACAAATGGTTTTCACACAAACCGATAGATGGCTTATTTTAATTGAAATTTCATACAATCAAATCAAATCGGCACTAAAATGTGTTGTTTTCGTATATACATGAAAACATTAGCTAGTCTATCAATACAACTATCAAAACTAGTCACAAACATGCTTCTTAAGCTTTTTACCCTTCAAATTGGATAAAACCACAGTTTACCTTATCGGTTCCTATAGCCATTTTCTATACACGAAATTTCATATACAATATAATAATCGAAATTCTATTCCAAATATGTGTAGCTACCTCTAGCTACTCACGAAATTCACTTACCTCGAATCACGTCACATGACCTCACTTCCTCAGTAATGCTCACTCTCACAGTTCGATCAGCTTCTAATATAACTTCTGAAGCTGTTAATAATCATTGACATCAGTATACGTTAATATACATAGTTTTCACTTACATGAATCTAAATTAATGCATCAGCCCTTTTTAGACTCATTTAGCTTGTTTCAGCTTATTAGACTTTACTCTCTTCTGAGTCCCTTTCGATTGTACAACTCATTTCTCGAGAACCTATTAGACTTGTCCAAGTCTACTAATTCGAATTTAACCGACATGATCTCCCTATGTCTCCATTTCACCATTTTCTCCTATCATGCTATTTTACCATATATCTCACATACCTATTTTCATTTCTCATCTATTCCAATTTATGTATTTCGTAACACCATCTTACAAACATGCTTATTTCATCCTTAAATCTGTGCTTACTCAACTTCCTCATCATTTTCTCAATTTCATATTAATTCTAGGTCATGGATATTTTTCATATTCAAGGTGTTTTCAGCAAATCAAATATACACCAATTAACTCACCAAGACACCTATATTAACATATGTGAAGTTCGTGTATTGAATCTTACCTAGCTTGATTTTTCCTTTTTTTTCCAAATTTGGGAGAATTCACCTTGCTCCTTCAATCCTTGATTCCAACCTCTAGTTTCCAACTTTGTTGTTCTACTCTTTACTAGGAACAACTTTGTTAAAATGAATCTCACTTAAAACTGCTTGAAAGATAAAGATTTTTGGAGTAGAAAGGTTAGGTTTTACTTTGGTTAAATGAAGGTTTGTTTGCTCTCGGGAAAAATGAAGTGCAGAGTCATGTATATATAGAATTGGCCTTGGAGATCGATCTCCTAGCGGTGAGAGATTGATCTGCCCTGTGTTTAACTCTTCAAAATTCAACTTTTTATGCTTACGAGATCGATATGCTCTTTAGAATAAGATCGATCTGCTTTACACAGAATCATATGGAGATCGATCTGGCCTTTGTATGAGATCGATATGTTCTATCCAGAACCTATACAAGATCGATTTACATTGAATGAGGGATCGATTTGCTCCTCTTCTGTTGTAGTTCTGCTGTATTTTTCTCAGAAATTCACTGTTACATTCATATCAAATTTGCTTCACTACCCATTTTGCATTTCTTACACATTCTAAAATTACAAACATTTATTCCTTATGATTTATATCAAATGTGACTTGTACGTACATCACAAAATCATAAAGAGTACATGTTACATTACGGGCTTTACAGTTCTAGAGGTGCAGTCACCTCTATATTTACTTCGTCAATGGGGTAAGGACAACTATTTAGTACATGACTAAAGCCTCATCGATCTATGACTCCTTTTTTAAGTGGCATGCTAATGATGATGTTTGAATCACCTTAATCTCTTCCTAAATTGAGTTCTAGTAGGAATTTGTGAAAAGGAACTTCATGGAGTTCAACTATCCATAAAATATCGATTTTTAAAGCTGTGAAGAATACAAATCAAATATAAAGGACACCATGATTTACGTGGTTCAACAAATGTCTACTTCCACGAAAGGTAGTTAAGAGTACCACTATATTAGAAGTGTGAACCAGACTGACACACGCTGAAGGTATAGTCCGCAAGTGCACGGGTCGTACAAGTAATAATGGGATTTAAGTCCCAAGTTATTGTCCCTCAGAGAAGTTGGTTAGCCTAATTAACTACCGGTTAATCTTACCCTAAGTATATTCTAGCAAATTATAAAATTGAAGTGGGTGATCTACTAAGTCTAAAGTTAAAAATACTGGAAAGCAATAAAATAAAAAGAACTAAATAAAACCGAGCAAAATTACTTACAGTGCTCCACGCAATTAAAATAAAAAAACTTATAAAAATAAATAAAACAGTTAAAACTAATTAACGTAATTAAAATAAAATGCAATTATGAAAATAACAAAGCAAGATTACTAATCTTGCAATTTAATTAAAGACTCTAAACTAAGCTAACAAATTAATTTGGAATTAAACTAAACTAACAATGCATGAAAATGAATTAATTAACTATTATGCAATAGCCAAACAAGCCTTAACCAATTTTAAATCATCCAAATATCCTTCCAAACACTGTTCACGTCTTCAATTTAACAAATTTCATTTCCAGCATTCTCAACTTGCTCACTGCTGCAGGTATCTAGCACTCTGCTCTCGGTTTTGCATGTGTCTTGCTGCTCTAGACTGATGTGCATCAACTACCAGTTCTACCCAGTACAATGCACGTCCCCACTGCTTGCTTCAGGTGCTCACGGTCCTGTCTTCTGCTCCAGCCTGCTGCACGTTGTCGATCTGCTTCAGTTACTGCAACTGCTCTCGGTCTTCCACCTACTTCAACTATTCTGAGTTTCCCTTGTTTTGCAACTGCTCATGCTATACAAACACAGGTAATTTGATGTCCAGCAAAGTTATGAGCAGCAACCACAAGTCACCTTACTCCTACCGAACATTCACATGCGATTTTCCTGCAATTCACAGCAATGCTAACCTGGGAACAAAAGAAAACATTTGCAAAGAAGAGATGCAATATGCACTTCAGTAAATGAAAAATAACAGCTTAAGTGGACTGAACTAAAAGCTAAAAACAAAACACAGAAAATGAACAGTAATTGGGTGGGAAAACAGGGGAGAACAGAGAAGCAATGTGGTTCTCTATCGGCTGCAACAACGCATTCCAACTTATACCGATGCTAGCTGCTGCCTTTTGCAGTATCCTTAATCCTTCAACCTGTGGCCAAGCGAAGCAACATCTATCCATACAGCATGCAACTGCAGCAACGCTGCCTTTGACCAGCCTTGCCGTGAACCGCTTTCACGCACCAACATGTTGCAAAGACCAAGAACAAGCAGTAAACAGAAACAACGCAGTGTAGAATTAAAGAACCAAAACAGTAAGTTTAAACCATGATCTAAAGAAACTAAGCAAGAAAATATCAGAACAGTAAGTTACTAATCAAATCAAGGGGAAACGATAATAATGAAACTTCATTAAATTTAAATTCTGAAAAGGAGACTGAATTCTATTGTAACCAAACTGCAAACGTAACGATAAACTGAAAAGCTAATTAAAATCTAAATAAAACATAAACTAAAAGCACAGAACAATGTAAAACAACGCATCAAGAACAGGGGAGAAGCTTTGGCCACTGTCACCAGACGAAAACTTAAAAGAAAACCTAAGGAAAAATAATAAAACCTAGCAATAAAATTTTAACCTAAAAAAACTAAAGCTACCCTAATTTACCTCTACTCCTAAATTACTTCTATTCTAACCTAGACTACCTGTTTTTGAATTGCCATCTTTTTCTATTTATATACAAACTTAGGGGTACAATTGTAATTTTTTTTCATCCTAGATGAGTTGGCATTGTTTGGCTACTTGTCTTCACACCATTGGCTCCTTGAAAAATAACATTTCCATGTCATCTGTCTTTTTGTCCAATTGGATGTGCTAGGCTCGTGTTGTCCGCGTGGTCTAATCTCGGTTTTAGCTCAATTTCGATCCATTTTCTACCGAAATATTCAAAATTCATCCGGATTTAATTTATCTGCAAACATGAGAATTTTAATTAAATAAATGGGATAATTAACAAAATAAATTGGGGATTTAAATAATTAATTAGGAAATTAAGCACAAATAATTCTAAAAATATAGAATTATCACAGACTACTAAACAAGTAGAATATTCTTGCTAGAGTTGGTTAGGTGTCCGGGTATAACCGAGGTACAATAGAGCTAGAGAAAGAAAAACATAGTATAATATAGATAAAGTCTATACAATAAATAGATTTTACAGGATCCATTTTCCTTAGAATGAGTCATGTATATAGGCTATGGGAGGGGATGAGATCGTGCCATGTCTCACCATCTGTCATGACCCAAAACTATATACAAGTATATGTAGAAGATTTTTCGTAATTACAATGCACTTCACGTTTGATGCAAGTTAGATAAACAGTAAACTTTAATCCAAATTTTAAATCATATATACTTTTTTATACCATAAAATGTCATACTGCTACATTGCTTATAAACTAGAAACTTTACTAAAATGACACAACAATTATCTTACATCTCAACATTATCTATTGAGAATAGTACAACAAAAATTTAAAATGCATCTTTACATGTGCCTTTCAAATAGAGGTAATAGTAGTGTGCGAGACTTAAACTTCTCGATAATACCTTGAAGGTTGCTCAATCTAAAACATTAAAAATGGATTAGTGAACTAACACCCAGTAAGCAATTAATACAAGCACATTGAATTAGAACTACAAGAAGACTGGTAAGAATTGCAATGGAATGTTGTTCTAAAATCAAGTTTGCTTATAAAAAGTATCATGATAAAAGTTTTTCAAACTAAGTAGTTAAAATGGTAAGTTTATTTATAGAACAAAACCAAAATAAGTACATGTTATGATGGTAGTTCATGCATAAAACTGTAAGAAAACGTAAAAGTACACTTGTTAAGATTTATCTTAAAACATAATAACAATATCCTATTAATATTTGCCTCAAAAGCCAAATTAAATCTTGTGTATAAATCATCGTACTGAAAACTACGATCCTAGCAAAGTAAGTATGATATGTGTTAGTTACAATTTCATATTATTGTATGGGTAGTGGTCCTCATATCTTCATGGAGCGTATATATCCATTCTAATCACTGCTCAAATGCTACTAATGCTATTCAGACATTCTAGTAACAAGTTCTCATGCATACTATGATGGGTCCCAAATCTATGCACTTGGAGTGAGTATTGTCAAGACCCATCCTGACTTAACCAAAACCACTACAAATTTTTCACATTTTTAACTTACTTTTCCTCTCTTCAATGGTTGGGCTGTGATTCGATGTTAGCTTCCTCGCATACCATATCATCCATACATGTCAATATACTCGGACTTTAACTTCTTTTATAAAACATGTAAGATTATATAAAATCTAATACAAATACATTCCCCATAATATATGTCGTATACATCACTGTGCTGTTTCTATGTTTAGATACATAACTGTATAAAATATGTGTACATGTAGATCGATAGGAAATAGCAGTGGGCACAGGAATACTATCCCTCAAAAGCTCTCACTCTACTGCTGATGCTCTGTAGAGAGATGTAAAGAAAGGGGGTGAGCATACAACGCGCTCAGTAAGAAAATCAGGCAAGCAAGTAGACATCTACACTACTACTCAAAATAATGCTATGCCTCAAAACATTATTTCCTTAACTCATTTTCAAAGCATGTCTTTAAATATATATATAGATACTTGTACAGATTAAATCCCATGTACAGAAATCATGCTTTCTTTCTCAAATGTAGGCATGTAGTGCAAAATAATGCATCTATATAATATCACAATGCCTTTAGATAAATCATGCCATGTATATTTAAATCACAGTAAATATGGCATTAAATCATTCACATCATAAAATCGGAGTCTGACCTATCCCTCAGGTCTATCCGCAAGTAAATCAGTCAACCAGGTGATATATCATGTGAGACTCTATGGTGAAAATGCCAATAGTATCCTGGACTATGATCATATCTGACAATGTGATCCCAGGCAACACAGATCTCGGTGTGCGGGGCATCATTGCTGCAACAGGAAGGGGGTCAATCCATCACAACCGCCAGCTATATCCTCCTCAACTCCACAACACCACACGGTACAATATACTCCATGCCACATTCACGGTACAACATACACTGTGGACCCTACATCACAGTCAGAGTGCCTGCCATAGGTCTTAGCCCTCAAAACCATAGAATATCATACCATGTCTCTAGATCCTCATGTGAATCCTCTCACAGTGTGACACTCAGTCTACACGAAGAAATCGAGCATGGTTTTCAACATGTATTATATATCACATACAATACGCGCCTTTGAGTGTGACTCACAGTCAACACTCCGCTCAAACACTGTTTCACATCACAAACTCAGACTCTAGTGCGAGTAAACCTCCAGCAACTAGGTCAATGCATAGTTCATGTTTCAAATCAAGTACGAGTAATAGCTCCAGTACCATGCTATGCACAATATCATCAAATCAAGTACGAGCAATAGCTCCAGTACTATGTCATGTATAAATCATGAAGAATCAAGTATGAGCAACGCTCCAGTACTCTGTCATGCATCTCATGTAAACTCAAGTATGAGCTAATCGCTCCAACACTCTCTCATGCATATATCATGTAAAACTCAGTACGAGTAAGAACTCCAGTACTCTATCATGCATGTCATGAAAATCTAGTGCGAATCATAATCCTGCACTAATATATGTGGAAAATATATGAAATCCAATGCAAGCTGTGCTCCAGCACGATTTATTCTCACATAATATGATAGATGGCTCTTTTAAAAAGGGATGATTTACAAAACATTAAAATCAGCACTATAAAGTGTGCTTAATTCACATCAACCTTAAAATCATTAGCCCATCTATTTATTCTTCTGTTAAACAGCAGTAAAACACTCAAAATGGTGGTTTCCATGCTTTTTACAACTTTTCACAAAGTTGACTTTTTGACTAACTAGGGGTAAAATCGTAATTTGCCACTATCGGGTCACAATAATTATTATTCACTTTCTCTAACCCTCAGAGTTTTTAAGTGAATGTAAAAGAAGGCAAAAATACATGCAGGTATCTCTAACTACTCATAAAAGTCCCTTACCTGCAATCACTCGAGAAATTTTACTTTCTCAACGCTGCTCGATCCAGCAGTCCGATTTGCTTCTCCATGTCACGACCCAAATTACCTAAAAATCCCTACAAATTTTTCGCATTTTCATTTCCTCACCCGTCGTGAACAGTTACACTTCTAAACAGTTGGGCTATGATTCAGTGTTAGTAACCTCTCACCTATTTACCATTCCATTTTCATATTCACATTCACATATCAATTTATTTAAACAAAATACATCCCCAATATTAAATCCTTATACAATACTGTACATCTATTTGTTCAGATACAAAAATTATATAAATGTGTATACCTGATCTTAATAAGAAGCAGCGGATAACCGAGATGCGAGACTATTGTCGCTCTCTTCTACTGAATATACCCTGTGGGGTGGAAAATGAAAGGGTGAGCGAAACGTGCTCAGTAAGGCAATAATGTAAGCAGGTAGATAACTATACTATCTACGTGCTGATAATGTCATGATGTAAAAATCGTTTACTTTCGGAGCATGAGGTAAGATTAAAACAATGCCACATGTATGTATATATCATATACAAGAAATCATGAAATCGACATATCAAGCACACATGGAAAATCATCATGTATGACATCTCATGCTCGTCACATTAAAACTCATTTATTTCATCGTAAACTCTTCACTTTAAAACTCATTTGTTTAATCACAAAACTCATCACTTTGAAACTTATTTGTTTCATCATAAATGCATCACATTTAAAACTCATTTGTTTCATTATAAAACAACTTCATCAAGGTCAAACCCATCTCTCGGGAATACCTTGATTCATCAAATCACATCTCTTTTAAAAACACAAATCGGGACTACCCCTCCATCGGGTTTGTCCTGGTCTATCCAGACCGTATGATATCATGTGAGGCATGTAGGTTACTGTATGAAAAATCGAGGACTATGGCCATACTATGTCCCTGTGATCCCAGGCACACGGATCCCGATGTGCGGGGTATCACAACTGCAACGGGAGGTGGGGTCAAGTCCTACCCGCCAGAATATCGAGTAACATCGTAGAGTCATCATGACTGCACGGTACAGCGTACTCCGTGTGACATACACGGTACATCGTACTCCGTGGACCCATATCATAGTCTGGGGGTGCCTGCCGTAGGTCTTATCCAGCCCAATACTATGTCGATAACCAACCCATGTCTCAAAGTATATGTGCGAGCATCTCAACTCTCTGTGACACACAGTCTACAGGAGGCTTCCGCACGACTATATGCAGGTCAACTCGCGTCTAGTGCGTTTATGTGAGCATCCTGCTGCCCGCCCCACACCAGGTCACAGGCTTACAGAGCTCCAGCACCACGCTATGCATATCATGATATCTAAAATCTCGTGCGAACGAAGCTTCAGCACGGTTTTGTGCACACACAAATTTCTCGTACGAGCAATGCTCCAGTACGGCTTTTCATGATAAATAAATCAGTAAACTTGAGTGCGAGTAAGACTCTAGCACTCTTTTTTTTTATTCATGTAATTACGATAGGTGGCTCACTTTTAATAAAACATCTTTTAAAATAGTAACCGGTACAAACCGGTACCCTTTTGTAAAATTCACGAAATCAACAGCCCACCTATGTGCATATTTGCTTTAATCAAAGCAATATATTCATATAACACATTAAAAACACGAAATCATGCAATTTACCTGCCTTACTACCCTTTTTGTAAATTTTTACTCCTAGGGGCAAAATCATCTTTTTTCCTTTATTTATCTAAGGCCCGATTTTCGTAAAAATTATTACTTCATTTCTAGATGCTTTAAGAAATTTCTAAACCCTGTAAATCCCCTCTCAAAATACGCATAATTATCTCTATTCACCTACAAAATTCCCTTACCTCGATTCTCGTCGAGTCTGACCTTTCCACTGATATCACGTCGCGCAGTCCGATCTGCTCCTAATCAAACCTCCAAAACTGCGTAATAATATTCCTCAGGTCAGATATTATACAACTTAATTGTATTTAATACTTTCTGGACTTAATTTAAATCATTGGGCTCATTTATCCCTATTGGGCCCGATTGTACTTTAATGGGCCTCGACCCATTTTCAGCCCGTTTATACTGTTTAAATCCCTTCTTCGGGTTTACTGGGCTCATTCAGCTTACCAATAATTATCGGGCTTTGTTCCAAACTCATTGGATAGCCCGTAAACCATTTACGGTAATTACGTTGTAAATCCGATTAATATTCCTTTTATACAGAATTAATCCGTAAATTCTGCAAAATAATTGAAACTCTGTATTAAAGGACTCTAATTGTCGGAATTAAAATGTACTTACCTAATATGATGCGGGATACGAAAATGGGAGCTCAATCGGCTCTCGTTCGGGCTTTATCGTACAACTGCACAGTTATTATATTTAATCTTGGGTTACTTTTCGATTAAATATAATTTAAATAAATTTCTCAAAAATCAATTCGATCACTTTTGACCTCATATTGACTTACCCGAAGTTCGGTGTATCCCCGAAAATCCTTTCCCTTTTTCCTTTTCCTCTTTTTCTCCTTTTTTCCCTTCTTTCTTGGCTGAACCGGTTCAGTCCGGTTCAGACCCGGTTCAGTCCGGTTCAGACCCGGTTCAGCCCAGTCCAGTTCAGTCGGTTCAACCCGGTTCACCCCTTTGCTGAATCGGTCCGTACCGGTTCAGACCATTCCACCGCCGTTCACGGCGTTTCCGACCGGTTCTCGGCTCGATTCTCGCGCTATTCGACTCGTCTGCACTGGGGGAGTGTTCGGCTGGGGTCGGGGTTGGCCGAATCACGCCGGTGGTCGCCGGATTCGTCTTCTCCCTCCGCGGCACTCTCCCTCTTGATCCGCCGGATTCCGGTGGTTTCGCCGGCCAATACCGGTCTCAAAAGAACTGGCTCCTCCTCCTGAACTCGTCGGTACCCGCCGTTCGCCCCCAGCTGCCATGGATCGCCGGTACCGACTCCGTTTTCCCCGCGGTATTCTCCTCCTCCGTTCGGCGATCTCCAGCCTCCTGACGGCGTGTCACCGGTGCCAATGGCTTCGCCGACCTCTCCTCTTGCTGCTCGGCCCTTCGTCGGAGGTCAAAGGTCACCGGTGGTCGTCGGTCGGAGAGCCATGCGCGGTCTCCCCTTTTGGTTTTCGTTTTCTGCTTCACTTTCTCTCTCCCCGAAAACATTTCAGATTTCTCTCTTTTTTTTTCAATTATTATTTTATTTAACAATTTATTTTATTATTAAAATATTCATTAAAATAGTTTAAAAAAAATCTGAAAATATCTACAATATTATTATTTTATTCCAACAATTTAATTTAATTTAATTTATTTAGTTTTTAAATTATTTTTCCAGTATAATTCTTCCGTATTTTCGGGATATTGTCCCGGGTGACTTTTCGGTATTTCTAAAAATTCCGAATCTTGATCAATTGGACTCGAAATTGTATAATTCCTCATTATTGATCAAGATATCCTAAATCCTTATTTTAAATTAAATTTTCTTATCGAATTTATCCCGACTTTCGATCTTTTGACCGTTTTGCCCTTACACGTGTTCGGGATTTATTTAACCTGACTTCCCTTCACGAATATTCATTCATTTTATGATTTGAATCCTTATTTCCTATCCGAATCCCATTTCATATGATTTGGGACTATTTTCAATTCTTCATAAAATTTACGATTTAATTTCGGGTCTTACACTCCAATACTCTTTGGAGCTATATATAACCATTTATCAGGTTAATTACACTTTTCCTACTATATTTCACCTTAAATACAGTCTATTTCCCTTAATGGGCTTTAATAAACCTTAATGGGCCTAACTATGCCTTAAGCCCATTTCCATTTTACTATTCATTTTCGTTGGGCCATTAGGCTTGTGGGGCCTACCAACACTTATTGGGCTTGTCCTAGACCCATTACATCACATTGGGCTTAAAATATTTGGGCTTGACCCATTGGGCCTCTCGGCCATATGCCATGGCCGAGAGCTATCCATGTCATCGGTCACGCCATGGCATGCCATCCATGCCTATTTGTTTAGCCAATTAACTTAGGCATTTTCACAAACACTTGGTTGGCAATATTCTTAAACATCACATAGTTCATTTAGGCATTTTATCAAACACTTTGATTGCCAACTTAATACATGTATTAATTAATCAAATTGATTAATTCTAATTATGGCATAATCATTAACACATGTACATTAATCCATTTATGTCTTAAAATCATATGGGCATTCATCAATATCTCACTACTCACTCTCGGCCTAACCAAGATCATAGTGATTTCATATGTTTCAATGCTTAAAACATATACCAATATACTTAAAATCATTCATACATTAACATATATGAAATTGAAAACTTGAAAATATATCAATAGTTGTGTTCACACTTGGCCGAAACTTTAGAGGCTCACGGTTTGCACTCTATAGCTCCTTGATAGCCAATTCCAACATATGTCACTCTCCTTTCAATTTGGAACAACTTCCATGAAGAATGCAAGTTCCAAATATGCCTAATTCCTAGTGATTTCTAGTGAGAGAAAGCTTGGATAATGTGTTTCAATGGTTTCTTCTTCTAGCCGAGAATGGTGTGGTGAAGATGACAATGGTGTGGCTGATTTTATAAGCCACATACTTAGCCATTAAGCCTTACTTTCCAGCCATTAAGATTGACTTCCTAAAACTTCGTTATGAGTCACCTAATGAGTCACCTTATGAGTCATGGTTAGCTTTAACTATGGTTAGATATTTATCTAATGGGCTTTCCATTTGGGCTTCTCGGTTTGGGCTTTCTTAATGGGCTTTCGGGCTGAAAAGTTTACTATACCTCGGGTCTTTAATTGTCTAAAATTTGGCTGATCAATCGGTCCAACAATTCGGTCTAAGGGACCTAAGAATTTCGATTTACGTTTAATATACCTTAATGGGCTTTAAATTTTCACTTTAGGCCCATTACGTTTTTAACCATTAAATTAAATCCAAAATCCTTTCGAATAAATTTTCCTTACTTTCGGGGATGATTATCTTGTATTCTGACCAAGAATATTTTTTTTCAATTTTTTCTCCATACTTAGGTTAATTTTTAACCATGATTAGTCAACTATGGTAAAAGTTCACTTTTCTTAACTATAGTTGACTTTTTCCTTAACCATTGACCAAGTTGACTTTTTTCTCAAAATTTTGAAAGTGTCATATCTTATGTCTTACACTCTCGTCTTTATGTTTCAACCGTTCCCGGTAGATAATTACAACCGAAACACCTTAACTAGCTAAAAAGGTCCATTTTACCATTTTTAGCTTTTTCTCCTGTTCCTTGTGTTCGAAACTAAATCAAGCTGACTTTCCTTCATGAGCTCTCTATATTTTCTCATTTTAAGTTCTTATTTTTAGTCAGAATGATTCAGATCCACTTTAGTTTAGCCTGTGACTCTTATAGCTCACATTATGCTTTTTATGTAGCTTTTGCGTGTTAAATCATTTTACTAACACTTTAGATCTAGTAATTACTCTTCTTATGATTCAACTATAATAATAGAGTGTTCATACACATAGGAATCATAAGGCACAAGCTACATAAAATACGGGTCTGACAGGTATCCCATCACCTACTGATGCCTCAATTAGTCCTCATTTTTATGAGCGCAAACTATAGATCAACCCAATGTTATTAGACAACCGGTCCTCATACATTTATAGGATATATCCATGTCATTATTCACAAAAATCTTATATAGTTCTAATAGAGTGCCCAAAATCTACAAATTAAGACATAATGTTCTTGAAAGGATTCACTATTCACAAACTATACGTATGAAATCACAAGGATCATCATATTTCTCATAAATTTGATACAAATAATCAAATCAATATGCATATGAAAAACATGCACAAGGCATTATTCAAAACACAATCAAAATCTCAAAGGTTTGTAAAATTTAGTATAAACATAGTTTTATGGAAAACAGGCCTTATGTATATTTAGTTTGGTTTCACAAGCAGAAGCTTTATGGTACCAATAGAAAACATAAAAGGCTTGATTAGAATACTTACAAACTCTTAGCAATTATAACACATATATCCTGACCTTTACGCTACAGCGCCTCAAACAACGTGTAATATAGTCAAAGTGGATATACAAAAGTCAAACCTTAATTTTTAATCATTTGACCAGCAAATTTCACAATTCGACTTAACATTTCTTAATTTTATAGTCTTCCCTCTTAGTCAAACCTAATTTGACTTTTCAATTAAAGTAAATCCCCAATCAAAGTTAAACCTTGAAAGTTTAACTTGATCAAACCCTAAGTTGACTTTTGTCAAAATCTCACATAAACCTTATGTAAGACCCGAAATTAAATCATAAATTTTTATGAGGGATGAAAATGGTCACAAATTTAAACGAATGAGATTTGGACTGAAAATAAGGATTTAAAATGCGAAATGCGTGAGTGTTCGTGAAAGGAAGTCGAGTTAAATTAATCCTGAACACGTACAAGGTCAAAACGATCAAAAGATCGAAATCCGATATAAATTCGATAAGAAAATTTAATTAAAAATATGGGATTGAGAAATCTTGATCAATAACGAAGAAATAATTAAATTTCGGGTTAAATTGATCAAGATATGAATTTATGGGAATTAATCGGAATTAATCGAGATTCTTACTTTGAAAAATAATCCCAAAAATAATCAAAAAATATACCGAAAAGTTAAAATAATACCGATAAATTTATTTATGGGTTAAATGAATAAAATATAAATATTTTAGATATTTTTGCCAAATAATAATAAAATATTGAATATAATAATAATAAAAAAATAATAAAAAACACTGAAATTGAAATCGGGAAAGAACCCAAAAACGACCCACGCTGCACTCACGAAAACTGAAACCCACCGACGAACCACCGACGACCGACCACCCCCGACGAAGAGCCGAGGAGGAAGAGGAGAGGCTGGCGATCTTCAGGACACCGGAGACGCGTCGTTTGGAGGCTGGAAGACGCCGATCGGAGGAAGGAAAAATCGAGGGAGAAACAGTTTGATTCCCGATGATCTACGACGGCTGGGCACAAACGGTGGGAACCGACGCGATCGGGAGGAGGAGCCGATCATTTTGAGACCGGTAGTGGTCGGCGAAACGGCCAGAATCACCGACGACGACCAAGACCAGAAATGGGTACCGACGGTGAAAGGAGAATAGTCGGACCAGTCATTTTTCGACGGAGGTGAAAACCGATGGAGAACTGGTCGGCAAGGCATCGAACCTGCCGAACCGGACTGAACCGACGGTTTGAACCGGGTTGAACCGGACCGAACCGGTTCAGCTAAGAAAGAGAGGAAAAAAGAGAAAAAGAGAAAGGGGGAAGAATTTTTGGAGATACACCGGACTTCGGGTAAGTCGACAAGCGGTCAAAATTGACCGATTTGATTTTTAAAAAATTATTTATTCGATCGAAAATAATAACCCGAAATTAAATATAAATTGTGCAGTTCGATGATAAATTCTGAACGTGAACCGATTGAACTTCGATTTGCGCACCATCGCATGATCTCGGGTAAGTAAAGCTCATTAACGACAATTTATATAATTATTTGCGTATTAGAAATGTATTTTTACGCATTACGGATTTAATTCCGCATTTAGTGGATAATTTAGAAATTTTGAGTAAACTATCGTAAATGATATACGGCTATCCAAAGAGTTTGGAATGAAATCCAATGGGTATTGAGAGCCCAATAGACCCGATGAAGGGATTAAATAAATGGAAACGAGCTGAAAATGGGCTCGATGCCCATTAAGACGCAATCGGGCCCAATAAAGTAAAACGGGCCCAGTGTTTTAGATTCGATCAATATAAGTGAAATACTGACAAAGATAATTGAATTGACCCCAATTATGTGGTTATATGCAGTTCCGTAGACTTGGTTTGGAGCAAATTGGACTGAGAGACCTAGTACGGGCGGAACGGGATAAGCTCGCGCATGATCCCAGGTAAGGAAATTTTACGAACTGCTAGAGGTAGCTTTACGAAATTTCGATGCCATTTACAGTCTTTTAAATGGTCTGAAGGGTCTAGATTTCAGATAAAATTTTTAGTACCCCAAATAGGTAAATTACCAAAATACCCTTGTTAAGGGTAAAATTTCAAACTTTAGGAAAAATGTGGGAAGAGCAAGGACAAGAGATTCCAACTCGTTTCTTGAGGTGTTTAAACACATGCATGAGTAGGCTGGCTAACTTTTAAATAAAAATGCATAGCATTACATAATTTCAACAGATGTTGATTTTCTCTGAAAATGATTTGAGAAATGTAGCCACCTACGTGATTTTATGAGAATGTGACATGCTAGAGCTCAGCTCGCACGAGTTTTGATTTGTGTGATGCATACCTTAGTGCTGGAGCGAGAGCTCGCACTAGAGTTTTACATGTATTGGTGCTAGAGTCTAACTCGCACCAGAATTTTTATATGATTCTCGTAACACGGTGCTGAAGTCTAACTCGCACCAGTAATACAGTGCTAGTGTCTAACTCGCACTCGATTTTCACATGAAATGTGTACAGAGTGCTAGAGCTCAGCTCGCACTAGTTTTACTTGATTTTATGAGACTGCTGGAGCATCGCTCACACTATTTTTTTGAAATCATGTGATGAGCCGTGCTTGGAGCGTCGAGTAGACTGTGTGTCACACCAATTAAATAGGCTCGCACGTGCGTTTTGAGACAGGGCATGAGTATGGAGATATGATATGGGTCCATGGAGTACGTTGTACCGTGCAAGTAGCATGGAGTACGTTGTACCATTTGGTATCTTCAGATACGTGGTATCTTCGGATACGAGTGGCATTTTCGGATGCGTGGGATCGGATAAGACTGACGGGTTGGACTGACCTACCTCCTGGGCAGTTCTCGATCAGGGTGAGACCCCGCACACTAGGATCAGTGTAGCAGAGGGGCTCACGAGGACACACAGCCATAGTCTTGGTTATTTCCCTGAGATATACATATATTGCCTAGTCTCTCCTGTTGATGTTTTGAGAAACTCATTTGTGGATTTTTATGTGAGTTTGGACCACCTGAGGGAGGGGTTGGATCTTGACTGAAACATGGTTTTGATGGAAATTAAATTGGGTTTTAAACAGAAACTTGCATGATATTATTTTCCATGCTATTTAAACCCATGAATGATGTCAACTGGTTTTACATGACATTCAGTATATCGCATGGTACTGTTGCTTTAAAAAGCATTTGATTTCATGGTTTTGTCCGAGTCAGAAGCACCCGAGGGAAGGATTGAGTCCTGATTGTGTTGTAAAATTTTAACGATGATGAAATGTTTTAAATGGATATGCATGTCGAGTTTTCCATGTTTTTGAATCCATATATGAACTTGTTTTACATAGCATCATGACATCACGAATTATAACATCTGTTTTGTAATGTGTGGAGAAAGGGTGGTTTATGCATGGCACCACGTTCATGTAGGTAGTATGGTTACCTACTTGTTCGTAGGATTGCTTTACTGAGCTTGATGTGCTCACCCCTTTCATTTTTCAACACAGATTCCCTCCAGTAGACATTGAGGTGACTGAGTACTGCATTCCTGATGTCCGCTGCTGCCCATCATGTTAAGGTATATACACTTATACATATTGTATCTAAATAAGTATAGCACAGTAACATGTTTGTAAGTGACTGTCAGGGATGTATAGATAATGTAAACACTTGTAAATAAATGGAAAAGAATAAATGAAAAACGAATGTGTTTACCTTTTTCTATAATAAGAAATTAAGTTATATGATGATTAAATGGTGGGACTGGCATTGACGCACAGCCCAATTATTAGTGGAGTGTGGTCACGATTCGGAGGATAAATAAGTATGAAATAAAAATGAAAAATTTACTTTGATTTTTGGGTAGTTTTGGGTCGTGACACCTTATTCTCATAATTGGGCTGCTCAAAAGTAACTTCGAAGCCTAAATTGCATCAAGTCAAACCTTCTTTCAAAAAATCAGATCCTAAACCGAAAAAGTCAACCTGTTGACTTTTTGGTCTGACCTTGTCTCAGTTGTTCTCAAATGACTACAAACCCTTAATTAGGCTTAAATCTGATTTTAATTACTAAAATCAACATCTCAACCCCTAAAATTAGGGTTTGGCTGAACTTACCCTTACCAAACCCTAATTTATGCCAAATTGGTATTTGAGGTTTGCTAAGCCCAAATTGCACCATCTTAGGATCAACTTGTCACGACCCAAATTACCTAAAATCACTACAAATTTTTCGCTTTTCGATTATTATTTAATTCTTACCTTTCTCTCATCGTGACCATCTTACCAAACAGATGGGCTATGATTCGGTGTTAGTCACCTCTCACCTATTTACCATTCCATTTCCATAATCACATTCACATATCAGAGTTGACTATCTTTTGACTTTAACTAAATACATACACAATGGTATTTACATAACCTTACATCCTCAACATCATATACGTTTACAGTACTATGCATTACATGTTCAGATACAAAATTATACAAATGTGTATACCTGACTCTCGATGGGAAGCAGCGGATACCAAGAATGCAAATCCTCAGCCGCTCACTAACTATTGCAAAGTGCTCTGAAAAGAGGGGAAAATAAGGGGGTGAGCAAACCACGCGCTTAGTAAGGCAATTATGCAAGTAAGTAGATAGCTCCACTATCTACATGCTCATAATGCCATGCCCTTAAAATTCATTTCTTCTCATTAAAATCTCAAGCACAAAACCATGCATACATCAATGACATAGTTTATCAAAACTATTTGTGCATATAGAAATCATGTAATTCATGCATCATAGGGAAATTTTATGTGACATCATTAAATCATACTTAGCATGAGATATACCAAGATCATGCCATGTAAAACAAATCATGAGAAACAATTCCTTTCATGAATTTATCATTAACTGCATTTAAATCACTTTATTAAAACTGCAGTATAAAATAACCCGAAGGGTTTAAGCATCTCATAAATCAATCTCATTAAATTCATTATAAAATTCTGTCATTAAAGTCATCCTTCTTTCAGGGACACATTTCATAAAATCCTCTGAAAAACCTATCTTCATAATAGAAAATCATAAAATCGAGGGCCTGACCCGTCCCTCGGGTCTACCCTGGTCTATCAAGACCTCAAGTTATATCATGTGAGACATGTAGGTGACTATATAAGTAACAACGAGGACTATGGCCATAACCTAGTGATCCTTGGCTACACGGTACCTAGTGTGTGGGGTATCACACCTGAAACGGGATGTGGGACAATCCTGCCGCCAGAACAACATAACATTAGGATTGCGAGGGCAAGGCTTGCTGCCTCGTGGCTAATGCCACTCCACTCCAACGATTCCCATGGTACAGCGTACTCCAAGTGACATACACGGTACAACATACTCTATGAACCCAAGCTCAGTTAGGGGTGCCTGCAATAGGTCTTATCCACCCATACCATCTTTGTCTTAGTATGCACGTGTGGGCATATCATCTCACTGTGACACACAATCTACAAAAGGCTCCAACACGGCTATATGCATGTCATATAAATCCCTGTGCAAGCGAAGCTCTAGCACGACTCCATGCATATTCATGATATCTAAAAATCTCGTGCGAGTGAAGCTCTAGTACAGTTTCATAAAAATTAGTAACATCTACGTACGAGTAGCACTCCAATACGATTTTAAAAGAATTATAAAAGAGTTATAAATCCATATAAAATCATAAATCATTCAAAACTTCGAGCGAGCAACGCTCCAGCACGGTTTCATGCATAAATAAATCAAATCTCGTGCGAGTTACACTCCAGCACGAATGAATGCTTAAGAAATCCAAAACTTCGTACGAACAACACTCTAGTATAGCTTTATGCATAAATACATCAAATCTCGTGCCAATTACACTCCAGCACAGCTTTTATGCAATTATCATATCAAAATAGGATGCGAGCTAAGCTCCAACACCTTTTTATGCATATCAAGTCATAAAAACTAGTGCGAGCAATCGCTCCAGTACCTTTTTAAGCAAATCAAGTAAAAACAAATCAAAACATATAAAACAGAGTGTGAGCTAAGCTCCAGCACCTCTCATGCATTTAATAATAATAAAAATCAGTGCGTGCAACCACTCTAGCACATTTCATGCATATGATGTCACACCAGTCAGTGCGAGAAACCGCTCAAGCACATTTTATGCACACTCACAAACGTAGATATAGTGCAAGCTATGCACCATCACTATCTGTTTCCATATAAAATTGATAGTTGGCCTATTTTCCAAATAATTTTCATCTAAATCTTAATAACACTTACGTAGTGTTATATTGTGAAATTTATGCCATTACTGGCCAATCTATCGATTTGCTTTGCTTAAAATCCACGAAAATTCCTTAAATCAGAAAATTCCTTAAATCATGCATTTCATGCATGTCATGCTTTGACCATCCTTAGGTGAATTTCCCTCAATAGGGATAAAATAGCCTTTTACCTATTTTGGGTCCTTAAAATCCTTAATCTATTTCTAGGACCTTTATACATATTTAGTGTATACAAAAACTATTAAAATACACGTAGCTACCTCTAGCTACTCACATAATTCCCTTACCTCATTTTTCTGTACAGTTTGACCTTTTTCACTAATGTCTCATCACGCAGTCTGATTTGCTCCCAATCCAATCTCCGAAACTGCGGATAAATATTCTTCAGGTCAAATACAATATATTTAAATGTATTTCATATTTTCTGGGCTTAATTTAAATCATTGGACCCGTTTACCCATATTGGGCCCGATTACACCATAATGGGCCTTAATCAGCCTTAAGCCCGTTTTCCACTTATTATTTACATTATCGAGGCCTATTAGGCTCATTGGGCCCATCAGTATTTATTAAGCCTCATTCTAAATTCCTAGATAGCTTAATGAATTATTTACGACAATATATCTCTAATTCCCAGAATATAATTCATTAAATGCGAAAATTAACTCGGTAATTTATGCGGTAATTCTAACATGCATAACGATGTAAATTATCGTAAATAAGGGTTACTGACCCGAGATTCCATGATAGTACGCAAAATTGAGGCTGTCTCGAGCTCTCATTTGACGTCAATTGTCGAGCTACACAATTACATATTTTTCGGGTAAATTTTCAGTCGAATATTAATCCAATTAAATATTTCAAAATTTAAATCGATCAATTCGATCGCTTATCGATTTACCCGTAGCTCGATTGCTTCACTGGGATTTTTTTTCAATTTTTCTCTTTTTCTTTTTCCCTTTTTCTCTTTCTTTTCCTTCTTTTCTGGCAGAACCAGTTTAGTCCGATTCAACCCAGTTCAGACCTATTTGGTCCAGTCGGTTCAGTTTAATTTGGTCGATTCAGTGCTTTGCCAGCTGGTTCTTCATTGGCTTCCGTCGCCAGCAGCTCCTCGGGATCGTCTGGTGCACGGATCTGCACTCGATTTCGCCATGGCTGGCCGAAAAGTGGCTGGTCTGGCTCTTCTCCTATCCGGCGTCGATGACTTTCCTTTTCTCGCTGTTTTTCGGTGCTAGCCGTCGTCCCACCGGTCTATTCAGCCGCTGATCGATCGGTCTTCGCGTGGGCTTCCTTCGGTTGGTTGTGGCCAGGCCTAGATCGACATCGGTCACCAGATTCCTCTCTCCCTCTCTTGATTTTCTCTCTTTCTCGTTGTTCGCTGTCGTTCGTCAGTTTCGTTCGGGTCGCTCGTGCCAGTGGTGGCCACCTCTCGGCTGGCTCCCTCGGTACCTCGCCTAGCTCACCGCCGGTCACCTTCATCGGTGAGGCTGAGGGCTCCTCGATTTTGCCTTTGCTTCGTTTCTTCAGAAATTGCATTTCGCGATTCTCTGTTTTTTTTTATAATTTATTTTTATTATTATTTTAATCAATTAAAATATTATTAAAAATACAAAAATATCTAAAAAATTATATTTTATTCATTTAACCAATTAAATGAATTTATCGGTCTTATTTCCTATTTTAGGTATATTTTTCGATTATTTTCAGGATAATTTCCCGATGTGAAAATTTCGGTGTATTCCAATATATTCATATCTTAATCAATTTAACCTGAAATTTAATTATTTCTTCGTTATTGATCAAGATTTCTCAAATCCATATTTTTAGTGAAATTTTCTTGTCATGATTAATATCGAATTTCAGTCTTTTAACTGTTTTACCCTTGCAAGTGTTCAGGACTACCATTTCAATCCTTCATTTGATTCTTTTCTCATTTCGTGTTTTAAATAAAATCGAGTCTTACATAACTTCATACTAATTCACTTATAAACAATGCACACAACCCATAATTTAGCACCCTTCAATTCCATAAAAATCACATTTTAAATCTTTATAACCGAAAATTCTAAGTTCCACCAAAATCCTTAAAATCAATAATTGCAACTTTCACACAACATCAAAATAGCTTAAGATGATTATGCATTATACTTATTTGTACCAAATAGTTCAAACCCATCACCTTAATGCCTTGGTCGAGGGTCCTCTAAGCTTATTTTTGAAGATTTAACTAGTAATTCATCCCTATGATAATGTAATTCTAAAAATCGATCATGCAAGCTTCTACACCCAATCACAAAGTGTCAAAATCAACGATAATTATACCACTTCTTACCAAAGGAACTGAAATGCCCCTTCTTCTAAATCTTGGCTGAATCTCTCTAGGTACCATTTCAATATTTTTGTTAATAACATATAATGTAAAGATCACAAAATGCTCTAATTTCTCTTAGAATATCAAAGAAAGTGTACAGTCTTAGCCCAATTCCTCATTTGGCAAGCAGTTTTAGCTTTCACAAATCTTATCTTGGCTGAACACATACTAGAAAGGTTTTCCAAAATTTCGTCAGAAACATGCCATATCAAGCTCATTAAACCATATTCTCATTTGAAATTACAAAAATTTAAAGCGCCCTACCTCAATTTTCTTGTGGCTAGATCCCATAGTGCCTTTAGGCCTCTCTTTTTCCTTTGCCTTTCAGTTGTTTCATGCCTTGGATTTTAGAAGTTGCAAGGAGGTATGGCATGAAAGAGGTGGTCAGCCATGGTAGGGAATCCTCTCATACACGGTTACCACTTGGTTAGCCGCCATTGGCTAAAATGGAGGCTTGCCAAATTACATTTTTAAAGCATACAAAAATATAATTATAAGGTAGGTAAGGACATTCCGAAGTAGCTCAAATTGGTCCATATAAGTTTGACACTCAAAAATTTTCTAATTTAGTCCACCTTATTACAATTCAACTTATGTCCTTACTTTAATTAATTAATTGTACGAATCCACAATGTATTAAAAGGTATGCACAATGTATTAAAAGGTATGCCATATATAGTTAGAAAGATCTCTAAGTTAGCTTTCCAAAAAACAATTGGAATCACATCAATTTAAGTTTCTTATCAAAATTTATAAGCAATTCTTTACATATTGTTCACCGGCTGAAATTCCTGCATATGGTGCAACTTCAAAAATTCACCTGTATTGATCCATAATGAACCAAAAAATATGGTATATATGATTGGAAATCTTTTTAATTTAGCTTTCCAGCAAATTTTACAACAAGCCATTAGATTCCTCAATCTAGAGTCATGATCAAAATAGTACATGTTGATCAAAATTTCTTGGTCATCCAATATTGATTTTCTAAATTAATACCATTAAACTCTAATTTACAATTAATCATAAGAATCAAGCTTAGGGAAATTCCAAGTTTCACATCACCTTGAGAATTTTGTCCAATCTAAGTAGATTTTGTATGTCTTCAAGCCATGAGACTAAGAAAACAAGAACACTAAGTGTGGTTTGTGATGAGCCTATTAGGCTAGGCTCAGTATGGCTGTCTCTTAGCTAAATCTATTGATAACAATACCAAATGGAACTCTCATGGTGGGTTATGTTAAATGAACTTATTCTCTAATAAGCACTAAAATGTTATCCTCAAATATTCTTATATTTAAACCTACGGGATCGATTACTAACTTCACAAGTAAGGTGTCACGACTCTCAATTTATCGAAAATTCACTACAAATTTTTCATTCTTCGTTTATTATTTCACCCATTATTCTTATCTTCCTCTAATCGTGAACAGCTTCACCGCCAATAGTTGGGCTGTGTGTCCATGTAAATCTCCTCCAACCATACCATTTCAATTTACAACTTATTTAACGGTACACACTTGCATTTCTTAATCGGAGTTGCTATTTACATGTGTTCACAATTCTTTAATCCCCAAATGTTACATTCAAAATATTACTGTGCTATTGCATGTCTAGATTTAAAACTGTACAAATGTGTATACCTTTATCTGATGGGATGCAGCGAACTCCAAAAATCAAATCCTCAGTCGCTCTCACTATACTGAAAGTGCCTTGTAGAGGGAGAAAATAATGGGGTGAGCAAACCACACACTCAGTCAGGCAATCATGTGAGCAGGTAGATAACTGTACTATCTACATGATCATGATGCCATGCGTAAAACCACACAGTTACTCATCATACCTAAAAACATCAGTTCATGCATGTGTTCATGATATATAAAGTATTTCATACTATTCAAATCAGATCATAAGTCATAAATAAAGCATGAAAAATTATCATGCAAGGTGCACTTAAAAGTAGTTCATTCTCAACAAAAATCAGCAATTCAACATTCGTCAGGACTCAGCCTCTCCCTTGGACTGTCCTGACCTACAAAATATTTGAAAAACATGGATTCATCATAAACCAAGTGACATGTGAGATTAGGAAAATAATAATAATAAGGGTAATAACTAGGACTATGGCCATATCCTCTGTGATCCTAGGCTACACGGATCCTAGTGTGTTGGGTATCACCTCTATCTGCTTCTGAACGGGATGTGGGTCACGTCCAACCCGCCAATCCATAGTAGATCTAACCTTCGTCCGAAGACGGTATATATATTTTTATGCATGGTACAACGTACTCCATGCTATATGCATGGTACAACATACTCCGTTGACCCATATCATCTCATCATATTGTGCCACATCTCAATACGCATGTGCAAGCCTATTTAATCGATGTGACACATAGTCTACCCAAAGATCCTAGCACAGCTCCCAACATGTCATAAAATCACGTGCGAGTAATCTCTAGCACGACTATAAATATGTAGTGAACATCTAATGCGAGCAATGCTCCAGCATCATGTAATAAAATCTATGTGAAAACTAGTACGAGCTAAGCTCCAGCACTCATGCATGTAAAACTCTAGTGCAAGCAGCGCTCCAGCACTAATGCATGTATAAACACGTCAAATCTCGTTTAAGCAATGCTCTAGCATGCTTTATTTCCATAAAACTCATGTAGATGGCTCATTTGTGTGCAAAGAATGGTTCTTAAATCAAATCAAGCTATTTCCTTACAAACCATTTAAATAATAGCCAGCCTACCAATTCACATATTAAAAAAAGCAGTAAAAAGACTCAAGAATATCATGTTCTTGCTTTTCATGAACTTTTCCAAAATTCCACTTTTTGCCCTTCCCAGAGAAAATGATAATTTACCATTTCGAATCTCTTAAAATATTAATCTTTTTCGATGATTCTCAAACATTTTAGAAACTTTAAATGCACCCGAAAATGTGTACAAGTATCTCAAAGAGCCAACAAAATTCCCTTACCTTAATTCACTCGGAAAGCAACTTCTTCTTCATTTCCTATTTTTCGTGATTGGGCTCAATTTGCTCTGGATATATACTCGGGAGCTGCAAATATTCATTTATCACATGAGTCAATTACTAATAACTCATATTCTGACTTCATCCTAGTTATTATATCTTATTGAGCCTAATTTTCTCATAAGTCGATTTTGATTGTTCTATTCGTTTCACCTAAGCCTATTGGATTCCTTGGGCTCATTATCTCTCGTTGGACTGAATTCTAGGCCTATTGACCTTATCGAGCCGATTGCATCAATCTTGGCCTATGATTACATTTGGCTATGGCACGATGGCTGAACACCCATCATGTCATTCCTGGTCAATTCGGCTAACAAACTCACTTAGTTATACTATCTGGCACTTAACATGCAATGCTTTAACCTTAGTTTTCTATTCATTCATGCATTTTCACAAACACCTTGTATGTACATTTCATAGCTTCATCCAACTTCATAGATTGATTTCGCTAAACCAACTCAAAATCATGCATACAACATTACTAACACCTTAGTATAACCAATTCATCATTACATCTACCCTAGCTCATTTTCTCTCACTAAACCCATTTTTAAGTCATCGTTGATTCATCATGTTCTAGGAAGTTTCAAACAATAATACATACACTAATCAACTCAAAACATTGTCTAGATAAACATACTTGGAGTTGGTGTATTTAAAACTCACCTAGCTTATCTTTTCTCTTGTCTGAAATTGGAAGACCCTTTTGCTCTTTCTATCCAAGGATTTGAACGATGATTCTAAAATATGTTGTTCTTCTCCTCACAATGAACAACTTTACTCAAAGCCACTTTTCTCAAACCTTTTTGGAAGGGGATAGTATTCTAGAGTGAGAAAGCTTGTTCTTTTTTAGGTAAAAATGGAGAGGTGTTTTGTTTTTCTGAGAAAGAAGACTTGGCCGTCGGGTTTTTATAGAATAGGGGTGGTGAGATCGATCTCATAGGGTAAGAGATCGATCTTCCTTTGGTTTGAACTATCGAAGTATTCAGGTATGTAAGTGTGGGATCAATCTGCTCTTTGGGAAGAGATCGATCCTTTCTTGGCAGAATCAAGTGGAGATCGATCTGCTCATAGGGAGAGATTGATCTGCTCTTTGAGAATGGATCGATCCTTGATAGGCACGAGCAAATAGAGATCGATCTACCCATGGGGAGAGATCGATCTGCTCTTGGCAGAATCAAATGGAGATCGATCTACACTTAGGAAGGGATCAATCCTTTCTAGACAAAACTAAACTGAGATCGATTTGCTTGAATAAGAGATCAATCTGCTTTGAATAGGGAATCAATCTGGCCTTCATCTACAGGTTTCCAACTGTACATTTTTCCAAAAATTAAAGGAAAACTTGCCTTTGATTGCTTCACTAGTCATTTTGCATTCTAGTCACACTTAGAGGATAAAAAGGTTTATTTCTTATGATTCACAAACTATGTGACTTGTATGTACCGCATGGAATCGTAAAAGGTACCAATAATTCACGTTCCTTGCATTATCATTTCGTGTTTTAAGTCCTTATATTCAGTCTAAATGTTTTTGAGTTCCATTTGTTTAGTCAGTGGCCACTTCAACCCTTATTTAGCCATTACACAGATTCATGAATGCTAATTCATTCTCTTTGCAATTTCATTCAAGCAAAAGCTCTTCTTATGATTCAATTAACATCTAGACATGTGTACATCATATGAATCGTAAGGAATACATCACCAAAAGTGGGTCTTACATAAGAAGGCTTAGCTTGTGTTAGTTTTTGAGCACTTTCAATGTCCTGTCTCGACTTGATGACTAGAAACCTTTTAGGAAAAAGTTGTGATGCATGGAAATCCTCATAATTTTAACTCGTTACAACTCTATGGGCTATTATATTCCATGGGCTCTATCTACATAAGTTCAATAATTAGGATAAAGAAATACCTCATTATTATTAATCTTAAAAAATAATTGTTTTATACATGAAATAACTAAATAGTGTTTATCACAACCAAATGTCCATTAGCTTGAAGGGCTTACACAACATAGGGATCATTTTCAACTTCCATGGTGGAATCATCACTATCTTTTTGAATGATTGCCTAATGACTTCAGTCTAGAGTCTTTGGCTGTTTTCCAATGAGGTTAGTAATCCTTTACATTTGTGACGGCCTAGCCCAGCCTACATAGGCACAACCCCTCATGGGCCCCTGGTCTGACTGTTGTGACATCGTCCCTCAATCGTATTGTCCTCTTTAGGCCCACTGGCCCTCAAGGTTTTCTTTCGCGTCCCCAGAGGCTCGACCTTGGGACTAACACCCTTGTTCTTGCACTCTTGGTACCAATGGTTTTTATTTATTAATTAACTTGAGATCAAGTAATGTATATGATATAATATATACTATTCAATGACGAGATCCTAAGGTATAATATAGGTGATGATGTATGACACTGCACAGGAATGCACTCTTAATTGTGAATTAATAAATAAAAAGTTTTAAATTAGCCCTATTTTTTGCACTTTCGAGGCGTGACAGAGTTTTCTTGGTATCAGAGCTTAGGGTGTCTAGTACTGTCAGTGTCGGTTAAGTGAAATAGAATACATCCCAAGTGTCTGTAATAGTCTGGTCATGAACTGAAATTGAGGATTGAGATTTCAATCGATTCTGATATGTACGGGCAGGAGACGAGTTAAGATAGAGAATGAGTGGACGACGAGGTCGTTCGAGGAGGCAGGCAGAGTCCCCTCCGCCACCTGTCCCACAACCAGAGAGTCCTAACTCTCGATTTAATCAGATTGAGACCGATGTGAGGCAAGGTTTTGAGCAGATGGCAGCGTTATTCGCGCAACACTTTGGAGTTAATGCCTCGGGTACTACTCCTACACCACCACAAGGACCTCCCATACCCCCAATACCTCCCGTCACTCAACCTGATGATAGAAGTATGGTCCGACTGAAGGATTTTCTGAAGATGAATCCGCCCGCATTTAAGGGAAAGAGGGATCCTACAGAGGCTGAGGAGTGGCTGACGGAGTTGAGAATTATATTTGATTATCTGGGGTGCACCGATGTTGAGAGGGTCAGTATGAGTATCTATATGTTGAAAGGGAGAGCTCGAGATTGGTGGGGTACTACCCAGGGTATTCTGATGTCCTGCCAGGATGTGATTGGTTGGGAAGAGTTTCAGACAGCCTTTAGGACCCAATATGTACCACGAGCCGCCCAGAGAAAGAAACAGGTCAAGTTTTTGAGTTTGGTACAGGGTGACATGTCTGTGGATGACTATGAGAGCCAATTCACAGCGCTATTGAGATATGACCCAAAGACCTTTAAGAATGAAGACCTCCGTACAGAGAAATTTGTGTATGGATTGAAGCCCATCATCAGAGATAGATTGATAGGGCTATGTATTACTGAGTTTGGAAATGCTCTGAGACGAGCACAAGAGATTAAAAGAGGAATTGAAATGGTACAATCCCAGAATGAGCTCAGAGCGGTGAATAGAGATAAGGGCAAAAGGCCAACGATTTTCCAAACAGAGGCTCAGAGAGGTTCCTTCAGAAGAGGAAGGATTGAGGTACAGAAGGGCAGATTAGAGAGGCCCAGAGGGTACCCTAACATTAGAGAGACCCCTCGAGATGTCAGGCCAGAGACAAGGTTTTGCAGAAATTGTGGCCGAATGCATGAGGGAAGTTATACTGAGTCGATCCATGGATGTTTTAGATGTGGAGACATGGGTCACATGGTAAAGGATTGCCCTCAACCTCAGAAACCACATGTATTAGAGCCCACTAGACAACAGCCTCAGAGAGTGAATCCCCTGAGACGGGCCACTGCTGCAGAGAAAGGAAAGAGACCTGTTACCCAAGGACGTGTGTTTGCCTTGGATAAGGAAACTGCGGACACTTCAGCAGAAACTATAAGAGGTACACTTTCTGTCTGTAATCATAAGGCTCATGTGTTGATAGATCCAGGATCCACGTATTTGTTTATTTCAGAGCATTTTGCATGTAGTTTAAATTTGAAGTTTGAACCTCTAGAGTATGTACTACATGTAAATACCCCTATGCGTGAATCCCAGAGAACTGAGTTAATCTGTAGAGGATGTGAAATAAAGGTGGGAGATAGAGTGATGTTAGCAGATCTAATCATGTTGAATATACACGGGTTTGATGTAATTCTGGGGATGGATTGGTTGGCAACCCATCGAGTGAGTTTAGATTGCTACACTAAGATTGTAACTTTCTCCCTCCCTGAACCTTACAGTGTACGGTTGAGATATTGAAGAAATGAATATGTGGAATTCTAGTAAGTAATTTGAGAATTTTAATATTATTTTGGAGAATATTAAATATGATTGTTCATGTGAAGGTTATGAGACACTCATCTCAGACGATGAGCGGGAACATGATATACCTGTGGTGTGTGAATTCCCGGATGTTTTCCCAGATGAGCTGCCAGGTTTTCCACCAGAGAGAGAGCTGGAATTTACCATTGATTTAGTACCAGATACTCAGCCGATCTCTAAACCTCCCTACAGGATGGCATTAGTGGAACTTGAGGAATTGAAGAAACAACTACAGGAGTTATTGGACCAAGGGTTCATTAGGCCTAGTGTTTCACCGTGGGGAGTACCGGTTTTATTTATCAAGAAGAAGGATGGTAGTCTCAGGTTTTGCGTAGACTATCGACTGTTGAAGAAAGCCACGGTGAAGAATAAATACCCACTGCCCAGGATTGATGATCTACTTGATCAACTAAGAGGGGCCTCAGTCTTTTCTAAGATTGATTTGAGATCGGGCTATCACCAATTGAGGATCAAGGAAGAAGATATTCCCAAGATGGCCTTCAGGACAAGGTATGGCCATTATGAATTTCTAGTGATGTCCTTTGGATTGACGAACGCCCCTGCTGCATTTATGAGGTTGATGAACGAAGTGTTCAGAGACTATCCGGATAAATTTGTGATAGTCTTTATTGATGATATCCTGGTCTACTCTCAGTCATATGAGGAGCATGCACACCATTTGTGGTTAGTACTTCAGATACTCCGAGATAAGCAATTATACGGAAAGCTTAGTAAGTGTGAGTTTTGGCTGAACCGGATAGCTTTCCTTGGTCATATAGTCTCAGAGGAAGGAGTATCAGTGGATCCAAGTAAAGTAGCAGCTGTGCTTAGTTGGGAGAGACCGAGGATAGTTACTGAGGTGCGAAGCTTCCTTGGTTTGGCAGGGTATTACAGAAGATTTGTGGAAGGATTTTCAAAGATTACTGCTCCTTTGACTAAACTCACGCGTAAGGAGACTCCGTTCATATGGACTGATCAATGTGAGCTCAGTTTTCAGAAGTTAAAAAGGAGATTGACAGCGGCACCTATGTTAACTATTCCTGAGGGATCAAGAGGATTTTCGGTGTATAGTGATGCATCTCATCAAGGATTGGGGTGTGTGTTTATACTGCAGGGAAGAGTGGTCGCATATGGATCGCGACAGTTGAAAGACCATGAGCGGAATTACCCCACGCATGATTTGGAGTTAGCCGCTGTGGTATTTGCTTTGAAGATCTGACGACACTACTTATATGGGGAAAGATTCCAGATCTTCACGGATCACAAGAGTTTAAGATATCTCTTTGATCAGAAAGAGTTAAACATGAGACAAAGGAGATGGATGGAACTCCTTAAGGATTATGACTGCGAGATTCTATATCATCCGGGTAAGACGAATGTAGTTGCTGATGCCCTGAGCAGGAAGAGTATGATATCTGCTATGATGATCAGGGAATGGGATTTATTAGAGCAGTTCGCCAAACTTCGGATCAGAGTTAAAGAGGTAGAGACCGAATTTTTGGCTAGCTTGCGGATAGAGCCCAGGATCATGGATCAGATTAGAACTGAGCAGCGCAGTGATCAGAGGTTAATAGATATGGTTAGCCAAGCTGAACAGAGTTCGCAGTCGGATCTCACAGTTAGTGAGGATGGATTGTTGAGATTCAGAGGACGGATTTGTGTACCGAACGATGATACCCTAAAGAGACAGATACTGAGAGAATCTCACTGCTCGCGATACACCATGCACCCAGGGAGTACTAAGATGTACCGAGACTTGAGAAAGGTGTACTGGTGGAGTGGTATGAAGCGAGACGTGGCAAAGTATGTGGCCAGGTGTTTAATATGCTAGCAAGTGAAAGCTGAGCATCGGAAGCCTGGAGGACTACTACAGCCCTTACCTATACCTACATGGAAATGGGAGCATATCACCATGGATTTTATTATGGGTTTATCGAGGACCCGAAGAGGTCGTGACGCTATATGGGTTATAGTGGATAGACTGACCAAGAGTGCCCACTTCCTTGTCATCAAAAGCATAGATACTGTGAATGCCTTAGTTGAGCTGTATGTCAGCGAGATAGCTAGATTACATGGGGCTCCAGTGAGTATTACTTCTGATAGAGATTCCCGGTTTACTTCCAAATTTTGGACCCAGTTTCAGGAGTCCATGGGATCTCGATTGAGTTTTAGTACCGCCTATCATCCTCAGACAGATGGTCAGTCAGAGAGGCTCAGACCCTGGAGGATATGTTGAGGGCGTGTACGATGGATTTTAAAGGATCATGGGATGATCACCTGCCCCTAGCAGAGTTTGCATACAATAACAGCTATCATGCGAGTATTGGAATGGCACCTTTTGAGGCTCTATATGGTAGGAGGTGTAGATCCACTGTAGCTTGGGAAGAAGTCGGTGACAGAAAGATAAATGCTCCCGAGCTAGTTGAGCAAGCCGTACAGAGTGTGAAACTCATATGTGAGAGGTTACGGGCTGCACAAAGTAGACAGAAAAGCTACGCGGATGTGCGTAGACGGCCACTCGAGTTTGAGGTTGGTGATGCAGTATTTTTGAAAATATCACCAAGTAAGGGTATCATGCGATTTAGGAAGAAAGGGAAATTGAGTCCTCGATACGTAGGACCATTCGAGATTCTTGAGAGAGTGGGAGAAGTAGCTTATAGATTAGCATTACCCCCACAGATGTCTGGAATACACAATATTTTTCATGTGTCTATGTTGAGGAAGTACCACCCTGACCCTTCTCATGTCATAGAGTATGACGAGATGGACATTCAAGAGGATATGAGCTACACTAAGGAACCCGTCCAGATTCTCGATAGAAGAGAGAAGGTACTGAGAACTAAGAGCATCCCATTAGTGAAAGTTTTATGGAAACATCACTTAATGGAAGAGGCAACGTGGGAACTAGAGAATCTCATGAAGGAGAAATAGCCCCATCTATTTGACTAGTTGAGTTGAATTTGGAGGACCAAATTCTTTTTAAGGTGGGGAGGATGTAAGATCTAAGAATTTCGGACATATTTTAAATATGTAATAAGAATTTGAAGTGTAATTTATTGAGCTAACTGAATTGTGGGAATGATAATTGGAGATTTATATGTTAAGTGTTTAAAATAAGTGTGAAGCTATGAGGACAGATCGATCTGGGAGAAGGAGAGATCGATCTGGTGAGTTAAAAATGACAATGAAGGAGGAATTTAAGGAGCAGATCGATCTCCAATAGAAGAGGATCAATCTCCTTATGATTCTGTTTGAGAGAAGATCGATCTCATGAGGAAGAGATTGATCTCCAAATGATTCTGTTTGGGAGAAGATCGATCTCCTCAAGGAGCAGATCGATCTCATAAAGCCATAAAGAGATCGATCTCACCCCTCGACAGATCGATCTCCTAGGTATAAAATTGCCCAAATCGTCCCCAAAATTCAAATGTAGATCGATCTCATCAAGAGCCAGATCGATCTCCTACCCTCAGTCTATATAAGGAACTCCTGTTTTTCTCCTGCAATCTCACTTTCTCTCTATTTCAACCCCTATTTTCTCCGAAACCTAGCTTTCTCACTCATCTAAAGCACCCATTTCCATCCAAATCAGAAGTTGTGGCAAGAAGGAAAGTTGTTCCTCGTCAAAGGGAGAACAACATACTAAGAAATCGAAGGACGAATCGAATCGAGGCGTGGGTTGTGCACCTCACAAGCTTTGGGTAATTTCTAAACCTCGATCTTGATATTTGAGATGATTTTGGTGATAATAGTTGTTGGCATTGTGCTGAAATAGCTGGAAAATGATTAGGGATTGATGAAATTATAATGTTGTTGGAGTGATAATGATATTTAGCAATTTAGGAATTTTGAGCTATAAATGGAGATTTAGACAATGTGGTGTATTAGCATAGATAATTGGCATGAGAAATGTTGAACGTTGAGATGTTGTGAATGAGAGTGTAGTTTGGGGTAGAGTTACGAGAATAAAGAGATTTGAGGTGTTATGAGCAATTATGCTCGATTTTTTAGAATTGAGGTTACTGTGATGATGAATATTGATGTTTTAACATCGTTTGGACAGCTCGGGAGTTCCAAAGTGGAATGCGAGACTAGTCCGTGTCAAGGGGGAAACGATTGCACTATACGAGGTGCAAAGAGGTAAGGGAAACTAAACCATTTGTGTATGTGATTTACGAACTATTATAGCATGATTTGTGATTTATAAAACAAGCATGTTGAGTGTTGTGTTGTGATACAATTGCACACGATTTTTATAGCCGGTTGGAGCCCATTATTTTATGAGTTTATAAGCTGAGTGTGAAATTGCTTTATAAACCGTTGAATTTTGTGTGAGTAATGAATTGGGCTCTACGTTAAGGTAATATCGAGATTTGAGAAATGTGTGCGTGCTTTACCGATTGGAACTCGGTTTTATTATGTTTTGTGTTGAGTACAAAACGGTTTTCAAATGAGTTTTATGAGAGAAAAACCACTATGAGTTCTACGTGAAGGCAAACTAGTCTTATGTGATTAAGACTTAGGTGTGTAATTCTGAGTACACACCGGGCATTGCTCTGGTAGCATGTAAGCCCGATTCTTCTCCGTTCTGGTAACGTGAGAACCCTATTTGGCGGCCGTTGCCACGTGAGAACCCTATTTGGTGGCCGTTGCCACGTGAAACCCTATCCTGTGGCTGTGCCACGTGTAAATTTAACTCAGTGGCTATGCCACGTGTGTCTAGTGGCTGTGCCACGTGTGAATTTAAATCAGTGGCTATGCCACATGTGTTTAGTGGCTGCGCCACGTGCATTACTATTTCAGTGATTTTATCACCTTTATTGAGAAAGCGATTATCGCATTATTTTCACATGCTTTGTTATTGCTCTATACCGAGCATTTTACTTCATGTTTTCACATGATTTGAGATATGAGAATGTCGTTTTGAGTACTTTCATGCTATGGTTTTCAAATGAGATTAATGAGTTTCACATACAAATAAATATTTTGTGATGTGCATTTTGGTTTATGAAATGAGTCCCTTTCCCCCTTTACTGAGCGATTTAGAAGCTCACCCCATTTTCTGTCCCCCCAGATCTCTTCAAGTGAAAAGGGTTTTCCTGTGACGTACGTAGTAGTGGCTATTGGAGGACTTGAGCTCCAGGCCATATATTGTATTTTGAGGTATCTTTTATCTTTTCATGTACCCAGACAATTATCATAATTGTAGACACTTGATGTATAACATTGTATGGGATGTATTAGGATTAATTAACTTGAGATCAAGTAATGTATATGATATAATATATACTATTCAATGACGAGATCCTGAGGTATAATATAGGTGGTGATATATGACACTGCACAGGAATGCACTCTTAATTGTGAATTAATGAATTAAAAGTTTTAAATTAGCCTTATTTTCCGCGCTTCCGGGGCGTGACAGCCAACCTCGAACACAAATTACATTTTGTGTTCAAGGGATTGGTCCCCTCTCCATAAACAAAGTGATCCCCCAAGGCACTCAGGCATCTTTATCGCAGTTTTTCACTCTAACTGTCCTCATTTTCTTCAAAATTTTAAATCTCTTCCACAGTAACCCTAAATTAGTCTCACATATATCTCTCACAAATCTCTATTCTCTCATCATTTTCATTAAAATTGCTTTCCATTCTTCAACTCTTATCCTCATAAATTCCATCCTTTCATTGTTTATCTGTTACTTGTGCAAAATCCACTATTTCTAACATTCCCTATCTATACAACTTTTCACGTTTTTTCTTTCTCCTTTCCACCATTAAAATCTTCTATTTTAGTTAATTATTTGTCTCTGATTGTGGCTTTGTACTACTAGAAGTTTTAGGTGTGTTGCTAGAAGTTTTAGGTTGTTGCTTGTGGTTTTCCACTTGGTCCCTATCATTGACCTCTATCCACTCAAACCCTTGCACACTAATTGTTCAATTAAATTCCCAAACCAATCTTTCCTCCATTTTTTCAACTAGTTTTCTCTCCCTTTCATCCCTACAACTTCAAAATGTCTTTTCGCATCAAAATCGTCGCATCTAAATCTTTTTCTTCCACGACCAAAAAGTACAAGACTACCACCAACAAATCATCCTCTTCTTCTCTTTCCAACCTTCTTACATCCACTTTTTTGCTCAATGTTTCAAAACACTAGCATTGAATCCTTCTTGATGAACAAGACCATTGAAATCTCCAAAGATCTACTCGCTAACATTTTCTAAGTTCGGAATGAAGGCCTTACCAATTAAAAGGTGAAGCGTCTTTAGTCTTTCATGTCACTAATAACCGAGCCAATAATCTTTTGATGCATGCATAGCTGTTGCATTTGATCATCCATTAGAATTTCAGACCTCTTAATACCAAATACTTCCAGCTCTGCAAACTTGATCGATTCTGGCTTTATCAAATTCATGATGATAATGGTTTCAAACCTAATCCCATCCACTTCACTTTCAAAGATTGGGTTAAGATCATCAATGGAATGGTTAAGACAGTTATCGATGTGCAGCGTCTTACTTATCTCCTTGCTTGGCTCAAAATTGACTATTCTTGTGAAACTGGTAGGCTTCTCTCAATCAACATCAATAGCGCGACTCTTTGTCACATGCACTACTATCAAGATGACCAAGGAGTTTGGCAAAAGAATATAGCGGCACCTTTGGGATTACGATATCAGCACCAAGATGTTGCTAAAAAGACTCAATTTGAACTGAAGCCCACTTCAGCACCATCGTCTTCCAAGCTAGCTGTGTCACGCCCCACTTTCGGGTGCCCTTTATCCATACATATACTACACTAACGGTTGGGCTGTGAGTCAATGTAATTACTAAATTCCATACACTTATAGCGAAAAAATTTAAAACTTTAATTCACACACTCCCAGGCGTGTGTAAATATTCAAAATCAATTGTATAATAATTTATCTTTACATAACATCCCCATACAACTGTTCACCTTTTCAATTCAAAACTATACGATACATTATAATAGATAAAAAATGCTCATCTGTATACAAATCTTTTTACCTTTGCAACTGGTGGGAGCTATCCAACACAAACAGGGATCTAGAGATCACCGCACAGCTTAGGGCCTCACCGACCGATTCTCAGCCAGTTTCTATCGCCAACAGCTCCGCAGGGTCGTCCGATACACGGATCTGGGTTGGTTCCATCCGAGATCGCCGGAACGTGGCCGGTCCGGCTCCTCTCTCCTCGCCATCGGTGGCTTTCTCTTTTTGCCACCATTTTTGGTGCTGGCCGCCGTTCTACCGGCCAAGGCTGCCACCAATCGCGTCGTCTGCGCCTGGGGAAAGCTCGGCTGGAGGTGGCCGAGCTTAAATCGCCGCCGGTCGCCGTGAAATCCCTTTTCTCCCTTTCGGTTCTCTTTTTCTCACCGTTCTTCTCTCTTTCACCGCCGATCATCGCCTCCTTCGGCCTACCAAGGCCGGTGAGGCTCGGTTGCTTCTTCCTTAGCGGCTTCTCACTCGGGGTTGATCACCGGTGACCTCCGTTGGCTGAGGCAGCCTCGACTTCTGTTTCGTTTTCTTCAAATCGCAATTTTCGCGATTTTTCACTTCATTTTTTAATTATTTTATTTTTATTTATTATTTATTTTTATTATTATTTTATTCATTAAAATATTATTATTTTTGCCAAAATATAAAAAAAATCATATTAAATTCATTTAGTCCTTAAATGAATTTATCAGTCCGATTTTACCTTTTTCGGTATATTTTTCCACTATTTTTGAGATCATTTTTTTAGGTGAAAATTCTGGTTGAAACATCAAGACGAGAGTGTAAGACATAAGATATGACACTTTCAAAATTTTGAAAAAAAGTCAACTTGGTCAATGGTTAAGGAAAAAGTCAACTATAGTTAAGAAAGTGGATTTTTACTATAGTTGACTAATCACGGTTAAAAATTAACCTAAGTGTGGAGAAAAAATTGGAGAAAAATATTCTTGGCCAGAATACAAGATAATCATCCCCGAAAGTAAGGAAAATTTATTCGGAAGGATTCTGGATTAAATTTAATGGTTAAAAACGTAATGGGCCTAAGGTGAAAATTTTAAAGCCCATTAAGGTATATTAAACGTATATCGAAATTCTTAGGTCCTTTAGACCGAATTGTTGGACCAATTGATTGGCCAAATATTTAGACAATTAAAGGCCCGAGACATAGTAAAAATTTCAGCCCAAAAGCACATTAAGAAAGCCCAAACCGAGAAGCCCAAATGGAAAGCCCATGAGATAAATATCTGACCATAGCTAAAGCTAACCATGACTCATAAGGTGACTCATTAGGTGACTCATGGCTAAGGCTTGGAAAGTCAAGCTTAATGGCTGGAAAGTAAAGCTTAATGGCTAAGTAAGTGGCTTATAAATTCAGCCACACCATTGTCATCTTCATCACACCAACTTCGGCTAGAAGAAGAAACCATTGAAACATATTATCCAAGCTTTCTCTCACTAGAAATCACTAGGAATTAGGCATAATTGGAACTTGCATCCTTCATGGAAGTTGTTCCAAATTGAAAAGAGAGTGACATATGTTGGAATTGGCTATCAAGGAGCCATAGAGTGCAAACCGAGAGCCTTCAAATATTCGGCCAAAGGGTGAACACAACAATTGGTATATTTTCTAATTTTCAATTTCATATATGTTAATGTATGAATGATTTTAAGTATATTGATATATGTTTTAAGCATTGAAACATATTAAATCACTATGATGTTGGTTAGGTCGAGAGTGAGTGGTGAGACATTGATTTATGTCCATATGATTTTTAAGGCATAAAATGATTAATGTACATGTGTTAATGATTATGGTGTAATTAGAATTAATCAATTTGATTAATTAATACATGTAATTAGTTGGCAATCAAGGTGTTTGATAAAATTTCTAAATGAACTATATAATGTTTACGAATGTTGCCAACCAAGTGTTTGTGAAAATGCCTAAGTGAATTGGCTAAGAAATAGGCATGGATGGCATACTATAGCATAACCGATGGCATGGGTATCTCTCGGCCATGGCATGTGGCCGAGAGGCCCAATGGGCCAAGCCCAAATATTTTATGTCCAATATGATGTAATGGGTCTAGGACAAGCCCAATAAGAGTTGGTGGGCCCCCCAAGCCCAAAGGCCCAACGAAAATGAATAGTAAAATAAAAATGGGCTTAAGGCATAGTTAGGCCCATTAAGGATTTTTAAAGCACATTAAGGGAAATAGACTATATTTAATGTGAAATACAGTAGGAAAAGTGTAATTAACCTGATAAATGGTTATATGCAGCTCCAGAAAGTATTGGAGAAGCAAATCAGACTGCTGAAACGAGCAGCGCAGAGAAAGTGAAATTTCTCAAGTGATTACAGGTAAGGGACTTTTGTGAGTAGTTAGAGATACCTGCACATATTTTCATCTGCTTTTACATTCACTTAAAAACTCTGAGGGTCAGCGAAAGTGAATAATAATTATTGCGACCCGATAGTGGTAAATTACGATTTTACCTCTAGTTAGTCAAAAAGTTAAATTTTGTGAAAAGTTGTAAAAAGCAAGAAAACCATCATTTTGAGTGTTTAACTGCTGTTTAGCAGGAGAATAAATAGATGGGCTAAAGATTTTAAGGTTGATGTGAAATAAGCACACTTTATAGTGCTGATTTTGATATTTTATTAATCATCCCTTTTTAAAGAGCCATCTATCATATTATGTGAGAATGAATCGTGCTGGAGCACAGCTCGCACTGGATTTCATATATTTTCCACATACATTAGTGCTAGATTATGATTCGCACTAGATTTCCATGACATGCATGATAGAGTAATCGAGTTCTTACTCGTACTCAGTTTTATATGATATATACATGAGAGAGTGCTGAAGCGATTAGCTCCTACTCAAGTTTTACATGAGATACATGACAGAGTGCTGGAGCATTGCTCGTACTCGATTCTTCATGATTTATACATGACATAGTACTAGAGCTATTGCTCGTACTTAATTTGATGATATTGTGTATAACATGGTACTGGAGCTATTGCTCATACTTGATTTAATACATGAACTATGCATTGACCTAGTTGCTAGAGGTTTACTCGCACTAGAATTGAGTTTGTGATGTGAAATAGTGTTTGAGCGGAGTGTCGACTGTGAGTCGCACTCAAAGGCGCACACTGTATGTGATATATAATACATGTTACAAACCCATGCCGGCATCCTTGTGTGACTGAGTGTCACATTATGTGAGAGGATAGCCGCAAGAGGGTATTAGAGATGTGGTATGATATTCCATGGTTTGAGGGCTAAGACCTATGGTAGGCACCCCGACTGTGATGTAGGGTCCACAGGTGTACTTTGTACCGTGCATATGGCATGGGAGTACATTGTACCATGTGTTGTTGTGGAGTTGAGGAGGATATAGCTGACGGTTGTGATGGACTGACCCCCCTCCCATTGCAGCAGTGATGCCCCGCACACCGAGATCTATGTTGCTTGGGATCACATGTCGAATATGATCATAGTCCAGGATACTATTTACATTTCACCACAGAGTCTCACATGATATATCATATTAATTGACTGATTTAAATTACGGACAGACCTGAGGGATGGGTCGGACTCCGATTTTGTGATGTGAATGATTTAAATGCCATATTTATTGTGATTTAAATATACATGGCATGATTTATATAAAGATGCATTGTTTTGCACTACATGCCTACATTTGAGAAAGAAAGCATGATTTCTGTACATCGGTTTTAATCTGTACAAGGAAATAATGTTTTCAAGGGATAGCATTATTTTAAGTAGATAGTGTAGATTTCTACTTGCTTGCCTGATTTCCTTACTGAGCGCGTTGTATGCTTACCCCCTTTCTTTACATCTCTTTACAGAGCATCAGTAGTAGAGCGACAGTTATCGAGGGATAGTATTCCTGAGTCCACTACTAGTTACTATCGATCGCCAGGTATAGAGAATTTGTACTGTTATATATCTAAACATAGAAACAACACAGTGATGTATACGATATATATTATGGGGAATGTATTTGTATTAGATTTTATATAATCTTACATGTATAATAAAAGTAGTTACAGTCAGTAATAGTAAATTGACATGTATGTATGATAATGGAAAATGTGGTAAGCGAGGACTTTGACATCGAATCACAGCCCAACCATTGATGAGAGGAAAGGTAAATTAAAAATGCAAAAAATTTGTAGTGGTTTTTGGTTAAGTCATGGATTGAGAAAGGGTCCTAACAGAATGGTATCAGAGCAGAGGTTGGTCTGATTTGAGTCGGTGTTAAAAAATAGGAAAGTGTACATCCCCATAGTACTGTGCTTTGTTTAGATATAACTGTGTATACCAGATAGGAGACGAACTGATTTATGATTATGAACACAGGAACTTTGCCTATATGACAAATACGCGTAGTGGTAGGAGTATGAGAGGTAGGGCTCAAGGTCAGGGAGATAGACCGAGGAACGAGTTGCTGTCAAACCATTACCTACACCTGAGACTCTAGGTGCTACTGAGGCACCCGAGTGTGCTGAGATGCGCTTTATGAGATTAGAGAGTAATCTTGAGACGATTGTCGAGATGTTGGCACAGACGATGCCAGGTAGGCAAGGACAGGAGGCAAGAACTGCGACAGGAGAGGCAGTTGCCCCTGACACTCCTACACAGACGACTCATGCATCGAGGATAGTAGATACTCCAACACCCTCACTGGTTTTGGGTTGTAGTGGATTAGGGTATGGATGTGATCTCCATCGGTTGCGAGAATTCCAGAAGTTTAGGCCTCTATCTTTTAGTGGGGTCAAGGACCTTGTAGCTGCTGAGGAGTGGTTAATGGTGATGGGGAAGCTTTATGGATTCTTCGAGTGTACGACCTCAGAGATGGTCGCATTTGCTGCGTTCCTACTGAAGGGAGCTACAGAGCATTGGTGGAAGTCCACCCGACCTATATTGAGAACCCGACACATAGACATTAGTTGAGAGATATTCCGGGAGGCCTTTAGGAGGCAGTTTGTTCCCAACACAGCACAACGGAAACTACAGGCAGAGTTTTTGGAACTGAACTAGGGGAGTTTATCTGTGGACGAGTATGAGACTTGATTCCTATCCCTAGGGAGATATGACCCCGATACCATGTATAGTGAGGCCAGAAAGGTCCATAGGTTTATCGACGGGTTGAGACCGGTTCTGCGGTCCAAGTTGGTTCCATTAGACATAGCAACCTATGAGGAAGCAGTGCGCAGGGTGCAACTATGTGAGCAAGATTACAAGAGGAATGCTTTCGAGTTCGGGAAGTTTAGCCATAGCCAAGATATACAGAAGAAGAGGCCAGCTAGAGATTTCGGTTACCGAGGAGGGAAGAAATTCTTCGTAAGAGATCACGGGTGGAGGAGGCACGAGAGAGATATGCTAGACCTCCTGCTTATCCGACTGTAGCCCTAGCAAAGGGTATTGTCATAGGAGGATAGAGACCTGCTGTTGATTAGTGCAGAAGATTTGGTAAATAACATGGAAGTAGACCGTGTCCACTGACTCCTATTGTATGTTTCTGATGTGGGAAACAAGGGCATATGGCTAGAGATTACCCAAAGACATTTGTGACTGTACCACTGAGGGGCAGGGAGCCTGATAGAACTCCAGCTGGTACGTCTACTCAAAGAGGTAGAGCGACGGCAGAGGAGAAGGGAAAACAGGTGATGGGTCGAGGGCGAGTACATGCTTTGGACCAGGGAATAGCTAATGCTTCATCGGATATGATTCGAGGTAACATCCTGATTTATGATATTGAAGCATATGTTTTAATTGATCCTGGTGCCACGCATTCTTTTGTATCGCCTTCATTTGCATATAAATTAGCAAGACATGTAGAGCGTACACCATTATGTATGATGATGTTGACTAGTACGCCTATGAATAGTAGTCAAGTTGTAGAATATGTATTTAATGATTGCAAGTTGAGAGTAGGGGATAAGGAGATGACAGCCAATCTAATATTACTAAGTATGAGTGACTTTGATATAATATTAGGAATGGATTGGCTATCTGCAAACCATGCTGTTTTAGATTGTTATCCTAAAACAGTTATGTTTCCTAACCCTACAAGATGTGTTGTAAAGTTTAATAAGAATAAATGAAAGGAGTAGTTATGATTATTACATGATTACTGATTTAGAAAACCTTCAACATATCAAGGTTTCATTGCGTACGTGGTAGATATGGATAAGGCATATCCAGAGTTGTCAGATATTACTGTGGTCAGTGAGTACCCAGATGTTTTTCCAGATGAATTGCTAGGGTTACCACTAAACAGAGAGATGGAGTTCTGTATAGATTTGGTGCCTGGTACGGAGCCAATTTCGAGACCACCATATCGCATGGCCTTAGTTGAGCTGAAGGAGCTCAAGAGACAGTTACAGGAGCTGTTGGATAGGGGTTTTGTTCGACCGAGTGTTTCACCTTGGAAGCACCGGTTCTATTTGTGAGGAAGAAGGATGGGAGCCTCCGATTGTGTATAGATTACCGATTGTTGAATAAGGCCACCATCAAGAATAGATACCCCCTTCCACGCATTGACAACCTGTTAGATCAGCTTCAGGGAGCACAGGTCTTTTTCAAGATTGACCTAAGGTCTGGGTATCATCAGCTGAAAGTTCAGAGTGGAGATGTACCCAAGACAGCATTTCGTACCCGATATGGCCCTTATGAGTTCTTGGTCATACCGTTTGAATTGACGAATGCTCCAGCTACTTTCATGGCTTTGATGAACAATGTGTTCAAGCCATATTTGGACCAGTTTGTTATCGTCTTTATCAATGACATATTGATATATTCGAGATCCAAGGAGGAGCATGAGGAGGACCTTAGGATCATGTTGCAGACTCTACGAGAGCATGAGTTATATGCTAAGCTCAGTAAGTGTGACTTTTGGTTGTCACAGATCTCGTTTTTGGGACATGTTGTATCGAGAGATGGTGTATCAGTTGATCCATCTAAGATAGAGGTTGTATTTCAGTGGGAACAGTCGAGGACAGTCACCGAGATCAGGAGTTTTTTGGGTTTAGCTGGATACTATCGGAGATTCGCTGAGGGATTTTCGAAGTTGGCTGCTCCGTTGACACGTCTTACTCAAAAAAGTGTACCGTTCGTATGGAACGAGGATTGTGAGAAGAGTTTTGAGGAGTTGAAGCGTCGATTGACCACCGCTCCGATTCTCATTATCCCTACCAGCTCAGGAGGATTTGCAGTGTATACCGATGATTCGCATCAGGGACTGGGCTGTGTATTAATGGAGGATAGGAAGGTAGTTGCTTATGGATCCAGACAGTTGAAGGATCATGAAAAGAACTATCTAACCCACCATTTGGAGCTTGCAGCAGTAGTGTTTGCGTTGAAAGTATGACGCCACTACTTGTATGGCGAGAAGTTCCAGATATTTACCGAGCATAAGAGCCTCAGGTATCTGTTCTCACAGAAAGAGCTGAACATGAGATAGAGAAGATGGCTAGAGCTTCTAAAGGACTACGATTGTGAGATACTTTATCATCCGGGTAAGGCTAATGTTGCAGCTGATGCCTTAAGTAGGAAGAGCCTAGGGGTGGTATCGTACATGATGGTTAGGGAACATGATTTGCTAGAGCAGTTTGCTAGCCTCGGTTTGGGAGTCGTGCCTTCTGACATGGATACAGGCTATGTGTTAGCTAGTCTACGCTTGGAGTCGGATCTGTTAGACAAGATCAGAGTGGCTCAACAGACTGATCCATTTTGTATGGATGTGAGTAGTCAGATGCAGAAGGGCACCGTGACTGAATTTGAGTTGAGTTCTGATGGACTACTGAGGTTCAGAGGCAGATTGTGTGTTCTCGAGGATCCAGGACTCAGGAGATTGATATTGACGAAAGCTCATTCGTCGAGGTATACGTTACATCCGGGGAGTAACAAGATGTATCAGAACCTCCGGAAGGTATACTGATGGTCGGGTATGAAGAGAGATGTAGCAGACTTTGTGGTAAAGTGTCTCGTATGTCAGCAGGTGAAGGTAGAGCATCAAAAACCTGCAGGGTTGTTACAGCCTCTACCTATACCGACATGAAAATGGAAGCATATTACCATGGATTTCGTGATGAGTTTACTGAGAACCCGCAGGAATCACGATGCTATATGGGTGATCGTCGACAGACTGACAAAGTTAGCCCACTTCCTAGCTATGAGAGCGACTGATACGTTGTGTTCATTAGTAGGACTGTATGTACGTGAGGTAGTGAGGTTACATGGTGTACCAGTGAGCATAGTCTCTGATAGGGATTCCCACTTCACTTCCCACTTTTGGGGACATTTTCAAGAAGCCATGGGAACCCATGTGAGTTTGAGCACCACTTTCCATCCTTAGAAAGATGGTCAATCAGAGAGGACTATACAGACTCTGGAGGATATGTTGAGATCATGTGTGCTAGATTTTAGAGTCTCTTGGGATGACTACTTGCCACTAGCCGAGTTCGCCTACAACAACAGTTATCATTCGAGTATCGAGATGGTACCGTATGAGGCTTTGTATGGCCGTAGATGTCGTTCCCCTATTGGATAGGAAGAAGTGGGTGACCGTAAGATTTTCGTTCCTGACATGGTTATGCAAGCATCTGAGGATGTCCACTTGATAGTAGAGAGATTGAGGACGGCTCAGAGTAGACAGAAGAGTTACGCTGACAGGAGACGTAGGCCACTAGAGTTTGTAGTTGGTGAATCCATGTTTTTGAGAGTTTCTCCTTCCAAGGGCATAGCGAGATTTGGGAAGAGAAGGAAACTAAATCCTCGCTATATTGGACCCTTTGAGATACTTGATCGAGTGGGAGATAAGGCGTATAGGTTGGCATTTCCACCGGACTTATCAGGTGTCCATAACGTCTTCCACATGTCGATGCTTCGAAAGTATCACTCGGATCCGGCACATGTGATTAGTTACGAGCCTTTGGAGCTCTGAGAGGACTTGTCATATGTTGAGAGATCGATTCGGGTATTGGATAGGAAGGAGAAGGTATTGAGATTGAAAACCATCGGGTTAGTGAAGATTCTCTGGCAGCATCATACTTCAGAGGAAGCTACTTGGGAGCTAGAGAGTCTGATGCGAGAGAAGTACCCTCACCTATTTGATGACTGACTTAGTTCTAATTTGGAGGACCAAATTTTCTAAGTGGGGGAGGATTGTCAGACCCAAATTTTATGTAGCTTATTCCTTATGATTCCTATGTGTATGAACACTCTGTTATTATAGTTGAATCATAAGAAGAGTATTTACTAGACATAAAGTGTTAGTGAAATGATTTATCATGCAAAAGCTACATAAAGAGCCTAATGTAAACTATAAGTGTCACAGGCTAAACCGAGTAAATCTAAATCATTCTGACTGAAAATAAGAACTTAAAATAAAAGAGCATAGAGAGCTCATGAAGGAAAGTCAGCTTGATTTAGTCCCAAACATAGAAAACGAGAGTAAAAGCTAAAAAGGGTAAAATAGACCTTTTTGGCGAGATAAGGTGTTTCGGGTGAAATTATCCATCGAGAATGGTTGAAACATAAAGACGAGAGTGTAAGACATAAGATATGACACTTTCAAAATTTTGAGAAAAAGTCAACTTGGTCAATGGTTAAGGAAAAAGTCAACTATAGTTAAGAAAGTGGACTTTTACCATAGTTGACTAATCATGGTTAAAAATTAACCTAAGTGTGGAGAAAAAATTGGGGAAAAATATTCTTGGCTAGAATACAAGATAATCATCCCCGGAAGTAAGGAAAATTTATTCGGAAGGATTTCAGATTAAATTTAATGGTTAAAAACGTAAGGGCCTAAGGTGAAAATTTTAAAGCCCATTAAGGTACACTAAACGTATATCGAAATTCTTAGGTCCTTTAGATCGAATTGTTGGACCAATTGATTGGCCAAATATTTAGACAATTAAAGGCTAGAGACATAGTAAAAATTTCAGCCCAAAAGCCTATTAAGAAAGCCCAAATCGAGAAGCCCAAATGGAAAGCCCATGAGATAAATATCTAACCATAGTTAAAGCTAACCATGACTCATAAGGTGACTCATTAGGTGACTCATGGCTAAGGCTTGGAAAGCCAAGCTTAATGGCTGGAAAGTAAAGCTTAATGGCTAAGTAAGTGGCTTATAAATTCAGCCACACCATTGTCATCTTCATCACACCAAATTCGGCTAGAAGAAGAAACCATTGAAACATATTATCCAAGCTTTCTCTCACTAGAAATCACTAGGAATTAGGCATAATTGGAACTTGCATCCTTCATGGAAGTTGTTCCAAATTGAAAGGAGAGTGACATATGTTGGAATTGGCTATCAAGGAGCCATAGAGTGGAAACCGAGAGCCTTCAAATATTCGGCCAAAGGGTGAACACAACAATTGGTATATTTTCTAATTTTCAATTTCATATATGTTAATGTATGAATGATTTTAAGTATATTGATATATGTTTTAAGCATTGAAACATATTAAATCACTATGATGTTGGTTAGGCCGAGAGTGAGTGGTGAGACATTGATTTATGTCCATATGATTTTTAAGGCATAAAAGGATTAATGTACTATGTTAATGATTATGGTGTAATTAGAATTAATCAATTTGATTAATTAATACATGTAATTAGTTGGCAATCAAGGTGTTTCATACAATGCCTAAATGAACTATATGATGTTTACGAATGTTGCCAACTAAGTGTTTATGAAAATACCTAAGTGAATTGGCTAAGAAATAGGCATGGATGGCATGCCATGGCATAACCGATGGCATGGGTAGCTCTCGGCCATGGCATGTGGCCGAGAGGCCCAATGGTCCAAGCCCAAATATTTTACGTCCAATATGATGTAATGGGTCTAGGACAAGCCCAATAAGAGTTGGTGGGCCCCACAAGGCCAAAGGCTAACGAAAATGAATAGTAAAATAAAAATGGGCTTAAGGCATAGTTAGGCCTATTAAGGATTTTTAAAGACCATTAAGGGAAATAGACTGTATTTAATGTGAAATACAGTAGGAAAAGTGTAATTAACCTGATAAATGGTTATATGCAGCTCCAGAAAGTATTGGAGAAGCAAATCGGACTGCTGAAACGAGCAGCTCAGAGAAAGTGAAATTTCTCGAGTGATTGTAGGTAAAGGACTTTTGTGAGTAGTTAGAGATACCTGCACGTATTTTCATCTGCTTTTACACTCACTTAAAAACTCTAAGGGTCAGAGAAAGTGAATAATAATTATTGCGACCCGATAGTGGCAAATTACGATTTTATCCCTAGTTAGTCAAAAAGTCAACTTTTGTGAAAAGTTGTAAAAAGCATAGAAGCCATCATTTTGAGTGTTTAACTGCTGTTTAGCAGGAGAATAAATAGATGGGCTAAAGATTTTAAGGTTAATGTGAAATAAGCACACTTTGTAGTGCTGATTTTGATATTTTATAAATCTTCCCATTTTAAAGAGCCATCTATCATATCGTGCTGGAGCACAGCTCGCAGTGGATTTCATATATTTTCCACATACATTAGTGCTGGATTATGATTCGCACTAGATTTTCATGACCTGCATGATACAGTACTAGAGTTCTTACTCATACTCAGTTTTATATGATATATGCATGAGAGAGTGCTGGAGCGATTAGCTCGTACTCGAGTTTTACATGAGATACATGACAGAGTGCTGGAGCGTTGCTCGTACTCAATTCTTCATGATTTATACATGACATATTACTAGAGCTATTGCTCGTACTTGATTTGATGATATTGTGCATAACATGGTAATGGAGCTATTGCTCGTACTTGATTTAATACATAAACTATGCATTGACCTAGTTGCTAGAGGTTTACTCACACTAGAGTTGAGTTTGTGATGTGAAACAGTGTTTGAGCGAAGTGTCGACTGTGAGTCGCACTCAAAGGCGCGCACTGTATGTGATATATAATACATGTTACAAACCCATGCCAGCATCCTTGTATGACTGCGTGTCACATTATGTGAGAGGATAGTCGCATGAGGGTATTAGAGATGTGGTATGATATTCCAAGGTTTGAGGGCTAAGACCTATGGCAGGTACCCCGACTGTGATGTAGGGTCCACAGGTGTACTTTGTACCGTGCATGTGGCATGGGAGTACACTGTACCGTGTGTTGTTGTGGAGTTGATGAGGATATAACTGACAGTTGTGATGGACTGACCCCCCTCCCATTGCAGCAGTGATGCCCCGCACACCGAGATCTGTGTTGCTTGGGATCACATGTCGGATATGATCATAGTCCAGGATACTATTTACATTTTACCACAGAGTCTCACATGATATATCACATTGATTGACTGATTTAAATTGTGGATAGACCTGAGGGATGGGTCGGACTCCGATTTTATGATGTGAATGATTTAAATGCCATATTTATTGTGATTTCAATATACATGGCATGATTTACATAAAGGCATGATTTATATAAAGATGCATTGTTTTGCACTACATGCCTACATTTGAGAAAGAAAGCATGATTTCTGTACATGGGATTTAATCTGTACAAGTATACCTATATATATATATAAAGACATGCTTTTAAAGTGAGTAAAGGAAATAATGTCTTCAAGGCATAGCATTATTTTAAGTAGATAGTGTAGATATCTACGTGCATGCCTGATTTCCTTACTAAGCGCGTTGTATGCTCACCCCCCTTCTTTACATCTCTCTACAGCGCATCAGCAATAGAGCAAGAGTTATCGAGAGATAGTGTTCCTGAGTCCACTGCTAGTTCCTACCGATCGCCAGGTATACGGAATTTGTACGGTTATATATCTAAACATAGAAACAACACAGTGATGTATATATATTATGGGGAATGTATTTGTATTAGATTTTATATAATCTTACATGTATCATAAAAGCAGTTACAGTCAGTAATAGTATATTGACATGTATGTATGATAATGGAAAATGTGGTAAGCGAGGACTCTAACATCGAATCACAGCCTAACCATTGATGAGAGGAAAGGTAAGTTAAAAATGCGAAAAATTTATAGTGGTTTTTGGTTAAGTCATGGATTGAGAAAGGGTCCTGACACATGTGCCTTTTTTCCAAAGTGTAATACTACCAATGGACTTTGACTAGGAAGATCATCTTAAACCTCAACAATTTCTTCTACCACCTAACATCCGAATCGATTTTTCCAATCATACGTTATACTTTCATTGAGCTAAGCTATTGTAGCTCATATCCGATTACATATGCTGGGTCCGGATAGTATTTCTGAAGCATCATAAAATGGGATACATTGTGAATGCCTTCTAATTCAGGAGGTAACGCCAACCTATAGGCCTTATCTTCCACTTTGTCCAATCTCTCATGGGATTCAATCTAACGAAACTCTATTTTCATTCTTTTCGAATCTCGATATGTCCTTATGCTATGTACTAAGAGCATGTAACTTCCAACAATACTAATTCACCCTCAGTGAATTCCAATGGTTTCTGTCTCTTATCAGCATAGTCTTTCTATATGCTCTGAGGTGTTCTTAATCTCTCATAAATCAACTGAACATCCCCAGAGGTTTATCTTACCAACTCGGGAACAATTCTCTATCTGTCACCCACTTCTTCTTATCTAAGGCGGGGAACAACCCCCTATGGCCATACAATGCCTCACATAATCTCATCCCGATACTCGAGTGACAACTGTCATTATTGGTGAATTCGATTAGTAGCAACTGATCATCCCAGGAGCTTATAAAATCAATGGCACATGCTCTCATCATATTCTCCAGAACCTGTACAGTCCTCTCTGACTGACCATCTGTCTGAGGATGAAAAGTTGTGCTAACACTCAATCAGGTTCCCATAGCTTCTAACAATATTCCCAAAAGTGGGAAATGAAGTGGGAATCCCTATCTGATACCATGCTTCCTGGAATGCTATATAATATACCACAATCTTCCTTACACATAATTACGCCTATGCACTTAGAGTATCTATGGATTTCATAACCAGAAGGTGGGTAGACTTAATCAATCTATCGACTATCACCCATATAGCCTCATGATTCATTCGGGTCCTCTATAACCCATCATAATATTCATGGTAACTTGCTCCCATTTTCGTGTCGATATAGGTAGAGGCTATAATAATCCTGTAACTTCTTTTGCTCTACCTTAATCTGCTGACATACGAGACACTTCTCCACAATCTCTACAATGTTTCTTTTTTATATCTGACCACCAATACCCTTTTTCAAAGATTTCGATACATCTATTACTTCCCGAATGCACTGTATATTCCGAAGAGTGGGCTTCTGACAATAACACTACCTCATCAACTGTGATCCTGGGGAGCACTTATACTGTCTCTGAACCTCTGTAAGTCATCATCACTCACAGTGAACTCTGTCACTATACCCTTCTGAATCTGACCCACACTATTGACAATATACCTATTATCACGCTTAGCCTGGCAAATTCGATCACTCAAATCTGGTTCTAACCTCATGCTAGCAGACATAAAATCACCATCATCATCAGAAGGGATCACATCACTATTGAGGCTCATAACTGCTCTAACAGCTCACGCTCCCTGACCATCATATGTAATACCATCCTGAGGCTCTTTCTGCTCAAGGCATCAGCCATTACATTAGTCTTTCCTTAGTGGTACAATGCTCACAATCATAATCCTTAGAAGTTCTAACCCTCTTAGTTATCTCATATTCTACTCATTCTGTGAAAACAGATACTCGGAGCTTTTACGACCACTGCATACCCAAAATTTCTTACCATTTAAGTGGTGACGCCATACTTTTAGTGTAAACGCTACGGCTGCCAACTCTAAATCATGGGTCGGATAGTTTCTCTCATGGTCCTTGAACTATCTAGATCCATAAACGACTATCTTCCCATTTTACATCAATACACAACCCACTCATTATTTTGTGGTATCCATACACATTGAAACCTTTTGAGCTGTTGGTTATGGTGAGAATAATTACGGTAGTCAGTTTATTACTTAATATACCAAGACTCACGGAAGCTATTTTCATACTTATCATCCCACTCGTATACAATCTTTTCCTGAATGAGATATATCAATTGAGCAACCCTTTTCGAGAAACTCTCAACAACTCATCTGTAAGATAGTTTCCAATTGCTACTCATGCTCTTCCTTGGACTTCGAATACATCAAAATATCATTGCTAAAGATGACAACCAATCAATCTAGGTAAGGTTTAAATACCTCATCGTAGTTGAGTTCTACTAAATATTTCAATCACCCACATTATTGACCTATGTACGCATAAATGTATAATGTCATTTCGAAATCGCTTCCGTTCAAGATACTAACGCACGTCATTTCCTTTTTTCTTATATTAACGACTTTTATAAAATTTTAGTTTTTAAACCTTCATGATTAATCAAATTCTATTAGTAAAGGTACCCAAATTTTAAATGTATATATACGACTGTCGATTTCAATTTATAGGTTATGTGTACTTCTAGACGCTATCAAGTCTTCAGGTGGGGAGATATTTTGAAATTCCTTTATTAACCCTCAGACTTGACCACATGGACTGGGTGTGGATATATATCCTCCCCTTATCCTTAGTTACAATTCATAGCCACTACATATCACTTAATCCAAATTACTTTACATATCAAAGATATTCTTATCTTGCATATGCCTCTTATTCCCATATATCTCGTATTCAGGATCTATCACATCTCAAAGCTTATCTCCTTTCATATATCACTTATAACAAACTCCTTCATTACTTATTAAAACTTACAATACACTTTTCAAGGGTGAAAACATCACTATCTTAGGATAGCAATCTAAACATCATAGTTTGCAGCCGAATCAATCTATTCTTAAATATTACTTTAAAATTATTCATATTCCATTGAATAAAATCGACCGACGTATCCTTTTTCCCCTGTTTTCAACTTACAATCCCTCTACCCATATTCAGTTAGTGATAATCAGCTAACTAGCATCATCTTGCTTAACAGTACAGGCTTCACATCTTTCACTAGCTTATAAGCAACTGAAGGCAGTATGAATAAATGCGTGGCACCAGGATCAATTACAATAATTACTTCATTATTCACAACCAGTGTGGTATCTTCCACCACATCAGATGAAACATCAATAGTGTCCTGGTTCAAGGTATACACTCGTCCTCGTCCAACATCTTATTTTTGTGATATCTACCACACATCCTACACTGTTCACACTGCTATAGAACAGGTCGGAGTCCTCCAATCACAATACCCCTCAAAAGTGTTGCAATTGGATATACTGGGTCTTACCAATCATCTTACCCCTTAACTCAACAGCTTTAAGCTTTTACCAAACTACTTTTTTTCCCGTTCTGACATCTCTGTCATTCTCTGTTCTCTTTCTGTCTCTATTTAGGCCCTTACTACGTTTCCCAATCTCATAGGCGTGCAACTCATGATCTTATCCACACAACTGTAGTTTGCGCTCTGCCTCGGCATAGGTAGTGATATCTAACGGCCCAATTGGACTATAATTGACAATTTGAGCCCTTTTTAATCTTTCAGACATCCCAACTCTCACTGTTCATAGTGTCGGGGTCATATCTGGGCAGGTATATAAACTAAGATTCATACTCATTAATCAACCGGTTCCTCTAGTTAGAGTAAAGAATTTTATTTGTAATTTTCTTTAAACAGTGTCTGGGATATTCTGTCACCGGAATACATCTAGAATTATGTTCTCATGTCCATTCTGGAAGTGTAACCTTAAGATGGGTCGCGCGGACTTCCACCAATGCTCCGACTCACCCTCAAATTCCATACATACACCAAGCAATTAGCTCCTAAAATTCTCCACTCAGCTATTACCTCAAGAAGCGTGTCTCAATACTGTCTGATCTCTCAATCGAACTCTGTGTGGCAGGCTCAATACCAACCTCCACTTCAATCTCATCTCAAGTCTCATGTGGTGACTCAGTACGACTCTCAGACTGTCAGGACCCGTTCTTAATCCATGACTCTAACCAAAAACCACTGCAAATTTTTTGCATTTTAACTTACCTTTCCTCTCTTCAATGGTTGGGCTGTGATTCGATGTCAGAGTCCTCACTTACACATCATCCAATATCATACATACATGTAAGATTATATAAAATCTAATACAAATACATTCCCCATAATATATATCGTATACATCACTGTGCTGTTTCTATGTTTAGATACACAACTGTACAAAATCTGTATACCTGGCAGTCGATAGGAACTAGCTGTGGACTCAGGAATACTATCCCTCGATAGCTCTCGCTCTACTGACGCTCTGTAGAGAGATGTAAAGAAAGGGGGTGAGCATACAACGTGCTCAGTAAGGAAATCAGGCAAGCAAGTAGATATCTACACTATCTACTCAAAATAATGCTATGCCTTGAAAACATTATTTCCTTAACTCATTTAAAAAGTATCTCTTGAAATATAATATATATATATATATACTTGTACAGATTAAATCCCATGTACAGAAATCATGCTTTCTTTCTCAAATGTAGGCATGTGGTGCAAAACAATGCATCTTTATATAAATCATGCCTTTATGTAAATCATGCCATGTATATTTAAATCACAATAAATATAGCATTAAATAATTCACAACACAAAATCGGAGTCCGACCCATCCCTCAGGTCTGTCTGCAATTTAAATCAGTCAATCAATGTGATATATCATGTGAGACTCTGTGGTTAAATGCAAATAGTATCCTGGACTATGATCATATCCGAAATGTGATCCCAAGCAACACAGTACTCGGTGTGCGGGGCATCACTGCTACAACGGGAGGATGGTCAGTCCACTACAGCCGCCAGCTATGCATAACACACAGTACAGCATACTCCTCGTGCCCCGAGCATGGTACAAAGTACACCCGTGGACCCTACATCATAGCCAGGGTCCCTGCCATAGGACTTAGCCTTCGAAACCATGGAATATCAACATCACAGTCAGGGTGCCTAACATAGGTCTTAGCCCTCGCACCTGTGGAATATCATACCACATCTCTAATACCCTCATGCTGGCCATCCTCTCAAAATGTGACACTCAGTCACACGAGAATTCGGCATGAGTGGGTAACATGTAAATAATATCACATACAGTGCGCGTCCTTGAGTGCGACACACAGTCGACACTACGCTCGAACACGGTTTCACATCACAAACTCAACTCTAGCGCGAGTAAACCTCCAGCAACTAGGTCAATGCATAGTTCATGTAGTAAATCAAGTACGAGCAATAGCTCCAGTACCATGCTATGCACAATATCAGATCAAGTACGAGCAATAGCTCTAGTACTATGTCACGAATAAACCATGAAGAATCGAGTACGAGCAACGCTCCAGCACTCTGTCATGTATCTCATGTAAAACTTGAGTACGAGCTAATCGCTCCAGCACTCTGTGTCATGCATATATCATTAAAAGTTGAGTACGAGTAAAACTCCAGTACTCTATCATGCATGTCATGGAAATCTAGTGCGTATCAAAATCCAGCACTAATGTATGTAGAAAACATATAAAATTCAGTGCGAGCTGTGCTCCAGCACAATTCATTCTCACATAATATGATAGATGGCTCTTTAAAAGGGATTGTTTACAAAATATTAAAATCAGCACTACAAAGTGTGCTTAAGTCACATCAACCTTAAAATCATTAGCCCATCTATTTATTTTCATGCTAAACTGCAGTTAAACACTCACAATAATAGTTTACATGCTTTTTACAACTTTTCACAAAAGTTGACTTTTTAACTAACTAGGGGCAAAATCATAATTTGCCACTATCGGGTCTCAATAATTATTATTTACTTTCTCTGACCCTCAGAGTTTTTAAGTGAATGTAAAAGCAGATGAAAATACGTGCAGGTATCTCTAACTACTCGCAAAAGTCCCTTACCTCGGATCACATCAAGTGACCTCACTTCCTCGGTGCTGCTCAATCTCGCAGTCCGATCAGCTCTCAATGTAAACTCCGGAGCTGTAAATAACCATTCCTCAGGTTAATTATCATTTTCCTACTGTATTACACATTAATACAGTTTATTTTCCCTTAATGGGCTTTAAAAATCCTTAATGGGTCTAACTATTCCTTAAGCCCATTTTTATTTTACTATTCATTTTCGTCAGGCCTATTGGGCTTGTGGGGCCCACCACTCTTATTGGGCTTGTCCTAGGCCTATTACATCTTATTGGACCTAAAATATTTGGGCTTGGCCCATTGGGCCTCTCGGCCACATGCCATGGCCGAGAGCTACCCATGCCTCGGTTTTACCATGGCATGCCATCCATGCCTATTATTTAGCCAATTTCACTTAGGCATTTTCACAAACACTTGGTAGGCAACATTACCAATCATCATATAGTTCATTTAGGCATTTTATCAAACACCTTGATTGCCAACAAATTACATGTATTAATTAATCAATTTGATTAATTCTAATTACACCATTAACATTAATACATGTACACTAATCCATTTATGTCTTAAAATCATATTAACATAAATCAATATCCCCTTACTCACTCTCGGCCTAACCCACTTCATGGTGATTTAATATGTTTCAATGCTTAAAACATATATCAACATACTTAAAATCATTCATACATTAACATATATGAAATTGGAAATTAGAAAATATACCAATTGTTGTGTTCACCCTTTGGCCGAAACTTTGAAGGCTCTCGGTTTGCACTCTATGGCTGCTTGATAGCCAATTCCAACATATGTCACTCTCCTTTCAATTTGGAACAACTTCCATGAAGGATGCAAGTTCCAATTATGCCTAATTCCTAGTGATTTCTAGTGAGAGAAAGCTTGGAAAATATGTTTCAATGTTTTGTTCTTCTAGCCGAATTTGGTGTGATGAAGATGACAATGGTGTGGCTGAATTTATAAGCCATATACTTAGCCATTAAGCTTTACTTTTCAGCCAATTAACTTGACTTTCCAAACCTTAACCATGAGTCAGCTTATGAGTCACCTTATGAGTCATAGTTAACTTTAACTATGGTTAGATATTTATCTCATGGGCTTTTCCATTTGGGCTTCTCGGTTTGGGCTTTCTTAATGGGCTTTCGGGCTGAAATTTTTACTATGTCTCGGGCCTTTAATTGTCTCAAAATTTGGCTGATCAATTGGTACAACAATTTGGTCTAAAGGACCTAATAATTTTGATATACGTTTAGTATACCTTAATGGGCTTTAAAATTTTCACCTTAGGCCCATTACGTTTTTAACCATTAAATTTATTTTGGAATCCTTCCGAATAAATTTTCCTTACTTCCGGGGATGATTATCTTGTATTCTGGCGAAGAATATTTTCCCCAAAGTTTCCTCCACACAGGTTAATTTTTAACCATGATTAGTCAACTATGGTGAAAGTCCACTTTCTTAACTATAGCTGACTTTTTCCTTAACCATTGACTAAGTTGACTTTTTCTCCAAATTTCGAAAGTGTCATATCTTATGTCTTACACTCTCGTCTTTATGTTCCAACCGCTCCCGGTGGATAATTTTACTCGAAACACCTTTTCTCGCTAAAAAGGTCCATTTTACCCTTTGTAGCTTTTACTCTCGTTTTCTATGTTCGGGACTAAATCAAGCTGACTTTCCTTCATGAGCTCTCTATGCTCTTTCATTTTAAGTTCTTATTTTCAGTTAGAATGATTTAGAATAACTCGGTTTAGCCTGTGATACTCATCGCTCACATTAGGCATTTTATATAGCTTTTGCGTGTTAAATCATTTCACTAACACTTTAAGTCTAGTAAATACTCTTCTTATGATTCAACTATAATTACATAGTGTTCATACACATAGGAATCATAAGGAATAAGCTACATAAAAATTTGGGTCTGACAATCGTCCCCTACTCAGAAAATTTGGTCCTCCAAATTAGAACCAAGTCAGTCATCAAATAGGTGAGGGTACTTCTCTCGCATCAGACTCTCTAGCTCCCAAGTAGCTTCCTCTGAAGATGATGCTGCCAGAGAATCTTCACAAATCCGATGGTCTTCGATCTCAATACCTTCTCCTTCCTATCCAATATCCGAATTGATCTCTCAACATATGACATGTCCTCTCGAAGCTCCAAAGGCTCGTAACTAATCACATGTGCCGGATCCGGGTGATACTTTCGAAGCATCGATATGTGGAAGACGTTATGGACACTTGATAAGTCCGGTGGCAATGCCAACCTATACGCCTTATCTCCCACTCGATCAAGTATCTCAAAGGGTCCAATATTGTGAGGATTTAGTTTCCCTCCCTTCCAAAATCTCGCTATGCCCTTGGAAGGAGAAACTCTCAAAAACACGGATTCACCAACTGCAAACTCTAATAGCCTACGTCTTCTGTCGGTGTAACTCTTCTGTCTGCTCTGAGCTATCCTCAGCCTCTCTACAATCAAGTGGACATCCTCAGATGCTTAAGTAACCATGTCTGGAGCGAAAATCTTACGGTCACCCACTTCTTCCCATCCAATAGGGGAACGACATCTACGACCATACAAAGCCTCATACGGTGCCATCTCGATACTCGAATGATAACTGTTGTTGTAGGCGAACTCGGCTAGTGGCAGGTGGTCATCCCAGGAGACTTGATAATCTAGCACACATGCTCTCAACATATCCTCCAAAGTCTGTATAGTCCTCTCTGACTGACCATCTGTCTAAGGATGGAAAGCGGTGCTCAAACTCAACTGGGTTCCCATGGCTTCCTGAAAATGTCCCCAAAAATGGGATGTGAAGCGGGAATCCCTATCAGAGACTATGCTCATTGGTACACCATGTAACCTCACTACCTCGCGTACATACAGTTCCGCTAATGAACTCAGAGTATCGGTCGCTCTCATAGCTAGGAAGTGGCTGACTTCGTCAGTCTATCAACGATCACCCATATAGCATTGTGATTCCTGCGGGTTCTCGGTAAACCCATCACGAAATCTATGGTGATATGCTCCCATTTCCATGTCGGTATAGGTAGAGGCTGCAATAACCCTGCAGGTTTCTAATGCTCTACCTTCACTTGCTGACATACGAGACACTTTACCACGAAGTCTGCTACATCTCTCTTCATACCCGACCACTAATATACCTTCCGGAGGTTCTGATACATCTTGTTACTCCCCAGATGTAACGTATACCTTGACGAATGAGCTTCTGCCAATATCAATCTCCTGAGTCCTGGATCCTCATGAATACAGAATCTGCCTCTGAACCTCAGTAGTCCATCTGAACTCAACTCAAAATCAGTCACTGTGCCCTTCTGCATCTGACTACTCACATCCATACAAAATGGATCAGTCTGCTGAGCCACTCTGATCCTGTCCAATAGGTCCGGCTCCAAGCATAGACTAGCTATCACATAGCCTGTATCCATGTCAGAAGGCATGACTCCCAAACTGAGGCTAGCAAACTGCTCTAGCAAATCATGTTCCCTAACCATCATGTACGATACCATCCCTAGGCTCTTCCTACTCAAGGCATCGGCTACAACGTTAGCCTTACCCGGATGATAAAGTATCTCACAATTGTAGTCCTTCAGAAGCTCTAGCCATCTTCTCTATCTCAAGTTCAGCTCTTTCTGTGAGAACAGATACTTGAGGCTCTTGTGGTCGGTAAATATCTGGAACTTCTCACCGTATAAGTAGTGGCGCCATACCTTCAACGCAAACACTACTGCTGCTAGTTCCAAATCATGGGTCGGATAGTTCTTCTCATGATCCTTTAGCTGTCTGGATCCATAAGCAACTACCTTCCCATTCTGCATTAATATACAGCCCAGTCCCTGATGCAAAGCATCGGTATACACTGCAAATCCTCCTGAGCTGGTAGGGATAGTGAGAATTGGAGTGGTGGTCAATCGACGCTTCAACTCCTCAAAACTCTTCTCATAATCCTCGTTCCATATGAACGGTGCACTCTTTCGAGTAAGACGTGTCAACGGAGCAGCCAACTTCGAAAATCCCTCATGAATCTCCGATAGTATCTAGCTAAACCCAAAAAACTCCTGATCTCGGTGACTGTCCTCGGCTATTCCCACTGAACTACAGCCTCTATCTTAGATGGATCAACTGATACACCATCTCTCGATACAACATGTCCCAAAAACGAGATCTGTGACAACCAAAAGTCACACTTACTGAGCGTAGCATATCACTCATGCTCCCGTAATGTCTGCAACACGATCCTGAGGTGCTCCTCATACTCCTCCTTGGATCTCGAATACACCAATATGTCATCGATGAAGATGATAACAAACTGGTCCAAATATGGCTTGAACACATCGTTCATCAGAGCTATGAAAGTAGCTGGAGCATTCGTCAATCCAAATGACATGACCAAGAACTCATAGTGGCCATATCGGGTACGAAATGCTGTCTTGGGTACATCTCCACCTCGAACTTTCAGCTGATGATACCCAGACCTCAGGTCAATCTTGGAAAAGACCTGTGCTCCCTGAAGCTGATCTAACAAGTCGTCAATGCGTGGAAGGGGGTATCTATTCTTGATGGTGGCCTTATTCAACAATCGGTAGTCTATACACAATCGGAGGCTCTCATCCTTCTTCCTCATAAACAGAACCGGTGCTCCCCAAGGTGAAACACTCGGTCGAACAAAACCCCTATCCAACAGCTCCTGTAACTGTCCCTTGAGCTCCTCCAGCTCAACTAAGGCCATGCAATATGGTGGTCTCAAAATAGGCTCCGTACCAGGTACTAAATCTATGCAGAACTCCATCTCTCTGTCTAGTGATAACCCTAGCAATTCATCCTGAAAAATATTTGGGTACTCACTGGCCACAGTAATATCTGACAACTCCGGATGTGCCTTATCCATATCTACCACGTACGCAGTGAAACCTTGATATGTTAAAGGTTTTCTAAATCAGAAATCATATAATAATCATAACTACTCCTTTCATTTATTCTTATTAAACTTTACAACATATCTAGTAGGGTTAGGGAACATAACTGTCTTAGCATAACAATCTAAAACAGCATGGTTTGCAGATAGCCAATCCATTCCTAATATTATATCAAAGTCACTCATACTTAGTGATATTAGATTGGCTGTCATCTCCTTATCCCCTACTCTAGACATGTGCCCTTGTTTCCCCCATCGGAAACACACAATAGGAGTTAGCGGACACGGTTTACTTCCATGTTGTTTACCGCACCTTCTGCACTGATCAACAGCAGGTCTTTGTCTTCCTATGACAATGCCCTTTGCTGGGGCTACAGTCGAATAAGTAGGAGGTCTAGCATACCTCTCTCGTGCCTCCTCCACTCGTGATCTCTTACCGAAGAGTCTCTTCCCTCCTCGATAACTGAAATCTCTAGCTGGCCTCTTCTTCTGTATATCTCAGCTACGGCTAAACTTCCCAAACTCGAAAGCATTCCTCTCGTAATCCTGCTCACATAATTGCGCCCTGCGCACTGCTTCCTCATAGGTCACTATATCTAATGGGACCAACTTGGACCGTAGCACCGACCTCAACCCGTCGATAAACCGGTGGACCTTCCTGGTCTCACTATACATGGTATCGGGGTCATATCTTCCTAGGGATAGGAATCGAGTCTCATACTCGTCCACAGATAAACTCCCTTGGTTTATTCCCAAAAACTCTGCCTGTAGTTTTCGCTGTGCGGTATCGGGAACAAATTGCCTCCTGAAGGCCTCCCGAAATATATCCCAACTGATATCTGTGTGTCAGGATCTCAATATAGGTCGGGTGGACTTCCACCAATGCTTTGCAGCTCCCTTCAGTAGGAACGCAGCAAACGCGACCATCTCTGAGGTTGTACACTTGAAGAATCCATAAAGCTTCTCCAGCTCTGCTAACCACTCCTCAGCAGCCACGGGGTCCTTGACCCCACTAAATGATGGAGGTCTAAACTTCTGGAATTCTCGCAACCGATGCAGATCACATCCATACCCTAATCCAAACACAGTACAGTACTATGGGGATGTGCACTTTCCTATTTTCTAACACCGACTCACATAAGACCAACCTCTGCTCTGATACCATTCTGTCAGGACCCGTTCTCAATCCATGACTTTAACCAAAAACCACAGTAAATTTTTTGCATTTTGACTTACCTTTCCTCTCTTCAATGGTTGGGCTGTGATTCGATGTCAGAGTCCTCACTTACCACATCATCCAATATCATACATACATGTAAGATTATATAAAATCTAATACAAATACATTCCCCATAATATATATCGTATACATCACTGTGTTGTTTCTATGTTTAAATACACAACTGTACAAAATCTGTATACCTGGCGGTCGATAGGAACTAGCTATGGACTCAGGAATACTATCCCTCGATAGCTCTCACTCTACTGATGCTCTGTAGAGAGATGTAAAGAAAGGGGGTGAGCATACAACGCGCTCAGTAAGGAAATCAGGCAAGCAAGTAGATATCTACACTATCTACTCAAAATAATGCTATGCCTTGAAAACATTATTTCCTTAACTCATTTCAAAAGCATGTCTTGAAATATAATATATATATACTTGTACAGATTAAATCCCATGTACATAAATCATGCTTTCTTTCTCAAATGTAGGCATGTAGTGCAAAACAATGCATCTTTATATAAATCATGCCTTTATGTAAATCATGCCATGTATATTTAAATCACAATAAATATGGCATTAAATAATTCACAACACAAAATCGGAGTCTGACCCATCCCTCAGGTCTGTCCGCAATTTAAATCAGTCAATCAATGTGATATATCATGTGAGACTCTGTGGTTCAATGCAAATAGTATCCTGGACTATGATCATATCCGAAATGTGATCCCAAGCAACACAGTACTCGATGTGTGGGGCATCATTGCTGCAACGGGAGGATGGTCAATCCACTACAGCCGCCAGCTATGCGTAACACATGGTACAGCGTATTCCTCGTGCCCCGAGCACGGTACAAAGTACAGCCATAGACCCTACATCATAGCCAGGGTGCCTGCCATAGGACTTAGCCCTCGAAACCATGGAATATCAACATCACAGTCAGGGTGCCTAACATAGGTCTTAGCCCTCGCACCTGTGGAATATCATACCACATCTCTAATACCCTCATGCTGGCCATCCTCTCAAAATGTGATACTCAATCACACGAGAATGTGGCATGAGTGGGTAACATGTAAATAATATCATATACAGTGCGCGTCCTTGAGTGCGACACATAGTCGACACTACGCTCGAACACGGTTTCACATCACAAACTTAACTCTAGTGCGAGTAAACCTCCAGCAACTAGGTCAATTCATAGTTCATGTATTAAATCAAGTACGAGCAATAGCTCCAGTACCATGCTCTGCACAATATCAAATCAAGTACGAGTAATAGCTCCAGTACTATGTCATGTATAAACCATGAAGAATCGAGTACGAGCAACGCTCCAGCACTCTGTCATGTATCTCATGTAAAACTCGAGTACAAGCTAATCTCTCCAGCACTCTGTGTCATGCATATATCATTAAAAGATGAGTACGAGTAAAACTCCAGTACTCTATCATGCATGTCATGGAAATCTAGTGCGTATCAAAATCCAGCACTAATGTATGTGGAAAACATATGAAATCCAGTGCGAGCTGTGCTCTAGCACAATTCATTCTCACATAATATGATAGATGGCTCTTTAAAAGGGATTGTTTACAAAATATTAAAATCAGCACTACAAAGTGTGCTTAAGTCACATCAACCTTAAAATCATTAGCCCATCTATTTATTTTCATGCTAAACAGCAGTTAAACACTCACAATAATAGTTTCCATGCTTTTTGCAACTTTTCACAAAAGTTGACTTTTTGACTAATTAGGGGCAAAATCATAATTTGCCACTATCGGGTCTCAATAATTATTATTCACTTTCTTTGACCCTCATAGTTTTTAAGTGAATGTAAAAGCAGACGAAAATACGTGCCAGTATCTCTAACTACTCACAAAAGTCCCTTACCTTGGATCACATTAAGTGACTTCACTTCCTCGGTGTTGCTCAATCTCGCAGTCCGATCAGCTCTCAATGTAAACTCCGGAGCTGTAAATAACCATTCCTCAGGTTAATTATCATTTTCCTACTGTATTACACATTAATACAGTTTATTTTCCCTTAATGGGCTTTAAAAATCCTTAATGGGTCTAACTATACCTTAAGCCCATTTTTATTTTACTATTCATTTTCGTTGGGCCTATTGGGCTTGTGGGGCCCACCAACTCTTATTGGGCTTGTTCTAGGCCCATTACATCTTATTGGACCTAAAATATTTGGGCTTGGCCCATTGGGCCTCTCGACCACATGCCATGGCCGAGAGCTACCCATGCCTCGGTTTTACCATGGCATGCCATCCATGCCTATTATTTAGCCAATTTCACTTAGGCATTTTCACAAACACTTGGTAGGAAACATTACCAATCATCATATAGTTCATTTAGGCATTTTATCAAACACCTTGATTGCCAACAAATTACATGTATTAATTAATCAATTTGATTAATTCTAATTACACCATTAACATTAATACATGTACACTAATCCATTTATGTCTTAAAATCATATTGACATAAATCAATATCCCATTACTGACTCTCGACCTAACCCACTTCATGGTGATTTAATATGTTTCAATGCTTAAAACATATATCAACATACTTAAAATCATTCATACATTAACATATATGAAATTGGAAATTAGAAAATATACCAATTGTTGTGTTCACCCTTTGGCTGAAACTTTGGAGGCTCTCGGTTTGCACTCTATGGATCCTTGATAGCCAATTCCAACATATGTCACTCTCCTTTCAATTTGGAATAACTTCCATGAAGGATGCAAGTTCCAATTATGCCTAATTCCTAGTGATTTCTAGTGAGAGAAAGCTTGAAAATATGTTTCAATGGTTTGTTCTTCTAGCCGAATTTGGTGTGATGAAGATGACAATGGTGTGGCTGAATTTATAAGCCATATACTTAGCCATTAAGCTTTACTTTTCAGCCATTTAACTTGACTTTCCAAACCTTAACCATGAGTCACCTTATGAGTCACCTTATAAGTCATAGTTAACTTTAACTATGGTTAGATATTTATCTCATGGGCTTTTCCATTTGGGCTTCTCGGTTTGGGCTTTCTTAATGGGCTTTCGGGCTGAAATTTTTACTATGTCTCGGGCCTTTAATTGTCTCAAAATTTGGCCGATCAATTGGTCCAACAATTTGGTCTAAAGGACCTAAGAATTTTGATATACGTTTAGTATACCTTAATGGGTTTTAAAATTTTCACCTTAGGCCCATTACGTTTTTAACCATTAAATTTATTCTGGAATCCTTCCGAATAAATTTTCCTTACTTCCGGGGATGATTATCTTGTATTCTGGCCAAGAATAATTTTTCCCAAATTTTCCTCCACACTTAGGTTAATTTTTAATCATGATTAGTCAACTATGGTGAAAGTCCACTTTCTTAACTATGGTTGACTTTTCCTTAACCATTGACTAAGTGGACTTTTTCTCCAAATTTTGAAAGTGTCATATCTTATGTCTTACACTCTCGTCTTTATGTTCCAACTGCTCCCGGAGGATAATTTTACCCAAAACACCTTTTCTCACTAAAAAGGTCCATTTTACCCTTTGTAGCTTTTACTCTCGTTTTCTATGTTCGGGACTAAATCAAGCTGACTTTCCTTCAGGAGCTCTCTATGCTCTTTCATTTTAAGTTCTTACTTTCAATCAGAATGATTTAGAATAACTCGGTTTAGTCTGTGATACTCATCGCTCACATTAGGCATTTTATGTAGCTTTTGCGTGTTAAATCATTTCACTAACACTTTAAGTCTAGAAATACTCTTCTTATGATTCAACTATAATTACATAGTGTTCATACACATAGGAATCATAAGGAATAAGCTACATAAAAATTCGGGTCTGACACAGACCTACCTCTACGGCCTCGAGCTCGTGTACTCTCGCCCTTCTACCATAACGGCTATCAGTTAATGAGTCTATATTCTTGCAATTGAAACCAAATTCTTAGCTGCAATTCCATCTCGATGTACACAATTGTATCTAAACAACGCACTGTACATGGGGATGTAAACTTCCATAACCACTAACACTGACTCATACCAAGCCAACTGAAGCTCTGATACCATCAACTGTCATGACCCAAATTAACTAAAAATTAGAGTAAATTTTTCACTTTTCTGTTTATTATTTAATTCTTACATTTCTCTCATCGTGACCAACATACAAACAGTTGGGCTATGATTCGGTGTTAGTCACCTATTTACCATTCCATTTCCATAATCACATTCACATATCAAAGTTTATTATCTTTTGACTTTAACTAAATACATACACAATGATATTTATAACTCTACATCCCCAACATCATATCCGTTTACAGTACTGTACATTACATATTTAGATTCAAAACTATACAAATGTGTATACCTCACTCTCGATGGGAAGCAGCGGATACCAAGATTGCAAGTCCTCAGTCACTCACTAACTACTGCGAGTGCTCTGAAAAGATGAGAAAATAAGGGAGGTGAGCAAACCACACACTCAGTAAGGCAATTATGCAAGTAAGTAGATAGCTCAACTATCTACATGCTCATAATGTCATGCCCTTAAAATCCATTTCTTTTCATTAAAATCTCAAGCACAAAATCATGTATTTCATCATGACTTAGTTTATAAAACTGTTCGTGCATATATAAATCATACTACTTATGCATCAATAGCATTTTATGTGACATCCTTAAATCATAATTAGCATGAAGTAAATCAAGATCATGCATTCTTTCATGTCATGTAAGATAAATCATGAATTTGAAATGAAAGCATGGAAAACATTATCATGCTACTGCATTCAAATCATTTCATTAAAACTGCAGTATAAACTAACCCTTTCGGGTCAATCATCTCATAAAATAATTCATTAAAATTCTTTTTAAAACTTCGATTATAAAACCACCCTTCTTTCAGGGTCGCATATCATAAAATCCTCTAAAACATATATAAGTATAGTAAAAAAAATCATAAAATCGGGGTCCTGACCACTCCCTTAGGTCTGCCCTGGTCTATTGACTAATAGTTATATCATGTGAGACAAGTAGGTGACTATCAGTAACAACATAGGACTATGGCCAAAACCTAGTGATCCCTGGCAACACGGTACCTAGTATGCGAGGTATCACACCTGAAACAGGAGGTGGGTCGGTTCTACCCGCCAGAACAGCATAACATCAGGATTGTGAGGGCAAGGCTTGCTGCCTCGTGGCTAATACCACTCCACTCCAACAATCCCCATGGTACAGTGTACTCCACGTGACAGACACGGTACAACATACTCAGTGAACCCAAGCTCAGTCAGATGTACCTGCAAAAGGTTTTATCCACCCATACCATCTCTGTCTCAATATGCACATGTGAGCATATCATCTCACTGTGACACATAGTCTATAGGAAGCTCCAACACGGCTTTATGTATGTCATGTAAATCCATGTGCGAGTGAAGCTCTAGCACGGCTCCGTACATATTCATGATATCAAAAAATCTCGTGCGAGCGAAGCTCTAGCACGGTTTCATAGAAATTAATAAAATCTGTGTACGAGCAGCGCTCTAGTATGACTTAAAATAATTATAAATTCAAGTAAAATCCATGTACGAGCAATGTTCTAGTACAGATATGTATAATAACTTAGTGAAAACCTCATACGAAAAAAACTCCAATACGACTTTAAAATGAGTTATAAAACCATATGAAACTTCATGCGAGCAACGCTCCAGCACGAGTGAATGCTCAAGTAAATCAAAACTTCATACGAGCAACACTCCAGTACGACTTTATGCATAAATACATCAAATCTCGTACGAGTTACACTCCAGTATGACTTTTATGCAATATCATATCAAAATAGGATGCGAGCTAAGCTCCAGCATCTCTCATGCATGTCAAATCATAAAAACTAGTGCGAGCAATCGCTCAACACCTTTTTATGCATATATAGTCAAAATAGTCAAAACCGAGTGCGAGCTGAGCTCCAGCACTTCTCATGCATTCCAGAAGATTAAAAATCAGTGCGAGCTACCGTTCTAGCACATTTCATGCATATGATGTCACACAAGTCGGTGCGAGCAACCGCTCAAGCACATTTTATGCACACTCACAAACTCAGATATAGTGCGAGCTATGCGCCAGCACTATCTGTTTTCATATAAACTTGATAGTTGGCCATTTTTCCAAGGAAATTTCATTTAAATATAAATAACACTTACGTAGTTTATCTTGTGAAATTTATGCAATTACTGGCCAATCTATCGATTTACTTTGCTTAAAAACTAATAAAATTCCTTAATTCAGAAAATTCCTTAAATCATGCATTTCATGCATGTCATGCTTTCACCATCCTTAGGTGAATTTCCCTCAATAGGGGTAAAATAGTCTTTTCCTATTTCGAGCCCTTAAAATCTTTAAACCATTTTTAGGACCTTTGTACATAATCAGTGTATACATACATATTCAATGTATACAAAAGCTATTAAAAATACGCGTAGCTACCTCTAGCTACTCACACCCCTTACCTTATTTTTCTGTACAGTCTGACCTTTCCACTGATGACTCGTCACGCAGTCCGATTTGCTTCGAATCCAATCTTCGGAACTGCGGATAAATATTCATTAGGTCAAATACAATATAATTAATAATATTTCATAATTTTCTAGGCTTAATTTAAATCATTGGGCCCGTTTACTCGTATTGGGCCCGATTGTACCATAATGGGCCTATCGGCCTTAAGCCCATTTTCCACGTACTATTCACATTATCGAGGACTATTGGGCCCATCAATATTTATTGAGCCTCATTCTAAATTCTTAAATAGCTTATGAATTATTTACGACAATTTATCCCAATTTCAAAAATATAATTCATTTAATGCGGAATTTAAATTCGTTATTTATGTGGTAAATTTTAACATACATAACGATGCAAATTATCATAAATAAGGGTTACTTACCCGAGATTCCATGATAGTATGCAAATAGAGGCTGACTCGAGTCCTCGTTTGACGTCAATCGTCAAGCTACACTATGAAATATTTTTTTGGGTAAACTTTCAGTCGATTATTAATCAAATTAAATATTTCAAAATTTAAATCGATCAATTTCGACCACTTATCGACTTACCCGTAGCTCGATTGCATCACTAAAATTTTTTCCAAGTTTTCCTATTTTTCTTTCCTTTTTTTTCTTTTCCTTTCTTTTTGGCTGAACCGGTTCGATCCAATTCAACCCGGTTCAGACCGGTTCGGTCTACCCGGTTCAATCCGGTTTGACCAGTTCAGGGCCTCACTTGTCGATTCTACACGGTTTTCACCGCCAGCAGCTCTGCGGGGTCGTCCGATGCATGGATCTGGGGTTGGTTCAATCCAAGGTCGTCGAAAAGTGGCCGGTTCGGCTCTTCTCTCCTCCCTGCCGGTGGCTTTCTCTTTTTGCAGTCGTTTCCGGTGCTGGTCGCCATTCTACCGGCCAAGTCTACTACCAATCGGGTCGCCTGCGCCTAGGGAATGCTCGGCTGGTGGTGGCCGGGCTCGAATTGGCGCCAGTCGCCTGGAAATCCCTTTTCTCCCTTTCGGTTCTCTTTTTCTTGTCGTTCCTCTCTCTTTCACCGCCGATCGTCGTTTCCTTCGGCCTACTACCGCCGGTGAGGCTCGGTTACTCCTTCCTCAGCCGTTTCTCGCCCGGGGTCGGTCGTCGATGACCTCCGTTGGCTGAGGTAGCCTCGGCTTCTGTTTCGTTTACTTCAAATAGCGATTTTCGCGATTTTTCACATCTTTTTTTAATTATTTTATTTTTATTATTATTTTATTCATTACAATATTATTAGTTTTACCAAAATATAAAAAAATCATATGAAATTCATTTAGTCCGTAAATGAATTTATTAGTCCGATTTTACCTTTTCGATATATTTTTCTACTATTTTCAGGATCATCTTTCGAGGTGAAAACTTCGATTAACTACAATAAATTCATATCTTGATCAATTTAACCCGAAATTTAATTATTTCTTCGTTATTGATCAAGATTTCTCACTCTCATATTTTTAATGAAATTTTCTTGTCCCGATTAATATCGAATTTCTGTCTTTTGACCGTTTTACACTTGAAGGTGTTCGAGACTACCATTTCAATTCTTCATTTGACTTTTTTCTCATTTCGTGTTTTAAATAAAATCTAGTCTTACAATTTCGCCCCTGAGCTCTCCAGGTCTCTCCCCTCTTACGGTGTCTCTCAAGCATAACTCATAAGCCTGATAACTTTCTTGCATTTATAACAAACTTTTAATTCACTACCAGCACCGTATACACATTTGTATCTAAATATCACACAGTAACTTAGAGATATATGTTTCTTAGTCCTAAACATCAACTCACATCATACCAACCAAGCTCTAATACAAAATCTGTCACAGCCCACTTCCGAGTGCCCTTTATCAATACATACACTACAAACGGTTGGGCTGTGAGTCAATGTAATTACTAAATTCCATACACTTATAGCGAAAAAATTTAAAACTTTAATTAACACACTCTCAGGCGTGTGTAAATATTCAAAATCAATTGTATAATAATTTATCTTTATATAACATCCCCATACAACTGTTCACCTTTTCAATTCATAACTGTGCGATACATTATAATAGATACAAAATGCTTATGTGTATACAAATCTTTATACCTTAACAACTGGTGGGAGCTGTCTAAAACAAACAGGAATCTAGAGATCATCGCACGGCTCTACTTCCCAGTATCTGGAGGGGGAAAATAGTGGGATAAGCAAACCACAACTCAGTAAGGAAAAGGATGCTAACAGGTAGATATTGTACTACCTACATAGCCCATGCATGAAACAACAAAACCATGTCTCAATATAAATGGAAATATCACTAGTAAATGCATTTAAACATGCATCTCACATAAGCATTTTCATAAAAACTAACATTCAATACTTCCATTTAAAAACATGTCATAAATCAATGCTGCACAAGCATTCAAATCAAGAGATTTATCAAATCATAATATCTCTTTGCTTTTCTCAAATCATTTCTTTTCATCAAATCTCTTTCTTTTCTGAGTTTCTCAATTTCTCCTATCTTTGAGATAGGCATGGAATTCTCGGCAATCTAATATCCACAACATATGGTCATAGTCAGTGATCCTAGGCTTCACAGATCAGGTGTGCACATGGTATCACTTGCCTGAAGGGGGATGGGTCAGTTATACCCTTCGGCTCATCTCAATCAACATCATCTCCCTCATCATATCACATATACTCACGATACAATGTACGCCATGTGTCATCTATGCGATACTCGTACTCACGTGCACCCAGCACGGTGCATAGTATTCCAACAGATAACTACAAAGTTTAACGTACGACCATGGACCCGATCCATCCACCCAACTCCGATAGACTCATCATCCTGAACCATGTCTCATATACCATGCGAACAAATTAGCGTGACACACAGTCATCATAAGGCTCCAGCGCAGTATCTCTTAGTGCGAGCAACTGCTTCTAGCACTGTGTCATATCAAACTCAGCAAAACTAGTGCGAGCAATGCTCCAGTACTTTTCCCAAAATCGTCATGCGAGATCGACTCCAGTTCGGCATACGAAAACCATAGAAACATGTGCGAGTAAAACTCCAGCACATTATCATTATAAAACCACGTGCGAGTCATAGTTTAGCACGGTTTATCAAAACATTTAAATATATGTGACTAAAACTCTAGCATAATCAAAATCATCAAGACAGGTGTGAGCTAATGCTCTAACACCGATTCACATCCCAAATCCGATAGGTGGTTATTTTCTCTTTTAAAAACTCAAAACATGATCATTTACATAGCATGTCGTCCCATGCTAAATATGTAAAGCTAGCCAACCTACCCATCGTCATTTATCGATCTAAAAATCAACACATAGTTGAGAAAACATCAAAAATATCGTATAGATGTAAAAGCATTAAAAACATGCATGTCAGGCTGTTTTCCTTCCCACATCCCATATTCACAATATATATACTATAATACATTCATTATCCCATACCATTTCATAGCTCAATAGCTAACATACTATCGCTAACGTTATAACTACTAAAATTGTCGTAAAGTATGTACAAATACCTCTATCGCTAATATACAGTCCCTTACCTCGAATCGCGCTCCTATTCCCTTCGTCTCATTTGCTCCGTTCGCAATTCAGGTTAATCGTGTTCCACGTATTTCAATCTACACGTGTAAATCATTGAGTTATTTTCCTTTCCTTCTTCTAAACCTTCATATTGTCATTTATTTATCTATTCATACTTCCCAATCCTTAAAATCATATCTCACATTTCCCACTAGTATCATTATATCCTCTCTTAAGTATTTCATCACTTTTCCAAGGATTTCCCTTCATAAATTTCTCTTAATATTACTCACTCATCACTACAATCATCATTCCTACCAATATTTCACATACCATTCAACCCAATAAATGTCTAGTAATCTTATATTTTAGGCTTGAAGGTTAAAGAGCTTACCTAGCTTAGTCTTTTTCCTTAGCTCAAACTTATGGGAGCCAACACTCCTTCTCTTGGTCACACCAACATGTGATTTTCGGCTATGTTGTTCTCCTTGCTTCAAGGAACAACTTTTCCTTCTTAAGCTTCCTTAAATTCTAGCTAGAATGTAGTGATTTTTAGAGTGAGAAAGCTTATTTCTTTGTGTCACGACCCCTATCCTCTATTCGTGAATTTACCTTACTACTTATCACTTACAGTTGGGCTGTGAGTCAAATCCAATCCACCTCTCATATAAATTCATTATAATAAATGAAAGAGAATAGAAATTGGACTGTTATAACTATGCGAAAGCGTTTACCTCAGTTTCTATTAATTTATACATCCCTTTCGTACAAAATATTACTAGACTGTGCATTAATTTACAGGATACATTTTTTTTAGTAGTGTATACCTTTTTGTACAGCTGGATAACTAGAGAACACAGTAACAGGGACAACTGCAGTACTCACTACTGCGTAGGATCTGTGGAGGAAAAATAAGGGGGTGAGCATAACGTGCTCAGTAAGGAAAATATGCAAGCAGATAGATAACCACACTATCTACATGCTAAAATACATATATGTTCATTTTCCTTATAAAACAATATGCATGTTCTTTAAAAACAACTTTCATAAATACGAAACCATTAATTCGCTAGATGGTATATGCATATCCACACAGTTTATCATTTAAAACCACACAGATTTAACTTCACATAGTAGCACACAGCTTCACATAGATCATTTTTCAAAACCACACAGGTTTACACAGCATAATCTATTTACACAAATCACATATAGAAAATGCTTTATACTTTGTAAATCAGTTACATGTTGAGACATACATCATGGATTAACATATCCCCAGACACACAGCAAGGGAAGATATCTGTCACCTCACACAGTAGTGACAATCAAGACTTATGGCCATAGTCGGATTCCAGGCAATCACGGATCAGGTGTGCGGGAATCCCATGCTTAGGGAGGCGGATCAACCATCCCGTCAGCTCACTAAGATCACTAAGATATCACATTACACCGTGCTCCGTGGTTTACCTCACAGTACAGCGTACTCCGAGGATCCTTTTATATTGTGACATAGCTGAGGGGACCGAGTAATCTCGAGGTCTACCACCTCAGAATCACTATCATCCATTTCCATGTCTCAAAATCATATGCAAGCAGTTCAGTGCAAGAACACCTAGCATCACACGACGGCTGCAGCACGGTTTATTCATCACATAGCAATATCATAAACCCTCGTGCAAGCTCTCGAATGGAACACATAGTATGATCGAGGCATCAAGCACGATTTTGCTTATCACACAGAAGCTCAAGAGACTACGTGTGAGCAACTCAGAGTAGAACACAGTATATCTGAGGCATCGAGCATGAATACAAGCTCTCGGATGGAACACATAGTATTACCGAGGCATCAAGCACTGTTATCTCATCACTGTAAATCGAGAGGGTCACATGTGAGCATAACCAGAGTAAGATCAATAAGAAGTACTCTATGACTCCAACATGATTCCCAAAATCTAGTGCAAGCCGCTCGAGTGGAATCACACAACGCCACTCAAGGCATCGAGCACTCTTTTGTTTTTCTCAAAATTCCTTTTTAAAATAATGTGCGAGCGGGGCTGGTCAATCTACCGTTACCTCTCTTGCTCTAGCACTATTTCACACAGAAAAGAAATAGAAAGTGCTCCATGTAGAGTTATGAGTGAGAAGGCAATTCTCCCTTCAGTCACTCTTTAAAACACATTACATGTACTTGGTTAAACCGGGAGCCTGTCTATTATCATTCTTTCTCAAAATGTTTGCAAAAAACCTCTTTTCACACAAGCATAGATATTAGAAGTCATGCAACATTTGACTTATTCTTATACGTAGTTTTCTACTTAGATATATCGATATCTATGTATTTATTGCATACATTGCACACAACAGATAAGAAAACATACGTATAGCTATCTCTATAGCTTACATAAGTCCCTTACCTCGAATTGTGTCAACTGCGAATTCAATTTCCTCGATCCCCTCGAATTACACAGTCTAATTGGCTCCGGATGTATTCTCGAAAGCCAAATCTTTCCTTGGTGGCACGTAAGTCGAGATCCGCTCGAACTTGTACACGTCGCCTACCCTTTTTCCGCTACACAGCAATATATATTTAAACTGATTAATTTCGATCTAAAATAAATTCAAATTAATTATCCAAAAAATAATTCGATCGATTTTTGACCACTTACCAGTCTACTGCTGTGCCGGGGTAACACTGAATTTTTTTTCCAAATTTTTTTCTCTCTCCTCTTTCTCTCTCCTACTGAACCGGTTCGGACCGGTTCAGCCCCTTTTCACACTGAACCGATCCAAACCGGTTCAGGCTGATTTTGGCCATTGCCGGTATTTTTGGTCGGTTCCCGAGGTGGGTTAGTCACCGTTGGGTGCGCGTCAGCCTGGGGAAGGTTTGCCTGGCTTGGCTCGGCCCAGATCGCCGTCGGCGCCGACGAATCCTTCTTTCTCTCCCACAGCCTCTCCCTCGTCGATCTCTTTTTTTCGGCCGTTCCACTCGCGTGCCGGGGTCCAGTCATCTCCTGGGTGCCAGTCGTCCATCCTCGGTCCCATCTCGAGCACTCTCGTCGGCCGTGGCTCGTCGGAGGAAGGAGAGGCAGAGGTCGGCTTCGGTTCTCTCTCTCCCTCGCGTTTTGCTTCGGTTTTCTTTTTTTTTTTTTTAGATTTCTTCTTTCTCTTTTTTTTTTCCTTTATATAAATATATTATATTTTATTATATTCTATCATAATATAATATAATATATTACCCAAATAAATAATATATTTTAATCTAATATTATTACAATAATAATAAACATTATTATTATAATAATATTATATTACCATAACCCGGGTACATAAATTTTCTTTAATTTTGCCTTGAAAAATAGATATATATGTACATCATATTCTATTTTTATTATTTCTCTGAAATTATAATTTTTCTCTTTGTTTCGGAGATAATTTCCCATTGTGGGGAAATTTTCAGGTTATCATTTTCGGACTAACTTTCCTTCTTGGACTCCCTATATTTTCTCGATCTGAGTCCATATTTTTCAGTTCGTTTGACCTAATTTCATTCGGTTTATTTCGATTTAACTCAATCTCTTATTTCGGTATTTTAAAATTTACCGACTTCCAATTTCATCAGATAAACTCGAAATTGTATTATTTCTTCCTTATTTATTGATATATCATAAACTCTTATTCAAAATGATATATTCTTAAAGAAATAACACAAAAATTCGGGTCTTACATTTCCTCCCCCCTTAAGAAATTTAGTCCTCCAAATTAAAACCAAGTTACTCTTCAAAAAGTTGGGGGTACTTCTCCCACATCAGGCTCTCTAACTCCCACTTAACCTCTTCTGAATTGTGGTGTTGCCAGAGAACCTTAACAAGCGAAATTGTCTTATTCCATAACACTTTCTCCTTCCTATCCAGTATCTGGATCGGTCTTTCTACATATGTCAAATCATCTTTGAGCTCTAATGGCTCATACCGAATCACGTGACTTGGATCTGGATGGTACTTTCGAAGCATTGATATGTGGAAGACATTATGAATGCTAGCCAACTCTGGTGGCAACGCAATTCTATAAACCTTATCTCCCACTCGCTCCAGTATCTCAAACGGTCCGATATACCGAGGGCTCAACTTACCCTTCTTATTGAACCTCATAATCCCTTTCAAGGGAGAAACTCGTAAAAACACTAAGTCACCTCCAATGAACTCTAGTGGCCTCCGTCTTATGTCAGCATAGCTTTTCTGCCTGCTCTGAGCTGTTCCCAATCTCTCACATATCAGTTGAACAACCTCAGAGGCTTGCTGTACCAAATCGGGAGCAAACATTTTTCTCTCTCACCCACTTCTTCCCAACTAATAAGGGAACGATACATACAAGGCTTCATATGGTGCCATCTTGATACTCGAGTGATAGCTATTGTTGTATGCAATTTTGGCTAACGGTAGGTGATCATCTCAAGAGCCCTTAAAATCCATATCACTTGCTCTCAACATATCCTCTAACGTTTGAATGGTTCTCTCGGATTGACCATCAGTTTGAGGATGAAAAGCAGTACTGAAACTCAATCGGGTTCCCATTGCTTCTTGGAATTGTTCCCAAAAATGAGAAGTGAAGCGAAAATCCCTATCCGATAAAATGCTCACTGGAACATCATGTAGCCTCACAATCTCCTGTACATACAACTCTGCCAAACTACTCGTAGTATCAATGGACTTCATGGCTAGAAAGTGGGCAAATTTCGTCATTCTGTTACCCACTACCCAGATAGCATCATGGTTCCTTTTAGTCTTCGGTAATCCCATGATGAAATCCATGGTGACATGCTCCAATTTTCATGTTGGTATTGGTAGAGGCTGCAATAATCCTGCAAGCTTCTACTGCTCTACCTTCACTTGCTGACATACTAGATATCTTGTCACACACTTTGCGATATCTCTTTTCATGCCTGACCACCAATACACTTTTCAGAGGTTCTAGTACATCTTATTACCTCTTGAATGCAATGTGTATCTCGATGAATGAGCTTCAGTTAATATCAACCTCTTTAGTTTCGGGTCATTGGGAATGCAAATTCTGCCTCTAAACCTCAGTAGGCCATCATCACTCACAAAGAAATCGGCCACATCACCCCTCTGAATTTGACTAACCCGATCATCACACAGCGGATCGGCTAGCTAAGCCTGACGTATCCGGTCAATCAAATTCAGTTCCACTCGCAAGCTAGCTATCACACAGTTACTGTTAACATCAAGAGGGTCTATATCCAACCTGAGGTGAGCAAACTGCTCGAGCAGCTCATATTCCCTGACCATCATGTGTAATACCATTCCGAGGCTCTTTCTACTCAAGGCATCAGCCACAACATTAGCCTTTCCTGGATGGTACAATATCTCGCACTCATAATCTTTTAGAAGCTCTATCCATCGTCTCTGCCTCATATTTAACTCTTTCTGTGAAAACAGATATTTGAGGTTCTTATAATCTGTATACACTTGAACTTTCTCACCGTATCAGTAGTGGCACTATATTTTTAATGCAAATACCATGCCTTCCAACTCTAAATCATGGGTCGGGTAGTTCCTCTCATGGTCCTTAAGCTGTCTGGATCCATAGGCTACTACCTTTCTGTCCTACATCAACACACAACCCAGTCCCTGTCCAGAGGCATCTGTATACACTGAGTAACCTCCTGAACTGGTGGTTATAGTGAAAATAGGTGTGGTGGTCAGTCTATGTTTTAGCTCACAAAAATTTTTCTCACACTTATCATCCCACTCGAATACCACATCTTTTCGAGTAAGACGTGTCAATGGAGCAGCCAGCTTAGAGAATCCCTCAACAAATCGTCGGTAGTAACCTGCTAAACCCAGAAAACTTCAGATTTCTGTAACCATTTTGGGTATATCCCACTGTACCACTGCCTCTATCTTGGACGTATCCATTGATACACAGTCACTCGAGACTACATGACCCAAAAATGATATTTCACACAGCCAGAAATCACACTTGTTCAGTTTAGCATACAACTCCTAATTTCGGAGGGTCTGTAACACTGTTTTCAAGTGCTACTCATGCTCTTCCATGGACTTCGAGTACACCAATATGTCATCTATAAAGATAATCACGAATCTATCTAGGTATAGCTTAAACACATTATTCATTAAGCCATAAACATTGTAGGAGCATTCGTCAACCCAATTGGTATAATAAAAAATTCATAATGGCCCTACCTGGTCCTGAACGTTGTCTTGGGTACATCTCCACTCCGAATTCTCAACTGATGATACCCAGACCTCAGATTAATCTTCAAAAAGATTTATGCTCCCTGCAACTGATCCAATAGATCATCTATCCGTGGAAGGGAATATTTATTCTTAATGGTAGCGTTGTTCAACAACTGGTAATCTATACACAGTCGAAGACTCCCATCTTTCTTCCTTACACACAGAACCGATGCTCTCCAAGGTGATACACTGGGTCTAATAAACCCCTTGTCCAACAGCTCTTACAACTGTTTCTGTAGCTCCTCCAATTCCACTGGAGCCATTTGATACGGTGGTTTGGATATCGGTTCAGTTTCAGGCACCAAATCAATACAGAATCTCATCTCTCTATCTGGTGGCAATCCTGGTAACTCTTTCGGAAAGAGATCAAGGAATTCTTGCACCACTGAGATGTCAACCATATCCGGATACACCTTATCCAAATCAACCACATAGGCTATAAAATCTTCAACACATCACAATCACATTTGATTAGTAAAATATCCGTCTTTGGATATAATTTACTATTTCTTTCCTTACTTTGTAAAGCTTACAACATGCTTTTCAGGGGTAGAAAACATTATTGTCTTAGCATAACAGTCTAAGACGGCTTGGTTTATAGCTAACCAATTCATTCCTCAGATTACATCAAAATCTCTCATGTTTAACAAAATCAGATTGGCTAGCATCTCCTTTTCCCCTACTTTCAGTTTACAACCATTACAGACATACTCTTTCATTACATCCTCTCTAAGTGGAGTGCTTATAAGCAAAATCCAACCTAGAGCTACAGGTATTACATGTTCAATCAATTTACATGCAAAGGTAGGCGATATGAATGAATGCATGGCACCAGGATCAATCAATGCTAATACTTCAATATTAAAGACTAGGATGGTACCTTTTATCACATCCTTAGACGTCTCTGCAAAAGCCTGGTCCAAAGCAAACACTCACCCATGACCAACAGCTTGTTTCCCTTTCTCTTCAACTGTGGCTTTCCTCTTAGGTGTAGGTGTCTCACCTCTAGTCTTCTCTGGCTCTTTGCTCTTCTGTTGGGCTGTATCAATCAACTCCGGGCATTCACGAGCTATGTGTCCTGCTTTGCAGCATCTATAGCATAATCTCGTCATAGGGCATGGTCTACCCCCATGATATCTACCACACATCCAGCATTGCTCGGTGGTAGGTCTGGGTTCACCAATAACAATGCTCGTGACCCTCGGTACTGGATGAATTGGAGGCTTCACAGGCCCTTCTTACATCTTATCAATCTTAGGCCCCTTACTGAAAAACCTTCGACCCTTTCAGAACCCTCTATCATCAGCTGACCTCTTCTGGTCTCTATCTTTGTCCTTACCACTCTTGACTAACTCTGAGGCGTGCAGCTCATAATCTTGCTCACATAGCTGAGCTCTTCGTACTGCCTCTCCTCATAGGTGGTAATGTCCAAAGGAACTAGTCGAGCTCTGATGGAAGGTCTCAGTCCTTCTATGAACTTCTGAACCTTTCTCTCTTCCAGGCCCATAGTCACTGTATCATATCTACCTAGAGATGTGAATCCAGACTCATACTCATCCACTGTCCGGTTCCCCTGAGTCAATGTCATGAACTCCATCTGCATCTTTCTCCGTGCAGTGGCTGGAATGTACTGCCTCTTGAAGGCATCCAGAAATATGTCCCAAGTCACAACCGGGTGTCGAGCACTCAACATCGGCTGTGTGGCCACCCACTAATGCTCGGCCTCATCCTCTAATACAAAAGCTGCAAAGGTGACCTTCTCTGTGTCGGAGCAATGGAAGAATCGGTAAAGTTTCTCCATACTGCGTATCCAATGCTCAGCTGACACTGGGTTCTTTACCCCACTAAACAAAGGTGATCTAAATTTACGGAACTCTCTCAATCTTCCCAGATCACAATCATAAATTCCCTCTCTACCAACCTGTCGTGGAACTACAGGATCCTCAACTGGTGGGGAATGTCCTGAACTAGAGGAGGTGCAGGTATCTCTACCTCTACAACCTGAGGTCTCAGTGCAGGCTATGCAGGCTCATCTCTCTCAGGTGCAGCAACCTGACCAATAGGGTTTTCACCACTACCCTCCATTCTGGCCATAGCTTGTGTAAACATCTCCATAACCACATCTACACTGCTCCTGTAACTGCGCTATACGGGCATCAGTGGCCTCACTAAGCTCTGATGGATCTCTACGAGAACTAGACACACTACACCTCTCGGTCACATCTCTATGCCCCTGAGAGCGTGAAGTCTCTCCTCTTCGAATACGTCGTCTATCAGACATCTTGCATACTCAAATAAGTGTCTCAGTCACATTTTTCGGCTTGGTATACACATTCGTATCCTAATAATGCATAGTACTTTAGGGATGTATAATTTCCTAATGGCTCACATCAGACCAACTCTGCTCTAACACAATTCTGTCACAACCCCTACCCTCTATTCGTGAATTTACCTTACTACTTATCACTTACAGTTGGGCTGTGAGTCAAATCCAATCCACCTCTCATATAAATTCATTATAATAAATGAAAGAGAATAGAAACTGGACTGTTATAACTATGCGGAAGCATTTACCTCAGTTTCTATTAATTTATACATCCCTTTCGTACAAAATATTACTAGACTGTGCATTAATTTAGAGGATACATTTTTTTTTAGTAGTGTTAACCTTTTTGTACAGCTGGATAACTAGAGAACACCGTAGCAGGGACGACTGCAGTACTCACTACTGCGTAGGATCTGTGGAGGAGAGATAAGGGGGTGAGCATAACGCGCTCAGTAAGGAAAATATGAAGCAAATAGATAACCACACTATCTACATGCTAAAATACATATATGTTCATTTTCCTTATAAAACAATATGCATGTTCTTTAAAAACAAATTTCATAAATGCAAAACCATTAATTCGCTAGATGGTATATGCATATCCATACAGTTTATCATTTAAAACCACATAGATTTAACTTCACACAGTAGCACACAGCTTCACATAGATCATTTTTCAAAACCACACAGGTTTACACAGCATAATCTATTTACACAAATTACATATAGAAAATGCTTTATACTTTGTAAATCAGTTACATGTTGAGACATACATCATGGATTAACATATCCCAAGACATACAGCAATGGAAGATATCTGTCACCTCACACAGTAGTGACAATCAAGACTTATGGCCATAGTCAGATTCCAGGCAATCACGGATTAGGTGTGCGGGAATCCCATGCTTAGGGAGGCAGATCAACCATCCCGTCAGCTAACTAAGATCACTAAGATATCACGGTACATCGTACTCCGTGGTTTACCTCACGGTACAACGTACTACGAGGATACTTTTATATTATGACATAGCTGAGGGGATCGAGTAATCTCGAGGTCTACCACCTCAGTATCACTATCATCCATTTCCATGTCTCAAAATCATATGCAAGCAGGTCAGTGCAAGAACACCTAGCATCACACGACGGCTGCAGCACGGTTTATTCATCACACAGCAATATCATAAACCCTCGTGCAAGCTCTCGAATGGAACACACAGTATGATCGAGGCATCAAGCACGGTTTTGCTTATCACACAGAAGCTCAAGAGACTACGTGTGAGCAACTCAGAGTAGAACATAGTATATCTGAGGCATTGAGCACGAATGCAAGCTCTCGGATGGAACACATAGTATGACCGAGGCATCAAGCACTGTTGTCTCATCACTTTAAATCGAGTGGGTCACATGTGTGCATAACCAGAGTAAGATCAATAAGAAGTACTCTATGACTCCAACATGATTCTCAAAATCTAGTGCAAGCCGCTCGAGTGGAATCACACGACGTCACTCGAGGCATCGAGCACTCTTTTTTTTCTCAAAATTCCTTTTTAAAATAATGTGCGAGCGGGGCTGGTCAATCTACCGTTACCTCTCTTGCTCTAGCACTATTTCACACAGAAAAGAAATAGAAAGGGCTCCATGTAGAGTCATGAGTGAGAAGGCAATTCTCCCTTCAGTCACTCTTTAAAACACATTACATGTACTTGGTTAAACCGGGAGCCTGTCTATTATCATTCTTTCTCAAAATGTTTGCAAAAAACCTCTTTTCACACAAGCATAGATATTAGAAGTCATGCAACATTTGACTTATTCTTATACGTAGTTTTCTACTTAGATATATCGATATCTATGTATTTATTGCATACATTGCACACAGCAGATAAGAAAACATACGTATAGCTATTTCTATAGCTTACATAAGTCCTTTACCTCGAATTGTGTCGACTGCGAATTCAATTTCCTCGATCCCCTCAGATTACGCAGTCTAATTGGCTCCGGATGTATTCTCGGAAGCCGAATCTGTCCTTGGTGGCACGTAAGTCGAGATCCGCTCGAACTTGTACATGTCGCCTACCCTTTTTCCGCTACACAGTAATATATATTTAAACCGATTAATTTCTGTCTAAAATAAATTCAAATTAATTATCAAAAAAATAATTCGATCGATTTTCGACCACTTGCCAGTCTACTGCTGTGTCGGGGTAACACTGAAATTTTTTTCAAAAATTTTTTTCTCTCTCCTACTGAACCGGTTCGGACCGGTTCAGCCCCTTTTCACACTGAACCGGTCCATACTGGTTCAGGCTGATTTTGGCCGTTGTCGACGTTTTCGTTAGGTTCCCTAGGTGGGTCGGTCACCGTTGGGTGCGCCTCGGCCTGGGGAAGGTTTGCCTGGCTTAGCTCAGCCCAGATCGTCGTCGGCGCCGACGAATCCTTCTTTCTCTCCCGCGGCCTCTCCCTCGCCGAACTCCCTTTTTTGGCCGTTCCACGGCATGTGCCGGCGTCCAGTCGTCTCCTGGGTACCGGTCGTCCATCCGCAGTCCCGTCTCGCGCACTCTCGCCGGCCGTGGCTCATCGGAGGAAGGAGAGGCAGAGGTCAGCTTCGCTTCTCTCTCTCCATCGCGTTTTACTTCTGTTTTCTTTTTTTTCAGATTTCTTCTCTCTTTTTTTTCCTTTATATAAATATATTATATTTTATTATATTCTATCATAATATAATATAATATATTACCCAAATAAATAATATATTTTAATCTAATATTATTACAATTATAATAAACAATTATTATTATAATAATATTATATTACCATAACCCGGGTACATAAATTTTCTTTAATTTTACCTCGAAAAAAATATATATATATATATATGTACATCATATATTTTTATTATTTCTTCGAAATTATAATTTTTCTCTTTATTTCGGAGATAATTTCCTATTGTGGGGAAATTTTCGGGTTATCATTTTCGGACTAACTTTCCTTCTTGGACTCCCTATATTTTCGCGTTCTGAGTCCATATTTTCAGTCCATTTGACCTAATTTCATTCGGTTTATTCTGATTTAACTCAATCTCTTATTTCGATATTTTAAAATTTACCGACTTCCAATTTCATCAGATAAACTCAAAATTATATTATTTCTTCCTTATTTATCGATATATCATAAACTCTTATTCAAAATGATATATTCTTAAAGAAATAACACAAAAATTCGGGTCTTACACTTTGAGAGAAAATGACAGGTGCGGGTTTGGTGGGGAAGAAATCTGAGTTTTCAGCTCAATCTCGTGCTCTTTTTATAGATGCAGACACATGAGATCTATCTGGCCCTTATAGAGATCAATCTCTGCATGGTTTGGTAGTCCTTTTTACCAACCGCAACTACTACTAGATCGATCTGCTTTCATGATGAGATCGATCTATTTGCTAGCAAAATCCTTAATGGAGATCGATCTGTTGCTTAAGGGAGATCGATCTCTTCTTAGCCGAGGCTTAAGGAGATCGATCTGTGCCTTGTGAAAGATTGTTTCCTTCTAGACAGAGACTTAAGGATATCGATCTTCCTTCCCTATGAGATCGATCTGCCATGTTGTATTGCACTAATTCATGGCATTTCATGAGAGAGGATCGATCTCTCATCCCCTGCACCCTCATTTATGCATTTTTCGGTAGATTTTGCAATGCATACTCATCCTTATTTACTTCATACCTAAATTTACGATCCGTACACAATTAACGTACAATGACATCCCTTTCATATAGTTTATAGGTAATAAAACTTGTGCACACAACTTAAAATCAGGGATGTTTCATTAAATCTCATAATTCCCTACATCCTTTATTATTTATACACTAGTAACAATGTACATATACATATACATATATACATCATAGCCTCTTAAGATATCCTTATAGCATTACAGGCATTACAAGCTGCCTCAGGTACTACTTTGGATACTCTTATTGTCACGAACCCCTTTCGAACGAATTTTACTACAAATTTTTCGCTTTATTCATTAACTTTCCCTGTCATGAATAGTTTTAACACCAACTAGTTGAGCTATGACCCGATGTTAGTTACCTCTTACCATATGCCACATCATTTGACATTTATTCAAAATAGCTGTAAATACTTAAGCTATTTAAATTGTAATTTTATTAGTTCATACGTGTCTACAAATATTCACATCCCCCAAATTACATTTCTAAAATTAATATTATACTGTACTTATTTAGATACAAGCGATTTCTAATGTGTATACCTCTCAGCGATGGACAACAGCGGACACCGGGAGTGCAAGTCTCCACTCGTTCTCAACCGCTATGGATGCTCTATAGAGATGGAAAGTGAACGGGTGAGCACAACTTGCTTAGTAAGGACACTATCTAAGTGCTTATAATGCCATGATATAAAATCATTTAGATCTGGAGTATGAGGTAAAACAAAATCAAGCCACATGAATATGTATAGAATATATGAAAACTCATAAAATCAGGCATGATAACACATGGAAAACCATCGTATAAAATATCTCATGCTCATCATATCAAAACTCATGAATTTCATCACAAATCAAACTAAATCAAGGCTAAACTCGCCCTTCGGGAATACCCTGATGTATAAAACTACATTTCTTCTAAAACATAATATGGGTGTAACCCCTCCTTCGGGTTTACCCTAGTTTATCAATATAATATGATATCACATGAGGCATGTAGGTAACTGTATGGAAACAAATTGGGAACTATGGCCATATATAAAATCCCTGTGATCCCAGGCTATACGGATCCTGGCGTGCGGGGCATCACAACTGCAATGGGAGGCGAGGTTAATCCTACCCATGCGAATAACAACTCAATCAGCTACTCATCATGACTACACGGTACAGTTGCCATTACCCGTTATACCAAAAATCGCTACAAATTTTTCGATTTTTGTATACATCTCACCTGCTTATGACAATTCCATTTTAGGTGAGTTAGACTATGAGCCAGTAATAATCTCAATGCCTATTCTGTTTAATCATATTATTATTATTATGGTAATGATACCAGAATCTCATGCAGCATAATAATAGCTATATATGTTATAAGATTGTATGTACATACGCTTACATATATTTACATCCCCCAAAATTACATTTGCTTACAAAATTATGCTATTATATGTTTAGATACAAAACTGTACAATGTGTATACCTGATTCGTGATAGGAAGCAGCAAATAACAGTCTCGACCCGCTCTCAACTACTATGGATGCTCTGTAGGGTGGAAAGTGAAAGGGTGAGCACAACTTGCTCAGTAAGGCAATAATGTAAGCAGGTAGATATCTACACTATGTACATGCTTATAATGTCATGATATAAAAATCATTTATATCTAGAGCATGAGGTATAATTAAAACTATGCCACATGTATATAAATATATCACGTGCTGAAAACATGAAAAGAGGCATGTAAACATGGAAAATAATCATGTCAACGTCTATGCTCAACATACTAAAAACTCATCATAAAACAACCCCTCAAGGTTTAACACATTATCAAAACTTAGTAAAACTCATCAACACATCATTAAAACCATATTTCGTTTTAAAATCACAAATCAAGGAGTAACCCCTCCTTCGGGTCTACCTTGGTCCATCTAGACCGTATGATATCACGTGAAGCATGTAGGTTACTGTATAGGAAAAATCGAGGACTATGTCCCTGTGATCCCATTCTACAAGGATCCCAGTGTGTGGGGCATCACGGCTGCAACAGCAGGTGGGTCAGTCCTACCTGCCAGAATATCAAATCACCAATCTTATAGTCATGACTACACGGTACAGCGTACTCAGTGTGACATACACGGTACAACGTACTCCATGAACCTATATCACAGTTTGGGGGTGCCTGCTATAGGTCTTATCCACCCCATACCATATCGATAACCAACCCTGTCTCAACATACACGTGCGAACATATCATCTCACTGTGACACATAGTCTGCAGGAGGCTCCAACACATCTCTATGCATGTCACTTCACATCTAGTGTGAGTGAAGCTCATGCACGACACCATGCATATCATGATATCTAAAATCTCATACGAGCGAAACTCTAGCACGGTTTTATGCACATACAAAAATCCTCGTACGAGCAACACTCCAGTACGACTATCATTAGAAATAAATCGATGTAAATCACGTACGAAAAAAGCTCAAATACAGTTTTATACACAATAAATCAATGTAAAATTACGTACAAGTAAGGCTCCATTATGATTTTCATGCAAATAAATCAGTAAAACTCAGTGCGAGCAAGGCTCCAGCAATCTTTATGTAAGTCAAAACATCAAAATCCAGTGCGAGCAAGGCTCTAGCATGATTTATACTCATATAAATCTGATAAGCTACTTTATTTTGATAAAACACTTTCAAAATCATGATTGGCACCTCACCTGTGCCCCTTTCATGTAAATCATGAAAATCAATAGTCAGCATATCGATAAATTGCTTAAATCAAGCAATATATTTCATAAAAATATCAAAAACATGTTATTCATGCAATTTATTAGCCTTACTACCCTTTTTGTAAAATTCCTAACTACGAGCAAAATGGTCTTTTTCCACCAATACCACGATTTTCGAAGAAATTATTATTTCATTTCTAGATACTTTAAGAAATTTTAGGCCCTGTAACTCCGCTCAAAAATACGCATAGAAATCTCTAAGCACTTACAAAATTCCCTTACCTCAAATCACTTTGTACTGTCTGACTTTCCAATGCTAAGAAATCGCTCAGTCCAATTTGCTCCCAATTAAATCTCTAGAGCTGTATATAATCATTTATTGGGTTAAATACAATATATTTACCCATGTTTCACATTTACAATGCTTAATTTAAAGCATTTGGGCTTCTTTACTCTTATTGGGCCAAATTGCACCCTAAAATAGGCCATAATCGCTCTTACGCCCATTTTCACTTACTATTCCCTTTATCAAGGCCTATTGGGCTCATGAGGCCCATCAACACTTATTGGGCCTCGTTCTAGGCTCTTTGGATAGCTCATACAATTATTTATGACAATCGATTTCCAATTTCAAAACATAATTCATTTTATACGAAATTAATTTGTAACTTATGCGATGAATTTCTAACGTGCATAACTATACAAATTGTCGTAAATGAGATTTGCTTACCCAAGATTCTGTGATGGTATGCAAATCGAGGTTGACTCAAGCTCTCGTTTGTTGCCAATCATCGACCTACACATTTATATATTTACCGGGTCAATTTCGGTTAAATATAATTTCAATTAAATATTCCAAAAATTAAATCGATCAATTTTGACTATTTACCGGCTTACCCTTAGACTCGAGGCATCACCGAATTTTTTTCCCCTTTTTCCTTCCTTTTTTCTCTTTTTTTCTCCTTTTTTCTTTTTCTTTCTTTTCTGGCTGAACCGAATCGGTCCGGTTCAGCCTATACCCATTTATGGTTTTTGTACCGGTTCAGCCTTTTCCTCTCTGTTACCAGTGCTGCCGACCGATTCTCCGGTCGATTCTTTAGCTAATCGACACGCCTTCATGTGGGGAACCTTCAATTGGTTTGGGCTGAAGCAGATCAGCGCCAGATCTCGTCCGTTTTCGTCTTCTCTCCTGCGGCCTCTCCCTGTTGATCCAGTCGATTTCCAGCGAAACCATGGCACACGACGGCTGTCGGTCGTTCCCTGGGTACTGGTCACCCCTCGCGTCGTCTCCCTCTGCTGGCTCGTCGAAGAAGGAAAACAAGGAAGGATCGGGTTTTTCGATCCTTCCTTCCCTGTTCCTTGATTCTGCTTCCTATTCTTTTTTTTTTCTATTTCCTTTTTTTGTTTATATTATATTATATTATATTATATTATATTATATTATATTATATTATATTATATTATATTATATTATACTTTAATATAATATAATACCCAACTATATATAAAATATCTCTCAATATAATTTTATGAAAATATCTTAAAATTAAAATATTATTATTTTATTTTTATGTCTCTGAAAATATTTTTATTTATTATTTTTATTTTTCGAGAATATTTTTCCATATTTTCGAGATAATTTCCCAGGGTGAAAATTTCGAGTTATCGTAATAAATTCGTATCTTTATCAATTGAACTCAGAATTTAATGATTTCTTCTTTGTTGATCAAGATTTCCTAAATTCATATTTACAATGACAATTTCTTACCGAATTGATACCAAATTTAAGGTTTTTTTGACCTATTTACCCTTTTCTGCATTTTACATACATGTCTAACTACTTCATTCACATTTATATGATCAAAATCATCTGTCTTATGATTCCATTACATACAATAATTTCATATAACGTGTGAATCATAAGGAATATCATACAAAATACGAGTCTCAGAACAACGTACTCTGTGTGATGTACAAGGTACAATGTACTCCGTGGACCACATGGTCGGGGTGCCTGCCATAGGCCTTATTCACCCTATACCACATTAGTAACCAACCCATGTCTCAAAATACACGTGCTAGTATATCATCTCACTGTGAGACACAGTCTACATGAGGCTACGACACGGCTTATGCATGTCATGATATCTAACATCTCGTGCGAGCAAAGCTTCAGCACAGTTTTCTGTAAAACATATAAAGTCCTCGTATGAGCAACACTCCAGTATGACTTTCATGCATAGTAAATCAATGTAAAATCACATACAAACAAGGCTCTAGTATAGCTTTCATTCATATCATCAGAAAATCTAGTGCGAGCAGGGCTCCAGCAATATTTATATGAGTCAAAACATTAAAATCAAGTGTGAGCAAGGCTCCAGCACTATTTGTACTCAACCAAATACAATAGGTGGCTCCATTTTAAATAAGTTATTTCAAAAATAAATCTTAGGACCCAACTAAGCTGTTTCATGCAATAATTGAAAGCAATAGCCAGCCTATCCTCATTTTGTTCACCTCAAGACATTACATTATGATAAAAACACCAAAATCATGAAATTCATGCATTTTAGGATCCTTACTACCCTTTTCATAAATTTCCTTACCAGAGGCAAAATCGTCATTTTTCCTCAATTTTGAAAACTTTTCTCAAAGAATTATTATTTTATTTCTAAATAGCTTAAAGAATTTCACACCCTATAAATCCACTTGAAAATACGTATAGCTAACTCTAAGCACTTACAAAATCCCCTTACCTCGAATCACATCGAGTGTAGTACAAGTTCCACCACTGGAAGCTCATCTAGTCATATTTGCTCCTAATTCAGTATCTGGAGCTGTATTTAACCATTATCAGGTTAATTACTATATTTTTATCTCAATGGACTTAAATAAAATATTGGGCCCAATTATATTATAACAATCTTCATAAAGTTTTTGAGCCCCTTTTTCTTCGAATTTTTCTTCTTCGGAGTCTATCATGCTTATCGGGTCCGTTAACCATTATTGGGCCTCGTACTGAGTTCGTAAACTCCTTAATAGGCTTTCTACATTTAGGTTAGGCCCATTAGACCATTCGGCCATGGCATGGTGGCCGAATGCCATCCAAGCCAACCATGGTTGAATGCCATGGCAAGTTCAAGCCACATGCCTAGTTTTCTAGCCAATCTTCTTTCATTCATTTTATCAAATACTTGGGATGCCTAATTTAGCTTAGTTTTATCCTTCACTCACACATTTCATCAAACACCTTGCTGCCTTAACTTAATTCATCCACCAATTCATCAATTTGATTGAAATAAACCATATTAACATCATGTACACATGTTACCTAACCTATCCATGCATCTAGTTTAACCATACATGCATGAATCATCAAATACCCATTTTCAGCCATGATCAATTCATCATGAAATCAGATATTTCAGCCCTGAATTAATACAGCTAACATCTTAGAAAAATCCCTAAATATATATACTAGAAGTTGGAATCTTGTAAACATGTCTAGCTTGCTTACCTTACCAAAACTGTGACTTTGCCTTAATTTCGGAGGATCAAATCAGTTCATCAGGTGCTGAATTTTGGATATGTTGTTCCTCATTCAATTTGGAGCAACTTTATTGCGGATCACTTGTTCTAATTATGTCTCTAAGGTACTGATTTGTTTAGAGAGAGAAAGCTTACTCAAATTGGTCTTTAATGGGGTCACTCTCGGTTTGGTGAAGATGACAATGTCCAGCCAATTTTTCCTTGGTCTTTAAGGCTTATAGTTGACTAATTATACATTAAATGTTCATCTTATAAAATGGGCTAAGGGGTTTGGGTCATAATCCATGGGTTTAAGACCTCACTTGAAATGGGCTTATCTTATGGGCTCTCGGTTTGGGCTTTACCTTAGGCTTCTTGGGCTGTAATTTTTAGAACACTTAGGGTCTTAAGTCTACTTCGAATTGGACTCATAAAATGGCCCACTCATTTGGCCAAATGGGCCAACAGAATTCAGCCCAATTCAACTTACCCGAAATGGGCTTTAAAATTTATCCCTTGTCCTATTATGGTTTTCTCCTTGATTTCAGCCTTTTAAATACTAACAAATAATTTGTATTAGTCCCTTAGACATATCTTGACCGAAAACCCAAACACCAATGTCCCATTTGGTCATTTTTCAGGCTTCATCCATCAGTTATTCACTTTACCCAATTCAATCCTTAACTTTCAAGGTATTTTTCCTATCTTTACTTTTCCTTGAACTTGCCTTCTTATTTTTGTCTATTTCTCATATCTTACTCATTTATATGAGTTCTCATCATTGAACCACTTATCTCTAAGGTTTTAGTGCACTTTCTAACCGAAAAAGTACTAGAATCGCTTAACCACCAAAATAAGACTCGTTTGGGCCTTTTTTGGCACTTTACACTACACCAATGAGTTTGAGACCAAATCAAACCGACTTCACTTCTTGAACCCTCTATCTTTTCTTATTTTAAGTTCTTTTCTTCAGTTAGAATGATTTAATCACCTTTAGTTCAACATCTGGTCCCTCTAGCCCCTATTTACTTTAAGCGAATTTACGTACGTATAACTATCTCATTCTCATTTTCATGATCTAAAATCGTCTGTCTTCTGATTCCATTAACATATAGTAACGTCATAGAATGAGTGAATCATAAGGAAAGTCATGCATATATAGGATCTCACAAATCTCTCCCTCTAAAGAAATTTGGTCCTCCAAATTAGAACCAAATCAGTCTAAGAACAACTCCGGGTACTTCTCCCGTATCATACTCTCTAACTCCCATGTAGCTTCTTTCGAAGTGTGGTACTGCCAAAGAACTTTCACGAGAGAGATCGCCTTGGACCGCAATACCTTCTCCTTCCTATCCAATATCTAAATCGGTCTCTCGATATATGACATGCTCTCATTGAGCTCTAATAGTTCATAGCTAATAACATGTGTCGGATCCGGATGGTACTTTCGGAGCATAGAGACGTCGAAGACATTATAGACACCTGCTAGCTCTGGTGGTAACGCCAACCTGTAGGCCTTATCTCTCACTCGCTCCAAAATCTCAAAGGGTCCAATGTAACGAGGACTCAGCTTACCTTTCTTCTCGAACCTCATAAAACCCTTAGAAGGAGAAACCTTCAAAAATACTGACTCACCCTCGGTAAACTCTAGTGGTCTTCGTCTCCTGTCAGCATAACTCTTTTGTCTACTCTGAGCTATCCGCTATCTCTCGTAAATCAACTGAACATCCTCAGAGGCTTGTCTCACCAAATCAGGAGCAAAAATCTATTTGTCACCAACCTCTTCCCATCCAATGGGGGATCGACATCTACAGCTATACAATGCCTCATATGGTGCCATCCCAATACTCGTATGATAGCTATTATTATAGGCGAACTCAACTAGTGGTAAATGATCATCCTAAAAGCCTCTAAACTCCAGCACATATGCTCTTAACATATCCTCCAGAGTCTGTATAGTCCTCTCTGACTGACCATCTATCTGAGGATAGAAGACGGTGCTAAAACTCAACTGGGTCCCCATCGCTTCCTAAAAATGTTCCCAGAAGTGGGAAGTGAAGCGAGCATCCCGATCGGAAACAATGCTCACTTGAACACCATGTAATTGGACTATCTCTCGAACATACAAGTTCACCAACTGACTCAGAGTATCGATAGCTCTCACAGCTAAGAAGTGGGCTGACTTTATTAACCGATCTATAATCACCTAGATGGCATCATGACCTCTACGGGTCCACTGTAAACCCATAAAAAAATCTATGGAGAAGTGCTCTCACTTCCATGTTGGTATCGGTAGAGGCTGCAATAACCCTGCAGGCTTTTGATGCTCTACCTTCACCTGCTAATAGACGAGACATCTAGCAACATACTTAGCAATGTCTTTCTTCATCCTAGACCACCAATAAACCTTCTGAAGGTTCTGATAAATATTAGTACTCCCCAGTTGTATCGTATATCTTGTTGAGTGACCCTCTGATAAGATCGATCTCCTAATCTCTGGATCCTCGGGAACACATATCCTGCCCCTAAACCTCAGTAATCCATCTGTACTCATCTCATAATCAGTATCTGCACCTGTCTGGATCTGACTCCTCCAGTCAATACACTGCTGATCATTCTATTGAGCTTACCAGATTTGGCCAATCAACTCCAGCTCCAATCTCAGGCGAGCTACAACCTCAAATCTATCTGTATCAGGTGTGGCTACGTCCAAACTGAGGTTCGCGAACTATTCTAACAACTCGTGTTCTAGAACCATCATATACGACACCAACCCAACATTCTTCCTGCTCAAGGCATCGGTAACTACATTTACCTTATCAGGTGGTACAGGATCTTACAATCGTAATCATTCAGAAGCTCAAGCATCTTCTCTGTCTCATTTTCAGCTCTTTCTGTGAGAATAGATACGTAAGGCTCTTATGGCTCGTAAATACCTAAAATTTCTCACCATGGAGATAATGGCGTCATATCTTCAATGCAAACACTACAGTCGCCAACTCTAAATCATGAGTCGAATAATTCCTCTCATGATCCTTCAACTGTCTGGATCTATAGGCAACTACCCTCCCATCCTGCATAAGTACGCAGCCTAGTCCTTGATGTGAGGCATCTATATACACAGAGAAACCTCCTAAGCTAGTAGGAAGTAAGAATCCGAGTAGTGGTCAATCGACGTTTAAGCTCCTGAAAACTCTTCTCACATGCCTCATCCTACATAAACTCAACCTCATTAAATGTGAGAGTGTCAACGGAGCATCTAATCTGGAGAAACCCTCTACGAATCTCCGATAATAACCTGCCAATCCCTAAAACTTCTGATCTCCGTGACTATCCTGGGCTGTTACTGCCTCAATCTTGGATGGATCTACTGCTACCCCATCCCTCAATATAACATGGCCCAGAAATGAAATCTGCTCCAACCAAAAGTCACATTTTCTGAGTTTTGAATATAACTCCTGCTCTCGGAAGGTCTACAGAACTATCCTCAAATGCTGCTCATGATCTTCCCTAGACTTGGAATAAACTAATATATCATCGATAAACACAATCACAAACTGGTCTAGGTATGGTTTAAACATATCATTCATCAAAGCTATAAATGTTGTAGGGGCATTCGTCAATCTAAATGGCATAACCAAAAAATCATAGTAACCATATCCGGTACGAAATGCTGTCTTGGGTACATCTCCACTCTGTATCCTCAACTGATGCTACCCAGACCGAAGATCTATATTAGAAAAGACATGTGCTCCCTGAAGCTAATCCAACAGATTATCAATGCATGGAAGGGGATACTTGTTCTTAATGGTAGCCTTATTCAACAACCAGTAGTTTATGCACAATCGGACGCTCCAATCCTTCTTCTTTACAAACAAGATCGGAGCTCCCCAAAGTGAGACGCTCGATCTAATAAACCCCTTCTCTAGCAACTCTTGCAACTGGTTCTTCAGCTCCTCCAACTCAACCGGAGTCATTCTATACGATGGTCTATATATCTATTCAGTACTAGGTACCGACTCTATACAAAACTTCATCTCCCGATCTGGTGGTAACCCTGGTAGATCATCTGGAAAGACATCAAGAAACTCCACAACCATTGGAATGTCTCTCAATTCCAGACGAGCCTTATCTGTGTCAACCACATATATAATGAACCATTCACATTATTATTTCCACCATTAGTAACATAACTTATTATGTAAATATTCATCGTTAATAATTTATTTTATCTAAAAAATATGACAAATTATAATTATAATTTTTCCATTGGCAATAATCATATTCCTTCATTTCTTTTCAACAAAACTTACAGTAAAGTTATTTATCCTTAAAAATATTACTGTCTTAGCATAATAATCTAAAATAGCATGATTCACAGCAAACCAATCCATTCCAAAAATTACATAAAAAACACTCAAGTTCAACAGAATAAGATTGGTTGCCATATCTTTTCCCCTATTTTCAGTCTACACTCCCTATATACATATTCGATCAACTAAGGAATGCGTGGCACCAGGATTAAATAGTATAAATGCTTCTAAATCAAAAATTAGGATGGTACCTTTGATCACATCCATGGATAAGTCTGCGGTGTCTTAGTCCAGTACATGTACTCGCCCTCTGCCTACAACCTGCTTCCCCTTCTCCTCAGCTATGGCTCTCTTCTTCGGAGCAGAAGTCTCAACAGGAGCTCTCTTTGACTCCTTGCCCTTCTGTGGGGCGATCTCAGTCATCTCGGGGTAATTCTTTATGATATGCCCTGGCTTCCCACAACAAAAGCATACTACCATAGTCATCGAACAAGGCTTGTTACCATGATATCTGCCACATCTCCTACACTGCTCGGTAGTCCACCGTGGTCCTCCAATGACTATACCCCTCAGTGGTGCTAAGGTCGGATATACAAAAGGCTTAACTGTCCTCTCATGTACCTCCTCAATCTGAGGTCTCTTCTCAAACAATCTCTGACCTCCCATCTTGACCACTCTATCAACTCCGGATCTCTTTTGGTCTATGTCTCTACCTCTATGACCATCCCAAACTCAGAGGCATTCTGCTCAATGTCTTGCTCACATAACTGTGCCCTGCGCACTGCCTCCTCATATGTCAGGATATCCAATGAGACCAATTTAGATCTGATTGCTGGTCTCAATCCATCAATGAACTTCCTAACCTTTTTTGGTATCTCTGCTCATCGTATCCGAGTTGTACTTCCCTAGGGATATAAACCTCGTCTCGTACTCATCTACTGATTTGTTCCTCTAAGCCAACCCCATAAACTCCATCTGTAACTTCCTCTGAGTAGTGTCCAAGACATACTGCCTCTAAAAAGCCTTCAAAAATACCTCTCAACTAATCTCAATGTTTCAAACTCTCAAAATCGGTCTGGTGGACTTTCACCAATGCTCTGTCGCTACTTTCAACATGAACGCTGCAAAAGAGACCATCTCTGTCGTCGTACACTTAAAGAACTCGTACAACTTCTCGATCTCACTCACCCAGTCATCAACAAATACTGGATCTTTTATCCCATTGAATGACGGCAGTCTAAACTTCTACAACTACTGTAATCTATCTAAATCACAACCATATCCAAAACCTCTATTACCCTGCTGTGGAGCAACAGGTGATGTTGTATCCTAAACTGGTGGGGGTGTAGGTGTATCTATAGCCTATGGCATGTGTGCTGCCTGTGTAAGTGTATCAAAAGCACCTTCCTTTCTAGCATTAGTAGCCTGGGTAACTCGGCCCTGTCTCTCCCCTACTTCCTACATAGATTGAGCGACTAGCTCCATAATAGTCTCTATACACCGCTCTAACCTAGCGAAATGTGCCTCTGTATCCCCTAGCCTCTCGATAGGCTCTTGTAGGATCTGTCCAGTCTATAGCTCTGCATGGCTCTCAGGCCTCCCTCTAAGGCCCCTAGCACGTCCACTCGCCCCTCTGCCACTACGTGTGACAGGTATGATACCTAAATTCTTGCATCCATAACTATTTAGTAGTCTAACTCATCTGATATAGACATTTATATCTAAACAAAGCACAACAATATGGAGATGTAATTTATTTTATTACTAACATCGACTTCTGATACCACCTCAATCACGACCCCCTTTCTAACAAATTTTACTACAAATTTTTCGTTTTATTCATTAACTTTCCTAGTCGTGAACAGTTTCAACACTAACTAGTTGAGCTATGACCCGATGTTAGTTACCTCTTACCATATACCACATCATTCAACATTTATTCAAAACAGCTGTAAATACTTAAGCTATTTAATTTGTAATTCTATTAGTTTGTACATGTCTACAAATGTTCACATCTCCCAAATAACATTTCCAAAATTAGAACTATGTTATACTTGTTTAGATACAAGCAATTTCTAATGTGTATATCTCTCAGAGATGGGCAGCAGCGGAACTGGGAGTGTAAGTCTCCACTCGTTCTTAACCGCTATGGATGCTTTATAGAGATCAAAAGTGAAAGGGTGACCACAACTTGCTCTGTAAGGACATAATGCAAGCAGGTAGATAGCTACACTATCTAAGTGCTTATAATGCCATGATATAAAATCATTTAGATCTAGAGTATGAGGTAAAATAAAATCATGCCACATGAAAATGTATAGAATATATGAAAACTCATAAAATTAGGCATGATAACACATGGAAAACCACCGTATAAAACATCTCATGCTCATCATATCAAAACTCATGAATTTCATCACAAATCAAACTAAATCAAGGCTAAACTCGCCCTTCGGGAATACCCTGATGTATAAAACTACGTTTCTTTTAAAACATAATATGGGTGCAAACCCTCTTTCGGGTCTAGCCTGGTCTATCAATATAGTATGATATCACGTGAGGCATGTAGGTAACTGTATGGAAACAAATTGGGAACTATGGCCATATATAAAATCCCTGTGATCCCACACTACGCGGATCCTAACTCGCGGGGCATCACAACTACAACGGGAGCTGAGGTCAATCCTACCTGTATGAATAACAACTCAACCAGCTAGTCATCATTACTATACGGTACAGCATACTCCGTGTGATGTACACCCTACAACGTACTCCGTGGACCACATGGTAGGGGTGCCTATCATAGGTCTTATCCCATATCACGATCCGAGGGAGCCTGCCATAGGTCTTATCCACCCTATACAACATCAGTAACCAACCCATGTCTCAAAATATGTGTGCTAGTATATCTCACTGTGACACACAGTCTACAAAAGGTTACGACATGGCTTATGCATGTTATGATATCTAACATCTCATGCGAGCAAAGCTTCAGCAGGGTTTTTTGTAAAACATATACAGTCGTCATACGAGCAATGATAATTCTATATTTTTAGAATTATTTATGCTTAATTTCCTAATTAATTATTTAAATCCCCGATTTATTTTGTTAATTATCCCCTTTTATTTAATTAAAACTCTCATGTTTGCAGATAAATTAAATCCGGATGAATTTTGAATATTTCGGTAGAAAATAAATCGAAATTGAGCTAAAATCGAGATTGGACCACGCGGACAACACGAGCCTAGCACATCCAATTGGACAAAAAGACAGATGACATGGAAATATTATTTTTTCAAGAAGCCAATGGTGTGAAGACAAGTGGCCAAACAATGCCAACTCATCTAGGATGGAAAAATTACAATTGTACCCCTAAATGTGTATATAAATAGAAAATGATGACAATTGTAAAGGGTGAAAAAAATAGGTTAGAATAGTTTTATTTTTAGGTTAACTTCAAAAGTTTTTTCCCTATTTTTTATATATTCGGCAGCACAGCATTTTTTTCCAGCCTTCCAATTTTCTTTTCTCCAGAGCTACTATCATTATTCAACTTATTTTTATGAAAAGGTTTTCTCTTTAGTTCATCATTATCATTGCTTAGAAATAGTTGTTTATCATTTCAGTTTGTTTCAATTGTCATCATCTTGTTTTTGATATATGTTTTAATCTCCTTTTGGTTATAGTCTAAAGTATTTGCAAATCTTGAATCATCAATGCCAATCATGATTTTTGATTCATTATTGCCGATCTAAACTGTTAGGATGATTCTATGCATCGATTGGTGATAATATTGGAAGGGTGGAACAAAAATGGTTTGGTGGAGGAATGAATGAAACCGTGACTATTGAAAGAAACCGTGGCTATTGGAAGAAACTAGTTGATGTTTGATTAATCTTCTTCACCGTGATCCAATGTTTGTGAATGAAGAAATACCTCAACATCTACTCTTCATGATCCATTGTTTGATTAATAAAAAATTTCATGCTCTTTTTCATCAATTCTTACGGTTAACGTCTTTTTCTTTTTCTTATTATTTAGTTCTTCAGTCGGATCAATTGTTCCATTAGTTTAATTCTTTTAGTTTCTTCACTTATTAGTAACCTTGCTTCTAAGTTATGTTATATCATTAATTTAGTTTTGCTTCATGTTAGTATAGGCAGCTCTTACCGTGATAACTACAGTAAAAGGTTGTGTGTTTCCTCTCTGTTCTCCTCTGTTTTATTTGTGATTTACTGTTATTTTCCTTTTCCAATTCTAGCTGTTCAATTCAATCATATTAAGGTTGCCATAGTTTATTCACTGCCTTGAACTTACATACTACATTCAATGTTTGTGTTTTATCTATTTACAGAATTGCATTGCTGAGAATTGCAGAATTGTTGATGCCGAATGCTGTGATATACAACACTCACGGTACCGAGAGTGTGTAGGGTGCATCTGAAGACAGCAGTAAAGAGAAATAAATCAGCAACACTGGTAGCAATACAGGACAAGACCGGGAGCTGGGTTAGCAACAGCAGAAGTAGGACCTGGCAGGAACAACATAGTGAAACCGAGAGCAGTTATAGTAGCCGAAGCAGAGCATGGAGCATGCACAGCAGCACCACCACTAGCTGAACACGACAGGGCCAGCAACAGCATTACGCAGACAGGAGCAATTAGCTGGGTAGTCCGTGAACTCTTGGAGGACGAACACAACTTGGAAAAGGAAGACACGCCTGGAACCGAGAGCTACGAGCAAGCCGAGAACGGAACCAGCTAGAAATGCAATTTGTGAAGATGTGAATAGTGTTTGGAGGGATAGTTAGCTAGTTTAAATTGTTAAGGCATTGTTTGCTAGTGGATAATAGTTACTTAACTCATTTTCATGCATTGTTAGTTTAGTTTAATTCCAATTTAATTTGTTAGCTTGGTTTAGAGTCTTTGATTAAATTGCATGATTAATATTTTTGTTTAATGGTTTAGAACTTGGTTTTAATTAAGTTGATAGTTAATTAAGTTTCATTTAGAATTAAATTAGGGGTAAATTTATTTCATTAAATTTTAAGTTAGTTTAAATTGCATTTTGATTAAGTAGTATTATTGCATTTTAGGATTGTTAATTTTAGTTTAATTAATCTTGCTTTGTTATTTTCATATTTGCATTTTATTTGCATTAATTAGTTTTAGCTATTTTAATTTCTTTTGTAGGCTTTTGATTTTAATTGCGTGGAGCAGTGTAAGTAATTTTGCTTGATTTTATTTAGTTTATCTTATAGTTTTATTATTTTCAGTACTTTGACTTAGTCTTAGTAGGTCACCACCTTAATCTCATAATTTGATAGGATATACCATAGGGTAAGATTAATCGGTAATTAATTAGACTAACCAACTTCTTTGAGGGAAGATAACTCAGGACTCAAATCCCATTATTACTTGTACGACCCATGCACTTGCGGACAATACCTTTAGGGCGTGTCAAGTTTTTGGCGCCGTTGTCGGGGAAGTTTTAATTAGTCATTAATTGATATCGATAAAATTATGATTAGGTGTAATTCTAGCTTGTAAATACTTAGATCCTTAGTTTAGTTTAATTAATTTCCTTATAAATATATATATATATATTTAAGGACTTTTTGATGTTTGCATGCGCAGAGCCAGGAGTTTTGATTGCTTTCCTCTAGATCCTGAAATTGAACGAACTCTTAGGAAAATTCGTAAGGACTCTAGGAAATTTATAGCTCCGCAACAAAACACGATGGCAAAAAAAGGGAAAGTAGGACCATTGGAGATTACGCGATGCCAACGATTGAAGGATATTATACCAGCATTAGGCCACCAGCTATCCCAGCGAATAATTTCGAAATTAAGCCTTCCATCCTTCAAATGATCCAAACTTCTTTACAGTTCAGTGGGCTTCCACACGATGACCCACATGCTCACCTTGGGCAATTCTTGGACTTGTACAACACGTTCAAACATAATGGATTATCTGATGATGCGCTTAGACTCAAACTATTCCCCTTTTCACTTAGGGATAGGGCAAGACACTGGTTGACCTCCCTACCTCCAGGATCAATTTCTACATGGGACGAGTTAGCCCACCAATTTCTAGCCAAATTTTTTCCTCCCTCTAAAATGGCCAGACTCCGTAGAGATATATCCTCTTTTGCCCAGTACGACTCTGAATCCCTTTACGAGGCATGGGAACGATATAAGGAGCTTCTTAGGAAGTGCCCTCACCGCAGCCTACCTCTATGGCTGCAAGTCCAGACCTTCTACAATGGACTTACAAGCCAAAATAGGACCATAGTGGACACTGCTTCAGGAGGAGCCTTGATGTGCAAAACAGAGGAGGAGGCTTATGAGCTGCTAGATAAGATGGTGGCTAACAACTATTAATGGTCCTCGAAAAGGTAATTGACAAAGAAATCGACGGGTATATATGAGCTTGACACTCTTTCCACCTTGACCTCTCAAATCGTTAATCTTAAAAAGAAGGTGGAGTCGCTCAGTACCCAATCTAATCCTTCCAACAATCCTAACCCTATGTTTTCTGTTCAAAGTCCATTTCTCTCTTGTGATCTGTATAGTGGTACCCATGCTGTAGATAGGTGTCCACTTAACTTAGAATCGGTTCAGTACATTGCCCCTAAGCAATAGAACAACCCTTTTTCAAACACCTATAATCCAGGGTGGAGGAACCATCCTAACTTTTCTTGGAGCCAAAACCAAGGGCAAACTTCTAATTCTAAACCAGTAGGACCCCCAGGTTTTCAAGCTCCACCGGTTCAAATACCACCACAGCATCAATATCCTCACCACCCACTACCATAGTATCCACATCATCCACCTAGCCATTCCCATCCATCCCACTTCCATCAACCACCACCACCACCACAACCCCAGCACTTGCCAGCAGCTGATAAGAAACCCTCGCTTGAGGAAATGTTCACAACAATTTTGCAAAATCAAGTAGCTTTAATTAAGAACCTAGAGGTTCAGGTAGGACAGATAGCAAACGCTCTTAGTCAACGTCCTCAGGGTACCCTTCCTAGTAACACTGAAGCTAATCCTGTTAGGCAAAGGGAAGGGAAGGAACATGTGAAAGCCATCACCCTTAGGAGTGGCAGAGAGCTAGTAACTCCCTTTGTTAAGTCCAGACCTGACCAGCCCATAGTTGAAAAACCCATAGGTTCTAGTGAAGCAGCTCAGAAGGAGTAAGAATCAAAAATCAAGCTGCAAAGGAAACAAAGCCAGGCAATTCTTCACCTTTACCTGTTTCTTTGTCACAACCTTCTTTATCCTCTGATGCTACAAAAGTTTCCACTACATCTCCTCCTCTTAGACCACTAGTCCCTTTTCCTCAGAGATTTCAAAATCAAAAAGTGGACCAACAATTTGTAAAATTCCTTGAGGTTTTTAAGAAACTTCACATCAACATTCCATTAGCAGATGCCTTATAGCAAATGCCAAGCTACGTGAAGTTTATGAAGGACATTCTCTCTAGGAAAAGAAGATTAGAAGATTACGAGACAGTGGTCTTAACGGAGGAATGTAGCGCTATTATCCAGAGAAGATTACCCCCCAAGCTCAAGGATCCACGGAGCTTTACCATACCATGCACTATTGAAAATTTATTCTTTGGTAGAACCCTGTGCGATTTAGGAGCTAGTATAAATTTGATGCCATTGTTTATCTATCAGAAGTTAGGAATGGGGGATGCCAAGCCCACCACAATGAGTCTCCAGTTGGTTGATCAATCAATTAAATATCCAAAGGGGGTCATTGAGGATGTCTTAGTAAAAGTGGACAAGTTTATTTTCCCTGCGGATTTTATTGTGTTGGACATGGAGGAAGACAGGGAAGTCCCAATTATACTAGGCAAGCCATTCCTAGCAACTGGTAGAACTTTAATAGATGTACAAAAGGGGGAGTTAACAATGAGAGTTCAAGATTAGGAAGTCAAATTTAATGTGTTCAAATCTCTAAGGTTCCCTGATGACTCTCATGATTGTTTTAGGATGGATTTAGTGGATAAGGATATCACTAAGGAGTTTTCCAAGATACACCCTTTAAACCCTTTAGAAGCCTCCTTAGTGAAATCTGTTGATCTTAGAGAGTATAGTGAAGATGATGATGAGGTCTATGAGACTTTACAGTTATTAGAGGTCACACCTTTTGAGGAAATTGCCCAATTTGAGACATTAGACTCTTCATCTATTCTAGTTTCAAATATCTTCCCATCCACCAGTGATCCTCTAACATTAGAACTCAAACCTTTACCCTTACACCTTAGGTATGCTTACGTAGGTGCATCATCCATACGACCGGTAATAGTATCTGCTACTCTCTCTAGTGATCAGGAAGCAAAATTACTACAATTGTTAAGAGAGCATTAGAAGGCTATAGGCTGGTCTATCTTTAACCTTAAGGGTATTAGTTCCTCTATCTGTATGCATAAGATACTATTGAAGGAAGGGTATAGGTCATCCATAGAGCACTAGCGTTGATTGAACCCTGTAATAAAAGAAGTTGTCAAGAAGGAAATCATTAAGTGGTTAGGAGCAGGGATTATCTATCCCATTTCTGACAGTGCCTGGGTGAGCCCAGTACAATGTGTCCCTAAAAAAGGAGGGATGACAGTGATCGAGAATGAAAATAATGAGCTCATCCCTACTAGGACAGTCACTGGTTGGCGAGTATGTATGGATTATAGGAAACTCAACAAGGCCACCAGGAAAGACCACTTCCCTTTACCCTTCATTGACCAAATGTTAGATCGATTAGCTGGTCATGAATTCTATTGTTTACTGGACGGATACTCTGGGTACAATCAAAAAGCTATAGCCCTAGAAGACCAAGTAAAAACTACCTTCACCTGTCCCTATGAGACCTTTGCAATTAGAAGAATGCCTTTTGGCCTATGCAATGCACCTACTACATTCCAGCGTTGCATGATGGCCATATTCCATGATATGGTGGAGGATTTTATTGAGGTTTTCATGGATGATTTCTCAGTATTTGGGGATAGCTTTGATTTATGTTTGCAGAATTTAGCACTAGTGCTGAGGAGGTGTGAAGAAACAAACTTAGTGCTTAATTAGGAGAAATGCCACTTTATGGTGAAAGAAGGCATAGTGCTAGGGCATAAAATCTCTGTTAGGGGGATAGAAGTGGATAAGGCTAAGGTAGAAATTATTGAGAAGTTACCTCCCCCTACCACTGTAAAAGGAATTCGTAGTTTCCTGGGCTACGCGGGATTTTACAGAAGGTTCATTAAGGATTTTTCTCAGATAACTAAGCCTTTATGTAATCTCCTTGAGAAAGACATTGTGTTTTGCTTTGATGAGAAATGCTTAAAAGCATTTAAGACATTGAAGGAAAAATTAGCTACAGCCCCTGTAATCATAGCTCCAGATTGGAGTTTACCTTTTGAGCTTATGTGTGATGCAAGTGATTATACTGTCGGGGCTGTACTACGACAAAGAAAAGAAAGAGTCTTTTATGCTATTTACTACGTAAGCAAAACACTTAATGAGGCCCAAATGAACTATGCTACTACCGAGAAAGAGCTGCTAGCTGTGGTATTTGCTTTTGATAAGTTTCGCTCCTATCTCATAGGTACTAAGATAGTAGTATATACTGATCATACTGCCATTAAGTACTTAGTCTCCAGGAATGATGTAAAGCCGAGGCTGATTCGATGGATCCTCCTACAACAGGAGTTTGACTTGGAGATTAAGGATAGGAAACATACGGAGAATCAGGTTGCTGACCATCTATCTAGATTAGAGAGTGGAATTAAAGAAAATGGTACAGCTATTAATGAGTCCTTTCCTGATGAGCAGCTATTTACTTTCGGGCACTCCAGATTACCTTGGTATGCTGATTTTGTAAATTATCTAGTGAGCAATGTAATGCCACCTGATTTAACTGACCAACAAAAGAAAATGTTTTTGAGTGATGTCAAGTATTATGTTTAGGATGAACCCTTCCTGTACAAGCAATGTAAAGATCAGATTTTGAGAAGGCGTGTTCCCATGGAAGAAGTAGAGGATATACTTAGACATTGCCATTCTTCTAATTATGGAGGGCATTTTGGAGGAGAGAGGACAGCAGCCACGGTTTTGCAATCTGGATATTACTGGCCCGCGTTATTTAAGAATGCCCACTACTTTGTGATGAAATGCGATAGATGTCAGAGGGTAGGTAATATTTCCAAAAGAAATGAGATGCCTCTGACTAATATTTTAGAAGTAAAACTCTTTGATGTTTGGGGCATTGATTTCATGGGGCCATTCATTCCTTCATATGGCAATCTCTATATTCTAGTGACTGTGAAGTATGTATCAAAATGGGTTGAAGCGATGGCTTTACCGACTAATGATGCTAAGGTGGTAGTAAAGTTTTTAAAGAACATTTTCACACGATTTGGCACACCTAGGGCTATCATTAGTGATGGAGGATCCCACTTTTGCAATCGAAGTTTTGAAGGCCTGTTAAAGAAATATGGGGTCAAACATAAGGTAGTCACTGCTTATCACCGACAGACGAGTGGCCAAGTAGAGTTGTCCAATAGGGAAATTAAGGGGATATTAGAGAAGACAGTGAACCCAAGTAGGAAGGACAGGTCCATTAGATTAGAGGATGCACTTTGGGCCTATAGAACAGCCTTCAAAACACCTTTAGGAATGTCCCCTTATCAGCTTGTGTATGGTAAAGCCTGTCATCTACCAGTAGAGCTTGAGCACAAGGCCTACTGGGCCCTTAAGAACTTAAATTTCAACTTAGGGGCAGCAGGGGAGAAGAGGCTGCTACAGCTTAATTAGTTAGATGAGTTCAGGTTGCAGGCATATAAGAATGCCAAGCTCTATAAGGAAAAGACTAAGCGATGGCATGATAAGAAAATAAAGGAGAGACACTTCGAGCCAGGCTAGCAAGTTCTATTGTTTAATTCACGCTTGAAGCTATTTCCAGGAAAGCTTAAGTCTAGGTGGTCAAGTCCCTTTACCATTACACAAGTTTTCCCTCATGGAGCCATTGAAATTATGAATGAGACCCTGAATCAACCATTTAAGGTTAATGGGGGCAGACTGAAACACTATTTTGGGGGAGGGTTTGATCGTCAGCATTCTGTGACCACTTTAGCTGACTCTCCTATTTCTCATCCTACTACTTAGCTTCATTTTTCTTTCACTTTTTTGTATATAGTTCTTTTTCTCTTTCATTTCTATAGTTTCTTTCTTTGTTTATTTTGCAGGTTTATTTTCTAATTTTTACGCTTTCAATAAAAGCTTCAGTTGTACATTAACATCAGATAGGGGAGTACTATGTTCTTGAGCTTAATTGTTTATATTATCTGCACACTGAGGACACTGTGCACTTTAAGTTTAGGGGAGGGGATATTACTTGAGCATTTTTCAAAAATTTGGGCAAAAATTGAAAAGAAAATTTCAAACTTTTTTTCGAAAATCTGAGCTTAAAGTGTTTGATTTTGGGATGATTTAGTACTCAGCATGTAGTTTTCCCATATTCCGATGATATGACCCCATGATTAATTCTGATTTTGATTGACTAAGAAGCATGATTATAGGAAAAGCATGAAGTTAAATTCTTGAATTTATTTTGATTCTGATTGTGATTTCCTCATCTTATGCAGATGTCATGTCATGAATCGGTATATTTATTTAGACAAAGCTTATGTGGACCTAAGATTGCATGTGTTTAGTTGATTTTGTGTATCATATTCTAGAATTTGTTTGATCTAATCTCGAGGTGAAATATTAGATCACACTTAATTAGGGAGATGATTTAGGTCATCTTTGGATCGTTTGAGCCTTTCGAGCCATCCTTGTACATACTTTATCCCTAGTCACCCATCTGGGCCAAACAAGCCATTCTCTGTACATACACCTGCTTATAATTTTCTTTAGCTTAAATACTGTGTTCCTATCCCCTACCCCGAAAGCATGAAAGTCATTGGGATATATTTTGAGCTTTGTACATATGGGTATCTAGTGATAGTGAATGTTCAGAAAAATGAATGAAAAGAAAATGAAAGAAAAATTAAAAAAAGATGTTTAGTGAAATAAATAAGTTTAGGGGAATTTGAGCTCTTACATTAAAATCCTGAAAATAATGCATGTTAAGGGGTAATTAAACCTAAATCGACTTTATCATACCTTAGCCCCAGCCTTACATTACAAGCTTAATGAAGTCCTATTGATCTTTAGTTAAATGTGACTATATTAGTGGAGAGAGAAGTGAAAAGCAAACTTATGGGAATGATCACATGTCATTGACTTTGCATTCACTGTGTTTGCATAATGTAATCCGAATAATGTACTGTGAAGTGACTTTGACATTTTTCACACACTCACGAGGAGTCCAATTTGGGTTAGGACTTATGATTGAATAATTCTAAGGGTTGGACTTGTAATTGTGAATCTTTAAGATCATAGTCTGTACTTTTTCTTTGAGGATAATATTGGGTAAATTATTATGTTTAGTACTTGTCATTCTTACAATTATTTTGTTTTGCTTGAGGACAAGCAAAAGCTCAAGTTTAGGGTGTGATAATTCTATATTTTTAGAATTATTTGTGCTTAATTTCCTAATTAATTATTTAAATCCTCGATTTATTTTGTTAATTATCCCCTTTTATTTAATTGAAATTCTCATGTTTGCAGATAAATTAAATCAGGATGAATTTTGAATATTTCGGTAGAAAATGAAACAGAATTGAGCTAAAATCGAGATTGGACCACGCGGACAACACGAGCCTAGCACATCCAATTGGACAAAAAGATAGATGACATGGAAATATTATTTTTCAAGGAGCCAATGGTGTGAAGACAAGTGGCCAAACAATGCCAACTCATCTAGGATGGAAAAATTACAATTATACTCCTAAATGTGTATATAAATAGAAAATGATGACAATTGTAAAGGGTGAAAAAAAATAGGTTAGAATAGTTTTATTTTTAGGTTAACTTAAAAAGTTTTTTTTCCCTGTTTTTTTTATATATTCGGCGGCACAGTATTTTTTTCCAGTCTTCCAGTTTTCTTTTCTCCAGAGCTACTATTGTTATTCAACTTATTTTTATGAAAAGTTTTTATCTTTAGTTCATCATTATCATTACTTAGAAATAGTTGTTTATCATTTCGGTTTGTTTCAATTGTCATCATCTTATTTTTGCTATATGTTTTAATCTCCTTTCGGTTATAGTCTAAAGTATTTGCAAATCTTGAATCATCAATGCCGATTATGATTTTTGATTCATTATTGCCGATCTAAACTGTTGAGATGATTCTGTGCATCGATTGGTGATAATATTGGAAGGGTGGAACAAAAATGGTTTGGTGGAGGAATGAATGAAACCGTGACTATTGAAAGAAACTGTGGCTACTGGAAGAAACCACTTGATGTTTGATTAATCTTCTTCACCGTGATCCAATGTTTATGAATGAAGAAATACCTCAACATCTACTCTTCATGATCCATTATTTGATTAATAAAAAATTTCATGCTCTTTTTCATCAATTCTTACGGTTAACGTCTTTTTCTTTTTATTATTATTTAGTTCTTCAGTCGGATCAATTGTTCCATTAGTTTAATTCTTTTAGTTTCTTCACTTATTAGTAACCTTGCTTCTAAGTTATGTTATCATTAATTTAGTTTTGCTTCATGTTAGTATTGGTAGCTCTTACCGTGATAACTGTAGTGAAAGGTTGTGTGTTTCCTCTCTGTCTCCTCTGTTTTATTTGTGATTTACTGTTATTTTTCTTTTCCTATTCTAGCTGTTCAATTCAATCATATTAAGGTTGCCATAGTTTATTCACCGCCTTGAACTTACATACTACAATTCAATGTTTGTGTTTTATCTATTTACAGAATTGCATTGCTGAGAATTACAGAATTGTTGATGCCGAATGCTGTGATATACAACACTTACGGTACCGAGAGTGTGTAGGGTGCATCTGAAGACATCAGTAAAGAGAAATAAATCAGCAACACTGGTAGCAATACAGGACAAGACCTGGAGCTGGGTTAGCAACAGCAGAAGCAGGACCCAACAAGAACAGCAGAGTGAAACCGAGAGCAGTTGCAGCAACCGAAGCAGAGCATGGAGCATGCACAGCAGCACCACCACTAGCTGAACACGACAGGGCCAGCAACAATAGTACATGGACAGGAGCAATTAGCTAGGTTGTCCGTGAACTTCTGGAGGAAGAACACAACTTGGAAAAGGAAGACACGCCTGGAACCGAGAACCGCGAGCAAGCCGAGAACGGAACCAGCTGGAAGTGCAATTTGTGAAGACGTGAACAGTGTTTGGAGGGATAGTTAGCTGGTTTAAATTGTTAAGGAATTGTTTGGCCAGTGGATAATAGTAATTTTGCTCGGTTTTATTTAGTTTATCTTATAGTATTATTATTTTCAGTACTTTGACTTAGTCTTAGTAGATCACCACCTTAATCTCATAATTTGCTAGGATATACTATAGGGTAAGATTAACCGGTAATTAATTAGACTAACCAACTTCTCTGAGGGACAATAACTCGGGACTCAAATCCCATTATTGTACGACCCGTGCACTTGCGGACAATACCTTTAGGGCGTATCAAGCAATGCTCCAGTATGGCTTTCATGCATAGTAACTCAAAGTAAAATCACGTAGAAGCAAGGCTCTAGTACGGCTTTCGTGCATATCATCAGAAAATCTAGTGCGAACAGGGCTCCAGCACAATCTATATGAGTCAAAACATTAAAATCAAGTGCGAGCGAGGCTCCAGCACTATTTTTACTTATCCAAATGCAATAGGTGGCTCCATTTTAAATAAGTTATTTCAAAAATAAATCTTAGCACCTAACCTGTGTCATTTCATGCAATAATTGAAAGCAATAGCCAGCCTATCCTTATTTTATTCATCTTAAGACATTACATTATGATAAAAACACCAAAATCACAAAATTCATGCATTTTAAGATCCTTACTACCCTTTTCATAAATTTCCCTACCAGGGGCAAAATTATCATTTTTCCTTACTTTCAAAATTTTTCTCAAAGAATTATTATTTTCTTTCTAAATAGCTTAAAGAATTTCATGCCCCTATAAATCTCCTCAAAAATACGTATAGCTACCTCTAAGCATGTACAAAATCCCCTTACCTCGAATCACGTCGAGCGTAGTATAAGTTTCACTACCTCCTATGTACTCCTAATTTAGTCTCTAGAGCTGCATTTAACCATTTTCAGGTTAATTACTGTATTTTTATCTCAATGGACTTAAATAAAATACTGGGCCCAATTATATTATAACAATCTTCACAAAGTTCCCGAGCCCCTTTTTCTTCGAATTTTTCTTCCTTGGAGTCTATTAGGCTTATCAGGTCTGTCAACCTTTATTGGGCCTTGTACTGAGTTCTTAAACTCCTTAATGGACTTTTTACATTTAGGTTAGGCCCACTGGACCATTTGACCATGGCATGGTGGCCGAATGCCATCCAAGTCAACCATGGCCGAATGTCATGGCAAGTTCACGCCACATGCCTAGTTTTCTAGCCAATCTTCTTTCATGCATTTTATCAAATATTTGGCATGCCTAATTTAGCTTAGTTTTATCCTTCACTCACACATTTCATCAAACACCTTTTTGCCCTAACTTAATTCATCCACCAATTCATCAATTTGATTGAAATAAACCATATTAACATCACGTACACATGTTACATAACCTATCCATGCATCTAATTTAACCATACATGCATGAATCATCAAATACCCATTTTCAGCCATGATCAAATCATCAACCTATCCATGCATCTAATTTAACCATAGATGCATGAATCATCAAATACCCATTTTCAGCCATGATCAAATCATCATGAAATCAGTTGTTTCAGCCCTTAATTAATACACCAATCATCTTAGAAAAATACGTAAATACTTATACTAGAAGTTGGAATCTTGTAAACATGTCTAGCTTGCTTACCTTGCCAAAATCGTGACTTTGCCTTAATTTTGGGAGGACTAAATCAGCTCATCAGGTGCTTAATTTTGGATATGTTGTTCCTCATTAAATTTGGAGCAACGTTACTGAAGATCACTTGTTCTAATTATGTCTCTAAGGTACTGATGTTTCTAAAGAGAGAAAGCTTACTCAAGTTGGTCTTTCATGAGGTCACTCTCGGTTTGGTGAAGATGACAATGTCCAACTGATTTTTCCTTAGTATTTAAGGCTTATGGTTGACTAATTACACAATAAATGTTCAGCTTATAAAATGGGTTAATGGGTTTGGGTCGTAATCCATGGGTTTTGGGCTTGGTTTACTTAAATGGGCTTAAGACATCACTTGAAATGGGCTTGTCTTATGGGCTCTCGATTTGGGCTTTGCTTTGGGCTTCTTGGGCTGTAATTTTTAGCACACTTAGGTCCTTAATTCTACTTCTGTCACGACCCAAATTACCTAAAAATCCCTACAAATTTTTCGCTTTTTCATTTCCTTAACCGTCGTGAACAGTTACACTACTAACAGTTGGGCTATGATTCAGTGTTAGTCACCTCTTCCCTATTTACCATTCAATTTTCATAATTTATTTACATATCAATTTATTTAAACTAAATACATCCCCAATATTACATCATATACAGTACTGTGCATCTATATGTTCAGATACGAAATTATATAAATGTGTATACCTGGTCTTAATAAGAAGCAGCGGATAACCGAATTGCGAAGCTATTGTCGCTCTCTTCTACTGAGTGTACCCTGTGGGGTGGAAAATGAAAGGGTGAGCGAAACGTGCTCAGTAAGGCAATAATATAAGCAGGTAGATAACTATACTATCTACGTGCTGATAATAGCATGATATATAAAAAAATCATTTACATTGGGAGCATGAGATATGACTAAAACGATGCCATGTGAATGTATATCGTATAGAAGAAAACATGAAGTTACATATGAAGTCAACATGGAAAATCTTCATGTATGACATCTCATGCTCGTCACATCAAAATCTGTTAGTTTCATCGTAAATCATTCACCTTAAAACTTATTTGTTTAAATCAAAACTCGCGTTTTTACGTGAGAACCCTGCTGCCCGCCCCACACCAGGTCACAGGCTTACGGCAAACTCATCACATCAAGGCTAAACCCATCACTCGGGAATACCTTGATTAATTAAATCAAATCTCTTTTTAAAAGCATAAATCACAAATCCCATCTCTTAAAAAAACACAAATCGGGACTACCCCTCCATCGGGTATGTCCTGGTCTATCTAGACCGTATGATATCATGCGAGGCATGTAGGTTACTGTATGAAAAACGAGGACTATGGCCATACTATGTCCCTGTGATCCCAGGCACACGGATCCCGGTGTGCGGGGCATCACAACTGCAACGGGAGGTGGGGTCAAGTCCTACCCGCCAGAATATAGAGTAACATCGTAGTCATCATGACTGCACGGTACAGCGTACTCCGTGTGACATACACGGTACATCGTACTCCGTGAACCCATATCATAGTCTGGGGGGTGCCTGCCGTAGGTCTTAGCCAGCCCAATACTATGTCGATAACCAACCCATGTCTCAAAGTTTACGTGCGAGTATCTCAACTCTCTGCGACACACAGTCTATAGGAGGCTTCCGCACGGCTATATGCATGTCAACTCGCGTCTAGTGCATATGTGAGCATCCTGCTGCCCGCCCCACACCAGGTCACAGGCTTACGGATCTCATCACATCACCACGCTATGCATATCATGATATCTAAAATCGCGTGCGAGCGAAGCTCCAGCACGGTGTTATGCACACACAAATTTCTCGTACGAGCAATGCTCCAGTACGGCTTTTCATGAAAATAATTCGGTAAACTTGAGTGCGAGAAAGACTCCAGCACTCTTTTTACTTGTATCAATACGATAGGTGGCTAGATTTTGACAAAATATCTTTAAAAATGGTAATCGGTACAAACTGGTACCCTTCGTATAGTTCACTAAATCAATAGCCAACCTATGTTCATATGTGCTTAAATCAGAACCATATAATCATATACAACATTAAAATCATGAAATTCATGCAATCCCATAGCCTTACTACCCTTTTTGAAATTTTCCTAACTGGGGGCAAAATGGTCATTTTTCACTATTTCCATATTTTTATCGTAAAAATTATTATTCTGTTTTTGGGTAGCCTAATGAATTTAACGTACTGTAAATCCCCTTAAAATTACGTATAGCTACCTCTAAGTGCTCATAAAATTCCCTTACCTGGAATCGCGCGTAGACTTAGCTTATCTCGAAGATATCGAACTTCTCGGTCCAAGTGCGCGCCAATCAAAAATACGTCACTGCATATAACCATGAAATCGAGGTTAATTCACTTATCTCGATCAGTATATCGTATTTACTGACCAACTTTAGAGTATTGGGCCCTATTTACCCTATTTGGTCTCGGCCCATTTCAACCCTCTTTTATTTATTAATTCCCTTCTTCGGGTATACCGGGCTTATGCGATTTACTAATAATTATCGGGCTTCGATCCAAGTTCATTGGATAGCCCGTATACCATTTACGGCAATTTATTGCAATTACGAATTAATATTCCTTCCTATGTGAAATTAATCCGTAATTCCGTAAAATACTTAAAATCAATATTTAAAGAAACCTTAATGCCGAATTTAAATCGTACTTACCCGATACGATGCGGGGTACGAAGATCAGAGCTCGATCGGCTCTCGTTCGGTCTCCGTCGTAAAACCGAACCTCGAGTCGTCCCCCGGTAATTTTCTTTCTCTTTTTCCTTTCTTTTCCTTTCTTTTCTTTCCTTTTCTTTCCTTTTCCTTCCCCTTTTCCTTCCTTTTCCTTCCCTTTCCTTCCCTTTCCTTCCAGCAAAACGGCACCGTTTTATGTCCCTCACTGCCTCTTGCCGTCGCCGGCGGTTCCGGCGGTCTTACCGGCCAAGACCGGTACCAAAATGACCGGTTTCCTCCCCTGAACACACCGGTACCCCTCTTTTCGGCCCAGGTGCGGTGGTTCGCCGGCGATCTCCTCTTCTCTCCCTCGGATTTTCGGAGCTCGGATCGGGCTCCTCCGGCCACCTCACGGCTCGGTTCCGGTACCTATGGGTTCGCCGGACTCTGCTCTTGCTCCTGGAAGCTTCGTCGGACGTCGAACGGTCGCCGGTGGTCGAGATCGGCAGTGGGTTCTTCTCGGGTGCGAACGGGTTGCGTTTTCTGGTTTTCGTTTTCAGTTTACTTATTTTTTTTTTTTTTTTTTTTTTTTAATCTTTATCTTTATTTAACTATTCATTTTATTATTAAAATAATCAATAAAATACTCTAAAAATTCTGAAAATATCTACAAAAAATTTTATTTTATTCAACAATTTAATTTAATTAAATTAAATTAAATTTATTTAGTTTTTAAATTATTTTTCCGGTATAATTCTTCCGTATTTTCGGGATATCGTCCCGGGTGACATTTTCGGTATTTTTTAAAAATTCCGGATCTTGATCAATTTGACTCGAAATTATAAAATTTCCCATTATTGATCAAGAAATCCTAATTCCTTATTTTTAATTAAATTTTTCTTATCGTATTTATCCCGAATTTCGATCTTTTGACCGTTTTACCCCTACACTTATTTCGGGATTAAATTAACCTCAATTTCCTTCATACCTCCACCATATTTCCTATTTAATTTTGTATTTTCGATAAATTTTATTTTTCTTCCCTTCCCGTTTGGCCTGTGGCCATTTCGATCCTTATTTTTAGTCCGAGTCTCATTCCTTTACATTTGTGAATATTTTTCTACCTCGTAAAATTTACGATTAAATTTCGGGTCTTACAAATCTCCCCCACTTAAGAAATTTGGTCCTCCAAATTAGAACCAAGTCAGATGAGTCCATATACAACTCCGGGTACATTAATCGTATGATACTCTTAAAGTCTTATGTGACCTTCTCCGGAGTGTATTACTACCAAAAGAACTTTAATTAGGGAGATTATCTTAATCCTCAATACTTTCTCTTTCCTGTTTAATGCCCGAATTAACTTCTTCAATGTACTCGTATTTTCCTTAAACTGAACTTTTGGAGTTCATATTCGATCATCTATGCTGGATCTGGATAGTATTGTCGAAGAATCAAAATCTGAGACACATTGTGGGTGCCTGTTACTTCAGGTGATAACACCAATCTACAGGTCTTATCTCCCACTTGTCTAATCTCTCAAAATCTTTCATCCAGCACAACTCAATTTACTTTTTCCAAAAGCTCACTATGTCCTTATCCTCTTAGGACGAATAGCTTTCAATCATATTAATTCACCATCAGTGAATTTCAATACTTGTCTATCTGCTCTGAGGTATTCTTAGTCTCTCAACCTTAACTAAACATCCTCAGAGACTTATTATCCAAAGTCAGAAATGATTCTATCTGTCACCCACTCTTTCTTATCCAATTTGGGGAAACAACCCCTACAGCCATATTCTGCCTCCTATCTTGTTATCCCAATACTCAAGTGCCAACAGTCGTTATTGGCAACTTCAATTAGAAATCAACTGCTCATTCCAGAAGCATAAAAATCAAGGGCACACGCTTTCATCGGATCCTCCAGAACTTGTACAGTCCTCTCTGACTGACCATCTGTCTGAGGATGAAAAGCTGTGCTAATACTCAGTCGGGTTCCCATAGCTTCCTGACAATATTCCTCAAAGTAGGAAGTGAAGCGGGAATCCCTATATGTTACCATGCTCACTGGAACGTTACATAATGTTCCATAATCATCCTTACACAAAATCCACATATATACTCTGAGTATTTGGGGAGTTCATAACCAAAAGTGGGTAGACTTAGTCGCTCTATCGACTATCATCCAACTGAAATAGTCTCATGATTCACCTGGTTTCTCTGTAACCCATCATAAAATTCATGGAGACTTGCTCCCATTTTCGTGCCATGTCGATATAGGTAGGTGCTGCAATAACTCTGCAGACTTTTAATACTCTACCTTACTCTGCTGACACACTAGGCACTTTTCTACAAGCTCCACCAATATCTCCTTCCACATCTGACCACCCATACCATTTTTGCGATTTCGATATATTCTTTACTTCCGTATGCACTGTATATCCCGAAGAGTGAGCTTCTATCAATATTAATAACTCATCACTGTGGTCCTAGGGAGCACTTATACTGTCTCAGAACCTCTCTGTAAATCATCATCACACTCTCTGTGATCTCTGTCACTGTACCCTTCTGAATCAGACCCAAACTATCGACATCCGGTCGATCATCACGCTAAGCCTGGCAAATCCGGGCACTCTCATCCGGTACTAGTCATCAGGCTAGCTGTCACATAATCACTGTCATCATCAGAAGGGATCACATCTATACTGAGGTCCACAACTGCTCAAGCAGCTCACGCTCCCTGACCATCATATGTAATACCATCCCAAGGCTCTTTCAACTCAAGGCATCAGTCATCATATTAGCCTTTCCTGGGTGGTACAATTTTCACAAATCAAAATCTCTCAGAAGCTCTATCCCACTATGTATTCTCATATTCGCCTCTTTCTGTGAAAACAGATACTCGGGCTTTATGATCAGTGCATATCCACAATTTCTCACCATGTACATAATAGTACCATATCCTCGGTACAAACACTACCGTTGCCAACTTTAAATAGTGGGTCAAATGGTTTATTTCGTGATCAAGGAGTTGTCTGACTCCTTACTTGACTATCTTCCCTTTATACATCAATACACAGCTCCATCATAATTTCGAGGTATCTATACTCACTGGGAACCTCTTGAGCTGTTGGGTATGGTGAAATTAATCACGGTATTCAGTTCATACTTCATTACACCAAAATTCATGTCACATCTATAATCTTATTCAAAGACCACGTTTTCTTAGTTAAACGTGTCAACCAAATAGACCATATTGAGAATCTCGCAACAATCCATCTGTAAAAATCATCTTCCCATTATTGCTTATAAATCGCCCTAGACTTTAACTACACCCAACATATCATCGATAATGATGATTACAAGTCGATCTAATCCTTGACTTATTTACGCATAAGCGTATAAAATTCTTCTCAATCCGCTTATGTTTTCAGGTACTAACCTGCGTCATTTCCTTTTCTTATCTTAACGGCTCCTATTAAATTCTACTCTGTTAAACTTTATGATTGTCGAATTTTTATATTCTTATCGTCTTATTAAAGGTATCCTAATGCTAAAAGTATTTATTACGGCAACCGGTTTCACGTAATAAGTTATATGTATATTTTTAGACGCTGTCAAGTCTTCAGGCGGGGAGGTATTTTGAAATACCTTTATTAACCCTTAGACTTAACCACAACTACTGGTTATGGTTATACCCATCTTTGTCCTTGGTTATAATTTGTATTCGCTACTAATTGCTTCAATCCTAACTACTTCGCATATCATAGAGATGTTATTACCTAGCATACGTCTCTTACTCCAATGCATCTTGTATTTAGGATCAACATATCTCAAAGATCATCTCCTTCGTATATCAATCATGACAAAACTCTGGCATTACTCATTTCGTGAGTACCATCATTTACTCCTTTGATTTCAACCGTTGCACCCCTTTTTATTACTTGTCAACACTTACAATATGTTTTTCAGTGATGTTTTCACCCCTGTTTTCAACTTAAAATTCTCTATATCCATACTCCGTTAACTAATCCTCCTCTATTGGGGTACTCATTTATCAGTATTATACCTAATGATGTAGGCATTCATGCCCTTTTACTCACTTATATGTGAATGAAGGCGGTATGAATAAATGTGAGGTACCAGGATCAATGAACATATGTACGTCGTTATTCATAACAAGTGTGGTATCTTACACCACATCCATGAAACATCAATAGTGTCCTGGTCCAAGACATCCTCTCGCCTTCGTCCAACAACCTACTTTCCTTTTTCTTTTCGGCTATAGCCTCCTTTTTCGTTGCAACTGTACCAACGAAGTTTTTCTCTATCTCTTTACTTTCCTGTGGGGCAATCTCGCTCAACTCTGAGCAATCAAAAATCAATGGTCCGTCTTACCACACTTATCGGCCATTTTCATCAATACAGTGTAGGTATAGACCCTCCTTCCGTGGTATCCACCACTCATCTCCCACTGCTTACAGTGCTTACACTGCTACATTGCCACACTACTCTGTAGCAAGTCAGAGTCCTCAAATCACAATACCCCTCAAGAGTGCCAAAGTTAGATGCACTGAGGCCTTACCAATTATCTTACTCCATGACTCGTCAAATCTAATCTCTTACCAACTGGTCTCTTTCCCGCTCTGACATCTTCGTCATTTCTCGATTCTCTTCTGTCTCTATTTCGGCCCTCACTAGCTTTCCCAATCTCAGAGGCGTGCAATTCATGTTCTTATTTACTCAACTGCAAATCTACGCACTGCCTCGGCATATGTAATATTTCACGGGCCAATCGGACTCTAATTGAAAATTCGAGTCCTTACATGAACTTTTAGGTTTTCCCGACTCTCACTGTCCACAATATCGGGTTTCATACTTGCCCAGTGATGTATTTGAGATTCATACTCATCAATCAACTCATGACTATGGGCAGTGTAAGAAACTCTATCTATAATTTTTCTTATACAGTGTCCGGGATATTCTGTCACCGGAATACATCCAGAATATTTCTCATCTTAGCTCTGTATATTTAACTCTTAAGATGGGTCGAGCGGACTTCCATCAATGCTCCGCCTCGCCCTCCAACATAAATGTATTTTAAAAGTCACTTCCTTAGTCGACATACACAATTGTATCTAAATAATGCACAGTACATGGGGATGTAAATTTACTTAACCACTAACACCGACTCATATCAGGCCAACTCGGCTCTGATACCATTAAATTGTCACGACCCAAATTACCTAAAAATCCCTACAAATTTTTCGCTTTTTCATTTCCTTAACCGTCGTGAACAGTTACACTACTAACAGTTGGGCTATGATTCAGTGTTAGTCACCTCTTCCCTATTTACCATTCAATTTTCATAATTTATTTACATATCAATTTATTTAAACTAAATACATCCCCAATATTACATCATATACAGTACTGTGCATCTATATGTTCAGATACGAAATTATATAAATGTGTATACCTGGTCTTAATAAGAAGCAGCGGATAACCGAATTGCGAAGCTATTGTCGCTCTCTTCTACTGAGTGTACCCTGTGGGGTGGAAAATGAAAGGGTGAGCGAAACGTGCTCAGTAAGGCAATAATATAAGCAGGTAGATAACTATACTATCTACGTGCTGATAATAGCATGATATATAAAAAAATCATTTACATTGGGAGCATGAGATATGACTAAAACGATGCCATGTGAATGTATATCGTATAGAAGAAAACATGAAGTTACATATGAAGTCAACATGGAAAATCTTCATGTATGACATCTCATGCTCGTCACATCAAAATCTGTTAGTTTCATCGTAAATCATTCACCTTAAAACTTATTTGTTTAAATCAAAACTCGCGTTTTTACGTGAGAACCCTGCTGCCCGCCCCACACCAGGTCACAGGCTTACGGCAAACTCATCACATCAAGGCTAAACCCATCACTCGGGAATACCTTGATTAATTAAATCAAATCTCTTTTTAAAAGCATAAATCACAAATCCCATCTCTTAAAAAAACACAAATCGGGACTACCCCTCCATCGGGTATGTCCTGGTCTATCTAGACCGTATGATATCATGCGAGGCATGTAGGTTACTGTATGAAAAACGAGGACTATGGCCATACTATGTCCCTGTGATCCCAGGCACACGGATCCCGGTGTGCGGGGCATCACAACTGCAACGGGAGGTGGGGTCAAGTCCTACCCGCCAGAATATAGAGTAACATCGTAGTCATCATGACTGCACGGTACAGCGTACTCCGTGTGACATACACGGTACATCGTACTCCGTGAACCCATATCATAGTCTGGGGGGTGCCTGCCGTAGGTCTTAGCCAGCCCAATACTATGTCGATAACCAACCCATGTCTCAAAGTTTACGTGCGAGTATCTCAACTCTCTGCGACACACAGTCTACAGGAGGCTTCCGCACGGCTATATGCATGTCAACTCGCGTCTAGTGCATATGTGAGCATCCTGCTGCCCGCCCCACACCAGGTCACAGGCTTACGGATCTCATCACATCACCACGCTATGCATATCATGATATCTAAAATCGCGTGCGAGCGAAGCTCCAGCACGGTGTTATGCACACACAAATTTCTCGTACGAGCAATGCTCCAGTACGGCTTTTCATGAAAATAATTCGGTAAACTTGAGTGCGAGAAAGACTCCAGCACTCTTTTTACTTGTATCAATACGATAGGTGGCTAGATTTTGACAAAATATCTTTAAAAATGGTAATCGGTACAAACTGGTACCCTTCGTATAGTTCACTAAATCAATAGCCAACCTATGTTCATATGTGCTTAAATCAGAACCATATAATCATATACAACATTAAAATCATGAAATTCATGCAATCCCATAGCCTTACTACCCTTTTTGAAATTTTCCTAACTGGGGGCAAAATGGTCATTTTTCACTATTTCCATATTTTTATCGTAAAAATTATTATTCTGTTTTTGGGTAGCCTAATGAATTTAACGTACTGTAAATCCCCTTAAAATTACGTATAGCTACCTCTAAGTGCTCATAAAATTCCCTTACCTGGAATCGCGCGTAGACTTAGCTTATCTCGAAGATATCGAACTTCTCGGTCCAAGTGCGCGCCAATCAAAAATACGTCACTGCATATAACCATGAAATCGAGGTTAATTCACTTATCTCGATCAGTATATCGTATTTACTGACCAACTTTAGAGTATTGGGCCCTATTTACCCTATTTGGTCTCGGCCCATTTCAACCCTCTTTTATTTATTAATTCCCTTCTTCGGGTATACCGGGCTTATGCGATTTACTAATAATTATCGGGCTTCGATCCAAGTTCATTGGATAGCCCGTATACCATTTACGGCAATTTATTGCAATTACGAATTAATATTCCTTCCTATGTGAAATTAATCCGTAATTCCGTAAAATACTTAAAATCAATATTTAAAGAAACCTTAATGCCGAATTTAAATCGTACTTACCCGATACGATGCGGGGTACGAAGATCAGAGCTCGATCGGCTCTCGTTCGGTCTCCGTCGTAAAACCGAACCTCGAGTCGTCCCCCGGTAATTTTCTTTCTCTTTTTCCTTTCTTTTCCTTTCTTTTCTTTCCTTTTCTTTCCTTTTCCTTCCCCTTTTCCTTCCTTTTCCTTCCCTTTCCTTCCCTTTCCTTCCAGCAAAACGGCACCGTTTTATGTCCCTCACTGCCTCTTGCCGTCGCCGGCGGTTCCGGCGGTCTTACCGGCCAAGACCGGTACCAAAATGACCGGTTTCCTCCCCTGAACACACCGGTACCCCTCTTTTCGGCCCAGGTGCGGTGGTTCGCCGGCGATCTCCTCTTCTCTCCCTCGGATTTTCGGAGCTCGGATCGGGCTCCTCCGGCCACCTCACGGCTCGGTTCCGGTACCTATGGGTTCGCCGGACTCTGCTCTTGCTCCTGGAAGCTTCGTCGGACGTCGAACGGTCGCCGGTGGTCGAGATCGGCAGTGGGTTCTTCTCGGGTGCGAACGGGTTGCGTTTTCTGGTTTTCGTTTTCAGTTTACTTATTTTTTTTTTTTTTTTTTTTTTTAATCTTTATCTTTATTTAACTATTCATTTTATTATTAAAATAATCAATAAAATACTCTAAAAATTCTGAAAATATCTACAAAAAATTTTATTTTATTCAACAATTTAATTTAATTAAATTAAATTAAATTTATTTAGTTTTTAAATTATTTTTCCGGTATAATTCTTCCGTATTTTCGGGATATCGTCCCGGGTGACATTTTCGGTATTTTTTAAAAATTCCGGATCTTGATCAATTTGACTCGAAATTATAAAATTTCCCATTATTGATCAAGAAATCCTAATTCCTTATTTTTAATTAAATTTTTCTTATCGTATTTATCCCGAATTTCGATCTTTTGACCGTTTTACCCCTACACTTATTTCGGGATTAAATTAACCTCAATTTCCTTCATACCTCCACCATATTTCCTATTTAATTTTGTATTTTCGATAAATTTTATTTTTCTTCCCTTCCCGTTTGGCCTGTGGCCATTTCGATCCTTATTTTTAGTCCGAGTCTCATTCCTTTACATTTGTGAATATTTTTCTACCTCGTAAAATTTACGATTAAATTTCGGGTCTTACAACTTCTTATTTGACTCATAAAATTTCCCACTCATTTTTCCAAATGGGCCTACACAATTCAGCCCAATTCAACTTACTCGTAATGGGCTTTAAAATTTATCCCTCAGCCCATTATGGTTTTCTCCTTGATTTCAGCCTTTTAAATCCTACCAAATAATTTGTATTAGTCCTTATACATATCTTGACTAAAACCCTAAACACCAATGTCCCATTTGGTCATTTTCCAGGCTCCATCCATCAATTATTCACTTTACCCGATTTAATCCTTAACTTTCAAGGTAATTTTTCCTATCTTTACTTTTCCTTGAACTTGCCTTCTTATTTTTGTCCATTTCTCATATCTTACTCATTTATATGAGTTCTCATCAGTGAACCACTTATCTCTAATGTTTTGGTGCACTTTTTAACCCCAAAAGTAGTAGAATTGCTTAACCACCAGAATAGGACTCGTTTAAGTCTTTTTTGGCACTTTACACTACACCAATGAGTTCGGGATCAAATCAAACCGACTTCCCTTATTGAACCCTCTATCTTCAGTTAGAATGATTTAATCACCTTTAGTTTAACATCTGTTCCCTTTAGCCCTATTTACCCTTTACGCGATTTTACGTACGTATAACTATCTAATTCTCATTTTTATGATCCAAAATCGTCCGTCTTATGATTCCATTAACATATAATAATGTCATATAATGAGTGAATCATAAGGAATGTCATTCATATATAGGGGTAATCATTACATGATCATATGAGTAGTAAGCTTTAAATTGATATCTTATATATACCTCATATGACATCTATGCGTTGATTGAATATCAAGCTCACTTGCCTATGATATTAACTTGCTCCTACTTTAAAGTGATCCATTATCTGTTTTGTGATCGTTTACATGGCCATTTGATCATTCATCATATATACATTTCTATCTTGGTTATGATTAAGGGGGAGTATGTATATATCATCCATCATTAAGTACATTCTTTTATATATAACAAAAAGGGGGAGAAATACATAAATCTTTGGTCTGAAAATTGAAAATTAATCTCCTTTAAAAATCATGATTATATTATGGGGGCTAAAATTTTCAAAGTACATTTTTCAAACCATAATTCAATTTAAATCCTAAGTAATTTTCCCATGAAATTATTGAAAATAGTTTAGAAAATTACTTGAGTATTTTTAGGCTCAATTTCTTGCACATCAAGGATAATAATAAGTAAATGAAATTGAAAATGATTTTATAGAAATTTGAACACTGACTTTTGCCCAGGGAATATGTTTGGAAGCTAAAGGATCGATCCTATACGGAGTGAGGATCAATCCCACAATGCCAATATGATTTAGGACTTTAAAATTTTCACAAAGGATCGATCCCCTAGGGAGTCGGATCGATCCCAAAATAACAATAAGCCTTTGAAACTCAAAATGTTACAGAGGGATCGATCCCCTAGCTATAAGGATCGATCCCTTAATGTTGTGGCTTTCTATTTTGTAAGCTACATAGAAGGAAGAATCGATCCCTTGAGAGACAAGATTGATCCCCTTGTGTGCTAGAAGGCTCTAATGACTATTTTTTGAAAGTTTCAACGAGAAGATTTACAATTAATGCATCACCAACCCAAAAGCCATGTAGAAACTGGAATTAAAGAAGTTAGAGGTAAGAAATAACATCTAAACAAATTCTTAAAGCTTAAACACACAACTCTTAAGCTATTGCACTAAATCTTCATCTTTATTTCTTATGTTCATTCATTGGAATCATCTACCTAGTGAGGTTCCTGGATTATACATTCTAAATACTCTTTCTCAAAGTTGTAATCAAGGAAGTGTTAGCCTTCTAAGGATTCTATTGTAAAAGATTGGGTAACCACTTAGTAAAGTGGGTAGAAAAGGTTTCTTCCTAAGCCTAAGTAAAAGAAAGTGTAAGAGGTTAGTCATGAACCTTGACAAGGAAAGTGCAAGTGATTTAACTATAGTAGAATCGGCTCCTTGGTAAGAAGGTCAAGAAGAGTAAATGTAGGTGTAAGAACCCTAAATTTCATAAATTAAACATGTATAAGACCCAATTTGGCAATTATGAGACCAAGTGAATTAAAAGAAATAGTTAAATAGTCATTTTTCAATTTTTGGGCTTAAAGGGAAGCACACATACGGAAAGGTTTGTACACCCCACGAGAGTGTGCACCCACACAAAAATATCGAATCATCATAAAATGACCTTAGGTAAGTCATTCGGATCCATAAAATTACAATTTCGACTTATCTCGAAAAATGCACGACAAATGTGAAAATGATGAATTTTTCCATAGGTTGAATTTTTACATTGGTCAAATGGACAATGTGGATCAAATTAAGGGTATTAGAGGAATTACATCAATCCATTAAATTGATATGTTAGTCTCCTATGGAAAATTAATAAAAAAATATCAAAAAAGATCGAAATAGGTGAAACTAGGTAAAATTTATCTGAAATGTAATATGACCGAACTCTTTTGGTCAATTTCACCTATAATATATTATTTACATATAATATACATGTGAATAATTGAAATTTTAAGAGAAATACAAGTGGACCAATGCGAGTTAAGTTTAGTGGAAAATTATGGTGTAATAAGATATTTATGAAGATTATGTCATAAGCTTTCATATTTAACTGACATATTCATTAAAATAGCACATGATGGGCACATGCAAGTATATTTTATTAATTTCCAAATAAATAGTCAGCTACCACCATTAAAATGACAAAAACCCATGTAAAAATACATGAAAATTGGGGAAAAAAAGAGAGAAAACATCATTTTCTCTGACTAATTAAGCTTGTGGCCATTCGTTTTGTAACTTTTAGCCATTTTCAGCCCAAGCACCGTTCTAAAAAGTTGTTCTACTCTCTTTCCTATACAACATATCCAAAATTCAGAGGTTGATTCCAAGAACTGGATGAATTAAGGGTTGTAAAGAAAAGGTACACAATGATGCCAACTTCATGATTAATGGAGATTTGGTTGCTTTCAATTCCTAAGCTTTATATATGTTAAATAAGGATTAATATAGTGCATTTCTATATGTTTAGATTGAAGTAGATTAACATCCATGAGTGAGATAACCATTCGACCAAAATGGGTTCTTTCGATGACTCAATCTAATATATATTGATGCGTTTGATGTGCATAGATGATATATGAGCTCAATTATAAGAAATAATGCCTGTATGAAGTACTTGCAGTGTAAACCCCTAGGGTTTTAAAGTGAGAAAGTGTGAAATTTTATGGAAAATCATGGGGCTTTCAATATATGTTATAAAATACAAGCAATTGAACATGACAACTAGGATATTGTGGAATGAAAATCATGAAATGCCAAGTATATGGCATGTTTATGCTTCAGCCATAGAAGGGTATTATGTAAGACCTGATGTTTTATCGAAATTCCTTATGATTCATGTGATGTAAACATTGTTATATGTAAATTGAATCATAAGAAGAGTTGTACTTGAATGAAAAACGCAAATGGGATGAATTAAAAACAATTCCCGAATGCATTTAAAGATCAAATGAAGGTTTGAAATGGCCACAGATTAAACGAATGAGATTCGGACCATTCAGATTGGAGATAAGGATTTAAAAATGAAATGAGTGAGTGTTCGTGAAGGGAAGTTAGATTGGTTTGCTCCCGAACACGTTGAAGGGTAAAACGGTCAAAAGATTAAAATTCGGTATTAATTTGATAAGAAATTATTATTAAAAATATGGAATTGATAAATCTTGATCAATAACAAGGAAAATATTGAATTTCAATCCAATTGATCAAGATATGAATTTATTAGAATAAACCGAAATTTTCACTTCAAGAAATTATCCCAAAAATATTGGAAAAATATACCGAAAAGATGAAATGTCACGCCCCGGAAGTGCGGAAAATAGGGCTAATTTAAAACTTTTTATTCATTCATTCGCAATTAAGAGTGCATTCCTGTGCAGTGTCATACATCATCACCTATATTATACCTCAGGATCTCGTCATTGAATAGTATATATTATATCATATACATTACTTGATCTCAAGTTAATTAATCCTAATACATCCCATACAATGTTATACATCAAGTGTCTTCAATTAAGTAATTGTCTGGGTACATGAAAAGATAAAAGATACCTCAAATACAATATATGGCCTGGAACTCAAGTCCTCCACTAGCCACTACTCCGTACATCGCAGGAAAACTCTTTTCACTTGAAGAAATCTGGGGGGAAAGAAAACAGGGTGAGCTTCTAAATCGCTCAGTAAAGGGGGTAAGGGACTCATTTCATAAACCAAAATGCACATTACAAAATATTTATTTGTATGTGAAACTCATTAATCTCATTTGAAAACCATAACATGAAAGTACTCAAAATGACATTCTCATGTCTCAAATCATGTAAAAACATGAAGTAAAAAGGCTCAGTCTAGAGCAATAACAAAGCATGTGAAAATAATGCGATAAACGCTTTCTCAATTAACGTGATAAAATCACTGTAATAATAATGCACGTGGCACAACCACTAAACACACGTGGCATAGCCACTGATTTAAATTCACACGTGGCATAGCCACTAAACACACGTGACATAGCCACTGAGTTAAATTCACACGTGGCATAGCCATTGATTTAAATTCACATGTGGCACAGCCACAGGATAGGGTTTCACGTGGCAACGGCCACCAATTAGGATTCTCACGTGGCAACGACCACCAAATAGGGTTTCTCACGTAGCAACAGCCACCAAATGGGGTTCTCACATGGCAACGGCCACCAAATAGGGTTTCTCACGTGCCAACGGCCACCAAATAGGGTTTTCTCACGTGCCAACGGCCACCAAATAGGGTTTCTCACGTGGCAACAGCCACCAAATAGAGTTTTCTCACGTGGCGACGGCCACCAAGTATACGTGGCATAGCCACAGAATGGGTTATTCTCACGTTACCAGAACGGAGAAGAATCGAGCTTACATGCTACCAGAGCAATGCCCGGTGTGTACTCAGAACTACACACCTAAGTCTTAATCACATAAGACTAGTTTTCCTTCACGTAGAACTCATAATGGTTTTTCTCTCATAAAACTCATTTGAAAACCGTTTTGTACTCAACACAAAACATAATAAAACTGAGTTCCAACTGGCAAAGCACACACACATTTCTCAAATCTCGATATTGCCTTAACGTAGAGCCCAATTCATTACTCACACAAATTCAACGGTTTATAAAGCAATTTCACACTCAGCTTATAAACGCATAAAATAATGGGCTCCAACCGGCTATAAAAAAACCGTGTGCAATTATATCTCAACACAACACTCAACATGCTTGTTTTATAACCACAAATCATGCTATAATAGTTTACAAATCACATACACAAATGGTTTATATTTCCCTTACCTCTTTGCACCTCGTATAGTGCAATCGTTTCCCCCGTATCACGGACTAGCCTCGCATTCCACTCTGAAACTCCCGAGCTGTCCAAACGATGTTAAAACATCAATACTCAATTATCTCATCAACCTCAATTCTCAAAATCGAGCATAATTGCTCATAACACCTCAAATCTCTTGATCCTCGTAACTCTACCCCAAACTAGACTCTCATTCACAACATCTCAACGTTCTACATTTCTCATGCCAATTATCTATGCTAATTCACCACATTGTCTAAATTTCTATTTATAGCACAAATTCCCAAAATTACTAAATATCATTATCACTCCAACCACATTGCAATTTCATCAATCCCCAATCATTTCTCAGCTATTTCAATACAATGACAACCACCATTTTCATCAAAATCATCTCAAATATCAAGATCGAGGTTTAGAAATTACCCAAAGCTTGTGAAGAGCTTATCTCTTGCCTCGATTCGATCTGTCTTTCGATTTCCAAGTATGTTGTTCTCCCTTTGATGAGGAACAACTTTCCTTCTTGCCACAACTTCTGATTTGGCCAAAAATGGGTGTTTTGGATGAGTGAGAAAGCTAGGTTTTGGTGAAAATGGGGGTTGGAAGAGAGAGAAAGTGAGATTGCAGGAGAAAAATAGGGGTTCCTTATATAGGCTGAGGGTAGGAGATCAATCTGCCTCTTGATGAGATCGATCTGCATTTGAATTTTGGGGACGATTTGGGTAATTTTATGCCTAGGAGATCGATCTGTCGAGGGGTGAGATCGATCTCTTTATGGCTTTATGAGATCGATCTGCTCCTTGAGGAGATCGATCTTCTCCCAAACAGAATCATTTGGAGATCGATCTCTTCCTCATGAGATCGATCTTCTCTCAAACAGTATCATAAGGAGATCGATCCTCTTCCATTGGAGATCGATCTGCTCCTCAAATTCCTCCTTCCTTGTCATTTTTAAATCACCAGATCGATCTCTCCTTCTCCCAGATCGATCTGTCCTCATAACTTCACACTTATTTTAACACTTAACATATAAATCTCCAATTATCATTCCCACAATTCACTTAGCTCAATAAATTACACTTCAAATTCTTATTACATCATTAAAATATATCTAAAATTCTCAGATCTCACATCCTCCCCACCTTAAATAGAATTTGGTCCTCCAAATTCAACTCAACTAGTCAAATAGATGGGGGTATTTCTCCTTTATTAGATTCTCTAGTTCCCACGTTGCCTCTTCCTGTCACGACCCAATTCCATTCTCTTTAACCGAAAATCACTGAAAATTTTTTGCGTTTTACTGTTACCTTACCCGGTCGTGAACTAACTCACCACACACTGTTGGGCTGTGAGTCAATAATAAACACCACATCTCATTCATTCTCAATTAATTAAAACGATGTCATACATGTGCATTTAATCGTGTACTTATACGAATACATGTTTTAATGACATCTACATCCCCCATAAGTACAACTCAAAAGAATACTGTGCTTTTTCATTGTTTATATACAAAAAGAATCACTGTGTATATACCTTTAAGCGATGGAGACGCAGCGGAGTCCAAAATACCACGCCTCAGTCCTGACTGGGCTACTATGCACGCTCTGTAGGGGGAAAATAGAGTGGGATGAGCAACCACACGCTCAGTAAGGCAATAATGCAAGCATGGTAGATAACTACTCTATCTACATGCTGATAGTGCAATGCATAAATCATTTATGATAGGAGCATGAGGAATAAAACTATGCCATATGAGTATACATATATATCATGTATCAAAGTCATGTAAAATTGGCATATAAAACATGGTAAAACATCATGTATAAATCATCTCATGCTCGATCTCATTTAAATTCATAAAAAGGGCAATTCATTAAGAAACCTCCTTTTTAAACCCACGTCATAAAACTCTTTCTCATCACATACAATCACATCACATCAACTCACAATCACAACCTCATTTCCGTTTCACAAATCAAATCCATGAGGCTCGACCCCTCCTTCGGGTCTACCTTAAACAATCACAAATCACACTTAGAGATTTAAAATCATGTGGTAGTAAGTAAATCAAGCAAGGAGATAGGTTACTATATCTCAAGTGACTACGTTGGCCAATCGTCACATATCATCCCAGACCACACGGATTCTGGTGTGCGGGGTATCATGCTGGCACGAAGGTGGGTTAGTTCTCCGCCAGACTTTCTCAAATCAAGTAACCACCACGCGGTACATCGTACTCCATGTGATATACACGGTACATCGTACTCCGCGGACCCATAACATGGTTGGGGGTGCCTGCCATAGGTCTTATCTACCTCATACCAAGTGTAACCTTTATAGTCTCAAGAGCGCGTGGGAGTAACCTCAATACCAGGTCCTAGCCCCTCATGGCCTTGCTCGCCCCTGTTGGGTTCCCTGATCCAGGTCCTAGCCCCTCACCCTCACCCCACCTAAGAGGTCTGTCAGGCCTGTTGGGTTCCCTGGATGGATTATGTCAGGTCCTAGCCCCTCACCCTCACCCCACCTAAGAGGTCTGTCAGGCCTGTTGGGTTCCCTGAGTTAATCCGTATCTCTCGCCACGGCCTCATACATACCACAGTGTGAAAACCAGCGCGAGCTACGCTCTAGCGCGAATTCATGCATCAAAACCAATCACTTCGTACGAGCAACGCTTTGGTACGGCATTTATGCATAAAATATGAAGAAACCATGTACGAGCATAGCTCTAGTACAGTTATATGCATAAGAAAATCACTCAAATCCACGTACGAGCGTAAGCTCCAGTACGGTTTATAAACATTATCACAATTCAAATTCAAAGTGCGAGCTAAGCTCGAGCACGTTTCACACAAGTGAAAACATAGGAATCCAGCGCGAGCGAGTCTCTAACGCGAATTAAATCACATACATGCGATAGGCGGCTTACATGCATTCAAAACATCTCATAATATGCTTAGTGCCTCATATGGGCTATTTCACAACATCATTCAAGTACTAGCCAGCCTATCCTTTTATTTGCTCAAATCAAAGCATTGTGTTTTGTAAAAGCATTCAAAACACTTGATTTATGCAATTATTAGCCTTACTATCCCTTTTTCAATAACCATTTCAAAACAACCAAATCTCATACAAACACTCATACATCATTAAAACACATTTCTATAAGTCCATGTACATTTCCAAAGCCCTATATATACCCACGAGTTCAACATATGAGCAGCTACCTCTATATACTTACAAAATTCCCTTACTTGGAATCGCGATGCGTGATTCCACTTCCTTAAGCTGCTTACTCGTACGGTTCGGTTCGTCTTCAACGAACTCTTCGGGACTGCACAAAATCGTATCCCGCATTATATTCGATCCATATATTGCAACCCTTGTGCTTGCTATAGTCAATTTAATCTATAGCCTCTATTAAAGCTTATTTGGCCTCGTTTCATTACTTTATCCATAACTCGAGTCTATGGATCTTCTTAGGCCTATTAACTTATTCAAAATCGATATTAAATCGACATTAAGCTCATAGTGTTCATATTCCATAAATCCCCTCACTATGGCATTTATCAATCATATACATACCCATTTCCACAATTCCTCCAAACTCACAATGTAATCTCATTTAACATTTAAAATCATAAACATTACCCCAATAACAACTTTAGCATGCCATAATTCATAGGCTCATTTAATCCCACATATGCTCACATTAAACCCCTTTTTAGATTTCTAGGTCACACCAATTCCACTACATTCCTCGGTAGTTTATCCATCAATACTCATATAAATCAACTCCAAAATCAATTAAATAGCTAATGCATTTGGATTGGAGTGTTAGAATCTTACCAATATGATTTCTCTTCTTGCTCCAAATGGTACTGCCCTTAACTCCTTCAATTCCAAGGATGGGAAGATGCCCTCTCACTATGTTGTTCTTCTCTTTGATAGGAACAACTTTGGCTCTAATGATCTCTCTCCAAATCTCACTGAAAATGACTGATTTTAGAGAGGAAAAGTTAGGTTTTTGGGTTGAAAATGGGAGGTTAATATGTTTTTTCGAGATTTCCAGATTTTCAGCTCTCCTTATATAGAAATAGCTTGGGGAGATCGATCTGGTCTAAGAGGAGATCGATCTGGTCCCTTAAAATCCCTCTTTTTCACGGCATTTTTAAGCTGAGATCGATCTGTCGAAGCAATGAGATCGATCCGTTGAAGCATGAGATCGATCTGTCGAAGCATGAGATCGATCTGGTCCCAAACAGAGAGCTAAGGAGATCGATCTGGGTGCTTGAGGATCGATCTTTTCACTACAGAATGCTTGGCAGATCGATCTTGCTCCATTGGAGATCGGTCTACTCTATTCTTTCGCCCAAATAAGAGCATTCTGGCTCTTCCAGATCGATCTCTCATCCTATGAGATCGATCTGGACCTCATGTTTTCCAGATTTCCTGCAGTTTCATTGCTGCAACTCATACCAACACATCCTTAATCTATTGCCATGGCCATTTTCTCATCCATCCACCTTTATAACTTGAAAATGGCATCCATTCATACCTTATGCACATTGAAACTTGTGTGCATTCATTGTATGTTTAAAGGTATGCTACATAAAACCAAATGGAAGCATAACTCCATTCCATTTTACCACACTACTCATCTTGAGTCTCAATCACATCCATCACTTGCTAGAACTCATTTCTTCGTATTCATACTCAATGAAACTTGTATGTACGTTACAATTTATATTACACATACATACATTGAATCCATGGACTTACATCAATCATACTTACATTACAAGTCCATTCATATTATTTGATCCAATTACACACATTACCCTTACACATATACGGGGTCTTACACTTCCATTGAGTGATGTTTCTACAAAACTTTCACTAATGGGATGCTCTTGGTTCTCAATACCTTCTCCTTTCTATCGAGAATCCGGACGAGTTCCTCAGTATAGCTCATATCCTCTTGAATGTCCATCTCATCATACTCTATGACATGAGAAGGGTCCGGGTGGTACTTCCTCAACATAGACGCATGAAAAACATTGTGTATTCTGGACATCTGTGGGGGTAATGCCAATCTGTAAGCTACCTCTCCCACTCTCTCAAGAATCTTAAATGGTCCTACGTATTGAGGACTCAATTTCCCTTTCTTCCCAAATCGCATGATACCCTTACTCGGTGATATTTTCAATACTGCATCACCAACCTCAAACTCGAGTGGCCGTCTACTCACATCTGCGTAGCTTTTCTGTCTACTTTATGCAGCCCGTAACCTCTCACAGATGAGTTTCACACTATGTACGCTTACTCAACAAGCTCGGGAGCATTTATCTTTCTATCACCGACTTCTTCCCAAGCTACAGGGGATCTACACCTCCTACCATATAGAGCCTCAAAAGGTGACATTCCAATACTCGTATGATAGCTGTTATTGTATGCAAACTCTGCTAGGGGCAGGTGATCATCCCATGATCCCTTAAAATCCATCGTACACGCCCTCAACATATCCTCCAGGGTCTGAATAGTCCTCTCTGACTGACCATCTGTCTGAGGATGATAGGTGGTACTGAAACTCAATCGAGATCCCATGGACTCCTGAAACTAGGTCTAAAATCTGGAAGTAAATCGAGAATCTCTATCAGAAGTAATACTCATTGGAGCCCCATGTAATCTAGCTATCTCGCTGACATACAGCTCAGCTAAGGCATCCACAGTATCTATGCTATTGATGGCAAGGAAGTGGGCACTCTTGGTCAATCTATCCACAATGACCCATATCGCGTCACGACCTCTTTGGGTCCTCGGTAAACCCATAATAAAGCTTATAGTGACATGCTCCCATTTCCATGTAGGTACAGGTAAGGGCTGTAGTAGTCCTCCGGGCTTCCGATGCTCAGCTTTCACTTGCTGGCATACTAAACACCTGGCCACATACTCTGCCACGTCTCGCTTCATACCACTCCACCAATACACCTTTCTCAAGTCTCGGTACATCTTAGTACTCCCTAGGTGCATGGTGTATCGCGAGCAGTGGGATTCTCTCAGTATCTGTCTCTTCAGGGTACCATCGTTCGGTACACAAATCCGTCCTCTAAACCTCAATAATCCATCCTCACTGATGGTGAGATTCGACTGTGAACTCTGCTCAGCTTGGCTAATCATATCTATCAATCTCTGATCACTGCGCTGCCCAGTTCTAATCTGATCCATGATCCTGGGCTCTATTCGTAAGCTAGCCAAAAATCCAGTCTCTATCTCTTTAACTCTGATCCGAAGTTCGGTAAACTGCTCCAGTAAATCCCATTCCCTGATCATCATAGCAGATATCATACTCTTCCTGCTCAGGGCATCAGCAACTACATTCGCCTTGCCCGGATGATATAAAATCTCGCAGTCATAATCCTTAAGGAGTTCCATCCATCTCCTTTGTCTCATGTTTAACTCTTTCTGATCAAAGAGATATCTCAAACTCTTGTGATCAATGAAGATCTGGAATCTTTCCCCATATAAGTAGTGTCGCTAGATCTTCAAAGCAAATACCACAGCTGCTAACTCCAAATCATGCGTGGGGTAATTCCGCTCATGGTCTTTCAGCTGTCGCGATCCATATGCGACCACTCTTCTGTGCTGCATATGCACACACCCCAATCCTTGATGAGACGCATCACTATACACCGAGAATCCTCCTGATCCCTCAGGAATAGTTAACACATGTGCCGCTGTCAACCTCCTCTTTAATTCCTGAAAATTGAGCTCACATTGATCAGTCCATATAAATGGAGTCTCTTTGAGCGTGAGCTTAGTCAAAGGGGCGATAATTCGGGAAAATCCTTCCACAAATCTTCTGTAATACCCTGCCAAACCAAGGAAGCTTCGTACCTCAGTAACTGTCCTCGGTCTCTCCCAATTAAGCACAGCCTCTACCTTGCTTGGGTCCACTGATACTCCTTCCTCTGAGACTATATGACCAAGGAAAGCTATCCGGTTCAGCCAAAACTCACACTTACTAAGCTTTCCATATAATTGCTTATCTCGGAGTATCTGAAGTACTAACCACAAATGCTGTGCATGCTCCTCATACGACTGAGAGTACACCAGGATATCATCAATAAAGACTATCACAAATTTATCCAGATAGTCTCTGAACACCTCATTCATCAATCTCATAAATGTTGCAGGGGCGTTCGTCAATCCAAAGGACATCACCAGAAATTCGTAATGGCCATACTTCGTCCTGAAGGCCGTCTTTGGAATATCTTCTTTCTTGATCCTCAATTGGTGATAGCCCGATCTCAAATCAATCTTAGAAAAGACTGATGCCCCTCTCAGCTGATCAAGTAGATCATCAATCCTGGGCAATGGGTATTTATTCTTCACAGTGGCTTTATTCAACAGCCGATAGTCTACGCATAATCTGAGACTACCATTCTTCTTCTTGACAAATAAAATCGGTGCTCCCCACAGTGAAACACTAGGCCTAATGAACCCTTGATCCAATAACTCCTGTAGTTGTTTCTTCAATTCCTCAAGTTCCACTAATGCCATCCTGTAGGGAGGTTTAGAGATCGGCTGAGTATCTGGTACCAAATCAATGGTAAACTCCAGCTCTCTCTCTGGTGGTAAACCTGGCAGTTCATCTGGGAAAACATCCGAAAATTCGTAAACCACAGGTATATCCTCAATCCTTGGATGTTCCCGCTCATCGTCTGAGATGAGTGTCTCATAACCTTCACATGAACAATCATATTTAATATTCTCCAAAATAATATTAAAATTCTCAAATTACTAACTAGAAATTCCACATATTCATTTCCTCAATATCTCAATCGTACACTGTAAGGTTCAGGTAGGGAGAAAGTTACAATCTTAGTGTAGCAATCTAAGCTCACTCGATTGGCTGCCAACCAATCCATTCCCAAAATTACATTAAATCCATGTATATTCAACATGATTAGATCTGCTAACATCACTCTATCTCCCATCTTTATCTCACATCCTCTACAGATTAACTCAGTTCTTTGGGATTCACGCATAGGGGTATTTACATGTAGTATATATTCTAGAGGTTCAAACTTCAAGTTTAATCTACATGCAAAATGCTCAGAAATAAACGAATGCGTGGATCCTGAATCAATCAACACATGAGCCTTATGATTACAGACAGAGAGTGTACCTCTTATAGTTTCTGCAGAAGTGTCAGCAATCTCCTTATCTAGGGCAAACACACGTCCCTGGGTAACAGGTCTCTTTCCTTTCTCTGCAGCAGTGGCCCGTCTCGGGGGATTCACTCTCTGAGGTTGTTGTCTAGTGGGCTCCAAGACATGTGGTTTCTGAGGTTGAGGGCAATCCTTCACCATGTGACCCATGTCTCCACATCTAAAACATCCATGGATCGACCCAGTACAACTTCCCTCATGCATTCGACCACAATTTCTGCAAAACCTTATCTTTGGCATGACATCTCGAGGGGTCTCTCTAATGTTAGGGTACCCTCTGGGTCTCTCTAATCTGCCCTTCTGTACCTCAATCCTTCCTCTTCTGAAGGAACCTCTCCGAGCCTCTGTTTGGAAAATCACTGGCCTCTTGCCCTAATCTCTATTCACCGCTCTAAGCTCATTCTGAGATTGTACCATTTCAATTCCTCTTTCAATCTCTTGTGCTCGTCTCAGAGCATCTCCAAACTCAGTAATACATAGCCCTATCAATCTATCTCTGATGATAGGCTTCAATCCATACACAAATTTCTCTGTGCGGAGCTCTTCATTCTTAAAGGTCTCTGGGTCATATCTCAATAGCGCTGTGAATTGGCTCTCATAGTCATCCATAGACATGTCACCCTGTACCAAACTCAAAAACTATGCCTGTTTCTTTCTCTGGGCGGCTCGTGGTACATATTGGGTCCTAAAGGCTGTTTGAAACTCTTCCCAACCAATCACATCCTGGTGGGACATCAGAATACCCTGGGTAGTACCCCACCAATCTCGAGCTCTCCCTTTCAACATATAGATACTCATACAGACCCTCTCAGCATCGGTGCACCCTAGATAATCAAATATAATTTTTAACTCCGTCAGCCACTCCTCAACCTCTGTAGGATCCTTCTTTCCCCTAAACACGGGTGGATTCATCTTCAAAAAATCCTTCAGTCGGACCATACTTCTATCATCAGGCTGAGTGACTGGAGGTATTGGGGGTATGGGAGGTCCTTGTGGTGGTGTAGGAGTAGTACCCGAGGCATTAACTCCAAAGTGCTGCGCGAATAACGCTGCCATCTGCTCAAAACCTTACCTCACATTGGTCTCAATCCGATTAAGTTGAGAGTTAGGACTCTCTGGTTGTGGGACAGGTGGCGGAGGGGACTCTTCCTGCCTCCTCGAACGACCTCATCGTCCACTCATTCTCTATCTTAACTCGTATCCTGCGCGTACATATCAAAATCGATTGAAATCTCAATCCTCAATTTCAGTTCATGACTAAACTATTACAGACACTTGGGATGTATTCTATTTCACTTAACCGACACTGACAGTACTAGACACCCTAAGCTCTGATACCAACAAAACTCTGTCACGCCCTGGAAGTGCGAAAAATAGGGCTAATTTAAAACTTTTTATTCATTCATTCGTAATTAAGAATGCATTCCTGTGCAGTGTCATACATCATCACCTATATTATACCTCAGGATCTCGTCATTGAATAGTATATATTATATCATATACATTACTTGATCTCAAGTTAATTAATCCTAATACATCCCATACAATGTTATACATCAAGTGTCTGTAATTACAGTAATTGTCTGGGTACATGAAAAGATAAAAGATACCTCAAATACAATATATGGCCTGGAGCTCAAGTCCTCCACTAGCCACTACTCCGTACGTCGCAGGAAAACACTTTTCACTTGAAGAAATCTGGGGGGAAAGAAAATAGGGTGAGCTTCTAAATCGCTCAGTAAAGGGGGTAAGGGACTCATTTCATAAACCAAAATGCACATTACAAAATATTTATTTGCATGTGAAACTCATTAATCTCATTTGAAAACCATAACATGAAAGTACTCAAAATGACATTCTCATGTCTCAAATCATGTGAAAACATGAAGTAAAAAGGCTCAGTCTAGAGCAATAACAAAGCATGTGAAAATAATGCGATAAACGTTTTCTCAATTAACGTGATAAAATCACTGTAAAAATAATGCACGTGGCACAGCCACTAAACACACGTGGCATAGCCACTGATTTAAATTCACACGTGGCACAGCCACTAAACACACGTGGCACAGCCACTGATTTAAATTCACACGTGGCACAGCCACTAAACACACGTGGCATAGCCACTGAGTTAAATTCACACGTGGCATAGCCACTAAACACACGTGGCATAGCCACTGATTTAAATTCACACGTGGCACAGCCACAAGATAGGGTTTCACGTGGCAACGGCCACCAATTAGAATTCTCACGTGGCAACGGCCACCAAATAGGGTTTCTCACGTGGCAACGGCCACCAAATAGGGTTTCTCACGTGGCAACGGCCACCAAATAGGGTTTTCTCACGTGGCGACGGCCACCAAATAGGGTTTCTCACATGGTAACGGCCACCAAATAGGGTTTTCTCACTTGGCGACGGCCACCAAGTATACGTGGCGTAACCACAGAATGGGTTATTCTCACGTTACCAGAACGGAGAAGAATCGGGCTTACATGCTACCAGAGCAATGCCCAGTGTGTACTCAGAACTACACACCTAAGTCTTAATCACATAAGACTAGTTTGCCTTCACGTAGAACTCATAATGGTTTTTCTCTCATAAAACTCATTTGAAAACCGTTTTGTACTCAACACAAAACATAATAAAACTGAGTTCCAACCGGCAAAGTACACACACATTTCTCAAATCTCGATATTGCCTTAACGTAGAGCCCAATTCATTACTCACACAAATTCAACGGTTTATAAAGCAATTTCACACTCAGCTTATAAACACATAAAATAATGGGCTCCAACCGGCTATAAAAAAATCGTGTGCAATTATATCTCAACACAACACTCAACATGCTTGTTTTATAACCACAAATCATGCTATAATAGTTTACAAATCACATACACAAATGGTTTAGATTTTCCTTACCTCTTTGCACCTTGTATAGTGCAATCATTTCCCCCGTATCACAGACTAGCCTCGCATTCCACTCTGGAACTCCCGAGCTGTCCAAACGATGTTAAAACATCAATACTCAATTATCTCATCAACCTCAATTCTCAAAATCGAGCATAATTGCTCATAACACCTCAAATCTCTTGATCCTCGTAACTCTACCCCAAACTAGACTCTCATTCACAACATCTCAACGTTCTACATTTCTCATGCCAATTATCTATGCTAATTCACCACATTGTCTAAATTTCTATTTATAGCATAAATTCCCAAAATTGCTAAATATCATTATCACTCCAACCACATTGTAGTTTCATCAATCCCCAATCATTTCTCAACTATTTCAACACAATGACACCACCATTATCATCAAAATCATCTCAAATATCAAGATCGAGGTTTAGAAATTACTCAAAGCTTGTGAAGAGCTTATCTCTTGCCTCGATTCAATCCGTCTTTCGATTTCCAAGTATGTTGTTCTCCCTTTGATGAGGAACAACTTTTCTTCTTGCCACAACTTCTGATTTGGCTAGAAATGGGTGTTTTGGATGAGTGAGAAAGCTAGGTTTCGATGAAAATGGAGGTTGGAAGAGAGAGAAAGTGAGATTGCAGGAGAAAAATAGGGGTTCCTTATATAGGCTGAGGGTAGGAGATCGATCTGCCTCTTGATGAGATCGATCTGCATTTAAATTTTGGGGACGATTTGGGTAATTTTATGCCTAGGAGATCGATCTGCTCCTTGAGGAGATCGATCTTCTCCCAAACAGAATCATTTGGAGATCGATCTCTTCCTCATGAGATCGATCTTCTCTCAAACAGAATCATAAGGAGATCGATCCTCTTCCATTGGAGATCGATCTGCTCCTCAAATTCCTCCTTCCTTGTCATTTTTAACTCACCAGATCGATCTCTCCTTCTCCCAGATCGATCTGTCCTCATAACTTCACACTTATTTAAACACTTAACTTATAAATCTCCAATTATCATTCCCACAATTCACTTAGCTCAATAAATTACACTTCAAATTCTTATTACATCATTAAAATATATCTAAAATTCTCAGATCTCACATGAAATAAGACAGATAAATTCATTTATGGATTAAGTGAATTAAATAAGAACTTTTTTTAGATTTTTAGGGATGAAATAATATTTTATTGATTAAAATAATAATAAAAAGAAAAATAAATAAAAGTAAAAAAATGAGAAACAGAATCGCGAAATCGCGATTCTGTAAAAACCAAGGGAAACAGAAGACATGCGAGGAAGTCGAGCCTCGCGTTCTGCCTCACCGAACGGAACAACAGACGACGGACCCAGGAGAGGTGGCCGATGCTATCGGGCAGCCGAGCCATCTCCGACGTTGGTGGAGGACGAAGGAATGCGATCGGTGAGAGAAACCGAGGGAGAAAAGAGAATTTCGTCGGCGTTGACGCCGATATAGTCCCGACCACCACCAGCCAATGGTTCCCCAGGCATAGGCGACATGATCGATGGTTGAATCGGCCAGTGGAACGGTCGACAGCGCCGTCAACAGCGACAGAAAGGAAACAACATCAACGTCGAAGGGAGAACATATCGGATCAGCCACTTTTTGGCCACTATTGGTGAAACCGAGGCTAGATCCGTGCATCGACAGTCCTGCGGACCTGCCAAGGTGGAAGCTGATAAAGAATCAACTACCGAAGCCTTGAACCGGACTGAATCGGGCCGAGCAGGACTGAACCGGGCTAAACCAGACCGGGTCAGTTCAGCTAGGGAAAAAGAAAAAAAAGAAAAATAAAAAGGGAAAAAGAAAAAGTGAAAAAATTGAGGAAATTTTTAGTGATGCAATCGAGCTACGGGTAAGCCGGTAAGCGATCGAAATTGACCGAGTTAAATTTTGAAATATTTAAATTGATTAATATTCAACTGAAAATTTACCCGAAAAAATATGTAATTGTGTAGCTCGACAATTGCATCAAACGAGAGCTCAAGTCAGCTCAATTTACGTATCATCATGGAATCTCAGGTAAGTAACCCTTATTTATGATAATTTGCATAGTTATGCGTGTTAAAAATTTACCGCATAAATTACGAATTAATTTCGTATAAAATGAATTAAATTTTGAAATTTGAGATAAATTATCGTAAATAATTAATTGAGCTATTCGAGAGTTTAGAAAGAGACCCAATAAATACCAATGGGCCCAATGAGCCCAATAGGCCTCGATGATGTGAATAGTAAGTGGAAAACGGGCTTAAAGCCCATTAAGGCCCATTATGGCACAATCAGGCCCAATATGGGTAAACGGGCTAAATGATTTAAATTAAGCCCAAAAAATATGAAATACAATTAATTATATTGTATTTAACCTGATGAATATTTATACGCAGTTTTGGAGATTAGATTGGGAGCAAATCGGACTACGTGACGAGACATCAGTGGAAAGGTCAGACTGTACAGAAAAATGAGATAAGCGAATTTTACGAGTAGCTAGAGGTAGCTACGCATAATTTTAACAGTTTTTAAATACGCTGAAACTGTATAAAGATCCTAGAAATGGATTTAAAATTTTAAAGACCCAAGATGGATAAAAGACTATTTTACCCCTACTGAGGGAAATTCACCTTAGATGGTGAAAGCATGACATGCATGAAATGCATGATTTGGAAGATTTTCGTGAACTTTTAGTAAAGCAAATTGGTAGATTGGCCAGTAATTGCATAAATTTCACAAGATAACACTACGTAAGTGTTATTTAGAGTTAAATAAAATTTCTTCAGAAAATGGGCCAACTATCAAGTTTATATGGAAACAGATGGTGCGGGAGCATTTCCTCACACTATATCTGAGTTTGTGAGTGTGCATAATGGTGCTGGAGCGATTGCTCGTGCCGATTTGTGTGACATCATATGCATGAAATTTGCTAGAGCGATTGCTCGCACTGATTTTTATTATTGTGAAATACATGAGAGGTGTTGGAGCCTAGCTCGCACCCTGTTTTGACCGGATATGCTTAAAAAGGTGCTAGAGTGATTGCTCACACTAGTTTTAATGATTTGACATGCATGAGAGGTGTTGGAGCTTAGCTCGTATCTTGTTTTGATATGATAATTGCATAAAAGTCGTAATGGAGCCTTGTTCGTACGCGATTTAATCAATTTAATTGCATAAAAATCGTGTTTTAGTGTAACTCGCACGAGATTTGATTTATTTATGCATGAAATCGTGCTGGAGTGTTGCTCGCATGAAGCTTTTACTTACTTGTGTATTCATCGTACTGGAGCATTTCTCACACGAAGTTTTGAATGATTTATGCATGATACCGTGCTAGAGCATTGCTTGCACGAGGCTTTGATGGATTTTATGCATCAAACCTACTGGATCCTACGCGCACGTAATTTTATATAGATTTATAACTCTTTTTAAAGTCGTACTGGAGTGCTGCTCGTACGTAGATTTTACTAATTTTTATGAAAACGTGTTGGAGCTTCACTCGCACGAGGTTTTCAGATATCATGAATATGCATGGAGCCATGCTGGAGCTTTGCTTGCACAGGGATTTATATGACATGCATATAGCCGTGTTGGAGCCTCCTGTAGACTGTGTGTCATAGTGAGATGATATGTCCACACGTGCATACTGAGACATAGGTTGGCTGGATAAGACCTATGACAGACACCCCCTGACTATGATTTGGGTTCACGAAGTACATTGTACCGTGTATGTCACGCGGAGTACGCTGTACCGTGGGGATTCTTGGAGTGGAGTGGCATTAGCCACGAGGCTGTAAGCCTTGCTCTCACAATCCTGGTATTTATGTTAATCTTGCGACAGGATTGACCCACCTCCCGTTCAGGTCTGATGCCATACATACTAGGTACCGTGTAGCCAGTGATCACTAGCATATGGCCATAGTCCTCGATGTTACTGATATAGTCACCTACATGTCTCACATGATACAACTTTTGGTCTCGATAGACCAGGGTAGACCCGAGGGAGGGGTTAGGCCCTCGATTTTATGATTTTCACTGAGATGTGATTTTCTACCATGATGTTAGATTTTCAGAGGATTTTATGACATTTGACCCTAAAAGAAGGGTGATTTTATAACAGAATTTTTTATAATGAAATTTTAATGAGTTTGAGATTAATTTATGAGATGATTGACCCGGAGAGGTTATTTTATACTGACCTTTAATAAAGTGATTTAAATGCAATAGCATGAGGAGTTTTTCATGCTTTAATTACAAATTCATGAAAAGAATTGTCTCTCATGATTTATTTTACATGGCATGAAATAATGCATGATTTCTATAAGCACAAATAGTTCTTGTAAATTATAGCATCAACGTATGCATGATTTTGTGCGTGAGATTTTAATGAAAAGAAATGGATTTAAGGGCATGGCAATATGAGCATGTAGATAGTGGAGCTATCTACTTACTTGCAGGATTGCCTTATTGAGCGCGTGGTTTGCTCACCCCCTTATTATCCCATTTTTTTCAGAGTACTCACAATAGTTAGTGATCGACTGAGGACTTGCATTCTTTGTATCCGCTGCGTCCCATCGAGAGTCAAGTATACACATTTGTATAGTTTTGTATCTAAATATTTAAATGCACAGTACTGTAAACGTATATGATGTCAGGGATGTAAGGTTAGTAAATCTTAATGTGTGAATGTGAATATGAAAATGGGATGGTAAATAGGTGGAGGGGACTAACACCGAATCATAGCCCAACTGTTGGTAGGATGGCCACGATGAGAGGAAAGTATTAATTAAATATGAAAGAAAAAACAAAAAATTTGTAGTGATTTTTAGGTAATTTGGGTCGTGACAGTTTTTTGGTATCAGAGCTAAGTTGGCCTGATATGAGTCGATGTTAGTGGTTAAGGAAGTTTACATCCCCATGTACTGTGCATTGTTTAGATACAATTGTGTATATCAAGATGAAATTGCAGCTAAGATTTTGGTTTCAAATGTAAGAATATAGTCATTAACTGATAACCACTATGGTAGAGGGGCGAGTACACGAGCTCGAGGCCATAGAGGTAGGCCTCAGAGTCATACTGAGTTACCACATGAGACTAAAAATAAGGTTAAAGTGGAGGCTGATGTTGAGCATACCCCACAGAGTCTGACAGAGAGATCAGACAGAGTCCAACAGAGAGATCGGACAGTATTGAGACACGCTTCGCGAGGTTGGAGCGGAGTGTGGAGAATATTTGGGAGCTAATTGTCGAGAGTATGTATGGGATTTAAGGGCGAGTCAGAGCATTGGTGGAAGTCTGATCGACCCATCTGAAGAGCTAAACATCCAGAATGGACATGGAAAATAATGTATTCCGGAGAGAGACTATTTCAGATACTATTCAAAAGAAATTACAGATAAAATTCTTTACTCTGACCCAGAGGAACTGGTTGATTGACGAGTATGAAACTCAATTTATATTCCTGGGCTGGTATGACTCTGACACTATGAACAATGAGAGTCAGAATGTCTGAAAGTTCATGAAAGCGCTCGGACCATTAATTAGAGTCTGATTGGCCCCGTTACATATCACTACCTATGTCGAGGTAGTACGCAGACTACAGTTATGTGAATAAGATCATGAGTTGTATACCTCTGAGACTGGAAAAGGTAGTAAGGGCCAAAATAGAGACAGAAGAGAATAGTGGATGACAAAGAGGTCAGAATGGAAAAAAAGTAGTTTGGTAAGAGATTAGAGGTGATGAGTCACGGGGTAAGAGGATTGGTAAGGCCCCATTGTATCCAATTTGAGCACTTTTGAGGGGTATTGTGATTGGAGGACCCTGACCTGCTACAGTGCAGTGTAGGATATGTGGTAGCTACCACGGAAGTAAGCCCCACACCTTATTGACTAAAATAGGCGTTAAGTGTGGTAAGACGGGCCATTTATTTAATGATTGCTCAGAGTTGGGTGAGACTGCCCTACAGAAGGGCAAAGAGACAGAGAAAACCCTATTGATATCTTTGCACCAAAAAAAGAGGCCACAGCCGAAGAGAAAGGGAAAGTAGGCTATTGGATGAGGGCAAGTGTAGGCTTTGAACCAGGACACTGCTGATGTTTCATCTGATGTGGTGAAAGATACAACACTGGTTATGAATAATGAAGTAATTATTTTAATTGTTCCTGGTACCACACATTTATTCATACCGCCTTCAGTTGCTTATAAGTTAGTGAAAAATGTGAAGCCTGTACCCTTATGCAAGATGATGATAGTTAGCTGATTATCACTAACTGAATATGGGTATAGGGATTGTAAGTTGAAAATGGAGGAAAAAGGATATGTCAGCCGATTTTATTCAATGGAATATGAATAATTTTGAAGTAATATTTGAGAATAGATTGATTCGGCTGCAAACTATGCTGTTTAGATTGCTATCCTAAGATAGTGATGTTTTCACCCCTGAAAAGTGTATTGTAAGTTTGACACGTAATGAAAGAGGTGCAGCGATTGTAATTAAAGGAGTGAATGATTGTATGGACGAGATGAGTAATGATCGAAATGTTTCATCGTTTGTGTGGTTGGTATGGATAAGGCACATTCGGAGTTAACAGATATCATTATGGTCAGAGAGTTTCTTGATATCTTCCCGGATAATCTACTAGGGCTACCATTAGATAAAGAGATAGAATTTTGTATTGAGTTGGTACCTGGTACGGAGCCGATATCCTAACCACGGTATAAAATGGTATTAGTGGAACTGAAAGGACTAAAGAAACAATTACAGTAGTTATTGGATAAGCATTCCTCAGACCGAATGTGTAACTTGGGGAGCACTTGTTCTATTTGTGAAAAGAGAATGGAAACCTCGACTATGTATTGAATTTTGATTGTCGAACAAGGCTAACATCAAGAATAAGTGTTTCCTCCCACTATTGATGATTTATTGGATTAACTGTGAAAAGTACATATCTTTTTAGAGATCAATTTGAAGTCTGAGTAACATCCGTTAAGAATTCGGAATGTGAATGTGCCCAAAATGATTTTTGTAACCATTAGGGCATTAATGAACAGGTATTTAAACTGTACCTGGACCGATTAGTTGTCATCTTTAGCGATGATATTTTGACATATTTGAAGTTCAGGGAAGAGCATGAGTAGCAATTGGAAATTGTCTTATAGACGAGGGGTTGTGAGTTTCTCGAAATGGGCTGCTCAGTTGACACATCTTGTTCGAAAAAAGATTACATACGAGTGGGATGATGTCACGCCCCGAAAATGCGAAAAATAGGGCTAATTTAAAACTTTTTACTCGTTAATTCACAATTAAAGGTGCATTCCTGTGCAGTGTCATACATCATCATAATTATTATGCCTCAGGATCTCATCAATAGAATTTATATATCAAATACATTAATCCATCTCAAGTTAATTAATCCTAATACATCCCATATAATGTTATACATCAAGTGTCTGCAATTACAGTAATTGTATGGGTACATGAAAAGATAAAAGATACCTTAAAATACAATATATGGCCTGGAGCTCAAGTCCTCCACTAGCCACTACTCCGTACGTCGCAGAGAACCCTTTTCACTTGAAGAAATCTGGGGGGAAAAAAACAGGGTGAGCTTCTAAATCGCTCAGTAAAGGGAGTAAGGAACTCATTTCATAAACCAAAATGCACATCACAAAATGTTTATTTGTATGTGAAACTCATTTGAAAACCATAGTATGAAAGTACTCAAAACGACATTCTCATGTCTCAAGTCATGTGAAAACATGAAGTAAAAAGGTTCACTCTAGAGCAATAACAAAGCATGTGAAAATAATGCATTAAACGCTTTCTCAATGCACGTGATAAAATCACTGAAATAGTAATGCACGTGGCACAGCCACTAAACACACGTGGCATAGCCACTGATTTAAATTCACACGTGGCATGGCCACTGATTTAAAATCACTCGCGGCATGACCACTAAACACACGTGGCATAGCCACTAATTTAATTTCACTCGTGGCATAGCCACTAAACACACGTGGCATAGCCACTGATTTGATTTCACACGTGGCGTAGCCACTATCTCACGTGGCAAGGCCACTGATTTAAATTCACACGTGGCACAACCACAGAATAGGGTTTCACGTGGCAACGGCCACCAAATTGGGTTTCTCACGTGGCAGCGACCACCAAATGGGGTATCACGTGGCAACGGCCACCAATGGGGTATCACGTGGCAACGGCCACCAATGGGGTTTCTCAAGTGGCAACGGCCACCAATGGGGTTTCTCACGTGGCAACGGCCACCAATGGAGTTTCTCACGTGGCAATGGCCACCAAGTATATGTGGCATAGCCACAGAATAGGTTATTCTCATGTTACCAGAACGGAGAAGAAATCGGGCTTACATGCTACCAGAGCAATGCCCGGTGTGTACTCAAAATTACACACCTAAGTCTTATCACACAAGACTGGTTTGCCTTCACGTAGAACTCATAGGGGTTTTTCACTCATAAAACTCAATTGAAAATCGTTTTGTACTCAACACAAAATGTAATAAAACCGAGTTCCAACCGGCAAAACACGCACACATTTCTCAAATCTCGATATTGCCTTAACATAGAGCCCAATTCATTACTCACACAAAAATTCAACGGTTTATAAAGCAATTTCACACTCAGCTTATAAACTCATAAAATTATGGGCTCCAACCGGCTATAAAAACCGTGTGCAATTAAATCTCAATACAACACTCAACATGCTTGTTTTATAAACCACAAATCATGTTATAATAGTTTACAAATCACATACACAAATGGTTTAGATTTCCCTTACCTCTTTGCACCTCGTATAGTGCAATCATTTCCCCCGTATCACGGACTAGTCTCGCATCCCACTTTGGAACTCCCGAGCTGTCCAAACGATGTTAAAACATCAATACTCAATTATCTCACAAACCTCAATTCTCAAAAATCGAGCATAATTGCTCATAACACCATAAATCTCTCGATTCTCGTAACTCTACCCCAAACTACACTCTCATTCACAACATCTCAATGTTCTACATTTCTCATGCCAATTATCTATGCTAATTCACCACATTGTCTAAATTTCCATTTATAGCACAAATTCTCAAAATTGCCAAAATTGCTAAATATCATTATCACTCCAACCACATTGCAATTTCATCAATCCCTAATCATTTCTCAGCTATTGCAACACAATGACAACCACCAATATCATCAAAATCATCTCAAATATCAAGATCGAGGTTTAGAAATTACCCAAAGCTTGTGAGACGCACAACCCACGCCTCGATCCGATTCGTCCTTCGATTTCCAAGTATGTTGTTCTCCCTTTGATGAGGAACAACTTTCCTTCTTACCACAACTCTTGATTTGGCCTGAAATGCGTGTTTTGGATGAGTGAGAAAGTTAGGTTTTCGGTGGAAATGGGGTTAGAAGAGAGAGAAAGTGAGTTTGCAGGAGAAAAACAGGGGTTCCTTATATAGGCTGGAGGTAGGAGATCGATCTGTCGAGGGGTGAGATCGATCTGCGTTTGAATTTTTGGGGATGATCTGGGCAATTTTATGCCTAGGAGATCGATTTGTCGAGGGGTGAGATCGATCTCTTTATGGCTTTATGAGATCGATCTGCTCCTAAGGAGATCGATCTTCTCCCAAATAGAATCATTTGGAGATCGATCTCTTCCTCATGAGATCAATCCTTTCTCAAACAGAATCATTTGGAGATCGATCTCTTCCATTGGAGATCGATCTGCTCCTCAAATTCCTCCTTCCTCGTCATTTTTAACTCACCAGATCGATCTCTCCTTCTCCCAGATCGATCTGTCCTCATACTTCATGCTTATTTTACACACTTAACATATAAATCTCCAATTATAATTCCACAATTCATCTAGCTCAATAATTTACACTTCAAGTTCTTATTACATCATTAAAATATATCTAAAATTCTCAGATCTCACATCCTCCCCACCTTAAAAAGAATTTGGTCCTCTAAATTCAACTCAACTAGTCAAAATAGATGGGGGTATTTCTCCTTCATGAGACTCTCTAGTTCCCATGTTGCCTCTTCCATTGAGTGATGTTTCCACAAAACTTTCACTAATGGGATGCTCTTGGTTCTCAGTACCTTCTCCTTTCTATCGAGAATCCGGACGGGTTCCTCAGTGTAGCTCATGTCCTCTTGAATGTCCATCTCGTCATACTCTATGACATGGGAAGGGTCCGGGTGGTACTTCCTCAACATAGACACATGAAAAACATTGTGTATTCCGGACATCTGTGGGGGTAATGCTAATCTGTAAGCTACCTCTCCCACTCTCTCAAGAATCTTGAATGGTCCCACGTATCGAGGACTCAATTTCCCTTTCTTCCCAAATCGCATGATACCCTTACTCGGTGATATTTTCAGAAATACTGCATCACCAACCTCAAACTCGAGTGGCCGTCTACGCACATCTGCGTAGCTTTTCTGTCTACTTTATGCAGCCCGTAACCTCTCACATATGAGTTTCACACTCTGTACGGCTTGCTCAACAAGCTCGGGGGCATTTATCTTTCTGTCACCGACTTCTTCCCAAGCTACAGGGGATCTACACCTACTACCATATAGAGCCTCAAAAGGTGCCATTCCAATACTCGCATGATAGCTGTTATTGTATGCAAACTCTGCTAGGGGCAGGTGATCATCCCATGATCCCTTAAAATCCATCGTACACGCCCTCAACATATCCTCCAGGGTCAGAATAGTCATCTCTGACTGACCATCTATCTGAGGATGATAGGCGATACTGAAACTCAATCGAGATCCCATGGACTCCTGAAACTGGGTCCAAAATCTAGAAGTAAATTGAGAATCTCTATCAGAAGTAATACTCACTGGAGCCCCATGTAATCTAGCTATCTCGCTGATATACAGTTCAGCTAAGGCATCCACAGTATCTGTGCTCTTGATGGCAAGGAAGTGGGCACTCTTGGTCAATCTATCCACAATGACCTATATCGCGTCACGACCTCTTCGGGTCCTTGAGGTAAGGGCTGTAGTAGTCCTCCGGGCTTCCGATGCTCAGCTTTCACTTGCTGGCATACTAAACACCTGGCCACATACTCTGCCACGTCTCGCTTCATACCACTCCACCAGTACACCTTTTTCAAGTCTCGGTACATCTTAGTACTCCCTGGGTGCATGGTGTATCGCGAGCAGTGGGATTCTCTCAGTATCTGTCTCTTTAGGGTATCATCGTCCGGTACACAAATCCATCCTCTGAACCTCAATAATCCATCCTCACTGATGGTGAGATCCGACTGCGAACTCTGTTCAGCTTGGCTAACCATATCTATCAATCTCTGATCACTGCGCTGCCCAGTTCTAATCTGATCTATGATCCTGGGCTCCATCCGCAGGCTAGCCAAAAATCCAGTCTCCACCTCTTTAACTCTGATCCGAAGTTCGACGAACTGCTCCAGTAAATCCCATTCCCTGATCATCATAGCAGATATCATACTCTTCCTGCTCAGGGCATCAGCAACCACATTCGCCTTACCCGGATGATAAAGAATCTCGCAGTCATAATCTTTAAGGAGTTCCATCCATCTCCTTTGTCTCATGTTTAACTCTTTCTTATCAAAGAGATATCTCAAACTCTTGTGATCAGTGAAGATCTGGATTCTTTCCCCATATAAGTAGTGTCGCCAGATCTTCAAAGCAAATACCACAGCGGCTAACTCCAAATCATGCGTGGGGTAATTCCGCTCATGGTCTTTCAGCTGTCGCGATCCATATGCGACCACTCTTCCGTGCTGCATAAGCACACACCCCAATCCTTGATGAGATGCATCACTATACACCGAAAATCATCCTGATCCCTCAGGAATAGTTAACACAGGTGCCGCTGTCAACCTCCTCTTTAATTCCTGAAAACTGAGCTCACATTGATCAGTCCATATAAATGGAGTCTCTTTGCGCGTGAGCTTAGTCAAAGGGGCGGCAATCCTTGAAAATCCTTCCACAAATCTTATGTAATACCCTGCCAAACTAAGGAAGCTTCGCACCTCAGTGAATGTCCTCGGTCTCTCCCAATTAAGCACAGCCTCCACCTTGCTTGGGTCCACTGATACCCCTTCCTCTGAGACTATATGACCAAGGAAAGTTATCCGGTTCAACCAAAACTCACACTTACTAAGCTTTCCGTATAATTGCTTATCTCGGAGTATCTGAAGTACTAACCACAAATGCTGTGCATGCTCCTCATACGACCGAGAGTATACCAGGATATCATCAATAAAGACTATCATAAATTTATCTAGATAGTCTCTAAACACTTCATTCATCAACCTCATAAATGCTACAGGGGCGTCGTCAATCCAAAGGACATCACCAGAAATTCGTAATGGCCATACCTCGTCCTGAAGGCCGTCTTTGGAATATCTTCTTCCTTGATCCTCAATTGGTGATAGCCCGATCTCAAATCAATCTTAGAAAAGACTGATGCCCCTCTTAGCTGATCCAGTAGATCATCAATCCTGGGCAATGGGTATTTATTCTTCACCGTGACTTTATTCAACAACTGGTAGTCTACACATAATCTGAGACTACCATCCTTCTTCTTAACAAATAGTACTGGTGCTCCCCACGGTGAAATACTGGGTCTAATAAACCCTTGATCCAGTAACTCCTGTTGTTGTCTCTTCAATTCCTCAAGTTCCACCAATGTCATTCTGTAGGGAGGTTTAGAGATCGGCTGAGTATCTGGTACCAAATCAATGGTAAACTCCAGCTCTCTCTCTGGTGGTAAACCTGGCAATTCATCTGGGAAAACATCCATAAATTCACACACCACAGGTATATCCTCAATCCTCGGATGTTCCCGCTCATCGTCTGAGATGAGTGTCTCATAACCTTCACATGAACAATCATATTTAATATTCTCCAAAATAATATTAAAATTCTCAAATTACTAACTAGAATTCCACATATTCATTTCCTCAATATCTCAATCGTACACTGTAAGGTTCAGGTAGGGAGAAAGTTACAATCTTAGTGTAGCAGTCTAAACTCACTCGATTGGTTGCCAACCAATCCATCCCCAGAATTACATCAAACCCATGTATATTCAACATGATTAGATCTGCTAACATCACTCTATCTCCCACCTTTATTTCACATCCTCTACAGATTAACTCAGTTCTCTGGGATTCACGCATAGGGGTATTTACATGTAGTATACATTCTAGAGGTTCAAACTTCAAGTTTAATCTACATGCAAAATGCTCAGAAATAAAGGAATGCGTGGATCCTGAGTCAATCAACACATGAGCCTTATGATCACAGATAGAGAGTGTACCTCTTATAGTTTCTGCCGAAGTGCCTGCGGTCTCCTTATCCAGGGCAAACACACGTCCCTGTGCCACAGGTTTCTTCCCTTTCTCTGTCGCAGTGGCCCGTCTCCGGGGATCCACTCTCTGAGGCTGTTGTCTAGTAGGCTCCAATCCATGTGGATTCTGAGGTTGGGGGCAATCCTTCACCATGTGACCCATGTCTCCACATCTAAAACATCCATGGATCGACCCGATACAACTTTCCTCATGCATTCGGCCACAATTCCTGCAAAACCTTGTCTCTAGCCTGACATCTCGAGGGGTCTCTCTAATGTTAGGGTACCCTCTGGGTCTCTCTAATCTGCCTTTTTGCAGCTCAATCCTTCCTCTTCTGAAGGAACCTCTTCGAGCCTCCGTTTGGAAAAGTGCTGGCCTCTTGCCCTTATCTCTATTCAACGCTCTGAGCTCATTCTGGGATTGTACCATTTCAATTCCTCTTTCAATTTCTTGTGCTCGTCTCAAAGCATCTTTGAACTCCGTAATACATAGCCCTATCAATCTATCTCTGATGACAGGCTTCAACCCATACACAAACTTCTCTGTGCGGAGCTCTTCACTCTTGAAGGTCTCTGGGTCATATCTCAATAGCGCTGTGAATTGGCTCTCATAGTCATCTACAGACATGTCACCCTGTACCAAACTCAAAAACTCAGCTTGTTTCTTTCTCTGGGCGGCTCGTGGTGCATATTGGGTCCTAAAGGCTGTCTGGAACTCTTCCCAACAAATCACATCCTGGCGGGACATCAAAATACCCTGGGTAGTACCCCACCAATCTCGAGCTCTCCCTTTCAGCATATAGGCACTCATACTGACCCTCTCAGTATCGGTGCACCCCAGAAAATCAAATATAACTCTCAATTCCTTCAACCACTCCTCAGCCTCTGTAGGATCCTTCTTTCCCTTAAATGCAGGTGGATTCATCTTCAGAAAATCTTTTAGTCGGACCATACTTCTGTCCTCAGGCTGAGTGACGGGAGGCACTGGGGTATGGGAGGTCCTTGTGGTGGTGTAGGGGTAGTATCCGAGGCATTAACTCCAAAGTGTTGCGCGAATAACGCTGCCATCTGCTCAAAACTTTGCCTCACATCGGTCTCAATCCGATTAAATTGAGAGTTAGGACTCTCTGGTTGTGGGACAGGTGGCGGAGGGGACTCTGCCTGCCTCCTCGAACGACCTCGTCGTTTACTCATTCTCTATCTCAACTCGTCTCCTGCTCGTACATATCAAAATTGATTGAAATCTCAATCCTCAATCTCAGTTCATGACCAGACTATTACAGACACTTGGGATGTATTCTATTTCACTTAACCAACACTGACAGTACTAGACACCCTAAGCTCTGATACCAAGAAAACTCTGTCACGCCCCGAAAATGCAGAAAATAGGGCTAATTTAAAACTTTTTACTCGTTAATTCACAATTAAAGGTGCATTCCTGTGTAGTGTCATACATCATCATAATTATTATGCCTCAGGATCTCATCAATAGAATTTATATATCAAATACATTAATCCATCTCAAGTTAATTAATCCTAATACATCCCATATAATGTTATACATCAAGTGTCTGCAATTACAGTAATTGTCTGGGTACATGAAAAGATAAAAGATACCTTAAAATACAATATATGACCTGGAGCTCAAGTCCTCCACTAGCCACTACTCCGTACGTCGCAGAGAACCCTTTTCACTTGAAGAAATCTGGGGGGAAAAGAAAACAGGGTGAGCTTCTAAATCGCTCAGTAAAGGGGGTAAGGAACTCATTTCATAAACCAAAATGCACATCACAAAATGTTTATTTGTATGTGAAACTCATTTGAAAACCATAGCATGAAAGTACTCAAAACGACATTCTCATGTCTCAAGTCATGTGAAAACATGAAGTAAAAAGGCTCACTCTAGAGCAATAACAAAGCATGTGAAAATAATGCGTTAAACGCTTTCTCAATGCACGTGATAAAATCACTGAAATAGTAATGCACGTGGCACAGCCACTAAACACACGTGGCACAGCCACTGATTTAAATTCACACGTGGCATAGCCACAAAACACACGTGGCATGGCCACTGATTTAAAATCACTCGCGGCATGGCCACTAAACACACGTGGCATAGCCACTGATTTCATTTCACTCGTGGCATAGCCACTAAACACACGTGGCACAGCCACTGATTTGATTTCACATGTGGCATAGCCACTATCTCACGTGGCAAGGCCATGATTTAAATTCACACGTGGCACAGCCACAGAATAGGGTTTCACATGGCAACGGCCACCAAATTGGATTTCTCACGTGGCAACGGCCACCAAATGGGGTATCACATGGCAACGGCCACCAATGGGGTATCACGTGGCAACGACCACCAATGGGGTTTCTCACGTGGCAATGGCCACCAATGGGGTTTCTCACGTGGCAACGGCCACCAAGTATACGTGGCATAGCCACAGAATAGGTTATTCTCACGTTACCAGAACGGAGAAGAAATCGGGCTTACATGCTACCAGAGCAATGCCCGGTGTGTACTCAAAATTACACACCTAAGTCTTATCACACAAGACTGGTTTGCCTTCACGTAGAACTCATAGGGGTTTTTCACTCATAAAACTCAATTGAAAATCGTTTTGTACTCAACACAAAACATAATAAAACCGAGTTCCAACCGACAAAACACGTACACATTTCTCAAATCTCGATATTGCCTTAACGTAGAGCCCAATTCATTACTCACACAAAAATTCAACGGTTTATAAAGCAATTTCACACTCAGCTTATAAACTCATAAAATTATGGGCTCCAACCGGCTATAAAAACCGTGTGAAATTAAATCTCAATACAACACTCAACATGCTTGTTTTATAAACCACAAATCATGCTATAATAGTTTACAAATCACATACACAAATGGTTTAGATTTCCCTTACCTCTTTGCACCTCGTATAGTGCAATCGTTTCCCTCGTATCACGGACTAGTCTCGCATCCCACTTTGGAACTCTCGAGCTATCCAAACGATGTTTAAACATCAATACTCAATTATCTCACAAACCTCAATTCTCAAAAATCGAGCATAATTGCTCATAACACCATAAATCTCTCGATTCTCGTAACTCTACCCCAAACTACACTCTCATTCACAACATCTCAACGTTCTACATTTCTCATGCCAATTATCTATGCTAATTCACCACATTGTCTAAATTTCCATTTATAGCACAAATTCTCAAAATTGCCAAAATTGCTAAATATCATTATCACTCCAACCACATTGCAATTTCATCAATCCCTAATCATTTCTCAGCTATTGCAACACAATGACAACCACCAATATCATCAAAATCATTTCAAATATCAAGATCGAGGTTTAGAAATTACCCAAAGCTTGTGAGACGCACAACCCACGCCTCGATCCGATTCGTCCTTCGATTTCCAAGTATGTTGTTCTCCCTTTGATGAGGAACAACTTTCCTTCTTACCACAACTCTTGATTTGGCCTGAAATGGGTGTTTTGGATGAGTGAGAAAGTTAGGTTTTCGGTGGAAATGGGGTTGGAAGAGAGAGAAAGTGAGTTTGCAGGAGAAAAATAGGGGTTCCTTATATAGGCTGGAGGTAGGAGATCGATCTGTCGAGGGGTGAGATCGATCTGCATTTGAATTTTGGGGGACGATCTGGGTAATTTTATGCCTAGGAGATCGATCTGTCGAGGGGTGAGATCGATCTCTTTATGGCTTTATGAGATCGATCTGCTCCTAAGGAGATCGATCTTCTCCCAAACAGAATCATTTGGAGATCGATCTCTTCCTCATGAGATCGATCCTTTCTCAAACAGAATCATTTGGAGATCGATCTCTTCCATTGGAGATCGATCTGCTCCTCAAATTCCTCCTTCCTCGTCATTTTTAACTCACCAGATCGATCTCTCCTTCTCCCAGATCGATCTGTCCTCATACTTCATGCTTATTTTACACACTTAATATATAAATCTCCAATTATAATTCCCACAATTCATCTAGCTCAATAATTTACACTTCAAGTTCTTATTACATCATTAAAATATATCTAAAATTCTCAGATCTCACAGATGATAAGTATGAAAGTAGCTTCTGTGATTTTTGGGTGTGTTGAGGTATGAACTGACCACTGTAATTAATTTCACCATACCCAATAGCTCAACAGGTTTCTCAGTGTATATGGATACCTCAAAATAATGAGTGAGATGTGTATTGATGCAAAAATAGGAAGATAGTCGCTTATGGATCCAGACAACTCAAGGATCATAACAGAAACTATCTGACCCATGATTTAAAGTTAGTAGCGGTAGTGTTTGTACTAAGTATATGGCACTACTATGTACTCGGTGAGAAATGTCGGGTATGCACTTATCATAAAAGCCCCGAGTATCTGTTTTCACAGAAAAAATAGAATATGAGATAACATAAAGGGTTAGAGCTTCTGAAGGATTATGATTGTGAAAAATTGTACCACCCAGGAAATGCTAATGTAAAGGTTGATGCCTTGAGCAGAAAGAGCCTCGGGACGGTATCACATATGATGGTCAGGGAGCGTGAGCTGCTAGAGAAGTTGTGAGCCTCAGTAGTGATGTGATCCCTTCTGATGATAACAGTGATTTTGTGACAGCTAGCCTGAGATTAGAACCGAATTTGAGTGACCGAATTTGACAGGCTTTTCATGATGATCGGTATGGTGTCGATAGTGTGGGTCAGATTCAAATGGGTACAATGACAGAATTCACAGAGAGTGATGATGGCTTACTGAGGTTTAGAGGCAGTATAAGTGCTCCCCATGACCACGATTGATAAGATAGTGTTATTATCAAAATCTCACTCTTCGGGATATACAGTGCATCCGGGAAGTAATAAATATATCAAAATCTTTGAAAAGGGTATTGGGGGTCAGATATGAAAAGAGACATTGTAGAGATTGTGGATAAGTGTCTCGTATGTCAGTAGATTAAGGTAGAGCAATAGAAGTTAGCAGGGTTATTGCAGTCTCTACCTATATCGACACGAAAATGGGAGCAAGTTACCATGCATATCGTGATAGGTTATAGAGGATGAATCAGTATTGTTGGAAGTTACTTGTCCTAAGGGCATAACGAGATTCGAAAAGGAGGCAAATTGAGTTTCATTGATTGAATCCTTTGAGATATTGGACAAAGTAGGAGATAAGGCTTGTAGGTTGGCGTTACCACCTGAATTAGCAGGCATCCACAATGTGTCCCATCTTTTGATGCTTCGGAAATACTATCCAGACCCAGCATATGTTATTGGATATGAGCTGTTGGAGCTCAATGAAAGTATAATGTATGTTGAAAAATCGATACGGGTATTAGACAGAAGGAGAAGGTGTTGAGGTTTAAGACGATCTCCCTAGTTAAGCCCGTTGGTAGTATGACACTTCGGGAAAAAAAAATCACATGAGAATTAAAGAGTATGATGCGATAAACGTACCCGGAGTTGTTTATGTACCGATTTGACTTGGTTCTAATTTGGAGGACCAAATTTCTTAAATGGGGGAGATTATGTAAGACCTGATTTTTATTGAAATTCCTTATGATTCATGTGATGTAAACATGGTTATATGTAAATTGAATCATAAGAAGAGTTGTACGTGAATGAAAAATGCAAATGAAATGAATAAAAAAAATTCTCGAATGCATTTAAAGATCAAATAAAGGTTTGAAATGGCCACAGATTAAACGAATGAGATTCGGACCATTCCAATTGGAGATAAGGATTTAAAAATGAAATGAGTGAGTGTTCGTGAAGGGAAGTTGGATTGGTTTGGTCCCGAACACGTTAAAGGGTAAAATGGTCTAAAAACTGAAATTCGATATTAATTTGATAAGAAATTATTATTAAAAATATGGAATTGAGAAATCTTGATCAATAACGAGGAAAATATTGAATTTCGAATCCAATTGATCAAGATATGAATTTATTGGAATAAACACAAATTTTCACTTCAAGAAATTATCCCGAAAATATTAGAAAAATATACCGAAAAGATGAAATAAGACAGATAAATTCATTTATGGATTAAATAAATTAAATAAGAATTTTTTTTTAGATTTTTGGGGATGAAATAATATTTTATTGATTAAAATAATAATAAAAAGAAAAATAAATAAAAGTAAAAAAAAAGTGAAACAGAGCGAAATCACGATTCTGTAAAAACCAAGGGAAACAAAAGTCGTGCGAGGAAGCCGAGCCTTGCCTTCTGCCTCACCGAACAGAGCGACTAGTGATGGACCCAGGCGAGGTGCCCGAAGCCATCGAGCAGTCGAGCCATCGTCGACATTGGTGGAGGGCGAAGGAACGGCTACCGGCAAGAGAAACCAAGGGAGAAAAGAGAATTTCGCCGGCGTTGACGCCGATCTAGTCCCGACCACCACCAGTCGATGGTTCCCTAGGCCCAGGTGAAACGATCGGTGGCTGAATCGGCCAGTGGAACGGCCAGCAGCACCGTCAATGGCAGCAGAAAGGAAACGGCACCGACGTTGAAGGGAGAATAGGCCGGACTTGCCACTTTTCAACCACCGTTGCTGAAACCGAGGCCAGATCCGTGCATCGAACAGTCCCGCGGACCTATCGAAGGTGGAAACTGGCAAAGAACCGATCGACAAAGCCCTGAACCAGACTGAACGAGGTCGAGCCGGACTGAACCGGGTTGAACCGGACAGGGTCGCTTCAGCCAGGGAAGAAAGAAAAGAAAAAAAAAAGAAAAAGGGAAAAAGAAAAGGAGGAAAAATTGGGGAAAATTTCAGTGATGCAATCGAGCTACGGGTAAGCCACTAAGCAGTCAAAATTGATCGAGTTAAATTTCAGAATATTTAAATTAATTAATATTCGACTGAAAATTTACCCAGAAAAATATGTAATTGTGTAGTTCGACAATTGGCATCAAACGAGAGCTCGAGCAGCTCGATATGTGTATCATCATGGAATCTTGGGTAACTAACCCTTATTTATGACAATTTGCATAGTTATGTGTGTTATAAATTTACCGCATAAATTACAAATTAATTTCGTATAAAATGAATTAAATTTTGAAATTTGAGATAAATTGTTGTAAATAATTAATTGAGCTATCCGAGAGTTTAGAACGAGGTCCAATAAATACTGATGGGCCCAATGAGCCCAATAGGCCTCGATGATGTGAATAGTAAGTGAAAAATAGGCTTAAGGCCGATTAAGACCCATTATGGTACAATCGGGCCTAATATGGGTAAACGGGCTCAATGATTTAAATTAAGCCCAAAAAATATGAAATATAATTAATTATATTGTATTTGATCTGATGAATATTTATATGCAGTTCTAGTGATTGGATTGGGAGTAAATCGGACTGCATGACGAGACATCAGTGGAAATGTCAGATTGTACAGAAAAATGAGGTAAGGGAATTTTGCGAGTAGCTAGAGGGAGCTACGCGTAATTTTAACAGCTTATACAAACACTGAAACTGTATAAAGATACTAGAAATGGATTAAAAATTTTAATGACCCGAGATAGGTAAAAGACTATTTTACCCCTACTGGGGAAAATTCACCTAAGGATGGTGAAAGCATGAAATGCATAATTTGGAAGATTTTTGTGAACTTTTAGTAAAGTAAATTGGTAGATTGGCCAGTAATTACATAAATTTCATAAGATAACACTACGTAAGTGTTATTTAGATTTAAATAAAATTTCTTCAAAAAATGGGTCAACTATCAAGTTTATATGGAAACAGATGGTGCTGAAGCATTTCCTCACACTATATCTGAGTTTGTGAGTATGCATAATGGTGCTGGAGCGGTTGTTCGTACCGATTTGTGTGACATCATATGCATGAAATTTGCTAGAGCAGTTGCTCGCACTGATTTTTATTATTGTGAAATGCATGAGAGGTGCTGGAGCCTAGCTCGCAACCTGTTTTGACATGATATGCATAAAAAGGTGCTAGAGCGATTGCTCACACTAGTTTTAATGATTTGACATGCATGAGAGGTGATGGAGCTTAGTCGCATCTTGTTTTGATATGATAATTGCATAAAAGCCGTAATAAATCCTTGTTCGTACATGATTTAATTGATTTAATTGCATAAAAATCGTGCTGGAGTGTAACTCGCATGAAATTTGATTTATTTATGCATGAAACCGTGTTGGAGTGTTGCTCGCATGAAGTTTTGATTTACTTTGATGGATTTTATGCATAAAACCATGCTGGAGCTTGCTCATACGTGATTTTATATGGATTTATAACTCTTTTTAAAGTCGTACTGGAGTGCTGCTCGTACGCAGATTTTACTGATTTTTATGAAAACGTGTTGGAGCTTCGCTCGCACGATGTTTTCAAATATCATGAATATGCATGGAGTCGTGCTGGAGTTTTGCTCACACAGGGATTTATATGACATGCATATAGCCGTGTTGGAGCCTCCTGTAGACTGTGTGTCACAGTGAGATGATATGCCCACACGTGCATACAGAGACATAGGTTGGGTGGATAAGACCTATGGCAAGCATCCCTGACTATGATTTGGGTTCACTGAGTACGTTGTATTGTGTATGTCACACAGAGTACGCTGTACTGTGGGGATTGTTAGAGTGGAGTGGCATAAGCCACAAGGCTGTAAGCCTTACCCTCACAATCTTGGTATTTATGTTGTTCTGGCGACAAGATTAACCCACCTCCCGTTTCAGGTCTGATGCCCTACACACTAGGTACAGTGTAGCCAGGGATTACTAGGATATGGCCATAGTCCTCGATGTTACTGATATAGTCACCTACATATCTCACATGATATAACTTTTAGTCTCGATAGATAGGTAGACCCGACGAAGGGGTCAGGCCCCCGATTTTGTGATTTTCTCTAAGATGTGATTTTCTACTATGATGTTAGATTTTCAGAGGATTTTATGACATGTGACCCTAATAGATGGGTGATTTTATAATAGAATTTTTTATAATGAATTTTTAATGAGTTTGAGATTGATTTATGAGATGATTGACCCGGAGGGGTTATTTTATACTGAGCTTTAATGAAGTGATTTAAATGCAATAGCATGAGGAGTTTTCCATGCTTTAATTACAAATTCATGAAAAGAATTATCTCTGATGATTTATTTTACATGGCATGAAATAATGCATGATTTTTATAAGCACAAATAGTTCTTGTTAATTATAGCATCAACGTATGCATGATTTTGTGCGTGAGATTTTAATAAAAAGAAATGAATTTAAGGGCATGGCATTATGAGCATGTAGATAGTGGATCTATCTACTTACTTACAGGATTGCCTTACTGAGCGCGTGATTTGCTCACCCTCTTATTATCCCCTTTTTTTCAGAGCACTCGCAGTAGTTAGTGGCTGAGGACTTGCATTCTTTGTATCCACTGCATCCCATCGAGAGTCCGGTATACACATTTGTATAGTTTTGTATCTAAATATGTAAATGCACAATACTGTAAACGTATATGATGTCGAGGATGTAAGGTTAGTAAATCCTGATGTGTGAATGTGAATATGAAAATGGGATGGTAAATAGGTGAGAAGGGACTAACACCGAGTCATAGCCCAACTGTTGGTAGGATGGTTACGATGAGAGGAAGGTAAGAATTAAATATGAAAGAAAAATGAAAAATTTGTAGTGATTTTTAGGTAATTTGGGTCGTGACATATTATGGTAATTTTCATTTTAGTGTAATTTTGGGTGTAAAATAAGTGTTAAGCTTGTGCAAGTGTGAATGGTGCAAATAGATTAATCAAAAAGTAAGAATAAGTAGCTTTTGTCACTTTACTGCTAATGGTGACGTAAGTGAATTCTATAAGAAAGAGTAATATCTAAGGGCTATTACAAGTGTGAATATGTTATGGAATGATTACTAAGTAATATGTGCCATATTGTAGGTTTTTAGAACCATTTGTGGCATGTGGCAACTTTCAATCAAGTCTCGATTTGCACACCCTCTGGGCATTTTGGTAAGTAAATCGCACATGTTACAATGTAAGTAACTACCTATAAGATACAATTGGTATCATATCATATAAGCTAACTATGCATGATACATGTTAGTATCATATAATGTAGGTTCACTGTACCTATCCTGAGTTAACTTTACGCGTAGTGAATCTAAGTGTTAAGTCGTAAACGAATAACATGTAAAACTTATAAGTTCGTTATATATAACTGAGTGAATTATTGATTGGTTTTGGGTAAGGTCATTGGAATGGTAATTGACCATTTGTGATGTAAAAAAGCATCACATAGTGTAAATAATTCTATAGGATGCGAATTAGCATCATACTGAATAAATCGGGTCCTATAACAGAAATTAGAAAACGTTTAAGGACCATGAGTGTTATATGAACAAGTGATTGATTGACTGATCTTGGATAAGAACATGAGTAAATGTGTGTGAATGATTGTAGATAAGATTTGCGTATAAGTAGAAGTGATTGAGTTTGGATAAAAAAAATTGTGTATAAGTTATAAGGATAGGAAAGCATGTCGTATATTGTAAGACCCCGTATATGTATAATTGTAACATGTACATAGAAATGTAAATGGAGTTACATTATGAATTCATAAGTGAAGTGTAGAGATGTAAGTCCATAAGTTAATGTACACACTTGCAATAAGAGTTGTGATTGTACATACAAGTTTCATTGCATATGAATATGAAGATACGAACTTAAACATGTGAAGAGTGGGAGTAAAATGAAAAATGGGTAGTGTGGTAAAAGAGAAGGAAATGTGCATGAGTTGTGCACTTTCATTTGGTGTATACCATATACTTTGGTTATACAAAGATTCCACAAGTTTCAATAGGTATAAGGTATGAATGGATGCCATTTTCAAGTCTCAAAGATGATTGGATGAGAAAATGACTATGGCACTAAATTAAGGATGTTTTGGTATAAGTTTACTGCAGAAAACTGCAAAAAATCTGGAAATATGAATGACAGATCGATCTCATAGGATGAGAGATCGATCTGGGTGAGCCAAAATGCTTGTATTTAAGCAAAGGAATAGGGCAGACCGATCTCCAATGAGGCAAGATCGATCTCCTAAACATTCTGTAATGAAAAGATCGATCCTCAAGCCTACAGATCGATCTCCTTAGCTCTATGTTTCGAGCAGATCGATCTCAAGCTTTAACAGATCGATCTCATGCTTAAAATGCTATGAAAAAGAGGGATTTAAGGGGACCAGATCAATCTCCTCCCAGTGAAGATCGATCTCCTCAAGCTATTTCTATAAAAGGAGTGTTAAAAATCTGAAAATTTCAAAGAAAAACATCACCCTTCCATTTTCAACCCAAAAACCTAACTTTCTCTCTCTAAAATCAGTCATTTCCAATAAGATTTGAAGAGAGACCATTAGAAGCAAAGTTGTTCATCTTGAGGAAGAGAACAACATAGTTTGGAGGCATTTACCCATTTGGATTGAAGGAACAAGGGGCATTTCTAATTAGATCAAAGAGGAAATCCAAAGAGGTGAGTTTCTAAAGCACCAACTTAAGTACATTGTTAAGCTATTGATGTTTGGGGTTGATTGAGGTACTTAGTATTGTTAGAAACTATCTAAAATGCATGGGAATGATTATGACCTAGAAATGGTCTAGTGTGAGAAAGTGGAATGTATGGAGATTAATGATGAATGAGATATGTAGAAGTTAATAATAGTGTTGTGGTATGATTTTAAGATGTTGTTAGTGATAAATTGTGAGATTTACCAAAAAGGGGGTAAAATGTGGATTAAGGCATTAGTAAATGCAAATATGAGTTATATTGACTAATGAGGTCAAATATGAGTTAACAACTTTAACTCAAGTGGTTTGGATGATTGAATTGCAGCTTTTGAGGATACGCCGGAGTGAGTTGAGCCGAGAGCATGAGAAGCTAAGAGGAAAAGAGTCACACCAAGTAAATCGAGGTAAGGGAATTGTGTGGACTCTTAGAGATATCTGTGCACAGTTTGGGCGCATTAAATGCTTTGCTAGAATGCATGAGATATTAGGAAATGAAATTGGGTGATTGAAGGGCAAAATTGGGTGTTTGAGAAATGTACAAGAAAACAAAAGCATATTGCTTTGAAAGTCATGTTTTATTGCTTTTTAGCAAATGATTGGTAGGTTGGCTGACATTTGAAATGATTTGCAAAAGAAATGAGTTGTTTTGGTTTGTTAACCGCACTTTGCAAAGAAATGAGCCACCTACATTGTTTTCGTGAGAATGAAAGCATGCAAGAGTATGACTCACATAAGATTTGACGTGTTTTATACACATGAGTGCTAGAGCTTAGCTCGCACTGGTTTTCACATGGATTTCATACTGGTTTTGGCATGGTGCTTGGAGTTTAGCTCGCACTAGATGCCCACCTTATTTGTTGTTGTGCTTGGAGCTTCGAGTAGATTGGGTGTCACATCGATTAAATAGGCTTGCACACGCATTGTTTTAACATGATTAATTAGCCGTGTTAGGAGCTTCGGGTAGACAAGAGGTCATACCGATTAAATAGGCTCACACGTGCATTTTGAGATGTGGCATGATATGATGTGTTGATTGGGACCATGGAGTACGTTGTACAGTGCAAGTAGCATAGAGTACGTTGTACCATGTTGACATTGTGATATGTCATCTTCAGACGAGATCTGCTATGGATCGGCGGGCAGGATTTGACCCACCTCCCATGTGGAAGCAGATAGTGATGATATCCCGCACACCTGATCCTTGTAGCCGGTATCACAGGTTATGGCCATAGACCTAGAGGTTATTACCTATTATTGAATTGCCTATCTCACATGTCTAATGCTTTGTGAATAAATCCATGTTTGAAATGATTTGTGGGTCAAGATAGTCCGAGGGAGGGGCTGAGACCTGACAAGTGTTGAAATGTTTTGAGATATTGATTGTTAATGGTTTAAAAGTGCACGAATGCATGATGGTTAATGCCATGCTTTATTGTGAAAAATGCATGATGGTTAATGCCATGCTTTATTGTGAAAAACTCATGATGGTTAATGTCATGCTTAATTGTGAAAATGCATGATGGTTAATGCCATGCTTATTTGAGAAAACGCATGATGGGTAATGCCATGCTTTATTGTAAAAAATGCATGATGGTTAATGCCATGCTTATTTGAGAAAATGCATGATGGGTAATGCCATGCTTTATTGAAAATTAGGCATGATGATTTATACCATGCTTTGAATTGAATTGTGCACTGGATTTTAATAGCATGAATGCTTTACATACCATTAACACAATCATACACTCATGTTTTGAGATAAATGATGAACTAAATGCTTTTGAGCATGGCATCACGATCACGTAGATAGTGCAGTATCTACATGTTCGCATGATTGCCTTACTGAGCATGTGGTTTGCTCACCCCCTTATTTTTCCCTCTCTACAGAGATTTGAGTATAAAGTGAGAGTGACTAGAGGCGTTTCCTTTTGGTAATCCACTACATCCCATCGCGTAAGGTATACACACTGTTGTACTTTTGTATCTAAACTTATGATAGCACAGTAGCATTTCGTATGTAACTATTTGGGATGTAAAATAATGTAAACACATGTAACAACTTTAATATATATTTATACAAGTGTTTACTCAAAAATAATATACAAATTGAATTGGTATGGTGGAGTGAGTTAGACGTCGACACACAGCCCAACTATTGAGGAGAGTTGCTGTTCACGATTAAGGTAAGGACAAATAATAAATGAAGCATGGAAATGCGAAAAATTTGTACGTATTTTGGTAAGTTGAGGGTCGTGACATATATTCCTCATGTTTTCTATCAAATCCAAGTGATTTTCGAACCATGCTTTGTGCTTTATTGCATATTCTGCATAGCATGGTGTATGTGAGATTTTCTAAGCTTGCATCGATTTTTAATTTCATAAAAGAAAGCTTTAATGTCAATTCAGGCATGTTTGAAAGATTGTGAATCTATGCTTATTTTGCATATCCTTATTGTTTTAGATTTAAGAAGACTCTACTTTTATCCACATTGTGACTTAATTAATTTTAAAACATGCACACAAACACCTTTATTGTTTCGTCTTAATTGACTGCGATAATAGTTAGCTATGACCATGATGTTTATGGCCTTAGTTGACAAGCATTACAATAGTTAGCATTGGCTTTTGCTGACTAGAATTATAATAGTCAGTGATTGTGCCTGCTGAAGGCTATAATAGTCAGTGATTATGCCTATTGACAGCTATAATAGTTTGCAAAAGCCCTAGCTGGCAGGCTTTAACTTAGCTAAGGTCCTACTGACGGGTTATAATAGTTCGCCAAGACCCTACTGATGGGCTATAATAGTCAACAATGGTCATGTGAATAATTTATAAGAAAAGTGTGTTCAAAAATGTGTTTTCCAACATGTGATTTTGTGTTATAAGTATACGATACAAAAGAAACCATCAGTTTTATAAGTACATTCGAATTACTAAGCATTCATAACATGACACACATTATCATGCTAGAATGTATGTGTATCAAAAAGTTCAAATTTTAAGATTGTGCTCTGTGGTCAGATCAGAAAAGAAACCAAGGTACTTCAAAGTATCATTTCCTCTTGAAAAATCTCGACAGCATCACTGGCATTAGTGATGTCTAGCTTCAGATTATGATACAAATATCAGGTTATCAGATATATGTTGTGACATGGAATGAATAAGTTCATATGCACACATTATGATACAGTATCTGTATGTTATTATTTTTATACTTATGTGGTTTATTTATTGAATTCTCAAAAACTCACCCTCATCTATTTCTCATCATAGGTTAAGTTTAGGTGTGTTTTTAGCAACTTTAATATCAGGTTTCGGAGCTTCGACTTCAGAAATCTCGCAGCTCATTTTCGGTATACCTTTATACTGTAGAAATGTGTTTATTTTTAGACAGTATTTAGTCAATACATGAGCCAAAATGTGTACTAAGTGTTATTAAGATTATATTATGAGATATTTGAGTTGTTGGGGTGTAAATGAACTGTTTCTGACAAAATGTTGAAAATAGTGAAAATAAGGTATTATTTAGATATGCATTATTTCAGAGGACCAGATGAACTCCGAAAATTCGAAAATTGTTATAAGAGATTGGTATATGTATACTACAGTGAACTTCGTAGTTTATTTTGAGATTGAACTGTCAATGAATATTTTCTAGCTTTTTATCTGAGTTGATGTTCATAGAGGGCAAACCTGCTTTTAAGCGAAACTTTGCCAGAACTTAATCAAAAAAGGAATTTGGATATTGATAGACTAGGACCTTAGGTTTGATACCTTAAATAGAGTTACGTGAATAATAACCTATAGTACTGTATATGACTTCTTACATGACAAACTAGTGTTAAATAGGTGAATAGTAACCTATAATATTGTATCAGACTTCTTACATGACAAATTAGTGTTAAAGGAAAAGTGAAAATTTAGCCTAGATTTTTGTGCTTTCACTACAGGAATCATCATAGCCTTCGGGTCATGATAGTAGGCAAACGATTGGCTGAATCTCTATAACTCTTGTGTTTGCTTCTCTTAACCTTTCACTCTTTATTTCGTTGTGCTTTATTTTCATATTTGTTTGTTGCTATATTTTGAAATTAGCTTAAAAAACTACTAAGTTAGAGAATTTGATTAAAACTTATTCATCCCCACTCGGTTGGCCCAACATAATGGAATAAAGTTGCTGTTTAGATAGCTATCTTGTTCCTTCACTAATAATTGGTGGATTATACTTAGTCCACGAGAATAAGGAAATTCCTCCTTAAAAGATTCTTTTTCATTTGGGGAAGAAGTCTTATAGAGTAGATTTTGGTTTAACACTCAAAGATTGTTAGCATAAATTTTTTGAGAGCTTTGTCTTTCTTCTAGTGCCATAGTATGGGGTAGGCTGTAGGATTTGCTTGAGTAGGCTTAAAAGTTGGCATGTTAGCAAACTTCGTCTTCGGAGCAATTGAATTTTGTAAACTTAAACTTTGAAGAAAAGAAATGAAAATTTCCCACCGGATATAAATTTCGAGTAAAAAATAAGATTTGAAAACTTTAGATACATAGAAATTTTATTTATCAAATGTTGAAGCTACAATCTTTAAAGATTTCGAAATAAAAGAAAAAGTATCCTTTAATTCTGTTCTTCACAAATAAACGATTTCAAGAGTCTTGAAAAACTTGATCTTGAATAAACACAATTAACCTTGTTTCTTATAGTAAAGCAAAATTAAAAGTCGACCTCTTGAAATTTTCTTGAAACTTAAATGCTTCGCTCTTCAAGTTCTTCAAAATTTTCCAATTCTTGAGAAGTTGATCCATGAGAAATTGAGAATTTGGAAAGGGCTTTCATTCTTCAAAATCTATTTCTTCTTTTCAAAATAGTCAAATGTTCCAAATGACCTAGATGAGCACTGTGTTTTAATGTTATATTGCTAGGAAATAGAGTTTTAAAAGAACTTCACTTTTGAATGATAAAAAACCTTAAATTTTTTATTTTATCTCTAAATAATTTTAATTTAAATTTAAATTAAAGATAAGATTTATGAGTCAAGAAATTTAAATTTATCTATTAACTGTTTTAATTTAATTAAAAAATAAATTGTTTGAATTTTTATTGATCAGGACTTAAATTAATCTTTTAATTGTTTTTTATTTAATTAAGAGAGAAATTATTTGAATTTTTATTAACCGAACCAAGCGTATTTACTTCAAAGTAATCATAAAATTAATAATTTAATAATTAATTTTATGATTAAATTAAAACATCATTAATCAACATGATAATAAATAAGTTTTCACTTAAAATTATTTTGAATCATTAAAACAATTTTCATTGGAAACATGACGTGACAATTTGAGTGGATAAATCTTTTGTCGTATAGCATGTGTACTGCAAAGTAGGCCAAGAATGAGGGTCAATTGACTCAACTCAGGTTGCAATGAAACCATGCATTGGTTACCCAAATGTCGTAATTATGTTCATGTCCAGAGTCACTTGCAGAATATAATAACTAGCCTATCTTTCGCATGTTGCCATTAATCGACTGCCAATGTGGAGATTGTCATTAGTTAAGGGTGACTTGCTTAAAAAAATATATACGAAATTTTTTTTTCCTTTTTTTTCTATTTTTAGCCTTAATTTCTGTCAAAAACGCCCAATACTTAGTAAATCGTAAAAAGAAATGAAGAAAATGATATAGCATTGTTTTCACTATGACGAGAGCTCTCCAGTCTAGCGATGTTGGCCATCTGAATTTCCCTTAAGCCTTTTCCCCCAATTCTTATCCATAAGCCTAAACTTTGCCCTCCCCATCAAGTGCCAACCCCTTCTTTGCTTTTTGAGATTTCTCCTTTTAACTCTTTTAAAATGACAAAATGCTTCCAATTCCCCAGTAATTATGTCCATATGGAGCTTACGAAACCCAAGTCCGGTGACCTTCAATTTGCCCCTAAATGTTACCTTAGATTCCGTCGATTTCCCTCTTGGAAAACACCACCTAGCCGCCTACGCGATTACCCAATACCATTTAGAATTATCATCCACAAATCATACCAAGAAGCAGGTCGAGACAGCCCCCCAGAAGAAGATGAATCGACAACACCACCCTTACTTAAACCACATCTGATAGAGACCCAATGCCCGGAAAAAGACCCACCATTTCCAAATTTATTCCTACACCCATTAAAAATAATTCCACTATAAATAACCTACTTAAAATGAACCTATCCAACCGCAAATGAGATTGTAGCTGAACCAAGAGCTTTGACAGTAACCCCTTTTCTTGAAACTCAATCAGCATTTCAACCAGCTGTAATCCCTAAACCCAAACTCAGATAATGGAAATGACCCAAGCCAAGAGGTAACCCATTATGCCATTCTCAATGGTGAAGCTAGAAATCAGCAAGCATTTTTGGCAACAATGCCTTATCGGGTTATTGCATGATGTACGACGCTTATCAGTTCATTTTATCCATCGACTGATTAACACGACTTGGTTATTGAGAGGTAAAGTAACAATGGCGAGCAAGGATGATAGCTTTTATGCAATTCATTTTAAGAATCCACGGATATGTAATTCATCTGACAAGAGAGCCCTTAGGTCGCTAGAGGGTGCCGTACTCATTATGGATATTGTTGTGCATGATAAAAGAATAATAAGAATGCATCACATGGCGCACGAAGAATGTACCACATGCCACATGAAGAAAACATATGAGAAATGATACAAGCCCTGAGTAAGATAAAAAGGGTAAAAAGGTAATTAATGACAGGGTAAATCCCTATAAATAGGGATCAGGTACGATTATTAACCTAAGTCTAAATTTCCTTACTGAAACTCTACCTAATTTTCTCGTTGACTTAAGCATCGGAGTGCCAACGCAGGGAGCAACCCTTGTATTCCTCTGATCATTCTTTTTCTTGCAGAATCTTTAGTGGCACGTGACACAAAGATTGAGACGAAGACGTCAGCAATTCGTCATCATTGTAATTGAGCAACAACAATTGGCGTCATCTGTGAGAAACGAAAGAAAAGTTCTTAACTCTACAATAATGGTGAGAACACGATCAACAACAATAAGAAGTGAGGAGAATGAAGATTCAGTAAGTTCTCCAATTGATAACATGGGTGATGGACACCAAGAGGAAAGAAGGTCAAGCATGATGACAATTCCTGTAGCCGAGTTTGAGTGTCAGACCCGTATTTTTATGTAACTTGTTCCTTATGATTACATATGTATAGACATGTATTAAGTTATTTAAATCATAAGAAGAGTATTTACTATATTTAAGTGTTAGTGAAATACTTTAAAACTTAAAAGTTACATAAAAGCCTAATGTGAGCTATAAGAGCCACATATTAAACCGAGTGGATCTGAATCATTTTGACTGAAGAGAAGAACCTAAAATGAGAAAATATAGAGAACTCATGAAGGAAAGTCGGGTTGATTTAGTCCTGAACACAGAGAACAAGAGTAAATGCTAAAAAGGGTAAAACAAACCATTTTAACAGTTTAAGGTATTTAAGGTATTGAAGGCATATCTACCTACCGAAAATGGCTAAAACGTAAAAACGGGAGTGTAAGACATAAGATATGACACTTTAGAAAATTTTAGAAAAAGTCAACTTGGTCAATGATTAAGGAAAAAGTCAATTATAGTTAAGAAAATTGGACTTTTACCATAGTTGACTAACCATAGTTAAAAACTAACCTAAGTATGGAGAAAAATTTGGAAAAAAATAGTTTTGGTCAAAATACAAGATAATCATCCTCGAAAGTAAGGAAAATTTATTCAGAAGGATTTCGGATTTAATTTAATGATTAAAAACATAATGGGCCAAAGTAAAGATTTTAAAGCCCATTAAGGTATAATAAACGTAGATCGAATTTCTTAGGTCCCTTAGACCGAATTGTTGGACCGATTGAATGTCACGACCCATTTTTTTCTAAAAACCCCTACAAATTTTTCCTTACTTTTTTCATTTCCTTACCCGTCGTGAATAGTTTCACTACTAACAGTTGGGCTATGAGTCGATATTAGTCCCTCCTATCATGTTACTTACCTTAACATCTATTTTCCACATTACATTTACATATCAATTTATTTTAACTAAATACATCCTCAATATTACAATCTGTGTATAGTACTGTGCCTCTATATATTCATTGATAGTAACTCAAACTTTGTAGCCCCACGAAACATACGGTTCATGAGGATGCGTATATGGATTTGCCCTTGGCACCCGCTCATTGTAGGCTTCATGCTGAAAAGGGATGATGGAGTTATGACGTGAGGGAAATTTAAATACGAGAGAGCCTGCAAAGTCTATTCCAAGTTTGGATTAATCAGTCATACCTCTGCAAATTGCTCATGCCAAAACTCAGACTTCGAACAAATGATAAATGAGCAAATGGAAAGCATAAGCCAACGGTTTGGTTACAAGATACAACTTGCAGCAAATACATTTCTGAAATAGCATCAGAGCCTTCCATAACAAGTGGTCTCGAAAAACCAAAAATGTGAAATATGTTGAAAGGGTTGAAATTGTAAGTTTACGACATCAAAATACTCGTATCCAACTAAGAGATGAGCCAATCCCTAACAAGGAACTTGATAGAGGTAATTTTACCCCAGCCCAGTCACGCGCCTGGGCCCCAAAAAATAAAAGGCCCAAGATTATAATATTTTGGGCCCACACAAATATGAGTCATGAGCTCATCAAAAGCAACCTAGAAATATCTATAAATACCTCCAGGTATGATCAGAAAAACCCTAATCTCTATTTTTGCTTACTAAAACTCTGCTTAAACAGGTCTTCTGACTTAAGCATCGGAGGGCGCGTGCAGGGACAGATCCCTGCGCCTCTCTGACTTTCACTGTTTTTGCAGAACATTGAAGACACGTGGAGAAGACGACATCAGAATCATTTCATTGTTGTTTGGAGCAACAACAATTGGCGCCGTCTGTGGGAACCTAGAATAAAAAGCCAGATTTTTTATCAACATGGTGAGAACACGTTCGACAGCAGCAGCGAATCTGGGGGAAGAGAACTCGGTGAGTCCTCCTCCCAGACCCGAGAGAGGCCAAGAGCAGAATGGTGAAGGTAGCAGGGTGGTCACTGTTTCCGTGGATGAATTTGAGGCCCTGAAGCGTCAGAACGAGCAGACCACCACAGCGCTGAAAGCTATGGTGGATTTCTTCAAAAATGCCCTGCCGCAGTATAGCCTGCCTCCAGAAGTGCAGCAGATGATAGGGGGAAGTGTCTTGGGGCAAACATACGAAAGAGGCCAACCCTCTACCGTGGTGAATACGGGACAAGGAGATTGGCGACAGCATACTGCCGTTGGACTGATGCAGTATGCTGCCGCTGGACTGGAGGACAATTTTGCCGCTTCGCTGAGGGAGTACCTTGTTACGGAGAACAATCCTGCCGCAGGTCTGAGGAATGACTCTGCCGCAAGCCTGAGGCTGCACTCTGCCGCAGGGCTGGAGAACAACACTGCCGCAGGTCTGAGGACGCACACTGCCGCAAGCCTGAGGCTGCACTCTGCCGCAGGGCTGGAGAACAACACTGCCGCAGGTCTGAGGACACACACTGCCGCAGATCTGAGGCTGCACTCTGCCGCAGGGCTGGAGAACAACACTGCCGCAGGTCTGAGGACACACACTGTCGCAGATCTGAGGCTGCACTCTGCCGCAGGGCTGGAGAATGACACTGCCGCAGGTCTGAGGGAGAGGCAGACTAACGCATGTCCAAGGGCAAACTCTGCCGCGGGACTGGCATCGAGCCCTAACGTAGAACCACAGCATGCCCCTGTCGCAACTTTGAGGAGACGCTCGACCACGGGTTGGAGAGAGGTGAATCCTGCCGCAGGCTTGAGACGGATGAACGCTGTCGCAGATCGGACAGAGTCTAACCCAGCTGAACGATCGGAGCATGATTTTGAAGACCACCGATCGGGAGAGCGGCAGAGACAGAACAGTCGTGACCCCCAAGGGTATCTTGAAGGTACGAGGTCAAATTGTGGAATGGGAGGTGCAGGAAGAAAAGGTACGGTACAAGCCCCTAGAGGAAGAGAGAATACTTACTGCTCAGACTCTTCAAGTGCTGAAGAAAGGGGAGCACACTCGACCCGAGAGTCAGAAAATGTCGAGAAAGTTGTCGAGAGAATTCTGGAAAGGAAGAAGTTAGTGGCTCCCGATGACAATCAGAAAAGAAAGGTTCCTTTCAGCCCAGAGATTATGGACAAACCCTTACCGAAGAAATTCAAGATGCCTCATATGGCTACTTACGCAGGCAAAGCAGACCCATACGACCACATACAAAGTTATGAGTCTCTCATGTTGTTACATGGATGGGAAGATGAAATCATGTGCAGAGCGTTTTCGCTCACACTGTCTGGGCATGCACTGAAATGGTTTAACGGGTTAAGTGAAGGTTATATCTCATCCTTCGATCAATTGCGAAGTGAATTCTTGAGAGCCTTCATGATCAATTGCCAAAGGAAGAAGGACGCTACCTATCTGCTCACCCTTAAACAAGGAAATAAGGAATCATTGAAGAGCTATGTAGATCGTTTCCGAGATGCAACCTTAGAGGTGAAAGATTTACCGGTAGGAGTAGCCATGGCGGCAATGCTACAAGGGACTAAGTCCGAGAAGTTGCAAGAATCCCTCTCCCTTGATTAGCCAGTAACACTTTCTGACTTGTTTGCTAGAGCTAATAAGTACGTGGCTCAGGAGGAAGTAATGAACATGATGCAGTCCCGAGAGATCAGAGAAGGAAGAAAAAGGGAAAGAGAAGTACCTGAAAGAAGCTCTTCGAGACCCGTCGGATCAGACAAAGCCCTCAGACTCAGGTATGAAAATTATACCAGACTAAATGAGCCCCGCACGGCAATACTCGCTGCTATAGAAGGAACTGGGCTGTTGGAGTTCCCTAGAAAGAAGATTGGAGATGTAGGGCGAAATCCCGATGTCTATTGTGAGTTTCATGCTGCTCACGGCCACCCCACGGAAAAATGCAGAGATTTGATGGATCAGTTAGAGAGGTTGGCTAGAGAAGGGAAAATTAATCGCTTCCTATGGAGAAGTGAAAGGCCGCGTTATCCTCCGCGAGATCGAAGGAATGATCGCCCGCGTAACATACAAAACAATGATAATGGAAGAAATCGGCCAAGAAACGAAGGAGCTTGGCCCATCCCTCGAGGTAATCGGCTGGATAATGAACCCACAGGTCCAGCTATAAATGTTATCGCGGGAGGTGAATCAATGGCAGGAAGTTCTTCGGCTTCCCGAAAAAGTTACGCGAGGCAAGCATATCAGGTTAATGCTGTGATGGAGGAGAAGGCAGATGAAGAACCCATTGTGTTCACTCCAACAGACAGGGGTGATATTATCATGCCTCATGATGATCCCATGGTAATATCAGCAGTGGTGGCAAAGCATCCTGTGAGCAGAATCCTGGTAGACAATGGAAGTTCGGTAAACTTAATCTACTGGAATTGCTTTGAAAAAATGAATGTGTCTGAAAGTAGATTAAGACCTGCTATGACACCATTGTACGGATTTGCTGGCGAGAAGGTGAAAATAGCAGGGTCCATAGAATTGCCAATGACTTTGGGAGAGAGCCCAAAAGATGTAACTCGACAGGTTTTGTTCATGGTTGTAAGGTCAACCTCAACAGCCTACAACATGATACTAGGGAGGCCTGTATTAAATGACATGAGAGCAGTTATATCTTCTTGCTACTTGCTAATGAAGTTTCCTACTCCTAATGGAGTTGGACAAGTGCGAGGAGATCAAAAGAAGGCTCGCACTTGTTACATTGCTTCTACCGCCAATAAGGGAACACAGCGAAAGGAGACATTGTGTATAGACGACCCTCCTAAGCCTCAACCTGTGGAGAAAACAGAAGCCATTGAGCTGATTAGAGGGGATGAGAAGAAAAAGGTGTTCATTGGAACTCAATTGAATGAGGAAGCCGGAAAGGAGATAACTGAATGCCTGAAAAGAAACGCGAACGTTTTTGCTTGGACTCCGTCTGATATGCCCGGGATTAATCCTGAAGTAATTTGTCATAAGCTTAACGTTTCGCCTGGGCATAGGCCCGTTAAACAGAAAAAGAGGAATTTTGCCCCAGAAAGACAGAAGGCGATCACGGAAGAAGTTAATAAACTTCTTGAAGCTGGGTTTATTAGGGAAGTCTACTACCCGGAATGGTTAGCCAATGTAGTGATGGTGAGAAAATCCAACGGGAAATGGCGAATGTGTGTGGACTTCACAGATTTAAACAAATCCTGTCCTAAAGATTCGTATCCTCTGCCTCGAATCGATAGGCTGGTAGATGAAACATCAGGTTATGAACTTCTTAGCTTTCTATATGCATTCTCGGGCTATCATCAAATTATGCTTAATCCCGAAGATGAAGAAAAGACCTCTTTTATTACTGATGACGGAACATACTGTTATCGGGTAATGCCATTCGGTTTGAAGAATGCAGGAGCCACTTATCAGCGAATGGTGAACAAAGTCTTCAAGGAGCTCTTGGGAAACACTATGGAGGCTTATGTGGATGATATGATCATCAAGAGCAGAGCAGGAGAATCTCACGCGCGTCAGATGACCAAAGTGTTTGACGTGCTGAGGGAATTCAACATGAAGCTAAATCCCAATAAATGCTCATTTGGAGTTCAGTCTGAAAAATTCTTGGGATTTATGATCACCAATAGGGGGATTGAGGCGAACCCTGAAAAGGTTCAAGCGATCATAGACATGAAGCCACCCACCACGGTGAGAGATGCGCAGAGGCTGACAGGCAGGATAGCGGCTCTAAACCGTTTTCTATCAAAATCCGCAGAAAGAAGCTTACCATTTTTCAAAACTTTGCGGGGCGAAAAGAATTTTAAGTGGACAGATGATTGTCAAAAAGCCTTTGAAGACCTAAAGGCATATTTGAAGGAATTACCCTTACTGACGAGGCCTCTGGAAGGAGAATAATTGTATATGTATTTGGGGGTTGGTGAATTCGCCGTCAGTGCTGTGTTGTTGAAGAAAGATGAGATAGTGTATCGTCCCATTTACTACGTAAGTAAGGTACTGCTAGACCCAGAGACCCGTTATCCAATTGCTGAAAAATTAGCACTCGCCCTGGTGATGGCCTCTCGCAAATTGCGTCCTTATTTTCAGGCACATCCCGTTGCTGTCTTGACAGATCAGCCGCTGAGACAAATCCTCCAGAAGCCTGAGCATTCCGGGAGACTGGTAAAATGGGCGATAGAGCTTGGGGAGTATGACATCATGTTTCAACCTAGACAAGCCATCAAAGGCCAAGCATTAGCAGATTTTATAGTAGAATGTACAGGTCGAAGTGGCAACGTTGACAATGAGACCCGACCATGGCTACTATATGTTGACGGAGCATCGAGTGCAAATGGCAGTGGTGCAGGTGTAGTCTTAATATCGCCGGAAGGGAAGTCGATAGAATACTCTTTGCGGTTTGGATTCCCTGGCTCAAACAATACTGCAGAATATGAGGCTCTGATTGCTGGAATGAAACTGACGGAAAGATTGCAAGTTCACCACCTAGTGGCACATAGTGACTCTCAACTGGTGGTAAATCAGTTTAATGGACAATATGAGATTCGAGAGCCGACGCTGCTTCCTTATCTAAAGAAAGTCCAATCTTTGGCTCAAACTTTTGTAAATTTCCAGTTGATACAAATTAGCCGGTCTGAAAATACACATGCGGATTCGCTGGCTAAATTAGCTTCCTCTAATGAGACTGAAGGAAGAATGATAAAGGTGGAGAGACTTGAAAGACCTAGCATTGAAGAAATCGATTTGTGCAACATTGAAGTGGGAGATGATTGGAGAACCTTATTCAAACAGTACCTCACTGAAGGTACGCTCCCACAAGATAAAGAGGAAGCCCGACGTTTAAGGATCCAAGGGGCAAAATTCACAATGATAAACGGGGAGCTATACAAAAGAGGGTATTCATCGCCTTTGTTAAAATGCTTGGGGCCGGAGCAAGCTAACTATGTCTTGGCCGAAGTGCATGAAGGGATTTGTGGTGAACACTTGGGAGCTAGAGCCCTCGCTTCTAAAATACTACGATCGGGATTTTATTGGCCAACGCTGAAGAAAGATGCGGCGGATAAAACCCGCAAGTGTGACAAGTGTCAGAGGTTTGCACCAATGGCTACTGCCCCAACGGCTCCGCTCCAAACTACGGTGCAACCAACTCCGTTTGCACAATGGGGTTTGGACATTCTAGGGCCTTTTCCCTTAGCTACGGGCCAAAGAAAATTCCTTCTAGTGGCTACCGACTACTTCACAAAATGGATTGAGGCAGAACCCTTAGCCACAATCACAGAGAAAAAAGTTGAAGCAATGGTGTGGAAGGATATTATCTGCAGATTTGGAATTCCGCGGGTTTTGAATGCAGATCATGAAAAACAGTTCGACTGCGAGGCCTTTCGTGAGTTCTGCAGACGCCTTGACATCCAGCTAAGGATATCTTCTGTATCATATCCTCAGGCTAATGGGCAAGCTGAAGTCAGTAACCGAACTATCCTGTATGGGTTGAAAACCAGACTGGATAAAGCAAAAGGAGCATGGGTAGACGAACTGCCTAGTGTCTTATGGGCATATCGTACCACTAGTCGAGTATCAACTGGAGAAACACCATTTAGCCTTGTATACGGCACTGAAGCCTTGATTCCGGTGGAAATTGGAGCATTGTCACCAAGAGTGGTGCCTTTAAGAGAGGAGAATAACTCACAAGGACTAAGGGAAAACCTGGATCTGCTCGATGAACATAGGGAAACTGCAGCTATCCGATTGGCATCCTACCATCAAAGGGTGTCCAATTACTACAACAGCCGAGTAAAGGATAGACCTATGTCCGAGGGGGATTTGGTGCTCAGGAAGTCACACATCACCAATGCTTTGAGGGAAGACAGAAAGTTTAGAGCCAACTGGGAAGGTCCATACCGAATCAGACGGACAATTGGGCCCAACACCTGCATCCTGGAAACTTTGCAAGGGAAGAAAATAGGAAAGACATGGAATTCAAGTCATTTAAAATTGTATTTAAATTAATTATTGTGTCCTTCTTTATGTTTGTATTCCCTCATTATTTTACACTGTCACCTGATCATTATACAGAATTATTCATCTAATTATATTTCTGGCTTCTGTAAATATAAATCTTGTGCCAGAAATCAGACGAGCCGTAAGAGCCTGAGGCGCAATAGCGTCACTGTGGCCAGGCGTATAAAATCAGACGAGCCGTAAGAGCCTGAGGCGCAATAGCGTCACTGTGGCCAGGCGTATAAAATCAGACGAGCCGTAAGAGCCTGAGGCGCAATAGCGTCACTGTGGCCAGGCGTATAAAATCAGACGAGCCGTAAGAGCCTGAGGCGCAATAGCGTCACTGTGGCCAGGCGTATAAAATCAGACGAGCCGTAAGAGCCTGAGGCGCAATAGCGTCACTGTGGCCAGGCGTATAAAATCAGACGAGCCGTAAGAGCCTGAGGCGCAATAGCGTCACTGTGGCCAGGCGTATAAAATCAGACGAGCCGTAAGAGCCTGAGGCGCAATAGCGTCACTGTGGCCAGGCGTATAAAATCAGACGAGCCGTAAGATCCTGAGGCGCCATAGCGTCACTGTGGCCAGGCGTATAAAATCAGACGAGCCGTAAGAGCCTGAGGCGCAATAGCGTCACTGTGGCCAGGCGTATAAAATCAGACGAGCCGTAAGAGCCTGAGGCGCAATAGCGTCACTGTGGCCAGGCGTATGAAATCAGACGAGCCGTAAGAGCCTGAGGCGCAATAGCGTCACTGTGGCCAGGCGTATGAAATCAGACGAGCCGTAAGAGCCTGAGGCGCAATAGCGTCACTGTGGCCAGGCGTATAAAATCAGACGAGCCGTAAGAGCCTGAGGCGCAATAGCGTCACTGTGGCCAGGCGTATAAAACCAGACGAGCCGTAAGAGTCTGAGGCGCAATAGCGTCACTGTGGCCAAATTAACGGTAAGAACTAAAGGTATGTTTACATATGTAATTCTTTCCAAAAATATATATATATATCTTTTTATCAAGAATTGGGGAGCGTAATACACGGATAGACGAACACATGAGTCAAATTTATAAATAAGCGATAATAACAAAAATGAATATAAGTAAGACGAAGCTTGAACGGATAAATTTTATAAAATATCAGGAAAGTCTTTACAAGCGAAGTACGAATAAATTCCTAAATAAGTCCAATAACAAAAAGAAAAATAAAATTAATCCACATGATCTGGTGGCGGGAGATCAGGCGCATGATCTGGTGGCGGGAGATCAGGCGCATGATCTGGTGGCGGAAGATCAGGCGCTGTTGGATCCTCGCAATCTGGAGGCTGGTGACTAGGAACTGACAAATCTTCACCATTAAGATCATCAAGAGCGCCAATGGATTCAGGAATGTTGTCTGGGCTCAAGGGCTCCCAAGGACCAGCTAGATTCGCCGAATCATCTAAAGCAGCTTTCTTCAGAACCTCATCAGCTGTTTCGGCATGTGGTTCATACTTGGTCCAATCGGGGGCATCAAACTCCATCGCTTCGGGAGTATAAAGAAGCTTAGGGAATTCCTCGCCCTCCCTATGCTTTTCCAACCAAGAACGGGCAAGATAAAAACCGTATTTTACATAGGACACTGAATAATCCTCCTTCTGCCTCAGACAATCCTTGGAAAGCCTATACTCCTTCACAGCTTCGGCCCGAATGCTGTCGATCTCGACCTGATTCAGGGAAGGAGTGGCTCGACTCTCCAATTCAGCAATGTATTGCTCGAGCTGTTGATTGCGATCTGTCAAAGAATCAAACCGTGACTGCAAAGAATCCAGCTCTATCTGTTTTTGTTGAAAGTCGTCCTTAAACTTGTTGGATCTAGCAGTCTCAACTACGAGATCTCCCTTTGCAATAGATAACTCCTGGAACGACTTCGAAAGTTGCTCTTCCAGATTTCGCACTACTCCCGGCAACACAGACAACTGATTGTTGGTATTCCTTAATTCCATATTGCTATCCCTTAAATTCCGGATTTCTTTGTCAGTTCGTTCACGATAAGCCCGATGCTGAGCATTATTAACTATAGTTCTTTGAGCCAACTGAAAGGGAACACAAAAAGTCAGACTAAAATAAAACGAAAGAAAAATAAAGGAAAGTCTGAAAATTACCCTAACAGCCTCCAGATCAGCTAGGTCCTCTCCTTTCGGGAAATTCTGAAATAGTCGACTCTCATCCCTAGGAAGGATGGAGGCCTAGCCCACGCGAGATGCTACCCCGGGCGTATCTAATGTGTCGTTGTCTAACACCCCAGGGTAAACTCGAAATTCGGCCCCCTTCATTCTGAAACCCCCGTCTACCTGGTAAGATCTCGTATCAATAGGGCCTATCTTAGGTAGGATAGGCCTAGTAGACATAGAGTCTTCCACGTACAGGCGTCTTCGGTTCTTTCGGATGGGCAAAGTCACATTACACTCCGCTCTTTCTCCCTCCTGAGGTCTATCAGAAGAACCGGAAGATCTTCGAGATTGAGAAGAAGTCCTCCCTTCGTCTTGTAAAAGGGCCCCTGATTCCCCTTCAGGTTGTTGAGTCAAAGCAGGAGGAGGGGTTATTTGCCTGAGAGGAGGAGTCCGGGCTCGAGATACTCCCGGAGCAACCACAGCAGAACGAGACCTCTTTTCAACAGGTTCACTAGAGGAACCCTCTGCCCTCTTTCGACGAATCAAAGAACGTTTAATGCTGCTCATTTCTGCAAAACAGGAATCAAAAAATTGTTAGAAATGACATATAAACAAGTAACAAAATATAAAATGCAAAAAGACTACCTTCAGGAGAATTAAGAAACTCCTGAAGGGAATCTATCGCCAAATCCTCATCGTCAGGGAGAGTTACAAAAGTGGAACCAAATCCAGCCCAATCATCCACATCATCTAAAGGGTCACCTTCGGGGCTGGACCTCCTATCTCTAGGACTTGAATTGAGAGGAATAGAAGGGTTAACCACATTAGCACCACCTATGCCCCAACCAGCAGAAGCTAAGTTTTCAGACGTTAGAAACCCGTAAAGATTAATTGGTCTATCAACTAATAATTGATCGATAGTTGAGGACAGCTGTTTTCTTAAAACATTAATACGAGGGCCCTTGGGGATACTATGCCTAGATTCCCACCTAATAGGGAAGTTAAGACCCTCAGGAACTTCCACCACAAGCCATTCCGACTCGAATCTATGGATTTTATTGGGGAGTTTGTCAAATAGCCTATTCTCAAAACCGGGTTCAAACGCTCTTTGAAGGGAATATGGTATTAAACCTGAACTACCCCGGAGCCGAAAAAAAGTATAAAACAAAGGAAGAGTAGGAACGACACCCCTTATACAACAATGCACGTCAAAACCAATTAACTGCATCCAACTATGGGGATGTAGTTGGCTAGGGGAAATCCCTTGTTCTCTCAAAAAAGAAACCCCAAAGTCAGAAAGGGGAAAACGAAAACCTAACTCTATAGAGACCCTAAAGACAACCACTCCACTTGCTACGCTATGCATACTTCTCTCCTCCGGGGTGGGAAGCCTATAGAAATAACCCTCGGGCAGTGGGTATCTACTCATAACATCCTGAAGATCAAGTTCAGTTAGAGTCGATCTAGGTCCTAAATCCAAATATTTTCCTACACCGGGACCAGCCATTCCAAGAAAAACAGGGCAGGCGACAGACTGAGGGATCTAGGCGACAGACTACATATGTGGCGACAGACTACGTATGTGGCGACAGACTACGTATGTGGCGACAGACTGAGGGGTCTAGGCGACAGACTGCATACTTGGCGACAGACTGAATGGGGCGACAGACTGTGTTGAGGCGACAGGCTGTGTGGGGGCGACAGACTGAATGGGGGGCGACAGACTGTGTTGTGGCGACAGACTGTAGAGGCGACAGATGTGTGGTGGCGACACTATGTGGCGACAGACTGTGTGGTGGCGACAGACTGTAGAGGGCGACAGATTTGCATCGTGGCGACAGATTATAAGGTGGCGAGAGATTGTGTGTTGACGACAAACTATTTATGGCGACAGACTGTAGAGGCGACAGATGTGTGGTGGCGACACTATGTGGCGACAGACTGTGTGGTAGCGACAGACTGTAGAGGGCGACAGATTTGCATCGTGGCGACAGATTATAAGGTGGCGAGAGATTGTGTGTTGACGACAAACTATTTATGGCGACAGACTAAAGAGTGGCGATAGACCTTGGTGGCAACAGAGTTGTGGCGACAGAGTATTGTGATTTTTACAAATCGGCAACGAGTATGCGAAGGAGTGGCGAAAGACTCTTCACCTATTTTACGACAGAGTGGCGGTAGAGTAAGCGAGAGCACTACGATAGTTACGCGACAGAGTTCAACAGTTTTTTTTATGTTATTTGCGCTATGCCTTACCTCTATATAGTCACGGCAGAAACAGCGAAAACGTGGTGTCTACACCGCAGTCTGAAAACTCTCTCGCAGACAACGTTTTAATGCCTGACCATTGTTCTAAAAATAAATAATCCTCTTATTATACTCTTACATAGGAAAATTCCCAATGAAAGAGTGGGGAGCAATTGATAGAGGTAATTTTACCCCAGCCCAGTCACGCGCCTGGGCCCCAAAAAATAAAAGGCCCAAGATTATAATATTTTGGGCCCACACAAATATGAGTCATGAGCTCATCAAAAGCAACCTAGAAATATCTATAAATACCTCCAGGTATGATCAGAAAAACCCTAATCTCTATTTTTGCTTACTAAAACTCTGCTTAAACAGGTCTTCTGACTTAAGCATCGGAGGGCGCGTGCAGGGACAGATCCTTGCGCTTCTCTGACTTTCACTGTTTTTGCAGAACATTGAAGACACGTGGAGAAGACGACATCAGAATCATTTCATTGTTGTTTGGAGCAACAACAGAACTAATCCAAGTACTAGCAGACCCTCAAATTCAACAAAATACACAGTTTCATGAGGGCAATCTCAACCAAACGGAGGACCCGCTGATAGCTGACCTCTACCTGGACTCTCCTGAATCAGACCCCTCAATAGAGAATGCCACCAAGGATCCATCTCATTCACCAGCAAACACCTATCCAATAACAGTACGCAAAGAGTGAGCTAAATAAGAAGAACAAATTGATAAATTGTTTAATGATATGTTGCAGATGAAGAATCAAACCTTCCAAAATGAACATGATCACCCTTCTTACTTGCAACCAACGAATAACTCCCTCTGGTGGATAAATCTTCCATATGGGACTTTTTCTTTACATGTGATAGAATTAAGAAAACGAAAGCTAACAGCAAGATGTCATAAAGTAATGCAACAACACTGTCAGAAATAATATTGTCAACCCCAGTTTTCGTCTTGAACTAATGAACCTGCCTTTTGAGGTATCGGGGATCCTAAAGTTTAGCTATTACCATCTAGAATAGAGAAAGAGATGACACGGGGCCTTTTTTTTTTATAACAATCCTTTGAAGTTCAAACAAGCCACCATGCCCATTGATCATGAGATTGTTGACGCAACAGCACTGGTTAATACCCAAGATTCACCTAGCACCGAGGAACTAAAGAACCATTCCCATAAATTTCAAGAGTAGTTTCACCCAAGAATCCAAGCACAAAGAGAGAAAGTATATAGTCATCACAGAAGGCCAGTAATTTCGAAACCTAGAGCCGCAACACCATCAGGAGGCCAGTAATTTCTCAGGTGGTAAAAGGAAAAAAAAAATGATGAGAATGAAAATGACCAAGACATAGAAGGCAGGAGACAAGTTCGAAGCCTGCTGGAAATGCTAGAAATTCATGAAGAGGGTCACAGCTTTGAATTAGAGTTCTTTGGAGGGGTTCAGGCAAGCTGTCCCTTAATAGCCTCTATAAGAACCATGATGCTTCTAATCTAGAATGCTAAAGGCTTAGGTCAGCCTCTAATACGGTTCTAATGTCAAGCCCTAACAACGTTTCAAACCAAGCTTTTGTTTTTTCATGGAATCGAATATCTCTATGGAAGAAGGAAAGAAATTAGTAGGAAATTGGGATTTCACTCATGCAGATGTATCAAATGTAGGTAAAAATGGATTCTTTATAATGTGGGACTTTTGTTTAAATGTTCTCGTTTTTTATAAGAGCAGTCGTATCATCTTTGCTTATGTTGTTGAGGGACATAACCATTTTTGGATTACATGCATTTACGGGTTATGGCAGGTGTTTAAACCATAGGAAAGCTGTTTGGTATCAACTTCAGAGTCTGGCTAAGAATATACAAAGTCAGGACAGCTGGGATATGATACGTGATTTCAACTAAGTTTTCTATTCTAAGGATAAATTCTCACTTAAATCGACGTGCCTTGACGGAGCTTAACGGTTGAAAGACTACCTCTATGTCTGTAACCTTGTAAGGATTCCACCAACAGGGCAATGTCTAACTTAGACAAACAATAGGGACAAGGATAACACAGTTTGGGAGAGACTTGATAGAGCTATTGTAATTCGCCAGTAGCTCATCACATACAACAAAGAAATTCTCACCAACCTTCCAGTCTCCTATTCCAATCATAGAGGAATGATCCTCGATACTGAAGGTCATCATCATTTTAAAGAAAACCTATAAGTACCTCTTAGAATAACTATGTTAAAGGTTCCCCATCCTTTGCCTTAATTCATAAGCTCGAGTTAACTCAGAAGAATCTCAAAGAATGGAATAAGAAGGCTTTTGGGAGCCTTCGGGAGAGGAAATCATGATTGGAGAAAGAGCTTATGGAAGCTCAAAAGAACTTATCATCGCATGATGATTGTTTTAAGGAAAAGATCTTAAAAAAGAAACTAAAGGCCTTGACGAAACAGAAACAGATTCACTAGATGCAGAAATCCAGAGTTGACTGGATTATCTAAGGTGATAGAAAGGCTAAGTTCCATCATGCCACCGTTGCAAGAACAAGAATACAGAATCAAATATCAAGGATTTTAGTTACAAGGAACTATTGGGAGGAGAACGAATAACGAATAGCAGATTTATGCTAGCACCATTTCTTACGCACCTACATATAAAGGGAATCATAAAATAATGAGTCAATTCGAACCCACCTAAATGGGATTGATCTACCATAGTTAACCGAGAAACGCCAAGAGGTCTTAAACCAACCTTTCAAGGCAGAAGAGATCAAGGCTGCCATTTTCCAAATTGGACCCTTCAAAGCCCTTGGAATTGATGGAAAACCTGGCGTTTTCTACCAATATTGTTAGGAGATTGTAAGGGCTCTGACAAATATTAGAATATTATTTTTATTATATTTATTATATATTATTATATTATTATTCTATTATTTATATTATTTTAAATATTATAATTTATAAAATAATTTATTATAAAATAATTTATAAAAAATTAAATATTAATATTATTATATTTAAGTATAATAATAATTTATTAATTCAATAATTTAGAATTAAAATAATTAATTAGATTTTTCATTTTCTTTTCTCCGCTCAGGACATCTTTTGAAAGAGCTCAACAAAATCTTAATTACCTTGATACCTAAAAAGAAATCCCAGGTATCAGACTTCAAATCTATCCGTCTATGTCAAATGGCCTACAAGATTATCTCTAAGACAATCATCAACAAACTCAAACCAATCATGAAGGACATGATTTCAGCCTATCAAATAGCTTTCATCAAAGGTAGACACATTACTGACAACATCATCATGGTTGGTGAACTTTTTAACACAATCCATAAGAAAAACGGGGTAAGGGGATGTTAGGGGCGCTTAAAATTGACATAAACAAAGCATATGATAAGATTACTTGGAGGTTCATCAGATAGGTCTTGCGTCAAATAAGTTTTAGTGCATATTAGATTCATCTCATTATGTAATGCATAGGTACTGTCTCATACTAAATCTTGGCGAATGGTGCATTATCCAAATCCTTCACACAGGGTCGAGGTCTCTGACAAGGAGACCGACTTTCCCTTTATGTCTTCATCATTTTCCAGAATATGTTGTCCTACATGTTACAAAAAGCTGAAGAGGTAAAGAAAATAAAAGGAATAAGATTTATTAAGGGCGACCCCTTTTTCACTCATCTCTTGTTTGCAAATGATAGCCTTTCTTTTTCTGTGCAATCGTTCATTCATGCCAAGCCCTCTAATCGATGCTACAGGGCTACTGTATAATTTCAGGGCAATCCATTAATTCTCTAAAAATTTGAACTTCTACCCAGCCCTAAGAGTAAACCAAAATATCGTAGATGGTTTGAGAGTATCTTAAATGTCAAAATCATTGATAAGCCGGGCAAATATTTGGGTATCGATTTTAGTAAGTTGGGTTCCAAAAATGAGTTTTTTCGACTACTCTTAGACAAGATATAGAACAAACTATCTAGCTAGAAATCCAACTGTTTATCTCAAGGAGGTAGACTAACTTTAATTAAGTCCATTTTGAGCTAATCCCAATCTACCCCCACTCACATTTCAAAGCACCTATCAACATCAACATGAAAATTGACCAAATAGTTAAAAGCTTTGGTGGGGCCACGAGGTAGGAAAGAAGAAGTTACGTTTGAAAAACTAGGACCACCTATGCAAACACATTTCCAATAGGGGACTAGGAATAAAGAAGACGGTTACCATGAACGACGCCATCTTAGGTAAACAAGCCTGGCGAATCTTGACCAAAGGTTCCCTGTTACGACTTCACTAACGAAAAAATATTATAAGAAAGAACCATTCAACACAGTGAAATCTAAAGCAGCGGACTCATGGTTATGGAAGAGTATCCTAATGGGTAGAAATGTATGCCTCGATGGATTGGACATTCAAATCTGGAGTGGTATCCAAGCTTTCATCGATGAAGGTAACATCACACTCAAATGTCCCTCCTCCCAAAATAATCAACTAAATGTCATCCTAGTCAATGCAATCATCGATAAAGTAAATAACAACTAGCACTCATCTCTCACCCAAAATTATTTCAATCCTCTTATAGCACAAAAGCTACGTAGCAAAACCTTCTTGCTTACAAGAGGAGATGATAATGTTAGACCTAAAGATATTGAACCTTGTGCCCATCTCCCAAAGGCTAAACTTGGGCTTGATGTGACTGGTGCTAGGTGCAGGAGAAGCCGCGCACTGGACGTGATTGGTGCTAAGCATGAGTGAAGCCTTGCACTGAGTCGAACATAGGCATACTTGCGCTACGGGTATACGAACACGGGTATGAGTACAAGATAGGCGAGACAAGTACTTGGCCTGGGTGGCTTACCATGCTTGACACTGAGGCACTAACGGGCCATAATCGTAAGTTGTGGGTTAAAATGAACCTGCACAACACCATGAGACTTTAACCATGTGAGTGGGTTAGTGGCCATAGCGTGATTTATGGAGTCGTTAGAGACATGCATAGAACTTATGCAACGTGAACCTCATAAGGCAAAGATGAGTCGCGAGGATTGCAGGCCACAAACTGAGACGTGGATAAGTCTTAGCTGACCTTATCACTTGGGAGCATTGAGGTGGCAATCATCCGGAGAGTCTTAAGTCTAGTGAAAATTAATCTTAGAGATTTTATGTTGTAATCAAACTCTAGTACCTATGTGAGGGGGATGTCCTCACTTGCGTATATAAACCCCTTTGAGGGAATAGAAAAGATCATCAGATGATCAGAGAGCAAGAGAGAGCAGTTTATCTCTACGTCTTGTAATCCTTTTTATTGCGATAAATAAAAAGGTTGAGGGAGTCTTCCCTTAAAAGCTTGAGTGTTCTTTACTTTGCTTAATATGTATTCTTTGGTTGGTTCTTAATCACTCGAGTGTCACTATTGTTACATGCTAGCCCTTATTTTGGGTTAGAAGTAGGAAATTGGCTGACTAAGTTCGCGATAAGAACTTAGGCCATCACCAGGAATGATTCTAGGAGGAAACGACCATGTGACAATCTGGTATCAGAGCTTGAGTTTTTTATCATGGCACATGAGCTAACTGACCGAGTTACTATTCTTGAGGCAATGGTGGGTACACCACAAGAAGAAGTGGGTACAATAGCTGAACAGATTCAAGTCATAGTAAGTAGTATCCAAGAGCTGACGCAGCATGGACATACAGAAGAAGTATGCTAACCGCTATAACAGCGTCATGCAGTAAGTTCATGATCTCTCGAAAAAAAAATAAGGTATAACTTAATTCCCTTGGGGTTGATATTTTACTGATGAAACGTGTTATGACTGCTACAGAGCATACCGAGGCTTGTAGTAGTAGCAGAGGAGGTGAAAGTAACGATCTTCTGAAAAAGATCAAGGTGCCTGAACCAAAAGAGTTCGTGGGAGTTCACAATGCCAAGGAGCTTAAGAATTTCTTATGGGATATGGAGTAGTACTTTAAGGCTGCCAGAATACCGGAGCAAGACCAAGTTACTATCACTAGCATGTACCTTACTAGTGATGTTAAGTTATGGTGGCGATACAGACTAGTTGATGATGATAGTGCTGATCGTCTAAAGATCAAAATATGGGATGCACTAAAAAAGGAATTGCAGGATCAATTTCTTCTGTTGAATGCGGTATGGGTCACGAGAGAAGCACTCTAGAAGTTAAAGAACACGGGTTCTGTACGAGACTATGTCAAGGAGTTTAGCTCTTTGATGTTGGACGTGAAGAACATGTCAGAGGAGGATAAGTTGTTCAACTTTTTCTTAGGACTTCAGCCATATGCTCAGGCTGAGTTACATAGGCAGAACATCAAAGATCTGCCTCAAGCAATTGCGTTGACAACTTGGTGGACTACAAATTGGGTTCTTCTTCGAATATTAGGGAAAAGAAAAAGAGTAATCCTGAGGGCAATAAGGGGAAAGGCAAGAAGGACTGATGGAAGCACTAGAAGAATAACGATAAAGCTGACACTTCTAACAAAAAGGGATCAAATACACCCTAAAGTAAGGGAAATTGGAGTTGTTTCTTATGCAATGGGAATCATAAGGCTCGAGATTGCCCCAAAAAGACTAAGCTATTGGCCCTTATATGTAGAAAGGATATCAATGAAGAGTGTCCATAAGTTGCTCCTATGCAATTGCTCAATGCAATTCGAAATGAGCAACAAGCTCCTTAGAAGGGATTGATGTACGTGAAAGCTAAGGTGAATGGAAGGCCGATTCGACTTATGCTTGATACGGGTGCGAACAACTTTGTCTCGTTGAGCACAACTGATCATCTTGGCCTAAAGGTCAAGAGGAGTAATAATCAGGTGAAGGTAGTCAATTCAAAAGCCTAAGGTATCCAAGGGACAGCAACCGCATCAGTGAAAATCGAGAGATGGCAACAAGATTGTAAGTTCCTGGCTTTGCCTATTGACGATTTTGACGTAATAATGGGCATCGAATTTTTCGTGTAAGCGAAGGCATTTGTTATTCCACATCTTGGTGGATTAATGATCTCTGATAAAGCATGTCCAAACTTTGTTCTGGTAGAGAGGGGACAAAGTGCTGCAAAGCAATTAATGCAGTTGGCTTCACATGTGAATACTGGGTTAAAAAAGAGGGAGACAACCATGCTTATTGCCCTATTCGAGGTGAAACTAGATAAGGTTGTAGAGGAACCTGATGAGATAGCGACAGTGCTAGATGATTATAGTGATCTAATACCCTCTGAATTACCCAATGCGCTACCACCTAGGCGCGTTATTGATCATGAGATGAAATTGGAACTAGAAACTATACCACCTGCACAAGCACCCTACAAGTTGGGTCCTTTGGAATTAGTCGAGTTGAGGAAACCACTTGGTGAGTTGTTAGAGGCAGGTTACATCCAACCATCAAAGGCACCGTATGGAGCCCCAGTTTTGTTCTAAAGAAAGTAGGATGACACACTACGGATGTGTATTGATTATCGAGCCTTGAATAAAGTGATGGTCAAGAACAAGTATCATGTTCCAAATGTCATTGACTTATTTGACCTGTTATCTAAGGCGGCATATTTCACAAAATTAGACATGAGATCAAGTTATTAGCAAGTAAGGATTGTCGAGGGTGATAAATCTAAGATGGCTTGCGTGACGAGTATGGCTCATTTAAATTTTTAGTTATGTCATTCGGTTTAACTAATGCACCTGCGACATTTTGTAACCTGATGAACGATGTGCTTTATGAGTAATTAGATCACTTTATGATAGTGTACCTAGATGACATTGTGGTGTATAGTCAGTCGCTAGCAAAACATGTGGAGCACTTTAGGTTGGTGTTCAAGACCTTGAGAAAACACTCTCATACGAAGAAAGAGAAGTGTGAGTTTTGTCAGCGAAAAATCATGTTTCTAGGCCATAAAGTTAATAGCGGGTAAATTCGCATGGACGAGAGAAAGATCCAGGTCATTCTTGAGTGGTAGGCCCCTACTAAGGTCCCAGAGTTACGGCTATTCTTAGGACTGGCCAATTATTATAGACACTTCATCAAGGGTCATAGTAAGATGGTGAGTCCTTTGATAGATCTTCTAAAGAAGGATAAGAAATGGGAGTGGTCTGATGATTGTGAGCGGGCTTTCCAAGTCATCAAGAGGGCAGCAACATCCGAGCCAGTGTTAAGACTGCCAGATTTTAAGTTGCCCTTCAAAGTTCACACGGATGCATCAGATAGAGCTATTGGGGGGGTGTTGGTCCAAGAAGGGCACTCCATTGCTTATTAAAGCCGCAAGCTTAAGGACGCGAAACAGTGGTATTCAGCCCATGATAAGGAAATAACAGAAGTGGTGCACTACCTTCAGGTGTGGAAGCATTATCTGTTAGGGACGAAATTTATGGTGGTGACTAATGACGTGACCAACACTTATTTCAAGACAAAGAATAAGCTAAGCCCAAAGTAGGCACACTAGCAAGAATTTTTAGCTGAGTTTGACTTTACTTAGGTACATAGACCAAGATAGGAGAACCGAGTGGCAGACACGCTGAGTCACAAAGAGGTCCAGTTGTATGTTGCTTCATTATCCGCTATTGAAACCAACATGATTGACAAGATAAGGCAGCATGCATCAGCAAATAAAACTTATGAACAACTTAGGGAAAATGTGAAGTTGGGCAAGGTTCGTAGGTATTGGCTCGAGAGGGATTTGTTGTATGCCAAAGGCAAGACTCTACGTCCCAGCTGACGGGGGATTGAGAAAAGAGTTGCTGAGAGAGACCCATGACCCTCAGTGGGCAGGACATCCTAGAGTGGAGAGGATGTTGACGTTGTTATCAATGACATATTTTTGACCCAAGATAGAAGAAGACATCGAGTTATATGTTTGCACATGCCATATATGCATGATAGATAAAACCGAGAGGAAGAAGCACGCGAGATTGCTTCAACCACTACCTATCCCTGAAGGAACATGGGAATCGGTTTTAATAGATTTCATCATTGGGTTTCTAGAGATAAACAAGATGAGGTCCGTAATGGTGGTGGTAGATTGCTTTTCAAAATATTTTGTATTTATAGCAGCCTCACATACGTGCATCGCCCAAGAAGCTGCAGACTTATTCCAAAACCATGTGCTGAAAATCTTTAGCTTGCCCAAGGATATAACGAGCGATTGTGATGCTCAGTTTACTAAGAAATTCTAGACTTATTTGTTCAAGTTGATGGGCTCAGAGTTAAAATTTTCTACGGTAATCATCCGCAGACAGATGGCCAAACGGAGCAGATTAATGCTTTGTTAGAAGAGTATTTGAGGCACTATGTGACCGCTAGCCAAAAGAATTAGGTGAGTTTGTTGAATTCCACACAGTTTTGCTACAAGATTCATAGATCATCTTCCATAGGTTTGAGTCCAGCAGAGTTGGTATTTGGACATCTACCAGTTACTCCTTTAGAAATAGAAAAGACCAAGTCCTAGGGGAGAGCCCAGCGGCATATAGGTTTGTGCGAGACTATCAGGATTTGATGGACCAGGCTAGAGAAAGCTTGAAAAAGGCATCAAAGAGGATGGTGAAGTATGCAGACCAGTAGAGGTGGCCACTAGAGTTTGAAGTGAGTGATAAGGTGTTGCTCAAATTGACGCCTTAGATATAGAAGAAAGTCATAGACAAACAGTTTTATAAAGGTCTGGTGTAGAAATAGATGGCCCTTTCGAAGTTGTGAAGCGGGTAGGTGAGGTGGCTTATCAGCTGAAACCGCCTGAGAGGATGAAACTACATCCTACTTTCCATGTGAGCTTTTCAAAGCCTTACCATGAAGATGTTAATTTGGGAAAGCAACAGGCAAGAAAGGCACCACCCACTGTGAGAAGCCATTTCAAGAAGAAGGTAGCTAAGATACTTGATCACAAGGTTGAAGGAGCTAATAGGAAGAATCAAACAACCTACTACTTAGTGCAGTGAAAAAGTGAAAGTGAGGCAGATGCTACTTGGAAGTGAGATACGTCTTTGTGGCAGTTCGAGGATGAGATCAATGCATACTTAGAGCTTATTCCGATGAGGGCATCAGCTTCCTCCGATGGAGGGAGGGTTTGTAGACCCAAAGATGCTAAACCCTGTTCCCATCTCTCAAAGGCTAAACTTGGGCACGTTGTGACTGGTGCTAAGCGCGGGAGAGGCCATACACTAGGCGTGATTGGTGCTTGGAGCGAGTGAAGCCTTGCACTCAGTTGAACATGGGCATACTTGCAATACAGGTATGCACACATGGGTATGGATGGCTGATAGGCAAGATAGGTTCTTGGCCAGGACGGCTTACCAGGCTTGACATTGAGGTACTCATGGACAATAATCGTAAGTTGTTGGTTACGATGAACGTGCGCGGAACTTACGCAACGTGAACCTTATAAGGCGGAGATGAGTCACGAGGATTGCAAGCCACGGACTGAGATGCGGACAAGTCTTGGCAGACCTTATCACATGGGAACATTAAGGTGGCAATCATCCGGAGAGTCTTAAGTCTAGTGGAAATTAATTTTAGAAAGTTTATGTTGTAATCAAACTTTAGTACCTATGTGAGGGGGATGTCCTCACTTGCCTATATGAACCCCTTTGAGGGAACAGAAAAATCATTAAATGATCAGAGAGTAAGAGAGAGCAGTTTATCTCTATGTCTTCTAATCCTTTTTTGTTACGGTTAATAAAAAGGTTGAGGGAATCTTCCCTTAAAAGCTTGAGTGTTCTTTACTTTGCTTAGCGTGTGCTAGCCCTTATTTTGGGTTAGAAGTGGGGAATTGGTTGACTAAGTTCGCGGTACGAACTTAAGCCATCATCGAAAATGATTCTTGGAATAGACTAGTCTCGAGTCCCAACTACCAAGGAATCTATACAATTAAGTCGACCTATGGAATTCTCCTTGATGAGGCCCTATCTGCAGATGAGGAAATAGCAATACCTTTCTGTATAAAAAAAATAGCTTTGGTCATGAAAGCTACCTTATAAAATCATCATCTTCTTATGGAGAATATGCAAGGATTGCCTATCTCTGCAAAACGAGCTTCTTAAGTGGAACATTGGAATTACTAGAAAATGCCTATTTTGCAATGAGGTGAAAGAAACTAAGCATCATCTCTTCCTTTCTTGCTCCTTAACGAGGGTGGCCTGGCTTGCTTTTGAACTGACATTAAGAATTGACCTTCTAAAACCTAAGGTACCCAAAGTATGGATATGAAAATGACTGCATTTTGAAGATATCCTATCCCATGAGGCCTTCAACTTCTACAACCTCTTGTACCTTGTGGTCAATCTAGACATATAGGAATAAAGTTATTTTCTGTGGTACCACCCCTAATCTATAAGACCCGAAATTCGTTGTCTTTTATTTATAGATTTATCGATGTAAACATGGATGCATGAAATCTTGATCAATAAAGAAGACTCATTGCAATTTCAAGTACAATTGACTTAAGTAACAACCTCAAATGCCATAAAGTGCAAAATATGAGCAATGGTGAGCTCGGGGTGAACCAGATGGAATCCAACCAATCCAACAGAATATATTAACTAAAGACATCAAAAAATGGATAGGTCGAGAAGGGAAACTGGTTTGATTTGGTCCCGATAATGTTAAAGTGTGAAAATGCCAAGGGCCCAAACAAGCTCAAAATCAATCGTTTGAGCTGTTTTTGGCATTTTTAGCTACCAAAGGTAGCCAAAACACACAGATGAACTAATCAAGCATTGAAATTCATATATTTGGATTTTTCAACATTAGTCAAATGTAGTCAATGGTCAAAGCTAATAGAAAAGTCAGAATTGAAGAATAAGCTTTGACTAATTAACCAAAGCAAGGTTAACTTAACCCAACCATGGTTAATGCATGAGAAAATTTATTTTGGGTTAAAACACTTAATTTCCAGCCAATATTACTTAGGAAATTAATTAAATTAAATTAGGTTAAATTTAAAATGAGCTAAAATGAAGATTGCTAATGGGCCAACTAGTTAAATGGATATGGCTCATTATGCATGGATTAAGTGGGCCAAAATTGTACAAGCTTATGGGCTGAACATTGGGCCAAACTTTGGGCTGAAATTAGGCTAAATAATAAGCTCAAAATGGAGAGAAATTCCAACCTAATAAATCTGAATTTTAGGCCCAAACTGAAAGCTCAATAGGAATTTAAGACCAAACCCAATTAAAATAATTAAGCCCAAAATCCAAAGCCCAAATTTAGCCAAGCCCAAAACCTTTTCAAGCCCAACTTCATAGGCTCATTTTATGGATTAATTGGCTGAAGTTATGCTTTTAAAAACCAGAAAATTGGCTAAGGCAACTACATTTTCTTCCTTGAGAATTTCGGCCACCATAGTTACATAACAACGAAGCTTTCTCTCTCTAGAAATCACCTACCTACAAGAATATTTAGAACAAGCTTCCTTCATCAAAGTTGTTCCATATTGTAAGAAGAATAACATATCCAAAAACTAACACCCAACAAGCTAATTTGGAAGGGTTGGACCATCCCACAACTTTTGACCAAAGTGGATTCTATAAGCTAGGTGAGTTTTCTTTCCACCAATCTCATATATGTTAGTCTAGTGATTTTATGGAGTAGATTGGCGTATGAATTGAATGGTGAAACATCACCTAAGGTAGAGAACTAGTCATGGCCGAATAGGTATGGTAGTGAGATGGTGTATATGTGATGTGTTTAATGGCATGAATGGATTGGTTATGATGTGTAGATAATGATGGTGTAATTGGGTGCCATCAATTGTAAGAATGGATTGATTTATTATGCATGCATATAAGGTTTTTGATAAAATTCATGAATGAACCATATGAAAGGCTTAAGACAAGCATGCCAAGTGTTTGTGAAAATGCCACAATGGGCTAGGAAACATGAAGTTAGTGTGGTGGGTGATGGTGGTTCGGATTTATGGGCATATCATGCACACCAAGTGTTCAGCATAATGTCGAAATGAAACGAAATTGGAATGGCTAACCACCATGGGCTGAACACAAGCCATGGACGACCAAAGATATGTAAATGGGCCTAATGAGTTAAATGAGCCTTAGTGGAATGAATGGGAAAGTTAGAAAGGGCTTAAGATACAGTTAGGCTCATTAAGGAACAACAATGCCCAATAAGAGTAATTGGGCCCAAAAATTTAATTTGACCATAGTGAAAGTGAAATACAGGTTTATAAGATTTGAGTGATGTGATTGGTGATTGTCTGCAACTCCAGAAGACATAATTGGAGCCGGATATACCGATTGACTGAAAGTGAAAGAATAAAAGCGCAAATGACTGATATCTAGGTAAGGGATTTATGCAAGCTATTAGATATAACTGTATGTATATTCTCGACCTCCTGTTTGCAAATAAATACTGTAGAGAATATAGATATCGAGATATCTAGGTAAAAACCTAGTAATAGGAAATTCTTATGTTGACCGAATTTACAGACTGAAATGTACTGAAATTGCACCGATAAGCATTAATGCATAAATTGCATGTTTCAGTGTTTTCATCGTTGTTGAATAAGGCTACCATCAAGAACAAAAACTCCCTTCCACATATTGATGATCTGTTTGGTCAACTGCAGGGAGCGCAGATCTTTTCAAGATAATTATGAGGTCTGGGTATCATCAGTTGAAGATTCGGAATGAAGATGTACCCAAGATAGCTTTTCATACCCGATATGAACATTATGAGTTTATGGTTATGCATTTCGGGTTAAAGAATACTCTTACAGCTTTCATGGCTTTGATGAATGAAGTGTTCAAGTCATACTTGGACCGATTTGTCATTGTATTTATTGATGACATTTTGGTATATTCCAAATCCAAGGAAGAACACGAGCAGCATCTGAGAATTGTGCTACATACCCTCAAGGAGAGGAAGTTATATGCTAAGCTCAGTAAGTGTGATTTCTGGTTAGATCGGATATCATTTCTAGGTCAAGTTGTATTGAAGGACAGATTATCAGTTGATGCATCCAAGATTGAAGTGGTAGTTCAGTGGGACAAGCCCAAAACTGTCACAGAGATTTGAAATTTTTTGGGTTTGGTTGGATATTACTGCCAATTTGTTGAGGATTTCTCTAAATTGGCTGCTCCATTGACTCGTCTCACTCGGAAGAATGTTGCATTTGAGTGGGATAATGCATGTGAAAAGAGTTTTCAGGAATTGAAGCATCGACTGACCACCGCACCTATTCTCATCATACCTATCAGTCCAAGAGGTTTCTCAATATATACAAATGCCTTGAGACAAGGACTGGGCTGTGTATTTATGCAAAATGAGAAGGCAATTGCTTATGGATCCAAACAATTCAAGGACCATGGGAAGAATTATCTGACCTATGATTTAGAGTTGGCACCGTGGTGTTTGCATGGAAGATATGGCGCCACTACTTATACGGTGAGAAATTTCAGGTATTTACTTATCATAAAAGCCTCATAAATGCAAAAATTGCATGTTTCAGTGTTTTCATCGTTGAATGTTGTTTATAACAGTATATGGATATGTTGGCTATTGTTTTTACTGTTTGCATAAAATAGCACATTTTTCAAAGTTCAACGTACTTGGGTGGGAGAAATTTCCATGATGGGTGACCACTCGGGAAATCTCCACTCACACATCGTTTATGCACCGTTTTCAGTACAAAACTCTGATTTTAGTACCGTTTTTATGGAATTGAGACACCTATCAGATTTTCAAGTGAAACCGTGCTGGAGCCCTCATGTAAAGTGTGTGTCACACTGACTTACACCAGATTTTGAGATAAGTCAATGGTTGATTATTGATGTTGGGGCGGTAAATCCTTGAGATTACTCGATGCCCTCAATCATATCGCAGTGTAGTGGAGTCCACGGAGTACGTTGTACCATGTGAATACACATGGAATACGTTGTACCGTGCTTTAAGTCTTCGGGCTAGTGTATCGGCCAACAGGTTGGATTGACTCACCTCCCTAACCACATGATATCCTTGCATACCCGATCCGTGATGTTTGGAATCACAGACTATGGCCATATATCCACCGTTATTGTTATTGAATCCCAGCCAAGTCTCCAGTGTTATCGAATATCGTTTATTGAATCGTTTAATGATTGTTTTATCGAATCATTTATCGAATCGCATATTGATCATATTGAAATTGAAATGAAAATCATTTATTGATCGTATCGAAATTAAAATGAAAATCTTTTATTGATTATATTGAAATTGAAATGAAAAGCATCAAATGAATTTTTATAGATTGATTTCTATAGTATCAATTGCTATCATTTTCATTGAATGCAAATGGTTTACAAGGTGATAAAGCATGTATTATAAGCATGTAGATAGTATGATTATCTACTTGCTTACATATGTTCCTTACTGAGCGTGTTAGCTCACCCCTTTCCTTTCTCGACTGTACAGAGCACTTTCAATAGAGAGTTAACGCTGTGATAGTCTTGCAATAATTTTGCTCACAGTATCCCAACAGCATAAAGGTATACACATTTGTGATTTTTTATATTTCCTTCAAAGTCGATCTAACTCCTAGTTCTATACGCTTCCCTACACCATAACTAGCCATTTTGGACTTACAGAAAAATTACGAAGAAAAAGTAATTGGCAACAGAGTGTTACCTAACAATCAAAGGTACATTAGCAAAGCAACAAGAATGAAGGCAGACACTGGATAACAGTGTCAGAGTGTTTGTGACAGGGGTGCGATGTTCGTGGTAGAGTTGCGACAGAGGTACGAGACAGTAATGATGTTTCGCGGTAGAGCTGTGACAGAGGTTCGAAATAGTAATGATGTTTCATGGTAGAGTTGCGACAGAGGGCTCGCAGAGTAAGCGACAGAGTGATCGTTATGCGAGAGAACTCAGCGAATGCGGCGATACCTGACACCTTATATAAGCGCGGCTGTAGTCGCACGTACACAGTAACCTACACACCTGCGGCTGAATCGAATGAGCATCCCTTAGGAACAGTAAACCAAATGCGCCAAAAATAAAAAAATAAAAATAAATAAATAAATAAATAAAAATAAAATATCATTATTATACTCTTTCGCAGGAAATATTCCTACCAAAGAGTGGGGAGCAATTGATAGAGGTCATGCCCATCAAGTCCACGTAGAAAAATATTGGCCAACCGAGGACAGCCACGTGTCAGATACTGTCAGACCCAAATTTTTGTAGCTTATTCCTTATGATTCCTATGTGTATGAACACTATGTTATTATAGTTGAATCATAAGAAGAGTATTTACTAGACTTTAAGTGTTAGTGAAATGATTTAACACGCAAAAGCTACATAAAGAGCCTAATGTGAACTATAAGTGTCACAGGCTAAACTGAGTAAATCTAAATCATTCTGACTGAAAATAAGAACTTAAAATAAGAGAGCGCAGAGAGCTCATGAAGGAAAGTCAACTTGATTTAGTCCCGAACATACAAAACGAGAGTAAAAGCTAAAAAGGGTAAAATGGACCTTTTTGGCGAGAAAAGGTGTTTCGGGTATAATTATCCACCGGAAGCGGTTGGAATATAAAGACGAGGGTGTAAGACATAAGATATGACACTTTTGGAATTTTAAGAAAAAGTCAAATTAGTCAATGGTTAAGGAAAAAGTCAACTATAGTTAAGAAAGTGGACTTTTACCTATAGTTAAGAAAGTCAACTATAGTTGACTAATCATGGTTAAAAATTAACCTAAGTGTGGAGAAAAAATTGAGAAAAAATATTCTTGGCCAGAATATAAGATAATAATCCCCGAAAGTAAGGAAAATTTATTCAGAAGAATTTCGGAATAAATTTAATGGTTAAAAACGCAATGGGCCTAAGGTGAAAATTTTAAAGCCCATTAAGGTATACTAAACGTATATCGAAATTTTTAGGTCCTTAAGACCGAATTGTTGGACCAATTGATTGGCCAAATTTTGAGACAATTAAAGGCCCGAGACATAGTAAAAATTTCAGCCCGAAAGCCCATTAAGAAAGCCCAAACCGAGATGCCCAAATAAAAAAGCCCATGAGATAAATATCTAACCATAGTTAAAGTTAACTATGACTCATAAGGTGACTCATGGCTATGGTTTGGAAAGTCAAGCTTAATGGCTGAAAAGTAAGGCTTAATGGCTAAGTAAATGGCTTATAAATTCAGCCACACCATTGACATCTTCATCACACCAAATCCGGCTAGAAGAAGAAACCATTGAAACATATTTTCCAAGCTTTCTCTCACTAGAAATCACTAGGAATTAGGCATAATTGGAACTTGCATCCTTCGTGGAAGTTGTTCCAAATTGAAAGGAGAGTGACATATGTTGGAATTGGCTATCAAGGAGCCATAGAGTGCAAACCGAGAGCCTCCAAAGTTTCGGCCAAAGGGTGAACACAACAATTTCACATATGTTAATGTATGAATGATTTTAAGTATGTTGATATATGTTTTAAGCATTGAAACATATTAAATCACCATGAAATGGGTTAGGCCGAGAGTGAGTAATGGGATATTGATTTATGTCAATATGATTTTAAGACATAAATGGATTAGTGTACATGTATTAATGTTAATGGTGTAATTAGAATTAATCAAATTGATTAATTAATACATGAAATTTGTTGGCAATCAAGGTGTTTGATAAAATGCATAAATGAACTATATGATGATTGGTAATGTTGCCTACCAAGTGGTTGTCAAAATGCTTAAGTGAAATTGACTAAATAATAGGCATGGATGGCATGCCATAGTAAAACCGAGGCATGGGTAGCTCTCGGCCATGGCATGTGGCTGAGAGGCCCAATGGGTCAAGCCCAAATATTTTAGGCCCAATAAGGTGTAATGGGCCTAGAACAAGCCCAATAAGAGTTGGTAGGCCCCACAAGCCCAATAGGCCCAACGAAAATGAATAGTAAAATAAAAATGGGCTTAAGGTATAGTTAGGCCCATTAAGGGAAAATGGACTGTATTAATGTGTAATACAGTAGGAAAATTATAATTAACCTGAGGAATGGTTATTTGCAGCTCCGGAGTTTACATTGAGAGCTGATCAGACTGCGAGATTGAGCAGCACCGAGGAAGTGAGGTCACTTGACGTGATCCGAGGTAAGGGACTTTTGCAAGTAGATAGAGATACCTTCACGTATTTTCGTCTGCTTTGACATTCACTTAAAAACTCTGAGGGTCAGAGAAAGTGAATAATAATTATTGAGACCCGATAGTGGTAAATTACGATTTTACCCCTAGTTAGTCAAAAAGTTAACTTTTGTGAAAAGTTGCAAAAAGCCTGGAAACTATTATTGTGAGTGTTTAACTGCGGTTTAGCATGAAAATAAATAGATGGGCTAATGATTTTAAGGTTGATGTGACTTAAGCACACTTTGTAGTGCTGATTTTAATATTTTGTAAACAATCCCTTTTAAAGAGTCATCTATCATATTATGTGAGAATGAATCATGCTAGAGCATAGCTCGCACTGGATTTCATATGTTTTCCACATACATTAGTGCTGGGTTTTGATACGCACTAGATTTCCATGACATGCATGATAGAGTACTGGAGTTTTACTCGTACTCAGCTTTAAATGATATATGCATGACAGAGTGCTGGAGCGATTAGCTCGTACTCGAGTTTTACATGAGATATATGACAGAGTACTGGAGCGTTGCTCGTACTCGATTCTTCATGATTTATACATGACATAGTACTGGAGCTATTGCTCGTACTTGATTTAATACATGAACTATGCATTGACCTAGTTGCTGGAGGTTTACTCGCACTAGAGTTGAGTTTGTGATGTGAAACAGTGTTCGAGCGTAGTGTCGACTATGTGTCGCACTCAAGACGCACATTGTATGTGATATATAATACATGTTAAAACTCATGCCCGAGTCCTTGTGTGACTGTGTGTCACATCTTATGAGAGGATATCCGCATGAGGTTAATATAGACGTGGTATGATATTCCACAAGTGCGAGGGCTAAGACCTATGTTGGGCACCCTGACTGTGATATTGATATTCCATGGTTTCGAGGGCTAAGACCTATGGCAGGCACCCTGGCTGTGATGTAAGGTCCATGGGTATACTTTGTACAGTGCCTGGGGCACGAAGAGTACGCTGTACCGTGTGTTACGTATAGCTGACGGATGTAGTGGACTGACCATCCTCCCGTTACAGCAGTGATGCCCCGCACACCGAGTACTGTGTTGTTTTGAATCACATTTCGGATATGATCATAGTCCAGGATACTATTTGCATTTAACCACAGAGTCTCACATGATATATCACATTGATTGACTGATTTAAACTGCGGACAGACCTGAGGTATGGGTCGGACTCCGATTTTATGTTGTGAATTATTTAATGCCATATTTATTGTGATTTAAATATACATGGCATGATTTACATAAAGGCATGATTTATATAAAGATGCATTATTTTGCACTACATGCCTACATTTGAGAAAGAAAGCATGATTTCTGTCGATGGGATTTAATCTGTACAAGTATATATATATATATATTATATTTCAAGACATGCTTTTGAAATGAGTTAAGGAAATAATGTTTTCAAGGCATAGCATTATTTTGAGTAGATAGTGTAGATATCTACTTGCTTGCCTGATTTCCTTACTGAGCGCGTTGTATGCTCACCCCCTTTCTTTACATCTCTCTACAGAGCGTCAGTAGAGCGAGAGCTATCGAGGGATAGTATTCCTGAGTCCACAGCTAGTTCCTATCGATCGTCAGGTATACAGACTTTGTACAGTTATATATCTAAACATAGAAACAGCACAGTGATGTATACGATATATATTATGGGGAATGTATTTGTATTAGATTTTATATAATCTTATATGTATGATATTGGATGATGTGGTAAGTGAGGACTCTGACATAGAATCACAGCCCAACCAATGAAGAGAGGAAAGGTAAGTTAAAAATGCGAAAAATTTGTAGTGATTTTGGTTAAAGTCATGGATTGAGAGCGGATCCTGACAGATACTAAGCACCAAGAAGCATGTGCTACATGGCAAACACTAAAAGGAGCGCGACAGAGTCCACCAAGCGACAGAGTCCTCTGGCAACAGAGTCCACCAAGCAACAGAGTTTTGTGACAGACCTCTTCGCCCTTGAGTCCAACATCAGAGAGGCGGTAGACCTCTGTGGTAGAATACACTTACGACAGACTGTGTAGCGGCAGAGTATCTGCGGCAGAGTGAGATGCGGCAGAACTCTGCGCCAAGAGTACGACAAAGGTCTTCGAACCTCTCTCTGAACTTGAACTCATCCACATAGAGCAAACTCTGAGTCCGTAACAAAGTATCTAGTAACTCTGTCACAGTCCGGATGCGCTCTTGGGCCTCAGATCCTAATCGCCCCAAAAACCTACAGTTTTGGGCCTAAAATGTTCATAAGGCCTGGAAAAATATGAAGCCCAACCTAATTCAAAAAATATCTATAAATACCCTATGTATGATCAAAAAACCCTAAGCTCTATTTGGCCTAAGAAACTCTGCTAAAAAGATTTTCTTTCTAACTTAAGCATTGGAGTGCGCGTGCAGGGACAGATCCCTGCGCCTCTCTGACTTTCACTGTTTTTACAGAATATTCAAGACACGTGGAGAAGACTACATCAGCATCATTCAATCATTGTTGTTTGGTACAACAACAATTGGCACCGTCTGTGAGAATCAGAACAAAAAGTCAGATTCTCTATCAAAATGGTGAGAACACGCTCCACAACAGCAGCAAATCTGGGAGAAGAGAATTTTGTGAGTCCTATTGCCAGACCAGAGCGAGGATAAGAGTAGAATGAAGAAAGTGGTAGAGTTGCCTCTGTTTCCCTTGATGAATTTGAGGCTTTAAAGTGTCAGAATGAGGAGATCACGACAGCGTTGAGGGCTATGGTGAATTTCTTCAAAAATGCTCTGCCGCAATTTAGCTTACCTCCAGAAGTGCAACAGATGGTAGGGGAGAACATCCCGAGGCAGACTTACGAGAGAGGTCAACCCTCTACTATGGTGAATGTTGGACAAGGAGATTGGGGACAGAATACTACCGCTGGCCTGATTCCGAACTCTGCCGCAGGTTTGGAGGATAACCCTGCCACAACCTTGAGAGTGAACTCTGTCATGGGTTTGGAGAACAACCCTGCCGCAGGTCCGATGAGGCACCCTGCGGTAGGGTTGCGGGAGGTGAACCCTGCCGCAAGTTTGAGGCGAATGAACACTACCGCGAATCCGACTGAGCAGAACTCTCCCACAGATCACATGCGATAGAGCTCTCCCATAGAGTACAGTGGCAGAACTCTCCCGTAGAGCACAGGCGACCGTACTCTCTTGTAAATCATAGGCGACAGAGCTCTTCCGCAGAGTACAGACGGTAGAACTCTCCCGAAGAGCACAAGACTTCTGCAGCAAAATTGGAGCATGACTTTGAAGATCACAAGTCTGGGGAGCGACGGAGATAGAATAGTTATGACCCCCGAGACTATTTTGAAGGTACCAGGTCGAATCATGGAATTGGAGGTGCTGGAAGAAAGGATATAGGGCAGGCCCTTAGAAGTAGGGAAACCTTAAACGAGGAGGACATATTTAGCCAGGGAGCGGACCATGTGCAAAATCTCCAGAACAGAGGAAGAAGGAGTGCTTACCACTCAGACTCTTCTAGTCCCAAAGAGAGAGGGGCACGCTCGACTCGAGGGTCGAAAAATGTTAAGAAGGTTGTCGAGAGGATTTTAGAAAGGAATAAGTAATGTCTCCTGATGACAGTCAGAGAAGGAGAGTTCCTTTCAGTGCAGAGATTATGGACAAACCCTTGCCGAAGAAGTTCAAGATGCCTTCTATGGCTACTTACGCTGGCAAAGCAGACCCATACGACCATATACAGAGTTATGAGTCCCTCATGCTACTCCATGGATGGGAAGATAAAATCATGTGCAAAGCCTTCTCGCTTACACTATCGGGGCATGCGCTAAAATGGTTTAACAGGTTAAGTGAGGGTTCTATCTCATCCTTCGATCAGTTACGAAGTGAATTTTTGAGAGCCTTCATGATCAATAGCCAAAGGAAGAAGGATGCTACTTATCTGCTCACCCTTAAACAAGGGAATAAAGAGTCATTGAAGAATTATGTAGATCGTTTTTGAGATGCAACCTTAGAGGTGAAAGATCTACCAATGGGAGTAGCCATGGCTATAATGCTACAGGGGACAAAATTCGAGAAGCTGCAAAAATCCCTCTCTCTTGATCAGCCAGTGACCCTTTCTGATTTATTTGCTAAAGCAAATAAATACGTGGCTCAAGAGGAAGAAATGAAGATGGTACAATCCAGAGAGGCAATGGAAGGAAGAAAAAGAGAGAGAGATGTACCTGAAAGAAACTCTCCAAGACCTGTCGGATTAGACAAGGCTCCTAGACTCAGGTACGAAGGTTATACCAGATTGAATGAGCCTCGCGCCGTAATACTTGTAGCTATTGAGGGGACGGGACTGTTGGAATTCCCTAAAAAGAAGATTAGAGATATGGGGCAAAATCTTGATGCCTATTGTGAATTTCATGCTGCTCATGGTCACCCCACTGAAAGATGCAGAGATCTAATGGATCAGTTAGAGAGGTTGGCTAGAGAAGGGAAAATTAACCGCTTCCTATGGAGAAGTAAAAGGCCCCGTTATCCTCCGCAAGATCGAAGGAATGATTGTCTGCGGAATATACAAAATAATAATAACAGAAGAAATAGGCCAAGGAATGAAGTAGCTAGGCCTATCCCTCGAGGTAACTAGCTGGATAACGAACCTACCGGTCCGACAATAAATGTTATCGCAGGAGAAGAATCGATGGCAGGAAGTCCCTTTGCTTCCCGTAAAAGTTACACAAGACAAGCATATCAGATTCATGATGTGAAGGAGGAGAAGGCAGATGAAGAACCCATTATGTTCACTCCGATAGACATGGGTGATATTGTCGTACCTCATAATGATCCCATGGTGATATCCGTAGTAGTAGCGAAACATCCGGTGAGCAGAATCCTAGTCGATAATGGAAGTCCGGTGAACTTAATCTATTGAAATTGCTTTGAGAAAATGAATGTATCTGAAGATAGATTAAGACTTGTTATGACACCATTGTATGGATTTACGGGTGAGAAGGTGAAGGTAGCCGGGTCTATAGAGTTGCCTGTGACTCTAGGGGAAAGTTCAAAGGATGTGACACGACAGGTATTGTTCATGGTTGTGAGGTCAACCTCAACTACTTACATGATCCTAGGAAGGCCTGTATTAAATGATATGAGGGCGGTGATATCTTCTTATTACTTATTAATGAAGTTCCCTACTCCCAACAGAGTTGGGCAAGTGCGACGAGATCAAAAGAGGGCTCGTACTTGTTATATCGCTTCTACCGCTAGCAAAAGAGTATAGAGAAAGGAGACTTTGTGCATAGATGACCCTCCTAAGCCTCAACCTGTGGAGAAAACGGAAGCCATTAAGCTAGTCAAAGGGGATGAAGAGAAGAAGGCATTCATAGGGACTCAGCTGAATGAACAAACAAGAAGGGATATAGCTGAATGCCAACAAAGAAACTCGGATGTTTTCGCTTGGACCCCGACTGATATGCCTGGGATTAATCCTGAAGTGATTTGTCATAAACTTAATGTTTCACACGGGCATAGGCCTGTCAAGCAGAAGAAGAGGAATTTTACCCCGGAAAGACAGAAGGCAATCACTAAAAAAATCAATAAACTTTTAGAAGCTGGGTTTATTAGAGAGGTCTACTACCCTGAGTGGTTGGCCAATGTAGTAATGATGAAGAAATCCAATGGGAAATGACGAATGTGTGTGGATTTCATTGATTTGATTAAAGCTTGCCCTAAAGATTTGTACCCTTTGCCCCGAATTGATAGGCTTGTGGATGAAACGTCTGGATATGAACTCCTCAATTTTTTAGATGCTTTCTCTGGATATCATCAAATTATGCTCCACCCAGAAGATGAAGAAAAGACTTCTTTTATAACCGACGATGGAACATATTGTTATCGGGTAATGCCATTCGGTTTAAAGAACGCTGAAGCCACATATTAGCGAATGGTGAACAAAGTGTTCAAAGATCTTCTGGGAAATACTATGGAAGCCTGTGTGGACGATATGATTATCAATAGCAGAGCAGGAGAGTCTCACGCTCATCAGATGTCCAAGGTGTTCGATGTGTTGAGGGAATTCAGTATGAAGCTAAATCCCAGCAAATGCTCATTCGGAGTTAGATCGGGGAAGTTCTTGGGGTTCATGATCACTGACAGGGGTATTGAGGCAAATCCTGAAAAGGTATAGGCAATTATAAACATGAAGCCACCAACCACAGTAAGAGATGTCCAAAGGTTGACAGGCAGAATAGCAGCTCTGAACCGCTTTTTGTCAAAGTCTGCAAAAAAGAGCTTACCATTCTTCAAAAATCTACGGGGCGAAAGGAATTTCAAGTGGACAGACAATTGTCAAAAAACTTTTGAAGACTTAAAAGAATATTTGAAGCAGTTACCTTTGTTAACAAGGCCTTTGGAAGGGGAACAGTTGTATATGTACTTGGGAGTCGGTGAATTCGTCGTCAGTGCGGTACTACTGAAGAAAGATGAAATAGTGTACCGTCCCATCTACTATGTGAGTAAGATACTGCTAACCTGGAGACCCGTTATCTGCTGGCTGAAAAGCTAGCATTGGCCCTTGTGATGGCCTCTCATAAATTGCGCCCTTATTTTCAGGCACACTCTTTTGACAGATCAACCGTTAAGGCAAATCCTTCAGAAGCCTGAACATTCAGGGAGATTGGTGAAATGGGCAATGGAACTTGGAGAATATGATATCACATTTCAACCCAGGCAGGCTATTAAGTGCCAAGCTTTAGCAGATTTTATAGTAGAATGTACTAGCCCGAGCGACAATATTGAAAAGGAAACTCAACCGTGGTTACTGTATATTGACGGAGCATCAAGTGCAAATGGTAGTGGGGCAGGTATAGTCTTAGTGTCGTCGAAAAGGAGATCCTTAGAATACTCTTTGCGGTTTGGGTTCCCTAGTTCAAACAATATAGCAGAGTATGAGGCTCTGGTCGCTGGAATGAAACTGGCAGGGAGGTTACAAGTTCACCACCTAGTGGCGCACAGTGATTCTTAATTGGTGGTAAACCAGTTCAGTGGACAGTATGAGATTCGAGAGCCAATACTGGTCCTTTATTTAAAGAAAGTCCAATCTCTGGCTCAGACTTTCGAAAATTTCCAGTTGATACAAATTAACCGATCTGAAAACACGATGCAGATTCATTGTCCAAATTAGCTTCCTCCAATGAGACTGAATGAAGAATGATAAAGGTAGAGAGACTCGAACAACCTAGTATTCAAGAAGCCAAAGTGTGTGGCATTGAAGTGGGGGACGATTGGAGAACCCCATTCAAACGGTATCTCACTGAAGGTACGCACCCGCAAGATAAGAAAAAGGCTCATCGTTTAAGGGTACGAGGGGCAAAGTTCACACTGATAAACGAGGAACTGTACAAAAGGGGGTATTCATTGCCCTTGTTAAAGTGCCTGGGGCCAGAGCAAGCAGACTATGTCCTAACTGAGGTACATGAAGGTATTTGTGGTGGGCACTTGGGAGCTAGAGCCCTTGCCACTAAGATATTACGATCGAGATTCTATTGGCCGACATTGAAAAAATATGCGATGGATAAAGCCCACAGGTGTGACAAGTGTCAAAGGTTTGCACCAATAACAACGGCCCCAGTAACTCCGTTCCAAAGTACGATACAACTAACTCCTTTTGCACAATGGGGATTGGACATTCTAGGGCCCTTCCCATCAGCTACGGGTCAAAGAAAGTTCTTATTGATTGCTACCAATTACTTTACAAAATGGATTGAGGCAAAGCCTTTAGCTACAATAGAGAAGAAAGTTGAAGCGATGGTGTGGAAAGATATTATCTGCCGGTTTGGGATCCCGCGTATCTTAAATGCTGACCACGAAAAGCAGTTTGATTGTGACGCCTTCCGTGAATTCTGTAAGCGCCTTAACATTCAGCTAAGGATTTCTTCTGTATCATATCCTCAAGCTAATGGGCTGGTCGAAGTCAGCAATCGAACTATCCTTCATGGGTTGAAGACCAGACTAGACAAAGCTAAGGGAGCATGGGTGGACGAGTTGCCTAGTGTCTTATGGGCGTATAGTACCACTAGTCGAGTATCAACTGGAGAAACGCCGTTTAGCCTTGTATACGGCACTGAAGCATTAATTTTTGTGGAAATTAGAGCACTGTCATCCAGGGTAGTGCCTTTAGTGGAAGAAAAGAATTCACAAGGGCTAAGGGAAAACTTAGATCTGCTTGATGAGCATAGAGAGGCTGCAGCCATCCAGCTGGCATCCTATCATCAAAGGGTGGCCAACTACTACAACAATCGGGTAAAAGATAGACCGATGTCCGAGGGGGATTTGGTACTCAGAAAGTCGCACATCACCAATGCCCTAAAGAAAGACGAAAAATTCAGAGCTAATTGGGAAGGTCTATATCGAATCAGACAAAGGATTGGGCCTAACACTTGCATCCTGAAAACTCTGCAAAGGAAGAAACTAGGAAAAACATAGAACTCAAACCATTTGAAATTGTATTTGAATTAATCATTATGTTTTCTTTCTTGATTCTTATATTCCCACATTATTATTATTTGTTTGCACTGTCACAAAGATACTATTATCTGATCATTATACAGACTATTTCTTTACTCTTCTATTATATCTCTGGCTTTTATAAATTTAATTCTTGTGACAACAGACAGACGAGCCGTAAGAGCCTGAGGCGCAATAGCGTCACTGTGGCCAGGCGTAAAAATTCAGACAAGCCGTAAGAGTCTGAGGCGCAATAGCGTCACTGTGGCCAGGCGTAAAAATTCAGATAAGCCGTAAGAGCCTGAGGTGCAATAGCGTCACTGTGGCCAGGAGTAAAAATTTAGACCAGCCATAAAAGCCTGAGGCGCAATAGCGTCACTGTGGTTAGGCGTAAAAAATCAGACGAGTCATAAAAGCCTGAGGCACAATAGCGTCACTGTGGCCAGGCGTAAAAATTCAGACGAGCCGTAAGAGCCTGAGGCACAATAGCGTCACTGTGGCCAGGCATAAAAATTCAGACGAGCCGTAAGAGCCTGAGGCGCAATGGCGTCACTGTGGCTAGGCCTAAAAATTCAGACGAGCCGTAAGATCCTGAGGCGCAATGGCGTCACTGTGCCAGGAGTAAGAAATCAAACGAGCCATAAAAGCCTGAGGCGCAATGGCGTCATTGTGGCCAGGCGTAAAAAATCAAACGAGCCGTAAGAGCTTGAGGCGCAATAGCGTCACTATGGTCAGGGGTAAAAAATCAGACGAGCCGTAAGAGTTTGAGGCGCAATAGCGTCACTGTGGCCAGGAGTTGCAGACGAAGAAGCCGTAAGAGCCTGAGGCACAATTGCGTCACTGTGGCCAGGCAAATTGAAACATATTGGCCGTAAGAACCGAAGACGCACTCACATCATGGTGGTCAGGCCTCATAAAAAGGTATGTTTATATGTGTAATTCTTTCTAAAAGTATATCTTTCTATCAAGAATTGGGGAGCATATGCGAACAAATAAAACATACGAGTAAAACAAATAAACAGATAAGCGATAAATAGCGAAACTAACGAAGTAATATGAAGCATGAACAGATAAACTTTAACTTTATTTATTCAAGAAAATCTTTACAAGAATGAATAAGTTCAACAACAAAATATTCAAAAAATAAATAAAAATTTAGTCAGCACGATCTGATAGCTGGGGATCAAGCGCTGACGGACTCTCGCATTCTAAGGACTACTGACCATCTTCTCCATCCAGGTCGTCGAGGGCACCAATAGGTTCGGGAGCATTATCCAGGCTCACAGGCTCCCAAAGACTGGTCAGGTTTGTGAGATCATCTTGCGCAGTCCTCTTAAAAAGCTCATCAGGGGGTTCAGCCTCCGGTTCATACTTAGTCCAATCAGGAGCCTTAAATAGCATTGCTTCGTGCATATATTGAAGCTCAGGGAATTCTTCGCCTTCCCTATGCTTCTTCAACTAGGATCTAGTAAGGTAAAAACCATATTTTACATATGGGTTTGAAAAATCCTCCTTTCGCCTCGAGCAATCTCTAGAAAGACGGTACTCTTTCACGGCTTCTGCCCTGATGCTATCAATCTCCACTTGATTAAGAGAGGGAGTGGCCCGACTTTCTAGTTCAGCAACGTATTGTTCCAGCTCCTGATTGTGATCCATTAAGGACCCATATTTAGACTGCATACTGTCCAGTTCGGCTTGGGCCTGTTGAAGATCTTCATTGAGTTTGTTAGACCTAGCCATCTCGACAGTAAGATCCCATTTGGCATGATTCAAATCCTGGAGCACTTTCGAGAGCTGATCTTCTAAGCTTTGCACCACGTCGGGGAGCCCGGATAAGTTGTTGACAGTATTCGACAACTTCATGACCTTATCCCTCAACTCCTGGATCTCTTTGTCAGCTCGCTCCCGATAGGCTCGGTGTTAAGCATTATTGAACACAGTCCTCTGAGCAAGCTAAAAAGAAACACAAAAAGTCAAACTCAAAGTAGAGCAAAAAGAAATAAAATGAAAAAAAAATATGAAGATTACCCTCAGTGCTTCCACATCAGCTAAGTCTTCCCCCTCTAGAAAATTCCTGAATATTCAAGATTCATCCCTTGAGAGAATAGTGGCCCAACTCAACCAAGACGCCACCCCAGGAGTATCCAAGGTATCGTTGTCACGTACTCTCGAGTATTCTCAAAGCTCTAACCCCCTCATTATGAAACCACCATCTACACGATAGGATCTCTCTTCAACAGGACCTATCCTATGGAGAATTGGCCTCTTCCCCATTGCCGGCTCAATGTACAAACGCCTCTGATTCTTTCGTTGAGACGAAATTATATTACACTCAGAACGCTCTTCAGACCGAGACCATTCAAAAGAATTGGAAGCTCTCCTTGAAGAGGAAGGAGCCTTCCCTCTATCCCGAGAAGGATCCCTTTGTTCAGTAGGAGGGGGCATCTCTTGTCTAGAAGGAGGCGGGGCCCGAGCTCGGGGCAATAGCGGTGGAATCGGTGCCTCACTGGGAACAATGTCTGTCAAACGAGGTCTCTTTCTAGCAGGATCGCTAGACGAACCTTCTTCCACCCTCTGGCGCGCCAAAGAACGTCTAAAATGGCTCATTTCTACAAAAAAGAAAAAACAAATAAATGGTCAAAAACGTGGCCAGAACTAACAAATGATAAATCGAAAAGTAGGAAACGTTACCATCAGGAGAATCAAAATGCTCCTGAAGGGACTCTATGTTTAACATATCATCATCCGGAAGGACCATGAAAGTTGAACCAAACCGTTCCCAGTCACTTAGATCGGCTAGGGGTTCACTATCAGAGCTAGGCTCTCTATTTGTGCTCCCTATATCCTCCTGCGACCTTAAAAGTTCAGGATTCAACTCAGAAGGAATCGATGATGGAAGATTCGAGGAAGGAACGGAGGGACCGACAATAGGAATGGGACCCACACCCCAACCGGCAGATGTCAAATTTTCGTTTGATAGAAGAACATCAAGATTAATAGGGTTATCAACTAATAATTTATTAATATCTAAAGCTAATTGTTCCCTGAGTGTAGAAATCCGAGGACCCTTAGGGATCTCACGTCTAGTTTCCCAACGGGTAGGGAAATCCAGGCCCCCAGGCGTCTCCACAATAAGCCACTCTGATTCGAATCCATGAAGCTTATTTGTAGGTTTTTCGAATAACCTATTTTCAAATCCGGGCTTATATACCCATTGAAGGGAATAGGAAACTAAACCGGAGCTGCCTCGAAACCTAAAAAAAGTATCAAGGGAAGAGACGGAGAAACGCCCCTTGATTGGCAATGCACGGTAAAACCAATTAATTGCATCTATGCATGAGGATGCAGTTGTCCGGGGGCAATCCTATGCGCCCTAAGAAAAGAAGCTCCAAAATCAAAAATTGGAAAACGGAGTCCTAGCTCCAAGGATGCTCTAAAAATAACTACCTCGTCGGACACACTACGTATGTCATTTTCTTGAAGGTTTGGAAGTCTATAGGAATACCCATCGGGCCATGGAAATCTAGACGTCAGATCCTGAATGTCAATTTCCTTCAAAGTTGATCAACTCCTAGTTCTATACGCTTCCCTACACCATGACTAGCCATTTTGGACTTTCAGAAAAATTATGAAGAAAAAGTAATCGGCAACAGAGTGTTACCTAACAATCAAAGGTACACTAGCAAAGCAACAGGAATGAAGGCAGACACTAGATAACAGTGTCAGAGTGTTTGCGATAGAGGTACGATGTTCGCGGTAGAGTTGCGACAGAGGTGCGGGACAGTAATGATGTTTCGCGGTAGAGTTGCGACAGAGGTTCGGAACAGTAATGATGTTTTGCGGCAGAGTTGTGACAGAGGGCTCGGAGAGTAAGCGACAGAGTGATCGTTGTGCGAGAGAACTCAGCGAATACGGCGATACCTGACACCTTATATAAGCGCGGCTGTAGTCGCACGTGCACAGTAACCTACACACCTGCGGCTGAATTGAATGAGCATCCCTCAGGAACAGTAAACCAAATGCGCCAAAAATAAAAAAATAAATAAAAATAAAATATCATTGTTATACTCTTTCGCAGGAAATATTCCTACCAAAGAGTGGGAAGCAATTGATAGAGGTCATACCCATCAAGTCCACGTAGACAAATATTAACCAACCGAGGACAGCCACGTGTCAGATACTAAGCACCAAGAAGCATGTGCCACGTGGCAAACACTGAAAGGAGCGCGACAGAGTCCACCAAGCGACAGAGTCCTCTGGCGACAGAGTCTAACATGCGATAGAGTCACCAAGCGACAGAGTCCTCTAGCGACAGAGCCTAACATGTGATAGAGTCAACAACCGACAGAGTCCACCAAGCAACAGAGTTCTGCGACAGACCCCTTCACCCTTGAGTCCAACATCAGAGAGGCGGTAGACCTCTGTGGTAGAATACACTTACGACAGACTGTGTAGCGGTAGAGTATCTGCGGCAGAGTGAGATGCGGCAGAACTCTGCGCCAAGAGTGCGGCAGAGGTCTTCGAACCTCTGTCTTAACTTGAACTCATCCGCACAGAGTAAACTCTGAGTCCGCGACAGAGTATCTAGTAACTCTGTCGCAGCCCGGACGAGCGCCTGGGCCTCAGATCCTAATCGCCCCAAAACCCTACAGTTTTGGGTCCAAAATGTTCATAAGGCCTGGAAAAATATGAAGCCCAACCTAATTCCAAAAATATCTATAAATACCCCAGTATGATCAAAAAACTCTAAGCTCTATTTGACCTATAGAAACTTTGCTAAAAAGATTTTCTTTCCAACTTAAGCATCAGAGTGCATGTGTAGGGATAGATCCCTGCGCCTTTCTGACTTTCACTATTTTTGCAGAATATTCAAGACACGTGGAGAAGACTACATCAGCATCATTCAATCATTGTTGTTTGGTATAACAACAAAAATAAAAAATATATTTTATTATAAAATTTTAATAAAAAGTAGTGTACCGAGAGCAATTTGAAAGTTCTGCGTAGAATTTCTCTATAACTCATTTAAGCACATGAAAGTATTTCAGTTTCACTGCGATGATAATTGACTATAATGATTTGCTCTGATAAAGAACAAGTGGCGACCGTAGAATGCCCAAAGCAGTGTTCAGGATCTATAATATATTACTCTCCCACCATCTTTTGCTTTTTGCTTCTGCTTTTTGAATCCCCAACCACAAACCAAGAACTTGAGGAGTTCATAATGTTGACTGGTCGGTGGGACCCTGCTGAGAAAAACCATCAGCTGGGATAATTGGGAGTTGAGCTGGCAAAAGTTGGTCCGAGGCTGAAAACCCGCCCGAGCCCACTCGAGATCGAACCCGAGACCGGACCGAATTGACCAAAAAGTCAAAGGCCCGAGCACGAGAAAAGCCCGACCCAAAAAAGCCCGAACCCGATAAAGCCCGAGCCCGAAAAAGCCCGAACCCGAAAAAACCCGAACCCGATATTACCTAAGCCTGATACGACCCGAACCCGAAATCGGCCCGATCCGAAACCCGAGAAAACCCGAAAAACTCGAATTATAATTATATAATTATTATATTAAAAAATAAATAAATAATAATACACTTTTTCTAATCAAAATTTATAAAATTTTAAAACAATCATTATTTATTTATTACATAATTATATCAATAATTTATTATCAATAAAATAAATATTAAATATTTACATTCAATTATTAAATAAAATTATTTTAAAACACAATATAATATTCAATATCAAATAATTTTCAATATTATGCTTATTATATTTGTAATAATAAATAATAAATAAAAATATATTATTAAATATAACATTTGATTTTATTATAAAAACAATTATTATACTATTTTATTATATTTATTTCATATTAAAATTTTAATTTTAATACAATAATAAATCAAATATATATACATATATATAAATCATTATATAATTGTAACATTGATTTAAATTTGATATTTCGTATAAAATATTGAATACATTATTAACAAAAGTAGAATTTAAATTTTGATTCCTATAACTCGTAAATAGAAAAATAGTAATTTGTTTTTTAAATGGTGATTATGCTAAAAATAAGAATTGAAAGTTGAAAGAGGGGATCATACCCTTTTAAAGGTTGTAATAACTTTTTCACTGCAAAAAAAGATTCAGATTCAACTACGATATGTTTGCATCCAAATTCTCATGCCATTAACAAGTCAATGATTGTTATGTTCTAAATTAGTCCAATATAGTAAAAAACAAATCAGCAAAGAAAACATCAAGCATTTAAAGCTATGACATGTAACATTACAAGAACAACAAAATAGAAAACATACAATCATTCTCATACATAGCCACCTAGCCATGGAGATATAAATAAAGATATAATATTCGATACGAGTATAATATTTTAATTTTAGTTAGAAATATAAATTTATATTTGTGATGTGCTTTTTATGAAATTAAATAGTGAAATTTTGAAATCAAGATAGACAATAACTTGTGAATCTAACTGTATGGATAGAAACAGTAAGCAATAACTCAGTTTAATTCAGCAATCCAACTGATAGGAAAGGATGATTTTGCTTCAAAATTTTCATGCTCACAAACAAATGCATCATTCATTCAATGAAAGCCACCAGCAAGATTGGTTGTGCCAAACCATCTAGGAATCCCATGAAATTTAAGATCTTCATATGTTCTACATCTTATGGGTCCTATTGCATTCATTCTCCTACAAAACTTGAAAATTACTTCTGCCCAACTCAAACTTTAATATTCTCAAAGACTGCTCATTGTTCAAACTTTAATATTCCAAAAGATTGCTCACTGTTTTGTCCATTCCCATTGACCCATGGTTATAGCAAAAATACAGGGCAGGCTTGTTTAGAACTGTTACGTGAAACTTGGGTCATTTTCTTCTTTGCAGGCGAACTGCTATTCGATGTGTTATTGGAAACCAGAAAAAAAAGTTTCAAGAGTAATGCACAAGCTTTAGAATAAGATGGATGATTCGAAAACATTAATGTAATCACCAAGAAAATAAAGATTGCAAGAAAACTTTTAAGTTGAATAGCCATTTACAAAGGCAGTACAGAGATTATCAGAAAAAAAAAAGTTTACAGAAAAACCAAGTTTCTTTTTTATTTTACTGCTTAGATACTGACAATGATACCAACATGAAGAACAAGTCTCATCCAGTATGGCAGTCCTTCAAACGTGAGATTCTTGAATGTTTCAAAGAAGACATACAATCATTGTAACATTGTCTTCAAACTCCAGGATATGATTTTCAAAGAGCGACACTGTCTTCAAATAAGATTAATGAGGCAATGATTAATCATAAATACTCTTAAAAAAATTTTAATTTTTTAACAATATAAATAGTAAGAAATAAAATATCAACATACATTGCAATTAGAACTCTTCATCCTCCTCCATAAACCGACTAGTTCAATTTAATCCAACTTTCCTTCCAAATCTCATTGTTTCATCTTCTTCATCTAATAAAATATATAAAAATAATCATATAAGAATTTAAATAATAAAAAATTAATAAAATAATAATAACACTAAAATCTTACCATTTTGATCATATCCATACAGCTAATTACGAGTGATAATCAAAATTTCTGCATTATGTGTTGTGAGACAATTTCTCCATTCGTTGATAACTCTATCACCCATACTAAATGCTGATTCAGATGCAACTGTGGTAATTGGAATACTCAATATATCCTTAGCCATAAGTGAAAGTACAGGGTATCGAAATTGATTTTTCTTCCAATAATCAAGAACATCAATTTGAATCTCATAATCTTCCCTGGTTCATTCAAATATACATCTAACTCTGATCTATATAAAAGAGATCCAGAATTGAAGCTTCTAAATCCCTACAATAACAAAATAAGTTCATATATGAAATTATAATAACAAATGTAAATTAAAACTCAAAAAAGAATTACTTAATATAAAAAATAATAATTTAGTAAGTTACTAAAATAATTTATATTAAACTTTTGAACAAAAAATTAAAAAAAATTAAACTTACAGTCAAATCATCAGAAATATTTCTTCTATTGCTTTGATCTTTATCCTCAGTCGTCATGAATGATTGAGAAAGAAGATTATTTTGATTCTCATACTCCTTGAAAAGTAGTTTCATTTCTTCCAAAATATCCATCCACTTATTTTCATATTCAACACCCAATTTTGCAAAAGTTGCAACTTGAACCTATGATCAAGTATAGCTCCAAAAGACAACACCCGAGTGTAATCATCCCGATACTTACAAAATTTTTCATTCATCTCCATTGCCATTAATTCCATAATTTCGTCTTCAGACACAAGCATATTCTGAATATTCTTTTGAATTTGCCATACATTTTCAAAATACAAGTTACTAGTGGGGTAATCTCTTCCTGAAAACAAAGTGGTAATCTCATAAAAAGGCTTCAAAAACTTGGAAACATTCTCAATCCAAAGGAACTCTTGAGGACTTAAAAGTGCATCGTAATTTCCATCCAAAATTTTTAGCTTCTCAAACGCTTCACGAAAATAAAGAAATTTCTCTAACATCAAATATGTAGAGTTCCATCGAGTTGCCACATCCAACCACAAACCCCTTGAATAGTTCAAATTTGATTGAAGCACACATTCATGAAATTTTATCTTCCTTGCTTCAAAACCCTCAACATATTTCACACTCTCTCTTACTTTTTCCAAAGCATCGTCAATCACTGATAAACCCTTTTGAACAACAAGATTCAATATATGAGCAGCACAACGTATATGAAAGTATTTTTCATAACATAATAGTGCACCTTGTTGATCAAGAAGACTACATAAATGTCGTTGCATGCTGTCCATATTACTAGCATTATCTAAAGTAATGCTAAAAATCTTTCGATCGATTCCCCATTCTTTTAATAGATCATAAATCTTATTGTACAAAGAAAATGCAGTATGGGTGTCACGACCCAAATTACCTAAAAATCCCTACAAATTTTTCGCTTTTTCATTTCCTCACCCGTCGTGAACAGTTACACTACTAAACAGTTGGGCTATGATTCGGTGTTAGTAACCTCTCACCTATTTACCATTCCATTTTCATATTCACATTCACATATCAATTTATTTAAACAAAATACATCCCCAATATTAAATCCATATACAGTACTGTGCATCTATATGTTCAGATACGAAATTATACAAATGTGTATACCTGATCTTGCTAAGAAGCAGCGGATAATCGAGATGCGAGACTATTGTCGCTCTCTTCTACTGAATATACCCTGTGGGGTGAAAAATGAAAGGGTGAGCGAAACGTGCTCAGTAAGGCAATAATGTAAGCAGGTAGATAACTATACTATCTACGTGCTGATAATTTCATGATGTAAAAATCGTTTACTTTCGGAGCATGAGGTAAGATTAAAACAATGCCACATGTATGTATATATCATATACAAGAAATCATGAAATCGACATATCAAGCACACATGGAAAATCATCATGTATGACATCTCATGCTCGTCACATTAAAACTCATTTGTTTAATCACAAACTCATCACTTTGAAACTTATTTGTTTCATCATAAATTCATCGCATTTAAAACTCATTTATTTCATCATAAACTCTCACTTTAAAACTCATTTGTTTCATTATAAAACAACTTCATCAAGGTCAAACCCATCTCTCGGGAATACCTTGATTCATCAAATCAAATCTCTTTTAAAAACATAAATCGGGACTACCCCTCCATCGGGTTTGTCCTGGTCTATCTAGACCGTATGATATCATGTGAGGCATGTAGGTTACTGTATGAAAAATCGAGGACTATGGCCATACTTTGTCCCTGTGATCTCATGCTACACGGATCCCGGTGTGCGGGGTATCACAACTGCAACGGGAGGTGGGGTCAAGTCCTACCTGCCAGAATATCAAGTAACATCATAGAGTCATCATGACTGCACGGTACAGCGTACTCCGTGTGACATACACGGTACATCGTACTCCGTGGACCCATATCATAGTCTGGGGGTGCCTGCCGTAGGTCTTATCCAGCCCAATACTATGTCGATAACCAACCCATGTCTCAAAGTTTACGTGCGAGCATCTCAACTCTTTGCGACACACAGTCTACAGGAGGCTTTCGCACGACTATATGCATGTCAACTCGCGTCTAGTGCGAGCGAAGCTCCAACACCACGCTATGCATATCATGATATCTAAAATCTCGTGCGAGCGAAGCTCCAGCACGGTTTTATGCACACACAAATTTCTCATACGAGCAATGCTCCAGTACGGCTTTTCATGAAAATAAATCAGTAAACTTGAGTGCGAGTAAGACTCTAACACTCTTTTTACTTGTATAGATACGATAGGTGGCTAAGTCTTGACAAAACATCTTTTAAAAATAGTAACCGGTACAAATCAGTACCCTTTTGTATATTTCACGAAATCAATAGCCAACCTATGTTCATATTTGCTTAAATCAAAGCAGTCTATTCATATAAAGCATTAAAACATGAAATCATGCAATTTACCTGCCTTACTACCCTTTTTGTAAATTTTTCCTCCTAGGGGCAAAATCATCATTTTTCCTTATTTACCTATGCCCCGATTTTCGCAGAAATTATTATTTCATTTCTAGATACTTTAAAGAATGCTAAACCCTGTAAATCCCCTCAATAAATACGTATAGAAATCTCTATACGCTTACAAAATTCCCTTACCTGGAAATCGCGCGTAGACTTAGCCTATCTCGATGATACCGAACCTCTCGGTCCAAGTGCGCGCCAACCAAAGATACGTAACTGCATATAACCACATAATCGAGGTTAATTCACTTATCTTGATCAGTATATCACATTTACTGACCAACTTTAAGGTATTGGGCCCTATCTACCCTATTTGGTCTCGGCCCATTTCAACCCTTTTTATATTTATTAATTCCCTTCTTCGGGTATACCGGGCTTATGCAGCTTACTAATAATTATCGGGCTTCGATCCAAGTTCATTGGACAGCCCGTATACCATTTACGGTAATTTATTACAACTTCGAATTAATATTCTTTCCTATGTGAAATTAATCCGTAATTCCGTAAAATAATTAAACTCGATATTTAAAGAACTCTGAATGCTGAACTTAAATTGTACTTACCCGATATGATGCGGGGTACGAAGATCAGAGCTCAATCGGCTCTCGTTCGGTCTCTGTCGTAAAGCTGCATAATTAGGTAAATTCGGATTATTTTTCATTAAAATAATATTAAAATAAATTTTCGGAATTCATCCGTAGGTCAATTTCGACCCTCGGTCAACTTACCCGAACCTCGAGTCGTCCCCGGTAATTTCTTTCCCTTTTTCCCCTTTTTCCTTTCTTTTCTTTCCTTTTCTTTCCCCTTTTCCTTCCTTTTCCCTTCTTTTTCCTTCCCTTTCCTTTCGACCAAACGACACCGTTCACTATCACTTGCCGTCGCCGGCGTTTCCGGCGGTCTCACCGGCCAAGATCGGTCTCAAAAGAACCGGCTTCCTCCCCTGAGTGCGTCGGTGGTCTCCTTTTCGGCCCAGTCACGGCGGCTCGCCGGCAATCACCCCGTTTCTCCCTCGGATTTTCGAAGCTCCGATCGGTCTGCTCCGGCCACCTGGCGGCGCGATTCCGGTGCCCACGTGTTCGTCGGACTCTCCTCTTCCTCCTGGTACCTTCGTCGGACGCAGACGATCGTCGGTTTGTGGGGATCGGTGGTCGGTTCTCTCGGGTGGCAGCGGGTTTCGTTTCTCTTCTTTTCGGGTTTTTCCCGATTTCAGCCCTTTTTTTTTTTAATTATCATTATTATTTAACCATTTATTTTATTATTAAAATATTCATTAAAATAGTCTAAATAATTTGAAAATATCTACAATATTATTATTTTATTCCACCAATTTAATTTAATTTAATTTATTTTATTTTATTTTGTTTTTTAATCATTTTTTTTCGGTATAATTTCTTCGTATTTTCGGGATATTATCCCGGGTGACTTTTCGATATTTCTAAAAATTCCGGATCTTGATCAATTGGACTCGAAATTGTATAATTCCTCATTATTGATCAAGATATCCTAAATCCTTATTTTTAATTAAATTTTTCTTATCGAATTTATCCCGAATTTTGGTCTTTTGACCGTTTTACCCCTACACTTGTTTCGGAACCAAATTAACCTAACTTTCCTTCATACATCCACCATATTTTCTTATTTAATTTCGTATTTTTGGTAAACTTTATTTTCTTTCCTTCCTGTTTGGCCTGTGACCATTTCGATCCTTATTTAGCTACTTCCGACGTTCACCGAGATTTCATTTTTATTCTATTTGCAAATTATATTTCAGTCAAAGCTCTTCTTATGATTCATTGAATATATGTAAACATACATCACATGAATCATAAGGAAATACATCAACAGATAATAAAAGTGGGTCTTACATAATCTCCCCCACTAAAAAAAAATTTGGTCCACCAAATTGGAACCAAATCAGTCTCTAAACAACTTCGGATACTTCGATCGTATCATACACTGTCATCCTCAAGTGACTTCTTCGGAGTGTATTACTACCAAAGGACTTTAATTAGGGAGATCATCTTAACCTCATTACTTTCTCTTTCCTGTTTAATGCCCGAATCAACCTATCAATATACTTATATTTTCATTAAACTGAACTTTTGGAATTCATATTCGATCACCTGTGCTGGATCTGGGTAGTATTGCCAAAGCATCAAAAGATGGGACACATTGTGGGTGCCTGCTTATTCAAGTGATAACACCAACCTGCAGGTCTTATCTTCCACTTGCCCAATCTCTCAAAATATTCCATCCAGCGCAACTCAATTTACCTTCTTCCAAAAGCTCGCTATGTCCTTATTCTCTTAGGACAAGAAACATTTCAACCATACTAATTCACCAAGGGTGAATTCCAATACTTTTCTATATGCTCTGAGGTGTTCTTAATCTCTCATCCTTAACTAAAACATCCTCAGAGACTTATTATCCAAAGTCAAAAATGATTATATCTGTAACCCACTTTTTCTTATCCAATTTGGGGAACAACCCCTACAGCCATACACTGCTTCAGATCTTGTTATCCCAATACTCAACTGCCAACTGTCGTTATTGGCGACTTCAATTTGTGACAATTGATCATTCCAGGAGCTTATAAAATCAACAGCACATGCTTTCATCGGATCCTCTAGAACCTGTACAGTCCTCTCTGACTGACCATCTGTTTGAGGATGGAAAGCTGTGCTAATACTCAGTCGGGTTCCCATAGCTTCCTGAAAATATTCCCTAAAATAGAAAGTGAAGCGGGAATCCCTATATGATACCATGCTCACTGGAACGCTACTTAATGTTTTCACAATCTTCCTTACACATAAATCCTCATATACACTTTGAGTATCTGGGAATTTCATAACCAGAAGGTGGGTAGACTTACTTACTCTATCGACTATCATCCAAATAGTCTCGTAATTCACCTAGGTCCTCTGTAACCCATCACGACATTCATGGAGACTTGCTCTCATATCCCTACCGTGTCGATATAGGTAGAGGCTGCAATAATTTTGCAGACTTTTAATACTCTACCTTATTCTGCTGACATACTAGGCACTTTTCCACAATCTCTACCATATCTCTTTCACATCTGACCACCAATACCCCTTTTCAGAGATTTCAATATATTTTTATTACCTTCCGTATGCACTGTATATCTCGAAGAGTGAGCTTCTGACAATATTACTATCCCAACAACTGTGGTCCTGGGGAGCACTTATATTGTCTTTGAACCTCTCTGTAAATCATCAACACTTGCTGTGAACTCTGTCACTGTACCCTTCTGAATCTGACCCAAACCATCGACACCATGCCGATCATCATGCTAAGCCTGTCAAATCCGGGCACTCTCATCCGGTTCTAGTCTCAGGCTAGCTGTTACGCAATCACTGTCATCATCAGAAGGGATCACATCAATACTGATGTTCACAACTGCTCTAGCAGCTCACGCTTCCTAACCATCATATGTAATACCATCCCGAGACTCTTTATACTCGAGGCATCAGCCATCACATTAGCCTTTCTTGGGTGGCATAATTTTCACAAATCAAAACCTCTCAGAAGCTCTAACCCAATATGTATTCTCATATTCGCCTCTTTCTGTGAAAACAGATACTTGGGGCTTTATAATCAGTGCATACCCAAAATTTCTCACCATGTACATAATAGTACCATATCCTCGGTACAAATACTGTTGCCAACTTTAAATCATGGGTCAGATAGTTTATTTTATGATCAAGGAGTTGTCTGACTCCATACTTGACTATCTCCCCATTATACATCAATACACAGCTCCTTCATAATTTTGAGGTATCCATACTCATTGAAAACCTCTTGAGCTATTGGGTATGGTGAAATTAATCACGGTGATCAGTTCATACTTCCTTACACTGAAATTCATATCACATCTATCATCTTATTTATCATCTCATTCAAATACCACGTTTTCTTAGTTAAACGTGTCAACCAAGTAGACCATATTGAGAACTCGCAACAACCTATTTGTAAAAGCAATTTTCCAATTATTGCTTACAATTTGCCCTGGACTTTAAATACACCCATCATATCATCAATAATGATGATTACAAATCGGTCCAGGTAAAGTTTAAATACTTTATCATAGTCGAGCTCCACTACTTATTTCAGTCGTATATATCCTTGACTTATTTACGCATAAGCGTATAAGATCCTTTAAAATCACTTACGTTTTTCAGGTACTAACCTGCGTCATTTCCTTTTCTTATCTTAACGGCTCTTATTAAATTTTTACTATGTTAACCTTTATGATGTGTCGAATTTTTAATATTCTTATCGTCTTAGTACAGGTATCCTAAAGCTAAAGGTAGTTATTACGACGATCGATTCACGCTATAAATTATATGTATATTTTTAGACGCTGTCAAGTCTTCAGGCGGGGAGGTATTTTGAAATACCTTTATTAACCTTCAGACTTAACCACAGTTACTTTATATACCAGTCCATGTGGTTACAATTTGTATTCGCTACTCATTGCTTTAATCCTAATGACTCCATATCGTAAAGATGTTTTTACCTAGCATACGCCTCTTACTCCAATACATCTTGTATTTAGGATCAAGCATCTCTCAGAGATTATCTCCTTAGTGTATCAATTATAACGAAACTCTTGTCATTATTCGTTCCATGAGTACAATCCTTTAATTTCAACTGTTGCACCCCTTTTTATCACTTGTCAACACTTACAGTATACCTTTCAGTGATATTTTCACCTCTGTTTTCAACTTAAAATCTCTATATCCATATTCCGTTGATTAATCATCCTCTATTGGGGTACTCATTTATCAATATTATGTCCAATAATGTAGGCATTCATGCCTTTTACTCACTTATATGCGAATGAAGGCGGTATGAATAAATGTGTGGCACCAGGATCAATGAACATATGTACTTCATTATTCATAACAAGTGTGGTATCTTACACCACATCCATGAGACATCAATAGTGTCCTGGTCCAAGACATCCTCTCGCCTTCGTCCAACATCATACTTTCCTTTTTCTTTTTGGCTATTGCCTCCCTTTTCGTTGTAGCTATACCAACGAAGTTTTTCTCTGTCTTCTTTACTTGTCTGTGGGGCGATCTCGCCCAACTCTGTGCAATCAAAATCAATGGTCCATCTTACCACACTTAACGACCATTTTCATCAATACAGTGTAGGTATAGATAAACCTTACTTCCATGGTATCCACCACACATCCCACAGTGATCACACTGCTACTCTGTTTCGTAGCAGGTCAGGGTCCTCCAATCACAATGCCCCTCAAAAGTGCCAAAATTGGATGCACTGGGGCCTTACCAATTATCTTACTCCATATCTCGTTAACTCCAATCTCTTACCAACTGGTCTCTTTCCTGCTCTGACATCTCTGTCATTCTCTATTTTCTTCTGTCTTTATTTCGACCCTTACTACCTTTCCCAATCTCAGAGGCGTGCAATTCATGTTCTTATTTACCCAACTGTAAATCAGCGCACTGTCTCGGTATAAGTAATATCTCACGGGCCAATCAGACTCTAATTGAAAAGTTGAGCCATTTCATGAACTTTTGGGCTTTTCGACTCTCACTGTCCATAATATCGGGTTCATACTTGCCCAGGGATGTAATCTGAGATTCATATTCATCAATCAACCAATGACTATGGGCAGTGTAAGAAACTTTATCAATAAATTCCTTTAAGTAGTGCCCGAAATATTCAGTCACCAGAATACATCCAGAAATATTTCTCATGTCGACTCCGGATGTCTAACTCTTAAGTTGGGTCGAGCGGACTTCCACCAATGCTCCGCTGCGCCCTCATATCTCATTCATAATATGAGCAATTAGCTCCTCAAAATAATCTTCACACTCCGCTCCAATCTCGCGAAGCGTGTCTCAATACTATCCGATCACTCTGTTGGACTCTGAGAGGCATGCTCAACATTAGCCTCCATATCAATTTCATCCTGATTCTCACAAATCAACTCAGCACGACTTAGCAGACTCAGGTCTACCTCTACGACCTCTGCCTCGTGCACTATCTCATCTTGAGTCTCATATCATGACTCATTCGATTCTCAGACCGATCTCTACGGTCTCGAGCATGTGTACTCGCCACTCTACCATAGCGGCTATCAGTTATAACAACTATATTCTTGCATTCGAAACTAAGCTTTTAGCTGCTGTTCCATCTTGATATACACAATTGTATCTAAACAATGCACAGTACATGGGGATGTAAATTTACTTAACCACTAACACCGACTCATATCAGGCCAACTCTGCTCTGATACCATTAAATTTGTCACGACCCAAATTACCTAAAAATCCCTACAAATTTTTCGCTTTTTCATTTCCTCACCCGTTGTGAACAGTTACACTACTAAACAGTTGGGCTATGATTCGGTGTTAGTAACCTCTCACCTATTTACCATTCCATTTTCATATTCACATTCACATATCAATTTATTTAAACAAAATACATCCCCAATATTAAATCCATATACAGTACTGTGCATCTATATGTTCAGATACAAAATTATACAAATGTGTATACCTGGTCTTGCTAAGAAGCAGCGGATAACCGAGATGCGAGACTATTGTCGCTCTCTTCTACTGAATATACCCTGTGGGGTGAAAAATGAAAGGGTGAGCGAAACGTGCTCAGTAAGGCAATAATGTAAGTAGGTAGATAACTATACTATCTACGTGCTGATAATGTCATGATGTAAAAATCGTTTACTTTCGGAGCATGAGGTAAGATTAAAACAATACCACATGCATGTATATATCATATACAAGAAATCATGAAATCGACATATCAAGCACACATGGAAAATCATCATGTATGACATCTCATGCTCGTCACATTAAAACTCATTTGTTTAATCACAAACTCATCACTTTGAAACTTATTTGTTTCATCATAAATTCATCGCATTTAAAACTCATTTATTTCATCATAAACTCTCACTTTAAAACTCATTTGTTTCATTATAAAACAACTTCATCAAGGTCAAACCCATCTCTCGGGAATACCTTGATTCATCAAATCAAATCTCTTTTAAAAACATAAATCGAGACTACCCCTCCATCGGGTTTGTCCTGGTCTATCTAGACCGTATGATATCATGTGAGGCATGTAGGTTACTGTATGAAAAATTGAGGACTATGGCTATACTTTGTCCTTGTGATCCCATGCTACACGGATCCCGGTGTGCGGGGTATCACAACTGCAACGGGAGGTAGGGTCAAGTCCTACCCGTCAGAATATCAAGTAACATCATAGAGTCATCATGACTGCACGGTACAGCGTACTCCGTGTGACATACACGGTACATCGTACTCCGTGGACCCATATCATAGTCTGGGGGTGCCTGCCGTAGGTCTTATCCAGCCCAATACTATGTCGATAACCAACCCATGTCTCAAAGTTTACGTGCGAGCATCTCAACTCTGTGCGACACAGTCTACAGGAGGCTTCCGCACGACTATATGCATGTCAACTCGCGTCTAGTGCGAGCGAAGCTCCAACACCACGCTATGCATATCATGATATCTAAAATCTCGTGCGAGCGAAGCTCCAGCACGGTTTTATGCACACACAAATTTCTCGTACGAGCAATGCTCCAGTACGGCTTTTCATGAAAATAAATCAGTAAACTTGAGTGCAAGTAAGACTCTAACACTCTTTTTACTTGTATAGATACGATAGGTGGCTAAGTCTTGACAAAACATCTTTTAAAAATAATAACCGGTACAAATCGGTACCCTTTTGTATATTTCACGAAATCAATAGCCAACCTATGTTCATATTTGCTTAAATCAAAGCAGTCTATTCATATAAAGCATTAAAACATGAAATCATGCAATTTACCTGCCTTACTACCCTTTTTGTAAATTTTTACTCCTAGGGGTAAAATCGTCATTTTTCCTTATTTACCTATGCCCCGATTTTCGCAAAAATTATTATTTCATTTCTAGATACTTTAAAGAATGCTAAACCCTGTAAATCCCCTCAATAAATACGTATAGAAATCTCTATACGCTTACAAAATTCCCTTACCTGGAAATCGCGCGTAGACTTAGCCTATCTCGATGATACCGAACCTCTCGGTCCAAGTGCGCGCCAACCAAAGATACGTAACTGCATATAACCACATAATCGAGGTTAATTCACTTATCTTGATCAGTATATCGCATTTACTGACCAACTTTAAGGTATTGGGCCCTATCTACCCTATTTGGTCTCGGCTCATTTCAACCCTTTTTATATTTATTAATTCCCTTCTTCGGGTATACCGGGCTTATGCAGCTTACTAATAATTATCGGGCTTCGATCCAAGTTCATTGGATAGCCCGTATACCATTTACGACAATTTATTACAACTTCGAATTAATATTCTTTCCTATGTGAAATTAATCCGTAATTTCGTAAAATAATTAAACTCGGTATTTAAAGAACTCTGAATGCCGAAATTAAATTGTACTTACCCGATACGATGCGGGGTACGAAGATCAGAGCTCAATCGGCTCTCGTTCGGTCTCTGTCGTAAAGCTGCATAATTAGGTAAATCCGGATTATTTTTCATTAAAATAATATTAAATTAAATTTTCGGAATTCACCCGTAGGTCAATTTCGACCCTCGGTCAACTTACCCGAACCTCGAGTCATCCCCGGTAATTTCTTTCCCTTTTTCCCCTTTTTCCTTTCTTTTCTTTCCTTTTCTTTCCCCTTTTCCTTCCTTTTCCCTCATTTTTCCTTCCCTTTCCTTTCGGCCAAACGACACCGTTCACTGTCACTTGCCTTCGCCGGCGTTTCCGGCGGTCTCACCGGCCAAGATCGGTCTCAAAAGAACCGGCTTCCTCCCCTGAGTGCGTCGGTGGTCTCCTTTTCGGCCCAGTCGCGGCGGTTCGCCGGCAATCACCCCGTTTCTCCCTCGGATTTTCGAAGCTTCGATCGGTCTGCTCCGGCCACCTGGCGGTGCGATTCCGGTGCCCACGTGTTCGCCGGACTCTCCTCTTCCTCCTGGTACCTTCGTCGGACGCGGACGGTCGCCGGTGTGTGGGGATCGGTGGTCGGTTCTCTCGGGTGGCAGACGGGTTCCGTTTCTCTTCTTTTCGGGTTTTTCCCGATTTCAGCCCTTTTTTTTAATTATCATTATTATTTAACCATTTATTTTATTATTAAAATATTCATTAAAATAGTCTAAATAATCTGAAAATATCTACAATATTATTATTTTATTCCACCAATTTAATTTAATTTATTTTATTTTGTTTTTTAATCATTTTTTTCGGTATAATTTCTTCGTATTTTCGGGATATTGTCCCGGGTGACTTTTCGATATTTCTAAAAATTCCGGATCTTTATCAATTGGACTCGAAATTGTATAATTCCTCATTATTGATCAAGATATCCTAAATCCTTATTTTTAATTAAATTTTTCTTATCGAATTTATCCCGAATTTTGGTCTTTTGACCGTTTTACCCCTACACTTGTTTCGGAACCAAATTAACCTAACTTTCCTTCATACATCCACCATATTTTCTTATTTAATTTCGTATTTTCGGTAAACTTTATTTTCTTTCCTTCCTGTTTGGCCTGTGACCATTTCGATCCTTATTTAGCTACTTCCGACGTTCACCGAGATTTCATTTTTATTCTATTTGCAAATTATATTTTAGTCAAAGCTCTTCTTATGATTCATTGAATATATGTAAACGTACATCACATGAATCATAAGGAAATACATCAACAGATAATAAAAGTGGGTCTTACAATGGGGTGGTGGCACATGCTGAAAATTCAAAATCAAACTACGCAACTTCCAATTATCATCAACAAAATGCGCAGTTAAACAAAGATATCCATCAGTTGTGCATGATGTCTACATATCAGTAGTCAAACAAATTTAACTCGAAAGTTTTTCCAAATCGGATTTAATCTTCTCTTTCATTTTCTTATGTAATTTCAAGCAATCAGCCTTACAAGTATTCCTACAAATAAGCTTGAATTAATCATTCAAATAGGAATGAAAGGCTCTAAGTTTAGCATCTTCAACAATTTTAAATAGATATCCATGAGCAATAACACTTTCAGCCAACATTTCACATGCAAATGATGGATCTATTTTTTAGTTCCACACACACCCTCACTCTGAGTAGATTCAGTAGAACGATCTATTTTCTTGCAAGTTTTAATATGACGACACATAGTAGACGTACCTGAATGTGAGGAACCAATGATTACAGTCCCACAAAACTTGCATTTTACTCTTTCTTTGGTATCATTGTATTTCACTTGATATATGAGTTGTTCCTCAGGATCAAGCATATCAAAAACGGTCCAAACATTGGATTTTTTTTGTCTTTTTGAAGAAAGCATAGGTATCGAGGAACATTTTACAGTATTAGAGCCCTCACCACCACCATGATTAGAATTGGATTCCATAACGTATCTACAAAAAAATGAAATTTTAAATATTTAAAACAAACTCAAGTATTTAATTGAGATAAATTACAGTAGCAAAATCTCACTGATCACAATTATATATATATATATATATATATATATATATTCATTTAACAATATTCTGTGAGAGCATAGGACACGTGGTATTATTTTAACACTATTTTACATATTTAAAATCTAATCTACTATGTGACAGATGGATATGTGTCGATGTTGACTTGTCAATCATAACAATGTAAAATTGTATGATAAGTTCGGGATTGAGTTAATCTTATAACATTGATAAATTAATTTACACGTGAAATTAAATCAATATACGAGTTTTATTTTTTTTTAATTATGTTGCAAGCCTTCTGCTTTCTTGGATAAATAAAAACAGCTTTTAGTCATCAAAGTTACTTAAACTAGAGCATGTACACCCAATCCTACAAATGCATTTATGTTCAGAAATCTTAGACATTACAACACTCAGATTATGACAGCATTTGCAGAGCATGTTTTCAACACTGTGTTTCTATTCTAATTCTCTGTTGTCTTTTCTGTCTAATGTCTCTTGTATAGCAGCTATGTATATTACGTAGCAAGCCTCCTGCTTTATTGGATAAATAAAAATTAGCATTTACCTTGGAAGAAGAACAACTTCTAGTCATCAGAGCTACTTAGTAGAGCATGAACACCAAACCCTACAAATGTAAAATACTTTGCTGTGGATAAAGTCAAGACAAAGTTATTAATATTTATGCTACCTGCTAATTTAGCAGTACACTATTCTTTCATTCTTTAATAATTCCAGCAATGATGGATGGATGAATGGCTGAACAAGGTTCAGGAAAGGTTTCCATGTCTGTTTATTCATGGATATATACATAGTATGGTACTTTAGAATGTTCAAAGCCAGACAGATAGGCAGATCACAGACAGACATATTTCCAGGAAAGTGGTTGGGGACATGCAATTTATGACCAAATATTTCAGAATAAAATAAAATCATGATCTTTCTATCTTTCAGCTGAAATTTCATGATTTAGCTATACAGAATATTAATGTAAATCATGGGGTTTAAGATTCATACGAACTAAGATGGTATCTTACAAATGTGTCTTACAAATGAAAGGATCAGAATATATTGTGATATCATCAAATAATGTTAACAAAGAAAACAAGGATTGAGCAATAATAAGGCTTTTATCTTTAGAAAATATCGAGACAATTAACAAGCTGGATTGGTATGAAGAACTGAAGATATAAATCTGTGTAAACAGAAAACATCTTTCACCTAGGAAGGATTATAAATATAAAGGTAATTAGGTCCTTAATTGAAGGAAGTGATATAAGAAGCAAAGCTAAAGTAACTTTCAACTGGCATTGGTGAGGTACGCCAGGCTCTTGCAGTGATTTTAACTGGCATCTTTCAATTGGCATTTTTTTAAAAAAAAAAAGTGATTTTAATAAATTTAAATTTCAAAATTCAATAACTACCATCCCTCTTTTTATTCTTAGATATATATCAGCAATCCTAACTTCTAATATCTAATTTCTTACCTAATTTTTAAAATCCCCAAATCTGTCAAATTAATCCCTAGACCTTAATTTCTTCACAATCAAATTTCAATTAATTCATACAATATTCATGCTTTTATAATACAATTTATACATACATTAAACTAAGAAAGCTTGGATTTTTACTTAGGGATCCACTGGTACAAAGATGGAGAAACAGCTATTTTTTTTTTTGGTCTAGAGGGTACTGTACTGTAGCGCCGGAGGGGAACAAGGAAGGCCGAAAAGGTTCGGCGGGCTCACGTTCCCTTCGCCGGTGGCCGGTGGTATCGCGAACAGGGGGGAAACCCCTCGGTTTGGCTCCGGTTCGATGAGGGCGAGGAAGAGAAAGGGAAAGGGAGGGCTGTCGGCTTCGGGGGTCTGCCGGTCGTCTCCGTTTCTCGTGAGGCTGGGTCACCGGCATTGAGGTCAAACGGCAGGGGGGAAACGACAGTGGAAGGGGTATGGCTGGGCAGTGAATGGAAGGGAAGAAGAAGAAGAAAAGGGGTGGGGGGAGGGGGGGAGCCGGTTTATCACACGATCCTTTTTTTTTTAATTTTATTTATTCCATTTTCTTTCTTTTTTTCTTTTTTTTTCTTTTTTTCTTTTTCGTTTCTTTCTTCTTCTCTCTTTTTATTTATTTATTTATTTTATTTTATGTATCTATATATATTTTATATTTATGTATATATATATATTTTTTATTTTTTATTTTACATTTTCAATTTTGGACAAATACATGTATATATATTTATTGTAATTATTTCTATTATACATTAATTTTTCAATTTAACAAATATATATATACACACATATTTTCTTATAACTTTTTTTTCTCATTTAAATTTTATTATTTAATTAAATACAGAAAATTTGCGGTGTTACAGTTCGGGAGAGGGAGAGGGAGGAAGGCGTCAGTGCTGTGCTGGGGTGGGCTTTGATCGCTAGCGTTGTGAACAGCAAGGAGAGGGGGGGGGGGGGGGAAGACGACATGCAAAAGGGAAAGGGAGTGAGAGAGTTTGGTCGGGCGAAGCAGAAAGAAAGAGGAGGGAAAACGTCACCGGCGGTTGGAAAGGGAAGAGGAGGAGGTTGTTGATCCCTGTCGCGCGATCCTAATTTTGGTTTTTTTTTTTTTACTTATTAATTAATTAATTAATTTATTTATATAAATATGTTATCAAATTAACAATAAATATTTATATGTTTCAAATTTTATTTCTAGCTAGGGAATTTAATTCATACTTTTTTTTACTTATTAATTAATTAATTTATTTATATAAATATATTATCAAATTAACAATAAATATTTATATGTTTCAAATTTTATTTCTAGCTAGGAAATTTAATTCAAATTTAATTCAAATTCCCTTTTTAATTCATATTTCATCATTTTAATTATATTTTGTCTTATAATCACTATAATTAAATTATATCAGTTTTTTGGTTTACCTATTTTATTTAAACTCCTATATTATATTTAATAATTTTTTCAAACATAAACTAATTGTATCTATCAATTGAGAATTTAGCTACAAATTCTGGATGTACAAGTTAGTGGTCTTACATTTCCAATTTTCAATATCAAAGCAAAACAATATAAACATGTAAAGTTATAAGTAGGACTTGGATAGGTCGATTGAGCAAACGCGAAGAAATGTAAAATCAAAAATGGAGAAATTAAGCAGGACAAATATGAACGGGTAATCGTGGAAGGATCTAATAAGAGAGAGTAGAGTATTTGATAAGAAAAATAAATAAAATAAAATAATTGAAGAGCCGATTTCAGCCTACTTCACTCCATTTTTTTCCCCTCTCTCTCGAGTTTTAAGTTAATCCTTCGATGTTATAGTTGTCACAGACAATTACAATTTACAAACAAGAATATGATCAGGTGTGATTTTTCCCCTTTTATTTTTTTGATTCGTTAATGAAAAAATTATTATATAGACTTTAACTAGACTAATTTCGTAGAATTTAAAACGAATTGATAACAATTAATTAAATATAATTTTGTTAAGCATATATGATTATTTATTTATTTTCCTACCTTATCGGTTCATATCTATATCAGTCCACTAGAATAATATCAATAGATATTTTTTCTTGTGCATTATGCAACGTGACGATCAAGACAAACATGCATCATTGCTTGATTGTGCAAAATTATTATTTTAAGTTAATTTTTTATTTAAATTATGTAACTAATTTATTAAAAATTAATAATTTGTTATACTTATATATGATAAGTAATAAGTAAATATTTATTTTAATAACAATTTTGATAATAAATAATTAATTTTTTAACCATGTTATTATATAATATGATAGTTCTGTTTGAAAATTATTAAATTAATTATATATATACATTAATGTGCAATAATCATTTTATTTCATTTTATACAATAATTTAATAATTTATTACGAAATCATATCATTTCTTTTCTTATTCTTTAAAAGCCTATCAACAATTTCAGTTATTCTATAGATAGATTATATTTGTAGTACAGTCAAATTTTTGATGTTCTTCAATTTTTCTTGACCAAAGCCAAGGAAATAAGCAAAACATTCATTTAGAAAAGAAGTAAAGAAGATAACATCTAGAAGTTAAAAAAAAATCTGTAAAACTAAAAACAAACTAACAGAGGAAATAAAAAAAATATTATGAAACTTTTATTAATCTCATTTTAGTAACTTCTGTTTAAAATTTTAAAATTTATTATTTTAATCATAATTATCTACTTTAATTTCATAATTATTTATATTATACTTTTTTTCAAGCTCACAAAGTTTTTTTGTATAAATATATTTTTTTAGTGTATTATATCAACTACAAAATATCACTCATATGGTAGTGTATAATTGTATATGATATAATTATATCAAATATTAAAAATATATAATTTTTTTAATTCAATATTCTAAATTTTTAATGAGACATTTGATTAATTAATATAAACGATTATATTTAATGCAATAATATTAATTATGATTTATGTACAAATAAAAAATAAATTAAAAATAAAATAAAGCTAATTAATTGACCATTTATTCATATTAAGCATTTTTTAATAAACGATAATATTAATTAGTATTTTTCTTCTTATAATATCTATATGTAATATTTTTTTTTTTGCATTTAATGAATATAATTATATCTACTATTTTATAGGAAATATTGTAGGAAATTAAAAAAGAGTAAATGATTTTTGTCGAATAATAAATATAAAAATAAAAAAAATTGTTTTTATATAAATATTTATTAAAATATAAAATCATATAAAAATTAAATTATCACATTTAAAATTTAAAAAAAATTATAATTAATAAAATTTAAAAATATTTTAAACCAGCCCGCTAAATCCGCCCGACTATAACCGAACCCAAACCCGAAAAAATTCGAAATCGAAAAAACTTGAACCCGAAAAAATTAAAACCCAAAAAAACCCAAATCGAACCTATCCGTTTGCCATCTCTAATTGAGAGATCGTTGATGGAGTAAATATATCAACAACGGGTGCAATAAGCATTCTAGATATCGCCTAACCCCTTAGGTTGGTCGTTTGGCCGTCCCAAATTCTTATAAGGTTGAAAGCTGAAAACCTTGCAACCCTCACTCCAGGGTATTAAGTACTTGAAATAGCGATAATGAAAGCTGGGAGACGGCATCAATACGAGAGCCACTCGTCTATACTGCCCGAGTTAGGATGATTTTTTACTTCGCTGCTGGCTGCCTAATTCTGGTAAGTATGAATGCTGAGAAATTACACTCCTCATTCCTGGGCATTAAGGTAAGAACAGTGATAATAATGGTCTTTTTATTTTTCTGCCTACTCTAGTCGCAATTAAACAGAATCAAGAAGTGCTTTCTGACTGACATATGATTACGGAATCATCGTCGCTTCATAAAGGAATCCGACACAAATACAGATAACCAAAGGCAAACTCTGCTCATAAACTAACCATAAATATTATAGAAATAGGCAAAAACCATTAGAAAATAGAATCCAGAGAATGCTCTAGTCAACACGGATAAGCCAGAGCTTAAAACAGAACAAAAAAGACCAACAACATTCTAAAGAAAATAAATTAGAAGTGCTAGTTACCCACAACCATTACCTAGCTGACAGAAAGCTGTCGCCGCTTGTAACGAACCATCACCTTTCCTTTCACACCAACCACCATGGCATTCCAGTCAATCTCGGGGAAAGATGACACAAGCTCCAATTCAAAGTTCCTCAGCAAATGGCTCCATATAGCCTTTATCTGAAGGTAAGCAAACGGTTCACCGAGGCAACCATGCCTGCCACCTCCAAAGGAAATATATGAAAAAGCCCCTGCTGCCTTGTCTTCTTCCCTCCCAGCAGAGAATCTATCAGGATCATATGTGTCTGGATCCTTGTATATATAAGGAAGCCTGTTTGCAAATGCTGGGGATGTTGCAACAATGTGACCCTTTGGGATGTCATACTCTTTTCCATCCCGGGTTTTTACACTAAAATCACTGTGTGAGCTGCGTAGAAGCATAATCAGCGGGGGGTGAAGTCTCAGGGCTTCCTTAATGCATCGATACAAGGTATCCATCTCAGATAAAATATCGTGATCAACCTTGCTTCCATGGTTTCGCATTAGTTGCTTCTGCTCCTCCAGCACAGCAGATAAGAACTTCTTGTGACACATGAGATAGGCACCAGTCCAAACAGAGGTGATGGAACTAGTATGCTGCCCGGCAAAGAGAGCAGCAATGAGCAAGCCAGTTACTTCAGCCTTGGTAGTGGGGCGACCATCTTTGTACTTGGATTCAATGAAACATTGCAACATGTCATTCTCTGACCTGCCAGCACTTTTACGGGAAGCTATAATATTCGCAAAGATATCTGCAAGCTTCTTTCGAGCTCGGTCACGACGGCGATGAGCAGGGATAGGCAGGTAAGGGAAGATAACACTGATTGGAAGCATGCCGTTGTCAAGATCATGGAAGAGTGCAGACACATCATCAAAAAGCTTATCACGTACTTCCCGACCCAAGAGACACCTACTAGCAGTCAAGATGATGAGATGCTCCAGCTCATATTTGAGATCCACCTCACCACTATCCCCCCATTTTGAGAAGTAATCCTGCCCAATTCCAAAATGATTAGACAATACAATGACAGCTACGGAGTAACAACATTGTCAATATATGTAACAGAGAACCAAACAAGGAACCTGGAATTCAGTACATAAGTCTCATAATTTTCTCCTCACAGACATGCCATTTAACCTCCAAAACCAAATGTTCCCGATGTTTGTTATCCTTATTCCTTTTTATTTACCAGAGTAGTAAAGGAGTAAACTCCAGTGGGTTATGCCCGGGCAGTCGTCAAGTAATAACAACCCACTAACACATTCTTTTTCACTCGGCGAGGGACGAAAAGGGGAAATATATGTTTTATCCATGAACCAAATCAGCTTGAAATATAATGCCCCAATTGATTGTAAAGAAAGCAATATCAATATTCAAAACAGCTTTATTAGCATATGCAGATTGTACTTCAAACTTCAGATTCACTGAGTCCTAAGAAGTCTCCTATCTCAAGTCCACAAAATCCAAAATGAAATAAACAAAGTACTTTTATTCACCACGGTTCATTTATTATCTCCACCAAACTTCAATTTACTGGAAAACAGAAGTGCAAACTCCATGTTAGTTCCACTTTACTTTTCCTTGTCAGAATATCATACTCCAACACTATCGAATAAGAGCCACTTCTTCATCAGGGTCAGAAACGGGGTCATCGAGTAATATAAAATACATAAACAAAAAGAAAAGTGTAGTAACAGTATAAAATAAACCAAATTCCTAGCATAACACTCACCTCAGTTTCTGTAACCATCTGATCCACATAACCCTTAAGTTTATTGACTCGAAGGGCCTCCGTAAAGAACCGGAACTGCTCTTGCCTTACTGAGTAATCCACATCAAACACCACACCGGGACCGAAAGTCGGCACATTGAACTGATAAACTTCCTGTTGGCTGAGGTCTGATTCTGAAGCCTTAAAGAAGTGTGCTGAAACCTCGGGCCCAATGAAGAATGTTATCTTCTTGTTAAACAAGTCCAACGTGAAAACACTGCCGAGCTTTGGGTACTCCTCCCGGAGCATCATGATGGGCCCTTTCATGAATCGAAGGAGACCACCAATTATCGGCCAGGATTTGATTACCGGCGGCAACCGCTTCTTAGATCTAGGCATTATGAGGAAAGATACGAGCTTGGCCACTACCAGAGTGGCTACTATGAGAATACCCATGTTCAAAAGCCTGTCGTCTACTACCATGGCGGCTCGGATTTGATAAATATCTATCAGTTTTCAGCTGAAAATCAAAGAAACGTAAGATTTATAAAACTTAAGAAGTACGGAGAAGAATCTTTAATCAACAGTCTCTTCAGTCAAAAGTTTGATTAACTCAATTCCAGCAAAGGAAAACAATGACGAAAATTGGCTAGTTTTCAAGCAACGTTTTGTTATATAAAAAGTTTTTGCAGAAACAAGAATGTGAGAGAGAACCCAAAGAAAAAACATCTACCAAAAATGTAAGTTAATACCCCAAGAAATTAAAGAAAAAAAACAGATCTAGTACCTTATTTGAGATTCAAAATGAAAGAAAGAGAATCTTTTTTTCTTTTATTTTTTCTGATTTTGTCGTCCAAACTAACAAGTTGAGCAGAGCGTGTGTGGGCAAATGACCAACACAACTGGTGACAGATTGTAAGCAGTGTTTTGGTTTTATAATCCAGCCCACCCGTGATAATCTCCAGAGCTTGACTCCCAGCCAGTCTGGAGGGCTCATTGGATCTTCTAAAAACCGTGGGTCTCTGAAAAGGTTGTTTTGATGTTGACGTGTCGTTTAATAATTGGATGAAGGGACCTTGATTGCAAAATTTATAAGCCTTTTATTTTATTTCGTAGCATGCGATGACACATGTGAAGTCCGCACCTCAAACAAGTTTGAAAGATTATTAATAGGACAGGAATAAATTTAGGCTAAAATTTAATGATTTATGAACTATTTCTGTTTGTGTCGTGCTTCTTCGGTACCCCTACTAATTTATGTATAAATTAGTTTGATTTCGGAGGATTAATTTTATTTACTTTAATTTTTATTTATATTTATTATGTTATAAAAAATTATATATTAAATAATAAATAAAGTAAATGTTTCATATACATTACATTATATCAAATTTTATTAATGTTCTTTTAGTGAATTGTCTAAAAGCTTTTATTTGATAGTTTTTAAAATTCATCTTTCAAAATTTTAACCTATTTAATAATAAGCATTTATTTTTAAATTATTGACTATACAAAAATTTTAATTATTTAAATAGCTAGAAAAATGATTATTTTAATTATTTTGATAAATGATTATTTTTTAAAAAAATATAAAAGTACATTGAATTAAAATTAAACAAGAGAAAGTCGAAAAAATAAAAATGATTATTTAAAATATTAATTTTTAAAATTTTAAATTAGTTATTATAGGATACAGGTAAATGTGTCAAATGGGTCGTGCTAAACTGGCATAACCTATTTAAATATTAGATCATTTGTTAATAAATTGTGCTAGCATAACACTATTTTTTAATTGATCGTACTAGCACAGTCCTTGAAATTTAAGGGCATGACACATGACACATAATATTAATGGGTCGTACTAGGTTAAGCACGACAATATTTTTCGTGTCGATCCATAAATAAGTTTTTAGATTTTTTTTATTTTTAAAGTTTTTTATTTATTAATTTAAATAGTATGCAAGATAAATTAAAAAATAAAATAAAAAGACACATAATTTACTCAAGCAAATGCCTATTCCACAGGGAAACATAATAAAATCTACTAATTAAAGATATTGAAATTTACAATCATAATATTTAAAAAAACACAAAAAAATAAAAACTATAAGACACAAAAGATTATTATTTTATTTTCTTCTCTTAGTTTGATGATTCACTTATATAATGTGATTTCTCTTGTACTCGAGCTTCTTCATCTAACTAATCTTAAAGTAAAATAATTTTTAATAATTTATTTTTTATGAGTTTTTATTAGTAATGTAATTAAAAGAAAATTATATATAAAATGTGACATATCATACATTTTGTATTTAAAATGAAAAAATTATAAACTTATATATCAATAAATCAAATATTTCATAATTAGGTTTATTAAATATAATTTATTTATATAAAAGGGTCAATGTGGCACGACACGTGGGCTTACGTGCCATGCCGTGCTAGCCCACATGTCATGTGTTAGCACTAATTCCTCATGGATCATGTCATACCCATCCACGTGCCTAAAAACTATAGCCCGACATAGCACAGGTATGTATATCATGCTTGGCCCAACCTGCTTATTTATGTGAAACTCAAAAATTTCATTAGCCTGATTTTAATAATTAATTTTAATTTTGGAGTTTAAGTGGATTTAGTATGATTATCTTGTGCATTGTTGAATATTTAACAAAGTTTGGATTTGTCACTTGGGAAAGTGTTCGACTAAGACATTAAAGGAAAAAAGATTAACCATTTTTTACTAAAGAGATATAATACTTACTTATTTTGGATTATTGTGGTGATTGAGAAAGATTTAGTAGACAATTTAATGTAGGGATGTGATTTTAAGTTTAATACATTTAGGGGTTTAAATGTGACTTTTTAGAAATATTTAGAAAATAAAATGTGGAAAGTGTGGACTATGTGCATTGTTTTAGAAATGAATTAGTGTGAAATTGGAACTATAAAAGCATGGCCTAATGGCTGTTATCCCTCCTTAGAAGGGATTATGTCCAATTTTGAATCCCCTTTCCCCCTTTATACCTCTTATGAACCCCAAAAAAATGGTGTGCAATTAGGGTGTTAGGATTAGACCTGGCAATTCATATTTATAATTCGTACTCGTGTCATATAAAATCGTAGTCGTCTCGTGTAAAACACGAAAATTTCGTGTCAAAATTCGTGTCAACATAAAAAATAAAAAATTTTATTTTTAGTTTTTACATTATTCATATATAAGTTTTACATAGTTTTAGCCTGTATCAATTTTGTGTCTTTCTATTCGTGTCGTTTTCATGTCGTGTCAATGATTGTCAAGTTTAGTTAGGATGGACCATTTGAGGTTAGGAAACCTTAAGGTACCAAATTGGATAATTTTAGGGTTTAGTTAGGGTAGGTTCCGTCAAACCCTAGTTCAGTGGCTAATGAAGGTCTATTTTATTGATTAGAACCATAGTAAAAACCTATTAAGGGGTTAGTAGTCATTCAGGACCAACTAGGAAAAGATCATACCTAAAAGGTAAAAAGGTTGACTTTTTTGATTTAAAGTTTGGCCTTTAGGAAAAATGGTTGACTTGAAGTAGATTAAGGTCAGAAATGAGGTTTAAGGGTCCTAATGATGAAAATATGGTTTCGGTGAGTTTTCGATAAAAGTTAACTTAGGGTTTAACCATATCAAACCTTTTAGGGTTTCACATCAATGGTTAACTTTGACTAAAAAGTCAAACAAAGTTTGATTAAAAAGGAATTGTGAAACTAACCAAAGTTAAGGTACTATTTGAAATGTATTGGTCAAATGATTAAAAATAGAAACTTTGAGTTTTGTAGAAACACGTTGACCATGATTGCACACTGAACGAAATGTCACATCATGAGTTTGGTAAATTGCTCTAGAAGTAGGTACATACACTGATCGAGCATTTTAGTTTTCTAATTAGTGTGAAACCCAAGTTTTTTTCATTTTATTTCTTATTTAGAAACAAAGAAGTAATTGAGCCACTCAGAATAATGTTATGCAGACCCGAAACAACCGAAGCACTCGGGTTAGTGGCACGGGGCCCAGGGCATGAAAACTGAGGTACGATTCTAAGTTCAAGAATCACTTAAGAATTACATGTATAAATATGTTATGATGTTTAGAAGTGAAAAATAAGGTGTTGGAAGTGAAAAAGCTAGTAAAACTTGGGTTTACACTAAACTGAGAAATTAAGCCTAGTAAGAGGAATAAATTCGAAATAAATTTTAGAAATTCACGAAAATTATTCTGACACCATAGGAAATTAGTATAAGGTGAAATTGACTTGAGGAATAAAAATCAAGTGAAAATAAGGAGGTTTCAGGGATCGAATTAATTTTTAAAGTAAATCGAAAATCTTAAGTCATTTTGCTTGGTAATAACCAAATCGCGCAAAATGAGCTCAATCGAGGAACTTTTCTTACACAAGTGACCCCCAAATTTTTATGAAACATACGAGACACTTAGTATAACACTTGAGTAGCGAAAATTTAGAAGAAATTGGGCTGAAAATAATTCTTATCAATTTTCCACAACAGAACTCGAAATTACCCTGCTTCAGAATTCTGACCAACCAGTAGAAATTAATCAATTTGAAGACCTTTTGGAAACCTTTTGACCTTCAATTTTCCAAATTAAAAATAGACTTGATAAGCTTTCTGAAACAGTAAAATCCATTCCCAACTGACTTCAGCTCGAAACACACCATCCTCCCAAAGTTGTCGTACGCGTCATTCTCCAGCCAAGATTGTACAATTTTTTCGGCAGCCTTCCAGCCACTTTCAAGCTTCAATAAAGAAGGATCAAATCTTCTACCTTAAGTCCTCTATAACATATAAACAATTCAGCCTTAAAGGATGTCACACCCCACTTCCGGGTGTCCTTTATCCATACTTACGCTACTACAGTTGGGCTGTGAGGCGATGCAATTATTAAAGCTCCATTAATTTACAACGAAAATATTTAAAATTTAAAGGATCAAATCTTCTACCTTAAGTCCTCTCTAACATATAAACAATTCAGCCTTAAAGGATGTCACACCCCACTTCCGGGTGTCCTTTATCCATACTTACACTACTACAGTTGGGCTGTGAGGCGATGCACTTACTAAAACTCCATTAATTTACAGCGAAAATATTTAAAATTTAATTCACACTCCAGGTGTGTAAATATACAAGATTAATTGTATATTAATATCCTTACATAACATCCCCATACCACTGTTTACATTTTCGATTTGTAACTGTGCGATACAATATAATAGATACAAAATACTCATGTGCATACAAATCTTATACCTTTGCAACTAGTGGGAGCTATCCAACACAAAAAGGGATCCAGAGACCATCGCATCGCCTTACTTCTTAGTATCTGGAGGGGGAAAATAGTGGGGTGATCAAACCACAGCTCAGTAAGAAAATGAATGCTAACAGGTAGATTTCGTACTACCTACATAACCCATGCATGTATAAACCAAAACCATGTTTTCATTATAAATGAAAATGTTATCAGAAAATGCAGTTAAACGTATATTTCTTATTTGGCATTTTCATGTAACACAAATATTTAGTATTTCCACTTAAAACATGTTTCATAAAACAGTGCTCTCACGGCACAAGTGTTTAATTCGAAGATTTATCAAATGCACAAAATCTCTTTCTTTTCTGAGTTCTACTCAATCTCTCGAACCTCTGAGATAGGTATGGAATTTTTGACAATCAAATAACCACGACGTATGACCATAGTCAGTGATTCCAGGCCTCACTGATCAGGTGTGCACAGGGCATCACTTCGCTTGAAGGGGGATAGGTCAGTCCTACCCTTCGACTCATCTCAATCAACCTCATCCCCTTATATACTCACGGTATAAGGTACACCATGTGTTATCTACGCGATACTCATACTCATGTGCACCTAGCACGGCACACAGTATACCAATGGATAACTATACAGTACTACGTACGATCGTGGACCTAAACCCATACTCTAACTCTAATGAACTTTTCATCCTGAATCATGTTTCATATACCATGCGAGCAATCAGCGTGACACACAGTCATCGCAAGGCTCCAGCGCGGTACAATTTATTGTTAAGGCCCAACCCGTTTCGAGGTCGTCGGCTGGCATCCCCTTAAGTCCCAGACCCCCAGGTTTATCTGAACTCAGTAAAAAAAACATGTGCGAGCTAACACTCCCAGCCCATTATCATTATAAAATCACGTGCGAGTCACGCTCCAGCACAGTTTATCAAATCATGCAGACGTATGCGAGTCAAACTCCAGCATAGTCAAAATCATTAAAACATGTGTGAGCTAAAGCTGCAACACCATTTCACATCTCGAATGTGATAGGTGGCTACTTTCTCTTTTAAAACTCAACACATGTTTATTTATGCAGCATGTCTTTCCAAGCTAAACATGTAAAACTAGCCAACCTATCATTATCATTTCTCAATCACAAAATCAATACAAAATTGAGAAAACATTGAAATCATACATATCATGCTATTTCTTTACCCCATCCCATTTCTCAATACATATATATCATAGTACATGTCATGCTTCCATATCATTTCATAGAATTGTAGTATCGTATTAATTCTAGCGATATATATACGAAATTGCCGTAAAATACATACGAACATCTCTATAGCTAATACACAGTCTCTTACCTCAAATCGCGCTCGTATTTCCTCCGTCACGTTTGCTACGTTTGCAATTCGGGTTAGCCGTGTTCCATGTTCTTCTAATCTACACACATAACCATTAAGTCATTTCTTTTCTTTCTCCCAAATATCCTCATTGTCACTTATTCTCCCATTTATACCTTTCAAGCCTTTAAATCATATTTCACTTTTCCATTCGTATCACTTATCTCTTTAAACTATTTCTTAAGCTTTCCATAGATTTCCCTCTTCTTAAATTTCTCTTAACATTACTCACTCATCACTACAAATCATTCTTATCAACATTTTGCATACCATTCAACTCATACAATGTCTAGAATCCTTATTTAAAGATTGAGGGTTGAAGAGCTTACCTCTTTTTTCTTAGCCAAACTTATGGTAGCCACAACTACTTCTCTTGGTCACACCAATGTGAGATTTTTGGGTATGTTGTTCTTCTTGCTCCAAGGAACAACTTTCCCTTCTTGAGCTTCTTCCAAAATTGGCCGGAATGTGGTGATTTCTAGAGTGAGAAAACTTAGGTTTTTGAGAGAAAATGGCAGGTGAGGTTTGGTGGGGGAAGAGTTCTGAGTTTTCATCTCAATCCCGTGCTCTTTTTATAGATGCAGGCTTATAAGATCGATCTGGTCCTTGTAGAGATCGATCTTTGCACGTTTGGCAGTCCTTTTCACCTAATGTAACCACTCCCAGATCGATCTTCTCCCTTGATTAGATCGATCTGTCGAAGGGCAATTTTCCTCTTAGAGATCGATCTGCCTCTTATAGGAGATCGATCTGCTCCTTACAGAACCCTTAAGGAGATCGATCTGTCTAGTCTTGAGATCAATCTGTCTCAAATAGAGAGTTAAGGAGATCGGTTTGCTTACCTTAAGAATCGATCCTCTCATTACAGAATGTCTAGCAGATTGATCTGGCTCCCTTGGAGATCGATCTGTCCTGCTCCATAGCTTAAAATAAGTTCATTATGACTCTTCCAGATCGATCTCTCATCCCATGAGATCGATCTGACCTTCATATTTTTTAAATTTTCTGTAGTAACTTCACTCAAAACATCTTAAATTTGTTGCCATAGTCATTTTCCCATTCAATCATCCTTGAGACTTGAAAAGGGCATCTAATATCACTTTGTACAAATTAAAACTTTGTGTAATCCTTGCATGACCAAATATATACAACATAGAACTAAATGGGAACATAAAGATTGGCCCTACTTGTGCAATTTCATTCCATTTTACTCTACTACTCATATTCCATTCCATTCACATTCATCATATATCAAAGTCCATTTCTTCATATTCATGCTTAATGTAACTTGTACGTACATCACAACTCTTATTACAAGCATGTACATTAAACTTATGGACTTACATTACATATGCTTTACATTACAAGTACATCTCCGTACTTATGATTTCATTTACATATATGTAGAAAGTTAAACCTATACGGGGTCTCACATTCTCCCCCACTTAGAAAATTTGGTCATCCAAATTAGAACTAATCATTCTATGAATAACTCGGGATACTTCTCTCGTATCAAACTCTCTAATTCTCATGTGGCTTCTTTCGATGTATGATGTTGTCACAAAACCTTAACTAATAAAGTTGTCTTGTTCCACAACACCTTCTCCTTCCTATCCAATATCTGGATTGGTTCTTCCATATACGACATATCCTCATTGAGCTCCAATGGCTTATAGCTAATTACATGTGTTGGATCCGGATAGTACTTCTGAAGCATAGAAACATGGAAGACATTGTGGACTTCTGCTAGCTCAGGTGGTAAGGCTAGCCTATATGCTTCATCTCCTACTCTATCCAAAATCTCGAAGGGACCAATGTAATGAGGACTTAGTTTTCCTTTCTTTTCGAACCTCGTTATTCCCTTAGAAGGAGATACTTTTAAAAATACAGACTCACCCACATCAAACTCAAGTGGTCTTCGTCTCTTGTTAGCATAGCTCTTTTGTCAACTTTGAGCTATTCGCAGCCTATCACATATTATCTGAACATCCTCGGAGGCTTGTTTAACCAGATCAGGAGCAAGCAACTGTCTATCACCAACTTCTTCCCAACCAATGGGCGATCGGCATCTACGACCGTATAGTGCCTCATAAGGGGTCATACCAATACTTGAGTGATAACTGTTATTATAGGCGAACTCAATCAATGGTAGGTGATCGTCCCATGAGCCTCTAAAATCCAGCACGCACGCTCTCAAGATATCCTCTAGGGTCTGTATAGTCATCTCCTACTGATCATCTATCTGAGGATGAAAAGTGGAGCTAAAACTCAATTGGGTCCCCATCGCTTCCTAAAAATGTCCCAAAAAGTGGGAAGTGAAGTGGGCATCCCGATCAGAAACAACACTCTTTGGGACTCCATGCAATCTCACTATCTCTTGTACATACAAGTTTGCCAATGCACTCAAGGTATCTGTAGATCTCATGGCTAATAAGTGTGTTGATTTCGTTAACCGATCTACTATAACCCATATAACATCATAGTTCTTACGGGTTCTCGGTAACCCTATCACAAAGTCCATGGTGACGTGCTCCCACTTCCATGTCGTTATCGGTAGAGGTTGTAATAATCCACCTGGTTTCTGATGTTCAACTTTTACTTGTTGACAAATGAGACATCTAGCGACATACTCAGCTATGTCCCTCTTCATTTCAGACCACCAATACACCTTTTGAAGATTCTGATACATTTTACTACTCCTCGGGTGTACTGTATATCTCGATGAGTGAGCCTCTGACAAGATCAACTTCCTCAACTCTGAATCTTTAGGAATACATATTCTATTTTCGAACCTTAGTACTCCATCTGAACTCAATTCAAATTTTGTACCCTTACCCTTCTGAATTTGGCTAATCACATCAATACACCATTGATCAATTTGTTGAGCTTGCCGAATTCTCTCAATCAACTCCGGTTCTAATCTCAAGCTAGCAATAATCCCATAGCTGCCAATCTCAGGTAGGGTCATATCCAGACTAAGGTTCGTGAATTGCTCCTACAACTCGTATTCTCTAACCATCATATATGATACCAACCCGAGACTGTTTCTACTCAATGCATCGGCAACCACATTCGCCTTCCTCGAGTGGTATAAAATCTCACAATCGTAGTATTTGAGGAGTTCTATCTACCTTCTCTGTCTCATATTTAACTCCTTCTATGAGAATAGATACTTCAGACTCTTATGATCCGTAAAGATCTAAAATCTGTCACCACATAAGTAGTGGCGCCATATCTTCAATGAAAATACTACGGTCGCTGACTCTAAATCATGAGTGGGGTAGTTCTTCTCATGATCTTTTAGCTGTCTAGATCCATAATCTACTACCCTTCCATCTTGCATAAAAACACAACCCAATCCTTTATGTGAAGCATCCGTATAAACAGAGTAGTCCCTTGAACAGCTAAGGATGATAAGAACTAGCGCGGTGGTTAATCTGCGCTTAAGTTCTTGAAAACTCCCCTCACATGCTTCATCCTACATGAACTCCACATTCTTCCTCATAAGACGTGTTAACAGAACAGTCGATCTAGAAAAACCCTCTATAAATCTCCTGTAGTAACCAACCAAACCCAAAAAGCTCCTGATCTCTGTGACTGTTCTGGGCTGTTCCTACAGAATAACGCCTCAATCTTGGATGGATCTACTGACACCCCATCCTTCGATACAACATGGCCCAGAAAAGAGATCTGCTCTAACCAATATATCATCAATGAAAACGATCACGAATTGGTCCAAGTATGGCTTGAATATCTCATTCATTAGAGCCATAAAAGCTGCTGGCGCATTCGTCAAACCAAAAGGCATCACTAGGAATTCGTAATGACCATAGTGGGTACAAAAAGCTGTCTTGGGCACATCCTCCTTCCAAATCTTCAATTGATGATACCCATACCTCAGATCTATCTTGGAAAAGATCTGTGCTCCTCGGAGCTGATCCAATATATCATCGATACGGGGCAAGGGGTACTTATTCTTAATGGTAGCCTTGTTCAACATTTGATAGTCAATACATAACCTGAGGCTTCCATCTCTCTTCTTCACAAACAATACCGGAGCTCCCCATGAGGAGACACTCGATCTTATAAACCACTTGTCCAACATATCTTGCAACTGCTTCCTTAATTCCTCTAGCTCAACTTGAGCCATCCTATATGGTGACTTGGATATCGACTCCGTTCCAGGCGTCAAGTCTATACCAAACTCCATTTCTCTATCCGGTGGTAATCCCGGTAGGTCATCTGGAAAGACATCAGGGAATTCTCTAACCACTGGAATGTCATCCATATCCGGATGTGTTTTGTCCAAATCCACCACATAAGCAATAAAACCTTCAAAACAACATTCAAGTCATTTATACCAATGTACTTTACTTGTCACAAAATTTAAGATTTCATTTCTTCTTTTAAAATCTTACAACATATTCTTCAAGTAGAGAAAACGTAATAGACTTAGTGTGGCAGTCTAAGACGACATGATTGGTAGCTAACCAATCCATTCCCAAGATTACATTAATATCATACATATTCAACAAGATCAAGTTGGCTATCACACACTTATCTCCTACCCTCACCTTATAATCTTTATACACTTGTTTAGCCAATTGGCTAACTCTCATTGGAGTACTTATTAACAAAGTCCTATTTAAGTGTGTGGGTTCTACAAGTCTTGTTAACTTTGATACACATGCAGGGGATATAAAAGAATGCGTCACACCAGAATCAAACAAAGCTATAGCCTTCAAGTTATAGATCAAGATTATACCTTTTATCACCTCAGAAGAGGTATCCGCTGATGTCTGGTCTATCGCATACATCCTGCCTTGACCCACAACTTGTTTCCCTTTTTCTTCAATCGTGGCTCTCTTCCTTGTAATAGGTGTAACTGTAGGAACTCTCTCTGGCTCCTTACCCCTCTGTGGAACTACCTCAACAGCCTCTAGACATTCTTTTGTATAATGTCCAAACTTGCCACATTTGAAGCATCGTGTACCCTGAAGATGACAGGGCCTACCACCATGATATCGGTCGCATATTCTGCACTGATCAATAGTCGATCGAGGTTTATCGATCACTATGCCCTAAGCTGGTGTCTGAGTCAGAGGCATAAAAGGTTTAGCAGACTTTTTCTGTAACTCATCTGTCTCTCTCCGACGCTTACTTAAAAATCTTCGACCAAATTTGGCACCTTTACCATCTCCTAGCTTCCTCGGACCCTTGTCTTACCCCAACTGAACTAAAAAATCTGTAGGTCATAGTCCTGCTCACACAACTGGGCTCATCGCACAGCCTCTCTATACGTAGCGACATCAAACGGGGCCAACTTTGCTCGAATCGAAGGCCTCAGTCTATCTAAAAATCTGCAGACCTTTATAGCTTCAATCTTGATAGAGTCTGGGTCATATCGACCCAATGAAGTGAATCGTGACTCATACTCATCTACAGTTCGATTCCCTTACGTCAGATTCAGAAATTTCATCTGTAACTTACGTCAAGCGGTGTTTGGGATGTATTGCTCTCTAAAAGCACCCAAAAACATATCTCACATGATAGCCATACCCTGAGCTCTCAACATAGGCCTGGTGGACTTCCACCAGTGCTATACTCTCTCCATAGCCGAACATCTACAAAAGTCAAATAACTTCTCCATCTGACTGATCTAGTCCTCAACCACTATCGGATCCTTTACCCCACTAAAAGAAGGAGGCTTGAAATCCATGAAATGCCTCAACCTCTCCATATCGCAGTCATATCCATACCCCAATTCATAATCATCACATTGTTGTGGGGCCACTGGAGGAGGTACTGGTTGAATATGGGGATCTTGTGGCTTAACCGATTCAGGTTGTGCAGGTGCAACATTCTTAGGTTCAGGTGCAACTGCTAGAGGATTTGGTACAGCCTGTTTTGCTGTATCAGGTGTACCCTCAAACATAGCCATAATTTGACCCATCATAGTCATCATCGTGCGCATATCTTCCTCTAATCGGGCTATTCGAGTATCGAAAGCCTCTATCTGTTCCTGGGGCTCATGACTAGAGGCCGATCTACTATACCTCTTAGTCCTGTCATTCTGCCCTTGAACTCTGGAGCTCTCTCCCCTCTTGCGGTGTCTCTCAGGCATATCTCACAAACCTGATAACTTCCTGCATTTACAATAAATTTTTTATTTACCACAAGCTTCGTATACACATTTGTATCTAAATATTGCATGGTAATTTGGGGATGTATGTTTCTTAGTCCTAAACATCGACTCACATCAGACCAATGAAGCTCTGATACCAAATCTGTCACACCCCACTTTCGGGTGTCCTTTATCCATACTTACGCTACTACGGTTTGGTTGTGAGGCGATGCAATTACTAAAGCTCCATTAATTTACAGTGAAAATATTTAAAATTTAATTCACACTCCCAGGTGTGTAAATATACAAGATTAATTGTATATTAATATCTTTACATAGCATCCCCATACCACTGTTTACATTTTTGATTTGTAACTATGCGATACAATATAATAGATACAAAATACTCATGTGTATACAAATCTTATTCTTTTACAATTGGTGGGAGCTGTCCAACACAAAAGGGATCCAGAGACCACCGCACCACCTCACTTCTCAGTATCTAGAGGGGGAAAATAGTGGGGTGAGCAAACCACAGCTCAGTAAGGAAATGAACGCTAGCAGGTAGATTTCGTACTACCTACATAGCCCATGCATGTATAAACCAAAACCATATTTTCATTATAAATGGAAATGTTATAAGAAAATGCAGTTAAACGTATATTTCTTATTTGGCATTTTCATGTAACACAAATATTCAGTATTTCCACTTAAAACATGTTTCATAAAACAGTGCTCTCATAGCACAAGTTTTTAATTCAGAGATTTATCAAATGCACAAAATCTCTTTCTTTTCTGAGTTCTACTCAATCTCTCGAACCTCTGAGACAAGCATGGAATTTTCGACAATCAAATATCCACGACGTATGGACATAGTCAGTGATCCCAGGCCTCACTGATCAAGTGTGCACAGGGCATCACTTCACCTGAAAGGGATGGGTCAGTCCTACACTCCGGCCGATCTCAATCAACCTCATCTCCTCATATACTCAAGGTATAAGGTACGCCATATGTCATCTATGCGATACTCATACTCACGTGCACCCAACACGATACATAATATACCAACGGACAACTACACAATACTACGTACGACCATGGACCTAAGCCCATACACCAACTCCGATAGACTTTTCATCCTGAACCCTGTCTCATATACTAGGCAAGCAATTAGCGTGACACACAGTTATCACAAGGCTCCAGCGTGGTACGATTTATTGTTAAAGCCCAGCCCGTTTCGAGGTTGTCAGCTGGCACTCCCAGCACATTATCACATGTACGAGCTAACACTCCCATCACATTATCATTATAAAATCACGTGCGAGTCACGCTTCAGCACGATTTATCAAATCATGCTGACGTATGCAAGTCAAACTCCAGCATAGTCAAAATCATTAAAACAGGTGTGAGCTAAAGCTCCAACACCATTTCACATCTCGAATCCGATAGGTGGCTACTTTCTCTTTTAAAACTCAACACATGCTTATTTATACAGCATGCCTTTCCATGCTAAATATGTAAAACTAGCCAACTTATCATTATCATTTCTCAATCACAAAATCAATACAAAATTGAGAAAATATTGAAATCATGCATATCATGCTATTTCCTTACCCTATCCCATTTCTCAATAGATATATATCATAGTACATGTCATGCTTCCATTTCATTTCATAGAATTGTAGTATCGTATTAATTCTAGCGATATATCTACGAAATTACCGTAAAATACGTACGAACATGTCTATAGCTAACACACAGTCCCTTACCTCGAATCGCGCTTATATTTCCTCCGTCACGTTTGCTCCGTTCGTGATTCGGGTTAGCTGTGTTCCATGTTCTTCTAATCTACACACATAACCATTATGTCATTTCTTTTCTTTCTCCCAGATATCCTCATTATCACTTATTCTCCCATTTATACCTTTCAAGCCTTTAAATCATATTTCACTTTTCCATTCGTATCACTTATCTCTTTAAACTATTTCTTAAGCTTTCCATAGATTTTCCTTTTCTTAAATTTCTCTTAACATTGCTCACTCATCACTACAAATCATTCTTATCAACATTTTGCATACCATTCAACCCATACGATGTCGAGAATCCTTATTTTAAGCTTGAGGGTTGAAGAGCTTACCTATTTTTCTTAGCCAAACTTGTGGTAGCCACAACTACTTCTTTTGGTCACACCAATGTGAGATTTTTGAGTATGTTGTTCTTCTTGCTCCAAGGAATAACTTTCCCTTCTTGAGCTTCTTCCAAAACTGGTCGGAATGTGGTGATTTCTAGAGTGAAAAAACTTGGGTTTTGAGAGAAAATGGCAGGTGAGGTTTGGTGGGGGAAGAGTTCTGAGTTTTCATCTCAATCCCGTGCTCTTTTTATAGATACAGGCTTATGAGATCGATCTCTATGAGATCGATCTGGTCTTTGTAGATATCGATCTCTGCACATTTGGTAGTCCTTTTCACCTAACGTAACCACTCCCAGATCGATCTTCTCCCTTGATGAGATCAATTTGTCGAAGGGAAATTTTTCTCTTAGAGATCTATCTGCCTCTCGTAGGAGATCGATCTGTCTAGTCTTAAGATCGATTTGTCTCAAACAGAGAGTTAAAAAGATCGATCTGCTTGTCTTAAGAATCGATCCTCTAGCAGATCGATCTGGCTCCCTTGGAGATCGATCTATCCTGCTTCATAGCTAAAAATAAGTTTATTTTGGCTCTTTCAGATCGATCTCTCATTCCATGAGATCGATTTGACCTTCATATTTTCCAGATTTTATGTAGTAACTTCACTTAAAACATCTTAAATTTGTTGCCATAGTCATTTTCTCATTCAATCATCCTTGAGACTTGAAAATGGCATCCAATTACACTTTGTACACATTAAAACCTGTGTGTAATCCTTACATGACCAAATGTATACAACATATAACTAAATGGGAACATAAAGATTTGCACCACTTGTGCAAATTCATTCCATTTTACTCTAGTACTCATATTCCATTCCACTCACATTAATCATATATCAAAGTCCATTTCTTCATATTCATGCTTAATGCAACTTGTACGTACATCACAACTCTTATTACAAGCGTGTACATTAAACTTATGGACTTACATTGCATATGCTTTACATTACAAGTATATCTTCGTACTTATGATTTCATTTACATATATTTACAAAGTTAAACCGCTACAGGGTCTCACAAAGGAGTCCATTTACTAGGTGAAATCTTAGAGAGAAGAACAGGGGCAGAATCTGCCCTATTCTGAGGTGAGAGAAAGATGAAATTTTGAAAGTCTTTGGTTTGTTTTTCTTATTATTTTTTATGTTTCTAAGATGTATACATGTTGATTTACAGCTTAGAAACTTTGCTGAAGCAAAGAGGGTTGGTCAAAGTTGGTAAGAAATTAATGGAAGATGATGAACTTGAGATATGTTGTTATTTGATATTGTTGAATGATTTTTAGATAAGTAGAATTGAAAGAAATAATTTCTAGAGTGAAGTATGAATTTGGCCAACATGCATAAGTTAGGAAAATGGTGAAATTTGATTATGTTTGATGTTGTAGATAGTTAAATTTATACCGAAAAATTTGGTTTATAACTCAGTTTAGTAGGAAACCAAAAAGTGTAAGAATTGGTGAAATTGGAATGTTGACAAGTATGAATTATGGAATTGAATGAGTATTTAGGTTATTGAAGTAATGAAATTGAAGTTAAAAGAACCAAATTGGTAAAATTAGCTTAAACCGACACTTAAATCGGTAAATTCGAGAAAGTAGAAAAAGTTGACTAAAAAGTCAAATTTGATGAAATTTATGAAGACAAATACATATTTGAGTATATTGAGATGAAATTGAATAATATTTGATGAATTATAATTATTTTTGGCAGTTTGGGAAATTGACACGTAAATCGAGGTAAACTCGAGACCTGATGATTTTGTGTTGCCCTAAGGTTTAAATGGTAAGGGATGTGTTTTAAAGTAGTATTAGTGATTCAATGCCTTGTTTTGATACATGAACTTATATAAGTATGCTAGTATTTACGAAAAGCATTCCCGAACATAAAAAAAATATTATTTAAGTAAAACTGTAAGACCCTTAATTTTGGTGCAATTTATATAATTATATGATGTACAAACAAGTTGAATTATGTATGAATCATAAGAAATATATATTTTAAAGATCTAAGTGTGAATGGATTGATAAATGAATGTTAAAGTGATTAAGTATAAGTTTGAAATGAGGAAATCTGTAGAAAAATGAAGTAGGATGAAGGTCAGATCGATCCCATGCAAGGAGAGATCGATCTCACGGCCTGAAAAAATGCAGAATCAAGGATGTTGGCAGAGGTAGATCAATCCCTTGCTCAAGCAGATCGATCTCCTTAGCTCTCGGATTGGAGCAGATCGATATCCCCTTAAGACCAAATCGATTTACTTAGCTCTCGGGTTGGAGCAGATCGATCTCCCCTTAATGCCAGATCGATCTCCTTAGCTCTCGACCTGAGACAGATCGATCATGTTCCTTTGAAGCAGATCGATCTTATTCACTAAAGCAAATCGATCTCAAACCCTCAATAGATCGATCTCATGCCCTAAAATGTCGTGAAAATGAGGGATTTAAGAGGACCAGATCGATCTCCACCTAATGTAGATCGATCTCATCAAGCAATTTCTATAAAAGGAGGAGTTGAACTCTGCAATTCACGGGAACAACCTCATTTCTTTCCATTTTTCCAATCCAAAAATCTAGTTTTCTCTCTCTAAATCATCCCATTTCCAATAAGATTTAAGGAAAGACTATTAGATACAAAGTTGTTCATATCCAATAGAAGAACAACATATTTTTGAATCAAGGCCTCATTTGTTGGATTGAAGGAGCAAGAGACATTTTCATTGGAAGCAAGAAGAGAAACTAGATTGGTAAGTTTCCAATATTCCAGCCCAAGGACATTTGTCTGTTTATTGATTTTAGAGTTGATTTGTATGTCTATTGATGGTTAAAACTACCTAAGATGTGATGGAACTAGTGTGACCTAGAAAATAGAATGAGTTAGTGTGAGAAAATGTGATTTGGATGAGTTGGTGATTTATGGATTATGCTAAGTTGTTATTGAAGTAATGTGAATGATTTGAGATGGTTAAATAAAGTTACATTGTGAGGATAGTCAATTTATGAAAATGAGTATATAAGATGTTTGATAAAATGCCATAGTGAAGAAATTGATGAAATATGAACACTATAAGTTTAATATCGATTTAATATCGATATAGTATGAATCAATAGGCCTAAAAGAATCAATAGACTCGAGATATGAGTAGAGCAATAAAAACTAGGCCTTATAAGTGTTAATAGAGGCTATAGGTTGAATCGACTATAACAAACACAAGAGTTATGTAGTATTGAACTAAAAGGTACGATATATGATTTTGTGCAATTCCGGAGAGTTCGTTAGAGATGAATCGAACCGTACAAGTAAGCAGCTTTAAGGAAGTTGAATCATGCGACACGATTCTAGGTAAGGGAATTCTACGAGTATATAGAGATAGCTACTCGTACTTTGAACTCTTAGGTGAATATAGGGCATTGTAAATTGCATGATTGTTTAAGAAATTGATTATTGATATGCGTGAATAGCTGTAAGTATTTGTATGGGATTTGGTTTTGAAGTGAATTTTATAAAAAGAGATAGTAAGGCTAATAATTGCATAAATCACTTGTTTTGATGTTTTAGAAAACACATTGCCTTGTTTTGAACAGTTAACGGATAGACTAGCTAATGTTTGAATGTTTTTGTGAAATAGCACATGTGAGGTGCTAAACACGATTTTGGAGATTGTTTTGGTTGAATGTGAGTCGCCTAACGTGTTTACGTGAGTTAAATCGTGCTAGAGCATCGCTCGCACTGGATTTCAGTATTTTCATGTGTATGAAACATGCTGGAGCTTAGCTCGCACCTTGATTTGATTACGATGATGTTTTATAAATCGTACTGGAGCTTTGCTCGTATGTGGATTTTGAGTGGTTTTCTTATGCATATAACCGTACTGGAGTTATGCTCGTACGTGGTTTTCTCATGAATTTATGCATAAATGTTGTATTAGAGCATTCCTCGTATGAGAAGATTTATGTATGATGCATGTATCGTGCTAGAGCTTAGCTCGCACAGATTTTCACATTGTGGTATGTGTGGGCCGTGGAGATAGTAAGACCTTCAAGCACAACATCCCCAAGCCCAAAGGGGGTGAGGAGGCTTTGTTAGGTGGGGAGGCTCTCTTACAGTAGGATCCTTAAGCCTACATCCTCAAGCCCTAGAGGGGTGAGGAGGCTCTATTGGATACAAGAAGCTCCACGTGCACTTGAGACTATTTCAGTTACACGTGGCATGGGTTAGATAAGACCTACAGTTGGCACCCCCAACCATGATATGGGTCAGCAGAGTACGTTGTACCGTGTATATCACATGGAGAACGCTGTACTGCGTGGTCGTCATGATGATTGAAAAGTCTGGCGAAGAACTAACCCACCTTCGTTCCAGCAAGATGCCCCGTACACCGGGATCCATGTGGTCTGGGATGATTATGACATAGTTGGCCAACATAGCCCTTGAGATATAGTGACCTGTCTCACCTGATATTACATAGTACCACATGATTTTTATACATGAGTGTGATTGTGATTATCCAGGGTAGACCCAAGGGAGGGGTCAAGCTTTGTGGGATTTTGATTGAGAAACGATAATGATATTTGTGATAGAGAAATGATTTTGATGGGATTTTAACGTGGTTTGAGAAAAAGATGAATTTAAAAAGGATGTTTCTTAAATGAATTTTCCTTTTGTGATGAGTTTTAATGAGATTGAGCATGATATGGTTTTTACATGTTGATATTTCCATGTTTTATGCCTATTTACATGATTTTCAATATATGATATATGTATATATATGTGGCATAGTTTTATTTCCTCATGCTCCAATTATAAACGATTTATGCAAAACATTATCAGCATGTAGATAGAGTAATTATCTACCATGCTTGCATTATTGCCTTACTGAGCATGTGGTTGCTCATCCCTCTCTACTTTCCCCTCTCTACAAAGCGTACATAGTAGCCCAGTGAGGACTGAGGTGTTGAGTTTGGACATCCGCTGCACTCCATCGTCGAAAGGTATACACACAGGGATTTTTTTTTTGTATTAGACATTTAAAGGCACAGTAGTCATTTTGTATTGTAATGTGGGGGATGTAAACGTTAGAAAACTTGTCATGTATAAATGTATAACTTAACTTTCAACTGAATGATACTTCTTTTGATTTATTTGAGAATGAATGATGAGTGATGATTATTATTGACTCACAGCCCAATTGTGTAGTGGTGAGTTTGTTCACGACCGGGTAAGGAAAATGAAAAATGCAAAAAAATTGTAATGGTTTTCGGTTAAAAGGATGAAAAAGTGTCGTGACAGAGATTGGTATCAGACCTGAGTTGGCCTGATGTGAGTTAGTAATAAAGCGTAGGAAAATTACATCCCCATATTACTGTGCTTTTGTTTAGATATAACTTGTGTATTCCGTGATAGATTGAGTCTAATAAATGATTATGGATATAGGAAGTTAGGCATTATGCCTGTTACACGCCAAGGTAGAGGGGCAGGTGTATGTGCTAGAGGCTGTAGAGGTAGGCCTAAGAGCTGTGCGAAGCCACAGACTGACCAGGCTCCACAGGACCATACTAAGAGATCAGGGGATACAGAGGCACGCTTCGCTAGGATAGAGTGGAGTATCGAGAGCCTCGTGAAGATAGTCACACAGGCATTGGGTGCCGGTGATAGATGAGGTGTCGCGGCACAGCCTACTACTGGACTGGCAGCTGTAGATGCAGAGAAACCAAGGACTATAGAAACTGCTACAGCTACACCCCCAGTACAAGATACAGCTTCACCTATCGCTCCACAACCGAGCGAGTGTGACTTGGGGTATGATTGCAACTTGAGCAGATCGAGACAGTTTCAGGAGTTGAAACCTCCAGATGTACCTCAGCAGAGAAAGTGGCATTTGCCATGTTTATGTTAAAAGGCAAGGAAGAGCACTGATGGAGATCCACCGAGTCTATTTTGAGTGCTCGACACTCTGAGATAACTTAGGAGATATTCTTGGAGGCCTTTAGAAGGCAGTACATCCCAGCCATAGCACAGAGGAAATTGTGGATGGAATTTATGAATTTGATTCATGGGAACCGTACTGTAATATGAGTTGAGATTCATGTCTTTGGGGAGATATGACCCGGATACGATAGGTAGTGAGACTTAAAAGATTCAGAAGTTCATTGATGGATTGAGATTGGCCATCCGAACTAAGTTAGCCCTATTTGACATTCATATTTATGAGGAGGCAGTGCACAAGGCATAGTTATGTGAACAAGACTTCGAGAAGAATGCCTCCGAGCTTGGAAACATTAGTGTCAGAAGAGACAGAGATCGAAAGAGATTCGGGATGGATAGAGTGGCCAGGAGAGGGGGCCAAAGATTTTGCAAGAAGAGACCTAAGATTGAAGAGGTGCAGGAGAGAGCTGCTAAATCTCCCGTATATCCAGCTTTGACTGCACCAAGGGGTATGATTATTGGAGGACCACGACCTACTATTAAGTGGTGTAGGAGATGTGGTAGATTTCATGGGACTAGGCCTTGTCCGATGACCCCTATAGTGTGTTACAGATGTGAGAGACCAGAACATATAGCAAAGTATTGTCCCAAGATGATGGAGACTGCCCCACAGAAGGGTAAAGAGCTGGAGAGAGCTCTAGTTGAGACAGCTACTCCAAGGAAGAGGGCTACAACTGAGGAAAAAGGGAAGCAGGCAGTGGGTGTGAGCAGAGGACGAGTGCACCCACTGGACCAAGACACAGCAGATGCATCGACTGATGTGATTAAAGGCAACATTCAAATCTTTGATTTAGAAGCATTTGTATTATTTGATCCTGATGCCACGCATTCCTTTATATCACCTTCCTTTGCATATAATTGTTGAAGGATGTGAAACCTACATTATTGGATAAAATGTTGATGATTTCCACACCCATGAATGATAGTAAATTGACTGAGCATGTATGTAGGGATTATGAGTTGAAGATAGAGGGAAAAGAAATGACAGTCGATTTAATTTTATTAAGTATGAATGATTTTGATGTAATTCTAGGAATGGATTGGTTGGCTGCAAATGGTGTTGTTATGGATTGTCATGCCAAGACATTAATGTTTTTAGGATTAGACAATCTTATTATAAACTTTGATGAAAAGAAATGAAAGAACATAACCATGATAAACGAAAAGAGTATGATTTTATTTAATCTACATGAGAGATGAATTTATTTGTTTATGTTGAATGTTGATGTGATGACTTGTAATACTAACGGTGGAAAGAATGATGTGAAGGGTTCATTACATACGTGGTTGACATAGATAAGGCACACCCGGAATTGAGAGACATTCCAGTGATTGTAGAATTTCTTGATGTCTTTCCGAAAGATTTACCAGGGCTACCACCTGATAGGGAAATTGATTTTTGAAAAGAGTTAGTGCCTGGCACCGAGCCGATATCTAAACCACCGTATAGAATGGTTCCGATTGAGTTAGAAGAGCTAAAGAACCAGTTACAAGAGTTGCTAGAGAAGGGGTTTATTAGACCGAGTGTCTCACCTTGGGGAGCTCCAGTTCTGTTTGTAAGAAAGAAGGATGGAAGCCTCCGACTGTGTATAGATTACCGGTTGTTGAATAAGGCCACCATTAAGAACAAGTATCCCCTTCCATGCATAGATGATTTGTTGGATCAGTTTCGAGGAGCACAAGTCTTTTATAAGATAGATCTACGATCTGGGTACCATCAGTTGAGAAAAAGATAAATTTAAAAAAAGATGTTTCTTAAATGAATTTCCCTTTTGTGATGAGTTTTAATGAGACTGAGCATGAGATGGTTTTTACATGTTGATATATCCATGTTTTATGCCTATTTCCATGATTTTCAATATATGGTATATGAATATACATGTGGCATAGTTTTATTTCCTCATGCCCTGATTATAAATGATTTATGCATAACATTATCAGCATGTAGAATAATTATCTACCATGCTTGCATTATTGCGTTACTGAGCGTGTGGTTGCTCATCCCTCTCTACTTTCCCCTCTCTACAAAGCGTACATAGTAGCCAGTGAGGATTGAGGTGTTGAGTTTGGACATCCGCCGCACTCCATCGTCAAAAGGTATACACACAGGGATTCTTCTTGTATCTAGACATGTAAAGGCACAGTAGTCATTTTGTATTGTAATGTGGGGGATGTAAAAGTTAGAAAACGTGTCATGTATAACTGTATAACTTAACTTTCAAATGAATGACACTTCTTTTGATTTATTTGAGAATGAATGATGAGTAATGATTATTATTGACTCACAGCCCAACTGTGTAGTGGTGAGTTTGTTCACGACCGGGTAAGGAAAATGAAAAATGCGAAAAATTTGTAATGGTTTTCGGTTAAAAGACGAAAAAGGGTCATGAGAAAAACTGAAAGAAAAGCCCAATTTTTTGAGCTCTTCAAATGTATTTTTTTCAGTACCTATGAAATGTTTTGAAATGCAATTTGCTACTGGAAAATTAGAATTTATAAAATGATGTTTTATGTATATGAAATGAAATAAAAGTATTTATTTTACAAGTTTGCAGGCTAATAGACCCGGGAAAAGGATTTTAAAAGTTCTGTTTTGAAACTAAGGCCACATGTAGTCTACGTGATCTGTCATGCATGACCTATGTGGATTCTGGACGTTCGTGGTACATGCCATATGCCACATTGTGTACGCTCAGTCTGTTGTGGTGCATGTTTAACCGCGTCGGGTATTTATGTCACTCGGTGCCTTATTTTCGTCATTTGTTTAAGTGGTGTAAGGCGCTATACGACCATAATCCTGTCTACAGTCCCCTTACTGTGGCCATAAGTACTCGTCTATGTGAATTGCCTGCGTGAAATGTCTACGCAAACATGACTTCTGTTACTATGTGTCTTTGCCTAGTCTCCATGAAATTATTCAGTATGACTTTTAAAGAATAGTGTTAAGCTACGTGACATTTATGCTACATGATATGTAAGTTTACATGATATTTTTAAAGAAAAGTAATAAGTTACATGATTTATAACTTACATGTTACCAGTTATGATATCAAATATGTTTTTACCTGATTTTAGAAACTAAACAGGTTTCGACTTATACACATGTATATATTATTTCATTAAGTTTGAATTACAACGATTTTCTTTTACATGTTTTACTGCTAAGACTACTTTAAACACATGTTATATTGGGCTTGAAGAGCTCACCCTTTTTCCTTTACTCTTACAGACTACCTTTAGTGATCAGTTTCCTATACTTACCGTATAGTAGTCGTGGATCAGTGGACTCGACCCTTCTCAGACTATCTCCAGTACAAGTAAGGTATACTTTTATTTTATTTTCCAGGCTTCCTATAAAGCATAGACTGTTGTTGTACAGAATATTTTGGGATGTAAATTAGGTTAGTATGAATGTAAATAAAGTTGTAAATGTACAGTTTGTATAATAAAGTATATTTCAAAAATATTAAGGTGATATAATGAGAATGAATTTACTGCTGAGCAGAAAAAGAAAATAAAATCAACTGGTTACGAATACAAACTGTAATTTGAACATTATAGGTAGGTAGGGATAGAAATACGTTGTTATGCTTGCAAAATTTTATAAATAAAATTGTTAAGTAACCGGCACTGATAGGAATGCAACTTAAATAAAGGATTAAGAAAGTTAAAATTTGCCCATATTTTCACATTTTCGTGGCGTTATAGTTTACGTGGTATCAGAGCAAAAGTTGTTTAGTACTGTCAATATCGGCTAGTGAAGTTAGATTACATCCCAAATTGTCTATGCTTATCTGGTTATAAAGTAAGTATAACTGTTAGAGTTATGACTAAAACTTTGGTTTACTCGCAGGTAATCAATCATTAAACCATGAGCGGTAGGCGAGGCCATCCACGGAGACAGGCATAACCCACTCCACCATTTCCCCCTCATCCCGAGAGCCCGAATAGTCGTATGTTGAGGCTTGAACAAGGCATGCAGAGCATGAGAGAAGGGCTGAATGCACTCATAGCCATGTTTGTCCAGCAATTTGAGGTAAATACCTCAAGCACTGGTGCTACTACTACGCCTGCACCTACTTCTCCACAACAGGTCCCTCCGCCAGCCTCAGTTCCTCATCATGTAGTTCCACAGCCTAGAGATGATAGAGATACACAGAGGTTGCGAGACTTTCTAAGAATGAATGCCCCGAAGTTTACAGGGGTTATAGATTCGATTAAGGTCGAGGAATAGTTATCAAACCTCGATATAATATTGCAGTATCTGGGGTGCACAGACACAGAGAGAGTGACCATGGCCATTTATATGTTGAGAGGTCAGACCAAGTTCTGGTGAAGGGCTACATAGACAGTTTTTGTAGAGAGTCCGTCAGATATTACATTGGATGCTTTCCTTGCTGTATTCCAAGCCCAGTGCATTTCGCCTACAGCACAGAAAAAGATGTAGGCGAAGTTTCTATATTTGGTTCAGGGGAGTCTGATTATAGACGAGTATGAGAATCAGTTTATTACCCTGATGAGATATAACCCAGAAACAATTAGGGATCCTGCGCGACGGACTGAGAGATTTTTAACAGGTTTGAGATCATGGATCTGACACCAACTACTGGGATTACGGGTCACAGATTTTTAGGATGCCTTAGGATGGGCTCAAGAGATTAAGGGGGGCTAGATGTGACACAAGCAAAGCACGGGTTTAGAAGTAAAGACATAGATAAAGGAATGAGAGTACAAGCCTCCCGATTTGAGCTGAGACGGGGTCAGCCTAAGAGGCAAAGAACCAAAGAACCTCATATAGGGGCTAAAAAGCCCAAGACCCCCATTGATAGTGCTGACACTGCCCGAGGCCCTGGCATTGAGTTATGTCGATTTAAGAATTGTGGCAAATTACATTATGGGCATTGTTGCTTGACTATGGGTGCCTGATGTAGAAATGGAGAGGTAGGACACCTGATTAAGGATTGCCCATTATTGAGACCTTGTGAGCCTCGAGAGCAGCCAAAGGAGATCGAGAAGTAGGTATAGATTCCTTCGAGACAGGCCCCACAGAGGAGCGCCATAGCTGCAGATAAGGGTAAGAAACTTGTTTCATAAGGACATGTGCGCGCTATCGATAAGGAGATAGCCGACACCTCCTCTGATGCTATTAGAGGCACACTCTTTGTCTGTAATTACGAAGCACATGTTTTATTTGACTCAGGTGTCACACACTCTTTTATCTCCCCACAATTTGCACATAAATTGCATCTAAAACCTGAGTCTTTAAATTACATGTTACACATAAGCACACCCATGCGTGAATCACAGATGATTGATATGGTGTGTAAAAATAGTGAAATCAAGGTATGAGATAGGAAAATGTTAGCAGATCTAGTTTTGTTGGATATGTATGGTTTTGATGTAATTTTGGGCATAGATTTGCTAGCTGTCAATCGTGTAAGTCTAGACTACTACACTAAAACCATAACTTTCTCCTTACTTGATAAATTTGATGTATGCTTTGTTAATAAGAAATGAAATATATGGTATGATGTTCTGTGAAATTGATTGGTGTTTATATGTTTGAAATTCCTGATGATCTTGAATTTTTTGAAGGGTATATTGCTATGGTCTCTGATAATAGTCGGGAACCGCCAAGCATTCAAGATGTTCCCGATGTCTTCCCAGATGATTTACTGGGGTTACCACCAGAGAGGGAAATTGAATTTGCAAATGATTTGGTGCCCGACACTCAGCCTATCTCCAAGCACCTTATCGAATGGCACTGGTTGAATTGGAGGAACTGAAGAACAGTTGCAAGAGTTGCTCAATAAGGGATTCATTAGATTGAGTGTATCTCCGTCGGGTGCTCCGGTACTATTTGTCAGAAAGAAAGATGGCAGTCTCTGTTTGTGTATAGATTATAGACTTTTGAATAAGGCAACGATAAAGAATAAGTACCCCTTGATAATTCTATAAAAATAGAATTATCTATGCTTCATTTCTTAATTAATTATTTTAATCCCTAAATTATTTTGTTAATTATCCCCTCATTTAGACTAAAATTCTCATGTTTGCAGATAAATTAAATTCGAATGAATTTGGAAAATTTTGGTAGAAAATGGACTAGAATTGGGCTAAAATCGAGATTGGACCACACAGACAACACGAGACATACCACCTAGCACATACAATTGGACAAGAAGACAGATGACATGGAAATATTTTTTCAAGGAGCTAATGGTGTGAAGACAAGTGGCTAAACAATGGTAACTCATCTAGGATGAAAAAAATTACAATTTTACCCCCAAGTGTGTATATAAATAGATAATGATGGCAATTGAAAATGTCAAGTAATTTTAACGTAGAACTAGTTAGAGTAGTGTAGGTAGAATAGTTTTTAGTTTTATTTTTATTTTTTTAAGCTTTCCCGTTAGTTGTTAGCCACCTTCCTCATTTTTACTGTTTATTCCATTTTTATGTTCTTCATTTTCTAGTCTTGGATAATTTTTCAAGGCAATCAATATCATTTCATACTTCTCGGTTCTGTTAAAATCAGTTCTTTTATCTTTCAAGTTTTAATACATGGCATATATTTCCTAATGTAGCTCTCGATTTGTTCTAAAATTGCTTATGTTATATTTCCTAGTGTAGCTCTTGGTTTGTTCTAAAATTGCTTATGTTTTTGTTTAAAAGAAAATCTATATTTTTCCTAGCTCTCGGGTTGCTCATCTACTATCCATTTTCTGCATTTTTTTTCGGTTTGAATGTTTCACTTTCCTGCATTAATCGATTTTCATTTGGACATTTTCCTATCTATGTTTTTTGGGACCAGCTATTGTGCAAAGTGAACTGGTTTCTTTTCATTCTCAGGTTTCTTTAACTACTTCTATTTATTTCCAGATTTGAAGAGAAGCTGGTTGGACAACAACGAGGAAGCAGACCAGCACACCAAAACTATGCTTTATTCTACTCTGTTCCTCATCGTTTTCTACTGTTCATCTTCTTCAGACTCTTATTTCTTAGATTTAGACATTCTGTCATCTTGGTGCCTCATCTATTATTGTTTCTTTACATATTAGCAGCTTTTTCTCAAGTCATATTTACCTTTAAGTTTGCATTGCTGCAAGATCCATTTCTGTTTCTTCATCTGTGAGCTGTGTTGAAGATAGTCGCACGGCATAAACTATGGCCTAGTGTTGCGCCCAGCTGATAAGCAAAACTCGATAGGAGTTGGGATAGTACGGGTCGTGAGTGTAGTGATTTATAGTCAGCACCCAACAAATTTTACAGAACCGAGAAAGAGGAACAAAGTCGTGTACTGTCCTGAAGCAAAGCAGGGTGTAGGACATTACCAGGAGCGAACAGACCGAAAGCAAAGCCAGGACAGCCTGAGCTGGGTAGGACTTCATTTGGAGAAATCGTGCATTCTCTAGATAGGTCTGGATAAGAAGCAGCTGGGCAAGGAATGAGCAAGGGTAGGTCCATGGTGCTGGTGCCAGCAATGCAGGACAACAGAACCATAATGCAGAACACACGAGCAGCAGAGCACAAGACAAGACCGAGAGCAGGAGCTGCTGCTATAAGCTTACGGGATTCTTCTTTGCATTGAATAGCTGATGCGTGTGAGGCTAGAGTTGTTCAGAGAAGGAAGAAGTGCACGGAATCGAGAGCAGAGTTGGTGGATGTTGCAGAGCAGGAGATGGACATACCTGGACAGACCGAAAGCAAATGGAAAGGAAACGTGCACATTGAATGGAGGGACTACTCAGTTGGACATGTAGCTAAGGCCATGTTTGGCCACATTGCATTGTTGTTATTTCATAGTTTAATGCATTTTTAGTATTTCCAATTCTTTGTTAGTTGTTAGTTAGGTAATTTAATCAATTAAAATGGTAGGTTAGTTTTAATATTTTTGCATGTTAATTTAATTTTCAGTTTAATTTTTTAGTTAGTAGTTAATTTTATATTATATGTTTTAAGACTTAATTTTAGTTTAGTATTTTATGAGTTACCTTTAGAATTAATTTAGATTAAATTTGTACATGCATTAGTTAGATTTTATTGTTAAGTTAGTAATTAGATATAGTTAGGATTAGTTTAGAGTTAATATTTTAGATATGTAGTTTTATAGTTATTTTCTTAATTTCCTAGGATTTTTTTATTAAATTTTAGTTTAGCTTAATTACATGCATATTTTATTTTAGGTTAGTTTAATTGTAGTTTAATTAATCTTGTTTTGTTATTTTCATATTTGCACTTTATTTTAACTGTGTTAATGAATTTTTAACTGTTTTAATTATTTTTGTAGGTACTTGCATTTAATTGCTCGGAGCTCTGTAAGTAATTGTAGCTCGGTTTTATTTTCTTTATTTCATAATTGTTATTATTTTCAGTATTGTTAGCCATGTAGATCACTCCCTTAAAATTCATAATTTGCTAGAATATACTTAGGGTAAATTAACCGGTAGTTAATTAGCCTGATCTACTTCTCTGTGAGACCATAACTCGAGACTCAAATCCTATTATTACTTGTACGACCCATGCACTTACGGACAATATGTTTAGCTCGTACCAAGTTTTTGTGCCGTTGCCGGGGAAGTTTTAATTAGTCATTAATTAATATCGATGAAATTATGCTTATGTGTAATTCTAGCTTGTAAATATTTAGGTTATAAATATTTAGAGCCTTAGTTTCGGTTAGTTAAATTTTTTCTTTCTTAAGAAATAAAATAAATTAAATTAAAAAATTAAAAAATTAAAAACTTAAAAAAAAATTCTAAGGACTTTTTGATGTTTGCATGCGTAGAGCCAGAAGTTATGATTGCTTTCCTTTAGATCCTGAAATTGAATGAACACTTAGAAAAATTAGAAAGGATTCTAGGAAATTTATAGCTTCGCTGCAAAACATCATGGCAGAAAATAGAGAAATCAGGGCCGTTGGAGATTATGTAATGCCAACTATTGGAGGATATTATATCGGCATTACGCCACCAGTTGTCCCTGCTAACAATTTCGAAATTAAGCCTTCCATCCTCCAGATGATCCAGACCTCTTTACAGTTTAGTGGGCTTCCGCACGATGACCCACATGCTCACCTTGGGCAATTCCTGGACTTGTGCAACATGTTCAAGCACAATGGATTATCTGATGATGCGCTTAGACTTAGATTATTCCCTTTCTCACTTAGGGATAGGGCGCGACACTGGTTAACCTCCTTGCCTCCAGGATCCATTTCTACATGGGACGAGTTAGCTTACCAATTTCTAGCTAAGTTTTTCCCTCCCTCTAAAATGGCCAGACTCCGTAGTGACATATCTTCCTTTGCCCAGTTCGACTCTGAATCTCTTTACAAAGCATGGGAACGATATAAGGGGCTTCTTAGGAAGTGCCCTCACCATGGCCTACCTTTATGGCTGCAAGTCCAAACTTTCTACATCGGACTTACAAGCCAAAATAAGACCATCGTGGACGCTGCTGCAGGTGGAGCCCTGATGTGTAAAACAGAGAAGGAAGCTTACGAGTTGTTAGACAAGATGGAGGCTAATAACTATCAATGGTCCTCGGAGAGGCAATTGCCCAAGAAGTTAGCGAGTACCTATGAGCTCGACACGCTGTCTACCTTAACCTCTCAAATCGCTAACCTCACGAAGAAGGTAGAGTCGCTCAGTACCCAACATAATCCTTCCACTAATCCTAACCCTGTGTTTTTTATCCAAAGTGCTTTTCTTTCCTGCGAGCTGTGTAGTGGTACCCACTCTGTATATAGGTGTCCGCTCAACTTAAAATCGGTTCAGTATGTTGCCCCCTCTAAGCAATAGAACAACCCTTTTTTAAACACCTATAATCCAGGGTGGAGGAACCATCCTAACTTTTTCTGGAGCCAAAACTAAGGGTAAACTTTTAATTCTAGTCCTGTGGGACCCCCTAGTTTTCCAGCTCCACCGGTTCATGTACCACCACAGTCGTAATTTCCATATCATCTGCCTTATCAACCACCCCCACAATAATTTCCACATCATCCATCACCACCACCACCACCACCACTTATGCAACCCTAACTTCACCATGCACCAGCATCTGAGAAGAAGCCCTCGTTTGAGGAAATGTTCACTACTATCCTGCAAAATCAAGCTGCCTCAATTAAGAACTTAGAAGTTCAGGTTGGACAAATAACTAGTGCTCTTAACCAGCGTCCATAAGGGACCCTCTCTAATAACACTGAAGCCAATCCTGTTAGGTAAAGGGCGGATAAGGAACATGTGAAAGCCATCACCCTTAGGAGTGGCAGAGAGCTAGATGAACCACAAGTTAAGTCTAGACTTGAACAGCCCATAGTTGAAGAATCCTTAGGTTCTAAAGATGCAGCTCAGAAGGAGCAGGAACATTATGATCAAGCTGTAAAGGAATCTAAGTTAGGTGCTTCTTCATCTATACCTTCTTCTACTTCACAGCCTTCCTTGTCCTCTGATGCTATTGTTAGCACTGAATTTTATATATGTTTAGAACCCTTTTACTTAGTTATTTGAATTGTTCTTTGCAATATTAGGTATGTTTTATGTGTTTTGTGCATTTGTGCAGGAAAAAGAACAATTTGGAGAAGTTAAAGCTTTTGGAGCTGGTTCTGATGATTATATGAAGAAGTGAAGTTGTAGGATACTGATCGTGACTTATGCTGCAACAATAGAAGAAATTGGACAGTGCAAAGTAGATCTGAGGAATCAATACCATTATCGCAGTATAGCAGTCTGATTAGGGTTTAGGGTTTATTAGAAAAAGATGCTGATTTCACCTTTAATGATTTTTGCTTGCAGGTATTTGAAAAAATCAAGAAGGAGCTTATTTTTGCACCTATTATGATCACACCAGATTGGACAGAACCATTTGAACTGATGTGCGACGCGAGTGATTTTTCAATTGGAGCTATCCTTGGATAGAAGAGAGACAAGATTTTTCAGGCTATCTATTATTCAAGCAGGACCTTAGATGATGCTCAAAAAAATTACACAACAACGGAGAAGGAGATGCTTGCAGTTGTACATGCATTTGACAAGTTCATACCATATTTAATTGGGAGCAAGGTCATTGTCTATAAGATCATGCAGCTATTCGTTATCTATTTGCAAAAAAGGACGCTAAACTCAGACTTATTAGATAGATCTTGTCTTTACAAGAATTTGATTTTGAGATCAGGGACAAAAAAGGATCTGATAATGTTATAGCTGATCATTTATCTAGGTTGGAGCAATCTGAAATTCAGCAAGAACAGCCTATTCAAGAGGAATTTCCAGATGAGACAATAATGAAGATTGATGAAAATCTGCCTTGGTTCACAGATATAGTGAATTACTTAGCAGGAGGATTAATGCCAAGTGATTTAACTTACCAACAGAGGAAGAAATTCTTCCATGATGTCAACTCGTATTTTTGGGATGATCCTCTACTATTTAAGAAGTGTCCAAACCAGATTATAAGACGATGTGTGCCGAAAGATGAAGCTCAAGAAATTCTACACCACTGCCATGCTGCAGCATATGGAGGACATTTTGGTGCAGAGAGTACAGCAACAAAGGTGCTGCAATCAGGTTTTTATTGGCCTAGTGTGTTTAAAGATAGTTACATGTTTGTAAAAATATGTGACAGATGTCAAAGGGTTGAAAACATCTCAAGAAGGCATGAATTACCTTTGACAAATATTCTAGAAGTGGAAATCTTTGATGTGTGGGGTATCGATTTTATGGGATCGTTTCCTCCATCTTTTGGGAAGCTGTACATTCTCCTTGCTGTTGATTATGTCTCTAAGTGGGTTGAGGCAATAGCAACACCAGCAAATGATGCAAAAGTGGTAATTCGGTTTCTGCACAAAAATATATTGACAAGATTCGGTACCCCAAGAGCCATTTTGAGTGATGAAGGCACTCATTTCTGTAACAAAATCTTCAATGGTTTGATGTCAAAATATGGAATTCGACATAAAGTAGCTCTCGGTTATCATCCGCAGACAAATGGCCAAGCTGAAATTTCAAACCGAGAAGTAAAGTTGATATTGGAGAAGACTGTCCACCCGAATAGAAAAGACTGGGCTAACAAGTTAGATGACGCACTTTGGGCATACAGGACAGCCCATAAGACTCCAATTGAAATGTCTCCCTATAGGTTGGTATTTGGTAAGGCATGTCATCTACCTGTAGAGCTTGAGCATCGAGCTTACTGGGCCATTAAGAAGCTAAATTTTGACTATAACAAGGCTGGAGAAAATCGGTCACTCCAACTGAATGAGCTTGATGAGCTGAGAAATGAGTCCATAATAATGCAAGAATCTACAAGGACAGGACCAAAAGATGGCATGACAAGATGATAATGAGAAGAGAATTCAGTCCTGGACAACAAGTTCTATTGTATAATTCAAGGCTTAAATTATTTCCTGGTAAATTGAAGTCAAGGTGGTCAAGACCGTTTGAGATAAACCAAGTTTTCCCATATGGAGCAATTGAGTTGAAGAAATCAGATGGAAGCTTGTTCAAGGTCAATGGGCAGCGTATAAAGCATTATTAAGGAGAGAGAGTGCATAAATTAGATAGCATTCCCCTTGGTGAACCGAATTAAAGAGACTGGAAGTAGTCTGGCTGAAGACTTGAAAATTAGCGCTTTTGGGAGGCAACCCAATTTATCTTTTTAAGATTCTTAGTTTTTCATTTTGTTTTATTTTCTTTGCTTTTATTAGTTTGTTTTTATTTTAATTAGTTTGAATTTTATTTTTCAGGCATATGTATCACAAGAGCACAGTTTGGAAGAATAATTATCATGATCCTTCAAGCAAGAATGCATGAGTGCATAATCAGGTGAAAGAAAAAGAAACATTTTGCAAGAGCTTAGTAGCTTCAGAATCGACAACCAAAAACAGAAAAAAAACAAAAAATAATTTTTTTAGAAAGGTGAGGACAGAATAATGGTTGCATAGATGAGAAAAAGAAAGTCAGCAAGAGGGAGAGAAGAAAATCTATCAAAGAAGGGAACAAATGTCTGAAATTCTCAAAGCAGGACGAATGGAATACACATGGCAATGTTTGATTGGAAGCCGGAATCCCTTATTTTTGTCAACCCCACTCACTATTCGGATAAGTCAAATAACCCTACCAAAACTACTTTGAAAGCGGCTACTGAACTTTTTTCATCTTCCCGACTCTCTTTTTCTAGTAATACATCTTTCCTTGTTCTTTTGGAAGTACACCAATTACCCCACACCCATTATTTTTCTTTCTTTCGATCCTGTTGTTTTCTGCTGATTTGGTAGTTTGGCCAACTAATTTTTGTGGATTCGCGATCTTGGTGGTCTTGAAACCCTTGGGGGAAGCATAAAACATTTTCTTGTCCGATTGTGATAAAGACACAAAGTGGTCCAACTTAAGCTTACGTGATTTTCGTTCTGGGTATTTTACTGCTTTTTTCAATTGTTTTCGATTTTCCAGCGGATTTCCTTTTGGTTTCTACAACTTGGATTTTTAAAACTCTTCTCAGTGTGGTCAATTGTTGTTGGAGAAATTCTAGTTGTGACGTAAATTTTTGGGTTTAGTTTGTGTGCTTGTCCGATTGGGGTCAGCTGAACACTATTCTTGTCAATTTGAGCTTCCATTGGTAATGGTACCCAAAGCCCGAGCCAGGCACAACCTCGACAGTTTGAGTCAAGTCATTGATATCTTAGCCCCGTCTCCACAGAGGGAAGAGCCAGTCACCACTAATTATGATCCCTCTAGATTTGTAAACAGCCAAGATGCAAAAAATTTCAAGAAAATTATAGGCAAAAATATGATTATCGACAGGAGTTTTCGACCTGATATTGGTGGCTGGGATATGTATTCTGAGTTTTTGAGAGATTTTGGGTTGCTAAAATTAGCAGGACAACCTGAAGATGCCATTCTTGATGTAGTCCGAGAATTTTATGCTAATGCAATGGAGAGCACCCATTCGACATCTGAAGTCAGGGGTATTCTTGTTCCTTACAACGCCAATGCCATTAATCTGTACCTGGACCTTCCGTAAGGGGTGCAGGATGAATATACCGATTATGTCGTAGCTCTCCACACTGATGCTGATAAGCTGTATCGGGTCATTAATGAACTAACAGTACCATACACCCATTGGCAGAAGAGGCCAAAGGCTGAATCTATGACATTCCCTTCCAATCAACTTCAATATGGTCTACACGAATGGTATGATTTCATTTGCTCACGAATCATGCCTACAACTCATAAAAGCAGCGTTGATGTCGATCGAGCTGCTCTCCTTTACTGTATTCTGACTGGCAAGATTGTTAATTTTGGAGCTATTATCTTTCGATCCATGCAAGAGTTTATACGTAGGGAAAATAGAAGGGGTTTACCTCACCCTTCATTGGTTTGTGGACTTTGCAAGAAATATGGCGTATATTGGACTGAGCTTGAACCATGACTAGCTAAGAAATCTACAATCACTTTTAAAAATCCTCGGGTACCTCTGACTCAGAGAGAAGCTGCTCCTCCTACTGCCCTACCACCACCTTCTGTTGGTACTTCTGCTAGTCCATCTGCTGCACCTTCCACCACTTCCGACTCCATTGAAGTTGTGCTAAACGAGATTAAGGAGTTGCGGATGGAGATGCGCAACAACAGCCGAGACTATCGAACTTTTTGTGCGTATGTTGCCTCCTACCATCATTCATTAGTCGACTGCCTAAATATGAGAGGTCATGAGGGAGAGGTGGTATTCCCCTTGCCGCCACATGGTGTATGCCACAGCAAGGAGAGGCAACTGCTGATGATGATGATGACATGGAAGAAGATGCCTCGAAGGAAGCTGATGCTCCGAAGGAAGCTGATGCTGAAGATGGCTCAGAGGAGGATTCAGACAGTTAGACTACCCCAGGGAAGTCCTCTTTACTACTTTTTTCAATTCATTGAGGACAATAAAAATCTTAAGTTTGGGAGAGTTATTGGCTATGCTCTGTGTCATGTTTTGTTATGTTTTATGTGCCTGTTTCAATTTCTTTTTATGTGTCTCTTTTTATTGTTTGTGTGCAATTATACTCAGTTTTACAGATTAGTTTTCTAGATTGTGGCCAAAGATGGATTTTGCAAGGAATTGATCAAATTTTGTTTAAATGGATGATTTTTATTGTTTGAGTATTGGTATGTGGATAGAAAGCTTCACTTGAATCTTTTCACTCAAACTATGCACCAATCATATTCAGTTTATGTACTTACTTTGTTGATATGTGAAACTAAAAAGACTCTAGAACTTGATTAGTTATTACTTGATGCAAAATTGATAGACCATGCATGATTAGGAAAATGATCTATGCCATTTTTGTTTTGAGATTGAGCCTTTCAAGCCTACCCAATTATATTAATCCTTTGGAAAACCCTTTGAGCCAAAATTTTCCATTTTGTTGTTATATAACCATATTACAAGCCATGGCCTAATTGTTTGATTATCCTATTCTTTTGGTCCCTTACTTAAAGCATTATCAATCAAAATTTTTGGATTAAAGGAGGAGCTCAAAAGAAAACAGGGTGGTTTGTAAATTATTGGTTTGAGAACTTAAATGTTACAAATAAGGGTTTGTTCTCGGGTCTTGATGAAAATTTAGTGTCATATGCAGTTACAAGTAATGAAAAATAAAATTCTAGAGTGTGACACTGCAAAAAAAAAACTCGAGAATAAGTAAAGTTGGGTAGTGATTCATGAGCTCAAAACAAATTAAATCCAAAGGTGATTACAGTGCTTTAGGCGGATTAAACTTCATATTATATGTATTATCCCACCTAAAACCCGAGCCTTATGTTACAACCGTTGAAAAGTCCTTTTGATTCTTGGTTATGTATAAGTCTTTATTAGTGGAGAGTAATAGTTAATTCAAGCATATGAAGTCTTGTGTTTAATTTTCATTTAGGTTTCGCATTAACACTTGAGTGCATGAATTTGAGTAAATGATTGTACACACACACACACAAGTGGAAAGTGAAGAGTGAAGGGGGATTGGTTTGCTTTGATTGACTTGAACAATATAAATCTGAAATTTATCTTAAGCTGAGAACCTTGTGAATTCTTGAGGAAAATCCCAATTTAGTATGACAAGTATGTGAGCTGAGTATGGTTGAGAGTCTTTAATTGTTCTGTTTCTAGTATGTGTTTGCTTGAGGACAAGCAAATTTCTAAGTTTGGGGGTATTTGTTAGCACTGAATTTTATATATGTTTAGAACCCTTTTTTCTTAGTTATTTGAATTGTTCTTTGCAATATTAGGTATGTTTTATGTTTTTTGTGCATTTGTGCAGGAAAATGAACAATTTGGAGAAGTTAAAGCTTTTGGAGCTGGTTCTGATGATTTTGTGAAGAAGTGAAGTTGCAGGATGCTGATCGTAACTTATGATGCAACAATAGAAGAAATTGGACAGTGCAGAGCAGATCTGGGGAATTAATACCATTGTCGCAGCATAGCAGTCTGATTAGGGCAACACTGTTTTTTCACGTGGCCTTCCGCATTTTAGTGCCTGGAAACCTTATAAATAGTCTTTTTATCAGAATTTTGAGGGAGGCTGCGGCAGAAGGCTTCAGGATTGATTTAGCTCCATAGAAACTCCATCTTTTACATCCTTTTCGATCAATGTTTATTCTAGAGATGATACTTTGGAATTATTGGATGTGTATTATGATTTTTAGGAACTAAACTCCTTTTTCCTAGAGTCGATGTAGCCAACTTTGGGCAGATTGTAATTACTTTGTGATATTGTTTGGATGATCTCAATTATGTTTATTTAATCTACTTGTTCTTAATGCTCTAGTTGATTGGCCACCAATTGGATGAATTAGTATAGGAATCTGGCACTCGGGAGAGGGGATTATTTATATGCACAAGGGTAGATCAACATAGGACATTGTTGAATCGGGAGGTTGACAATTCTTATGAGCCATAGAGAAACGGATTACCATCGCTTAATGAACTCTATTATTTAATTCTGAATTGGGAGGTTAGGATTAGGTAATTTGGGTATGACTGTTTAAAACTCGGGAAAGATAAACAGAAAATAGTTTCGGCTATAAACAATTTGAAATCAAAAGAGTAATTGATCAAAGGAATTGTATGAACCCTAGTTAGGTGAAATCGAGTTCTAGGAATATTTTGCCATTGATATTTTCATTCGTAATAATTGTGATTTGTTTAATTAATTTGTTCCGTAATTAATAGTTAGAATAGTAAATAGGATCTTAACCAATATAAATTACTTTTTCTAAATAAAGTTCAAGGTTGTTGATTACAGTGATTTGCGGTAGATACAATTCCCAGTGGGACGATACTTATATTTACTCTATACTTGAAAACTGACCTGTGCACTTGCAGTAGTGTTCCATTTGAGCACAATAGCTATACATGTTTCCACTACATCCTCTCCAGTTAGACCACCAGTAACTTTTCCTCAGAGGTTCCAAAATCAAAAACTGGATCAACAATTTGCCAAATTTCTTGAGGTTTTTAAGAAACTTCACATCAACATTCCTTTCGCAGATGCTTTAGAGCAAATGCCAAGTTATGTGACGTTTTTGAAGGACATCCTCTCTAGGAAAAGAAGATTGGAAGATTATGAGACGGTGGCCTTAACTGAATAATGTAGTGCAATTATCCAGAGGAGATTACCCCCTAAGCTTAAGGATCCCGAAAGTTTTACCATACCCTGCACTATTGGAAATTATTCTTTGGTAGAGCCCTGTGTGATTTAAGAGCTAGTATAAATCTAATGCCTTTGTCTATTTACCAAAAGTTAGGAATAGGGGATGCTAAGCCCACCACAGTGATCCTTCAGCTAGCTGATCGATCTATTAAATATTCGAAGAGGGTCATTGAGGATATGTTAGTAAAGGGGGACAAATTTATTTTCCCTACGGATTTTATCATGTTGGACATGGAAGAAGACAGGGAAGTCCCTATTATACTAGGCAGACCTTTCCTAGCGACTGGTAGAACTTTAATTGATGTATAGAAGGGGGAGTAAACAATGAGAGTTCAGGATCAGGAAGTGAAGTTTAATGTTTTCAAACCTTTGAAGCTCCCTGATGACTCTTAAGAGTGTTTTAAGATGGAGGTTAAAGAGGATTTAAGGCTTAAGCACAAGAAATCTGAAAGAATGAGGGAAGTAGATAGAGCTCAGGAGGATTTAACTATTAACATTCTATCACCACTCTAGCTAATCCTCCTATTCTTCGCCCTACTATTGAGTGTTGTTTTCTTCAGCTGCATTTGAAGTGGCTTAATTTTTCTTTTCACTTTGTATATAGTTCTTTTTCTTTTCTATTATTTCTTTCTTTATTTATGTTGCAGATTTCTTTTCCAGCATTACGTTTTCAATCAAGCTTCAGTTGTTCATCTTCATCAGATAGGGGAGTACTATGTTCTTGAGCTTAAATTCTTATATTATCTGCACACTGAGGATACTTTGCCTTTAAGTTTGGCGGAGGGGATATCACTTGAGCAATTTTTTGAAAAATTGGAAAAAATTTCAAAATTTTTTCGAAAATCTGAGAAAGAATTTTTAAAATTTTTTCGATAATATGAGCTTAAATTGTTTGATTTTGGGATGATTTAGTGCTTAACATGTAATTTTCCCATATTCTGATGATATGACCCCATGATTAAGTCTGATTTTGATTGACTTAGAAGCATGATTATAGAAAAAGCATGAAGTTGAATTATTGAATTTGTCTTAATGCTGATTGTGATTGCCTCATCTTATACACATGTCATGTCATGAATTGGTATATTATTTAGAGAAAGCTTATGTGTACATAGGATTGCATTTGTTCAATTGATTTGGTGCATCATATTCTAGAATTTGTTTGATCTAATCTCGAGGTGAAATATTAGATCACACTTGATTAGGGAGATGATTTAGGCCATCTTTAGATCGTTTGAGCCTTTCTAGCCATCCTTGTACATATTTCACCCCTAGTCACCCATCTGGGCCAAATAAGCTTTTCTCTGTAAATACACCTACACATGCTTTTTTTTTCCTTAGCTTAAATACTCTGTTCCTATCCCTTACCCCGAAAGCATGAAAAGTCATTAGGATATATTATGAGCTATATGGGTATTAAGTGATAGTGAAGGAGTATATAAAAAAATTAAAAGAAAAAGAAAAAGAAAAGAAGAAAGAAGAAAATACAAAAATAGAATAAAAAGTTTAGTGAAACAAATAAGTTTGGGGGAAATGATTTGAGCTCTTACATTAAGATCCTAAAAGTAATGTATGTTAAGGGGTAATTAAACCTAAATCGACTTTATCATACCTTAGCCCCAGCCTTACATTACAAGCTTAATAAAGTCCTATTGATCTTTGGTTAAGTGTGACTACATTAATGGAGAGAGAAGTGAAAAGCAAACTTATGGGAATGATCACATGTCATTGACTTTGCATTCATTGTGTTTGCATAATCTGATCCGGATAATGTACCGTGAAGTGAATTTGACATTTTTCACACACTCACGAGAGTCCAATTTGGGTTAGGATTATGATTGAATGATTCTGAATGTTGGACTTGTAATTGTGAGTCTTTGAGATCATAGTCTATACTTTTTCTTTGAGGATAATATTGGAGAAATTATTATGTTGGTATTTATCATTCCTACAATTATTTTGTTTTGCTTGAGGATAAGCAAAAGCTCAAGTTTGGGGGTGTGATAATTCTATAAAAATAGAATTATTTATGCTTAATTTATTAATTAATTATTTTAATCCCCAAATTATTTTGTTAATTATCCTATCATTTTGACTAAAATTCTCATGTTTGCAGATAAATTAAATCCAGATGAATTTAGAAAATTTCGGTAGAAAATGGACTGGAATTGGGCTAAAATCGAGATTGGACCACACGGACAACACGAGCCATGCCACCTAGCACATCCAATTGGACAAGAAGATAGATGACATGGAAATATCTTTTCAAGGAGCCAATGGTGTGAAGACAAGTGGCCAAACAATGCCAACTTATATAGGATGAAAAAATTACAATTTTACCCCTAAGTGTGTATATAAATAGATAATGATGGTAATTGAAAATGTCAAGTAGTTTTAGTGTAGAACTAGTTAGAGTAGTGTAGGTAGAATAGTTTTTAGTTTTATTTTTATTGTTTTTAAGCTTTCCCGTTAGTTGTTAGCCACCTTCCTCATTTTTATTGTTCATTCCATTTTTATGTTCTTCATTTTCTAGTCTTGGATAATTTTTCATGGCAATCAATATCATTTCATGCTTCTCAATTATGTTAAAATCAGTTCTTTTATCTTTCAAGTTTTAATACATAGCATATATTTCCTAGTGTAGCTCTCGATTTGTTCTAAAATTGCTTATGTTATATTTCCTAGTGTAGCTCTCAGTTTGTTTAAAAATTGCTTATGTTTTTGTTTGAAAGAAAATCTGTATTTTTCCTAGCTCTCGGGTTGCTCATCTACTATCCATTTTTTGCATTTTTCTTTTCGGTTTGAATGTTTCACTGTCCTGCATTAATCAGTTTTCATTTAGACATTTTCTATCTATGTTTTTCAAGACCAGCTATTGTGCAAAGTGAACTGGTTTCTTTTCATTCTCGGGTTTCTTTAACTGCTTCTATTTATTTCCATATTTGAAGAGAAGCTGGTTGCTGTGATACTGAGAGTGTGTTCGAGTGGCAGTTGGACAGAAACGAGGGAGCAGACCAGCAGACCAAAACTATGCTCTGTTCTACTTTGTTCCTCATCGTTTTCTATTGTTCATCTTCTTCAAACTCTTATTTCTTAGATTTAGGCATTCTGTCTTCTTGGTGCCTCATCTATTATTGTTTCTTTACATATTAGCAGCTTTTTCTCAAGTCATATTTACCTTTAAGTTTGCATTGCTGCAGGTCCCGTTTCTGTTTCTTCATCCGTGAGCTCTGTTGAAGATAGTCGCATGGCATAAACTATGGCCTAGTGTTGCGCCCAGCTGATAAGCAAAACCCAATAGGAGCTGGGATAGTACGGGTCGTGAATGTAGTGATTTGTAGTCGAGCACCCAACAGTTTTTGCAGAACCGAGAAAGAGGAATGAAGCCGTGTACTGTCTTAAAGCAAAGCAGGGTGTAGGACATTACCAGGAGCGGATAGACCGAAAGCAAAGCCATGACAGCCTGAGTTGGGCAGGACTTCATTTGGAGAAATCGGGCATTCTCTGGACAGGTCTGGACAGGAAGCAGCTGGGTAAAGAATAAGCAAGGGTAGGTCCATGGTGCTGGTGCCAACAACACAAGACAACAGAACCATAATGCATAACACGCGAGCAGCAGAGCATAGGACAAAACCGATAGCAGGAGCTGCTGCTGTAAGCTTGCGGGATTCTTCTCTGCATTGAATAGCTGATGCGTGTGAGGCTAGAGTTGTGCAGAGAAGGAAGAAGTGCACGGAACTGAGAGCAGAGTTGGTGGATGTTGCAGAGCAGGAGATGGACATGCCTGGACAGACCGAAAGCAAATGGAAAGGAAACGTGCACAGTGAACGGAGGGACTACTCGGTTGGACATGTAGCTAAGGCCATGTTTGGCCACATTACATTGTTGTTATTTTATAGTTTAATGCATTTTTAGTATTTCCATTCCTTTGTTAGTTGTTAGTTAGGTAATTTAATCAATTAAATTGGTAGGTTAGTTTTAATATTTTTACATGTTAATTTAATTTTCAGTTTTAATTTTTTAGTTAGTAGTTAATTTTAAGACTTAATTTTAGTTTAGTATTTTATGAGTTACCTTTAGAATTAATTTAGATTAAATTTGTACATGCATTAGTTAGATTCTATTGTTAAGTTAGTAATTAGATATAGTTAGGATTAGTTTAGAGTTAAAATTTAACATATGTAGTTTTATAGTTATTTTCTTAATTCCTAGGATTTTATTTTCATTAAATTTTAGCTTAGTTTAATTTGCATTTTTATTAATTAGCTTAATTACATGCATATTTTATTTTAGGTTTGTTTAATTGTAGTTTAATTAATCTTGTTTTGTTATTTTCATATTTGCACTTTATTTTAATTGCGTTAATGAATTTTTAATTATTTTTGTAGGTACTTGCCTTTAATTGCTCGGAGCTCTGTAAGTAATTTTAGCTCAGTTAGTAATTTTAGCTCAGTTTTATTTTCTTTAGTTCATAATTGTTATTGTTTTCAATATTGTTTGCCATGTAGATCACTCCCTTAAAATTCATAATTTGCTAGAATATACTTAGGGTAAGATTAATCGGTAGTTAATTAGGCTGATCAACTTCTCTGTGGGACGATAACTCAGGACTCAAATCCCATTATTACTTGTACAACCCGTGCACTTGCGGACAATACGTTTAGCTCGTACCACCCCTTGCCAAGAATAGATTATCTCTTCGATCAGTTGAGAGGGGTTTCAATGTTCTCTAAGATAAATTTGAGATCGGGTTATCATCAGTTGAGGATTAAGAAAGCTGATGTACCGAAGACAGCTTTTCGGACTCGATATAGGCACTATGAATTTTTGGTGATGCCTTTTGGACTGACTAACACCCCTGCTGCCTTTATGAACTTGATGAATGATGTTTTCCAGGAATATTTGGATAAATTTGTTACTGTGTTCATTCATGATATGTGACACCCGCAAACATGGAAATATGAGCTAATTTTAACTTTCTAAATCCTTTACTTAGGTTGTACTCCTATCTGTGTCGATTTCTTAACATTTTTTATTTCGTAAAAATTTTGCCAGCATAACAGCATATTTTTATCCTAACCCTCCTTCAAGGTGCAAAATGTAGTTTATAATTCCAACCAATTGATTTTAATTTCCTTTTCTTACTCAACAGTACATCCATTCTGATTTCCATACTTTAACATTCCGGAATATACAATATTATACAAAGTGCGTATTTACAACATTATTTACATTAATTCTTACTTAACTTACATCCCAAAACGTTTTTCAAAACGTCTGTCTATGCTTTATAGAAAGTCTGGTAGTAAAGTAAAAGTATACCTTGTTTGTACAAAAATAACTCAAAAATGGGGGTCGGGTCTACTAGCCCACGACCACTGTACGGCAGGTGTAGGAGACTGATCACTATAAATACTCTGTAAGGTAAAGGAAATGGGTGAGCTATTCAAGCCTAGTAAGAGATGTGTTTGAAGCAGTCTTAGCAGCAAAATATGTATAAACAAACATTGTAAATCAAGTTGAATGAAATATCGCATATGTGTCCAAAAATCAAAACATGTTTAGTTTCAAAGTTCGACTCAAATCACATGAGCTATCATGACTAGTATTTACAACTCGTGTAACTTGTGGATCATGTAGCATATAAATCTCATAACTTATAACTTTACTTTAAAATCATACTAAACAATTTGTGGAGACTAGGCAGAGACACATAGCAACATGGGTCAAGCTCACGTGGAAAAGTACCTATGGCCATGGTAAGGAGCTGTAGATTGGATCAGAGTTATACAGTGCCCTGCGCCACTAAACAATTATAAACAGAATAGAGAGTGGCGGAAACAACGCACCGAGTGGCACAAATACCCCACGCGGTTAAGCATGCACCACAAGAGACTGAACGTACACCAGGTGGTATGAGGCATGCACCACAACAGTTCAAAATCCACATGGGCAATACATGATAGGTCGCGTAAACTACATGTGGCCTTAGTCTCAAAACAGAACTTTTTCATTCTTTCTCGGGCCTATCAGCCCTTAACTCATAGAATTCAATGCTTTATTCTCAGCTCATATACATAAACATTAATTTATAAGACATCATTTTCACATAGCAAATCACACTTTAAAAAGCTTCACAGGTACCAAAAAGAGCAGTTGAAGAGCTCAAAAAATAAGGTTTTTCGGTTTAGCAGGAATAGTAGCCTTTCAGGTTTTGAAATACCTTTTCTAAAACTTCGAGCATACTATATGATTTCATAAATCAAACAAGATATTTGAAGTGTCAATACTACTTAAAACACATCCCTTACCTCGTAGACTTTAGGGCAGTGCAAAATCATCGGGTCACGAGATTACCTCGATTTACGTGTTAGATTCTCGAGCTGCCCAAAACAATGTCAACTCATCAAAAATCATTCAATTTCATCTCAACATATCCAAATATGTATTTATCTCCTTAAAGGTTGACCAATTTTGACTTTTGGTCAACTTTTTCTATTTTCTCGATTTTACCGATTTAAGTGCTGGTTTAAGCTATTTTAGCCAATCTTATTATACTAACTTCACATTCACCATCTTAATGACCTAAATACTCGTTCACATCCATAATTCATACTTGTCATCAATCCAATTTTACCAATTCTCACACCTTTCAATTTTTCACTAAACGAAACTATAAACCAGACTTTTTCGGTATAAATTTAACTGTTAACAACCTTGAATTTATCCAAATTTCATCACAAATACATGAAGCCTAGGCTAACTGAACCTATACACTCTCCAAGAAATTATTTCTTTGAATTCTACTTAACCAAAAATCATTCAAAAACATCAAAGAAGAACAGATCTCATGTTCAACATCATTCATTAAGTTTACCTCAACTTTGACCAAGGTTGACCACGTTTTTTATCCTCCAAATTGATCCTCATTTTTAATTCAACATATATATAGCTTAGAATCATAAAAAAAACTACCCAAAAATCCAACCAAAAACTTCCAAAAATTGAACTTTCTCTCACCTCAAAACATGGCAAATTCTACCCCTGTTTTCCTTTCTAGTTGTTCACCTAGCAAATGGACTCCTTTGTGGCTAGATTTTTTATATGTTATAGAGGACTGAAGGAAAAAGATTTAGTCTTTTTTACCATCACCTGAAAGTGGCTAAAAGGCCACAAAAAAAAAATCGTACAAGTGAGGCTAGGGGGTACCGCCTGCGGCAGAAAGGGGAAAGTGTTTCTCTCTCAGCCAAGGTCTGCTGGGAATGAATTTTACTATTCTAAAAAGCTTATCCAATTTATTTTATATCTGAAAAATTTTAGGGTAACCCAATTTTTTTTAGGTTTTTCAAATTTCTCAATTTCTATTGGCTGGTCTGTTTTATGAAGCATAGAAAGTTTATGTTATGTTTTGGAAAATTCATAAAAATTATTTCTAGTCCAATTTCCTCCAAATTCTCACTTCTCAAGTGTTATAATATATCCCTAGTATGTCTCATAAATATTTGGGGGTCGCTTGTTTAAGAAAAGTTCCCCGATTGAGCTCATTTTGCGCGATTTGATCATAATAGAGCAAAATGGCTTAAGGTTTTGGTTGACTTTAAAAATTTATTCGATCCCCAAAACCTCCATCTTTCCATTTTATTTTCATTCCCCATATTAAATATGCCTTATACTAATTTCCTATGGTCTCAAAATAATTTTTGGAAATTTCTAAAATTTATTCCGAATTCATTTTTCTTACTAGGCCATTTTTTCTTTGTTTAGCGTAAACTCGAGTTTTACTACCTTTTTCACTTCTAATACCTTAGTTTTCACTTCTACACATCATTTCATGCTTATACATGTAATTCTCAAGTAATTTTCGGGCTTAGAGCCTTACCTCAATTTTTCGAGCCGCCGAGCCCCACGCAACTAACTCGAGTGCTTCAGTGGTTTCGGGCCTGCATAATATTATTCTGAGTTCTCAATTTCTTCTTAGTTTTTCCAAATAAGAAATAAAGTGGAAACAATTTGGGTTTCACATGATATTTTGATCTATTCTGAGTCCCAAGAGGAGCATCAGTAGCATTTGAGGATTGTGCTCCAGATACTCCGTGAGAAGAAGCTGTATGGGAAATTCAGTAAATGTAAATTCTGGTCAGATCAAATTTCTTTCCTCGGACATATTGTATCTAAGGACGGGGTGTCTGTTGATCCCTCCAAGGTTGAGGCAATACTGAAATGGGAGTTACTGAGTATGGTGACAGAGGTTCAGAGTTTCTTGGGATTTGCAGGGTATCACCGAAGATTTGTTGAGGGGTTCTCCCAGATAGTAGCTCCATTGACTGAATTGACATGCAAAAGTGTTTCGTTTGAGTGGTCTGATCAGTGTGAGCAGAGCTTCCAAGAGCTCAAACATCGATTGACTACAGCACGAGTCTTGACCATTCCAAGTGGTTCAAGAGGGTTTGCAATGTATAGTGATGCCTCCCACTAGGGTTTGGGCTATGTGCTAATGCAGAATGGTAGAGTGGTCACTTATATGAGAGTAACTATCCCACTCATGGTTTGGAATTAGTCGCAGTAATTTTTGCATTGAAAATATGACGACATTACTTATATGGTGAGAGATTCCAAATTGTCACTGACCATAAGAGTCTCAAGTATATCTTTGATCAAAAGGAGCTTAATATGAGACAGAGAAGATGGATAGAGCTCCAGAAGAATTATGACTGCGAGATTTTGTACCATCCGAGCAAGGCGAATGTGGTAGCAGATGCCCTCAGTAGAAAAGGTATTGTGTCTTACATGATGATCAGAGAATGAGAATTGTTGGGACAGTTCGTCAAGCTTCGAATCAATGTTGATGAAGTTGAGGATGGATTTATGGCTAGCCTACAAATTAAGCCCAATATATTGGATTAGATATTGGATCAGATCAAGGTAGAAGAATGATCAGAAGCTACAGGATATGGTTAGTCAGGCTGAAGAGAGATCACAGTTGAACTTCTTGGTTAGTGATGATGGGATGTTGAGATTTCGGGACTGTATTTGTGTACCACATGATGGCACCCTGAAAGAGTCTCATTGTTCTCGATTCACCATGCACCCAAGAAGTATTAAGATGTACTATTATCTTCGTAAGGTGTATTGGTAGATTGGAATGAAGAGAGATGTGGCAGACTTTATGGCTAGATGTTTAGTCTGCCAACAGATTAAAGTTGAGCACCAGAAGCCAACAGGGCTGCTTAAGTTATTACAGGTTCCTACTTGGAAATGGGAGCATATTACTATGAATTTTATTATGGGATTACCGAGAACCCCAAGGGGTCATGATGCAGTTTGGGTGATTATAAACAGACTGACTAAGAGTGCCCACTTCCTTGCCATCAAGAGTATTGATTCTTTGGATAAGCTAGCAAACTGGTATGTCAGAGAGGTGGCACGACTGCATGGGGCTCCCATGAGTATTACTTCTAATAGAGATTCTCGGTTAACTTGAACCCGTTTTTAGGAAACCATGGGATCTCGACTAAATTTGAGCACCGCTTATCATTTTTAGACTGACAGTCAGTCTGAGCAAACTATTCAAACCTTAGAGGATTTGTTGAAGGCGTGTGCATTGGACTTTAAGGGTTTATGGGATGATCATTTGCCTCTTGCAGAGTTTGCCTATATTAATAGCTATCATGCTAGCATTAGGATGGCTCCTTACGAAGCTCTATATGGCAGGAGATACAGGTATCCTATTGCTTAGGAAGAAGTGGGTGACAAGAAAATACTTGCTCCCGATTTAGTCATACAAGGAGCTAGAGGTGTTCTGCTAATCTGTGATAGATTGAAGACAACACAAACTAGACATAAGAGTTATGCTGATGTGTGAAGACGTCCTCTGGAGTTTCAAGTTGAGGACTCTGTATTTATGAAAGTGTCTCCGATGAAGGGTGTCATGTGCTTTGGAAAGAAAGGGAAGCTAAGTCCTTGCTTCCTTGGTCCATTCGAAATATTAGAGAAGGTAGGAGATGTTGCCTACGACTTGTTTTACCTCCACAGCTGTCTGGAGTACATGATGTCTTCCATGTTTCCATGTTGAGGAAGTATCATCCGGACCCTTCTCATGTGATAAAATATGAACCATTAGAAGTACAAAAAGATATTAGCTATGCTAAGTAACCGGTCCAGATTCTCGATAGAAAGGAAGAGGTACTTCGATCCAAGACTATTTCATTGGTAAAGGTTCTCTGGCAACATCACTCGACAGAAGAAGCTACGTGGGAGCTAAAGAGCCACATGAGAAAGAACCACCCTCAGCTATTTGATGGACCAGCCTGAATTTGGAGGACCAAATTCCTTAAAGGTGGAGAGAAATGTGAAACCCAAATTTTTCCGTTTTATTTCTTATTTGGAAACCAAGAAGTAATTAAGGCACTCGAAATAATGTAATGCAAGCCCAGAACAACCGAAGCACTCGAGTTAGTGGCACGAAAAACTGAGGTACAGTTCTAAGTTCAAGAATCACTTAAGAATTACATGTATAAGTATGTTATGATATTTAGAAGTGAAAACTAAGGTGTTGGAAGTGAAAAAGCTAGAAAAACTCGGGTTTACACTAAATTGAGAAATTGGGCCTAGTAAGAGGAATAAATTCGATATAAATTGTAGAAATTCACAAATATTGTTATGAGACCATAGGAAATTAGTATATCATGAAATTAACTTGAGGAATAAAAATCAACTAGAATATAGGGATTTCAGGGATCGAATTAATTTTTAAAGTAAACCGAAAACCTTAAGCCATTTTTCTTGGTAATGACCAAATCGCACAAAATGAGCTCAATCAGGGAACTTTTCTTAAAAAAGTGACCCCCAATTTTTTATGAGACATACTAGAGACTTAGTATAACACTTGAAAAGTGAAAATTTGGAAGAAATTGGGCTGAAAATAATTTTTATCAATTTTCTAAAGCAGAACCTAAAATTACCCTACTTTAGAATTCTGACCAACCAGTAGAAATTGATCAATTTGAAGACCTTGTGGAAACCTTTTGTAAGACCTGATATTTTCGAGTGCATTTAAAAATGCAAAAGGACTTAAATGGTATTCTCGAACACGTGCAAGGGTAAAACGATCAAAAGATCAAAATTCGGTATTAATCGGGATAAGAAAATTTAATTAAAAATATGAGATTTGAGAATCTTGATCAATAACGAAGAAATAATTAAATTTCGGGTTAAATTGATCAAGATATGAATTTATTGGAATAAATCAAAATTTTCGTATCGAAAAATAATCCCGAAAGTAATTGAAAAATATACAAAAAAGGTAAAATCGGACTGATAAATTCATTTATGGAATAAATGAATAAAATAATAATTTTTCTTAGATATTTTTAGATTTTAATAATATTTTAATTGATTAAAATATTATTAAAAATAAAATAATAATAATAAAAATAATAATAAATAAAAAAATAAGTAAATGAAAAAAAGAAGAAGAAAGAAACGAAGTCTGAAACAGAGAGGAAGCGAAACAGAAAAGAAAGAAGGAAAACGCGAAGGTCGACCGAGGAAGAGATTCGTCGATGAGCCACCACCGGCGGCCAGGGACCCCAGGCGAGGACCGACGAAGGGTGACAGACCTCGGGCAAGCCACCAGTGACTGCGACGCGCCGTGGAGTCGTCAAAATCGACAGATCGACAGAGTGAAAGCCGCGGGAGAGAAGCCTGGTTTCACCGTCGATGGCTGCGTTTTGACTCTAGCCGAGGGTCGATTTTGGAAGCCCAGGCCGTGGCGCACCGATTGGTGCTGGAATCGCACCGGGAATCGATCGGACGACGGCAAAACGACCAAATGTTGCTTGAACCGATCGAACCGGACTGAACCGATCGAACCGAACTGGACTGAACCGACGGTCTGAACCGGGTTGAACTGGATCGGACCGGTTCAGCCAAAAAGAAAAGGAAGAAAAAAGGCAAAAAGAAAAAGAGAAAAAATTAGAAAAAATTTCAGTGATGCAATCGAGCTTCGGGTAAGTCGATAAGCGGTCGAATTGACTGATTTAATTTTTGAAATATTTAATTTGATAAATAATCGACTGAAAGTTTACCCGAAAATATATTTAATTGTGTAGCTCGACAATTGGCATCAACCGAGAGCTCGAGACAGCCTCGATTTGTGGACGATCATGGAATAACAAGTAAGTAACCCTTATTTACGACAATTTTACATCGTTATGCGTGATTGATATATAACGCATAAATTACGAATTTTTACACCGTAATTTACACCGACTTGTGTGACATCATATGCATGAAATGTGCTAGAGCTTGGTGCTCGCATTGATTTTTATTATTGTGAAATGAGAGTTGTTGGAGCCTAGCTCGCACTCTATTTTGACATGTTTTGATTTGTTTTGACGTGGTATGCATAAAATGGTGCTGGAGCGATTGCTCGCACTAGTTTTACTGATTTAATATGCATGAGAGATGCTGGAGCTTAGCTCGCATCCTGTTTTGATTTAATTATGCATGAAGCCGTGCTGGAGTGTAACTCGCACGAGATTTGATTTAATTATGCATAAAGTCGTGCTGGAGTGTAACTCGCATGAGATTTGATTTATTTGAGCATTCATTTGTGCTGGAGCGTTGCTCGCACAAAGTTTTATATGGTTTCATAATTCATTTGAATGTCGTACTGGAGTTTTTCTCGTACGAGGTTTTCACTGAGTTTTTATACATATCCGTACTAGTGCATTGCTCGTACGTGGATTTTACTTGAATTTATAATCAGTTTAAGTCGTACTGGAGCGTTGCTCGTACACAGATTTTACTGATTTTTATGAAACCGTGCTAGAGCTTCGCTCGCACGAGGTTTTCTGATATCATGAATATGCATGGAGCCGTGCTTGAGCTTTGCTCGCACAGGGATTTATATGACATGCATATAGCCGTGTTGGAGCCTCCTGTAGACTGTGTGTCACAGTGAGATGATATGCTCACACGTGCATTCTGAAACAAAGATGATATGGGTGGATAAGACCTATTACAAGCACCCTTGATTAAGCTTGGGTTCACGGAGTACGTTGTACCGTGTATATCACATGGAGTACGCTGTACCGTAGGGATTGTTGGAGTGGAGTGGCATTAGCCACGAGGCAGCAAGCCTTGCCCTCGTAATCCTAGTGTTATGCTGTTCTGGCGGGTAGGACGACCCACCTCCCATTTCAGGTGTGATACCCCGCACACTAGGTACCGTGTTGCCAAGGATCACTAAGATATGGCCATAGTCCTCGATGTTACTGATAATTACCTGATTGTCTCACATGATATAACTTGTGGTTTGTTAGACCAGGGTAGACCCGAAGGAGGGGTCAGGCCCCCGATTTGACGATTTTATGATTAAATGATTTTATGATTTGTGACCCTGAAATAAGGGTGATTTTATAATCGAAGTTTTATAATGAATTTTAAATGAATTTGTTGGCTCTACCGAGAGGGGGGGTGAATCGGTTTTCTAACAATTATGGGAAATTAAAAATTAATCACAATTTAATCACAAATGATAATGAGCAATATAGTGCAATATAACAATTTAATGCAAAGTAGGGAAGAGAGAAACAAACACAATCGTTTATAGAGGTTCGGCCAAACTCTTGCCTACGTCCTCTCTCCTTGACCTTCTTGTCAAGTGTTTTCTTTCTCTCTTTCAATAGAGCTTACACAGTTCCTTTTGCAGGTTAAGGAATAACCTCTCTACGCTTAGCAATACAGAAATGTATTCACCCTTTTACAATGTCTCTCACTGAGGAACAATCCTCTTTTCTTTTTGGGTATGGATGAATACAGAATAAGGCTTTACAATGGGTAGTGCTAACAAAGCTTGTTGCACTTAAGCTTGTACAATAAATTTCAATTGATGAGCAATAGGGACACAAAGAATGAATGAATTAAAGCTTGAGAATGTTTGGAATGTTTAGCAATAGTGTCTCTGTTCTCTTTGTCTTCAATGCTTGGTTAAATACTGAAGGATTGGTAGTTGGAGCATTAAATGCTATTTTTCCCGTTGTGATTTGCAGAAATAGCCGTTGGGTACCTCCAGTAGAGTGCCAGATCGATGTCACGACCCAATTCCATTGTCTTTAACCGAAAATCACTGAAAATTTTTCGCGTTTTACTGTTACCTTACCCTGTCGTGAACTAAACTCACCACACACTGTTGGGCTGTGAGCCAATAATAAACACCACGTCTCATTCATTCTCAATAAATTAAAACGATGTCATACATGTGCATTTAATCGTGTACTTATACGAATACATGTTTTACTGACATCTACATCCCCCATAAGTACAACTCAAAAGAATACTGTGCTTTTACATTTTTAGATATAAAAAGAATCACTGTGTATATACCTCTTAGCGATGGAGATGCAGCGGAGTCCAAAATAATACGCCTCAGTCCTCACTGGGCTACTATGCACGCTCTGTAGGGGGGAAAATAGAGTGGGATGAGCAACCACACGCTCAGTAAGGCAATAATGCAAGCATGGTAGATAACTACTCTATCTACATGCTGATAGTGTTATGCCTAAATCATTTATAGTAGGAGCATGAGGAATAAAACTATGCCATATGAGTATACATATATATCATGTATCAAAGTCATGTAAAATTGACATATAAAACATGGTAAAACATCATGTATAAATCATCTCATGCTCGATCTCATTTAAATTCATAAAAAGGGCAATTCATTAAGAAACCTCCTTTTTAAACCCACGTCATAAATCTCTTTCTCATCACATACAATCACATCACATCAATTCACAATCACAACCACGTTTTCATTTCACAATTTAAATCCACGAGGCTCGACCCCTCCTTCGGGTCTACCTTAAACAATCACAATCACACTTAGAGATTAAAATCATGTGGTAGTAAGTAATTCAAGCAAGGAGACAGGTTACTATATCTCAAGTGACTACATTGGCCAATCGTCACATATCATCCCAGACCACACGGATTCCAGTGTGCGGGGTATCATGCTGGCACGAAGGTGGGTTAGTTCTCCGCCAGACTTTCTCAAATCAAGTAACCACCATGCGGTACATCGTACTCCATGTGATATACACGGTACATCGTACTCCGCGGACCCATAACATGGTTAGGGGGTGCCTGCCATAGGTCTTATCTACCCCATACCGAGTGTAACCTTTATAGTCTCAAGAGCGCGTGGGAGTAACCGCAATACCAGGTCCTAGCCCCTCATGGCCTTGCTCGCCCCTGTTGGGTTCCCTGATCCAGGTCCTAGCCCCTCACCCTCACCCCACCTAAGAGGTCTGTCAGGCCTGTTGGGTTCCCTGGATGGATTATGTCAGGTCCTAGCCCCTCACCCTCACCTCACCTAAGAGGTCTGTCAGGCCTATTGGGTTCCCTGAGTTAATCCGTATCTCTCACCACGGCCTCATACATACCACAGTGTGAAAACCAGCGCGAGCTACGCTCTAGCGCGAATTCATGCATCAAAACCAATCACTTCGTACGAGCAACGCTCTGGTACGGCATTTATGCATAAAATATGAAGAAACCATGTACGAGCATAGCTCCAGTACAGTTATATGCATAAGAAAAACCACTCAAATCCACGTACGAGTATAAGCTCCAGTACGGTTTATAAACATCATCACAATTTAATTTCAAAGTGCGAGCTAAGCTCAAGCACGTTTCACACAAGTGAAAACATTGAAGTCTCGCGCGAGCGAGGCTCTAACGCGAATTATATCTCATACACGTGATAGGCGGCTTACATGCATTCAAAACATCTCATAATATGCTTAGTGCCTCATATGGGCTATTTCACAACATCATTCAAGTACTAGCCAACCTATCCTTTTATTTGCTCAAATCAAAGCATTGTGTTTTGTAAAAGCATTCAAAACACATGATTTATGCAATTATTAGCCTTACTATCCCTTTTTTATAACATCCACTTCAAATCCAAAACCACGCATATACCCATCATCTTTCACGAATACCATCCACATTTATTTGAGCAATCATGCATTTCATAAAAACACCCGATATTTACCCACAAGTTCAAAGTACGAGCAGCTACCTCTATATACTCACAAAATTCCCTTACCTGGAATTGCGATGCGTGATTCCACTTCCTTAAGCTGCTTACTCGCACGATTCGGTTCGCCTTCAACGAACTCTTCGGGACTGCACAAAATCGTATCCCGCATTATATTCGATCCATACAATGCAACCCTTGCGCTTGCTATAGTCAATTTAACCTATAGCCTCTATTAACGCTTATACGGCCTCGTTTCATTACTTTACCCATAACTCGAGTCTATGGATCTTTTGAGGCCTATTAACTTATTCAAAATCGATGTTAAATCGACATTAAGCTCATAGTGTTCATATTCCATGAATTCCCTCACTATGGCATTTATTCATCACATACATATCCATTTCCACATTTCTTCCAACCCACCATGTAATTCCATCTAACCATTAAAATCAGAACATTATCCCAATGACAACTTTAGCATGCCATAAACCATAAGTTCATTCAATCCCACATATCCTCACATTATACCCATTTTAGATTTCTAGGTCACACCACTTCCACTACATTCCTAGGTAGTTTATCCATCAATACTCATACCAATCAACTCCAAAATCAATTAAATAGCTAATGCATTTGGATTGGAGTGTTAGAATCTTACCAATATGATTTCTCTTCTTACTCCAATTGGTAATGCCCTCAACTCCTTCAATTCCAAAAATGGGAAAATGCCCTCTCACTATGTTGTTCTCCTCTTTGATAGGAACAACTTTGCCTCTAATGATCTCTCTTCAAATCTCACTGAAAATGGTTGATTTTAGAGAGGGAAAGTTAGGTTTTTGGGGTTGAAATTGTAAGGTTAAGTGTTTTCTGAGATTTCCAAATTTTTCAGCTCTCCTTATATAGAAATGACTTGAGGAGATCGATCTGGTCCAAGAGGAGATCGATCTGGTCCCTTAAAATCCCTCTTTTTCACGACATTTTAAGCCTGAGATCGATCTGTCGAAGCAATGAGATCGATCTGTTGAGGCATGAGATCGATCTGTCGAAGCATGAGATCGATCTGGTCCCAAACAGAGAGCTAAGGAGATCGATCTGGCTGCTTGAGGATCGATCTTTTCACTTACAGAATGCTTGGCAGATCGATCTGGCTCCATTGGAGATCGATCTGCTCTATTCGTTCACCCAAATAAGAGCATTCTGGCTCTTCCAGATCGATCTCTCATCCTAGGAGATCGATCTGGATCTCATGTTTTCCAGATTTCCTGCAGTTTCATTGCTGCAACTCATACCAACACACCCACAATCTATTGCCATGGCCATTTCCTCATCCATCCACCTCTATAACTTGAAAATGGCATCCATTCATACCTTATACACATTGAAACTTGTGTGCATTCATTGTATATTCAAAGGTATGCAACATAAAACCAAATGGAAGCATAACTTCATTCCATTTTACCACACTACTCATCTTGAGTCTCAATTACATCCATCTCTTGCCATAACTCATTCCTTCGTATTCATACTCAATGAAACTTGTATGTACGTTACAATTCATATTACACATACATACATTGAATCCATGGACTTACATCAATCATAATTTACATTACAAGTCCATTCGTATTATTTGATCCAATTACACATATTACCCTTTTACATATACGGGGTCTTACATTCTCCCCTCCTTCAAGAAATTTGGTCCTCCAAATTAGAACCAAGTCACTCTTCAAACAGTTGGGGGTACTTCTCCCGTATTAAGTTCTCCAATTCCCACGTGGCCTCTTTCGCCGTGTGGTGTTGCCAAAGCACCTTCACCAAGGGAATTGTCTTATTCCGCAACACTTTCTCTTTCCTGTCCAATATCCGAACCGGCTTCTCAACATACGTCATACTCTCATGGAGCTCCAACGGCTCATATTTTATCACGTGTACCGGGTCCGGGTGATACTTCCGAAGCATCGAGACATGGAAGACGTTGTGGACATTTGCCAAGTCCGGTGGCAATGCCAATCTATACGCCTTATCTCCCACTCTTTCCAAAATCTCGAAGGGTCCGATATATCTAGGGCTCAGCTTGCCCTTCTTACCAAATCTCATAATACCCTTCGATGGTGATACCCTCAGAAACACCGACTCACCCTCATCAAACTCCAGTGGTCTTTGTCTCTTGTCAGCATAACTCTTTTGTCGGCTCTGAGCTGTCCGTAATCTCTCACATATCAACTGAACGTCCTCAGATGCCTGCTGCACTAAGTCCGGAGCAAAAATCTGTCTGTCACCAACCTCTTCCCATCCAATGGGGGAACGGCATCTACGCCCGTACAATGCCTCATAGGGTGCCATCTCGATACTAGCATGATAGCTATTATTATAAGCGAACTCGGCTAACTGCAGGTGGTCATCCCAGGAGCCTCTAAAATCCAGGACACACGCTCTCAACATATCCTCGAGGGTCTGTATAGTCCTCTCTGACTGCCCATCTGTCTGAGGATGAAAAGCGGTGCTAAAACTCAGTCGGGTCCCCAGCGCTTCCTGAAAATGTTCCCAGAAATGGGAAGTGAAGCGGGCATCCCTATCAGAAACAATGCTCACTGGTACACCATGTAGCCGTACTATCTCTCGAATATACAGGTTCGCCAACTGACTCAGTGTATCGGTAGCTCTCATAGCCAAGAAATGGGCTGACTTAGTCAACCGATCCACAATAACCCATATGGCATCATGACCTCTGCGGGTCCTCGGCAACCCCATCACAAAATCCATGGTGACATGCTCCCACTTCCATGTCGGTATCGGTAGAGGCTGCAATAATCCTGCAGGCTTCTGATGCTCTACCTTCACTTGCTGACAAACGAGACACTTAGCGACATATTCAGCAATGTCTCTCTTCATTCCAGACCACCAATAAACCTTTCGAAGGTTTTGATACATCTTGGTACTTCCCGGATGTATCGTATACTTCGATGAGTGAGCCTCTGATAAAATCGTCCTCCTGATCTCAAGATCCCTGGGAACGCATACTCTGCCTCTGAACCTCAATAAGCCATCAGTACTCTGCTCAAAATCAATACCCACACCTGTCTGTATCTGCCTCAGCCAATCGATACACCGTCGATCGCTCTGCTGGGCTTGCCGAATACGACCAATCAACTCTGGCTCTAGTCTCAAACTAGCCATGATCTCAAGTCTCTCAGATCCAGGTGGGGTTACATCCAAACTGAGGTTCGCAAAGTGTTCTAACAGTTCATGTTCCCGTACCATCATATAAGACACTAACCCAAGGTTCTTTCTACTCAAAGCATCGGCAACTACATTTGCCTTACCTGGGTGGTACATGATTTCACAGTCATAGTCTTTCAGGAGTTCGAGCCATCTCCTCTGTCTCATATTCAGCTCTTTCTGCGAGAACAGGTACTTAAGGCTCTTATGATCTGTGAACACCTGAAATTTCTCACCATAGAGATAGTGGCGCCATATTTTCAATGCAAATACTACAGCCGCCAACTCTAAATCATGTGTCGGGTAGTTCCTCTCATGATCTTTCAACTGTCTAGATCCATAGGCAACTACCTTCCCATCCTGCATAAGCACACAGCCCAGTCCTTGGTGTGATACATCCGTATACACCGAGAATCCTCCTGAGCTGGTAGGAATGGTGAGAACTGGAGCAGTCGTCAATCGACGCTTAAGCTCCTCAAAACTCCTCTCACATGCCTCATCCCATGTAAACTTAACATCCTTACGCGTGAGGCGTGTCAACGGAGCAGCTAGTCTGGAGAAACCCTCTACAAATCTCCGATAATATCCTGCCAATCCCAGGAAACTCCTGATCTCAGTTACTGTCTTGGGCTGTTCCCACTGCACAACTGCCTCTATCTTGGATGGATCCACTGATACCCCATCCTTTGACACGACATGCCCCAGAAATGAGATCTGTTCCAACCAAAAGTTACACTTGCTGAGTTTGGCATACAATTCTCTCTCTCGGAGGATTTGCAGAACTATCCTCAAGTGCTCCTCATGATCTTCCCTGGACTTGGAATACACCAAAATGTCATCAATGAACACTATCACAAACTTGTCCAGGTATGGCTTGAATATATCATTCATCAATGCCATAAATGCTGCGGGAGCATTCGTCAATCCGAATGGCATCACCAAAAACTCGTAGTGGCCATAACGGGTACGAAATGCTGTCTTGGGTACATCTCCACTCCTGATCCTCAACTGATGATACCCTGACCGCAGATCTATCTTAGAAAATACTTCGGCTCCCTGGAGCTGATCCAACAAATCATCGATTCTTGGAAGAGGGTACTTGTTCTTAATGGTGGCCTTATTCAACAACCGGTAATCTATACACAGTCGGAGGCTTCCATCCTTCTTCCTTACAAATAGAACCGGTGCTCCCCAAGGTGAGACACTCGGTCTAATAAACCCCTTCTCCAACAACTCTTGCAGCTGTTTCTTCAGCTCTTCCAATTCTATCGGAGCCATTCTATAGGGTGGTTTCGATATCGGCTCTGTACCAGGCACTAACTCAATGCAAAATTCCATTTCCCTTTCAGGTGGTAGTCCTGGTAATTCATCCGGAAAGACATCAGGGTAGTCCGTAATTACGGGTATGTCCTTCAATTCCGGGTGTGCCTCATCTATATCGACCACATAGGCAATGAACCCTTCACATTATCCTCTCCATCGTTAGTAACATAAACCATCACTCCACATTCAACATTTATCATAAACAATAAATTTATCTCTCAAGCAATATGCATTTAAAATCATACTCCTTTATTTACAACAAACATGCTATTTTCATATCATTTCTTTTCATCGAAGTTTACAATAAGATTGTCTAATCCTGAAAACATCAATGTTTTGGCATGACAATCCATCACAACACGATTGGTAGCCAACCAATCCATTCCCAGAATTACATCAAAATCATTCATATTCAATAAAATCAGATTGGCTATCATTTCCTTCCCCTCTATCTTTAACTTACAATCCCTACATACATGCTCAGTCAACTGACTATCATTCATGGGTGTGGAAATCATCAATATTTTATCCAATAATGTTGGTTTCACATACTTCAATAATTTATGTGCAAAGGAAGGTGATATGAAAGAATGCGTGGCACTAGGATCAAATAATACCAACGCCTCTAAATTAAAGATTCAGATGGTACCTTTAATCACATCTGTCGATGCGTCTGCAGTGTCCTGGTCTAGTGCGTGCACCCTTCCTCTGCTCACACCCGCAGCTTGTTTCCCTTTCTCTTCAGCTGTAGCCTTCCTCCTCGGGGCTGCTGTCTCAACTGGAGCTCCCTCGGGCTCCTTGCCCTTCTGTGGGGCAACCTCAATTATCTCAGTGCAGTACCTCGATATATGCCCTGGCCTCCCACAGCTAAAACATGAAGCAGGGGGCGCCTGACATGGCCTATTCCCATGGTATTTCCCACATCTCCTACACTGATCCGTGGTAGGTCGTGGTCCTCCAATAGTTATACCCCTCGGCGCTGTCAAGGCTGGGTATACGGGAGGTCTGGCAGCTCTCTCCTGCACCTCTTCGATCTTAGGCCTCTTCTCGAAAAACCTTTGGCCACCTCTCTTGGCCACTCTTCCAAACTCGGATCTCTTTCGATCTTTGTCCTTCCTGACACTGATCCTTCCAAGCTCGGAGGCATTTCGCTCAAAGTCTTGCTCACATAACTGAGCCTTATGTACAGCCTCCTCATAAGTCACAATGTCGAAGGGAGCTAGCTTAGTTCGGATGGCCAATCTCAACCCATCCATGAACTTCTGAATCTTTCGGGTCTCACTACCCATCGTGTCAGGGTCATATCTCCCCAATGACATAAACTTGGACTCATACTCGTCCACAGTCCGGTTCCCCTGAACCAAATTCATAAATTCCATCCGTAATTTCCTCTGTGCGGTAGCTGGAATATACTGCCTCCTGAAGGCCTCTAGAAATATCTCCCACGAGATCTCAGAATGTCTGGCCCTCAAAATAGTCTCAGTGGACCTCCACCAATGCTCGGCCTCGCCTTTCAGCATAAACACGGCAAAGGCAACCTTCTCACTTGAAGTGCATCGGAAAAACCTATACAGTTTCTCCATCTCATACACCCAATCCTCCGTAATCACTGGGTCCTTCACCCCTCTAAACACTGGGGGTTTCAGCGCTTGAAACTCTCGCAACCTGCTCAAGTCGCAGTCATAACCCACATCGCTACCGCTCTGCTGTGGAGCGATAGGAGAATCTGTATCCTGGGCTGGAGGTGGTGTAACTGTAACTGTCTCAGCAGTCTGAGGTCTCTCCGCCTCTGCAGCTGCCTGTTCCGTAGTAGGCTGTGCCATAGGACCTCGTCTGTCACCGGTGCCTAAGGCCTGCGTGACTATCTCCACCAGACTCTCAATACTCCGCTCTAATCTAGCGAAGCGAGCCTCAGTATCACCTGCTCTCTCAGCAGGGTTCTGTGGAGCCTGCTCAGTCTGTGGCTCCGCACGGCTCTCAGGCCTACCTCTACGGCCTCTAGGACATGCTCTCGCCCCTCTACCTTTGCGTGTAACTGGCATAATACCTAACTCCCTATATTATAATAATTTATTAAGCTCAATCCATCACAGTATACACAGTTATATCTAAACAAAAGCACAGTACTATGGGGAAGTACTTTCCTACATTTTTATTAATGACTCACATCAGGCCAACACGGCTCTGATACCAATCTCTGTCACGACCCAATTCCATTGTCTTTAACCGAAAATCACTGAAAATTTTTCGCGTTTTACTGTTACCTTACCCTGTCGTAAACTAAACTCACCACACACTGTTGGGCTGTGAGCCAATAATAAACACCACGTCTCATTCATTCTCAATAAATTAAAACGATGTCATACATGTGCATTTAATCGTGTACTTATACGAATACATGTTTTACTGACATCTACATCCCCCATAAGTACAACTCAAAAGAATACTGTGCTTTTACATTGTTTAGATACAAAAAGAATCACTGTGTATATACCTCTTAGCGATGGAGATGCAGCGGAGTCCAAAATAATACGCCTCAGTCCTCACTGGGCTACTATGCACGCTCTGTAGGGGGAAAATAGAGTGGGATGAGCAACCACACGCTCAGTAAGGCAATAATGCAAGCATGGTAGATAACTACTCTATCTACATGCTGATAGTGTTATGCCTAAATCATTTATAGTAGGAGCATGAGGAATAAAACTATGCCATATGAGTATACATATATATCATGTATCAAAGTCATGTAAAATTGGCATATAAAACATGGTAAAACATCATGTATAAATCATCTCATGCTCGATCTCATTTAAATTCATAAAAAGGGCAATTCATTAAGAAACCTCCTTTTTAAACCCACGTCATAAATCTCTTTCTCATCACATACAATCACATCACATCAATTCACAATCACAACCACGTTTTCATTTCACAATTTAAATCCACGAGGCTCGACCCCTCCTTCGGGTCTACCTTAAACAATCACAATCACACTTAGAGATTAAAATCATGTGGTAGTAAGTAATTCAAGCAAGGAGACAGGTTACTATATCTCAAGTGACTACATTGGCCAATCGTCACATATCATCCCAGACCACACGGATTCCGGTGTGCGGGGTATTATGCTGGCACGAAGGTGGGTTAGTTCTCCGCCAGACTTTCTCAAATCAAGTAACCACCACGCGGTACATCGTACTCCATGTGATATACACGGTACATCGTACTCCGCGGACCCATAACATGGTTAGGGGGTGCCTGCCATAGGTCTTATCTACCCCATACCGAGTGTAACCTTTATAGTCTCAAGAGCGCGTGGGAGTAACCGCAATACCAGGTCCTAGCCCCTCATGGCCTTGCTCGCCCCTGTTGGGTTCCCTGATCCAGGTCCTAGCCCCTCACCCTCACCCCACCTAAGAGGTCTGTCAGGCCTGTTGGGTTCCCTGGATGGATTATGTCAGGTCCTAGCCCCTCACCCTCACCTCACCTAAGAGGTCTGTCAGGCCTATTGGGTTCCCTGAGTTAATCCGTATCTCTCACCACGGCCTCATACATACCACAGTGTGAAAACCAGCGCGAGCTACGCTCTAGCGCGAATTCATGCATCAAAACCAATCACTTCGTACGAGCAACGCTCTGGTACGGCATTTATGCATAAAATATGAAGAAACCATGTACGAGCATAGCTCCAGTACAGTTATATGCATAAGAAAAACCACTCAAATCCACGTACGAGTATAAGCTCCAGTACGGTTTATAAACATCATCACAATTCAATTTCAAAGTGCGAGCTAAGCTCAAGCACGTTTCACACAAGTGAAAACATTGAAGTCTCGCGCGAGCGAGGCTCTAACGCGAATTATATCTCATACACGTGATAGGCGGCTTACATGCATTCAAAACATCTCATAATATGCTTAGTGCCTCATATGGGCTATTTCACAACATCATTCAAGTACTAGCCAACCTATCCTTTTATTTGCTCAAATCAAAGCATTGTGTTTTGTAAAAGCATTCAAAACACATGATTTATGCAATTATTAGCCTTACTATCCCTTTTTCATAACATCCACTTCAAATCCAAAACCACGCATATACCCATCATCTTTCACGAATACCATCCACATTTATTTGAGCAATCATGCATTTCATAAAAACACCCGATATTCACCCACAAGTTCAAAGTACGAGCAGCTACCTCTATATACTCACAAAATTCCCTTACCTGGAATTGCGATGCGTGATTCCACTTCCTTAAGCTGCTTACTCGTACGATTCGGTTCGCCTTCAACGAACTCTTCGGGACTGCACAAAATCGTATCCCGCATTATATTCGATCCATACAATGCAACCCTTGCGCTTGCTATAGTCAATTTAACCTATAGCCTCTATTAACGCTTATACGGCCTCGTTTCATTACTTTACCCATAACTCGAGTCTATGGATCTTTTGAGGCCTATTAACTTATTCAAAATCGATGTTAAATCGACATTAAGCTTATAGTGTTCATATTCCATGAATTCCCTCACTATGGCATTTATTCATCACATACATATCCATTTCCACATTTCTTCCAACCCACCATGTAATTCCATCTAACCATTAAAATCATAACATTATCCCAATGACAACTTTAGCATGCCATAAACCATAAGTTCATTCAATCCCACATATCCTCACATTATACCCATTTTAGATTTCTAGGTCACACCACTTCCACTACATTCCTAGGTAGTTTATCCATCAATACTCATACCAATCAACTCCAAAATCAATTAAATAGCTAATGCATTTGGATTGGAGTGTTAGAATCTTACCAATATGATTTCTCTTCTTGCTCCAATTGGTAATGCCCTCAACTCCTTCAATTCCAAAAATGGGAAAATGCCCTCTCACTATGTTGTTCTCCTCTTTGATAGGAACAACTTTGCCTCTAATGATCTCTCTTCAAATCTCACTGAAAATGGTTGATTTTAGAGAGGGAAAGTTAGGTTTTTGGGGTTGAAATTGTAAGGTTAAGTGTTTTCTGAGATTTCCAGATTTTTCAGCTCTCCTTATATAGAAATGACTTGAGGAGATCGATCTGGTCCAAGAGGAGATCGATCTGGTCCCTTAAAATCCCTCTTTTTCACGGCATTTTTAAGCCTGAGATCGATCTGTCGAAGCAATGAGATCGATCTGTTGAGGCATGAGATCGATCTGTCGAAGCATGAGATCGATCTGGTCCCAAACAGAGAGCTAAGGAGATCGATCTGGCTGCTTGAGGATCGATCTTTTCACTTACAGAATGCTTGGCAGATCGATCTGGCTCCATTGGAGATCGATCTGCTCTATTCGTTCACCCAAATAAGAGCATTCTGGCTCTTCCAGATCGATCTCTCATCCTAGGAGATCGATCTGGATCTCATGTTTTCCAGATTTCTTGCAGTTTCATTGCTGCAACTCATACCAACACACCCACAATCTATTGCCATGGCCATTTCCTCATCCATCCACCTCTATAACTTGAAAATGGCATCCATTCATACCTTATGCACATTGAAACTTGTGTGCATTCATTGTATATTCAAAGGTATGCAACATAAAACCAAATGGAAGCATAACTTCATTCCATTTTACCACACTACTCATCTTGAGTCTCAATTACATCCATCTCTTGCCATAACTCATTCCTTCGTATTCATACTCAATGAAACTTGTATGTACGTTACAATTCATATTACACATACATACATTGAATCCATGGACTTACATCAATCATAATTTACATTACAAGTCCATTCGTATTATTTGATCCAATTACACATATTACCCTTTTACATATACGGGGTCTTACAGATCGATCTGTCATCTTGGCCAGATCGATCTCTTAGTTATAAATCCTGCAAGATTGAAGCACAAATACACAAGGAGATCGATCTCATAGGTTAGCAGATCGATCTGTTAGTTTAAAAATAATGAGGCAGATCGATCTGTCGAATAGGCAGATCGATCTCCTAATCTCTCTGTTTGAGGCAAGATCGATTTCTAGATCGATCTGCCATGCAATCTCGTAGAGAGGAGATCGATCTCTCAACAACAAAGATCGATCTCTTTAGCTCTCTGACTTTGAGGAGATCGATCTCTTCCTTACCAGATCGATCTCATAAGTTCTCTGTTTGAGTGTGGATCGATCTCTCAGATCGATCTATAGTCTTAAGCTCTTAAGGGAGATCGATCTCTTCCTAGACCAGATCGATCTCTCAACTCTAGCTTTAACCAGATCGATCTCTTAACCCTTGCAGATCGATCTCATTCTACCTAAGTCCCTTTGTAAAGGTTTAAGGCTTGCCAGATCGATCTCTTCCATCATGAGATCGATCTCTCATCAAGTAAAAACCCAGGAGATCGATCTCTCATCAGCCAGATCGATCTCTCATCAGTAGAACTCTAAGTTCTGGTACTAATAACCTCTAAACATGTTTCTATATCATCTTAATGTTATAGAATTAACTTGTTTGTCATTTCAAAATACATTAACTCAACAATCTCCCCCTTTTTGATATGACAAAACATAAAACAAACATGTTTAGTGAATTTTTGCAAAAGCTCCCCCTTTTTGTGAGCTCCCCCTTTTTGTGAGCTTTTTGGTTTTGTTACTTGCTTAACTCCCCCTCAATTTAATCATTCTTAGACACTCTTATGTATCTTAACACAATCACATGTTTCTTCTCCCCCTTTTTGTCATATCAAGATCACAAGAATAGAATACTCATCATTTCAAAATGAACTTTTTCATTAACACAACCAGTATCTTAAAATGACATTTCATTAACACAAGTCAAAAGGTATTTCATTCAAGCAAAGTCATCATAGATAACATCAAGTAGCTTAAAATGTTGTAACTATACTAAATCAAAACACCTAAGGCCTATTGTGAGGGAGGATCACGATCCAAAAGATTCTCAACATGCGTGCGTGTTACTTGGAGCTCATCGAACATCGCCTCTTGAGCCTCTTGAATCTTATCCACTCTTTGGTTTAAAGATGCAAATCCGTCATCGATTTTTTTAGTGAGGTCACTCAGCATCTTCATAAAGATCTCCATTTCTCCCGGTGGGGCTGCCAGTGCAGTGGGCGGAGCCGTTGAGGACGATGGTTCCGGAGCTGGTGCAGCAGATGGGGCCACTGGCTCATTGGAGGGGTCTTCCTCCATGGCTTCAGCTGGCTGCTGGTCCCTCTTTTTCTTCCAATCTCCCCGGAAGTCCTTGTAGTATCCCATATGATGAAGGGACCCAATGTTGAGGATGCTCTTGGGAGATGGCAGTTCTCCGGTTTCGCCGCTGCAGTCGACGCCAACGCGGTGGAGAAGATAGGCTACCGGTTACGAAAAAACGATCGTGGTAGCCTGTCCACGCACTATCTTCAGCCAGTCTTCGTATATGAAATGAACAAGATTTGGTTTTTGGCTTGTGGAGTGAATGTGATGGAGCCAAAAACGATCTAAGCGCCTAACGGTGGAATGACGAGTACCGAAAGGGCGGAGGTTCCAAGAGATTATGAGGTGGAGTAACCGAAGGTGCATTGGAAGGTTACTCGCCTTGTCCCCAGGGAGATCAAACTCAAAGGAGACTTCCTCATCTTCATTGGTCAAGCCTTCATTTTTCATGTGGAAGGCCTGAGCTAAGATATCAGTATCGACAGGAACGATTTTACCCATGACATATGTTTTGAAACCGACAATTTTGCAAGTGTCATTTGGGTCAAAAATGAGTTCGACATTGGAAAAGAATGCACGAACTAGATTTGGAGGGACGGGAGTGTTGATTTTTAAAAAATTCATCCAACCAAATTCTTCAAACTTTGACACGTATGGAAAGTCTATGCGATTGAGGAAGGAAAAATCTATGGTTCGCCAATGCTTAATTGGCATGGTTGAGAAATATTCCTCATATCGCTTTCTTTTTGCTGGTGTTTTAAAACACCGATTGAAGGAAGCAATGGAAGATGGAGGAATGGGTTGGGAGGATGAACCAGCCTCTACATTGGTTTTAGGAGGTTTGTGACCTACTGTCTTAAGCCTAGGCATGATTCTAGACTCTAAAGATGCGCTAAATAGATTCAAAAACGAGAAAAGCAATGAAACAATACCTAGGTTTGCCCTAGAATTAAAATGAACACAAATTAAAGAAAAGTTTTGAGAAAATCAGTAAGGAATGTTGGTTACAATACCGGACTTTGACACCGAGACGCAAGGAGGACCGTACGGAGATCGATCTGAGGAGAAATCGACAGTGATGGTGCGAGGGAATTTGGGAATTTGAAAGTTAGGTTTTTGAAATTTGGGAATTTTTTCGCGTGAATTTATACTCCAGGGCACAGGAGATCGATCTGTTACCTCGACAGATCGATCTGTCACTTCCAGAAGCCAAGAGAGATCGATCTGTCGTATGGGCAGATCGATCTGTTCGCAAACAGAGGCTTAAGAAGATCGATCTGTTACATGCACAGATCGATCTGTAGTGAAACCGAGACTTAGAGAGATCGATCTGCCAAATGAATGGATCGATCTTCAGAATGCAGAAGCTTTGAAGAGATCGATCTGTCGTGTGGACAGATCGATCTGCTCTTTAACAGAGGCGTAAGGAGATCGATCTTATGGTTAGAAGATCGATCTGCTTAGCTTTACCTTGATGATTTAGGCTTGTTGGAAGTGAGGAGATCGATCTATATTGCAAGGAGATCGATCTCTCATCCTCATTACTAGAAAATCTTTGCAAAAACTATTTTAAAATCAACTTGAAACCAAGATTTTTGAAACACATAAAACTTAAGAGATATTCATGAGTCCTAATTCACCTCTAAGGATACAAAACCTATCTCTATCAAGGGGTTTGGTGAATATATCAGCTATTTGATGTAGACTGTCAATGTACTCTAAAATTATATCCCCTTTTTGTACATGGTCTCTAAGGAAGTGATGTCTAATTTCTATGTGTTTGGTTCTGGAGTGTTGAATAGGATTCTTAGACAGATTAATGGCACTGGTATTATCACATTTAATAGTGACTTGCTTCATGTCAATACCATAATCTCTCATTTGTTGTTTAATCCACAACACTTGAGTACTACAACTACCAGCTGCTATATATTCAGCTTCAGTTGTGGACTGAGCCACACTGTTTTGTTTCTTGGAGAACCAAGAAATTAACCTATTTCCTAAGAATTGGCAAGTACCTGAAGTACTTTTCCTATCTATTTTGCATCCTCCAAAATCAGCATCTGAAAATGCATGAAGGGCAAAAGTGGAGTCCTTGGGGTACCAAAGTCCTAGTGAGGGAGTGTCTTTGAGGTATCTAAAGATTCTCTTAGTTGCCAATAGATGTGATTCCTTAGGAGAGGATTGAAATCTAGCACAAAGGCATACATTAAACAAAATATCTGGTCTACTTGCAGTTAAATAAAGCAATGAGCCTATCATAGACCTATAGAGTTTAGTGTCTACACACTTACCACTTTCATCTTTATCAAGCTTGATGTTGGTGGCCATTGGAGTGGCTTGAGGTATGCAATTGTCCATTCCAAATCGCTTGAGCAAGTCCTTGGTATACTTTGCTTGATTGATGAAGGTTCCATCCTTTGTTTGCTTCACTTGAAGTCCCAAGAAGAATGTGAGTTCTCCCATCATGCTCATCTCAAATTCTCCTTGCATGATCTTAGCAAACTCTTGGCATAAAGACTAATTAGTTGAACCAAAAATAATATCATCTACATACACTTGTACAACTAATAAATCCTTATTTTTATTCTTAATGAATAAGGTGGTATCCACTTTTCCTCTTGAAAATCCCTTTTCTATTAAGAATTTTGACAACCTTTCATACCAAGCTCTAGGAGCTTGTTTTAACCCATAAAGTGCCTTTGATAATTTAAAAACATGTTCAGGAAATTCATGATTTTCAAATCCGGGAGGTTGCTCAACATATACTTCTTCATTAATAAAACCATTTAAGAATGCACTCTTTACATCCATTTGATATAACTTGAAGTTTTTATAACATGCAAAGGCAAGTAACATTCTTATTGCCTCTAATCTAGCTACCGGTGCATATGTTTCATCATAGTCTATGCCTTCCTCTTGTCTATAGCCTTGAGCAACTAGCCTAGCCTTATTCCTTGTGATCACACTATTTTCATCCATTTTGTTCTTGAATATCCATTTAGTTCCAATTATTGAGTGATCACTAGGCCTAGGAACTAGTTTCCATACTTTGCTTCTCTCAAATTGATTTAATTCTTCTTGCATTGCTAGGAACCAATTATTGTCTTCTAAGGCTTCATTGACATTCCTAGGCTCAATTTGAGATACAAAGGCTATATATTGGCACATATTCCTTAGGGATGATCTAGTTCTAACTCCAAGAGTTGGATCTCCTACTATTTCATAATCTTTTACATATCCTAACTCTCTTGGTGCTCTAGGTTCTCTTTCTAAAACCTCTATTTCTTTTTCATCTTCTTTATTCAAGTCAAGCTTTTCTAGAAAGTCATCTTCTAAGCCTTCATCAAATATTCCAACATTTTCATCATTGGTTGAATCTTTAGATATATTATTTGATTCATCAAATATAACATGAATAGACTCTTCAACCATTAATGTTCTTTTGTTATATATTCTAAATGCCTTTGAATTCAATGAATATCCTAGAAATATTCCCTCATCACTTTTGGCATCAAATTTTCCTAAATTATCTTTTCCATTATTTAGAACAAAGCATTTGCAGCCAAAAGGATGGAAGTAACTAATGTTAGGCTTCTTACCTTTGTAGAGCTCATAGGGAGTTTTCTTTAGCATGGGTCTTATTATAGCTCTATTAATTATATAATATGATGTGTTTATAGCTTCAGCCCAAAAGTACTTTGGTAAGTTATTTTCACATAACATGGTCCTAGCCATCTCTTCCAAAGTTCTATTTCTTCTCTCAACTACACCATTTTGTTGTGGTGTCCTAGGGGCTGAAACATTATGGCTAATTCCTTGATCATTGCAATACTCATCAAATCCTATATTTTCAAATTCTTTGCCATGATCACTTCTAATGCTTGTTATTATGTATCCTTTTTCATTTTGGGTCACCTTTGAGTAAGTTATGAATTTCTCTAAGGCTTCATTTTTTACTCTCAAAAAGAACACCCAAGTGTACCTAGTGTAATCATCAACTATTACAAATCCATAGTGTTTCCCACCTAGGCTAGTGGTTCTAGTTGGTCCAAATAAGTCTAAATGCAGTAATTGAAGAGGCCTAGTGGTGGATACACTATTCTTAGGCTTAAAAGTTGTCCTCTTGTGTTTTCCTTTAACACAAGCTTCACATATTTCTTCATGATCAAAGGATATTTTGGGTAAGCCTATAACTAGATCCTTTCTAGCTAATTTAGATAGCACATGCATGCTAGCATGACCTAGTCTTCTATGCCATAACCAAGATTCCTTTTTGTTGTCTACCATTAAGCATATGTTTTCATTTTTGAGTTCATTAAGATAGACAATATATATGTTACCTTGCCTATGACCTAGAAAAAGAATTTTATTTGACTCAGGATCTATAACATTACACTTTATGCAATCAAAAATTACTTTGTAACCTTTGTCACAAAGTTGACTAATGCTTAGCAAGTTATGCTTAAGACCCCTAACAAGTAATACTTTTTCTAAAGAGAAATGATCATTACCTATTGAGCCACTTCCTTCCACTTGGCCTTTGGAGTTGTCCCCAAAAGTGACTTCTCCACCAATTTTTGATTTGAAAGAATTGAAATGGCTTTTATCACCCGTCATGTGCCTTGAGCATCCACTATCTAAGTACCAAGCTTCTTTTGTTTTAGCTTTGTGGCTATGCTCAATCACCTACAAAGAATCAAACTCAAGTCTTAGGTACCCAAATTTTCTTGGGTCCTTAGAGGTTAGTAAATGCAATTCTTGATCCCATTGGGATCCATTTTGCTAATGCATTACAGTCCTTAGAATGAATTACCTCTTTTGGAATCCATATCCTTTTTACTATTTTTCTTTTAAGATTCCTCATATTTATATTGCAATAATGTGACTTATGTCCCTTTCTATTACAATATGAACAAGTAATTACAGGTTTATTCAAGCTCTTCCTAGCAATAAAACTCTTAAGATGGGTCTCCCTACTTTGTGCATTATATCCTAAGCCATTTTTGTCAAAGAATGCCCTTTGGGTTTCTAGCATGCTATCTAGCTTTTGTTGCCCCATGTGAAATCTATTAAAGGAGTTATGTAGATTGCTATTTTTCTCCTTAAGGTTACAAATTTCTAGATTTGAAGTCTCTAGATTCTTTTCACATTCTAATTTATCCAATTGCATTATTTCATTTTCTTTTCTCAATTTGGATATTATCTTTTTATACTTCATACTCATACATTCATACTCTAATGCTAGATCATCAAAGGCATCTTGCAATTCATCAAATGAGTATTCATTGAGATTAGAGGTTACCTTTTCATCATCATCAATAGCCATGAAGCATAAGTTGGCAATGTCCTCATTTGATTCATCATCGGAGCAGTCACTGTCGCTCCATGTTGCCACCATTGCCTTCTTTTTATGGAACCTATCATTGGATCTTTTAAGAAGAGGGCAGTTAAATTTTATGTGTCCAGGTTTTTTACATTCATAACACATAATAGAGTCTTTTCTACCTACTTCCTCTTGTTCTCTCCTATTGTTTCTCCTATTACTACTACTAGCTCTCATCCTCATGAACTTATTAAATCTTTTGGCAAACATTGCCATCTCAATATCCTCCTCACTGCCACTCTCATTTTTAATCTCCTCTTGAGCAGTGGATTTTAGAGCAACTCCCACTTTCTTGGGTGGCTCTTCATTTCTTTTAAGTTTCATCTCATAAGTGAGCAAAGATCCTATCAATTCATCTAGGCACAATGTGTGAGGATCCTTAGATTCCTCAATTGTCGTCACTTTAGCTTCCCATGATTTAGGTAAGCTATTTAAAATTTTCTTTACCATTTCAATATTAGAATATATTTTTCCTAAAGATTTTAATCCATTAATTACATCTGTGAATCTAGTGAACATATCACTAATTGATTCTCCTTCCTTCATCCTAAAAAGCTCATAGTCATGTGTGAGCATACCTACTTTTGTCTCCTTCACTTGGGTTGTACCCTCATGAGTTATTGCCAATTTATCCCATATTTGCTTGGCATTATCACACCCGGAGACTCTATTGTATTCATTAGGACCTAAAGCACAAAATAATGTGTGCATGGATTTAGCATTTAGCTGTGCACATTTAATGTCATTAGAATCCCATTCATCTTCTTCTTTGGGGATATCTCTTCCCTCTATTCTCTTTGTAGGGATTTGAGGTCCCTTAACTATAATTCTCCACACTTCATAATCATTTGCTTGAATGAATAACATCATCCTAGTCCTCCAATACGAATAATGTTCACCATTGAACATGGGAGGTCTAACCGTAGAGTGCCCCTCTCCTACCAAACTAGTTGCTACATTGTTAAGAGCCATTTGATCGTTTCTAACTCTTAGGAAGTTGTTCCTATGTGATTAAAGAGTCCTAGCTCTGATACCAATTGTTGGCTCTACCGAGAGGGGGGTGAATCGGTTTTCTAACAATTATGGGAAATTAAAAATTAATCACAATTTAATCACAAATGATAATGAGCAATATAGTGCAATATAACAATTTAATGAAAAGTAGGGAAGAGAGAAACAAACACAATCATTTATAGAGGTTCGGCCAAACTCTTGCCTACGTCCTCTCTCCTTGACCTTCTTGTCAAGTGTTTTCTTTCTCTCTTTCAATAGAGCTTACACAGTTCCTTTTGCAGGTTAAGGAATAACCTCTCTACGCTTAGCAATACAGAAATATATTCACCCTTTTACAATGTCTCTCACTGAGGAACAATCCTCTTTTCTTTTTGGGTATGGATGAATACAGAATAAGGCTTTACAATGGGTAGTGCTAACAAAGCTTGTTGCACTTAAGCTTGTACAATAAATTTCAATTGATGAGCAATAGGGACACAAAGAATGAATGAATTAAATCTTGAGAATGTTTGGAATGTTCAGCAATAGTGTCTCTGTTCTCTTTGTCTTCAATGCTTGGTTAAATACTGAAGGATTGGTAGTTGGAGCATTAAATGCTATTTTTCCCGTTGTGATTTGCAGAAACTAGCTGTTGGGTACCTCCAGTAGAGTGCCAGATCGATCTGTCATCTTGGCCAGATCGATCTCTTAGTTATAAATCCTGCAAGATTGAAGCACAAATACACAAGAAGATCGATCTCATAGGTTAGCAGATCGATCTGTTAGTTTAAAAATAATGAGGCAGATCGATCTGTCAAATAGGCAGATCGATCTCCTAATCTCTCTGTTTGAGGCAAGATCGATTTCTAGATCGATCTGCCATGCAATCTCGTAGAGAGGAGATCGATCTCTCAACAACACAGATCGATCTCTTTAGCTCTCTGACTTTGAGGAGATCGATCTCTTCCTTACCAGATCGATCTCATAAGTTCTCTGTTTGAGTGTGGATCGATCTCTCAGATCGATCTATAGTCTTAAGCTCTTAAGGGAGATCGATCTCTTCCTAGACCAGATCGATCTCTCAACTCTAGCTTTAACCAGATCGATCTCTTAACCCTTGCAGATCGATCTCATTCTACCTAAGTCCCTTTGTAAAGGTTTAAGGCTTGCCAGATCGATCTCTTCCATCATGAGATCGATCTCTCATCAAGTAAAAACCCAGGAGATCGATCTCTCATCAGCCAGATCGATCTCTCATCAGCAGAACTCTAAGTTCTGGTACTAATAACCTCTAAACATGTTTCTATATCATCTTAATGTTATAGAATTAACTTGTTTTGTCATTTCAAAATACATTAACTCAACAGAATTGTTTTATTGGATGATCGACCCGGAAGGGTTAGTTTTACTGCAGTTTTAATGAATTGATTTAAATGCCGTAGCATGATGATGTTTTCCATGCTTTCATTTGAAATCCATGATTTGTCTTACATGACATGAAAGACTGCATGAGATTGATTAAATTCATGCTTATTATGATTTAATGATGTTACATAAAATGCTTTGATGCATAAGTAGTATGATTTATATATGCACGAACAGTTTTATAAACTAAGTCATTGATGTTTGCATGACTTTGTGCTTGATGATTTTAATGAAAATAAATAGATTTAAGGGCATTGCATTATGAGCATGTAGATAGTGGAGCTATCTACTTACTTGCATAATTGCCTTACTGAGCGTGTGGTTTGCTCACCCCCTTATTTTCCCATCCTTTCAGAGCACTCATAATAGTTATTGAGCGGCTGAGGACTTGCATGCTTGGTATCCGCTGCTTCCTATTGAGAGATAGGTATACACATTTGTATAGTTTTGTATTTAAATATGTAATGAACAGTACTGTAAACGGATATGATGTCGGGGATGTAGAGTTATAAATACCATTGGGTATGTATTTATTTAAAGTCAAAGAACAGTAAACTCTTATATGTGAATGTGATTATGAAAATGGAATTGGTAATAGTGTGAGATGATTAACACCGAATCATAGCCCAACTGTTTGTAGGATGGTCACGATGCGAGAAAGGTAAGAATTAAATAATAAATGAAAAAATGAAAAATTTACTCTGATTTTTAGGTAATTTGGGTCATGACACCTTTTAACCCCCAAATTTTTAAGATTAAAAATAGACTCGATAAGCTTTCTGGAACAGTAAAAACCATTCCCAATCGACTTCAGTCCGAAACACACCATTCTCCCAAAGTTGTCGTACGTGTCATTCTCAAGCCAAGATTGTGCGATTGTTTCGGTGGTCTTCTGGCCACTTTCAGGTGTCGGTAAAAAAATATCAAATCTTCTACTTTAAGTCCTCTATAACATATAAAAATCCAGCCTTAAAGGAGTCCATTTACTAGGTGAACTCTTAGAGAGAAGAATAGGGGTAGAATCTACCCTGTTTCGAGGTGAGAGAAAGATAAATTTTTTAAAGTTTTTGGTTGGTTTTTCTTGTTTTTTTTTTTAATGTTTCTAAGATGTATACATGTTTATTTACAGCTTAGAAACTTTTCTGGAACAAAAAGGCTGGTTAAAGTTGGTCAGATATTTATGAAAGATGATGAACTTGAGATATGTTGTTGTTTGATATTATTGAATAATTTTTAGTTAAGTAGAATTGACAAAAATAATTTCTAAAGTGAAGTATGAATTTGTCCAACATGCATAAGTTAGGAAAATGATGAAATTTTATTATGTTTGATGTTGTAGACAGTTAAATTTATACTGAAAAAGTTTGGTTTATAGCTCAGTTCAATATGAAACCGAAAAGTGTAAGAATTGGTGAAATTGGAATGTTGACAAGTATGAATTATGGAATTGAGTATTTAGGTTATTGAAGTAATGAAATTGAAGTTAAAAGAACCAAATTGGCAAAATTAGCTTAAACCAGCACTTAAATCGGTAAAATTGAGAAAATAGAAAAAATTGACTAAAAAGTAAAATTTGGTGAAATTTATGAAGAAAAATACATGTTTGAGTATATTGAGATGAAATTGAATAATATTTGATGAATTTTAATTATTTTGGGCAGTTTGAGAAATTGACACGTAAATCGAGGCAAACTCGAGACTTAGCGATTTTGTGCTGCCCCAAGGTTTAAGAGGTAGGGGATGTGTTTTAAAGTAGTATTAGTGATTCAATGCCTTGTTTTGATACATGAACTTATATAAGTATGCTCGTATTTACGAAAAGCATTCCCAAACACGAAAACGTACTATTCAAGTAAAACAGAAAGAAAAGCCCAATTTTTCGAGCTCTTCAAATGTATTTTTTTTAGTACCTACAAAATGTTTTGAAATGCAATTTGCTACGGGAAAATGAGAATTTATAAAATGATGTTTATGTATATGAAAAAAATAAAAGTATTGATTTTACGAGTTTACAGGCTAATAGACCCGAAAAAAGGATTTTAAAAGTTCTGTTTTGAGACTAAGGCCACATGTAGTCTACGTGATCTGTCATGCATAGCCTATGTAGATTCTGGACCTTTGTAGTGCATGCCATATGCCACATTGTGTACGCTCAGTCTCTTGTGGTGCATACTTAACCGTGTCGGGTATTTATGTCACTCAGTGCCTTATTTTCGCCATTTGTTTAAGTGGTGTAGGGCGTTGTACAACCCTAATTCCGTCTACAGTCCCCTTACCATGGCCATAAGTACTCAGTCTACATGAATTACCTACGTGAAATGTCTACGCGAACATGACTTCTGTTACTATGTGTCTCTGCCTAGTCTCCATGAAATTATTCAGTATGAATTTTAAAGATAAAGCTACGTGACTTTTATGCTACGTGATGCGTAGGTTTACATGATATTTTTAAAGAAAAGTAATGAGCTACGCGATTTATATGTTACATGTTACCAGTTATGATGTCAAATATGTTTTGCCTGATTGTCAAAACTAAACAGGTTTCGACTTATACACATGTATATATTATTTTATTAAGCTTGAATTATAACGATTTGTTTTTATATGTTTTACTGCTAAGACTGCTTTAAACACATGTCTTACTGGGCTTAAAGAGCTCACCCATTTTCCTTTACTTTTACAGACTACCTTCAGTGATCAGTTTCCTATACCTGCAGTATAGTAGTCGTGGACTCGACCCTTCCTAGGCTATCTCCAGTACAAGTAAGGTATACTTTTACTTTATTTGCCAAACTTCTTATAAAGCGTAGATAGTTGTTGTAAAGAATATTTTGGGATGTAAAATAGGTAAATATGAATGTAAATAAAGTTGTAAATGTACAAATTGTATAGTAAAGTATATTTCAAAAATATTAAGGTGATATAATGAGAATGAATTTACTACTAATTAGAAAAAGAAACTAAAATCAACTGGTTACGAATACAAACTGTAATTTGAACATTGCGGGAAGGTAGGGATAGAGATACGTCATTATACTGACGAAATTTTTATAAAATAAAATGGTCAAGTAATCAACACTGATAGGGCATCGATCCTTCTTGCTAGAGCATCAGTCTTCTCTTCTACGTAACCTACAAACATAAGCCAACAAAAGGATTGGTTCTTACTACTTGGGGATTGATCCCTCTGTAACATGTTAAGTTCTAGGGGCTTACGAAAAATTCTATTAAAATAGAATTATTTGTGCTTAATTTCTTAATTAATTATTTTAATCCCCATATTATTTTATTAATTATCCCCTCAATTTAATTAAAATTCTCTTGTGTGCAGGTAAATTAAATCCGGATGAATTTCAGTTGTTTCGGTAGAAAATTGGCTAAAAGAGACTGGACCACTACCATTTCGCAGTCTGAGTCACCATTCGTTGTAGAGACGTCTGATGTCAGGTGTTCGTATTTTATTCGCCTCGAAAAGATAAGATCGACGGATACCGTACCCAACTTTCGAAAGACACACGCCGGGCCACATCGCACATCCAAGTGGACAAAAAGACAAGTGACGTGGAAATATCTTTTCAGAAGCGAATGGAATGAAGACAAGTGGCCAAATAATGCCAACTCATCTAGGATTGAAAATTATAATTGTACTCCCAATTTTGTGTATAAATAGAATATAATGAGCAAATGTAAAAGAAAGTAGAATTTTAGGGTAAAAGTAGTGCTAGGTTAAAGTTTTCATTTTCTAGGTTTTCGATTTTACCTTTCATGTTAGTTTTTTTTTTTTTCAGCCACCATTGTTCTAGGATTTAAAGTTTTACTTTCTCTTTAAATTCGGCACATTTAATCTTTACAAATGAAAAGTTAGATTCTCGTTTTTACTATTTTTCTATTTACTATTCAGATTTCATTTTTTTTGTTACTGTTTTTACTTCTCGGTTGTGAGGAAGAAGTGACTGTTGCCATGTTGTTCAACCCGTTGCATTGTTTCACTTTCATTTCCTACAAATTTATATGGAGTTGATTTTACATTTATCAGCTAGTGGGCTTAAACATTCTGTCTGAGGTTGCTACAAAACTGATTCAGGATGGTGAATGGAGGCCGAGTGACCAGTAGAAATTTGTTTTCTGTTTTAAGTGTTCTATAACCTGTTTTTGCATTTTAGTCTCTTCCTTAACTTATGGTTTCCTTCACTGATCGGGTTCGATTTTTGCTGTTATGATTCTTGCAGTTTCATTTTATGTTTTTCTGTTTTATTTCTACACCTTGTCGCTACTTGTTCTCACGATCGGTTTTTGATGCATTCGATTTCCAAATCCTTTTAAGTGGTACCAAGATGCATTGTGGCAAGGTTGTCGAGAAGACTGAGTTGTGCTGCTAATGTAGAACGTGGTTTGCTGACGATCGTCCTTTGGTTCGTGTAGAGCAGGAAGATCGGGAACGAAGCAGTTAAGCAGAGCAGTAGAACTGAAACTGTTGGCGAAATGAGCTGAACGGGGCGGAACATAGCTGGCTGGGTGCTGAAAGGAGAACGTGATATTCGGCTATTCTCGCTGGTTATGTGCTGCTGTCGAAGGGGAGAGAAATCATGGAACCGTAGCTGTGGCTCTCTATTCTATTTTAGTTTACATATTTGGTTTACATCGATTGTTGTATAGTTTACTAGATTCATTTCATCTCTTTCTTAATGTTATTAATGTTTAGTTTTATTATTTCATCAAGTATTCGTTAGCCACCTCTGTTCTGCCCTGTTATGTTGTTATTGTACTGTTCATTAGCTTCATTTATGCAGGAGCGGTGCGGGATGTGTTGTTGCTGCTGCTTCCATTTGCTAGACATCCCTCAGTGTGCTTTGCTCTGCGGGACGTGCTGGTGTGGCAGCAGTTGGCTGGACTCAGCTGGGGCATTACGTGGACAGCTGAAGCAAAGGTGATTGTAGAGACAGTGCAGGTGCATGGGTGCTGTGTTGTTGGGATGTGCTGAGCAGCTGCAGGACTGGCCAGGGAATGTGGTAGCAGCTAACTAGTAGTAGGAGGTGGCGAAAGCTGGGATTGAAACTGATCCTAGGCCGAGCAAGCTGTACTATTGTCAGTATGTGCAGGAGCATGTTGGCGCGACTACAGCAAGGGTGCAGTGCAACTGTGTGCATGGCAGAACAGTATATTGCTGATGCATGGATGATTAGTTTTATAGTTTAATTTGCAAAAGTTTAGTTTTTATTGGTGGTTTAGTAGTATTTTAAATTAGTGCACTTTTAATTAGTTTAGGTAGTATTTCATTAGTTTAGTTAAATTGCTTATGATTAGGATTGTTAGATTTTAGATAATTAGATTTTAGTCTAGATTAAATTTTAATTTAATTATTTTCATGCATATATTTAGGAATTAATTATTTTGCATACATCACTTAGAGTAGATTTTATTTTTAATCTAGGCACTTTAGTAAGTTGGTACTTAATTATTGCTTTATTTATTTAAATTTTATTTATTTGGACCTTAGGTTAGATTAATTTGCATTTTTTTAAAATTAATTAGATTAATTACATGCACATTTTATTTTAGGATTGTCTAGTTTCATTCTAATTAATTTTATTTCTTTATTTCCTTAATTGCATTTTAGAATTATCTGTATTAATTAATTTTAGCTTTGTTAATTATTTTGTAGGTTAACGCTTTTTATTGCTCGAAGCTCTGTATGTATCGTTAGCTCTGTTTTATTTTATAATTGTCATTGATTTTCAGTACATTTTAATTTAAGCCTTGTAGATCACCCACTGAATTTTCATAATTTGCTAGGATATACTTAGGGTAAAATTAACCGGTACTTAGTTAGGCTAATTAGATTCTCTGTGGGATGATAATCTGGGACTCAAATCTCATTATTACTTATACGACCCGTGCACTTGCGGTTAACACATCTGGATAATTTAGAGTGGGCGTAGTCTATATCAAGTTTTTGGCGCCGTTGCCGGGGATGACAATTAGCCATTAATTAATATCGGTGAAATTATGCTTAGGTATAATTCTAGTTTTGTACATACTTAGGTTGTAAATATTTAGAGTCTTAATTTAGATTAGTTAATTTTCTCTCATAAAAAAAAGAAAAAAAATTAAAAATTAAAAAAAATTAAAAAAAAATCCTGAGGACTTTTAAATGTTTGCATGCGTATAGCCAAGAGCTATGATTGCTTTCCTTTAAATCGTGAAATTGAATGAACACTTAGAAAAAATAGGAAGGATTCTAGGAAAATAGTAGCTCCGCTGCAAAACACGATGGCTGAAAACAGAGAAATTAAGACTGTAGGTGATTATGTTGTCCCGACTATAGGAGGTTATTATACTGGCATTAGGCCACCAGCTGTCCAAGCAAACAATTTTGAAATTAAACCTTCGATCCTCCAAATGATCCAAACTTCGCTATAGTTCAGTAGGCTTCCCTATGATGACCCATATGCTCACTTAGGACAATTTTTAGATCTGTGCAACACTTTTAAGCATAATGGACTCTCAGATGATGCAGTTAGGCTTAGATTTCCTTTTTCTCTTAGGGATAAAGCGAGACACTGGTTAACCCATTTACCTCATGTTCCATCACCACATAGGACGAGTTAGCTCATCAATTTTTAGCTACGTTTTTCCCTTCCTCCAAAATAGCTAAACTCTGTAGTGACATATCTTCCTTTGCCCAATTCGATTTTGAATCCCTTTACGAAGCTTGGGAACAATATAAAGACCTTCTTAGGATGTGTTCTCATTATGGCCTACCCTTATGGCTGCAAGTCCAGACCTTCTATAACGAACTAACTAGCCAAAATAGGGCCATCGTTGATGCTGCTACGGGAGGAGCTCTAATGTGCAAGATGGAGGAGGAAGCTTATGGTCTCTTAGACAAGATGACAGCTAACAATTACCAATGGTCATCAGAGAGGCAACTACCTAAGAAATCGACGGGTATCTATGAGTTAGACACATTGTCTACCTTGACTTCTCAAATAGTCAATCTCGTGAAAAAGGTAGAGTCACTCAGTACCCAGCACAATTCTACTAATAGTCCTAATCCTGTTCTAACCATCCAAAGTCCTTTTCTTTCATGCGATCTATGTAGTGGTACATACTCTGTAGATAGGTGCCCGCTTAATTTAGAGTCTGTTCTGTACGTTGCCCCATCTCAAAGGCAACAGAACAACCCATTTTCAAACACCTACAATCCAGGGTGGAGGAACCATCCTAATTTTTCTTGGAGCCAAAATCAAGGGAAATCTTCTAATTCCAGACCTGTGGGATCCCTTGGATTTCAAGCTCCACCTGTTCATGTACCACTACATCAGCAGATTCCACATCATCCACCTGATCATTCCCATCCACCACCTCAATTTCAGCATCATCCACCACTACCGCCACCTATGTAGCCCCAACATTTACTTACACCAGCAACTGTAGCTGAGAAGAAGCCCTCACTTGAGGAAATGTTCACGACTATCCTGCAAAATCAAGCTGCCTCAATTAAGAATTAGGAAGTTCAAGTTGGACAAATAGCTAGTGCTCTTAGCCAGCGTCCACAAGGGACCCTTCCTAGTAACACTAAAGCTAACCCTGTTAGGCAGATGGAGGGTAAGGAACATGTGAAAGTCATAACCCTTAGGAGCGGTAGAGAGCATCTACAAGTTAAGTCCAATCCTGTAAAGCCCACATTGGTAGAGCCCATAAGATCTAAAGAGGTAGCTCAAAAAGAGCAGGAACATCAAGATCAGGCTGTAAAGGAATCAAAGTCAGTCGCTTCTTCATCTTTACCTTCTTCTTCACAACCTTCCCATTCATCTAATGCTACATATGTTACCACTACACTTCCCCCAATTAGACCACCAGTGTCTTTTCCTCAGAGGTTCCAAAACCAGAAGCTTTACTAGCAATTCGTTAAATTTTTTGAAGTTTTTAAGAAGCTTCACATTAACATCCCTTTCGCATATGCCTTAGAGCAAATGCCTAGTTATGTGAAGTTTATGAAAGATATCCTCTCGAGGAAGAGAAGATTAGATTATTATGAGACAGTGGCATTGACTGAGGAGTGTAGTACCATTATTCAGAGGAAATTACCCCCTAAGCTCAAAGATCCTGGTAGTTTTACCATACCTTGCACCATAGGATATCAGTTCTTTGGTAGAGCCCTGTGTGATCTTAGAGCTAGTATTAACCTTATGCCTTGGTCCATATACCAGAAGCTAGGAGTAAGAGACGCAAAGCCTACCACAGTGACCCTTCAGCTAGCTGATAGATCCATTAAGTATCCAAAGGGAGTCATTGAGGATGTGCTAGTAAAGGTGGACAAGTTTATTTTCCCTGCAGACTTTATTGTTTTGGATATGGAGGAAGACAGCAAAGTCTCCATTATTCTAGGCAGAGCATTCTTAGCAACTGGTAGACGATAATTGATGTGTAAAAGGAGGAATTAACCATGAGAGTCCTAAATCAGGAGGTGACATTTAATGTTTTCAAACCTGTGAGGTTCCCTGATGACTCTCAAGATTATTTTAGGATGGAGGTTAAGGAAGATAGAATGCTTGAACATAAGAAATTTGAGAGAATGATGAAAATAGATAGAGATAAGGAGAATTTGACTGTCAGCATTCTGTCACCACTTTGACTGACCCTCATACTTCTCACCCTGTTGCTGAGTGTCATTTTCTTCAGCTGCATTTGAAGTGGCTTTATTTTTTTTCACATTTTGTATAATTATTTTTCTTTTTCTTTTCTTTTTCGTTGTTTCTTTCTTTGTTTCTTTTGTAGATTGCTTTTCTAGTATGTTCCAATCAAGCTTCAATTGTTCGTCAACATCATCAGACAAGGGAGTATTCTATTCTTGAGCTTCAATTCTTATATTATCTACACATTGAGGACACTGTGCACTTTAAGTTTGGGCGAGGGGATATCACTTGAGCACTTTTGAAAATTTTTGGGCAAAATTGTAAAATGTTTTCGAAAATATGAGCTTATATTGTTTGATTTTGGGATGATTTAGTACTTAGCATGTAGTTTTTCCATATTCCAATGATATAAACCTATGATTTAGTCTGACTTTGATTGAATAAGAAGCATGATTATAGGAAAAGCATGAAGTTGAATTCTTAAATTTGTCTTAATTCTGATTGTGATTTTCTTATTTTATGGACATATCATGTCATGAATCTGTATACTTATTTAGAGAAAGCTTATGTGGACATAGGATTACATTTGTTCAGTTGATTTTGTGCATTGTATTCTAGAATTTGTTTGATCTTATCTCGAGGCGAAATATTAGATCACACTTAATTAGGAAAATGATTTAGGCCATTTTTGGAACGTTTGAGCCTTTCTAGTCATCCTTGTACATATTTTACCCCGAGACATCCATCTGGGCCGAATAAGCTTTTCTCTGTAAATACACCTGCACATTTTTCCTTAGCGTAAACACTCTTTTCCTATCCCTTACCCCAAAAGCTGTAAATTCACTAAGATATATCTTGAGCTATGTACATATGGGTTATAGGTGATAGTGAAATTGAAAAAAAATACAAAAATAGAATAAAAATGTCTAGCAAAATGAATAAGTTTGGGGGAATAATTATGAGCTCTGACATCAAAGATCCTAAAAGTAATGCATGTTAAGGGGTAATTAAACCTAAATTGACTTTATCATACCTTAGCCCTAGCCTTACATTACAAGCTTAATGAAGTCCTATTGATCTTTGGTTAAGTGTGACTACATTAGTGAAGAGAGAAGTGAAAAGCACTACTCATTGATTTTGCATTTACTGTGTTTGCATAATCTGATCCGGGTAATGTACTATGAAGTGGCATTGACATTTTCACACACACACACAAGGAGTCCAATTTGGGTTAGGACTTATGATTGAATGATTCTAAATGTTGGACTTATAATTGTGAATCTTTAGGATCAGAGTTTGCACTTTTTCTTTGAGGATAATATTGGAAAAATTATTATGTTCGGTACTTGTCATTCCTATATATATTTTGTTTTGCTTGAGAACAAGCAAAAGCTCAAGTTTGGGGGTGTGATAATTCTATTAAAATAGAATTATTTGTGCTTAAATCTTAATTAATTATTTAAATCCCCGTATTATTTTATTAATTATCTTCTCAATTTAATTAAAATTCTCTTGTATGCAGGTAAATTAAATTTGGATGAATTTCATTTGTTTCGGTAGAAAATGAGCTGAAAATGTGCTAAAAGAGATTGGACCACTACCATTTCGCAGTCTAAGTCATTAGTCGTTGTAGAGACGTGTGATGCCGGATGTTCATATTTTATTTGCCTCAAAAACCATGACCAACTTTCGGAAGACACACGTCGGGTCACATCGCACATCCAAGTGAACAAAAAGACAAGTAACATGAAAATATCTTCTTTAAAACGAATAGAATGAAGACAAGTGGCCAAACAATACCAACTCATCTAGGATTGAAAACTACAATTGTACCACCAATTTTGTGTATAAATAGAATATGATGAGCAATTAAAAAAGATGTAGAATTTTAGGGTAAAGTAGTGCTAGGTTAAAGTTTTTATTTTCTAGGTTTTCGTTTTTACCTTTCACGTTAGTTTTTCTTTTTTTTTTTCAGCCACCATTGTTCTAGGATTGAGTTTTACTTTCTCTTTAAGTTTGGCACATTTAACCTTTACAAATGAAAAGTTAGATTCTCGTTTTTACTAGTTTTCTATTTACTATTCAGATTTCATTTTTTTTGTTACTGTTTTTACTTCTCAGGTGTGAGGAAGAGGTGACTGTTGCCATGTTGTTCAACCTGTTGCATTGTTTCACTTTCATTTCCTACAAATTTATATGGAGTTGATTTTACATTTATCAGCTGGTGGGCTTAAACATTCTGTGTAAATTTATATGGAGTTGATTTTACATTTATCAACTGGTGGGCTTAAACATTCTGTCCGAGGTTGCTACAAGACTGATTCGGAATGTTGAATAGAGGTCGAGTGACCAGTAGCAATTTTTTTCTGTTTTCAATGTTCTATATCCTGTTTTTGCATTTTAGTCTATTCTTTAACTTATGGTTTCCTTCACTGATTGGGTTCGATTTTTGCCATTATGATTCCTACAGTTTCATTTTATGTTTTTCTGTTTTATTTCTGCACCTTGTCGGTACTTGTTCTTGCGATCGATTTTTGATGCATTCGGTTTCCAAATCCTTTTAAGTGGTGCCAAGATGCGTTGTAGAAAGGTTATCGAGGAGACTGAGTTGTGTTGTTGATGCAGAACGTGGTTTGCTGGCGATCGTCCTTTGGTTCGTGTGGAGCAGGAAGATCGAGAACGAAGCAGTTAAGCAGAGCAATAGAACTGAAGCTGTTGGCGTGACGAGCTAAACAGGGCAGAACATAGCTTGCTGGGTACTGAAAGGAGAACGTGATGTTCGGCTATTCTTGTTGGTTATTTGCTGCTATCGAAGGGGAGAGAAATCATGGAACTATAGCTGTGGGTCTCTATTCTATTTTAGTTTGCATATTTGGTTTATATCTATTGTTGTAGTGTCTACTAGATTCATTTCATCTCTTTCTTAATGTTATTGATGTTTAGTTTTATTATTTTATCAAGTATTCGTTAGCCACCTCTATTCTGCCCTGTTATGTTGTTATTGTACGGTTCATTATCTTCATTTATGCAGGAGCGGTGTGGGATGTGTTGTTGTCGCTGCTTCCATTTGCTGGACATCCATCGGTGTGCTTTGCTCTGCGGGACGTGCTGAGTGTGGCAGCAGTTGGCTGGATTCGGTTGGGGTGTTGCGTGGACAGCTGGAGCAAAGGTGATTGCAGAGACAGTGCAGGTGCATGGGTGCTGCGTTGTTGGGACGTGCTGAGCAGCTGCAGGACTCGCCAGGGAATGTGGTAGCAGCTAACGAATAACAGGAGGTGGCGAAAGCTGGGATCGAAACTGATCCCAGGCCGAGCAAGCTGTACTGTTGGCGGTATGTGCAGGAGCATGTTGGCACGACTGCAGCAAGGGTGCAGTGCAACTGTGTGCATGGCAGAATAGTACATTGTCGATGCATAGATGATTAGTTTTATAGTTTAATTTTCAAAAGTTCAGCTTTTATTAGTGGTTTAGTAGTATTTCAAATTTGTGCACTTTTAATTAGTTTAGGTAGTATTTCATTAGTTTAGTTATATTGCTTATGAGTAGGATTGTTAGATTTTAGATAATTAGATTTTAGTCTAGATTAAATTTCAATATTTTTATGCATTTGAAATTTTAATATAATTATTTTCATGCATATTTTTAAGAATTAATTATTTTGCATACATTACTTAGAGTAGATTTTATTTTTAATCTAGGCATTTTAGTAAGTTAGTGTAAGACCCGAAATTAAATCGTAAATTTTATGAGGTAGATAAAAGGTTCACAAATTTAAAGGAATGGGATTCGGACTGAAAATAAGAATTCAAATCGTAAAATGAATGAGTGTTCGTGAAGGAAAGTTTGATTAAATTAATCCCAAACACGCGCAAGGGCAAAACGGTCAAAAGATCGAAAGTCGGGATAAATTCGATAAGAAAATTTAATTTAAAATAAGGATTTAGAATATCTTGATCAATAATGAGGAAATTATATAATTTTGAGTCAAACTGATCAAGATCCGAAATTTTTAAAAATATCGAAAAGTCACCCGGGATAATATCTCGAAAATACGGAGAAATTATACCCGAAAATGGTTAAAAATATAATAAATTAAATAAATTAAATTAAGTTAAATTGTTTGGAATAAAATATTAATTTTGTAGATATTTTCAGATTTTTTTAAGACTATTTTAATGAATATTTTAATAATAAAATAAATTGTTAAATAATAATAATAATAATAATAAAAAGCCTGAAATCGGGAAAAACCCGAAAAGAAGAAGAAAAGAAACCTGTTTGCACCCGATAGAACCCACCGCCGATTCTCGCACACCGGCTACCGTCCACGTCCGACGAAGCTGCCAGGAGGAAGAGCAGAGTCCGACGAACACGTGGGCACCGGAATCGCGCCGCCAGGTGGCCGGAGCAGGCCGATCCGAGCTTCAAAAATCCGAGGGAGAAACGGGGTGATCGCCGGCGAACCGCTGCGACTGGGCCGGAAAGGAGACCACCGACGTACTCAGGAGAGGAAGCCGGTTCTTTTGAGACCGGTCTCGGCCGGTGAGACCGCCGGAACCGCCGGCGAAGGCAATAGGCAGTGAAACGGCACCGTTTGGCCGGAAGGAAAGGGAAGGAAAGGGAAGGAAAAGGGAAAAGAAAAGAAAGGAAAAGGAAGGAAAAGAAAGGAAAAAAAAGGGGAAAAAGAGAAAGAAATTATCGGGGACGACTCGAGGTTCGGGTAAGTTGACCGAGGGTCAAAATTGACCTACGGGTGAATTTCGAAAATTTAATTTAATATTATTTTAATTAAAAATAATCCGGATTTACCTAATTATGCAGCTTCACGACGGAGACCGAACGGGAGCCGAGTGAGCTCTGATCTTCGTACCCCGCATCGTATCGGGTAAGTACAATTTAATTTCGGTATTCAGAGTTCTTTAAATACCGAGTTTTAATTATTTTACGGAATTACGGATTAATTCCGCATAAGAAGGAATATTAATTCGGAGTTGTAATAAATTGTCGTAAATAGTATACGGGCTATCCAATGAATTTGGATCGAAGCTCGATAATTATTAGTAAGCTGCATGAGCCCAGTAAACCCGAAGAAGGGATTTAAACAGTATAAACGGGCTGAAAATGGGTCGAGGCCCATTAAAGTGCAATCGGGCCCAATAGGGATAAATGGGCCCAATGATTTAAATTAAGCCCAGAAAATATTAAATACAATTAAGTTGTATGATATCTGACTTGAGGAATAATTATACGCAGTTCCGGAGGTTTGATTGGGAGCAGATCGGACTGCGCGACGTGACAACAGTGGAAAAGGAAAGGTCAGACTCGACAAGAATCGAGGTAAGGGAATTTTGTAGGTGCATAGAGATAATTATGCGTATTTTGAGAGGGGATTTACAGGGCTTAGAAATTTATTAAAACATCTAGAAATAAAGTAATAATTTTTACGAAAATCGGGGCGTAGATAAATAAAGGAAAATAACTATTTTGCCCCCAGTTAAGAAAATTTCAAAAAGGGTAGTAAGGCTATGAAATTGCATGAATTTCATGATTTTAATATTTTATATGATTATATTGCTTTGATTTAAGCAAATATACACATAGGTGGGCTGTTGATTTCGTGAATTTTACGAAAGGGTACCGGTTTGTACCGGTTACTATTTTAAAAGATGTTTTATTAAAAGTGAGCCACCTATCGTATTTACGTGACTAAAAGAGTGCTAGAGTCTTTCTCGCACTCAAGTTTACTGAATTATTTCTCATGAAAAGCCGTACTGGAGCATTGCTCGTACGAGAAATTTGTGTGTGCACAAAACCGTGCTGAAGCTTCGCTTGCACGAGATTTTAGATATCATGATATGCATAGCGTGGTGCTGGAGCTCCGTAAGCCTGTGACCTGGTGTGGGGCGGGCAGCAGGATGCTCACATAAACGCACTAGACGCGAGTTGACATGCATATAGTCGTGCGGAAGCCTCCTGTAGACTGTGTGTCACAGAAAGTTGAGATGCTCGCACATATACTTTGAGACATGGGTTGGTTATCGACATAGTATTGGGCTGGATAAGACCTACGGCAGGCACCCCCAGACTATGATATGGGTCCACGGAGTACGATGTACCGTGTATGTCACACGGAGTACGCTGTACCGTGCAGTCATGATGACTCTACGATGTTGCTCGATATTCTGGCGGGTAGGACTTGACCCCACCTCCCGTTACAGTTGTGATACCCCGCACACCGGGATCCGTGTAGCATGGGATCACAGGGACATAGTATGGCCATAGTCCTCGATTTTTCATACAGTAACCTACATGCCTCACATGATATCATATGGTCTAATAGACCAGGACAAACCCGATGGAGGGGTAGTCCCGATTTATGTTTTAAAAGAGCTGTGATTTAATGAATCAAGGTATTCCCGAGAGATGGGTTTGACCTTGATGAAGTTGTTTTATAATGAAACAAATGAGTTTTAATGTGACGAGCATGAGATGTCATACATGATGATTTTCCATGTGTGCTTTATATGTCGATTTCATGATTTCTTGTATATGATATATACATTCATGTGGCATTGTTTTAATCTTACCTCATGCTCCGAAAGTAAACGATTTTTACATCATGACATTATCAGCACGTAGATAGTATAGTTATCTACCTGCTTACATTATTGCCTTACTGAGCACGTTTCGCTCACCCTTTCATTTTTCACCCCACAGGGTACACTCAGTAGAAGAGAGCGACAATAGCTTCGCAATTCGGTTATCCGCTGCTTCTTATCAATATCAAGTATACACATTTGTATAATTTCGTATCTGAACATATAGATGCATAGTACTATATATGATGTAATATTAGGGATGTATTCAGTTTAAATAAATTGAATGGTAAATAGGGGAGAGGTACTAACACCGAATCATAGCCCAACTGTTTAGTAGTGTAACTGTTCACGACGGGTGAGGAAATGAAAAAAAAAAAGCGAAAAATTTGTAGGGATTTTTAGGTAATTTGGGTCGTGACAGTTAGTACTTAATTATTGCTTTATTTATTTAAATTTTATTTCTTTGGACCTTAGGATAGAGTAATTTGCTTTTTTATTTTTAAATTAATTAGATTAGTTACATGCACATTTTATTTTAGGATTGTCTAGTTTCATTCTAATTAATTTTATTTCTTTATTTCCTTAATTGCATTCTAGAATTATTTGTATTAATTAATTTTAGCTTTGTTAATTATTTTGTAGGTTAACGCTTTTTATTGCTTGGAGCTCTGTAAGTATTGTTAGCTCTGTTTTATTTTATAATTGTCATTGATTTTCAGTACATTTTAATTAAAGCCTTGTAGATCACCCACTGAATTTTCATAATTTGCTAGGATATACTTAGGGTAAAATTAACCGGTACTTAGTTAGGCTAATTAGATTCTTTGTGGGACGATAATCCGGGACTCAAATCTCATTATTACTTGTACGATCCGTGCACTTGCGATTAACACGTCTGGATAATTTAAAGTGGGCGTAGTCTATAACACTTACTGTGAGACCCCGTATATGTATAATGGTAATGTGTGTAATTGGATCAAATAATATGAATGGACTTGTAATGTAAAGTATGATTGATGTAAGTCCATGGATTCAATGTATGTATGTGTAATATGAATTGTAACGTACATACAAGTTTCATTGAGTACGAATATGAAGAAACGGGTTCTGGCAAGTGATGGATGTGATTGAAACTCAAGATGAGTAGTGTGGTAAAATGGAATGGAGTTATGCTTCCATTTGGTTTCATGTAGCATACCTTTGGACATACAATGAATGCACACAAGTTTCAATGTGCATAAGGTATGAATGGATGCCATTTTCAAGTTATAAAGGTGGATGGTTGAGAAAATGGCCATGGCAATAGATTAAGGATGTATTAGTATGAGTTGCAGCAAGGAAACTACAGGAAATCTGAAAAACATGAGGGCCAGATCGATCTCATAGGATGAGAGATCGATCTGGAAGAGCCAGAATGCTCTTATTTGGGCAAAAGAACAGAGCAGATCGATCTCTAATGGAGCCAGATCGATCTCTCAAGCATTCTGTAGTGAAAAGATCGATCCCCAAGCACCCAGATCGATCTCCTTAGCTCTATGTTTGGGAGCAGATCGATCTCATGCTTCGACAGATCGATCTCATGCCTCGACAGATCGATCTCATGCTTAAGAATGCCGTGAAAAAGAGGGATTTAAGGGGACCAGATCGATCTCCTCATGAACCAGATCGATCTCCCCAAGCTATTTCTATATAAGGAGGGCTGAAAATCTGGAAATCTCGAAAAAACATATTAACCTCCCATTTTCAACCCAAAAACCTAACTTTCCCTCTCTAAAATCAGCCATTTTCAGTGAGATTTGAAGAGAGATCATTAGAGGCAAAGTTGTTCCTATCAAAGAGAAGAACAACATAGTGAGATGGCATTTTCCCATTTTTGGAATTGAAGGAGTTAAGGGCATTACCATTTGGAGCAAGAAGAAAAATCATATTGGTAAGATTCTAACACTCCAATCCAAATGCATTAGCTATTTAATTGATTTTGGAGTTGTTTGGTATGAGTATTGATGGATAAACTACCTAGGAATGTAGTGGAATTGGTGTGACCTAGAAATCAAAAATGGGTATAATGTGAGAATATGTGGGATTGAATGAGCTTATGATTTATGGCATGCTAAAGTTGTTATTGGGGTAATGTTTATGATTTTAGATGGTTAGATGGAATTACATGGTAAGTTGGAGGAATTGTGAAAATGGGTATGTATATGATTGATAAATGCCATAGTGAGGGGATTCATGAAATATGAACACTATGAGCTTTATGTCAATTTGATATCGATTTTGAATAAGAGAATAGGCCTAAGAAGATCCATAGACTCGAGCTATGGGTAAAATAATGAAACGAGGCCATATAAGCGTTAATAGAGGCTATAGATTAAATTGACTATAGCAAGCACAAGGGTTGCATTGTATGGATCGAATATAATGCAGGATACGATTTTGTGCAGTCCCGAAGAGTTCGTTGAAGACGAATCGAACCGTACGAGTAAGCAGCTTAAGGAAGTGGAATCACGCGTCGCGATTCCAGGTAAGGGAATTTTGTGAGTATATAGAGGTAGCTGCTCGTACTTTAAACTTGTGGGTGAATATCGGGAGTTTTATGAAATGCATGGTTGCTCAAATAAATGTTGATGGTATTCGTGAACGATGATGAGTATATGCGTGATTTTGGTTTTGAAGTGGATTTTATGAAATGGGATAGTAAGGCTAATAATTGCATAAATCTAATGTTTTGATGTTTTTCAAAACGAAATTGCTTGGTTTTAAGCAAGCTTATAGTGGGTCGGCTAGTATTGTATTATTGTGGTGGAAAAGCATTTGTGAGTGCTAAACCCGATTGCCGAGATTGTTTGATTGTGTATGAGCCGCCTATCATATTGTATGACATAAATCGCGCTAGAGCCTCGCTCGCGCTGGATTTCTATGTTTTCATTTGCATGAAACGTGCTGGAGCTTAGCTCGCACCTTGATTTGGAAACTATGATGATGTTTATAAACCGTACTGGAGCTTCTGCTCGTACGTGGCTTTTGAGTGGTTTGTCTTATGAGTATAACCGTACTAGAGCTATGCTCGTACGCTTCTCTTTATGAAAGGATACTTGAGTCGTGCTAGAGCTTTGCTCGCACAAGTTTGCACATTGGGATACGTATAAGGTTGTGAAAGTTGGTAAGATCCTTAAGCCTTACATCCTTAAGCCCAAAGAGGCGGGGAGGCTCTGTTAGGCGGGGAAGCTCTGTTCGGTGGGGAGGCTCTCTTACGGTGGGATCCTTAAGCCAACATCCTTAAGCCCTGGAGGGGCGGGGAGGCTCTGTTAGGCAGGGAGGCTCTCCTACATGGGTACAGTAAGATCCTTAAGCCCTACATCCTTAAGCCAACATCCTTAAGCCCAAAGAGGTGGGGAGGCTCTGTTAGGCGGGGAGGCTCTGTTCGGTGGGGAGGCTCTCTTACGGAAGGATCCTTAAGCCCTACATCCTTAAGCTAACATCCTTAAGCCCGAGGAGGCAGGGAGGCTCTGTTAGGCGAGGAGGCTCTGTTCGGCAAGGAGGCTCTCCTTCACGGAATATGGAAAACTCTTGGTATGGGGTAGATAAGACCTAGGAATGGCACCCCCAATCACGATATGAGTTACGGAGTACGCTGTACCGTGTATGTCACATGGAGTACGATGTACCGCATGATGGTTATGTGATGAGAAAGTCTGGCGAGGGATAATCTATCCTCGTGCCAGCATGATACCCCGCACACCTGGATGAGTGTGGTCTGGGATGAATTATGATGTAATGGTTCACATAGGCACTTTTGATATAGTGACCTAGATTTATACACATGCGTGAATTGTGGAATAAAAATGTGGTTGTGATTGTGAGTTGATTTGGTGGTGTTTATGATGTTGGTTTAAAAAAAAAAGGAGGTTTCTTAATGAATTGCCCTTTTTATGAATTTAAATGAGATTGAGTATGAGATGATTTATACATGATGTTTTTACCATGTTTTATATGCCAATGTACATGATTTTAATACATGATATATATGTATACTCATATGGCATAGTTTTATTCCTCATGCTCCTACTATAAATGATTTATGCATAACACTATCAGCATGTAGATAGAGTAGTTGTCTACCATGCTTGCATTATTGCCTTACTGAGCGTGTGGTTGCTCATCCCACTCTATTTTTCCCCTACAGAGCGTGCATAGTAGCCCAGTGAGGACTGAGGCGTGTTATTTTGGACTCCGCTGCATCTCCATCACTAAGAGGTATATACACAGTGATTCTTTTTATATCTAAACAATGTAAAAGCACAGTATTCTTTTGAGTTGTAATTATGGGGGATGTAGATGTCAGTAAAACATGCTTTTGTATAAGTACAAGATTTAAATGCAAATGTATGACATCGTTTTATTTCACTGAGAATGAATGAGATGTGGAGTTTATTATTGACTCACAGCCCAACAGTGTGTGGTGAGTTAGTTCACGACCGGGTAAGGTAACAGTAAAACGCGAAAAATTTTTAGTGATTTTCGGTTAAAGAGAATGGAATTGGGTCGTGACACTTACTCCCAATTGAGGATCGGTCCTTACTCATTATGGGATTGATCATTTGCAATATTGTTTTCAATCCAGAAGCTTACTGCCAATTGGGGATCGATCCACATTTCCTGGGGATCAATCGTTTCGCCTTCAAAAACATTTTTTGGGCAAAACTAAGTTCAATTTCCTTTTAATAATGATTTTCAATTTCTTTAACTTATCATTTGCCTTTATATGCATGAAATTGAGCCCCAAAAATATTCAGGCAATTTTCTAAAATGACTTCAATAATTTCATAGGAAAATTACTTAAAATTAAATTGAATTCTGGTTTGGAAAATTTAGTGTGGATCATTTAAATAATCATTGTCATTTCAAAATATATGTATCACTGTAAAGCTAACAATCTCCCCCCTATTTGATATGACAAAATTTAATGCAAATAAACTTTGAAAATTATTCTCCCCTTCAATATTAAGCATGATTTTCACAAAAGATTAATTTTTAATTATCCAATTTTCAAACCCAATAAATATGTATTTATCCCCTTTTTTGTTGTATCAAAAAAGAATGCATATACCCCCCTTAATGACATACTCCCCCTTAATAATGCCAAGATATAAATATATTCCTAATGAAAGATCAATTGGCCATGAATACACGCACAAAATAGATAAAGGTTTACTTTAAAGCACATAGAGCAATTTAATATCACAAGTAATAGAGCACAATATGTAAAGAAGGCATATGAGCATTCATTAAGTATGGATAAAGACAACAATTTGAAGCAGACTACTTATATGATCATGAAATGATTACTGAGATAAAATAAACATTGTCCAATAGGCATAATATATCCAAAACTACTTAAGGTTGATTTCATAATAAGGCAAAAACAAAATTATCACCTAGAAACGAAAAATAAGTCTATAACATCAAGATGAACAACTACGAGGATGGTGACGGGGGAAACTGATCAAAACGATCATAGAACTCATCAATCGAGACTTGAGTGGCCAGAAAGTCGTCAAACATGGCTTTTTGAGCTTCCTCGAAAGCAGATAAGTGAGTGTCAACGTGAGATTGAAGGTCAGAAAGCGCAGCATGTTGACATGCCTCAAGCCTAGAATTAAGGCCAATCATCAATACGACCTAACACGCCTTAAAAGCATTAAGTCTAAAATCAAACTAGAGAAGGAAGTCGATGAACATCCCAACAAGGGTATCAAAACTAGTACCCAAGGCAACTAGCTGGGGAAATGATGGTTCAACAGTAGGCTCCGACTCAAACTCGATTTCATAGCCATATCTGATGCTGATATTGCAATCTCAAAGTTGCCTTGACCTTCTATAACCATACTCCTTGGTCATCTTAATAGTATTGCATATGATGAAGAGTCACGCTATTAATCTAGGTCAAGGGAAGCTCACTGGTCTTGTATGAACGATCAATCTCGAGCTGTGAAAGGAGATATGCAAGTGGTTACGCGTAGACAATGATCTCAATGGTCCCATTGATGATCTTCACCCAATCCTCGAAGATGAAGCAGATGAGATTCAGTTTACGACCATTATCATCATACAGTTGATGGAGTCAGAATCGATCAAGTCTACGGAGATGAGCATATTTGGTGCCAAAGGATTGCAAGTTCCATGAGATGATTAAATGTAAGAGCCAGGTATGCATCAAAACATCATCAACTTGGCCATCGGTAATAGGAAAGACGAGTGGAACTTCCTTTTCTTCTTTGGTAAAACTCTCATTTTAAACTCTTAAAATGTTGGCTAGTGAATCTTTGGAGATTTCGATGGTTTTGTTCATTAATAATGATTTAATGCCAATGATGTAGCATTGATCATTTAGAGATGTTATGAGCTTGGCATTTGCAATGAATGCGCAAATGATGTTTGGTGGTATTGTTACCTGAAACAGTGGTGTTCAATTGCTGACCTCTTCGCCTTGATTTTTATGTCACGTGCCACTGAATATTCTGTAAGAAAAATAATGATCAGAGGGATGCAGGGGTTTTTCTCTGCGTAAGCACTCCGATGTTTAAGTCAGACAGAGAATTTGGCAGAGTTTCTCTAAAGCAAAAATAGAGCCCCCTTGGCGTATCATACCTGTCCCCTTTTTATCAGGGTTGTTTCCAGCTTTAATTACATATTTATCCAATAATAAAATATTTGTAGAATAAAATATATTTCAGGGTCCAAATGTCTAAAAACCCTAATATCAAATTATAGTGATGTGAGCGTGCCACACAGACATGACGTGAGAGGCTTGGAAGATTTTTCCATTAGCGCCACGTGGTGCACTCTTCTTGCGCCACATGGCGCTAAGATACAAGAGGCGTTAGGCCTCTTTGGCGGGAGAGTAGTCTCCCGCATGCCTCCTCTGCGTGCCATATGGTGCGTTCTCCAAGCGCCACATCGCGTGCTTAAAACCGTTGGCGGGAGAGTAGCCACCCATGCCACGTGGCGCACTTTGTACGCGCCACGTGGCACCCTTTTTTTTTTCTTTTTTTTTTATTTTTTTCATTTCTTATTATTATTTTACACACAAAAATTGCTCCCCACTCTTTCGTTAGATATAACCTTGTGAAAGAGTACATATATTCTCTTCGTAGTCTCTCGTCAAATCATTATGTCAAACTCTGAAGTTAGATTTTCGAGTCGAACCCTCATGCCAAATTCTTAAGCCTTTGCTTGAGTGCGTAGCTGTCACAACCCAAATTACCTAAAAATCAGAGTAAATTTTTCACTTTTTCATTTATTATTTAATTCCTTACCTTTCTCTCATCGTGACCATCCTACAAACAGTTGGGTTATGATTCGGTGTTAGTCACCTCTCACCTATTATGAATCCATTTCCATAATTACATATCAAAGTTTACTATCTTTTGATTTTAAATAAATACATACCCAATGGTATTTATAATTCTACATCCCCAACATCGTATTCGTTTACAGTACTGTGTATTACATATTTAGATACAAAACTCTACAAATGTGTATACCTGTCTCTCGATGGGAAGCAGCAAATACCAAGCATACAAGTCCTCAGCAGTTTAATAACTATTGCAAGTGCTCTAAAAAGATGAAAAATAAGGGGGTGAGCAAACCACATGCTCAGTAAGGCAATTATGCAAGTAAGTAGATAGCTCCACTATCTACATGCTCATAATGCCATGCCATTAAAATCCATTTCTTTTCATTAAAATCTCAAGCACAATCGTTCATACATCAATGACATAGTTTATCCAAAACTATTTGTGCATATAGAAAAGCATGTAATTCATGCATCAATAGCATTTTATGTGACATCAATAAATCATAATGGGCATGAAGCAAATCCAGATCATGCATTCTTTCATGTCATGTAAGACAAATCATAAATTTGAAATGAAAGCATAGAAAACACCATCATGCTACTGCATTCAAATCATTTCATTAAAAACGCAGTATAAAACCACCCGAAGGGGTTAAGCGTCTCATAATTCAAATCCAAACTCATAAAACAATTCATTAAATTTCATTATAAAACTTCGGTTATAAAAACACCCTTCTTTTAGGGTCACATGCCATAAAATCATAAAATCGGGGGCCTGACCCCTCCCTCTGGTCTACCTTGGTGTATCAAACCACAAGTTATATCATGTGAGACAAACAGCTGATTATATCAGTAACATCGAGGACTATGGCCATATCCTAGTGATCCCTGGCAACACGGTACCTAGTGTGCGGGGTATCACACCTGAAACGGGAGGTGGGTCGTCCTACCGGCCAGAACAGCATAACACCAGGATTGCGAGGGCAAGGCTTGCTGCCTCGTGGCTAATGCCACTCCACTCTAACAATCCCCACAGTACAGCGTACTCCGTGTGACATACACGGTACAACGTACTCCGTGAACCCAAGCTCAGTCAGGGGTGTCTGTAATAGGTCTTATCCACCCATATCATCTCTGTCTCAGTATGCACGTGTGAGCATATCATCTCACTATGACACACAGTCTACAAGAGACTCCAACACGGCTATATGCATGTAATATAAATCCCTGTGCAAGCGAAGCTCAAGTACGGCTCCATGCATATTCATGATATCAGAAAATCTCGTGCGAGCGAAGCTCTAGCACGGTGTCATAGAAATCAATGAAATCTGCGTACGAGCAGCGCTCCAGTACGACTTAAATTGATTTTAATTTCAAGTAAAATCCACGTACGAGCAATGCTCTAGTATGGATATGTATATAAAACTCAATGAAAACCTCGTACGAGAAAAACTCCAGTACGGCATTCAAATGAATTATGAAAACCATGTAAAAGTTTGTGCGAGCAACGCTCCAGCGCAAATGAATGCTCAAGTAAATCAATTCTCATGTGAGTTACACTCCAGCACGGCTTTATGCATAATTAAATCAAATCTCGTGCGAGTTACACTCCAGCACGGCTTTTATGCAATTATTATATCAAAAATGGATGCGAGCTAGGCTCCAGCACCTCTCATGCACGTCAATCATAAAAACTAGTGCGAGCAATCGCTCCAGCACCATTTTATGCATACCACGTCAAAACAAGTCAAACCATGTCAAAACTGTAAGACCCGAAATTAAATCATAAATTTTTATGAGGGATGAAAATGGTCAAAAATTTAACTGAATGGGATTCGGATTGGAAATAAGGATTTAAAATGCGAAGTGAGTGAGTGTTCGTGATAGGAAGTCGGGTTAAATTAATCCCGAACACATGCAAGGGTAAAATGGACAAAACATCGAAAGCCGGTATAAATTCAAGAAGAAAAATTTAATTAAAAATAATGGATTGAGAAATCTTGGTCAATAAAGGTGAAATAAATTTATTTTTGGTTAAATTGATCAAGATATAAATTTATTGGAATAAATCGAGATTTTTACTTCGAAAAATAATCCCGAAAATAATCAAGAAATATATCGAAAAGTCATTCGGGACAATATCCCGAAAATACGAAGAAATTATACCCGAAAAAGGGTTAAAATATAAGAAATAAATTAAATTAAATTAATTAATTTGGAATAAAATAATAATTTTTGGTAGATATTTTGGGTATTTTAATGTATTTTAATGATTAAAATATTAATGAAATAAATAAATAAATTATTAAAAATAAATTATTAAATTGAAAAAAAAAAGGAAGGAATCAGAAATCGGGGAGAGAGAAGAAGAAAGAAACGGGAAAAATGAAGCTAAACCGAGTAGACCACCGGCGAGCCGTCCGACGACCAACGGCCAGGCGAAGGGCCGAAAAAGGAAGAGGAGAGGCCGGCGACCTCCCTGCTACCGGCGATGCAGCCTATCGACGCCGAAATCCGACGGATCGAAGGAGAGAAGCCGCGGAGAGGAGAAGCCAAATCGGCGACCACCGGTGTTGATTCGGCCCCAACCACCGGCCACCGAAGCTTCCCCACTTAATGCCGAGCCGATTGACATCGAAAACGACCAGCGAAACTGCCGACAAACGTCGAAAACGACGGAAAGAGAAATGGGTTTCGACGGTCGAGAGAGAACATGCCGGACCGACCACTTTTCGACGACCTCATGTGAAACCGAGATCAGATCCGAGCTGCGGACGACCCAGCGAAGCTGTTGGCGGTGGAAGGTGGCCGAGAACCAGCCGGTAAGGCCCTGAACCGGAGCGAACCGGAGTGAACCGGGGTGAATCGGTGGTCCGAACCGGTTTGAACCAGACCAAACCGGTTCAGCCAAGAAAGAAGGGGAAAGAGGGAGAAAAAGGGGAAAAGAAAAAAGAGAAAAAATCCCGACGATGTAATCGAGCTACTGGTAAGTCAGTAGTGGTCGAAATTGACCCAATTTAAATTTCAGAGTATTCAATTTAATTCATTTTCGATCGAAAATTTACCCGAAAATTTATGAAATTGTGTAGCTCGACAATTGGCATCCAACGAGAGCTCGAGACTAGTATGGAATCTCGGGTAAGTAACCCTTATTTACGACAATTTACATCGTTATGCGTGATATGAATTTAAATTTCGTATAGATTGAATTAAATTTTGAAAATTTAGATAAATTGTCGTAAATAATAAATTTAGCTATTCGAGAGTTAGAATGAGGCCCAAGGAATTGTTAGTGAGCCCAATGAGCCCAATAGGCCTCGATAATGTAAAAATTAAGTGGAAAACGGGCTTAAGGCCGATTAAGGCCCATTAAGGTGCAATCGGGCTCAATAGGGATAAATGGGCCCAATGATTTAAATTAAGCCCAGAAAGTATTAAATACAATTAAGTTGTATAATATCTGACCTGAGGAATATTTATACGCAGTTCTGGACATTGGATTGGGAGCAGATCGGACTGCGCGACGTGACATCAGAGGAAAGGTCAGACTCGACAGGAAAATAAGGTAAGGGAATTCTGCGGACTGCTAGAGGTAACTTTACAAAATTGTAAGTTCATTTGCAGTCCTTTAAAAATTATCTGAAGGGTCTAGAGGTCAAATAATAATTTTAGTGCCCCGAATGGGTAAATTACCAAAATACCCTTGTTAAGGGTAAAATTTACAAATTTAGGAAAAATTGGGAGGAGCAAGAACAAGAGGTTTCTGCTCATTCTGGAGACATTTTAAATGCATGCATGAGTAGGCTGGCTAACCTTGAAAAAAAATGCATAGCATTGCATACTTTCAACGATATAATTGTTTTGAAAACTGTTTTAAGGAAATAGAGCCGCCTACGTGTTTTTATTGACATGTGACGTGCTAGAGCTTAGCTCGCATGATGTTTTGATTTGTGTGATGCATGCATTAGTGCTGGAGCGAGAGCTTGCACTAGAGTTTTACATGCATTGGTGCTGGAATCCAACTCGCACCAGATTCTTTTTATATGATTTTCGTGACACAGTGCTAGAGTCTAACTCGCACCAGATTTTCACATGGTTTGCATACAGAGTGCTAGAGCTTAGCTCGCACTAGTTTTACCTGATTTGATGAGAGTGTTGAGCATCGTTCGCACTGATTTTATGAGAACATGCGATAAGCCGTGCTTGGAGCAGCGGATAGACTGTGTGTCATCGATTAAATAGGCTCGCACGTGCGTTTTGAGACATGGCATGAGTATAGAGACATGATATGGGTCCACGGAGTACGATGTACCGTGCAAGTAGCATGGAGTACGATGTACCGTGTGGTATCTTCGGATGCGGCATCTTCGGATGCATGGGATCGGATAAAATCGACGAGATGGATTGACCCACCTCCCGGGCAGTTTTCGATCATGGTGAGAACCCGTACACTAGGATCCGTGTAGCAGAGGAACTCCCTAGGACACATGGCCATAGTCTTGGTTATTACCGATATACAGATGTTGCCTGGTCTCGTATGTTGACGACTTTGATGAGATTAAAACTGGGTTTTTAAAATCAAACGTGCATGATGATTACTTCCATGCTTTTCAAACCCATGTGTGAATGTAAATCGATTTTTTATAGTTTTATGTGAGTCAGGACCCCCCGATGGATGGGTTGGGTCCTGGCCTTGTTGTGAAATTTTAAACGAGAAAGAAATGATTTGAAATAATTGCATGTTGAATTTTGCCATGCGAATGGATTTACATAACATCATAACTCATATCATCTGTTTTAAAATGTGTGGAGAAAGGGTGGTTTATGCATGGCACCACGTTCATGTAGGTAGTATGGTTACCTACTTGTTCGTAGGATTGCCTTACTGAGCTTAATGTGCTCACCCCTTTCATTTTCTCACACAGATAATCTCCAGTTGAAGTTGAGGTGACTCAGTACTGCATTTTGGATATCCGCTGCTGCCCATCAGTTAAGGTATATACACTTGTACATATTGTATCTAAATAAGCATAGCACAGTAACATGTTTGTAAGTAACTTTAGGGGATGTACAAATATTGTAAACAATTATAAATGACTGGAGAAGAAATAAGTACTATGGTAAATGAATGGTGGGACTGACATTGACGCACAGCCCAATTGTTAGTGGAGTGTGGTCACGATCAGAAGACAGGTATGAATTTAAGTAAGAAAATAACAAAACGCGAAAAATTTACTCTGATTTTTGGGTAGTTTTGGGTCGTGACATATAAAGGTGGTATCAGAGCGGAAATTGGTCTGATGTGTGTCAGTGTCAGTAATTAAGAAATTACATCCCCGTGTTACTGTGCTTGATTAGATACAATAGTGTATATCGAGATGGGTTTTAACTAAGAAATGGTTGAGAATGCAGGAATGCCTAATATGAGTCGCGTTAGATGAGATAGTGCACGAGGCAGAGGTCGTAGACGTAGACCTGAGTCTGCTAGTCGTGCTGAGTTGACCTGTGAGAATCAGGATGAAATTAAAATAGAGGCTAATGTTGAGCATGCCCCACCGAGTCCGACAGAGAGATCAGACAGTATTGAGACACGCTTCGCGAGGTTGGAGCGGAGTGTGGAGATTATTTTGAGGAGCTAATTGCTCAAATTATGAATGAGATTCGAGGGCGCAGCGGAGCATTGGTGGAAACCTGCTCGACCCATCTTAAGTGTTAAACATCCAGAGCTAAGATGAGAAATGTTTATGGATGTATTCCGGTGACAAGATATCCTGGACATTGTTTAAAAGAAATGATAGATAAAAGTCCTTACTCTGACCTAAAGGATTTGATTTATTGATGAGTATGCTTATGAGTATGAAACTCAATTATATTCCTGGGCAGATATTACCTCGACACTATGAACAAGTGACAGTCGAGATGTCTAAAAGTTCATGAAATGGCTCAACTTTTCAATTAGAGTCTGATTGGCCCGTGAGATATTACCTATACTGAGGCAGTGCGCAGATTTACAGTTGGGTAAATAAGAACATGAATTACACGCCTCTGAGATTGGGAAAGGTAGTGAGGGCTGAAATAGAGATAGAAAAGAGAATCGAGAAATGACAGAGATGTTAAAATGGAAAAATGGTAATTAGTAAAAGATTTAATTTGATTTAATTTGGTGAATCATGGAGTAAGATAATTGATAAGGCCCCAGTGCATCCAATTTCGGCACTCTTGAGGGGTATTGTGATTGGAGGACCCCGACCTGCTACGAAGCAGTGTAGCAGTGTAAACACTGTAAGCAGTGTGGGATGTGTGGTAGATACCACAGAAGGAGGGTCTATACCTACACTGTATTGATGAAAATGGTCGTTAAGTGTGGTAAGACGGACCATTTATTTTGATTGCACAAGGTTGGGCAAGATCGCCCCACAGAAAAGTAAAGAGATAAAGAAAAACTTCGTTAGTATAGCTGCAACGAAAAGGGAGGTCATAGCCGAAGAGAAAAAGGAAAGTAGGCTGTTGGACGAAGGCGAGAGGATGTCTTGGACCAGGACACTATTGATGTTTCATGGATGTGGTGTAAGATACCACACTTGTTATGAATAATGAAGTACATATGTTCATTGATGTCACGCCCCGAAAACGCGAAAAATAGGGCTAATTTAAAACTTTTTACTCATCAATTCTCAATTAAGAGTGCATTCCTGTGCAGTGTCATACATTATCATATTTATCGTACCTCAGGATCTCATCACTAGAAATTATATATCATATACATTACTTGATCTCAAGTTAATTAATTCTAATACATCCCATACAATGTTATACATCAAGTGTCTGCAATTACAGTAATTGTCTGGGTACATGAAAAGATAAAAGATACCTCAAATTACAATATATGGCCTGGAGCTCAAGTCCTCCACTAGCCACTACTCCGTACGTCGTAGGAAAACCCTTTTCACTTGAAGAAATCTGGGGGGAAAGAAAACATGGTGAGCTTCTAAATCGCTCAGTAAAGGGGGTAAGGGACTCATTTCATAAACCAAAATGCACATCACAAAATATTTATTTGTATGTGAAACTCATTAATCTCATTTGAAAACCATAGCATGAAAGTACTCAAAACGACATTCTCATGTCTCAAATCATGTGAAAACATGAAGTAAAAAGGCTCAGTCTAGAGCAATAACAAAGCATGTGAAAATAATGCGATAAACGCTTTCTCAATGAACGTGATAAAATCACTGAAATAGTAATGCACGTGGCGCAGCCATTAAACACACGTGGCATAGCCACTGATTTAAATTCACACGTGGCACAGCCACTAGACACACGTGGCATAGCCACTGAGTTAAATTTACACGTGGCACAGCCACAGGATAGGGTTTCACGTGGCAACGGCCACCAATTAGGGTTCTCACGTGGCAACAGCCACCAAATAGGGTTTCTCACGTGGCGACGGCCACCAAATGGGGTTCTCACGTGGCAACGGCCACCAAATAGGGTTTCTCACGTGGCAACGGCTACCAAATGGGGTTCTCACGTGGCAACGGCCATCAAGTATACGTGGCATAGCCACAGAATCGATTATTCTCAAGTTACTAGAACGGAGAAAAATCGGGCTTACATGCTACCAGCGCAATGCCCGGTGTGTACTCAAACTACACACCTAAGTCTTAATCACATAAGACTAGTTTGCCTTCACGTAGAACTCATAGTAGTTATTCTCTCATAAAACTCGTTTAAAACCGTTTTGTACTCAACACAAAACATATTGAAACCGAGTCCCAACCGACAAAACACGCACTCATTTCTCAAATCTCAATATTGCCTTAACGTAGAGCCCAGTTATAAACTCATAAAAACATTGGGCTCCAACCGGCTATAAAAATCGTGTGCAATTGTATCACAACACAACACTCAACATGCTTGTTTTATAAATCACAAATCATGCTATAATAGTTCGCAAATCACATACACAAATGGTTTAGTTTCCCTTACCTCTTTGCACCTCGTATAGTGCAATCGTTTCCCCCGTATCACGGACTAGCCTCGCATTCCACTCAGAAACTCCCGAGCTGTCCAAACGATGTTAAAACATCAATACTCAATTATCTTATCAACCTCAATTCTCAAAATCGAGCATAATTGCTCATAACACCTCAAATCTCTTGATTCTCGTAACTCTACCCCAAACTACACTCTCATTCACAACATCTCAACGTTCTACATTTTTCATGCCAATTATCTATGCTAATTCACCACATTGTCTAAATTTCTATTTATAGCTCAAAATTTCTAAATTGCTAAATATCATTATTACTCCAACCACATTGTAATTTCATCAATCCCTAATCATTTTTCAGCTATTTCAACACAATGCCAACAACCATTATCATCAAAATCATCTCAGATATAAGGATCGAAGTTTAGAAATTACCCAAAACTTGTGGAGAGCTTATCTCTTACCTCGATTCGATCCGTCTTTCGATTTCCAAGTATGTTGTTCTCCCTTTGATGAGGAACAACTTTCCTTCTTGCCACAACTTCTGATTTGGCCGAAAATGGGTGCTTTGGATGAGTGAGAAAGTTAGGTTTCGATAAAAATAGGGGTTGGAAGAGAGAGAAAGTGAGATTGCAGGAGAAAAACAGGGGTTCCTTATATAGGCTGAGGGTAGGAGATCGATCTGGCGCTTGATGAGATCGATCTGCATTTGAATTTTTGGGACGATTTGGGCAATTTTATGCCTAGGAGATCGATCTGTCGAGGGGTGAGATCGATCTCTTTATGGCTTTATGAGATCGATCTGCTCCTTGAGGAGATCGATCTTCTCCCAAACAGAATCATTTGGAGATCGATCTCTTCCTCATGAGATCGATCTTCTCTCAAACAGAATCATAAGGAGATCGATCCTCTTCCATTGGAGATCGATCTGCTCCTTAAATTCCTCCTTCCTTGTCATTTTTAACTCACCAGATCGATCTCTCCTTCTCCCAGATCGATCTGTCCTCATAGCTTCACACTTATTTTAAACACTTAACATATAAATCTCCAATTATCATTCCCACAATTCACTTAGCTCAATAAATTGTACTTCATGTTCATATTACATAATTAAAATATGTTTGAAATTCTCAGATCTCAAAATTGATCCTGGTGCCACACATTTATTCATACCGCCTTCATTCGTATATAAGTGAGTAAAAGGCATGAATGCCTACATCATTGGGCACAATACTGATAAATGAGTACCCCAATAGAGGAGGATTAATTAACGGAATATGGATATAGAGATTTTAAGTTGAAAACAGGAGTGAAAACATCACTGAAAAGTATACTGTAAGTGTTGACAAGTGATAAAAAGGGGTGCAACAGTTGAAATTAAAGGAGTAAAGGATTGTACTCACGGAATGAATAATGAAAGAGTTTTGTCATGAGGGACATACGAAAGGAGATAATCTTTAAGATAAGATAGATCCTAAATACAAGATGTATTGGAGTAAAAGACATATTCAAGGTAAGGAATACCCTTAATATGCGAAGTAATTGGGATTAAGTGATAAGTAGGGAATATAAATTATAACCAAGGATAAAGATGGATATAACCATAACCAGTCTATGTGGTTAAGTCTGAAGGTTAATAAAGGTATTTCAAAATACCTCCTCGCCTGAAGACTTAACAGCGTCTAAAAGTATGTATATATAACCTATAACGTGAAATCGATCGTCGTAATAAATACCTTCAGCATTAGGATACCTTTACTAAGACAATAAGAATATTAAAATTCGACAAATCATAAAGGTTAACATAGTAAAATTTAATAAGAGCCGTTAAGATAAGAAAAGAAAATGACGCGGGTTAGTACCTTGAACGGGAGCAATTTTGAAGTGATACTACGCGTTTATGCGTACATAGGTCAAGGATATGGGCGATTGAAATATGTAGTGGAGCTCAACTACAATGAGTTATTTAAACTTTACCTGGATCGATTTGTCATCATCCTTATTGATGATATGTTGAGTGTAGTTAAAGTCCAGGGAAAATTATAAGCAATAATTGAAAATGGCTTTTACAAATAGGCTGTTGCGAGTTCTCAATATGGTCTACTTGGTTGACACGTTTAACTAAGAAAACGTGGTCTTTGAATGAGATGATAAATAAGATGATAGATGTGACATGAATTTCGGTGTAGTGAAGTATGAACTGACCACCGTGATTAATTTCACCATACCCAACAGCTCAAGAGGTTTTCAGTGAGTATGGATACCTCAAAATAATGAAGGAGCTGTGTATTGATGTATAATGGGAAGATAGTCAATTATGGAGTCAGACAACTCCTTGATCATGAAATAAACTATCTGACTCATGATTTTAAGTTGGCAACGGTAGTATTTGTACCGGGGATATGGTACTATTATGTACAGGGTGAGAAATTTTGGATATACACTGATCATAAAGCCCCGAGTATCTGTTTTTCACAGAAAGAGGCGAATATGAGAATACATAGTGGGTTAGAGCTTCTGAGAGATTTTGATTGTGAAAATTGTACCACCCAGGAAAAGCTAATGTAATGGCTAATGCCTCGAGTAGAAAGAGCCTCGGAATGGTACCCCATATAATGGTTAGGGAGCGTGAGCTGCTAGAGCAGTTGTGAGCCTCAATAGCGATGTGATCCCTTCTGATGATGACAGTGATTGTGTGACAGCTAGCCTGAGACTAGAACCGGATGAGAGTGCCCGAATTTGACAGGCTTAGCATGATGATCGGCATGGTGTCGATGGTTTGGGTCAGATTCAGAAGGGTACAGTGACAGAGTTCACAAAGAGTGTCGATGAATAACAGAGAGGTTCAGAGACAATATAAGTGCTCCCCAGGACCACAGTTGATGAGATAGTGATATTGTCAGAAGCTTACTCTTCGGGATATACAGTGCATACGAAAAGTAACGAATATATATATATATAAAATCTCTGAGAAGGGTATTAGTGGTCAAATATGAAAAGAGACATGGTAGAGATTGTGGAAAAGTGCCTAGTATGTCAGCAGAATAAGGTAGAGTATTAAAAGTCTGCAGGGTTATTGCAGCCTCTACCTATATCGACACGGCACGAAAATGGGAGCAAGTCTCCATGAATGTCGTGATGGGTTACAGAGAACCCAGGTGAATTATGAGGCTATTTGGATGATAGTCGATAGAGTGACTAAGTCTACCCACCTTCTGGTTATGAAACCCCCAGATACTCTGAGTGCGTAGGTGAAGTTATATGTGAGGAAGGTTGTGGAACATTAAGTAGCGTTCCAGTGAGCATGGTATCATATAGGGATTTTCGCTTCACTTCCCACCTCTGAGGATATTTTTAGGAAGCTATGGGAACCCGACTGAGTATTAGCACAGCTTTTCATCCTCAGACAGATGGTCAGTTAGAGAGGATTGTACAGGTTCTGGAGGATCCGATGAAAGCGTGTGCCCTTGATTTTTTTTTATTCTCCTAGGATGATCAGTTATTACAAATCGAATTCGCCAATAGTGACAGTTGTCACTTTAGTATCGGGATAACAAGATATGAGGCAGTGTATGGCTGTAGGGGTTGTTCCCCAAATTGGATAAGAAAAAGTGGGTGACAGATAGTAATTTCTTCTGAATTAGTATAATAAGTCTCTGAGGATGTTCAGTTGAGTGAGAGATTAAGAACACCTCAGAGCAGATAGAAAAGTATTGGAATTCACCAAGGGTGAATTAATATGGTTGAAATGTTTCTTGTCCTAAGAGAATAAGGACATAGCGAACTTTTGGAGGAAGGTAAATTGAGTTTCGCTGGATTGAATCTTTTGAGAGATTGGACAAGTGGAAGATAAGACCTGTAGGTGGCATTTCCACTTGAATAAGCAGGCACCCACAATGTGTCCCATCTTTTGATGTTTCGAAAATACTATCCAGATCCAGCATAGGTGATAGGATATGAGATCCAACAGTTCAGCTTAATGCAAATATAAGTATATTGAAAGTTGATACGAGCATTAAACAGGAAAGAGAAAGTATTGAGGTTTAAGATGATCTCCTTAATTAAAGTCCTTTGGTAGTAATACACTCCGAAAAAGGTCATATGAGAATTTAAGAGTATGATACGATCGATGTATCCGGAGTTGTATATGGACTCATATGACTTGGTTCTAATTTGAAGGACCAAATTCCTTAAGTGGGGGAGATTTGTAAGACCCGAAATTAAATCGTAAATTTTTATGAGGGATGAAAATGGTCAAAAATTTAATTGAATAGGATTCGGATTGAAAATAAGGATTTAAAATGCGAAGTGAGTGAGTGTTCGTGAAAGGAAGTCGGGTTAAATTAATCCCGAACACGTGCAAGGAAAAAATGGTCAAAAGATCGAAAGCCGATATAAATTCGAGAAGAAAATTTTAATTAAAAATAATGGATTGAGAAATCTTGGTCAATAAAGGTGAAATAAATTTATTTTTGGTTAAATTGATAAAGATATAAATTTATTGAAATAAATCGAGATTTTTACTTCGAAAAATAATCCCGAAAATAATCAAAAAATATACCGAAAAGTCATTCGGGACAATATCCCGAAAATACGAAGAAATTATACCCGAAAAAGGGTTAAAATATAATAAATAAATTAAAGAAAATTCAATTAATTAATTTGGAATAAAATAATAATTTTTGGTAGATATTTTGGGTATTTTAATGTATTTTAATGATTAAAATATTAATGAAATAAATAAATAAATATATAAAAATAAATTATTAAATTGAAAAAAAAAAAGGAAGGAATCAGAAATCGGGGAGAGAGAAGAAGAAAGAAACGGGAAAAATGAAGCCAAATCGAGGAGACCACCGACGAGCCGTCTGGCGACCAACGGCCAGGCGAAGGGTCGAAAAAGGAAGAGGAGAGGCCGGCGACCTCCCTGCTACCGGCGGTGCAGCCTACCGACGTCGGAATCCGACGGATCGAAGGAGAGAAGCCGCGGAGAGGAGAAGCCAAATCGGCGACCACCGGGGTTTATTCGACCCTAACCACCGGCCACCAAAGCGTCCCCACTTAATGCCGAGCCGATTGACACCAAAAACGACCGGTGAAACTGTCGGCAAACGCCGAAAACGATGGAAAGAGAAATGGGTTTCGACGGCCGAGAGAGAACATGCCGGACCGACCACTTTTCGGCGACCTCGTGTGAAACCGAGACCAGATCTGAGCTGCGGACGACCCAGCGGAGCTGCTGGAGGTGGAAGCCGGCGGAGAACCGACCGGCAAGGCCCTGAACCGGAGCGAACCGAAGTGAACCGGGGTGAACCGGCAGTCCGAACCGGGTTGAACCGGACCGAACCAGTTCAGCCAAGAAAGAAGGGAAAAAAGAGAGAAAAAGGGAAAAAAGAGAGAAAAAGGGAAAAAGAAAAAAGAGGAAAAATCCCGACGATGTAATCGAGCTACGGGTAAGTCAGTAGTGGTTGAAATTGACCCGATTTAAATTTCGAAGTATTCAATTTAATTAATTTTCGATCGAAAATTTACAAAAAAATTTTTGAAATTGTGTAGCTCGACAATTGGCATCCAACGAGAGCTCGAGATAGCCTCGATTTACGTACTAGTATGGAATCTCGAATAAGTAACCTTTATTCACGACAATTTACATCGTTATGCGTGATATGAATTTAAATTTCGCATAAATTGAATTAAATTTTGAAAATTTAGATAAATTGTCATAAATAATAAATTTAGCTATTCGAGAGTTAGAATGAGACCCAAGGAATTGTTAGTGGGCCCAATGAGCCTAATAGGCCTCGATAATGTAAAAATTAAGTGGAAAACGGGCTTAAGGCCGATTAAGGCCCATTAAGGTGCAATCGGGCCCAATCGGGATAAATGGGCCCAATGATTTAAATTAAGCCCATAAAGTATTAAATACAATTAAGTTGTATAATATCTGAGCTGAAAAATATTTATACGCAGTTCCGGACATTGGATTGGGAGCAGATCGAACTGCGCGACGTGACATCAGAGGAAAGGTCAGACTCGATAGGAAAATAAGGTAAGGGAATTCTGCGGACTGCTAGAGGTAACTTTACGAAATTGTAAGTTCATTTGCAGTACTTTAAAAATTATCTGAAGGGTCTAGAGGTCTTCTCCGTCGTTCTCGGCTTCTTCTTGTTTTCGGCATTCTTCTTCGTTCTCGGCGCGCGTGCCGACTACCAGTGGTTCCCACGAGCATCGTCGACCTTCGTCGGCCCTCGCCTAGGGTCTCTGGCCGTCGGTGGTGGCTCGCCGGTAAGTCTCTTCTTCCTTGATCTCTGCTTGTTTTCGTTTCTTTCGTTTCTGTTTCTTTTCTCTTCTGTTTTCGAAATTCCAGATTTCCTTTTTTTTTTACATTTTATTTATTTATTTATAATTTATTTTTATTATTATTTTAATCAATTAAATATTATTAAATATCAAAATATCCCAAAAAAATCATATTAAATTCATTTAATCTGTAAATGAATTTATCAATCCGATTTTGCCTTTTCGGTATATTTTTCGATTATTTTCGAGATTATTTTTCAATACGAAAATTTCGGTTTATTCCAATAAATTCATATCTTGATCAATTTAATTCGAAATTTAATTACTTCTTCGTTATTGATCAAGATTTCTCAATCACATATTTTTAATTAAATTTTCTTGTCCCGATTAATACCGAATTTTGGTCTTTTGACTGTTATGCCCTTACACGTGTTCGGGAATGCCATTTCAATCCTTTTGCATTTTTAAATGCACTCGAAAATTTTTATTCATTCCCTTTTTGCTCTTATGATAAAAAATCGGGTCTTACAATCTCCCCCACTTAAGAAATTTGGTCCTCCAAATTAGAACAAAGTAAAATGAGTCCATAAATAACTCCGGGTACATCTATCGTATCATATATTGTCATCCTCAAATGACTTTCTTTGGAGTGTAATACTATCATCATACTTAACTAGGGAGATCATCTTAAACTTCAACACTTTCTCCTTCTTGTTTAATACCCGAATCGATTTCCCAATCATACGTTATACTTTCATTGAGCTAAGCCGTTGAAGCTCATATCCGATCACATATATCGGGTCCGGATAATATTTCTTAAGCATCAAAAGATAGGACACATTGTGGATGCCTGTTAATTCAAGTGGTAATGTCAACCTACAGGCCTTATCTCCCACTTGTCCAATATCTCTATTCGAATCTCGTTACATCCTTACGACAAGTAACTGCCAACAATACTGATTCACCTTCGGTGAATTCCAATGGTTTTCTGTCTTTTGTCAGCATAGTCTTTTCTATCCGCTCTGAGGTGTTCTTAATCTCTTACAATTTAACTGGATATCCTCAGAGGTTTGTCTTACCAATTCGAGAACAATTCTCTATCTGTCACACATTTCTTCTTATCTAAGTCAGAGAACAACTCCCTACGGCCATACAATGCCTCATATAAAATGTTATCTCGATACTCAAGTGACAACTGTCATTATTGGCGAATTCAATTAGTAACAACTGATTATCCTAGGAGCTTATCAAATCAATGGCACACGCTCTCATCACGTCCTCCAGAACCTGTACAGTCCTGTCTGAGGATGGAAGCTGTGCTAACACTCAATCGGGTTCCCATAGCTTTCCAAAAAACAATATTCTCAGAAGTGGGAAATGAAACGAGAATCCCTATCTGATATCCTGCTCACTAGAACGCTACATAATATTTCACAATCTTCCATACACATGAATCTGCCTACGCACTCAGAGTATCTAGGGATTTCCATAGCCAGAAAGTGGGTAACTAAATCAATCTATCGACTATCACCTAGATAGCCTCGTGATTCATTCGGGTCCTCTATAACCCATCACAATATTTATGGTAACTTGTTCCCATTTTCGTGTCAATATAGGTAGAGGCTGCAATAATCCTACAGACTTCTCGTACTCTACCTTACTCTGCTGACATACGATACACTTCTTCACAATCTCTACAATATCTCTTTTCATATCTGACCACCAATACATTTTTCAGAGATTTCAATATATTTATTATTTCTCAAATGCACTGTATATCCCGAAGAGTGAGTTTTCGACAATAAAACTATCTCATCAACTGTGGTCCTGGGGAGCACTTATACTATCTCTGAACCTTTATAAGTCATCATCACTTACTATGAACTCTGTTACTATACCCTTCTGAATCTGACCCACACTATCGACACCATGCTGATCATCACGCTAAGCCTGACAAATCCGGTCACTCAAATCTGGTTCTAACCTCAGGCTAGCTGTCACACAATCATCATCATCAGAAGGGATCACACCACTATTGAGGCTCACAACTGCTCTAGCAGCTCACGCTCCCTGACCATCATATGTGATACCATCCTGAGACTCTTTCTGCTCAAGGCATCAACCATTACATTAGCCTTTCCTGGGTGGTACAATGTTCACAATCATAATCCTTAGAAGCTCTAACCCTCTTGGTTACCTCATATTCTACTCTTTATGTAAAAACAGATACTCGGGGCTTTTACGATCAGTGCATATCCGAAATGTCTCATTATATAAGTGGTGGCGCCATACTCTAGTGTAAACGCTACGGCTCCCAACTCTAAATCATGGGTTGGATAGTTTCTCTCATGGTCCTTGAACTATCTGGATCCATAAACGACTATCTTCCCATTTTACATCGATACACAGCCCAATCCTTATTTGTGTGGTATCCATACACACTGAAACCTCTTGAGCTGTTGGTTATGGTGAGAATAATTACGGTGGTCAGTTTATTACTTTAATATACCAAAACTCACCGAAGTTATTTTTATACTTATCATTCTACGGACATACAATCTTTTTCTGTCACGACCCAAATTACCTAAAAATCCCTACAAATTTTTCACTTTTCATTTCCTTACCCGTCGTGAACAATTACACTCCTAAACAGTTGGGCTATGATTTGGTGTTAGTAACCTCTCACCTATTTACCATTCCATTTTCATATTCACATTCACATGTCAATTTATTTAAACAAAATACATCCCCAATATTAAATCCATATACAGTACTGTGCATCTATTTGTTCAGATACAAAAATTATATAAATGTGTATACCTGATCTTAATAAGAAGCAGCGGATAACCAAGATGCGAGACTATTGTCGCTCTCTTCTACTGAATATACCCTGTGGGGTGAAAAATGAAAGGGTGAGCGAAACGTCCTCAGTAAGGCAATAATGTAAGCAGGTAGATAACTATACTATCTACGTGCTGATAATGTCATGATGTAAAAATCGTTTACTTTCGGAGCATGAGGTAAGATTAAAACAATGCCACATGTATGTATATATCATATACAAGAAATCATGAAATCGACATATCAAGCACACATGAAAAATCATCATGTATGACATCTCATGCTCGTCACATTAAAACTCATTTATTTCATCATAAACTCTTCCCTTTAAAACTCATTTGTTTAATCACAAAACTCATCACTTTGAAACTTATTTGTTTCATCATAAATTCATCACATTTAAAACTCATTTGTTTCATTATAAAACAACTTCATCAAGGTCAAACCCATCTCTCGGGAATACCTTGATTCATCAAATCACATCTCTTTTAAAAACACAAATCGGGACTACCCCTCCATCGGGTTTGTCCTGGTCTATCCAGACCGTATGATATCATGTGAGGCATGTAGGTTACTGTATGAAAAATCGAGGACTATGGCCATACTATGTCCCTTTGATCCCAGGCACACGGATCCCGGTGTGCGGGGTATCACAACTGCAACGGGAGGTGGGGTCAAGTCCTACCCGCCAGAATATCGAGTAACATCGTAGAGTCATCATGACTGCACGGTACAGCGTACTCCGTGTGACATACACGGTACATCGTACTCCGTGGACCCATATCATAGTCTGGGGGTGCCTGCCGTAGGTCTTATCCAGCCCAATACTATGTCGATAACCAACCCATGTCTCAAAGTATATGTGCGAGCATCTCAACTCTCTGTGACACACAGTCTACAGGAGGCTTCCGCACGACTATATGCATGTCAACTCGCGTCTAGTGCGTTTATGTGAGCATCCTGCTGCCCGCCCCACACCAGGTCACAGGCTTACGGAGCTCCAGCACCACGCTATGCATATCATGATATCTAAAATCTCGTGCGAGCGAAGCTTCAGCACGGTTTTGTGCACACAAAAATTTCTCATACGAGCAATGCTCCAGTACGGCTTTTCATGAGAAATAATTCAGTAAACTTGAGTGCGAGAAAGACTCTAGCACTCATTTAGTCACGTAAATACGATAGGTGGCTCACTTTTAATAAAACATCTTTTAAAATAGTAACCGATACAAACCGGTACCCTTTCGTAAAATTCACGAAATCAACAGCCCACCTATGTGTATATTTGCTTAAATCAAAGCAATATAATCATATAAAACATTAAAATCATGAAATTCATGCAATTTCATAGCCTTACTACCCTTTTTGAAATTTTCCTAACTGGGGGCAAAATAGTCATTTTCCTTTATTTATTTAAGCCCCGATTTTCGTAAAAATTATTACTTCATTTCTAGATGCTTTAAGAAATTTCTAAACCCTGTAAATCCCCTCTCAAAATACGCATAATTATCTCTATGCACCTACAAAATTCTCTTACCTGGAATCGCGCGTAGACTTATCTTGTCTCGATAATACCGAACCTCTCGGCCCAAGTGCGCTCCAACCAAAGGTACGTAACTGCATATAACCACATAACCGAGGTTAATTCACTTATCCCGATCAGTATATTGTATTTACTGATCAACTTGAAGCTATTGGGCCTTATCTACCTTATTGGGCCTCGACCCATTTTGGCCCTTTTTATATTCATTTATTCCCTTCTTCGGGTATACCGAGCTTATACAGCTTTCTAATAATTATCGGGCTTCATTCCAAATTCATTGGATAGCCCGTATACCGTTTACGGCAATTATATTACGATTCCGAATAATATCTCTTCCTACGCGAAATTAATCCATAATTCCATAAAATAATTAAAGCTCGGTATTTAAAGAACTCTGAATACCGAAATTAAATTGTACTTACCCGATACGATGCGGGGTACGAAGATCAGAGCTCACTCGGCTCCCGTTCGGTCTCCGTCGTGAAGCTGCATAATTAGGTAAATCCGAATTATTTTCCATTAAAATAATATTAAATTAAATTTTCGAAATTTACCCGTAGGTCAATTTCGACCCTCGGTCAACTTACCCGAACCTCGAGTCGTCCCCGGTAATTTCTTTCCCTTTTTCCCCCCTTTTTCCTTTCTTTTCTTTCCTTTTCCTTTCTTTTCTTTCCCCTTTTCCTTCCTTTTCCCTCCTTTTCCTTCCCTTTCCTTTCAGTCAAACGGCACCGTTTCACTGTCACTTGCCGTCGCCGGAGTTTTCGGCGGTCTCACCAGCCAAGACCGGTCTCAAAAGAACCGGCTTCCTCCCCTGAGTGCGTCGGTGGTCTCCTTTCCGGCCCAGTCGCGGCGGTTCACCGGCGATCACCCCGTTTCTCCCTCGAATTTTCGAAGCTCGGATCGGCCTGCTCCGGCCACCTGGCGGCTCGATTCCGGTGCCCACGTGTTCGCCGGACTCTCCTCTTCCTCCTGGTACCTTCGTCGGACGCGAACGGTCGCCGGTGCGTGGGAATCGACAGTGGGTTCTCTCGGGTCGGCTATCGATTTCTTTTCTTCTTCTTTTCGGGTTTTTCCCGATTTCAGGCTTTTTTTTTTTTGAATTATTATTATTATTATTTAACCAATTGTTTTATTATTAAAATATTCAATAAGATATTCAATATATTCTAAAAATATCTACACTTATTATTATTTTATTCCACCAATTTAATTAAATTAAATTAAATTAAATTTATTTAGTTTTTAAATTATTTTTTCGGTATAATTCCTCCGTATTTTTGGGATATTGTCCCGGGTGACTTTTCGGTATTTCTAAAAATTTCGGATCTTGATCAATTGGACTCGAAATTGTATAATTCCTCATTATTGATCAAGATATCCTAAATCCTTATTTTTAATTAAATTTTTCTTATCGAATTTATCCCGAATTTCGATCTTTAGACCGTTTTACCCCTACACTTGTTTCGGAACCAAATTAACCTAACTTTCCTTCATACATCCACCATATTTTCTTATTTAATTTCCATATTTTCGGTTAACTTCATTCTGATCATTTTCGTTTGATCAGTGGTCATTTCGACTCGTATTTAATTACTTCCGACGTCCACTGATATTCCATTTTATTTTGCTTCACAAATTTAATTAGTCAACGCTCTTCTTATGATTCGATGAATATATATAAGTGTACATCGCGTGAATCATAAGGAAATACATCAACAGATAATAAAAGTGGGTCTTACATAATCTCCCCCACTAAAAGAATTTGGTCCTCCAAATTGGAACCAAATCAGTCTCTGAACAACTCCGGATACTTCTCTTTCATCAAACTCTCTAACTCCCAAGTCGCTTCCTCCGGAGTGTGATGCTGCCATAATACTTTCACCAGAGGAATCGTCTTCGATCTCAATACCTTCTCCTTCCTATCCACAATCTGGATCGGTCTCTCGACATAGGACATACTCTCACTGAGCTCCAGTGGCTCGTATCTGATCACATGCGACTGATCCGGCTGATACTTCCGAAGCATGGAGACGTGGAAGACGTTATGGACATTTGCTAGCTCTGGTGGCAACGCTAGCCTATAAGCTCGATCTCCCACTCTCTCGAGTATCTCAAAAGGTCCTATGAAGCGAGGGCTCAACTTTCCTTTCTTTCCGAATCTAGTAATACCCTTGGAAGGAGAAACCTTCAAAAATACTGATTCCCCTGCTGTAAACTCCAACGGTCTACGTCTCCTGTCAGCATAACTCTTTTGTCGACTCTAAGCTGTCCTCAACCTCTCACAAATCAACTGGACATCCTCAGAGGCCTGACGTATCAAATCGGGAGTGAATATCTGCCTGTCACCAACCTCCTCCCATCCTACAGGAGAACGACATGTACGGCCATACAAGGCCTCATATGGTGCCATCCCGATACTCAAATGATAACTGTCACTATTGGCAAATTCGATTAGAAATCAACTGATCATTCCAGGAGCTTATAAAATCAATGGCACACGCTTTCATCGGATCCTCCAGAACTTATACAGTCTTCTCTGACTGACCATCTGTCTGAGGATGGAAAGCTGTGCTAATACTCAGTCGGGTTCCCATAGCTTTCTTAAATATCCTCAGAGGTAGGAAGTGAAGCGGGAATCCCTATATGATACCATGCTCACTGGAACGGTACTTAATGTTCCACAATCTTCCTTACACATAAATCCTCATACACACTCTGAGTATCTGGGGAGTTCATAACCAGAAAGTGGGTAGACTTAGGCAATCTGTCGGCTATCATCCAAATAGCCTCGTAATTCACCTGGGTTCTCTGTAACCCATCATAAAATTCATGGAGACTTGCTCTCATTTTTCGTGCCGTGTCGATATAGGTAGGTGCTGCAATACTCTGCAGACTTTTAATACTCTACCTTATTCCGCTGACATACTAGGCACTTTTTCACAACCTCTCCAATATCTCTTTTCACATCTGACCATCCATACCCTTTTCGAGATTTCGTATATTATTATTACTTTTCGCATGCACTGTATATCCCGAAAAGTGAGCTTCTGACAATATTAGTATCTCATCAACTGTGGTCCTGGGGAGCACTTATACTGTCTCTGAACCTCTCTGTAAATCATTATCATACTCTGTGAACTCTATCACTGTACCCTTCTGAATCTGACCCACACTATCGACACCCTGTCGATCATCTCGCTAAGCCTGTCAACTCCGGGCACTCTCATCCGGTTCTAATCTCAGGCTAGCTGTCACATAATCACTGTCATCATCAGAAGGGATCACATCAATACTAAGGTTCACAACTACTTTAGCTGCTCACGCTCCCCGACCATCATATGTGATACCATCCCAAGGCTCTTTATACTCAGGGCATCAGCCATCACATTAGCCTTTCCTGGGTGGTACAATTTTCACGATCAAAATCTCTCAGAAGCTCTAACCCACTATGTATTCTCATATTCGCCTCTTTCTGTGAAAAACAGATACTCGGGCTTTATGATCAGTGCATATCCAATATTTCTCACCATATACATGATAGTACCATATCCTCGGTACAAATACTACCGTTGCCAACTTAAAATCATGGGTCAGATAGTTTATTTCGTGATCAAGGAGTTGTCTGACTCCAAAATTGACTATCTTCCCATTATACATCAATACACAGCTCCCTCATTATTTCGAGGTATCCATACTCACTGAGAACCTCTTGAGTTGTTGGGTATGTTGAAATTAATCACGGTGGTCAGTTCATACTTCATTACACCGAAATTCACGTCACATCTATCATCTTATTTATCATCTCATTCAAAGACCACGTTTCTCTAGTTAAACGTGTCAACCAAGTAGACCATTTGAGAACTCGCAACAACCCATTTGTAAAAGCAATCTTCCAATTGTTGCTTATAATTTGCCTTAGACTTTAACTACACCCAACCTATCATCGAAAATGATGATTACAACTCGATCCAATCCTTGACTTATTTAAGCATAAGCGTATAAGATCCTTCAAAATCGCTTACGTTTTCAGGTACTAACCTGCGCCATTTCTTTTTTCTTATCTTAACGGCTCTTATTAAATTTTACTATGTTAACCTTATGATTTGTCGAATTTTAATATTCTTATCGTCTTAGTAAAGGTATCCTAATGCTAAAGGTATTTATTACAACGATCGATTTCACGTTATAGATTATATATATACTTTTAGACGCTGTCAAGTCTTCAGGCGGGGAGGTATTTTGAAATACCTTTATTAACCTTCAGACTTAACCACAACTACGTTATATCTCAGTCTCTGTGGTCACAATTTATTTTCACGACTTATCGCTTAATCCTAATGACTTTATATCGTAAAGATGTTCTTACCTTGCATACGCCTCTTACTCCAATACATCTTGTATACATATCTCAAAGATTATCTCCTTAGTGTATCAATCATGAGAAAACTCTTGCCATTATTCATTCCGTGAGTACAATCCTTTACTCCTGTAATTTCAACCGTTGCACCCCTTTTTATCACTTGTCAACACTTACAGTATACTTCTCAGTGATGTTTTCACCACCTGTTTTCAACTTAAAATCTCTATATCCATATTCCGTTAATTAATCCTCCTCTATTGGGGTACTCATTTATCAGTATTGTGCCCAATGATGTACGCATTCATGCCTTTTACTCACTTATATGCGAATGAAGGCGGTATAAATAAATATGTGGCACCAGGATCAATAAACATATGTACTTCATTATTCATAACAAGTGTGGTATCTTACACCACATCCATGAGACATCAATAGCGTCCTGGTCCAAGACATCCTCTCGCCTTCATCCAACAACCTACTTTCCTTTTTCTTTTTGGCTATGGCCTCCCTTTTTACGTTGCAGCTATTCCAACGAAGTTTTTCTCTGTCTCTTTACCTTTCTGTGGGGTGATCTCGCCCAACTCTGTGCAACCAAAATCAATGGTCCATCTTACCGTACTTAACGACCATTTTCATCGATACCGTGTAGGTATAGACCCTCCTTCCGTGGTATCCACCACACATTCTACAGTGATCACACTGCTACTCTGCTTACACTGCTACACTGCTTCGTAGCAGGTCGGGGTTTTCCAATCACAATGCCCCTCAAGAGTGCCAAAATTGGATGCACTGGGGCTTTACCAATTATCTTACTCCATATCTCGTCAACTCCAATCTCTTACCAACTACCATTTTCCCATTTTAACATCTTAGTCATTTCTCGATTCTCTTTTCTGTCTCTATTTCAGCCCTCGCTACCTTTCCCAATCTCAGAGGCGTGCAATTCATGTTCTTATCTACCCAACTGTAAATCTGCGCACTGCCTCGATATAGGTAATATCTCACGGGCCAATCGGACTCAAATTGAAAAGTTGAGCCATTTCATGAACTTTTAGACATCTCGACTGTCACCTGTTCATAGTGTCGAGGTAATATCTGCCAAAGAATTATAACTGAGTTTTCATACTCCTAATCAATTTAGTATTCCTGGGCAATGTAAGAAATTTTATCAATAAATTCCTTTAAGTAGTGCCCGAAATATTCAGTCACCAGAATACATCCAGAAATATTTCTCATGTCGACTCCGGATGTCTAACTCTTAAGTTGGGTCGAGCGGACTTCCACTAATGCTCCGCTGCGCCCTCATATCTCATTCATAATCTGAGCAATTAGCTCCTCAAAATAATCTTCACACTCCGCTCCAATCTCGCGAAGCGTGTCTCAATACTATCCGATCACTCTGTCGGACTCTGAGAGGCATGCTCAACATTAACCTCTATTTCAATCTCATCTCGATTCTCATGGGTCAACTCAACACGACTTAGCAGACTCAGGTCTACCTCTACGACCTCTGCCTCGTGCACTATCTCATCTTGAGTCTCATATCATGACTCATTTGATTCTCAGACCGATCTCTACGGTCTCGAGCATGTGTACTCGCCACTCTACCATAGCGGCTATCAGTTATAAAAACTATATTTTTGCATTCGAAACTAAGTTTTTAGCTGCTGTTCCATCTTGATATACACAATTGTATCTAAACAATGCACAGTACATGGGGATGTAATTTACTTAACCACTAACACCGACTCATATCAGGTCAACTCTGCTCTGATACCATTTAATTTGTCACGACCCAAATTACCTAAAAATCCCTACAAATTTTTCACTTTTCATTTCCTTACCCGTCGTGAACAATTACACTCCTAAACAGTTGGGCTATGATTCGGTTTTAGTAACCTCTCACCTATTTACCATTCCATTTTCATATTCACATTCACATGTCAATTTATTTAAACAAAATACATCCCCAATATTAAATCCATATACAGTACTGTGCATCTATTTGTTCAGATACAAAAATTATATAAATGTGTATACCTGATCTTAATAAGAAGCAGCGGATAACCAAGATGCGAGACTATTGTCGCTCTCTTCTACTGAATATACCCTGTGGGGTGAAAAATGAAAGGGTGAGCGAAACGTGCTCAGTAAGACAATAATGTAAGCAGGTAGATAACTATACTATCTACGTGCTGATAATGTCATGATGTAAAAATCGTTTACTTTCGGAGCATGAGGTAAGATTAAAACAATGCCACATGTATGTATATATCATATACAAGAAATCATGAAATCGACATATCAAGCACACATGGAAAATCATCATGTATGACATCTCATGCTCGTCACATTAAAACTCATTTATTTCATCATAAACTCTTCCCTTTAAAACTCATTTGTTTAATCACAAAACTCATCACTTTGAAACTTATTTGTTTCATCATAAATTCATCACATTTAAAACTCATTTGTTTCATTATAAAACAACTTCATCAAGGTCAAACCCATCTCTCGGGAATACCTTGATTCATCAAATCACATCTCTTTTAAAAATACAAATCGGGACTACCCCTCCATCGGGTTTGTCCTGGTCTATTCAGACCGTATGATATCATGTGAGGCATGTAGGTTACTGTATGAAAAATCGAGGACTATGGCCATACTATGTCCCTGTGATCCCAGGCACACGGATCCCGGTGTGCGGGGTATCACAACTGCAACGGGAGGTGGGGTCAAGTCCTACCCGCCAGAATATCGAGTAACATCGTATAGTCATCATGACTGCACGGTACAGCGTACTCCGTGTGACATACACGATACATCGTACTCCGTGGACCCATATCATAGTCTGGGGGTGCCTGCCGTAGGTCTTATCCAGCCCAATACTATGTCGATAACCAACCCATGTCTCAAAGTATATGTGCGAGCATCTCAACTCTCTGTGACACATAGTCTACAGGAGGCTTCCGCACGACTATATGCATGTCAACTCGCGTCTAGTGCGTTTATGTGAGCATCCTGCTGCCCGCCCCACACCAGGTCACAGGCTTACGGAGCTCCAGCACCACGCTATGCATATCATGATATCTAAAATCTCGTGCGAGCGAAGCTTCAGCACGGTTTTGTGCACACAAAAATTTCTCGTACGAGCAATGCTCCAGTACGGCTTTTCATGAGAAATAATTCAGTAAACTTGAGTGCGAGAAAGACTCTAGCACTCATTTAGTCACGTAAATACGATAGGTGGCTCACTTTTAATAAAACATCTTTTAAAATAGTAACCGGTACAAACCGGTACCCTTTCGTAAAATTCACGAAATCAACAGCCCACCTATGTGTATATTTGCTTAAATCAAAGCAATATAATCATATAAAACATTAAAATCATGAAATTCATGCAATTTCATAGCCTTACTACCCTTTTTGAAATTTTCCTAACTGGGGACAAAATAGTCATTTTTCTTTATTTATTTAAGCCCCGGTTTTCGTAAAAATTATTACTTCATTTCTAGATGCTTTAAGAAATTTCTAAACCCTGTAAATCCCCTCTCAAAATACGCATAATTATCTCTATGCACCTACAAAATTTCCTTACCTGGAATCGCGCGTAGACTTATCTTGTCTCGATAATACCGAACCTCTCGGCCCAAGTGCGCGCCAACCAAAGGTATGTAACTGCATATAACCACATAACCGAGGTTAATTCACTTATCCCGATCAGTATATTGTATTTACTGATCAACTTGAAGCTATTGGGCCTTATCTACCTTATTGGGCCTCGACCCATTTTAGCCCTTTTTATATTCATTTATTCCCTTCTTCGGGTATATCGAGCTTATACAACTTTCTAATAATTATCGGGCCTCATTCCAAATTCATTGGATAGCCCGTATACCATTTACGGCAATTATATTACGATTCCGAATAATATCTCTTCCTACGCGAAATTAATTCATAATTCCATAAAATAATTAAAGCTCGGTATTTAAAGAACTCTGAATACCGAAATTAAATTGTACTTACCCGATACGATGCGGGGTACGAAGATCAGAGCTCACTCGGCTCCCGTTCGGTCTCCGTCGTGAAGCTGCATAATTAGGTAAATCCGGATTATTTTCCATTAAAATAATATTAAATTAAATTTTCGAAATTTACCCGTAGGTCAATTTGGACCCTCGGTCAACTTACCCGAACCTCGAGTCGTCCCCGGTAATTTCTTTCCCTTTTTCCCCCTTTTTCGTTTCTTTTCTTTCCTTTTCCTTTCTTTTCTTTCCCCTTTTCCTTCCTTTTCCCTCCTTTTCCTTCCCTTTCCTTTCAGTCAAACGGCACCGTTTCACTGTCACTTGCCGTCGTCGGAGTTTCCGGCGGTCTCACCGACCAAGACCGGTCTCAAAAGAACCGGCTTCCTCCCCTGAGTGCGTCGGTGGTCTCCTTTCCGGCCCAGTCGCGGCGGTTCGCCGACGATCACCCCGTTTCTCCCTCGAATTTTCGAAGCTCGGATCGGCCTGCTCCGGCCACCTGGCGGCTCGATTACGGTGCCCACGTGTTCGCCGGACTCTCCTCTTCCTCCTGGTACCTTCGTCGGACGCGGACGGTCGCCAGTGCGTGGGAATCGGCAGTGGGTTCTCTCGGGTCGGCTATCGGTTTCTTTTCTTCTTCTTTTCGGGTTTTTCCCGATTTCAGGCTTTTTTTTTGAATTATTATTATTATTATTTAACCAATTGTTTTATTATTAAAATATTCAATAAGATATTCAATATATTCTAAAAATATCTACACTTATTATTATTTTATTCCACCAATTTAATTAAATTAAATTAAATTAAATTTATTTAGTTTTTAAATTATTTTTCCGGTATAATTCCTCTGTATTTTTGGGATATTGTCCCGGGTGACTTTTCGGTATTTCTAAAAATTCCGGATCTTGATCAATTGGACTCGAAATTGTATAATTCCTCATTATTGATCAAGATATCCTAAATCCTTATTTTTAATTAAATTTTTCTTATCGAATTTATCCCGAATTTTGATCTTTTGACCGTTTTACCCCTACACTTGTTTCGGAACCAAATTAACCTAACTTTCCTTCATACATCCACCATATTTTCTTATTTAATTTCCATATTTTCGGTTAACTTCATTCTGATCATTTTCGTTTGATCAGTGGTCATTTCGACCCGTATTTAATTACTTCCGACGTCCACCGATATTCCATTTTATTTTGCTTCACAAATTTAATTAGTCAACGCTCTTCTTATGATTCGATGAATATATATAAGTGTACATCGCGTGAATCATAAGGAAATACATCAACAGATAATAAAAGTGGGTCTTACATTTTCCAAATAAGATGTACCAATTGTGCAGCTCATTTCAAGAAATTCTGAACAACCCGTCTGTAAGACAGTTTCCTGTTACTACTCATGCTTTTCCCTGGACTTCGAATACATCGAAATATCATCGCTAAAGATGACAACCAATCAGTCCAGGTAAGGTTTAAATACCTCATCTTAGTTGAGTTCCACTAAATATTTCAATCACCCATTTCCTTGACCTATGTACGCATAAACGTAAAATGTCATTTCGAAATCGCTTCCGTTCAAGATACTAACCCACGTCATTTCCTTTTTTTCTTACATTAACGGCTTTTTATAAAATTTTAATTTTTAAACCTTCTTGATTAATCAAATTCTATATTTCTTTATCGTACCAGCAAAGGTACCCAAATTTTAAATATATATATTACTACTGTCAATTTCAATTTATAGGTTATGTGTGCGCTTATCGACGCTGTCAAATCTTCAGGCGGGAAGATATTTTGAAATACCTTTATTAACCCTCAGACTTGACCACAATTACTTTACATATCAGTCCATGTGGTCACAGTTCATATCTACTATATATCGCTTAATCCAATTTACTTTACATATCGCTACTCCTCTTTCATTACTTGTCAAACTTAAAATACACTTTTCAGTGATGTTTTCACCTCTATTTTCAACTTACAATCTCTATACCCATATTCAGTTAGTGATAATCATCTAACCATCTTCATCTTGCTTAAAGGTACAGGCTTCACATCTTTCACTAGCTTATAAGCAACTGAAGGCGGTATGAATAACTGCGTGGCACCAGGATCAATTAAAATAATTACTTCATTATTCACAACCAGTGTGGTATCTTCCACCACATCCGATGAAACATCAATGGTGTCTTGGTCCAAGGCATACACTCGCCCTTGTCTAACATCTTATTTCCGTGGTAACTACCACATATCTTACATTGTTCACACTGCTACTCTGTTATACTGTTACGTAGCATGTCGGGGTCCTCAAATCACAATACCCCTCAAAAGTATTGAAATTAGATACACTTAGGCTTATCAATCAACTTACCCCGTGACTCATCAACTCTAAGCTTTTACCAATTACCTTTTTCCCGTTCTGACATCTCTGCCATTCTCTATTCTCTTTTGTCTCTATTCCGGCCCTTACTACCTTTCCCAATCTCAGAGGCGTGCAACTCATAATCTTATTCACACAACTGTAGTCTGCACACTGCCTCGACATAGGTAGTGATATCTAACGGGCTAATTGTAGTCTAATTGAGAATCTGAGCCCTTCCATGAACTTTCAAACATTTCGACTCTCACTGTTCATAGTGTCTGAGTCATATCTGCCTAGGAATCTAAGCTGAGTTTCATACTCATCAATCAATCAGTTCCTCTGGGTCAGAATAACGAATTTAATCTTTAATTTCCTTTAAGCAATGTCCGGGATATTCTGTCACCGGAATACATCTATAATTATTTTCTCATGTCCAATCTGGATGTCTAACTCTTAAGATGGGTCGAGCGAACTTTCACCAATGTTCCGACTCCCCCTCAAATCTCATACATACTCTGAGCAATTAGCTCGTAAAATATTCTCCACATTCTGCTCTAATCTCGCGAAACCTGTATCAATACTGTCCAATCTCTCTGTCAAACTCTGTTCGATCTTTCTGTCGGACTCTGTGGGGCATACTCAATACCAGCCTCCACGTCAATCTCATCTCGAGACTCATGTGGCGACTCAGTACAACTGTCGGGCCTACCTCTACGGCCTCGAGCTCGTGTACTCGCCTCTCAACCATAACGGCTATCAGTTAATGAGTCTATTCTTGCATTCCAAACCAAATTCTTAGCTACACTTTCATCTCGATATACACAATTGTATCTAAACAATGCACAGTACATGGGGATGTAAACTTTCTTAACCACTAACACCGACTCATATCAAGCCAACTTAGCTCTGATACCATTAAACTGTCATGACCCAAATTACCTAAAAATCAGAGTAAATTTTTCACTTTTTCATTTATTATTTAATTCCTTACCTTTCTCTCATCGTGACCATCCTACAAACAGTTGGGGGTTATAATTCGGTGTTAGTCACCTCTCACATATTACCAATCCATTTCCATAATTACATATCAAAGTTTACTATCTTTTGATTTTAATTAAATACATACCCAATGGTATTTATAATTCTACATCTCCGACATCATATCCGTTTACAGTACTGTGTATTACATATTTAGATACAAAACTCTACAAATGTGTATACCTGTCTCTCGATGGGAAGCAGCAAATACCAAGCATGCAAGTCCTTAGCCGTTCAATAACTATTGCGAGTGCTCTGAAAAGATGAAAAAATAAGGGGAGTGAGCAAACCACACACTCAGTAAGGCAATTATGCAAGTAAGTAGATAGCTCCACTATCTACATGCTCATAATGCTATGCCCTTAAAATCCATTTCTTTTCATTAAAATCTCAAGTACAATCGTTCATACATCAATGACATAGTTTATTCAAAACTATTTGTGCATATAGAAAAGCATGTAATTCATGCATCAATAGCATTTTATGTGACATCAATAAATCATAATGGGTATGAAGCAAATCCAGATCATGCATTCTTTCATGTCATGTAAGACAAATCATAAATTTAAAATGAAAGCATGGAAAACACCATCATGCTATTGCATTCAAATCATTTCATTAAAAACGCAGTATAAAATCACCCGAACGGGTTAAGCGTCTCATAATTCAAATCCAAACTCATAAAAAAATTCATTAAATTTCATTATAAAACTTCGATTATAAAACCACCCTTCTTTCAGGGTCACATGCCATAAAATCATAAAATCGGGGGCCTGACCCCTCCCTCGGGTCTACCCTGGTCTATCAGACCACAAGTTATATCATGTGAGACAAACAGCTGATTATATCAGTAACATCGAGGACTATGGCCATATCCTAGTGATCCCTGGCAACACGGTACCTAGTGTGCGGGGTATCACACCTGAAACGGGAGGTGGGTAGTCCTACCCGCCAGAACAGCATAACACCAGGATTGTGAGGGCAAGGCTTGCTGCCTCGTGGTTAATGTCACTCCACTCCAACAATCCCCACGGTACAGCGTACTCCGCGTGACATACACGATACAACGTACTCCGTGAACCCAAGCTCAGTCAGGGGTGCCTATAATAGGTCTTATCCACCCATATCATCTCTGTCTCAGTATGCACGTGTGAGCATATCATCTCACTGTGACACACAGCCTACAGGAGGCTCCAACACGGCTATATGCATGTAATATAAATCCCTGTGCGAGCGAAACTCAAGCACAGCTCCATGCATATTCATGATATCAGAAAACCTCGTGCGAGCGAAGCTCTAGCTTGGTGTCATAGAAATCAATGAAATCTGCGTATGAGCAGCGCTCCAATACGACTTAAACTGATTTTAATTTCAAGTAAAATCCACGTACGAGCAATGCTCTAGTACGGATATGTATATAAAACTCAGCGAAAACCTCGTACGAGAAAAACTCCAATACGGCATTCAAATGAATTATGAAAACCATGTAAAACTTTGTGCGAGCAACGCTCCAACACAAATGAATGCTCAAGTAAATCAATTCTCATGTGAGTTACACTCCAGCACGGCTTTATGCATAATTAAATCAAATCTCATGCGAGTTACACTCCAGCACGACTTTTATGCAATTATTATATCAAAAATGGATGCGAGTTAGGCTTCAGCACCTCTCATGCACGTCAATCATAAAAACTAGTGCGAGCAATCGCTCCAGCACCATTTTATGCATACCACGTCAAAACAAGTCAAAACATGTCAAAGCAGAGTGCGAGCTAGGCTCCAACAGCTCTCATGCATATCAAATATAAAATCAGTGCGAGCAACCACTCTAGCACATTTATGCACATTCACAGACGCAAATATAGTGCGAACTACGTGTTGGCACTATCTGTTTCCATATAAACTTGATAGTTGGCCTATTTCCAAAGAAATTCCATTTAAATACAAATAACACTTACGTAGTGTTATCATGTGAAATTCATGCAATTATTGATCAATCTATCGATTTACTTTGATTAAAACCAATAAAATCCTTAAACCATAAATTTCCTTAAATCATGCATTTCATGCATGTCATGCTTTCACCATCCTTAGGTGAACTTCCCTCAATATGGGTAAAATAGTCTTTTCACCTATTTCGATCCTTACAATCATTCAAACCATTTTTTAGGATCATTATACAATATCAATGTATACAAACATATTCAGTGTACAAAAAAGCTATTAAAATACGCGTAGCTACCTCTAGCTACTCACACAATTCCCTTACCTCATTTTTCTGTACAGTCTGACCTTTCCACTGACGACTCGTCACGCAGTCCGATTTGCTCCGAATCCAATCTCCGGAACTGCGGATAAATATTCATCAGGTCAAATACAATACAATTAATTGTATTTCATATTTTTATAGGCTTAATTTAAATCATTGGGCCCGTTCACCCATATTAGGCCCGATTGTACCATAATGGGTCTTAATCGGCCTTAAGCCTGTTTACCACACTTTATCGAGGCCTATTGGGCTCATTGGGCCCATCAGTATTTATTTAGCCTCGTTCTAAACTCTCAGACAGCTTGGAAATTATTTACGACAATTTATCCCAATTTTCAGAATTTAATTCATTTAATGCGAAAATTAAATCCGTAATTCATCAACACGCATAACGATGCAAAATTATCGTAAATAAGGGTTACTTACCCGTGATTCCATGATAGTACGCGAATCGAAGCTGTCTCGAGCTCTCGGTGGATGTCAATTGTCGAGCTACACAATTAAATATATTTTCGGGTAAACTTTCACTCGATTATTTATCAAATTAAATATTTCAAAAATTAAATCGATCAATTCGACCGCTTACCGACTTACCCGAAACTCGATTGCATCACTGAAATTTTTCTCAATTTTTTCTCTTTTTCTTTTTCCCTTTTTTCTTCCTTTTTTTTCCTTTTCTTTTTGGCTGAACCGGTCCGGTCCGGTTCAACCCGGTTCGGACCGTCGGTTCAGTTCGATTCGGTTCCACCGGTTCAATCCGATTCGGCAGGTTCAGTCACCATTTGGTCCTTCCGACGCCGTCCGACCGGTTCCCGGCGTGCTTCCAACACCAATCGGTGCGCCATCTCCTGGGCTTCCAAAATCGGGCCTCGACTGGAGTCAAAACGACGTCGATGGTCGCCAATCGGAGTTTCTTCCCCCGTGACTTCTCCTTCGTTTTCGACGTTCTTCGTCGTTCTCGACACGCGTGCCGACTGCCGGTGATTCCCATGAGCTTCGTCGACCTTCGCCGGCCCTGGCCTGGGGTCCCTGGCCGCCGGTGGTGGCTCGCTGGTGAGTCTCTTCTTCCACGGTCTCTGCTTGTTTCTGTTTCTTTCGTTTCTATTTCTTTTCTCTTTTGTTTTCGAAATTCCAGATTTCCTTTTTTTTGACATTTTATTTATAATTTATTTTTATTAGTATTTTAATCAATTAAATATTATTAAATATCAAAATATCACAAAAAAATCATATTAAATTCATTTAATCTGTAAATGAATTTATCAATCCGATTTTACATTTTCGGTATATTTTTCGATTATTTTCGGGATTATTTTTCGATATGAAAATTTCGATTTATTCCAATAAATTCATATCTTGATCAATTTAATCCGAAATTTAATTACTTCTTCGTTATTGATCAAGATTTCTCAATCTTATATTTTTAATTAAATTTTCTTGTCCCGATTAATACCGAATTTCGATCTTTTGATCGTTATGCCCTTACACGTATTCGGGAATGCCATTTCAATCCTTTTGCATTTTTAAATGCACTCGAAAATTTCTATTCATTCTCTTTTTGCTCTTACGATAAAAAATCGGGTCTTACAGTAGCTTACCTCGCGCATTTTTCTCTTCAAGCCCTTGAATAATTCTTTGTGGCTTACGTCTCGCATTTTTCGCTTCAAGCCCTTGAACAATTCTTTGTGGCTTACATCGCGCACTTTTCGCTTCAAGCCTTTGTTTTGGGTGCTTAGTTTACATCGTGCACTTTTCGCTTCAAGCTCTCGCACTTTTTTCTTCTTGGCTTACATCGCGCACTTTTCGCTTCAAGCCTTTGTTTTGGGTGCTTAGCTTACATCGCGCATTTTTCGCTTCAAGCCCTTGATTGAGTACTTAGCTTACATCGCGTACTTTTCGCTTCAAGGTCTCGCACATTATCTTCGTGGCTTACATCGCGCATTTTTCGCTTCAAGCCTTTTTATTTTTAGTCATCTATCAATAATTAAAATTCTCAATGAGAAATATTAATATGGAATATATCAAAATTAAGTCCCTGAACATGGTTCAATAACATAAATAAAAAACAAAAAATAACATCGAGAAATTAAAATTCTATTGCCAATATGGTATTGAGTGGCTAGCATTCCACGTCTTTCGTTATCCCCTTGTCTTACGAACTTTTCATCTTCCTTCCAAGCATTGGTGATGGCTTAGGCACCCTAATGATGGTAAGGGTTTCTTTTTTTTTTTAACTTCCTTGCCTGTTGTTGATGCGATATTACATGTTCTTACTTTTCTTTGATCTCCTCGAACTTGCCTCACACCTCCGGGAGTCGGGAACTTCATCAATAGGTAACATGGGGAGAGTACGGCTCTCATATCACTCAATAATGGCCGTCCGAGAATAACATTGTAAGCTGGAGACGTTGATTTGACCACCATGAACAAGACTTGTCTTATAACACTCTTAAGATCTTCACCCAAAGTAATAGGTAGTTCAATTGACCCTACCACCTTTACTTTCTCTCCTGTGAAGCCAAACAAGTGAGTAGTTACAGGTTTTAGTCTGTCTTCACTCAAATTCATTTTTTTTGAAACAATCCCAATAGATAAGGTTTGCTGAGCTTCCGTTATCTACCAGAATTCGGCCTATCGGGTGTTTAGCCACAACTGCTGATATGACCATAGGATCATCATGTGGAATAATATCTCCCTGATCTGCCGGTGTGGAAGTAATCGTTTCTTCGTCTTCAGCTATTTTCATCACAGAATGGACCTGGTACGCTTGTCTAGCATAAGCCTTCCGTGAAGCAGATGAGCTACTAGTTATGTATTCTCCACCAGATATGACATGAATGGCGGCTCCTATTGGTTTATTGTCTATCTGTTGGTTCCTACGCTCTCCCCTTCTTGCCTCATTTCCTCCTTCTTCGTTTCTCCTCATATTTTCTCTATTATTGTCGTGTCTATCACGCGGTCTATTATCTCCTCTGCCACGAACGAGGTATCAAATCCTTTCATTCCTTCATACCTAACGGTCTAGCTTTCCTTCTCTAGACAATTTTTCAAGTTGGTTCATCAGTTCCCGACATCTCTTAATTGTATGACCAAAGGCAGAATGAAAACTACAGTAGGACCTATGATCTTGTCCTAAGTTTCCTTCACCTCTCATGGGGAATTGAAACATCCCAGTTCTTTCTATTGCTGCTAAAATTGAAGCACGTGGTTCAATAAACTGTGTGTAATTACCATACTTCAATTTTGGGACTTTGTCTGATCTTTCTGCGTCTCTATAATCGAGCTCTCTTTCTCGTTTCCTTCCTTCTTTCATATCCCGAGTTGGTATCATTTTCATCACTTTCTCTTGAGCAATATATTTATTTGCTCTAGAGAATAAGTCTGAGATGGTCGTTAGCTGATCCAAAGATAATGATTCTTGGAGCCTTTTAGATGTGGTCCCCTATAGCATGGTTGTTACCGCTACCACAACTTGTAGATCACGTATCTCAAGAGTAGCATCACGAAATCGATCGACATAACTTTTTAGTGATTCTTTGTTCCCTTGTCTTAGGGTGAGCAGATAAGTGGCCTCCTTCCTTTTCTAGCTATTTATAGAAAAGACCTTCAGAAATTCACTCCTCAGTTGATTGAAAGACAAGATAGACTCTTCTGGTAGATTGTTGAACCATTTCAGTGCATGGCCAGTTAAGGTCAGGGAGAATGCCCTACACATAACCTCATCTTCCCATCCATGTAGTAGCATTAACGACTCGTAATTTTCAACATGGTCAAAAGGGTCAGTTTTTCCGGCATATGTTATTATCTGTGGCATCTTAAACTTTGGGGGGCAGCGATTTTTCCATTATCGTTGTACTGAACGGGACTTTTCTTCTCTGATTTTCTTCAAGAGATACTAACTTCTTCCTCTCCATAATCCTTTCAATGATTTTTTCAACGCTTTTCGAGCCTCGGGTAGAGTGTGCTTCCTTTTCTTCGGCACTAGAAGAGTTTGAGTAGGAAGAATCCATTCTTCCTCTGTTGCGGAGATTTCGCTCACGGTCTGCTCCCCGGCTAGGGATCTCCTTATCGTTCATAGTTTCCCTCCCTCTAGGAGCCTGCACAGTGTCCCTTCTTCCTGCACCCCCCATTTCGTAATTCGACCTTGGATCTTCTAAATATTCTTGGGAGTCATGACTATTCTGTCTAGTACTCTGTCTCTGTCGTTCCCCAGATCCGCGAACTTCGAAGTCAGGTCGTTCAAATTCTGCGACAAAAGTCTGCCTCCTATACTCTGGGGCAAAGTTCATCCGCCTCAGACCTGCAGCAGGGTTTACCTCTCTCCATCTTGCAACAGGGTGTTTCCTCAGACCTGCGGCAGGGTTCTCCCTCAGACCCACGATAGGATTGTCCTCCAGTGTGGCAGCAGAGTTCGCCCTCAGAGATGCGGCAGGATTATCCTCCAGACCTGAGGCAGAATTTACCCTCAGAGTTGTGGCAGAGTTCACCCTCAGAGTTGTGGCAGAGTAATCCTCTATAGCTGCGGCAGAATTCAATCTCAAGCTTGCGGCAGGGTAGCCCTCCAGAGCTACGACAATGTTTTCCACCAGAGTTACGGCAGAGTTCATCCCCAGACCTGCGACAGTGTTCGCCCTCAGAGTTACGGCAGAGTCGATCCTCAGACCTGCGGCAGTGTTCACCCTCAAAGTTGTGGCAGAGTTGTCCTCTGTAGCTGCGGCAGTGTTTTTCAACAGTTGCGACGGAGTTCATCCCCAGACCTGCGGCAGTGTTCGCCCTTAAAGCTGTGGCAGAGTTTATCCTCAGACCTACGGCAGTGTTCACCCTCAAAGTTGCGGTAGAGTTGTCCTCTGTAGCTGCGGCAGTGTTTTCCACCAGAGTTGCAGCAGAGTTCACCCTCAGACCTGCGACAATGTTAATCAGCGTGACAGCAATATTCCTCCCTCGTTCTCCTCGTCCCGCATTCGCCACCACAGAGGGTTGGTCTCTTTCATAAGTCTGCCTCGGTACTTTTTTCCCTACTATCTGCTGCACCTCCGGAGGCAAACTAAACTGCGGCAGTGCAACTTTGAAGAAATCAATCATCGCCTTCAACGCCGTAGTAGTCTGCTCATTTTGGCGCTTCAAACCTCAAATTCGTCAAGAGAAACTGTGGCAACTCTGCCGCCTTCTTCATTCTGCTCTTGTCCTCGCTCTGGTCTGGCAAGAGAATTCACAGAATTCTCTTCTCCCAGATTTGCTGCTGCTGTCGAATGTGTTCTCACCATTTTGATAGAGAATCTGACTTTTTGTTCTGATTCCCACATACGGCGCCAATTGTTGTTACCTGAAACAGTGGTGTTCAATTGCTGACCTCTTCGCCTTAATTTTTACACCACGTGCTACTGAATATTCTGTAAGAAAAATAATGATCAGAGGGACGCAGGGGTTTTTTCCTACGTAAGCACTCCGATGCTTAAGTCAGACAAAGAATTTGGCAGAGTTTCTCTAAAGCAAAAATAGAGCCCCCTTGGCGTATCATACCTGTCCCCTTTTTATCAAGATTGTTTTCATCTTTAATTACGTATTTATCTAATAATAAAATATTTGCAGAATAAAATATATTTCAGGGTCCAAATGTATAAAAACCCCAATATCAAATTATAGTGATGTGAGCGTGCCATGCTGACACGACGTGAGAGGTTCGGAAGATTTTCACTCTTCTTGTGCCACGTGGCGCTAAGATACAAGAGGCGTTAGGCCTCTTTGGCAGGAGAGTAGTCTCCCGCCAACATGCGGGAGGGTAGTCTCCCGCATGCCTCCTTTGCGTGCCACATGGCGCGTTCTCCAAGCGCGACGTGGCGCGCTTGAAACCGTTGGCGGGAGACTCCCGCCACTGTGCGGGAGAGTATCTCCCATGCCACGTGGCGCGCTTTGCATGCGTCACGTGGCACCTTTTTTTTTTAATTTTTTTCATTTCTTATTATTATTTTATACACAACAGGTGGAATCGGAGCATTGATTTTAAGAAAGTTGGTCCAACATACATATCAAAACGAGTAAGGAAAGGAAACTTGAAGGACTCGAGAAAGGCAAAATTGATCTGTCGCCAATGTTTAATTTTCATTTTGGCAAAATGCTTACATCAAGCAAAGGATGTGGAGGTAATGATGTTGGAAGGAGTAGAGGAGGATGGGTTTATGGTGGTTGTCTTGGGTTTTTTAGGGGTAGAAGAGGAAGGTTTAGAGGCGACGAATTTTGTGCGATGAGACATTGTGATGAGTAGCAAATGGAAAACTAGTGCAAAATTTGAAGAAAAATTCGTTTGGGATTTCTGCCGAACAGATAGTGGGCAAGGTTTAGAAGAGGTGGAGACAAAGATAGGGGAAAATTGGAAAACCACAACCTGCAATCCAAAAATAGCTAACAGCACACAGTCACAATTTACACAACGAAAAGCAAACAAAATGCTGGAAAGAAAATGGAATAGAGACGGGAATGAAGTACAGAAATGGGTTTTGGGAAGGGGCAGAGGAGGATAAGATGAAAGTTGAATTAATATCAAATCTTAAAAAAATTGATAAAATTCACCATAAAAGAAATGTTTACTTACCGATCAAATGCTAGTAATGGATTTGACGAAGACGAGTAACCCTTTAATTGTCATCAATTAATCCAAGAATTTTTTGTCAATTATTCAATTTTTTTAATTAAAAACTTAATTTAAGGATATGACATCTATAACTAAATTAGATTTTTATATTTTTTATATTTTGTTTGTTAGTTCTTATCTTCTGATTTTTTTCATATAAATTTTGATATTTAAATCATTTTTTTATATATTAGACAAATAAAAAATGTATTTAACTATTTTTAATTTTTATTTTATATTACAATTTTTAAAATATTAAAATGATCTCACGCGAACAGCAACTTTTTAAATCATAATTAATTTTAGATTTGAATTTATTGCGAACGCCAACATGCTTCTTGTGCTTTTTTTTTTTTTTTAGTACTTCACTCAATAACCCAACACTATTGAGCGTTTGGTTAGCGGCACGAATAAAATGAGCTAAAAACCGTCTTCAAGCGCATCATCAAAAAACAAAAAAAAAGGGAAAAAAATGGTCCACATAAAGTATATAATACCTTTCTAGAAGGTTAAATGAAGAACAAGCAGTCCATGACTAGCTGATGAGGTTACTCTACAGTCTACTCAATGAGTCTCGATATGATTATTCGGCGTAAAAACTCCCAACCGATTCCGGCGATCAAAAGCCCTAAGGGAAGTCCAGACAACCTGAGTGTAACCGAAGTGAAAAGCAACCTGAAAATTGCCGAACTATATTGTACACAAACATCTATTTTGTCTAAATATATTTCAATCCAGAGATATATTGCTGTCTAGATATTATATACTGGGCCAGGGAATAAATAATTCCTAACAACCCCAACACCCTAACCTTAATCAAATCTGTTATTATGATGGAAGGCAGATTGAGGGGCAATGCTAGCAGTGGCTTCGGATCTGTATGCTTTGTGCAACTCCACACAAACCGGTTGAATAGAATGTGGCTGGGGAATGTAAGGACCAGAAGGGCTAGATTCTTGACTGCGAAGAACCAACCAGGACCCCCAATTTCAATGCCCCACCCTGCATTTCCATGCCAGACGTCTTCCCATATGCTATATAGTGTGGTCAAGACCAAATACACTGATATGGCCACTGTAACAGGGAAATACCTCTGTTTGTCCCCAAATCCAGCAACAAAATCAGTGTCCTGATTGAGCAGCAGTAATATAGGAGCCAGGAAGAATATTGCCTGATTTGAGCCACCAGAGAGATTAACATTTAGGATCAGGCATATAGCAAAGCACATGACAGTAGCAACATTACCAACTGCAGGCATCCATGCCCCTTCAGCAGCCATCCGTTTAATTGTGAAGGTTGGCACAGCAGAGGCGCGACGTTGTTGCACGAACCTCATTCGTGGAGGGAAACCCACAGAATTTCTTTGACCAGATTCATTATGTCTAGCTGCACCCCTCTCTAGAGTCTTCTCCCGTATAAGTGAGGCAAGTTCGTATTTTATTTCCAAAGCTATGAGCATAAAGATTGCTGCATACAGACCAAGAAGAGATGTCCTTGCCCCCTCAACAGCCAGTAGAGTTGTAAGCTTCCTGTCTTCCTCTCCTACGTTCCCAAATTCCTTATCTCCTAGGAAGCTTTTAATTCTCACTTGACCTTCTAATAGGTAAGTCACGGGAAATAGAGCCACAAGGAGGGCAAACACCCATGGTAGGAGCTTTGTGCTCGAAGCAGATGGAAAATGGGTGAAGACCACAAAAACAGAGGCACAAACCATTGTTACAATGATGAGGGCATGAAGGACAGCAGCCTGCAGGAAAAACTCAGCAGATATGTAAATACCAAGTGTAATACCCATTGCAATGGAGTAAAATGCTCTCAACTCTACAATGTACTTAATGGGTATGATGGATGTCACAGCAGCTAAAGTGAGAAGAATAGCCAATATAAGTAGCCAAGAGGGCCATGTTGGTTTAGATGCCATGAAGCCATATATGGAAATGTCATCAGCAGATTGACGTGCAGCTTTGATTATGTCAGAGCGATAAGTCCATGATAATGGAATTGGTGGCTGCATTAGGATAAACAGGAGACCTGTTGCCACCACCAAGACAATGCATCTCTTTGCAGACTGCAAAAGCCAGACAAGAAAAGAATATAGTCAAGATACTAACATTTTCTGTGAAGAAACAAAATACTCCGTTAGGGAATATCTACAAACATTCAAAGCACGAAACAACCATCATTTCTTATTTATGTTCAAGAATGAACTAAGTACCACATAAACTATGATATTTGACTCGGCAAGATAAAGGTATGTGTCGAATAGTTTAATTTCCCTGCTCAGTTACTACATAGAAGCTTGTTCTTTTAGAGCTTTAGGAGGAGTGAAGGTATTTGAAGCATGACTGAGTTGTGAAACAACTCCTACTTAAAACAAAACAAGATTGTTTTTTATGGAAAACAACGTAAAAGGATATTTCGTGACAAATAATATCTTAAACGATATATGAAAAAGCAACAGAAAATGTATCCATACCATGACATGAGAGAAATGCAAGGCAACTATAGGTACACAAGCCAATCCTGTCAAAAGAATACAAAAGCCTAGAAGTAAACCATCAGAAGGAGATCTGCCATTCCACCATTGTAAAACTTCAAAAATTGTTTCACGGCAAAACCAGACTGATACCGCAACCACAGCAGCATGTGCATAGCCTTGCCAGTCTTTCATCTTTGATGCTGCTCTTGACTTGTCCCTTCAAAGTTTATAAAGTGAACCAAAAAATATAAATATATATGAAAAACACTGCTTTCATCTCAATTTAAGAATGAGAGAGAGTGCCAACCTGTAAAGAATCAATGGAGGCGAAATAGCCAATAAAAGGACAGCTGACACCCACACAACAGATTTCGATGTAATAAACAACATAGCAAGCTTTGAGGAATATAGACAAGTCAAAATCCAAATTGCCTTGGCTCCAATTCGATTATCCACAGATAGTCTTCGCACAATTGCAAAGCCAACCAATGTTGTCAGGATAACCATGTAGCTTGGATACATTACATCATCATCCAATCCATAATAGTATATGCTCGAGTAACTGAAAAACCGATTCTCAATGTAGCATAGCAACAATGCATGGCTGATCAAACCAACTTCAGTCAAAAAATAAAGTTTTGCCGGGAGAAGGGTTAACCCTGGAACAGCAATGGCTAGAACAACAGCCGCAACAATAAGTTTGCAAAACGATTTTAGGGACATGCCTGCCAACCATATATTTAGATCCCAGAAATTATGCAGCACAAACCACATGACCATCAAGCTCCCAAGCCCAACGAAGGCAAAATAAGATGGAAGGCTCTTCTTTGTAAAGAAACGAGCCAAGTAGAAGCCAGCAACTGAAGGTAATGGAATGAACTGCAAAATATAAAGTAGAAATAACACTAAAACTCCTGAACATTAAAATAAGAGCTCCTTCCCTTTCCACACTGTCTTTTGATAAAAAATTTAGTATATAAATAGCACAAGTGAAGAATAGCAATTATTAAAGAGGGATCCAAATATTTGTAATAAACTCAGCAAGCAACACTAAGTGGCACTTTTTTTTTTTTTGAAAAGCAAAGTAGTTTTATTAATAAATGAACTTTAAATACGAACTACAATAAAAAGAGATCCAAAGCACAACCGATTCCGGTACGCTCATATCTTACGAATGACTAATTCAAGTCTAACAAGGCTAAAACAATCAGGTAACGAGAAGATAGCCCATCCTATTCATCCGTCAAGCATCCTTAAATCATATATGACAACTTATTAAACAAGCACATACTCTTTGCAATTATACCAAGAAAGCAGCCAACTTCATCTTCAATATCAACTATTTTGCCTCACAGTTAACGAAACAAGATCCGAGCTCCAAGGAGTCACCATTCTAGAGTCAAATCCAAGCTACCAAATTTTCAATGCGATTCACTCCAGCCCTTGCAAGTCCACTTGCAAGCTAACACTATTTGGTGTATTAAACCTAAATTATCACAACACGCTGAAAAAAAATAGTGGTTGCTCTCACTTTCACATAAACTAAACATGGTAGATCAACCAATGGTTCAAAAATAAGGCCCCACTGATACTTGATGTATGATACCCAGTATATTCCATAAATGTTCTAGTAACTCAACAACCTTTGAAATTCTTAAGGCTTTAGCTACATTTGCCGCACTCCCCGAAAATTTAACAGGCAAGCCAATGAGAATATCGTTGAAAGAAGCGCAGGAATGGTATAGAAGCATGCAAATGAACACAGTATATGCGTATAGCAGGATTCAGACACAAGATGGACATGACGAAATGGCAGCTTTCAATATGTTGGGATATGGCAATTTACACAAAATAGGGATATGACACGACAGGATACAACAATTATAAAATAAAAAATATATATTTATAATATATATTAATTCAGTTTATTGACTTTGAATGAAAATATGACTGACATGCACTGAAATTCTTTCAAAACATAAAAAATTGACAGATTATTGGATATATAAATAAATGTAGCCCAATAATTTTATAAGCTGGAAAGTAATTACCCAATAAGGTTTCCAATCAAAAATCCATTTTGAACCAAGCCCAAAATATATTATACCCTAAGTGCCATCAAATTTTATTAACACAATTTTCTTTCTTTTAAACCATGTGGAGGTTGGTTGCCCGGTTGAACAAAACAACAGCTCATCTCCTTCCACTTCTTCCTTGGATCATTCTCTCACTAACTTTTACTCACTAAACGGAGTCTCACCCAATTAGATTCGCTCCATCTAAGGCCAACAGAAAAAGGACAATTGTTTTGTTCTCAATGTTTCTTTCTCTACTTTGATTTCTCTGCATAGTAAACAATGACAAAAACCTTCCATACCTTCAGCAGCAGCAGCAAGAACATATTGCCTCTTCACTGCAATGTCCACACTATATCATTCGATGTGTCCATGTTGTGCCTGAGGTAACAAATTTGCTTTTAATCTTTCTTATGTATCAGAAGAGTATTTGACATGCATCCAACTATCTTGAACATGTGGCCGTATTAGACATGCATCTGACACGAATACATTGATGTTGGAATCGTCTCGATGCTTTACACTGTTCTATCAATTGATACCTTATTCAACCACCTAACAACTCTAGGCATGGAAAGCACTGATACTGCTAATTCTACATGTGGATAGGAGTAAAAACGGATGGGCCAGACCGAATGTGGCTTGGTTCGAACGGATGTGAGCCAAAACGGGCCATGAAAAGCAAGTTCAGTCTGGTCCTAACACAGGCCGTACAAGCCCACGAGCCGGTCCACCTTTTTTTTTTTTTTTTTGCAAAAAAGAAATTTCAAAAAGTAAGCAGTAGTGAGGAGGAATCTGAAGAATCATTCAATGATGACGAGGAAAGTGATGAAGAAGAAACTCAAAGAAAAAAAGTATGGATCTTCGAAGTCACTGTTTTCTGCTTTATACTTTTGGAAGGTTGATAAGATGATTGCCTAATGAGTGTTGTACTTATATATTGGAATCAAGATACAAATGTAGAAAAGATGGATACTACAACACCACAAAAATTGCTAGGCAGAAAGATTTGAAGTCTGCCGGGAAAGCTGTAAGTTCCAATTTCCCTTTCAGTTTCTTTCAAAGCTCACCCCCATTTCTTCTTTTCTCTCATTTCATTAAGCAGGTTGCAATCTTACGAGTTATTTTTTTTTTTTTGGCAACTGCAAACTCCTACAACTCCTCAAGTTCAGTCTACCGAAACAAAGACATAGCTTGTTGGAAACTTACCTTGAACAAACTGATGTTTACAAGTAGTGATTTAGGAAGGGGGGGCTAAACTAATCTGATAAGAGTAGGGATTTAGGGCGAGAGTCGGTCAGGAGGGATGCACACTGATGTAGTGAATACTGATGACTGGAGCAAAGTAGTGATGACTAGGGCATTTATTTCAAGCCTTTATAGGCTTACTTCGGCCCATTTGACTTGGGCAGTTGGGCCTGGCAGAAGCAGGCATGCAACAGTGGCTAGTTGTGGACTAGGGGTCTAGGGCTAGGCCGAATAGCTGGCTTGGACTAATGCACTGCATAATCAGCAGTGGTCCTACTTGCCGGTCCACAGATTGGTAATGGACCTCGACTTGCGAATCGATCCTAGACCATGAAGGCTGACTTGCCAAACCAAGCCCATTTAGGTTGCTTTTTAAACAAGCCTAAAAAATTGATCCTAAGAAAGTCAGCAAGTTTAATGGACCAGCCCACGGACGTTGGCCCATTTTACACATCTACTTGAGGAAATTATACAATCTGAAATCAAAAATGGGAATTTGTGGCACATACAATTTGGTTTGATTCAAATATTCAAAAGATTGATCCATATCTCACTACTCAATTTTTTAATTTCATAAACTAAATCCAAACCACACATTTTTTAAAATCAAATGAAAACGGACCAAAATCTTTATTTGATTTTGATTAAAACTTTTAACAAAATATTGGGAATAATATAAAATCGAAGAAGAGATTTACAAAATAAAAATAAAATAAACAAGAATATATAGATATGTCTAGATCTCTCACATATTCATAATACTTCTAGATCATTAGATCTAGGTCCCTGAGAAACAAAAATGAGAACAAACCAAAAAAAAAAAAAGAACATAGAAAGAGTGATCAAAAGAAACCGAAATCTCTGCATCCAAATGAAATAAACAATTAGATAGAATAAGAAACATACACCAAATTCAAAGACTTGTTTTGAAAATGAAGTGTTAATTTGATATTGAGGGTACATTAGGAGAGGCGGTGAGATTGACTCTAATGAGATTGAAAATAGTGCTTGTTGTGAGATTAGTTACTTTAGCAATAAGATTAGATATTGTAACGGTGAAATGAGAATCAATAGTTGGATGTGTTTAGATACAAATGCAATGGTAATGGTGAGAAGAGCTGTATTGAGAAGAAAAAAATAACCAATAAAGGATTAGATTAAATTTGTGGAAATTTGAGAGAAAGATTAAGGTAAGAATGATTTTACACTATCTACAAATAAAATTTTGTACAACTATAAATAATAGAGGCATGAATAACTAAGGAAATTCAGTAAAAACAAGGAATCTGAAGCAAATAAATATAGGAAACTAAATTCCTAGAAATTAGGGAGATAATCTTGAATAGATATCAGGAAGATAATCTTGGTTAATTCTACACTCCCCCTCAAGCTGGGCTATAAATATTCAACATGCCCAACTAGGAACAAAAGTCTTCAAATGTTTTCTTAAAAGTGCTTTAGTGAGAACATCAGTTACTTGTTGAATAGCAAGCATATATAATAGCTAGATAATCCCTTCTTCAATCTTTTCTTTGACGAAGTTGCAATCAATCTCCACATGCTTAGTTCTATCGTGATGGACTGAATTCTTTGAAATCGGATAGCATATTGGTTGTCTCGGTACATCTTCATAGGCTCTTCAGCTGGAATCTTCCATTCCTTGAGTAATCTTCGAAGCCACATTCCTTCACATATCTTGTGAGCCATCGCTCTTAACTCTGCCCCTGCACTGCTTCTTGATACAACCAACTATATCTTGCTATGCCATGTCACTAAAGTTCCCCAGAAATACGTTTTGTAGCCTGAAGTAGACCTTCGATCAATTACTGAACCAGCCCAATCTGCATCGCTATAAATCTCAACATATCTCGTAGAAGGCTTCTTGAAAAATAAATATTGTCCTAGTGTCAATTTCAAGCACATCAAGATTCTATTGACTGTTTCCATATGCTCTTCTTTGGGATTGTTCATGTATTGGCTTACCACATTAACAAGAAAACTAATATCAAATCGAGTGTGAGATAGCTATATCAATTTTCCTACTAAACGTTGATACCTTTGTCTACAGGAGCACTTTTCTCAACCTAACTTTGTCACTGAATCCATAGGAGTTTCCACCAATTTACATCCAAGCATTCCAGTTTCTTTGAGTAGATTGAGAACATACTTTTCTTGTGACACCATGATTCCATTTTTTGACTGAGCCACTTCCATCCCTAAGAAGTATCTAAGATTTTCGAGATCCCTGATCTTAAATTCCTTAGTACCTCTTTCAAACTTTGCACCTCTTCCCCATGATCTTTGATTACAATAATGTCATCCACATACACAATTAGTATAGACATTTTTACCCATTGATAAGTGCTTGACAAATGAGGTATGATTTGATTGACACTAAGTGTAACCGTGCCCCTTTGCCACCTTGGTCAACCTTTCAAACCAGGCCCTAAAAGATTGTTTGAGGCCGTATAAGGACCTTCTGAGTTTGCAAACCTTGTTGGCATTGGACTTTGATTCAAATCTTGATGGGATCTCCATGTAAACCTCCTCTTCTAAATCACCATTCAAGAATGCATTCTTAACATCTAGTTGATGAAAGGACCATTCCAAGCTTACAACTAGAGCAGAATAACACGAACTGTATTGAGCTTCACAACCGGAGCAAAGGATTCTTGAAAATCAATCCCATAAGATTGGATGAAACCTTTGGCAACCAGCCTGACTTTAAACCTGTAAATATTCCCATCCTCTTGGTATTTCATGGTGAACACCCACTTGCATCCTACTGCTCTCTTTCCCGTGGGTAATTTAGCAATTTCCCACATATTATTCTTCTCGAGAGCATGAAATTGAGCATTGCTGCTCTTCATTTGAGTGACTTCAATGCTTACAATATGCCAGTGGGAATCTGAACCTTGCTTGAGGTTGACAAAAAAAAAATTGAAAAAGTTGGTGACAACCTCTCAATCGACATAAAGTTAGAAATGGGATGCTTAGCGCACGTTCTCACACCCTTACGGATGGCTATTGGCCAATTTAGGTCATCATCAACAAACCCACTTTGAGATAATTTGAAATGTGTTATCTGGTTTACTACCTTCAATTCTTGGAGTTGGTTCAAACTCATGGATTTGCTTAATTGAAGCTTGTTTCTCCATTCATTCTTGATTGGATCTCCTGCTTGAATAGCTTGTAGTTCACCATTACTCTCTAGTTGAGTAATATCTATTTGACTTAAGGAGTATTTTCAGACACAAGGGTTTGGTTATTATTTGCACACTTGGACTCCAAAACAAGATAAACCCAAGAAGACTCACAGGACAGAAGAACCTCAGATTTCGGAATGAGATAGAAAAGAGGGATCCAAGAAGGCTCAAGTTGGGGTGATTAGTTTCTATATCCCATGACAGATATTCATGTCATTCTCCCCCAAAATGGCAATTTCGGGATGTTACGTTGGTTTTCGAAGGTGACATCCATGGACTTGAACTACCTTTTTGTGACTGGTGTATCCCTTTTGGTAAGTTATCCAAGAAAATATGCTTAAGTGGTTTAGGATCAAGTTTTCCACGATTTTGTTAGTGAATATGGACAACTACAGTACAACCAAAGACCTGATGTAGAATTGAGGATATGATGTGTGTTTCAATAAAAGACTAAAAAAAAATTTAACAAGGAGCATTGTATAGTAGGATTCAAGAAAGAATTCGGTTTATTAGGTAAATTGTTTGCCACGAGTATATAGTCCCCCGATAGTGTTTAGGAACATTTCAAAAGAACAGAGGGATCGCAACTTCCATAAGTGTCTTATTCTTTCGCTCTACAATGCCGTTTTCTCGGGGTGTATCAACACTAGAACTCTAGTGTACTATACCCAATTCTAACAAATACTCCCCAAGTATAGACCGAAAGAACTCCATTGCATTATCTATTCTTAGGATTTGGATTTTCGTTTGGATTGGGTTTGAATCATAGGGAGAAAGTTTCTAAAGATTCAACCTGCTTCATATTTTTTCCTTTCATAATGAATACGCATGTAAAAGGGGAACCTTGATGCAATGGTATAATTTGCTCATTTGTGACTTAGAAGTCATGGGTTCAAGTAGAAACCTCTCTATTAAGGAATATCCATGTAAGTTTGGTATGGTCATCAATGAATAATACAAACAAACATTAGCCAATGATGATTTTTACTCTAGAAAGTCCTCGATGTCAATGTGGTTCATAGAAAAAGGATGTGAAATTTTGTAAGGCTAAGGAGGATGTGCTTCGAACAAAGGTTAGATTAAAAAAAAAAAAGGCAACCCAACGCATAAGGCTCCCACATTGTGGGGTTTGGGGAGGGTCAAGGTTAAATCATTGGCAAATTTCACAATGGAGATCAAGTGAAATTTTATTACTAAACAACGAAGGAAATAACTTTTAAAGATAAATGAGACTCAGGTGACACAACCTATAGTGTAATAGCAGTATTGCACTCTTATTATTTGACTCCACAACTGAAGACGAAGTTTTCCTTTAGACACTAAACAACTAGACTTGTGAACGTCCCATAGGAGAATTTGCAGCCTTGAGGAAACAATCCCGAGATTAGCTTAGCTTTGCAAATCATCCTCCTCGAATCCAAGGCCTAAAATTTGCGCTCATCATAGAAATTTAGTAACATAATTGAGATCTCTAGTGAGATTGACAGCAGATAATGAGATACAGTCCAAATTAGAAACAAGTATTGAACAGAGAGTTAAGTTCTTTGAGATTGCCACAAAACCAATTCCAACCCCTTTCGAGGAGTACAATTCTAACAGTTACATCTTCATGACATGAACTGAAGGTCGAGAAAATGGTAGCATCTCTTCACAGATGATCAAAGGCTCCAAAGTCTACAATCAACATCATTGATTGTTCTTTATTAGCATAGAGAGCACTCGAGTAATTACCTTTGTGTACAAGGGATCCAATTCCAATAATAGATGTTGAGATAGATTGCAGGCCAAACATCTTCTGGAGCAACTCAAGCTACTCTTTATTGAATATACTGGGCTTAATTGAGGATGTATTTTCTTCCACAGCAACATGGTTTCCTGGACTCTCTCATGCTTAAGTTGGGTTCCAGTTTGTTGGCTTTCCATGAATTTGCCAATTGGTTTCATATGTATGCCCTGTCTTGCAACAATAGTCACACCATGGATGCCCTTTCTTTTGCTAGTTGATTTTACGTCTTAGTTCTAAGAAAACTTCACAAATGCTTAGGAGAGGCTTTGAGCGGAGTATCCTTCCTCGTACATCTTCTAGATTTTTGTTGAGGCCCACAAGGAATTTATATATTCTCTTCTCCACGATATTCTTGTATCTGGCTATGTTCCCATTTAAGCTCCTCAAACTTGCCTAACTGTTGGCATAAACAATTGAGATAGTAGTCACGATCTGGGTGCGTTGACACATATCGTGAAGAACACTTTCAATTCCAAAGAGTTTAGTTGTGTTCTCAACATTAAAATACGTTTCCTTGGCAGATTCCCAAATTTCACTGGCAATCTCGTAGAGGAGAAAATTCTCTCCAACAGCTAGTGTCGAGGAATTAATTAGCCATGACATAACAAAATTATTCTCTGATTTCTAACTTTTGGATTTTAAATCTTCCTCCCTCGATCACATAGCAACATCGGTGAGATAATCATCTTTACTCTTTCCGCAAATATACATCGTAATGGAGTAAGAAAAGTACAAATAATTGCTCAAGTTCAACTAGTGTTTAGTGATGAGGTTCCCTTCCATTCCACCGCTACGAATAACAATCTCAAGGCTAACGGTGATGGCTATTTTGGTGGATGAAAAGGAGGCCAATCTTAGAGTAAAAATCAAACAAGAAATTTAGGGTTTAAAGCGGCTCTGATTCCAGGTGGAAATTAGAGAGAAAGATTAAAGAATAATTTTCTACTATCTTCAAATAAAACTCTGTACACGTACAAATAATAGAGAGGTATGAATAACTAAGGAAACAACCAGCTAAGGAAATTTAGTAAAACCAAGGAATCTAAAGCAAATAAAAATAGGAAAATAAATCCCTAGAAATTACGGAGATAATATTGGTTAATTCTACAATTTTGTATATAAGAGTTACTAAATAATACATTAATAAATAAATATTTGTATATTTTAATGTAATTTATTGTTTAAAATTTTTTAAATTTTATTTAATAAATAATGACATTCTTTTATTGTTAAATAATATATTTAACATTATTAATAATTATATTATAAAAAATACAAAGAAATAATGAGGATATTTTATGAAATAAAAAAAAAAAAAAAAGAGTGGGAGCATAATAGTCCAAAATCCCCAATCAGTTGGTCTAATTTGGGAAGACTAGACCTTCTCCCCTCCAATCGCTAACTAGAGGGGTGAAAGGTTTGACTGCAAGTAAGAGAAAGCTTAATTCTACCTCACCATGGTGCAGTGCGGTGGTATCCAAATCAGGCATAAATATATTTTGTCAAAAGAGCTCTCCATTTTAATGGTGATGAGTGAATAAGTGAATTTTAAAGTCTATAAATGCAATTCACACGACAAGAAACAATAAATTACCATTAAATAATTGTTTAATGTAAACAACATTTGGAGGTTTTAGGGAAGGTTTTTTCATTCTTTCATCTTTATGAAGATTTTTTAAATTTATTCATATTGAAATCCAAAATTGAACTGCATACTTCAGTTATCTATTATTAAAAACCAAAACTGAATTTATTATATAAAAATCCGAACCAAATGATGATTTGGTTTTTGGTTTATTTGCTCAGCTCTAATGAGAATCGGTTCCTTTTCATTCTATTTAGCCTAGCAACTATTAATATACAAACTTTGCACCACAGGGACACGGAATTTTGCCTTTCAGCAGCTTGCAACAATGTTAGTAGTTATTTTTTCTCTATAAATAACCACATGTTCCAATCACTTCGTAGATTGACAGTAACTTTTGATGTTCCTAATGGCTAGCGACAAACTTAGTATTCTTTCCAAATTTGACCAATACAATTACTTTTACATGTATTTTCAAAGGAATAGCCAACACATTTATATACACAGAATATATGAATAAGAAAGAAACATACCAGTATTGGAAATCCAACCACAATCGCCCCAGCAGCACTAACAACAACAGCCAAAGCAGTGAAGACAAACGAGCTAAATGCATCGGATATCATTCCCAATGCATACGAACCAGCTCCAGCAGCCCCTCCAAGCATGGTAATAGTCACAAGAAGATAATTCATCGGTGCTGGCACCTGAATGTACCTCCCAAATGAACGAAACACAACTCTAATCTCGAGGCAAACCACAACAACAACCAATGCAATTGCACCATTTACCAACTGTATGCTGTGCAGCTGGCGGCGATTTTTCGTGATCCACCACAATGCCCCTCTTGTTGAAGCATATAATTGGAATAAGAAAGGAATAAAGAAGAGAAGAAACAAATCACTGACAGAAGCAGCAGACGAGAACATCACCGAGTAATGCGTAGCCATATGGAAAATGAGAGGAAAAAACAGTAAATTCAAAGTATGGAGACAACTCTCGAGTGGACCAAGAATCAAATTATCATCAGGAACTTCTCCACCGTGATACTTTACTTGTTGTTTGGTTTTAAAAGATGAAACTCTAGGAATAGCGAAAAGCCAATAGAAAGCGCAATTGAAAGCCATTAGATAGTAAGAGGCATTGTTCATACCTACAGCAGAGATGGTGGCCCAAGTGAAGATTGAAGAAGCGGCAAAAGGGACGCAGGCAAAGAGGAGCCGCTCCAATGCTAGGACAATCGAAGGGTTTTCAATTTGAATCCACTTGAACTGAAGCGAAGCCCAGACGCCGATAAGGAAGTTGGTTTCAGCGCCCAGAAAGGCGGCGAGGATAGAGAGAACATGGGAATTGAAGGTGTAGTAAAGAGACGCGCTGAAGAAGAAAGAGATCTGAGCGGCAAGGAGAGAGAACCAAACGCCGAAGAAAGCGCCGGATTTGAAGTTGAGCGAATCGATGATGTAAGTGATCATAAGTCCTAGGGTTAGGGTTGCGACGACGGGTGTCCCGCCGAGGTCAAGAAGGAAAGCAGCGCATGGGACGAGAGCGATGGCGAGACGGGCGTTGTGGGAGAAAGAGGAAGGAGAGAACCTGGTGTTCTTGAGAGATCGGGAGGAAGAAGAAGGGGAGGATAAGTTGGAATTGAAATTGGAGTTAGGGTTGGGGTCTGGTTCGGAGGAGTAAGGGGAAGAAGCATCGTTGAAGGAAGAGAAAGAAGGGGCGCTTATCGACGACGAGATATGGGGTCGGAAGGAGCGGGGTTGGAGCTCCGGCGGCATCATTTTCGCCGGAATTTGAGGGGGGATATCGAATATGGTCTGAACTCTGATCTATGTATAAGATTGGGCTGCGTTGAGGGCGGAGTGAAGAAAATGAAGGGGAAAAGAAAGGAGAGAGATTACAGTTCACACTTCATTTTGTGCTTGAATATGAACTAGCGGGTGAAGCTTAGGTTGAAGATTAACATTATCCGTGGGAAATGCTCGCGACCTGAATTACCTTAAGGTGCTTTTGGTTTGGGAAAAAAAATTTCAAATAATTTTTTTTTTTAAATTGATTTCGCCGTTTGGTTCGACAATTTTCTTTTTTGTCAATAAATTTATGTTACCTACAGTGTCAAAATTTGAAAAAATCGGAAGTAAAATGATTATCTCCAAATAATATGATATTTTTAGATTCTTTATCTCCAAACCAGTTTTTTCCCATTTCACCCTCTCTCTCCCTCTCACTACTCTCTACCTCTCTCCCTCTTACAATCGCCCTCTCACTACTCTCAGTACTCTCTGCCTGCCTCTCTCCCTCTGCCTACTCTTTACCTCTCTCTTTCTCTCACAATCGTCCTCTAATTGCTCTCACTGCTCTCTACCCCTCTCTCTCTCAATCGCCCTCTCACTGCTCTCATTGCTCTCTGCCTCTCTCCTTCTCATTGCTCTCTGCCTCTCTTGAGTACAATGATGTTTTGAAGGGTGGGGTATTGTTACATATTAATAGTTTAAAATTGAGATTTTACAATTTACATGACTTAACTAATTAAATAAATCAAAATAATTTACATATTAGATAAATTGATTAACTTGTGTTAAATAAATTAATCGACATTTGTTAAATGAATAAATTTAAATAATAATAAATAAATATTTAAATAAATATGTTAAATATAGTTTTTATCAAAATGTTATTCATCTTAAATAAATTATTTATTTAATTTAATACAGAAGGGTAATATAATAAAATACATCATTTAGTAATCTTAAATTCCTTTGAACCAAACGTAGTAATCCAATATTCCCCCAATATAACCAAACGTAGAAAGTTAATATTCCCTAGAATTTACCATGTAAAATGATTCCCGGTAATATTATTTTCCCAAAGGAATTTTTTTCCCCCGAACCAAACGACTCATAAAGTTAAAGTTAATTAAGATGATTGGTGAAATTGATTTCGATAAAAAAAAATTTGATAAAATTAAAAAATTAAAATAATCATTTAAATTTCGTAAAAAAACAAAATAAATTATAAAGCAAATGTATTATTATCATTTTATAATTCAAAGTTTTTAGACTTTTGTGAAAACCAAACGCACTAGGGGTCGGTAGAAGCCAATTGAGCTCTACAACTGACCCTTAGTAAATTGGGCAGGTATTTATTTTTGGAGAATTTTTAAATACACTCTTTTTTTTATTTATACAGTATAATGATATATAAGCATAATAAAAATACTAAATTACCCTCTAGAATTACAAAATTTTCCTAACTACAAAAACTCATTGTTCTATTCCTCTATATGCTTCATCTCAACTTTCTAACCCTAAACTTAAAAATACCCAAATCAATCTTCACATCAACATTATCTTAAATATTTTGTTTTCATATTCCATATTAAAATTGAGAAATAGTATTGATTTACGGTTGAATTATTAGTTTAGAGTTTTATTTTTTTGGTTGAATTATTGGTTTTTGGGTTGGTTTTTCCATCTTGTTGTTATGTAATCAAATGGATGTTCTAGTTGTTGGTCTTATTGTTAGTGTGCCAAGCGCGACCATGAGTCTTTTGCGTAGGCAACCCTAAGTGAGAGTTGGTGACTTCAATAGGTGTTTTGCCCAAGACACATTTGTGTATAAACACAGACCGCTTTTTTTCATTATTTTTTGCATACTTTTTTGTAAACCTTAGAAGTTCCTTAAACTGAGATTAAGTAATTTAATTATAATTATTGGAGTTTTAATGAATTAATAAGAAATTGAACTAATTACCAAGTTGAAGTTACTAAAATTATGTAATTAGGGATTAAATTAGCCTAATTAAGTGAATTAATAGGATATGAGCTAAATTGCATGAGACATGAAACATCAAAAACAAAAGTACCTACTTTGTAAATATTTATTTTCATGCATATAAGTGGGAATTATCTCACCTCCAATTCGACCAATAATGGACCAACAAGTGGCAACCATAGGGCAAGCTCTTTCACCATGGCCAGCCACTTTCCCTAATACCATGACGTGGCTAATTCCCAATTTTGCATGTTAACACTTAAGAAATAAAAAGAATGGAAAGAAGAAAACTTAGAAAAGCTTGCTAGAGGTTAAGCCGAAGGATAGATTAGGTGCAAATTGTGATTTTTGGTACTTTATGTGATGGATATTGTGGTATTAATGGGTTTTTAACAAATTTGGAATTTTACCTAGGGAGGCATTCAGTTAACAAGGAAAAAGGGTAAAGAATTCAATTTTCTTTCAAGTTTTAAGAAGAAATGTACCATATGAACATAACAAAATTTTAGATTTAATGCTTAAGGGGCGTTCAGCCAAGGTTAGGGAGACAAAGTCTTTGACCCATTTCGGTACAAATAGGTATAACAAATGTTTACTTTTGGTTTATTTTGATGTTATATGAAGGATTTGTATGTAATTTTAAGGTTTAGATGGTGATTTTGAGTTTTTAGCACTTTAGGATTTAAAATTTAATTTTGAAAAAATAAATGTGGATTGAGATGTATTAAATGGTGGCTGTGTATTATGTTATAGAGTTGACTTGATATGATAGTTGAAGTGTTGAGAATGTGAATTTAGGGTTAAGAAGCCTTAAATTTTAGGGTTAAAGTGTTGATTTTCATAATTAAAAATCAAAATTAAGCTCAATGAATGGTTTATAATCATTTATTACCAAGAGAGAAGATAGGGTTAGAAAGTCAAAAGGTTGACTTCTTCTATTTAGGATTTGACCTTTTTAAAGAAAGGTTAACTTGAGGTAATTTAGGGTTTGAAGTGAGTTTTGAAGCTCTCAATGATTAAAAACAAGGTTTAGATAGGTTTTTGGCAAAGTCAACTAGGGTTTGATTGGGTCAAGTTTTTAGGGTTTGACCTTAATCGAAGTTGACTTTGACCAAAAAGTCAAATGAGGTTTGACCAAGGAAGAGGGTAGGTAATTAATGAAAGTTAAGTCAAAATACAAAAATCAAGTGGTCAAAGCAATTAAAATTTGGGGTTGGACTTTTACATATTAGCGTTGACTTTGATTGCATGTTGACTGAGCATTTTCTCGTAAATTAGGAGTGTAAGATCGGTAAATTGTGCTAGGAGATTGTAAGTACTCTAATCAACCCTTTTTATTTTTCTATTAATACTATAAAGCATCTAAATTAAGCTAATTATATATGTGGCTTGTTTTTAATGAAAACTATCTATAACATGTTTTTATAAACACTTCGAGATTTTGATTTTTTTTTTCAAAAGCATTGCTCATGATTTTATTGTGAATATGATTGGGCCATATATATTGATTTAATTTCGATATGTGTTTTATGTAAAATTGACGATCCTTGTGATATTTAGAATATATGTGTTTTTTGTGAAATTGTGGGTCTCTTTAGGGATAATGTGTCTTGATTTGGAGATTTTGACGCTCCATTAGAACTACATGGGATTTATATCATATAGCTGGATACATCCTATGAGGATATGAAGATCGAACGTCTATATGACTTCAGGTTGTTCTATGATTCACGCCCATAGAAATAAAGGTCGATGAGGGATCGGTGGGTGGTGGGATATCCAATTCTGATGCAAGGAGTTGGGACCCATCTTAGTATGCATATTATTACTTTGTGTGTTCCCTAGTGGAAAATGCTGTCAGAGTGTGTGTTACGACTCCTAGAGGTCTCTACTGTAAGTGCACAGATCATATAAGTAATATAATATATGAAAGTCTCAGAATATCGTCCCATAGAGATTAGGTAACCATAATTGATTACCAGATAATTACACCTTAAGTACATTCTAAAAAATTATGAAAGATGGGTGACCTACTATGCTACTTAAGCAAGTAAAAAATAAAAACAAATAAATAAAATATTAAAATGAAATAATAAAAAAATGAAAATAAGATATACTTACAATAAAATCCAAGTAGATAAAAATTAACTACAAAGGAAAAATATAAAAATCAAAATTTGTAAACTCCATGAATTTTTTAGTATTCGGTTTTAATTAAGAATAGCGAAGTGGACGAAAGGAATTGAGAATGGACACATTGGTGGAAAAATTAATTGAAATTATATTTTTAATATGAGAGACTTTGATAAGCTTAATTAATTTAAAATATTTCAACTTGAAGAATAAATAATTATGTGGTGTAAAAATAATTTTCAAGAACTTGATTAATATATAAAATATTTTTCTATGATAGGTAAGTTCAAACATTAGACTAACTTTATTTTAATACTTATGAGAAATTTATTAACTATATAGATATACATACATATATATATATATATATAAATGTAATATTTTATTTAATCTTCTAGTCAAGTATTTAGGTATAAATATATATATATATATAAATATATATATATATATATATATATAGACACACACACATACATGAATATACAAACCGTGGATTGGCTTCTTAAAATGAAGCCAATCTCGAGAGCAATGTGTTTGGTGAATGAGGGGAAAGAAATAAGGAAAAGGGAATCAGACTGGCATGTAACGCAATGGAGAAAGAAGAGAAATTGAAAATTGAAAACAGCAGCTGAGGGAGTTTGATAACAAGGAGTTGCACGCATATGGTTTGGCTTCCAAGGAAGCAAAACTCGAGGCAACCACGCCTGCTGCAGTAAAAACTGCAGCTGAAGCAATAGGGAAAAGACACTCTCTGGCAAAAAACAGAATGAGATTATTGAATGGTGATGATGGTTTTCGATGAGGAAAAGAAAAGAAGTGGTAAAACACTATTTCAACAGCCTAGGGAATGAGAATGTGATAGCAATGGGATTGTCCCATCAGCTGAACATGCATTGTTTTAAGAGATTGGGGGCGGTAGTGCTTGGTGAGAAGAGATGCAATACTTGTCAAGGCCCACTTAGCACCAAAGGCCTACTAGCCTCCACAGGCAATAACCCCCACTGGGGTCCCCTGGGCCGACTAGCGCAGTGGCTACTGAGCGCATGACCAACTAACCCGTATTGTCCGCTTTTGGGCCGAAGCCCATCACAGTTTTGCTCTTACTGGGGGGACAAGCCTATCTCCAGCCTAGACGTGTCCCCAGAGATTCGAACCAGGGACAACACCCTTAGTTCGTCTCTGCTGGTACCAGCAGAGACGAACTAAGGGTGTTGTCCCTGGTTCGAATCTCTGGGGACACGTCTAGGCTGGAGATAGGCTTGTCCCCCCAGTAAGAGCAAAACTGTGATGGGCTTCGGCCCAAAAGCGGACAATACGGGTTAGTTGGTCATGCGCTCAGTAGCCACTGCGCTAGTCGACCCAAGGGGACCCCAGTGGGGGTTGTTGCCTGTGGAGGCTAGTGGGCCTTTGGTGCTAAGTGGGCCTTGACAATACTATATATATATTTATATATATATATATATATATATATATATATATATATATATATATATATATATATAAGAGATGTTAGCTGTTCGGCAGAAAAGAAATGAAAGAAAGAAAATGAGAGCTGAACATGTCCTGAAAATGACGTGATGAAGGGCTGACAAAAGCCAGAGGAAATGTTAGAGTGGTATATTGACCGAAGCAGGTAAGACATATTAAAGGAAAACAAATATGTAATATAAACATATATGTACATATATATCGGGAACCTTAGAGTGCAGTAGAGAAAGAAACAGAGAAGCTAACGTGAATCAGGCCAAGGACTAGAAGGTGCCAACCTGAGAACGTTAGGTGGAAAATGAAAACACAAGGAAGGTAATGCCTGGTGGAAACTGCTATGGTTCGGTTAAAGAGAAAATGATGATGTGAGTAGTTTGAAAATGTTAGAAACACATTGAAAAGGAAACAGAGGAACCGTGTATAGACAGGAAGAAATCGGAACAAGCTGAAGCAAAAGTACAAGCTCGATTTAAATAAAAGAAGAAGGAAAACTGAAAAATAAGGAGGAAAGAAAGAGAGTTACTGGTGAATGGTATGCTGCTAAAAATAAAAAGAAACGGACTGAGAGACAATGAGTAAGAGAGGCAGAAATAAGGAAGATGGGCATGACCTGCAGATGAAGAAGGGATAAACCGAGGGAATGGTGAGGTCTGAACTGAAATGACGGGGGCTAAGCTGAAGCAGTAGCCAGCTGAGGCCATTGTTTCCTGTTGCAGCGACGGAGCAAGGTAGTCCAGTGTCATGACCCTATTTATCTAAATCATCTAAAATTCGCTACAAATTTTTCGCATTTTTCTTTTTCTTACCCGGTCGTGAACAACCCTCACAAATAGAGTTGGGCTGTGAGCCAATAATAATTCATCATTTACCAACAATTTTCCAATTTAATCAAAAACAATGTTATACATTTGATAGTTGAGTCACATGTTTATACATGACATGTTTGCAAGCATATACATCCCCCATATTACAATACAAAATGACTATTGTGCCTTTACCTGTTTAGATACAAAAAGAATCCCTGTGTGTATACCTCTTGACGATGGAGTGCAGCGGATGTCCAAATATAACACCTTAGTCCTCATTGGGCTACTATGTGCACTCTGTAGAGGGGGAAAGTAGAGGGATGAGTAACCACATGCTCAGTAAGGCAATAATGCAAGTATGGTAGATAACTACTCTATCTACATGCTGATAATGTCCTGGCATAAATAATTTATAGTCGGGGCATGAGGAAATAAAACTACGCTGCATGTATATACATATATCATGTATTGAAAACATGGAACAGGCATGTAAAACAAGGTAAAATCATCATGTAAAACCTCTTATGCTCATCGTCATTTAAAACTCGTCATAAAAAGGGAAATTAATTAAGAAACATCCTTTAAGATATATCATTTTCTCGAAACACATTAGATTCCATCACAAACAGAATATCACTTCTTTAAACAAAATCCCACAAGGCTCGACCCCTCCCTCAGGTCTACCTTGGACAAACACGATCACACTCAATGTATAAAACCATGTTGTACTATGTAATATTATGTGAGACAGGCGGTCACTATATCTCAAAAACTGTGTTCGTAAACTGTCATAATCATCCCAGACCACACAGATCTCGATGTGCGGGGCATTATGCTGGAATAAATGTGGGTTAGTTCTTTACCAGACTTTTCAAATCATCATCACAACCACATGGTACAACGTACTCCATGTGATATACACGGCACAACGTACTCCACGGACCCATATCATGGTTGGGGGTGCCAACCGGAGGTCTTATCTACCCCATACCATGTGTAACCTATATAGTCTCAAGTACACGTGAAGCTTTTCATTTCCATGTAAGAGAGCCTCCCTACCAACAAAGCCTCCCTACCCCATCGAGCTTAAGGATGTTGGCTTAAAGATCCTACCATAAGAGAGCCTCCTCACCCCGTCAGGCTTAAGGATGTAGGGATTGAGGATCTTATCATCTCCACAGCATCATACATACCACAATGTGAAAACTTGTGCGAGCTAAGGTCTAGCACGATTCATGCATCATCAATAAATCTCCTCGTACGAGCAATGCTCCAGTACGATTTTATGCATAAAAACATGAAGAAATCACGTACGAGCATAGCTCCAGTACGGTTATATGCATAAGAAAGTCAATTGAAATCTACGTACGAGCAGAAGCTCCAGTATGGTCTATAAAACCTCATCGTAATTCAAATCAAGGTGCGAGCTAAACTCCAACACGTTTCATACATGTGAAAACGCCAAAATCTACTGCGAGTGATGCTCTAGCACGATTTAACTCATGTAAACACGATAAACGGCTATATTTCAATAAAACATTCTCAAAATGATGTTTAACACCTCATTTGTACCTTTTCACAAAATCAGGAAATCACTAGCCAGCTTATCCATCTTTTTGCTTAAATCAAAGCAATATGTTTCCATAAAAGCATCAAAACATGTGATTTATGCAATTATTAGCCTTACTATCCCTTTCTGTAAGAATCACTTCAAAATCAAACCACATACATATACACTTGTAGTTTTTCCCATACACATCATCAAACACTTTTCTAGATACTCATGCATTTTTCCAAAACCCTATATTTACCCACAAAATATGAGTAGCTATCTCTATATACTCACAGAATTCCCTTACTTAGAATCGCGTCGCGTGATTCCACTTCCTTAAAGCTGCTTGATTGTGCGGTTTGTTTCGTCTCCAACGAACTCTCCGAAACTGCACGAGATTATGTTTCACGTCAATTTAGTCCTATATAACATAACTCTTGTGTTTACTATAGTCGATTCGACCTATAGTACGCATTAACACTTACAAGGCTTTATTTGATCGCTTTACCAATATCTCGAAATCCTATTGGATTCTTTTAGATCCATTGATTCATACTAAACCGATATTTAATGCTCATAGTGTCTCCAATTCATCATTTACTTCACTATGACATTTTGTCGTACACCTTATATACTCATTTTCATAATTTGACTATCCTCACAATGTAGCTTCATTTAATCATCTTAAAATCATGCATATTACTCCACTAACACTCTAACATAATCCATTTATCATCAATTCACCCATAACACATTTTCTCACACTAGACTTATTATAGGTTTTACTAGTTCCATCACATTCTAGGTAGTTTCTATCATTAATATACACACCAATCAACCCAAAATCAATAACTAGATAAATGTACGTTGGATTGGTATATTAGAAACTCACCTAGTTTGATTTTCTCCTTGCTTCAAATGGGAATGCACCTTTGCTCCTTCAATCCAACCAATTAGGTATTGATTCCAAACTATGTTGTTCTTCTCTTTATAATAAACAACTTTGCTCTAATGGCTTTTTCTTGATTTTTTATAGAAATAGGATGATTTTAGAGTGACAAGGTTAGGTTTTAAGATTGAAATGGAAGAAAATGGTTTGTTCTAGTGAATTGCAGATCCAATTGCTCACTATTTATAGAATTGGTTTGATGAGATCGATCTACCTATGGCGGAGATCGATTTGGTCCTCCTGAATTCCTCATTTTTACGATATTTTGAAGGCATTAGATCGATCTGCTTGCTGCATGAGATCGATCTGCTTTAATGAAATGAGATTGATCTACAGAACATGATCGATTTGTCTCAGGCAGAGTGCTAAGGAGATCGATCTAGTCTTAAGGGGAGATCGATCTGTTCCAGCCCGAGAGTAATGAAGATCAATCTGCTTGAGTGAGGGATCAATCTCCCTCTTCCAACATGCTTGATTTTATGCTTTCCAGGCCTTGAGATCGATCTCTCCTTGCATGGGATCGATCTGGCTTTCATCCTGCACCCTTTTTACTGTAAATTCCTTATTCAAACTCATACTCAATCACTTCTACATTCATTTATCATTCCATTCACACTTAGAACTTAAAAACATTCACTTCTTGATATTCATATATAATGTAACTTGTCTATACATCAATTAATCTTATACATTACATAGAAAATTAAGGGTCTTACAATCCTTCCCTCCTTCAAGGAATTTGGTCCTTCAAATTAGAACCAAGTTAATCTGAAAATAACTCCGGGTACTTCTCTTGCATCATACTCTCTAACTCCCATGTAGCTTCCTCCGGAGTATGATATTGCCACTGAACTTTCATTAATGGAATTGTCTTCGACCTCGGCACCTTCTCTTTCCTATCTAATATCTGAACCGGCTTCTCAACATACGTCATACTCTCATTGAGCTCCAATGGCTCATATCTTATCACATGTGCTAGGTCCGGGTGATACTTCCGAAGTATAGAGACGTGGAAGACGTTATGAACACTTGCCAAGTCTGGTGGCAACGCCAACCTTTAGGCCTTATCTCCTACTCTCTCCAGAATTTCTAAGGGCCCAATATATCGAGGGCTTAACTTTCCCTTCTTATTGAATCTCATAATCCCTTTTGAGGGAGAAACTCTCAAAAATACTGACTCACCCACATCAAATTCCAATGGTCTTCGTCTCCTGTCAGCATAACTCTTTTGTTGGCTCTAAGCTGTCCGTAATCTCTCACATATAAGTTGGACATCCTTAGAGGCCTGCTGCACTAAATCAGGAGTAAAAATTTTTCTGTTACCAACCTCTTCCCATCCAATAGGGGATCAACATCTGTGTCCATACAGTGCCTCATATGGTGCCATTTCGATACTCACATGATAGCTGTTATTATAGGTAAACTCAGCTAACTGTATGTGATTATCCCAAGAGCCTCCAAAATCCAGTACACACGCTCTCAACATATCCTTCAAGGCCTGTATAGTCCTCTCTGACTGACCATCTGTCTGAGGATGAAAATCGATGCTAAAACTCAGTTGGGTCCCCATCGCTTCCTGAAAATGTTCTCAAAAATGGGAAGTGAAGCGGGCATCCCGATCAGAAACAACGCTCACTGGTACACCATGTAACCGAACTATCTCTCAAACATACAAGTTCGCCAACTGGCTCAGAGTATCGGTAGCTCTTATAGCTAAAAAATGGGCTGACTTCGTCAAGCGATCCACAATAACCCAAATGGCATCATGACCTCTATGGGTCCTGGGTAATCCCATCATAAAATCCATTGTGACGTGCTCCCATTTTCATGTCAGTATAGGTAGAGGCTGCAATAACCCTACAGGCTTTTGATGCTCTACTTTCACTTGCTGACAGACGAGACATCTAGCGACATATTCAATAATGTCTCTTTTCATTCCAGACCACCAATGAACTTTCTGAAGGTTTTGATACATCTTAGTACTCCTGTGATGTATCGTGTACTTCGATGAGTGTGCCTCTGCTAAAATCAATCTCCTAATCTCTAAATAATTGGGAACACATACTCTGCCCCTGAACCTCAATAACCCATCTGTACTCAGCTCAAAATCAGTACCCGTACCTGCCTGTATTTGACTCAGCCAATTGATACACTGTCAATCACTCTGTTGAGCCTATCGAATACGAAAAATCAACTTTGGCTCTAATCTAAAACTAGCCATAATCTTAAATCTCTCTGAACCAAGTGAGGTTACATCCAAACTGAGGTTTGCAAATTGCTCCAACAACTCGTGTTCCAGAACCATCATATAAGACACCAACCCGAGGTTTTTCCTGCTCAAGGCATCGACAACTACATTCGCCTTACCCGGGCGGTACATGATCTCACAATCATAATCTTTAAGGAGTTCAAACCATCTCCTCTGTCTCATGTTTAACTCTTTTTGCGAGAATAGGTAATTAAGGCTCTTATGATCCGTATAAACCAGAAATTTCTCTCCATAGAGATAGTAGCGCCATATCCTTAATGTAAACACTACAGCCGCCAACTCTAAATCATGAGTTGGATAGTTCCTATCGTGATCCTTAAACTATCTAGATCCATAGGCAACTATCTTCACATCCTGCATAAGTACACAACCCAATCCCTGGTGTGATGCATCCGTATACAGAGAGAAACCTCCTGAGCTGGTAGGAATGGTGAGAATCGGAGTAGTGGTCAACCAACGCTTAAGGTCTTGAAAACTCCTCTCACATGCCTCATACCACACAAAATTAACATCTTTTTGGGTGAGGCGTGTCAACAGAGCAGCTAATCTGGAGAAACCCTCAACAAATCTCTGATAATATCCTGCCAATCCCAAAAAACTTTTGATCTCAGTAACTGTCTTGGGTTGTTCTTACTGTACAATTGCCTCAATTTTGGAGGGATCCACTGATACCCCATCCTTCGACACAACCTGCCCCAGAATTGAGATCTGCTCTAACCAAAAGCTACACTTACTGAGTTTGGCATATAATTCATTCTCTCAAAGGGTCTGTAGAACTATCCTCAAATGCTACTCATGATCTTCCTTGGACTTGGAATAAACTAAAATGTCATCAATAAACACAATCACAAACTGGTCCAAATATGGCCTAAATACATAATTCATCAATGCCATAAATGCTGCAGGGCATTCGTCAATCCAAATGGCATAACCAAAAACTCATAGTGGCCATAATGGGTACGAAATGCAGTCTTGGGTACATATCCACTACGTATCCTCAACTGATGGTACCCAATGTCACGACCTCATTTTTCCTAAAAACCCTACAAATTTTTTATTTTTTCCTTTCCTCACCCGTCGTGAACAGTTTTACTACTAACAGTTGGGCTATGAGTCGATGTTAGTCTCTCTTGTCATGTTACTTACCTTAACATCTATTTTCCATATTTTATTTACATATCAATTTATTTTAACTAAATACATCCCCAATATTACATCCGTATACAGTACTGTGCCTCTATATGTTCAGATACAAAGTTATATGAATGTGTATACCTAGTCTTTATAGGAAGCAGCGGATAATCGAAATGCAAGACTACTATCGCTCTCTTCTACTAATTGTACCCTGTAGGGTGGAAAATAAAAGGGTGAGCGCAACTTGCTCAGTAAGGCAATAATGCAAGCAGGTAGATAACTCCACTATCTACATGCTGGTAAAGGCATGACATGTAAAACATTTATATCTCGAGCATGGGGCAATTAAAACCATGCCATGTATGAGTATATCATATATCGTAAAACATGAATTGGCATGTAAAACATGAAAAACATCTCATGTAAAACCTCTCATGCTCGGTACAGTAAAACTCATTAAAACAATCCTAGAGGGATTCAACACATCTTTAAAATCATTAATATCCTTATAAAACCCATCAATTTCTCATTTAATACCACATTTCATGAAATCATCACAAATAGGGGCTCGACCCCTCCCTCGGTTCTACCTTGGTCTAACAAGACCAATCAAATATATATCATGTAAGACATGCAGGTTACTGTATGAAAACAATCGAGGACTATGTCCCTGTGATCCCAGGCTACACAGATCTCGGTATGCGGGGTATCACAATTGTAACGGAAGGTGGGTCACCCTACCCGCCAGAATATCACGTCACTTGAATACAATAGTCATGACTACATGGTGCAGTGTGCTCCGTGTGACATACACGGTACAACTTACTCCATGAACCCAATATCATAGTTTGGGGGTGCCTGTCATAAGTCTTATCCCACTCCAAATCATGTCGATAACCAATCCATGTCTCAACTACACGTGCGAGCATATCTTCTCACTGTGACACACAGTCGACAGGAGGCTCTAGCACGATCATATGCATATCATAAAATTCATGTGCGAACGAAGCTCCAGCATGGCTCCATGCATGTTCATGATATCAAAAAAACCCTCGTGCGAGCGAAGCTCCAGTACGGTCTCATAAAAATCAATGAAATCTACGTACGAGCAGCGCTCCAGTACGACTTAAAATAATTATAAATCTAATTTAAATTCACGTACGAGCAATGCTCTAGTATGAATACAAAAAATCAAGTAAAATCCACATACGAGCATAGCTCCAATATGGATATGTATATAAAATGGTATAGACCTCGTACGAGCAAAAGCTCCAGTACGGTAGTCATGTAAAGCAAGTTTGTAAAACTTAGTATGAGCAAGGCTCCAGCACTATGTATATGAGATAAAATATAAAATCTAGTGTGAGCAGTGCTCCAGCACGATTTAAAACTCATAAAAACATGATAGGCTGCTCAATTTCACTAAAACAAATTAAAAATCACAACTAGCACCTAACTCGTGCCCTTTCATGTAAAAACATGAAATAAACAGCCAGCCTATCCATAATTTGCTTAAATTAAAGCAACATAATCATAGGAATATCAAAAACATGAAAATCATGCAATTTCATAGCCTTACTACCCTTTTTGAAATTTTCCTAACTAGGGGTAAAATTGTAATTTTTACGTATACCCCAATTTTTCATAAAAATTATTATTCTATTTCTAGATACCTTATGAAATTCTACGTAATGTAAATAACCCCAAAAATATGCTCAACTATCTCTAAGCGCTTACAAAATTCCCTTACCTCAATTCTCTATACAGTTTGACTTTTCCAATGCAGAGAATTTTGCTCAGTTCGATTTGCTCCCAATTAAATCTCTAGAGCTGCATATAACCATTATCGGGTTAAATACAATACACTTATCTATATTTAACCTTTATTGAGCTTAAATATAAAATGTTGGGCCCGTTTACTCTTATTGGGCCGAATTACACCTTAAGGGGCCTTACTCCGGTTTTACGCCCATTTCCACTTACTATTCACATCATCGAGGCCTATTGGGCTCATTGGGCCCTCAACGCTTATTGGGCCTCGTTCTAGGCTCTTTGGATAGCTTATACAATTATTTACGATAATTAATTTTCACTTCCAAACATTGCGAAATTATACGAAAATTAAATCGCAACGTATGCGATTAATTCCTAACTCGTATAACTATCCAATTTATAGAAATCAAGCTTCACTTACCCGAGATTTAGCGTTGATATGCAAATCGAGGCTGACTCAAGCTCTCGTTTGTTATCAATTATCAAGCTACACATTTATACATTTATCGGGTCAATTTCGATCAAATATAATCTAAATAATTATCCCGAGAATTAAAACTGTCAATTTGACCACTTATTGGCTTACCCATAACTTAACTGCATCGTCTGAATTTTCCCTATTTTTTCCTTCTTTTTTTCCTTTTCTTTTTCTTTCTACCCTGGCTGAACCGGCCCGATCCGGTTCAGCCCGATTTAGTCCGATTTAGCCCGGTTTGATTTTTCTCCTTCGCCGTTCGGAGCTTCGTTAGCCGGTTCTTCGTTGGCTTCCACCTCCGGCAGGTTCATGGGACCTCGCGATGCAAGGATCTGGTGTCGACTTGGCCTTGGCTGGCCGAAAAGTGGTCGGTTCGGCCTTTTCTCTCCTCGGTCTCGCTATCGATTCTCCTTTCTTGTCGTTGCCGGCGTTGGTCGCCGTTTCCCAGGCCGTTTCCTCCACCAATCGGCTCGGCATCGCATGGGGGACCTTCCGTGGGCGGTGACTATGGTCGAATCAGCGCCGTTGTCGACTATTTTTTCTCTTCCCCTTTTCGGTTTCTTCTCGGCATTTTTCGTGATTTTTCGGTGACTCAAGGTGCGCGTGCTGGCCGGTGAAGACTCCCTCGATGCCGGCCTTGCTTTGCCGGTCTTCCCTTCCCCCCGTGTAGTTGCTGTTCACCTGGAACTAGGAGATCGATTCTGTTTCTGTTAGGGTCGCGCGACATCCAATTTTTTTTTTCAATTTCCAATTTCTTTTTTTATATTATTTTTTATTTTTTTTATTTATTTAATTTATTTATTATATTATTATTTTATTGAATAAAAAATAATTTTTTTGACAAAGTATCTATACTATTCCTTAAATTAATATATTTAATTAATTAAATATATTTTTATCTTCTTTAATTATTTTTTTCGGTATAATTTTCCCCGTGTTTTCGAAATAATATCCCTAAATAAAATTCTGATTAATCATACTAAATTCGTATCTTGATCAATTAGACTCGGAATTCAATAATTTCTCCAGTATTGATCAAGATTTCCTAAATTCATATTTTTAATAATAATTTCTTATTGAATTTATACCGAATTTTAGGTCTTTTGACTATTTTACCCTTCTACACGTTCGGGACCAATTTAGATCGACTTTCATTCTTGGACCCACTATAATTTCTCATTAAAAATTCGTATCTCTGTCCAGACAATTCAAATCTCATAAATTTATTTTGAAATTCCTTAACTGTCCGTTTTCGGATTTTACGTACGTTCGACTACTTCATTCATATTTTATATGATCAAAATCATTCGTCTTATGATTCCATTAACATATAACAATATCCATACAATGTGTGAATCATAAGGAAATACAATAAAATTTGGGTCCTACACCCAGATCGCAGATCTATCTTAGAAAAGACCTATGCTCCTCGGAGTTGATCTAACAAGTTATTAATGCGTGGAAGGGGGTACTTGTTCTTAATGGTGGCCTTATTCAACAACTGGTAATCTATACACAGTCAGAGGCCTCCATTATTCTTCCTTACAAACAGAATCAGAACTCCCTAAGGTGAGACGCTCGGTCTAATAAACCTCTTCTCCAGCAACTCTTGCACCTGTTTCTTTAACTCCTCCAACTCAATCAGAGCCATTCTATATGGTGGTTTCGATATCGGCTCTGTACCAGGTGCTGCAAAACTTCATTTCCCTGTCGGATGGTAGCCCTAGTAATTCATCCGAAAAGACATCAGAAAAATTCGCAATTACGAGAATGTCTCTCAACTTCGAGTGTGCCTTATCAATGTCAACGACGTAGGCAATGAACCCTTCACATTATTCTTTCCACCGTTAACAACGTAAATCATCACATTAACATACATAATTGATAAACAAATTCATCTCTCAAATATGTTGAATTTAAATTATACTCTTTTCTTTTACAATCATCACGTTTTTCATTCATTTTTCACAAAGCTTACAATAAGATTATCTATCTCTGGAAACATCAATGTTTTAGCGAGACAATCCATAACAACATGATTTGCATCTAACCAATTCATTCCTAGGATTACATCAAAATTATTCATGCTTAGTAAAATTAAATTGGCTGCCAACTCTTTTCCTCATATCCTCAACTTACAGTTCCTATATACATACTCAGTCAATTGACTATCATTCATTGGTGTGGAAATCATCAACATTTTATCTAGCAATGCGGGTTTTACATGCTTCAACAATTTATGTGCAAAGTAAGACGATATGAAGGAATGTGTGGCACTAGGATCAAATAATAAAAATGCTTCTAAATCAAAAATTCGGATGGTACCTTTAATCACATCCATCGATGCGTCTGCTATGTCCTGGTCCAACGAGTGCATTCACCCTCTACTCACACCCACTGCCTGTTTCCCTTTTTCATCAGCTGTAGCCCTCCTCCTCGGGGCAGCTGTCTCAACTGGAGCTCTCTCTGGCTCCTTGCCCTTATGTAGGGCAGTCTCCATTATCTCAGGATAATACCTCGCGATATGCCCTGGCTTCCCACATCAATAACATGTAACTGGGGGTGTCTGACAAGGTATAGTTCCATGAAATCTGCCATATCTCCTATACTGCTCAGTAGTAGGTCATGGTCCTCCAATAACCATAACCCTCGGTGCAGTCAAAGCTGGATACATAGGAGGCTTAACAGCTCACTCCTGCACATCCTCAATCTTAGGTCTCTTCTCAAATAGTCTTTGGCTTCCTCTCTTGGCCACTCTATCCATGTCGGATCTCTCTCGGACTCTGTCTCTTCTGACACTAACCTTCCCAAGCTCGGAGGCATTCCGCTCAAAGCCCTGCTCACATAACTGTGCCCTGTGTATAGCCTCCTCATAAGTATGAATGTCAAAGGGAGCTAACTTAGTTCGGATGGCCAATCTCAATCCATCCATGAACTTCTGGACCTTTCGAGTCTCACTACTCATCGTATCCGGATCATATCTTCCCAAAGACATGAATCTCGATTCATACTCATCCACAGAACAGTTCCCTTGAACCAAGTTAATGAACTTCATCCGTAATTTCCTCTGTGCAGTGGCCGAGATATATTGCCTCCTAAAGGCCTCCAAGAATATCTCCCATGTGATCTCAGAGTGTCAGGCTCTCAAAATAGCTTCGATGGATCTCTACCAATGCTCTGCCTCGCCCTTCATCATAAATACAACAAAGGCCACTTTCTTAGCTGATGTACATCTGAAGAATCTGTACAGCTTTTCCATCTCATAAACCCAATCCTCAGTAATCACCGGGTCCTTTACCCGTCTGAATATCGTAGGTTTCTGTTGTACTTGAATGGAACACTACTGCAAGTGCACAGGTCAGTATTTTAGTATAGAGTAAATATGAGTATTGTCCCACAGAGAATTGTGTCTACCGCTAATCACTGCAATCAACAACCTTGAGCTTTATTTAGAAAATTAATGAATGTTGGTTAAAATCCTATTTACTAGTTTAACTGTTAACTACGGAACAATTTAATTAAAGCAAATCACAATAATTACGAATGAAAATATCAATAGCAAAATATTCCTAGAAATCAATTTCACCTAACTTGGGTTCATGCAATTCCTTTGATCAATTGTTCTTTTGATTTCAATTTGTTTATAGCCGAAACTATTTCCTGTTTATCTCTCTCGAGTTTTAAACAGTCATACCTAATTTACCTAATCCTAACCTCCCGATTCAGAATTAAATAATAGAGTTCATTAAGCAATAATAATCCGTTTCTCTATGACTCATAGGAATTGTCAACCTCCCGATTCAACAATATCCTATGTTAATCTACCTTTGTGCATATAAATAATCCCCTCTCCTGAGTGCTGGATTCCTATACTAATTCATCCAATTGGTGGCAAATCAACTAGAGCATTAAGAACAAGTAGATTAAATAAACATAATAGAAATCATCCAAACAACATCACAAAGTAATTGCAATCTGCCCAAAGTTGGTTACATCGATTCTAGGAAAATGAAGTTTAGTTCCTAGACATCATAATAAACATCCAAGAAATCCAAGTTAACATCCCAAGAATAAAAATTGGTGGAAAAAGATGTAAAAGATGGAGTTTCTATGGAGCTAAATTAGTCTTGAAGTCTTCTGTCCCAGCCTCCTCTGTAATTCTGATGAAAAGACTATTTATAAGGTTTTCAAATACTTAAAACGCGGAAGGCCACGTGGAAAAACAGTGTTGCCCTAATCAGACTGCTATGCTGCGGCAATGGTATTAATTCCTCAGATCTACTCTGCACTGTCTAGTTTCTTCTATTGCTGCAGCATAAGTCACGATCAGCATCCTGTAACTTCAATTCTTCACAGAATCATCAGAACCAGCTCCAAAAGCTTTAACTTCTCCAAATTGTTCTTTTTCCTGCACAAGTGCACAAAATACATAAAACATACATAATATTGCAAAGAATAAATCAAATAACTAAGTAAAAAGGGTCTTAAACATATATAAAATTCATTGCTAACAAATACCCCCAAACTTAGAAATTTGCTTGTCCTCAAGCAAAGACATACTATAAACAGAACAATTAAAGACTCTCAACCATACTCGCTCACATGCTTGTTATACTAAATTGGGATTTTCCTCAAGAATTCACAAGGTTCTCAACTTAAGACAAATTTTAGATTTATATTGTAAGACCCGAATTTAATTAAAATACGGAAATTAAATAAGAAAAGATGGGGAAAGTATGAAGGAAGTCGGGTTAAATTAATCCCGAACACGTGCAAGGGTAAAATGGTCAAAAGACCAAAGGTCGGTATAATTTCGATAAGAAAATTTAATTAAAAATATGGATTTGAGAAATCTTGGTCAATAAAGATGAAATAAATTTATTTTGGGTTAAATTGATCAAGATATTAATTTATTGGAATTAATCGGGATTAATCGGGATTTTTAGTTCGGAAGAATAATCCCGAAAATAATCGAAAAATATACCGAAAAGTCACCCGGGACAATATCCCGAAAATACGGGGAAATTATACCCGAAAAAGAGGTTAAAATATAATAAATAAATTAAATAAAATTAAATTGATAAATTTAGAATTTAATAATAATTTTAAGAGATAGTTGGGTAATTTTAATGTATTTTAAGGAACAGTGTAATAATTAAAATAAATAATAATAATAAAAATAATTAATAAAAGAAAAAAAAAGCTGGAAATCGGGAAAAACCCGAAAAAGGAAAAAACGAAACCCGTTTCGCACCCGCAAAACCCATCGCCGAATCTCGACCACCGGTGACCGTTCGAGGTCCGACGAAGCTGCCAGGAGGAAGAGCAGACTCCGGTGAACACGTGGGCATCGGAACCGAGCCGCCAGGTGGCCGGAGTAGTCCGATCCGAACTTCGAAAATCCGAGGGAGAAAAGAGGAGATCGCCGGTGAACCGCCGCGACTGGGCCGGAAAGGAGGCTACCGACGCGTTCAGGGGAGGAAGCCGGTCATTTTGGTACCGGTCTTGGCTGGTAAGACCGTCGGAACCGCCGGCGACGGCAAGAGGCAGTGAGGAGACTGAAACGGTGCCGTTTGGCTGGAAGGAAAGGGAAGGAAAGGGAAGGAAAAGGAAGGAAAAGGGGAAGGAAAAGAAAAGAAAAGGAAAGAAAAGAAAGGAAAAGAAGGGAAAAAGAAAAAGAGGAAAAATTGAGAAAAATTCCTGTGATGCAATCGAGCTTCGGGTAAGTCGGTAAGCGGTCGAATTGACCGATTTAAATTTCAGAATATTTTATTTAATTAATTTTCGATAAGAAATTTACCCGAAAATGTAATTAATTGTGTAGCTCGACGATTGGCATCCACCGAGGGCTCGAGACAGCCTCAAATTACGGACTAGCATGGAATCTCGGGTAAGTGACCCCTATTTACGACAATTGCCTCGTTATGCGTGATATTGATTTAATTTACGCATAAATTGAATTAATTTATGAAAATTTAGACTAATTGTCGTAAATATTAAATTTAGCTATTCAAGAATTAGAACGAGGCCCGATAAATTATTGATGGGCCCAATGAGCCCAATAGGCCTCGATAAAGTGAAAATTAAGTGGTAAACGGGCTTAAGGCCGATTAAGGCCCATTAAGGTAAATCGGGCCCAATAGGAGTAAATGGGCCCAACGATTTAAATTAAGCCTAGAAAAGATTAAATACGATTAAATTGCGTAATATCTGACCTGAGGAATATTAATACGCAGTTCCGGGCATTTGATTGGGAGCATAACGGACTGCGCGACGAGACAACATTGGGAAAGAAAAGGTCAGACTCGACAGGAAAATAAGGTAAGGGAATTCTGCGGACTGCTAGAGGTAACTTTACACAATTTTAAATTCATACGCAGTCCTTTAAAATTAACTGAAGGGTCTAGAGGTCGAAGAACAATTTTAGTGCCCCGAATGGGCAAAATTACTAAAATACCCTTGTTAAGGGTAGAATCTAAAAATTTAGGAAAAATTGGGAGGAGCAAGGACAAGAGGTTCCTGCTCGTTCTGGAGGTATTTCAACGCATGCATGAGTAGGCTGGCTCACTTTTAAAGAAAAATGCATAGCATTGCATATCTTAATTGTTGTGATTTCTGTGAAAACTATTTGGAAATAACCGAGCCGCCTACATGTTTTTATTTACATGTGACGTGCTAGAGCTCAGCCCGCACGATGTTTGATTTGTGTGATGCATGCATTAGTGCTGGAGCGAGAGCTCGCACTAGAGTTTTACATGCATAGGTGCTAGAGTATAACTCGCACCAGATTTCACATGCTTTTGCGTGACACGGTGCTAGAGTCTAACTCGCACCAGATTTTATAAGATTTTCATACAATTTATATACAGAGTGCTGAGCATAGCTCGCACTAGTTTTACTGGATTTGTGGAGTAGCGCTGTCTGCCCTTGGAGTCAGCCAAAAGGCCCAACAGGCTCAAAAGACCTCTTAAGTAGGGTGAGAGTGAGGGATGAGGCTGGCGGCCTTGTGGAGATGTAAAGCGGGCTCTGCCAAGTTTACTTGATTTGATGAGAGTGCTGAGCATCGCTCGCACTGATTTTTATGAGAACATACGATGAGCCGTGCTTGGAGCATCGGGTAGACTGTGTGTCACCGATTTAATAGGCTCGCACGTGCGTTTTGAGACATGGCAATGAGTATTGAGTTATGAAAACCTCTGTGGGAAGCAGGCCATTTGGGCTGGAGTACCTAGAGTGATATGGGTCCATGGAGTACGATGTATCGTGCAAGTAGCATGGAGTACGATGTACCATGGGGTATCTTCGGATACGGTATCTTTGTGATACAGGGTATCTTCGGATACGGTATCTTTGTGATACGGGGTATCTTTGTGATACGGTATCTTTGTGATACGGGGTATCTTTGTGATACGGTATCTTTGTGATACGGGGTATCTTCGGATACGGTATCTTCGGATGCGTGAGATCGGATAAGACTGACGGGTTGGATTGACCCACCTCCCGGGCAGTTCCCGATCAGGGTGAGACCTCGCACACTGGGATCCGTGAAGCTAGAGGGACTCACGAGGACATATTGGCCAGTCCTGGTTATTACCGATATACAGTATTGCCTAGTCTCGTATCTTGTATATATATACGTATGTTTTCGATATCGATGCTTTTGAGAAACTCCATTTCCATGGTTTTATGTGAGTCAGGATCACCCGAAAGAGGGGTCGAGTCCTGACTTCATTGTGAAATTTTTAAAGAGAAAGAAATGATTTAAAATAATTGCATGTTGAGTTTTCCGTGCAAACTTGATTTACATAACATCATAACCTTCATATCATATGTTTTAAAATGTGTGGAGAAAGGGTGGTTTATGCACGGCACTACGTTCATGTAGGTAGTATGGTTACCTACTTGTTCGTAGGATTGCCTTACTGAGCTTGATGTGCTCACCCCTTTCATTTTCTCCCACAGATGATCTCCAGTTGAAGTTGAGGCGACTCAGTACTGCATTCCGGATATCCGCTGCTGCCCATCCACATAAGGTATATACACTTGTACATATTGTATCTACATAAGCATAGCACAGTAGCATGTTTGTAAGTAACTTTAGGGGATGTATAAATAATATAAACAATTATAAATGACTGGAGAATAAATAAGTTAAATGGGAAATGTATGGTGGGACTGGCATTGACGCACAGCCCAATTATTAGTGGAGTGTGGTCACGATTTCGAGGACAGGTAAGAATTCAAGTAAATAAACAAAACGCGAAAAATTAACTCTGATTTTTGGGTAGTTTGGGTCGTGACATATATTGTTCAAGCCAATCAAAGCAAACCAATCCCCCTTCACTCTTTACTTTCCACTTGTGTGTGTGTGTGTACAATCATTTACTCAAATTCATGCACTCAAGTGTTAATGCAAAACCTAAATAAGAATTGAACACAAGACTTCATATGCTTGAATTAACTACTACTCTCCACTAATAAAGACTCATGCATAACCAAGAATCTAAAGGACTTTTCAAGGGTTGTAACGTAAGGCTTGGGTTTAGGTGGGATAAAAGATATAATATGAAGTTTAATCCACCTAAAGCACTATAATTACCTTTGGATTTAATTTGTTTTGAGCTCATGAATCATTACCCAACTTTATTCATTCTCGAGTTTGATTTCTCTTCCTTTTTTTTGGATCAGTGTCATACTCTTAAACTTAAGATTTTTTCACTACTTGTAACTGCATATGACACTAAATTTTTAGCTAGACCCGAGAACAACCCATGTTTGTCATAATCAAGTTCTCAAACCAACAATTTACAAACCACCCCTATTTTCTTTTGAGCTCATCCCCCAATCCAAAATTTTTGATTAATAGTAGTTCAAGTAAGGGACCAAAAGAAAAAGATAATCAAACAATTAGGTCATGGCTTGTAATATGGTTAGATAACAACAAAAATATTGAAAAATCAGGCTCAAAGGGTTTCCAAAGGATTAATATAATTGGGTAGGCTTTAAAGGCTCAATCTCAAAACAAAATGGCTTAGATCATTTTCCTAATTATGCATGGTCTATCAATTTCGCCTTAAGTAATAACTAATCAAGTTTTAGAGTCTTTTTGGTTTCACAAATCAACACAATAAGTACATAAACTGAATATGATTGGTGTATAAGTTTAAGTGAAAAGATTCAAGTGAAGCTTTCTATCCACATACCAATACTCAAACAATAAAATCATCCATTTAGGCAAAAGTTGATCAGTTCTTGCAATATCTATCTTCGGCCACAATTTAGAAAACTAATCTGTAAAACTGAGTATAATTGTCACATAAACATATAAGTTTAAAATAAATAAAAACTGCTAAAAAAATTGAAACAGGCAGACAAAGCATAAGGCATATAAAACACAATCACGACCAATAACTCCCCCAAACTTCAGATTTTTATTGTCCTTAATGAATAGGAAAAAAGTATTAAAGAGACTTCCCTAGGGTAGTCTAGCTGTCCGAATCCTCCTCTGAGCCATCCTCAGCATTAGCTTCCTCTAGGGCATATTCTTCCATGTCATCATCATCATCATCAACTGCATTTCCCTACTGTGGCATACACCATTGTGGTGGCAAAGGAAATTCCACTTCTCCTTCACGATCCCTCATATTTAGGTACTGTATCAATAACTGATTGTAATAGGCAACATACGCACAGAAAGTCTGATAGTCTCGATCATTATTGCGCACCTCCATCCATAACTCTTTAATCTCATTAAGCACGGTTTCAATGGAGCCGAAAGCGGTGGAAGGTGCAGCGGATGGGCCAGCAGAAGTACCAACAGAAGGTGGTGGTGGTGCAGCAGGAGTAGCAATTTCTCTTTGAGGCAGAGGTACCCAATGATTTTTGAAAGTGATTGCAGATTTCCTTACCAATCGTGGTTCAAGCTCAGTCCAATATATTCCATATTTCTTACAGAGTCCACAAACCAATGAAGGGTGAGGTAAACCCCTCTATTTTCCCTGCGTATGAACTCTTGCATGGAACGAAAAATAATGGCTCCAAAATCAACAATCTTTCCAGTCAGAATACAGTAAAGGAGAGCTGCTCTGTCCACATCGACACTACTTTTGTGGGTGGTAGGCATGATTCTAGAACAAATAAAATCATACCATTCATGAAGATCATATTGAAGTCGATTGGAAGGGAATGCCATAGATTCAGCTTCTGGCCTCTTCTGCCAATGGGTGTATGGGACTGTTAGTTGATTAATGACCTGGACCAGCTCATCATAATCAGTGTGTAAGGCTGTGACATAACTGGTATACTCATCTTGCACCCCTTACGGAAGATCTAGATATAGATTAATGGCGTTGGCGTTGTAAGGAACAAGAACACCTCTAACTTCTAAAGTCGAATGAGTGCTCTCCATGGCATTGGCATAGAATTCTCGGACCACATCAAGGATGGAATCTTCAGGTTGTCCTGCTAATTTCAACAACCCGAAGTCCCTCAAAAACTCAGAATACATATCCTAACCACCAATATCAGGCCGAAAGCTCCTCTCGATAATCATATTTTTACCCATGATTTTCTTAGAATTTTTTGCTGCTTGGCTGTTCACAGATCTAGAGGGATCATAATCGGTGATGACTGGCTCTTCCCTCTATGGAGATGGGGCTGAGCTATCAGTGGCTTGACTTGAACTTTTCAGGTTTCGTCTGGCTCGGGCTTTGGGTGCCATTATCCACTAATGGATTCACAAATTAACAAGAATAATTTTCAGCTTAACCCAATCAGACGAGCACACAAAGTAGACCCAACAATCGCTTCACAACCAGAATTTCTCCAACAAAAATTTATCAAACCGAGAAGGGCTTCAAAAATCCAAGTTATAAATAACAAAAGGATAGCCGTTGGAAGATCAAGAACGATTGAAGAAAGAAGGAAAACACTCGGAGCTGGAATCACGTAAGATTGAGTTGGACCACTTTACGTCTTTATAACTGATGTTGCCTGATTGAACAGCAACAGGAATTTACCTTCCACGTATTCTGATTGCACTAACGACAAAAATGTGACGTCTGTGTGATCTGTTCCACGTGTTCTTCGTATAATATGCAAAAACAACAGGAATCAGAGGGGGCAGAGATTTGTCCCTGCACGTGCACTCCGATGATTAAGTAAGTAATCGGGAGTTGTGTAAGTAAGAAGAAGAGAATGTGTTTCTTAATTCAAAGGGTTAAAGTATTTCTCCCTGCTTTTTTGTTCTTTGGTTTCGTCCCCTTTTCTGAGAGCTCCTCGGCATATTTATAGGTTTCTTCTAAGTCGGTTCGAGCTTAGGCCCAGGCGCGTGTCTGGGCCGCGACAGAGTCATAGAGCACTCTGTCGTGCTTCGGGTCAAGCAGCTTACGGGGGAGTCGGTAGGCGGCAGAGTACCCATGGACCTCTGTCGCAGTCTGTGTAGGAGACCTATGCCGCAGGCTGTGCGGGAGACCTCTACCGCAGTCTGTGTAGGAGACCTATGCCGCAGGCTGTGCGGGAGACCTCTACCGCAGTCTGTGCGGGAGACTATGCCGCAGGCTGTGCGGGAGACCTCTACCGCGGGTTGTACGGGAGACCTTTTGCCGCGAGGGCAATGCGGGAGACCTATGTCGCAATAGAGGCGATGGAGTCTATCGCTCCTACTGTGCGGCACACATCCCAGGTGACAGAGTGCCTATCGCCCCGAACACTCTGTCGCTCAACAAGCAACTGTGTCGCGTAGCAACTCTGTCGCGAAATTAGCCACGTGGCTTGTCTTCGTTCTGACACGTGGCAGTCAATGGTTGGCGGATAGTTGTACACGTGGATTCTGGTGACACGACCACCATCAATTGCTCCCCACTCTTTCGTAGGAATTTTTCCTGCGAAAGAGGATCTAGGTCCGGATTTTTCTCGGGTCGGGTCAGATTTCCGCGCGTGTAGCTACGCAGGCGAGCCGCTATATAAATTGGGCCCCTGCTGTCCTCGTCGCTACTCAGTTCTCTCGCAAAAATACTCTACCATATTTTCCTCTGCAGACTCTGTCGCTACTCTCTCGTCACTCTACCGCAACTCCATCGCAACTCTGCCGCGCACACAACACTGTGTCGCAGGTCTGTCGCGCCTTCTTGAGACTCTGTCGCGAGTTCTTCTCTTCTTCATCTTAGGTAATTTTATAGTCCGTGGTTCCACTTTTTGGCTCCCGAACCCCTAAAATGGCTGGCCATGGTGTAGGAAAACAAATAGACCTAGGAGTAAAGTCGACTTTGAAGGAAGCCGACATCCAAGATCTAGTATCTAGGTTTCCCTTACCGAGGGATACGCTTATAGACTTCCAACCCCCCAGAAGAGTGACATACGTCGTGTATCCAACAGGGTAGTCGTTTTTAGGGCAGCATTAGAGTTAGGACTCCGCTTCCCATTGTCCGACTTCGGGGCTTCCTTCCTTAGGACACACGGAGTATCCCCGGGACAGTTGCATCCTCATGCATGGATGCAATTAGTAGCGTTCACCGTGCACTGCCATTCAAGGGGCGTCCCTCCATCCCTTCCTCTCTTAGATGTATTTTTCAGGTTTCGAGGGAGCCCCGGCTTAGTGCCCTACTCGTTTCAACGGGTGTATCAGCCCGGTTTTGAGAATAGGTTGTTCGAGAAACCTGCTAACAAGCTTTATGGTTTTGAGACGGAGTGGCTTGTTGTAGAAGTGCCCGAGGGCCTGGATTTCCCCACCCATTGGGAGAATAGGCGAGAAATCCCCAAGGGCCTCAGGATTTCCACACTTAGGGAGCAGTTATCTTCGGATGTCAACAAACTGCTAGTCCGTCATCCCATTAGCCTTGACAGCCTTTTATCAAATGAAAATTTGATATCAGCTGGTTGGGGTGTGGGTCTGGTCCCTGTTGCCGGACCCTCTGTTATTTCGTCTAATCCTCTGCCTTCGGCTTCTCTCGAGTTAAATCTTGAACCTGTAAGGCCATAGGAGGACATAGGGAGTACCAACGTGGAGTCTAGTTCTGGCAGCGAACTCTTAGCCGACCTGACTGGCTGGGAAGGGTTCGGCTCTACTTTCATGGTGCTCCCTGATGACGACGCCATAAATATAGAGTCCCTTCAGGAGCATCTCGATTCTCCTGACGGTAACTTTTAATTCTTTTTACTATTTGCTATTTTTGATCAGTTTTTGACAACTGATTTGTTTTCTTTTTCTTTTTTACAGAAATGAGTCATTTTCGGTAATCGTTGGGTCGCCAGGTCTCGGAGGCTGGTCCTTCCAGTGCTCCTACCAGGAAGAGGCGTCGTTTAGCTGACGATGTCCCAAGCGAGGCACCGGTCCCCTCTCAGCTACCTCGTGCTCGACCCCCTGTTTCTAGGCAGGCTATGCCTCCCCCTCCTTCGGAGCAGAGGGATCCCTCTCGGGATAGGGGGAGAGTTGCCTCATCTTCACGGGGGGCTTCTGGGTCATCCGGGCGATCCCGCTCCGAGGAGCGTGCGGAATGCAATATCATTCCGTCGCAGCGGAAGAATCGAAGGCACTTATACATCGAGGGTTCGATGGGCCCTGCTGACGAGAGGTCCTACCCCGTGGACGGGGGGTTTATTATGAGAGGGGCCAAATTTTGAGTTTACCCCGGGGTCCGCGACAACGATACTTTGGATACTCCCGGGGTTCCCGAATTAGTTGGTCTTCCATCCTTCCTCGGGACGAGGCAAGAAAATTCCGGAATTATCCGGAGGGGGAGGACTTAGCCGACATAGAGGCATTGAGGGTAAGTTTCATACTCCTCTTCGTTTGACTCCCTTTTGCTACATCCTTTGAATCTAACTTTTTACATTTCTTTGCAGCTGGCTCAGAGAACCGTGGCCAACAATGCCCAGCACCGAGCCTATCGGGAGCGGGCCGATAAAGAAATCCGGGAGCTGAAGGACAAGGTTATGGAGTTGTCCAACACTGTAAATAACTTGTCTAAACTTCTGGATTTGGTTCGTAGCTTGGAGGAGCAGCTCACAAAAATTCATCAGGACCTGAATCAGGCAAAGAGGGATCTCACTGTCGAGACAGCCCGATCTGGCAAACTCCACGAAGATCTTCAGGAGGCTCATGCCGAGCTGGATCGTATGCAGTCCAACTACGGGTCCTTACTCACTCGGAATCAGGAGCTTGAGCAACGCGTTGCCGATTTAGAAAGTCAAGCCGCTCCTACTTTGACCCGAGTAGAGATCGATAGCATCCGGGCGAAAGCCGTAAAGGAGTACCGCCTTTCCAAAGACTGCTTGAGGCGGAAGGAGGATTTCTCGAATCCCTATGTAAAGTACGGGTTCTATCTTGCCCGATCATGGTTAGAGAAGCATAGGGATGGCGAGGAATTCCCCGAGCTTCAATATACGAACGAGGCAATGCTATTCGAGGCCCCCGACTGGAGCAAGTATGAACCTGGGGCTGAACCCACGGATGAACTATTCGAGAGGACCGCTCAAGATGACCTCGCCAACCTCACCGGTCCTTGGGAGCCCACGGATTTGGGCGGTGCTCCCGAGCCTATTGACGCTCTTCTTGATTTGGACGGCGAGGAAGGTCAGCAGCAGCCCGTGGGTAGTGAAGGTCTGTCTGTAGCTGATCCAGCTAATCCTCAGCTTTCTCCCGAAGAGTAGATAGCTATTTCTGTTTTTTGTTTTTCTTTTCAAGTACTTTGTTGTCTTTTTGTAAAGATCTACTAAAGATCTATTTGTAATGACTTTTGAATGAAATGAAATCGAGATTTTTGTTCATGCTTCGTATCGCATTACTTCTCTATTTATCATTTATCATTCTTTGTCTGTTTGTTTATTTTGCTTGTATATATTCGCTTTGAATGTATTCGTGTATTCTTTTCAATTCTTGATAGAAAGGTATACTTTCAAAAAGAATTTTTTGTGTAAACGTATAACTGTTTAAGGCTTGATTACTATGACGTGAATGCGTCTTTAGTTTTTATAGCCTTTGATATTTTTATTGCCTGGCCACAGTGACGCATAGTGCCTCAGGCTCTTACGGCTCGGTAGAGTGTACGCCTGGCCACAGTGACGCATATTGCCTCAGGCTCTTACGGCTCGACAGTATGTACGCCTGGCCACAGTGACGCATAGCGCCTCAGGCTCTTACGGCTCGGCAGTATGTACGCCTGGCCACAGTGACGCATAGCGCCTCAGGCTCTTACGGCTCTTCAGTATGTACGCTTGGCCACAGTGACGCATAGCGCCTCAGGCTCTTACGGCTCGACAGTATGTACGCCTGGCCACAGTGACGCATAGCGCCTCAGGCTCTTACGGCTCTTCTGAATATACGCCTGGCCACAGTGACGCATAGCGCCTCAGGCTCTTACGGCTTGACTGAATATACGCCTGGCCACAGTGACGCATAGCGCCTCAGGCTCTTACGGCTCGGCTGAATATACGCCTGGCCACAGTGACGCATAGCGCCTCAGGCTCTTACGGCTCGGCTGAATATACGCCTGGCTACAGTGACGCATAGCGCCTCAGGCTCTTATGGCTCGGCTGAATATACGCCTGGCCACAGTGACGCATAGCGCCTCAGGCTCTTACGGCTCTTCTGAATACCTGTCACAAGATTTAGATGCATAAAAGTTGCAGATGTATAATAAAATGACATTCTGCGTGATGATTTGATAACAATATCTTGTGATAGTATAAATAAATGATAATAATGTTTGGGAAAGAAAATATGGTGCTCAATTCAAATACAGCTTTAGGTGATTTGAATTCCAGGTTTTCCCTATCTTCTTCCCTTGTAGAGTTTCCAGGACACAAGTGTTAGGTCCAATCTTGTATCTGATTCTGTATGGACCTTCCCAATTAGCTCTGAATTTTCCGTCTTCCTTGAGGGCATTCGTGATCTGCGACTTTCTGAGCACTAGATCTCCCTCAAACATTGGCCTGTCTCTCACCCGGCTATTATAGTAGTTGGCCACCCTCTGATTATAGGATGCCAATCGAATAGCCGCGGCTTCTCTATGTTCATCGAGTAGGTCCAAGCCTTCCCTTAGGGCTTGTGAATTTTCTCCCTCTACTAAAGGTACCACTCTTGGTGATAACGCTCCAATTTCCACGGAGATCAACGCTTCTGCGCCGTATAATAGGCTGAACGGCGTTTTCTTAGTCGACACACGACTGGTGGTACGATATGCCCATAAGACACTAGGCAATTCATCCACCCATGCCCCTTTTGCTTTGTCTAGCCTGGTCTTCAGTCCATGAAGGATAGTCCGATTACTGACCTCGGCCTGTCCATTAGCTTGAGGATATGACACTGAAGAGATCCTTAGCTAAATGTTGAGGTGCTTACAAAATTCACGAAAGGCGTTGCAATCAAATTGCTTTCCATGGTCGACATTTAAGATGCGGGGAATTCCGAATCGACAGATAATGTCTTTCCACACCATTGCCTCCACTTTCTTTTCCGTGATTGTGGCTAAAGGCTCGGCTTCAATCCACTTTGTAAAGTAATCGGTAGCCACTAACAGGAACTTTCTTTGGCCCGTGGCTAAGGGGAAAGGTCCAAGGATGTCCAATCTCCACTGTGCAAAAGGAATTGGCTGTACTGTGCCTTGAGAGGGAGTCACTGGGGCTGTTGTGATAGGTGCAAACCTCTGACATTTGTCACATCTGTGAGTTTGGTCCATCGCATCTTTCTTCAACGTTGGCCAGTAAAATCCCGATCGCAGTACTTTAGCAGCAAGGGCTCTTGCTCCTAAGTGTTCACCGTAAATTCCTTCATGCACTTCTGCTAGGGCATAGCTTGCTTGTTCCGGTCCCAGACATTTCAATAATGGTGACGAATATCCCCTTTTGTACAGTTCTCTGTTGATGAGTGTGAACTTCGCCCCTTGTACTTTCAAGCGACGAGCCTCATCTTTATCTTGGGGGAGTGTTCCTTCGGTGAGATACTGCTTGTATGGGGATCTCCAATCGTCTCCCAGTTGAATGTCACACACTTCGACCTCTTCAATACTAGGTCATTCGAGCCTCTCCACCTTCACTGTCCTTCCTCGTGTTTCGGTGGAAGAGGCTAACTTAGACAATGAATCAGCATGTGTGTTTTCGGACCGGTTGATTTGTATCAATTGAAAGCTTTTGAAAGTCTGGGCCAGAAGTTGGACTTTCTTCAAGTAAGGGACCAGCATCGGTTCCCGTAACTCATACTTTCCGCTGAATTGGTTTACCACCAATTGAGAATCACAATTTTACCCCTGTATTTGTCACGACCCAAACTACCCAAAAATCAGAGTTAATTTTTCGCGTTTTGTTTATTTACTTGAATTCTTACCTGTCCTCGAATCGTGACCACACTCCACTAATAATTGGGCTGTGCGTCAATGCCAGTCCCACCATACATTTCTCATTTAACTTATTTATTCTCCAGTCATTTATAATTGTTTATATTATTTATACATCCCCTAAAGTTACTTACAAACATGCTACTGTGCTATGCTTATGTAGATACAATATGTACAAGTGTATATACCTTATGTTGATGGGCAGCAGCGGATATCTGGAATGCAGTACTGAGTCGCCTCAACTTCAATTGGAGATCATCTGTGGGAGAAAATGAAAGGGGTGAGCACATCAAGCTCAGTAAGGCAATCCTACGAACAAGTAGGTAACCTTACTACCTACATGAACGTGGTGCCATGCATAAACCACCCTTTCTCCACACATTTTAAAACATATGATATGAAAGTTATGATGTTATGTAAATCAAGTTTGCACGGAAAACTCAACATGCAATTATTTTAAATCATTTCTTTCTCTTTAAAAATTTCACAATGAAGTCAGGACTCGACCCCTCCTTCGGGTGATCCTGACTCACACAAAACCATGGAAATTGAGTTTCTCAAAAGCATCGATATCGAAAACATACGTATATATATACAAGATACGAGACTAGGCAATAACTGTATATCGGTAATAACCAGGACTGGCCAATATGTCCTCGTGAGTCCCTCTAGCTTCACGGATCCCAGTGTGCGAGGTCTCACCCTGATCGGGAACTGCCCGGGAGGTGGGTCAATCCAACCCGTCAGTCTTATCCGATCTCACGCATCCGAAGATGCCGTATCCGAAGATACCCCGTATCATAAAGATACCGTATCACAAAGATACCCTGTATCACAAAGATACCGTATCCGAAGATACCTTGTATCAAAAAGATACCGTATCCGAAGATACCCCACGGTACATCGTACTCCATGCTACTTGCACGGTACATCATACTCCATGGACCATATCACTCTAGGTACTCCAGCCCAAATGGCCTGCTTCCCACAGAGGTTTTCATAACTCAATACTCGTTGCCATGTCTCAAAACGCACGTGCGAGCCTATTAAGTCGGTGACACACAGTCTACCCGATGCTCCAAGCACGGCTCATCGTATGTTCTCATAAAAATCAGTGTGAGCGATGCTCAGCACTCTCATCAAATCAAGTAAACTTGGCAGAGCCCGCTTTACATCTCCACAAGGCCGCCAACCTCATCCCTCACTCTCACCCTACTTAAGAGGTCTTTTGAGCCTGTTGGGCCTTTTGGCTGACTCCAAGGGCAGACAGCGCTACTCCACAAATCCGGTAAAACTAGTGCGAGCTAGGCTCAGCACTCTGTATATAAATCGTATGAAAATCTTATAAAATCTGGTGCGAGTTAAACTCCCGCACCTGTCATGAAAATCATGTAAAATCTGGTGCGAGTTAGACTCTAGCATCGTGTCACGCAAAAGCATGTGAAATCTGGTGCGAGTTATACTCTAGCACCTATGCATGTAAAACTCTAGTGCGAGCTCTCGCTCCAGCACTAATGCATGCATCACACAAATCAAACATCGTGCGAGCTGAGCTCTAGCACGTCACATGTAAATAAAAACATGTAGGCGGCTCGGTTATTTCCAAATAGTTTTCACAGACATCACATCAATTAAGATATGCAATGCTATGCATTTTTCTTTAAAAGTGAGCCAGCCTACTCATGCATGTGTTGAAATACCTCCAGAACGAGTAGGAACCTCTTGTCCTTGCTCCTCCCAATTTTTCCTAAATTTTTAGATTTTACCCTTAACAAGGGTATTTTAGTAATTTGCCCATTCGGGGCACTAAAATTATTATTCGACCTCTAGACCCTTCAGATAAATTTTAAAGACTGCATATGAATTTAAAATTTCGTAGAGTTTACCTCTAGCAGTCCGTAGAATTCCCTTACCTTAATTTTCTGTCGAGTCTGACCTTTTCTTTCCCAATGTTGTCTCGTCGCGCAGTCCGTTATGCTCCCAATCAAATGCCCGGAACTGCGTATTAATATTCCTCAGGTCAGATATTATGCAATTTAATCGTATTTAATCTTTTCTGGGTTTAATTTAAATCGTTGGGCTCATTTACTCCTATTGGGCCCGATTGCACCTTAATGGGCCTTGATCGACCTTAAGCCCGTTTACCACTTAATTTTCACTTTATCGAGGCCTATTGGGCTCATTGGGCCCACCAATAATTTATCGGGCCTCGTTCTAATTCTTGAATAGCTAAATTTAATATTTACGACAATTTATCTAAATTTCCATAATTCAATTCAATTTATGCGGAAATTAAATCAATATCACGTATAACGAGGTAATTGTCGTATATAGGGGTCACTTACCCGAGATTCCATGCTAGTTCACAAATCGAGACTGTCTCGAGCCCTCGGTGGATGCCAATCGTCGAGCTACACAATTAATTACATTTTCGGGTAAACTTTTTGGTCGAAATTTAATTAAATAAAATATTTCAAATTTAAATCGGGTCAATTTGACCGCTTATCGACTTACCCGAAGCTCGATTGCATCATAGAAATTTTCTCCAATTTTTTCCTCTTTTTCTTTTCTTTTCTTTCCTTTTCTTTCCTTTTCCTTCCCCTTTTCCTTCCTTTTCCCTCCTTTTCCTTCCCTTTCCTTCCAGCCAAACGGCACCGTTTCTCACTGCCCTTGCCGTCGCCGGCGTTTCCGACGGTCTCACCGGCCAAGACCGGTCTCAAAAGAACCGGCTTCCTCCCCTGAGTGCGTCGGTGGTCTCCTTTCCGGCCCAGTCGCGGCGGTTCGCCGGCAATGACCCTGTTTCTCCCTCGGATTTCCGAAGCTCCGATCGGTCTGCTCCGGCCACCTGGCGACGCGATTCCGGTGCCCACGTGTTCGCCGGACTCTCCTCTTCCTCCTGGTACCTTCGTCGGACGCGGACGGTCGCCGGTGCATGGGGATCGGCAGTGGGTTCTCTCGGGTGGTAGACGGGCTCCGTTTCTCTTCTTTTCGGGTTTTTCGATTTCAGCCTCTTTTTTTTTTCTTTTATTAATTTTATTATTATTATTATTTATTTTAATTATTTTACTATTCATTAAAATACATTAAAATACCCAAAATATCTCTTAAAATTATTATTTTATTCTAATTTAATTAATTTAATTTTATTTAATTTATTTATTATATTTTAACCTCTTTTTCGGGTATAATTTCTCCGTATTTTCGGGATATTGTCCCGGGTGACTTTTCGGTATATTTTTCGATTATTTTCGGGATTATTTTTTCGAACTAAAAATTTCGATTAATCCCGATTAATTCCAATAAATTAATATCTTGATCAATTTAACCCAAAATAATTTTATTTCATCTTTATTGACCAAGATTTCTCAAATCCATATTTTTAATTAAATTTCCTTATCGAAATTATACCGACCTTTGGTCTTTTGACCATTTTACCCTTGCACGTGTTCGGGATTAATTTAACCCGACTTCCCTTCACAAATACTCCTTTATTTCATATTTACTTTTCATATTTTAATTAAATTCGGGTCTTACAACTCTCCCCCACTTGAGGAATTTGGTCCTCCAAATTAGAACCAAGTCATATGAGTCCATATACAACTCCGGGTACATCGATCGTATCATATTCTTAAATTCTTATGTAACCTTCTCCGGAGTGTATTACTACCAAAGGACTTTAATTAGGGAGATTATCTTAAACCTCAATACTTTCTCTTTCCTGTTTAATGCCCGAATCAACTTATCGATATACTTATATTTTCATTATGCTGAACTGTTGGATCTCATATCCTATCACCTATGCTGGATTCTGAATAGTATTCCCGAAGCATCAAAAGCTGAGACACATTGTGGGTGCCTGTTAATTCAGGTGATAACACTAACCTACAGGTCTTATCTCCCACTTGTCCAATTTCTCAAAATATTCCATCCAGCGTAACTTATTTTACCTTCTTCCAAAAGTTCGCTATGTCCTTATTCTCTTAGGACAAGTAACTTTCAACCATACTAATTCACCAAGGATGAATTCCAATACTTGTCTATCTGCTCTGAGGTGTTCTTAATCTCTCATCTTAATTAAACATCCTCAGAGACTTATTATCCAAAGTCAAAATTGATTCTGTTCTGTCACCCACTTTTCTTATCCAATTTGGGGAACAACCCCTACGGCCATACACTGCCTCATATCTTGTCATCCCGATACTCAAGTGACAATTGTCACTATTGGCGAATTCAATTAGAAATCAACTGATCATTCCAGGAGCTTATAAAATCAAGGGCACATGCTTTCATCGGATCCTCCAGAACTTGTACAGTCCTCTCTGACTGACCATCTATCTGAGGATGGAAAGCTGGTGCTAATACTCAATCGGGTTCCCATAGCTTCCTAAAAATATCCTCAGAGGTGGGAAGTGAAGCGGGAATCCTTATCTGATACCATGCTCACTGGAACGCTACATAATGTTCCACAATCTTCCTTACACATAAATCCTCATATATACTCTGAGTATTTGGGGATTTCATATCCAAAAGGTGGGTAGACTTAGTCACTCTATCGACTATCATCCAAATAGCCTCGTAATTCACCTGGGTTCTTTGTAACCCATCATAAAATTCATGGAGACTTGCTCTCATTTTCGTGCCGTGTCGATATAGGTAGAGACTGCAATAACCCTGCAGACTTTTAATACTCTACCTTATTCTGTTGACATACTAGGCACTTTTCCACAATCTCTATCATATCTTTTCACATCTGACCACCAATACCCTTTTCAGAGATTTCGATATATTTTTATCATCTTCCGTATGCACTGTATATCCCGAAGAGCGAGCTTCTGACAATATCACTATCCCATCAACAGTGGTCCTGGGGAGCACTTATACTGTTTCTGAATCCTCAGTAACTCATCATCACCCACTGTGAACTCTATCCCTGTACCCTTCTGAATCAAACCCAAACTATCGACATCCGGTCGATCATCACGCTAAGCCTGGCAAATCCGGGCACTCTCATCCGGTTCTAATCATCAGGCTAGCTGTCACATAATCATACTAATCACTGTCATCATCAGAAGGGATCACATCAATACTGAGGTTCACAATTGCTCTAGCAGCTCACGCTCCCTGACCATCATATGTAATACTATCCCGAGGCTCTTTCTACTCAAAGCATCAGCCTTTCCTGGGTGGTACAATTTTTTACAATTCAAAACCTCTCAGAAGCTCTAACCCACTATGTATTCTCATGTTCGCCTCTTTCTGTAAAAACAGATACTCGGGCTTTATGATAAGTGCATATCCACAATTTCTCACCCTGTACATAATAGTACCATATCCTCGGCACAAATACTGTTGCCAACTTTAAATCATGGGTCAGATAGTTTCTTTCGTGATCAAGGAGTTGTCTGACTCCAAAATTGACTATCTTCCCATTACACATCAATATACAGCTCCTTCATAATTTTGAGGTATCCATACTCACTGAGAACCTCTTGAGCTGTTGGGTATGGTGAAATTAATCACGGTGGTCAATTCATACTTCATTATACCAAAATTTATGTCACATCTATCATCTTATTTATCATCTCATTCCAAGACCACGTTTCTTAGTTAAACGTGTCAACCAAATAGTCCATATTGAGAACCCGTAACAATCCATTTGTAAAAGCCATTTCCCAATTGTTACTTATAAATCGCCCTAGACTTTAACTACACCTAATATATCATCGATAATGATGTTTACAGATCGGTCCAATTCTTGACTTATTTACGCATAAGCGTATAAGATCCTTCAACATCGCTTACGTTTTCAGGTACTAACCAGCGTCACTTCCTTTTCTTATCTTAACGGCTCTTATTAAATTTTACTATGTTAGCCTTTATGATTCGTCGAATTTTTTATATTCTTATCGTCTTAGTAAAGGTATCCTAATGCTAAAGTTATCTATTACGACGCTCGATTTCACGTTATAGGTTATACATATATACTTTTAGACGCTGTCAAGTCTTCAGGCGGGGAGGTATTTTGAAATACCTTTATTAACCTTTAGACTTAACTACAACTACGTAATATCTCAGTCTATGTGGTCATAATTTATATTCGCTACTAATTGCTTAACCTCAATTACTTCGCATATATCTCTTACTCCAATACATCTTGTATTTAGGATCAACATATCTCAAAGATTATCTCCTTAGTGTATCAATTATAACGAAACTCTTGTCATTATTCATTTCGTGAGTACAATCCTTTACTCCTTTAACTTCACTGTCGCACCCCTTTTTATTACTTAAAATCTCTATATCCATATTCCGTTAATTAATCTTCCTCCATTGGGGTACTCATCTATCAGTATTGTGCCCAATGATGTAGGCATTCATGCCTTTTACTCACTTATATGCGAATGAAGGCGGTATGAATAAATGTGTGGCACCAGGATTAATGAACATATGTACTTCATTATTCATAACAAGTGTGGTATCGTACACCACATCCATGAAACATCAATAGTGTCCTGGTCCAAAACATTCTCTCGCCTCCGTCCAACAGCCTACTTTGCTTTTTCTTTTCGGCTATTGCCTCCCTTTTCGTTGCAGCTATACCAACGAAGTTTTTCTGTCTCTTTACCTTTCTGTAAGGCGATCTCGCCCAACTCTGTGCAATCAAAATCAATGGTCCGTCTTACCACACTTAACGGCCATTTTTGTCAATACAGTGTAGGTATAGACCCTCCTTGCGTGGTATCTACCACACATCTCACACTGCTTACAGTGCTCACACTGCTACACTGCTTCGTAGCAGGTCAGGGTCCTCCAGTCACAATGCCCCTCCAGAGTGCCAAAATTGGATGCACTAGGGTCTTACCAATTATCTTACTCCATGACTCGTCAAATTAGATCTTTTACCAATTTCTATTTTCCCATTTTTTAACATCTCTGTCATTTCTCGATTCTCTTTTCTGTCTCTATTTCAGCCCTCATTACCTTTCCCAATCTCAGAGGCGTGCAATTCATGTTCTTATTTACCCAACTGCAAATCTGCGCACTGCCTCGGTATAGGTAATATCTCACGGGCCAATCAGACTCTAATTGGAAAGTTGAGTCGTTTCATGATCTTTAGACATCTCGACTGTCACTTGTTCATAGCGTCGAGGTAATATCTGCCAAAGAATATAACTGAGTCTCATACTCATAATCAATTTAGTATTCCTAGGCAGTGTAAGAAATTTTTCCTTAAAATTTCCTTTAAATCATGTCCAGGATATCCTGTCACCGGAATATATCCCAAGATATTTCTCATATCAGCTCTTAAGATGGGTCGAGCGGAATTCCACCAATGCTCCGCTGCGCCCTCTGATCTTATGTATACCTCTGAGCAATTAGCTCCTCAAAATAATCTCCACACTCCGCTCCAATCTCGCGAAGCGCGTCTCAATACTATCCGATCTCTCTATCGGATTCTGTGAGGCATTCTCAACATTAGCCTCTATTTCAATCTCATACTGGTTCTCATAGTCAAACTCAGCACGACTTAGCAGACTCAGGTCTACCTCTACGACCTCTGCCTCGTGCACTATCTCATCTAACGCGACTCATATTAGGCATTTCTGCATTCTCGACCATTTCTTAGTCAAGCCCATCTCGATATACACTATTGTATCTAACTAAGCACAGTAACACGGGGATGTAATTTCCTAATTACTGACACTGACACACATCAGACCAATTGTGCTCTGATACCATAATAATTGTCACGACCCAAACTACCCAAAAATCAGAGTTAATTTTTCGCGTTTGTTTATTTACTTGAATTCTTACCTGTCCTCGAATCGTGACCACACTCCACTAATAATTGGGCTGTGCGTCAATGCCAGTCCTACAAACATTTCTCATTTAACTTATTTATTCTCCAGTCATTTATAATTGTTTATATTATTTATACATCCCCTAAAGTTACTTACAAACATGCTACTGTGCTATGCTTATGTAGATACAATATGTACAAGTGTATATACCTTATGTTGATGGGCAGCAGCGGATATCTGGAATGCAGTACTGAGTCGCCTCAACTTCAACTGGAGATCATCTGTGGGAGAAAATGAAAGGGGTGAGCACATCAAGCTCAGTAAGGCAATCCTACGAACAAGTAGGTAACCTTACTACCTACATGAACGTGGTGCCATGCATAAACCACCCTTTCTCCACACATTTTAAAACATATGATATGAAAGTTATGATGTTATGTAAATCAAGTTTGCACGGAAAACTCAACATGCAATTATTTTAAATCATTTCTTTCTCTTTAAAAATTTCACAATGAAGTCAGGACTCGACCCCTCCTTCGGGTGATCCTGACTCACACAAAACCATGGAAATTGAGTTTCTCAAAAGCATCGATATCAAAAACATACGTATATATATACAAGATACGAGACTAGGCAATAACTGTATATCGGTAATAACCAGGACTGGCCAATATGTCCTCGTGAGTCCCTCTAGCTTCACGGATCCCAGTGTGCGAGGTCTCACCCTGATCGGGAACTGCCCGGGAGGTGGGTCAATCCAACCCGTCAGTCTTATCCGATCTCACGCATCTGAAGATGCCGTATCCGAAGATACCCCGTATCACAAAGATACCGTATCACAAAGATACCCCGTATCACAAAGATACCGTATCCGAAGATACCCTGTATCACAAAGATACCGTATCCGAAGATACCCCACGGTACATCGTACTCCATGCTACTTGCACGGTACATCGTACTCCATGGACCTATATCACTCTAGGTACTTCAGCCCAAATGGCCTGCTTCCCACAGAGGTTTTCATAACTCAATACTCGTTGCCATGTCTCAAAACGCACGTGCGAGCCTATTAAGTCGGTGACACACAGTCTACCCGATGCTCCAAGCACGGCTCATCGTATGTTCTCATAAAAATCAGTGTGAGCGATGCTCAGCACTCTCATCAAATCAAGTAAACTTGGCAGAGCTCGCTTTACATCTCCACAAGGCCGCCAACCTCATCCCTCACTCTCACCCTACTTAAGAGGTCTTTTGAGCCTGTTGGGCCTTTTGGCTGACTCCAAGGGCAGACAGCGCTACTCCACAAATCCGGTAAAACTAGTGCGAGCTAGGCTCAGCACTCTGTATATAAATCGTATGAAAATCTTATAAAATCTGGTGCGAGTTAAACTCCCGCACCTGTCATGAAAATCATGTAAAATCTGGTGCGAGTTAGACTCTAGCACCGTGTCACGCAAAAGCATGTGAAATCTAGTGCGAGTTATACTCTAGCACCTATGCATGTAAAACTCTAGTGCGAGCTCTCGCTCCAGCACTAATGCATGCATCACACAAATCAAACATCGTGCGAGCTGAGCTCTAGCACGTCACATGTAAATAAAAACATGTAGGCGGCTCGGTTATTTCCAAATAGTTTTCACAGAAATCACATCAATTAAGATATGCAATGCTATGCATTTTTCTTTAAAAGTGAGCCAGCCTACTCATGCATGTGTTGAAATACCTCCAGAACGAGTAGGAACCTCTTGTCCTTGCTCCTCCCAATTTTTCCTAAATTTTTAGATTTTACCCTTAACAAGGGTATTTTAGTAATTTGCCCATTCGGGGCACTAAAATTATTATTCGACCTCTAGACCCTTCAGATAAATTTTAAAGACTGCATATGAATTTAAAATTTCGTAGAGTTTACCTCTAGCAGTCCGTAGAATTCCCTTACCTTAATTTTCTGTCGAGTCTGACCTTTTCTTTCCCAATGTTGTCTCGTCGCGCAGTCCGTTATGCTCCCAATCAAATGCCCGGAACTGCGTATTAATATTCCTCAGGTCAGATATTATGCAATTTAATCGTATTTAATCTTTTCTGGGTTTAATTTAAATCGTTGGGCTCATTTACTCCTATTGGGCCCGATTGCACCTTAATGGGCCTTGATCGACCTTAAGCCCGTTTACCACTTAATTTTCACTTTATCGAGGCCTATTGGGCTCATTGGGCCCACCAATAATTTATCGGGCCTCGTTCTAATTCTTGAATAGCTAAATTTAATATTTACGACAATTTATCTAAATTTCCATAATTCAATTCAATTTATGCGGAAATTAAATCAATATCACGCATAACGAGGTAATTGTCGTAAATAGGGGTCACTTACCCTAGATTCCATGCTAGTTCACAAATCGAGACTGTCTCGAGCCCTCGGTGGATGCCAATCGTCGAGCTACACAATTAATTACATTTTCGGGTAAACTTTTCGGTCGAAATTTAATTAAATAAAATATTTCAAATTTAAATCGGGTCAATTTGACCGCTTATCGACTTACCCGAAGCTCGATTGCATCATAGGAATTTTCCCCAATTTTTTCCTCTTTTTCTTTTCTTTTCTTTCCTTTTCTTTCCTTTTCCTTCCCCTTTTCCTTCCTTTTCCCTCCTTTTCCTTCCCTTTCCTTCCAGCCAAACGGCACCGTTTCTCACTGCCCTTGCCGTCGCCGGCATTTCCGGCGGTCTCACCGGCCAAGACCGGTCTCAAAAGAATCGGCTTCCTCCCCTGAGTGCGTCGGTGGTCTCCTTTCCGGCCCAGTCGCTGCGGTTCGTCGGCAATCACCCCGTTTCTCCCTCGGATTTTCGAAGCTCCGATCGGTCTGCTCCGGCCACCTGGCGACGCGATTCCGGTGCCCACGTGTTCGTCGGACTCTCCTCTTCCTCCTGGTACCTTCGTCGGATGCGGACGGTCGCCGGTGCGTGGGGATCGGCAGTGGGTTCTCTCGGGTGGTAGACGGGCTCCGTTTCTCTTCTTTTCGGGTTTTTCGATTTCAGCCTCTTTTTTTTTTGTTTTATTAATTTTATTATTATTATTATTTATTTTAATTATTTTACTATTCATTAAAATACATTAAAATACCCAAAATATCTCTTAAAATTATTATTTTATTCTAATTTAATTAATTTAATTTTATTTAATTTATTTATTATATTTTAACCTCTTTTTCGGGTATAATTTCCCCGTATTTTCGGGATATTGTCCCGGGTGACTTTTCGGTATATTTTTCGATTATTTTCGGGATTATTTTTCCGAACTAAAAATTCCGATTAATCCCGATTAATTCCAATAAATTAATATCTTGATCAATTTAACCCAAAATAATTTCATTTCATCTTTATTGACCAAGATTTCTCAAATTCATATTTTTAATTAAATTTCCTTATCGAAATTATACCGACCTTTGGTCTTTTGACCATTTTACCCTTGCACGTGTTCGGGATTAATTTAACCCGACTTCCCTTCACAAATACTCCTTTATTTCATATTTACTTTTCATATTTTAATTAAATTCGGGTCTTACAATGTTTCAAATCCAATTTAACTCGACTTTCCTTCATACATCCACTATCTTTTCTTATTTTAAATTCGTATTTTCTGTCAACTAAATTTCGATCCCTTTCGTTTGGCCTATGGCCATCTCGGCCCTTATTTTGGCTACTCATACATTCACCGATATTTCATTTTATTCTATTTACAAATTTAATTCAGTCAAAACTCTTCTTATGATTCAATCAAAATGTGGAAGTGTACATCACATGAATCATAAGGAAATGCATCAACAAGTACGTACAAAGTGGGTCTTACATAATCTCCCCCACTAAAAGAATTTGGTCCTCTAAATTGGAACCAAATCAGTCTCTGAACAACTCCGGGTACTTCTCTTTCATCAAACTCTCTATCTCTCAAGTCACTTCCTCCAGAGTGTGATGCTGCCACAGTACTTTCACCAAGGGAATCGTCTTCGATCTCAATACCTTCTCCTTCCTATCCCAAATCTGGATCGGTCTCTCAATATAGGACATACTCTTACTGAGCTCCAGTGGCTCGTATCTGATCACATGTGACGGATCAGACTGATACTTCCGAAGCATGGAGACGTGGAAGACGTTATGGACATTTGCTAGCTCTGGTGGCAATGCTAGCCTATAAGCTCGATCTTCCACTCTCTCGAGTATCTCAAGAGGTCCTATGAAGCGAGGGCTCAACTTCCCTCTTTTTCCAAATCTCGTAATACCCTTGGAAGGAGAAACTTTCAAGAATACTGACTCCCCTGCTGTAAACTCCAACAATCTACGTCTCATGTCAGCATAGCTCTTATGTCGACTCTGAGGTGTCCTCAACCTCTCACAAATCAACAAGACATCCTTAGAGGCCTGACATATCAAATCGGGAGTGAATATCTGCATGTCACCAACCTCCTCCCATCCTACAGGAGAACGACATCTACGACCATACAAGGCCTCATATGGTGCCATCTCGATACTTGAATGATAACTGTTATTGTAGGCGAACTCTGTGAGTGGTAGGTGATCATCCTCGAAGCCTCTAAAATCAAGTACACAAGCTCTCAACATATCCTCGAGGGTCTGTATAGTCCTCTCTGACTGCCCATCTGTCTGAGGATGGAAAGCTGTACTTAAGTCCCCATAGCTTCCTAAAAGTGTTCCCAGAAATGGGAAGTGAAGCGGGAATCCCTGTCCGACATAATATTCACTGGGACACCATGCTGTCTTACAATCTCGTGCACATATAGCTCCGCCAATCTACTCAGAGTATCGGTGACTCTCATAGCTAGGAAATGTACCGACTTCGTCAATCTATCAACTATCACCCATATGGCATCATTCCCTCTACGAGTCCTCGGTAAACCCATCACAAAGTCCATGGTGACCTGTTCCCACTTCCAAGTCGATATAGGTAGAGGCTGCAATAGCCTTGCAGGCTTCTGATGCTCTACCTTCACTTGCTAACAGACGAGGCATCTCGCAACAAACTCTGCTATGTCTCTTTTCATTCCCGACCACCAGTATACCTTTTGGAGATTCTGATACATCTTTATACTACTCGAATGCAAGGTATACCTCGACAAATGAGCCTCTGTCAAGATCAACCTCCTAATCTCAGGATCCTCGGGAACACATATCCTGTCTCGAAACCTCAGTAATCCATCCGAACTCAACTCAAACTCAGTCTTAATACCCCTCTGCATCTGCCTGACTATCTCAGTACACTACTGATCATCACACTGAGCCTGTCGGATCTGATCCATCAAATCTGACTCTAACCGTAGGCTAGCAATCATATAACCACTATCAGCATCAGATGAGGTCACATCCAAACTGAGACTTGCAAACTACTCTAACAACTCGTGTTCCAGTACCATCATATACGAAACCAGCCCAAGATGCTTCCTGCTCAACGCATCAGCCACTACATTCGCCTTACCCGGGTGGTATAGGATCTCACAATCGTAATCTTTCAGAAGCTCAAGCCACCTTCTCTGTCTCATGTTCAATTCCTTATGCGAAAACAGATACTTAAGGCTTTTGTGATCGATAAATACCTAAAATTTCTCACCATACAGATAGTGGAGCCATATCTTCAATGCCAACACTACAGCCGCCAACTCTAAGTCATGGGTCGGGTAGTTCCTCTTATGATCCTTTAGCTGCCTGCATCCATAAGCGACTACCTTCCCATCCTGCATCAAGACACAGCCCAGTCCTTGGTAAGAAGCATTTGTGTAAACAAAAAAACCTCATGAGATGGTAGGAATGGTGAGAATTGGAGCAGTGGTCAATCGACGCTTCAGCTACTAAAAACTCTCCTCACATCTGTCATCCCACTCAAATGCAACACTCTTCCAAGTGAGACATGTCAACAGAGCAGGCAGCCTCGAAAACCCCTCCATAAATTGTTTATAATATCCAGCTAAACCCACGAAGCTCCGGATCTCCGTAACTGTCTAAGGCCTCTGCCACTGAACTACTGTCTCAATCATGGATGGGTCTACTGACACACCATCCCTTGACACAATATGTCTCAAAAAGGAGATCTGCTCCAACCAAAAGTCACATTTACTGAGTTTAGCATACAACTGCTTCTCACAGAGGGTCTGCAATACAATCTTCAGGTGCTGCTCATGCTCCTCTCTGGACCTCGAATAAACCAAGATGTCATCGATGAACACTATCACAAATCGATCCAAATAAGGCTGAAACACCTCATTCATCAATGACATAAAAGATGTGGGAGCGTTCGTCAACCCGAATGACATAACCATAAACTCAAAGTGACCATAACGGGTGAGAAAAGCTGTCTTGGGTACGTCTCCATCCCGAACTCTCAACTGATGGTACCTAATCTCAGATTAATCTTATAAAAGACCTGTGCTCCACGTTGCTAATCCAGTAAATCATCAATCTTCGGAAGGGGATACTTGTTCTTAATGGTAGCCTTGTTCAAGAATCGATAGTCGATACACAATCGAAGGCTCCCATCCTTCTTCCTCACAAACAGAATCAGTACTCCCTACGACGATACACTCCGTATGATGAACCCCTTCTCTAACAATTCCTGTAACTATTTCCTCATCTCCTTCAACTCAATCGGAGCCATCTTGTACGGTGGTCTAGATATCGACTCTGTACCAAGTGTCAAATCAATACTGAATTCTGTCTCCCTCACTGGCTGTAACCCTGGTAACTCATCTGGAAAGACATCTAGAAATTCTCTGACTACTGAAATGTCTGTCAATTCTGGACATGCCTTAGCTGTATCTACCACGTACGCAATATAACCTTCAAAACATTATTCATCCAATTAGTACATCATTCATTCATACTCTTACAAAATTCTCATTCTCATTAACTACAAGGAAATTGCACAATACATTTTTCTAGAGTATGAAATGTGACTCTCTTAACAAAACAATCTAAAACAGCTCGATTAGCAGCCAACCAATCCATTCCTAGGATTACATCAAAATCTCTCTTGTGCATCAAGATTAGATTGGCTATCATCACTCTGCCACCTAATTTCAACTCACAATTCCTCAATACATATTCCACTAATTGACTAGTGTTCATGGGTGTAATTATTGACAGCTTACTACTCAAAGGGGTAGGTTTTACAAAATTAAACAATTTACATGAAAACAAAGGCGATATAAATGAATACATAGAACCAGGATCTATTAACACATATGCTTCTAAATCATAGATCAGAATAGTACCTTTCACCATATCTGATGACTGATCTGTTGTATCCTGGTCTAGAGCATACACTCGTCTTGTACCAATAGCTTGCTTCCCCTTCTCTGCCGCTGTCGCTTTCCTTTACTATGCAGAAGTCTCATCGGAAGCCCTCTCTGAACCCTTGCCCTTTTGAGGGGCACTCTCAACTATCTCTGGACATTCTCTAATCACATGTCCGGGCTTCCTGCATCTGAAACATACCACTATGGTACCAAAACAGGGTCTATCACCGTGATATCTACCACACCTACTGCATCTCTCAGTCGTAGGTCATGGCCCCCTATCACAATACCCTTCTGTGGAGCATAGTAATGGCCGAATAAACTGGAGGTCTAGCTGGCCTTTTTCGAATCTCCTTTATCCTCGACCTTTTCCCAGTCAACCGTCTGCCCCCTCTATAATTAGACCCTCTGTCTCTTACTGGTATCTTCCTCTCTCTATCTCTAAATCTGCCAGCCTTCCCAAACTCTAAGGCAGTCTTCTTAAAATCTTGCTCTATCAACTGCGCCCTACTCACTGCCTCTTCGTAAGTCGGGATAACCAAAAGGACCAATCTAGATTTGATTGCTGGCCTCAATCCATCAATAAATCTCTGGACCTTCTTAACCTCACAGCCCATAGTGTCCAGATCATATCTGCCCAGGGAGATGAACCTCGTCTCATACTCATCTACCGATCTACTCCCATGGGTCAAACTTAAAAACTCAGTCTGCAGCTTTTGCTGCGCTGTATTCGAGACTTACTACCTCCGAAAGGCCTCCAAAAATACCTCCCAGCTAATCACTATATGTCTGGCTCTAAGAATGTATCTGGTGGACTTCCACCAATTTTCTATCGATCCCTTGAACATAAATGCAGTGAACGCTACCATCTCAGTAGGGGTACACTCAAAGAACCCGTATAGCTTCTCCATCTCACTCAACCAATCCTCAGCTACCACTGGGTCCTTCACCCAGCTAAATACCAACGGTCTAAACTTCTGAAACTATCGCAGTCTATCCATATCACAACTATAACCCCATTCTCTAGTACTCTGCTGTGGGGCAACAAGAGAATCCGTGTCCTAGACTGGTGGGGGTGTAGGAGTATCCGTATCCTGAACTGGCTGAGTAGGTGCATCAGGAGCAACTGCCTGTCCAGCATCACCCTGTCCACCTTTAACTCCCTGCATTGACTGTGTGACTAACTCTAAAATCATCTCGAGGCTCCGTTCTATCCTAGCGAAACGCGCCTCGATCGTCTCAGCAGGTCTCTCTGCAGTATCCCTCTCTGCAGGACCTTGTGGGGCATGCTCAACCCCGGTCTCTACCTTAGCCTCCTCTGAGTCTCATGAGGTAACTCGGCACATCCAGCAGGCATAAGCCTACCTCTATGGCCTCTGCCTCGTGCCCGACCTCCTATATCGCTACTGGTAACAAGCATAATGCCTATATTCCTACATTCACAACCATTTTTTAGTTAAAACCCATCTCAATATACACGATTGTATCTAACCAAGAACAGTAACACGGGGATGTAATTTCCTAATTACTGACACTGACACACATCAGACCAATTTCGCTCTGATACCACCTTTTTGTCACGACCCAAAACTACCCAAAAAATCAGAGTAAATTTTTCGTTTTTCTTTTAAACTTACCTAACCTTTGATCGTGACCAACCACAACCAATAATTGGGCTATGTGTCAATGCCCATATCATCACCATACATTTTACAAATAGTGCACAATTTAAATCAAAATATTAACTCATATGTTATGCACTAGTTTCTTTTCATTTCTTTACAATATGTACCCAGTCTATACATCCCAGTGTCAATACAAAATATAATATTGTGCTTATGATATTTATATACAATATTTATACAACGTGTATATACCTCAAAAGATAGGTAGCAGCGGATGTCTGGAATGCAATACTCAGTCTCCTCAAGGTCTACTGAAAGAAATCTGTTTGAGAAAATGAAAGGGGTGAGTACATCAAGCTCACTAAGGTAATCCTACGAACAAGTAGATAACCATACAACCTACATGAACGTAGTGCCATGTATAAACCATCCCTTCTCCACACATTTCAAAACAGATGCTATGATTTATGATGTCATGTAAAATACGTTCACATATGGATTTCAAAGAGCACAAAAATTCATCATGCAAATCCATTTAAATCATTTCATTCTCGTTAAAATTTCACAACAAAGTTAGAACTTAACCAATCCCTCGGGTGTTCCTGACTCACATAAAATCATGAAATAAAATGCTTTTCAAAGCAATGGTAACATGTAAGAGTTTAAATTCCAGTTTTATTCTCATCACAATCACATCTTAGTCAAGACTCAATCCCTCCCTCGAGTGATCCAAACTCACACAAAAATTCATAAAATGTGTTTCACAAAATCATCAACATACGAGACTAGACAATATATGTGTATCTCAGGCAAATAACTAGGACTATGGCCATATGTCCTCGTGATCCCACTGCTACACGGATCCTAACGTGCGGGGTCTCACCACTATCGAGAACTGTCTCGGGAGGTGGGTCAGTCCATCCCGCCGATCCTGCCCGATCACTCGCATCCGAAGATGCCACTTGTATCCGAGGATGCCACATAATCAATCCCAGCACGGTACAGCGTACTCCATGCTACTTGCACAGTACAACGTACTCCATGGACCCATATCTCATATCCATACTCATGCCCTATCTCAAAATGCACGTGGAAGCCTATCTAATCAGTGTGACACATAGTCTACCCGACGCTTCAAGCACGGCTTATCGCATGTTCTCAGAAAACTAGTTCGAGCGATGCTCCAGCACTCTCATAAAATCAAGTAAAACTAGTGCGAGCTAAGCTCTAGCACTCTGTATAGAAATCATGTGAAAATTTGGTGCAAGTTAGACTCCAGCACCGTGTCACGAAAATCATGTAAAAATCTGGTACGAGTTAGACTCCAGCACCAATGCATGTAAGACTCTAGTGCGAGCTCTCACTCCAGCACTAATGCATGCATCACACAAATCAAAACTCGTGCGAGCTGAGCTCTAGCATGACACATGTCTATAAAATCACATAGGCGACTCTGTTATTTGAAAACAATTTCTAACAGAAATCACATTATTGAAAATATGAAATTCTGTGTATTTTTATTTAAAAGTTAGCCAACCTACTTATTCACATGTCAAAACACCTCAAGAACAAGTAGGAACCTCTTGTTCTTGTTCCTCCCAATTTTTCTTAAATTTGAAAAATTTACCCTTAACAAGGGTATTTTGGTAATTTATCCATCTAGGGCACTAAAATTTTTATTTTAAATCTAGACCCTTCAGACAATTTTAGGGAATGTTAATGATGTCAAAATTGTGTAAAGTTACCTCTAGCAGCCCGTAAAATTTTCTTACCTGGAATCATGCTCAAGTTTGTCCCGTGTCGATGATACCAGGTCTCTGAATCTAAATTCGCTCTAACCAAGTCTACAGAGCTGCATATAAACACGTATTTGGGTCAGTTCTAATATATTTATCAGTGTTTCACTCTTTCTGATCGAATCTAAAGTGCTGGGCCCGTTTTACTTTATTGGGCTCGACTACACCTTAAATGGCCTCGACCCATTTTCAACCTGTTTCTACTTATTAAATCCCTTCTTCGAATTTTACTGGGCTCATATGGCTTACCAAAACATCATCGGGCTTCGTTCCCAACTCATTAGATAGCCCGTATACTATTTACGATAATTATTTTAAAATTCTGAATAAAATTCCTTTTATGCAGAATTAATCTGTAAAACCCGTAAAATAATTTTAACTCTGCATTAAGGACTCTAATTGTCGTAACTAAAATGTACTTACGCAATGTTATGCGGGGTATAAAAATCAGAGCTCAATCGCCTCTCGTTCGAGCTCTGTCGTAAAACTGCACAATTAGATAAATTCAGGTTATTTTCCATTAAATATAATATTAAATACATTTTCGAAATTTACCCGTAGGTCAATCTCGACCCTCGGTCAACTTACCCAAATCTCGAGTCATCCCCGGTAATTTTTCTTTCCTTTTTCCCATTTCTTTCTTTTCTTTTCTTTTCCTTTTCGCCTCTTTTTCCTTCCTTTTCCTTCCTTTTCCTTTCGGCCAAACGGTGCCGTTTTTTGGTCTTTGCCGTCGCCAACGATTCCGGCCGATTCGTCGGCCACTGCCGGTCTCAAAAGAACCGCCTCTTCTTCCCGATCACGCCGGTGCCATCCGTTCACGCCCAGCTATCGTGGATCACCGAAATCGGGCCGTTTTCCTCTCGATTTTTCTCCTTCTCTGTTCGTCGAACTTAGCCATCGTCGACGCGCGTCACCATGTCAACGTGTTCACCGGCCTCTCTTTCTCCTCCGATCTTCGTCTAGGGTCGTCGATCGGCAGTGGTCGTGGGTGGGTCTCGGTCTCCTCGGTTCGTTTTCCTTGGTTTTCTCTCTCCCCAATTTTCAGATTTCTGATTCTTTCTTTTATTATTATTATTATTATTATTATTATTATTTATAATTTATTTTATTAATATTATAATCATTAAAATACTCAAAAAAATTTTGAAATATCTAATAATTTATATATTTTATTAATAATTAATTAATTTAATTTATTTATTATATTTTAACCCTTTTTTCAGTATATTTTCTCCGTATTTTCGGGATATTGTCCCGAGTGAATTTTTGGTAAATCTAAGTAGTTTCTGATCTTGATCAATTGGACTCGAAATTTGATAATTTCCTCATTATTGATCAAGATATCCTAAATCCTTATTTTTAATTAAAATTTTCTTATCGAATTTATACCAGATTTTGATTTTTTGACCTTTTTACCCCTGTACTTGTTTCAAAACCAATTTAACCTGATTCCTTCATACATCTCTATCTTTTCTTATTTTAAATTTGTATTTTCTATCAACTAAATTTTGATCCCTTTACTTTGGCCTATGGCCATCTCGGCCCTTATTTTGGCTACTTCATACATTCACCGATATTTCATTTTATTCTATTTACAAATTTAATTCAGTCAAAGCTCTTCTTATGATTCAATCAATATGTGGAAGTGTACATCACATGAATCATAAGGAAATGCATCAACAAGTGCATAAAAAGTGCATCTTACAGAGGTGGCTGTGCCTGCCTCCGAGGACGACCTCGTTTTCCCCTCATATCTTATCTCTTACGTACCTGCGTGTACACATTAAATATCGGTTATAATTTTAACCGTTAAATTCAATTCATAACTAGACAATTATAGACACGTGGGATGTAATCTATTTCCATTTAATCGACACTGACAGTACTAGGCAACCTTCGCTCTGATACCATCAAATCTGTTATAGGCCGGAAGCGCAAAATATAGGGCTAATTTAAAATTTTTCTTAGATTAAACTTCCTACTTGGGTTGCATTCCTATACAGTGTTAGTCCACATCTTCAACCAAATATCCTGAGGATCATTCAAACATCCACAATCTCTTAACCAATTAATATTATATCAAAAGAAATCCTCTTGTTATACACATACCATTTTGATTACATCCCAACATCACTCAAATAGAAGTGTTTGTATTACATAACTGTCTGGGTTACAAAACGAATTAAATTATACCTCTCGTCTGTACAAGCAATAGCCTGGGGAGAGTTTCTTCCACCAGCCTATGTCACGTACGCAACATGTACTATCACTCACTGTAAGTAATCTGTGGGGAGAGGAAAAGAGGGGGTGAGCTTTCAACTTCATTCAGTAAGGAGTGCATATACGATTTCGTAATCATAATCAAAGCATATTGTAGTAATGGCATAATTTCACATAATTTATAAACACGTGATTTAAATCACAATTCATCAAAACATCATTATCACATTTTCACAATACGTCATTTCTCAAATAGTTATGGAGACTAGGCATAGTATAAAAGTCATAAATACAATCGTCACATCACATTATCCTCAACGAGGGCATCCTCAATACGAGGGAAATCATCTCACGTTTCCAAAACAGAGGCATTTCACGTTACCAAAAAGGAGGCATCTCACGTTACCAAAATAAAGGTATGGTAAGACCCGGGCCTAGCAAAGCCTCGACGTCAATAGAAGTGGAGGTATCCACCGATGTGTAAGTTTCACGACAAGCCTTTAGTCTCAAATTAAAACATGCCATTATTATGCAGAAAATAGTTTCACCTTCATGTAGAGCTCATGATAGTTTTTCTTATAAATCTCTTTTAAATAAAAATATATCTTTGCTCATAAATAACTTAAATCACAAAACCGAGCTCAAACTGGCAAAACATGCATTTAAGTGATAAATCTCAAATCAAACACTTTTCTCAATAAGTATGCTCATTTGTGAACTCATTTTATGCTACCAAATCATTTTCATTAGTAAGGAAATACACATGCACAAAAGGTTGCATCCCTTACCTCTTGCACCTTGAGTGGTGCAATATTCCCGTTTCACAGACTAGCTCCGACTCATGAGTCAAATTCTCGAGCTGTCCAAATAACGTCAAAACATCAATAATTGCTCATTAAACCTCTACTTCACACTTCTATTCATCCAAATCTAAAATGGGGTCTTTCGGACCCTTATTGATTACTTCCTATATTCTCTCGATTTTTCGCTTATTCGGGTTATAAACCGAGTTCCTTCGGTATTAAATAAACACCCAATAACCTTAGTTTAATCCATTTATTCATGCATTTTCTTAAACACCTTATATGCACATTTTCTCAACTCCATCAATCCCATTAGTTAATCACACCAAACCATCTCACAATCATGCATATGACATCACCATAGTACATTCATTCCATCATTAATTTAATCCATAGTTCACTTTCTCACACTAAACCCATTTTTGACTATGGTTAGTTTATCATATTCTAGGTAGTTCCAATCAACAATACATACACCAATCAACTCCTAAAAACATATAAATAAACATACTTAGAGTTGGTGTAATGGAAACTCACCTAGCTTGACTTTTCTCTTGCCCGAAGTTGGAAGACCTCTTGCTCCTTCAATCCTTCAAGTTAAATATTGATTCTAAGATATGTTCTCCTCCTCACAATGAATAACTTTACTTAAATAGCCTTTCTCTCAAATCCTTTTGGAAAGGGTGGTATTCTAGAGTGAGAAACTTGGTTTTTCTTTGGTAAAATGGAAGGGTTGTGAATGTCTGAGGAAGAAGGCACGAATCGACGGGCTTTTTATAGATTTCACATTATGAGATCAATCTCCAAGGGGTGGAGATCGATTTCCCCTTGCTTAAACTCCCCCAAAATTTTGACAATTGCAGGCAGGAGATCGATCTGCCTATAGCATGAGATTGATCTGGTTGAAGTAAAGTCTTATGGAGATCGATCTGCCATAGGGATGAGATCGATCTGCTCTTAGTCGAGACAAATTGAGATCGTTCTCCTAGGAAAGGGATCGATCTTGTCACCACATGAGATCGATCTGGTCTTCATCTGTAGGCTTCCTACTACAGTTTTTCTGAGATTTCCAAAGTTAAATTTTCATTCATTTGCTTCTATACTCATTTTACATTTCATTCATACTTAGAGCTTAAAAACATCAATTACTTGTGATTCTTGTGTAATGCAACTTGTCTGTACATTCTGAAATCATACACATTACGTAGGAATTTACAGGTCTTACACCTTTGAAAATTAAAATTAGCAAAGTTAAATTTAGTTTTAGCATAATCAATTCACCTCCTCTTAGTTAGTCTTTTAAGCTAACAATTGATATCATAACTTGGACTCTTGTTTAAAAGGTTTAATCACTTACGAGTAAAAAGATCCTTAGAATAGATCAATGCAATGTAAGAACCTTTATTGGATTTGTAACAGCTCAGCCCACTAGTGATATTGTCCGCTTTAGTCTATTGGGCCTCACAGTTCGAAAAGGCCTCAGTAAAGGTATGAAGCATGTTAACTTATATACTCACCATCTTTCACATGCTTTGTCGATGTGAGATTTGCTTAAAGGTGTCATATACACCCCCTTTTGGGACTCAACATTCTCGCTGAGGTTTATCCCATCATCGTTCAAGAGGTCACACAGATCTACTTTGATACCATATATAATAGCCTAGTCCACTAGTGATATTGTTCGTTTTGGCTTATTAGGCCTCATGGGTTTAAAAGGCCCACTAAGTGTATGGAGCATGTTAACTTATATACCCAACATCTCTTTCATGCTTTGTCGATGTGGAATTTGCTTAGGGATGTCACATGATTAAAAGGCTGCTTCATTGTTAAACCCCCAATGTTTGACAGTAAGAACTTCCTTTATTGAAAAAATGGAATGAAACTTTTCATCAAGCATGTAGTTATGAAGCATTGAAAATTACTGTCAATGGACCTTTAGTCCCTAATAAAACAATAGAAAATTTAGAGCTTATAAGCAATGAAAATGAGTGGAATGTAAATGATATGATAATGGCATAACTTAATGCTAAGGCAATATAGATATTAGCTTGTGCAATAGGACCAATGGAATATGATAATATTGCCTTATGCAAGAATGCCAAAAGTATTTAGGATAGCCTATCCTCCACATGAGAAAAAGGTAATAGTAAAGTTGAAATTTCTTGCTTAATGGCTCTTGATGAATATGATTTAGAATCTAGCTTTCACACAACAATGGAATTTTTTTTAACAAGCTGCAAGATGCATTTCAATGAGTTAGCTAGTGAGTTTAAGGTCATGAATATGAAATATAGAAGAATGCTAGCTAAACTCAAACGAGAAAATGAAGTACTAACAAACACTAAATTTCATCTAGAAAAGAAAATGGATAACCTAAGCATAGAGGTGAGTGAGTTTACAAGGTCGAATATAAATTTACATCACTCAATTTCTAAATTTTGTATATGTCAATGAAAACTAGATCATATACTTGACTCAAAAAGAGCCTACTTTGATATAGATGGTTTAGGATCCAAAGAATTTGAAAAGAGAACTCATTTAAAAAACATTATTGTAAGGAAGAATGAAATTCATTGTTATTACTTCATCTTCTACTTATAATCTATGTCATAAAAGATGTTACTCTTCACATGCATGCACTTTTAGAAAGACTACTTTTAGAAGAAAATTTGTAAGAAAGGTATGGGTTTCCAAGAATGCTCTAAAATCTCATGATGAATTGTTAAAATGAATACCCCATGGAACTAAGTTGTGAATGCTTTGTGTAACTAAAACAAAGTTTTGATCATTGCATTTGTAGGCATAAGAGCATAACCACAAAGAAACTACAATGGAACCATGGTATCTTGATAATGGATACTCTTAACGCATAACCGGGGACGAAGGTCAATTCAAATTCTAAAAGCCAAAAAATAGAGATGTCACCTTTGAAGACAACTCAAAAGGGTAAACTAAAAGAATTAGCACCATACATAACAATTCTATTTCCATTGAAAATGTATTGCTAATTAAAGGTTTGAAGCACAATCTTCTTGTGTTAGTCAACTTTGTGATAAACGGGCATGCCATTTTTTACTTTCCAAGTTGTCATGTCATAGACTCCAACACTAATAGGTCTTGTTCATAAGTCATAGGAATATATATATATATATATATATATTTATATATATGGTGCATTTCGACAATTTAAATAATCAAAGCATTTGTCTCATGACAAATAAACTTAATGAACCTGGATATGGCATAAAAGACTAGGACATGCAAGCATGCATGTCATATAAAAAATAGCTAAAAATGATCTTGCAATAGGTGTACCCAACTTAAACTTTGAAAATGATAAGATATGTGATGCTTGTACTAGAGGAAAACATATGAGAAGTTCATTTAAACATAAAAAAAATATTTATCCACAAATAGAGCTCTTCAAACAATTTACCTAGATCTTTTTAAACTGACAAGAACTACTAGTCTAAGAGGAAAACACTATAGTTTTCTCATTATAGATTATTACATTGGATTCACATGGGTACTTTCTTAAACACTGAAAATGAAGTATTAGAGAAATTCATCATTCTTGCTAAGCAAGTTTAAAATGAAAAGGGTTACTTATCATTAGCATTAGGATTGACCATGGAAAGTAATTTGAAAACCTAGAATTTGATGATTATTGCAATAATTTAGGTATTAGCCATAATTAACTTCTCTTCTGAGAACTTTACAATAAAATAGAGTAGTTGAAAGAAAAAATAAGACACTGGAAGAGATGGCTAGAACAATGATTTGTGAAAATAACTTATCTATGTATTTTAGGCATAAGCTATTAACAGTTCATGCTATATAATAAATAGAGCTATGTTAGGGATATCCTGAAGGAAACACCTTATGAGCTTTATAAAAGTAGAAAGCCCAACATAAGTTATTTTCACCTTTTTTATTGTAAATAATTTGTACTTAATAATGAAAAAAGATAAACTAGGGAAATTTAACACAAAGAGTGGTGAGGGAATCTTTCTTGGCTACTCAATGCATTCTAAAAGACTTATAGAATTTTTAATGAAAGGACACTTCTAGTGGAACAATATATACATGTGATTTTTAATAAATCAAATGTTAATCCTAAAAAAGAGAGTGTAGAATAAGATGTGAAGATTTTTAATGAGAAAATTAAGGAGACCACTTTAAATGGAGAGAATAATAAATTAGATGAAGGATTAGTGGATGACAAAGGAAGAAAAATTAGAAGATGAAAAACTAGAAAATTTAGATGCCCACTTTCTAGCTATGAGAGCTACCGATACTCTGAGTTCTTTGGTAGAGTTGTATGTACGCGAGGTGGTGAGGTTACATGGTATTCCAGTGAGCATTGTTTCGGATAGGGATTCCCGCTTCACTTCCCATTTTTAGGAACATTTTCAGGAAGCCATGGGAACCCAGTTAGTTTAAGCACTACGAGGACTCTCTGGCTCAGGTGGAGGAGGTGGAGGTGGCTGAGCCTGCCTCCGAGTACGTTCGCGTCTCCCACTCATCGTGCAGTGATCTAATACCTGCGCATAATTTCAAAGATTGAATCTTAAAGTTATTAGGTATACATTACTTACAACCAAACAAGCACAGACATTGGGATGTAATTTAATCCTTATTTTCGACACTGACAGTACTAGACAACTTTCGCTCTGATACCACCTAAACTGTAACGACCCTTGACCTTTAAAAATCGAGAAATTTTTTTTTTGAATTTAATTTACTCACTTATTCCCTTATTCACTTAGGTTGTATTCCTGTGCAGTGTCAAAACACTTTTCCTAATACTTTACTCGTAATTATAATTAATTTCTATATTTTAACTTATGTGACCGATAAAAATTTTGGCAGCACAACGACTTATATATGAGCCTACCCACCTGCAAATCAGTAGTTTTTGGCAATCCAAGATATCCACAACTACCAAGCATACTTTTCAAATTCATCTTTACCACTCAATACATCCATTTCAATTTAATACTAGTCATCTCAAAACATTATCTCAAAAACATTATCCCAAAGTAGTAATGTTTACATCGTTCCTTACAAAATTACATCCCAACTGATATTTCCAATATGTGTGTCTGTGCATACAATTATGTCTGGTACAAGAATGTAAATGTATACCTTTTTGCGTGTACAAAAAGTAGCCTAGGGAGCTTTCCCCACCAACCTATGTCGAATACGCGACAGGTAGCGTCCACGGATCACTGCAAGTAATCTGAGAGGTAGAGGGGTGAGCTTTTCGAAAAAAACCCAGTAAGAAGATGTATTTAAAACGATTCTAGCGTTTTAAATATATATAAAACATGCTTTCTGAAAACTAATATAAATGATATTCAAAGATTAAGGAAAATCAGAAACATCAAGATTCAAAACGTAATTCTTTAAGTACTTGAAACTTGTCGTACATTCAGTATTCTAAACAGGAATACATATCAAATCACATACTACAAAATTCGTTTCTGAAATTAGAGTTAAATTTTCAAATTGAGACTATATCGGCCATATAATTATCACGTGGCAATAACAAATTTATCACGCGGCAATAACAAAGTAATCACGCGGTAAAATAACAAAGAAATCATGCGGCAAATAACCCGGTCATCCTCCGTAGAGGGGATTCAGAACCTAAAGGTAATTCACGATGCCACAAAGGCGGAATACAGGCACCACACAGGTGAAATACAGGCGCCACGAAGGCGAAATACAGGCATGAAAAGTTTACGAAATGATTATGAAATATTCATGAAATGTTTACGAAATGATTATGAAATATGCATGAAATGTTTACAAAGTGATTATGAAATATTCATGAGATGTTTACGAAATGACTATAAAATATTCATGAAATGTTTTACAAAATTTATGAAATGTTCATGAAAGGTTTATTAAAAGTTGTAAAATGGTTAAGCATGTGATTTGTTTTAGAGACACGTATGCTTTATAACGATTATGCATGAAATGAAAATTTATGTATTGCATTAAGTTTTGTTCTATGAACAACTTCAAATGTTTTTATATATCAGAACTACTTTAAGAGCATTACCTTACTGGGCTTTTCCCCAAAAGTTCATCCCTCTACCTCTCAGATTTTTGCAGTGAATTACAGCGGATAAATGCTACATAGACGACGTAGGCTGGCAGATATGAGCTTCCCCAGACTACCTTTTGTATATGCGTGAGGTATACATTCTTCTCTCTTTACCAGACTATTTGTATGCACAGACATCTATTGAAAATAATGTGTCGGGATGAAATCTGTATAAGGATAAAATAAATGAAATATTTTGAAGGATTGACACTGAACAGGAATACAGCCTAAGTGAATAAGGGAATAAGTGAGTAAATTAAGTTCAAAAAAAATTCCTTCGATTTTCCAGGGTCAAGGGTTGTTACATGTTGTGTGGCATGAAGGTTCGCAAATCCTTCATCCATCTTTCGGTTAAGTTCCATAACCATCACCATAATCGATTTCAGCCTGTCGGAGGATAATGCAGGTGCAGTGGGCTGAGCAGTCGATGAAGAAGGAGCCTCAGTAGTTGGGGCGATAGGCTCAGCTGGTAGGTCTTCTTCCATGGCTGCCTCAGACTAGTTTTCTCGTTTCTTCCTCCATTGCCCTTGAAAGTCCTTGTAGTACCCCATATGGTGAAGTGTGCCAATGTTTAAGACGCTCTTTGTAGAAGGCACTTCACCGATCTCACAGGAACAATCGACCTCGAGTCGTTGAAGTAAGTATGCAAGCGGTTGTGGGAAGACTATCATGGAGGTTTGGCTGCGCACTATTTTCAGCTAGTATTTGTAAATGAAGTGGACTAGATTTAGTTTTTGATTTTGTGAAGTGTGAAGGTGGTGGACCCAAAAACGGTCTAGTATCCTGACCGTGGAGTGACGGGTACCAAAGGGTCTAAGATTCCACGAGATGATAAGGTGAAGTAACCTTGGGTGCATCGGTAGGTCACTCGCTTTATCCCCGGGAAGGTTAAATTTTAGAGGTACTTCCTCCTCTTCATCGGTCAACCTATCATCTTCTATGCCAAACACTCGGGCTAGTATGGTTGTGTCTATAGGGATTGTTTTAGCCATGACAAATGTTTTGAACCTTAGAATCTTGCAAGTATCATCAGGGTCGTAGATGAGTTCAATGTTAGAAAAGAAGGCCCTAATGATGTTTGGAGGTGTTGGGGTGTTAATTTTAAGAAATGGAAGCCATCCAAACTCTTTCATTTTTGACAGATAAGGGAAATCAATACGATTTAGGAAAGAGAAGTCAATTGTTCGCCAGTGTTTAATTGGCATAGTTGAGAAATATTCTTCATATCGTCTCCTTTTTGCAGGTGTTTGAAAACACCTGCTAAAGGTGACAGAAGAGGGAGGAGCTGTTTGGGAAGATGACCCTCTATTAACATTTGAGTTTGGTTTAGGTGATTTTTGGCCAACTCTCTTAAGATGAGGCATGATTTTAGACTAAAATTTCAGCTAGACCCACTCTAAGATTGTTTTGCAGACCCTAGGCAACAGTTCTCTAGAAACCTAGGCAATGGAACAGTTCTAGAATTGCCCTAATGAAGATTTCAGCAAAAATAAAGAAATTTTTGAAGAAAATTCAACAATGTAGGTTACTAGAACACAGATTGATGAAAAGATTTGGCAAGAACCTTACCGAGATCGATCTGGGAGTGAGAATCGAAGGAGGAGGCGTGACAGAGGGTTAAGGATTTGAAGATTTGGGATTTTGAAATTTGAGGATTTTGAAGCAGTATTTATAGTCCAGGGCTAAGGAGATCGATTTGTCGAGGTACCAGATCGATCTTATATTTCCAGAAACTCGAAGAGATTGATCTGATGTTTCAAAAGATCGATCTTCAAAATACAGAAGCTCAAGGAGATCGATCTGCCAAATGCAGAGATCGATCTGCTACTTTACAGAGGCTTAAGGAGATCGATCTGCCAAATGCAAAGATTGATCTATAAAATATAGAATCTTAAGGAGATCAATCTTATGGGATAGAAGATCGATCTGCTTAGTTGAACCTTACTGCTTTAGGCTAATTTGGAGCATGAAGATCGATCTCTCATACTTTTTACCCAGAAAATGAATTGAAAAATCAGTTGAAAATCACTTTGAAATCAAGGTTTTGAAGTGGATAAATCTCAAGGAACATTCATGAGTCCTAATTCACCTCTAAGAACACAAAACCTATCTCTATCAAGTGGTTTGGTAAAGATATAAGCTATTTGATGTAAAGTATCCATATATTCTAGAATTATATCTCCTTTTTGTACATGATCTCTAAGAAAATGATGCCTAATCTCAATATGCTTAGTTCTAAAGTGTTGAATTGGATTTTTAGAGAGATTAATGGCACTGGTATTATCACATTTGATTGAGATTTGTTTCATATCAATACCATAGTCTTTCATTTGTTGTTTAATCCACAACACTTGATCACTACAACTATCAACTACTATATATTCTGCTTCTGTTGTGGATTGTGCTACACTATTTTGTTTCTTAGAGAACCATGAGATTAATCTATTTCCTAAGAATTGGCATGTTCCTGAATTACTCTTTCTATCTATTTTACAACCTCCAAAGTCTGCATCAGAAAAAGCATGAAGAGCAAAGGTGGAGTCCTTAGGGTACCAAAGTCCTAGAGAAGGAGTGTCTTTAAGATACCTAAAGATCCTTTTAGTGGCTAGTAAATGTGACTCCCTAGGAGAAGATTAAAATCTAGCATATAGGCATACACTAAACAGAATATCTGGTATACTTGCAGTATGCTAAAGCAATGAACCAATCATAGACCTATATAGTTTAGTGTCTACACACTTACCACTTTCATCTTTATCAAGCTTGATGTTGGTGCTCATTGGAGTTGCTTGAGGTTTGTAGTTATCCATTCCAAATCATTTGAGCAAATCCTTAGTATATTTAGCTTGATTGATGAAGGTTCCATCTTTAGTTTGCTTCACTTGAAGTCCCAAGAAGTAGGTGAGCTTTCGCATCATGCTAATTTCAAATTCACCTTGCATGATCTTAGCAAACTCTTGACAAAGAGATTCATTAGTTGATCCAAAAATAATGTCATCTACATACACTTGAACAACTAGTAAATCTTTATTATTATTTTTGATGAATAAAGTAATATCTACTTTTCCCCTTGAAAATCTTTTTTCTATTAAGAATTTTAATAGTCTTTCATACCATGCTCTAGGAGCTTGTTTCAAACCATAAAGTGCTTTAGATAGTTTGAATACATGTTCAGGAAATTCATGACTTTTAAAATCGAGAGGTTGCTCAACATAAACTTCTTCATTGATGAAGCCATTCAAAAATGCACTATTTACATCCATTTGATATAATTTGAAATTTTTTTAATATGCAAAGGCAAGTAGCATTCTTATTGCTTCTAATCTAGCTACCGGTGCATAAGTTCCATCATAGTCTATTCCTTCTTTTTACCTATAGCCTTGTACAACTAGCCTAGCTTTGTTTCTTATGATCACACTATTTTCATCCATCTTGTTCTTGAAGATCCATTTAGTTCCAATTATAGAGTGATCACTAGGTCTAGGAACTAGATTCCATACTTTGCTTCTTTCAAATTGATTTAGTTCTTCTTGTAAGGGTAAAAACCAATTATTGTCATCTAATGCCTCATTGACATTCCTTGGTTCAATTCGAGATACAAAGGCTATATATTGACACACATTTCTTAGAGAGGACCTTGTTCTAACTCCAAGAGTTGGATCACCTACTATTTTCACAATCTTTAACATATCCTAATTCTCTTGGTGCTCTAGACTCTCTTTCTAACATTTCTAGTTCTTCTTCATCCTCTTTATTAATGTCAAGTTTCTCTAATAGATCATTCTCTATGTTTGAGGTTTCTTTCAAGTTCTCATAAAATATTTCAATATCCTCATCATTGGTTGAACTTTTAGATATATCATTTGACTCATCAAATATTACATGTATTGATTCTTTAACCATCAAGGTTCTTTTGTTATATACTCTATATGCCTTTGAATTCAAGGAATAGCCTAAAAAGATTCCTTCATCACTCTTGGCATTAAATTTTCTAAAATTATCTTTTCCATTATTTAAGACAAAGCATCTACAACCAAAGGGGTGAAAATAGCTAATATTAGGCTTCTTTCCCTTGTAAAGCTCATAAGGGGTTTTCTTTAAGATTGGTCTAATCATGGCTCTATTAATGATATAGCAAGATGTATTTATAGCTTTAGCCCAAAAATATTTAGGTAAGTTATTTTCACACAACATGGTTCTAGCCATTTCTTCCAATGTTCTATTTCTTCTCTCAACTACCCCATTTTGTTGTGGTGTCCTAGGGGCTGAAAAATTATGACTAATTCCTTGATCATTGCAATATTCATCAAATCCAATATTTTCAAACTCCTTGTCATGATCACTTCTAATACTAGTTATAGTGTAACCTTTTTCATTTTGGGCTACTTTTGTATAGACAATGAATTTTTCTAAGGCTTCATTTTTTACTCTCAAGAAGAACACCCAAGTGAACCTAGTGTAATCATCTACAATCACAAACCCATAATGTTTTCCACCTAGGCTTGTAGTTCTAGTTGGTCCAAATAGATCTAGGTGAAGTAATTGGAGAGGCCTAGTGGTTGATACAGTATGTTTAGGTTTAAATGTTGTCCTTTTATGTTTTCCTTTGACACAAGCTTCACAAATTTTGTCATGGTCAAAGGACAACTTAGGTAATCCTATAACAAGGTCTTTTCTAGCTAGCTTAGATAATACATGCATGCTAGCATGACCTAGTCTTCTATGCCACAACCAAGGTTCTTTTTCTTTATCTACCATAAGGCATACATTTTCATTTTTAAGCTCATTTAGATAAACAATGTATATGTTACATTGTCTATGACCTAGAAAAAGAACTTTATTAGATTTAGGATCTATAACATGACATTTCAAGCAATCAAAAATTACTTTGTAACCTTTGTCACAAAGTTGGCTAATACTTAGCAAATTATGTTTTAGACCCCTAACAAGTAAAACCTTTTCTAGTGAAAAATAGTCATTACCAATTGAACCACTTCCTTCAACTTGGCCTTTGGAGTTGTCCCCAAATGTGACTTCTCCACCAACTTTTGACTTAAATGAGTTGAAGTGGCTTCTATCACCGGTCATGTGTCTTGAGCATCCACTGTCCAAGTACCAAGCTTCATTTGTTTTTGCTTTGTGACAATGCTCATTCACTTATAATCAACATTCAAACTTTTATCTTAGGTACCCAAATTTTCTTGGGTCCTTTGGAGTTAGTGAATAGAATTCTTGATCCCTTTGGGATCCATTTTACTATAGCATTAATGTCTTTTGAATTAACTACCTCTTTTGGAACCCAAATTCTTTTGACTATTTTTCCTTTAAATGTGGTCATCTTCACATTACAACTATATGATGCATGCCCATTTTTATTACAATGTGAACAAGTAATTGAGGGTTTATGCATATTTTTTCTAACTAAGAAGCTTTTGAGGTGAGTCTCCCCACTTTTTCCATCATATCCTAATCCATTCTTATCAAAGAAAGCCCTTTGGGTTTCTAGCATGTTATCTAATTTTTGTTGACCCATGTAAAATCTAGTAAAGGAATTATGTAAGTTACTATTTTTTTCTTTTAGGTCATGAATTTCAAGATTTGTATTTTCTAATCTCTTTTCACATTCTATCTTATCCTTTAGTATTAACTCATTTTCTTTCTGTAGTTTAGATATTAATTTTTTGTACTTCATACTCATGCATTCATATTCTAATGCAAGATCATCAAATGCATCTTGCAGTTCATCAAAAGAATATTCATTGAGATCTGAAGTTAACTTTTCATCTTCAATAGCCATGAAGCATAGATTGGCAGTATCCTCATTTGAATCATCATCGAAGCTATCACTGTCACTCCATGTTGCCATCATTGCCTTCTTTTTGTGATACCTATCATTTGATCTTTTAAGAAGAGGGCAGTTAAATTTAATATGTCCAGGTTTTTTACATTCATAACATACAATAGTATCTTTTCTACCTAACTCTTCTTGATCTTTCTTGTGGTTTCTCCTACCACTACCACTTGCTCTCATTCTCATAAATTTGTTAAATCTCTTGGCAAACATTGCCATTTTAAGATCTTTTTCACTACTGCTCTCATTTTTATTCTCTTTCAAATCATCTTAAGTAGTGGATTTCAGAGCTACTCCCACTTTCTTGGGTGGCTCTTTATTTCTCCTTAACTTCATTTTATATGTGAGTAATGACCCTATTAATTCATCTAGTCATAGTATGTGGGGATCTTTGGACTCCTCAATTGCAGTTACTTTAGCTTCCCATGATTTTGGTAGGCTATTCAATATTTTCTTAACCATTTCTATATTTGAATAGATTTTTCCTAAGGACTTTATCCCATTTATTACATCAGTAAATCTAGTGAAAATGTCACTAATTGACTCTCCTTCTTTCATCCTAAATAGCTCATAATCATGTGTGAGCATTCCTACCTTAGTCTCCTTTACTTGAGTTACGCCTTCATGAGTAATTGCCAATTTTTTCCAAATTTGTTTGGCATTGTCACAACTGGAGACTCTATTATACTCATTTGGCCCTAAAGCACAAAATAAGGTGTGCATGGCCTTTGCATTTAACTGAGCACATTTTACATCATTTGAATCTCGCTCATCTTCTTCTTTAGGGATATCTCTTCCCTCTATTCTTTTAGTTGGGATTTGAGGACCTTTAGTTATAATCCTCTATACCTCATAATCATTTGCTTGAATGAAAAGCATCATCATAGTTTTCCAATAAGCATAATGTTCACCATTGAACATGGGAGGCCTAACTGTAGAATGCCCATCTCCTACTAGATTGGTTGCTACATTGTTGTGAGCCATTAGATCATTTTTAACTCTTTAGGAAGTTATTCCTTTGTGATCAAAGAGTCCTTGCTCTGATACCAATTGTTGGCTCTACCAAGAGGGGGGTGAATCGGTTTTATAAAGATTATGGTAAATTTAAACTTAATTGAATCTAATTGCAAGTAATCAAAGAATAATCAATAAAATGTAGTGCAATAAATTGAAAGGAGATAAGGAAGGAAACAACAAACTCAGTAGTTTATAGAGGTTCGCCCAATCTCTTGCCTATGTCATCTCTTCTTAACCTCATTGTCAAGAGCTTTCTTTCACTCTATCAACAGCTGTTACAAACTTCCTTTTACAGGTTAAGGAATAACCTCTCTACCCTTTTTACACAGACAAATATTCACCCTTTACAAAGTTAACTCACAGAGGAACTCTCATCTTCTCTCTTGAATTAAGGATGAATACAAAGTGAAGCTTTCTTTTCTAGGGTAGGAGAAAATAGCTTCTACACAAGGGTTTTTACAACAATCTCAATAAATGATCTTTGAAGACAAAGATAATGTTGAAAAGATTTCTTGAGAATATACAGCAATAGTGTCTTCCTTTCTAGTGTCTTCAATGCTTAATTTTATACAGCAGGATTGGTAGTTGGAGCATTTAATGCTGTTTTTCCCGTTGAAGATTTTGCAAAAGGAGCCGTTGGGAACCTCCAGTAGAGTACCAGATCGATCTCCTATCATGACCAGATCGATCTCTTAGTTTAAATTCTTGCAATTACAAAGCAACTTGAAGCATGGAGATCGATCTCATTTTTGTAGAGATCGATCTTATAATTTGAAAATGTTAGTGAAGATCAATCTGTCAAACCAGCAGATCGATCTTCTAATCTCTCTGTTTGAGGCAAGATCGATCTCCAGATCGATCTAGCAAGTATTCTCGTAGAGAGGAGATCGATCTCTAATCACCCTAGATCGATCTCCTTAACTCTCTGACTTTGAGGAGATCAATCTCTAATCAGCCTAGATCGATCTCCTTAACTCTCTGACTTTGAGGAGATCGATCTCTATCCACAGGAGATCGATCTCATAAACTCTCTATTTGAACAGAGATCGATCTAATACCTTTAGCCTTTGACTTATAGGAGATCGATCTCTTCCTAGACTAGATCGATCTCTCAGACATTCTGTAATTTACAGATCGATCTCATAACCCCTACAGATCGATCTCTGCTTCCTCAACATCTTATACAGTTTCTTTGAGTTTTCAATCTTTTAGCAGATCGATCTCATATTCTCATGAGATCGATCTCTCATACTAGAAGACCTACGAGATCGATCTCTGATCTCATGAGATCGATCTCTCAACCTTAAATACTTAGTTTCTGGTACTGATAAACTCTAAACATGTTTAAATCATTTCTATATTTTATATCCATTATTGAATTTACTTGTTTTGTCATTTCAAAATAAATTAACTCAACAACTTTCAAGGCCTCACTCCCTCTTAAGTCCATTTTGATCGCTTTATTAATTTTTCGAGAGTTTATTGAACTCTTTTAGGCCTATTGATTCGCACTAAATCGATATTAAGCTCATAGTGTCTCTAGTCCATCATTTACTTCACTATGGCAATTTATCAAACAGCTTATATCCTTATTTTCATAACTTGACTAATCTCACAATGTAGCTTTATTCAATCATCCCAAAATCTTGCATATTACTTCACTAACACCTTAGCATAATCCATTTATCATCAACTCACCCATATCACATTTTCTTACACTAGACTCATTCTAGGTTATACTTGTTCCCTTACATTCTAGGTAGTTTCTATCATCAATACATACACCCATCTACTCACAACAATAACTAGATAAATGTACTTTGAGTTGGTGTATTAGAAACTCACCTAGCTTGATTTTCTTCTTGTTCCAAATAAGAACACTCTTTTGCTCCTTCAATCCAACCAATGAAGTGTTAATTTAAAGTTATGTTGTTCTTCTCTTTACAATGAACAACTTTGCTCTAATAGCTTTTTCTCAAATCTTTGTGGAAATAGGATGGTTTTAGAGTAAGAAAACTAGGTTTAAGGTTGAAAATGGAAGAAAATGGATTTTTTCCCGTGAAATGCAGATCCAATTGCCCTGTTTTTATAGGAAATGCCTTAGGAGATCTGTCACGACCTAAAAATCAGAGTAAATTTTTCGTTTTTCTTTCATACTTACCTATCCTCTGATCGTGATCACACTACACTAACTATTGGGTTGTGCGTCAATTCTAGTCCCACCATTCGTTCTCCATACAACTCAATTCCTTATTAAAGGAAAGGTAAACATAGGAGTTTTTCCCTAATTCTTTCCCATTCATTTACAAGTGTTTACATTGTTTATACATCCCCGAAAGTTACTTACAAATATATTACTGTGCTATTCTTATTCAGTTACCATATGTACGAGTGTATATACTTCAAAACCTCAAAATGATAGGCAACAACGGATATCAGGAATCTAGTACTCAGTCGCCTCAAAGTCTACTGGAGGAAATTTGTGTAGGAAAATGAAAGAGGTGAGCACATCAAGCTCAGTAAGGTAATCCTACGAACACATAGGTAACCATACAACCTACATGAACGTGGTGCCATGCATAAAACCACCATTTCTCCACACAATTTGAAAATATACGTTCACGCATACCCATTTGCCACACAATGAATGTCTTGTAAAACCAGTTTACATCACACATGGGTTTAAATAGCATGGAAATAACGTCATGCAAGTTTCAGTTTAAATCCCAGTTTCATTCTCATCAAAATCACATCTCACTTAGGATCCAACCCCACCCTTAGGTGATCCAGACGCACACAAAAGTCCACAAAACATGCTTCTCAAAACATCAATTTATAACATGCGAGACTAGGTAATATATATATATATCAGGCAAATAACCAGGAATATGGCAATATCCTCATGATCCTAGGCTACACGGATCCTGTGTACGGGGTATCACCACTATCGGGAACTGCCACATGAGGTGGGTCAAATCCAACCCATCGGTCCAACCTGATCACTCAACAATCACGTCCGTAGACAACATATCTTCAATCACAGCATGGTACAGCGTACTACATGCAACAAGTACGGTACATCGTACTTCGTGGACCCACTTCTCATATCAGTAATCTTACCTGTCTCAAAATGCACGTGTGAGCATATTTAATCAGTGTGACACACAGTCTACCCAAAGCTCCAAGCACGACATCACATGTCTCAAATCAAAATGCACGTGCGAGCCTATTTAATCGGTGTAACACTCAGTATACCTGAAGCTCCAAGCACGGCTGTAGTTCTATCATGAAAAGCAGTGTGAGCAATGCTCTAGCACTCTATCAAAATCAAGGAAGTCTAGTGCAAGCTAAGCTCTAGCACTTTGGCACGAAATCATGTGAAAATCTGGTGCGAGCTAGGCTCTAGCACCAATGCATGTAAAACTCAGTCTCAAGTGCACATACGAACATCTTATCCGTGTGACTAGCAGTCCACACAAGGCATCCAACACATCTCGTGCGAGCATCTCATCCTTGTGACACAAAGTCTACACGAGGCATCTAGCACAACTCATTACATATGACAGTGTGAAAACTCAGTGCGAGCAATGCTCTAGCACGGTTTCATGCATCATCAGCAAATATCCCCGTACGAGCAACGCTCTAGTACGACTTTATGCATAACAAATAATGAAGAAATCACATACGAGCATGGCTCCAGTATGATTATGTGCATAAGTAAGTTAAGGAAAACCCACGTACGAGCTATCAGCTCCAGTATAACTTATAAAACATCACAAATCAAAATATGGTGCGAGTTAGGCTCTAACACGATTTAACTCATATAAGTACGATATGCGGCTCTATTTCAACAAATCACTCTCAAAAGAAACCAAATTTAGCACCTTACTTGTGCTATTTCATAAAATCATGAAATCACTAGCAAGCCTATCCGTCAATTTTGCTTAAACCAAAGCAATGTATTTCATAAAAATATCAAAACATGTGATTTATGCAATTATTAACCTTATTATCCCTTTTGCAAGAACCACTTTAAAAACCAAATCATATATATATATACTCGTAGTCATTCACATATACCATCAATCACTTTTCTAGATAACCATGCACTTACAAAGCCCTATATTCACCTACAAAATACGAGCAGTTACCTTTAAGTACTTACAAAATTCCCTTACTTGGAAATCGCGTCGAATAATTCCACTTCCTTAGAGCTACCCGTTTGTGCAATTTGATTCACTTCCTACGAAATCTCTAGGACTGTACGAAATCATATATCACATCAATTTGGTCCAATAGAACACAATTCTTGCATTTACTATAGTCGATTCGACCTATAGTTTTCATTATCACTTTCAAGGCCTTACTCCCTCTTAAGCCCGTTTTGATCGCTTTATTTATTTTTCGAGAGTTTATTGAACTCTTTTAGGCATATTGATTCATACTAAATCGATATTAAGCTCATAGTGTCTCTAGTCCATCATTTACTTCACTATGGCAATTTATCAAACAACTCATATACTTATTTTCATAACTTGACTAATCTCATAACGTAGCTTCATTCAATCATCTCAAAATCTTTCATATTACTTCACTAACACCTTAGCATAATCCATTTATCATCAACTCACCCATATCACATTTTCTCACACTAGACTTATTCTAGATTATACTTGTTCCCTTACATTCTAGGTAGTTTCTATCATCAATATATATGCCTATCTACTCACAATAATAACTAGATAAATGTACTTTGAGTTGGTGTATTAGAAACTCACCTAGCTTGATTTTCTTCTTGTTCCAAATAAGAACACTCCTTTGCTCCTTCAATCCAACCAATGAAGTGTTGATTCCAAACTATGTTGTTCTTTTCTTTAGAATAAACAACTTTGCTCTAATAGCTTTTTCTTAAATCTTTGTGGAAATGTGATGGTTTTAGATTGAGAAAGCTAGGTTTAAGGTTGAAAATGGAAGAAATGGATTTGTTTCCGTGAAGTGCAGATCCAACTACCCTGTTTTTTATAGGAAATGCCTTAGGAGATCGATCTGCATTGGGTAGAGATCGATCTGACCTTGTTTGAATCCTTCAATTTTTTGACATTTTATAGGTAGAGGATCGGTTTGTTGAATGTATGAGATCGATCTGCCATGTTACATGAGACCGATCTGCTCAATAGGATATGATCGATTTGTTTCAGGCAGAAAGCTTAGGAGATCGATCTGGCCTTAAGAGGAGATCGATCTGGTCCAGCCCGAGACCAATGGAGATCGATCTGCTTGAGTGAGGGATCGATCTCCCTCTTGTAGAATGCTTGACATTGTGTTCTCTAGGCCATGAGATCGATATGTCCTTGCATGGGATCGATCTGGCCTTCATCCTACATCATTTTTGCTGTAATTTCCCCAGTTAAACTCATTTTCAATGACTTCAACACTCATTTATCAATCCATTCAGACTTAGAACTTAAAAAGGTTTATTTCTTATAATTCATATATAATGTAACTTGTTTGTACATTAGATAATCATATACATTACATAAAAATTTACAGGTCTTACAGATTAGACCTAATGCAAACCCGAGCATGCAACATGCTACCTACAACACTAGAATAAGGTTTATCATTCATACAACTTTTTTGAATTTCATTCTTAGGATATTGGTCTTTACTAATTTTATATCCTTTAGAAATAAAAACATCTTTAGGCTTGTAAGTTTCCATATTAAGCCTTTTAAGAACATGATTGATATCAACCTTTTTGTGATAGTCCCAATAAGTGTTTAGACCTATTTCTATGAATTTCAATCCCCAACATGTAGAAAGAATCATATAGATCCTTCATATAAAAAGGCTTAGGTAGAACAAGCTTAATCTCATGAATTAGATTAATATCTCTACTAGCAAATAGTATATCATCTACATTGTAACGACCCTTGACCCTTGAAAATCAGGGAATTTTTTTTTGAATTTACTTTACCCACTTATTCCCTTATTCACTTAGGTTGTATTCCTGTGCAGTGTCAAAACACTTTTCCTAATGCATTACTCATGATTATAATTAATTTCTATATTTTAGCTTATGTGGCCGATAAAAATTTCGGCAGCACAACGACTTATATATAAGCCTACCCACCTGCAAATCAGTTGTTTTTTTGGTAATCCTAGATATCCACCACTACCAAGCATACTTTCTAAGTTCATCTTTACCACTCAACACATCCATTTCAATTTAATACTAGTCATCTCAAAACATTATACCAAAGTAGTAATGTTTACATCGTTCCTTACAAAATTACATCCTAACTGATATTTCCAATATGTGTCTGTGCATACAATTATGTCTGGTACAGGAATGTAAATGTATACCTTTCTGCGTGTATAAAAAGTAGCCTAGGGAGCTCTCCCCACTAGCCTACGTCGTGTACGCGGCAGGTAGCACCTACGGATCACTGCAAGTAATCTGAGAGGTAGAGGGGTGAGCTTTCGGGAAAAAGCCCAGTAAGAAGATGTATTTAAAACAATTCTAGCAATTTAAATATGTATAAAACATGATAATGTGTATGATGATACTTTCTGAAACTAATAATAATGTTCAAAGATTAAGGAAGATTAGAAATATTGAGATTCAAAACGTAAATCTTTAGGTATTTGAACTTAACAGATATTACGTAAAACTAGTCGTACATTCAGAATTCCAAACAGGAATACATATCAAATCACATACTACAAATCCGATTCTGAAAACAAAGTTTAAATTTTCAAATTGAGACTACATCGGCCATATAATTATCATGTGACAATAACGAATTTATCACGCAGCAATAACCAATTTATCATGCAGCAAAATAACCCGATAATCCTCCATAAAGGGAATTCAGGACCCAAGGGTAATTTCAAACGCCACAAAGGCGAAATACAGGCGCCACACAGGCAAAATACAGGTGCCACGAAGGCAAATACAAGCGCCACGAAGGTGAATTACAGGCGCCACGAAGGCGAAATACAGGCGCCACGAAGGCGAATTACAGGCGCCTCGAAGGAGAAATACAGGCGCCACGAAGGCGAAATACAGGCGCCACGAAGGCGAAATACAGGCGCCACGAAGGCGAATTACAAGCGCCACGAAGGCGAGTTCAGACGCCACACAGGCGAAGTTGACAAGCGTAAGCATACAACGTACATGGCCCTTAGTCTCAAAACAACTATAGTTTTCATATACGAAAGTATCAAAATAAATTCATCTTATTCGAAAGATCATTTTAAAAGACATGCTCATATTCCGAAATCAAATTCAGTTATTGTAAGACCCAGATTTAATTAAAATACGAAATGAATGAGTATTCGTGAAGGGAAGTTGAGTTAAATTAATCCCGAACACGTGTAAGGGCAAAACGATCAATAGACCGAAAGTCGAAATAAATTCGATGAGGAAATTTAATTAAAAATAATGGATTGAGAAATCTTGGTCAATAAAGGTGAAATAAATTTATTTCGGATTAAATTGATCAAGATATTAATTTATGGGAATTAATCGAGATTTTTAGTTCAGAAAAATAATCCCGAAAATAATCAAAAAATATACCAAAAAATTATTCGAGACAATATCCCGAAAATACGGAGAAATTATACCCGAAAAATGGTTAAAATATAATAAATAAATTAAATAAAATTAAATTAATTAATTTAGAATTAAATAATAATTTTAAGGATATTTTAAGGGATATTTTGGATTTTTATAGAGTATTTTAATGAATAGTATAATAATTAAAATAAATAATAATAAAAATAATTAATAATAAAACAAAAAAAAACGAATCAGAAAAATGAAAAAAAATGCGAAGGAGCGAAACGGAAGAACGAAACCCGAGGAAGAAGACCCGACCACCGTCCGGCGGCCAACCGGACGGGAAAGAAAAAGGAGAGGCTGGCGTTCTTCAGGCCACCGGTGACGCGAGCCAAGGACGTCAGAATCTGGCGGAAAACGGAGGAGAAGGCCACGGGAAAGAAAGGGTCACCGGCGGCGAACGGCGATGAATCGGGCAGAACCGAGGCCATATTCCGAAAGCCCAGGCGACGGCGGTCCTTTCTGCACCGGCATCAGCTGATGAAATGGCGAGAAACACCGGGGACGGCCAAGAGGAGGAAAATGGGTCCGACGGCCGAGGGAGAAGAGCCGAACCGGCGGCATTCCGGCGAGCTTGATCGAAATCGAGGGCAGATTCGAGCTGCGGACAACCTCACGGAGCTGCTGGCGGTGGAAGCCGACAGAGAACCGACTGGCAAGGCGGTGAATCAACGGTGAACCGGTCGAACCGGAGTGAACCGACGGTCTGAACCGGTCCGAATCGAATTGAACCAGTTCAGCCAAAAACAGAGGAAAAAAGGAAGAAAAAGGGAAAAAGAAAAAGAGAAAAAATTGGAGAAAATTCCTGTGATGCAATCGAGCTTCGGGTAAGTCGATAAGCGGTCAAATTGACTCGATTTAAATTTTGAAGTATTTAATTTAATTAATTTTGGGCCGAAAACTAACCCAAAAAATTGTGGAATTGTGTAGCTCGACAATTGGCATCCAACGAGAGCTCAAGATAGCCTTGATTTGCGAACTAGCATGGAATCTCGGGTAAGTAATCTTTATTTACGATAATTGCATCGTTATGCGTGATATTGAGTTAATTTCCGCATAAATTTGATTAAATTCTGGAAAATTAGATAAATTGTTGTAAATAATAAATTTAGCAATTCGAGAGTTAGAACGAGGCCCAATAAATTGTTGGTGGGCCCAGTGAGCCCAATAGGCCACGATAAAGTGAAAATTAAGTGGAAAATGGGCTTAAGGCCGATTAAGGCCCATTAAGTTGCAATCGGGCCCAATAGGGGTAAATGGGCCCAATGATTTAAATTAAGCCCAGAAAATATTAAATACAATTAAATTGTATAATATCTGACCTGAGGAATATTAATACGCAGTCCCGGGCATTTGATTTGGAGCATATCGGACTGCACGACGAGACAACAATGGAAAAGAAAAGGTCAAACTCGACAGGAAAATAAGGTAAGGGAATTCTGCAGACTGCTAGAGGTAACTTTACACGATTTTAAGTTCATTTGCAGTCTTTAAAAATTACCTGAAGGGTCTAGAGGTCAAATAATAATTTTAGTGCCCCGAATGGGCAAATTACCAAAATACCCTTGTTAAGGGTAAAATTTACAAATTTAGGAAAAATTGGGAGGAGCAAGAACAAGAGGTTCCTGCTCATTCTGGAGGTGTTTTAACGCATGCATGAGTAGGCTGGCTAACCTTGAAAGAAAATGCACAGCATTGCATACTTTCAACGTGAAATTGTTTTGAAAACTGTTTTTAGGAAACAGAGCCGCCTACGTGTTTTACTGACATGTGACGTGCTAGAGCTCAGCTCGCACGATATTTTTGATTTGTGTGATGCACGCATTAGTGCTGGAGCGAGAGCTCCCACTAGAGTTTTACATGCATAGGTGCTGGAGTCCAACTCGCACCAGATTCTTATATTTATATGATTTTCGTGACAGGGTGCTAGAGTCTAACTCGCACCATATTTTTATATGATTTTTGAGATAGGGTGTTAGAGCTTCGCTCGCACCAGATTTTTATACGGTTTGCATACAGAGTGCTAGAGCTTAGCTCGCACTAGATTTACTTAATTTGATGAGAGTGCTGAGCATTGCTCGCACTGATTTTATGAGAACATGCGATGAGCCGTGCTTGGAGCATCGGGTAGACTGTGTGTCACCGATTAAATAGGCCCGCACGTGCGTTTTGAGACATGGCATGAGTATAGAGATATTATATGGGTTCACGGAGTACGATGTACCGTGCAAGTAGCATGGAGTACGATGTACCGTGTGGTATCTTCGGATACGGCATCTCCGGATGCAGTATCTTCGGATGCTTAGGATCGGATAAGACTGATGGGATGGATTGACCCACCTCCTGGGCGGTTCCCGATCATGGTGAGAACCCGCACACTAGGATCCGTGTCGCTGAGGAACTCCTGAGGACACATATGGCCATAGTCCTGGTTATTTGTCGATATACAGACTTTTCCTAGTCTCGCATGTTGATCTTGACGATGATTTAAACTGGGTTTTTAATTAAATGTGCATGATGGTTATTTCCATGCTTTTTAAACCCATGTGTGATGTAAACCGATTTTCATGATTTTGTGAGAGTCAGGATCACCCGAAGGAGGGGTCGAATCCTGACTTTACTGTGAAATTTTTTAATGAGAAATATATGATTTTGAATATAATTGTATGTTAAATTTTCCATGCAAATGTGTTTTACATAACATCATAACTCATATCATCTGTTTTAAAATGTGTGGAGAGAGGGTGATTTATACATGGCACCACGTTCATGTAGGTAGCATGGTTACCTACTTGTTCGTAGGATTGCCTTACTGAGCTTGATGTGCTCACCCCTTTCATTTTCTCCCACAGATAATCTCTAGTTGAAGTTGAGGCGACTCAGTACTGCATTCTGGATATCCGCTGCTGCCCATCGACATAAGGTATATACACTTGTACATATTGTATCTACATAAGCATAGCACAGTAACATGTTTGTAAGTAACTTTAGGGATGTGTAATTAATGTAAACAATTATAAATGACTGGAGAAGAAATAAGTTAGATGGTAATTGAATGGTGGGACTGGCATTGACGCACAGCCCAATTATTAGTGGAGTGTGGTCACGATTCGAGGACGGGTAAGAATTTAAGTAAAATAACAAAACGCGAAAAATTAACTCTGATTTTTTGGTAGTTTGGGTCATGACATATAAAGGTGGTATCAGAGCTGAAATTGGTCTGATGTGTGTCAGTGTCAGTAATTAGGATTTACATCCCCGTGTTACTGTGCTTGGTTAGATACAATAGTGTATATTGAGATGGGTTTTGACTAAGAAATGGTCGAGAATGCATGAATGCCTAATATGAGTCGCGTTAGATGAGATAGTGCATGAGGCAGAGGTCGTAGAGGTAGACCTGAGCCTGCTAGTCGTGCTGAGTTGACCTGTGAGAACCAGGATGAAATTGAAATGGAGGCTAATGTTGAGCATGCCCCACTGAATCCGATAGAGAGATCGGACAGTATTGAGACACGCTTCGCGAGATTGAAGCGGAGCATGGGAATTATTTTGAGGAGCTAATTGCTCAGATTATGAATGAGATCAAAGGGCGTAGCGAAACATTGGTGGAAACCCGCTCGACCCATCTTAAGTGTTAAACATCCATAGCTAAGATGAGAAATCTTATTGGATGTATTCCGGTGATACGATATCCCGGACATGATTTAAAGAAAATTATGGATAAAAGTCCTTACTCTGACCCAGAGGATTTGATTCATTGAAGAGTATAATTTATGAGTATGAAACTCGGTTATATTTTTGGGCAGAATTTACCTCGACACTATGAACAGTGACAGTCGAGATGTCTAAAAGTTTATGGAAGGGCTCAGATTTTTAATTAGAGCTCGATTGGCCCATGAGATATTGCTTATACCGAGGCAGTGCGCAGATTTACAGTTGGGTAAATAAGAACATGAATTGCACGCCTCTGAGATTGGAAAAGGTAGTGAGGGCTGAAATAGAGACAGAAAAGAGAATCGAGAAATGACGAAGATGTTAAAATGGGAAAATGGCAATTGGTAAAAGATTTAATTGACGAGTCATGGAGTAAGATAATTGGTAAGGCCCCAGTGCATCCAATTTTGGCACTGTTGAGAGGCATTGTGATTGGAGGACCCCGACCTATTACGAAGCAGAGTAGTAGTGTGATCATTGTATATGTGTGGTGGATACCACGGAAGGAGGGTCTATACCTACACTATATTGATGAAAATGGCCGTTAAGTGTGGTAAGACGGACCATTGATTTTGATTGTACAGAGTTGGGCGAGATCGCCCCACAGAAAAGTAAAGAGACAGAGAAAAACTTCGTTAGTATAGCTGCAACAAAAAGGCAGGCCATAGCCGAAAAGAAAAGAAAAAGGAAAGTAGGCTATTGGACGAAGGCGAGAGGATGTCTTGGACCAGGACACTATTGATGTTTCATGGATGTGGTGAAAGATACCACACTTGTTATGAATAATGAAGTACATATGTTCATTGAACCTGGTGCCACACATTTATTCATATCGCCTTCATTTGCATATAAGTGAGTAAAAAAAAAACATGAATGCCTACATCATCAGGCACAATATTGATAAATGAGTACCCCAATAGAGGAGGATTAATTAACGGAATATGGATATAGAGATTTTAAGTGACAAAAAGGGGTGTAACAGTTGAAATTAAAGGAGTAAAGGATTGTGTTCACGAAATGAATAAAGAGAAGAGTTTCGTTATAATAGATACACTAAGGAGATAATCTTTAAGATGAGATATGCTTAATTCTGAATACAAGATGTATTGGAGTAAAAGTGCCTATGCGAAGTCATTAAGATTAAAGCAATTAGTAGCGAATATAAATTGTGACCACATGGACTAGTATGTAAAGTAATTGTGGTTAAGTCTGAAAGTAAATAAAGGTATTTCAAAATACCTCCCCGCCTGAAGACTTGACAGTGTCTAGAAATATATATATATATAACTTATAGCGTGAAATCGATCGTCGTAATAAATACCTTTAGCATTAGGATACCTTTACTAAGACGATAAGAATATTAAAATTCGACGAATCATAAAGGTTATCATAGTAAAAATTTAATAAGAGCCGTTAAGATAAGAAAAGGAAATGACGCAGGTTAGTACCTGGAAACGTAAGCGATTTTGGAGGATCTTATACGCTTATGCGTGGATAAGTCAAGGATTGGACCGATTTGTAATCATCATTATCGATGATATGTTGGGTATAGGTAAAGTACAAGGCAAATTGTAAGCAATAATTGAAAGTGGCTTTTACAAATGGGTTGTTGTGAATTCTCAATATGGTCTACTTGGTTGACATGTTTAACTAAGAAAACGTGGTCTTGAATGAGAGAGGATAAATAAAATGATAGATGTGACATGAATTTCGGTGTAGTGAAGTATGAATTTACCACCGTGATTAATTTCACCATACCCAACAGCTCAAGAGGTTCTCAGTGAGTATGGATACCTCAAAGTTATGAAGGAGCTGTGTATTGATGTATAATGGGAAGATAGTCAATTTTGGAGTCAGACAACTCCTTGATCACGAAATAAACTATCTGACCTATGATTTAAAGTTGGCAGCAACAGTATTTGTATCGAGGATATGGTACTATTATGTACACGGTGAGAAATTTTGGATATGCACTGATCATAAAGTCTCAAGTATCTGTTTTCACAGAAAGAGGCGAATATGAAAATACATAGTGGGTTAGAGCTTCTGAGATGTTTTGATTTGTGAAAATTATGCCACCCAGGAAAGGCTAATGTGATGGCTAATGCCTTGAGTAGAAAGAGCCTCAGGATGGTATCACATATGATGGTCAGGGAGCGTGAGCTGCTAAAGCAGTTGTGAGCCTCAGTAGTGATGTGATCCCTTCTGATGATGACAGTGATTGTGTGACAGCTAGCCTGAGACTAGAACCGGATGAGAGTGCCCAGATTTGCCAGGCTTAGCGTGATGATCAACAGGATGTCGATAGTTTGGGTCAGATTCAGAAGGGTACAGTGACAGAGTTCACAGCGAGTGTTGATGATTTACAGAGAGGTTCAGAGACAATATGAGTGCTCCCCAGGACCACAGTTGATAGGATAGTAATATTGTCAGAAGCTCACTCTTCGGGATATACAGTGCATACGGAAGTAAAGAAGATATCAAAATCTTGAAAAGGGTATGGGTGGTCAGATGTGAAAAGAGATATTGTGGAGATTATGGAAAAGTGCCTAGTATGTCAACAGAATAAGGTAGAGTATTAAAAGTCTGCAGAGTTATTGCAGCACCTACCTATATCGACACGGTATGGAAAATGAGAGCAAGTCTCCATGAATGTCGTGATGGGTTACAGAGGACCCAGGTGAATTACGAGGCTATTCGGATGATAGTCGATAGAGTGACGAAGTCTACCCACCTTCTGGTTATGAAATCCCCACATACTCAGGGTGTATATGAGGATTTATGTATAAGGAAGATTGTGGAACATTAAGTAGCGTTCCAGTGAGCATGGTATCATATAGGGATTCCCGCTTCACTTCCCACCTCTGAGGATATTTTTAGGAAGCTATGGGAACCCGACTGAGTATTAGCACAGCTTTCCATCCTCAGACAGATGGTCAGTCAGAGAGGACTATACAGGTTCTGGAGGATACGATGAAAGCGTGTGCCCTTGATTTTATAAGCTCCTGGAATGATCAGTTGTCACAAATTGAAGTCGCCAATAACGACAGTTGGCAGTTGAGTATCGGGATAACAAGATAGAAGGCAGTGTATGGCTGTAGGGATTGTTCCCCAAATTGGATAAGAAAAAGTGGGTGACAGATAGAATCATTTTTGACTTTGGATAATAAGTCTCTGAGGATGTTTAGTTAAGAGTGAGAGATTAAGAACACCTCAGAGTAGATAGACAAGTATTGGAATTCACCCTTGGTGAATTGGTATGGTTGAAAATGTTTCTTGTCCTAAGAGAATAAGGACGTAGCGAACTTTTGGAGGAAGGTAAATTGAGTTGTGCTGGATGGAATATTTTGAGAGATTGGACAAGTGGGAGATAAAACCTGTAAGTTGGTGTTATCACTTGAATTAACAGGCACCCACAATGTCTCAGCTTTTGATGCTTCGGCAATACTATCCAGATCCAGCATAGGTAATAGAATATGAACTCCAAAAGTTCAGTTTAATGAAAATATAAGTATATTGGTAAGTTGATTCGGGCATTAAACAGGAAAGAGAAAGTAATGAGGTTTAAGATGATCTCCCTAATTAAAGTTCTTTGGTAGTAATACACTCTGAAAAAAGATCACATGAGAATTAAAGAAGTATGATACGATTAATGTACCCGGAGTAGTCTATGGACTCACATGACTTGGTTCTAATTTGGAGGACCAAATTCCTTAAGTGGGGGAGAGTTGTAAGACCCAGATTTAACTAAAATACGAAATGAATGAGTATTCGTGAAGGGAAGTTGAGTTAAATTAATCCCGAACACGTGTAAGGGCAAAACGGTCAATAGATCGAAAGTCGGAATAAATTCGATAAGAAAATTTAATTAAAAATAATGGATTGAGAAATCTTGGTCAATAAAGGTGAAATAAATTTATTTCGGATTAAATTGATCAAGATATTAATTTATGGGAATTAATCGGGATTTTTAGTTCAGAAAAATAATCCCGAAAATAATCGAAAAATATACCGAAAAATTATTCGGGATAATATCCCTAAAATACGGAGAAATTATACCCGAAAAATGGTTAAAATATAATAAATAAATTAAATAAAATTAAATTAATTAATTTAGAATTAAATAATAATTTTAAGGATATTTTAAGGGATATTTTGGATTTTTATAGAGTATTTTAATGAATAGTGTAATAATTAAAATAAATAATTATAATAAAAATAATTAATAATAAAACAAAAAAAAACGAATCAGAAAAACGAAAAAAAACGCGAAGGAGCGAAACGGAAGAACGAAACCCGAGGAAGAAGACCCGACCACCGTCCGGCGGCTAACGGCCAGGCCAAGGGTCGGGAAAGAAAGAGGAGAGGCCGGCGGTCTTCAGGCCACCGGTGACGCGCGCCAAGGACGTCGGAATCCAGCGGAAAACGGAGGAGAAGGCCGCGGGAAAGAAAGGGTCACCGGCGGCGAACAGCGGCGAATCGGGCGGAACCGAGGCCAGATTTCGAAAGCCCAGGCGACGGCAGTCCTTTCTGCACCGGTATCAGCTGACGAAAAGGCGAGAAATGCCGGCGATGGCCAAGAGGAGGAAAATGGGTCCGACGACCGAGGGAGAAGAGCCGAACCGGCGGCGTTCCGACGAGCTTGATCGAAATCGAGCGCAGATTCGAGCTGCGGACAACCTCACGGAGCTGCTGGCGGTGGAAGCCGGCAAAGAACCGACCAGCAAGGCGATGAACCGGCGGTGAACCGGTCGAACCGGAGTGAACCGGTGATCTGAACCGGTCCGAACCGAACTGAATCGGTTCAGCCAAAAAGAGAGGAAAAAAGGAAGAAAATGGGAAAAAGAAAAAGGGGAAAAATTGGAGAAAATTCCTGTGATGCAATCGAGCTTCGGGTAAGTTGATAAGCGGTCAAATTAACCCGATTTAAATTTTGAAGTATTTAATTTAATTAATTTTGGGCCGAAAACTTACCCGAAAAATTGTGGAATTGTGTAGCTCGACAATTGGCATCCAACGAGAGCTCGAGATAGCCTCGATTTGCGTACTAGCATGGAATCTCGGGTAAGTAATCTTTATTTACGACAATTGTATCGTTATGTGTGATATTGAGTTAATTTCCGCATAAATTTGATTAAATTTTGGAAAATTAGATAAATTGTCGTAAATAATAAATTTAGCAATTCGAGAGTTAGAACGAGGCTCAATAAATTGTTGGTGGGTCCAGTGAGCCCAATAGGCCTTGATAAAGTGAAAATTAAGTGAAAAACGGGCTTTAGGCCGATTAAGGTCCATTAAGTTGCAATCGGGCCCAATAGGGGTAAATGGGCCCAATGATTTAAATTAAGCCCAGAAAATATTAAATACAATTAAATTGTATAATATCTGACCTGAGGAATATTAATACGCAGTCCCGGGCATTTGATTTGGAGCATATCGGACTGCGCGACGAGACAACAATGGAAAAGAAAAGGTCAGACTCGACAGGAAAATAAGGTAAGGGAATTCTGCGGACTGCTAGAGGTAACTTTACGCGATTTTAAGTTCATTTGCAGTTTTTAAAAATTACCTGAAGGGTCTAAAGTTCAAATAATAATTTTAGTGCCCCGAATGGGCAAATTACCAAAATACCCTTGTTAAGGGTAAAATTTACAAATTTAGGAAAAATTGGGAGGAGCAAGAACAAGAGGTTCCTGCTCATTCTGGAGGTGTTTTAACGCATGCATGAGTAGGCTGGCTAACCTTGAAAGAAAATGCACAGCATTGCATACTTTCAACGTGAAATTGTTTTGAAAACTATTTTGAGGAAACAGAGCCGCCTACGTGTTTTACTGACATGTGACGTGCTAGAGCTCAGTTCGCACGATATTTTCGATTTGTGTGATGCACGCATTAGTGCTGGAGCGAGAGCTCGCACTAGAGTTTTACATGCATAGGTGCTGGAGTCCAACTCGCACCAGATTCTTATATATATATGATTTTCGTGACAGGGTGCTAGAGTCTAACTCGCACCATATTTTTATATGATTTTTGAGACAGGGTGTTAGAGCTTCGCTCGCACCAGATTTTTATATGGTTTGCATACAGAGTGCTAGAGCTTAGCTCGCACTAGATTTACTTAATTTGATGAGAGTGCTGAGCATTGCTCGCACTGATTTTATGAGAACATGCGATGAGCCGTGCTTGGAGCATCGGGTAGACTGTGTGTCACCGATTAAATAGGCCCGCACATGCGTTTTGAGACATGGCATAAGTATAGAGATATTATATGGGTTCATGGAGTACGATGTACCGTACAAGTAGCATGGAGTACGATGTACCGTGTGGTATCTTTGGATACGGCATCTTCAGATGCCTGGGATCGGATAAGACTGACGGGATGGATTGACCCACCTCCTGGGCGGTTCCCGATCATGGTGAGAACCCGTACACTAGGATCCGTGTAGCTGAGGAACTCCCGAGGACACATATGGCCATAGTCTTGGTTATTTGCCGATATACAGACTTTGCCTAGTCTCGCATGTTGATCTTGACGATAATTTAAACTGGGTTTTTAATTAAATGTGCATGATGGTTATTTCCATGCTTTTTAAACCCATGTGTGATGTAAACCGATTTTCATGATTTTGTGAGAGTCAGGATCACCCGAAGGAGGGGTCGAATCCTGACTTTACTGTGAAATTTTTTAATGAGAAATATATGATTTTGAATATAATTGTATGTTAAATTTTCCGTGCAAATGTGATTTACATAACATCATAACTCATATCATCTGTTTTAAAATGTGTGGAGAGAGGGTGGTTTATACATGGCACCACGTTCATGTAGGTAGTATGGTTACCTACTTGTTCGTAGGATTGCCTTACTGAGCTTGATGTGCTCACCCCTTTCATTTTCTCCCACAGATAATCTCCAGTTGAAGTTGAGGCGACTCAGTACTGCATTCTGGATATCCGCTGCTGCCCATCGACATAAGGTATATACACTTGTACATATTGTATCTACATAAGCATAGCACAGTAACATGTTTGTAAGTAACTTTAGGGGATGTATAATTAATGTAAACAATTATAAATGACTGGAGAAGAAATAAGTTAGATGGTAATTGAATGGTGGGACTAGCATTGACGCACAGCCCAATTATTAGTGGAGTGTGGTCACGATTCGAGGACGGGTAAGAATTTAAGTAAAATAACAAAACGCGAAAAATTAACTCTGATTTTTTGGTAGTTTGGGTCGTGACAGTTATATACAATTATTCAAAAACATAAACACAGAGAGCATAGTCTTGATCAGAAATATAATTTAGAAACATGCATGAAAATCATACTTCATGTCTTTGCAAGCTTTCTTTATCAAGTTTCGGTAAGTAACTATTACCGTTTTAAATTATATCCCCTTACCTCGATCTATTGAAATCTTCGTGCTCGAGTGGTGACGTCTCTTAGTACCTCCCTTAATTCCTTCTACGGTCACCTACAACGAAATCGTACACTTAGCACCCTATTCGTGCGAATTACCCGAATTGTGTTAAAATTGTAACCTATTCGTTACTACTGCGTGTGTACATATTATTGTACGTATCTAAGTCAACACGCACGTTTATATATTTTCCCTTACCACATATTATTTTGTATGTACAATTATTGACATACACCTTATTATATACCTCTACATGTATGTACACATAAATACATATACATATACACTCCCATATGTATATATATATATATATATATATACATATATATATTTGTTTTCACTCTTTTCCTATCTCATATATACATTCTTTGTATATATATCTATATACTAGCACAAAATCATCCTATATACACTCATATGTATATGCAACTAATATATATATATATATATATACACTCTTATATATATATATCATTGTTTTTTATTTATTTATTTTATCACATATATATATATATATATATATATATATATATATATATCCTTGGTTGTACATATACTAAAACACACACATTTATTTTATACACTCATTTGTATATACACCCATACACATTTTTCATATACTCCTATATGTATATACACCTAAGTATATACTCATATTTATTTTATCCTTGGCTTTCCTTATTCATTTGTCAAATATATGTACATATACTAACATACCCTTTCATTATACACACCTATATGTATATACCCAAATATATATATATTTATTCACGTAAATACATATATATATTATCACTTGTCTCCACTATTCAATATCAAAAATATATATTTCTTTGCCTACTTCTCATCATTCCATTTTTGTCTAATTTAATCTATAACTAACATGCTTGTTTCTACCACCCATTTATCTACATTTAAAATGAATATACATACATGTATATACATATATATACTTTACCTCATCATGCTTATATCTATCTATATACATGTACAATTTGAATATACATATACACACATATTTTTACCTCTTTTCTCCCTCAACCCTCGGTTTCTAGCTGGACTCTTGGTTTTCTCCCTTCTTCCTTAACCTCTCGGTTCCAGCTTGCCTTTCCCTTCTTCAATCTCGGTTTCCAACCCTGCCTCACGGTCCTGCTTCCTTCAGTCTTGGTCTGTCCTGTTCTGTTTCGAGTCTCCTTTCTAGTCATTGTTTCGTTCTCTGTTTCAGCCCTCGGCTTGCTTCAATACAAGCCCGATCCTGTTCAGTCTTCTTCTCCCCTCAAGCCTCTCGATTTTCTTCTAGCTTCAGCCTGCTTCATTTCCATTTCCCTGTTTCTATTTCCCCTCTCAGTTGCCTCTGTTTAGCCTCAATTCTGCTCTGCTTCTCGATTTCTTGTTGATTCCCAGCCCTCTCCTCTTCGGTTCTTGATTTTCCAGCTCCAATCCTCCTGGTTCGGTCTTGTAGAAACTCCTTCAGCCTTCTTCTTCTTCTTTTCCTTTCCTTCTTCTCCAGCCGAGCAATCTTCCTCCTCTCCTCTTCTTCTTCCTCTTCTTCCCTTTCCTCTTCTCTGTTGGATAGCTTCTCTTTTCTTTCTCTTTTCTTTTTCCTCGCCAACCCAGCTCTCCTTCGCCAGCCGATCACCCTTCTTCCCTTCTCTTCCTTTCTTCCCTCTTCTTTTTTCTTTCTTCCTTCCCCCCTTCCCCGATCAGCTCTCCTGCTCCTGATTTGTTTTCCTGGTTCCCTTTTTCTCCTCTTCCCTCCTCTTCCTTTCTTTCTTTTCTTTTCTTCTCTTCTTTCCCCAGACGAGCCACCCTTCTTCCCTTCTCTTCTTCTTCCTCTTCTCTTTTCTCCCCTTCGGTTTCCCGCCCAACACCCCTGTAAATTTGATTTTCCTCTTCAATTGCCAATAGTGGCAGACGAAATTGGCTTTTCTAAGCCAATTCCGTACATGTCATTTTATATATAATATTGTATTAATATATACATATATTATATTAATATCTAGATTATATTAATATATATATACCTTAATTGTTTATTACATTTTTTTTATTATTTTGTTTTTTTTTGTTTATTACTATATATTAAATTCTACACACTAAACAATATATATGTTTTATATATATATATATTTTGTTATTCTTTTATTTAAATGTCTAGTATATATGTATATATATATATATACACACATATTCACCTATGTATATATCTACATATATACATTTTCTCGTATAATCTATCCAAAGACATAATATCATGCCTTCCATGAAACTTTCCTTATTTCGAAAATAAAATAGTATCGGGATTCCATCATTCTTCGTAAATTCTCGATACAAGTGTTTACATCTACAATTTTCCATTTAACAAATTAAAATTCTCCAATCCCTCCGTACTTGCATTCACTTTATCACTTCTTGTATCTTCGAGTTCCCGGTCATTCACGGCCTTCTCGGCTCCTATATTCTCGGGCCCTACAACGAACATCCACACTTCCATTAAAATATAATCTAATTAAACGTAGGAAATTCGTGGGGTTTACATTCTCCCCACCTTAAAAGAATTTGGTCCTCCAAATTCATTCGGGTCCATCAAAATAGACGTGGGTACTCTTAGTCAATCTGTCTACAATCACCCAGATTGTATCAAGCCCCTTTCGGGTTCTTGGTAATCCTACTTACAACCATTCTTAATACACTGTGACCCAAGAGGCTTCGAGTCTCCTTAAATTTTAACACCAGTGCACTCCAAAGTGGGTCACTCGATCCGAAAATCTCCCCTTCATATAGCTTTTATAATTGCTCTCTCAGCATTTCACATCCAAGCAAGGTCACTCAGTATCGTGGCTTGAGTAATTAATTTGACACCACCTGCTAAATCAATTCTAGAACTTCTCCTTTTAGTTTTAGGGGTAACTTTGATAAATTATTTGATCATATGTCAGAAAACTTTCCTAGTTTACAGGGATGTTTCCATATTTCGAACACGCCCTATCTTAATTTCACAATTCCTATACACCATATTAGTCCTTCGAGATTTATACAGGGGTGTGGTAACGTGTAACATGAAATCTAGAAGCTCAGGTTTCACAGGCAGTTTACATGCCAAATGGGGTGATATATAAATAAATAAATAAATAAATAAATAAATAAAAATGCGTAGAACTTGAACTCAATAATACATGTGTCTCGTGATTGCAAATTGAAAGCTTACCCTGGATGGTCTCAGCGGAGGCATCAACAGTCTTTGTATCCACAGCAAAGACCCTCCCATGAGTAACAGGCTTCTTGCCCTTCTCTGTTGCGGTAGCCCGTCTCTGTGGGTCTTGTCTCGAGGGAGCTTGCCTCTCAGGTTGTCGTGGTAGTTCTGGAAGCTGTGGAAACTTATTTAATGGACAATCTCTAATCCGGTGTCCCCTCTGTCCACACCTAAAATAACTCCCTGAGGACCAGTGGCACACACGACTGTGGAAATTACCACAACTAGGGCACAATCTCTTGTACTGCTGGAAGCCTCTGGTAGTTTGTGGGGTAGCTATAGGAGCCATGGGCCTATCAATCCTAGCCCGAGACTCATCTGTCCTCTGCCTCTTAGGCTGGCCCCTCCTAAAATCCCGTCTCGCCAACTCCATCTGTACACGATCTGTAAGACCCGATATTTTCGAGTGCATTTAAAAATGCAAAAGGACTTAAATGGTATTCCCGAATACGTGCAAGGGCAAAATGGTCAAAAGACCAAAATTCGGTATTAATCGGGATAAGAAAATTTAATTAAAAATATGAGAATGAGAAATCTTGATCAATAACGAAGAAATAATTAAATTTCGGGTTAAATTGATCAAGATATGAATTTATTGGAATAAACTGGGATTTTTGTATTGAAAAATAATCCCGAAAATAATCGAAAAATATACCGAAAAGGTAAAATCGGACTGAGAAAATTATTTACAGATTAAATGAATTAAATATAATTTTTAAGGATATTTATGCATTTTAATATTATTTTATTGAATAAAATAATATTAAAAGTTAATTATAAAAAAAAAATTAGTTTAAAAAAAAAAATAAAAAAATAAAATACAGAAACGAAATCTGAAGAAACAGAGAAAACGCGAAGCAAATGGGGCGAAAGGCGAACCCGAAGAGGAATCCACCGGCGAGCCACCACCGGCGGGATCTAGGGGCCGGTGAGGACCGGCGAGCGCAGCCCAGCACCGGGCGAACCTCCAGCAGCCCAGACGCGCGGCGAGGTGGCCAGAAAACGTCGGAAACGGAGGAGAAGACCGCGGGGGAGAGAACCCCGATTCGCCGGCGATGGGGCTGATTCGACCCCAGCCGAGGCCCGATTTAGGGAGCCCAGACGATTGCGCGCCGATTGGCACCGGAATCATGCCGGGAACCGGCCGGACGGCGCCGGCACGACCAAAGGGAGCCTGGACCGGCCGAACCGGACAGAACCGGCCGAACCGGACCAGACCGAACCGGCGGTCCGAACCGGGTTGAACCGGACCGGACCGGTTCAGCCAAAAAGAGAGGGAAAAAAGGAAGAAAAAGGGAAAAAGAAAAAGAGAAAAAATTGGGAAAAATTCCTGTGATGCAATCGAGCTTCGGGTAAGTCGGTAAGCGGTCAAATTGACCGATTTAATTTTTAGAATATTAATTTGATAAATAATCGACTGAAAGTTTACCCGAAAATATATTTAATTGTGTAGCTCGACAATTGGCATCCATTGAGAGCTCGAGACAGCCTCGATTTGTGTATGATCATGAAATAACGGGTAAGTGACCCTTATTTACGACAATTTTATATCGTTATGCGTGATTGACATTTAACGCATGAATTACGGATTTAATTTCCGCATAAATGAATTAAATTCTAGAAATTGGGATAAATTGTCGTAAATAATTCATAAGCTATCTGAGAATTTAGAACGAGGCTAAATAAATATTGATGGGTCCAATGAGCCCAATAGGCCTCGATAAAGTGTGGTAAACGGGCTTAAGGCCGATTAAGGCCCATTATGGTGCAATCGGGCCCAATATGGGTAAACGGGCCCAATGATTTAAATTAAGCCCAGAAAATTATGAAATACAATTAATTGTATTGTATTTGACCTGATGAATGTGTATCCGCAGTGCCGGAGATTTGATTTGGATTCGGAGCAAATCGGACTGCGTGACGAGACGTCAGTGGGAAAGGTCAGACTGTACAGAAAATGAGGTAAGGGAATTGTGTGAGTAGCTAGAGGTAGCTACGCATATTTTAATAGTTTTTCTGTACACTGAGTATGTATGTATGTATACATGGATATTGTATAATGATCCTAAAAATGGTTTGAATGATTTTAAGGATCGAAATAGGTGAAATGTCTATTTTACCCCTATTGAGGGAAGTTCACCTAAGGATGGTGAAAGCATGACATGCATGAAATGCATGATTTAAGGACTATTATGGTTTAAGAATTTTATTGGTTTTAATCAAAGAAAATTGATAGATTGGCCAGTAATTGTTTAAATTTCATAAGATAACACTACGTAGGTGTTATTTATATTTAAATGGAAATTTCTTTGGAAAAGAGGCCAACTATCCAGTTTGTATGAAAACAGATAGTGCCGACACGTAGTTCGCACTATATCTGCGTTTGTGATTGTGCATAAATGTGCTTGAGCGCTTGCTCGCACCGACTTGTGACATCATATGCATGAAATGTGCTAGAGCATGGTGCTCGCACTGATTTTTAATATTGTGAAATGAGAGCTGCTGGAGCCTAGCTCGCACTCTGTTTTGACATGTTTTGACATGTTTTGATTTGTTTTGACGTGGTATGCATAAAATAGTGCTGGAGCGATTACTCGCACTACTTTTAATGATTTGACATGCATGAGAGATGCTGGAGCTTAGCTCGCATCCTGTTTTGATTTAATTATGCATAAAAGCCGTGCTGGAGTGAAACTCGCACGAGATTTGATTTAGTTATGCATAAAGCCGTGCTGGAATATAACTCGCACGAGATTTGATTTACTTGAGCATTCATTTGTGCTGGAGCGTTGCTCGCACAAAGTTTTATATGGTTTTCATAATTCATTTGAATGTCGTACTGGAGTTTTTCTCGTACGAGGTTTTCACTGAATTTATATACATATCCGTACTAGAGCGTTGCTCGTACGTGGAATTTACATGAAATTATAATCAGTTTAAGTCGTACTGGAGCGCTGCTCGTACGCAGATTTCACTGATTTTTATGAAACCGTGCTAGAGCTTCCCTCGCACGAGATTTTCAGATATCATGAATATGCATGGAGCCGTGCTTGAGTTTCGCTCGCACAGGGATTTATATTACATGCATATAGCCGTGTTGGAGCCTCCTGTAGACTGTGTGTCACAGTGAGATGATATGCTCACACGTGCATTCTGAGACAGATGATATGGGTGGATAAGACCTATTACAGGCACCCCTGACTGAGCTTGGGTTCACGGAGTACTTTGTACCGTGTATGTCACGCGGAGTACGCTGTACCGTGGGGATTGTTGGAGTGGAGTGGCATTAGCCACGAGGCAGCAAGCCTTGCCCTCGCAATCCTGGTGTTATGCTGTTCTGGCGGGTAGGACGACCCACCTCCCGTTTCAGGTGTGATACCCCGCACACTAGGTACCGTGTTGCCAGGGATCACTAGGATATGGCCATAGTCCTCGATGTTACTGTTAATTTCCTGATTGTCTCACATGATATAACTTGTGGTCTGTTAGACCAGGGTAGACCCGAAGGAGGGGTCAGGCCCCCGATTTGATGATTTGATGATTTCAGATGATTTTATGATATGTGACCCTGAAAGAAGGGTGGTTTTATAACTCAAGTTTTATAATGAAATATAACAAATTGTTTTATGAGTTTTGAGATGATTGACCCAGAGGGGTTATTTTATACTGCGTTTTAAATGAATTGATTTAAATGCAGTGGCATGATGTGTTTTCCATGCTTTCATTTGAAAACCTTGAATTGTCTTGCATGACATGAAAGACTGCATGATCTTGATTAAATTCATGCTTAATATGATTTAATGATGTCACATAAAATGCTTTGAATGCATGAGTTACATGATTTATATATGCACAAATAGTTTTGGATAAACTATGGCATTGAATATGCATGACTTTGTGCGTGTAATTTTAAATGAAAAGAAATGGATTTAAGGGCATGGCATTATGAGCATGTAGATAGTGGAGCTATCTACTTACTTGCATAATTGCCTTACTGAGCGTGTGGTTTGCTCACCCCCCTTATTTTTCCATCTTTTCAGAGCACTTGTAATAATTATTGAGCGGCTGAGGACTTGCATGCTTAATATCCGCTGCTTGCTGCTTCCCATCGAGAGACAGGTATACACATTTGTATGGTTTTGTATCTAAATATGTAATGGACAGTACTGTAAACAGATATTATGTCGGGGATGTAGAGTCATGTAAATACCATTGGGTATGTGTTTATTTAAAATCAAAAGGATAGTAGACTCTGATATATGATTATGGGAATGAAATGTTAAATAGTGTGAGGTGACTAACACCGAATCATAGCCCAACTGTGTTGTAGGATGGTCACGACGAGAGAAAGGTAAGAATTAAATAATAAATGAAAAAGCAAAAAAATTTACTCTGATTTTTAAGGTAATTCGGGTCGTGACAGGTTTAATGGTATCAGAGCTTGAGTTGGCCTGATATAAGTCGGTGTTAGTGGTTAAGGAATTTTCATCCCCATGTACTGTGCATTATTTAGATACAATTGTGTATATCGAGATGGAAGTGCAGCTAAGAATTTGGTTTTAAATGCAAGAATAGACTCATTGACTGATAGCCGCTATGGTTGAGAGGCGAGTACACGAGCTCAAGGCCGTTGAGGTAGGCCCATGAGTTGTACTGAGTCGCCACATGAGACTTGAGAGGAGATTGATGTGGAGGCTAATGTTGAGCATGCCCCACAGAGTCCGACAGAGAGATCGGACAGAGTCTGACAGAGAGATCAAACAGTATTGAGACACGCTTCGCGAGGTTGGAGCGGAGTGTATGGAATATTTTGTGAGCTATTTGCTCAAGGTATATATGAGATTAGAGGGCGAGTTGGAGCATTAATTGAAGTTCGCTCGACCCATTTGAAGAGTTAGACGTCCAGAATGGACATGGAAAAAAAAAATTCTATATGTATTCCGGTGACAGAATATCCCGGATATTGTTTTAAAGGAAAATTACAGATGATATTATTTACTCTGACCCAGAGGAACATGTTGATTAACGAGTATGATACTCAGTTTATATTCCTGGGCAGATGTGACTCGAACATGATGAACAGTGAGAGTCGAGATTTTTGAAAGTTCATAGAAGGACTCAGATTATCAATTAGAGTCCGATTGGCCTGTTAGACATCACTACCTATGCCGAGGCAGTGCGCAGACAACAGTTGTGTGAATAAGATCATGAGTTGCACGCCTCTGAGATTGAGAAAGGTAGTGAGGGCCGAAATTGAGACAAAAGAGAATAGAGGATGACAAGAATGTCAGAACGGGAAAAAGGTAGTTTGGTAAAGGCTTTGAGCTGATAAATCATGGGGTAAGTTGATTGATAAACCCCAGTGTATCCAATTTCAATACTTTTGAGGGGTATTGTGATTTGAGGACCCCGACCTGCTACGTAACAGTATGACAGAGTAGCAGTGTGAACAGTGTAAGATGTGTGGTAGTTACCACGAAAATAAGATGTTGGACGAGGGCGAGTGTATACCTTGGACCAGGACACTATTGATGTTTCATAGGATGTGGTGGAAGATACCACACTGGTTAAGAATAATGAAATAATTATTTTAATTGATCCTGGTGCCACGCATTTAATTATACCGCCTTCAGTTGCTTATAAGTTAGTGAAAAATGTGAAGCCTGTACCCTTAGGCATGATGATGATAGTTAGTTGATTTTCACTAACTGAATATGGGTAGAAGGATTGTAAGTTTTCACACGTAATGAAAGAGTTAGTTATAAGTGATATATTAAAGGAGATATATTGGAATAAGATATGTATGCAAGGTAAGGATATCTTCGATATGCAAAGTAAATTGGATTAAGCGATAAGTAGTGAATATGAATTGCGACCAAGGATAAGGGGTGGATAAATTTACACCCAGTATGTGGTCAAATCTTAGGGTTAATAAAGGTATTTTAAAATATCTCCCTGCCTGAAGATTTGAGAGCGTCTAGAAGCGCACGCATAATCTATAGATTGAATTCGACGGTCATAATATATACATTAAAATTTGGGTACCTTTGCTGGTACGATAAAGAAATATAGAACTTGATTAATCATGAAAGTTTAAAAAAATTAAAATTTTATAAAAAAAAAAAAAGCCGTCAATATAAGAGGAAAGAAATGACGTGAGCTAGTATCTTGAACGAAAGCTATTTCGAAATGACATTGTACGTTTATGCGTACATAGGTCAAGTATATGGAAAATTGAAATATTGAGTGGAACTCAACTACTTTAAGGTATTTAAACCTTACCTGGACCGATTGGTTGTCATCTACAGCGATGATATTATGATGTATTCGAAGTCCAGGGATGAGTATGAGTAGCAACAGGAAACTGTCTTACAGACGAGGTGTTGAGAGTTTCTTGAAATTGGCTGCTCAATTGACACGTCTCGTTTGGAAAAAGATTTCATACGAGTGTTATGATAAGTATGAAAATAGCTTCAATGAGTTTTGGTATATTGGAGTAATGAACTGACCACCGTAAGTATTCTTACTATAACTAACAGCTCAAGAGGTTTCAGTGTGTATGGATACCTCCAAATAAGGATTGGGCTGTGTATTGATGTAAAATGGGAAGATAGTCGTTTATAGATCCAAATAGTTCAAGGATCATGAGAGAAACTATCTGACCCATGATTTAGAGTTGGCAGTCATAGCGATTACACTGAAAGTATGGCGCCACCACTTATACTGTAAGAAATTTTGGGTATGCACTAAGCGTAAAAACCCCCGAGTATCTGTTTTCACAGAAAGAGTCGGATGAGATAACCATGAGGGTTAGAGCTTCTAAGGATTATGATTGTGAACATTGTACCACCCAGGAAAGGCTAATATTATGGCTAATGCCTTGAACAGAAAGAGCCTCGAGATGGTATCACATATGATGGTCAGGGAGCGTGAGCTGCAAGAACAGTTGTGAACCTCAGTAGTGATGTGATCCTTCTGATGATGACGGTGGTTTTGTGACAGCTAGCCTGAGGTTAGAACCGGATTTGTGTGACCGGATTTGCCAGGCTTAGCGTGATGATCGGCTTGGTGTCGATAGTATGGGTCAGATTCAGAAGGGGATAGTGACAGAGGTCACAGTGAGTGATGATAACTTGCAGAGGTTCAGAGACAGTATAAGTGCTCCCCAGGACCACAGTTGATGATATAGTGTTATTGTCAGAAGCTCACTCTTCGAGATATACAGTGTATCCGAGAAATAATAAATATATCGAGATCTCTGAAAATGGTATTGGTGGTCAGGTTTGAAAAGTGATATTGTAGAGATTGTATAGCAAGTGTCTCGTATGTCAGCAGAGTAAGGTAGAGTACTAGAAGTCTGCAGAGTCATTGCATTCTCTACCTATATTGACACGGAAATGGGAACAAGTTACCATGAATTTCGTGATGGGTTACAGAGGACCCGAATGAATCTTGAGGCTATCTAGGTGATAGTTGATAGATTGATTAAGTTTACCCACCTTCTGGTTATGAAAATCCCTAGATACTCTAAGTGTATAGGCGGATTTATGTGTGTGGAATATTGTGAAACATTGTGTAGCGTTCCAGTGAGCATGGTATCAGATAGGGATTCCCGCTTCACTTTCCACTTCTGGGAATATGTTTTTTGAAGCTATGGGACCCTGATTGTGTGTTAGCACAGCTTCCACCCTCAGACAGATGGTCAGTCAGAGAGGACTGTACAGGTTCTAGAGGATGTGATGAGAGCGTGTGCCATTGATTTTATGAGCTCCTGGGATGATCAGTTGCTACTAATCAAATTCGCCAGTGATGACAGTTGTCACTTGAGTATCGGGATGAGATTATATGTGGCATTGTATGACAGTAGGGAGTTGTTCCCTGACTTGGATAAGAAAAGTGGGTGACAAATAGAGAATTGTTCCCGAATTGGTAAGACAAACCTCTGAGGATGTTCAGTGGATTTGTGAGATATTAAGAACACCTCAGAGCAGATAGAAAAAGCTATGCTGACAAGAGACAGAAACCATTGGAATTCACGAAGGGTGAATCATTACTGTTGATAGTTACTTGTCCTAAGAGCATAAGGACGTAACGATATTCGGATAAGAGATTGGACAAAGTGGAAGGTAAGACCTGTAGGTTGGTATTACCACTTGAATAAACAGGCATCCACAATGTGTCCTATCTTTTGATGTTTAAGAAATACTATCCGGATCCAGTATATGTGATCAGATATGAGCTTCAATGGTTTAGCTCAATGAAAATATAACGTATGATTGGAGAAATTGATTCGGGCACTAAACGGAAAGAGAAAGTGTTTAGGGTTAAGATGATCTCCCTAGTTAAGTATGATGGTAGTATTACACTCCGGAGAAGGTCACTTGAGGATGACAGTATATGATGCGATAGACATACCCGGAGTTGTTATGGACTCATATTACTTGGTTCTAATTTGGAGGACCAAATTTCTTAAGTGGGGGAGATTGTAAGACCCGATATTTTCGAGTGCATTTAAAAATGCAAAAGGACTTAAATGGTATTCCCGAATACGTGCAAGGGCAAAATGGTCAAAAGACCAAAATTCGGTATTAATCGGGATAAGAAAATTTAATTAAAAATATGAGAATGAGAAATCTTGATCAATAACGAAGAAATAATTAAATTTCGGGTTAAATTGATCAAGATATGAATTTATTGGAATAAACTGGGATTTTTGTATTGAAAAATAATCCCGAAAATAATCGAAAAATATACCGAAAAGGTAAAATCGGACTGAGAAAATTATTTACAGATTAAATGAATTAAATATAATTTTTAAGGATATTTATGCATTTTAATATTATTTTATTGAATAAAATAATATTAAAAGTTAATTATAAAAAAAAAATAAGTAAAAAAAAAAAAAAAAAAAAAAAAAACGAAATCTGAAGAAACAGAGAAAACGCGAAGCAAATGGGGCGAAAGGCGAACCCGAAGAGGAATCCACCGGCGAGCCACCACCGGCGGGATCTAGGGGCCGGTGAGGACCGGCGAGCGCAGCCCAGCACCGGGCGAACCTCCAGCAGCCCAGACGCGCGGCGAGGTGGCCGGAAAACGTCGGAAACGGAGGAGAAGACCGCGGGGGAGAGAACCCCGATTCGCCGGCGATGGGGCTGATTCGACCCCAGCCGAGGCCCGATTTAGGGAGCCCAGACGATTGCGCGCCGATTGGCACCGGAATCATGCCGGGAACCGGCCGGACGGCGCCGGCACGACCAAAGGGAGCCTGGACCGGCCGAACCGGACAGAACCGGCCGAACCGGACCAGACCGAACCGGCGGTCCGAACCGGGTTGAACCGGACCGGACCGGTTCAGCCAAAAAGAGAGGGAAAAAAGGAAGAAAAAGGGAAAAAGAAAAAGAGAAAAAATTGGGAAAAATTCCTGTGATGCAATCGAGCTTCGGGTAAGTCGGTAAGCGGTCAAATTGACCGATTTAATTTTTAGAATATTAATTTGATAAATAATCGACTGAAAGTTTACCCGAAAATATATTTAATTGTGTAGCTCGACAATTGGCATCCATTGAGAGCTCGAGACAGCCTCGATTTGTGTATGATCATGAAATAACGGGTAAGTGACCCTTATTTACGACAATTTTATATCGTTATGCATGATTGACATTTAACGCATGAATTACGGATTTAATTTCCGCATAAATGAATTAAATTCTAGAAATTGGGATAAATTGTCGTAAATAATTCATAAGCTATCTGAGAATTTAGAACGAGGCTAAATAAATATTGATGGGTCCAATGAGCCCAATAGGCCTCGATAAAGTGTGGTAAACGGGCTTAAGGCCGATTAAGGCCCATTATGGTGCAATCGGGCCCAATATGGGTAAACGGGCCCAATGATTTAAATTAAGCCCAGAAAATTATGAAATACAATTAATTGTATTGTATTTGACCTGATGAATGTGTATCCGCAGTGCCGGAGATTTGATTTGGATTCGGAGCAAATCGGACTGCGTGACGAGACGTCAGTGGGAAAGGTCAGACTGTACAGAAAATGAGGTAAGGGAATTGTGTGAGTAGCTAGAGGTAGCTACGCATATTTTAATAGTTTTTCTGTACACTGAGTATGTATGTATGTATACATGGATATTGTATAATGATCCTAAAAATGGTTTGAATGATTTTAAGGATCGAAATAGGTGAAATGTCTATTTTACCCCTATTGAGGGAAGTTCACCTAAGGATGGTGAAAGCATGACATGCATGAAATGCATGATTTAAGGACTATTATGGTTTAAGAATTTTATTGGTTTTAATCAAAGAAAATTGATAGATTGGCCAGTAATTGTTTAAATTTCATAAGATAACACTACGTAGGTGTTATTTATATTTAAATGGAAATTTCTTTGGAAAAGAGGCCAACTATCCAGTTTGTATGAAAACAGATAGTGCCGACACGTAGTTCGCACTATATCTGCGTTTGTGATTGTGCATAAATGTGCTTGAGCGCTTGCTCGCACCGACTTGTGACATCATATGCATGAAATGTGCTAGAGCATGGTGCTCGCACTGATTTTTAATATTGTGAAATGAGAGCTGCTGGAGCCTAGCTCGCACTCTGTTTTGACATGTTTTGACATGTTTTGATTTGTTTTGACGTGGTATGCATAAAATAGTGCTGGAGCGATTACTCGCACTACTTTTAATGATTTGACATGCATGAGAGATGCTGGAGCTTAGCTCGCATCCTGTTTTGATTTAATTATGCATAAAAGCCGTGCTGGAGTGAAACTCGCACGAGATTTGATTTAGTTATGCATAAAGCCGTGCTGGAGTATAACTCGCACGAGATTTGATTTACTTGAGCATTCATTTGTGCTGGAGCGTTGCTCGCACAAAGTTTTATATGGTTTTCATAATTCATTTGAATGTCGTACTGGAGTTTTTCTCGTACGAGGTTTTCACTGAATTTATATACATATCCGTACTAGAGCGTTGCTCGTACGTGGAATTTACATGAAATTATAATCAGTTTAAGTCGTACTGGAGCGCTGCTCGTACGCAGATTTCACTGATTTTTATGAAACCGTGCTAGAGCTTCCCTCGCACGAGATTTTCAGATATCATGAATATGCATGGAGCCGTGCTTGAGTTTCGCTCGCACAGGGATTTATATTACATGCATATAGCCGTGTTGGAGCCTCCTGTAGACTGTGTGTCACAGTGAGATGATATGCTCACACGTGCATTCTGAGACAGATGATATGGGTGGATAAGACCTATTACAGGCACCCCTGACTGAGCTTGGGTTCACGGAGTACTTTGTACCGTGTATGTCACGCGGAGTACGCTGTACCGTGGGGATTGTTGGAGTGGAGTGGCATTAGCCACGAGGCAGCAAGCCTTGCCCTCGCAATCCTGGTGTTATACTGTTCTGGCGGGTAGGACGACCCACCTCCCGTTTCAGGTGTGATACCCCGCACACTAGGTACCGTGTTGCCAGGGATCACTAGGATATGGCCATAGTCCTCGATGTTACTGTTAATTTCCTGATTGTCTCACATGATATAACTTGTGGTCTGTTAGACCAGGGTAGACCCGAAGGAGGGGTCAGGCCCCCGATTTGATGATTTGATGATTTCAGATGATTTTATGATATGTGACCCTGAAAGAAGGGTGGTTTTATAACTCAAGTTTTATAATGAAATATAACAAATTGTTTTATGAGTTTTGAGATGATTGACCCAGAGGGGTTATTTTATACTGCGTTTTAAATGAATTGATTTAAATGCAGTGGCATGATGTGTTTTCCATGCTTTCATTTGAAAACCTTGAATTGTCTTGCATGACATGAAAGACTGCATGATCTTGATTAAATTCATGCTTAATATGATTTAATGATGTCACATAAAATGCTTTGAATGCATGAGTTACATGATTTATATATGCACAAATAGTTTTGGATAAACTATGGCATTGAATATGCATGACTTTGTGCGTGTAATTTTAAATGAAAAGAAATGGATTTAAGGGCATGGCATTATGAGCATGTAGATAGTGGAGCTATCTACTTACTTGCATAATTGCCTTACTGAGCGTGTGGTTTGCTCACCCCCCTTATTTTTCCATCTTTTCAGAGCACTTGTAATAATTATTGAGCGGCTGAGGACTTGCATGCTTAATATCCGCTGCTTGCTGCTTCCCATCGAGATACAGGTATACACATTTGTATGGTTTTGTATCTAAATATGTAATGGACAGTACTGTAAACGGATATTATGTCGGGGATGTAGAGTCATGTAAATACCATTGGGTATGTGTTTATTTAAAATCAAAAGGATAGTAGACTCTGATATATGATTATGGGAATGAAATGTTAAATAGTGTGAGGTGACTAACACCGAATCATAGCCCAACTGTGTTGTAGGATGGTCACGACGAGAGAAAGGTAAGAATTAAATAATAAATGAAAAAGCAAAAAAATTTACTCTGATTTTTAAGGTAATTCGGGTCGTGACACGATCATCTCTGGTCCTTCCCTTAAAACCATACTCCGTCTGGGTGACATTGAAGCCCCTCTCGACCATCTGTACTCTACCCAGAGCATCCTGAAATTCCATAATCCATAGCCCCAAAAGACGATCTCGGATAGCTGGCCTTAACCCTACTAAGAACCTCTCAGTCCGATGCTCTTCATTCTGGAACGTCTCTAGATCATACCTCATCAGCATGGTGAATTTACTCTCGTACTCATCCACGGTTATACTGCCCTGTACCGAACTCAGAAAGTCCATCCTCAACTTTCGCTGGGCAGCTAGTGGAACATACTGCTTCCTAAAGGCTGTGGAGAAAGCATCCCAACTAATCATCGGATGCTGAGCAGTCAGAAGGACCTTAGTGGATCCCCACCAATACTCTGCTTGGCCCTGCAGCATGTAAGTGGCCATAGAGACCTTCTCAACATCAAAACACCCTAGAAAGTCGAAGATCTTCCCAAGGCTCACCAGCCACTCTTCGGCCTCTACTGGATTCTTAATCCCCTTAAATGCTCGAGGCCTCATCTTCAGAAAATCTCTCATCCTACCGATATTTCTCTCCTCCCTCCGGGCCTGTACAGGAGGTTGAGGCACCAAAGGTACTGGAGGAACTGGTGGAGGAGGAGGTGGTGGTGCTTCCGGAGGAGTCTGCACCGGAGTAGGAACTGGTGCCGTGCCAGCAGAATCAGAAACATTTGCCCCTAGGTGTTAGGCAACCATGGCAGCTATCGACTCCAAACCTCGCTCGAGGCGCTGCTCCAATCGCTGCTCAAACTGAGCCATAAGAGTAGAAGGACTCTCTGGCTCGGGTGGAGGAGGTAGAGGTGGCTGAGCCAGCTTCCGAGTAGATTCGCGTCTCCCACTCATCGTGCAGTGATCTAATACCTGCGCGTAATTCCAAAGATCGAATCTTAAAGTTAGTAGGTATACATTACCTACAACCAGACAAGCACAGACATTGGGATGTAATTTAATCCTTATTTTCGACACTGACAGTACTAGACAACCTTCGCTTTGATACCACTTAAACTGTAACGACCCTTGACCCTTGAAAATCGGGGAAATTTTTTTTTTGAATTTGCTTTACCCACTTATTCCCTTATTCACTTAGGTTATATTCCTATGCAGTGTCAAAACACTTTTCCTAATACTTTACTCGTGATTATAATTAATTTCTATATTTTAGCTTATGTTGCCGATAAAAATTTCGGCAGCACAACGGCTTATATATGAGCCTACCCACCTGCAAATCAGTTGTTTTTTTGGTAATCCTAGATATCCACCACTACCAAGCATACTTTCCAAGTTCATCCTTACCACTCAACACATCCATTTGAATTTAATACTAGTCATCTCAAAACATTATACCAAAGTAGTAATGTTTGCATCGTTCCTTACAAAATTACATCCCAACTGATATTTCCAATATGTGTCTGTGCATACAATTATGTCTGGTACAGGAATGTAAATGTATACCTTTCTGCGTGTACAAAAAGTAGCCTAGGGAGCTCTCCCCACCAGCCTACGTCGTGTACGTGGCAGGTAGCGCCTACGGATCACTGTAAGTAATCTGAGAGGTAGAGGGGTGAGCTTTCGGGAAAAAGCCCAGTAAGAAGATGTATTTAAAACGATTCTAGCAATTTAAATATGTATAAAACATGATAATGCATATGATGATACTTTCTGAAACTAATAATAATATTCAAAGATTAAGGAAGATTAGAAACATCGAGATTCAAAACGTAAATCTTTAGGTATTTGAACTTAACAGATATTATGTAAAACTAGTCGTACATTCAGAATTCCAAACAGGAATACATATCAAATCACATACTACAAATCCAGTTTTGAAAACAGAGTTTAAATTTTCAAATTGAGACTACATCAGCCATATAATTATCATGTGACAATAACGAATTTATCACGCGGCAATAACCAATTTATCACGCGGCAAAATAACCCGATTATCCTCTGTAGAGGGAATTCAGGACCCAAGGGTAATTTCAAACACCACAAAGGCAAAATAGAGGCGCCATACAGGCGAAATACAGGCGCCACGGAGGCGAATCACAAGCGCCACGAAGGTGAATTACAGGCACCACGAAGGCGAAATACAGGCGCCACGAAGGTGAATTACAGGTGCCACGAAGGCGAATTATAGGCGCCACGAAGGTGAAATATAGGCGCCACGAAGGCGAAATACAGGAGCCACGAAGGCGAAATACCGGCGCCACGAAGGCGAATTACAGGCGCCACGAAGGCGAAATACCGGTGCCACGAAGGAGAATTACAGGCGTCACGAAGGCGAATTTCAGGCGCCACGAAGGTGAAATACAGGCGCCACGAAGGCGAATTACAGGCGCCACGAAGGCGAAATACTGGTGCCACGAAGGCGAATTACAGGTGCCACAAAGGCGAATTACAGACGCCACACAGGCAAAATATAGGCACCACGAAGGCGAATTACAGGCACCACGAAGGTGAGTTCAGACGCCACACAGGCACAGTTGACAAGCGTAAGCATACAACGTACATGACCCTTAGACTCAGAACAACTATAGTTTTCATATACAAAAATATCAAAATAAATTCATCTTATTCGAAAGATCATTTTAAAAGACATGCTCATATTCCGAAATCAAATTCAGTTATATACAATTATTCAGAAACATAAACACAGAGAGCATAGTCTTGATCAGAAATATAATTTAGAAACATGCATGAAAATCATACTTCATGTCTTTGCAAGCTTTCTTTATCAAGTTTCGGTAAGTAACTATTACCGTTTTAAATTATATCCCCTTACCTCGATCTATCGAAATCTCCGTGCTCGACTGGTGACGTCTCTTAGTACCTCCCTTAATTCCTTCTACGATCACCTACAACGAAATCGTACACTTAGCACCCTATTCGTGCGAATTACCCGAATTGCGTTAAAATCGTAACCTATTCATTACTACTGCGTGTGTACATATTATTGTACGTATCTAAGTCAACACGCACGTTTATATATTTTCCCTTACCACATATTATTTTGTATGTACAATTATTGACATACACCTTATTATATACCTCTACATGTATGTACACATAAATACATATACATATACACTCCCATATGTATATATATATATATATATATATATATATATATATATATTTATTTGTTTTCACTCTTTTCCTATCTCATATATACATTCTTTGTATATATATCTATATACTAGCATAAAATCATCCTATATACACTCATATGTATATGCACCTAATATATATATATATATATATAGATATATATACACTCTTATATATATATATATATTTATTTGTTTTCTATTTTTTTTATCACATATATATATATCCTTGTTTGTACATATACTAAAACACACACATTTATTTTATACACTCATTTGTATATACACCCAAGTATATACACATTTTTCATATACTCCTATATGTATATACACCTAAGTATATACTCATATTTATTTTATCCTTAGCTTTCCTTATTCATTTGTCAAATATATGTACATATACTAACATACCCTTTCATTATACACACCTATATGTATATACCCAAATATATATATATATATATATTTATTCACATAAATACATATATATTATCACTTGTCTCCACTATTCAATATCACAAATATATATTTCTTTGCCTACTTCTCATCATTCCATTTTTGTCTAATTTAATCTATAACTAACATGCTTGTTTCTACCACCCATTTATCTACATTTAAAATGAATATACATACATGTATATACATATATATACTTTACCTCATCATGCTTATACCTATCTATATACATGTACAATTTGAATATACATATATACACATATTTTTACCTCTTTTCTCCCTCAACCCTCGGTTTCCAGTTGGCCTCTCGATTTTCTCCCTTCTTCCTCAACCTCTCGGTTCCAGCTTGCCTCTCCCTTCTTCAATCTCGGTTTCCAATCCTGCTTCACAGTCCTGCTTCCTTCAGTCTCGGTCTGTCCTGTTCTGTTTCGAGCCTCCTTTCCAGTCACTATTTCGTTCTCTGTTTCAGCCCTCGGCTTGCTTCAATACAACCCGATCCTGTTCAGTCTTCTTCTCCCCTCAAGCCTCTCGATTTTCTTCCAACTTTAGCCTGCTTCATTTCCATTTCCCTGTTTCTATTTCCCCCTCTCAGTTGCCTCTGTTCAGCCTCAATTCTGCTCTGCTTCTCGATTTCTTGTTGATTCCTAGCCCTCTCCTCTTCGGTTCTCGGTTTTCTAGCTCCAATCCTCTTGGTTCGATCCTGTAGAAACTCCTTCAGCCTTCTTCTTCCTCTTTTCCTTTCCTTATTCTCCAGCCGAGCAATCTTCCTCCTCTCCTCTTCTTCTTCCTCTTCTCGGCTAGATAGCTTCTCTTTTCTTCTTCCTCGCCAACCCAGCTCTTCTTCGCCAACTGATCACCCTTCTTCCCTTCTTTTCCTTTCTTCCCTCTTCTCTTTTCTTTCTTCCTTCCCCCTTCCCCGATCAGCTCTCCTGCTCCTGATTTGTTTTCTTGGTTTCCTTTTTCTTCTCTTCCCTCCTCTTCCTTTCTTTCTTTTCTTTTCTTCTCTTCTTTTCCTAGTCGAGCCACCCTTTTTACCTTCTCTTCTTCTTCCTCTTCTCTTTTCTCCCCTTCGGTTTCCCGCCCAACACCCCTGTAAATGTGATTTTCCTCTTTAATTGCAAATAGTGGCAGACGAAATTGGCTTTTCTAAGCCAATTCCGTACATGTCATTTTATATATAATATTGTATTAATATATACATATATTATATTAATATCTAGATTATATTAATATATATATACCTTAATTGTTTATTACATTTTTTTTATTATTTTCTTTTTTGTTTATTAATATATATTAAATTTTACACACTAAACAATATATATATGTTATATATATATTGTTATTCTTTTATTTAAATGTCTAGTATATATGTATATATATATACATATTCACCTATGTATATATCTACATATATACATTTTCTCGTATAATCTATCCAAAGACATAATATCATGCCTTCCATGAAACTTTCCTTATTCCAAAAATAAAATAGTTTCAGGATTCCATCATTCTTCGTAAATTCTCGATACAAGTGTTTACATCCACAATTTTCCATTTAACAAATTAAAATTCTCCAATCCCTCCGTACTTGCATTCGCTTTATCACTTCTTGTATCTTCGAGTTCTCGGTCATTCACGGGCTTCTCGGCTCCTATATTCTCGAGCCCTCAACGAACATCCACACTTCCATTAAAATATAATCTAATTAAACGTAGAAAATTTATGGGGTTTACATACATAGAAAACAAGAATACTGACTCTCGTTGACCTGAAGTTATATGCATTTATCCACCTTGTTGACAACAAAACTCAAATAAGATATAACATCATTAAATTTCAAATACCACTACCTAAAGGTTTGTTTAAGACTACAAATAGACTTCTTCAACTTACAGTCTAAATGGTCAATTCCACTATAAAAAAACCTTCAAATTGTTGCATGTAGACTTCTTTATATAGATCTCCATTCAAGAAAGTTGTTTTTACATCCATTCAAAGGAGCTCTAGATCACAATAAGCCACTAGGGTCATAATAACCTTAAAAAATCTTTAAAGATACAAATGAAAATGTTTCCTTAAAATCTATCCCTTCCTTCTATGTGAATCCTTTTACCACCAGTCTTGCCTTGAATCACTCTAAGTTGCCTTTAGAATCCTTTTTGGTCTTAAGCACCCATTTCCAACCTATAAGTGTAAAACAATTTTGGATTTCTACTAGTTTCCATACACCAATAGGATACTTGAAATGAATCTCATCATGCATAGCCTTCATCCATTTACCAGATTATTCACAAGAGATTGCTTCATTATAACTTGCTAAATCAATAGTTCAACCAATATCATAATCAACTTCACCGAAGTATACAATGAAATCATTTGAGATTGTAGGCCTTCTTACCCTATCAAAATGCCTAATAAGCACAAAAATAGGTACAACAGGTTCTTCATGATTAGGTGGACTATTCACAACATCTTTTTGATGTGCACTTTATCAACAAGTTGATAAACCACTTTCTCATGCACAATAGGCACATGAAAAACAACAGGAGTTCCTCCAAAATAGTTTCATTATTTTGTAAACCACCATAATCACAAACATTATTCTCAAGAAACTTTGCTACTAATGCCTCAACAATCTTTATCCTACGAGTAGGATAATAGAATCTATAGCCTTCGGATCCACTAGGATATCCAATGAAATAACACATGACGATTTTGGGATCTAACTTTGATGCCTCTAGGTAATATATTTTCACCTCAGCAAGGCAACCCCACACTTGAAGATGATTCGAACTAGCTTTCAACCCTTAAAAAGCTCAAAAGGTGTTTTGGCTACTAATTTGGTAAGAATTTTGTTTAGAATATACAACAGTTTTTAAGGCTTCACCCCAAAGAGAACTATGTTAAGTTAGTTTTGCTCATCATGGACTTAACCATGTCCATCAAAGTGCGATTTCATCTCTCAGCCACCCTATTTTGTTTAAGAGTCCTAGGCATAATAAATTAGGAAACAATCTCATAATCTTAGAAGTATTTGGCAAAAGGCCCTATGAATTGACCTATTTCACCAATTCTGCCATAATACTCACCACCACGGTTAGACCTCAAAATTTTAATTTCTTTACTGCATTGCTTTTCTTCCTCAGCTTTGAAGATTTTGAATTTTTTTAAAGAGATTGAGATTTATCCCTTGTGAAATAAAAATAATCATAATGAGAGAAGTCATCTATGAAGGTTATGAATATTTATTACCACATAAAGTGCTCTTAAGAGGATTACTAATATTAATGTGAATTATTTTCTAGACCTCTTTACTATAAGTAGAATTTTTGTTAGTTTTCCTAGTCGTTTTTCCTCTAACACAATCAACACAATCATTGTCATCAGAATTTTTAAGAAAAGGAATAACATTATCTTTTATTAATATTGATTCTTGCTTTTAAAAATATTACCTAGATGCCTATGCCTTAAAGAAAAGGAATTTTCTTTAGATAAAGGTCTTTTAACACCAACATTTATAACATGAAGTATATCAAATTGTTTAGAATAAGGACTTAACTTATATAAACCATCACATCTAGAAAGATTTCCAATGATAAGAGAATCATAAACTTAAATAAACATTAATATCCTGAAGTCTTAACAAAGAGACTGAACTTCGTCTCATGAACGGTGTATAAAGAGTGTCTCTTAAAGATAAAATAAATTATGAATCTAATCTTTGTTCAACTAGGCTTATAAATTCCACTTCTATTCATTCTCCGTTTCATGCGCGTAGATTAATTTTATCCCTACGTGGCATTTGCTTGCTCTTGAATTCTTGCAAGGTATTAATAACATGGACAAATGCCCCAAAGTCAAACCACCAAGAATTAACAGGGACATTTATCAAATTGGATTCAAAGCATACAAAGAAAAAGAGTAACCTGATTTATTTTGTTTTTCTTATTATTTTTATTTTTTAGATAGTTTTTACAAGCATCACATCCTTTCTCTTATGATCGACTTTCTTACAAAACCAACATTCATCTTTAGTTATCCCGAGTTCAAGACCATGGTAATTTTGATTAAGATTTCTTTCGGGACCACTCTTTCACTAGGATTTAAAATTATTTTTATGAAAAGGCTTATTGGGATGTGGCTAATTATCCAAGTTAACACTCCCTAAAACTTCATGTTTCCTCCTATCTTCTTCTTGAGCACATATAGATATCAAAGTAGTGATATCCCAAATTTCTTTTTGAGTATTGTAAGACGTTTTTAATGCATCAAATTGGGAAGGCAAATAATTTAGGGCATAGCTAATAAGAAAGGTGTTTGTAGCAAGGTATTCAAGCTCACTAAGACTAGAATCAAGTGTAACCAACTTCAGAATATACTCCCTAACACCACCAATGCCATCATATCCCACCTTGATGAATTTCTCTACCAACTAGCCAGCTTTCACCTTGTCAAAATTACATACCTTTCCTTAAGGAAATTAAAGAAAGTTTTGGCATTATTAGTATTTGGAATAACATGTTTTTAACCTTTAGAAATAACTCTTTTCATCACCATAAGAGCTAACTGATTTGCACTATCCCGTTTCTCATAACAAACTTTCTGTAACTTCCTGATTTCCCCAAAAATTTGGATTAAACTTTTTCATTTTTTCTTATTTATGTTTGTCTACATTAGTAGAGGTTTTAACTTGCATGGATTTAATTACCGTCGCATTTATTTTGTAGTCTTAATCTTATGGTGTGTGATGTGATTCTAGACAATCGTTGCTTACTTCCCTCATTCATTTTAAACTTTAATTTAACCCCAAATCCTTGAAGATGTTCCTAAAATGGATATACTGAAATCAAAGCATGTGACATCACATCTTAAGTGCACTATAATTGACCTCCAATACAAGCTGGAAGACTGCATTTGAGGTTTATTATTGCCTAAAGTTACATCCCTAAAAATAAATGCTTAGTTTACATATCATAATTATAAATACATAAACTATCCATGAAGGTCTAGAAAATACAAATTGAAAATACATACAAGGGTAGCAGTAGCAGGCATGTAGAAGACACACCCTTCAAATGCCCACTCCCAACAATAACCCGACCTACTATAGGTAATCTGAAAAAATGGAAAGAAGAGGGATGAGCTTATGCTCAATAAAGAACACATCATAAAGGGGAAGGCATCATAAAAGCTGCAGAGTATTCGTCAATGACGTAAAAGCTGCAGGAGTATTCGTCAACCCGAATGGCATAACCATAAACTCATAATGTTGATACCGGGTCCAAAAAGTTGTCTTGGGTACATCTCCACTCCATATCTTCAACTGATGGTACCCAGATCTCAGATCTATCTTGGAGAAGACCTGCGCTCCCTTAAGTTGATCCAACAAGTCATCGATACGTGGAAGGGGGTACTTATTCTTGGTGGTGGCCTTATTCAAAAATCGATAATCTACACCCAGTCAGAGGTTTCCATCCTTCTTCCTTACAAACAGAACCGGTGCTCCCCAAGGTGAGACACTCGGCCTGATGAACCCCTTCTCTAATAACTCTTGCAACTGTTTCCTTAATTCTTCCAACTCCACTTGAGCCATTTTGTACAGTGGCTTGGATATCGGCTCTGTACCAAATGTCAAATCTATACCAAATTTCATCTCTCTATCTAGAGGTAACCCTAGTAATTCATCCGAGAAGACATTTGGGAATTCCTTGACCACTGGGATGTCTATCAACTTCGGACGTGCCTTATCCGTCTCAATCACATAAGTAATGAATCCTTCACATTATCCCTTCCATCTTTAGTAACATAAACTATCACACGACATACACAATTGATAAACAGATCATCTCTCAAGTATTATGAATTTAAATCATACTTTTCTCATTCACGAAGATCATGTCATTTCATTTCTTTTCATCAAAGCTGTAAGTTTGTCTAATCTTGAAAAAGTCAATGTTTTAGCATGACAATCTATAACAACATAGTTTGCAGCCAGCCAATCCATCCCTGGGATTACATCAAAATCATTCATATTTAATAAAATTAAATCGACTGCCATTTCTTTACCTCTTATCCTTATCTTACAATTCCTATATACATACTCAGTCAATTGACCATCATTCATGGGGGTAGATATCATCAACATCTTATCTAGCAGTGTGGGTTTTACATGCTTCAATAATTTACATGCAAAGAATGGTGATACAAAGGAATGCGTGGTACTAGGATCAAACAATACAAATACTTTTAAATCAAAGATTTGGATGGTACCTTTAACCACATCCGAAGACTGATCCGTAATGTCCTGGTCCAGTGCGTGCACTTGTCCTCTGCTCACACCCACTGTCTGCTTCCCCTTTTCCTCAGTTGTAACCCTCCTCCTCGGTGAAGCTGTATGAACTGGAGCTCTCTCTAGCTCCCTGCCCTTCTGTGGGGCTCCCTCTGCCATATCTGGGCAATCCCATATGATGTGCCTTGGTTTCCTGCATCTGAAGCATACTGTAGGAGGTCCATAGCATGGTCAAGTACCATGGTACCTACCACACTTACTACACTGCTCTGTAGTAGGTTGTAGCCCTCCAATCATAATTCCCTTTGCTAGATCTATGGCCCAATACATAGGAGGATTAATTATCCTCTCTCGAATCTTCTCGATCCTCGGCCTCTTCCCAGTAAACCTTTTGCTTCCCTTATAACTGAAGCCCCTATCCATCACTGGTCTCTTCTTATCTTTATCCCTCACTTTGATAACCTTCCCAAACTCTGAGGTGATTCTATCATTATCTTGCTCACACAATTGCACCCTGCGCATATCCTCTTCATAGGTCGGTACATCCAAAGGGACTAATCTAGACCTGATGGTTGGTCTTAGTCCAGCAACAAACTTTTGGATCTTCTCGGCCTTATTACCCATCGTATTAGGATCATATCTGTCCAGGGAGATAAAGGTCGTCTCATACTCATCCACCATCCTACTCCCTTAGGTCAGTCCCAAAAATGCTATCTTCATCTTCCGCTGTGCGGTATCCGAAACATATTATCTCTGGAAAGCCTCCAAAAACACATCCTAGCTAATCTCTGTATGTCGAGCTCTCAAAATAGGCCTGGTGGATTTCCACCAATGTTCTGTTGATCCCTTCAACATGAATGTCGCAAAAGCTACCATCTCGATAGTCGTGCACTCAAAGAACCCATATAACTTCTCAATCTCATTGATCTAATCCTCTGCAGCTACTGGGTCCTTAATTCCACTGAAAGAGGGCGGTCCAAACTTCTGAAACTGCCACAGTCTATCCAAATCACAATTGTAACCCTAGCTTCTACTGGCTTGTGGTGTAGCAACAGGTGTAGGCATATCCTGTGTGGGTGGGGGTGTAGGTGTATGTGTCGTCTGATGTCTCTGGGCTCGCAGTGCCCGTACCTCAGGAGCTACCGCCTGCTCGGCATCACCCTCTGTAGTGGGACTCTATCTGCCCCAACTCTAGGTAATGATTGAGTGACCAACTCCAAGATCATCTTTATGCTCTGCTCAATCCTCGCGAAGCGTGGCTCAGTACTCTCAGGTCTCTCCTCTAGACCTTATGGATCATGCTCAATCTCAACCTCCACCTCAATGTCATCCTGAGTCTCGTGTGTTTCTGGCTGAACACTACCCCCAGGCCTACCTCTACGGCCTCTAGCTAGCGCTGTCACCCTTGTACCGCGACTAGTATTAGGCATAATGCTCAATTCCCAACATTCACATCAATTTCTTAGTCAACCCATCGACTCACACACAATTTGTATCTAAACAAGCATAATAACATGGGGATGTAATTTTCTAACTTATTACGTATTTTAGACATTGACATACGTCAGACCAACGCAGCTCTGATACCAACTTTTGTCACGACACTCAACTTACCAAAAATCAATGTAAATTTTTCGCTTTTTATACATTATTTATTATTCATTCTTTTTCTTACCTCGATCGTGATCAGCTACACTCTCAACAGTTGGGCTGTGTGTCAATGTCTACCTCACCCAACCATAACAATTTCATTTGCATTCAAAATTTAGAAGTAAACACTTGTATAAATAAACCAGAGTGTTGTTTACATGTGTTTACATTGCTTTACATCCCTAATAGTTACATACAAAATGCTACTGTGCTATAGAAAGTTTAGATACAAAATTACATCAGTGTGTATACCTTACGCGATGAGATGCAGCGGATACCAAAAGGGAAAGCCTCCAGTCGGTCTCACCTATACTTAAATCTCTGTAAAGAGGGGAAAATAAGGGGGTGAGCAAACCACATGCTCAGTAAGGCAATCATGCGAACAGATAGATACTGCACTATCTAACTGATCGTGATGCCATGCTCTAAAACTACACAATTCTCATTCACATCTCAAAGCATCATTTCATGCTTGTGTTAATAACATGTAAAGTAAATCATGCCATTTAGTTCAGTGCACAAATCAAATTCAAAGCATTGCATTAATCACCATGCGTATTTCATAATTAAGGCATGGAAAATCATCATGCATCAATGCACTTTTTAAAAACCATTTTCATCATTTCTCAGGCAAATCATGCTTTCTCATCTCAATTAAATCAACACTCGTCAGGTCTCAGCCCCTCCTTTGGACTGTCCTGACCCACAAAATATTTCATACATGGATTTATTCATAAATAATAGACATGTGAGATAGGCAATATAAAAAGGGAAATCTCCTCTAGGACTATAGCCATATTCTGTGATCCCAGGCTACACTGATCAGGTGTACGGGGTATTACCACTATCTGCTTCCACACGGGAGGTGGGTCACATCCAACCCGTCGGTCCATAGTAGATCTAACATCGTTCGAAGGTGGCATATCACAATTTCAACACGGTACAATGTACTTCATGCTACCTGCACAATACAACGTACTTCGTGGACCCATATTAACACATCATATCACTCCACATCTAAAAAATGCACGTGCGATCCTATTTAATCGGTACGATATCCTGTCTACCCGAAGCTCCTAGCACGACTATCAACATGTCAATTCTAAAAAATGCACGTACGAACCTATTTAATCGGTGCGACACCCAGTCTACCCAAAGCTCCTAACACGACAACAAGTATAATAGGCATATAATGCAAGCTATGCTGCAGAACCATGCCAAAACTAGTATAAAGTCTGTGCGAGCTCAACTCTAGCATGACATCATAAAAATCCATGTGAAAACTTGTGCGAGCTACGCTCTAGCAGTCATGCGTATGAACACACATCAAATCTCGTGCGAGTATTACTCTAGTAGACTTTCATTCTCACGAAATCAATATAGGTGACTTAATTCTTTGCAAACATGGGTATCAACCAAATCAAATCATTTCTTTTGCAAATATTTTCAAATGTTAGCCAACCTATCAATCACTTGCTAAAAAGCAACAAAACAAGGTTTTCAAAGCATCATGCTTTTGTTTTCATGCACATTTCTCAAAACCCAACTTTTTCCCTTTCAATCACCCAATATCATTTCCTAGTATCACATGCACTCTAGAAAAATATTTAAGCGCCCAAATTACGCACAGATATCTCTACAAGTCCACACAATTCCCTTACCTCGATTTACTAGGGGTGCGACTCTCTTCCTTTACACTTCTCGTACTTTTGGCTCAACTTGCTCTGGTGTATTCTCAAGAGCTGCAATTCATTCATCAAACGCTCAAGTTAGTGTTGCTAACTCTCATTCACTATGCATTTTACCCAATGCCTTAAATACTCATTTTACCCATTTTTGGGTAAGTCTCACAATTCATTCCATAACACCATCTTAAATCCATACCTACAACACCAATATCACCTAAAGATATCCTATTCATCATTTATTCCACTACATTCCACTTTCTCACACTGACCTATTTCTAGGTTATAATCATTCCATGGCATTCTAGGTAGTTCTACCATAAATATGCACACCAAATCAACTTCAATATCCATAACTAAATAAATGTACTTAGTTTTTGTACATTAGAAACTCACCTCTTTGGATTTCCTCCTTTCTCCAAATAGAAATGCTCATTGTTCCTTAAATTCAACAAATGGGGAAATACCTCCAATCTATGTTGTTTTTCTCCTTAATGTAAACAACTTTGCATCTAATAGCCTTCCCTTAAATCTTCATGAAAATGGGCGAATTTAGGAGTGAGAAAGCTAGGATTTTGGGTGGAAATGGTAGAGAGAGTGTTTCTCAAAATTCGCTGATCCAACTGCTCCTATTTAAAGATTTAACTTGATAAGATCGATCTGCCTTGGGTGGAGATCGATCTGGTCTTCTTAAAATCCCTCTTTTCCATGACATTTGAAGGCATGAGATCAATCTGTCAAAACCTTAAGATCGATCTATCTCAGGTAGAAAGTTAAGGAGATCGATCTGCTCCAACCTGAGAGCTAAGGAAATCCATATGCTTGCCTCAAAAATCGATCCTTTCATTACAGAATGTTTAGCAGATCGATCTGGCTCCATTGGAGATCGATCTGCACTGTTTTTCTTGCTCGAATAAGAGCATTTTGGCTCTTCCAGATCGATCTCTTATCCTATGAGATCGATTTGACCTTTATATTTTCCAGATTTTTTGTAATTTTTCTGCTGTAACTCATACCAAACATCCTTTAATTTGCTGCCATGGTCATTTTCTCATCTAGTTACCTTTAAGACTTGAAAATGACATCCATTCATACTTTATACACATTACAACTTGTATGAAATCTTTGTATAACCAGAGGTATATAATATAAACTAAGTGGAAGTGCACAACTCATGCAAATCTTCATTCCATTTACCACACTACTCAAAATTTAATATATTTTCATTCCACTAATGAAAATATCCTTCTTACACTTACTATACACTATAAAATTTACGTTTATTCTTTTCACATTCACTTGATCCAAAATCATTCATTTTACAATTCCATTCACATATATACAATGTTATATATATATATATATATGGGGTCTCACAATAGTGTTTTGGGAGCTTTGCTCATACTCGTATTTTTACATAGCCTAGTGTTGGGAGCACTGCTCACACTAGAGATTGTGATATTGTGATATGGTTGTGTTGGAAGTTTTACTCACATGTACCAGTTTTGAAAAGAGCATGAAACAGTCGTGTTGGGTACCTGTGCTGACTATGTGTCACACTAATATTATAGGCTCGCACGTGCATTATTTTGAGACAGGGCAGAGGGCTATCAAAATAACCCATAAGTGTGAGTACTAAGACTCATGGTGAGCATCCTATCTATGAGGTAGACCCGTAGTATGTGGACTAAGACTCATGGTGAGCATCCTGACTACGAGGCATATCCAAGGTGTGAAGATTAAGACTCATAACGAGCATCCTACCCTGAGATAGGGTCCATGGAGTACTATGTATCGTGTATGTCACATGGAGTACGTTGTACCATGAGTATATGATGAGAATAAACTGAGAGCTGATGGCTAGGATTTAAGCCACCTCTCGATACAGTAATTATGAGACCCCACACACTGAGTACTATGTAGCCTGGGATCACAAAAAATGAGTTATAGTCATATACTCAGAACATGTAGTCGCATATCTCTTTTCTTTCTAGTTGATATTCTTGAGTAAATTACCACATGGTTTTATGATATAAACATGTGAGTTTGTGAATTGTGAAAAGGGTAACCTGAGGGATGGGTGAGGCCCAGATTTCCATGTTTTTAAACATGATGAATGCCATATGACTTTGATTTAAATGAATGGCAGGATAAATGTGATTTATGTGAAATGACATGAGAAAGGCAGTTTTTATACTTATAATGCTGAGGTTGTTAAACCAGCATATTACCAGTTTTATAACTGATGTTTTGTATTTATATATATATACTGCATAATAATTTGAGAGAGATGCATGCTATAGATACAGATAGTGTAAGGAAACGATTTCGAGGTAAAAACATTATATTTTGTAGATAGTGCGGTTATCTACTGGCTTGCCTGATTTCCTTACTGAGTTGTGAGCTCACCCCCTTATTATTTCCCTCTTTTCAGAGCATCCACAGTAGGTGGATACGGCTAAGGACTGACATTCCCTAATATCCACTGCTGATCCATTTTGTGAAAGGTATACACACTTGATATTTTGTACTTAACATTGTATAAGCACAACTATGTAAATCAAAGTATAGTCGAGATATATATGTACAGATAAATGTATTAATGTACAAGAGTTTGTATTATAGAAAAGAATGTTAAATTCTATATATGTTATGAATGAGTGTAAATGGGTGACTAATATCGAATCACAACCCAGCGTTGGATGTGAGAGAAGAAAGAAGTAGAGGTAAGAGAAATGAAAAAAAATTGTAGTGAATAAGGTAGGTTGCGTGTGGGGGAAGGGCCTGACAGAAATGGTATCAGAGCAATTTTGGTCTAATATGAATCAATATTAGTAATCAGGAAAAATATAGTACTGTGCTTTGTTCAGTTACAATTGTGTATACAAGATAGATATCAGACTAATTAATGATTCTAAATGTAGGGATTTAGCCATTATGGTTAATACTCGTCGTGATAGAGGGGCTAGAGATAGGGCTCGAGGCCGTAGTGGTAGGCCAAAGACCCGAGATGAGACTATTGGTCAGACTGAGGTACCAAAGAGTACCGAGGCACGTTTCGAGAGCCTAAAACATATCCTAGAGATAATAGTAGAGATACTGGCACAGACGATGCCAGGAGGATAGAGACAAGATGCAGAGACTGCGCCTGGAGAGGCAGCTGCATCTGATACACCTATACCCCCAGCAATTCAGGATATACCATCACAGGTCACTGCACGACAGGGCAGTAATGTTTTTGGGTATGGATGTAATTTGGACAGACTCCGACAATTCTAAAAACTTGGACCTCCAACTTTTCGTAGGATTAAGGACCTAGTGTTGGTGGAGGAATGGATAAGAGAGATGAAAAAGTTTTACAGATTTTTTGAGTGTACGACATCAGAGATGGTCGCATTTGCTACGTTCCTACTGAAGAGGACTACAGAGCATTGGTGGAAGTTCACCTGACCCATTTTGAGAGCCCGATATGCAGAGATTAGTTGGGAGATATTTCTGGATGCCTTCAAGAGGCAGTTTGTTTCAGATACGGATCAGTAGAGGCTGCAGGCTGTTGGGGCTGAGTCAGGGGAGTCACTCAGTGGATGAGTATGCGACCAGATTTTTATGTCTGGGGACATATGACCCTGACACCATGAGTAGCAAGAAAAGGAAGGTCTGAAAGTTTATTGATGGATTAAGACCAGTATTACAATCTAAGCTAGTTCCATTCGACATTTCTATCTACGATGATGCAGTGCGCAGGGCACAACTCTATGAACAAGATTATGAGAGAAATGTCTAAGAGTTCAAAACAATCGAAAAATGTAGAGACAGAGATAGAAAGAGGCCAGTGAGTGATAGTGCTCGAGGTTTTGGTTATCGAGGAGGGAGGAGACTCTTCGATAAGAAACCAAAGATCAAGGAAGTATATGAAAAGATTGTGAGATTTCCTGCATACCTGACTATAACTCTAGCTAGAGGAGTTATGATTGGAGGACAGAGGCCTACCACTAAGCAGTGCAGTCGATGTGGTAGATTTCATGGAAGTAGACCTTGTCCTGTTTCTAGTGGTTTATGTTATCGATATGGGAAGCCAGGCCATATGGCTAGAGTGTGCCAAGAGGTGATGGATATTGCCCCACAGAAGGGTAAGGAGCCTGAGAGAGCTCCAGCTGATACGTCTGCTCCGAAGAGGAGAGCGACAGTGGAAGAGAAAGGGAAGCAAGTCAGTGGACGAGGGCGAGTGCATGCCTTAGACTAGGGGACAACTAATGCTTCTTCGAATGTGATCAGAGGTAACATCCTGATAAATGATTTAGAAGCACATGTATTAATTGATCCTGGTGCCACGCATTCATTTGTATCGCCTTCATTTGCAGGTAAGATAGAAAAGGATGTAGAGCGTACACCTTTGAGTAGGATGATGTTGATTAGTATGCCCATGGATAATAGTCAGCTAGTGGAATATGTGTTAAAAGATTGTAAGTTGAAAGTAAGGGAAAAGGACATGATAGCCAATCTAATACTGTTAAGCATGAGTGACTTTGATGTAATCTTAAGAACGGATTGGTTATCGTTAAACCATGCTGTTTTAGATTGTTATACTAAGACAACTATGTTTCCTAATCCTGAAAAATATGTTGTAAAGCTTAATGCAAATAAATAAAAGTAGTATTTATGATTTGTGATTAATAATGTACTATGCTGACTAGGAAATGAAAATATTGAAGGTTTTATTGTGTACGTGGTTGATACGAATAATTTACATCCAGCGTTGAAAGATATTCCTGTGGTTAGTGAATTCCCAGATGTCTTTCCGGATGAATTGTTAGGGTTGCCACCATATAGAGAGATGGAGTTCTGTATAGACTTGGTGCTTGGTACTGAACCTATATCAAAACCACCATATCGCATGGCCTTAGTTGAGATAGAGGAGCTTAAGAAACAGTTACAGGAGCTGTTGGAGAGGGGTTTTATTAGACCGAGCGTTTCACCATAGGGAGTACCAGTTTTGTTTGTAAAGAAGAAAGATGGAAGCATCGATTGTGTATAGATTACAAATTGTTGAATAAGGCAACCATCAAGAATAGATATCCTCTTCCACGTATTGATGATCTGTTGGATCAACTCAGGGGAGCGTAGGTCTTTTCTAAGATTGATTTGAGGTATGTGTATCATCAGCTAAGAGTAAGGAGTGGAGATGTGCCCAACACAACATTTAGGACCTGATATGGCCACTATGAATGTTTGGTTATGCCATTCGGATTAATGAATGCTCCCGCAACTTTCATGGCTTTGATGAATGATGTGTTCAAGCTATATTTGGATCAATTTGTTATGGTCTTCATTGATGATATATTGGTATATTCGAAATTTGAGGAAGAGCATAAGAATCACCTCAGGATTGTATTGCATACCCTACGAGAGCAAAAGCTATATGTAAGCTCAATAAATGTGATTTTGGTTAACACAAATCTCATTTTTGGGGCACGTTGTGTCAAAAGATGGGGTATCAATGGATTCATCCAAGATTGAGGCTGTAGTTCAATGGGAACAGTCGAGGGCAGTCACCGAGATCAGGAGTTTCTTGGGTTTAGGAGGGTACTATTAGAGATTCGTAGAAGGATTCTTGAAGTTAGCTGCTCCGTTGACATGTCTCACTCGGAAGGGTGTAGCATTTATGTGGAACGAGGATTGTGAGAAGAGTTTTTAGGAGTTGAAGAGTTGATTTACTACTGCTCCAATTCTCACTATCCCTACCACCTCAGGAGGAGTTTTTCTCAGAGACTGGGGTATGTATTGATGCAAGATGAGAAGTAGTTGCTCATGGATCCAGACAGTTGAAGGATCATGAGAAAAACTATCCGACCTATGATTTGGAGTTAGTTACAGTAGTGTTTTCGTTGAAGATATGGTGCCACTACATGTATGTAGAGAAATTCCAGATATTTACCGATCACAAAAGCTTTAAGTATCTGTTCTCATAAAAAAACTAAATATGAGACATAGAAGATGGCTAGAGTTTCTAAGAGACTATGATTGTGAAATACTTTATCATCCAGGTAAGGCTAATGTTGTAGCTGATGCATTGAGTAGAAAAAGCCTTGGGATGGTATCCTATATGATGGTCGAGGAACATGAGTTGCTAGAGCAGTTTGCTAGCCTCAGTTTGGGAGTTGTGCCTTCTGACATGGATACGGACTGTGTGATTGCTAGTCTACACTTGGAGCCAGATTTGTTGGACAGGATCAGACAGGCTCAGCGGACTGATCCATATTGCATTGACATGAGTAGTCAGATACAGAAGGGCACCGAAACTGATTTTGAGTTAAGTTCTAATGGATTACTGAGGTTTAGAGGCAGATTGTGTGTTCCCGGGGACCTAGAGCTTGATAATTCTATTTTTAATAGAATTATTTGTGCTTAATTTCATAATTAATTATTTAAATCCTCATATTATTTTATTAATTATCCCCTTAATTAATTAAAATTCTTTAATGTGCAGGTAAATTAAATCCAGATGAAAACTCAGTCGTTTCAATTAAAAATGGGCTGAAATCGGGCTAAAGGAGATTGGACCACATCAAAATTACAGACCGAGTCACCAGTCGTTTGGACACGCGTGATGCCAGGTGTTCGTATTTTATTCGCTCTGAAACGATCAGATCGACAGACACCATGCCAACCTTTTGGAAGACACACGCCGGGCCACATTGTACAACCAATTGGACAAAAACACCGATGACATGGAAATATCTACTCGCAGCAAATAAAATGAAGACAAGTGGCCAAACAATGCCAACTCATCTATGATGGAAAAATTACCATTGTACCCCTAAGTGTGTGTATAAATAGAATATGATGGCAAGTGAAAACATCAAGTAGTGTAGGAAGTAGTAGTAGGAGGTAGCCTAGGTTAGGAGTAGTGTAGAATAATTTAGGAGTAGTTTTTAGAAGTAAATTAGGAGTAGTTGTAATTCTAAGGTAGCTTTAGTTTTTAAGTTTGTTTTTAGTTTAATTTTCCAAGCATTTTTCCGTTAGCATTTTTAAAGTTTGTTCTAGTTACTGTTCATGTAATTTCCATTTTCTTTGTGAAAAGCTTGCATTTTTCCCTTCCTTTGTTCTCGGTTTAAATCAAGTTCCTTTCACTTCTTGTTTTAATGTTAAGGGTTAATGAAAAGCAATTAATTTTCCATTGTGGTTCTCGGTTGCAAAGAAAAAATCTTTTTTGTTCTTTTGTTTCCTTTTTATGGATGCTGATGGTTGGACCAAAAGAAAGCATTAAGCTGGATGCTATCTAAAGCCACCATTTATTTCGGTGGAGGACAACATTTTGATGTTTAGGACAGTAGCATCTTCTTCTTCATTTCTCATGTCATTTTATTTATCCATTATTTACTTTGCTTGCATTAGCTTAAGTTTAGATTATGTTGTTGCCTAAAGAGTAGTATTATTTCATTAAGTTGTTTAGATATCTTTGTTGCCCGATATTTGCATTATTTTTGCATTTTTACTTTTTTGATTCTCTCAGTTACAGTTAATTAGTTCATCATTGAAATATTTTCACGCAGCCTTTCTTCAAATCTCGGGTTCGCTGATTTATTTCATTACTGCATGAGGAGAATAGCCTCGGTGCTAGTTGATGAACTCAGTGTGAATGGTGGCTACAGCAACAACCCGAGAGTAAGGCAACAGCAAGAGACTTACTTTGTTCTCCTCTGTTTCATGAGCCTTGTACTGTTCATTATTTTTGCATGCTATCATTCTGCACTAACCCAGTAATCGGTAGCTGCAAGTCTTCATTGATGAGTGCTGTCACCAGTACCGAGCTGCTGTGAAGAACGATGGACATAGATCGACAGGTTGTAGCTAAAGTCTGGAAGGGTGCAGAAGCTGCGTGTGAGTAGGCAAGGACAACACCAGTAGCCGAGAAAGGGTGTTGCTGGAGTAATCTCGACTGCATCTGTTGAATATTGAACTGAAGCAGAGATGGGCAGTAGCTGATGTACGTGCTGGGAAATTGTAGGAACATGGTGGTATGTATAGCAGCAGGCCAGGAATGGTATCCTGGAGCAGACAGCAGGGGACGTGCACTGCCAAGGTAGGTGTCACAGGACAGCACCTGAGCAGTAGAGGACAAACCGAGAGCGACAGCAACGTCTGGAGCCTGGAGCACGGCAGGAGCAGAGGGCAAAACTGAGAGTGCAGGACCAGCACAGCACTGAACAAACCAGGGAATGAACCTGTTGAAGAAAGATAGTGAATAGTGACAGTATCGGGACCACTTTAATGTTTTGCATTTTGTTAAGGCCATGTTTAGCCACATTCCTTTCTCTTATACTTTAATACTTCTTGTATTTATATTATTGCTTTTATTAGTTGTCAATTTAGGTTAGTTGTTAGATGTAGGATAAATCTAATGTTTTAGTTGTTAATTTAATTTTTAGTTTTAATTTTTAGTTAGTAGTTAATTTTATATTATATATTTTAGGACTTTATTTTAGTTTAGTTGTATTTAGAATTTGATTCATGCATTTTTAATTTAGTCTTTATCTTCATTAAATTTTAGGTTAGTTTAATTTACAATTTTTAATTACATGCATTTTTAATTTTAAGTTTGTTTAAATTTTAGTTTAATTAATCTTGTTTCTTTATTTTCATTTTTTTCTTTTTAATTGCATTAATTAATTTTAACTATTTTAATTATTTTCGTAGGTATTTGTTTTTAATTGCGTGGAGCTTGGTAAGTAAATCTTAGCTCGGTTTTATTTTGTTTTTATTATATAGTTTTATTGTTTTTCAGTAATTTTAATTTTAGCCTTAGTAGATCACCCATTGCAATTTCATAATTTGCTAGGATATACTTAGGGTAAGATTAACTGGTAGTTAATTAGACTAGTAAACTTCTCTGTGAGATGATAACTTGGGACTCAAATCCCGTTATTACTTGTACGACCCGTGCACTTACGGACAATACTTTAGCTCGTACCAGAGCTCAGGAGATTGATATTGATGGAAGCTCATTCGTCTAGATATACGCTACATCCGGGGAGTAATAAGATGTACCAGAATCTTCAAAAGGTGTACTGGTGGTCAGGTATGAAGAGAGATGTGGCGAATTTTGTGGCAAGATGTCTCGTATGTCAGCAAGTGAAGGTAGAGCATCAGAAACCTGTAGGGTTGTTGCAGCCTCTACCTATACCGACATGAAAATGGGAGCATATCACCATAGATTTCGTGATGGGTTTATCGAGGACCCGGAGTAATCATGATACGATATGGGTGATAGTTGATAGACTGACAAAGTCAGTCCACTTTCTAGCTATGAGAGCTACTGATACTCTGAGTTCATTGGCAGAGTTGTATGTATGCAAGGTAGTGAGGTTACATGGTATTCCAGTAAGCATTGTTTCGGATATGGATTCCCGCTTCAGTTCCCACTTTTGGGAACATTTTCAGGAAGCCATGGGAACCCAGTTCAGTTTGAGCACCGCATATCATCCTCAGACAGATTGTCAGTCAGAGAGGACCATACAGACTCTGGAGGATATGTTGAGAGCGTGTGTGATTGATTTTAAAGGCTCTTGGGATGATCATTTGCCAGTAGCTGAATTGGCCTACAACAACAGTTATCATGCGAGTATCGAGATGGCACCATATGAGGCTTTGTATGGTCGTAGATGTCGTTTCCCTATTGGTTGGGAAGAAGTGGGTGAAGGATTTTTGCTCCTGATTTGGTTACACAAGCCTCTAAAGATGTCCAAATGATTGTTGAGAGGTTGAGGACAGCTCAGAGTAGACAGAAAAGTCATGCTGACAAGAGACGGAGATCATTTGAATTCGCAGTTGGTGAATCAGTATTTCTGAAGGTTTCTCCTTCCAAGGGTATAGCTAGATTTGGGAAGAGAGGTAAGTTGAGCCCTCGCTACATTGGACCCTTTGAGATACTGGACGAAGTGGGAGATAAGGCATACAGATTAGCTTTGCCACCTGATTTATCGGGAGTGCATAATGTCTTCCACATTTCGATGTTAAGGAAGTATCATCCAAATCCAACTCATGTGATTCGGTATGAGCCATTGGAACTTAAAGAAGATTTGACATATGTAGAGAAACCGATAAGGATACTGGATAGAAAGGAGAAAGTCTTTCGAAATAAGACTATCAGGTTAGTGAAGATTCTCTGGCAGCATCACACTTCAGAGGAAGCTACTTAGGAGCTAGAGAGTTTGGTGCGAGAGAAATATCCCCGTTTGCTTGTAGAATAACTTAGTTCTAATTTGGAGGACCAAATTCTTTTAAGGAGAGGAGGATTGTAAGACCCTTAAATTCATAAGTACATACATGTATATGCTATGTGAAGCATAAATGATGTAAAGTTCGTAGAATTAATGTACACATTTGTAATATGGGTTTGTGATGTAGTACAAGCTTCATTTTATAGAAATAAGAAGGAATGGACTTTTGTATCTGAGGAATGTGAATATATGAAAAATGAGTAGTGTGGTAAAATGGAAGGAAGTTGCATAAGTGCATAAATCCTTATACTTCCATTTAGTGTTATATTGTACACCTTTGGTTATACAATGAATGCACATAAGTTTTAATGTATATAAAGTATGCATGGATGTCGTTTTCAAGCCTTATAGGTGATTGGATGAGAAAATGACTATGACAGCAAAATGTATGAAGTTTGGTGTAAGTTACTGTAGAAAACTGTAGTAAAATCTGGAAAATATGAAGGAGAGATCGATCTCCAATGGGGCCAGATCGATTTGCTAAACATTCTGTGAAGAAGGAATCGATCCCTATAGGGCCAGATCGATTTCCTTAATCTACTGTCTTGGAGAAGATTGATCTCACCTTAGAGCAGATCGATCTCCTTAAGCTTCTGTGTTGTTCAGATCGATCTCATGCATGGTAGCAGATCGATCTCATTAAGTCAGAAAGGTTGGTTTTAAGAGGAAAAAGTGCAGAGCAGATCGATCACATTGAAGAGCAGATCAATCTCATAAAGACAATTCTACAAATACTATACTTTTGCACTTTAGTGTCACGACCCAATTCCATTCTCTTTAACCGAAAATCACTGAAAATTTTTCGCGTTTTACTGTTACCTTACCCGGTCGATCTCATTTAAATTCATAAAAAGGGCAATTCATTAAGAAACCTCCTTTTTAAACCCACGTCATAAAACTCTTTCTCATCACATATAATCACATCACATCAACTCACAATCACAACCTCATTTCCGTTTCACAAATCAAATCCACGAGGCTCGACCCCTCCTTCAGGTCTACCTTAAATAATCACAAATCACACTTAGAGATTTAAAATCATGTGGTAGTAAGTAAATCAAGCAAGGAGATAGGTTACTATATCTCAAGTGACTACGCTGGCCAATCATCACATATCATCCCAGACCACACAGATTCCGGTGTGCGGGGTATCATGCTGGTACGAAGGTGGGTTAGTTCTCCGCCAGACTTTCTCAAATCAAGTAACCACCACGCGGTACATCGTACTCCATGTGATATACACGGTACATCGTACTCCGCGGACCCATAACATGGTTGGGGGTGCCTGCCATAGGTCTTATCTACCCCATACCAAGTGTAACCTTTATAGTCTCGAAAGCGCGTGGGAGTAACCTCAATACCAGGTCCTAGCCCCTCATGGCCTTGCTCGCCCCTGTTGGGTTCCCTGATCCAGGTCCTAGCCCCTCACCCTCACCCTACCTAAGAGGTCTGTCAGGCCTGTTGGGTTCCCTGGATGGATTATGTCAGGTCATAGCCCCTCACCCTCACCCCGCCTAAGAGGTCTGTCAGGCCTGTTGGGTTCCCTGAGTTAATCCGTATCTCTCACCACGGCCTCATACATACCACAGTGTGAAAACCAGCGCGACCTACGCTCTAGCGCGAATTCATGCATCAAAACCAATCACTTCGTACGAGCAACGCTCTGGTACGGCATTTATGCATAAAATATGAAGAAACCATGTACGAGCATAGCTCCAGTACAGTTATATGCATAAGAAAAACCACTCAAATCCACGTACGAGCGTAAGCTCCAGTACGGTTTATAAACATGACAATTTAAATTCAAAGCGAGAGCTAAGCTCAAGCACGTTTCACACAAGTGAAAACATAGAAATCCAGCGCGAGCGAAGCTATAGCGCGATTTATGTCATACAAATGTGATAGGCGGCTCATATACAATTTATCAATCCTGGCAATTCGGGTTTAGCACTCACAAATGCTTTTTCACAACAACAATACAATACTAGCCGACCTATCTACAAGCTTGCTTAAAACCAAGCAAATTCGTTTTGAAAAGCATCAAAACATTAGATTTATGCAATTATTAGCCTTACTATCCCATTTCATAAAATCCACTTCAAATCCAAAACCACGTATATACTCATCATCATTCATGAATACCATCAACATTTATTTGAGCAATCATGCATTTCATAAAAACACCCGATATTCACCCACAAGTTCAAAGTACGAGCAGCTACCTCTATATACTTACAAAATTCCCTTACCTGGAATCGCGACGCGTGATTTCACTTCCTTAAGCTGCTTACTCGTACGGTTCAGTTCGTCTTCAACGAACTCTTTGGGACTGCACAAAATCGTATCCCGCATTATATTCGATCCATATATTGCAACCCTTGTGCTTGCTATAGTCAATTTAATCTATAGCCTCTATTAAAGCTTATTTGGCCTCGTTTCATTACTTTACCCATAACTCGAGTCTATGGATCTTCTTAGGCCTATTAACTTATTCAAAATCGATATTAAATCGACATTAAGCTCATAGTGTTCATATTTCATGAACCCTCACTATGGCATTTATCAATCATATACATACCCATTTCCACAATTCCTCCAAACTCACAATGTAATCTCATTTAACCATTTAAAATCATAAACATTACCCCAATAATAGCTTTAGCATGCCATAATTCATAGGCTCATTTAATCCCACATATCCTCACATTATGCCCATTTTAGATTTCTAGGTCACACCAATTCCACTACATTCCTAGGTAGTTTATCCATCAATACTCATATCAATCAACTCCAAAATCAATTAAATAGCTAATGCATTTGGATTGGAGTGTTAGAATCTTACCAATATGATTTCTCTTCTTGCTCTAAATGGTAATGCCCTTAACTCCTTCAATTCCAAAGATGGGAAGATGCCCTCTCACAATGTTGTTCTTCTCTTTGATAGGAACAACTTTGCCTCTAATGATCTCTCTCCAAATCTCACTAAAAATGGCTGATTTTAGAGAGGGAAAGTTAGGTTTTTGGGTTGAAAATGGGAGGTTAATATGTTTTTCCGAGATTTCCAGATTTTCAGCTCTCTTTATATAGAAACAGCTTGGGGAGATCGATCTGGTCCAAGAGGAGATCGATCTTGTCCCTTAAAATCCCTCTTTTTCACGGTATTTTTAAGCCTGAGATCGATCTGTCGAAGCAATGAGATCGATCTGTTGAAGCATGAGATCGATCTGTCGAAGCATGAGATCGATCTGGTCCCAAACAGAGAGCTAAGGAGATCGATCTGGGTGCTTGAGGATCGATCTTTTCACTACAGAATGCTTGGCAGATCGATCTGGCTCCATTGGAGATTGATCTGCTCTATTCTTTCGCCCAAATAAGAGCATTCTGGCTCTTCCAGATCGATCTCTCATCCTATGAGATCGATCTGGACCTTATGTTTTCTAGATTTCCTGCAGTTTCATTGCTGTAACTCATACCAACACATCCTTAATCTATTGCCATGGCCATTTTCTCATCCATCCACCTTTATAACTTGAAAATGGCATCCATTCATACCTTATGCACATTGAAACTTGTGTGCATTCATTGTATGTTCAAAGGTACGCTACATAAAACCAAATGGAAGCATAACTCCATTCCATTTTACCGCACTACTCATCTTGAGTCTCAATCACATCCATCACTTGCTAGAACTCATTTCTTCGTATTCATACTTAATGAAACTTGTATGTACGTTACAATTTATATTACACATACATACATTGAATCCATGGACTTACATCAATCATACTTTACATTACAAGTCCATTCATATTATTTGATCCAATTACACACATTACCCTTATACATATACGGGGTCTTACATTCTCCCCTCCTTCAAGGAATTTGGTCCTCCAAATTAGAACCAAGTCACTCTTCAAACAGTTGGGGGTACTTCTCTCGTATCAAGTTCTCCAATTCCCATGTGGCCTATTCCGCCGTGTGGTGTTGCCAAAGCACCTTCACCAAGGGAATTATCTTATTCCGCAACACTTTCTCTTTCCTGTCCAATATCCGAACCGACTTCTCAACATATGTCATACTCTTATGGAGCTCCAACGGCTCATATCTTATCACATGTGCCGGGTCCGGGTGATACTTTCGAAGCATCGAGACGTGGAAGACATTGTGGACATTTGCCAAGTCCGGTGGCAATGCCAATCTATACGCCTTATCTCCCACTCTCTCCAAAATCTCGAAGGGTCCGATATATCTAGGGCTCAGCTTGCCCTTCTTACCGAATCTCATAATACCCTTCGATGGTGATACCCTCAGAAATACCGACTCACCCTTATCAAACTCTAGTGGTCTTCGTCTCTTGTCAGCATAACTCTTTTACCGGCTCTGAGCTGTCCGTAATCTCTCACATATCAACTGGACGTCCTTAGATGCCTGCTGCACTAAGTCCGGAGCAAAAATCTATCTGTCACCAACCTCTTCCCATCCAATAGGGGAACGGCATCTACGCCCGTATAATGCCTCATAGGGTGCCATCCCGATACTAGCATGATAGCTATTATTATAAGCGAACTCGGCTAACTGCAGGTGGTCATCCCAGGAGCCTCTAAAATCCAGCACACACGCTCTCAACATATCCTCGAGGGTCTGTATAGTCCTCTCTGACTGCCCATCTGTCTGAGGATGAAAAGCGGTGCTAAGACTCAGTCGGGTCCCCAGCGCTTCCTGAAAATGTTCCCAAAAATGGGAAGTGAAGCGGGCATCCCTATCAGAACAACGCTCACTGGTACACCATGTAGCCGTACTATCTCTCGAATATACAGGTTCGCCAACTGACTCAGTGTATCGGTAGCTCTCATAGCTAAGAAATGGGCGGACTTAGTCAATCGATCCACAATAACCCATATGGCATCATGACCTCTATGGGTCCTCGGCAACCCCATCACAAAATCCATGGTGACATGCTCCCACTTCCACGTTGGTATCGGTAGAGGCTGCAATAATCCTGCAGGCTTCTGATGCTCTACCTTCACTTGCTGACAAACGAGACAGTTAGCGACATATTTAGCAATGTCTCTCTTCATTCCAGACCACCAATAAACCTTCCGCAGGTTTTGATACATCTTGGTACTTCCTGGATTTATCGTATACTTCGATGAGTGAGCCTCTGATAAAATCATTCTCCTGATCTCAGGATCCCTGGGAACGCATACTCTGCCTCTGAACCTTAATAAGCCATCAGCACTCTGCTCAAAATCAATACCCACACCTGTCTGTATCTGCCTCAGCCAATCGATACACCGTCGATCGCTCTGCTGGGCTTGCCGAATACGGCCAATCAACTCTGGCTCTAGTCTCAAACTAGCCATGATCTCCAGTCTCTCAGATCCAGGTGGGGTTACATCTAAATTGAGGTTCGCAAAGTGTTCTAACAATTCATGTTCCCGTACCATCATATAAGACACCAACCCAAGGCCCTTTCTACTCAAAGCATCGGCAACTACATTTGCCTTACCTGGGTGGTACATGATTTCACAATCATAGTCTTTCAGGAGTTCGAGCCATCTCCTCTGTCTTATATTCAGCTCTTTCTGCGAGAACAGGTACTTAAGGCTCTTATGATCTGTGAACACCTGAAATTTCTCACCAAAGAGATAGTGGCACCATATTTTCAATGCAAATACTATAGCCGCCAACTCCAAATCATGTGTCGGGTAGTTCCTCTCATGATCTTTCAACTGTCTAGATCCATAGGCAACTACCTTCCCATCCTGCATAAGCACACAGCCCAGTCCCTGGTGTGATGCATCCGTATACACCGAGAATCCTCCTGAGCTGGTAGGAATGGTGAGAACTGGAGCAGTCGTCAATCGACGCTTAAGCTCCTCAAAACTCCTCTCACATGCCTCATCCCACACAAACTTAACATCCTTACGCGTGAGGCGGGTCAACGGAGCAGCTAGTTTGGAGAAACCCTCTACAAATCTCTGATAATATCCTGCCAATCCCAGGAAACTTCTGATCTTAGTAACTATCTTGGGCTGTTCCCACTGCACAACTGCCTCTATCTTGGATGGATCCACTGATACCCTATCCTTTGACACAACATGCCCCAGAAATGAGATATGTTCCAACCAAAAGTTACACTTGCTGAGTTTGGCATACAATTCTCTCTCTCGGAGGGTCTGCAGAACTATCCTCAAGTGCTCCTCATGATCTTCCCTGGACTTGGAATACACCAAAATATCATCGATAAACACTATCACAAACTTGTCCAGTATGGCTTGGATATATCATTCATCAATGCCATAAATGCTGCGGGAGCATTCGTCAATCCGAATGGCATCACCAAAAACTCGTAGTGGCCATAACGGGTACGAAATGCTGTCTTGGGTACATCTCCACTCCTGATCCTCAACTGATGGTACCCTGACCGCAGATCTATCTTAGAAAATACTTCGGCTCCCTGGAGCTGATCCAACAAATCATCGATTCTTGGAAGGGGGTACTTGTTCTTAATGGTGGCCTTATTCAACAACCGGTAATCTATACACAGTCGGAGGCTTCCATCCTTCTTCCTTACAAATAGAACCGGTGCTCCCCAAGGTGAGACACTCGGTCTAATAAACCCCTTCTCTAGCAACTCTTGCAGCTGCTTCTTTAGCTCTTCCAATTCTATCGGAGCCATTCTATAGGGTGGTTTCGATATCGACTCTGTACCAGGCACTAACTCAATGCAAAATTCCATTTCCCTTTCAGGTGGTAGTCCTGGTAATTCATCCGGAAAGACATCAGGGTAATCCGTAATTACGGGTATGTCCTTCAATTCCGGGTGTGCCTCATCTATATCGACCACATAGGCAATGAACCCTTCACAATATCCTCTCCATCGTTAGTAATATAAACCATCACTCCACATTCAATATTTATCATGAACAATAAATTTATCTCTCAAGCAATATGAATTTAAAATCATACTCCTTTTATTTACAACAAACATGCTAGTTTCATATCATTTCTTTTTATCAAAGTTTACAATAAGATTGTCTAATCCTGAAAACATCAATGTTTTGGCATGACAATCCATCACAACACGATTGGTAGCCAACCAATCCATTCCCAAAATTACATCAAAATCATTCATATTCAATAAAATCAGATTGGCTATCATTTCCTTCCCCTCTATCTTTATCTTACAATCTCTACATACATGCTCAGTCAATTGACTATCATTCATGGGTGTGGAAATCATCAACATTTTATCCATCAATGTTGGTTTCACATATTTCAACAATTTATGTGCAAAGGAAGGTGATATGAAAGAATGCGTGGCACCAGGATCAAATAATACCAATGCTTCTAAATCAAAGATTCGGATGGTACCTTTAATCACATCTGTTGAAGCATCTGCGGTGTCCTGATCCAGTGCATGTACTTTTCCTCTGCTCACACCCGCAGCTTATTTCCCTTTCTTCTCAGCTGTAGCCCTCCTCCTCGGGGCTGCTGTCTCAACTGGAGCTCCCTCTGGCTCCTTGCCCTTCTGTGGGGCAACCTCAATCATCTCAGTGCAGAACCTCGATATATGTCCTGGCCTCCCACACCTAAAACAAGAAACAGGGGGCACCTGACATGGTCTAGTCCCATGATATCTCCCACATCTCCTACACTGATCCGTGGTAGGTCGTGGTCCTCCAATAGTTATACCCCTCGGTGCAGTCAAAGCTGGGTATACGGGAGGTCTAGCAGCTCTCTCCTGCACATCCTCGATCTTAGGCCTCTTCTCGAAAAACCTTTGGCCACCTCTCTTGGCCACTCTTCCAAACCCGGATCTCATCCGATCTCTGTCCTTCCTAACACTGACTCTCCCAAGCTCGGAGGCATTTCGCTCAAAGTCTTGCTCACATAACTGAGCCTTATATACAGCCTCCTCATAGGTCACAATGTCGAAGGGAGCTAGCTTAGTCCGGATGGCCAATCTCAATCCATCCATGAACTTCTGTATCTTTCGGGTCTCACTACCCACCGTGTCCGGGTTATATCTCCCCAATGACATAAACTTGGACTCATACTCGTCCACAGTCCGGTTCCCCTGAACCAAATTCATAAATTCCATCCGCAATTTCTTCTGTGCGGTAGCTGGAATATACTGTCTCCTGAAGGCCTCTAGAAATATCTCTCACGAGATCTCAGAGGGTCTGGCCCTCAAAATAACCTCGGTGGACCTCCACCAATGCTCGGCCTCGCCTTTCAACATAAACACGATAAAGGCAACCTTTTCACTTGAAGTACATCGGAAAAAACCTATATAGTTTCTCCATCTCATACACCCAATCCTCCGTAATCACTGGGTCCTTCACCCTCTAAACACTGGGGGTTTCAGCGCTTGAAACTCTCGCAACCTACTCAAGTCGCAGTCATAACCCACATCACTACCACTCTGCTGTGGAGTGATAGGAGAAGCTGTATCCTGGGCTGGAGGTGGTGTAACTGTAGCTGTCTCAGCAGCATGAGGTCTCTCCGCCTCTGCAGCTGCCTGTTCAGTAGTAGGCTGTGCTGCGGGACCTCGTCTATCACCGGCACCCAATGCCTGCATGACTATCTCCACCAAACTCTCGATACTTCGCTCTAACCTAGCGAAGCGAGCCTCGGTATCCTCTGCTCTCTCAGCAGGGTTTTGTGGAGCCTGCTCAGTCTGTGGCCCCGCACGGCTCTCAAGCCTACCTCTACGGCCTCTAGCACGTGCTCTCGCCCCTCTACCTTTGCGTGTAGCTGGCATAGTGCCTAACTTCCTGTATTATAATAATTTATTAAGCTCTATCCATCACAGTATACACAGCTATATCTAAACAAAAGCACAGTACTATGGGGATGTACTTTCCTACATTTTATTAATGACTCACATCAGGCCAACGCAGCTCTGATACCAATCTCTGTCACGACCCAATTCCATTCTCTTTAATCGAAAATCACTAAAAATTTTTCGCGTTTTACTGTTACCTTACCCGGTCGTGAACTAACTCACCACACACTGTTGGGCTGTGAGTCAATAATAAACACCACATCTCATTCATTCTCAATTAATTAAAACGATGTCATACATGTGCATTTAATCGTGTACTTATACGAATACATGTTTTACTGACATCTACATCCCCCATAAGTACAACTCAAAAGAATACTGTGCTTTTACATTGTTTAGATATAAAAAGAATCACTGTGTATATATCTTTAAGCGATGGAGACGCAGCGGAGTCCAAAATACCACGCCTCAGTCCTGACTGGGCTACTATGCACGCTCTGTAGGGGGAAAATAGAGTGGGATGAGCAACCACACGCTCAGTAAGGCAATAATGCAAGCATGGTAGATAACTACTCTATCTACATGCTGATAGTGTTATGCATAAATCATTTATGGTAGGAGCATGAGGAATAAAACTATGCCATATGAGTATACATATATATCATGTATCAAAGTCATGTAAAATTGGCATATAAACATGGTAAAACATCATGTATAAATCATCTCATGCTCGATCTCATTTAAATTCATAAAAAGGGCAATTCATTAAGAAACCTCCTTTTTAAACCCACGTCATAAAACTCTTTCTCATCACATATAATCACATCACATTAACTCACAATCACAACCTCATTTCCGTTTCACAAATCAAATCCACGAGGCTCGACCCCTCCTTCGGGTCTACCTTAAACAATCACAAATCACACTTAGAGATTTAAAATCATGTGGTAGTAAGTAAATCAAGCAAGGAGACAGGTTACTATATCTCAAGTGACTACGTTGACCAATCATCACATATCATCCCAGACCACACGGATTTCGGTGTGCGGGGTATTATGCTGGTACGAAGGTGGGTTAGTTCTCCGCCAGACTTTCTCAAATCAAGTAACCACCACGCGGTACATCGTACTCCATGTGATATACACGGTACATCGTACTCCGCGGACCCATAACATGGTTAGGGGTGCCTGCCATAGGTCTTATCTACCCCATACCAAGTGTAACCTTTATAGTCTCGAAAGCGCGTGGGAGTAACCTCAATACCAGGTCCTAGCCCCTCATGGCCTTGCTCGCCCCTGTTGGGTTCCCTGATCTAGGTCCTAGCCCCTCACCCTCACCCCACCTAAGAGGTCTGTCAGGCATGTTGAGTTCCCTGGATGGATTATGTCAGGTCCTAGCCCCTCACCCTCACCCCACCTAAGAGGTCTGTCAGGCCTGTTGGGTTCCCTGAGTTAATCCGTATCTCTCACCACGGCCTTATACATACCACAGTGTGAAAACCAGCGCGACCTACGCTCTAACGCGAATTCATGCATCAAAACCAATCACTTCGTACGAGCAACGCTCTGGTACGGCATTTATGCATAAAATATGAAGAAACCATGTACGAGCATAGCTCCATTACAGTTATATGCATAAGAAAAACCACTGAAATCCACGTACGAGCGTAAGCTCCAGTACGGTTTATAAACATCATCACAATTTAAATTCAAAGCGAGAGTTAAGCTGAAGCACGTTTCACACAAGTGAAAACATAGAAATCCAGCGCGAGCGAAGCTCTAGCGAGATTTATGTCATACAAATGTGATAGGCGGCTCATATACAATTTATCAATCCCGACAATTCAGGTTTAGCACTCACAAATGCTTTTCCACAACAACAATACAATACTAGCCGACCTATCTACAAGCTTGCTTAAAACCAAGCAAATTCGTTTTGAAAAGCATCAAAACATTAGATTTATGCAATTATTAGCCTTACTATCCCATTTCATAAAATCCACTTCAAATCCAAAACCACGCATATACTCATCATCATTCACGAATACCATCAACATTTATTTGAGCAATCATGCATTTCATAAAAACACCCGATATTCACCCACAAGTTCAAAGTACGAGCAGCTACATCTATATACTCACAAAATTCCCTTACCTGGAATCGCGATGCGTGATTCCACTTCCTTAAGCTGCTTACTCGTACGGTTCGGTTCGTCTTCAACGAACTCTTTGGGACTGCACAAAATCGTATCCCGCATTATATTCGATCCATATATTGTAACCCTTGTGCTTGCTATAGTCAATTTAATCTGTAGCCTCTATTAAAGCTTATTTGGCATCGTTTCATTACTTTACCCATAACTCGAGTCTATGGATCTTCTTAGGCCTATTAACTTATTCAAAATTGATATTAAATCGACATTAAGCTCATAGTGTTCATATTCCATGAACCCTCACTATGGCATTTATCAATCATATACATACCCATTTCCACAATTCCTCCAAACTCACAATGTAATCTCATTTAACCATTTAAAATCATAAACATTACCCCAATAACAGCTTTAGCATGCCATAATTCATAGGCTCATTTAATCCCACATATCCTCACATTATACCCATTTTAGATTTCTAGGTCACACCAATTCGACTACATTCCTAGGTAGTTTATCCATCAATACTCATATCAATCAACTCCAAAATCAATTAAATAGCTAATGCATTTGGATTGGAGTGTTAGAATCTTACCAATATGATTTCTCTTCTTGCTCCAAATGGTAATGCCCTTAACTCCTTCAATTCCAAAGATGGGAAGATGCCCTCTTACTATGTTGTTCTTCTCTTTGATAGGAACAACTTTGCCTCTAATGATCTCTCTCCAAATCTCACTAAAAATGGCTGATTTTAGAGAGGGAAAGTTAGGTTTTTGGGTTGAAAATGGGAGGTTAATATGTTTTTCCGAGATTTCCAGATTTTCAGCTCTCCTTATATAGAAATAGCTTGGGGAGATCGATCTGGTCCAAGAGGAGATCGATCTGGTCCCTTAAAATCCCTCTTTTTCACGGCATTTTTAAGCCTGAGATCGATCTGTCGAAGCAATGAGATCGATCTGTTGAAGCATGAGATCGATCTGGGTGCTTGAGGATCGATCTTTTCACTACAGAATGCTTGGCAGATCGATCTGGCTCCAATGGAGATCGATCTGCTCTATTCTTTCGCCCAAATAAGAGCATTCTGGCTCTTTCAGATCGATCTCTCATCCTATGAGATCGATCTGGACCTCATGTTTTCCAGATTTCTTGCAGTTTCATTGCTGCAACTCATACCAACACATCCTTAATCTATTGTCATGGCCATTTTCTCATCCATCCACCTTTATAACTTGAAAATGGCATCCATTCATACATTATGCACATTGAAACTTGTGTGCATTCATTGTATGTTCAAAGGTACGCTACATAAAACCAAATGGAAGCATAACTCCGTTCCATTTTACCACACTACTCATCTTGAGTCTCAATCACATCCATCACTTGCTAGAACTCATTTCTTCGTATTCATACTCAATGAAACTTGTATGTACGTTACAATTTATATTACACATACATACATTGAATCCATGGACTTACATCAATCATACTTTACATTACAAGTCCATTCATATTATTTGATCAAATTACACACATTACCCTTATACATATACGGGGTCTTACATTTAGTTTGCATGAGAGAAACTATTCCATTCAAAGCCAAAAGTGTAACCTAGCATTTCTACCTTAGGAAACTTTAGTTTGTGATCAGTTTTGAGTGAGATATAGTTGAGCAAAGTTGTTCTTGGCAAAGAGGAGAACAACATACTTGGAAACAAGAGATTGAAACCAAGGATTTCAAGAGCAAGGAGAATTTGTACAAAATTGGTGAAAAGGAAGGAAATCTCAGCTAGGTAAGATTTAATGCACCAAGTTAATAAATGTTAAACTAGGTGTGTTGATAAGTTTATTGGTATATATATGAATTGTTGGAAATGAAAGAATCATGAAAAATGAGCATGACCTAGTTATTGGTGTGAAAATGAGAAGGTAATGAGGAAATGATGTTAACATGGATCTAATGATAGAATATGTATATATGAAAGATTATAAGTTAATCTTATGAAATGCATATATTGGAAATAAGGAGAAATAAATATAGTTATATGGAAAATGTGGTATAATACCATATTGGGAGAAAATGATGTGCTAAGTTGAAATTTGGCAAATAAAATGAGTATGTTACAATATACTAATGTAAATACGTATAACAGCTTCAAAGAATCACATTGAAGCTGATTGGACTGCAAGAGTGAGTAGCATCGAGGAAGAAAGGTCACTTAACGTGATTCAAGGTAAGGGAATTTCGTGAGTAGCTAGAGATGGCTCCATGTATTTTAAATAGCATTTTGATATTATATGCCATATGAATTCCCATGAATAGGTATGATGTTGTGATAGAAACCAAAGAGGTTAAGTGTGTTTTATCCAAAAAGACTAGGGTGAAATTACATTAGAAGCCTATTGTGACTAAGATTCATGATGTTGCATGATAGAGTGGCTAATGTTTTCATGTGTATTCGAAAACAACACATTTAAGTGCTTATTTGATTTGAAATTGGGTGAATTGTGATTTGAATAGCCATCTATCTGGTTTTGTGTGAAAACCATAAGTGCTAGAGATTACTCGTACTATGTTTTGAGATATGCATCACATAGTACTTGAGTGTTTACTCGTACTACATTTTAATGTGATTTATGCATATTAGTGTACTGGGAGCATTGCTCGTATTCAGATTTTAATTGATGCATTGTAGAGTATTGGGAGCTATGCTCATACTCAGTTTTACATGATAGAGTGTTAGGAGCTTTGCTCGTACTCAGTTTTGATATATTATACATTATAGAGTATTGGGAGCTTTGCTCATACTTGTGTTTTTACATAACCTAGTGTTAGGAGCATTGCTCACACTAGAGAGTGTGATATGGTCGTGTTGGGAGTTTTACTCACACGTACCAATTTTGAAAAGAGCATGAAACATCCGTGTTGGGAGCCTGTGTTGACTGTGTGTCGCACTGATATTACATGCTCACACGTGCATTATTTTGAGATATGGCAGAGGGCTATCGAAATAACCCATAGGTGTGAGGACTAAGACTTATGGTGAGCATCCTAACTATTAGGTAGACCCATAGTATGTGGACTAAGACTCATGGCGAGCATCCTGACTACGAGGTATATCCAAGGTGTGAGGACTAAGACTCATGGCGAGCATCCTACCTTGAGATAGGGTCCATGGAGTACTATGTACCGTGTATGTCACATGGAGTACATTGTACTATGAGTACACGATGATAATAAATTGAGAGCTGAGAGTTAGGATTTGACCCACCTCCCGTTACAGCAATTGTGAGAGCCCGTACACCGAGTACTGTGTAGCCTGGGATCAAGAAAAATGAGTTATGATCATATACTCTGAACATGTAGTCGCCTATTTCCTTTCTTGCTAATTGAAATTCTTAAGTAAATTACCACATGGTTTTATGATATAAACATGTGAGTTTGTGAATTGTGAAAAGGGTAACCCGAGGGATGGGTGAGGCCCAGATTTCTATGTTTTTAAACATGATGAATTCCATATGATTTTGATTTAAATGAATGGTAGGATAAATGTGATTTATGTGAAAGGACATGAGAAATGCAGTTTTTATCCATATAATGCTGAGGTTGTTAAACCAGCATATTACTAGTTTTATAACTGATGTTTTGTATCTATATATATATATGCTGCATAATGATTTGAGAGAGATGCATGCTATAGATACAGATAGTGTAAGGAAACAATTTCGAGGAATAAGCATTGTATTTTGTAGATAGTGCGGTTATCTACTTGCTTGCCTGATTTCCTTACTGAGCTGTGAGCTCACCCCCTTATTATTTCTCTCTTTTCAGAGCATCCACAGTAGGTGGACATGACTAAGGACTGACATTCCATGATATCTGCTGTTGATCCATTTTGTGAGAGGTATACACACTTGATATTTTGTACTGACCATTGTATAAGTACAGCTATGTAAATTAAAGTACGGTCGGGATGTATATGTACAGATAAATGTATTAATGTACAAGAGTTTATATTATAGAAAAGAATGTTAAATTCTATATATGTTATGAATGAGTGTAAATGGGTGGCTAATATCGAATCACAGCCCAACGTTGGATGTGAGAGAAGAAAGAAGAAGAGGTAAGAGAAATGCGAAAAATTTGTGGTGAATAAGGTAGGTCGCATGTGGGGGAAGGGCGTGACAGTTTATCCCGTCAAATCATACTTTTCAAACCTTATTCAAATATCCCACTTAGAAAACAATGCTAAAATTCCTTTAAAGGAAGAGAAACCAAACAATTTAATTTCTTACTTTCAAAAATAAATAAAAACATAATTTATGCAATTTAATTTAAAGTTATGAAATTTCATAAAATAAATATTTTCAACGCACTTAGTGGGATTTTCATAAATATTTCTCAATCAAACGTATTTTCAAAATTTACATCCATTCGAAATAAATTATGAACTTATGCATGAATTATGCCAAATGAGCCTAGAACTTATAGCTTAGACCGAAAGCTCTTAGAAATACTTAGGTGTTATCAAACTTCAAAAATTCGAAATCGTATTAATATACTAAACTCAAATCTAAACTGTTGCGATTGAATTGAATGGAATTCCTTTGAAATAAAATTCTATTTTTTTTTACCAAACCAATTTCTTGATTTAATCGTAAGACACCATGTCTCAAGCACGCATCCTTTACCTAATTTCCCAGTGCAGAACTCGCAATGTGGCCACTAAATCAACTCAATCTACGTATCTATACAGCCTACTCCATCATTTCCTCCGGATGTCCTCTAGTTGTAATGCCATGCCAAACTTCATCCGAATTAATTTTAGATATTCTTGATTATCAATAACTCATCATAATTTAGTTATCCAACGCTCCAAATAATTCAATTTACTCATACCATAAATCAAATAACATCATTTTCTTCTCAAAGTTTCCTTTCTAGGTCGAATTTATCCTTCAACACTTCAATTATTATTTTTTTTTTTCAATTCCAACACCTTAATTTAACCTAATTCAACCTTATTTAGCCTTATTAACCATTTGGCCCTTACCATACTCATTAACCCCAAAAATATAGGGTTAGTCAAAACCCCAAATCCAAAGATCCTTAATGATCATTTCAAGCTAACCCCAAAATCATCCTTCATTTCATTCATCAAATACTACAATTTAACTTACTTATAACCCCAAATCAAACAACATCCTAACCTTAAAATGACCTCTTCATCGAAACTTTAAATGAAACCTCCAAAGTTTTTCCAAATCAATTTATGTAATCCATTCAACAATTCAATTCACAAATCATTCATATACATAAAAATTAAGCATTTAAAAATTTACTTACCTTTTTTTTTGTCTCTCTTGGACCAAAACCACAAGGAAATCCTCCAAATATTAAGCTACAATGTAACCCAAAATCAAATTCAATACATCTCAATTGATCATGCACATTAACCCCAAAACATCAAATTTCAAACTTAGACTTACCACATTTTAAGACAAGTTTTGTCACTTTTTCTCCTAGGCTAATTTCATCCCTTAAATGACTTCAGAAAATTCTCAGAAAAAAAAAAACATATTGTAGCCCTTTGATAGAGGAGGAAATGTTATCAAAGAACCTAAGGCTAATTCTCTCTCTTTCCTATTAAGAAAAATTATTTCCCCTGGTTCCCCTGTTCACGTGTTAGCTAGAGCACTCTCTTCATTTTCTATTTTTTAGTGCATAAAATGGGGGAAAGATGAGTTGTAATTGGACTATGTAATACTATAAACCATCTTTAATATCATTTGAAATCCTTAATGGTGTTAGGTGGAGGATTAACATTAAATCTTCAATTTAAGTTACTCATAATTCTAGCTTATCTTAATGGGATTAAGTAGCTTTTGTCGGCTGATTGTTTCCTTAATTTCTAGCCCTTAAGTGCTAGTTCTTCTTGCCATTTCTTTCCTCATTTAATCACCTTTTAAGCCTACATTAATCCTTATATAATGGCTAAGGATGTCATGAATTAGTTCCCTCAAAATCAATTGCATTTCCTTAGCCTATACAACTTGATAGCTCTCTATTGGAGCCAAATTTACTGATCAGGTTTGGCTATTTATCCCAGCCACTTATCCATCATTTTAATCTTCAATCAAACTTCTAAAATCCTTTTTAGGTTATAGGCTCATCATAATTATATGTCAAATTGGATTACACTTCTAAAAATGCCCCTAATTATTTAGCTTAACACCAAACCTATTAGGCTGTCTTGAGAGCTTTTGATAAGCCCCTAATCTGGTCTAATTCTTTAATTTCTCCCTTCCAACTTTTCCTTAAACCCTGTATGTATCATGTATAATAATCTTACAATTTATTGGATTGACTTAAGGTTGTATTTTGCATAGCCTTATACAATCCTTCCATTAGAATCTCAAATTCCTACCTTATTAACTTATAAAATTTAATTCTTTTGTTTCCTTGGTTATCCCTTAACTCTTAGTACTTAATTCAATTCATCCATACTCATTTATGAATTCATATCTTACTTCATGTAATATTCTTAATCACATTATAATTACAAAATTACTTACATTACTTAGGCCTTACTTAATACTTTAACTTAGTAAATTTTGAGAAATAACCCATACCTTCAATCTTAGGCCTTCCAATATGTCTTTGCTCTTGTAGACCACATACTCATCATTAATATAGGTTAGGCCCTTCAATTAATCCAATAGAATATGTTATTATAAATTTAACTAATTCATAAAACTTGCTTAAAGAAGGAAATTAAAAATCGGGTTCTCACACTTTCTGTTCAGTAGTGCTTTCGGTAGTTAGATTAGTGGGCATGTCAACTCTAATAGTCGTGTCCACATCAATCATAGTCAAGACTAGTTCCATATCCTCTTTCTATCTCTTATAATTTCCACCAGTCAAAGTCTCAATTTGAAAAGATTGATTAGTCAGGGAAAACGTACATGGAGCTGAAACCAATTATATCAAATATTTAATTAACATAATGGGCAAGAAATTATAATTTATTTTTTAACACTAGGAAACTAAAAGTGTTAATAAATGCTCCTTTGTGTATGGATAAAGTAATAAATATTTTAATATCCTCAAAATGAACGAGCTAATTGTAAGACCCTATTTTTTTATAGTAAGAGCATAAGGGAATGAATAGAAATTTTTGAGTGCATTTAAAAATGCAAAAGGATTGAAATGGTATTTCTGAACACGTGCAAGGGTAAAACGGTCAAAAGATCAAAATTCGATATTAATCAGGACAAGAAAAAATTAATTAAAAATATGAGATTGAGAAATCTTGATCAATAATGAAGAAATAATTAAATTTCGGGTTAAATTGATCAAGATATAATTTTATTTAATATTTTCAAAATTTTCACTTCGGAAAATAATCCTGGAAGTATCGAAAATTATACCGAAAAGTTGAAATGATACCGAGAAATTCATTTATTGATTAAATGAATTAAATATTAATTTTTTAGATATTTTGGATTATTATTGAATATAATAATCAATTAAAATAATAATAAAAATAAATAATAAATAAAAAATAAAATAATTAAAAAAAATTCGCGAAAGAAATGCGAAAACTCGAAACAGAAGACAAGTGAGGGAGCTGAGCCCCTTCTGCCTCACCGATGGAGGCAGCCGGCGTCGGGCCCAAGCGAGCTGGCCGGAAAGGGCGACCGCGAGCCACTGTCGGCACCACCAACTCAAAGGAACGGCGACCGACGAAAGGAGAGAGGAGAAACAAAGCAGTCGAAAATCGAGAGAACCAAATCCCTTGGCTCTGACGCAACCACTGGCGGACGACGTGAGGAGGCGACCGACGAAGGTCGATCGGCACCCGAGGAAGCCGACCCGCACACCCACGCGCCCCGAAGTTGTCCAAAAATGCCAGATCGACGGAGTTAGGGCCGCGAGAGAGAAGCCTTGATCGGCAGCTATCGGCACCGATTCGAGCCACACCGAGGCCCGATTTTGGAAGCCAAAGCGATGGCGCACTGATCGGCACCGGAAACGACCCAAGAATCGACCTGACAGGGCCGGAACGAGGAAATGATGTCGAACCGGACTGAACCATTAGACCGAATCGGACTGAACCGGGTTAAACCAGACTGACAGGTTCAGCCAAAAAGAAAAGGAAAAAGGAAGAAAAAAAGGAAAAAAGAAAAAGAGAAAAATTGGGGAAAAATATCAGTGATGCAATCGAGCTACAGGTAAGTTGGTAAGCGGTCGAAATTGACTGATTTAATTTTCAAAATATTTAATTTGATTAATATTCGACTGAAAGTTTACCCAAAAAAATATTAAATTGCGCAGCTCAACAATTGGCATCAACCGAGAGCTCGAGACATTCTCGATTTGCGTACTATCATGGAATCACGGGTAAGTAACCCTTATTTACGACAATTTTACATCGTTATCCGTGATTGATATTTATCGCATAAATTATGGATTTAAATTCCGTATTTAATGAATTAAATTCTGGAAAATTGGATAAATTGTCGTAAATACTAAGTTAAGCTATTTGAGAGTTTAGAACGAGGCTCAATAAATACTGATGGGCCCAGTGAGCCCAATAGGCCTCGATTATGTGAATAGTAAGTGGAAAACGGGCTTAAGGCCGATTAAGGCCTATTATGGTACAATCGGGACCAATATGGGTAAACGGGCCCAATGATTTAAAATTAAGCCCAAAAAATATGAAATACATTAAATTATATTGTATTTGACCTGATGTATATTTATCCGCAGTGCCGGAGATTTGATTTGGATTGGGAGCAAATTGGACTGCGTGATGAGACATCAGAGGAAAGGTCAGACTGTACAGAAAAATGAGGTAAGGGAATTGTGTGAGTAGCTAGAGGTAGCTACGCGTATTTTAATAGTTTTTGTATACACCGATTATGTATGTATACACGATTATTGTATAATGATCCTAAAAGTGGTTTAAATGATTTTATGGATCGAAATAGGTAAAAAAAAACTATTTTACCCCTATTGAGGGAAGTTCACCTAAGGATGGTGAAAGCATGACATGCATGAAATGCATGATTTAAGGACTTTTATGATTAAGGAATTTTATTGGTTTTAATCAAAGCAAATCGGTAGATTGGCCAATAATTGCATAAGTTTCCCAAAATAACACTACGTAAGTGTTATTGGTATTTAAATGAAATTCTTTGGAAAACGGCTAACTATCAAGTTTATATGGAAACAGATAGTGCTGGCACATAGTTCGCACTATATCTACGTTTGTCATTGTGCATAAAATGTGCTTGAGCGGTTGCTCGCACTGACTTATATGACATCATATGCATGAAATGTGTTAGAGTGGTTGTTCGTACTGATTTTATTATTGTGAAATGCATGAGAAGTACTGGAGCCTAGCTCGCATTCTGTTTTGACATGTTTTGACTGTTCTGATTTGTGTTGACTTGATATGCATAAAATGGTGCTGGAGTGATTACTCACACTAGTTTTAATGATTTGACATGCATGAGCAGTGTTGGAGCTTAGCTCGCATCTAGTTTTGATTTGATAATCGCATAAAAGCCGTGCTGGAGTGTAACTCGCACGAGATTTGATGTATTTATGCATAAGCCATACTGGAGCGTTGCTCGTACGAAGTTTTGATTTACTTGAGCATTCATTCGTGCTGGAGCATTACTCGCACATGATTTTAGATGGATTTATAACTCATTTTAAAGTCGTACTAGAGTATTACTCGTACGCAGATTTTACTGATTTTTATGACACCGTGCTAGAGCTTCGCTCAAACGAGACTTTCTGATATCATGAATATGCATGGAGCCGTGCTTGAATTTCGCTCGCACAGGGATTTATATTACATGCATATAGCCGTGTTGCAGCTTCCTGTAGACTGTGTGTCACAGTGAGATGATATGCTCACACGTGCATACTGAGACAGAGATGATATGGGTGGGTAAGATCTATTGCAGACACCCCTGATTGAGCTTGGGTACATTGTACCATGTATATCACGCGGAGTACGCTGTACCGTGGGGATTGTTGGAGTGGAGTGGCATTAGCCACGAGGCAGCAAGCCTTGCCCTCGCAATCCTGGTGTTATGCTGTTCTGGCAGGTAGGACGACCCACCTCCCGTTTCAGGTGTGATACTCCACACACTAGGTACCGTGTTGCTAGGGATCATGAGGTTATGGCCATAGTCCTATGTTGTTACTGATAATCACTTACTTGTCTCACATGATATAACTTGTGGTCTGATAGACCAGGGTAGACTCGAGAGAGGTCAGGCCCTCGATGTTACGATTTTATGATTTTATGATATGTGACCCTGAAAGAAGGGTGGTTTATAACCGAAGCTTTATAATGAATTTTAATGACTTGTTTTATGAATTTGAGATTTACTTATGAGATAATTGACCCGGATGGGGTTATTTTATTTTGCATTTTAATAAAATGATTTGAATGCAGTAGCATGATGATGTTTTCCATGCTTTCATTTCAAATTCATGATTTGTCTTACATGACATGAAAGAATGCATGATTTTGATTAAATTCACGCTAAGTATGATTTACTGATGTCACATAAAATGTCATTGATGCATAAGTAGTATGATTTAAGGGCATGGCATTATGAGCATGTAGATAGTGGAGCTATCTACTTACTTGCATAATTGCCTTACTGAGCGTGTGGTTTGCTCACCCCCCTTAATTTTCCATCTTTTCAGAGCACTTGCAATAATTAGTAAGCGGCTGAGGACTTGCGTGCATTGGTATCCGCTGCTTCCCATCGAGAGACAGGTATACACATTTGTATAGTTTTGTATCTAAATATATAATGCACAGTACTATAAACAGATATGATGTCGGGGCTGTAGAGTTATAAATACCATTGTGTATGTATTTAATTAAAGTCAAAAGATAGTAAACTCTGATATGTGAATGTGATTATGGAGATGAAATGGTAAATAGGTGAGAGGTGACTAACACCGAATCATAGCCCAACTGTTTGTAGGATGGTCACGATGAGAGAAAGGTAAAAATTTAAATAACAAATGAAAAAACGAAAAATTTACTCTAATTTTTAGGTAATTTGGGTTGTGACACTAATAGAATAATAGCTTAAAATCCCAATAAGTATGGGCAGAAAAGGATTCTTAATTTGCCTATTATAATAGTAACTCCAAGTCATTCTAATTAACTCTCATAATAGCCCCCTGTGAGTTGTTGATTATATGATTAACTTAAATAACAAGAACATCCCTAATATCACAAAAAATAATTAATTAATTGGCTTCTCAAATGGCCATTGTGGTGACAAGACTTTATTTCATTGATTTAATTTTAAATAAGGATCATGTCTCAAAATAGCTCATAATCAATCTTAACTCCATACAAAAGTTTCCTAAAATATGTATCACTAGAAATATATTAAATAATTTCAATATTCAATCAAAAAACACAATAACAATTCAATCAATCATTCATTTGAATCAAGAAAATAGGGTACAAAATTTTATATTACGTATTTCATAAATTATAAATTGAAAACAAAAATTTTGGATCAAAATTGTCACGACCCTTTTCATCCATTTCATCTAAAATCATCACAAATTTTTCGCTTTATTTGTTAACTTACCCTGTCATGAACAACTCTTACAAACACAGTTGGGCTGTGAGTCAGTATTAATCATCATTTACCATACCTCTTTCAACTGATCTATCACGACCCTATTTATCCCATTCATCTAAAAATCATTGCAATTTTTTTCGCTTTAATCGTTACCTTAACCGGTCGTGAACAACCCTCACCAATCACAGTTGGGCTGTGAGTCAATACTAATCATCATTTACCATCCATTTTCCAATTTAATCAAAAGTAAATGTCATACATTGAAAAGTGAAGTCATAAGCTTATACATCACATGTTTTCTAACATTTATATCCCCCATATCATAATTCAAAATGACTACTGTCCCTTTACATGTTTAGATACAAAAAGAATCCCTGTGTGTATATGTCTTGGCGATGGAGTGCAGCGGATGTCTAAATACAACGCCTCAGTCCTCACTGGGCTACTATGTACGCTTTGTAGAGGGAGAAAGTAGAGGGATGAGCAACCACACGCTCAGTAAGGCAATAATGCAAGTATGGTAGATAACTACACTATCTACATGCTGATAATGTCATGGCATAAATCATTTATAATCGAAGCATAAGGAAATAAAACTATGCCGCATGTATATACATATATCATGTACTAAAAACATGGAAATGGGCATGAAAAACATGGCAAAATTCATCATGTAAAACCTCTCATGCTCATCGTTATTGAAAATCATCATAAAAGGGAAATTCAATACGAAACATCCTTTAAAATTTATCGTTTTCTAAAATACACATCAAATCTCAACACAAATAGCGTATCATTTCTTTAAACAAAACCCCACAAGGCTAGACCCCTCCGTCGGTTCTATCCTGGATAAACACAATCACACTCAGTGTATAAACCATGTGGTATTATGTGATATTATGTGAGACAGGCAGTCAAAATATCTCAAAGACTATGTTGGCCAACTATGTCATAATCATCCCAAACCACATGGATTCCGGTGTGCGGGGCATCATGCTGGAACGAAAGTGGGTTAGTTCTTCGCCAGACATTTCAAATCATCATCACAACCACCCGGTACAACGTACTCCATATGATATACATGGTACAATGTACTCCGCGGACCCATATCATTGTTGGGGTGCCAGCTGTAGGTCTTATCTACCCCATGCCGTGTGTAGCCTGTATATTCTCAAGTGCACGCAGGAGCGTTTCGTTTTCATCTAAGAGACCCTCCCCACCCCAACGGGCTTAAGGATGTTAGCTTAAGGATCCTACCGTAAGAGAGCCTTTCCACCCTATCAGGCTTAAGGATGTAGGGCTTGAGGATCTTACCATCTCCACGGCATCATACTTACCACAGTATGAAAACCTGTGTGAGCTATGCTCTAACATGATTCATGCATCATTAATAAATATCCTCATACGAGCAACGCTCTAGTATGACTTTATGCATAAAATCATGAAGAAACACGTATGAGCATAGCTCCAGTACGGTTATATGCATAAGAATGTCAATCGAAATGCACGTACGAGCAAAAGCTCCAATACAGTTTATAAAACATCATCACAAATCAAATCAAGGTGCGAACTCAGCTCTAGCACATTTCGTACATGCGGAAACACCAAAATCTAGTGCGAGCGAGGCTCCAGCACTATTTTAACTCACGTAAATACGATCGGCAGCTCCATTTTAGTAAAACATTCTCAAAGCAATGGTTAGCACCTCATTGTGCCTTTTCACAGAATCAGGATATCACTAGTCTGCCTATTTGTCAATTTTGCTTACACCAAAGCAATGTGTTTTCATAAAAGCATCAAAACATGTGATTTATGCAATCATTAGCCTTACTATTCCCTTTTTATAAAATCCACTTCAAAACCAAATCGTATACTAAAACACTTGTAGTTACAAAGCCCTATATTCACCCACAAAATACAAGCAGCAATCTCCATACATTCACAGAATTCCCTTACCTGGAATCGCGTCGCGTGATTCCACTTCCTTAAAGCTACTTGGTTGCGCAATTCGATTCGCCTCCAACGAACTCTCCTGAACTGCACAAGAATACGTTTCACGTCAATTTAGATTAATATAACATAACTCTTGCATTTACTATAGTTGATTCAACCTATAGTCTTCATTAACTCTTATGAGGTCTCATTTCCTTTCAAGTTCGTTTTTGATCGCTTAATAGTTTCTTGAGAGTTTGTTAAACTCTTTTTGGTCTATTGATTTGTACTTAATCGATTTTCGAGTTCATCGAGTATCTAATCCATCATTTGCCTCACGATGGCATTTTTTCAAATACCTCATATGCTCTTTTACTTAACTAAGCCAATCTAGCAAAGTAGCTTCATTCAACGTTCTAAAAATCATACCTATTACCTCATAAACACTTTAGAATAGTCCATTTATCATCATCTCAACTATATCACATTTTCTCACTCTAGACTCATTAATTCTAGGTTTCACTTGTTCTATTCAATTCCATGTAGTTTTAATCATTAATACACATACAAATCAACTCCAAAATCAGTAACTAAACAAATGTACTTGGATTGGTGTATTAGAAACTCACCTAGCTTGACATCCTTCTTGCTCCAAATGAGAACACTTCTTGCTCCTTCAATCCAACCAATGGGGTATTGATTTTAAACGATGTTGTTCTTCTCTTTGAAATGAATAACTTTGCTCTAATAGTTTTTTCCTAAATCTTTACAGAAAATGGGATGATTTTAGAGAGAGAAAGCTAGGTTTTAGATTAAAAATGGAAGAATGGATTTGTTTCTCATGAATTGCAGATCTAATTGCTCCCTATTTATAAAATTGGCTTGGTGAGATTGATCTGTATAGGGTGGAGATCGATCTGGTCCTCTTAAATTCCTCAGTTTCATGACATTTTGAAGGCATGAGATCGATCTGTCGAATGCATGAGATCAATCTGCTTCAGTGAAATGAGATCGATCTGCCCAATGGAACATGATTGATTTATCTCAGGCAGAGAGCTAAGGAGATCGATCTAGCCTTAGGGGGAGATTGATCTGCTCCATCCCGAGAGTAATGGAGATCGATCTGCTTGAGTGAGGGATCGATCTCCCTCTTCCAACATGCTTAATTTTGCATTTTCCAAGCCACAAGATCGATCTCTCCTTGCATGAGATCGATCTGGCCTTCATTTTACATCTTTTTTGCTGCGATTTCCTCATTCAAACTCATACTTAATCACTTTCATATTCATTTATCATTCCATTCACACTTAGAACTTTAAAACCATTCATTTCTTATAATTCATATGTAATGTAACTTGTTTGTACATCATGAAATTTATAAGATTACATCAGAATTTACGGGTCTTACAATCCTCCTCTCATTCAAGGAATTTGCTCCTCCAAATTTGAATCAAGTTAATATGAAAATAACTTCGGGTACTACTTTTGCATCATACTTTCTAACTCCCATGTAGCTTCCTCCGAAGTATGATGTTGCCAAAGAACTTTCACTAATGGAATTGTCTTTGTCCTTAACACCTTCTCTTTCCTATCCAATATCCAAATCGGCTTCTCAACATACATCATACTCTTATTGAGCTCCAAGGGCTTATATCATATTACATGTGCCAGGTCTGGGTGATACTTCTGAAGCATAGAGACGTGGAAGACGTTATGAACACTTGCCAAGTCTGGTGGCAATGCCAACTTATAAGCCTTATCTTCCACTCTCTCCAGAATCTCGAATGGTCGATATATAGAGGGCTTAACTTTCCCTTATTACCAAACCATATAATCCTTTTCGAGGGAGAAACTCTCAAAAATATTGACTCACCCACATTAAACTCCAATGGTCTCCACCTCTTGCCAGTATAACATTTTTGTCAGCTCTGAGCTGTCCGTAATCTCTCACACATCAACTGGACATCCTTAGAGGCCGATTGCACTAAATCAGGAGAAAAGATCTGTCTATCACCAACCTCTTCATATCCAATAGGGGATCGACATCTGTATCCATACAGTGCCTCATATGGTGCCATTCCAATACTTGCATGATAGCTATTATTATAGGTAAACTCGGCTAACTGTAGGTGATCATCCGAGGAGCCTCCAAAATCCATCATAAATGCTCTTAACATATCCTTCAGGGTCTGCATAGTCTTCTTCGAGTGACAATCTATCTGAGGATGAAAAGCAGTGCTAAAACTCAGTTGGGTCCCCATCGCTTCCTAAAAATGTTCCCATAAGTGGAAAGTGAAGCGAGCATCCCGATCAGAAACTACGCTTACTAGTACACCATATAACCGAACTATCTCTCGAACATACAAGTTCACCAGCTGACTCAGAGTATCTATAGCCTTTATGGGTAAGAAGTGTGCCGACTTCATCAACTGATCCACAATAACCTAAATGGCATCATGACCTCTACGGGTCCTCAGTAATCCCATCACAAAATTCATGGTGACGTGCTCCCATTTCCATGTCGATATTGGTAGAGGCTGCAATAACCCAGCAGGCTTCTGTTGCTATACCTTAACCTGCTGATAGACGAAACATCTAGCGACATATTCAGCAATGTCTCTTTTCATTCCAGACCACTAATAAACTTTTCAAAGGTTTTGATACATCTTAATACTCCCTGGATGTATCGTGTACTTCGATGAGTGAGCTTTGATAAGATTAACCTCCTGATCTCTAAATCCCTGGGAACACATACTTTACCCCTGAACCTCAATAAACCATCTGCACTCATCTCAAAATCTGTACCCACACCTGTCTGTATCTAACTCAACCAATCGATGCACTGTTGATCGCCCTGTTGAGCCTGTAGATTATGACAAATCAACATGGCTCCAATCTCAAACTATACATAATGTCTAATCTCTCTGAACCAGGTGGGGTTACATCCAAACTGAGGTTCGTAAATTTCTCCATCAACTCGTGTTCCCGAACCATCATATAAGACATTAACCTGAGGTTCTTTCTACTCAAGGCATTGGCAACTACATTCACCTTACCCGGGTGGTACATGATATCATAATCATAATATTTTAGGAGTTCGAGCCATCTCCTCTGTCTTATGTTCAACTCTTTCTGCAAGAACAGGTACTTAATGCTCTTATGATCTGTATAAACCTAAAATTTTTCACCATAGAGATAGTGGCGCCATATTTTTAGTGCAAACACTATGACCGCCAACTCTAAGTCATGTGTTGGATAGTTCCTCTAGTGATCCTTCAACTGTCTCGATCCATAGGCAAATACCTTCCCATCCTGCATAAGTACACAGCCCAGTCCCTGGTGTGATGCATTTGTATACACAGAGAAACCTCCTGAGCTAGTAGGAATGGTGAGAATCGGAGCAGTTGTTAACCAACGCTTAAGCTCCTAAAAACTCTTCTCACATGCCTCATTCCACACAAACTTAACATCTTTCCGTGTGAGGCATGTCAACGGAGCAGCTAGTATGGAGAAACCCTCAACAAATCTCCGATAATACCCTGCCAATCCCAAAAAACCTCTAATCTCAGTAACTATCTTCGGTTGTTCTCACTGTACAACTGCCTCAGTCTTAGATGGATCCACTGATACTCCATCCTTCGATACAACATGGTCGAGAAATGAGATCTGTTCTAACCAAAAGTTACACTTATTGAGTTTGGCATACAATTCCTTTACTCTGAGGGTTTGCAGAATTATCCTCAAGTGCCGTTCATGATCTTCCCTAGACTTGAAATAAACAAAAATGCCATCAATCAACACAATCACAAACTGGTCCAGGTATGGCTTAAATACATCATTCATCAATACCACAAATGTTGCAGGGGCATTTGTCAATCCAAATGGCATAACCAAAAACTTGTAGTGGCCATAACGAGTATGAAATGCTATCTTGGGTATATCTCTACTCTATATCCTTAACTGATGGTACCCAGATCCCAGATTTATCTTAGATAATACCTGTACTCCCTGAAGCTGATACAACAAATCATCAATGCGTTGAAGGGGGTACTTGTTCTTAATGGTGGCTTTATTCAACAACCGGTAATCTATATACAGTCAGAGGCTTCCATCTTTCTTTCTTACAAATAGAATCAGAGCTCCCCAAGGTGAGACGTTCAGTCTAATAAACCCCTTCTCTAGCAACTCTTGCAACTGCTTCTTTAGCTCTTCTAGCTGAACCAGAGCCATTCTATATAGTGGTTTCGATATCAGCTCTGTACTAGGCACTAATTCTATACAAAATTCCATTTCTCTATCAAGTGGTAGCCCTGGTAAATTATCCAGAAAGACATCAAGAAATTTCACAATTACTGGAATGTCTCTCGATTTCAGGTGTGCCTTATTAGTGTCAACCACATAGGTAATGAACCCTCACATTATCCTTTCCACTGTTAGCAACACAAGTCATCACTTTAACATTCATAAATAGTAAATGAATTCATCTCTCAGATATGTTATATTAAAATTATACTCTTTTCATTTATAATCATCATGTTTTTCATTTTTTTTCAACAAAACTTACAACAAGATATTCTATCTCTAGAAACATCAATGTCTTAGCATGACAATCCCTAACAACATGATTTGCAGCCAACCAATCCATTCTTAGGATTACATCAAAATCATTCATACTGAGCAAAATTAAATCGGCTGCCATCTATTTTCCTCCTATCCTCAACTTACAATTTCTACATATTTGCTAATAATTCTATATTTTTAGAATTATTTGTGCTTAATTTCCTAATTAATTATTTAAATCCCCAATTTATTTTGTTAATTATCCCCTTTATTTAACTAAAATTCTCATGTTTACAGATAAATTAAATTCAGATGAATTTTCAATATTTTGGTAGAAAATGGACCGAAATTGGGCTAAAATCGAGATTGGACCATGCGGAGAACATGAGCCTATCACATCCAATTGAACAAAAAAACCGATGACATTGAAATATTATTTTTCAAGGAGCCAATGGTCTGAAGACAAGTGACCAAACAATGTCAACTCATCTAGGATGAAAAAATTGCAATTGTACCCTTAAGTGTGTATATAAATAAGAAAAAGATGGCAATTGAAAAGTGAGCTTTAGTTTTTTTTAGGTTAAACATTTATTGTTAGGTTTTATTTTTTTTGGTTTTCTTTTAATTTTTTTTTGGCTGGTGACAGTAGCCACCATTCATCATATTTCTTATAGGTTTTGTTCAATTTCATTCCATTATTATTTTATTGTTTGAGTTTTAATTAAAAGTTATTATTTTTATATAGTTGTTCTCGGTTTGCACCTTTAATTTTGATATTTTCTCACTTTTGGATGTTTCACGTTGTGGGAAAGAAAGGTGGCTGGTGACAGTAGCCATGAACCTTCTTCATGTTTCTGCAATGGATGTTTAAGTTAGGCTGCTTTAATTTTAGCTTCTGTATTTTTGTTCCTCTCGATTTTTGCTTTGTTTCAAGCACTTGTCCTTCTTTCCTTCAAGTAAATTCAAGTCTAAAATGTTACTTTCCTCCTACATTATAGTGTCGGTATTACCTTGTTGTTCTTAGTTTTTGTAGTTTAGGAGTTAGTTTGCCACTGCATTGGAGGAGTCTTGGTGGCACTCAGCTGTTTCTTCCTTGCACATCAGTTCTACCTCTATTGTGCTCTGTTTTCGGTTCTTATTACTGCTATTATGGATTTTATTTTATGGTCTATCTTAATTGCTGCTTATGTTTCGGGTATATGTTATTGTTCTTTTTAGGTTTGCTTAGTTATTGCTGATTGATGTTAGGCAACAAAGTTCAAAGCATTTCAAGTTTTTTTTTTTTCAATTCTCGGTTTTAAACAGCAAACTTTCTTCAAGTTTTCTTTAATTTCTCTACACTGTTTGATATATATTTTTACTAGCCATTTCTGTTCAATTCTTTTCTTTTCTATTTCAAGTTTAATTTAGTTTCAAGGTTAGGTGCAGTGGGAGGAGATTTGGCTATATTTGCAGAGCACCACTGGTTTGTGCTTGCCAAGTTGTTGTTTATTGGTTGCTACTTGGTTTCGGTCTTCTAACTGCGACTTTGCTATTAGGTTCATTGCTACTTGCTATGTGAAGAAGCTGGAAGTAGAGGTTGAAGTGGTGTAGGATGCTCGGCTATGCGTGGCATGCCTTGAAACGAAGTCATGGCTAAAACAGGCTGTGAAGACTGGATGCATGAGATATTGTTCGGTGTTGAAGCAGGGCAATGGTATGGTGTTTGTAGAGGCTAGATGTAGAGGACCATTTCGTGGAGGATGACATTCCCTGCTAGCTAGACAGATCGGGAGCAGAACAGCACTAAACCGAGAGCCAGTGCAACAGCAGGATACTTGCAGTAGAGGACAAACCGAGCATGCCTGGACAGACCGAAGCACCTGGAAAAGAAAATGCAAATTGAAGATGTGAGCAGTGTTTGGAGGGATTTATTGGATGAAACTTAAGGCTTTATTTGGCATTCAACTCTTGTATTAATCCATTTTTCTTGCATTTTTAGTATAGTTTAATTAGTTGTTAGTTTAGGATAGTTGTTAGTTGTCAATTTAGATTAGTTCTAGAGTTTTAATTTGTTAATTTAATTTTTAGTCTTAATTTTTAGTTAGGAGTTAATTTTATATTAAATGTTTTAGGATTTTATTTTAGTTTAGATGCATTTAGTTGCAATTTAGATTAAATGTGTTTCATGCATTTTTAATTTAGTCTTTATTTTCATTAAGTTTTAGTTTAGTTTAAATTGCATTTTGATTAAGTAGTTTAATTGCATTTTAGGTTAGTTTAATTTTAGTTTAATTAATCTTGCTTTGTTATTTTCATATTTTCATTTTATTTTAATTGCGTTAATTCATTTTAACTGTTTTAATTTCTTTTATAGGTATTTTCTTTAATTGCTCGGAGTTCGGTAAGCAAATCTTAGTTCAGTTTTATTTTCTTTATTTTTAATGTTTATTGTTTTCAGCATGTTTAATTAGCCTTAGTAGATCACCACTTTAATTCCACAATTCGCTAGAATATACTTAGGGTAAGATTAACCGGTACTTAATTAGGCTAGTCAACTTCTCTGTGAGACGATAATTCCGGGACTCAAATCCCATTATTACTTGTACGACCCGTGCACTTGCGGACAATACCCTTAGGGCATGTCACATGCTCAGTCAATTGACTATAATTCATAGGGGTAGATATCATCAATACCTTATCTAACAGTGTGTTTTTTACATGCTTAAACAATTTATGTGCGAAGGAAGGCGATATGAAGGAGTGCGTGACACCAGGGTCAAATAATACAAATGCTTCTAAATCAAAATTTAGGATGGTACCTTTAATCACATCCGTCGATGCGTCTACTGTGTCCTGATCCAATGTGTGCACTCGCCCTCTGCTCACACCAATTGCCTAATTCCCTTTTTCCTCAGCGGTAGCCCTCCTACTCGGAGCAGCTGTCTTAACTGGAGCTCTCTTTGGCTCCTTATCCTTCTGTGGGGCAGTCTTCATCATCTCAAGACAATACCTCGTGATATGCACTGGCTTCCCATGTCTATAACATGAAACAGGAGACATCTGACAAGGTTTAGTCCCATGAAATCTGCCATATCTCCTATATTGCACAGTAGTAGGCTGTGGTCCTCCAATAACCATACCCCTCGGTGCAGTCAAAGCTGGGTATATAGGAGGTCTAGCAGCTCTCTCCTGCACCTCCTCAATCTTAGGTCTCTTCTAAAAAAATCTTTGGCCTCTTCTCTTGGCCACTATATCCATCCTGGATCTCTTCTGGTCTCTATCTCTTCTGATACTAATCTTTCCAAGCTCAGAGGCGTTCCACTCAAAGTCCTGCTCACAGAGTTGTGCTCTGTGCACTGCCTCCTCGTAAGTATGAATGTTAAATGGAGCTAACTTAGTTCGGATGGCTAATCTCAATCCATCTATGAACTTCTGAACCTTTCGAGTCTCATTATTCATCGTATCCTGGTCATATCTCCCTAACGACATGAACCTCGACTCATACTTGTCCATTGAACAGTTTCCCTAAACCAAGTTAATGAACTTTATCCTTAATTTCCTTTGTGCGGTGGCCAGAATATATTGCCTCCTAAAGGCCTCCAAGAATATCTCCTATATGATCTCGGAGTGTCAGGCTCTCAAAATAGCTTCGGTGGATCTCCACCAATGTTTTGCCTTGCCTTTCAGCATAAATAGGGCAAAGATCACTTTCTCGATCGACGTACATCTGAAGAACCTATACAATTTCTCCATCTCATACACCCAGTCCTCAGTAATAATCGGGTCCTTCACCCTTTTGAATACTGGAGGTTTCAACTCCTGAAATTTCCTTAACCTACCCAGGTCACAATCATGCCCCAGGTCGCTGTCGCTCGGCTATGAAGTGATGGGAGAAGCCGTATCCTGTACTGAGGGTGTAATAGTTTCCTTAGTCTGAGGCCTCTCTGCCTCTTCAGCTGCCTATCTAGAAGTAGTAGGCTACGCTGCGGGACCTCGTCTATCACTGGTACCCAATGCCTGTGTGACTATCTCCACGAGGCTCTCGATAATCCGCTCGATCCTAGCGAAGCGTGCCTCGGTATCCCCTGATCTCTTAGTAGGGTCCTGTGGAGCCTGGTCAGTCTATGGCTCCACAAGGCCTTCGGGCCTACCCCTATAGCCTCTAACGCGTGCACCTGCCCCTTTACCTCGGCGTGTAACAAGTATAGTGTCTAACTTCCTGTATTCATAACCATTTATTAGTCTCATTCTATCTCGATATACACAGTTATATCAAAACAAAAACACAGTAATATGGGGATGTAACTTTCCTACTTATTAGTACTGACTCTCATCAGGCCAACTCAGCTCTAATACCAATCTCTGTCACGACCCTATTTATCCCATTCATCTAAAAATCACTACAATTTTTTTCGCTTTAACTGTTTCCTTAACCAGTCATGAACAACCCTCACCAATCATATTTGGGCTGTGAGTCAATACTAATAATCATTTACCATCCATTTTCCAATTTAATCAAAAGTAAATGTCATACATTGAAAAGTTAAGTCATAAGCTTATACATGACATGTTTTCTAACATTTACATCCCTCATATCATAATTAAAAATGACTACTGTCCCTTTACATGTTTAAATACAAAAAGAATCCCTTTGTGTATACCTTTTGGCGATGGAGTGCAGCGGATGTCTCAATACAATGCCTCAGTCCTCACTGGGCTACTATGTATGCTTTGTAGAGGGAGAAAGTAGAGGGATGAGTAACCACACGCTCAATAAGGCACTAATGCAAGTATGGTAGATAACTACACTATCTACAATCTGATAATGTCATGGCATAAATCATTTAAAATTGGAGTATGAGGAAATAAAACTATGTCGCATGTATATACATATATCAAGTACTTAAAACATGAAAATGGGCTTGTAAAACATGGTAAAATTCATCATGTAAAACCTCTCATGCTCATCGTTATTGAAACTCATCATAAAAGGGAAATTCAATATGAAACATCTTTTAAAATTTATCGCTTTCTCAAATATACATCAAATCTCACCACAAATAATGTATCATTTCTTTAAACAAAATCTCACAAGGCTCGACCCCTCCCTCGGTTCTACCCTGGATAACCTAAATCACACTCAGTGTATAAAACCATGTGGTACTATGTAATATTATGTGAGACAGGAGGTCACTATATCTCAAAGACTATGTTGGCCAACTATGTCATAATCATCCCAGACCGCTAGAACGAAGGTGGGTTAGCTCTTCGCTAGACATTTCAAATCATCATCACAACCACCCGATATAACGTACTCCATGTGATATACACGGTAGAACGTACTCCGTGGACCCATATCATGGTTGAGGGTGCCAGTCGTAGGTCTTATCTACCCCATGCCATGTGTAACCTTTATATTCTCAAGTGCACGTGGGAGCATTTTATTTTCATGTAAGAGACTTCCTCACCCCATCGGGCTTAAGGATGTAGGCTTAAGGATCCTACCGTAAGAGAGCCTTCCCACCCCGTCGGGCTTAAGGATGTAGGGCTTGAGGATCTTACCATCTCCAAGACATCATACTTACCATAGTATGAAAACCTGTGCGAGCTATGCTCTAGCACGATTCATGCATCATCAATAAATATTCTCATACGAGCAATGCTCTAGTAAGACTTTATACATAAAATCATGCAGAAACACGTACGAGCATAGCTCCAGTACGGTTATATGCGTAAGAAAGTCAATTGAAATCCACGTACAGGTAGAAGCTACAGTACAGTTTATAAAACATCATCACAAATCAAATCAAGGCGAGAGCTCAACTCCAACACATTTCGTACATGCGAAAACACCAAAATCCAGTGCAAGCTCAGCTCCAGCCCGATTTTAACTCGTGTAAATATGATAGGCAGCTCCATTTCAATAAAACATTCTCAAACCAATGGTTAGCACCTCATTGTGCCTTTTCATAGAATTAGGAAATCACTAGCCTGCCTATCCGTCAATTTCGCTTAAACCTAAGCAATGTGTTTTCATAAAAGCATCAAAACATGTGATTTATGCCATTATTAGCCTTATTATTCCCTTTTTATAAAATCCACTTCAAAACCAAATCGTATTCCAAATCACTTGTAGTCATTAACATATACCATCAATCACTTTCTTAAATAGCTATGCACTTTACAAAGCTCTATATTCACCCACAAAATAGAAGCAACTATCTCTATACACTCACAGAATTCCCTTACCTGGAATCGCGTCGCGTGATTCCACTTCCTAAAAGCTGCTTGGTTACACATTTCGATTCGCCTCCAACGAACTCTCCTGAACTGCACGAGATTACGTTTCACGTCAATTTAGTTCAATATAACACAACTCTTGCATTTACTGTAGTTGATTCAACCTATAGCCTTCATTAACTCTTATGAGGTCTCATTTCCTCTCAAGTCTGTTTTTATCGCTTAATAGTTTCTCGAGACTTTGTTAAACGCTTTTTGTCTATTGATTTATACTTAATCGATTTTTGAGTTCATCGAGTCTCAAATCCATTATTTGCCTCACTGTCATTTTATCAAATACCTCATATGCTCTTTCACTTAACTAAGCCAATCTAGCAATGCATCATTCAACCTTCTAAAAATCATACATATTACCTCATAAACACTTTAGCATAGTCCATTTATCATCATCTCAACTATATCACATTTTCTCACTCTAGACTCATTAATTCTAGGTTTCACTTGTTCTATTCAATTCCATGTAGTTTTAATCATCAATACACATACCAATCAACTCCAAAATCAATAACTAAACAAATGTACTTGGATTGGTGCATTAGAAACTCACCTAGTTTGACATCCTTCTTGCACCAAATGAGAACACTCATTGCTCCTTCAATCCAACCAATGGGGTATTGATTTCAAACGATGTTGTTCTTCTCTTTGAAATGAACAATGTTGAGTAATGTATTTTGAAATGACAAAACAAGTTAATACAATAATGTTAAAATGGTATACAAACATGTTTAGAAGATATCAGGATCAGAACTTAGAGTTCTGCTGATGAGAGATCGATCTGGGGTATGAGAGATCGATCTCCTGGGTTTATACTTGATGAGAGATCGATCTCATGATGGAAGAGATCGATCTGGCAAGCCTTAAAACGGTGTAAAGGGTTTAAGGTAAAAAGAGATCGATCTGCCAGGGTTAAGAGATCGATCTCCTCTAAGTCAGAGAACTTAGGAGATCGATCTGGTAAGGAAGAGATCGATCTGCTCAAAGTCAGTGAGCTTAAGAGATCGATCTGGTGTATTGAGAGATCGATCTTGCCTCAAACAGAGAGGATAGGAGATCGATCTGCCTATTCGACAGATCGATCTGCCTCTGCCTATTCAAACTAACAGATCGATCTGGTAATGTATGAGATCGATCTCCCTGTGTATTTGTGCTTTGTCATTGCAGGATTTAAAACTAGGAGATCGATCTGGCCAAGATAGGAGATCGATCTGTCTGACCACTGGAGGTTCCCAACGGCTATTTTCTTCAAATCTCAACGGGAAAAAACTGCATTTAATGCTCCAACTACCCAACCTTCAGTATATAACCAAGCATTGAAGACAAAGAGAATAGAGACACTATTGCTGCATATTCCAAACATTCTCAAGCTTTAATTCTTTCATTCTTTGTGTCCTTATTGCTCATTGATTGAGAATCATTGTAAAAGCTTAAGTGCAAAATAGCTACACTTGTCCTACCACTTTAAAGCATTAAATTGTATTCAGTCTTATCTTAAAAGAGAAGAGGATTGTTCCTCAGTGAGAGTATATTGTAAGAGGCTGAATACTTTTTCTGTATTGCCAAAGGTAGTGAGGTTATTCCTTAACCTGTAAAAGGAAATTTGTAAGCTCTATTGAAAGAGAGAAAGAAAGCACTTGACAAGAAGGTCAAGGAGAGAGGACGTAGGCAAGAGTTGGCCGAACCTCTATAAGTGACTGTGTTTGTTTCTCTTCCCTTCTCTCTGCATTAAATTGTTATATTACACTGTTTTATTCATTATCATTTGTGCTTAAATTGTGATTAATTTAAAATCTGCCATAATTGTTAGAAAACCGATTCACCCCCCCTCTCGGTAGAGCCAACAATTGGTATCAGAGCTAGGACTCTTTAATCACGTAGGAACAACTTCCTAAGAGTAGAAACGATCAAATGGCTCTTAACAATGTAGCAACTAGTTTGATAGGAGAGGGGCACTCCACGGTTAGACCTCCCATGTTCAATGGTGAACATTATTCATATTGGAGGACTAGGATGATGCTATTCATTCAAGCAAATGACTATGAAGTATGGAGAATTATAGTTAAGGGACCTCAAATCCCTACAAAGAAAATAGAGGAAAGAGATATTCCCAAAGAAGAAGATGAATGGGATTCTAATGACATTAAATGTGCACAGCTAAATGCTAAAGCTATGCACACATTATTTTGTGCTTTAGGTCCTAATGAATATAATAGAGTCTCCGAGTGTGATAATGCCAAGCAAATATGGGATAAATTGGCAATAACTCATGAGGGTACAACCCAAGTGAAGGAGACAAAAGTAGGTATGCTCACACATGATTATGAGCTTTTTAGGATGAAGGAAGGAGAATCCATTAGTGATATGTTCACTAGGTTTACAGATATAATTAATGGATTAAAATCTTTAGGAAAAATATATTCTAATATTGAAATGGTAAAGAAGATTTTAAATAGCTTACCTAAGTCATGGGAAGCTAAAGTGACAGCAATAGAGGAATCTAAGGATCCACACACACTGTCCTTAGATGAATTAATAGGTTCCTTGCTAACTTATGAGATGAAGCTTAAAAGAAATGAAGAGCCACCCAAGAAAGTGGGTGTTGCTCTAAAATCCACTGCTCAAGAGGAGATTAAAAATGAGAGTGGGAGTGAGGAGGATATTGAGATGGCAATGTTTGCCAAAAGATTCAACAAATTCATGAGAATGAAAGCTAGTAGTAATAATAGGAGAAACAATAGGAGAGAACAAGAGGAAGTAGGTAGAAAAGACTCTATTGTGTGTTATGAATGTAAAAAACCTGGACACATAAAGTTTAACTGCCCTCTTCTCAAAAGATCTAATGATAGGTTTCATAAAAAGAAGGCAATGGTAGCAACATGGAGTGACAGTGACTGCTCCGATGATGAATCAAATGAGGACATTGCCAACATATGCTTTATGGCTGTTGATGATGATGAAAAGGTAACTTCTAATATCAATGAATACTCTTTTGATGAACTACAAGATGCATTTGATGATTTAGCATTAGAGTATGAATCTATGAGCATGAAGTATAAAAAGTTAATATCGAAATTAAAAAGGGAAAATGAGATAATGTTAAAAGATAAATTGGAATGTGAGGAGAAACTAGAGATTGCAAATCTAGAAATTGGTGATCTTAAGGAGAAAAATAGCAATTTACATAACTCCTTTAATAGATTTCACATGGGGCAACAAAAGCTAGATAGCATGTTAGAAACCCAAAGGGCATTTTTTGACAAAAATGGCTTAGGGTATAATGCACAAAGTAGGGAGACCCATCTTAAGAGTTTTATTGCTAGGAAGAGCATGAATAAACCTGAAATTACTTGTTCATATTGTAATAAGAAGGGACATAAGTCACATTATTGCAATATAAAGATGAGGAATCTTAAAAGAAAAATTGTAAAAAGGATATGGATTCCAAAAGAGGTAATTCATTCCAAGGACTGCAATGCATTAGCAAAATGGATCCCAATGGGATCAAGAATTTCATTTACTAACCTCCAAGGACCCAAGAGAATTTGGGTACCTAAGACTTGAGTGTGTTTATTTTTTTTGTTATAGGTGATTGAGCATAGCCACAAAGCTAAAACAAAAGAAGCTTGGTACTTAGATAGTGGATGCTCAAGGCACATGATGGGTGATAAAATCCATTTCAATTCCTTCAAATCGAAAATTGGTGGAGAAGTCACTTTTGGGGACAACTCCAAAGGCCAAGTGGAAGGGAGTGGCTCAATAGGTAATGATCATTTCTCTTTAGAAAAAGTATTACTTGTTAGGGGTCTAAAGCATAACTTGCTAAGCATTAGTCAACTTTGTGACAAAGGTTACAAAGTAATTTTTGATTGCATGAAATGTAATGTTATAGATCCTAAGTCAAATAAAATTCTTCTTCTAGGTCATAGGCAAGGTAACATATATATAGTCTACCTTAATGAACTCAAAAACGAAAACATATGCTTAATGGTAGATAACAAAAAGGAATCTTGGTTATGGCATAGAAGACTAGGTCATGCTAGCATGCATGTGCTATCCAAATTAGCTAGAAAGGATCTAGTGATAGGCTTACCCAAAATATCCTTTGATCATGAAGAAATATGTGAAGCTTGTGTTAAAGGAAAACACAAGAGAACAACTTTTAAGCCTAAGAATAGTGTATCCACCACTAGGCCTCTTCAATTACTGCATTTAGACTTATTTGGGCCAACTAGAACCACTAGCCTAGGTGGGAAACACTATGGTTTTGTAATAGTTGATGATTACACTAGATACACTTGGGTGTTCTTTTTGAGAGTAAAAAATGAAGCCTTAGAGAAATTCATAACTTACTCAAAGGTGACTCAAAATGAAAAAGGATATACAATAACAAGCATTAGAAGTGATCATGGCAAAGAATTTGAAAATATAGGATTTGATGAGTATTGCAATGATCAAGGAATTAGCCATAATTTTTCAGCCCCTAGGACACCACAACAAAATGGTGTAGTTGAGAGAAGAAATAGAACTTTGGAAGAGATGACTAGGACCATGTTATGTGAAAATAACTTGCCAAAGTACTTTTGGGCTGAAGCTATAAACACATCATGTTATATAATTAATAGAGCTATGATAAGACCCATGCTAAAGAAAACTCCTTATGAGCTCTACAAAGGCAAGAAGCCTAACATTAGTTACTTCCATCCTTTTGGCTGCAAATGCTTTGTTCTAAATAATGGAAAAGATAACTTAGGAAAATTTGATGCCAAGAGTGATGAGGGAATATTTCTAGGATATTCTTTGAATTCAAAGGCCTTTAGAATATATAACAAAAGAACATTAGTGGTTGAAGAATCTATTCATGTTATATTTGATGAATCAAATAATATATCTAAAGATTCAACCAACAATGATGAAAATGTTGAGATATTTGATGAAGGCTTAGAAGATGATTTTCTAGAAAAGCTTGATTTGAATAAAGAAGATGAAGAAGAAATAGAGGTTTTAGAAAGAGAGCCTAGAGCACCAAGAGAGTTAGGATATGTAAAAGATTGTGAAATAGTAGGAGATCCAACTCTTGGAGTTAGAACTAGATCATCCCTAAGGAATATGTGCCAATATATAGCCATTGTATCTCAAATTGAACCTAGGAATGTCAATGAAGCCTTAGAAGACAATAATTGGTTCCTAGCAATGCAAGAAGAATTAAATCAATTTGAGAGAAGCAAAGTATGGACACTAGTTCCTAGGCCTAATGATCACTCAATAATTGGAACTAAATGGATATTCAAGAACAAGATGGATGAAAATAGTGTGATCGTAAGGAATAAGGCTAGGCTAGTTGCTCAAGGCTATAGACAAGAGGAAGGCATAGACTATGATGAAACATATGCACCGGTAGCTAGATTAGAGGCAATAAGAATGTTACTTGCCTTTGCATGTTATAAAGATTTCAAGTTATATCAAATGGATGTAAAGAGTGCATTCTTGAATGGTTTCATTAATGAAGAAGTCTATGTAGAGCAACCTCCCGGATTTGAAAATCATGAATTTCCTGAACATGTTTTCAAATTGTCTAAGGCACTTTATGGGTTAAAACAAGCTCCTAGAGCTTGGTATGAAAGGTTGTCAAAGTTCTTAATAGAAAAAGGATTCTCAAGAGGAAAGGTAGACACCACATTATTCATCAAAAATAAAAATAAGGACTTACTAGTTGTACAAGTATATGTAGATGATATTATTTTTGGTTCAACTAATGAGTCTTTATGTCAAGAGTTTGCTAAGATCATGCAAGGGGAATTTGAGATGAGCATGATGGGAGAACTCACATTCTTCTTGGGACTTCAAGTGAAGCAAACAAAGGATGGAACTTTCATCAATCAAGCAAAGTACACCAAGGACTTGCTCAAGCGTTTTGGAATGGAGAGTTGCAAACCTCAAGCCACTCCAATGGGCACCAACATCAAGCTTGACAAAGATGAAGGTGGTAAGTGTGTAGACACTAAACTCTATAGGTCTATGATTGGATCATTGCTTTATTTAACTGCAAGTAGACCAGATATATTGTTTAGTGTATGCCTTTGTGCTAGATTTCAATCCTCTCCTAGGGAATCACATCTATTGGCAACTAAGAGAATTTTTAGATACCTCAAAGATACTCCCTCACTAGGACTTTGGTATCCCAAAGACTCCACTTTTGCCCTTCATGCATTTTCAGATGCTGATTTTGGAGGATGCAAAATAGATAGGAAAAGTACTTCAGGTACTTGCCAATTCTTAGGAAATAGGTTAATTTCTTGGTTCTCCAAGAAACAAAACAGTGTAGCTCAGTCCACAACTGAAGCTGAATATATAGCAGCTGGTAGTTGTAGTGCTCAAGTGTTGTGGATTAAACAACAAATGAGAGATTATGGTATTGACATGAAGCAAGTCTCAATTAAATGTGATAATACCAGTGCCATTAATCTGTCTAAGAATCCTATTCAACACTCCAGAACCAAGCACATAGAAATTAGACATCACTTCCTTAGAGATCATGTACAAAAAGGGGATATAATCTTAGAGTATATTGATACTACACATCAAATAGCTGATATATTCACCAAACCCCTTGATAGAGATAGGTTCTGTATCCTTAGAGGTGAATTAGGACTCATGGATAAGCCTTAGGATTTTTTGTGTTTCAAAAATCTTGGTTTCAAATTGATTTTAAATGAGTTCTTGCAAAGATTTTCTGGCAAAAAGGATGAGAGATCGATCTCCTTGAGATATAGATCGATCTCTATCCCTTAAACAAGCCTAAATTATCAAGGTTAAGCTAAGCAGATCGATCTTCTAACCATAAGATCGATCTCCTTACGTCTCTGTTTAAAGGCAGATCGATCTGTCCACACGACAGATCGATCTCATCAAGCTTCCGCATTCTACAGATCGATCTGTGCATGTACCAGATCGATCTCCTTAAGCCTCTGTTTGCGACCAGATCGATCTGTTCCTACGACAGATCGATCTCTCTTCGCTTCTGGAGTACCAGATCGATCTGTCTCCTCGACAGATCGATCTCCTATGCCTTGGAGTATAAATACCCATGAAAAATCCCCAATTCTCACAAAACCTAAAATTTCAAATTCTCAATTTCCCTCGCACCATCACCTTCGAATCCTTCTCAGATCGATCTTCGTACGGTCATTCCTGCATCCCAGTGTCGTATTCTGGTATTTTAACCCACATCTCTTACCAATTTCTCAAAAATTTTCTCTGATTTGTGTTGTTATTCATTCTAGGGCAACCCGAGGTACTGTTTCATTGCTTTTCTCTCTGTTGAATTTGTTTAGGCGAATTTAGAATCTAGAATCATGCCTAGGAAGTCAGTAGCAAACAAACCCCCTAGAACCACAGGAGAGGCAGGTTCCTCATCCCAACCCACTCCTTCCGCTTCCATCGCTTCTTTCAATAGGTGTTTTAAAACACCTGCAAAAAGGAAGCGATACGAAGAGTACTTCTCAACCATGCCAATCAAGCATTGGCGTCCTATCGATTTTTCCTTCCTCAACCGCATAGACTTTCCCTATTTATCGAAATTTGAGGAGTTCGGTTGGCTGAATTTCTTAAAAATCAACACACCTGTCCCTCCAAATATCGTTCGCGCATTCTTTTCCAATGCCGAACTCGTTTATGACCCCGATGACACCTGCAACATCCTTGCTTTCAAAACCTACGTCATGGGTCAATCAATAATAATTGATTCTGAAGTTATAGCCAAAGTGTTTAATATACACGATGAAGGCTTAACAAACGAAGATGAAGAGGTTCCCTTAGAGTTTGATATTCCCGGGGAAAAGGCAAGTGAACTTTCGATGCATCCCCGACTACTTCATCTCATCATCTCGTGGAACCTTCGTCCGGTTGGTACTCGACACTCAACTATTCGGAGGCTAGATAGGTTTTGGATTCATCATATCCATACCACCAGTCAAAAACCCAATCTAGTTCACTTCATCTTCCAAGACTGGTTAAAAATAGTCCGAGGCCAAGCGATAACGATAGTGTTTCCTCAACCGTTGGCATACTTTCTTCAACGCCTCAAGATAGACAGCAGTTGCGAAACCGGAGAACTGCCCTCTCCCAAGAGCGTCCTCAACATCGGGACCCTCCATCACATGGGATACTACAAAGATATCCGAGGCAATTGGACGAAAAAGAGGGATCAGCAACCTGCAGAGGCTATGGAGGAGGACCCCACTGCTGAGCCAGTGCATCCACCTGCAGCACCAGCTCCGGAACCATCGGCTCCGCAAACTGCACCAACATCATCCCCTGCTGGCTTGGAGATGCTCATGAAGATGATGAGTGATCTCAGTCAGAAGATGGATGAAGGATTTGCGAAACTAAACCAACGAGTGGATAGGATTCAAGAGACTCAAGAGGCGATGTTCGATGAGCTCCAAGTAACACGCATGCATGTTGAGAATCTTATGGATCGTGATCCTCCCTCACAATAGGCATTAGGCGCTTAGATTTAGTGTAGTTACAACAGTGTTAAGCTACTTGATGTTATCTGTGAAAAATTTGCTTGAATGAAATTCACTTGATGTTAAGTTAATGAAAATGTTGATTTTGAAATGCCATGAATCTTCTCTTTAGTATGTGATTGATATGACAAAAAGGGGGAGAAGAAACATGTGTTGTGGTTGTGTTAAAGGTTTAAAAGAATGATTTAATTGAATGATTTAATTGAGGGGGAGTTATGATTTAATTGAGGGGGAGTTATGATTTAATTGAGGGGGAGTTAAGATTTAACTGAGGAGGAGTTAAGTTATTAATAAAGTCATAACAAAGTCAAAAGCTCACAAAAAGGGGGAGTTTTGCAAAATCACTAAACATGTTTATTAGATGAGTTTTGTCATATCAAAAAGGGGGAGATTGTTGAGTAATGTATTTTGAAATGACAAAACAAGTTAATACAATAATGTTAAAATGGTATACAAACATGTTTAGAAGATATCAGGATCAGAACTTAGAGTTCTGCTGATGAGAGATCGATCTGGGGTATGAGAGATCGATCTCCTGGGTTTATACTTGATGAGAGATCGATCTCATGATGGAAGAGATCGATCTGGCAAGCCTTAAAACGGTGTAAAGGGTTTAAGGTAAAAAGAGATCGATCTGCCAGGGTTAAGAGATCGATCTCCTCTAAGTCAGAGAACTTAGGAGATCGATCTGGTAAGGAAGAGATCGATCTGCTCAAAGTCAGTGAGCTTAAGAGATCGATCTGGTGTATTGAGAGATCGATCTTGCCTCAAACAGAGAGGATAGGAGATCGATCTACCTATTCGACAGATCGATCTGCCTCTGCCTATTCAAACTAACAGATCGATCTGGTAATGTATGAGATCGATCTCCCTGTGTATTTGTGCTTTGTCATTGCAGGATTTAAAACTAGGAGATCGATCTGGCCAAGATAGGAGATCGATCTGTCTGACCACTGGAGGTTCCCAACGGCTATTTTCTTCAAATCTCAACGGGAAAAAACTGCATTTAATGCTCCAACTACCCAACCTTCAGTATATAACCAAGCATTGAAGACAAAGAGAATAGAGACACTATTGCTGCATATTCCAAACATTCTCAAGCTTTAATTCTTTCATTCTTTGTGTCCTTATTGCTCATTGATTGAGAATCATTGTAAAAGCTTAAGTGCAAAATAGCTACACTTGTCCTACCACTTTAAAGCATTAAATTGTATTCAGTCTTATCTTAAAAGAGAAGAGGATTGTTCCTCAGTGAGAGTATATTGTAAGAGGCTGAATACTTTTTCTGTATTGCCAAAGGTAGTGAGGTTATTCCTTAACCTGTAAAAGGAAATTTGTAAGCTCTATTAAAAGAGAGAAAGAAAGCACTTGACAAGAAGGTCAAGGAGAGAGGACGTAGGCAAGAGTTGGCCGAACCTCTATAAGTGACTGTGTTTGTTTCTCTTCCCTTCTCTCTGCATTAAATTGTTATATTACACTGTTTTATTCATTATCATTTGTGTTTAAATTGTGATTAATTTAAAATCTGCCATAATTGTTAGAAAACCGATTCACCCCCCCTCTCGGTAGAGCCAACAAACAACTTTGCTCTAATGGCTTTTTGTTAAATCTTTATAGAAAATGGGATGATCTTAGAGTGAGAAAGCTAGGTTTTAGATTGAAAATGGTAGAATGGAGTTGTTTCCCATGAATTGCAGATCCAACTGCTCCCTATTTATAGAATTGGCTTGGTGAGATCGATCTGCATAGGGTGGAGATCGATCCGGTCCTCTTAAATTCCTCAGTTTCATGACATTTTGAAGGCATGAGATCGATCTGTCGAATGCATGAGATCGATCTGCCCAATGGAACAGGATCGATTCGTCTCAAGCAAAGAGCTATGGAGATTGATCTAGCTTTAGGGGGAGATCGATCTACTCCAACCCGAGAGTAATGGAGATCGATCTACTTGAGTGAGGGATCGATCTCCTTCTTCCAAGATGCTTGATTTTGCATTTTCCAGGCCACAAGATCGATCTCTCCTTGCATGAGATTGATTTGGCCTTCATTTTACATCTTTTTTGCTGTAATTTCCTCATTCAAACTCATACTTAATCACTTCCATATTCATTTATCATTCCATTCACACTTAGAACTTCAAAAACATTCATTTCTTATAATTCATATGTAATGTAACTTGTTTGTACATCATGAAATTCACAAGATTACATCAGAATTTACGAGTCCTATAATCCTCCCCTCCTTCAAGGAATTTGCTCCTCCAAATTTGAGTCAAGTTAATATGAAAATAACTTCGGGTACTACTCTTGTATCATACTTTCTAACTCCCATGTAGCTTCCTCTGGAGTGTGATGTTGCCAAAGAACATTCACTAATGGAATTGTCTTTGTCCTTAACATACAAGTTCGCCAGCTGACTCAGAGTATCTGTAGCCTTCATGGCTAAGAAGTGGGCAGACTTCGTCAATCGATCCACAATAACCCAAATGGCATCATGACCTCTACGGGTCCTCGGTAATCCTATCACAAAATTCATGGTGACGCGCTCCAATTTTCATATTGGTATTGGTAGAGACTGCAATAACTCTGTAGGCTTCTAATGCTCTACCATAACCTGCTAACAGACGAGACATCTAGTGATATATTCAGCAATGTCTCTTTTCATTCCAGACCACCATTAAACTTTTTGAAGGTTTTGATACACCTTAATACTCCCCGGATGTATCATGTTCTTCGATGAGTGAGCCTTTGATAAGATTAACCGCCTAATCTCTGAATCCTCGAGAACACATACTCCGCCCCTGAACCTCAATAAACCATCTGCACTCATCTTAAAATCCGTACCCACACCTGTTTGTATCTAACTCAACCAATCGATGCACTGTCGATCGCCCTGTTGAGCCTATCGAATAAGACAAATCAGCTCTGGCTCTAATCTCAACCTAGACATAATGTCTAATCTCTCTGAACTAGGTGGGGTTACATCCAAACTGAGGTTCGCAAATTCCTCCATCAACTCGTGTTCTCGAACCATCTTATAAGAAACTAACCCGAGGTTCTTTCTGTTCAAAGCATCAGCAACTACATTCGCCTTACCCAGGTGGTACATGATATCACAATCATAATCTTTCATGAGTTCGAGCCATCTCCTCTGTCTTATGTTCAACTCTTTCAGCAAGACCAGGTACTTAAGGCTCTTATGATCTGTATAAACCTGAAATTTCTCACCATAGAGATATTGGCGCCATATTTTCAGTGCAAACACTACGGCCACCAACTCTATGTCATGTGTTGGATAGTTCCTCTCGTGATCCTTCAACTGTCTGGATCCATAGATAACTACACTATCTACATGCTGATAATGTCATATCATAAATCATTTATAATCAGAGCATGAGGAAATAAAACTATGCCACATGTTTATACATATATCATGTACTTAAAACATGGAAATGGGCTTGTAAAACATGGTAAAATTCATCATGTAAAACCTCTCATGCTCATCGTTATTGAAACTCATCATAAAAGGGAAATTCAATACAAAACATCCTTTAAAATTTATCGCTTTCTCAAATACACATTAAATCTGACCATAAATAGCATATCATTTCTTTAAACATAATCCCACAAGGCTTGACCCCTCCCTCGGGTCTACCCTGGACAAACACAATCACACTTATTGTATAAAACCATGTGGTACTATATAATATTATGTGAGACAGGCGCTCACTATATCACAAAGACTATGTTGGCTAACGATGTCATAATCATCCCAGACCACACAGATCCCTATGTGCGGGGCATCTTGCTGGAACGAAGGTGGGTTAGTTCTTCGCTAGACTTTTCAAATCATTAGCACAACCATGCGGTACAACGTACTTCATGTGATATTCATGGTACAACGTACTCCGCGGACCCATATCATGGGTGGGGGTGCCAGCCGTAAGTCTTATCTACCCCATGCCATGTGTAACCTGTATAGTCTCAAGTGCACGTGGGAACGTTTTGTTTTCATGTAAGAGAGCCTCCCCACCAACAGAGCCTCCCCACCCCAATGGGCTTAAGGATGTTGGCCTAAGGATCTTACCGTAAGAGAGCCTCCCCACCGAACAGAGCCTCCCTACCCCGTCGGGCTTGAGGATCTTACCATCTCCACGCCATCATACATACCACAGTGTGAAACCTGTACGAGCTAAGCTCTTGCACGATTCATGCATCATCAATAAAATCCTCGTATTAGTAATGCTCTAGTACAAATTTATGCATAAAATCATGAAGAAACAAGTACGAACATAGCTCCAATAAGGTTATATGCATAAGAAAGTCAATCGAAATCCACGTACGAGCAGAAGCTCCAGTATTGTTTATAAAATATCATCACAAATCAAATCAAGGTGCGAGCTTAGCTCCAGCACGTTTCCTACAAGCGAAAACAACAAAATCCTATGTGAGCGAGGCTCTAGCACGATTTTAACTCACATAAATACGATAGGTGGCTATATTTCAATGAAACATTCTCAAAGTAATGGTTAGCACCTTATTGTGCCTTTTCACAGAATCAGGAAATCACTAGCTCGCTTATCCGTCAATTTTGCTTAAACCAAAGCAATGTGTTTTCATAAAAGCATCAAAACATGTGATTTATGCAATTATTAGCCTTACTATTCTTTTTTTATAAAATCCACTTCAAAACCAAATCATATACCAAAACACTTGTAGTCATTCACACATACCATCAATCACTTTCTTAGATAGATATGCACTTTACAAAGCCCTATATTCACCCACAAAATACAAGCAACAATCTCTATACACTCACAGAATTCCCTTACCTGGAATCGTGTCGCGTGATTCCACTTCCTTAAAGCTGCTTGGTTGCGCAGTTCGATTCGCCTCCAACGAACTCTCCTGAACTATACGAGATTACGTTTCACATCAATTTAGTTCAATATAGCACAACTCTTGCGTTTACTATAGTTGATTCAACCTATAGTCTTCATTAACTCTTATAAGGTCTCATTTCCTCTCAAGTCCATTTTTGATCGCTTAATAGTTTCTCGAGAGTTTGTTAAACTCTTTTTGGTCTATTGATTTGTACTTAATCGATTTTTGAGTTCATCGAGTCTCTAATCCATCATTTGCCTCGCTATGACATTTTGTCAAATACCTCATATGCTCTTTCACTTAACTATGCCAATCTAGCAATGTAGCTTCATTCAACCTTCTAAAAATTATACATATTACCTCATAAACACTTTAGGATAGTCCATTTATCATCATCTCAACTATATCACATTTTCTCACTCTAGACTCATTAATTCTAGGTTTCACTAGTTCTATTCAATTCCATGTAGTTTTAATCATCAATACACAAACCAGTCAACTCTAAAATCAATAACTAAACAAATGTACTTGCATTGGAGCATTAGAAACTCACCTAGCTTGACATCCTTCTTGCTCCAAATGAGAACACTCCTTTCTCCTTCAATCCAACCAATGGGGTATTGATTTTAAACGATGTTTTTCTTCTCTTTGAAATGAACAACTTTGCTCTAATGGGTTTTTCTTAAATCTTTACAGAAAATAGGATGATTTTAGAGTGAGAAAGCTAGGTTTTAGATTGAAAATGGAAGAATGGAGTTGTTTCCCGTGAATTGGAGAACCAACTGCTCCATATTTATAGAATTGGCTTGGTGAGATTGATCTGCATAGGGTACAGATTGTCACGCCCCACTTTCGGGTGTCATTTATCTATACTTACGCTACTACGGTTGGGCTGTGTGGTGATGCAATTACTAAAGTTTAATAAATTTTACAGCTAAAATATTTTAAAATTTAATTCACATTCATAGGTGTGTAAATATACAAAATTAATTGTATAATAATATCTTTACATGACATCCCCATACCACTGTATACATTTTCAATTTGTAATTGTGCGATACAATATAATAGATATAAAATACTCTTGTGTATACAAATCTTATACCTTTGCAACTGGTGGAAGCTGTCCAACACAAAAAGGGATCTAGAGACCACCGCACCGCCTTACTTCTCAGTATCTGGAGGGGGAAATAGTGGGGTGAGCAAACCACAGCTCAGTAAGGAAATGAATGCTAGCAGGTAGATATTGTACTACCTACATAGCCCATGCATGTATAAACTAAAACCATGTTTTCATTATAAATGGAAATCTTATCAGAAAATGCAGTTAAACGTATATTTCTTATTTGGCATTTTCATGTAACACAAATATTCAGTATTTCCACTTAAAACATGTTTCATAAAAGAGTGCTCTCATGACACAAGTGTTTAATTCAGAGATTTATCAAAGACACAAAATCTCTTTCTTTTCTGAGTGCTACTCAATCTCTCAAACCTCTGAAACAGGCATGGAATTTTCGACAATTAAATATCCATGACGTGTGGCCATAGTCAGTGATCCCAAGCCTCACTGATTAGGTGTGCACAGGGCATCACTTCACTTGAAGGGGGATGGGTCAATCCTACCCTTCGGCTCATCTCAATCAATCTCATCTCTTCATATACTCATGGTATAAGGTACGCCATGTGTCATCTGCGCGATACTCGTACTCACATGAACCCAGCACGGTACATAGTACACCAACGGACAACTACATAATATTACGTACGACCGTAGACCTAAGTCCATACTCCAACTCCAATGGACTTTTCATCCTTAACCATGTCTCATATACCAGGCGAACAATCAGCGTGACAGATAGTCATCGTAAGGCTCCAGCGCGGTATGATCTATCATTAAGGCCCAGCCTATTCCGAGGCCATCGGCTAGCATCCCCTTGGGTCCCAAACCCCCAGGTTTACCTCAACTCAGTAAAAACAAGTGGGAGCAATGCTTCAGCACATTATCGTTATAAAACCACGTACGAGTCATGCTCTAGCACGGTTTATCAACACATGCAAACATATGCAAGTGAAATTCCAGCATAGTCTAATTCATCAAAACGGGTGTGAGCTAAAACTCCAACACCATTTCACATCTCAAATCCGATAGGTGGCTACTTTCTCTTTTTAAACTCAAAACATGTTTATTTATGAAGCATGCCTTTCCATGTTAAAACATGTAAAACTAGCCAATCTACCATTATCATTTCTCAATCACAAAATCAATACAAATTAAGAAAACATTAAAATCATGCATATCATGCTATTTCCTTACCCAATCCCATTTCTCAATACATATATATCATAGTACATTTATTGCTTCCATATCATTTCATAGAATTGTAGTATCATACTAATTCTAGCGATATATCTACAAAATTGTCATAAAATACGTAATAACATCTCTATAGCTAACACACAGTCCCTTACCTCGAATCATACGCATATTTCCTCCGTCACATTTGTTCCGTTTGCGATTCGGTTTATCCGTGTTCTGCACATTTCTAGCTACATGTATAAATCATCAAGTTATTTTCTTTTTCCTCTTCTAAACCTCCACATTGTCATTTATTTATTTATTCATACTTCTCAACCCATTAAATCACATTTCATCTTACTCACAAATCTCATTATACTTCTCTTAAGTTTTCCACCATTTCTCATGGATCTTCTCTCCATAAATCCCTTTCAATATTACTCACTCATCACTGCACTCATCATTTCTAACAATATTTCACATCTCATTCAACCCACAAATATCTATAAACCATATTTAGAAGCTTGAAGGTTGAAGAGCTCACCCCCTTTATTTAGTCAAACTTGTGGTAGCCACAACTCCTTCTCTTGGTCACACCAATGTGAGATTTTTGGGTATGTTGTTCTCCTTGTTAAAAGGAACAACTTTCCCTTCTTGAGCTTCTTCCAAAACTGGCCGAAATGTTGTTATCTTTAGAGTGAGATAGCTTAGGTTTTTGAGAGAAAATGGCAGGTGAGGTTTGGTGGGGGAAGAGTTCTGAGTTTTTATCTCAATCTCGAGCTTTTTTTATAGATGAAGGCTTATGAGATCGATCTGGTCCTTATAGAGATCGATCTCTGCATGTTTCGTAGTCCTTTTCACCTAAAATAACCACTCCCAGATCGATCTTCTCCCCTGATGAGATCGATCTGTCGAAGGGTAATTTTTCCTCTTAGAGATCGATATGCCTCTTGTAGGAGATCGATCTGCTCTGTACAGAACCCTTAAGGAGATCGACCTGTCTATGCTTGAGATCGATCTGTCTCAAATAGAGAGTTAAGGAGATTGATCCGCTTGCCTTAAAATCGATCTTCTCATTACAGAATGTTTATCAGATCGATCTGGCTCCATTGGAGATCGATCTGTCCTGTTCCATAGCTCAAAATAAGAGAATTTTGGCTCTTCAGATCGATCTCTCATCCCATGAGATCGATCTGACCTTCATATTTTCTAGATTTTCTATAATTTTTCTGTAGTAACTTCACTCAAAACATCTTAAATTTGTTGCCATGGTCATTTTCTCATTCCATCATCTTTAAAACTTAAAAATGGCATCCTTTCCTACTTCATACACTTTAAAACTTGTGTAGAGTCTTTGTATAGCCAAAGGTACATAATACAAACTAAATGGGAGTGCATAACTCATGAAAATCTTCATTCCATTTACTACACTACTTATTTCTCATTCCACTCACATTCATCACATGTTTAAGTCCATTTCTTCATATTCATACATAATGTAACTTGTACGTACAATCACCAACTATCATTACAAGTGTGTACATTTAACTTATGGACTTTATATCACACATGCTTCGCATTACTAGTACATCATCATACTTATGAATTCATTTGCATATGTTCAAGGTTAAACCTATACGGGGTCTCACAGAGATCGATCTAGTCCTCTTAAATTCCTCAGTTTCATGACATTTTGAAGACATGAGATCGATCTGTCGAATGCATGAGATCGATATGCTTCAGTGAAATGAGATCGATCTGCCCAACAGAATAGGATCGATTTGTTTGAAGCAAAGAGCTAAGGAGATCGATCTAGCCTTAGGGGGAGATTGATTTGCTCCAGCCCGAGAGTAATGGAGATCGATCTGCTTGTGTGAGGGATCGATCTCCCTCTTCCAACATGCTTGATTTTTCATTTTCCATGCCACAAGATCGATGTCTCCTTGCATGGGATCGATCTGGCCTTCATTTTACATCCTTTTTACTACAATTTCCACATTCAAACTCATACTTAATCACTTCCATATTCATTTATCATTCCATTCACACTTAGAACTTCAAAAACATTTATTTCTTATAATTCATATGTAATGTAACTTGTTTGTACATCATGAAATTCACAAGATTACATCAGAATTTACGGGTTTTACAATCCACCCCACCTTCAAGGAATTTGCTCCTCCAAATTTGAATCAAGTTAATCTGAAAATAACTCCAGGTAGTACTCTTGCATCATACTTTCTAACTCCTATGTAGCTTCCTCCAGAGTGTGATGTTGCCAAAGAACTTTCACTAATGGAATTGTTTTTTTCCTTAACACCTTCTCTTTCCTATCCAATATCTGAACCGGTTTCTCAACATACATCATACTCTCATTGAGCTCCAAGGGCTCATATCTTATTACATGTGTCGGGTCCGTGTGATACTTCTGAAGCATAGAGACGTGGAAGATGTTATGATCACTTGCCAAGTCTGGTGGCAACACCAACCTATAAGCCTTATCTTCCACTCTCTCTAAAATCTTGAATGGTCTGATATATCGAGGGCTTAACTTTCCCTTTTTACCAAACCGCATAATCCCTTTCGAGGGAGAAACTCTTAAAAATACTGACTCACCCACATCAAACTCCAGTGGTCTCCGCCTCCTGTCAGCATAACTTTTTTGCCAGCATTGAGCTGTCCGTAATCTCTCACATATCAACTGGGCATCCTCAGAGGTTGGCTGTACTAAATCAGGAGCAAAGATATATCTGTCACCAACCACTTCCTATCCAATAGGGGATCGATATCTGCGTCCATACAGTGCCTTATATAGTGCCATTCCAATACTCGCATGATAGCTATTATTATAGGTGAACTCGACTAACTGTAGGTGATCATCCCAGGAGCCTCCAAAATCCAGCACAAATACTCTCAACATATCCTCCAGGGTCTGTATAGTCCTCTCCGACTGACCCTCTGTCTGAGAATGAAAAGCGGTGCTAAAACTCAGTTGGGTCCCCATCGCTTCCTGAAAATGTTCCCAGAAGAGGGAAGTGAAGCGGGCATCTCGATCAGAAACTACGCTAACTGGTACACCATGTAACTGAACTATCTCTCGAACATACAAGTTCACCAACTGACTCAAAGTATCTGTAGCCTTCATGGTTAAGAAGTGGGCTAACTTCGTCAATCGATCCACAATAACCCAAATGGCACCATGACCTCTACGGGTCCTCGGTAATCCCATCACAAAATTCATGGTGATGTGCTCCAATTTTCGTGTCGGTATTGGTAGAGGCTGTAATAACCCTGCAGGCTTCTGATGCTCTACCTTAACCTGCTGACAGACGAGACATCTAGCGACATATTCAGTAATGTTTCTTTTCATTCTAAACCACCAATAAACTTTTTGAAGGTTTTGATACATCTTAATACTCCCCGGATGTATCAGGTACTTTAATAAGTGAGCCTTTGATAAGATTAACCTCCTGATCTCTGAATCCTTGGGAACACATACTCTGCATCTGAACCTCAATAAACCATCTGCAGTCATCTCAATGTCCGTACCCACACCAGTCTATATCTAACTCAACCAATCGATATACTGTCGATCACCTTATTGAGCCTGTCGAATACGACAAATCAACTCTGGCTCTAATCTTAAACTGGACATAATGTCCAATCTCTCAGAACCAGGTTGGGTTACATCCAAATTAAGGTTCACAACTCGTGTTCCTGAACCATCATATAAGACACTAACCCGAGGTTCTTTCTGCTCAAGGTATCGGCAACTAGATTTGCCTTACTCGGGTGGTACATGACATCACAATTATAATCTTTCAGGAGTTCGAGCCATCTCCTCTGTCTTATGTTCAACTTTTTCTGCAAGAACAATTACTTAAGGCTCTTATGATCTGTATAATGCTGAAATTTCTCACCATAGAGATAGTGGCGTCATATCTTCAGGGCAAACACTACGGTCGCCAACTCTAAGTCATGTGTTAGATAGTTCCTCTCGTGATCCTACAACTGTCTGGATCCATGGATAACTACATTATCTACATGCTGATAATGTCATGGCATAAATCATTTATAATCGGAGCATGTGGAAATAAAATTATACCGCATATATATACATATATCATGTACTAAAAACATGGAAATGGGCATGTAAAACATGGTAAAATTCATCATGTAAAACCTCTCATGCTCATTTTCTCAAATACACATCAAATCTCACCCCAAATAGCGTATCATTTCTTTAAACAAAATCCCACAAGGCTCGACCCCTCCCTCGGGTCTGCCCTAGACAAACATAATCACACTTAATGTATAAAACCATGTGGTACTACGTAATATTATGTGAGACAGGCGCTCACTATATCACCAAGATTATGTTAGCTAACTATGTCATAGTCATCCTAGACCACACGGATCTCGGTGTGTGGGGCATCATGCTCGAACGAAGGTGGGTTAGTTCTTTGTTAGACTTTTCAAATCATCATCATAACCACGCGGTACAACGTACTCCATGTGATATACACGGTACAACGTACTCCACGGACCCATATCATGGTTGGGGGTGTCAACCGTAAGTCTTATATACCCCATGCCATGTGTAACCTGTATAGTCTCAAATGCACGTGGGAGCATTTCGTTTTCATGTAAGAGAGCCTCCCCACCCCAACGGGCTTGAGGATGTTGGCCTAAGGATCTTACCGTAAGAGAGCCTCCCCACCGAACAGAGCCTCCCCACCCGGTCGGGCTTAATGATGTAGGGCTTAAGGATCTTACCATCTCTACGGCATCATTCATACCACAGTGTGAAAACCTGTACGAGCTAAGCTCTTGCTCGATTCATGCATCATCAATAAATATCCTCGTATGAGCAATGCTCTAGTATGACTTTATGCATAAAATCATGAAGAAACACATACAAGCATAGCTCAGGTACGATTATAGGCATAAGAAAGTCAATCGAAATCTACGTACAAGCAGAAGCTCCAGTACGGTTTGTAAAACATCATCACAAATCAAATCAAGGTACGAGCTAAGCTCCAGCACGTTTCGTACCTGAGAAACCACCAAAATCCAATGCGAGCGAGGCTCCAGCACGATTTTAACTCACGTAAATACGATAGGCGGCTCTATTTCAATAAAACATTCTCAAAGCAATGGTTTGCACCTCATTGTGCCTTTTCACAAAATCAAGAAATCGCTGGCCTGCCTATCCATCAATTTTGCTTAAACCAAAGTAATGTGTTTTCATAAAAGCATCAAAACATGTGATTTATGCAATTATTAGTCGTACTATTCCCTTTTTATAAAATCCACTTCAAAAACAAATCGTATACCAAAACACTTGTAGTCATTCACACATACCATCAATCACTTTCTTAAATAGCTATGCACTTTACAAAGCCCTATATTCACCCACAAAATACAAGCAACTATCTCTATACACTCACAGAATTCCCTTACCTGGAATCGCGTTGCATGATTCCACTTCCTTAAAGCTAATTGGTTACGCAGTTCGATTCGCCTCCAACGAACTGTCCTAAACTGCACGAGATTATATTTCACATCAATTTAGTTCAATATGACACAACTCTTGCATTTACTATAGTTGATTCAACCTATAGTCTTCATTAACTCTTATGAGGTCTCATTTTTTATCGCTTTATAGATTCTCGAGAGCTTAATAAGCTCCTTTTGGTCTATTGATTTGTACTTAATCGATTTTTGAGTTCATCGAGTCTCTAATCCGTCATTTGCCTCACTATGACATTTTGTCAAATACCTCATATACTATTTCACTTAACTAAGCCAATCTAGCAATGTAGCTTCATTTAACCTTCTAAAAAGCATACATATTACCTCATAAACACTTTAGCATAGTCCGTTTATCATCATCTCAACTATATCACATTTTCTCACTCTAGACTCATTAATTCTAGGTTTCACTTGTTCTATTCAATTCCATGTAGTTTTAATCATCAATACACATACCAATCAACTTCAAAATCAATAACTAAACAAATGTACTTGGATTGGTGCATTAGAAACTCACCTAGCTTGACATCCTTCTTGCTCCAAATGAGAACACTCTTTACTCCTTCAATCCGACCAATGGGGTATTAATTTCAAACCATGTTGTTCCTCTCTTTGAAATGAACAACTTTGCTCTAATGGCTTTTTCTTAAATCTTTTTAGAAAATGGGATGATTTTAGGGTGAGAAAGCTAGGTTTTATATTGAAAATGGAAGAATGGATTTGTTTCCTATGAATTACAGATCCAACAGCTCCCTATTTATAGAATTGGGTTAGTGAGATCGATCTGCATAGGGTGGAGATCGATCTGGTCCTCTTAAATTCCTTAGTTTCATGACATTTTGAGGGCATGAGATCGATCTGTCGAATGCATGAGATCGATCTCCTTCAGTGAAATGAGATCGATCAGCCCAATGGAACAAGATCGATTTGTCTCAGGCAGAGAGCTAAGGAGATCAATCTGGCCCCAGGGGGAGATCGATCTGCTCTAGCCCAAGAGTAAGGGAGATCGATTTGCTTGAGTGAGGGATCGTCTCCCTCTTGCAACATGCTTGATTTTGCATTTTCCAGGCCACAATATCGATCTCTCCTTGCAGGGGATCGATTTGGCCTTCATTTTACATCCTATTTGCTGTAATTTCCTCATTCAAACTCATACTTAATCACTTCTACATTCATTTATCATTCCATTCACACTTAAAACTTCAAAAACATTCATTTCTTATAATTCATATGTAATGTAACTTGTTTGTACATCATGAAATTCACAAGATTACATCAGAATTTACGGGTCCTACATGATCAAAAAGCAACACATACATTTGCAAGTTTAAGTCATGTACTCATACATGACATGTTTGCTAACATTTACTTCCCCCATATTATAATTCAAAAAATGATTACGGTGTTATTACATGTTTAGATACAAAAATAATTCCTATGTGTATACCTCTTAGCAATGGAGAGCAGCGGATATCCAATTACAACGGCTCAGTCCTTCACTAGGCTACTATGCGCACTCTATAGAGGGGGAAAGTGAATGGGATGAGCAACCACACGCTCAGTAAAGTAATAATGCAAGCATGGTAGATAACTACACTATCTACATGCTTATGGTGACATGTATAAAAATCGTTAATATCCAGAGCATGAAGAAATATTAAAACTATGCCACATGTATATACATATATCATGTACTGAAAACATGAAAAATAGGCATGTAAACATGGAAAAATCATCATGTAAAACCTCTCATACTCATTATAATAATACTCATGATAAAACAGAAAAACTTATCACAAAACCATCCCTCAGGATTAGTACTTTCTCAAAACATATCAAATATCATCACAAACAGCAAGTACCATCTCTTTAAAAACATCCCACAAGGCTCGACCCCTCCCTCGGGTCTACCTGGACAACACAATCAAACTCAGTATACAAAACCATTTGATAGGTGGTCACTATATATATCAAAGACTATGTTGGCTAACTATGTCATTATCATCCCAAACCACACGGATCCGGGTGTACGAGGTATCATACTGGAACGGAGGTGGGTTAGTCCTTCGCCAGACTTTCAAATCAATCATTATAACCTCACGGTACAGCGTACTCCATGTGATGTACAGGATACAATGTGCTCCGTGGACCCATATCATGGTTGGGGGTGCCTGTCGTAGGTCTTCTCTACCCTATGCCATGTATAATCTACTCAGTCTCAAGTGCACGTGCGAGTATCTCATTCGTATGACTAACAGACTACACAAGGCATCCAGCACGGCTCGTGCGAGCATCTCATCCGTGTGATACACAGTCTACATGAGGCATCCAACATGACTCATTACATATCACAGTGTGAAAACCAGTGCGAGCTAAGCTCCAGCACGATTCATGCATCATTAATAAATTCCCTCATACGAGCAATGCTCTAGTACGGCTTTATGCATAATAAATAATGAGGAAATCACGTACGAGCATAGCTCCAGTACGGTTATATGCATAAGAAAATCGGTGAAAAACCTCGTACAAGCTAAAGCTCTAGTACGGTTTGTAAAATATCATAACTCAAAACATGGTGCGAGCTAGGCTCCAACACATTTCATACGAAATCAAAAAATCAAAATCTAGTGCGAGCGGAGCTCTAGTACGATTTAACTCATACAAGTTTGATAGGCGGCTCTATTTCAACAAAACACATTCAAAATCAGAATTTGCACCTGACTCATGTTATTTCATGAAATTATGAAATCATTAGCCAGCCTATCCATAAATTTGCTTAAACCAAAGCAATGCATTTCATAAAAATATCAAAAACTTGATATTTATGCAATTATTAGCCCTATTATCCCCTTTTTTGTAAGATTCACTTCAAACCAAATCACATATATTCGTAGTCATTCACACAAACCATTAGTTCTTTTCTAGATAAACAAGCAATTGCAAAGCCCTATATACACCCACAAAATACGTGCAACTATCTCTAATTACTTACAGAATTCCCTTACCTGGAATCGCGTCGAGTGATTCCACTTCCTTAGAGCTGCTCGATTGTGCAGTTCGATTCGCCTCCAACGAAATCTTCGAGATTGCACAAAATTACGTATCACATCAATTTAATCCAATGAAATAAAATTCTTGTGTTTGCTATGGTTGATTTGACTTATAGTTTTCATTAACACTTATAAAGCCTCATTTTGGTTGCTCTACTTATTTCTCGAGAGTCTATTGAACTCTTTAGGCCTATTGATTCACACTAAACAGGTATTAAGCTCGTAGTGCCTCTAGTTCATCATTTACTTCACTATGGCAATTTATCAAACACCTCATATGCTTATTTTCATAACTTAACTAGTCTCACAATGTAGCTTCACTTAATCATCTCAAAATCATACATATCACCTCACTAACTCCTTAGTATAAGCCATTTATCATCAACTCAACAATATCACATTTTTTCACACTAACTTATTCTAGGTTATGCTTGTTCCATTACATTCTAGGTAGTTTTAATCATCAATACATACACCAATCTACTCAAAACCACAACTAGATAAATATACTTTAAGTTGCTGTATTAGAAACTCACCTAGCTTGACTTTCCTCTTTTCCAAATTTGAAGACTCTTTTGCTTCTTCAATCTAACAAATGAAGTGTTGATTCCAAGCTATGTTGTTCCTCTTTTTTAAAATGAACTTTGCTCTAATAGTTTTTTCTCAAATCTTTATGGAAGGGGGTGAAATATAGAGTGAGAAAGCTAGGTTAATGTTGGAAATGGAAGAAATGAGTTTGATCCCGTGAAATGTAGATCCAATTGCCCAGTTTTTATAGGAAAAAGCATGAGGAGATCGATCTCCATAAGGGGAAGATCGATCTACCTTACTTGAATCCTTCAAAATTTTGACAATTTACGGGCATGGGATCGATCTGTTTGAGTGCATGAGATCGATCTGATCAAGGTAATGAGATCGATCTGTTTGAGGCAGAAGGCTTTGGAGATCGATCTGGCCTATCCAGAGACCAATGGAGATCGATCTGGTCTTACCTGAGGCAGCATGAGATCGATCTCTACTTGCATGGGATCGATCTGCCCTACTTCCTGCAGCATTCTAGCTGCAAATTTTCCCAAAATTTCCAAGTTAAACTTATACTCAATTACTTCAATACCCATTTTGCATATCATTCACACTTAACATTAAAAAAAATCCAATTCTTATGATTCATTTATTGTGTAACTTGTTTATACATTCAATAATCATAGACATTTCATAGAAATTTATGGGTTTTACAAAAATGGGTTATAGGATAATATGAACCTGCTCTAACACCGCATTTAAGATTTATATGTAAACAGATCTCATATCAACTACAACCACAATGAATAAATAGAAGAAATCAAGTATATAGTGTATCTCTTACCTCCACATTTCTGCCATTGACAATAGACGCATAAGAAAGACACACATGGTGAAAAAAATCTTCCTCAACATCACTTTTAGTAGTTTGCGACAGCTCTGATAGGGAGAATTATTGTAAACATCTAATATGGAGAAGGGACCTAGCTTGTATTATTTATTTACCCTAATTAAGTCCACCCATCATGGCTCAACAACATGCTCTGTGCCAACAAAGCCCTACAGGCTTAATCATATTATTATAATATATACATGAGGTAATTATATAAACCATTTGATCATTTATACAATTTTCAGGTTACCCAAAATTTAGCTACATTTTAATCTGAATATTATAAAAAACAAAATTCTAATTAATGGAAGTCCAATGTTATTTTTTTATTTCTTATGTGCATATGAGTCACATTGCCTATAAGAGCAATTTGTACTATTATATGGAAATGAATGAAAATATCAAAACTTTTTTGTCATATGTCTCATCTTTTTCTCTATTTTCTACATTCTCTATTTTCTTTTAAAACCAATCACTCAAATCATGACAATTTGGTAGATCATCACCTCGTTTCTCCGTTCAAAAGGGAGGAACTTAGTCTGGCTTTTAAATTTAAAATCATTGGTTTTTAAGTTTTTGTTTCTAGTTTTACTTTTTTATTTTTTTAAGTTTTGATTTATGCTTAAAATCGTTTTTCTTTATTGTTTTCAAGTAGTTTAGAGTTGATTTAAGATTAATTTAGAAATATTTAGCTTTAAGTTTGTTGAACAACTTTAGTTTTGCCGAAAACTTTAAATTTTAGTTTAGTTTCTATTGTTAACAATTTTACATCTTTTTATTTTCAATCTCAGTTTTAATTTTTTTTTTTTGGTTTTTCTACTATATTTTTCTTGTTTTTATTACTTCTTCATCTGAAATTAAGGTTAGGTCTTGGTTAACTTAAAAAATACATATAACATTTAGATTTTTGTTTCCTTTTGTGTGATGCCCCGAAAGTGCGAAAAACAGGGCAAATTTAAAACTTTTTATTCATCCATTCACAATTAAGGGTGCATTCCTATGCGGTGTCATACATCATAATACATATCATACCTCAGGATCTTATCATCTCATAGTTATATGTCATACCATATACATTACTCAAATCAAGGTTAATCAACCCTAATACATCCCATGCATCATTGTGCATCAAGTGTTTGTAATTATAACTTTAGTCTGGGTACATGAAAAGATAAATTATACCTCAAATACAATATATATGGCTTGGAACTCAAGTTCTCCACTAGCCACTACTCCGTACGTCACAGAAAAACTCTCTTCACTTGAAGAAATCTGGGGGGAGAGAAAATAGGGTGAGCTTCTAAATCGCTTAGTAAGGGGGGTAAGGGTTCATCAATGAGAAAATGATTTGCACAGCACAATCATTTAATTTTATAGGATAAACTTAGTGAAAAACATAGCATGAATAATTAAAACATCATCTCAACTCATTCACAAAAGTCATGTGGAAACGTGATCATCAATGGCTTAACAGTAAAACCATGGTCACAAGTAATCACAAGCATGTGGAACAAACATGTATAAAACATGATGCGATAATGGTTTTTCTCATAAAACGTGATGAAATCACCGCATTAGTAATGCACGTGGCGCAACCTCAAAACACAATCTCATGTGTAAAACGAGACTAGGAAATAAAACTCATATAAAAACTCGTCATGGCACATCTAAATGATTGAACTCGTCCCCTAGGCGGACATACCCAATCGAGGGATCTCATGGACAATAGAACACCCATGATCATGGTTCGCTGTAGACTTGATCAGTGTAGTACAGCAGTCAGTCTTGCATGCTAATAAGCAAGGCTCGATTTTACATGCTATTAAAGCAATGCCACCCAGCGCTGCCACAGAGCGGGGGTCATCTCACGTTACCAGAATGAAGGATATCGGACTTACATGCTAGCAGAGCAAGGCTTGGACTTACATGCTACCAGAGCAAGGCCCGATGTGTATTCAACATGACGCGCCTAAGTCTCAGTAATAACCATTATCATATAAAACTGTTTTGCATTCATATAGCGCTCGTAGTGGTTTTCTCATAAAACACATCTCAAAAATCGTTTTGTACTCAACACAAAACATGTTAAAATCGAGCTCAAACTGGCAAAAAAAGGCACACATTTCTCGAATCTCAATACACCTTAACATAGAGCCCAAATCATATTTTCTCTTTTAAACTCAAAACGGTTGTAAGACAATTTCATATTCAGTTTACAACTAATAAAAATTGGGCCCCAACCAGCTATAAAATCATGTGCAACAATTCATTCACAATTCACAAAAACATGCTTGCTTTCTCAAATCTGAATTCATGCTACAATATTATCACAAAACACATACACAAATAGGTTTTGAGTTTTTCCTTACCTTTTTGCACCTCGTAGAGTGCAATTGTTTCCCCCAAACAACGTACCAGCCTCGCATTCTCTTTGGAACTCCCGGGCTGTCCATATGATATTAAAACATCAATAAGTTTATCTCAATCACATCACCGAGCACATAATTGCTCATATTCTCGTTAAATACTCAAACGACCAATTTCTCATAATTTTATCACAATCCACATTCTCATCTACTACATTTCAAATCTTACATTTCTCATATGCATTATCTATGCCCAATTCACCATATTGCCTCTATCCATACTTATAGTCATAAATCCCCAAAATTACCACAATCTCATAATATCATCTATACTCCCACAAAATTACATTTTCATCAATCTCTAATCTTTTTGCTAGTTATTTCATCACAATGCCTACAGCCATACTCACCAAAATCACTTAAAAATCCAAGATCGAAGTTTAGAAATTTACCCAAAGCTTATGGAGTGCTCAACTCTTGCCTCGATTCAATCCGTCTTTCGATTTCCAAGTATGTTATTCTCCTTGGGATGAGGAACAACTTTCCCTCTTGCCACAACGTTCGATTTGGACGAAAATATGGGCTTTAGAGGAGAGAGAAAGCTAGGGCTCGGTTGAAATGGAGGTTTGGAAGAGAGAGAAAAGATGAAATGCAGGAAAACACAAGGGTCCTTTTTATAGACAAAGCGTAGGAGATCGATCTGGTCCCTGATGAGATCAATCTGCATTTGAATTTAGGGACATTTTGGGGTAATTTTATGCCAAGGAGATCGATCTGTTATGGGGGAAGATCGATCTCTTAATAGCTTTATGAGATCGATCTGCTCCTTGAGGAGATCGATCTTCTATTTACAGAATGCTTCATGAGATCGATCTGCTCCTTGAGGAGATCAATCTGCTCCTTACAGAATACTTCATGAGATCGATTTCTTCCTATGAGATCGATCTCTTCATTACAGAATCATAAGGAGATCGATCCTCTTCCATTGGAGATCGATCTGCTCACTTAATTTCCTCATTCCTTGTCACTTAGGCCTACTAGATCGATCCTCTCTTCTCTGAGATCGATCTGGCCTCATAGTTTCACACTAAACATAAAATCTCCACATATAATGGCCATAGTTTACTAAATTCTCATTCATAACTCATTCATCACTTAAAGATCTCATTCCATACCATCTCAATATAGGGGTACATCACATTTAGTTCAATTCAATTACACTTCATGTTCTCTTTACATAATTTAGATATGTACAAAATTCTCAGGTCTCACATCCTCCCCACCTTAAAAAGAATTTGGTCCTCCAAATTCAACTCAACTCGTCAAACAGTTGGGGGTACTTCTCCTTCATGAGACTTTCCAATTCCCATGTTGCCTATTCCATTGAGTGATGTTTTCAGAAAACTTTCACTAATGGGATGCTTTTAGTTCGAAGTACCTTCTCTTTCCTATCAAGGATCTGGACGGGTTCTTCAGTGTAGCTCATGTCCTCTTGTATGTCTATCTCTTCATACTCTATGACATGAGAAGAGTCCAGGTGGCACTTCCTCAACATAGACACATGGAAGACGTTGTGTATTCCGTACATTTGTTGGGGTAATGCCAATTTGTAGGCTACCCTCCCACTCTCTTAAGAATCTCGAATGGTCCAATGTATCGAGGGCTCAATTTTTCTTTCTTTCCAAACCTCATGATACCCTTAATCGGTGATATCTTTAGAAATACTACATCACCAACATCAAACTCAAGTGGCCATCTACTCACATCTGCGTAGCTTTTCTGTCTACTCTGTATAGCTCGTAATCTCTCACATATGAGTTTCACACTCTGTACCGCTTACTCAACAAGCTCGAGAGCATTTATCTTTCTGTCACCCACTTCTTCCCAAGCTACAGGGGATCTACACCTCCTACCATATAGAGCCTCAAAAGGTGTCATTCCAATACTCGCATGATAGCTATTATTGTACATAAACTCTGCTATGGACAGGTGATCATCCCATGATCCCTTAAAATCCATCGTACATGCCCTCAACATATCCTCCAGGGTCTGAATAGTCCTCTCTGACTGACCATCTATCTGAGGATGATAGGCAATACTAAAACTCAAACGAGATCCCATTGACTCCTAAAACTGGGTCCAAATCCTGGAAGTAATACTCACTAGAGCCCCATGTAATCTAACTATCTCGCTGACATGTAACTTAGCTAAGGCATCTAACGTATTTGTGCTCTTAATAGCAAGGAAGTAGGCAATCTTTGTCAGTCTATCCAATATAACCCATATAGCATCACGACCTCTCCGGGTCCTCGGTAAACCCATAATAAAGTCCATGGTGACATGTTCTCATTTCCATGTAGGCACAGGTAAAGGTTGTAGTAATCCTTCGGGCTTCCGATGCTCAACTTTCACTTGCTGGCATACTAAACATCTGGCCACATACTCTGCCACGTTTCGCTTTATACCACTCCACCAGTACACCTTTTTCAAATCTCGATATATCTTAGTACTACCTGGGTACATGGTGTATCGTGAGCAGTGGGATTCTCTCAATATCTGTCTCTTTAGGGTATCATTGTCAAATATAAAAATCTTTCCTCTGAATCTCAACAATCCATCCTCACTGATTGTGAGATCTGACTGTGAAGTCTGCTCAGCTTGGCTAACCATATCTATCAACCTCTGATCACTGCGCTACCTATTTCTAATCTGATCCATGATCCTGGGCTCTATTCGCAGGCTAGTCAGAAATCCAATCTCTACCTCTTTAACTTGGATCTGAAGTTCAACGAACTGCTCCAGTAAATCCCATTCCTTGATTATCATAGCAGATATCATACTCTTCCTGCTCAGGGCATCAGCAACTACATTCACCTTACCTGGATGGTATAGAATCTCGCAGTCATAATCCTTAAGGAGTTCTATCCATCTTCTTTGTCTCATATTTAACTCTTTCTGATCAAAAAAATATCTCAAACTCCTGTGATCAGTGAAGTTCTAGAATCTTTCCCTATATAAGTAGTGTCGCCAGATCTTCAAGGTAAATACCACAGCGGCTAACTCTAAATGGTGCGTGGGGTAATTCCGTTCATGGTCTTTCAACTGTCACGATCCATAGGCGACCGCTCTACCGTGCTGTATGAACACACACCCCAATCCTTGATGGGATGTATCACTATACACTAAAAATCCTCCAGATCCCTCTAGGATAGTCAACACAGGTGCCGCTGTTAATCTCCTCTTTAATTCCTAAAAATTAAGCTCACATTGATCAGTCCATATATATGGAATCTCCTTGCTCGTGAGCTTAGTCAAAAGAGCGGCAATCCTGAAAAATCCTTCCACAAATCTTCTGTAATACCCTGCCAAACCAAGGAAACTTTGTACCTCTGTAATTGTCCTCGATCTTTCCCAATTAAGCATAACTTCTACTTTACTTGGATCCACTGATACTCCGTCTTCTGAAACTATATGACTAAGGAAAGCTATCTGATCTAGCCAAAACTCACACTTACTAAGCTTTCCATATAATCGTTTATCTTGGAGCATCTGCAGTACTAACCACAAGTGTTGTGCGTGATCCTCATAAGACCGAGAGTACACCGATATATGATCAATAAAGACTATCACAAACTTATCTAGATAGTCTTTGAACACCTCATTCATTAATCTCATAAAAGCTGCAGGGGCGTTCGTCAATCCAAAGGGCATCACTAGAAATTCATAATGGCCATACCTCGTCCTGAAGGCTTGTCATGACCCTCCATGACTTAACCAAAAATCACTACAAATTTTTTGCATTTTTAACTTACCTTTCCTCTCTTCAATGGTTAGGCTGTGATTTGATGTTAGCTTCCTCGCATACTATATCATCCATTATCATACATACATGTCAATACTATTACTGACTGTAACTTCTTTTTATAATACATGTGAGATCATATAAAACTAATACAAATACATTCCCCATAATATACATCGTATACATCACTGTGTTGTTTCTATGTTTAGATACATAACCGTACAAAATATGTATACCTATCGATTGATGGGAAATAGCAGCGGACAACAGGAATAATATCCCTTAAATGCTCTCACTCTACTACTGATGCTCTGTAGAGAGATGTAAAAGAAAGGGGGTGAGCATACAACGCGCTTAGTAAGAAAATCAGGTAACCAAGTAGACATCTACACTATCTACTCAAAATAATGCTATGCCTCGAAAATATCATTTCCTTAACTCACTTTAAAAGCATGTCTTTAAATATATATATATATATATATACTTATTCAGATTAAATCCCATGTACAGAAATCATGCTTGCTTTCTCAAATGTAGGCATGTAGTGCAAAATAATGCATCTTTATAATATCATAATGCCTTTAGATAAATCATGCCATGTATATTTAAATCACATTAAATATGGCATTTAAATTATTCACATCACAACAATCGGATTCCGACCCATCCCTTAGGTCTATCCATAAATAAATCAGTCAATCAGGTGATATATCATGTGAGACTCTGTGGTAAAATGAAATAATATCCTGGACTATGGCCATATCCTATAATGGTGATCCCAGGCTACACGAAATCCTAGTGTGCGGGGCATCACTGTTGCAACGAGAGGAGGGGTCAGTCCATCACAACGGCCAGCTATATCCTCCTCAACTCCATAACACCACACGGTACTGTGTACTCCATTCCACTCGCGCGGTACAACATACTCCGTGGACCCTACATCACAGTCGGGGTGCTTACCATAGGTCTTAGCCCTCAAACCATGGAATATCATACCACGTCTCTAAATCTAAATGCGAACCTCTCATAGTGTGACAATCAGTCTACATGAGGAAATCAAGCATGGTTTTCAACATGTATTATATATCACAGAAATTACAGTGTGCGCCTTTGAGCGCGACTCACAGTCGACACTCCGCTCAAACACTGTTTCACATCACTAACTCAACTCTAGTGCGAGTAAACCTCCAGCAACTAGGTTAATGCATAGTTCATGTTTCAAATCAAGTACGAGCAATAGCTCTAGTACCATGCTATGCACAAAACTCATCAAATCAAGTACGAGCAATAGCTCAAGTACTATGCCATGGATCTCATGTAAAATTCGAGTACAAGCTAATCGCTCCAGTACTCTATCATGCATAAATCACATAAAACTGAGTACGAGTAATAACTCCAGCAGTCTATCATGCATGTCATGGAAATCTAGTGCGAATCACAATCGAGCACTAATATATGTGGAAAATATATGAAATCAAGTGCGAGCTGTGCTCTAGCACGATTTATTCTCTCATAATTCGATAGATGGCTCTTTAAAAAGGGATGATTTTCAAATCATCCAAATCAACACTATAAAATGTGCTTAATTCACACCAACCTTAAAATCATTAGCCCATCTATTTATTCGTCTGCTAAACAGCAATAAAACACTCAAAATGGTGGTTTCCATGCTTTTTACAACTTTTCACAAAAGTTGACTTTTTTCCTAAGGGTAAAATCGTAATTTACCACTATCGGGTCACAATAATTATTATTCACTTTCTCTGACCCTCAGAGTTTTTAAGTGAATGTAAAAGTGTCACGCCCCGAAAACGCGGAAAATAGGGCCAATTTAAAACTTTTTTACTCATCAATTTACAATTAAGAGTGCATTCCTGTGTAGTGTCATGCATCATCATATTTATCATACCTCAGGATCTCAAGTTAATTAATCCTAATACATCTCATACAATGTTATACATCAAGTGTTTGTAATTACAATAATTGTCTGGGTACATGAAGAGATAAAAGATACCTCAAAATAAAATATATGTGGCCTGGAGCTCAAGTCCTCCACTAGCCACTACTCCGTACATCTCAGGGAAACCCTTTTTCACTTGAAGAAATCTGGGGGGAAAGAAAACAGGGTGAGCTTCTAAATCGCTCAGTAAGGGGGTAAGGGACTTGTTATATAAACCATAATGCACATCATAAAATATTTATTTGCATGTGAAACTCAGTATACTCATTTGAAAACCATAGCATGAAAGTTCTCAAAACAACATTCTCATATCTCAAAATCATGTGGAAACATGAAGTAAAAGGCTCAGTATAGAGCAGTAATCAAGCATGTGAAAATAATGTGATAATGGCTTTCTCAATATACGTGATAAAATCACTGTAATAATAATGCACGTGGCGCAGCCACCAAACACACGTAGCATAGCCACTGATTTAGATTCACACGTGGCATAGCCACAGAATAAGGTTTCACGTGGCAACGGCCACCAAATATACGTGGCATAGCCACTGATTTAGATTCACACTGGCACAGCTACAGAATAGGGTTTCACGTGGTAACGGCCACCAATTAGGGTTCTCACGTGGCAACGGCCACCAAATATACGTGGCACAGCCACAGAATGGGGGATCTCACGTGGCAACGACCACCAATTAGGGTTCTCACGTGGCAACAGCCACCAAATATACGTGGCACAGCCACAGAATAAGGGATCTCACGTTACCAGAATTGAGAAGAATCGGACTTACATGCTACTAGAGCAATGCCCGGTGTGTACTCAAAATTACACACCTAAGTTTTTATCAACAGCCATTATCATGTAAGACTGGTTTACCTGCACGTAGAACTCATATTGGTTTCTTTCTCATAAAACTCATTTAAAACCGTTTTGTACTCAACACAAAACATATTAAAACTAAGTCCCAACCGGCAAAACACGCACACATATCTCAAATCTCAATATCGCCTTAACGTAGAGCCCAATTCATTTCTCACACAAACTCAACAGTTTATAAAATGGTTTCACGCGTAACTTATAAACTAATAAAAACTTTGGGCTCCAACCGGCTATAAAAATCATGAGCATTCTTATCAAAACACAACACATCAAACATGCTTGTTTTATAAATCGCAAATCATGCTATAATAGTTCACAAATCACATACACAAATGGTTTAGTTTTTCTTACCTCTTTACACCTCGTATAGTGCAATTGTTTCCCCCGTATCACGGACTAGCCTTGCATTCCACTCTGGAACTCCTGAGCTGTCCAAACGATGTTAAAAGATCAATACTCATCATCGCAGTAATCTTAATTCTCAAAATCGAGCATAATTGCTCATAACACCTCAAATTTTCTCAATTCTCATAACTCTATCACAAACCACAATCTCGCTCACAACACCTCAACATCCTTCACTGCCCATGCCACAATATCTATGCTAATTCACCTCATTGTCTAAATTTCCATTTATAGCTCAAAATTCCCAAAATTACCAAAATTGCTAAACATCATTATCACTCCAACTACATTGTAATTTCATCAATCCCTAATCATTTTCCAACTATTTCAACACAATGCCAACAGCCATTATAACCAAAATCATCTCAAATATCAAGATCGAGGTTTAAAAATTACCCAAAACTTGTGGAGAGCTTATCTCTTACCTCGATTCAATTCGTCTTACGATTTCCAAGTATGTTGTTCTCCCTTTTATGAGGAATAACTTTCCTTCTTGCCACAGCCTCTGATTTGGACGAAAATGGGTGCTTTGGATGAGTGAGAAAGCTAAGGCTCGATGAAAATGGGGTTTGGAAGAGAGAGAAAATGAAATTGTAGGAGAAAGTAGGGGTTTCCTTATATAGACTGAAGGTAAGAGATCGATCTGGCTCTTGATGAGATTAATCTGCATTTGAATTTGGGGACGATCAGGGGCAATTTTATGCCTAGGAGATCGATCTGTCGAGGGGTGAGATCGATCTCTTTATAGCTTTATGAGATCGATCTGCTCCTTGAGGAGATCGATCTTCTCCCAAACAAAAAGGTTTGGAGATCGATCCCTTCCTCATGAGATCGATCTTCTCTCAAACAGAATCATAAGGAGATCGATTCTCTTCCATTGGAGATCAATCTGCTCCTTAAATTCCTCTTTCCTTGTCATTTTTACCTCACCAGATCGATATCTCCTTCTCCAAGATCGATCTGACCTCTTAGTTTCACACTTATGTTAAACACTTACACATAAATCTCCAAATATAATTCCCACAATTCACTTAGCTCAATAAATTACACTTCAAGTTCATATTACATCATTAAAATATATCTAAAATTCTCAGATCTCACATCCTTCCCACCTTAAAAGAATTTGGTCCTCCAAATTCAACTCAACTAGTCAAATAGATAGGGGTATTTTTCCTTCATGAGATTCTCTAGTTCCCACGTTGCCTCTTCCATTGAGTGATGTTTCCAAAGAACTTTCACCAATAGGATGCTCTTGGTTCTAAGTACCTTATCCTTCCTATCGAGAATCCGGACGGGTTCCTCAGTATAGCTCATATCCTCTTGTATGTCCATCTCGTCATACTCTATGACATGAGAAGGGTCCGGGTGGTACTTCCTCAGCATAGACACATGAAAAACATTGTGTATTTCGGACATCTGTGGGGGTAATGCTAATTTGTAGGCTACCTCTCCCACTCTCTCAAGAATTTCGAATGGTCCTATGTATCGAGGAATCAATTCCATTTCTTCCCAAATCGCATGATACCCTTACTCGGTGATATTTTCAGAAATACTACATCATCAACATCAAACTTGAGTGGTCGTCTACGTACATCCGCGTAGCTTTTCTGTCTACTCTGTGCAGCCCATAACTTCTCACATATGAGTTTCACACTCTGTACAGCTTGCTCAACAAGCTCGAGAGCATTTATCTTTCTGTCACCGATTTCTTCCCAAGCTACAGGGGATCTACACCTCCTACCATATAGAGCCTCAAAAGGTGCCATTCCAATACTCGCATGATAGCTATTATTGTACACAAACTCTGCTAGGGGCAGGTGATCATCCCATGATCCCATCGTACACGCCCTCAACATATCCTCCAGGGTCAAATAGTATTCTCTGACTGACCATCTATCTGAGGATGATAGGCGGTATTGAAACTCAATCGAGATCCCATGGACTCCTGAAACTGGGTCCAAAATCTGAAAGTAAATCGAGAATCTCTATTAGAAGTAATACTCACTGGAGCTCCATGTAATCTAGCTATCTCGCTGACATACAGCTCGGCTAAGGCATCCATAGTATCTGTGCTCTTGATAGCAAGGAAGTGGGCACTCTTGGTCAATCTGTCCACTATAACCCATATAGCGTCACGACCTCTTCGGGTCCTCAGTAAACCCATAATAAAGTCCATATTGACATGCTCCCATTTCCATGTAGGTACAGGTAAGGGCTGTAGTAGTCCTTTGGGCTTTCGATGCTCAGCTTTCACTTGCTGGCATACTAAACACCTAGCCACATACTCTGCCACGTCTCGTTTCATACCACTCCACCAGTACACCTTTCTCAAGTCTCGGTACATCTTAGTACTCCCTAGGTGCATGGTGTATCGCGAGCAGTGAGATTCTCTCAGTATCTGTCTCTTCAGGGTATCATCGTTCGGTACATAAATTCATCCTTTGAACCTCAATAATCCATCCTCACTGATAGTGAGATCCGACTGCAAGGTCTGTTTGGCTTGGCTAACCATATTTATCAACCGCTGATCACTGCGCTGCCCAGTTCTAATCTGATCCATGATCTTGGGCTCTATTCGTAAGCTAGCCAAAAATCCAGTCTCTACCTCTTTAACTCTGATCCAGAGTTCAGCGAACTGCTCCAGTAAATCCCATTCCCTAATCATCATAGCAGATATCATACCCTTCATGCTCAGGGCATCAGCAACTACATTCGCCTTACCCGGATGATATAGAATCTCGCAGTCATAATCCTTAAGGAGTTCCATCCATCTCCTTTGTCTCATGTTTAACTCTTTCTGATCAAAGAGATATCTCAAACTCTTGTGGTTAGTGAAGATCTGGAATCTTTCCCCATATAAGTAGTGTCGCCAGATCTTCAAGGCAAATACCACAGCGGCTAATTCGAGATCATGCATGGGGTAATGCCGCTCATGGTCTTTCAACTGTCGCGATCCATATGCGACCACTCTTCCATGCCGCATAAGCACACACCCCAGTCCTTGATGAGAAGCATCGCTATACATCGAAAATCCTCCTGATCCCTCAGGAATAGTTAACACAGGTGCCGTTGTTAATCTCCTCTTTAACTCCTGAAAACTGAGCTCACACTGATCAGTCCATATGAACGGAGTCTCCTTATGTGTGAGTTTAGTCAAAGAAGCGACAATCCTTGAAAATCCTTCCACAAATCTTCTGTAATACCCTACCAAACCAAGGAAGCTTCGTACCTCAGTAACTGTCCTCGGTCTCTCCCAATTAAGCACAGCCTCCACTTTACTTGGATCCACTGATACTCCTTCCTCTGAGACTATATGACCAAGGAAAGCTATCCGATCCAGCCAAAATTCACACTTACTAAGCTTTCCATATAATTATTTATCTCGGAGTATCTAAAGTACTAACCACAAATGCTGTGCATGCTCCTCATACGACTGAGAGTATACCAGGATATAATCAATAAAGACTATCACAAATTTATCTAGATAGTCTCTGATCACCTCGTTCATCAATCTCATAAATGCTGTAGGGGCGTTCGTCAATCCAAAGGACAACACCAAAAATTCTTAATGGCCATACCTTGTCTTTAAGGCCATCTTTGGAATATCTTCTTCCTTGATCCTTAACTGGTGATAGCCCGATCTCAAATCAATCTTAGAAAAGACTGAAACCCCTCTCAGCTGATCAAGTAGATCATCAATCCTAGGCAATGGGTATTTATTCTTCACCGTGGCTTTATTCAACAACCGATAGTCTACGCATAATCTGAGACTACCATCCTTCTTCTTAACAAATAAAATTGGTGTTCCCCACGGTGAAACACTGGGTCTAATGAACCCTTAGTCCAATAGCTCCTGTAGTTGTTTCTTCAATTCCTCAAGTTCCACTAATGCCATCCTGTATGGAGGTCTAGAGATCGGCTGAGTATCTGGTACCAAATCGATGGTAAACTCCAGCTCTCTCTCTGGTGGTAAACCGGGTAACTCATTTGGGAAAACATCCCGAAATTCACACACCACAGGTATATCTTCCATTTTCGGATGTTCCCGCTCATCATCTGAGATGAGTGTTTCATAACCTTCACATGAACAATCATATTTAGGACTCTCAAGAGCAACATCAAAATTTCATACGTTTATTTACGCAATAGTTCAAACGTACACTGTAAGGTTCAGGTAGGGAGAAAGTTACAATCTTAGTGTAGCAGTCTAAGCTCACTCGATTGGTTGCCAACCAATCCATCCCCAAAATTACATCAAACCCGTGCATAATCAATTTTATTAAATCTGCTAACATTACTCTATCTCCCACCCTTATTTCACACCCTCTACAGATTAACTCAGTTCTCTGGGATTCACGCATAGGGGTATTTACATGTGGTATATATCCTAGGGGTTCAAATTTCAAGTTTACTCTACATGCAAAATGCTCTGAAATAAATGAATGCATGGATCCTATATCAATCAATACATGAGCCTTATGATTATAGACAGAGAGTGTACCTCTTATAGTTTTTGCAGAAGTGTCTGCGGTCTCCTTATCCAAGGCAAACACACGTCCCTGTGTAATAGGTCTCTTTCCTTTCTCTGCAATAGTGGCCTGTCTCTGGGGGTTCACTCTTTGAGGCTGTTGTCTAGTGGGCTCCGGAACATGTGGTTTCTGAGGTTGAGGGCAATCCTTCACCATGTGACCCATGTCTCCACATCTAAAACATCCATGGATCGACCCAGTACAACTTCCCGCATGCATTCGGCCACAATTTCTGTAAAACCTTGTCTCAGGCCTAACATCTCGAGGGGTCTCCCTAATGTTAGGGTAACCTTTGGGTCTCTCTAATCTGCCCTTCTGCACCTCAATCCTTCCTTTTCTGAAGGAACCTCTCCGAGCATCTGTTTGGAAAATCGCTGGTCTCTTGCCCTTATCTCTACTCATCGCTCTGAGCTCATTCTGGGATTGTACCATTTTAATTCCTCTTTCAATCTCTTGTGCTCGTCTCAGAGCATCTCCAAACTTAGTAATACATAGCCCTATCAATCTATCTCTGATGATGGGCTTCAATCCATACACAAACTTCTCAGTACAGAGCTCTTCGTTCTTGAAGTTCTCTGGGTCATACCTCAATAGCGCAGTGAATTGGATCTCATAGTCATCCACAGACATATCACCCTGTACCAAACTTAAAAACTTGGCCTGTTCTTTCTCTGGGCGGCTCGTGGTACATATTGGGTCCTAAAGGCTGTCTGAAACTCTTCCCAACCAATCATATCCTGACGGGACATCAGAATACCCTGGGTGGTACCCTACCAATCTCGAGCTCTCCCCTTCAACATATAGATACTCATACTGACCCTCTCAGCATCGGTGCACCCCAGATAATCAAATATAACTCTCAACTCCGTCAACGACTCCTCAGCCTCTGTAGGATCCTTCTTTCCCTTAAATACGGGTGGATTCATCTTCAAAAAATCCTTCAGTCGGACCATACTTCTGTCCTCAGGCTGAGTGATGGGAGGCACTGGGTCCATCTGTACTGGGGGTATGGGAGGTCCTTGTGGTGGTGTAGGAGTAGTACCCGAGGCATTAACTCCAAAGTGTTGCGCGAATAGCACTACCATCTGCTCAAAACCTTGCCTCACAACGATCTCAATCTGATTAAATCGAGAGTTAGGACTCTCTGGTTGGGGGGCAGGTGGAGGAGGGGACTCTGCCTGCCTCATCGAACGACCTCATCATCTACTCATTCTCTATCTCAACTCGTCTCCTGCGCGTACATATCAAAATCGATTGAAATCTCAATCCTCAAATTCAGTTCATGACCAGACTATTACAGACACTTGGGATGTATTATATTTCACTTAACCGACACTGACAGTACTGAACACACTAAGCTCTGATACCAAGAAAGCTCTGTCACGCCTCGAAAACTTAAAAAATAGGGCCAATTTAAAACTTTTTTACTCATCAATTTACAATTAAGAGTGCATTCCTGTGCAGTGTCATGCATCATCATATTTATCATACCTTAGGATCTCAAGTTAATTAATCCTAATACATCCCATACAATGTTATGCATCAAGTGTCTGTAATTACAATAATTGTCTGGGTACATGAAGAGATAAAAGATACCTCAAAATATAATATATGTGGCCTGGAGCTTAAGTCCTCCACTAGCCACTACTCCGTACGTCGCAGGGAAACCCTTTTTCACTTGAAGAAATCTGGGGGGGAAAGAAAACAGGGTGAGCCTCTAAATCGCTCAGTAAGGGGGTAAGGGACTCGTTATATAAACCATAATGCACATCATAAAATATTTATTTGCATGTGAAACTCAGTATACTCATTTGAAAACCATAGCATGAAAGTTCTCAAAACAACATTCTCATATCTCAAAATCATGTGGAAACATGAAGTAAAAGGCTCAGTATAGAGCAGTAATCAAGCATGTGAAAATAATACGATAATGGCTTTCTTAATATACGTGATAAAATCATTGTAATAATAATGCACGTGGCGCAGCCACCAAACACACGTGGCATAGCCACTGATTTAGATTCACACGTGGCACAGCCACAGAATAGGGTTTCACGTGGCAACGGCCACCAAATATATGTGGCATAGCCACTGATTTAGATTCACACGTGGCACAGCCACAGAATAGGGTTTCACATGGCAACAGCCACCAATTAGGGTTCTCACGTGGCAACGACCACGAAATATACGTGGCACAACCACAGAATGGGGTATCTCACATGGCAATGGCCACCAATTAGGGTTTTCACGTGGCAACGGCCACCAAATATACGTGGCACAGCCACAGAATGGGGGATCTCATGTTACCAGAATGGAGAAGAATCAGACTTACATGCTACCAGAGCAATGCCGGTGTGTACTCAAAATTACACACCTAAGTTTTTATTAACAGCCATTATCATGTAAGACTGGTTTGCCTTCACGTAGAACTCATAGTGGTTTCTTTCTCATAAAACTCATTTAAAACCATTTTGTACTCAACACAAAACATATTAAAACTGAGTCCCAACCGGTAAAACACGCACACATATCTCAAATCTCAATATCGCCTTAACATAGAGCCCAATTCATTTCTCACACAAACTCAACAGTTTATAAAACGGTTTCACGCTTAACTTATAAACTCATAAAAACATTGGGCTCCAACCGGCTATAAAAATCGTGTGCATTCTCATCAAAACACAACACATCAAACATGTTTGTTTTATAAATCGCAAATCATGCTATAATAGTTCACAAATCACATACACAAATGGTTTAGTTTCCCTTACCTCTTTGCACCTCGTATAGTGCAATTGTTTGCCCCGTATCACGGACTAGCCTCGCATTCCACTCTGGAACTCCCAAGCTGTCTAAACGATGTTAAAACATCAATACTCATTATCACAGTAATCTTAATTCTCAAAATCGAGCATAATTGCTCATAACACCTCAAATTTTCTCAGTTCTCATAACTCTATCACAAACCACAATCTCGCTCACAACACATCAACATCCTACACTGCCCATGCCACAATATCTATGCTAATTCACCTCATTGTCTAAATTTCCATTGATAGCTCAAAATTCCCAAAATTACCAAAATTGCTAAACATCATTATCACTCCAACTACATTGTAATTTCTTCAATCCCTAATCATTTTCCAACTATTTCAACACAATGCCAACAACCATTATCACCAAAATCATCTCAAATATCAAGATCGAGGTTTAAAATTTACCCAAAACTTGTGGAGAGCTTATCTCTTGCCTCGATTCAAACCATCTTACGATTTCCAAGTATGTTGTTCTCCCTTTGATGAGGAACAACTTTCCTTCTTGCCACAACCTCTGATTTGGACGAAAATGGGTACTTTGGATGAGTGAGAAAGCTAGGGCTCAGTGAAAATAGGGTTTGGAAGAGAGAAAATGAAATTGTAGGAGAAAGCAGGGGTTCCTTATAAAGACTGAAGGTAGGAGATCGATCTGGCTCTTGATGAGATCGATCTGCATTTGAATTTGGGGACGATCAGGGGTAATTTTATGCCTAGGAGATCGATCTGTCGAAGGGTGAGATCGATCTCTTTATGGCTTTATGAGATCGATTTGCTCCTTGAGGAGATCGATCCTCTCCCAAACAGAAACGTTTGGAGATCGATCCCTTCCTCATGAGATCGATCTTCTCTCAAACAGAATCATAAGGAGATCGATCCTTTTCCATTGGAGATCGATCAGCTCCTTAAATTCCTCCTTCCTTGTCATTTTTAACTCACCAGATCGATCTCTCCTTCTCCAAGATCGATCTGACCTCTTAGTTTCACACTTATGTTAAACACTTACACATCAATCTCCAAATATAATGCCCACTATTCACTTAGCTTAATAAATTACACTTCAAGTTCATATTACATCATTAAAATATATCTAAAATTCTCAGATCTGACAAAAAGCAGAGGAAAATACCTACAGGTATCTCTAACTACTCACAAAAGTCCCTTACCTGCAATCACTCGAGAAATTTTACTTTCTCAACGTTGCTCGTTCCAGCAGTCCGAGTTGCTCCTCCAATAATCTCTGGAGATGCATATAACCATTTATCAGGCTAATTATATTTTTCCTACTTATTTCACATTAAATACAGTATGTTTCCCTTAATCGGCTTTAATAAACCTTAATAGGCCTAACTATGCCTTAAGCCCATTTCCATTTTACTATTCATTTTTATTGAGCCTATTAGGCTTATGGGGCCCACCAACTCTTATTGGGCTTGTCTTAGATCCATTACATCATATTGGGACTAAATTAATTGGGCTTGGCCCATTGGACCTCTCGGCCACATGCCATGGCCGAGAGCACTCCATGTTGTCGGTCACACCATGGCATGCCATCCATGTCCATTTCCTTAGCCAATTCACTTAGGCATTTTCACAAACATTTGGTTGGCAATGTTCTTAAGCATCACATAGTTCATTTAGGCATTTTATCAAACACCTTGATTGCCAACTTAATACATGTATTAATTAATCAAATTGATTAATTCTAACTATACCATAATCATTAACACATGTACATTAACTCATTTATGCCTTAATATCATATGGGCATTCATCAATATTTCACTACTCACTCTCGGCCTAACCATGACCATAGTGATTTCATATGTTTCAATCCTTAAAACATATACCAATATACTTAAAATCATTCATACATTAACATATATAAATTTAAAAGCTTGAAAATATACCTAGTATTTGTGTTCACACTTGGCCAAAACTTTGGAGCCTCACGGTTTGCACACTATGGCTTCTTGATAGCCAATTCCAACATATGTTACTCTCCTCTCAATTTGGAACAACTTTCATGAAGAATGTAAGTTCCAAATATGCCTAAATCCTAGTGATTTCTAGTGAGAGAAAGCTTAGATAAATGTATTTCAATGGTTTCCTTGTGTAGCTGAGAATGGTATGGTGAAGATGACAATGTTGTGGTTAATTTTATAAGCCATTTACTTAGCCATTAAGCCTTACTTTTCAGCCATTAAAATTGACTTCCTAAGGTTTAGTTATGAGTCACCTAATAAGTCATCTAATGAGTCATAGTTTGCTTTAACTATGGTTAGATATTTACCTAATTGGCTTTACAATTGGGCCTCTCGATTTGGGCTTTCTTAATGGGCTTTAGGACTGAAATTTTTACTATACCTCGGGCCTTTTATTGTCTCAATAGTTGGCCTATCAATCGGCCCAACAATTCGGTCTAAGTGACCTAAGAATTTCGATCTACGTTTAGTATACCTTAATGGGCTTTAAAATCTTCACTTTAGGCCCATTACGTTTTTAACCATTAAATTAAATTGGAATCCTTTCGAATAAATTTTCCTTACTTCTGGGGATGATTATCTTTTATTCTGACCAAGAATATTTTTTCCCAAAATTTTCTCCATAGGTTAATTCCTAACCATGGTTAGTCAACTATGGTAAAAATCCACTTTTCTTAACTATAGTTGACTTTTTCCTTAATCATTGACCAAGTTGATTTTTTCTCAAAATTTTGAAAGTATCACATCTTATGTTTTACACTCTCGTCTTTACATTTTAACCGTTTTTGGTAGATAAATACACCCAAAACACCTTAAATACTTTAACTCGCTAAAAATGTCCATTTTACCCTTTTTAGCTTTTACTCTCGTTCTTTATGTTCGGAACTAAATCAAACTGAGTTTCCTTAATAAGCTCTCTATATTTTCTCATTTTAAGTTCTTATTTTTAGTCAGAATGATTCAGATCCACTCGGTTTAGCCTGTGACTCTTATAGCTCACATTAGACTTCTATGTAGCTTATGCATGTTAAATCATTTCACATACTCTTTAAATCTAGTAGATACTCTTCTTATGATTCAACTATAATAATAGAGTGTTCATACACATAGGAATCATAAGGAATAGGCTACATAAAATACGGGTCTGACAAGGCCATCTTTGGAATATCTTCCTTTTTAGTCCTCAATTGGTGATAGCCTAATCTTAAATCAATCTTAGAGAAGACTGAGGCCCCTCTCAGCTAATCAAGTAGATCATTAATCCTCGGCAATAGATATTTATTCTTCATCGTGGCTTTATTCAACAGTCCGTAGTCTATGCATAGTTTGAGACTACCATCCTTCTTCCTCACAAATAACACTGGTGCTCCCTACAATGAGACACTGGGTCTAATAAATCCTTGATCCAATAACTCCTGTAGTTACTTCTTCAATTCATCAAGTTCCACTAAGGCTATCGTTTATGGAGGTCTGGAGATAGGTTGAGTATCTGGTACCAAATTAATGGTAAACTCCAGCTTTCTCTCTGGTGGTAAACCAGGCAACTCATCTGGGAAGACATCCGAAAATTCACATACCATAGGTATATCCTCAATCCTCAGATGTTCCTGATCATCATCTGAGATGAATGTTTCATAACGTTCACACGAATGATCAAATTTAGTATTCTCAAAAGATAATCATCGTATATCTCAAATTGCTTACACAAAAATTCCATACATTTATTTCCTCAATATATCAAACGTACACTGTAAGGTTCAGGTAGGGAGAAAGTCATTATCTTAGTGTAGCAATCTAAACTCACTCGATTGGTTACTAGCCAATCCATTCCCAAAATTACATCAAATCCATGTATATTTAGCATCATTAGATCTGCTACCATCACTCTATCTCCCACCTTGATTTCACACCCTCTATAGATTAAATCAGTTCTCTGGTACTCATGCATATGGGTATTTACATGTAGTATATACTCTAGAGGTTCAAATTTCAAGTTTAATCTACATGCAAAATGCTCAGAAATAAACGAATGCGTGGATCTTAGATCAATCGACACATGAGCCTTATGATTACAGACAGAGAGTGTACCTCTTATAGTTTCTAAAGAAATGTCTACTGTTTCCTTATCCAGAGCAAACACACGTCCCACTGTAACGAGTTTCTTTCCTTTCTCTGTAGCAGTGGCCCGTCTCGGGGGATTCACTCTCTGAGGCTGCTGTCTAGTAGGCTTTGGAGCATGTGGTCTCTAAGGTTGAGGACAATCTTTCACTCTATGACCCATGTCTCCACATCTAAAACATCCATGGATTAACCCAATATAATTTCCCTCATACGATCGGCCATAATTTTTGCAAACTCTTATCTCAGGCCTGACATCTTGAGGGGTCTCCCTAATGGTGGGATAAGCTCTGGGCCTCTCAAATCTGCCTTTTTGTACCTCAATCCTTCCTCTTCTAAAGGAACCTCTTAGTACATCTATTTCGACAATCGCTGGCCTCTTGCCTTTATCTCTAGGCACTGCTCTAAACTCATTCTGGGCTTGTACCATCTCAATTCTCCTCTCAATCTCTTGTGCTCATCTCAGAGCATCTCCAAACTCAATAATACACTGTCCTATCAATCGATCTTTGATGATGAGCTTGAGTCCATACATAAACCTTTCAGTGTGGAGCTCTTCATCCTTAAAGGTTTATGGATCATATTTTAACAGAATGGTGAATCAGCTCTCATAATCGTCCATGGACATATCATCCTGTACCAAACTCAAAAACTCAGCCTACATCCTCTTCTATGCAACTCGTGGTACATATTGGGCTCTGAAGGCCTTTTGAAACTCGCCCTAGCCAATCACACCCTGGCGGGACATCAGAATGCTCTAGGTTGAATCCCACCAATCGTGAGCTCTCCCTTTCAATATTTAAGCATCCATACTGACCCTCTCAGCATCAGTGCATCCCAGAAAATCAAATATAACTTTTAGCTCAGTCAGCCACTCCTTAGCCTCTACGGGATCCTTCCTCCCTTTGATTGCGGGTGGATTCATTTTCAAGAAGTCTTTCAGTCATATCATACTTCTGTCATCGAGTTGAGTGGTGGGAGGCACTAGGTCCATCTATACTGGGGGCATGGGAGGTCCTTGTGGTGGTGTAGGAGTAGTACCCGAGGTATTCACACCAAAATGTTGCGTGAACAACGCTGCCATTTGCTCAAATCCCTACCACACATCAATCTCAATTCGATTAAAACGAGAGTTAGGACTCTCTGGTTGTGGGGCGGTGGTGGAGGTGGCTCTGCCTGCCTCCTCGAACGACCTCGTCGTCCACTCATTCTCAATCTCAACTCGTTTCCTGCGCGTACATATCAAACTTGATTGAAATCTCAATCCTCAATTTCAGTTCATGACCAGACTTATACAGACACTTGGGATGTATTCTATTTCACTTAACCAACACTGACAGTACTAAACACCCTAAGCTCTGATACCAAGAAAACTCTGTGACGCCCCGGAAGCGTGAAAAACAGGGTAAATTTAAAACTTTTTATTCATCCATTCACAATTAAGGGTGCATTCCTGTGCAGTGGCATACATCATAATACATATCATACCTTAGGACCTTATCATCTCATAGTTATATGTCATGCCATATACATGACTCAAATCAAGGTTAATTAACCCAAATACATCCCATACATCATTATGCATCAAGTGTCTATAATTACAACTTTAGTCTGGGTACATGAAAAAATAAATTATACCTCAAATACAATATATATGGCCTAGAACTCAAGTTCTCCACTAGCCACTACTCTGTACGTTGTAGGGAAACTCTCTCTAATTGAAGAAATCTGGGGGGAGAGAAAACTGGGTGAGCTTTTAAATTGCTCAGTAAGGGGGTAAGGGATTCATCAATGAGAAAATGATTTGCACAGTACAATCATTTAATTTTACAGGTTAAACTCATCTCATTCACAAAACGCATGTAGAAACGTGGTCATCAATGGCTTAACCGTAAAACCATGGTCACAAGTAGTCACAAGCATGTGGAGCAAACATGTACAAAACATGATGAGATAATGGCTTTTCTTATAAAACGTGATGAAAATCACCACATTAGTATTGTACGTGTGGCAGCCACAAAACACAATCTCATGTGTAAAACGAGACTAGGCAATAAAACTCATATAAAAACTCGTCATGGCACATCTAAACAATTGAACTCGTCCCCCAGGCGGACATCCCCAATCGAGGGATCTCGTGGACAATAGAACACCCATGATCATGGTTCGTTGTAGACTTAATAAGAGTCATACAACAGTCGGTCTTACATGCTAATAAGCAAGGCTCAGTCTTACATGTTATCAAAGCAATGCCACCCAGCACTGCCGCGGGGTAGGGGTCATCTCACATTACCAGAACGGAGGATATCAGACTCACATGCTACCAGAGCAAGGCCCAGACTTACATGCTACCAGAGCAAGGCCCGAAGTGTATTCAACATGACACACCTAAGTCTCAGTAATAGCCACTATCATATAAAACTGTTTCGCCTTCACGTAGCGCTCGTAGTGGTTTTCTTATAAGACACATCTCAAAAATCATTTTGTACTCAACACAAAACATGTTAAAACTTAGCTCAAACCGGTAAAACAATGCACACATTTCTCGAGTCTCAATACGTCTTAACGTAGAGCCCAAATCAAATTTTTTCTTTTAAACTCAAAACGGTTGTAAAACAATTTCACATTCAATTTACAACTCATAAAAATTAGGCCCCAATCGGCTATAAAATAGTGTGCAACAATTCATTCACAATTCACAAAAACATGCTTGTTATCTCAAATCTCATTTCATGTTACAATATTATCAGAAAACACATACATAAATAGGTTTTGAGTTTTTCCTTACCTCTTTTCACCTCATATAGTGCAATTGTTTCCCCCAAACAATGGACTAGTCTCGCATACCTCTCTGGAACTTCCAGGCTGTCAACACGATGTTAAAACATCAATAAGTTTATCTCAATCACATCACCGAGCACATAATTGCTCATATTCTCGTTAAATACTCAAACGACCCAATTCTCATAATTTTATCACAATACACATTCTCATCTACTACATTTAAAATCCTATATTTCTCATGTGCAATATCCATGCCCAATTCACCACATTGCCTCAATCCATACATATTGTCATAAATCTTCAAAATTACCACAATCTCATAATATCATCTATACTCCTACAAAATTACATGTTCATCAATCTCTAATCCTTTCCTAATTATTTCATCACAATGCCTACAACCATACTCACCAAAATCACTTAAAAATCCAAGATCGAAGTTTAAAAATTTACCCAAAACTTGTGGAGTGCTCAACTCTTACCTCGATTCAATCCGTCTTTCGATTTCCAAGTATGTTGTTCTCCTTGGGATGAGGAACAACTTTCCCTCTTGCCACAACCTTTGATTTGGACAGAAATTGAGGCTTTAGAGGAGAGAGAAAGTTAGGGCTCGATTGAAATAGAGGTTTAGAAGAGAGAGAAAAGATGAAATGCAGGAAAACACAGGGGTCCTTTTATAGATGGAGGGTAGGAGATTGATCTGGTCCCTGATGAGATCGATCTGCATTTGAATTTGGGAACATTTTTGGGTAATTTTATGCCTAGGAGATCGATCTGTCGTGGGGTAAGATCGATCTCTTAATGGCTTTATGAGATCGATCTACTCCTTGAGGAGATCGATCTTCTGTTTACAGAATGCTTTATGAGATCGATTTGCTCCTTGAGGAGATTAATCTGCTCCTTACAGAATGCTTCATGAGATCGATTTCTTCCTCATGAGATCGATCTCTTCATTATAGAATCATAAAGAGTCTATCTTCTTCCATTGGAGATCGATCTGCTCACTTAATTTACTCATTCCTTATCACTTTGGCATACCAGATCGATCTTCTCTTCTCTGAGATCGATCTGGCCTCATAGTTTCAGACTTAACATAAAATCTCCACATATAATGGCCATAGTTTACTCCATTGATTAAATTCTCATTCATCACTTAAAGATCTCATTCCATACCATTTCAATATAGGGGTAAATCACATTTAGTTCAATTTCCATACCATCTCAATATAGAGGTAAATCACATTTAGTTCAATTCAATTACACTTCATGTTCTCATTACATAATTTAGATATGTACAAAATTCTCAGATCTCACATTTTGCTTCTTAAGTCAAATCATTGATCAATTCAAATTCTTCTTTTTTTTGTTTTGGTCTTGGTTCTATCCATGAAGTTCAAATCAGTTTTCTTCTTTTTCTTATTTTTATAATTTCTTCATCTTAAGGGTAGATTAGGTAAGTTTCTAACTTAGTTTAATATTAGTTTATAACTTTGATTCTTATCTTTTCCTAGATTAGTTTTCACAATCTGTTAATGATACAACAAGAATGAGTTAATTCCTGGAATTAGTTAATCACTACTTTCATACTTGTATTATGTTAATGAATGTTGTTAAAAATAAAATAAAATAAAATAAAAAAGAGAAAACGTGCTACATCACGTGGCGTTACCATAATGCGCCACGTGTCCTACCTATGTGGCAAACGTGCCACGTGGTGCATAAATATTAAGCACAAATGGGAGTTTCTACGTTGAAATTTATTTGGAAAATTTTACCCTTAAATATTTTGATTTCATAAGACCCGTAAAAGAGTAAAACTACTTTTTAGTGGATAAATACGTAATTAAAGATGGAATTAATCCCTATAAATAGAGACCAGGTATGATTTATGAAAGGAATTCTCTATTCTTTTTCTTTATTAAAACTTTGCCAAAATTTAGTTCTGACTTAAGCATCGGAGTGCTTACGCAGGGAACAACCCCTACATCCCTCTGATTATTTCTTTTCTTGTAAATATTTCAGTAGCACGTGGCATAAAGATCGAAATGAAGATGTCAGCAATACATCATCGTTGTGTTTGGCAACAACAAGTGGCGCCGTCTGTGGGAAACAAAAGAATGCTTTCTACTCTGCAACAATGGTGCGGACATGTTCAGCAGCAAAGAGGAGTGATGAAAATAAGGATATGGTGAGCTCTCCATTGGGCGACTTTGGGGATGAAGCTTAAGGGAAGAAAGAGTCAACCATGATGAAAATCTCTATAGTAGAATTTAAAGCTATGAGGAAACAGAGAGAAGAGACCACCCAAGCCTTGCGCGCTATGTTTGATTTGTTCAAAGGTTCCTTCCTGTAAGTGAATCTACCACCAATCATTTAAAACTTGGTGGGAGAAAGAATACAAAGAAAGAGTACTTCAGACATTACGAACAACGAACATCAAGGTACTGAGGAGCTCGGGTGTGAGACTGTGGAAAGCCTAAGGCATCAGGGTGCTGAAGGCCCTATGCGTCCGGCTGCGAAAGACCTGTTGTGTGAGGCAGTGGAAGGGTTGAAGCTCCAGGGTGCGGGAGACCCCCTGCACAAGAGTACGAGATATTTGAGGTGCTATGGTATGGGAGACCCCCTACACGAGAGTGCGAGAGACATGGGGTGCCAGGGTGCACGAGACCTCCTGAGCGAGAGTACGAAAGACCTAAGGCCCCAGGGTACGAGAAATCCCTTAAGCGAGAGTGCGAGAGACTTGGGGTGCTAAGGTACGCGAGACCTCATGTGTGATAGTGAGGAAGACCTAAGGTGCTAGGGTGAGTGAGAGTACGGAAGACCTTAGGGACCAGGGTGTGGGAGACCCCCTATGCGAGGGTACGAGAGACTCATGGCGCCAAGGTGTGGCAGACGCCCTATATGAGAGTGTCGAAAACCTGAGGAGCCAGGGTGCAGGAGACCCCCTGCGCTAGAGTACGGGAGACCCCTCGCACGAGGCTGCGAAAGACTTGAGGTGTCAGGGTGCGAGAGATGTAAGACCCATATTTTTACATGTAACCCTTATGGTTCCCTATGTATACACTTGTTAATGTATATGAATCATAAGTAATGTAAGGTCCGTAAATCCGATGTACACACTTGTTATGTGAATTTGTGATGTACACGCAAGTTTCATTAAGTATGAAAGATAAGAAATGGACCTTTTGAAGTGATAAAGGTGTATTGAATGCAAAATGAGTAGTGGGGTAAATGCAAATGAAGTTAGCTTTTAGAATTGGAGTGAAAAATGGCTAAGTATGGCTGCAGAACAAGGGGAGATCGATCCCCAATGCAAGGAAGTTCGATTTTAGAGGTATTTTGGAGAAAGAAATCTATCCTCAATCCAAGTAGACCGATCCCCTTAAGCCTCGGCCTAAAGCAGATTGATCTCATTACCTTGTCAGATCGATCTGTGAAGCTCTCTGTAAGACCCAATTTTTATCGAAATTCCTTATGATTCATATGATGTAAACATGGTTATATATAAATTGAATCATAAGAAGAGTTGTACGTGAATGGAAAAATGCAAATGGAATGAATAAAAATTCCCAAATGCATTTAAAGACCGAATGAAGGATTCAAATGGCCAATGATTAAACGAATGAGATTCAGACCATTCGGATTAGAGATAAGAATTTAAAACAGGAAATGAGTGAGTGTTTGTGAAGGGAAGTTGGATTGGTTTGGTCCCGAACACGTTGAAGGGTAAAACGATCAAAAGATCGAATTTCGGTATAAATTTGACAAGAAAATTTCATTATAAATATGAATTTGAGAAATCTTGATCAATAACGAAGAAATAATTAAATTTTAATTCCAATTGATCAAGATATGAATTTATTGGAATAAATCAGAATTTTCATAATGAAAAAATTATCCCGAAAATATTTGAAAAATATACCAGAAAGACGAAATAAGATAGATAAATTCATTTATTGATTAAATGAATTAAATAAGATTTGTTTTGAGATATTTTGGGTTTTTAAAGTATTTTAATGGATTAAAATAATAATAAAATAAATATAATAACTAATAAAAAGAAATTAAAAAAAAACTGAATTTCGCGAAACGCAAAACTTAGAAAGAAAACAGAAACGAAGGAAGACAGTCGAGGTAGCACCGACGAGCCACCGGTGATCGAGGAGGCCAGGTGAGGGCCGAAAAAGGTATCCGAGACCCGCACGACCCACCAGCAGCACGACGTGCCCCACCGACATCGGATTCCAGCAAATCGAGGAAGGGAAGCCGCAGAGGGAGAAGACAGAATCGGCGACCACCGATAGGGTTTCGGTCCAATCCAAGCCCAATCGAATACTCCCCTGTTCCAGGCTCACCGAACGGTACTAGAATCAATCGAAGAACCAGCCGAATGGTGCCAGAACGGCAAAGATGAGCCTGAACAGGTACGGACCGGTTCAGTGGAGTGCAGGTATGCTGAATCAGACCAGACCGGTTCAGCCAAAAAGAAAAGAAAAATAAAAAGAGGAAAAACTGGGGAAAACTTTTGGTGATACAATTGAGCTACGAGTAAGCTGGTAAGCAATCGAAATTGATCGATTTAAATTTCAGAATATTTAATTTGATTAATATTCAAATGAAAATTGACCTGAGAAAAATATGTAATTATGTAGCTCAAAAATTGGGGTCAAACGAGAGCTCGAGTCAGCCTCGATTTGTGTATATCATGGAATCTCAGGTAAGTAACCCTTATTTACGACAATGTGCATAGTTATGCATGTTAAAAATTTACCACATAAATTACGGATTAATTCCGTATAAAATGAATTAAATTATCGAATTTAAGATAAATTATCGTAAATAATTAATTGAGCTATCCAAGAGTTTAGAACAAGGTCCAATATATATTGATGGGCCCAATGAGCCTAATAGGCCTCAATGATGTGAATAATAAGTGGAAAATGGGCTTAAGGTCGGTTAAGGCCTATTATGGTACAATCGGGCTCAATATAGGTAAACGGGCTCAATGATCTAAATTAAGCCCAAAAAATATGAAATACAATTAATTATATTGTATTTGATGTGATGAATATTTATATGCCGTTCTGGAGATTGGATTGGGAGAAAATTGGACTGCGTGACAAGATATCAGTGGAAAGGTCAAACTGTACAGAAAAATGAGGTAGTGGAATTTTGTGAGTAGCTAGAGGTAGCTACGCGTATTTTTAACAGGTTTTATATACACTAAAAATCTATAAAAGTCCTAGAAATGGATTAAAAATTTTAAAGACTCGAGATAGGTAATAGACTATTTTACCCCTACTAAGGGAAAATTCACCTAAGGATGGTGAAAGCATGACATGCATGATTTGAAAGATTTCTGTGAAATTTTAGCAAAGTAAATTGGTAGATTGGCCAGTATTTGTATAAATTTCACAAGATAACACTACGTAAGTGTTATTTAGATTTAAATGAAATTTCTTTGGAAAATGGGCCAATTATCAAGTTTATATGGAAACAGATGGTGCTGGAGTATTTCTTTGCACTATATTTGAGTTTGTGAGTGTGCATAATGGTGCTGGAGTGGTTGCTCGCACTGATTTGTGTGACATCATGTGTATAAAATGTGCTAGAGCGGTTGCTCGCATTGATTTTCTTGTTGTGAAATGCATGAGGTGCTAGAGCCTAGCTCGTACCCTGTTTTGACTTGATATGCATAAAAAGGTGCTAAAGCGATTACTCACACTAGTTTTAATGATTTGACATGCATGAGAGGTGCAGGAGCTTAGCTCGCATCCTATTTTGATATGATAAATGCATAAAAGTCGTACTGGAGCCTTGCTCGTACGTGATTTAATCGATTTAATTTCATAAAAGTCATGCTGAAGTGTAACTCACACGAGATTTGATTTCTTTATGCATGAAACTGTGCTGGAGCGTTGATCGTATGAAGTTTTGATTTACTTGAGCATTTATTCGTGCTGGAACATTTCTCACACGAAGTTTTGAATGATTTATGCATGATACTGTGCTGGAGCATTAGTCGCACAAGGCTTTGATTGATTTTATATGGAATTATAACTCTTTAAAAGTAGTACTGGAGTGCTGCTCGTACGCCGATTTTACTGATTTTTATAAAACTGTGTTAGAGCTTGCGCTCGCACGAGGTTTTCAGATATCATGAATATGCATGGAGCCGTTTGCTCGCACAGGGATTTATATGACATGCATATAGTCATGTTGGAGACTCCTGTAGACTGTGTCACAGTGAGATGATATGCCCACACGTGCATACTGAGAGATAGGTTGGGTGGATAAGACCTACGGCAGGCACCCTCTGACTATGATTTGGGTTCACGGAGTACGTTGTACCGTGTATGTCACACGGAGCATGCTGTACCATGGGGATTGTTGGAGTGGAATGGCATTAGCTGCGAGGCTGTAAGCCTTGCCCTCACAATCCTAGTATTTATGTTGCTCTGGCGACAGGACTGACCCACCTCTCGTTTTAGGTGTGATACCCCGCACACTAGGTGCCATGTAGCCAGGAATCACTAGGATATGGCACAGTCCTTGATCTTATTGATATAGTCACCTGCATGTCTCATATGATATAACTTTTGGTCTTGATAGACCAGGGTAGACCCGAGGGAGGGGTCAGGCCCCCGATTTTGTGATTTTCATTAAGATGTAATTTTCTACTAGGATGATAGATTTTTCAGAGGATTTTATGACATGTAACCCTAAAAGAAGGGTGATTTTATAACAGAATTTTTATAATGAATTTTTAATGAGTTTGAATTGATTTATGAGATGATTGACCTGGAGGGGTTATTTTATACTGAGCCTTAATGCAGTGATTTAAATGCAGTAGCATGAGGAGTTTTCCATGCTTTAATTACAAATTCATGAAAAGAATTGTCTCCATTATTTGTTTTACATGACATGAAATAATGCATGATCTTGATTTACTTCATGCGAATTATGATTTTACATAAAATGCCATTAATGCATGAGTTGCATGAGTTCTATATGCATGAATAGTTTTTTTTAAACTATGACATTGATGTATACATGATTTTGTGCGTGAGATTTAAACGAAAAGAAATGGATTTAAGGGCATGACATTATGAGCATGTAGATAGTGGAGCTATCTACTTACTTGGATAATTGCCTTACTGAGCGTGTGGTTTGCTCACCCCCTTATTTTCCTCCTCTACAGAGTACTTTCAGTAGTTTGAGCGCAGCTGAGGAGTTGCATCTTTGGTATCCGCTACGTTCCATCGAGAGACAAGTATACACATTTGTATAGTTTTGTATATGAACTTGTAAATGCACAGTACTGTAAATGTATATGATGTCAGGGATGTAAGGTTATGTAAATACCATTTAGAATGTATTTAGTTAAAGTAAAATTATAGTAAATCTTGATGTGTGAATGTGAATATGGAAAATGGAATGGTAAATAGGTGAGAGGGGACTAACACCGAATCATAGCTTAACTGTTGGTAGGATGGTCATGATTAGAGAAAGGTAAGAATTAAATAAGAAACATAAAATTTGTAGTGATTTTTAGGTAATTTGGGTCATGACACTCTCGGTCTGGGAGAGATCGATCTCATAGTCTTCGACAGATCGATCTCCTAAGCCTGAAAACTCATTGTAGGAAGGCTAAAAATAGCTGCAGATTGATCCTCACTTATGGAGATCAATCTCATCAAGGCAATTTCTATAAAACAGGACCTACTGAATTGCAGATTTCGAAAGAAACATAAACCTTTTTATTTCAAACCAAGTAACCTAGCTATTTTCCTTAGAAAAACATCACTTTTCATACAAAATTAAGAGAAGTTGATTAAGCAAAGTTGTTCATAGTGGAGAGGAGAACAATATAGTCCAAAAACAAGTGGTGAAAACTGTTTGATTGAAGGAAACAAGGTGATTTCTTCAAATTCAACCAAAAGGAGAAAAGTCCATCTAGGTGAGATTTTAATGTACCAATCTCATGTATGTTGAGGTATACAATTTTATGAGTTGATTGGTGTATATATTATTGATTTAAACATCTTAGAACATGTTTAATCCCCATGACCTATATATGGTGAAATGTGAGGAAAAGATGAGAAAGTTGAGTAGGCATAGATTTAATGATGATTTAAGCATGAATAGATGTTATTAAGCATATATACATGATTGTATAATGATTTGATGAAGTTCATGTGTTAGAACTGGAAATGGCTAAAATTGAGTATAGGTGGTTTTTGATGAAATGCCACAATGAAATGAAAATCATTAACTTGAGGTATTATGAGCTTAATACCGGTTTAATACGAATTGATAGACTCGAGGAGTCTGAAAGATTCTTGAAAACAAGTTACATACTCAAGATGGACTTATGAAGGATAAAGTCTAATAATGATGTAACTAGGCCAAATGAGATATAAGTGGCCAAATGCATTGATTTGAATATCATGCAAGTGAAATGAAGTATATGACAATATACTTATGTGTGTGATACACAATTTCAGCTTCAAAAGATATCATTGGAATCAATAAGATGGATCACGAGAAGTGAAAACTGAAAGAAAACGATTCGAGCGTGATTCGAGGTAAGGGACATATGCTAGCTATAGAGATAGCTATACATATGTTTTCTTATCTGCTGTGTGCGAATGTATGCGATAAATACATAGATATTGATATATCTAGGTAGAAACTACGTATGAAAATAATTCGATAATATGAGTTGCATGATTTCTATGATGGTTGTGAAAAGAGGTTTTTGTAAACGTTTTGAGAAAGAATAATAATAGACGGGCTCACGGTTTAACCTTGTGCATTAAATCTTTCTAACGAGTGATTGAAGGGAGATTTGCCCTTTCACTCATGACCATACATGGAGCCCCTTCTATTTCTTTTCTGTGTGAAATCGTGCTAGAGCATGAGAGGCATTGGTAGAATTGTAAGACCCGTATTTTTTATGTAAACTTTATGAAATCATGAGTATGGTGATGTAATTGCAATGTAAGCATAAGTGATGTAAGTTCATGGATTCGATGTACATACGTGTAATATGAGTTTGTAATGTACATACAAGTTTTATTGTGTACGAATATTAAGAAATGAGCTTTTATAAGTGATGAATGTGATTAGAGCTCAAAATGAGTAGTATGGTAAATGGAAGGAAGTTGCATGAATCTAAATACTTCCATTTGGTATTATATTGTATACCTTTGGTTATATAATGAATACACACAAGTTTATTATGTATAAAGCTTGAATGGATGCCATCCAAGTCATAAAAGTGGTCAAATGAGAAAATGACTATAACAACAAATTGAGGACGTTTTGTGTGAAGTTAGTACAGAAAACTACAGCAAAATTTGGAAATATGAATGCCAAGTCGATCTCATAGGATGAGAGATCGATCTGGAAGAGCCGGAATGCTCTTATTTGAGCAATGGAATAGAGCAGATCTATCTCTAATGGGGCCATATCGATCTCTTAAACATTCTATAATGAAAAGATCGATCCTCAAGCATACCGATCGATCTCCTTAGCTCTTTGGTTGGAGCAGATCGATCTGAAGCTTCGACAGATCGATCTCATACTTGAAAATGCCATGAAAAAGAGGGATTTAAGGGGACCAGATCGATCTGCAGATCGATCTCCTCATAGTGCAGATCGATCTCATCAAGCCATTTCTATAAAAGGAGCAGTGAAATCTGTATTTTCCAAGACAGAACCTTTCCTTTCCATTTTCCACCAAAAAACCTAGTTTCATCTCTCTAAAATCAGCCCATTTCTAGTAGGAATTGAGGGGAAGCCATTAGATACAAAGTTGTTCATATCAAAGAGGAGAACAACATAGTTTGAAATTAAAGCTTCATTTGGGGTATTGAAGAAGCAAGGAGTATTTTCAGTTGGAGAAAGAAGAGAAACTAGATTTGGTATGTTTCTAATACTCTAACCTAAGTACATTGTATATTTATTAACTTTGGAGTTGATTTTTATGGGTAGTGATGATTGAAAACTACCTAAGATTTATTTGAATAAGTTAGACCTATAAATGGAATGAGTTTAGTGTGAGAAAGTGTAAATTGAATGAATTGATGAAATGGTGGGTATACTAAGTTGTTATTTGAGTAATATGGATGATTTGAAGTTGGTAAATGAAGCTACATTGTGGATTGAGTGAGTTTATGGAAATGAGTATGTAATATGTTTGATAAATGTCATAGTGAGGAAAATTGATGAAATAGGAACACTGTGAGCTTAGTATCGATCTAATATCGATTTGGAATGAGTTAATAGGCCTAAAAGGATCCATAGACTCGAGTTATGAGTAGAGTAATAAAAAAACGAGGCTTCATAAGCGTTAATAAAGACTATAAGTTGAATCAACTATAGTAACCGTAAGAGTCAGATTATAATGGGCTAAAATGTTGTGAAATACGTTTATGCGTAGTTTCGGAGAGCTCGTTGGAGACGAATCGAACTGCACGAGTAAGCAGCTTTAAGGAAGTGGAAACACGCGTCGCGATTCCAAGTAAGGAAATTCTGTAAGTATATAGAGGTAGCTGCTCATATTTTGTGGGTGTATAGGGTTTTTAAAATGTGCATGAGTTTATAGAAATGTGTTTGACGATGTATGGAAGTAACTATGAGTAACTGTATGAGATTTGGTTGTTGAAATGGTATTATAAAGAAATGGGATAGTAAGGCTAATAATTGCATAAATAAAATGTTTTGCATGTTTTTTGAAAACATATTGCTTATTTTAAGCAAATTGATGGATAGGCTGGCTAGTGTTTGAATGATGTTGTGTGATAGCACATATGAGGTGCTAAATGTGTTTTGAGATTAGTTTTTTGAACATTGATGAGCCGCCTATCATGTTTATGTGAATTAAACCGTGCTAGAGCCTAGCTCACACTGGATATTGATGTTTTTCCATGTTTGAAATGTGTTGGAGCTTAGCTTGCACCTTAATTTGAATTGTGGTAATGTTTTATAAACCGTATTGGAGCTTTTGCTTGTATGTGGATTTTGAGTGGATTTCTTATGCATATAACCATACTGGAGCTATGCTCGTACGTGGGTTTCTTCATGTTTATGCACAAATGCCATACTAGAGCATTACTCGTATGAGGTGATTTGTTTATGATGCATGAATTCACGCTGGAGCGTAGCTCGCGCAGGTTTTTTTCACACTATGGTATATATGATGTCGTGGTGAGGGTAATACATATTGGTATTCAAAGAACCTAAGAGGCCTAACAGATCTCTTGAGTGGGGTGAGGGTGAGGGGCTAGAACCTGGTACTAATCCATTTAGGGAACCCAGCAGGCCTCAAAGACCTCTTGAGTGGGGTGAAGGTGAGGGGCTAGGACCTGAATTAGGGAACCCAACAGAGGCAAGCAAGCCATGAGGGGCTAGGACCTAGTATTAAAAGTACTCTCACGTGCACTTGAGACTAGAGGTTTCACTCGGTACGGGGTAGATAAGACCTACTACAGGTACCCCCAACCATGTTATGGGTCCGCGGAGTACGATGTACCATGTATATCACATGGAGTACGATGTACCGCGTGGTTGAGATACTGATGACAAAAGTCTGGCGGAGAACTAACTCTCCTTCATTCCAGCATGATACCCCGCACATCGGGATCCGTGTGGTCTGGGATGAATTACGATATAGTCTTGTGATATAGTGACCTGTCTTATTTGATTTACTTACTACCACATGTTTTGACATATAAGTGTGATTGTGAACTGTCCAGGGTAGACCTGAGGGATGGGTCGAGCCTTGTGGGATTTTAAATTAAAAAATGATAATGATGTTGTGATTGAGAAACCATTTTTATGGGATTTCGGTGTGATTGAGAAAGAGCTTTGTGATGTGATTTCAAAAATGAGGTTTCTTAAATGAATTGCCTTTTTTATGAGATTAAATGAGAATGAGCATGAGACGTTTTCACATGTTGATATTTCATGTCTTATATGCCAATTTTACATGATTTTAATCCATGATATATATGTATACTCATATGGGATAGTCTTATTCCCTCATGCTCCTACTATAATCGATTTATGCATAACATTATCAGCATGTTGATAGAGTAGTTCTCTACCATGCTTGCATTATTGCCTTACTGAGCGTGTGATTACTCATCCCTATCTATTTTCCCCTCCTACAGAGGGTACATAATAGCCTAGCAAGGACTGAGGCATTTTATTTTTGGACATCCGTTGCTTCCATCGCTAAAAGGTATATACATAGGATTTTTTTTTTGTATCTAAACTATGTAAGGGCACAATAACCATTGAGTTGTAATTATATGGGATATAGATGTCAGCAATCGTATTTTGTATAAGTGAATGATGGACTTTCATGTATATGACTTCACTTTCATTAACTGAGAATGAATGTTGCGAGTGGATTGTTATTGACTCACAGCCCAATAGTGTAGTGGTAAGTTTGTTCACGATCGAGTAAGGAAAGAAATAAATATGAAATTTTTTTTGAGATTTTTGGTAATAAGAGGATAAAATGGGTCGTGACAGAGATTGGTATCAGAGCTGTGTTGGCCTGATGTGAGTCAATAATAAAATGTAGGAAAAATTAAATCCTCATATTACTGTGCTTTTGTTTAGATATAACTGTGTATACTGTGATGGATTGAGCTTAATAAATGATTATTAATATAGGAAGTTAGGCGATATGCCTGTTACACGTCGAGGTAGAGGGGCTGGAGCACGTGCTAGAGGCCGTAGAGGTAGGCTTGAGAGCCATGCAGAGCCACAAACTGATCAGGCTCAACAAGACCCTACTGAGAGCAAGAGATACAGAAGCACGCTTCGCTAGGATAGACCGAAGTATTGAGAACTTGGTGGAGATAGTCACACAGGCATTGGGTGCCGGTGATAGACAAGGTCTCGCAGCATAGCCTACGACTGGACAGGCAACTGCAGAGGCGGAGAGACCTCAGACTGTAGAGACAGCTACAGTTACACCACCTCCAGTCCAGGATACATCTTCTCCTATCGCTCCACAGCATAGCGATAGTGAGTTGGGTTATGACTGCGAGTTGAGCAGATTACGAGAGTTCCAAGGGTTGAAACCCCCAGTGTTCCGAGGGGTGAAGGACCCAGTGGTTACGGAAGATTGGGTGTACGAGATGGAGAAACTGTATAGGTTCTTCAGGTGCACTTCAGCTGAGAAGGTAGCCTTTACCGTGTTTATGTGAAAAAGTGAGGCCAAACACTGGTGGAGATCCACTGAGACTGTTTTGAGGACCAAACACCCCGAGATCACTTTAGAGGTATTTTTGGAGGCCTTCAAGAGACAGTACATCCCAACCACCGTACAGAGGAAATTACAGATGAAATTTATGAACTTGGCTTAGAGAAATTGAACTGTGGACAAGTATGAGTACAAGTTCATGTCTTTGGGGAGATATGATCCAGACACGATAGGTAGTGAGACTCAAAAGATTCAGAAGTTTGTTGATAGGTTGAGGTTGGCCATCCAGACTAAGCTAGCCCCATTTGACATACAGACTTATGAGGAGGTAGTACACAAGGCTCAGTTGTACGAGTAAGATTTTGAATGGAATGCCTTCGAGCTGGGAAAGTTTAGTGTCTGAAGAGACAGAGACCGAAAGAGATCCGGGATGGATAGAGTGGCTAGGAAAGGAAGCCAAAGATATTTTGAAAAGTGACCTAAGATTGAGGAGGTGCAGGAGAGAACTGCTAGACCTCTCGTATATCCGGCTTTGACTGCTCCGAGGGGTATGGCTGTTGGAGGACCACGACCTACTATTGATCTGTGTAGGAGATGTGGCAGATACCGTGGGACTAGACCATGTTAGGGGCCCCCTATTTCATGTTTTAGGTGTGGGAAGCCCAAACATATTTTGAGGTACTGTACTGAGATGATTAAGAATGCCCCGCAGAAGGGTAAGGAGCCAAAGAGAGTTCTAGTTGAGACAGCTGCCCCAAGGAGGAGGTCCACGGTTAAGGAAAAGGGGAAGCAGTTAGCGAGTGTGAGCAGAGGAAGAGTACATGCATTGGATTAGGACACCGTAGATGCTTCGACGGATGTGATTAAAGGTACCATCCTAATCTTTGATTTAGAAGCATTGGTATTGTTTGATCCTGGTGCCACGCATTCTTTCATATCACCTTTCTTTGTACATAAATTGTTGAAGCATATGAAACCTACATTATTGGACAAAATATTGATGATTTCCACACCCAAGAATGATAGTCAATTAACTGAGCATGTATGTAGAGATTGTAAGATAAATATAGAGGGAAAGGAAATGACAGCCAATTTAATTTTATTGAATATGAATGATTTTGATGAAATATTGGTAATGGCTACCAATCGTGTTGTTATGGATTGCCATGCTAAGACATTGATGTTTTCAGGATTTGACAATCTTATTGTAAATTTTGATGAAAAGAAATGAAAGTACATAATTAATATAAATGAAAAGAGTATGATTTTATTTAATCTACTTGAAAGATGAGTTTATATGCTTATGTTGAATGTTGATGTGATGACTTGTGACACTAACGGGGGAAAGAATGATGTGAAGGGTTCATTGCCTATGTGGTCGATATAGATAAGGCACACCCAGAAGTGAAGGACATACCCATAATTGCAGAGTACCCTAATGCCTTTACGGACGAATTACCAGGACTACCACTTGAAAGGGAAATGGAATTTTGCATAGAGTTATCATCTGGTACCGAGCCGATATCGAAACTACCATATAGAATGGCTCCGATAGAGTTGGAAGAGCTAAAGAAGCAGTTGCAAGAGTTACTGGATAAGGGGTTTATAAGATCGAGTGTGTCACCTTGGGGTGCACCGGTACTGTTTGTAAGGAAGAAGGATGGAAGCCTCCGACTGTGTACAGACTACCGGTTGTTGAATAAGGCCACCATTAAGAACAAGTACCCCCTTCCACGTATAGATGATTTGCTGGATCAACTCCAAGGAGCCCAAGTATTTTCTAAGATAGATCTGCGATTAGGGTATCATCAGTTGAGGATCAGGAGTGGAGATGTACCCAAGACAGCATTTCATACCTGTTATGGCCACACGAGTTCTTGGTGATGCCATTCGGATTGACAAATGCCCCCACAACATTTATGGCACTGATAAATGATATGTTTAAGCCATACCTGGACAAGTTTGTGATTGTGTTTATTGATGACATTTTGGTTTATTCCAAGTCCAGGGAAGATCATGAGGAGCATTTGAGGATAGTTCTGCAGACCCTCCGAGAGAAAGAGTTATATGCCAAACTCAGCAAGTGTAACTTTTGGTTAGAGCAGATCTCATTCCTAGGCCATGTTGTGTCGAATGATGGGGTATCAATGGATCCATCCAAGATAGAGGCTGTTGTACAGTACGAACAGCCCAAGATAGTTCCTGAGATAAGAAGTTTTCTGAGATTGGCAGGTTATTATTGGAGATTTGTAGAGGGTTTCTCCATACTAGATGCTCTATTGACATGCCTCACTCGAAAAGATGTTAAGTTCGTTTGGGATAAGGCTTGTGAGAGGAGTTTTGAGGAGCTTAGGTGTCGATTGACCACTGCTCCAGTTCTCACCATTCTTACCAGTTCAGGAGGTTTCTCGATTTATATGGATGCATCACACTAGGGACTAGGCTGTGTATTAATGCAGGATAGGAAAGTAGTTGCCTATGGATCTAGACAGTGGAAAGATCATGAGATGAACTACCCGACACATGATTTAGAGTTGGCGACCGTGGTGTTTTCTTTGAAAATATGGCATCACTATCTCTATGGTGAGAAATTTCAGGTGTTCACAGATCATAAGAGCCTTAAGTACCTGTTCTCATAGAAAGAGCTGAATATGAGACAGAAGAGATGGCTCGAACTCCAGAAGGACTATGATTGTGAAATCATGTACCACCTGGGTAAGGTAAATGTAGTTACCGATGCTTTGAGCAGAAAGAACCTCGGGTTGGTGTCTTATATGATGGTACAAGAACATAAATTGTTTGAACACTTTACGAACCTCAATTTGGATGTAACCCCACCTGGATCAGAGAGATTGGATATCATAGCTAGTATGAGATTAGAGCCAGAGTTGATTGGCCATATTCGGCAGGCCCAGCAAAGCGATCGACGGTGCATCGATTGGCTGAGGCAGATATAGACAGGTGTAGGTATTGATTTTGAGCTGAGTGCTGATGGGTTATTGAGGGTCTGAGGCAGAGTATCTATTCTCGAGGATCCTGAGATCAAGAAGTTAATATTATCGAAAACTCACTCATCGAAGTACACGATACATCCGGGGAGTACCAAGATGTATCAAAACCTTTAGAAGGTTTATTGGTGGTCTAGAATGAAAAGAGACATTGCTAAATATGTCGCTAAGTGTCTCGTTTGTCAGCAAGTGAAGGTAGAGCATCAAAAGCCTGAAGGACTATTGCAGTCTCTATCAATACCGACTTGGAAGTGGGAGCATGTCACCGTGGATTTTGTGATGGGATTGCTAAGGACCCGCAAAGGTCATGATGCCATATGGGTTATTATGGACCAGTTGACTAAGTCCGCCCATTTTTTGGCTATGAGAGCTACCGATACACTGAGTCAGTTGGCAAACTTATATATTCAAGAGATAGTACGACTACATAGTGTTCCGCTGAGTGTTATTTCTGATAGGGATGCTCGCTTCACTTCCTATTTCTGGGAACATTTTCAGCAAGTGCGGGGGACCCGACAAAGTTTTAGCATTGCTTTTCATCCTCAAACAGATGGGCAGTCAGAGAGGACTATACAGACCCTGGAGGATATGTTGAGAACGTGTGTGCTGAATTTTGGAGGCACCTGGGTCGATCACCTACAGTTAGTCGAGTTCGCCTATAATAATAGCTATCATACGAGTATCGGGATGGCACTCTATGAGGTACTATATGGACGCAGGTGTCGATCCCCCATTGGATGGGAAGAGGTTGGTGACAGATAAATTTTTGCTCCTGACTTAGTGCAGCAGGCATCTGAGGACGTCCAATTGATATGTGAGAGATTACGGACAGCTCAGAGCCGACAAAAGAGTTATGCTGACAACAGATAAAGACCACTAGAGTTTGATATGGGTAACTCAGTATTTCTAAGAGTTTCACCATCGAAGGATATTATGAGATTTTGGTAAGAAGGGCAAGTTGAGCCCTAGATATATCGGACCCTTCGAGATTTTAGAGAGAGTGAGAGATAAGGCTATAGGTTGGCATTGCCACCAGACTTGGCAAATGTTCGTAACGTCTTCCACATCTTGATGCTCCGAAAGTATCACCCGAACCTGACACATGTGATAAGATATGAGCCGCTGGAGCTCAATGACAGTATATGTTGAGAAGCTGGTTTGGATATTGGACAGAAAGGAAAAAGTGTTGAGGAATAAGACAATTCCCTTGGTGAAAGTTCTCTGGCAACATCACACGATGAACGAGGCCACATGGGAATTGGAGAACTTGAGACGGGAGAAGTACCCCCAACTTTTTGAAGAGTAACTTAGTTCTAATTTAGAGGACCAAATTCCTTGAAGGAGGGGAGGAATGTAAGACCCGTATTTTTGGATGTAAACTTTATGAAACCATGAGTATGGAAATGTAATTGCAATGTAAGCATAAGTGATGTAAGTTCATGGATTCGATGTACATACGTGTAATATGAGTTTGTAATGTACATACAAGTTTTATTGTGTACGAATATTAAGAAATGAGCTTTTATAAGTGATGAATGTGATTGGAGCTCAAAATGAGTAGTGTGGTAAATGGAAGGAAGTTGCAAGAATCTAAATACTTCCATTTGGTTTTATATTGTATACCTTTGGTTATACAATGAATACACGCAAGTTTTAATATGTATAAAGCTTGAATGGATGCCATTTTCAAGTCATAAAGGCAGTCGAATGAGAAAATGACTATGGCAGCAAATTGAGGACATTTTATGTGAAGTTACTGTAGAAAATTGCAGCAAAATATGGAAATATGAATGCCAGATCAATCTCATAGGATGATAGATCGATCTGGAAGAGCCAGAATGCTCTTATTTGAGCAATGGAATAGAGCAGATCGATCTCCAATGGGGCCAAATCGATCTCCTAAACATTCTGCAATGAAAAGATTGATCCTCAAGCATACAGATAGATCTCCTTAGCTTTTTGGTTGGAGCAGATCGATCTCAAGCTTTGACAGATCGATCTCATGTTTGAAAATGTCATGAAAAAAAGGGATTTAAGGGGACCAGATCGATCTCCTTATAGTGCAGATCAATCTCATCAAGTCATTTCTATTAAAGGAGCAGTGAAATCTGCTTTTACCAAGACAGAATCTTTCCTTTCCATTTTCCACCAAAAAACCTAGTTTTATCTCTCTAAAATCAACCTATTTCCAGTAGGAATTGAGGGGAAGCCATTAGATACAAAGTTGTTCATATCCAAGAGGAGAACAACATAGTTTGAAATCAAAGCTTCATTTGGGGTATTGAAGGAGCAAGGTGTATTTTTAGTTAAAGCAAGAAGAGAAACTAGATTTTGTAAGTTTCTAATACTCCAGCCCAAGTACATTATTTATTTATTAACTTTGGAGTTGATTTCTATGTGTAGTGATGATTGAAAACTACCTAAGATGTATTTGAATAAGTTAGACCTAGAAATGGAATGAGTTTAGTGTGAGAAAGTGTAAATTGAATGAATTGATGAAATGGTGGGTATACTAAGTTGTTATTTGAGTAATGTGGATGATTTGAAGTGGGTAAATGAAGCTACATTGTGGATTGAGTGAGTTTATGGAAATGAGTATGTAATATGTTTGATAAATACCATAATGAGGAAAATTGATGAAATAGGAACACTGTGAGCTTAATATCGATCTAATATCGATTTGGAATAAGTTAATAGGCCTAAAAGGATCCATAGACTCGAGTTATGAGTAGAGTAATAAAAAAATGAGGCCTCATAAGCATTAATAAAGACTATAGGTCGAATCAACTATAGTAAACACAAGAGTCGGATTATAATGGGCTAAAATTTTATGAAATACGTTTATGCGTAGTTTCAAAGAGCTCGTTGGAGACGAATCAAACCGCATGAGTAAGCAGCTTAAAAGAAGTGGAATCACGCGTCGCCATTCTAGGTAAGAGAATTCTGTAAGTATATAGAGGTAGCTGCTCGTATTTTGTAGGTGTATAGGGTTTTTGAAATATGCATGAGTTTATAGAAATGTGTTTGACGATGTCTGAAAGTAACTATGAGTAACTGTATGAGATTTGGTTGTTGAAATGGTATTATAAAGAAATAGGATAATAAAGCTAATAATTGCATAAATCAAATGTTTTGCATGTTTTCACAAAACATATTGCTTGTTTTAAGCAAATTGATGGATAAGCTGGCTATGTTTGAATGATGTTGTGTGATAGCACATGTGAGGTGCTAAATGTGTTTTGACATTGGTTTGTGAACGTTGATGAGCTGCCTATCATGTTTATGTGAATTACCATGCTGGAGCCTAGCTCGCACTGGATATTGATTTTCCCATGTTTAAAATGTGCTGGAGCTTAGCTCGCACCTTAATTTGAATTGTGGTAATGTTTTATAAACCGTACTGGAGCTTTTTCTCGTACGTGGATTTTGAGTGAATTTCTTATGCATATAACCATACTGGAGCTATGCTCGTACGTGGGTTTCTTCATGTTTATTCATAAATGTCGTACTATAGCATTGTTCGTACAAGGTGATTTGTTTATGATGCTTGAATTCGCGTTAGAGTGTAGCTCGCCCAGGTTTTTTCACACTGTGGTATGTATGATGCCTTGGTGAGGGTAATACGGATTGGTATTCAAGGAACCCAACAGCCTAACAGACCTCTTGAGTGGGGCGAGGGTGTGGGGCGAGGACCTGGTACTAATCCATTCAAGGAACCCAACAGGCCTAAAAGACCTCTTGAGTGGGGTGAGGGTGAGGGGCTAGGACCTGAATCAGGGAACCCAACAGGGGCGAGTAAGGCCATGAAGGGCTAGGACCTTGTATTAAGAGTACTCCCACGTGCACTTGAGACTAGAGGTTTCACTCGGTACGGGGTAGATAAGACCTACTGTAGGCACCCCCAACCATGTTATGGGTCCGCGGAGTACGATGTACTGTGTATATCACATGGAGTACAATGTATTGCGTGGTTGAGATGCTGATGAGAAAAGTCTGGTGGAGAACTAACCCACCTTTGTTCCAACATGATACCCCACACACCGGGATCCATGTGGTCTGGGATGAATTACGACATAGTTGGCCAACATAGTCTTGTGATATAGTGACCTATCTCATTTGATTTTCTTACTACCACATGTTTTGACATATAAGTGTGATTGCAAACTGTCTAGGGTAGACTCGAGGGAAGGGTCGAGCCATGTGGGATTTTAAATTGAAAAATGATAATGATGTTGTGATTGAGAAACCATTTTTATGGGATTTCGGTGTGATTGAGAAAGAGCTTTGTGATGTGATTTCAAAAAGGAGGTTTCTTAAATGAATTGCCTTTTTTATGAGATTAAATGAGAATGAGCATGAGACGTTTCCACATGTTGATATTCCATGTCTTATATGCCAATTTTACATGATTTTGATCCATGATATATATATATATATGTATACTTATATGGCTAGTCCTATTCCCCCATACTCCTACTATAATCGATTTATGCATAACATTATCAGCATGTAGATAGAGTAGTTATCTACCATGCTTGCATTATTGCCTTACTGAGCGTGTGGCTGCTCATCCCTCCCTATTTTTCCCTCCTACAGAGCGTGCATAGTAGCCTAACGAGGACTAAGGCATTTTATTTTTGGACATCCGCTGCTTTCATCGCTAAAAGGTATATACAAAGGATTCTTTTTGTATCTAAACAATGTAAGGGCACAATAACCATTGAGTTGTAATTATAGGGGATGTAGATGTCAGTAATCGTATTTTGTATAAGTGAATGATGGACTTTCATGTATATGACATCACTTTTATTAACTGAGAATGAATGTTGCGAGTGGATTATTATTGACTCACAGCCCAACAGTGTAGTGGTAAGTTTGTTCACGACCGAGTAAGGAATGAAATATATGCGAAAAATTTATTGAGATTTTCGATAATAAGAGGTTAAAATGGGTCGTGACAAGATTGACCAGCCCTGCTCTCACGTTATTTTCAATGGGATTTTTGAGAAAATAAAAGAGTGCTCAATGCCTCGGGTGATGCTGTGTGTTCCACTCGAGATGCTTACACTAGATTTTTGAAATTATGCTAGAGCCTTCGAGTATTGTTGTGTGTCTTGCTCTAACTATGCTCGCATGTAAATTCCTAGTAATACCGTCCTCGATGCCTCAGGTATGCTGTGTGTCTTACACTAGTTACTCGCACGATATTTTTCATAATTGTGCTATGTGTTGAATAAAATCGTGTTAGAACCGTCATGTATTGTTGTGTGTCTTGCATTTACCTGCTCACGCATGGGTTGTGAATGTGATGTAATGAGTATAAACTATGCTAGAGCCGTCGTGTACTGCTATGTGTCTGACACTAACCTGCTTGCACAAGATTTTGAGACAACGAAAATAGGTGATAAGGATCCACAGGAGCACGATGTACCGTGAGTATTAGCCATGGGGTACGATGTGCCGTGATTTGAGTATGAGCTGAAGGGATGGTTAATCCTCCTCCCCAAGCGTAGGGTTCCCGCACACCTGATCAGTGTAATCTAGAATTCGACTATGGCCATAGGTCTTTAGGTATCTGAGTGATAAGACATTGTCACTATTGTGTGACGTGACAGATGTCTTCCCTTACTGTGTGTCTGGGGATATGATAACCCATGATTTATATCTCAACATTTATTAATTTACAAAATAGAAAGCATTTTCTATATATAAACTGTGTGAATAGATTATGCTGTGTGAAGCTATGTAATACTGTGTGAATATGCATATACCCATCTAGCGAATTAATGATTTCGAATTGATGGAAGTTGTTTTAAAGAACATCCATATTGTGTTATAAGGAAAATGAACATATATGTATTTTAGCATGTAGATAGGCTAGTTATCTACCTGCTTTCATATTTTCCTTACTGAGCGTGTTATGCTCCCCCCTTATTTCCTCCTCCATAGATACTACACAGTAGTAAGTACACTGCAGTCGTCCGTACAATTGTGTTTCTATGGTCATCCAACATTATAGAGAGGTATACATTTGTGATGAAAATTTTATATCCTGTAAACTAGTGCACAGTATAGTTTGTATTTTGTATTTTTGGGGGATGTATATAATAGAAACTGATATAAACGCTTTCGTACTTTTTTATAATACTCCCGTTTCTATTCTACTTCATTTAATCAAATTGAGTAAACTATAAATGGATGAGAAATGAATTGGATATTTAATCACAGCTCAACTGTAAGTGGTAGGGGAAAGGTCACGACTGGTATAGAGGGTCATGACAGGAAATAATGGTATCAGAGCAGAGTTGGTCTGATGTGAGTCAGTATCCATACCTAGGAAATTATACATCCCCAAAGCACTGTGCATTATTAGGATACAAATGTGTATACCAAGTTGGAAAATGTGATTGAGACACTTATTTTGAGTATGCAGGATGTCTAATAGACGACATACTCGTAAATGAGAGAGTTCGCGCTCTCAAGGGTGTAGAGATGAGCCTGAGAGGCGTAGTGGTCTAGTTCTAGTAGAGATCCACTCGGTCTTAGTGAGGCCGCTGAGGAACATATATCGCAGTTACAGCGCAGTGTAAACATGGTTATGGAGATGTTTACATAGGCTATCGCCAGATTTAAGGGTAGACAGGAGAACCTTGCTGGTCAGGCTGCTGCACCTGAGAGGCAAGAGCCAGCACAGCCTGCACCGAGGCCTCGAGATGTAGAGGCAGAGATCCTTGTAACCCCTCCAATTCAGGATATTCTGTAAGACCTGATTTTTCTCGTAAGAGTAAAAGGGAATTAATAAAAATTTTCGAGTGCATTTAAAAATGCAAAAGGATTGAAATGGAATTCCCGAACATGTGCAAGGGTATAACGGTCAAAAGATCGAAATTCAATTTTTATCGTGACAAGAAAATTTAATTAGAAATAATGGATTGAGAAATCTTGATCAATAACGAAGAAATAATTAAATTACGGGTTAAATTGATCAAGATATGAATTTATTGAAAGAAACCAGAATTTTCGCCTCGAAAAATACTCTCGAAAATAATCGAAAAATATACCAAAAATGCGAACTAAGACCGAGAAATTCATTTATTGAATAAATGAATAAAATATAATTTTTAACATATTTTTGGATATTTAATAATATTTTAATGAATAAAATAATAATAATAATAAATTATAAATAAATAAATAATTAATTAATTAATTAAAAAAATTTCTCTTTCAGAATCGCGACTCGCGATTCTGAAAGAGAAAACGAAGCTGAGCAACTGCCTCAACAACCGGACGAAGACCGCCAGCAATTGGGAGCCCATAGGAGCAACCGACGAGGAGGGAAGGCAGTCGAGCCACCAGTAACCAAAGGAATGGTGAACGGCGGCTGGCGAAATGCAAGAAAGCGAGCCGAGAAGAGAAAGGAAAAAAATCGGTGATCGACGTCGATTCAAGCCCGACCACGGATAACCGAAGGTAGCCAACGCAGAGACCGGCCGATCGGCGGCTGAATCAACCGGTGGGGCAGCGGCTAGCGTCGAAAAATAGGAGAAAGAGAGAAGCCACTGATGGCGAGGAGAGAAGAGCCCGGACCGGCCACTTTTCGGAGACCTCGGGCGAAACTGAGACCAAATCAGTGCATCGGACGACCTTGCAGAGCTTCTAGCGGTGAAAACCAGTGGAGAACCGATCGACGAGGCCCTGAACCGACCAAACTGGATTGAGCCGGTTACACCGAACCGGTTCAGCCAAAAAATAAAAGGAAGAAAAAAGGGAAAAAGAAAAGAGGAAAAATTGGGAAAAAGTCCTAGTGATGCAATCGAGCTACGGGTAAGTCGGTAAGCTGTCGAAATTGACCAATTTAATTTTTGAAATATTTAATTTGATAAATAATCGACTGAAAGTTTACCCGAAAAGTATTTAATTTTGTAGCTCGACAATTGGCATCAACCATGAGCTCGTGACAGCCTTGATTTGCGTACTATCATGGAAACACAGGTAAGTAACCCTTATTTACGATAATTTTGCATCGTTATGCGTGTTAGAATTTACCGCATAAATTACGGATTTAATTTCCGCATTAAATGAATTAAATTATGGAATTAGAGATAAATGGTCGTAAATAATTTATTAAGCTATCTGAGAATTTAGAACGAAGTCCAATATATACTGATGGGCCCAATGAGCCCAATAGGCCTCGATAATGGGAATAGTAAGTGGGAAAATGGGCTTAAGGTCGATTAAGGCCCATTAAGGTACAATCGGGCTCAAAATGGGTAAACGGGCCCAATGATTTAAATTAAGCCCAAAAAATATGAAATACAATTAATTATATTGTATTTGACCTGATGTATATTTATCCACAGTTTCGAAGATTGGATTGGGAGCAAATCAAACTGCGTGATAAGTCATCAGTGGAAAGGTCAGACTGTACAGAAAAATCAGGTAAGGGAATTGTGTGAGTAGCTAGAGGTAGATACGTGTACTTTAAATAGCTTTTGTATGCACTGAATATGTATGTATACATTGATATTGTACAAAGGTCTTAAAAATGGTTTAAAGATTTTAAGGACTCGAAATAGGAAAAGACTATTTTACCCCTATTGAGGGAAGTTCACCTAAGGATGGTGAAAGCATGACATGCATGAAATGTATGATTGAAGGATTTCTGATTTAAGGAATTTTCTTGGTTTTTAAGCAAAGCAAATCAATAGATTGGCCAGTAATTGTATAAATTTCACAATATAACACTACGTAAGTGTTATTAATATTTAAATGAAATTTCTTTCAAAAATAAGCCATCTATCAAGTTTATATGGAAACAGATAGTGCCGGCACGCAGCTCGCACAATATCTGCGTTTGTGAGTGTGCATAAAATGTGCTTGAACGGTTGCTCGCACCGACTTGTGTGACATCATATGCGTGAAATGTGCTAGAGAGGTTGCTCGCACTGATTTTTATTCTTGTGAAATGCATGAGAAGTGCTGGAGCCTAGCTCGCACTCTGTTTTGACATGTTTTGATTTATTTTGACTTGATATGCATAAAAAGGTGCTGGAGCGATTGCTCGCACTAGTTTTAGTGATTTGACATGTTTGAGAGGTGCTGGAGCTTAGCTCGCATCCAGTTTTGATATGTGATAATTCTACATTTTTAGAATTATTTGTGCTTAATTTCCTAATTAATTATTTAAATCCCTAATTTATTTTGTTAATTATCCCCTTTATTTAATTAAAATTCTCATGTTTGCAGATAAATTAAATTCGGATAAATTTTCAATATTTCGATAGAAAATGGACCGAAATTAGGCTAAAATCGAGATTGGACCACGCGGACAACACGAGCCTAGCACATCCAATTGGACAAAAAGACAGATGACATGGAAATATTATTTTTCAAGGAGCCAATGGTGTGAAGACAAGTGGTCAAACAATGTCAACTCATCGAGGATGAAAATATTACAATTGTACCCCTAAGTATGTGTATAAATAGAAAAAGATGTCAATTGAAAAGGGGGTAGCCTAGGATAGAATAGTTTTTAGGTTTTTTTTTAAATAACTTTCTTGGCAATTTCTGAATAGGTTTTGCTTTTAATCAAACAATTTTACTATTCATGTATTTCCATTTTCTTTATGAAAAGCTTGCATTTTCCCTTCCATTGTTCTCGGTTTACAAATGAACTTGTCTATTTTTTTCTCTTCACCGATTGTTGGACAGTAAAGAGGGGAAGGAGATGTCGGTCACAGTGGCCATTTCATCAACTATTTAACTGTGCAACTTCATTTAGATTCTGGTTCTGTAATTAGGTTACTATGTTACTGCGGTTTGTTATTTTTATTCTCAAGTTTCTTCTAGTTTCGATTTAAAATCAAAGTTTTGGTCTGCATATTTCTCTATTTCTCGGTATAAGTAATTTGCTGTGTTGCTTCGTGTTTCTGTTTCAAGCTATTTTATTATTGCAGGACTTTACAGGGGGAAGACAGAAAAGATGATAACATCCTCTGTTCTGCCCTGTTATGTTGATATGGCACTGTTCATGAGCTTCATTTATTCAGGAGCGGTGCGGGATGTATTATTCTTGCTGCGTCTAGCTCCTTGTTTATAGATGCATTTTCAGTGCTTGTTTTTTGCCCCTAGGAAGTCTTAGTTTATTTAGTAGAGTAGAGTTTTTTTTAATATTGTTTTAGCTTTTCCTACTTTGATCTGTTGTTAGTTTTAATCTGTTTTATTTTTTTTTTCCTGTGTTGATTAGCCAGCTAGTTCATGTTCACTGCATGAAAGGTGATACAATACACGGTCGGGAGAGTGGCGTAGCTGATGGATTAGCATTGCTTCCATTTGCTGAACCATACCTGGTGTGCTCCATTCTGTTGCAGGAACACCAGTATTTTTTTGCTACATGGAGGAGAAAGTTGGGTGGCTTGTCACTGTACGTGAGGTAAGAAATGGATGTGGTACAACAAAAGTTAGCAAGGAAAGAACAACCGACTGGGTAACACTTGCAGTAGTGCAGGACAGAACACACCGAGAGCATCTGGACAGACCGAGAATACAGGGCCATTTCGTGGAGAACAACATTTCCTGCTAGCTGGGCAGGTCGAGCACAACAGCCCCATGCAGCAGAACCGAGCACCAGTGGACAGACTGGATGCAGCAAACAAAAGGCTTGGACGTGCACTTCAGCAAGCAGACCGAGAGCATATATGAAGGACGTGAGCAGAGAACATAACCAAGCACTGCCTGGAAATGAAAAAAGAAGAGAGTGAACAGTGTTTGGAGGGAGTTATTGGATGATTTAAACTTAAGGCTTTGTTTGGCATTCAACTCTTGCATGAATCCATTTTTCTTGCATTTTTAGTATAGTTTAATTAGTTGTTAGTTTAGATAGTTGTTAGTTGTCAATTTAGATTAGTTCTAGTGTTTTAATTTGTTAATTTAATTTTTAGTCTTAATTTTTAGTTAGTAGTTAATTTTATATTTTAGTTTAGTTAGTTACATTTTAGATTAAATGTGTTTCATGCAATTTTAAGATAGTTTTCATTTTTATTAGATTTTAGGTTAGTTTACTTTGCAAATTTTATTAGTTTAATTACATGCATTTTTATTTTAAGTTTGTTTAAATTTTAGTTTAATTACTTTTATTGCTTTATTTTCATATTTGCATTTTATTTTAGTTGCGTTAATTCAATTTGACTGTTTTAATTATTTTCGTAGGTATTTGCTTTTAATTGCTCGGAGCTCGGTAAGTAAATCTTAGTTCAGCTTTATTTTCTTTATTTCTTAATGTTTATTGTTTTCAGTAAGTTTAGTTAGCCTTAATAGATCTCCAACTTAAATTTTATAATTTGCTAGAATATACTTAGGGTAAGATTAACCGGTAGTTAATTAGGCTGATCAACTTCTTTGTGGGATGATAACTCGGGACTCAAATCCTATTATTACTTGTATGACCCGTGCACTTGCGGACATATACCTTTTGGGCGTGTCAAGTTTTTGGCGCCATTACCGGGGAAGTTTTAATTAGTCATTAATTAATATCGATGAAATTATGCTTAGGTGTAATTCTAGCTTGTAAATACTTAAGTCCTTAGTTTAGTTAATTTCTCCATTTAAATAAATAAAAAAACTTTAAAAAAAAAACTTAACCAAAAATTTTTTTTTTCTAAGGACTTTATGATGTTTGCATGCGTAGAGCCAGAAGTTATGATTGCTTTCCTTTAGATCCTGAAATTGAACGAACACTTAGAAAAATTCGAAAGGATTCTAGGAAATTTATAGCTCCGCTGCAATTTATCATGGCCGAAAATAGGAAAATTAGAACCGTTGGAGATTATGCAATGCCGATGATTGGAGGATATTATTCCGACATTAGGCCACCAGCTGTCCCTATAAATAACTTCGAAATTAAGCCCGCAATCCTCCAGATGATCCAAACTTCTCTACAGTTCAGTGGGCTTCCACACGATGACCCACACGCTCACCTTGGGCAATTCCTGGACTTGTGCAACACCTTCAAACATAATGGATTATCTGATGATGTGCTTAGGCTTAGATTATTCCCCTTCTCACTTAGGGATAGGATGAGACATTGGTTAACCTCCCTGCCTCCAGGATCCATTTCTACATGGGACGAGTTAGCCCATCAATTTCTATCTAAGTTTTTCCCTCCCTCTAAAATGGCCCAACTCAGTAGTAATATATCTTCCTTTGTCGAGTACGACTTTAAAACTCTTTACGAAGCATGGGAACGATATAAGGAGCTTCTTAGGAAGTGCCCTCACCATGGCCTACCTCTGTGGTTGCAAGTCCATACCTTCTATAGCGGACTTACAAGCCCAAATAGGACCATTGTTGATGCTGCTGCGGGTGGAGCGCTAATGTGTAAAACAGAGGAGGAAGCTTACGAGTTGTTAGAAAAGATGGCAGCTAACAATTATCTATGGTCCTCGGAGAGGCAAATGCCAAAAAAATCGACGGGTATTTATGAGTTCGACACACTGTCTACCTTGACCTCTCAAATTGCTAATCTTACGAAGAAGGTAGAGTCGCTCAGTACCCAACGTCATCCTCCCACTAGTCCTAACCCTGTGTATTCTATCTTAAATCCTTTTCTTTCCTGTGAGCTGTGTAGTTGTACCCATTCTATAGATAGGTGTCCGCTCAACTTAGAATCGGTTCAGTATGTTGCTCCTTCTCAAACGCAATAGAACAACCCCTTTTCAAACACCTACAACCCAGGGTGGAGGAACCATCCTAACTTCTCCTAGAGCCAAAACCAAGGATAAACTTTTAGTTCTAGACCTGTAGAACCCCCTAGTTTTCAAACTCCACCGGTTCATGTACCACCACAATAGCAATTTTCTTATCACCCATTTCACCATCCCCATCCACCTCAATTTCAACATCATCCACCTCATCCACCACTACCACCACAACCTATGCAGCCCCAACTCTACCATGCACCAGCAGCTGAGAAGAAGCCTACATTAGAGGAGATATTCACAACTATCCTGTAAAATCAAGCTACTTCAATTAAGAACTTAGAAGTTCAGGTTGGACAAATAGCTAGTGCTCTTAGCCAACGTCCTCAAGGGACCCTTCCTAGTAACACTGAAGTTAATCATATTAAGCAAAGGGAGGGTAAGGAACATGTTAGATCTATCACCCTTAGGAGTGGCAGAGAACTAGATTAGCCACAAGTTAAGTCTGCACCTGAACAGCCCATAGTTGATAAACCCTTAAGTTCTAAAGAGGCAGCTCAAAAGGAGCAGGAACATCAGGATCGGGCTGCAAAGGAAAGAAAGCCAGGCGTTTCTTCATCTATACCTTCTTCTTCTTCATTGCCTTCCTCATCCTCTGATTCTACACAGGTTCCTACTACATTGCCTCTAGTTAAACCACCAGTACCTTTTCCTCAAAGGTTCCAAAATAAAAAATTAGAACAACAATTTGCTAAATTTCTTGAGGTTTTTAAGAAGCTTCGCATCACCATTCCTTTTGCAGATAGCTTAGAGCAAATGCCAAGTTATGTGAAGTTTTTAAAGGATATCCTCTCAAGGAAAAGAAGATTGGAAGATTATGAGACAGTGGCCTTAACTGGGGAATGTAGTGCAATTATCCAGAGGAGATTACCCCCCAAGCTCAAAGATCCCGGGAGTTTTACCATACCCTGCACTATTGAAAATCTATTCTTTGGTAGAACCCTGTGTGATTTAGGAGCTAGTATCAATCTAATGCCTTTGTCTATCTATCAGAAGTTAGGAATAGGGGATGTTAAACCCAATACAGTGACCCTTCAGCTAGTAGATCGATCCTTTAAATCTCCAAAAGGGGTCATTAAGGATGTCTTAGTAAAGGTGGACAAGTTTATTTTCCCTGCAGATTTTATTGTACTAGATATGGAGGAAGACAGGGAAGTCCCCATTATTTTAGGCAAACCTTTCCTAGCTACTGGTAGGATGATAATTAATGTGCAAAAGGAGGAGTTAACTATGAGAGTGCAAGATCAGGAAGTGAAGTTTAATGTTCTCAAACCTTTGAAGTTCCCTGATGCCTCTCAAGAGTGTTCTAAGATATAGATTAATGAGGATATAAGGCTTAAGCACATGAAATCTGAAAGAAAGAGGGAAGTAGCTAGAGCTCAGGAGGAGTTAACTGTCGACATTCGATCACCACTATGGCTAATCCTCCTACTCATCGCCCTACTGCTGAGTGTTGTTTTCTTCAGCTGCATTTGAAGTGGTTGTGTTTTTCTGCTCACCTTGTATATAGTTTTTTTTCTTTTTTCTTTTTTTTTCTGTTGTTTCTTTCTTTATTTATTTTGCAGGTTTATTTTCTAAGTTTTACGCTTTCAATAAAAGCTTCAGTTGTTCATCAACATCAGATAGGGGAGTACTATATTCTTGAGCTTAAATTCTTATATTATCTGCACACTGTGGCACTGTGCACTTTAAGTTTGGGGGAGGGGATATCACTTAAGTATTTTTCAAAATTTTGAGCAAAATTGAAAATGTTTTCAAATTTTTTTTCGAAAATCTGAGCTTAAACTGTTTGATTTTAGGATGATTTAGTACTTAGCATGTAGTTTTCACATATTCCGATGATATGAACCCATGATTAAGTCTGATTTTGATTGACTAAGAAGCATGATTATAGGAAAAGTATGAATTTGAGTTCTTGAATTTGTCTTGATTCTGATTGTGATTTCCTCATCTTATGCACATGTCATGTCATGAATCGGTATATTTATTTAGAGAAAGCTTATGTGGACCTAGGATTGCATGTGTTTAGTGGATTTTGTGTATCATATTCTAAAATTTGTTTGATCTAATCTCGAGGTGAAATATTAGATTACACTTAATTAGGGAGATGATTTAGGCCATCTTTAGATCGTTTGAGCCTTTCGGGCCATCATTGTATATACTTTATCCCTAGTCACCCATCTGAGCCAAACAAGCCTTTCTCTGTAAATACACCTGCTTATAATTTTCCTTAGCTTAAATACTTTGTTCCTATCCTCTACCCCGAACGCATGAAAGTCATTGAGATATATTTTGAGCTTTGTACATATGGATATCTGGTGATAGTGAATGTTCAAAAAAATGAAAAAAATGAAAAGAAAAAGAAAAAGAAAAAGAAGAAAAAAATTGAAAAATACAAAAATAGAAAAAATGTTTAGTGAAATAAATAAGTTTAGGGGAATAAATTTGAGCTCTTACATTAAGATCCTGAAAGTAATCCATGTTAAGGGGTAATTAAACCTAAATCGACTTTATCATACCTTAACCCCAACCTTACATTACTAGCTTAATGAAGTCCTATTGATCTTTAGTTAAGTGTGACTACATTAGTGGAGAGAGAAGTGAAAAGCAAACTTATGGGAATGATCACATGTCATTGACTTTGCATTCACTGTGTTTGCATAATCTAATCCGGATAATGTACTATGAAGTGACTTTGACATTTTTCACACACTCACAAGGAATCCAATTTGGGTTAGGGCTTATGATTGAATAATTCTAAGTGCTGGACTTGTAATTATGAGTCTTTGAATTCATAGTCTGTACTTTTTCTTTGAGGATAATACTGGGGAAATTATTGTGTTTTGTACGTGTCATTCCTACAATTATTTTGTTTTGCTTGAGGACTAGCAAAAGCTCAAGTTTGGGGGTGTGATAATTCTATATTTTTAGAATTATTTGTGCTTAATTTCCTAATTAATTATTTAAATCCCCAATTTATTTTGTTAATTATCCCCTTTATTTAATTAAAATTCTCATGTTTGCAGATAAATTAAATCCAGATGAATTTTGAATATTTCGGTAGAAAATGGACCAGAATTGGCTAAAATCGAGATTAGACAACGCGGACAACACGAGCCTAGCATATCCAATTGGATAAAAAGACAGATGACATGGAAATATTATTTTTCAAGGAGTCAATGGTGTGAAGACAAGTGGCCAAACAATGTCAACTCATCTAGGATGGAAATATTACAATTGTACCCCTAAGTGTGTGTATAAATAGAAAAAGATGTGAATTCAAAAGGGGGTAGCCTAGGTTAGAATAGAGGTAAATTAGGGTAGAATAGTTTTTAGGTTTTTTTTAAATAGTTTTCTTGGCAATTTCCGAATAGTTTTTGCTTTTAATCAAACAATTTTACTATTCATGTATTTCCATTTTCTTTATGAAAAGCTTGCATTTTCCCTTCCATTGTTCTCGGTTTACAAATGAACTTGTCTATTTTTTTCTCTTCACCGATTGTTGGACAGTAAAGAGGGGAAGGAGATACCGGTGATAGTGGCCATTTCTTCAACTATTTAACTGTGCAACTTCATTAAGATTTTGATTCTGTCATTAGCTTACTATGTTACTGCGGTTTGTTATTTTTATTCTCAAGTTTCTTCTAGTTCCGATTTAAAATCAAAGTTCTAGTCTGCATATTTCTCTGTTTCTCGGTATAAGTAATTTGTTGTGTTGCTTCGTGTTTCTATTTCAAGCTATTTTATTATTGCAGGACTTTACAGGGGGGAAGACAGGAAAGACGATAACATCCTCTGTTCTGCCCTGTTATGTTGATATGGCACTGTTCATGAGCTTCATTTATTCAGGACCGGTGCGGGATGTATTGTTCTTGCTGCGTCTAGCTCCTTGTTTATAGATGCATTTTCAGTGCTTGTATTTTGCCCCTAGGAAGTCTTAGTTTATTTAGTATAGTAGAGTTTTTTTATATTGTTTTAGCATTTCCTGCTTTGATTTGTTGTTGGTTTTAATTTGTCTTTTTTTTTTTTACTATGTTGATTAGCCAGCTAGTTCATGTTCACTGCAGGAAAGGTGATACAATGCACGGTCGGGAGAGTGGCGTAGCTGATGGATTATCATATCTTCCATTTGCTGAACTATACCTGGTGTGCTCCATTCTGTTGCAGGAACACCAGTATTTGGTTGCTGTATGAAGGAGAAAGTTGGGTGGCTTATCACTGTACGTGAGGTAAGGAATGGATGTGGTACAGCAGAAGTTTGCAGGGAAGGAACAACCGACTCGGCAGCACTTGTAGCAGTGCAGGACAGAGCACAAGAGCTTATGGATAGACCGAGAATGCAGGGCCATTTCGTGGAGAATAACATTTCCTGCTAGCTGGGTAGGTCGAGCACAACAGCCCCATGCAGCAGAATCGAGCACCAGTGGACAGACTGGATGCAGCAGACAGCAAGCTTGGACGTGTGCTTCAGCATGCAGACCGAGAGCATGTATGAAGGACCTGAGCAGAGAACATAACCAAGCACTGCCTGGAAATGAAACAAAGAAGAGAGTGAACCGTGTTTGGAGGGAGTTATTGGATGATTTAAACTTAAGGCTTTGTTTGGCATTCAACTCTTGCATGAATCCATTTTTCTTGCATTTTTAGTATAATTTAATTAGTTGTTAGTTTAGATAGTTGTTTGTTGTCAATTTAGATTAGTTCTAGTGTTTTAATTTGTTAATTTAATTTTTAGTCTTAATTTTTAGTAAGTAGTTAGTTTTATATTAAATGTTTTAGGATTTTATTTTAGTTTAGTTAGTTGCATTTTAGATTAAATGTGTTTCATGCAATTTTAAGATAGTTTTCATTTTTATTAGATTTTAGGTTAGTTTAATTTGCAATTTTTATTAGTTTAATTACATGCATTTTTATTTTAAGTTTGTTTAAATTTTAGTTTAATTACTTTTACTGCTTTATTTTCATCTTTGCATTTTATTTTAGTTGCGTTAATTCAATTTGACTGTTTTAATTATTTTCGTAGGTATTTGCGTTTAATTGCTCGGAGCTCGGTAAGTAAATCTTAGTTCAGTTTTATTTTTTTATTTTTAATGTTTATTATTTTCAGTAAGTTTAGTTAGCCTTAGTAGATCTCCAACTTAAATTTTATAATTTGCTAGAGTATACTTAGGGTAAGATTAACCGGTAGTTAATTAGGCTGATCAACATCTCTGTGGGACGATAACTCGGGACTCAAATCCCATTATTACTTGTACGACCCGTAAACTTGCGCTCGCACGAGGTTTTCAGATATCATGAATATGCATGGAGCCATGCTAGAGTTTCGCTCCCACAGGGATTTATATGACATGCATATAGCCGTGTTAGAGCCTCCTGTAGACTGTGTGTCATAGTGAGATGATATGGTCACACATGCATACTGAGACAGAGATGATATGGGTGGATAAGACCTATTGTAGACACCCCTGACTGAGCTTGGGTTCACGGAGTATGTTGTACCGTGTATGTCACGCGGAGTACGTTGTACCGTGGGGATTGTTGGAGTGGAGTGGCATTAGCCACGATGTAGCAAGCCTTGCCCTCGCAATCCTGATGTTATGTTGTTCTGGCGGGTAGGACCGACCCACCTCCCGTTTCAGGTGTGATACCCCGTACACTAGGTACCGTGTTGCCAGGGATCACTAGGTTATGGCCATAGTCCTATGTTGTTATTGATAGTCACCTAAATGTCTCACATGATATAACTATTGGTCGATAGACCAGGGTAGACCCGAGGGAGGGGTCAGGCCCTCGATTTTATGATTTTATGATATGTGACCCTGAAAGAAGGGGGTTTTATAACCGAAGTTTTATAATGAATTTTAATGAATTATTTTATGAGATGATTGACTCGGAAGGGTCAAGTTATATTGCAGTTTTAATGAAATGATTTGAATGCAGTAGCATAATGATGTTTTCCATGCTTTCATTTCAAATTCATGATTTGTCTTAGATAACATGAAAGAATGCATGATCTTGATTTAATTCATGCTAAGTATGATTTACTGATGTCAGATAAAATGCCATAGATGCATAAGTAGTATGATTTATATATGCACGAACAGTTTTATAAACTAAGTCATTGATGAAATACATGATTTTGTGCTTGGAATTTTAATGAAAAGAAATGGATTTTAAGGGCATGGCATTATGAGCATGTAGATAGTGGAGCTATCTACTTACTTGCATAATTGCCTTACTGAGCGTGTGGTTTGCTCACCCCCTTATTTTTCCATCTTTTCAAAGCACTCACAATAGTTAGTGAGCAGCTGAGGACTTCCATTCTTGGTATCCGTTGCTTCCCATCGAGAGACAGATATACACATTTGTATAGTTTTGTATCTAAATATGTAATGCACAGTACTGTAAACAGATATGATGTCAGGGATGTAGAGTTATAAATATCATTGTGTATGTATTCAGTTAAAGTCAAAAGGTAGTAAACTCTGATATGTGAATGTAATTATGGATATGGAATGGTAAATAGGTGAGAGGTGACTAACACCGAATCATAGCCCAACTGTTTGTAGGATTGGTCACGATGAGAGAAATATAAGAATTAAATAATAAATGAAAAAGCGAAAAATTTACTCTGATTTTTAGGTAATTTGGGTTGTGACAAGTTAAATGGTATCAGAGCTTAAGTTGGCCTGATATGAGTTGGTGTTAGTGGTTAAGAAAGTTTACATCCCCATGTACTATGCATTGTTTATATACAATTGTGTATATCGAGATGGAAGTGCAGCTAAGAATTTTATTTTTAAATGCAAGAATAGACTCATTAACTGATAGTCGCTATGGTAGAAGAGCGAGTACTTGAGCTCAAGGCCGTAGAGGTAGGCCCAAGAGTCGTACTGAGCCGCCACAAGAAACTCAAGATGAGATTGACGTGGAGGCTGATATTGAGTATGCCCTACAGAGTCCGACAGAGAGATTGGATAGAGTCCGACAGAGAAATTGGACAGTATTGAGACACGCTTCGCGAGGTTGGAACGGAGTGTGGAGAATATTTTGGGAGCTAATTGCTCAGCGTATGCCAGGTATTTGAAGGCAAGTTGGAGCATTTGTGGAAATCTGCTCGACCCACCTTAAGAGTTAAACATCCAAAACGAATATGGAAAATAATTCTAGATGTATTCTGGTGACAGAATATCTCCGACACTATTTAAATGAAATTATAGATGAAAGTCTTTACTCTGACCTAGAGGAACTGGTTGATTAATGAGTATGAATCTCAGTTTATATACCTGCCCAGATATGACTCCGATACTATGAACAATGAGAGTCAAGATGTCTGAAAGTTCATGGAAAGGCTCAGATTGTCAATTAGAGTCTGATTGGCCCCGTTAGATATCACTACCTATGCCGAGGCAGTGCGCAGACTACAGTTGTGTGAATAAGATCATGAGTTGCATGTCTCTGAGATTGGGAAAGGTAGTAAGCGCTGAAATAGAGACAGAAAGAGAATAGAGGATGACAAGGATGTTAGAATGAGAAAAAGGTAGTTGATAAAAGCTTAGAGCTGTTGAGTCACGTGCTAAGATGATTGGTAAGGCCGCAGTGTATCCAATTTCAACACTTTGAGGGGTATTGTGATTTGAGGACCTCGACATGCTACGGAGTAGTGTAAAAGTGTAAGCAGTGAGAGCAGTGTAGCAGTGTAGCAATGTAAACAGTGTAAACGGTGTAGGATGTGTGGTAGATACCACGAAAATAAGATATTGGGCGAGGGCGAGTGTATGCCTTGGACCAGGACACTATTGATGTTTCATCTGATGTGGTGGAAGATACCACACTAGTTGTAAATAATGAAGTAATTATTTTAATTGATCCTAGCGCCACACATTTATTCATACCGCTTTCAGTTGCTTATAAGCTAGGGAAAGATGTGAAGCATGTACCCTTAAGTTAGATGATGCTAGTTAACTGATTATCACTAACTGAATATGGGTGTAAGGATTGTAAATTGAAAACGGGGGAAAAAGGATACGTCAACCGATTTTATTAAATGGAATATGAATAATTTGGAAGTAATATTTGAGAATAGATTGATTTGGCTGCAAACTATGTTGTTTAGATTGCTATCCTATGATAGTGATGTTTTCACCCCTGAAAAGTATATTGTAAGTTTTAATAAGTAATGAAAGAGTTTGTTATAAGTGATATATAAAATGAGATATATTGGAATAATATGCAAAGTAAGGATATCTTTGATAAGTAAAGTAATTTGGATTAAGTGATATGTAGTGAATATGAATTGTGATCAAGGATAAGAGGAGGATATATCATAACCAGTCTATGTGGTCAAGTCTGAGGGTTAATAATGGTATTTCAAAATACTTCCCCGCCTAAAGACTTAGCAACATCTAGAAGCGCACACATAACCTATAAATTAAAATTGACAGTTGTATATATACATTTAAAATTTGGGTACCTTTACTGGTACGATAAAGAAATATAGAATTCGATTAATCATGAAGGTTTAAAAAAATTAAAATTTTATAAAAGCCGTTAATATAAGAAAAAGGAAATGACGTGGGTTAGTATCTTAAACGGAAGCGATTTCGAAATGACATTAGTCGTTTATGCGTACATAGGTCAAGAATATAGGTGATTGAAATATTTAGTGGAACTCAACTACGATGAGGTATTTAAACCTTACCGAGACCATTTGGTTGTCATCTTTAGCGATGATATTTTGATGTATTCGACGTCCAGGGAAGAGCATGAGTAGCAACAGGAAACTGTCTTACAGACGTTGTTGAGAGTTTCTCGAAATGGGCTGCTCAATTGACACATCTCATTTGAAAAAAGATTGTATACGAGTGGGATGATAAGTATGAAAATGGCTTCAATGAGTTTTGGTATATTGAAGGAATATACTAACCACCATAATTATTCTCACCATACCCAACAGCTCAAGAGGTTTCAGTGTGTATGGATACCTCAAAATAAGGATTGGGCTGTGTATTGATGTAATATGGGAAGATTGTCGTTTATGGGTCTAGATAGTTTAAGGACCATGAGAGAAACTATCTGACCCATGATTTAGAGTTAGCAGCCATATCGTTTACACTAAAAGTATGGTGCCACCACTTAAATGGTAAGAAATTTTGGGTATGCACTAATCATAAAAGCCCCGAGTATCTATGTTCACAGAAAGAGTAGAATATGAGATAACCAAGACGGTTAGAGCTTCTAAGGATTATGATTGTGAACATTGTACCACCCAGGAAAGGCTAATGTAATGGCTGATGCCTTGAACAGAAAGAGCCTCGGGATGGTATTACATATGATGGTCAGGGAGCGTGAGCTGCTAGAGCAGTTGTGAGCCTCAGTATTGATGTGATCCCTTCTGATAATAACGGTGATTTTGTGACAGCTAGCCTGAGGTTAGAACCGAATTTGTGTGATCGAATTTGCCAAGCTTAGTGTGATGATCGGTATGGTGTTGATAGTGTGGGTCAGATTCAGAAGGGTATAGTGACAGAGTTCACAGTGAGTGATGATGACTTACAGAGGTTCAAAGACAATATAAGTGCTCACCAAGACCATAGTTGCTGAGATAATGTTATTGTTAGAAGCTCACTCTTTGGGATATACAGTGCATTCGAGAAGTAATAAATATATCAGAATCTCCGAAAAGGGTATTGGTGGTCAGATATGAAAAGACATTGTAGAGATTGTGGAAACGTGTCTCGTATGTCAGCAGAGTAAGGTAGACCAAAAGAAGTTACAGAGTTATTGCAGCCTTTACCTATATTGACACGAAAATGAGAACAAGTTACCAAGAATTTCGTAATGGGTTACAGAGGACCCAGATAAATCACGAGGCTATCTGGGTGATAGTCGATAGATTGATTTAGTCTACCCACCTTCTGGCTAAGGAAATCCCCAGATACTCTAAGTGTGTAGGTGGATTTATGTGTACGGAATATTGTGAAACATTATGTAGCGTTCCAGTGAGCATAATACCAAATAGGGATTCCCGCTTCACTTCCCACTTCTAGGAACATTTTTCAGGAAGCTATGGGAACCCGATTGAGTGTTAGCACAGCTTTTTGTCCTCAGACAGATGGTCAGTCAAAGAGGACTATATAGGTTCTGGAGAATATGATGAGATTATGTGCCATTGATTTTATAAGCTCCTGAGATGATCAGTTGTTACTAATCGAATTCGCCAATAAGGACAGTTGTCTCATTTTTTAGGCATGTTATGGCCGTAGGGAGTTGTTCCCCGACTTGGATAAGAAGAAGTAGGTGATAATAGAATTGCTCCCAAATTTGGTAAGATAAACCTCTGAGGATGTTCAGCTGATTTGTGAGAGATTACGAACACCTCAGAGCTGACAGAAAAAGCTATGCTGACAAGAGATCGAAACCATTGGAATTCACCGAGGGTGAATCAATATTGAGATGTTGGACAAAGTGGAAGATAAGGCCTATAGGTTGGCGTTACCACCTGAATAAGCAGGCATCCACTATGTGTCCCATCTTTTGATTCTTCGGAAATACTATCCGGACCTAGCATATGTAATCGGATATGAGCTCCAATAACTCAGCTCAATGAAAGTATAACGTATGAAATCGATTTGGGTATTAGATGGAAGGAGAAAGTGTTGAGGTTTAAGATGATCTCCCTAGTCAAGTCTGTTGGTAGTATTACACTCCGAAAAAAGTTACATGAGAATTAAAAAGTATGATGCGATAGACGTACCGGAGTAGTTTATGGACCCATTTGACTTGTTCTAATTTGGAGGACTAAATTTCTTAAGTGGGGGAGATTGTAAGACCCAATTTTTATCTTAAGAGCAAAAGTGAATGAATAAAAATTTTTAAGTACATTTAAAAATGCAAAAGGATTGAAATGGAATTCCCGAACATGTGCAAGGGTATAACAGTCAAAAAACCAAAATTCGATATTTATCGCGACAAGAATATGTAATTAAAAATAATGGATTAAGAAATCTTGATCAATAACAAAGAAATAATTAAATTACGAGTTAAATTGATCAAGATATGAATTTATTGGAATAAATCAAAATTTTTGCCATGAAAAATAATCTCGAAAATAATCGAAAAATATACTGCAAAGGCGAAATAAGACTGAGAAATTCATTTATTGAATAAATGAATAAAATATAATTTTTAAGATATTTTTGGATATTTAATAATATTTTAATGAATAAAATAATAATAAAAATAAATTATAAAGAATAAATTAATTAATTAATTAAAATAAACGAAACAATCGCGAGTCGTGATTCTGAAAGAGAAAACGAAGCCGAGCCTCTGCCTCTGCAACCAGACGGAGACCGCCAGCAATTGAGAGCCTAAAGGAGCGGTCGACGAGGAGGGAAGGCAGCCGAGCCATTAGTGACCAAAGGAATGGCGAACGGCGGCTAGCGAAATGGAAGAAAGCGAGCTGAGAAGAGAAAGGGAAAAAAACCAGTGACCGGTCCGATTCGGGACCGACCACCGATAGCCGAAGGTAGCCAACGCGGAGACCGATCGCTCATCGGCTGAATCGGCCGGTGGGGCCGTAGCTAGGCCAAAAAACAGGAGAAAGAGAGAAGCCACCGACGGCGAGGAGAGAAGAGGCCGGACCGACCACTTTTCGGCGACCTCGGGCGAAACCGAGACCAGATCCGTACATCGGACGACCCTACGAAGCTTCTAGCAGCGAAAACCGATGGAGAACAGGCCGACGAGGCCTTGAACCGATCGAAACGGATTGAACCGGTTAGACCGAACCGATCTGAATCGGGTTGAACCGGACCAAACCGGTTCAGCCAAAAAATAAAAGGAAAAAGGAAGAAAAATGGGAAAAAGTAAAGAGGAAAAATTGGGGAAAAATTTCAGTGATGCAATCGAGCTACGAGTAAGTTGGTAAGAGGTCGAAATTGACCGATTTAATTTTTGAAATATTTAATTTGATAAATAATCGACTGAAAGTTTACCCAAAAAAGTATTTAATTTTGTAGCTGATAATTGGCATCAACCGAGAGCTTGAGATAATCTCGATTTACGTACTATCATAGAATCATGGGTAAGTAACCCTTATTTACGATAATTTTACATCGCTATGCGTATTAGAATTTACCGCATAAATTACGGATTTAATTTTTGCATTAAATGAATTAAATTATGAAATTAGAGATAAATGGTCGTAAATAATCCATTAAGCTATCTGAGAATTTAGAACGAGGTCCAACATATACTGATGAGCTCAATAGGCCTCGATAATGTGAATAGTAAGTGGGAAAACGGGCTTAAGGCTGATTAAGGCCCATTAAGGTACAATCGGGCCCAATATGGGTAAACGGGCCCAATGATTTAAATTAAGCCCAAAAAATATGAAATACAATTAATTATATTGTATTTTACCTAATGTATATTTATCCGAAGTTTTGGAGATTGGATTGGAAGCAAATCGGACTGCGTGACGAGTCATCAGTGGAAAGGTCAGACTGTACAGAAAAATGAGGTAAGGGAATTATGTGAGTAGCTAGAGGTAGCTACGCATACTTTAAATAGCTTTTGTATACACTGAATACGTATGTATACATTGATATTGTACAAAGGTCTTAAAAATGGTTTAAAGATTTTAAGGACTCGAAATAGGAAAAGACTATTTTACCCCTATTGAGGGAAGTTCACCTAAGGATGGTGAAAGCATGACATGCATGAAATGCATGATTTAAGGATTTCTGATTTAAGGAATTTTCTTGGTTTTTAAGCAAAGCAAATCAATAGATTGGCCAGTAATTGTATAAATTTCACAATATAACACTACGTAAGTGTTATTAATATTTAAATGAAATTTCTTTGGAAAATAAGTCATCTATCAAGTATATATGGAAACAGATAATGCCGGCACATAGCTCGCACTATATCTACGTTTGTGAGTATGCATAAAATGTGCTTGAGCAGTTACTCGCACCGACTTGTGTGACATCATATGCATGAAATGTGCTAGAGCGATTGCTCGCACTGATTTTTACTCTTGTGAAATGCATGAGAAGTGCTGGAGCCTAGCTCACACTCTGTTTCGATATGTTTTGATTTGTTTTGACTTGATATGCATAAAAAGGTGCTGGAGCGATTGCTCGCACTAGTTTTAATGATTTGACATGTATGAGAGGTGCTGGAGCTTAGCTCCCATCCAGTTTTGATATGATATTGCATAAAAGTCGTGCTAGAGTGTAACTCGCATGAGATTTGATGTATTTATGCATAAAGCCATACTGGAGCATTGCTTGTACAAAGTTTTGATTTACTTGATGCATAACAGTGTGCTGGAGCTTGCTCGCACGAAGTTTTATATGGTTTTATAACTCATTTTAAAGCCGTACTGGAGTTTTTCTCGTACGAGGTTTTCACTGAGTTTTTATACATATTCTTACTAGATCCTTGCTCGTACATGGATTTTACTTGAATTTATAATTATTTTAAGTCGTATTGGAGTGCTACTCGTACGCAGATTTCACTGATTTCTATGAAACCGTGCTAGAGCTTCGCTCGCACGAGGTTCTCAGATATCATGAATATGCATGGAGCCGTGCTAGAGTTTCGCTCACACAAGGATTTATATGACATGCATATAGCCGTGTTAGAGCCTCCTGTAGACTGTGTTTCACAGTGAGATGATATGCTCACACATGCATACTGAGACAGAGATGATGTGGGTGGATAAGACCTATTGTACACACCCCTGACTGAGATTGGGTTCATGGAGTACGTTGTACCGTGTATGTTACGCGGAGTACGTTGTGCCGTGGGGATTGTTGGAGTGGAGTGGCATTAGCCGCGAGGCAGCAAGCCTTACCTTCACAATCCTGATGTGATGTTGTTCTGGTGGGTAAGACCGACCCACCTCCCGTTTCAGGTGTGATACCACGTACACTAGGTACCGTATTGCCAGGGATCACTAGGTTATGGCTATAATCCTATGTTGTTACTGATAGTCACTTACATGTCTCACATGATATAACTATTGGTCGATAGACCAGGGTAGACCCAAGAGAGGGGTCAGGCCCTCAATTTTATGATTTTATGATATGTGACCCTTAAAGAAGGGGGTTTTATAACTGAAGTTTTATAATGAATTTTAATGAATTGTTTTATGAGATGATTGACCCGGAAGGGTCAATTTATACTGCAGTTTTAATGAAATGATTTGAATGCAGTAGCATGATGATGTTTTCCATGCTTTCATTTCAAATTCATGATTTATCTTACATAACATGAAAGAATGCTTGATCTTGATTTAATTCATGCTAAGTATGATTTACTGATGTCACGTAAAATGCCATAGATGCATAAGTAGTATGATTTATATATGCACGAACAGTCTTATAAACTAAGTCATTGATGAAATACATGATTTTGGGCTTGGAATTTTAATGAAAAGAAGTGGATTTTAAGGGCATGGCATTATGAGCATGTAGATAGTGGAGCTATCTACTTACTTGCATAATTGCCTTACTGAGCGTGTGGTTTGCTCACCCCCTTATTTTTCCATCTTTTCAGAGCACTCGCAATAGTTAGTGAGTGACTGAGGACTTGCATTCTTGGTATCTGCTGCTCCCATCGAGAGATAGTTATACACATTTGTATAGTTTTGTATCTAAATATGTAATGCACAGTACTATAAACAGATATGATGTCGGGGATGTAGAGTTATAAATACCATTGTGTATGTATTTATTTAAAGTCAAAAGATAGTAAACTCTGATATGTGAATGTGATTATGGAAATGGAATGGTAAATAGGTGAGAGGTGACTAACACCGAATCATAGCCCAACTGTTTGTAGGATTCGTCACGATGAGAGAAAGGTAAGAATTAAATAATAAATGAAAAAGGGAAAAATTTACTCTGATTTTTATGTAATTTTCGTTGTGGCAGTATTCCCCACCAGTTCAGGATCCTGTAGCTCCACGACAGGTTGGTGGCGAGGGAGTTTAAGATTGTGATCTGGGTAGACTGAGAGAGTTCCAAAAATTCAGACCACCTTCATTTAATGGGGTGAAGAACCAAGTACCATCTGAGCATTGGATACGTAGTATGGAGAAGCTCTATTGATTCCATTGCTCCGACACATAAAAGGTCACCTTTGTAGCTTTTTGGTTAGAGGATGAGGCCAAACATTGGTGGATAGCCACACAGCCGATGTTGAGTGCACGACACCCGGTTGTGACATGGGATATATTCCTAGATGCCTTCAGAAAGTAATACATTCCAGCTACTGCTTAGAGAAAGATGCAGTTGGAATTTATGACATTGACTTAGGGAAACCAGACAGTGGATAAGTATAAGTCTAGATTCACATCCCTGGGCATATATGATACAGTTACTATGAACCTCGAGGATAGAAAGGTTTTAAAATTTGTTGAGGGACTAGGACCTTCCATTAGAGCTCAACTAGCTCCATTGGACATTACCACGTATGAGGAGGCAGTATGCAGAGCTCAACTATGTGAGTAAGACTATGAGTTGCATGCCTTAAAGTTGAGTAGGAGTGGTAAAGGCAGAGATAGAGACTGTAAGAGGTTAGTTGATGACAGATGGTGCCAAAAGGGCCGAAGGTTATTCGGTAAGGGGCCTAAGATTGAGGAGATGCGAGAGAGGCCAGTGAAGCCTCCAGTTCATCTAGCTTTGAGGAGCATAGTTATTGGTGGACCTCGACCTACCACAGAGCAGTGCAGGTCATGTGGTAGATATCATGGGGACAGACCTTGCCCATTATCGATGAGATCATGTTATAGATGTGGTAAACCAGGGTACATTGCTCAAGAATTCACATAGTTGATTGATACAACCCCACAACCAGAGAAGGCTATAGTTGAGACACCTATACCTAAGAGGAAGGTCACAACTGAAGAGAAAGGGAAACAAGCTATTGGTAGAGGGCGAGTGTTTGCATTGGACTAGGCATCTGCAGAGACTTCCTCTAATGTTATTAAAGGTATCATCCTTGTCTTTGATATTGAAGCATTAGCATTGATTGATCCTAGTGCCACACATTCATTCATATCGCCTTTATTTGCATGTAAACTGTGTGAACATGTGAAACTTGTACCTTTAGGTAGAAGCTTGCTTATAAGTAGTCTTGTGAGAGACAATGTAATGACGGAGTATGTATGTAAGAGTTGTAAGTTGAATGTAGGGGAAGGAAACATGTCGATCGATCTCATTCTATTAGCTATGAGAGATTTCGATGTAATACTAGGAATGGATTGGTTAGCTACAAACCATGCTATTTTAAACTATTATGCTAAAACAGTAATGTTTTCCATCCCTGAAAAGTACATTGTAAGATTTGAGAAGTAATGAAAGAAGTGTTAAATTTTCTCTAAAGATGGATGATGTTGCTAACGAATGTAATGATAACGTATTGAAAGTCTTATCACCTATGTGGTTGACTTGGATAAGGTGCACCTAAATATGGTTGACATCCAAGTGGTTAGAGAATTTTTCGATGTCTTTTTGAAAAAATTATCAGGGTTGCCACCAGACAGAGATATAGAATTCTGTATTGACTTGGTGCCTGGAACTAAGCTAATATCCAAGCCACCATATAGAATGGCTCCAATTGAGTTAGAGGAGCTAAAAAAGCAATTGCAAGAGTTGTTGGACAAGGGGTTCATCAGACCGAGCGTATAACCTTGGGGAGCAACTGTTCTATTTGTAAAGAAGAAAGATGGGAGTCTCCGACTGTGTATAGACTATCGGTTGTTGAATAAGGTTACCATCAAGAATAAGTATCCCCTTCCACGGATAAATGATCTATTTGATCAGTTGCAGGGAGTACAGTTGTAAGGAGTACAGGTCTTTTCGAAGATTAATTTGAGGTCTGGGTATCATCAGTTGAGGATTCAGAGTGGAGATGTACCTAAGACAGTATTACGGACCTGTTATGGCCATTATGAGTTTTTAGTTATGTCATTTGGGTTGACGAATGCTCCTGCAGCATTTATAGCTCTAATGAATGATGTATTCAAGCCATACCTGGACAGATTCATGATTGTCTTTATAGATGACATATTGGTGTTCTTGAACTCCAGGGAAGAGCATGAGCAGCATTTGAGAACAATGTTACAGACCCTTCGAGATCAGGAGTTGTATGCTAAACTCAACAAGTGTGATTTCTGGCTGAGTGAGATATCGTTTCTGGGTCATGTAGTCTCGAGAGATGGTGTATCAGTGGATCCGTCCAAGATAGAGGCTGTAATACAGTGGGAAAGACCCAAGACAATTACAGAGACCTGTAGTTTCCTGGGTTTAGCAAGTTATTATCGACGATTTGTCGAGGGATTCTCTAAGCTAGCTGCTCCATTGACAAGTCTCACTCGAAAGAATGTGGCATTCGAGTAGGATGATAAATGTGGGAAAAGTTTTTATGAGCTAAAGCACAAACTGACCATCGGACCTATTCTCACCATACCCACCAGCTTAGGAGGTTATACAATGTATATAAATGCCTCAAGACAGGGACTGGGCTGTGTGTTGATGCAAGATGGGAAGGTAGTAACCTATGGATCCAGACAGCTTAAGGACTATGAGAGGAACTACCCGACCCATGATTTAGAGTTGGCAGTCGTGGTATTTGCATTAAAAATATGGCGCCACTACTTATATGGTGAGAAATTCTAGGTGTATACAGATCACAAGAGCCTCAGATATCTATTTTCAAAGAAAGAGTTAAATATGAGGCAGAGATGATGGATAGAGCTTCTAAATGATTATGAGTACGAGATACTGTACCATCCAAGAAAGGCTAATGTTGTGGCTAATGCCCTGAGTTGAAAGAGCCTCAGAATGGTATCGCACATGATGGTCAGGGAATATAAGCTGCTTGAGCAGTTTGTTCACCTCAAGTTGGATATAGACCCTCTTGATATTGACAAAGATTGTGTGATAGCTAGCCTACGAGTGGAACCAAATTTAATTAACCAGATACGCCAGGCTTAGCATGCCAATCTACTATGTGAGGATCATGCGAGTCAAGTTCAGAGGGGTGATATAGCCGATTTCTTTGTGAGTAATGATGCCCTACTGAGGTTTAGAGGTAGGATTTGTGTTCCCTATGACCCAGAGTTAAAGAGATTGATATTGACAGAAGCTCATTCATTGAGATACACATTGCATCTAAGAGGTAATAAGATGTACCAGAACCTCCGAAAAGTGTATTAGTGATCAAGGATGATAAGAGATATCGTAAAATTTATGGTAAGATGTCTTGTATGTCAGTTAATTAAGGTAGAACATTAAAACCTGTAGGGTTATTGTAGCCTCTACAAGTACCAACTTGGAAATGGGAGCATGTCACCATGGATTTCATCATGGGATTGCCTAGAACTAAAAGGAACCATGATGCTATCTGGGTAGTGGTTGACAGACTGACGAAATCCGCCCACTTTCTAGCTATGAAATCTACAGATACCTTGAGTAGCTTAGCAAAGTTATATGTACAGGGGATAGTGAGGCTACATGGTGTTCCAGTGAGCATCGTATCGGATAGGGATTCCCACTTCACTTCTCGCTTTTGGGAACAATTTCAGTAAGCTATGGGAACTCGATTAAGTTTCAGTACTGCTTTCTATCCTCAGACCGATGGTCAATCAGAGAGAACCATCTAGACGTTAGAGGATATGTTAAGAGTAAGTGTTATGGATTTTAAAGGCTCTTGGGATTATCACTTGCCGTTAGCCAAATTTGCATACAACAATAGTTATCACTCGAGTATCAGGATGGCACCATATGAAGTTTTGTATGGTAGAAGGTGTCGTTTACCTATTGGTTGGGAAGAAGTGGGTGAAAGGAAAAACTTTTCTCCTGATTTGGTACAGCAAGCCTTTGAGGTTGTTCAGTTAATATGTGAGAAATTGAGAATAGCTCAGAGTTGGCAGAAAAGTTATACTGACATAAGACGTAGGACATTTGAGTTCACTGTAGGTGACTCGGTATTTTTGAAAGTCTCTCCTTCAAAAGGGATTATGAGGTTCGGTAAGAAAGGTAAGTTGAGCCCTCAGTATATCAGACCATTAGAGATACTGCAGCGTGTGGGAGATAAAGCCTATAGGCTAGCATTACCACCGGAGCTAGTAGGCATACATAATGTCTTTCACGTATCGATGCTTCGAAAGTACCATCCAGATCTGACCCATGTGATTTGGTATGAGCCTTTAAAGCTTAAAAATGATTTATCTTATGTAGAGAAACCGATCCAGATATTGGATAGAAAGGAAAAGATGTTACGAAACAAGACGATTCCGCTTGTTAAAGTTCTCTAACAGCACCACAACTCAGATGAAGCTACTTAGGAGTTGGAGAACTCTATAAGTGAAAAGTACCCCCAACTTTTTTAGGAGTAACTTGGTTCTAATTTGGAGGACTAAATTTCTTAAAGGAGGGGAGGAATGTAAGACTCGTATTTTTACATGTAACCCTTATAGTTCCTTATGTATACACTTGTTAATGTATATGAATCATAAGTAATGTAAGGTCCGTAAATCCGATGTACACATTTGTTATATGAATTTGTGATCTACACGCAAGTTTCATTAAGTATGAATGATAAGAAATGTACCTTTTGAAGTGATAAAGGTGTATTGAATGCAAAATGAGTAGTGTGGTAAATGGAAATGAAGTTAGCTTTGACAATTGGAGTGAAAAATGGCTAAGTGTGGCTGCAAGACAAGGGGAGATCAATGTCCAATGCAAAGAAGATCGATCTTAAAGCCATTTTGGAGAAAGAAATCGATCCTCAATCTAAGCATACTGATCCCCTTAAGCCTCCTTCCCGAAATAGATCGATCTCATTACCCTGCCAGATCAATCTGTGAAGCTCTTGACCTGGGAGAGATCGATCTCATGTTTTTCAACAGATCGATCTCCTAAGCTTGAAAACTCACTGTAGGAAGGCGAAAAACAACTGCAGCTCGATCTCTCACTTATGGAGATCGATCTTATCAAGGCAATTTCTATAAAACAGGACCTGCTGAACTGCAGATTTCGAGAGAAACATAAGCCTTTCATTTCAAACCAAGTAACCTAGCTTTTCACCATTGAAAAATAGTACTTTTCATACAAATTTGAGAGAAGTTGATTTAGCAAAGTTGTTCATAGTGGAGAGGAGAACAATTTAGTCCAAAAACAAGTGGTGAAAACTGTTTGATTAAAGGAAACAAGGTGATTTCTTCAAATTCAGCCAAAAGGAGAAAAGTCCATCTAGGTGAGATTTCAATACACCAATCTCATGTATGTTGAGCTATATAATTTTATGAGTTGATTGGTGTATATATTGTTGATTTAAACATCTTACAACATGTTTAATCTCCATGACCTATATATGGTGAAATGTGAGGAAAAAATGAGAAAGTTGAGTAGGCATGGATTTAATGATGATTTAAGCATGAATAGATGTTATTAAGCATATATAAATGATTATATAATAATTTGATGAAGTTCATGTGTTAGAACTGGAAATGGCTAAAATTGAGTATAAGTAGTGTTTGATGAAATGCCACAATGAAATGAAAATCATGAACTTGAGGTATTATGAGCTTAATACCGATTTAATACGAATTGATAGACTTGAGGAGTCTGAAAGATTCTCAAGAACAAGTTATATACTCATGATGGACTTATGAAGGATAAAGTCTGATAATTGTGTAACTAGGCCAAATGAGATATTGGCCAAATGCATTGATTTGAATATCATGCAAGTGAAATGAAGTATATGACAATATACAGATGTGTGTGATACACAATTTCAGCTCCGGAAGATATCGTTGGAAATGATAAGACAGATCACAAGAAGTGAAAACTGAAAGAAAATGATTCGAGCGTGATTCGAGGTAAGGGACTTATGCGAGCTATAGAGATAGCTATACGTATGTTTTCTTACCTGCTGTGTGTGAATGTATGTGATAAATACATAGATATTGATATATCTAGGTAGAAACTACGTATGAAAATAATTCGATAATATAAGTTGCATGACTTCTATGATGGTTGTGAAAAGAGGTTTTTGCAAATATTTTAAGAAAGAATAATAATAGATGGGCTCATGGTTTAACCATGTGCATTAAATGTTTCTAACGAGTGATTGAAGGGAGATTTTCCCTCTCACTCATGACCATACATGGAGCCGCTTTTATTTCTTTTACGTGTAAAATCGTGCTAGAGCATAAGAGGCATTGGTAGATTAACCAGCTCTACTCGCATGTTATTTTCAAAGGGATTTTTTAGAAAATGAAAGAGTGCTCGATGCCTCGGGTGATGCTGTGTGTTCCACTCGAGATGCTCACACTAGATTTTGGGAATCATGCTAGAGCCTTCGAGTATTGTTATGTGTCTTTCTCTAACTATGCTCGCATGTAAATTCCTAGTAATACCATGCTCGATGCCTCAGGTATGCTGTGTCTTACACTGAGTTGCTCGCACGATGTTTTTTATAATTGTGTTGTGTTTTGAATAAAATCGTGTTAGAGTCGTCATGTATTGTTGTGTGTCTTGCATTGACTTGATCACACGTGGGTTGTGAATGTGATGTAATGAGTATAAACTATGCTAGAGCCTTCATGTACTGCTGTGTGTCTGACATTGACCTGCTCGCAGGAGATTTTGAGACAACGAAAATGGGTGATAAGGATCCAAGGGAGCACGATGTACCGTGAGCGTTAGCCATGGGGTACAATGTGCCGTGATTTGAGTATGAGCTAAAGGGATGGTTGATCCGCCTCCCCAAGTGTAGGGTTCCCGCACACCTGATCAGTGTAGCCTGGAATCTGACTATGGCCATAAGTCTTTAGGTATCTGAGTGATACGACATTGTCACTACTGTGTGAGGTGACAAATGTCTTCCCTTGCTGTGTCTGGGGATATGATAACCCATGATTTATGTCTCAGCATGCATTGATTTACAAAGTAGAAAGCATTTTCTATACATGAACTGTGTGAATAGATTATGTTGTGTGAAGCTATGTAATACTGTGTGAAGATGCATATACCCATCTAGCGAATTAATGATTTCACATTGATGGAAGTTGTTTTAAAGAACATGCATATTGTATTATAAGGAAAATGAACATATATGTATTTTAGCATGTAGATAGTGTAGTTAGCTACCTGCTTTCATATTTTCCTTACTGAGCGTGTTATGCTCACCCTCTTATTTCCTCCTCCACAGATACTACGCAATAGTGAGTACACTGCAGTTGTCCTTGCAATTGTGTTTCTACGGCCATCCAGCTGTATAGAAAGATATACATTTGTAATGAAAATGTTGTATCCTATAAATTAGTGCACAATATAGTTTGTATTTTGTATTTTTAGAGGATGTATATAATAGAAACTGATGTAAACGCTTTTGTACTTATTTATAATAGTCCAATTTCTATTCTACTTCATTTAATTAAATTGAGTAGACTATAAATGGATGAGAAATGAATTGGATATTGATTCACAGCTCAACTGTAAGTGGTAAAGTAAAGGTCACGGACTGGTATAGAGGGTCGTGACAAGAGACCCCCTATGTAGGACTGCAGCAAACTAGAGACATCAGAGTGTTGGAGAATCGTGGCGTCAACATACGAGAGACTCTGCACAGGAGATTGTTATGGGCCTGAGACGCCCAGATGTTAGAAATCTTAAGAGTCCAACTATGATAGATTCTAGATATTTGGATGGTATAGGAGGTGTTGGAATGACAAGGTCCCATAGTGGGAGGAGAGACTCAGAAATTGATCTAACTTAGAACCCTGAAACTGAAATGGTAAACTTCTCATCTCGGACTCATCAGAACCGAACTCATAACCTACACAGTAAGGGGAAAGAGGTTGTTGATTGTGATCAAGTCGATTAGTGTAACACCGGAATGGTCCAAGATCGACCTGCACCCTTGGCACAAGATGCCACAGACATGAAGAAAATGGTTGAACAAATCTTAGAAGAGAAAAGGTTAGTTCTGACTGAAGAAAACCAGAGAAGAAGAATCTCATTCAGTACAGCGATCATGGGAAGACCACTGCCCCCAAAATTCAAGATGTCATAGATAACGACATATGCTGGAAAGACTGGCCCTTATGACCATGTTGAAAATTATGAGTCGTTAATGTTATTACATGGATAGGAGGATGAGATTATGTTAGGGCATTCTCCCTAACTTTAACTAGCCTTGCACTGAAGTGGTTCAATAACTTACTAGAAGGGTCTATTTCATCTTTCAATCAATTGAGAAGTGAATTTCTAAAGGCCTTTCTGATAAATAGCCAGAAAAGGAAAAAGGCTACCTATTTGCTCACCCTAAGACAAGGGAACAATGAATTATTGAAAAGCTATATAGATCGATTCTGTGATGCTACTCTTGAGGTACGTGATCTACAAGTTAGGGTAGGCGATAAAGCGGTTAGTGTAGTCTTATTAAGAAGAACCGTAGAAGGAGATAAGCTAGTTTACTATGTGAGCAAAGTGCTTTTGGAGGCAAAAACCAGGTATCGACAAGCTGAGAAAGTAGCTCTAGCACTTGTCATGACTGCTCAAAAATTGCGCCTTTATTTTCAGACACGTTCGATAACGGTATTAACGGATCAACCTTTAAGACAGATACTCCAAAAGCCTGAGCATTCAGAAAGGTTAGTGAAGTGAGCTGTAGAACTCGGAGAGTACGATATCTCTTTTCAGCCTCGACAATCTATCAAAGCACAAGCACTGGTAGATTTTATTGTTGAATGCACATGTCGAGAAGATCCCAATAAGGAAAAGTTGGAATTGTGGAAGCTGTTTGTTGATGGAGCGTCAAGCATCAGAGGAAACGGGGCTGGCATTGTACTAGTATCGCCAAAAGGAGAAATGTTGGAGTATTCTCTACTCTTTAATTTCCCTAGTTCCAATAATTTGGCCGAATATGAAGCCTTAAACGGTGGTATGAAACTTGCAAGGGAGCTCCAAGTTTGAGACTTGATAGCTCATAGTGACTCCGAACTTGTTGTTAACCAGTTCAATAGGCAGTATAAAGTATAGGAATCTACCCTCATTCTGTACTTAGAAAAGGTTCAATGGTTAGCTCGACCATTTGATAATTTTCAGCTAACTTAAATTGATCGATTTGAAAATAGTCATGCCGATGCCTTATCTAAGTTAGCATCCTCTAAAGAAGCCATTGAAAGGTCTGTAAAGTAGAAAGGTTGGTGAAACCGAGCATAGAAGAAAAATGGGTGCTAGAAATCAAAGTCGAGACTACCTGGAGGATGCCCATTAAGCAATATTTAATGGAGGGAACATTTCCTGGTGATAAAGAAGCAGCTTAAAGAATGAGAATTCAAAGTGCAAAATTCACTCTAATGAATTGAGAGCTCTATAAAAGGGGATATACTATGCCACTGTTGAAATGTATAGGCCCAGAACAAGCCAACTGCATATTGGCCGAGGTTCATAAGGGGTTATGTGGAGAGCATTTAGGAGCCCGAGTTTTAGCAACAAAAATACTAAGAGTAGGATTCTACTAGCCCACACTTAAGTAAGATGCGCTTGATAAAGTGCGAAGGTGTGATAAGTGTCAAAGATTTACCCCTTTGATGACTGCCCAGTGTAAACCCTTCAAAACACATTCCAACCTACACCGTTCGCCCAATGGGGTTTAGATATACTAGGGTCGTTCACAGTAGCCACGGGTTAAAGGAAGTACTTGTTAGCAGGAACAGATTATTTTACTAAATGGATAGAAGCAATGGTTTGGAAAGATAATCTTTCGATTACAGAGAAAAAGGTTGAAGCAATGGTTTGGAAAGAGATAATCTGTCGATTTGGAATTCTGAGAATTTTAAATGTTAATCATGGAAGCAATTTGACTGTGATACCTTTCAAAATTTTTGTGAAGGACTAAGGATCCAACTCAGGATATCTTCAGTATCATACCCAAAAGCTAATGGTCAAGCTGAAATCAGTAATAGGACCATGCTTCATGGCCTCAAGACTCGTCTGAACAAGGAAAAAGGAGCTTGGGTGGATGAGTTGCCTAGTATTTTATGGGCATATAGGACCACAAGTCAGGTACCGATAGGGGAAACACTGTTCAGCTTATTATACGAGAATGAGAGAAAGAGATGCAAACACTTTCCATCAACTATCAATGGATCAAATGCAAAGAAAATAACTTTGAAATTATTAACTACAAATAACCGAGCAAAGAAAATGAAAAACTTCATAAAAAACATTAAGAAAGTTCCATGAACAGTAAATTTGTTTGATTGAGAAAAAAAAACTATTCGGAAATTCCTGACAAAGGAAACTTAGAAATTAACCTAAAAGCTATTCTACCCTAAAATTACATCTACTCCTACTCCTAAATTACATAACATTTTCAATTGCCATCCTTTCCTATTTATACACACACTTAGGGGTAAAATTGTAATTTTTCATCCTAGATGAGTTGGCATTATTTGGCCACTTGTCTTCACACCATTGGCTCCTTGAAAAATAATATTTCCATGTCATCTGTCTTTTTGTCCAATTGGATGTGCTAGGTTCGTGTTATCCGCATGGTCCAATCTCGATTTTAGCTAAATTCTAGTATATTTTCTACCGAAATATTCAAAATTCATCTGGATTTAATTTATCTGTAACATGAGAATTTTAATTAAATAAAGGGGATAATTAACAAAATAAATTTTGGATTTCAATAATTAATTAGGAAATTAAGCACAAATAATTCCAAAAATATAAAATTATCACATCCCCAAACTTGAGTTTTTGCTTGTCCTCAAGCAAAACAATGATTGTAGGAATGACAAGTACAAAACACAATAATTTCTCCAATATCATCCTCAAAGAAAAAGTACAGACTATGAAATCAAATACTCACAATTACAAGTCCAACACTTAGAATTATTCAATCATAAGTCCTAACCCAAATTGGACTCCTCGTGAGTGTGTGAAAATGTCAAAGTCACTTCTCAGTACATTATCCAGATCAGATTATGCAAACACAATGAATGCAAAGTCAATGACATGTGATCATTCCCATAAGTTTGCTTTTCACTTCTCTCTCCACTAATGTAGTCACACTTAACCAAAGATCAATAGGACTTCATTAAGCTTGTAATGTAAGGCTAGGGCTAAGGTGTGAGACCCCGTATATGTATAATGGTATATATGTACATAGAAATGTAAATAGAGTTGTACTATGAATTCATAAGTGAAGTATGTGTGATGTAAGTCCATAAGTTAATGTACACACTTGTGATGAGAGTGGTGATTGTGCATACAAGTTACATTATGTATGAATGTAAGGAAATGGACTTAAACATGTGGAGAATGTGAGTAAAATGGATTATGAGTAGTGTGGTAAAATGGAAGTAGAATTGCATAAGTTGTGCACTTCCATTTGGTTTATATCGTATACTTTTGGTTATACAAGGATTCCACATAAGTTTCAATAGGAATAAGGTATGTATGGATACCATTTTCAAGTCTTAAAGATGAATAAATGAGAAAATGATCATGGTAGCAAATTAAAGATGTTTGGTAAGTGTTGCTGTAGAAGAACTGCAGAAAATCTGAAAATTGTGAAGGGCAGATCGATCTCATAGGATGAGAGATCGATCTGGAAGAGCCAGAATGCTCTTATTTGGGCAATGGAATAGAGCAGATCGATCTCCAATGGAGCCAGATCGATCTCCTTAGCTCTCTGTTTAGGAGCAGATCGATCTCATGCTTCGACAGATCGATCTCATGCTTAAAATGCCGTGAAAAAGAGGGATTTAAAGGGACCAGATCGATCTCCTCTTGGACCAGATCGATCTCCTCAAGCCATTTCTATATAAGGAGTGCTGAAAATCAGAAAATTTGGGGAAAAACACTAACCTTCCACTTTCAACCCAAAAACCTTACTTTCTCTCTCTAAAATCAGCCATTTTTAGTGAGGTTTGAAGAGAGACCATTAGAGGCAAAGTTGTTCCTATCAAAGAGAAGAACAACATAGTTGGAAGGCATTTTCCCATTGTTGGTATTGAAGGAGTTAAGGCCATTACCATTTGGAGCAAGAAGAGAAATCAAATTGGGTAAGATTCTAACACTCCAACTATAGTACATTGTTTATATAATTGATTTTGGGGCTGTTTGGCATGAGTATGGATGGTTAGAAACTATCTAAAATGCATTGGAATGATTATGACCTAGAAATGGTCTAGAGTGAGAAAGTGGAATTCTATGGAGATTAATGATGAATGAGATATGTAGAAGTTATTAATAGTGTTGTGGTATGATTTTAAGATGTGGTTAGTGGATAAATTATGAGATTTACCTAAAAGAGGTAAAATGTGGATTAGGGCATTGGTAAAATGCACAAGTGAATAATATTGACTAGTGAGGTCAATTATGGGTTAAATACATTAACTCAATTGATTTAATGAATGAATCGCAGCTTCCGAGGATACGCCGAGGCGAGTTGAGCCAAGAGCGTGAGAAGCTAAAAGGAAAGGAGTCACACTAAGTAAATCGAGGTAAGGGAATTGTGTGGACTCTTAGAGATATCTGTGCGCAATTTGGGCTCTTAATAGAATGCATGAGATTAGGAAATGATGTTGGGTGATTGAAGGGTAAAAGTTGGGAGTTTGAGAAATTTGCATGAAAACAAAAGCATATTACTTTGAAAATCATGTTTTATTACTTTTTAGCAAATTATTGGTAGGTTGGCTGACATTGAAATTATTTGCAAAAGAAATGAGTGTGTTTTGGTTTTGTTAATCATACTTTGCAAAGTTTTAAGCCACTTACATGATTTCGTGAGTATGAAAGCGTGCTAGAGTATGACTCGCACGAGATTTGACGTGTTTTATACACATGAGTGCAAGAGGCACTAGTTTTCACATGGATTTCATAATTGTTTTGGCATTGTGCTTCGAGTTTGTCTCACACTGGATGCCCACCTTGTATGTTGCCGTGTTTGGAGCTTCAAGTAGACTGGGTGTCACATCGATTAAATAGGCTCACACGTGCATTGTTTTGACATGATTAATTAGCCGTGTTAAGAGCTTCGAGTAGATAAGAGGTCGTACCAATTAAATAGGCTCACACGTGGGTTTGAGATGTGGAGTGATATGATGTGTTGATTGGGTCCACGGAATACGTTGTACCGTGCATGTAGCATGGAGTACATTGTACCGTGTTGAGATGTGATGTGCCGTCTTCGGACGAGATCTGCTATGGACCGGCGAGTAAGATTTGACCCACCTCCCGTGTGGAAGCAGATAGTGGTGATATCCCGCACACCTGATCCGTGTAGCCGGTATCACAGGTTATGTACATAGGCCTTGAGGTTATTACCTATTGTTGAACTGCCTATCTCACATGTCTAATGCTATTTGAGAATAAATCCATGTTTGAAAATGATTTGTGGGTCAGGAAAGTCCGAGGGATGGTCTGAGACCTGACCAGTGTTGAATTGATTTGTTAATGGTTTTTAAAGTGCACGGATGCATGATGTTTAATGCCATGCTTTATTGTGAAAATGCATGATGGTTAATGCCATGCTATTTGAGAAAATGCATGATGGGTAATGCCATGCTTTTATTGTGAATTATGCATGATAATTTATACCATGCTTTGAGTTGAAATGTGCACTGAATTTTAATAGCATGAATGCTTTACATACCATTAACACAATCATACACTCATGTTTTGAGATAAATAATGAATTAAATGCTTTTGAGCATGGCATCACGATCACGTAGATAGTGCAGTATCTACCTGTTCGCATGATTGCCTTACTGAGCGTGTGGTTTGCTCACCCCCCTTATTTTCCCCCTTTCTACAGAGATTTGAGTATAGAGTGAGCGTGACTGGAGGCTTGTCCCTTTTGGTAATCCGCTGCATCCCATCGCTAAAGGTATACACACTGTTGAAATTTTGTATCTAAACTTACGATAGCACAGTAGCATTTTGTATGTAACTATTGGGAATGTAAAACAATGTAAACACATGTAACAACTCTGATATATATACATTTATACAAGTGTTTACCTATGAATAATATACAAACTGAATTGGTATGATGGAGTGAGTTAGACGTCGGCACACAGCCCAACTGTTAAGAGTGTGGTTGTTCACGATCGAGGAAGGATGATTAACAATTGATGCATGAAAATGCGAAAAATTTGTACGTATTTTGGTAAGTTGAGGGTCGTGACATAAGGTATGATAAAGTCAATTAAGGTTTAATTACCCCTTAACATGCATTACTTCTAGGATCTTTAATGTAAGAGCTCAAATTATTTCCCCCAAACTTATTTCTTTTGCTAAACATTTTTTTTTTGTATTTTTCTTCTTCCTTCTTTTCTTTTTCTTTTTCTTTCTTTTTCATCAATTTTTTTTTATACGTACTCTTTCACTATCACTTAATACCCATATAGCTCACAATATATACCAATGACTTTTCATGCTTTTGGGGTAAAGGATAGGAACAAAGTATTTAAGCTGAGGAAAATAACGCAGGTATATTTACAGAGAAAAGCTTATTTGGCCCAGATAGGTGACTAGGGATAGAATATGTACAAGAATAGCTAGAAAGGCTCAAACGATCCAAAGATGGCCTAAATCATCTCCCTAATTAAGTGTGATCTAATATTTCACCTCGAGATTAGATCAGACAAATTCTAGAATATGATACACAAAATCAACTAAACAAATGCAATCCTAAGTCCACATAAGCTTTCTCTAAATAAATATACAGATTCTTGACATGACATGTGCGTAAGATGAGGAAATCACAATCAGAATTAAGACAAATTCAAGAATTCAACTTCATGCTTTTCCTATAATCATGCTTCTTAGTCAATCAAAATCAGACTTAATCATGGGGTCATATCATCAGAATATGGGAAAACTACATGCTAAGTACTAAATCATCCCAAAATCAAACAATTTAAGCTCAAATTTTTGAAATATTTTGAAACGTTTTTCAATTTTGCCCAAATTTTTGAAAAGTGCTCAAGTGATATTCCCTCCCCCAAACTTAAAGTGCACAATGCCCTCAGTGTGCAGATAATATAAACATTTAAGCTCAAGAACAGAGTACTCCCCTTTCTGATGTTGATGAACAATCGAAACTTGATTGAAAGCATAATACTGTAAAGGCAATCTGTAAAATAAACAAAGAAAGAAACAGCAGAAAAGAAAAAGAACTATATACAAAATGAAAAGGAAAACACAGTCACTTCAAATGCAGCTGAAGAAAACAACACTCAGCAGCAGGGCGAAGAGTAGGAGGGTCATACAAAGTGGTGACAGAATGTTGACAATTAAATCCTCATGAGCCCTATCTACTTCCCTCCTTCTTTCAGATTTTTTATGGTCAAACCTTATGTCCTCCTCAATCTCCATCTTAAAACACTCTTGAGAGTCATCAAGGAGCTTTAAAGGTTTGAAAACATTAAACTTTACTTCCTGACCTTGGACTCTCATCGTTAACTCCCCCTTTTACACATCAATTATCGTCCTACCGACTTCTTTGGCAAATACCTCTCCGAGGACCATAGATAGTTGTTAGCCGCCATCTTTTCAACAACTCGTAAGCTTCCTCCTCTGTTTTACACATTAGCTGTCATACCCCGCTTTTGTGAACCCTTCTATCATACATTCTCTACTACGGTTGGGCTGTGAGAAGATGTAATTACTAAAAATTCATTCATTTACAGCGGAATATTTAAAGCTTTAATTTACACTCCCAAGTGTGTGTGTAGATACACAAAATTAATTGTATAAATACCATGTGCTTACATATCATCCCCATAATACTGTTTACAATTCCAAGATATAACTGTGCGATACAATATATTAGATACAAAATACTCGTGTATACAAATCTTATACCTTTGCGGATTGTGGGAGCTGTTTAACACAAAAGATCTAGAGACCACCGCTCTCTTACTTACCTGGAGGGGGAAAATAGTGGGATGAGCAAACCACAGCTCAGTAAGGAAATGTATGCTAGCAGGTAGATATCGTACTACCTACATAGCCCATGCATGCATAAACCAAAACCATGTTTTCGTTATAAATGGAAATATCATACGAAAAATGCCTTTAAACATATATTTCTCAATAGCATTTTCGTGTAAAATGAGTATCAAGCTTCCATTTAAAACATGCTCATAAATAGTGCCCTCACAGCACGAATGTGAAATGAGAGGTTTATCAAAAACACGAAATCTCTTTCACTTCTCAAATCATTCTTTCCGCAATTCTCTTTCTTTTCTGAGATTATCTCTGTTTCTCAAATCTCTGAGATAGGCATGAAATTTTCGGCAATCAAATATCCACGACATATGGCCATAGTCAGTGATCCCAGGCCTCACTGATCAGGTGTGCATAGGGTATCACTTCGCCTGAAGGGGGATGGGTCAGTCCTACCCTCCGGCTCATCTCAATCCACCTCATCTCCTCGTATACTCATGGTGAAGATACGTCGTGTGTCATCTACGCGATACTCGTACTCACGTGCACCCAGCACGGTACATAGTATACCAACGGATGACTACACTATTCTACGTACGACCGTGGACCCAAGTCCATACTCCAACTCCGATGGACTTTTCATCCTAAACCATGTCTCATATACCAGGCGAGCAAGCAGCGTGACACACAGTCAACGCAAAGCTCCAGCGCGGTACGATCTATCGTTAAGGCCCAGCCCGTTCAAATGGCCGTCAGCTGGTATCCCCTTGGGTCCCTGACCCCCAGGTTTACCTCAACTCAACAAAACAGGTGCGAGCAAAGTTCTCGCATTTTCTCAAAACCCTCGTGCGAGTTAAAACTCCAACACGGTACATCAAGGCATTAAAACAGGTGTAAGCTAGCGCTTCAACACCAAATCACATCTCAAAACTGATAGATGGCTATTTTCTCTTTTTAAAATTCAAAACATGTTTATTCATACAGCATGCCTCTTCATGCTAAAACATGTAAAATTAGCCAACCTATCATAAACGTTTCTCAATCCTCAAGATTAATGTATAATAGAGAAAAACATTGAAAACATGCATATCATGTTATTTCCTTACCCTGTCCCATTTCTCAATACATATATACATCCTAATACTTTTCATGCTTCCATATTATTTCACAGAATTATAATATCGTACTAGTTCTAGCAATATATCTATGAAATTGCCGTAAAATACGTACAAACATCTCTATAGCTAACACACAGTCCCTTACCTCGTTTTACTTGCGTGCAACTATCCTCCTTTATGCTTCTTGCGTTCTCATCTCGACTTGCTCCGGCATATCATCCGAAACTGAAATTCATCCATCAAACACTCGAGTTAACGTTTCTAACTCTTGCTCAACTAATCATTTATCCGATGCCTTAAATACATATTTTACCCTTTGTGGTAAATCTCACAATTTTATCCCAATATCAACATGTCCACACCATTCCCACAACATAATCATCCACTTGAGATATCTCATTCATCATTAACATCTCTACATTCCACTTTCTTACACTTGACTATTTCTAAGTCATATTCATTTCATACCATTCTAAGTAGTTCTATCCACAATATGCACACCCCAAATATCTTTATAATCATTAACTAAACCAATGTACTTGGATTTGTGCATTAGAACTTACCTCATTGGATTTCCTCTTGCTCCAATTAGGATTGCCCTTTATTTCTTCAATCCATCAAATGGGGAAATGCCTCTAGACTATGTTGTTCTTCTTTTTGTTGTGAACAACTTTGTCTCTAATAGACTCTCCTTAAATCTCACTGAAAATGGCTGGATTTAGGAGTGAGAAAGCTAGTTTTCTTTGAGTTGAAGTGAGAGGAAATGGTTTATCCCGAAATTCTGTAGATCCAACTGCTCCCATTTATAGTTTTGACTTGATGAGATCGATCTCCCTTGGGTGGAGATCGATCTGGTCCTTTAAAAATTCCTCTTTTCTAAGGCATTTTAAAGGCAGGAGATCGATCTGTCGAGGCTAGAGATCGATCTGCTGTCGAACAGAAGCTTAAGGAGATCGATCTGGTCTTAGGGGAGATCGATCTGCTTCCAACCCGAGAGCTAAAGAGATCGATCTGCTTCCTTTGGAGATCGATCTGTTCCCTTCCATTACTCACATAAGAGCATTCTGGCTCTCCCATATCGATCTCTCATCCTATGAGATCGATCTGGCCTTCACAAATTTCAGATTTCCTGCAGTTTTTCTGCAACAACTCCCTTCAAGACTTCCTCAATTTGCCTTCATAGTCCTTTCCTCATTCATCGCTCCTTGAGACTTAAAAATGTCATCCCATCCCACTTAATGTATTTTAAAACTTGTGGAAAATCTTTGTATAACCAAGTATTCACGATATTACTCGAATGGAAATATACACTTATGTAAATCTTTCCTTCCATTTTACTATACTACTCATATTCCATTTCGATCACATTCTTCTCGTGTTCAAGTTTATTTCCTCCTACTCATGCGTAATGCAACTTGTACGTATAATCACAATTCTTATTACAAGTGCGTACATAATCTTATGAACTTACATTGCATATACTTCTCATTACAATGTATCATCATACTTATGATTTTATTTACATTCCCATGTTCCTATATACCTAGCTATACATATACGGGGTCTCACATTAGCGCGACCCACCGCAGAGTCAACAATGGTCCTATTTGGGCTTGTAAGTCCGTTGTAGAAGGTCTGGACTTGCAACCACAAAGGTAGGCCATGGTGAGGGCACTTTCTAAGAAGCTCCTTATATTATTCCCATGCCTCGTAAAGAGATTCAGAGTCCTACTAGGAAAAGGAGGATATATCGCTACGGAGTCTAGCCATTTTAGAGGGAGGGAAAACTTGGCTAGAAATTGGTAGGCTAACTCGTCCCATGTAGAAATTGATTCTGGAGGCAGGGAGGTCAACCAGTGTCTCGCCCTATCCCTAAGTGAGATGGGGAATAGTCTAAGTTTAAGCGTATCATCCGATAATCCATTGTGATTGAACGTGTTGCACAAGTCCAAGAATTGCCCAAGGTGAGCATGTGGGTCATCGTGCGGAAGCCCACTGAACTGTAAAGAGGTCTGGATCATCTGGAGGATGGAAGGCTTAATTTTGAAATTGTTAGTCAGGACAGCTGGTGGCCTAATGCCAGTATAATAACCTCCAATAGTCGGCATTGCATAATCCCCAACGGTTCTAATTTCCCTATTTTCTGCCATGGTGAATTGCAGCGGAGCTATTAATTTCCTAGAATCCTTTCGAATTTTTCTAAGAGTGCGTTCCATTTCAGGATCTAGAGGAAAGAAATCAAAACTTCAGGCTCTACGCATGCAATCATCAGAAAGTCCTTAGAATGTTTTTTTTTAAATTTTTAAATTTTTCAATAATTTTTTTATTTTAATTTTTTTTCAATTAACTAATCTAGATTAAATATTTACAACCCAAATATTTACAAGCTAGAATTACACCTAAGCATAATTTCACCGATATTAACTAATAGCTAATTAAGACTTCCCCGGCAACGGCGCCAAAAACTTGACACGTCCAAAGGGTATTATCCGCAAGTGCACGAGTCGTACAAGTAATAATGGGATTTGAGTCCAGGAATTATCATCCCACAGAGAAGTTGACTAGCCTAATTAAGTACCGGTTAATCTTACTCTAAGTATATCCTAGCAAATTATGAAGTCGCAATGGGTGAAATACATAACTAGAATTAAAAATACTAAAAGCAATAAAATAATAAAAACTATAAAATAAAGAAAATAAAACCGAGCAAAATTACTTATAGTGCTCCATGCAATTAAAATAAAAAGCCTACAAAAATAATTAAAGCAGTTAAAACTAACTAACGCAATTAAAATAAAATGCAATTATGAAAATAACAAAGTAAGATTAATTAAACTAAAATTAAACTAACCTAAAATGCAATTAAACTACTTAATCAAAATGTAATTTAAACTAAGTTAAGATTTAATGAAATAAATTTACCCCTAATCAAATTCTAAATGAACACTTAAATAACTATCATCCTAATTAAAACTAAGTTTTATACTACTATGCAAGAATACTAACATGCAATTTAATTAAAGACTCTAAACTAAGCTTGACAAATTAAGTTGAAATTAAACTATACTAAAAATGCATGAAAATAAATTAATTAACTAAAATGAACTAGCCAAACAAAGCCTTAGCAAATTTTAAATCAACCAAATCCCTCCATTCACTGTTCATATCCTCAATTGCATTTTCCAGATGCTCTCGGTTTGTCCTCTGGTCCAGGCTGTTGTCTTCTATTCAGCTTCCATTCTCAGTCTGTCATGCACTACTGAGTCAGATGCACACTGCAACTTGCTCCAGGCTACTCTAGGTTTGCCATCTAACTGCACAGGCCCTCCAGCTATTGTCTGTGTTACATCCAGACTGCCTGTTGCTGCTCTCGTTTTGCCCAGGTTGTTGTTCGTGCTGTCTCCAATCGGCCTGCAACCTCTGCATCAGTTGCTGTCCAGGTTCGCATATCTGCTGCATCCGGTCTGTCCACACCTCTCGAGTTGTCTTCTACTCCAGGCGTTGCTTTCAGTCTGCCCAGCTAACTGCTACAGGCCACTGTCCTCTGGTCCAGGCTGTTCTCGGTCTGGTGCTTCTGCTCCAGGCGTTATCTACTGCTTACGTCAATGGCTTCTGCTTTGTACTACTGCAACTATTTCAGTTTGCAACAAACTTGAACGACATGACATTTGCTCTTGCTGTCCAGCATCAACATCCACCGTGCTAGCACACAATGCAGCAGAAAACAATGAGCAATGCAGATTACAAACAACACAGAGATGAACAGTAACATTACACTAAAACAGAGCATAACAGAGTGCGGTTGTTAATCCTCGATCACTGCCATGGTGCGCTCAGTCCCTACTCTGCGATGCATGGTGACAATAAGTAACAATAAGCAAGATGGAAATAAATAACTAAATAAAGGAAAAACAGGAAATGTAGTGATAACAAATGCAAAACCAAGAAGAATGACTAACATGCAGTAGAAAATAACAGAAGCTAGCATTAATATGCAGTAAAGATTAACATTTGTATAGTTTAATCAATGAAACAAGAACAAAACCTTTCAAGGATACTAGTAATAAACTGAAAAGAAAGAAGCAACACTTAACAACAGAACATTAAAATGAGATTGTCAATATTTGTACTGCACATAAATGAAATTCTAGTAGCATCGGGTTGTTTCATTCCTTTCTCCAATCGAGGTTCCACCTTGCCATTGATGTGGATAAATGCTAAGCATCAACCCATATCAAAGCATCAAAACCAAAAGGGAGAAACAAAGGAAGAAGTGGTTCCCGAATGCACCAATAGAAGAAAATCGAGAGTTAGGAAAATAAAGATTGCTTCAACAAAAACATAAAAAGTTTAGGAAAATCGAGAATGAGAGAAAGAGATGCAAACACTTTCCATCAACTTTCAATGGATCAAATGCAAAGGAAATAACTTTGAAATTATGAACTACAAATAATTGAGCAAAGAAAATGAAAAACTTCATAAAAAAACATTAAGAAAGTTCCATGAACAGTAAAATTGTTTGATTGAGAAAAAAAAACTATTCGAAAATTCCTTACAAAGGAAGCTTAGAAATTAACCTAAAAGCTATTCTACCCTAAAATTACATCTACTCCTACTCCTAAATTACATAACATTTTCAATTGCCATCCTTTCCTATTTATACACACACTTAGGGGTAAAATTGTAATTTTTTCATCCTAGATGAGTTGGCATTGTTTGGCTACTTTTCTTCATACTATTGGCTCCTTGAAAAATAATATTTCCATGTCATCTGTCTTTTTGTCCAATTGGATGTGCTAGGCTCGTGTTGTCAATGTCAGACCCAAATTTTATGTAGCTTGTACCTTATGATTCCTATGTGTATGAACACTCCGTTATTATAGTTGAATCATAAGAAGAGTATTTATTAGACTTAAAGTGTTAGTGAAATGATTTAACACGTAAAAGCTACATAAAAACCTAATATGAGCTATAAGTGTGACTGGCTAAACCGAGTAAATCTAAATCATTTTGACTGAAAATAAGAACTTAAAATGAGAAAGCATAGAGAGCTCATGAAGGAAAGTCAGCTTGATTTAGTCCCGAACACAGAAAACGAGAGTAAAAGCTAAAAAGGGTAAAATGGAACTTTTTGGCGAGATAAGGTGTGTCGGGTGAAATTATCCACCGGGAACGGTTGAAATATAAAGACGAGAATGTAAGACATAAGATATGACACTCTCAAAATTTTGAGAAAAAAGTCAACTTGGTCAATGGTTAAGGAAAAAGTCAACTATAGTTAAGAAAGTGGACTTTTACCATAGTTGACTAATCATGGTTAAAAATTAACCTAAGTGTGGAGAAAAAATTGGAGAAAAATATTCTTCGTAAGAATATAAGATAATCATCCCCGAAAGTAAGAAAAATTTATTCGGAAGGATTTCGGATTTAATTTAATGGTTAAAAACGCAATGGGCCTAACGTGAAAATTTTAAAGCCCATTAAGGTATACTAAACGTATATCGAAATTCATAGGTCCTTTAGACCGAATTGTTGGACCAATTGATTGGCCAAATATTTAGACAATTAAAGGCCCGAGACATAGTAAAAATTTTAGCCCAAGAGCCCATTAAGAAAGCCCAAACTGAGAAGCCCAAATGGAAAGCCCGTGAGATAAATATCTAACCATAGTTAAAGCTAACCATGACTCATAAGGTGACTCATTAGGTGACTCATGGCTAAGGCTTGGAAATTCAAGCTTAATGGCTGGAAAGTAAAGCTTAATGACTAAGTAAGTGGCTTATAAATTCAGCCACACCATTGTCATCTTCATCACACCAAATTCGGCTAGAAGAAGAAACCATTGAAACATATTATCCAAGCTTTCTCTCACTAGAAATCACTAGGAATTAGGCATAATTGAAACTTGCATCCTTCATGGAAGTTGTTCCAAATTGAAAGGAGAGTGACATATGTTGGAATTGGCTATCAAGGAGCCATAGAGTGCAAACCGAGAGCCTTCAAAGATTCAACCAAAGGGTGAACACAACAATTGGTATATTTTCTAATTTTTAATTTCATATATGTTAATGTATGAATGATTTTAAGTATATTGATATATGTTTTAATCATTGAAACATATTAAATCACTATGATGTTGGTTAGGCTGAGAGTGAGTAGTGAGACATTAATTTATGTCCATATGATTTTAAGGCATAAATGGATTAATGTACATGTGTTAATGATTATGGTGTAATTAGAATTAATCAATTTGATTAATTAATACATGTAATAAATACCTAAATGAACTATATGATGTTTAGGAATGTTGCCAACCAAGTGTTTGTGAAAATGCCTAAGTGAATTGGCTAAGAAATAGGCATGGATGGCATGCCATGGCATAATCGATGGCATGGGTAGCTCTCGGCCATGGCATGTGGCCGAGAGGCCCAATGGGCTAAGCCCAAATATTTTAGGCCCAATATAATGTAATCTAGGAAAAGCCCAATAAGAGTTGGTGGGCCCCACAAGCCCAATAGGCCCAACGAAAATGAATAGTAAAATGAAAATGGGTTTAAGGTATAGTTAGGCCCATTAAGGATTTTTAAAGCCCATCAAGGGAAATAGACTATATTTAATGTGAACTACAGTAGGAAAAGTGTAATTAACCTGATAAATGGTTATATGCAGCTCCAGAGAGTATTGGAGAAGCAAACCAGACTGCTGAAACGAGAAGCGCAGAGAAAGTGAAATTTCTCGAGTGATTGCAGGTAAGGGACTTTTGTGAGTAGTTAGAGATACCTGCACATATTTTCATCTTCTTTTACATTCACTTAAAACCTCTGAGGGTCAGAGAAAGTGAATAATAATTATTGCGACCCGATAGTGGCAAATTACGATTTTGCCTCTAGTTAGTCAAAAAGTCAACTTTTGTGAAAAGTTGTAAAAAGCATGGAAACCACTATTTTGAGTGTTTAACTGCTGTTTAGCAGGAGAATAAATAGATGGGCTAATGATTTTAAGGTTGATGTGAATTAAGCACCCTTTATAGTGCTGATTTTGATGTTTTGTAAATCATCCCTTTTTAAAGAGCCATCTATCATATTTTGTGAGAATGAATCATGCTGGAGCACAGCTCACGCTCGATTTCATATATTTTCAACATACATTAGTGCTGGATTTTGATTCGCACTAGATTTCCATGACATGCATGATAGAGTACTGGAGTTATTACTCGTACTCAATTTTATATGATATATGCATGACAGAGTACTGGAGCGATTAGCTCGTACTCGAGTTTTACATGAGATACATGACAGAGTGCTGGAGCATTGCTCGTACTCGATTCTTCATGATTTATACATGACATAGTATTGGAGCTATTACTCGTACTTGATTTGATGATATTATGTATAGCATGGTACTAGAGCTATTGCTAGTACTTGATTTAATACATGAACTATGCATTGACCTAGTTGCTAGAGGTTTACTCGTACTAGAGTTGAGTTTGTGATGTGAAACAGTGTTTGAGCGGAGTGTCGACTGTGAGTCGCACTCAAAGGCGCGCACTGTATGTGATATATAATACATGTTACAAACCCATGCCCGCATCCTTGTGTGACTGAGTGTCACATTATGTGAGAGGATAGCCGCATGAGGGTATTAGAGATGTGGTATGATATTCCATGGTTTGAGGGCTAAGACCTATGGCAGGCACCCCGACTGTGATGTAGGGTCCATAGGTGTACTTTATACCGTGCATGTGGCATGGGAGTACACTGTATCGTGTGTTATTGTGGAGTTGAGGAGGATATAGCTGACGGTTGTGATGGACTGATCCCCCTCCCGTTGTAGCAGTGATGCCCCGCACACCAAGATCTGTGTTGCTTGGGATCATATGTCGGATATAATCATAGTCTAGGATACTATTTACATTTCACCACGTGATATATCACATTGATTGACTGATTTAAATTATGGACAGACCTGAGGGATGGGTCGGACTCCGATTTTGTGATGTGAATGATTTAAATGCCATATTTATTGTGATTTAAATATACATGGCGTGATTTACATAAAGGCATGATTTATATAAAGATGCATTGTTTTGCACTACATGCCTACATTTGAGAAAGAAAGCATGATTTCTGTATATGGGATTTAATCTGTACAAGTATACATATATATATTTAAAGACATGCTTTTAAAGTGAGTAAAGGAAATAATGTTTTCAAGGCATAGCATTATTTTAAGTAGATAGTGTAGATAGCTACTTGCTTGCCTGATTTCCTTACGGAGCGCGTTGTATGCTCACCCCCTTGCTTTACATCTCTCTACAGAGCATCAGCAGTAGAGGGAGAGTTATCGAGGGATAGTATTTCCTGAGTCCACTGCTAGTTCCTATCGATCGCCAGGTATACAGAATTTATACGGTTATATATCTAAACATAGAAACAGCACAGTGATGCATACGATATATATATGGGGAATGTATTTGTATTAGATTTTATAAAATCTTACATGTATAATAAAAGCAGTTACAGTCAGTAATAGTATATTTACAAGTATGTATGATAATGAAAAATGTGGTAAGCAAGGACTCTGACATCGAATCACAGCCCAACCATTGATAAGAGGAAAGGTAAGTTAAAAATGCGAAAAATTTGTAGTGATTTTTGGATAAAGTCATGGATTGAGAACGGGTCCTGATAGTCAGCGTGGTCCAATCGCGATTTTAGCTAAATTTCGATCCATTTTCTACCGAAATATTCAAAATTCATTTGGATTTAATTTATCTGCAAATATGAGAATTTTGATTAAATAAAGGGGATAATTAACAAAATAAATTAGGGATTTCAATAATTAATTAGGAAATTAAGAACAAATAATTCTAAAAATATAGAATTATCAATAGGTCTCGAAATTATCATTATTGGGCTCATAATCTGTCCAACACCAAAATTTGTTGATATAGCCTTCCAACTATCTTGACCACTGTATCTCGGGAGATGTTTCACCTGATCTCTCCTTTTCCAGCTAAGAGCGTGCCATATAGAAACTGTATTTCACTTGTGATAAGCGATATTCTTTAACAGCTTTGGAATGAATCTCGTCACACACATCATGACTAACTGAGGAAGATGGAGGTTCTCTATGCAGGCTAGAAACTTCCTCTTCCAACCTCCTGTAGTCAGACTTCAGCTCCTCATAATTAGTTTGGAGGTCTTGTAGCCTTGACAAAACTAAATCATAGTTGGACTTAAAAGAACTCAGCTTCTCATGAGTCGCGGTATAAGACTCCTTATATTACTCAAACTTTTCCTGTTCCTTGGTAAAATTCTCTTGGAAGCGGAGATATTCGAGGTTCAAATCCTCTTTCTCTTTCTTTAATCGCTCAAGTTGCTTAGGCAGCCTCATATACTGATTCCTTTCAGTGAGCCACTTGTATTTTTCAGCCTTCAATTGGTGGAGCTCAACATCAACCTGAGTTTCATAAGCTCGATACCGCGCATTGCAAGCAATTACCTACTGAGTCATCTGAAAATGCATAGAAATTAAAAGGTAAAAAAAAAATAAAGGAATGGGAAAGACAAAAAAGATACCATCATTGCTAAGTAATCTATTCGATCTTCGAGCTGAGGGAAACCCTTAAATAACTCCATCTCGTCTCGTGGGAGTATGGTCGACCAATATAGGCGAGACACCACTCCAGGGTCATGGATTGAATCGTTGTTGTTAACATCTGGATAGACCACCAAAATTCTGTCCATGAGCCGTCTTGCCACCATCCACTTGGTACTTGGAAGTGTTGAGCTCAGCAATTGGCGGGAACTTTGACCTATCCCTCAAAGCCAACTCAATATACAAACATCAACTCCCATTGCGAGATGGGCTAGCAGTGTTTCATTCTGCCCAATTAGATCGATGGTACTCTTCCGACTCAGGATCTGAAAGCTAGGGCTCTACGACGGGCTGTTTCCCCTATCCTATTCCGAGAACTAGACCCCTTAAGACGAGATGGAAGAGGAACTTGAGGAGACCTTGACTTTTCATCTTGAGAAGTTACAGCATAAGTACGAGCCTGGCTTCGAGACGCTCAAGCAGGGTCCCTCAAGCGTCTAGGCTTATGAGGACGGGCGACCCTGGTAGCATCCTCGTCGCCTCCCCATCGATCAAAAGCACTTCTAAGGGAATCTAAAAGAAAAACAAAACTCAAAACAAATAATAGGAAAGTAAACGATTATTTACATGATAAAATGCAATATGAAATCACCTGGATTCAGGTAATCATCAAGAGAATGGATGTTAGCTAAGCTCTCATCCAAAGGAAAATCTAGAAATGGCTTCCCAAAAGCCTCGCCCTTACCCCAATCCAAGTTCTCCTCGAAGTCTTCCTCTGAGGGATAGGTGAAATTTCCTACACCTTGACTTCATTCGGGAAAACTAAAAGGTAAGATGGGCTCGGGTACTAGAATCGGATCAATGGTAACGCATCCCCAGCCAACGACAGTTATATTCTATAGAGTTACTAAAGATAATAAAGCATCTTCGTCATCTACTTGCAGCTGAGAGATAAGAGGACCATATACATCCCCTAAATTAGACAGAAGGCTAAGGTTGGAGGGTTCGTGACAACACCATTATGTTGGAATGTCTAAAGATGAAGGAATCTCAATAAAGAGCCAGTCCGAAGCATAATTATATACCTGGGATGGAGGTTTCCCAAAAAGCTTATTACTCTATCCCCTTCAAAAAACTTTCTGTATACAAAAATGGGTCAAGTTACGGACACTACGGACTCTAAAGAAGGAGTTAAATAGAGGAATAGTATGCCTGACATTAAATCTATGATATATAATCATAAACCCGACCACTTGAGCCTATCCATTAGGGTGAAGTTGGGCAAGGACTATGCCATAATGTTGAAGAAAAGTAATTCTAAAGCCAAGTAAGGGAAAACAGAATCCAAATTCTAATGAGGCTCGGTGTATAGGAACGTCATTACTAACAGATTGAGAAGCGTGTTCTGTATTGGTTGGGAGCTTATAATAATCCTTGGGAAGAGGAAAAGTATTATGAATAGCCTCAAGATCGGACTCCCCAAGTCTAGAAAAAGGATCTAAAATTATTTATTTACCACTACCTTGCCTAGCCATTAAGAAGCAGATCAATATAACCGATGCTTAAAGAATGAGACTACGTCTACCTTCAGCAGCAACAATACCACGAGGGTTGAATGTCGCGAGGGTTGAATCTCGCAAGGGTGATGCCGCAAGGGTTGAATGCCGTGAGGGTTAGATGCTGTGAGGGTTGGATGTCGCGATGCTTGAATGCCGCGAGGGTGATACCGCGAGGATTATGCTGCGAGGGTGAGAATGCCGCGAGGATGAGAATGTCGCGAGGGTGAAATGCGAAAAGGGTCTTAAGTATGTCGTGGGGGTCTAGCGGTATCTGCCGTGAGTATATATGCCAAGGTGTATGCCACAAAAGTCTACCGTAGGGGTATGTCGTGAGGGTGCAATCTCTGAGATAGGCAAATAAAGTTTAAGCCAATGTCCTCACGATATATATATATATATATATATATATATACAGGCGGGAAGATCGCAAAAAACAATGTACTCTTCCGCAAAGTGATAACTAGCGAAAAAGTGGGAAGCAATTGTTATAAATTAAAAAAAAAAGAAAAAAGTGATACATCACGTGGCACTATCACAATGCTCCACGTGTCCCACCTATGCACCAGAATGTGCCACGTTGTGCCATCACAATGCGCCACGTGGTGCATAAATATTAAGCACAGATGGAAGTCTCTGCGTCAAAAATTATTTGGATAATTTTAGCCTTAAATATTTTGATTTCACAGGACCCGTAAAATAGTAAAAATACTTAATTAGTTGCTAAATACGAAACTAAAGATGGAATTAATCCCTATAAATAAGGACCAAGTGTGATTTATGAAAGGAATTCTCTATTTTTTTTTTACTGAAACTCTGCCAAAATTTCGTTCTAACTTAAGCATCGGAGTGCTTACGTAAGGAACAACTCTTGCGTCCCTCTGATTATTCCTTTTCTTGCAGAACTTTCAATAGCACGTGGCATAAAGATCGAAACGAAGATGTTAGCAATACATCATCGTTATGTTTGGCAACAATAAATGTAATTAGTTGCAACACTTTTTACATGTAATGACGTCAGTAGTTAGTTACAAACAATCCACATATTGGTGAAAGAATGCTAAAAAAATGGTAAAGAACATTTTATGCAAACCATTTTTTACTCTCTCTTTCTCTATAGTCTTTATTCTCTTTTTCTCTCTATTTCTTTTGTTCTTTCTAGAACCTAAAAATACGTTGGAATTGGAATATCGCAAGGCCCGATCCTTGTACTGGTAGATTTCACCAATATCATTGGTATTTGAGCACTTTTCTGGCCATGGTGGATTGGATATCTGCATGTTTGTAGAATTAGGTGACGCAGCAATAAAAGGAACTGGACAAGGTAAAGGCTAAGCTAGACTCTAATGTTAACGAGCTGAGGTTTGATTTTGATTAGTTGGGATCAGATGTAACAAAGACCTATGAAATGGTGATGGCAAAGATTAAGATTAAGGATGTTAAAAATCTATCTAAAACAAAGAGTGCATCGTGCTTATCTAGGCTTAGTGTTCTTCATGATACTTCTTTTGATGAAATAGTATGACTAATGAGGATGTGGGAAACAAGGGTTGTAAGCCTGAGAGGTTCGATTTTTTTAGATTAAAAAAAAAAATGATTTCGTAGGGTGGTGGCTCAAGGAAGAACAAATATTTTGAGGCAAAGATGGTGACTGATGATAGAAAGATTCAAATGGTGATGCTGCACCAAAATGGTAGGGCTTTATAGTGGTATCAACATTATACCAAGGACAATAGGGGTTGGGCAATCTGAAAGGGAGTAGCTACTTAGAAGATCTGAAATACACATTTGGAGATTCAAAATTCCTTGATCCTATGTACAATATGGTATCTCAAATAAAAAAAGGTATGGTAGAAGAATTTTATATAGAATCTTAGCTATTTTAAATCAGTTGTCACTATCTCCTAAGCATGCTTTGAGCATTTTTATAAGCAATCTTAAATATGATATATCCAAGACACTGAGATTATTTTTTTCCTAAAAACCTTACAGATGCTTTTAACCTTACTGAAGAACTTGAATCATTAATGTATTATCAACACAAAAAATCATTCATCCCCTACAAAAACCCTTCAAAATCTCCCACAAATTAATCACAACCCATTTATTTACCTAGACCATCTGCCTTACCACCACTCCTTCCAACACCAAATGTGCCATTTCTACCTAGCCAATATAACAATAAAAAATACTCTACTCCTTACACTCCCAAACCTAGCTCAGTCACTATTGTTACCAACAACACTCAAAATGCTGCTATTAAAGGCGAACTTACCTCGAAATAGGAAAATGATGAAAGAAGGAAGATTGGCTTATGCATGTGGTGTGGCTAAATGCTTGTTTTAGGCCACAAAGGTGCTAAGTCTCAATTATACCACATGTTGGTTTAGTCCAACATTGATTTTGAGTAGGATGTTAAGGATTTCTCTGATTGCATTGACTATATAGAGGAGTTGGAGGCAATGCACAAGGATGAGGAAAAGCCCACAGTATCTTTGCATGTTGTGTTAAAAACCAATGGTTGTCAAACCATAAAGTTTCGTGGCAAGGTGAAGAATTAATTAGTATGTTTTAATTGATATTGGTAGTACCCACAATTTTGTTGTCTCTAAAATTGTCAAAACGTTTGGTTGTTTCTTTAAACCCATGGCTAATATTACTATTATGGTGGCCAATGGTGACCAATTGAAGACTCGGTATTCTTGTGTCACGACTTAGTTGCAGAAACCTAGCAACTTGGGTTAATTTATTCTTAATAACGTATAACTCGCTTGTTGTGTAACTGCAGTCTTGTCACATTTCTAAGTCACAAACTAGTTAGTTTGGTTTAAGGCTCAGAACCTATGGTCCTCAATCTAATTATATTCAATTTCAATTACACAATAATCCAGGATGAATTTTCCCGTAAAAGCATACTTTCCTTTGTTAGGCCCATTTCACTCCAATAGTCGAAAAATATTCTATAATAGTCAAATTCAAGAACAAACTAGTTTTTTTAGTGTAGCACTCATAGATCTACTTTCCAAAATATTTTTAGAATTTTTGGAGTCTGTCTAGTTCTCCAAAATATTACATACTAAAATAATACCTTATTTCTATGGTTTTGATAATTTTGTCTATGAATGTTCACTTATATCCCGAAAACCTGAATTTCACTAATATAAACTTATACAGACTTCGTACACATCTTGTAAGACCCTTAAATTCATAAGTATATACATGTACATGCTATGTGAAGCATAAGTGATGTAAAGTCCATGAATTCAATGTACACACTTGTAATATGAGTTTGTGATGTACATACAAGTTTCATTATGTACGAAAATGAAGAAATGGACTTTTGTATGTGATGAATGTGGATAGAATGTAAAATGAGTAGTGTGGTAAAATGGAATGAAGTTGTACTTCCATTTGGTTTTATATTGTATACTTTTGGTTATATAATGAATGCACACAAGTTTTAATATATATAAAGTATGAATAGATGTCATTTTTAAACCTTAAAGGTGGTTGGATGAGAAAATGACCATGGCAACAAACTTTGGGAAGTTTGGTGTGAGTTACTGTAGAAAACTGCAGTAAAATCTAAAAAAATATGAATGAGAGATCGATCTCATTGAAGGAGAGATCAATTTGGAAGAGCCAAAAATGCTCTTATTTGAGCGATAGAATAGGTCAGATCGATCTCCAATGTGGCCAGATCGATCTGCTAAACATTCTGTGTTGAAGTAATCGATCCCCTGAAAGGCCAGATCAATCTACAAACGCTACTGACTTTGAGAAGATCGATCTCACCCTTTAAGCAGAATGATCTCCTTAAGCGACTTGGAACAGATCGATCTTATGCTTAGAGGCAGATCGATCTCATTAGGTTTGAAAGGTCAGTTTTGAGAGGAAAAATGTAGGGCAGATCAATCTCATTGGGGGGCAGATCAATCTCATAGAGACAATTCTATAAATACTAGACCTCTGCACTTTAAATTTCACGAAAGAAACTATTCCATTCAAGAGAAAAAGTGTAACCTAACCTTTCAACACTAGAAAACTTCAGTTTGCAACTAGTTTTGAGTGAGATTCTATTGAGTAAAGTTGTTCTTAGCAAAGAGGATAACAACATACTTGGAAACAAGAGATTGAAATCAAAGATTTCAAGAGCAAGGAGGATTTATTCCAATTTGGTGAAAAAGGAAGGAAATCTCAGCTAGGTAAGATTTAATGCACCAAGTTAATATATGTTAAACTAGGTGTATTGATGAGTTTATTGGTATATGTATGAATTGCTGGAAAGGAAAGAATCATGAAAAATGAGTATAACCTAGCTTTTGGTGTGAAAATGATGAGGAAATGATGTTATCATGGATTTAATGGTGGAAGATGCATGTATGGAAGATTATAAAGTAATCTTATGAAATGCATATATTAACAATAAGGAGAAATGAATTAGCTATATGGAAAATGTGGTATAATACCATATTGGGAGAAAATGATGAAAATGATGTGCTAAATTGAGATTTGGCAAATGAAATGAGTACGTTACGATATACTAACGTGAATATGTATAACAGCTTCAGAAATAACATTGGAAGCTGATCAGACTGCAAGAGTGAGTAGAACCGAGGAAGAAAGCTCACTTGATGTGATCCAAGGTAAGAAAATTTCGTGAGTAGCTAGAGATGGCTCCACGTATATTAAATAGCATTTTGATATTATATGTTATATGAATTCCCATGAATAGGCTTGATGTTGTAATAGAGATTGATGAGGATAAGTGTGTTTTATCCAAAAATAGGGTGAAAATACCTTAGAAGCCTATCGTGATTAAGATTCATGAGTTTGCATGATAAAATGGCTAATGTTTTCATGTATATGCCGAAACAGCACATTTGAGTGCTTATTTGATTTCATTGAGTGAATTATGATTTGAAAAGCCATCTATCAGGTTTTGTGTGAAAACCATAAGTGTTAGAGATTACTCGCACTATATTTTGATATGTACATCATATGGTACTTGAGAGTATTCTTGTACTACATTTTAAATGTGATTTATGCATATGAGAGTATTGGGAGCATTGCTCGTACTCAGATTGTGATTGATGCATTATAGAGTATTGGGAGCTATGCTTATACTCAGTTTTACATGATAGAGTGTTGGGAGCTTTGTTCGCACTAGAAATTGTGATATTGTGATATGGTCGTGTTGGGAGTTTTACTCACATGTATCGGGTTTGAAAATAGCATGAAACAGTCGTGTTGGGAGCCTATACTGACTATGTGTCGCATTGATATATATGCTCACACATGCATTACTTTGAGATATGGTGGAAGGCTATCGAAATAACCCATAATATGAGGCCTAAGACTCATGGCGAGCATCCCGACTATGAGGTATATCCAAGGTGTAAAGACTAAGACCCATGGCGAGCATCCTACCTTCAGATAGGGTCCATAGAGTACTGTGTACCGTATATGTCACATGGGGTATGTTGTACCGTGAGTACTTGATGTACTATGATAGGACTGGTTAGCAGTGGGAGCGGGATCCAGTGGGATCTGGTGTACTCCGGGATCAGGTTCGCAGTTGAGTAGAGAGCTAACGGTAGAGATTTGACCCACCTTCTGTTACAGCAATTGTGAGACCTTGCACACCAAGTACTGTGTTGCCTGGGATCACGAAAATTGAGTTATAATCATACACTCGGAACATGTAGTCGCCTATCTCCGTTTTCTTTTCATGCTATGTCTATTGAGATTTCTTGAATGAATTACCACATGGTTTTATGATATAAACATGTGAGTTTGTGAATTTTGAAAAGAGTAACCTGAGGGATGGGTGAGGCCTAAATTTCCATGTTTTTAAACATGATGAATGCCATATGATTTTGATTTAAATGAATGGCATGATAAATGTGATTTGTGTGAAATTACATGAGAAATGCAATGTTATGCATAAAATGCTGAGGCTGTTAAACCAGCATATTTCCAATTTTATAACTGATGTTTTGTATCTATATATATTGCATAAAGTGTTGAGAGAGATGCATGTTGTAGATACAATTGGTTAAGGAAACGATTTCGAGGCATAAGCATGGTATTTTGTAGATAGTGCGGTTATCTACTTGCTTGCCTGATTTCCTTACTAAGCTGTGAGCTCACCCCCTTATTATTTCCCTTTTTTCAGAGTATCCACAGTAGGTGGCCACGGCTGAGGACTGATATTCCCTGATTCCGCTGCATATCCATCTTGCTAGAGGTATACACACTTGATATTTTGTACTGAACATTGTATAAGCACAGCTATGTAAATTAATGTACGGTCGAGATGTATATGTACAAAGAATTTTATTTATGTACAAGAATAATATTGTGGAAAAGATATTAAAGTCTATATATATTGTGAATGAGTGTGAATAGGTGACTAATATCGAATCACAGCCCAACGTTTGGTGTGAGAGATGACAGAAGAAGAGGTAAGTGAAATGCGAAAAATTTATGGTGATTTCAATAGGTCATGTGTGATTTCGATGTGAATCGATATTAGTAATTAGGAAAATATACATCCCCATAGTACTGTGCTTTGTTCAGTTACAATTGTGTATACGAGATGGATATCACACTAACTAATGATTCTAAATGCAGGGATTTAGCCATTGTGGTTACTACTCGTCGTGGTAGAGGGGATAGAGGTAGGGCTCGAGGCCGTAGAGGTAGGCCAAAGACCCGAGATGAGACTACCGGTCCTATTGAGGTACCAAAGAGTACTGAGGCACGTTTCGAGAGAATAGAATGCCTCTTGGAGACCATAGTTGAGATACTGGCGCAGAGTATGCCAGGAGGACATGGACAAGAAGCAGACACTGGGCCTGGAATGGCAGTTGCACCTGATACACATGCATCTCCACCACTTTCGGGTAGTAGTGGATTAGGGTATGGTTGTGATTTGGACTGACTCTGACAATTCCAGAAACTTAGACCTCCAACTTTTCGTGGGATTAAAGACCTAACTTTGGTGGAGGAATGGATAGGAGAGATGGAGAAGTTGTACAGATTCTTTGAGTGTACGACTTCAAAGATGGTCGCATTTGTCGCGTCCCTACTGAAGGGGACAACAGAGCATTGGTGGAAGTCCACCTAACCCATACTAAGAGCCCGACATACAGAGATTAGTTGGGAGATATATCTGGATGCCTTCAGGAGGTAATTTATTCCAGATACGACTCAGCGGATGCTGCAGGCTGAATTTTTGGGATTGAGTAAGGGGAGTCATTCAGTGGATGAGTATGAGACCAGATTTTTATCTCTAGGGAGATATGACCCTGACACCATGACTAGCATGACTAGGAAGGTTCGCAAGTTTATCGATAGATTGAGGCCAGTGTTGCGATCTAAACTGGTTCCATTCGGTATTTCTAGCTATGATGAGGTTGTGCGCAGGGCGTAACTCTGTGAACAAGATTATGAGAGGAATGTCTCAGAGTTTAGAATAGTTAGAAAAGGTAGAGATAGAGACAAGAAGAGGCCAGTGAGTAACAGTACTCGAGGTTTCGAATATCGAGGAGGGAGGAGACTCTTTGGTAAGAGGCCAAAGATTGAGGAAGTACCAGAAAGGATTGTTAGATATCCTTCATACTCGGCTATAGCTCCAGTTAGAGGAGTTGTGATTGGAGGACAGAGGCCTACTACTGAGCAGTGTAGTAGATGTGGTAAATTCTGTGGAGGTAGACCTTGTCCTATTTCTAGTGGTATATGCTTCAGATGTGGGAAGCCAAGACACATGGCCAGAGTTTTCCAAGAGGTCAAAGATATTGCCCCACAGAAGGTTAAGGAGCTTAAGAGAGCTCCAACTGATACATCTACTTCGAGGAGGAGAGCAACAGCAGAAGAGAAAGGGAAGCAGGTTATGGGAAGAGGGCAAGTACATGCCTTAGAACAGGGAACTATAGATACTTCTTCGGATGTGATTAGAGGTAACATCCTGATATACTTCTTCGAACGATAGTACATGTTTTAATTGATCTTGGTGCCACGCATTCATTTGTATCACGTTCATTTGCATGTAAGATAACACAGCATGTAGAGCGTACACCTTTGAATAAGATGATGTTGATTAATACGCCCATGGATAGTAGTCAACTAGTGGAGTATGTGTTAAATGATTGTAAGCTTAAAGTAGGGGAAAAGGATATGACAGCCAATCTAACACTATTAAGTATGAGTGATTTTGATGTAATCTTAGAAATGGATCGGTTATCATCAAACCATGCCATTTTAGATTGTTATGCTAAGACAGTTATGTTTCCTAACCCTAAAAAGTATGTTGTAAAATTTGATGCAAAGAAATAAAGATAGTAATTATGGTTGTAATTGATAATGTACTATGTTGACTAAGAAATGAATATGTTAAAGGTTTTATTGCGTACGTGGTTAATATAGATAAGGTACATCCAGAGTTGAAAGATATTCATGTGGTTAGTGAATTCCCAGATGTCTTTTCGAATGAATTGCCAGGGTTGCCATTAGACAGAGAGATGGAATTCTGTATAGACTTGGTGCCTGGTACTGAACCTATATCAAAACCACCGTATCGCATGGCTTTGGTTGAGCTGGAAGAGCTCAAGAAACAGTTACAAGAGCTGTTGGTTAGGGGATTCATTAGATCGAGTGTTTCACCATAGGGAGCACTGATTTTGTTTGTAAGGACGAAGGATGGAAGCCTCCGATTATGTATAGATTATAGATTGTTGAATAAGGCAACCATCAAGAATAGGTATCCTTTTCCACTTATTGATAACTTGTTAGATCAACTCCGTGGAGCACAGGTCTTTTTTAAGATTGATTTGAGGTTTGGGTATCATCAGCTGAGAGTAAGGAGTGGAGATGTGCCCAAGACAGCATTTAGGACCCGATATGGCCATTATGAGTTTTTGGTTATGCCATTCGGATTAACGAATGCTCCTGTAGCTTTTATGGCTTTGATGAATTATGAGTTCAAGCCATATCTGGATCAATTTGTTATCGTCTTCATAGATGACATTTTGGTATATCCTAAATCTGAGGAAGAGCATGAGAAGCACCTCAAGATTGTATTGTAAATTTTACGAGACCATAAGCTATATGCTAAACTCAATAAGTGTGATTTTTGGTTATCACTGATCTCATTTTTGGGGCATGTCATATCAAAGTATGGGGTATCAATGGATCCATCCAATATTGAGGCTGTAGTTCAGTAGGAACAGTCGAGGATAGTCACCGAGATCAGGAGTTTCTTGGGTTTAGAAGGATATTATCGGAGATTCATTAAGGGATTTTCGAAGTTAGCTGCTCCGTTAACACGTCTCACTCGGAAGGATGTAGCTTTTGTATGGGATGAAGATTGTTAGAAGTGTTTTCAAGAGTTGAAGAGTCGATTAACTACTGCTTCGATTCTCACTATCCCTACCAGCTTAGGAGGATTTTCAGTGTATACCGATGCATCGTATCAGGGACTGGGCTGTGTATTGATGCAGGATAGGAAGGTTGTTGCTTATGGATCCAAACAGCTGAAGGACCATGAGAAGAACTATCAAACCCATGATTTGGAGTTAGCTACAGTAGTGTTTACGTTGAAAGTATGGCGCCACTACTTGTATGGAGAGAAATTTCAGATTTTTACCAACCATAAGAGCCTTAAGTATCTGTTCTCATAGAAAGAATTGAACATGAGACAGAGAAGATGGCTAGAGCTTCTAAAGGATTATGATTGTGAGATCACGCCCCGGAAGTGCGAAAAATAGGGCTAATTTAAAACTTTTGATTCATTCATTCACAATTGAGAGTGCATTCCTGTGCAGTGTCATACATTATCATATTTATCGTACCTCAGGATCTCATCACTAGAAATTATATATCATATCAAATACATTGATCCATCTCAAGTTAATTAATCCTAATACATCCCATATAATGTTATACATCAAGTGTCTGCAATTACAGTAATTGTCTGGGTACATGAAAAGATAAAAGATACCTCAAATACAATATATGGCCTGGAGCTCAAGTCCTCCACTAGCCACTACTCCGTACGTCGCAGGAAAACCCTTTTCACTTGAAGAGATCTGGGGGGGAAAGAAAACAGGGTGAGCTTCTAAATCACTCAGTAAAGGGGTAAGGGACTCATTTTCATAAACCAAAATGCACATCACAAAATATTTATTTGTATGTGAAACTCATTAATCTCATTTGAAAACCATAGCATGAAAGTACTCAAAACGACATTCTCATGTCTCAAATCATGTGAAAACATGAAGTAAAAAGGCTCAGTCTAGAGCAATAACAAAGCATGTGAAAATCATGCGATAAACGCTTTCTCAATTAACGTGATAAAATCACTGTAATGATAATGCACGTGGCGCAGCCACTAAACACACGTGGCATAGCCACTGATTTAAATCTACACGTGGCATAGCCACTAAACACACGTGGCATAGCCACTGAGTTAAATTCACACGTGGCACAGCCACAGGATAGGGTTTCACACGTGGCATAGCCACTAAACACACGTGGCATAGCCACTGAATAGGGTTTCACGTGGCAATGGCCACTAATTAGTGTTCTCACGTGGCAACGGCCACCAAAGGGGGTTTCTCACGTGGCAACGGCCACCAAATGGGATTTCTCAAGTGGCAACGGCCACCAAGTAGGGTTCTCACGTGGCAACGGCCACCAAATGGGGTTTCTCACGTGGCAACGGCCACCAAATGGGGTTTTCTCACGTGGCAATGGCCACCAAGTATACATGGCATAGCCACAGAATGGGTTATTCTCACGTTACCAGAACGGAGAAGAATCGGGCTTACATGCTACCAGAGCAATGCCCGGTGTGTACTCAGAATTACACACCTAAGTCTTAATCACATAAGACTAGTTTGCCTTCACGTAGAACTCATAGTGGTTTTTCTCTTATTAAACTCATTTGAAAACCGTTTTGTACTCAACACAAAACATAATAAAACCGAGTTCCAATCGGCAAAGCACGCACACATTTCTCAAATCTCAATATTGCCTTAACGTAGAGCCCAATTCATTACTCACACAAATTAGACGGTTTATAAAGCAATTTCACACTCAGCTTATAAACGCATAAAATAATGGGCTCCAACCGGCTATAAAAATCGTGTGCAATTATATCTCAACACAACACTCAACATGCTTGTTTTATAAACCATAAATCATGCTATAATAGTTTACAAATCACATACACAAATGGTTTAGATTTCTCTTACCTCTTTACACCTCGTATAGTGTAATCGTTTCCCCCGTATCACGGACTAGCCTCGCATTCCACTCTGGAACTCCCGAGCTGTCCAAACGATGTTAAAACATCAATACTCAATTATCTCAATTATCTCATCAACCTCAATTCTCAAAAATCGAGCATAATTGCTCATAACACCTCAATCCCTTGATTCGTGTAACTCTACCCCAAACTACACTCTCATTCACAACATCTCAACGTTCTACATTTCTCATGCCAATTATCTATGCTAATTCACCACATTGTCTAAATTTCTACTTATAGCTCAAATTCCCAAAATTGCTAAATATCATTATCACTCCAACCACATTGCAATTCATCAATCCCTAATCATTTCTCAGCTATTTCAACACAATGACAACCACCATTATCATCAAAATCATCTCAAATATCAAGATCGAGATTTAGAAATTACCCAAAGCTTGTGAGACGCACAACCCACGCCTCGATTCGATTCATCCTTCGATTTCCAAGTATGTTGTTCTCCATTTGATGAGGAACAACTTTCCTTCTTGCCACAACTTTTGATTTGGCAGGAAATGGGTGCTTTGGATGAGTGAGAAAGTTAGGTTTCGGTGAAAATGAGGGTTGGAAGAGAGAGAAAGTGAGATTGCAGGAGAAAAACAGAGGTTCCTCATATAGGCTGAGGGTAGGAGATCGATCTGCCTCTTGATGAGATCGATCTGCATTTGAATTTTTGGGACGATTTGGGGCAATTTATGCCTAGGAGATCGATCTGTCGAGGGGTGAGATCGATCTCTTTATGGCTTTATGAGATCGATCTGCCCCTTGAGGAGATCGATCTTCTCTGAAACAGAATCATTTGGAGATCGATCTCTTCCTCATGAGATCGATCTTCTCTCAAACAGAATCATAAGGAGATCGATCCTCTTCCATTGGAGATCGATCTGCTCCTCAAATTCCTCCTTCCTTGTCATTTTTAACTCACCAGATCGATCTCTCCTTCTCCCAGATCGATCTGTCCTCATAACTTCATACTTATTTTAAACACTTAACATATAAATCTACAATTATCATTCCCCAATTCACTTAGCTCAATAAATTACACTTCAAGTTCATATTACATCATTCAAATATATCTAAAATTCTCAGATCTCACACTTTATCATTCAGGTAAGGCTAATGTTGTAGCTGATGCTTTGAGCAGGAAGAGCCTTAGGATATCATATATGATGGTCAGGGAACATAAGTTGTTAGAGCAGTTTACTAGCCTCAGTTTGGGAGTTGTGCCTTCTGACATGGATACAGACTGTGTGAATGCTAGTCTACGCTTGGAGCTGGATCTGTTGGACAGGATCAGACAGGCTCAGCAGACTAATTTGTATTGCATTGACGTGAGTAGCCAGATACAAAAGGGCACAGTAACTGATTTTGAGATGAGCTCTGATGGACTTCTAAGGTTTAGAGGCAGATTGTGTGTTGCCGAGGATCCAGAGCTCAGAAAACTGATATTGACAGAAGCTCATTCTTCGAAGTACACGTTACATCCAGGGAGTAATAAGATGTATCAAAGTATTCGAAAAGTGTACTGGTGGTCAGGTATGAAAAGAGATGTGGTGAATTTTATGGCAAGATATCTCGTATGTCAGCAAGTGAAGGTAGAACATCAGAAACCTGCAGGGTTATTGCAGCCTCTACCTATACCGACATGGAAATGGGAGCATATCACCATGGATTTCATGATGGGTTTACCGAGGACCCGAAGGAATCACGATGTTATATAGGTGATAGTTTATAGACTGACGAAGTCAGTCCACTTTCTAGCTATAAGAGCTATCGATACTCTGAGTTTAATGGCAGAATAATATGTACGCGAGATAGTGAGGTTACATGGTATTCCAGTGAGCATTTTTTAGATAGGGATTCTCGCTTCACTTCCCACTTTTGAGAACATTTTCAAGAAGCCATTGAAACCCAATTGAGATTGAGCACCGCTTATCATCCTTAGACAGATGGTCAGTCAGAGAGGACTATACAGACTCTGAAGGATATGTTGAGAGCATGTGTGCTGGATTTTAGAGGCTCCTTGCCACAACCCAGTATTTACTCAAAAATCATTACAAATTTTTCGCTTTTAGAAAATCTTTCTTACCACCTTATGACATATCTCTCTGACCAGGTCGGGCTGTGAATCAATATCGACATACCATTTTAACCATTAAGAAATATCACACGTATACATGTATATTGATATTATTTATAATATAATAGAGTGGTCGGTATGTTTTATACATCACATAATTCTCATACATTGGCAATTTATCTACTTATATTTACATCCCCAAATATTCCTTCATATACACTACTGTGCTGTAAGCATACTAATACAAAATTCTATACTTGGTGTATACGTGACAGTCGATGGGAACCACAGATAATCAGCTATGCCGTCTACTCTCTACACTCACTATCTCTAAGATGGAAACTCTGAAAGGGGGTGAAAAATGAAAGGGTGAGCTCCACATGTTCAGTAAGGCAATAATATAAATGGGTAGATAGCTATACTATCTACATGCTGATAGGAAATCAGGATATATGTGTGAGAATGAGGTAAAAACAATGATATGCCATACATATAATATCATCTGTTCTAAAACAGGAAATCGGCATATAAAACGTGGAATGATTCTCACGTGAAAACATCTCATGCTCAATTGAATCAATAAGTTTTTTTTTTTTTTTAAGAAAAAACACCTTATCTGGGTTAAAATGTGATAAACTCAATGAATTTAATCCAATTCAACAAAATAATTTATTATAAAATTTTCGTTATAAAATCACCCTTCTCACAGGGTTACAAGTCATGAAAGTTTCATAAAAATTCGTCTGTGGAAAAATCAAATCTGAATCGAATTCATAAGAAGATCGAGGCTTGACCCCTCCTTCGGGTCCACCCTGATCTATCAAAACCAAAGGATTATCATGTGAGACATGTAGGTGATTATATCGGTAATATCCAGGACTATGGCCATAACCTCGTGATCCCTCGCTACACGGATCCTAGTGTGCGGGGTATCACACCTGAAACGAGAGGTGGGTCAGTCCTACCCGTCAGAACAGTATAATATTAGGATTGCGAGGGCAAGGCTTACTGTCTCGTGGCTAATGCCACTCCACTCCAACAATCCCCATGGTATAGCGTACTTCATGTGATATACATGGTACAACGTACTCCATGAACCCAATTTCAGTTAGGGGTGCCTGCAATAGGTCTTATCCACCCATGCCAAATATGTCTCAGTATGCACGTGTGAGCATATCATCTCACTGTGACACACAGTCTACAGGAGAAAACTCCAGCACGGCTTCATGCATATACATTAAATCTAAAAACCTCGTGTGAGCGAAGCTCCTGCACGGTTTGATAGAAATCAATAGAATCTGCATACGAGCAGCGCTCCAGTACGACTTAAAATAATCATAAATTCAATTAAAATCAACATACGAGAAATGCTCTAGTACGGATATGTATAAAAACTCAGTGAAAACCTCGTACAAGAAGAACTCTAGTATGGCAGTCATGTGAAATAAGTCTGTAAAATAGTGCGAGCAAGGCTCTAGCACTCTGTGTATGCGTTAAAATATGAAATCCAGTACGAGCAGTGCTCCAGTACGATTAAAACTCATATAAAACTGATAGGCGGCTCAATTTCATCAAAACTTGTCAAATAAATATCAATTGGCACCTAACTTGTGCCTTTTCATTTAAAACATGAAAATAATAGCCAACCTATCCATAAATTGCTTGAATTAAAGCAATGTCATTATAACAATATCAAAATCATGAAATTCATGCAATTTCATAGCCTTACTACCCTTTTTGAAATTTTCCTAACTGGGGGCAAAATAGTAATTTGTCGCGTTTTCCACATTTTTCGTAAAAATTATTATTCTATTTTCAGGTAGCCTAATGAATTTAACGTAATGTAAATTCCCTCAAAACTACGTATAGCTACCTCTAAATGATCATAAAATTCCCTTACCTGGAATCACGCGCGAGCTTATCCCGTCTCGATCATACCAGGTCTCTCAGTCCAATTCGCTCCAACCCAAGTCTACGGCGCTGCATATAATCACATATTGGGTCAATTCAAATATATTAATTAGTATTTCACTCTTACTGATCAAATATAAAGCACTGGGCCCATTTTACTTTATTGGGCCTGATTGCAGCTTAATGGGCCTCGACCCTTTTTTTAGCCTGTTTCCACTTATTAAATCCCTTCTTCAGGTTTACTGGGCTCATTTGGCTGACCAATACTCATCGGGCATCGTTCCAAACTCATTGGATAGCCCGTATACTATTTACGATAATTACTTTAAAATTTCGAATACAATACCTTTTATGTAGAATTAATCCGTAAAATCCGTAAAATCCGTAAAATGATCTTAACTCTGCATTAAGGACTCAAATTGTCGTAATTAAAGTGTACTTACCCAATGTTATGCGAGGTGCGAAAATTGGAGCTCAATCGGCTCTCGTTCAGGCTCTGTCGTAAAACTGAACAATTAGATTAATTCGGGTTATTTTCCATTAATATAATATTAAATTAATTTTCAAATTTACCCGTAGGTCAATCTCGACCCTCGATCAACTTACCCGAATCTCGAGTCGTCCCCGATAAATTTTCTTTCCTTTTTTTCCCTTTTCTTTCCTTTCTTTCTTTTTCTTTTTTTCTTTTTCATTTTCTTCCCCTATCCAATTACGGTGCCGTTTTGCTCCCCTCACAATTTTCGATACCAAAAGAACCGCCTGGCTAGGGGATCTCTCGACTGGGTCGAATCGGAGCTAAATTGCCATGGATCGTCGCAACCGACCCGATTTTCCTCTCAGATTTCCATTCGTCGATTCGCCGGAATCCTGCTTCGTCAGCGCGCGTCACCGATGCCAGAATGTTCACCGACCTTTCCTCCCTCTTCTCCGACCTTCGCCTGGTCTCGTGTTGTTCTCGGGTCTGCTTCTCGATTTCGGTTCTTTGTTTTGAGTTTTCTCTCTCCTCCAAAAAACAAGATTTTCTGTTTTTTATTATTTATTTATTTTATTATTATTTTAATCATTAAAATCCATTAAAAAATAAAAATATCCCAAAAAAATTCTTATTTAATTCATTTAATCTATAAATGAATTTATCTGTCTTATTTCGTCTTTTCGGTATATTTTTTCGATATTTTCGGAATAATTTTTCCAAAGTAAAAATTCTGATTCATTCCCATAAATTCATATCTTGGTCAATCGGACTCGAAATTCAATATTTTCCTCGTTATTGATCCAGATTCTCAATTCCATATTTTTAATGAAATTTTTTTATCAAATTTATATCGGATTTTGTTCTTTTGATTGTTTTACCCTTGCACGTGTTCGGGACCAAATTGAACCGACTTTCCTTCATAAACTCACAATCTTTTCTTATTTTAAATTCTTATTTTTCGTCAACTTGATTAAATTCCTTTCAATAAATTTTTTGGGTCCCTACTTTCCCGATTTACCCTTATGAGATTTTATGTACGTTATTTCGTTTCATCCACATTTATCAGATCCAAATCAACCATCTTATGAATCCATTAACAGATAATACCATCATACAATATGGAAATCATAAGGAATGTCATACAAAGATGTGGATCTCACAATCTCCCCCACTAAAAGAATTTGGTCCTCCAAATTAGAACCAAATCAGTCGGTAAACAACTTGGGTACTTCTCCCGTATCATGCTCTCTAGCTCCCAAGTAGCTTCCTCCGGAGTATGATATTGCCACTGAACCTTCACCAGGGAGATCGTTTTGGATGGCAATACCTTCTCCTTCCTATCCAATATTCGAACCGGTCTCTCAATATCAGTCATATTGTCACTGAGCTCTAACGGCTCGTAGTGAATCACATGTGACGGATCTGGATGGTACTTCCGAAGCATAGAAACGTGGAAGACACTGTGTACACCTGCCAACTCTGGTGGCAATGCCAATCTATAAGCCTTATCTCCCACTAGCTCCAGAATCTCAAAGGGTCCAATAAAACGAGGGTTCAGTTTACCTTTCTTACCGAACCTCATGATACCCTTGGAAGAAGAAACTCTTAAAAACACCGACTCACCCTCTGCGAACTCTAGTGGTTTGCGTCTCCTATCAATATAACTCTTCTATCGGCTTTGAGCTGTCCGCCATCTATCGCATAACAGACTGACATCCTCAGAGGCCTGCTGAACCAAATCAGGAGCAAATAACTATCTGTCACCAATCTCTTCACATCCAATAGGGGAACGGCATCTGCGACCATACAGTGCCTCATATGATGCCATCCCGATAGTCGAGTGATAAGTGTTATTATAGGCGAACTCGACTAATGGAAAATGATCATCCCAAGAGCCTCCAAAATCTAGCACTCACGCTCTTAACATATCTCCAAAGTCTGTATAGTCCTCTCTGAATGACCATCTGTCTGAGGATGGAAAGTGATGCTAAATCTCAACTGGGTCCCCAATGCTTCCTGAAAGTGTTCCCAAAAATGGGAAGTGAAGCGGGCATCCCTATCAGAAACAATGCTCACTGGAATGCCATGTAGCCTGACAATCTCTCGAACATATAAGTTTGCCAACGTACTCAGAGCATATGTAGCTCTCATAGGTAAGAAATGGGTGGACTTCGCCAATCTATCCACAATCACCCAGATGGCATCGTGACCTCTGCAGGTCCTTGGTAATCCCGTCACAAAATCTATGGTGACATGTTCCCACTTCCATGTCGGTATCGGTAGAGGCTGCAATAATCCTGCAAGCTTCTAATGCTCTACCTTTACCTGCTGATAGACGAAACATCTCGCGACATACTCTGCTATGTCTCTATTCATCCCAGACTACCAATAAACTCTCCGAAGATTCTGATACATCTCGTACTCCTCGGATGTTGACACGCCCAGAAGGTATTTTCCACAAGTGCACGGGTCGTACAAGTAATAGGATTTAAGTCCCGAGTTATCGTCCCTCAGAGAAGTTGGTTAGCCTAATTAACTACCGGTTAATCTTACCCTAAGTATATTCTAGCAAATTATGAATTTAAGGTGGGTGATCTACATGGCTAACATTAAAATTACTCCAAAATCAATAAAATAATAAAAATTAAATAAAACCGAACTAAGATTAATTATAGTGCTCCACGCAATTAAAAGTAAGTACCTACAAAAATAATTAAGACAGTTAAAATTAATTAACGCAATTAAAATAAAATGCTAAAATAAAAAAGCAAAATTAATTAAGCTAAAATTGAACAATCCTAAAATGCAATTAAACTACTTAATCAAAATGCAAATTAAACTAACTTAAAAATTAAAGAAATAAAATCCTAGAAAAATTAAGAAAATAACTACAAGCCTAAATGTCTAAAATATTAATTCTACATTACTTCTAATTATATCTAATTACTAATTAAGCAATGAAATCTAACTAATGCATGTAACTAATTTAATCTAACTTAACTAATGCATGATAAAATAAAAATGAACTAAGGACATAATTAAATCTAATTCATGAACTAATCAAGAAAAATGGATTAATGTGCACAAGATAAATGCCAAACAAACCTTAATCAATTTGCAAAACAAGTCTCGATCCCGTGTAGAAAAGCACTGTACACGTCTTCAACATTCATTTTCATTTTGCTCTGGTCTGTCCAGGCGTGTCCAGCTGCCTGTTCTCGGTTCTGTCCTGATCTACTATCCTCACCAACTCAACTCTCGGTTCCGTGCACTTCTTCATTTCCTGCACTCAACACAGCCCAGCACTTTTCATTCATCAGCAAACCAAGCTCCAGATTTCTGCCCATGCCGCTAGCAGTAACTGCTCCTGTTCCTACCAACTCCAGCTGTTGCTCCATGTTCTGTCATATATTGCTATAGGTGTTACTGTCCAGGTCTCGACTTGTACTGTCTCCATTATGCTATCCATTTTAGGTACTTCTCGTGGACACTCCTGCACTACAACATACAATCTGCAGACTGCTTCATTTCACGACTGACTTGGTTCCACTTGCAACCCGAGGCTTTACAGAATTAATCCCGAGCTCCTACTATCCAGTGTCAATTTCAACCGTGCCAGCACACAATGTAGCAGAAAACAATAAGCAATACAGATTACAAACAACACAGAGATGAACAGTAACATTGCACTAAAACAGAGCATAACATAGTGTCTTTGTTAATCCCCGATCACTGCTATGGTACGCTCAGTCCATGCTCTGCGATGCATGGTGATAATAAGTAACAATAAGCAAGATGGAAATAAATAACTAAATAAAGGAATGACAGGAAATGAAGTGATGAACAAATGCAAAACCGAGAAGAATGAATAACATTCAGTAGAAAATAACAGAAGCTAGCGTTAATATGCAGTAAAGGGTAGCATCTGTGCATGACAATGAAACAAGAGTAAAACATTCCAAGGATATAAGCATAAAACTGAAAAGAAAGAAGCAACATTAACAACAAAACATTAAAACAAGATTATCAAAATTTGCACGGTAAATTAACGTGCATCCAGTAGCTCGGGTTGTTTCCTTTCTTTCTCCAACCGAGGTTCCACATTGCTATTGATGTGGATAAATGCTAAGCATTAACCCACATCAAAGCATCAAAACCAAAAGGCATAAACAAAGGAAGAAGTTGTTACCCGAATGCACCAAGAGTATCTAACCGAGAGCTAAAAAAATGATGGCTTTTCAACTTAAAACATAAGCAATTCTTTTGCAAACTGAGAGCTACAACTAAGAAATGTAAACTCTGTAAACTATGTAATAAAACTGAAAAGTAGAAAAAATGGATTTAACAAAACCGAGAATATCATTGAACAATAGTGGCAAACGAAAAGCTTCTAAAAGTTTAACATTGGTGTCTAACAAAATAAAATTAAAGAGTAAGACAAAACGGGAAATCTTGGAAAAATAAAATGCTATCTTAAAATTACCCTAAAAACTATTCTACCCTAGATTACATTACATTAGCACTACTTAGTCCTACTCCTACTTACATAGTTTTTCAATTGCCATCCTTTCCTACTTATACACATACTTAGGGGTACAATTGTAATTTTTCCATCCTAGATGAGTTGACATTTTTTTTGCCACTTGTCTTCACACCATTGGCTCCTTAAAAAGATATTTCCATGTCATCTGTCTTTTTATCCAATTGGATGTGCTAGGTGGCATGGCTCATGTTGTCTACGTGGTCCAATCTCGATTTTAGCCAAATTTCAGTCCATTTTCTACCGAAATATTTAAAATTCATCCGGATTTGATTTATCTGCAAACATGAGAATTTTAATTAAATAAAGGGGATAATTAACAAAATAAATTGGGGATTTAAATAATTAATTAGAAAATTAAGCACGAAAAATTCTATTTTCATAGAATTATCGATGTACTGTATACCTCGCTGAGTGAGCCTCTGATAAAATCATCCTCCTGATCTCAGGATCCTCGGGAACACATATCCTACCTTGAAACCTCAGTAAGCCATCAGTACTCAATCCAAATCGGTATCTGCACCTGTCTGTACTTGACTCATAAACTCAATACATCACTAATCACTCTACTGAGCCTGCCAGATACGATCAATCAACTCCGAATCCAACCTCAGACTCACAATAATCTCAACTCTGTCAATCTCAGGTGGTGCTATGTCCAAACTGAGGCTCACGAACTGCTCTGACAAGTCATGTTCCTGAACCATCATAAATGATACCAACCCCAGGCTCTTCCTGCTCAAAGCACCAGTAACTACATTAGCCTTACCCAGGTGGTATAATATCTCACAATCATAATCCTTCAGGAGCTCGAGCCATCTCCTTTGTCACATGTTCAGCTCCTTCTGCGAGAATAAATACTTCAGACTCTTATGGTCTGTAAAAATCTAAAACTGCTCACCATATAAGTAATAGGGCCATAACTTCAGTGCAAACACTATGGCCGTCAACTCCAAATTATGGGTCGGATAGTTCCTCTCGTGGTCTTTCAACTGCCTAGATCCATAGGTAACTACCCTCCCATCCTGCATCAATACACAGCCCAGTCCCTAATGCGATGCATCTGTATATACCGAGAAACCTCCTGAGCTTGTAGGAATGATGAGAACCGGAGCAGTGATCAACTGACGCTTCAGCTCCTGAAAACTCCTCTCACAGGCATCATCCCACAAAAACTCCACATCCTTCCATGTGAGATGTGTCAACGAAACAGCTAATCTGGAGAAACCCTCAACAAATCTCCTGTAGTATCCTGCCAAACCCAAAAAACTCTGAATCTCTGTGACTGTCCTGGGAAGTTCCCACTGAACAACTGCCTCTATCTTGGATGAATCTACTATCACCCCATCCCTCGATACCACATAGCCCAGAAAAGAAATTTGCTCTAACCAGAAGTCACACTTACTAAGTTTGGCATACATCTGTCACTCTCTGAGGGTCTGTAGAACTATCCTTAAGTGCTGCTTGTGATCCTCCCCGGATCTGGAGTATACCAAAATATCATCGATAAATGCAATCACAAACCGATCCAGGTATGGCTTGAACACATCGTTTATCAAAGCCATAAATGCTGCGGGGGCATTAGTCAACCAGAATGGCATAACCAAAAACTCATAATGACCATAACTGGTCCTAAATGTTGTCTTGGGCACATCCTCTCTCCATATCCTCAATTGATGATACCCAGACCTCATATCAATCTTAGAAAAAACTTATGCTCCCTCAAGCTGATCTAACAAATCGTCAATGCGTGAAGGGGATACTTGTTCTTAATGGTAGCCTTATTCAATAATCTGTAATCTATACACGATCGGAGACTGCCATCTTTCTTTCTCACAAATAAGATTGGAGCTCCCCAAGGCGACACGCTTGGTCTAACAAACCCCTTCTCAAGCAGATCTTGTAACTGCTTCCTCAACTCCACCAACTCAATCGGAGCCATCCTATACGGTGGTCTAGAAATCGACTTAGTACCAGGTACCAAATCTACCCCAAACTCTATCTCTCCGGCTAGTGGTAATCCTGGTAAATCGTTTGAAAATACATCAGGAACTCCCTAACCACTGGAATGTCTCTCAAATTCGGTCGTACCTAGTCCGTATCAACCACATATGCGATGAATCCTTCAAAATATAAATCATAAAATCAGCAAAAATTCATTGCTCCATTTAGAACAACCACTGATTTTATTACTTTTTAGGGAAATTTTACAATACATCTTTCAAGGGTATTAAACGTTAACGTCTTAGAAAAGCAATCAAACATAGCACGATTGGCATCCAACCAATCCATTCCTAATATGACATCAAAGTCCCTCATATACATCAAAATAAGGTCGACTGACATTTCTTTTTCCCTGACTTTCAATTTACAGTCCCTGACTACATACTCTACTAGCTGACTAGTGTTTATGGGGGTAATTATTAACAATTTACTACTCAAAGGGGTAAGCTTTACATACTTAAACAATTTATATGCAAAAGAAGGTGATATGAATGAATGCGTGGCACCAGGATCAATCAAAACATATGCTTCTAAATTAAAGATCAGGATGGTACCTTTCACCACATCCGATGACTCGTCTACCGTATCCTAGTCCAAGGCATGAACTCGCCCTGTACCCATCACTTGCTTCCCTTTCTCCTCAGTGGTAGCTCTCCTCCACTGAGCAGGAACCTACACTAGAGCTCTCTCCGGCTCCTTACCCTTCTGTGGGGCAATGTTCCGTCTCTTTGGGCAATCTCTCACCACATGCCCTGGCCTCCCACAACGATAACATACTACTGTAGCTACAGGGACTAGACAAAAGGTCTGGTATCATGATACCTGCTTCATCGCCTACATCGATCAGTAGTAAGGCGTGGTCCTCCAATGACAATGCCTCTAGTTGGTGGTAAAATCGGATGAACAGGAGGTCTAGCTGTCCTCTCTTGAACCTCTTCAATCTTCAACCTCTTATCAAAGAGTCGTCCCCCTCTCCTGACAAATCTATCTCTCTCGGGTCTCTTTCGGTCTCTGTCTCTACTCTTACAGATCATTCCTGACTCGGAGACATTTCGTTCATAATCCTGCTCACACAACTGAGCTCTATGTATTACCTCCTCATAAGTCGAAACATCAAAGGGAGCTAACTGAGATTTGATGGCTAGTCTCAGTCCATCTATAAACTTTTGGACCTTCCAGTCCTCACTGCTCATCGTCTCTAAATCATATCTCCCCAAAGAAATGAATCGAGTCTCATGCTCATCAATAGATTGGTTCCTCTAAACCAAACTCATAAACTCCATCCTCAGTTTTTGCTGTGTAGTCGCGAGAAAATACTGCCTCCTAAAGGCATTCAAAAATATCTCTCATGTGACCTCGGCATGTCGAGCTCTCAAAATAGGCTCGGTAGATCTCCACCGATGCTCTGCCACCCCTGAAATACAAATACGGTAAAAGCAACCCTCTCGATAGTAGTGCACCGAAAAAATCTTATATAACTTCTCCATCTGATACACCCAATCCTCTACTACTACTGGGTCCTTCCTCCCATGGAAGACTGGAGGTCTAAGCTTCTGAAAATGTCTAAATATATCAAGGTCACACTCATATCCAGCATCCTGAGCTGGCTGGGGTCTCACTACCTCTGCAGCCGGAGCCTGAACCTCTGGTAACTCTGCAGCCTGTGTCGACATCTCGAGATCAGCTGCTGCTTATCCAGTTGGATCTTGCCTATCCCTAGCCCCAAGCGCTGCCTGCTGCGCTATAATCTCAACCAGGCTCTCAATACTCCACTCAAGTCTAGCGAAGCGTGCCTCAGTCTCATCTGGTCTAACAGCAGTACCCTCGGGAACCTGAACAGTCTGTATACCATCACCACGGCCTTCAGGTATACCCCTACGGCCTCTAGCACGTGTATCAGCCCCTCTACCACTGTAGGTGACCGGCATAATGTAAATCCTGTAATCCAAGATCATTTGTTAATTTAATTCCCACCTAGTATACACTTTGACATCTCATATAACACAGTACTATGGGGGATGCAATTTTTCCTTAACGACTACTATTAACTCTTATCCGACCAACTCTAACTCTTGATTGCATATTTATTAATACTGATACACGTCTGGCCAACCCCTGCTCTGATACCAATTTTACTGTCACGACCTAATATTTACTCAAAAATCAATAAAAATTTTTCACTTTTGGAAAATCTTTCTTACCCATACGACAGATCTCTCTGACCAGGTCGGGCTGTGAATCAATATCGATATACCATTTTAACCATTAAGAAATATAACACGTATACATGCATACTGATATCATTTATAATATAATAGAGTGGTCGGTATGTTTTACACATCACATAATTCTCATACATTGGCAATTTATCTAATTATATTTACATCCCCAAATATTCCTTCATATACACTATTGTGTTGTAAGCATACTAATACAAAATTCTATACTTGGTGTATACATGACAGTCGATAGGAACCATAGATAATCAGCTATGTAGTCTACTCTCTGCACCCGCTATCTCTAAGGTGGAAACTCTGAAAGGGGGTGGAAACTCTGAAATGGTGAGCTCCACATGCTCAGTAAGGCAATAATATAAACGGGTAGATAGCTATACTATCTACATGCTGCTAGGAAATTAGGATATATCTGTGAGCATGAGGTAAAAACAATGATATGCCATGCATATAATATCATCTGTTCTAAAACAGGAAATCGGCATATAAAACATGGAATGATTCTCACGTGAAAACATATCATGCTCAATTGAATTAATAAGTTTTTTTTTAAAACACCCCATCTGGGTTAAAATGTGATAAACTCAATGAATTTAATCCAATTCAACAAAATAATTTATTATAAAATTTTCGTTATAAAATCACCCTTCTCACAGGGTTACAAGTCATGAAAGTTTCATAAAAATTCTTCTGTGAAAAAATTAAATCTAAATCGAATTCATAAGAAGATTGAGGCCTGACCCCTCCCTCGGGTCCACCCTAATCTATCAAAACCAAAGGATTATCATGTGAGACACGTAGGTGACTATATCGATAATATCTAGGACTATGGCCATAACCTCGTGATCCTTGGCTACACGGATCCTAGTGTGCGGGGTATCACACCTAAAACGGGAGGTGGGTCAGTCCTACCCACCAGAACAACATAATATCAGGATTGCGAGGGCAAGGCTTGCTACCTCGTGGCTAATGCCACTCCACTCTAACAATCCCCAGGGTACAACGTACTCCATGTGATACATATGGTACAACGTACTCCATGAACCCAATTTCAGTCAGGGGTGCCTGCAATAGGTCTTATCCACCCATGCCAATTATGTCTCAGTATGCATGTGTGAGCATATCATCTCACTGTGACACATAGTCTACAGAAGAAAACTCCAGCACTGCTTCATTCATATACATGATATCTAAAAATCTCGTGTGAGCGAAGTTCCTGCACGGTTTCATAGAAATCAATAGAATTTGCGTACGAACAGCGCTCCAGTACGACTTAAAATAATCATAAATTCAATTAAAATCCACGTACGAGAAATGCTCTAGTACGGATATGTATAAAAACTCAGTAAAAACCTCGTACGAGAAGAACTCCAGTACGGTAGTCATGTGAAATAAGTCTGTAAAATAGTGCGAGCAAGGCTCCAACACTCTGTGTATGAGTTAAAATATGAAATCCAGTGTGAGCAGTGCTCCAGCACGATTAAAACTCATATGAAATTGATAGGCGGCTCAATTTCATCAAAACTTGTCAAATAAATATCAATTGGCACATAACCTGTGCCTTTTTCATTTGAAACATGAATATAATAGCCAACCTATCCATAGATTGCTTGAATTAAAAAATGTCATCATAACGATGTCAAAATCATGAAATTCATGTAATTTCATAGCCTTACTACCCTTTTTGAAATTTTCCTAACTGAGGGCAAAATAGTAATTTGTCACCTTTTCCACATTTTTCGTAAAAATTATTCTTCTGTTTTCGGGTAGCCTAATGAATTTAACGTAATGTAAATTCCCTCGAAACTACGTACAGCTACCTCTAAATGCTCTTAAAATTCCCTTACCTGGAATCACGCACGAGCTTATCCCGTCTCGATCGTACTAGGTCTCTCAGTCCAATTCGCTCCAACCCAAGTCTACGGAGCTGGATATAATTACATATTGGTTCAATTAAAATATATTTATCAGTATTTCACTCCTACTGATCAAATATAAAGCACTGGGCCCATTTCCACTTATTAAATCCCTTCTTCGGGTTTACTGGGCTCATTTGGCTTACCAATACTCATCGGGCTCCAAACTCATTGGATAGCCCGTATACTATTTACGATAATTACTTTAAAATTTTGAATACAATTCCTTTTATGCAGAATTAATCCGTAAAATCCGTAAAATGATCTTAACTCTGCATTAAGGACTCAAATTGTCGTAATTAAAGTGTACTTACCCAATGTTATGCGAGGTACGAAAATTGGAGCTCAATCGGCTCTCGTTCGGGCTCTGTCGTAAAACTGCATAATTAGATTAATCCGAGTTATTTTTCATTAATATAATATTAAATTAATTCCCAAAATTTACCCGCAGGTTAATCTCGACCCTCGATCAACTTACCCGAATCTCGAGTCGTCCCTGGTAAATTTTCTTTCCTTTTTTCCCTTTTCTTTCCTTTCTTTCTTTTTCTTTTTCTTTTTCCTTTTCTTCCCCTTTCCGGCTATGGTGCCGTTTTGCTCCCCTCACCGTTGTCGACGTTCCCGGTTGTTTCGTCGGCTACTACCGGTACCAAAAGAACCGCCTCGACTAGGGGATCTCTCAGCTGGGTCGAATCAGAGCTGAATTGTCGTGGATCACCGGAACCGACTCGATTTTCCTCTCAAATTTTCGTTCTTTGATTCGCCAGAATCCTGCTTCGTCAGCACGGGTCACCGGTGCCAGAATGTTCGTTGGCCTTTCCTCTCTCTTCTCCAACCTTCGCCTGGTCTTATCGGTCGCCGGTGATCGTCGGTGGTTCTTGGTTCTGCTTCTCGATTTTGGTTCTCTGTTTTGGGTTTTCTCTCTCCTCAAACAACCATATTTTTCATTTTTATTTATTTATTTATTTATTTTATAATTATTTTAATCATTAAAATCCATTAAAAAAATCAAAATATCCCAAAAAAATTCTTATTTAATTCATTTAATCTATAAATAAATTTATCTATCTTATTTCGTCTTTTCGATATATTTTTTCAATATTTTCGGGATAATTTTTCCAAAATAAAAATTTTGATTCATTCCCATAAATTCATATCTTGATCAATCAGACTCGAAATTTAATATTTTCCTCGTTATTGATCCAGATTCTCAATTCCATATTTTTAATGAAATTTTCTTATCGAATTTATACTGAATTTTATTCTTTTGACTGTTTTACCCTTGCACGTGTTTGGGACCAAATTGAATTGACTTTCCTTCATAAACTCACAATCTTTTCTTATTTTAAATTCTTATTTTCTATCAACTTGCTTAAATTCCTTTCACTAAAATTTTTTGGGTCCCTACTTTCCCGATTTACCCTTATGCGATTTTACGTAAGTTATTTCGTTTCATCCAAATTTATCAGATCCAAATCAGCCATCTTATGAATCCATTAACAGATAATATCGTCATACAATATGGAAATCATAAGGAATGCCATACAAAGATGCGGATCTCACATTCCTGGGATGATCATTTGCCATTAGCTGAATTCGCCTACAACAACAGTTATCATGCAAGTATCGGGATGGCACTATATGAGGCTTTGTATGGCCGTAGATGTCGTTCCCTGACCGGTTGGGAAGAAGTGGGTGACCGTAAAATTTTTGCTCCTAACTTGGTTACACAAGCCTTTGAGGATGTCCGGATGATAGTGGAGAGATTGAGGACAGCTCAGAATAGATAGAAAAGTTATACTAACAAGAGACGAAAACCACTTGAATTTGCAGTTGGTGAATCAGTATTTTTAAATGTTTCTCCTTCCAAGGGCATAGCGAGATTTGGGAAGAGTGGTAAGTGAGTACTCGCTACATTGGACCCTTTGAGATACTAGACAGAGTGAGAGATAAGGCATATAGATCGGCATTGCCACCGAAATTATCAGGAGTGCATGATGTCTTCCACATTTTGATGTTGAGGAAGTATCATCCAAATCCAAATCATGTGATTCGGTATGAGCCATTGGAGCTCGAAGATGATTTGACTTATATAGAGAAATCGATACAGATACTGGATAGAAAGCAGAAATTCTTGAGGAATAAGACTATCGGGTTAGTAAAGATTCTCTGGCAGCATCACAGTTCAGAGGAAGCTACTTGGGAGCTAAAGAGTTTGATACGAGAGAGATATCCCCAATTGTTTGTAGATTAACTTGGTTCTAATTTGGAGGACCAAATTTCTTAAGGTGGGCAGGATTGTAAGACCCTTAAATTCATAAGTATATACATGTACATGCTATGTGAAGCATGAGTGATGTAAAGTCCATGAATTTAATGTACACACTTGTAATATGAGTTTGTGATGTACGTACAAGTTTCATTATGTATGAATATGAAGAAATGGACTTTTGTATATGATGAATGTAAATAGAATGTAAAATGGAAAGAAGCTGTACTTCCATTTGGTTTTATATTGTATACTCTTGCTTATACAATGAATGCACACAAGTTTTAATGTATATAAAGTATGAATAGATGTCATTTTTAAGCCTAAAAGGTGGTTGGATGAGAAAATGACCATGGCAGCAAAATTTAGGAAGTTTTATGTGAGTTACTGCAAAAAACTGCAGTGAAATCTGGAAAATATGAATGAGAGATCGATCTCATTGAAGGAGAGATCGATTTGGAAGAGTAAAAAATGCTCTTATTTGAGTGATGGAACAGGTCAGATCGATCTCCAATGGGACCAGATCGATCTGCTAAACATTCTGTGTCGAAGAAATAGATCCCCTAAGGGTCCAGATCAATCTCCAAACCCTACTAACTTGGAAAATATCGATCTCACCCTTGGAGCAGATCGATCTCCTTAAGCTGCTGACTTAGAACATATCAATCTCATGCTTAGAGGTAGATCGATCTTATTAGGTTTAAAAGGTCAATTTCAAGAGGAAAAATGTAGGGCAGATCGATCTCATTGGGGAGCAGATCGATCTCATAGAGACAATTCTTTAAATATTGGACCTCTGCAATTCAAATTTCACGAGAGAAACTATTCCAAACAAGAGCAAAAGTGTAACCTAACCTTTAAACACCAGAAAACTTCATTTTACAACCAGTTTTGAGTGAGATTCTGTTGAGTAAAGTTGTTCTTAGCAAAGAGGAGAACAACATACTTGGAAACAAGAGATTGAAATCAAGGATTTCAAGAGCAATGAGGATTTGTACCAATTTGGTGAAAAAGGAAGGAAATCTCAGCCAGGCAAGATTTAATGCACCAAGTTGATATATGTTAAACTAGGTGTATTAATGAGTTTATTGGTATATGTATGAATTGTTGGAAAGGAAAGAATCATGAAAAATGAGTATGACCTAGCTTTTGGTGTGAAAATGAGAAAATGATGAGGAAATGATGTTGTTATGGATTTAATGGTGGAATATGCATGTATGAAAGATTATAAAGTAATCTTATGAAATGCATATATTGAAAAAAAGGAGAAATGAATATAGCTATATGGAAAATGTGGTATAATACCATATTGGGAGAAAATGATGAAAATGATGTGCTAAATTGAGATTTGGCAAATGAAATGAGTATATTACGATATACTAACGTGAATATGTATAATAGCTTCAAAAATCACATTGGAAGCTGGTCGGACTGCAAGAGTGAGCAAAACTGAGGACAGGAGGTCACTTGACGTGATCCGAGGTAATAAAATTTCATGAGTACCTAGAGATGGCTCCACGTATTTTAAATAGCATTTTGATATTATATGCTATATGAATTCCCATGAATAGGCTTGATGTTGTAATAGAGATTAATGACGATAAGTGTGTTTTATCCAAAAATAGAGTGAAAATACAATAGAAGCCTATCGTGATTAAGATTCATGAGTTTGCATGATAGAATGGCTAATGTTTTCATGTATATGCGAAAACAGCACATTTGAGTGCTTATTTGATTCCATTAAGTGAATTATGATTTGAAAAGCCATCTATCAGGTTTTGTGTGAAAACCATAACTGTTAGAGATTACTCGTACTATATTTTGATATGTGCATCACATGGTACTACCAAGTGGTGAACCTGCAGCTTTTCTGCCAATATCATCCTTGCTATCAGAGCTTCATACTCCGCTATGTTGTTTGAACTGGGAAATCCGAACTGTAGGGAGTATTCCAGGGATTTCCCTTCTGGTGATACCAGGACTATACCCGCTCTACTTTCGTTGGCACTTGATGCCCCGTCGACATGCAGTAACCATAGGTGAGCCTCCCCCTCACTGCTGTCGCTCGGGATAGTGCACTCCACTATAAAATCTGCCAAAGCTTGACCCTTGATGGCCTGTCTTGGTTGGAATGTGATGTCGTATCCCCCAAGCTCCACCGCCCATTTCACTAACCTTCCTGAGTGTTCAGGTTTCTGAAGGATTTGTCTTAACGGTTGATCTGTTAAGACGGTGATAGGGTGTGCTTGGAAATAAGGGCGCAACTTTCGCTAGGCCATCACAAGGGCTAATGCTAGCTTTTCGGCTAGTGGGTAGCGGGTCTCTAGATCTAATAACACTTTACTCACGTAGTAGATGGGACGGTGCACCATTTCATCTTTCTTCAGTAGCACCGCACTGACGGTGAAATCACCGACTCCCAAATACATATAGAGTTGCTCTCCTTCTAGGGGCCTTGTTAATAAAGGCAACTGTTTCAAGTATTCTTTGAGGTCCTCGAAGGCCTTTTGACAGTCTTCCGTCCACTCGAAGTTCTTTCCCCCCCGTAGAGTTTTGAAGAACGGCAGGCTCCTTTCTGTTGATTTTGACAAGAGGCGATTCAGAGCTGCTATTCTGCCTGTCAATCTCTGGACCTCTCTTACGGTAGTTGGGGGTTTCATGTCAATGACTGCCTGCACCTTTTTAGGATTTACCTTAATGCCCCTGTTAGTGATCATGAAGCCTAAAAACTTCCCTGATCTTACCCCGAATGAGCACTTTTTGGGGTTTAGCTTCATGTTGAATCTCCTCAATAGTTCGAATACCCTGGACATTTGATCAGCATGAGACTCTCCTACGCGGCTTTTGATGATCATATCATCCACGTAGGCTTCCATGGTATTTCCCAGAAGATCTTTGAACACTTTGCTCACCATTCGTTGATAGGTGGCTCCCGCGTTCTTTAAACCGAACGGCATTACCCGGTAGCAATAGGTTCCGTTGTCGGTTATGAAGGAAGTCTTTTCTTCGTCTTCTGGGTGAAGCATGATTTGGTGATACCCGGAGAAAGCATCCAAGAAACTGAGGAATTCGTAACCGGATGTTTTGTCTACCAGTCTGTCTATCCGAGGTAGGGGGTATGAATATTTGGGGCAGGCTTTGTTCAGATCAGTGAAATCTACACACATTCGCCACTTCCCGCTAGATTTCTTTACCATCATTATGTTGGCCAACCACTCAGGGTAGTATACCTCTCGGATGAATCCGGCGCCCAGGAGTTTACTCACTTCTTCAGTGATTGCTTTTTGTCGTTCCGGGGCGAAACTCCTCTTCTTCTGTTTGACGGGTCTGTGCCCGGGTATGACATTAAGCTCATGGCAGATCACTTCGGGACTGATCTCGGGCATGTCCGTCGGACTCCAGGCGAAGACATCCGAGTTTCTTCTCAGGCAATCGACTATTTCATTCTTTAGTTGTTCGCCCAGTTGAGTCCCTATGAATGCCTTTTTTCCCTCATCCCCTTCTGTTAGCTCAATGGCCTCAGTTTCCTCTATAGGCTGAGGTTTGGGCGGATCATCTATACATAAGGTTTCTTTCCTCTGTGCTATCTTGTTGGCGGTGGAAGCGAGATAACAAGTACGGGCACTCTTTTGGTTTCCTCGTACTTGCCCGACTCCATTGGGAGTGGGGAACTTCATTAATAGCTAGCAAGAGGATATCACCGCCCTCATATCGTTCAGTACAGGTCTACCCAAGATCATGTTGTAGGCAGCGGAGGTTGACCTAACTACCATGAACAATACTTGCTGGGTCACGTCCTTCGGGTGCTCTCCGAGAGTCACAGACAACTCTATGGACCCTGCCACCTTCACTCACTAGCCCGTGAATCCATATAGTGGCGTCATAATGGGTTTCAACCTATCTTCGGATATGCTCATCTTGTCGAAGCAGTTCCAATAGATTAGGTTCACTGAGCTCCCGTTATCGACCAGGACTCTGCTCACTGGGTGTTTGGCCACTACCGTGGATATTACCATGGGGTCATCATGAGGAGTGACAATATCACCTTTGTCAGCCGGAGTGAACATGATAGGTTCTTCATCCGCTTGTTCTTCCATTACAACGTTAACCTGATACGCTTGTCTTGCGTAGCTTTTACGGGAAGTAGAGGAGCTTCCCACCATTGATTCCCCGCCTGCAATAACATTTATTGCGGGGGCCGTAGGTTCGTTGTTTGGCGGATTGGCTCAGGGGATGGTAGGCTTGAATGCTTCGTTTCTTGGCCTATTCCTTCTGTTATCATCATTTGGTCCAGTCCGCGGACGGTCATTCCTTTGGTCACGCGGAGGATAACGGGGTCTCTCGCTCCTCCATAGGAAGCGGTTGATCTTTCCCTCTCTGGCCAGTCTTTCCAACTGATCCATTAAATCTCTGCATCTCTCCGTTGGGTGGCCGTGAGCGTTATGGAATTCACTGTAGGCTTCAGAGTTTCGTCCTATGTCTTCAATTTTCTTCTTGGGGAATTCCAACAGTCCCGTCCCTTCGATTGCTGTCAGTATCGCAGTGCGAGGCTCGTTCAACCTGGTATAACCCTCATACCTGAGCCTAGGGACTTTGTCTACTCTCACGGGTCTTAGAGAGCTTTTCTCGAGCGCATCTCTCTCTCTCTTCTTTCCTTCTTTTGCCTCCCTGGGCTGTATCATCTTCATCACCTCTTCTTGGGCCAGATACTTATTGGCCCTAGCAAAGAGATCGGAGATGGTCATTAGTTCATCAAGAGAGAGGGATTTTTACAGCTTTTCGGAGCTTGTCCCTTGTAGCATTGTAGCCATGGCTACCCCTACCGGCAGATCTTCCACTTCCAAGGTTGCATCTCGAAAGCGGTCTACAAAGCTCTTCAAGGATTCTCTATTCCCTTGCTTAAGCGTGAGTAGGTAAGTAGCGTCTTTCTTTCTCTGGCTGTGGATCATGAAGACTTTGAGGAATTCATTCCTTAATTGATCGAAAGAAGAGATCGAACCTTCGTTCAACCCGTTGAACCACTTCAGAGCGTGCCCGGATAATGTGAGAGAAAAAGCTTTGCACATGATTTCGTCCTCCCATCCATGCAGCAGCATGAGGGATTCATAACTCTGTATGTGATCATAGGGGTCTGCTTTGCCGGTGTAAGTAGCCATAGAAGGCATTTTAAACTTCTTCGGCAAAGGTTTGTTCATGATCTCCGGACTGAATGGAATCCTCCTCCTTTGGCCATCATCCGGAGACACCAGTTTTTTCTTCTCAAGGATCCATTGGACGACCTTCTCCACGTTCTTCGACCCTCGAATTGAGTGTGGCCATATCCCTTCGGGTCTGGAAGAGTCCGACTGATAAGCACCCCTTCCAGCGCCTCCCATTTCGGGACTTGAGATTTCGAGACCTTCTCGTGGGTCTAGACCTCTCTGTCTCCGTCGCTCCCCAGCCCTATATTCTCTTAAGTCATGTTCCAACTCAACGGGAGATGAGCTGCGGCATGTGGGGAAACTCTGCCGCCTATCGGCTGGAGGAGAAGTCTGCCACCTGCCGGGCAGAGGAGAACTCTGCCGCCTATCAGCGGCGGGAGAGCACCGTCGCGTAAGTGTTGCGGGATAGCTCTGCCGCATGTAGTCCCTGGGAGGGCTTTGCCGCACAGATTCCGCAAGAGAACACTGTCGCCTGAGGTCTGCGGGTGAGTTCTGCCACCGATGTGCCGCGAGTGAGCTCTACGGTCTGCCAGCTGCGGGAGACCTTTGCCGCATACGGTCCGCGGGTGAGCTCTGCCGCACAGGTGCTGCGGGTGAACTCTGCCGCCTACGGTCCGCGGGTGAGCTCTGCCGCACATTTGGCGAACTCTGCCGCCGTTGAGCCTCGGGTGAGCTCCGTGGTCTATCTTCTGGATGAGACCTCTGCCGCGAGAGGTCTGCAGGTGAGTTTTGCCGCATAGGTGCTGTGGGCGAACTCAGTCTCTCTGGATCTGCAGTGGCATTATTTTGTGTTCCTGCCTCTTGTCCAGCATTTACCAGGGTGGAAGGCTGACCTCTCTCGTAGGTCTGCCTAGGCGTGCTTTCCCCCACTAATTGCTGCACTTCATGGGGCAACCTGAATTGGGGGAGAGCCTCTCTGAAGAAGCTCACCATAGCTTTTAATGCTGTCGTGGTCTCTTCATTTTTGCGCTTCAAGGTCTCAAATTCTTCTAGAGAAACCAATGCTTCTCTGTCACCCCTTTCACTACGTCTTCGTCTCTACTCTGATCTGACGAGGGGACTCACAGAATTCTGCCCCCTGTCAACTCTGCTGTAGAGCGTGTCCTCACCATTTGGATAGAGAACCTGACTTTTTGTCAGACTTCCCACAGACGGCGCCAATTGATGTTGCCTGATTGAACAGCAACAGGAATTTACCTTCCACGTATTCTGATTGCACTAACGACAAAAATGTGACGTCCGTGCGATCTGTTCCACGTGTTCTTCGTATAATCTGCAAAAACAACAGGAATCAGAGGGGGCCAGGATTTATCCCTGCACATGCACTCCGATGATTAAGTAAGTAATCGGGAGTTGTGTAAGTAAGAAGAAGAGAATGTGTTTCTTAATTCAAAGGGTTAAAGTATTTCTCCCTGCTTTTTTGTTCTTTGGTTTCGTCCCCTTTTCTGAGAGCTCCTCGGCATATTTATAGGTTTCTTCTAAGTCGGTTCGAGCTTAGGCCCAGGCGCGTGTCTGGGCCGCGACAGAGTCATAGAGCACTCTGTCGCGCTTCGGGTCAAGCAGCTTGCGGGGGAGTCGACAGGTGGCAGAGTACCCATGGACCTCTGCCGCAGTCTGTGCAGGAGACCTATGCCGCAGGCTGTGCGGGAGACCTCTACCGTAGTCTATGCAGGAGACCTCTGTCGCAGGCTGTACGGGAGACCTCTACCGCAGTCTGTGCGGGAGACTATGCCGCAGGCTGTGCGGGAGACCTCTACCGCGGGCTGTGCAGGAGACCTTTTGCCGCGAGGGCAATGCGGGAGACCTATGTCGCAATAGAGGCGATGGAGTCTGTCGCGCCTACTGTGCGGCACACATCCCAGGCGACAGAGTGCCTATCGCCCCGAACACTCTGTCGTTCAACAAGCAACTGTGTCGCGTAGCAACTCTGTCGCGAAATCAGCCACGTGGCTTATCTTCGTTCTGACACGTGGCAGTCAATGGTTGGCGGATAGTTGTACACGTGGATTCTTGTGACACGACCACCATCAATAACAATCCGACAAGAAAACACTTTCTTTGTCCCCCAAGGGTTTCGGGACCACAAAGAGATCTAACCCACAAAAATTTGTTGGCGAAACTACTAAATCAGCAGAAAATAACAAGATTGGAAGAGAAAAAAATAATGGTAGTAGGGTTTGTTGGTGTACTTCCAAGAGAACAAAGAAAGATGCAGTAACCAGAAAAAGAGAGAGTCTGAGTATGTAAAAGGTTCGGCCGCCTCTTTCTAATTGGATGGGTAGGGTTATTTCCTTAACCAAATAGTAAGTGGGGTTAACAAGATAAGGGAATCCGTCTTCCAATAAAGCATTGACATGTGTATTCTATTCACCCATCTTGAAAATTGTAGACATTTGTTTCCTTCTTTGACATAATTTCTTCTCATGTTCTTTCTGACTTTCTTTCTTTTTCTTACCGTTATTGACATTATTCTGTCATCACTTCTTCAATTGAAGAATTTAGTCTTCCAGCTTAGTTACTATTCATGTATTTCTTCACTTTCGTTCTTGAAAAACCATTTTCGTTTCTTTTTTGTTCTGATTGTCTACTCTGAAGCTACTAAGCCATTGCAAAATTTTTTCCTTTCTTTTCGGCAGTTACGCACCCATGCATTTTTTCTTGAAGGATCATGACAATTAAGCTTCCAAACTGTGCTCTTCTTATGCATATGCCTGTAAAATAAAACACAAACTAATCAAATAAATGAAAAATAAAAATAAAAAAACACTACTGAAATCAAATAAAAATAGAACAAGATTAAAAATGAAAAATCCTAAAAATATAAATTGGGTTGCCTCCCAAAAGCGCTAAATTTTAAGTCTTCAGCCAGATTGCTTCCAGTCTCCTTAATTCGGTTCACCAAGGGGAATGTTGTCTAATTTATGCACCCCTTCTCCATAATAATGCTTTATACACTGCCCATTAACCTTGAACAAGCTCCCATCTGATTTCTTCAACTCAATTGCTGCATATGAGAAAACTTGATGTATCACAAACGGTTTTGACCACCTTGACTTCAACTTGCCAGGAAATAATTTGGGTCGTGAATTATACAATAGAACTTCCTGTCCAGGACTGAAGTCTCGTCTTATTATCATTTTGTCATGCCATCTCTTGGTCCTATCCTTATAAATCCTTGCATTGTTATATGACTCATTTCTTAGCTCATCAAGCTCATTCAATTGGAGTAACCGATTTGCTCCAGCCTTATTATAGTCAAAATTGAGCTTCTTAATGGCCTAGTAAGCTCAATGCTCAAGCTCTACAGGTAGATGACATACCTTACCAAATACCAACCTATAGAGAGACATCCCAATTGGAGTTTTATAGGCTGTTCTATATGCCCATAGCGCATCATCTAATTTGTTAGCCCAATCTTTTCTATTCAGATTGACAGTCTTCTCTAATATCAACTTCACTTCTCGGTTTGAAATTTCAGCTTGGCCATTTGTCTGTGGATGATAACTGAGAGCTACTTTATGTCAAATTCCATACTTTGACATCAAACCATTGAAGACTTTGTTACAGAAATGAGTGCCTTCATCACTCAAGATGGCTTTTGGAGTACCGAATCTTGTTAATATATTCTTGTGTAAAAACCGAATCACCACTTTTGTATCATTTATTGGTGTTGCTATTGCCTCTACCCACTTAGAGACATAATCAACAACAAGGAGAATATATAACTTCCTAAAAGATGGAGGAAATGGTCCCATAAAATTGATACCCCATGCATCAAAGATTTCCACTTCTAGAATATTTGTCAAAGGTAGTTCATGCCTTCTTGAAATGTTTCCAACCCTTTGACATCTGTCACATATTTTTACAAACATGTAGCTATCTTTAAACACACTAGGCCAGTAAAAGCCTGATTGCAGCACCTTTGCTGCTATACGTTCTGCACTAAAATGGCCTCCATATGCTGCAGCATGACAATAGTGCAAAATTTCCTGAACTTCATCTTTCGGCACACATCATCTTATAATCTGGTCTGGACACTTCTTAAACAGCAGAGGGTCATCCCAAAAATACAAGTTGACATCATGGAAGAATTTCTTCCTCTGTTGATAAGTTAAACCACTTTGCATTAATCCTCCTACTAAGTAATTCACTATGTCTGCGAACCAGGGCAGATTTACATCAATCTTCATTTTTGTTTCATCTGGAAACTCCTCTTGAATAGGCTGTTATTGCTGAATTTCAGATTGCTCCAACCTAGACAAATGATCAGCTATAACATTATCAGATCCCTTTTTGTACCTGATTTCAAAATCAAATTCTTGCAAAAGCAAGATCCATCTAATAAGTCTGGGTTTGGCATCCTTCTTCGCAAATAGATATCGAATGGCTGCATGGTCTGTATAGACAATGACCTTACCCCCAATTAGGTATGGTCTGAACTTGTCAAATGCATGTACAACTGCAAGCATCTCCTTCTCCGTTGTTGTGTAATTTTTTTGAGCTTCATCTAAAGTCCTGCTTGAGTAATAGATAGCCCAAAAAATCTTGTCTCTTTTCTGCCCAAGGATTGCTCTAATTGTAAAATCACTAGCGTTGCACATTAGTTCAAACTGTTCTGTCCAATCAGGTGCTATCATAATAGGTACAAAAATAAGCTCATTCTTGATCTTTTCGAATGCCTGCAAGCAAAAATCATCAAAGATAAAATCAGCATCTTTTTCCAATAAGTTACATAAAGGTTTTGAGATTTTTGAAAAGTCCTTGATAAATCTGCGATAGAAGCCCGCATGTCCAAAAAACTCCTCACGGCTTTAACTGATTTTTTTTGGGAAGCTTTTCAATAGCAGCGACTTTAGCTCTATCCACCTCAATGCTGTGAGCTAAAATTTTATGTCCAAGGACGATTCCTTCTTGCACTATAAAGTGACACTTCTCCTAATTTAAGACGAGATTCGTCTCTTCACATCTCTGCAAAACAAGTGCCAAATTAGATAAATGTTGATCAAAAGTCTTACCAAATACTGAGAAGTCATCCATGAAGACTTCCATTATCTCTTCAACCATGTCAGCGAAGATCGACATCATGCATCTCTGGAAGGTTGCTGGGGCATTATAGAAACCGAAAGGCATCCTCCTATATGCAAAGGTTCCATATGGGCAAGTGAAGGTTGTTTTCTCTTAATCTTCTGGGGTTATTGCAATCTGGTTATAGCCCGAGTAGCCATCTAAAAAATAATAATAACTATGCCCGGCTAGTCTGTCTAACATTTGGTCAATGAACAGAAGTGGAAAGAGGTCTTTCCTAGTGGCTTTATTCAGCTTCCTATAATCGATGCAGACTCTCCAACCTGTTACTGTTCTGGTGGATATGATTTTATCGTTGGTGTCACGAACTACTGTCATTCCACCATTTTTGGGTACAACCTGCACAAGACTCACCCAAGAACTATCAGATATAGCATATATAATACCAGCATTTAATAGTTTTAAAATCTCAGCTCTAACAACTTCTTTCATTACTGGATATAGTATTCTCTGTGGTTCAATGAGGGTTTATGATTTTCCTCTAACTGAATTTTGTGCATTACAACGGAGGGACTAATTCCTTTGATGTCGGCAATGGACCATCCAATTGCCGATTTGTGCTCTCTTAAAATTCTGAGCAACTTATCTTTCTCTGTAGCAGATAAAAATGATGAAATAATCACAGGAAAAGTACTATCATTACCTAAAAAGGCATACCTCAAATAACTTGGTAATTCTTTCAATTCAGTTTTGCCTTATTTTTTTTCACTTACCTGTGACTTGTTAATATTTTCCTTAGTTGTTGTAGTCGCACTTTCTAATGGGTTGGCTTCCAAAGTAATAACACAACTTTTGATTTCATCAGTTAATAATTCATCATCTAAATTAGAAACTGAATTTACTAGACATTGAGCCATAGGATCGGTTGGTGCTTCCTTCGTTTCAACTTCCCTTACATAATTTTGCACTACTTCAATCAACTTACAAGTCTCTGGCTCATCAGTGAATTTCATCGCCTTATAGATGTTGAACATAACTAATTCATCATTCATCCTCAAGGTTAATTGCCCTCTTTGAACATCGATTAGTGCTCTCTCAGTGGTAAGGAATGGTCTCCCAAGTATAAGTAAAATTTCTCTGTCATCTTCATAATCTAAGACTACAAAATCGGCAGGAAAAATAAGCTTATCAACTTTAACAAGTACATCTTCTATTATACCTCTAGGATAAGTAATCGATCTATCCGCTAGTTGCAGTGTTATAGTGGTCGGCTTTACCTCTCCAAGACCTAGGCTCCTGAAAATAGATAAAGGCATTAAATTTATGCTAGCACCTAAATCACACAATGCCTTACCCACTTTCGATCCTCTAATCTCGCATGGAATGGTAAAACTTCTAGGGTCTTTCAATTTTTGCGGTAACTTCTGCTATAGAATCGCACTGCATTCCTCTGTCAAGTTGACAATTTCATAATCCTCAAGTCTCCGTTTCTTTGACAGCACCTCTTTCATGAACTTTAAATAATGTGGCATCTGCTACAGGGCATCAACAAACAGAATGTTAATGTGTAATTTCTTAAATATATCTAAAAATTTCTTAAACTCAGATTCAATCTTCCTTTTATACAAAGCTTGAGGATAAGGAATAGATGGTTTTAACAAAGGAGGATTATCAGGAAAAAGTTTACTAAAAGGTTTAGAATTAACTCCTTGTTTAACTGTTTCTGATTCTGCATCCTTTGTCATAACAGGTTCGGTCTGCTTCTTCTGCACCGCAGTGATTGGCGTAGTTTCTTCTTTCACTGCTACCTTTGGTGGCTCATAGGTGTTCCCACTTCTAAAAGATATAGCATTGCAGTGTTCTTTCAGATTTAGCACTGTATCACTAGGAAACTTACCTCTTTCATTCAAAGAACTAACAGCTGTAGCTAATTGTCCCAAAGTAGTCTCAACAGACTTCATCTGTGCACCAAGACTGGTATTCATCTCTGACATTTTAGCTTCCACGTTGTCTAACAGAGCATCAGTTTTGCTAAATCGTGTTCTAGTTTCAACCATGAACTCATCAAATTCGTTCCTTCTAACTCCACCATAACCTTAGGAATTCCCTTAGTTATTGAATCCTGTATTGCTGTTACTTACTGCTGGTGGGTTTAGAACATTCTTGGAATTACCATAAGATAGATTCTCATGGTTTCTGAATCCTGGCTGATAATAGTTAGAACCCGATTTCCCTGAAAACTAAAGTTACGATTATTAACATAATTCACTTACTCCAAATCCATCCCCATCACGTTAGGATTTGCGTTGTCAGGATGAATAATAGCTTGCGGCCTTTGTATACCTATTGAAGAAATTTGTGTTGAAATATGCTCAAGTCTTGCTAGAGTGGTTGACTGTGTATCTAACTCATGCATACCTGCTACTCTTCTGACATTAGCTCTTTCACCTGGCCATTGGCTGCTGTTTATAGCCATCTCCTCAATTAACTGTATAGCTTGATCAGGTGTCTTAGACCATAGTGAACCTCCTGCTGAGATGTCTATAGTAGCTCTTGTTTGTGGAGTCATGCCTCTGTAGAAAACCTATATCTGGTTTCCTTCATCATATCCATGCTGAGGGCATCTACGCAATAACTTTTTAAATCGCTCCCATGCCTCATGTAATGGCTCTTGGTCTAACTGTGTGAACTGGGCAATCTCTAATCTCATATGCATAGTCTTTCCTAGTGGGAAATACTTTGCCAAGAATTTCTGTGCCATCACTGCCCATGTCAGAATGCTTCCTGCTGGTAGATTTTGATACCAACTCAAGGCTTTATCCCAAAGAGAAAAAGGAAATAATCTTATCCGAATAACATCATCAGAGGCTCCATTAATCTTAATGGTGCTGCAAATCTACAAAAACTTGTCAAATGTGTATTTGGATCCTCCAAGGCTGAACCTTTAAATTGGTTTTGCATAACCATGTTGATCAATGCCGGCTTCAATTCAAAGTTGTTATAGTTCATAGGAATCTCTCTTATAGCAGCGAAATTCTGATTCACAACTGGGGTGAAATAATCGCGTATAGCTTGTGCTGATTTTCATCTGCCATGATTAAATTTTGGTCTTTTTCTCTAAATCTGTTTTTATTGAATTTGTCTGATGGTTCTCTCTAGCTCTTGATCTGACTCTTCTTTTATATCTGTATTTCCACTTCTGCAAGTTTTTACCATTCACCTAAAAAAAATAAATATTCATAGATAATAAATTAAAACAAAAATAAAAATAAAAATCTAAATTAAAGTAAAGGCTATTGGGGAACAGTGTCAACGAAAAACTAAACAACAGTTCCCCGGCAACGGCACCAGAAAACTTATTGTCCTTGAATGGAACACTACTGCAAGTGCACAGGTCAATTTTTGAGTATAGAGTAAATATGAGTATCATCCGACAGGAAACTGTGTCTACTGCTAATCACTATAATCAACAACCTTGAGCTTTATTTAGAAAATTAATGAATGTTGGTTAAAATCCTATTTGCTAGTCTAACTGTTAACTCCGGAACAATTTAATTAAAGCAAATCACAATAATTACGAATGAAAATATCAATAGCAAAATATTCCTAGAAACCGATTTTACTTAACTTGGGTTCATGCAATTCTTTTGATCAATTGTTCTTTTGATTTCAATTTGTTTATAGTCGAAACTATTTCCTGTTTATCTCTCCCGAGTTTTAAACAGTCATACCCAATTTACCTAATCCTAACCTCCCGATTCAGAATTAAATAATAGAGTTTATTGAGCAATAATAATCCATTTCTCTATAACTCATAAGAATTGTCAACCTCCCGATTCAACAATGTCCTACGTTAATCTAACCTTGTGCATATAAATAATCCCCTCTCCCGAGTGCCAAATTCCTATACTAATTCATCCAATTGGTGGCCAATCAACTAGAGCATTAAGAACAAGTAGATTAAATAAACATAATAGAAATCATCCAAACAACATCACAAAGTAATTGCAATTTGCCCAAAGTTGGTTACATCGATTCTAGAAAAATGAAGTTTAGTTCCTAGACATCATAATAAACATCTAAGAAATCCAAGTTAACATCCCAATAATAAAAATTGGTGGAAAAAGATGTAAAAGATGGAGTTTCTATGGAAATTAGTCTTGAAGTCTTCTGCCGCAACCTCCTCTATAATTCTGATAAAAAGACTATTTATAAGGTTTTCAAATACTTAAAACGCGGAAGGCCACATGGAAAAACAATTTTGCCTTAATCAGACTGCTATGTTGTGGCAATGGTATTAATTCCTCAGATCTGCTCTGCACTGTCCAATTTCTTCTATTGCTGCAGCATAAGTCACGATTACCATCTTGTAACTTCAATTCTTCACGGAATCATCAGAACCAGCTCCAAAAGCTTTAACTTCTCTAAATTATTCTTTTTCTTGCACAAGTGCACAAAATACATAAAAATACCTAATATTGCAAAGAACAAATCAAATAACTAAGTAAAAAGGGTCTTAAACATATATAAAATTCAGTGCTAACAGTTTCAACTCATGAAATTGGTGTAGCCTGCCCAGCTCACAATCATACCCCAGGTCGCTGTCGTTCGACTGTGGAGTGATGGGAGAAGCGGTATTCTTAACTGTGGGTGTAACAGTCTTTATAGCCTGAGGTCTCTCTGCCTCTACAGCTACCTGTCCAGTAGTAGTAGGCTGCGTTGCGGGCCCTCGTCTATCACCGGCACCCAATGGCTGTGTGATTATCTCCACTAGGCTCTCGATACTCCGCTCTATCCTAGCGAAGCATGCCTCTGTATCCCCTGGTCTCTCAGCAAGGTCCTATGGAGCCTGATCAGTCTATGGCTCTGCACGGCTCTCAGGCCTTCCTCTACACCTCTAGCACGTGCACTCGTCCACTACCTCAGCGTGTAATAGGCATAATATCTAGCTTCCTGTATTCAAATCCATTTATTAATCTCATTCCATCTTGGTATACACAGTTATATCTAAACAAAAGCATAGTAATATGGGGATGTAACTTTCCTACTTATTTTTACGACTCATCTCAGGCTAACTCAGCTCTGATACCAATCTCTGTTACGACCCTATTTATCCAAATCATCTAAAATTCCCTACAAATTTTTCGCATTTTTCTTTTCCTTACCTGATCGTAAACAATCCTCACAAATATAGTTGGGCTGTGAGCCAGTAAAAATTCATCATTTACCAACCATTTTCCAATTTAATCAAAAATAATGTTATACATTTGATAGTTGAGTCACATGTTTATACATGACATGTTTGCTAGCATATATATCCCACATATCATAAAACAAAATGACTATTGTGCCTTTACATGTTTAGATACAAAAAGAATCCTTTTGTGTATACCTCTTGGCGATGGAGTGCAGCGGATGTCTAAATATAACACCTCAATCCTCATTGGACTACTATGTGCGCTCTATAGAGGGGGAAAATAGAGGGATGAGCAACCACACGCTCAGTAAGGCTATAATGCAAGCATAGTAGATAACTACTCTATCTACATGCTGATAATGTCCTGGCATAAATCATTTATAGTCGGAGCATGAGGAAATAAAACTATGCCGCATGTATATACATATATCATGTACTGAAAACATGGAAACAGGCATGTAAAACATGGTAAAATCATCATGTAAAACCTCTCATGCTTATCATCATTTAAAACTCGTCATAAAAAGGGAAATTAATTAAGAAACATCCTTTAAGATATATCATTTTCTCGAAACACATTAGATTTCATCACAAACATAATATCATTTCTTTAAAAAAAATCCCACAAGGCTCGACTCCTCCCTCGGGTGTACCCTGGACAAACACAATCACACTCAGTGTATAAAATCATGTTGTACTATGTAATATTATGTGAGACAAGCAGTCATTATATCTCAAAAACTGTGTTTGTAAACTATGTCATAATCATCCCAAACCACATGGATCCCGGTGTGCGAGGCATCATGCTGGAATAAAGGTGGGTTAGTTCTTCGTCAGACTTTTCAAATCATCATCACAACCACATGGTACAACGTACTCCATGTGATATACACAGTACAACGTACTCTGCGGACCCATATCATGGTTGGGGTGCCAACCGGAGGTCTTATCTACCCCATACCATGTGTAACCTATATAGTCTCAAGTGCATGTGGAGCTTTTCGTTTCCATGTAAGAGAGCCATCCCACCAACAAAGCCTCCCTACCCCATCGAGCTTAAGGATGTTGGCTTAAGGATCCTACCGTAAGAGAGCCTCCCCACCGAACAAAGCCTCCCCACCCCGTCGGGCTTAAGGATGTAGGGGTTGAGGATTTTATCATCTCCACGGCATCATACATACAACAATGTGAAAACCTGTGCGAGCTAAGCTCTACTACGATTCATGCATCATCAATAAATCTCCTCGTACGAGCAACATTCCAGTACGGCTTTATGCATAAAATCATGAAGAAATCACGTACGAGCATAGCTCCAGTACGGTTATATGCCTAAGAAAGTCAATTGAAATCTACGTACAAGTAGAAGCTCCAGTACGGTCTATAAAATCTCATCATAATTCAAATCAAGGTGCGAGCTAAGCTCCAGCACGTTTCATACATGTGAAAACGCCAAAATCTAGTGCGAGCGATGCTCTAGCACGATTTAACTCACGTAAACACGATAGGCGGCTCTATTTCAATAAAACATTCTCAAAATGATGTTTAACACCTCATTTGTGCCTTTTCACAGAATTAGGAAATCACTAGCCAGCCTATCCATCATTTTGCTTAAATCAAAGCAATATGTTTCCATAAAAGCATCAAAACATGCGATTTATGCAATTATTAGCATTACTATCCTTTTTTGTAAGAATCACTTTAAAATCAAGCTACATACATATACACTTGTAGTTTTTCCTATACTCATCATCAAACACTTTTCTAGATACTCATGCATTTTTCCAAAGCCTTATATTTACCCATAAAATACGAGTAGCTATCTCTATATACTCACAGAATTCTCTTACTTGGAATCACGTTGTATGATTCCACTTCCTTAAAGCTGCTTGATTGTGCGATTCGTTTCGTCTCCAACGAACTCTCTGGAACTACACGAGATTATGTTTCACGTCAATTTAGTCCTATATAACACAACTCTTGTGTTTACTATAGTCGATTCGACCTATAGTATGCATTAACACTTACAAGGCTTCATTTGATCGCTCTACCAATATCTCGAAATCCTATTGGATTCTTTTAGATCCATTGATTCATACTAAATCGATATTTAATGCTCATTGTCTCCAATTCATCATTTACTTCACTATGACATTTTGTCATACACCTTATATACTCATTTTCATAATTTGACTATCCCCACAATGTAGCTTCATTTAATCCTCTTAAAATCATGCATATTACTCCATTAACACTCTAACATAATCCATTTATCATCAATTCACCCATAATAAATTTTTTCACACTTGACTTATTATAGGTTTTACTTGTTCCATCACATCTTAGGTAGTTTTTATCATTAATATACACACCAATCAACCCAAAATCAATAACTAGATGAATGTACATTGGATTGGTATATTAGAAACTCACCTAGTTTGATTTTTCCCTTGCTCCAAATGAGAATGCACCTTTGCTCTTTCAATCCAACCAATGGGGTTTTGATTCCAAACTATGTTGTTGTTCTCTTTATAATGAACAACTTTGCTCTAATGGCTTTTTCTTGATTCTTTATAGAAATGAGATGATTTTAGAGTGAGAAGGTTAGGTTTTAAGATTGAAATGGAAGAAAATGGTTTGTTCCCATGAATTGCAGATCCAGCTGCTCCCTATTTATAGAATTGGCTTGATGTGATCAATCTACCTATGGTGGAGATCGATCTGGTCCTCCTGAATTCCTCATTTTCACGACATTTTGAAGGCATGAGATCGATCTGCTTGCTGCATGTGATCGATCTGCTTTAATGAAATGAGATCGATCTGCTCAATGGAACAGAATCAATTTGTCTAAGGTAGAGAGCTAAAGAGACCGATCTGGTCTTAAGGAGAGATCGATCTGCTCCAACCCGAGAGTAATGGAGATCGATCTGCTTGAGTGAGGGATCGATCTCCCTCTTCCAACATGCTTGATTTTATGCTTTCCAGGCCTTGTGATTGATCTCTCATTGCATGGGATCGATCTGGCCTTTATCCTGCACCCTTTTTACTACAAATTCCTTATTTAAACTCATACTTAATCACTTCCACATTCATTTATCATTCCATTCTCACTTAGAACTTAAAAACATTCACTTCTTGATATTCATATGTAATGTAACTTGTCTATACATCAATTAATCTTATGCATTACATAGAAAATTAAAGCTCTTACATCCAGGTTGTTGTTGCGTGCGTGACAGCAGGGCACCGAAAACAGGGGTCTTTTCTTAAGATTCCAACAACAACGACCTCGTGGAAGCAAGGTTGGCGTGACCAGCACCACCGGATGCGCACTGCTTAGCCTGAAAATAGGCACCGAATGAGGGAGGCTGTTGAGTTGTTTCCCCACTTTTATGGCCAAAACATGAAAGGGGTTTTAGTGAACAGCCAATTAATGGGAAAATAGTTATGATGATAAGGTTAATGTGTGGCTGCACCATGGTTGGTTATGGAAGGAGAAAGAAGATGATGATATAGCTGTTTGGTGAAGAGGAGAAACAGGGGAAACAACCTGTTTCGAGGAAAGTTTTGCAAGGGGAGGCATTCTAGAGGAAGAATTATACAGGAAGCTAAAAAGTGTGCAAAGGTGGTGTTGGTAAACACTGGGCATAAAATAGAAGAAATATACAAATATGAATTTAGAGTAAGGCTTAGTCCATTTTGTAGTAAAATTACCAATTTAGATAAATTAAACTCAAACTTAATTTTGATCTAATGAAGTAATTATAAGCTTGCAATGATTAAGAGAGATGATTGGTAATTTACTATAACTCCGAAAAAGTGAACGGACCGACTGACTTACTATACCAAAGTATAAAAGAACTATCGTCTGTCATCGAGATAAGGAAATTTTATGAGCTGTTTGAGATAATTACACGTACTTATTTACTGTTGAATTATAGATATAAATTCTATGTCGATTATATATAGAACTTTAGCCTTAGTTAAATGGCCTAACCTTACTCGATAAAATTTAATTTATTTACGTGGATACCGTTACAACCAAATTTATTATTTAAACCTCTAGTTTTAATTGCCACATACTACATATTGAGGTTTTCAATCGAAAAATGATGATCCAACTCATTTTTAAATTATTTTATGTACTGAATTATGTTTAGAACTGATTTGATGAAAATGAGCTACTTATCAATTTGTACTGGATAAAACGTGCTGGAGTCACGTGTTGACTATGTGTCACACTGCCTGGTTCGTACTTACTGGAGACAATGAGCTTAGTTAAATCATGCTACACTTTTACTGTTATTGTGGTCCATGGAGTACGATGTACCGTGCAACACGCATGTGAGTACGCTGTACCGTGTATTCTATCTTTAGACATACTATGTTGTGAGCCGTTTGGGTAGTTGACCACTCTCACAACGACTGACATCCCGACACACCTGATCAGTGATGCTCGGAGTCATCGATATTGGCCATTTGTTTTACTTCCATAGCATGTTCTGCCTTGTCTCATCTATTTGATTCACTAAACTGACTATATGATTTGTATTATTGCATGGAAACTATTATACCCTACCTTATGAAGTTTTAGAGCTTATATTGCAGTATAATGTTTACACTATCGATATTGATACTGTTCTTGATTTTCGACTCTGATTTTACTGCTTGCCAATGGTTCTGTATATTCTACATGACAACCTTTTTTTTTTATGCTCATATAGTTAGTGTATTTATCTACCGCCACACTTTTTTCCTTACTGAGCATGTTGAGCTCACCCTTTACTTTCCTCCACAAAGTCTCTTCAGTAGCTGGGACCGTAAGTTGTAAGTAGGATTCTTTTCTGCAGCCATATACTGTGAAGTTTTCTTCTACGTGAAAGGAGTACCTAGAGTAGACATGCTTTTGTATCTAAATTTTTGTAAGTACAGTAATGTTTATAAAAATGTATCTGAGGATGTAAACGTGGATATTTTGTAAATGATAAAAAGATTCACTGTACTGATCTAGCATCGACTCATAGTCCAACCAAATGTATGAAACTGGTCCTTACAAAATTAGTAACTAAATGGGTTAAAAATGTAAATATAAAAAAATATGTGCCTAAAATGTAATTAATGAAAATATGTCAAAAAAACCCTAAAATTAACTAATAATGAAATAAATATGTGAAAATGAAATTAAAACTAATAGAAATGCAAAGAACAAAATTATCTAATGCATGAAACACCTAAAAATCCAAAATTAAACCATAACCCTAAAATGCCTTAATTACATAAAATGCAAACTGTAAACAAATCCCTAACCTTAAAAGTCCTCTAATAATGCAAGACATGATTAATTACTAATATCTAAACTAAATTATGCATGAGCATTAAAATTGTTTTTATAGATTTCAGAAAAATAACTGAAAATAACCTAAAAATGTATGAATGTAACCTAACCCTAAAATAACCCTAAATGTAACATTTAAACTTGAAATTACAGCTAACTACTAATGCATGAAACAAATCCTAAATAGCCCCTAACCAGCCTACTAAAATCGAAATTACGAACAAATTAATTTAATGTAACTAATTGTAACGTCCCAAAATAGTGGAATTGTGGACTAACTTTTCCTATTCTTCCTATCGGTTACCTACATGTAGTGTAGAGTACGATTAACTTAGTTAGCTAATCCTTTATTAATAACAAGAATTATCATTTGTCCGTGGTCTTAGTCCATATAGTGAATGACATAACTTAGTGACTCATTACTTGATCTTAACCATTCATTAGAGTAATAACCTTATTTATATTTATAATCATGCAAATGAAATTATAATCGAGATCCTTAAAATGCATCACCCTGAATAAGATTGTCATTGACACTCAATCTAGCCTACTTGATTGCATTTGTCATCCATTACAGTCGATTGTTACATCCCAACCAAAAACTTATAAACTAATACTATACTTAGTTTGTGCATGAACATGTCGTGAAAACAAGATACATAGCGGTGGATACCTCATGTGAACTAAAAACTAGCCCAGAAAGGCTTTAGGTTCGTCGACCAATGAGGGCGGTGCTCGACTAATCCTGCAAGTCAGATGAAAATGAAGAGGTGAGCTTCACGACCCGTGTGACGCCCCGAAAGTGCGAAAAACAGGGCAATTTAAAACTTTTTATTTATCCATTCACAATTAAGGGTGCATTCCTGTGCAGTGTCATATATCATCATACATATCTTAACTCAGGATCTCATCATCTCATAATTATACATCATACCATATACATTACTCAATTTAAGGTTAATTAATCCTAATATATCCCTTACATCATTGTGCATCAAGTGTCTGTAAATACAACATAAGTTTGGGTACATGAAATGTAAATTATATCTCAATATAATAAATGGAGCCTAGAACTCAAGTCCTCCACTAGCCACTACTCTGTACGTCGCAGGGAAACTCTCTTCACTTGAAGAAATTTGGGGGGAAAGATACAACAGAGTGAGCTTCTAAATTGCTCAGTAAGGGGGTAAGGGACTCATCAATGAAACAATGATTTGCACAGCACAATTATTTTATCTCGTAGTTGAAACTCAATTAAAACGTAGCATGAACTCAATAAAATATCATTCTCATCTCATTTCACTAAAATCATGTAAAACATGAGTGTACATAACTCAATAATAATCACAGTCACAAGCATGTGGAAATCAGAATGAGATAATGGCTTTTCTCATTAAAACGTGATAAAAATCACTTCAATAGAATACACGTGGCACAGCCGCAAAACACAACTCATGTGTATAAAAAGGAGACTAGGTAATAAAACTCATATAAAACTCGTCATGGCACATCATAATAAATCTCCTCTGGGTGCGCATCCCAGGGATCCTCAAAAGAGGGAACGTCGACAATATGGTCGTGTACATGGTATATTGGACTTACGCGTTACCAGAACAAGGCCCGGCCTTACATGCTACTAGAGCAATGCCGTCCCTGGGTCGGTTCCTAGGCGGCCCACTCTATCGGTCTTACATGCTACCAAAGCAAGGCAACCCAGCGTTACTAGAACGGGGGTCATCTCACGTTACCAAAACGGAGGCATCTCTCGTTACCAAAACGGATGAATATCGGACTTACATGCTACCAGAGCAAGGCCCGGACTTACATACTACCAGCGCAAGGCCTCCCAACGCTACCAAAGCGGAGGAATAATCAGACTTACATGTTACCAGAACAATGCCCGGACTTACATGCTACCAAAGCAAGGCCTGATGTGTATTCAACATGACACGCCTAAGTCTCAATCATTAACCATTATCATATAAAACGTTTTGCCTTCACATAGAACTCAGAATGGTTTTCTCTCATAAATCTCATTTAAAACATTTGTGTACCCAACACAAAACATGTTAAAAACTGAGTCCCAACTGGCAAAACCACGCACACATTTCTCAACCTCAGTACACCTTAACATAGAGCCCAAATCTCTTTTCACGTTTTAATCACAAAATGATTGTAAAACATTTTCTCGCTTAGTTAATAACTCATAAAAGTTGGGCCCCAACCGGCTATAAAATCGTGTACACTACTCATTCACAACTTATAAAAACATGCTTGTCTGCTCAAATCACTTTTCATGATACAATTAACATCAAAGCACATGCACAAACGAGTTTAAGTTTTCCCTTACCTCTTTGCACCTCGTATAGTGCAATCGTTCCCCCTCAGACTTGACCACTGGACGGGTTATGGATATATCCACCCCTTATCCTTGGTCACAATTCATATCTACTACATATCACTTAATCCAAATTACTTCTTATATCAGAGATATTCTAACCTTGCATATGCCTCTTATTCCAATATATCTTGTACTCAGGATCTATCACATCTCAAAGCTTATCTCTTTTCGTATATCACTTATAACATACTTTGTCATTACTCATTCCGTGAGTACAATCATTTACTCTAATTTCAATCGCTACATCCTTTTTTTTTACTTGTCAAAACTTACAGTATACTTTTCAGGGGTAACCATATCACTATCTTAGGATAGAAATCTAAACAACATAGTTTGCAGCTGACCAATTTATTCTCAAATATTACTTCAAATTATTCATATTCCATTGAATAAAATTGGCTGACTTATACTTCTTCCCCGTTTTCGACTTATAATCTCTTCATAATTATTCCGTTAATTAACCCTCCTTCATTGGGGTACTAACTATCAGCATTGTGCCCAAGGGTGTAGGCATTCACGTCTTTTACTAACTTATATACAAATGAAGGCGGTATGACTAAATGCGTGGCACCAGGATCAAGTAACATAATTACTTCTTTATTCATAACCAGTGTGGTATCTTTCACCACATCATATGAAACATCAATAGTGTCCTGATCCAAGGCATATACTCGCCTTCATCCAACAGCCTACTTTCCCTTTCTCTTCGGCTGTGGCCTCCTTTTTTTTGGTGCAGAGATATCAACAGGGTTTTCTGTCTCTTTGCCCTTCCATGGGGCAGTCTAACCCAACTCTGAGTAATCATTAAATAAATGGCCCGTCTTACCACTGTTAATGCCTATTTTAGTTAATAATGTGTAAGTGTAGGCCCTACTTCCGTGGTATATACCACACATCCTACACTGCTTACACTACTACGGAGCAAGTCGAGGTCCTCTAATCACAATACCCCTCAAAAGTTCTGAAATTGGATACACTAGGGCCTTACCAATTATCTTACTCTATGACTCATAAACTCTAATCTCTTACCAAACTACCTTTTTCTCCTTCTGACATCTCTGTCATTCTCTATTCTCTTTCTATCTCTATTTCGGCCCTTACTGCCTTTCCCATCTCAGAGGCGTGCAACACATGATCTTATTCACACAACTATGGTCTTTGCACTGCCTCGGCATAGGTAGTGATATCTAACAGGGCCAATCGAACTCTAATCGATAATTTGAGCCCTTCCATCAACTTTTGGGTTTTTCGACTCTCACTGCCCATAGTGTCGGGTAATACCTGCCCAGGGATATAAATTGAGTTTCATACTCGTCAATCAACCAGTGCCTCTAGATTAGTGTAAAGAATTTTACTTGTAATTTCCTTTAAGCAGTGTCTGGGATATTCTGTCACCGGAATACATCCAAAAATATTTCTCATGTCAACTCTGGATGTCTGACTCTTAAGATGGATCGAGCGGACTTCCACTAATGCTCCGACTCACCCTCAAATCCCATGCATACTCTGAGCAATTTGCTCCTAAAATATTCTCCACACTCCACTTTAACCTCGCGAAACGTGTCTCAATACTGTCCGATCTCTCTATCGGACTCTGTCGGGCATGCTCAACATCAGCCTCCATTTCAACCTCATCCTGGTTCTCATAGGTCGACTCAGAACGACTAGCAGGCTCAGGCCTACCTCTACGACCTCTGCCTCGTGCTCTACCTCCTCTACCGCGACTAATATTAGGTAAAATGCCTATATTCCTTCATTCTCAATCATTTCTTAGTTAAAATCCATCTCGATATACACTATTGTATCTAACCAAGCACAGTAACACGAGGATTTCGTTTCCTAATTACTGACACTGACACACATCAGACCAATTTTGCTCTGATACCACCATTTGTCATGACCCAAAATTACCCAAAAATCAGAGTAAATTTTTTGTTTTTCTTTCATACTTACCTATCCTATGATCATGACCACACTCCACTAACAATTGGGCTGTGCATCAATACCAGTCCCACTATTCAATAACCATATAAATTAATTTCTTATTAAATAAAAGGTAAACACATGCATTTTTCACTAATTCTTTCCCATTCAGTTACAAGTGTTTACAATATCTATACATCCCCGACAGTTACTTACAAACCTGTTACTGTGCTATTCTTATTTAGATACAGTATGTACAAGTATATATACCTCAAAATGATGGGCAACAACGGATATCAGGAATGCAGTACTCAGTCGCCTCACAGTCTACTGGAGGAAATCTGTGTAGGAAAATGAAAGGGGTAAGCACATCAAGCTCAGTAAGGCAATCCTACGAACAAGTAGGCAACCATACTACCTACATGAACGTGGTGTCGTGCATAAACCACCCTTTCTCCACACATTTCAAAACCGATGCTACAATTCATGATGTCATGATGTCATGTAAAACAAGTTCACATATGGATTTCAAAAGCATGGAAAACTCGACATGCAAATCCATTTGAAACATTTCATTCTCGTTAAAATTTTACAACACAGTCAGGACTCAACCCCTCCCTCGGGTGTTCCTGACTCATACAAAATCATGAAATCAAATGCTTTTCAAAGCAATAGTACCATGCGATATAATGAATATCATGTAAAACCAGTTTACATCATTCATGGGTTTAAATAGCATGGAAAATAACGTCATGCAAGTTTCCGTTTAAAACCCAATTTAATTTTCATCTCAGTCAGGTTCCAACCCCTCCCTCGGGTGATCCTGACTCACACAAAAATCAACAGAACGTGTTTCTCAAAAACATCAACATGCGAGACTAGGCAATATATGTATATCTCAGGCAAATAACTAGGACTATGGCCATATATCCTCGTGATCCCACTGCTACACGGATCCTAGTATGCGAGGTCTCACCACTATCAGGAATCGCCTCGGGAGGTGGGTCAGTCCATCCCGTCGGTCCTGCCCGATCACTTGCATCCAAAGATGCCACTCGTATCTGAAGATGTCACTCATCCGAAGATGCCACATAATCAATCCCAGCACGGTACAATGTACTCCATGCTACTTGTACAGTACAATGTACTCCGTGGACCCATATCTCATATCCATACCATACCCTGTCTCAAAATGCAAGTGCGAGCCTATTTAATCATGTTAAGTTAATGTATTTTGAAATGACAAAACAAGTTAATTCTATAATATTAAGTTGATATAGAAACATGTTTAGAGGTTATTAGTACCAGAACTTAGAGTTCTGTTGATGAGAGATCGATCTGGCTGATGAGAGATCGATCTCCTGGGTTTTTACTTGATGAGAGATCGATCTCATGATGGAAGAGATCGATCTGGCAAGCCTTAAATCTTTACAAAGGTATTTAGGAAGAATGAGATCGATCTGCAAGGGGTAAGAGATCGATCTGGTTCAAGCTAGAGTTGAGAGATCGATCTGGTCTATGAAGAGATCGATCTCCCTTAAGAGCTTAAGACTATAGATCGATCTGAGAGATCGATCTACACTCAAACAGAGAACTTATGAGATCGATCTAGTAAGGAAGAGATCGATCTCCTCAAAGTCAGAGAGCTAAAGAGATCGATCTGTGTTGTTGAGAGATCGATCTCCTCTCTACTAGATTGCATGGCAGATCGATCTGGAAATCGATCTTGCCTCAAACAGAGAGATTAGGAGATCGATCTGCCTATTCGACAGATCGATCTGCCTCATTATTTTTAAACTAACAGATCGATCTGCTAACCTATGAGATCGATCTCCTTGTGTATTTATGCTTCAATCTTGCAGGATTTATAACTAAGAGATCGATCTGGCCAAGATGGCAGATCGATCTGGCACTCTACTGGAGGTACCCAACGGCTAGTTTCTGCAAATCACAACGGAAAAAATAGCATTTAATGCTCCAACTACCAATCCTTCAGTGTTTAACCAAGCATTGAAGACAAAGAGAACTGAGACACTATTGCTGCACATTCCAAACATTCTCAAGCTTTAATTCATTCATTCTTTGTGTCCCTATTGCTCATTAATTGAAATTCATTATACAAGCTTAAGGGCAACAAGCTTTGTTAGCACTACCCATTGTAAAGCCTTATTCTGTATTCATCCATACCCAAAAAGAAAAGAGGATTGTTCCTCAGTGAGAGACATTGTAAAAGGGTGAATACATTTCTGTATTGCTAAGGGTAGAGAGGTTATTCCTTAACCTGCAAAAGGAACTGTGTAAGCTCTATTGAAAGAGAGAAAGAAAACACTTGACAAGAAGGTCAAGGAGAGAGGACGTAGGCAAGAGTTTGGCCGAACCTCTATAAACGATTGTGTTTGTTTCTCTCTTCCCTACTTTGCATTAAATTGTTATATTGCACCATATTGCTCATTATCATTTGTGATTAAATTGTGATTAATTTAAAATTTGCCATAATTGTTAGAAAACCGATTCACCCCCCTCTCGGTAGAGCCAACAATTGGTATCAGAGCTAGGACTATTTAATCACATAAGAACAACTTCCTAAGAGTTAGAAACGATCAAATGGCTCTTAACAATGTAGCAACTAGTTTGGTAGGAGAGGGGTACTCTACGGTTAGACCTCCCATGTTCAATGGTGAACATTATTCGTATTGGAGGACTAGGATGATGTTATTCATTCAAGCAAATGATTATGAAGTGTGGAGAATTATAGTTAAGGGATCTCAAATCCCTACAAAGAGAATAGAGGGAAGAGATATCCCCAAAGAAGAAGATGAATGGGATTCTAATGACATTAAATGTGCACAGCTAAATGCTAAAGCTATGCACACATTATTTTGTGCTTTAGGTCCTAATGAATACAATAGTCTCCGGGTGTGATAATGCCAAGCAAATATGGGATAAGTTGGCAATAACTCATGAGGGTACAACCCAAGTGAAGGAGACAAAAGTAGGTATGCTCACACATGACTATGAGCTTTTTAGGATGAAGGAAGGAGAATCAATTAGTGATATGTTCACTAGATTCACAGATATAATTAATGGATTAAAATCTTTAGGAAAAATATATTCTAATATTGAAATGGTAAAGAAAATTTTAAATAGCTTACCTAAATCATGGGAAGCCAAAGTGACGACAATTGAGGAATCTAAGGATCCTCACACATTGTGCCTAGATGAATTGATAGGATCTTTGCTCACTTATGAGATGAAACTTAAAAGAAATGAAGAGCCACCCAAGAAAGTGGGAGTTGCTCTAAAATCCACTGCTCAAGAGGAGATTAAAAATGAGAGTGGCAGTGAGGAGGATATTGAGATGGCAATGTTTGCCAAAAGATTTAATAAGTTCATGAGGATGAGAGCTAGTAGTAGTAATAGGAGAAACAATAGGAGAGAACAAGAGGAAGTAGGTAGAAAAGACTCTATTGTGTTTTATGAATGTAAAAAACCTGGACACATAAAATTTAACTGCCCTCTTCTTAAAAGATCCAATGATAGGTTCCATAAAAAGAAGGCAATGGTGGCAACATGGAGCGACAGTGACTGCTCCGATGATGAATCAAATGAGGACATTGCCAACTTATGCTTCATGGCTATTGATGATGATGAAAAGGTAACCTCTAATCTCAATGAATACTCATTTGATGAATTGCAAGATGCCTTTGATGATCTAGCATTAGAGTATGAATGTATGAGTATGAAGTATAAAAAGATAATATCCAAATTAAGAAAAGAAAATGAAATAATGCAATTGGATAAATTAGAATGTGAAAAGAAACTAGAGACTTCAAATCTAGAAATTTGTGACCTTAAGGAGAAAAATAGCAATCTACATAACTCCTTTAATAGATTTCACATGGGGCAACAAAAGCTAGATAGCATGCTAGAAACCCAAAGGGCATTCTTTGACAAAAATGGCTTAGGATATAATGCAAAGAATAAAGAGACTCATCTTAAAAGCTTTATTGCTAAGAAGAGCATGAATAAACTTATAACCTCTTGTTCACATTGTAATAGAAAGGGACATGAGTCACATTATTGCAATATAAAGATGAGGAATCTTAAAGGAAAAAGAGTAAAAAGGATATGGATTCCAAAAGAGGTAATTCATTCCAAGGACTGTAATGCATTAGCAAAATGGATCCCAACAATGGGATCAAGAATTGCATTTACTAACCTCCAAGGACCCAAGAAAATTTGGGTACCTAAGACTTGAGTTTGATTTTTTGTAGGTGATTGAGCATAGCCACAAAGCTAAAACAAAAGAAGCTTGGTACTTAGATAGTGGATGCTCAAGGCACATGACGGGTGATAAAAGCCATTTCAATTCCTTCAAATCAAAAATTGGTGGAGAAGTCACTTTTGGGGACAACTCCAAAGGCCAAGTGGAAGGAAGTGGCTCAATAGGTAATGATCATTTCTCTTTAGAAAAAGTATTACTTGTTAGGGGTCTAAAGCATAACTTACTAAGCATTAGTCAACCTTGTGACAAAGGTTACAAAGTAATTTTTGATTGAATGAAGTGTAATGTTATAGATCCTAAGTCAAATAAAATTCTTTTTCTAGGTCATAGGTAAGGTAACATATATATTGTCTATCTTAATGAACTCAAAAATGAAAACATATGCTTAATGGTAGACAACAAAAAGGAATCTTGGTTATGGTATAGAAGACTAGGTCATGCTAGCATGCATGTGCTATCTAAATTAGTTAGAAAGGATCTAGTTATAGGCTTACCCAAAATATCCTTTGATCATGAAGAAATATGTGAACTTGTGTTAAAGGAAAACACAAGAGGACAACTTTTAAGCCTAAGAATAGTGTATCCACCACTAGGCCTCTCCAATTACTGCATTTAGACTTATTTGGACCAACTAGAACCACTAGCCTAGGTGGGAAACACTATGGATTTGTAATAGTTGATGATTACACTAGGTTCACTTGGGTGTTCTTTTTGAGAGTAAAAAATGAAGCCTTAGAGAAATTCATAACTTACTCAAAGGTGACTCAAAATGAAAAAGGATATACAATAACAAGCATTAGAAGTGATCATGGCAAAGAATTTGAAAATATAGGATTTGATGAGTATTGCAATGATCAAGGAATTAGCCATAATTTTTCAGCCCCTAGGACACCACAACAAAATGGTGTAGTTGAGAGAAGAAATAGAACTTTGGAAGAGATGGCTAGGACCATGTTATGTGAAAATAACTTGCCAAAGTACTTTTGGGCTGAAGCTATAAACACATCATGTTATATAATTAATAGAGCTATGATAAGACCCATGCTAAAGAAAACTCCTTATGAGCTCTACAAAGGCAAGAAGCCTAATATTAGTTACTTCCATCCTTTTGGCTGCAAGTGCTTTGTTCTAAATAATGGAAAATATAATTTAGGAAAATTTGATGCCAAGAGTGATGAGGGAATATTTCTAGGATATTCTTTGAATTCAAAGGCTTTTAGAATATATAACAAAAGAACATTAGTGGTTGAAGAGTCTATTCATGTTATATTTGATGAGTCAAATAATATATCTAAAGATTCAACCAATGATGAAAATGTTGGAATATTTGATGAAGGCTTAGAAGATGACTTCCTAGAAAAGCTTGACTTGAATAAAGAAGATGAAGAAGAAATAGAGGTTTAAGAAAGAGAGCCTAGAGCACCAAGAGAGTTAGGATATGTAAAAGATTGTGAAATAGTAGGAGATCCAACTCTTGGAGTTAGAACTAGATCATCTCTAAGGAATATGTGCCAATATATAGCCTTCGTATCTCAAATTGAGCCTAGGAATGTCAATGAAGCCTTAGAAGACAATAATTGGTTCCTAGCATTGCAAGAAGAATTAAATCAATTTGAGAGAAGCAAAGTATGGAAACTAGTTCCTAGGCCTAGTGATCACTCAATAATTGGAACTAAATGGATATTCAAGAATAAGATGGATGAAAATAGTGTGATCATAAGGAATAAGGCTAGGCTAGTTGCTCAAGGCTATAGACAAGAGGAAGGCATAGACTATGATGAAACATATGCACCGGCAGCTAGATTAGAGGCAATAAGAATGTTACTTGCCTTTGCATGTTATAAAAACTTCAAGCTATATCAAATGGATGTAAAGCGTGCATTCTTAAATGGTTTCATTAATGAAGAAGTCTATGTTGAGCAACCTCCTGGATTTGAAAATCATGAATTTCCTGAACATGTTTTCAAATTATCTAAGGCATTATATGGGTTAAAACAAGCTCCTAGAGCTTGGTATGAAAGGTTGTCAAAATTCTTAATAGAAAAGGGATTTTCAAGAGGAAAAGTCGATACCACCTTATTCATTAAGAATAAAAATAAAGACTTACTAGTTGTACAAGTGTATGTAGATGATATTATTTTTGGTTCAACTAATGAGTCTTTATGCCAAGAGTTTGCTAAGATCATGCAAGGAGAATTTGAGATGAGCATGATGGGAGAACTCACATTCTTCTTGGGACTTCAAGTGAAGCAAACAAAAGATGGAACCTTCATCAATCAAGCAAAGTATACCAAGGACTTGCTCAAGCGATTTGGAATGGACAATTGCAAACCTCAAGCCACTCCAATGGGCACCAACATCAAGCTTGATAAAGATGAAAGTGGCAAGTGTGTAGACACTAAACTCTATAGGTCTATGATAGGCTCATTGCTTTATTTAACTGCAAGTAGACCAGATATTTTGTTTAGTGTATGCCTTTGTGCTAGATTTCAATCCTCTCCTAAGGAATCACATCTATTGGCAACTAAGAGAATCTTTAGATACCTCAAAGACACTCCCTCACTAGGATTTTGGTACCCCAAGGACTCTACTTTTGCCCTTCATGCATTTTCAGATGCTGATTTTGGAGGATGCAAAATAGATAGGAAAAGTACTTCAGGTACTTGCCAATTCTTAAGAAATAGGTTAATTTCTTGGTTCTCCAAGAAACAAAACAGTGTGGCTCAGTCCACAACTGAAGCTGAATATATAGCAGCTGGTAGTTGTAGTGCTCAAGTGTTGTGGATTAAACAACAAATGAGAGATTATGGTATTGACATGAAGCAAGTCACTATTAAATATGATAATACCAGTGCCATTAATCTGTCTAAGAATCCTATTCAACACTCCAGAACCAAGCACATAGAAATTAGACATCACTTCCTTAGAGATCATGTACAAAAAGGGGATATAATCTTAGAGTACATTGATACTTTACATCAAATAGCAGATATATTCACCAAACCACTTGATAGAGATAGGTTTTGTATCCTTAGAGGTGAATTAGGACTCATGAATATCCCTTAAGACTTTTGTGTTTCAAAAATCTTGGTTTCAAGTTGATTTTAAAAGAGTTTTTGCAAAGATTTTCTGGCAATGAGGATGAGAGATCGATCTCCTTGCAATATAGATTGATCTCCATACTTCCAACAAGCCTAAATCATCAAGGTAAAGCTAAGCAGATCGATCTTCTAACCATAAGATCGATCTCCTTACGCCTCTGTTAAAGAGCAGATCGATCTGTCCACACGACAGATCGATCTCTTCAAAGCTTCTGCATTCTGAAGATCGATCCATGCATTTGGCAGATCGATCTCTCTAAGTCTCGGTTTCACTACAGATCGATCTGTGCATGTAACAGATCGATCTCCTTAAGCCTCTGTTTACGAACAGATCGATCTGCCCATACGACAGATCGATCTCCCTTGGCTTCTGGAAGTGACAGATCGATCTGTCGCCTCGACAGATCGATCTCATGTGTCCTGAAGTATATAAACTCGCGAAAATTTCCCAAATTTCACAAAACCTAACTTTCAAATTCCCAAATTCCCTCGCACCATCACTGTCGATTTCTCCTCAGATCGATCTCCGTACGGTCCTCCTTGCATCTCGGTGTCAAATTCCGGTATTGTAACCAACATTCCTTACTGATTTTCTCAAAATTTTTCTTCAATTTGTGTTCATTTTAATTCTAGGGCAAACCTAGGTACTGTTTCATTGCTTTTCTCAGTTTTGAATCTGTTTAGCGCAACTCTAGAGTCTAGAATCATACCTAGGCTTAAGACAGTAGGTCACAAACCTCCTAAAACCAATGTAGAGGCTGGTTCATCCTCCCAACCCATTCCTCCATCTTCCATTGCTTCCTTCAATCGGTGTTTTAAAACACCTGCAAAAAGGAAGCGATACGAAGAATACTTCTCGACCATGCCAATTAAGCATTGGCGAACCATAGATTTTTCCTTCCTCAATCGCATAGACTTTCCATACGTGTCAAAGTTTGAAGAATTTGGTTGGATGAATTTTTTAAAAATCAACACTCCCGTCCCTCCAAATCTAGTTCGTGCATTCTTTTCCAATGCCGAACTCATTTTTGACCCAAATGACACTTGCAAAATTGTCGGTTTCAAAACATATGTCATGGGTAAAATCGTTCCTGTCGATACTGATATCCTAGCTCAGGCCTTCCACATGAAAAATGAAGACTTGACCAATGAGGATGAGGAAGTCTCCTTAGAGTTTGATCTCCCTGGGGACAAGGCGAGTAACCTTCCAATGCACCCTCAGTTACTCCACCTCATAATCTCTTGGAACCTCCGCCCTTTCGGTACCTGTCATTCCACCGTTAGGCGCTTAGATCATTTTTGGCTCCATCACATTCACTCCACAAGCCAAAAACCAAATCTTATCCATTTCATATACGAAGACTGGCTGAAGATAGTGCGTGGACAGGCTACCACGATCGTTTTTTCACAACCGGTAGCCTATCTTCTCCACCGCGTTGGTGTCGACTGCAGCGGCGAAATCGAAGAACTGCCATCTCCCAAGTGCGTCCTCAACATTGGGTCCCTTCATCATATGGGTTATTACAAAGACATCCGGGGAGCGTGGAAGAAAAAGAGGGACCAGCAACCTGCAGAGGCTATGGAGGAGGACCCCACTGTTGAGCCAGTGCACCGACCTGCAGCACCAGCTCCTGAACCGTCGTCCTCAACTGCTCCGCCCACTGCACCAACATCGTCTCCTGTTAGCTTGGAGATGCTCATGCAGATGATGAGTGCCCTCAGTCACAAGATGGATGACGGCTTTGCCACTCAGCGGCGTATGATCGAGGACTTAACCCAAAGAGTGGATAAGATTCAAGAGGCTCAAGAGGCGATGTTCGGTGAGCTCCAAGTAACACGCACGCATGTTGAGAATCTTTCGGATCGTGCTCCTCCCTCACCATAGGCCTTAGGTCTTTTTGATTTAGTGTAGTTATAACAGTTTAAGGTACTTGATGTTATTTGTGATGAATTTTCTTGAATGAAATTTCGTTTGACTTGTTATTGGTTGTGTTAATGAAAAGTTCATTTTGAAATGCCATGAGTATTCTCTTTTCGTGTTATTGATAAGACAAAAAGGGGGAGAAGAAAACGTGTGTGGTTGTGGTAAACATTTAAAAGAATGATTAAATTAAGGGGGAGTTAAGTCAATAACAAAGTAAAAGATAAAAGCAAGGGGGAGCTCACAAAAAGGGGGAGCTTTTGCAAAAATTCACTAAACATGTTTGTTTTATGTTTTGTCATATCAAAAAGGGGGAGATTGTTGAGTTAATGTATTTTGAAATGACAAAACAAGTTAATTCTATAATATTAAGTTGATATAGAAACATGTTTAGAGGTTATTAGTACCAGAACTTAGAGTTCTGTTAATGAGAGATCGATCTGGCTGATGAGAGATCGATCTCCTGGGTTTTTACTTGATGAGAGATCGATCTCATGATGGAAGAGATCGATCTGGCAAGCCTTAAATCTTTACAAAGGTATTTAGGAAGAATGAGATTGATCTGCAAGGGGTAAGAGATCGATCTAGTTCAAGCTAGAGTTGAGAGATCGATCTGGTCTATGAAGAGATCGATCTCCTTTAAGAGCTTAAGACTATAGATCGATCTGAGAGATCGATCTACACTCAAACAGAGAACTTATGAGATCGATCTGGTAAGGAAGAGATCGATCTCCTCAAAGTCAGAGAGCTAAAGAGATCAATCTGTGTTGTTGAGAGATCGATCTCCTCTCTACGAGATTGCATGGCAGATCGATCTGGAAATCGATCTTGCCTCAAACAGAGAGATTAGGAGATCGATCTGCCTATTCGACAGATCGATCTGCCTCATTATTTTTAAACTAACAGATCGATCTGCTAACCTATGAGATCGATCTCCTTGTGTATTTGTGCTTCAATCTTGCAGGATTTATAACTAAGAGATCGATCTGGCCAAGATGGCAGATCGATCTAGCACTCTACTGGAGGTACCCAACGGCCAGTTTCTGCAAATCACAACGGGAAAAATAGCATTTAATGCTCCAACTACCAATCCTTCAGTATTTAACCAAGCATTGAAGACAAAGAGAACTGAGACACTATTGCTGCACATTCCAAACATTCTCAAGCTTTAATTCATTCATTCTTTGTGTCCCTATTGCTCATTAATTGAAATTCATTGTACAAGCTTAAGGGCAACAAGCTTTGTTAGCACTACCCATTGTAAAGCCTTATTCTGTATTCATCCATACCCAAAAAGAAAAGAGGATTGTTCCTCAGTGAGAGACATTGTAAAAGGGTGAATACATTTCTGTATTGCTAAGGGTAGAGAGGTTATTCCTTAACCTGCAAAAGGAACTGTGTAAGCTCTATTGAAAGAGAGAAAGAAAACACTTGACAAGAAGGTCAAGGAGAGAGGACGTAGGCAAGAGTTTGACCGAACCTCTATAAACAATTGTGTTTGTTTCTCTCTTCCCTACTTTGCATTAAATTGTTATATTGCACCATATTGCTCATTATCATTTGTGATTAAATTGTGATTAATTTAAAATTTGCCATAATTGTTAGAAAACCGATTCACCCCCCTCTCGGTAGAGCCAACAAATCAGTGTGACACACAGTCTACCCGATGCTCCAAGCATGGCTTATCGCATGTTCTCATAAAGCCAGTGCGAGTGATGCTCCAGCACTCTCATAAAATCCAAGAAAAATCTTATGCGAGCCAAGCTCCAGCACGCGTTTCATAAAATCTCATAAGATTAGTGCGAGTTAACCTCTAGTACTCTGTCAAAATCATGTAAAACTAGTGCGAGCTAGGCTCCAGCACTTAGTCATAACAATTCATGTGAAAATTTGGTGCGAGTTAGACTCTAGCACCCTGTCACGAAAATCATGTTAAAATTTGGTGCGAGCTAGGATCTAGCACTAGTGCATGTAAAACTCTAGTGTGAGCTCTTGCTCCAGGACTAATGCATGCATCACATAAATCAAAAACTTGTGTGAGCTGAGCTCTAGCACGTCACATTTCTATAAAATCACGTAGGCTGCTACATTTCTCAAATCAATTTTAAAGAAAATCAACATTGATTAAAGTTATGCAATGCTATGCATTTTATTTAAAAGTTAGCCAGCCTACCCATGCATGTGTCAAAACACCTCAAGAACAAGTAAGGACCTCTTGTTCTTGCTCCTCCCAACTTTTCTTAAATTTGGAAATTTTACCCTAACAAGGGTATTTTGGTAATTTACCCATCCGGGGCACTAAAATTTTTATCTTAAATCTAGACCCTTCAGACAATTTTAGGGAATGTAAATGATGTCAAAATTACGTAAAGTTACCTATAGCAACCCGTAAAATTCCCTTACCTGAAATCACGCACAAGTTTATCCCGTCTCGATGATACCAGGTCTCTCAATCCAAATTCACTCCAACCAAGTCTACGGAGCTGCATATAACCACGTATTTGGATCAGTTCTAATATATATCAGCATTCCACTCTTACTGATTGAATCTAAAACACTGGGCTCGTTTTACTTTATTGGGCCCGATTGCATCTTAATGGGTCCAGACCCATTTTCAGCTCGTTTCCACTTATTAAATCCCTTCTTCGGGTCTATTGGGATCTCAATACCCATTAGGCTTTGTTCCAAACTCTTTGGATAGCCCGTATATCATTTACGACAATTAATTCAAAAATCCCAATATAATTCACTAAATGCGAAATTTAATCCATAATTCATAAAATAAATCTTTAATACGCGAATAATTACATAAATTGTCGTAAATGAGCTTTACTTACCCGAGATTATGTGATGGTACATAAATCGAAGTTCAATCGGGCTCACGTACACAATTTATCGTCAAACTGCCCAATTTTATATTTAATTTCGGGTTAATTTTTGACCAAATATAATTTAAATAAATTTCTTGAAAATCAAATCGGTCACTTTGACCTCTTACCGACTTACTCGAAGTCTGGTGTATCCTCGAAAGTTCTTCCCCTTTTTCCTTTTTCTTCCTTTTTCTCCATTTTTACTCTCTTTCTTGGCTAAACCGGTTCGGTTCGGCTCAACCCGATTCAGACCGATCGGTTCAACCCGATTCTCTTCTTGTTGATCCGATCCGTACCGGTTTAGGCTTCCCCGTCGCCGTTCACGGTGTTTTTGTCAGGACCCCAGTTTCAATCCTTGACTTTAACCAAAAACCACAATAAATTTTTCGCATTTTTAACTTACTTTTCCTCTCTTCACTGGTTGGGCTGTGATTCGATGTCAGAGTCTTCACTTACCATAATATCCATTCTCATACATACATGTCAATATATTAATTCTGACTGTAGTTGTTTTTATTATACATGTAAGATTTTATAAAATCTAATACGATTACATTCCCCATAATATATAACGTATACATCACTGTGCTGTTTCTATGTTTAGATACACAACTGTACATAATAAGTATACCTGATGAATCGATAGGAACTAGCAGTGGACTCTGGGACACTCTCCCACGATAACTCTCGCTCTACTGACGCTCTGTAGAGAGATGTAAAGAAAAGGGGGTGAGCATAACGCGCTCAGTAAGGAAATCAGGCAAGCAAGTAGATATCCACACTATCTACTCAAAATAGTGCTATGCCTTGAAAACATTATTTCCTTAACTCACTTTAAAAGCATGTCTTGAAATATAATATATATGTACTTGTACAGAATAAATCCCATGTACAGAAATCATGCTTTATTTCTCAAAAGTAGGCATGTAGTGCAACACAATGCATTTATATATAAATCATGCCTTTATGTAAATCATGCCATGTATATTTAAATCACATATAAATATGGCATCAAATGATTCACAACACAAATCGGAGTCCGACCCATCCCTCAGGTCTGTCCGCAGTTTAAAGAAGTTAATCAATGTGATATAACATGTGAGACTCTGTGGTTTATGCAAATAGTATCCTGGATTATGATCATATCCGAAAAGAAAGTGATCCCAAGCCACATAGATCTAGATGTGCGGGGCCTCACTGCTGTAACGGGAGGATGGTCAGTCCAATGTCAACCGCCAGCTACGTAACACACGGTACAGCGTACCTCGTGCCACTCAGACACGATACAAAGTACCCCCGTGGACCCGTTCTCACGGCCAGAGTGCCTACCATAGGACTTAGCTCTCACTCCCGTGGAACTCATCAACATCACAGTCAGGGTGCCTGTCACGACCCAAACTACCCAAAAATCAGAGTGAATTTTTCGCGTTTTATTTATTTTCTTACTTAAATTCTTACCTGTTCTCGAATCGTGACCAACACTCCACTAAAAATTGGGCTGTGCGTCAATGCCAGTTCCACCATTCAATTACCATCTAACTTATTTATTCTCCAGTCATTTATAATTGTTTATATTAATTATACATCCCCTAAAGTTACTTACAAACATGTTACTGTGCTATGCTTATGTAGATACAATATGTTCAAGTGTATATATACCTTATGTCGATGGGTAGCAGCGGATATCCGGAATGCAGTACTGAGTCGTCGCGACTTCAACTGGAGATTATCTGTGGGAGAAAATGAAAGGGGTGAGCACATCAAGCTCAGTAAGGCAATCCTACGAACAAGTAGGTAACCATACTACCTACATGAACGTGGTGCCATGCATAAACCACCCTTTCTCCACACATTTTAAAACAAATGATATGCGTCATGATGTTATGTAAATCAAGTTGCACGAAAAATTCAACATGCAATTCATTTTAAATCATTTCTTTCCCATTTAAAATTTCACAATGAAGTCAGGACTCGACCCCTCCTTCGGGTGATCCTGACTCACACAAAACCATGGAAATTGAGTTTCTCAAAAGCATCGATATCGAAAACATACGTATATATATATACAAGATACGAGACTAGGCAATACTGTATATCGGTAATAACCAGGACTGGCCAATATGTCCTCGTGAGTCCCTCTAGCTTCACGGATCCCAGTGTGCGAGGTCTCACCCTGATCGGGAATTGTCCGGGAGGTGGGTCAATCCAACCCGTCAGTCTTATCCGATCTCACGCATCCGAAGATGCCGTATCCGAAGATACCCCGTATCACAAAGATATCGTATCACAAAGATACCCCGTATCACAAAGATACCATATCCAAAGATACCCTGTATCACAAAGATACCGTATCCGAAGATACCCCACGGTACATCGTACTCCATGCTACTTGCACGGTACATCGTACTCCATGGACCCATATCACTCTAGGTACTCCAGCCCAAATGGCCTGCTTCCCACAGAGGTTTTCATAACTCAATACTCGTTGCCATGTCTCAAAACGCACGTGCGAGCCTATTAAGTCGGTGACACACAGTCTACCCGATGCTCCAAGCACGGCTCATCGTATGTTCTCATAAAAATCAGTGCGAGTGATGCTCAGCACTCTCATCAAATCAGGTAAACTTGTCAGAGCCAGCTTTACATCTCCACAAGGCCGCCAACCTCATCCCTCACTCTCACCCTACTTAAGAGGTCTTTTGAGCCTGTTGGGCCTTTTGGCTGACTCCAAGGGCAGACAGCGCTACTCCACAAATCCAGTAAAACTAGTGCGAGCTATGCTCAGCACTCTGTATATAAATCGTATGAAAATCTTATAAAATCTGGTGCGAGTTAGACTCTAGCACCGTGTCACGCAAAAGCATGTGAAATCTGGTGCGAGTTATACTCTAGCACCTATGCATGTGCGAGCTCTCGCTCCAGCACTAATGCATGCATCACACAAATCAAACATCGTGCGAGCTGAGCTCTAGCACGTCACATTTAAATAAAAACATGTAGGCGGCTCGGTTATTTCCAAATAGTTTTCACAGAAATCACAACAATTAAGATATGCAATGCTATGCATTTTTCTTTAAAGGTGAGCCAGTCTACTCATGCATGCGTTGAAATACCTCCAGAACGAGCAGGAACCTCTTGTCCTTGCTCCTCCCAATTTTTCCTAAATTTTTAGAATTTACCCTTAGCAAGGGTATTTTAGTAATTTACCCATTCGGGGCACTAAAATTATTAATTGACCTCTAGACCCTTCAGATAAATTTTAAAGGACTGCATATAAATTTAAAATTGCGTAGAGTTACCTCTAGCAGTCCGCAGAATTCCCTTACCTCGATTCTCGTCGAGTCTGACCTTTTCTTTTCCAATGTTGTCTCGTCGCGCAGTCCGATACGCTTCCAATCCAATGCCCAGAACTGCGTATTAATATTCCCCAGGTCAGATAACATATGATTTAATTGTACTTAATCTTTTCTGGGCTTAATTTAAATCGCTGGGCCCATTTACCCCTATTGGGCCCGATTGCACCTTAATGGGCCTTAATCGGCCTTAAGCCCGTTTTCCACTTAATTCTCACTTTATCGAGGCCTATTGGGCTCATTGGGCCCTCCAATAATTTATTGGGCCTCGTTCTAATTCTCGAATAGCTAAATTTAATATTTACGACAATTAATCTAAATTTCCACAATTTAATTCAATTTATGCGGAAATTAAATCAATATCACGCATAACGAGAAAATTGTCGTAAATAGGGGTCACTTACCCTAGATTCCATGCTAGTCCGCAAATCGAGACTGTCTCGAGCCCTCAGTGGATGCCAATCGTCGAGCTACACAATTAATTACATTTTCGGGTAAACTTTTCGATCGAAATTTAATTAAATAAAATATTCCAAATTTAAATCGGGTCAATTTGACCGCTTATCGACTTACCCGAATCTCGATTGCATCACCGGAATTTTTCCCAATTTTTTTCTCTTTTTCCTTTTCCTTTTTTCTCCCTTTTTCTCCTCTTTTTGGCTGAACCGGTTCAGTCCGGTTCGGACCGGTTCAGACCGTCGGTTCACCCCGGTTTGGCCGGTTCACCGCCGGTTCACTGCCTTGCCAGCCGGTTCTCCGCCGGCTTCCACCGCCAGCAGCTCCGCTGGGTCGTCCGCATCTCGAATCTGCCTTCGGTTTGGGTCGAGGTCGCCGGAACGCCGCCGGTCTGGCTCTTCTCCTCTTCGCCGTCGGACCCATTTTCCTCTTTCGCTGTTTCCGGCGCCGTTCGCCGGTTTCGGTGGCTGCCACCACCACCAAACGCATCGTCTGGGCCTGGGGAAGCTTCTGCTGGGTTCAGGGTCGGCCAAATCGGCGCCGTTCGCCGCCGATCGGAACTCTTTCCCCCGTGACTTCTCTCCCCCGATTCGCCGATCTCCGGCGTCGGTAGGCTGCACCGCCGGTACCATCGTGCTCGCCGGCCTCCCCTCTTCCATTTTCGACCTTCGCCTGGCCGATTGGATCCCCGGTGGTCGTCCGGCCTTCAGCCTCCGATTTTCGGCTTCGTTTTCGCCTTTCTGTTTTCTGTTTCTTTCTTTCTCTCTCCCGGACCCCTTTTTTTTTTCTTTTTTTTTTCATTTCTTTTATTAATTTTATTATTATTATTATTATTTATTTTAATTATTTTACTATTCATTAAAATACATTAAAATACCCAAATATCTACAAAAATTATTATTTTTTTATTCTAAATTAATTAATTTATTTTATTTTAATCCTTTTTTCAGGTATAATTTCTTCGTATTTTCGGGGTGACTTTTCGTTATATTTTTCGATTATTTTCGGGATTATTCTTCCGAACTAAAAATCCCGATTAATCCCGATTAATTCCAATAAATTAATATCTTGATCAATTTAACCCAAAATAAATTTATTTCATCTTTATTGACCAAGATTTCTCAAATCCATATTTTTAATTAAATTTCCTTATCGAAATTATACCGACCTTTGGTCTTTTGACCATTTTGCCCTTACACGTGTTCGGGATTAATTTAACCCGACTTCCTTCATGCATCCCTCATCTTTTCTTATTTAATTTTCGTATTTTAATTAAATTCGGGTCTTACAGTGCCTAACATAGGTCTTAGCCCTCGTGCCTGTGGAAATATCATACCACGTCTATACCAACCTCATGCGGATATCCTCTCTAGCTATGACACACAGTCACGCAAGGTCTCAAGCATGGGTTTCAACATGTATTACATATCACATACAGTGTGCGTCTTGAGTGCGACTCACAGTCGTCACTCCGTTCAACACTGTTTCACATCATAAAACTCGACTCTAGTGCGAGCACTCTCTAGCAACTAGGTCAATGCATAGTTTATGTATTAAATCAAGTACGAGCAATAGCTCCCAGTACTATGCTATGCACAATATCAAAATCAAGTACGAGCAATAGCTCCCAGTACTATGTCATGTATAAACCATGAAGAATCGAGTACGAGCCACGCTCTAGCACTCTGTCATGCATATATTATTCAAAGCTGAGTACGAGTAAAACTCCAGTACTCTATCATGCATGTCATGAAAATCTAGTGCGTATCAAATCCAGCACTAATATTATGTGGAAAAACACATGAATCCCAGTGCGAGCTGTGCTCTAGCACGATTCATTCTCACATAATATGATAGATGGCTATTTAAAAAGGGATTGTTTATAAAACATCAAAATCAGCACTCAAAGTGTGCTTAAGTCATATCAACCTTAAAATCATTAGCCCATCTATTTATTTTCATGCTAATAACAATTAAACACTCACAATAGCATTTTCCATGCTTTTTGCAACTTCTCACAAAAGTTGACTTTTTAACTAACTAGGGGTAAAATCGTAATTTACCACTATCGGGTCGTAATAATTATTATTCACTTTCTCTGACCCTCAGAGTTTTTAAGTGAATGCAGAAGCAGTTGAAAATACGTGCAGGTATCTCTAACTACTCGCAAAAGTCCCTTACCTCGGATCACGTCGTGTGACCTCGCTTCCTCGGTGCTGCTAAATCCCGCAGTCCGATCAGCTCTCGATGTAAACTCCGGAGCTGTAAATAACCATTCCTCAGGTTAATTATCATTTTTCTACTGTATTACACATTAATACAGTTTAATTTCCCTTAATGGGCCTTAAAATCCTTAATGGGCCTTAACCGTATTAAGCCCGTTTTCCACTTATTATTTCTCTTCATCAGGGCCTATCGACTCATTGGGCCTATCAATACCCATTGGGCTTTATTCCAAGCTCTTTGGATAGCCCATATATCATTTACGACATTTAATTCAAAATTCCAGTTATAATTCACTAAATACGAAATTTAATCCGAAATGCGTAAAATAAATCTTAAATACGCAATAATCACATAATTTATCGTAAATGAACTTTACTTACCCGAGAATATGCGATGGTACGCAAATCGAAGTTCGATCGGGCTTCCGTTCGAAATTTATCGTCGAACTGCACAATTTATTATATTTAACTCCGGATCAATTTCCGATTAAATATAATTTAAATAAATTCATCGGAAATCAAATCGGTCACTTTTGACCTCGTATCGACTTACCCGAAGTCCGGTGAAATCCCAAAAATTTTTCTTTTCCTTTTTCTTTCTTTTTCCTCTTTTTCCTCTTTTCTCCTTGGCTGAACCGGTCCGGTCCGGTTCAGCATAGAACCTTCTCCCCTGAACCGCCGACCGGTTCAGGCATCATTTGGCCGTTCCGGCGTATTCCGGCCGGTTCCCGACGCATCACCACCGCAGTTCGGCGCGCCTAAGCCTGGGCAACACTCGGCTGGGCTCGATCGGGACCAAGCACCGCCGGTTGCCGTCGGATTCCTTCTTTTCCTCCGCGGCTTCTCCTCTTCGATTCGCCGGCGTCCGGCGTCGGTGGAGGTCGTGATCGGTGCCGATGGGTGCGCACGGTCCTGCTCTTCCTTTCCGGCCGCTTGGCTGGCCGTGGGGTGGCCTGTGCTCGCCGTCCGGTGGCCTTCTCCCTCGGTCGACTTCATGCGATTTCTCTCTTCTCTCTCCCCGTGTTTTCTCTACAGATTTCGTTTCTCTCTTTTTTTTTATAATATATTTTTATTATTATTTTATCATAAAATAATAATAAAAATCCCAAAAATATCCCATAAATATCTAAAAATATCTTAAAAAATCATATTAAATTCATTTAATCCGTAAATGAATTTATCAGTCCGATTTTACCTTTTCGGTATATTTTTTTTCACAATTTTTGGGCTCATTTTTCGAGGCAAAAATTTTGATAAATTCTAATAATTTATATCTTGATCAATTGGGCTCGAAATAAAATATTTTCCTCGATTTTGATCAAGATTCCTCAATTTCATATTTTTAATGAAATTGTCTTATCGAAATTGTACTGAATTTCAGTCATTTGACCGTTTTACCCCTGCACTCGTTCGGGAATCAACTTAACCCTTATCTCGCTGTTATGTAGCTTACATGCATTTTTAATTTCTCAAATAGTCGATTGCATGATAGTAAATACTCTTCTTATGATTCAACTATAATTACATAGTGTTCATACACATAGGAATCATAAGGAAATAAGCTACAAAAAATCCGGGTCTGACAGTTTTCGATTGGTTCTTGGCATGATTCCGGCACCATTCGGTGCGCCATCACCTGGGCGTTCATCATCGAGCCTCGGTGTGGGTCGAAACAGCACCATCGTCGGTAAATCTTCTCTTCTGTACCGTGGCAGTCACCATCACCGGTTACTTGTAGTTCATTGTATCAAAAGTATTTCCTTTGCATTTGATTCAATGAAAGTTAATGGAAATGTTTGCCTCTCTTTTTCTCATTCTCGATTTTCCTCAACTGTGATTGGTTTTGTTAAAGCAAGCTTCATTTTCCTAGTTCTCGGTTTATTTTCTTCTTGAGTATTCAGGTGATAAGTTCTTTTTTTCATTTATTATTCTCCATTTCGGTTCTGGTGCCTTGATGTGGATTGATGTAGAGCATTGTTCCACATCAAGAGCAATGTGGAATCATGTTGGAAAAGAAATTGATGCTAACCGAGGATGATGGATTCCCGGTTCATGTGCATTCGGGTATTATAGTTTTGGTTAATTTTTTAGTTGTCAATCTTCACTTAGTTCTTTTAGTTTTTGAACTTTTCTCTAGTAATGCATTGTTATTTGATTTTCCTTGTTTCATTTGACTTTGTTTGCAATACACATAAGCCATTATTTACTGCATATTAATGCTTGCTACTATTTCTTTCTACTGCATTCTCCCTTCTCGGTTTTGTTTTTGTGCATCACTACATTTCCTGTTTCTTCCCTTTAGTTAGTTATTTATTTCCATCTTGCTTATTGTTACTTATTGTCTCCATGCATCCAGAGCAGGGACTGAGCGCACCATGGGAGTGATCAGGAATTACAAATGCACTCTATTATGTTCTGTTTTAGTGTAATATTACTGTTAATCTCTGTGTTGTTTGTAACCTGCATTGCTCATTGTTTTTTGCTGCATTGTGTGATGGCACGGTGGATGTTGATGCTGGACAGCAAGAGCAAAGGTCATGTCCTGCAAGTTTGTTGTAAACCAAAACAGTTGCAGTAATACAAAACAGAAACCATCGACGTAAGCAGTAGCTAAACGCCTGGATCAGAAGCACTGGATCGAGGAACAACGGCTGAAGGAGGTGTTGCAGTTAGTTGGGTAGACCGAAAGTAACGCCTGGAGCGGAAGAGAACCCGAGAGGTGTGGACAGATCGGATGCAGCAGATATGCGAACCTGGACAGCAACTGATGCAGAGGTTGTAGGCCGATTGGAGACAGCACGAACAATAGCCTGGAGCAGAACGAGAGTAGTTGGAGGGCCTGTGCAGTTAGATGGCTAACCTAGAGCAGCTTGAAGCAAGTTACAGTGTCAGTAGTGCATAACAGACCGAGAATGGAAGTTGAACAGAAAACAACAGCCTGGACCAGAGGATAAACCGAGACCACACTTAGAAATGAACAATGAATGGAGGGATTTGGATTATTTAAATTTGTTAAGGCCTTGTTTGGCCATCTAAATTGTTATTTCATGCTTGTAGTTGTTTTAATTTTTAATTAGTTGTTAGTAATTGGTAAGTTAGTTTTAATAACTTTGCATATTAATTTAATTTGTAATGTTAATTTTTAGTTAGTAGTTGATTTTATATTATATGTTTAGGATTGTATTTTGGTTTAGTATTTTATTAGTGGTATTTAGAATTAATTTAGATTTAATGTGTTTCATGCATTTTTAGTTTAGTCTTCATTTTTATTAGATTTTTAGTTTAGTTTAGCTTGCATTTTTAGTAATTAGCTTAATTGCAAGCATATTTTATTTTAGGTTAGTTTAATTGTAGTTTAATTAATCTTGCTTCATTATTTTCATATTTTCATTTTATTTTAATTGCGTTAATTAGTTTTAACTGTTTTAATTATTTTTGTAGATTTTTTATTTTAATTGCGTGGAGCACTGTAAGTAATTTTGCTCGATTTTATTTAGTTCTTTTTATTTTATTGCTTTCCAGTATTTTTAACTTTAGACTTAGTAGATCACCCACCTTAATCTCATAATTTGTTAGAATATACTTAGGGTAAGATTAACCGGTAGTTAATTAGGCTAATCAACTTCTCTATGAGACGATAACTCGGGACTCAAATCCCATTATTACTTGTACAACCCGTGCACTTGCGGTAATACGTTTAGGGCGTGTCAAGTTTTTAGCGTCGTTTTCAGGGAAGTTGTAATTAGTCAGTAATTAATATCGGTGAAATTATGCTTAGGTATAATTCTAGCTTGTAAATATTTAGGTTGTAAATATTTAGATCTTTAGTTTAGTTTAGTTAATTTTTCCATAATTAATTAAAATAAAAAAATTGAAAAATTAAAAAACTTAAAATTTTTTTTAAGGACTTTTTGATGATTGCATGCATAGAGCCAGGAGTTATGATTGCTTTCCTTTAAATCCTGAAATTGAACGCTTAGAAAAATTCGAAAGGATTCTAGGAAATTAGTAGCTCGCTGCAAAACATCATGGTAGAAAATAAGAAATTTAGAACCTTTGGAGATTATGCAATGCCGACGATTGGAGGATATTATACCGGAATTAGGCCACCAGCTGTCCCTGTGAACAATTTCGGAATTAAGCCTGCAATCCTTCATATGATCCAGACTTCTTTACAGTTTAGTGGGCTTCCACACGATGACCTACATGCTCACATTGGGCAATTCCTGGACTTGTGCAACACGTTCAAACACAATGGATTATCTGATGATGCACTTAGGCTTAGATTATTCCCCTTCTCACTTAGGGATAGGGCGTGACACTGGTTAACCTCCCTGCCTCCAGGATCCATTTCTACATGGGACGAGTTAGCCCATCAATTTCTATCTAAGTTTTTCTCTCCCTCTAAAATTGCCCAACTCCGTAGTAATATATCTTCCTTTGCCCAGTACGACTCTGAATCTCTTTACGAAGCATGGGAAAGATATAAGGAGCTTCTTAGGAAGTGCCTTCACCATGGCCTACCATTATGGCTCCAAGTCCAGACCTTCTACAGCGGACTTAGAAGCCAGAATAGGACCATTGTTGACGCTGCTACGTGTGGAGCGCTAATGTGTAAAACAAAGGAGGAAGCTTAGGAGCTCTTGGACAAGATGGCAGCTAATAACTATCTATGGTCCTCGGAGAGGAAATTGCCAAAGAAGCCGACGGGTATTTATGAGCTCGATACACTGTCTACCTTGACCTCTCAAATCGCTAATCTTACGAGGAAGGTAGAGTCACTCAGTTCCCAACATAATCCTTCTACCAGTCCTAATCTAATTTATTCTGTCCAAAGTCCTTTCCCTTCATGCGATTTGTGTAGTGGTACACACTCTATGGATAGGTGTCCACTTAACCTAGAATCAGTTCAGTATGTTGCTCCACTTCAGAAGAAACAGAATAACCCCTTGTCAAACACCTACAACCCAAGGTGGATGAACCATCCTAACTTCTCCTGGAGCCAAAATCAAGGGCAAACTTCTAGCTCTAGACTTGTAGAACCCCTTAGTTTTCAAGCTCCACCGGTTCATGTACCACCACAATCGCAATATCCATATCATCCACCTCATCAACCATCCCCACCTCAATTTCAACATCATCCACCTCACTTCCATTAACCACCACCACCACCACAACCTATGCAGCCCTAACATTACCACGCACCAGCAGCTGAGAAGAAGCCCTCGCTTGAGGAAATGTTCTCAACAATCTCACAAAATCAACATGCTTCAAGTAAGAACTTAGATATTCAGGTAGGACAAATAGCAAATGCTCTTAGCCAACGTCCTCAAGGGACCCTTCCTAGTAACACTGAAGCTAATCCTGTTAGGCAAAGGGAGGGTAAGGAACATGTAAAATCCATCATCCTTAGGAGCAGCAAAGAGCTAGAGGAGCCACAAGTTAAGTCCTAACCTGAACAGCACATAGTTGAAGAATCCTTAAGTTCTAATGAAGCAGCTCAGAAAGAGCAGGAACATCATGATCAGGCTGTAAAAGAATCCAAGCTACACACTTCTTTATATATACCTTCTTCTTCTTCACAGCCTTCCTTGCCCTCTGATGCTACACAGGTTCCCACTACATTGCCTCTAGTTAGACCACCAGTACCTTTTCCTCAGAGGTTCCAAAATAAAAAACTAGAACAACAATTCGCTAAATTTCTTGAGGTTTTTAAGAAACTTCACATCAATATTCCTTTCGTAGATGCCTTAAAGCAAATGCCAAGTTATGTGAAGTTTTTAAAGGATATCCTCTCGAGAAAGAGAAGACTGGAAGAATATGAGACGGTGGCTTTGACTGAGGAATGTAGTGCAATTATCCAGAGAAGATTACCCCCCAAGCTCAAGGATCCCAGGAGTTTTACCATACCTTGCACCATTGGAAATTTAGTCTTTGGTAAAGCCCTGTGTGATTTAGGAGCTAGTATAAATTTACTGCCATTGTCTATCTATCAGAAGTTAGGAATAGGGGATGCCAAGCCCACCATAGTGACCCTCCAGTTGGCTGATCGATCAATTAAAGATTTGAAGGGGGTCATTGAGGATGTCTTAGTAAAGGTGGACAAGTTTATTTTCCCCGTAGATTTTATTATTTTGGATATGGAGGAAGACAGGGAAGTCCCCATTATACTAGGCAGACCTTTCCTAGCGACTGGTAGAACCTTAATTGATGTACAAAAGGGGGAGTTAACGATGAGAGTCCAAATCAGGAAGTAAAGTTTAATGTTTTCAAACCTTTGAAGCTCCCTGATGACTCTCAAGAGTGTTTTAAGATGGAGATTGAGGAGAATATAGGGCTTAAGCATATAATATCTGGGAGAAAGAAGAAAGTAGATAGGGCTCAGGAGGAGTTAACTATCAGCATTCTGTCATAATTTTGGCTAATCCTCCTACTTTCGCCCTACTGCTGAGTGTTGTCTTCTTCAGCTGCATTTAAAGTGGCTGTGTTTTCCTTTTCACTTTGTATATAGTTCATTTTTCTTTTTCTTTTATGTTGTGTCTTTCTTTGTTTATGTTGCAGGTTTCTTTTCTAGTATTATGCTTTCAATCAAAGCTTCAGTTGTTCATCATCATCAGAAAGGGGAGTACTCTGTTCTTGAGCTTAAATTCTTATATTATCTGCACACTGAGGACACTGTGCACTTTAAGTTTGGGGGAGGGGATATCACTTGAGCTATTTTGTGAAAAATTGGATAAATTTTCAAAAAATTTTCGAGAATCTGAGAAAGAATTTTCAAAATTTTTTCGATAATATGAGCTTAAATTGCCTAATTTTGGGATGATTTAGTACTTAGCATGTAGTTTTCCCATATTCCGATGATATGACCCCATGGTTAAGTCTGATTTTGATTGACTAAGAAGCATGATTATAGGAAAAGCATGTAGTTGAATTCTTGAATTTGTCTTGATTCTGATTGTGATTTCCTCATCTTATGCACATGTCATGTCATGAATCTGTATATTTATTTAGAGAAAGCTTATGTGGACTTAGGATTGCATTTGTTTAGTTGATTTTGTGTATCATATTCTAGAATTTGTTTGATATAATCTCGAGGCGAAATATTAGATCACACTTAATTAGGGAGATGATTTAGGCCATCTTTGGATCGTTTGAGCCTTTCTAGCTGTCATTGTACATATTCTACCCCTAGTCACTCATCTGGGCCAAATAAGCTTTTCTCTGTAAATATGCCTGCATTATTTTCCTTAGCTTAAATACTTTGTTCCTATCCTTTACCCCAAAAGCGTGAAAAGTCATTAGGATATATTATGAGCTATATGGGTATTAAGTGATAGTGAAAGAGTATGTATAAAAAAATGATGATGAAAAAGAAAGAAAAAGAAAAAGAAAAGAAGAAAGAAGAAAAATACAATAAACATGTTTAGCAAAATAAATAAGTTTTGGGGGAAATGATTTGAGCTCTTACTTTGAAGATCCTAGAAGTAATGCATGTTAAGGGGTAATTAAACCTAAATCGACTTTATCATACCTTAGCCCCAGCCTTACATTACAAGCTTAATCAAGTCCTATTGATCTTTGGTTAAGTGTGACTACATTAGTGGAGAGAGAAGTGAAGTAAACTTATGGGAATGATCACATATCATTGACTTGCATTCACTGTGTTGCATAATCTGATCCGGATAATGTACTGAGAAGTGACTTAGACATTTTTCACACACTCATGAAGAGTCCAATTTGGGTTAGGACTTATGATTGAATAATTTTAAGTGCTGGATTTGTAATTGTGAGTCTTTGATTTCATAGTCTGTACTTTTTCTTTAAGGATAATATTGAGGAAATTATTGTGTTTTGTACTTATCATTCCTATAATCATTTTGTTTTGCTTGAGGACAAGCAAAAGCTAAAGTTTGGGGGTGTGATAATTTTATATTTTTCGAATTATTTGTACGTAATTTCCTAATTAATTATTTAAATCCCCAATTTATTTTGTTAATTATCCCCTTTATTTAATTAAAATTCTCATGTTTGCAGATAAATTAAATCCGGATGAATTTTGAAGATTTCGATAGAAAATGGACCAGAATTGGGCTAAAATCGAGATTGAGCCACGCGAACAACACGAGCCATGCCACCTAGCACATCCAATTGGACAAGAAGATCGATGACATGAAAATATCTTTTCAAGGAGCTAATGGTGTGAAGACAAGTGGCCAAAAAAATGCCAACTCATCTAGGATGTAGAAATTACAATTATACCCCTTTTGTGTGTATAAATAAGACATGGATGACAATTGAAAGAGGATGTAAGGTAGGAGTAGGAGTAGGGTAATTTTAGGGTAGAATATCTTTTAGGTTATTTTCTAAGCTTCCTTTGTTAGGAATTTCCGAATAGCTTTTTCTCAACAATCAATTTTACTATTCATGGCATTTTCTTAATGTTTTATGAAGTTTTTCATTTTTGTTTGCTTGGTTACTTGTAGTTCATTGTATCAAAAGTATTTCCTTTGCATTTGATTCAATGAAAGTTAATGGAAAATGTTTGCCTCTCTTTTTCTCATTCTCGGTTTTCCTCAACTGTGATTGTTTTTGTTAAAGCAAGCTTTATTTTCCTAGTTCTCGGTTTATTTTCTTCTTGAGTATTCGGGTGACAAGTTCTTTTTTTTCATTCCTTATTCTCCATTTTGGTTCTGCTGCCTTGATGTGGATTGATGTAGAGCATTGTTCCACATCAAGAGCAATGTGGAATCATGTTGGAAAAGAAATTGATGCTAACCGAGGATGATGGATTCCCGGTTCATGTGCATTTGGGTATTGTAGTTTTGGTTAATTTTTCAGTTGTCAATCTTCACTTAGTTCTTTTAGTTTTTGAACTTTTATCTAGTAATGCATTGTTGTTTGATTTTCCTTGTTTCATTTGACTTTGTTTGCAATACACAGAAGCCATTATTTATTGCATATTAATGCTTGCTACCGTTTCTTTCTATTGCATTCTCCCTTCTCGATTTTGTTTTTGTGCATCACTACATTTCCTATTTCTTCCCTTTAGTTAGTTATTTATTTCCATCTTGCTTATTGTTACTTATTGTCTCTATGCATCACAGAGCAGGGACTGAGCGCACCATGGGAGTGATCGGGAATTACAAATGCACTTTGTTATGTTCTGTTTTAGTGTAATATTACTGTTCATCTCTGTGTTGTTTGTAACCTGCATTGCTCATTATTTTCTGCTGCATTGTGTGATGGCACGGTGGATGTTGATGCTGGACAGCAAGAGCAAAGGTCATGTCCTGCAAGTTTGTTGCAAACTGAAACAGTTGCAATAATACAAAGTAGAAACCATCGACGTAAGCAGTAGCTAAACGCCTGGAGCAGAAGCACTGGACCGAGGAACAACGACTGAAGGAGGTGTTTCAGTTAGCTGGGTAGACCGAAAGCAACACCTGGAGCAGAAGACAACCCAAGAGGTGTGGACAGATCGGATGCAGCAGATATGCGAACCTGGATAGCAACTGATGCAGAGGTTGCAGGCCGATTGGAGACAGCACGAACAATAGCTTGGAGCAAAACGAGAGTAGCTGGAGGGCATGTGCAGTTAGATGGCTAACCTAGAGCAGCTTGGAGCAAGTTGTAGTGCCAGTAGTGCATAACAGACAGAGAATGGAAGCTAAACACAAGACAACAGCTTGGACCAGAGGATAAACCGAGACCACACCTGGAAATGAAAAATGAATTGAAGCATGAACAATGAATGGAGGGATTTTGATTATTTAAATTTGTTAAGGCCTTGTTCGGACATCTAAATTGTTATTTCATGCTTGTAGTTATTTTAATTTTTAATTAGTTGTTAGTAATTGGTAGGTTAGTCTTAATAACTTTGCATATTAATTTAATTTGTAGTGTTAATTTTTAGTTAGTAGTTGATTTTATATTATATGTTTAGGATTGTATTTTGGTTTAGTATTTTATTAGTGGTATTTAGAATTAATTTAGGTTTAATGTGTTTCATGGATTTTTAGTTTAGTGTTCATTTTTATTAGATTTTTAGTTTAGTTTAATTTACATTTTTAGTAATTAGCTTAATTGCATGCATATTTTATTTTAGGTTAGTTTAATTGTAGTTTAATTAATCTTTCTTCATTATTTTCATATTTGCATTTTATTTTAATTGCGTTAATTAGTTTTAACTGTTTTAATTATTTTTGTAGGTTTTTTATTTTAATTGCGTGGAGCACTGTAAGTAATTTTGCTCGGTTTTATTTAGTTCTTTTTATTTTATTGCTTTCCAATATTTTTAACTTTAGACTTAGTAGATCACCCACCTTAATCTCATAATTTGTTAGAATATACTTAGGGTAAGATTAACCGGTAGTTAATTAGGCTAATCAACTTCTCTGTGGGATGATAACTCGGGACTCAAATCCCATTATTACTTGTACGACCCGTGCACTTGCGGTAATACGCTTGGGGCGTGTCAGCCTCCTCGTGTCTTCCGCCGGTGGTTTCGTCGGAGCCAAGGGAATTCGTTTCCTTTGGTTTTCAGTCTTCCCCCCTTCTGCAGAAATCACATTTCGCGATTTTGATTTCTTTTTTTTATTTATTTATAATTTATTTTATTAATTATATTCATTAAAATAATATAAAATTTCAAAATATCCACCAAAAATTAGATTTTATTTAAATTAATTAATTTAATTAATTTATTGTATTTTAACCCCTTTTTGGGTTTATTTTCTCCGTATTTTCGGGATAATTTTTCGAGGTGAAAATTTTGGTTTGTTCCAATAAATTCATATCTTCATCAATATAATCAAAAATTTAATTATTTATTCGTTATTGATCAAGATTTCTTAAATCCATATTTTTAATGAAATTTTCTTTTGGGATTTATACTGGATTTCAGCCTTTTGACCGTTTTACCCTTCCACACGGTCGGGACCAATTTAACCCGACTTTCCTTCTTGAATCCATTATAATTTCTCATTTGAAAATTCGTATCTCTGTTCGGACCATTCAAATCTCATAAATTTAATTTGAAATTCCCTAATTGTTCATTTTCAGATTTAACGTACGTTCGACTACTTCATTCATATTTATATGATCCAATCATCCATCTTATGATTCCATTAACATATAACCATATCCATACAATATGTGAATCATAAGAAAATACGATAACAATCGAGTCTTACAAACACCTCAAATAACTCAATTCTCAAAACTCTATCACAATTCACATTCTCATCCACTCTATCTCAGAATTCTACATTTCACACCATATTCCATGCTAAATTCACCTCATTGTCTCAATTCCAATTTATAACCATAATTCCCAAAATTACCACAAATTGCCTAACATTACCTTTACTCCAACAAAATCATAGTTTCATAAATCCCTAATCATTTCCCAACTATCTTATCACAATGCCCATGCTCACAATCACCAAAAATTACTTCAAAATCAAAGATCGAGGTTTAGAAAATTACCTAAAACTTGTGGAGTGCTTAACTCTTGCCTCGATTCAATTCGTCCTTCGATTTTCAAGTATGTTGTTCTCCTTTTGATGAGGAATAACTTTCCTTCTTGCCACAACCTTTGATTTGGACAAAAATGGGCGTTTTGGAGGGGGAGAAAGCTAGGGTTCAAAAATGGCAATTTGGGAGAGAGAGAGATTGATTTCCAGGAAAACAAAGGGGTATCTATATAGGCTGAGGGTAAGAGATTGATATGGTCCTTGAGGAGATCGATCACTCTTTGAATTTGGGGACGTTTTGGGGTAATTTTATGCCTAGGAGATCGATCTGTCGTGGGGTGAGATCGATCTGCTCCTTAAGGAGATTGATCTTCTGTTTACAGAATGCTTTATGAGATCGATTTGCTCATTGAGGAGATCGATCAGCTACTTACAGATGCTTCATGAATCGATTTCTTCCTCATGAGATCAATCTCTTCATTACAGAATCATAAGGAGATCAATCCTCTTCCATTGGAGATCGACCTGCTCACTTAATTTCCTCATTCCTTGTCTCTTTGGCCTACCTGATCGATCCTCTCTTCTTTGAGATCGATCTGGCCTCATAGTTTCACACTTAACATAAAATCTCCACATAATGGCCATAGTTTGCTCCATTGATTAAATTCTCATTCATAACTCATTCATTACTTAAAGATCTCATTCCATACTATCTCAATATAGGGGTACATCACATTTAGTTCAATTCAATTACACTTCATGTTATCATTACATAATTTAGATATGTACAAAATTCTTAGATCTCACATTCTCCCCACCTTAAAAAGAATTTGGTACTCAAAATTCAACACAACTCGTCAAACAGATGGCGGTACTTCTCCTTCATGAGACTTTCCAATTCCTACGTTGCCTCTTCCATTGAGTGATGTTCCATAAAACTTTTACTAATGGGATGCTTTTGGTCCGAAGCACTTTCTCTTTTCTATCGAGAATCCGGACGGGTTCTTCAGTGTAGCTCATGTCCTCTTGTATATCCATCTCTTCATACTCTATGACATGAGAAGGGTCCGGGTGGTACTTCCTTAACATAGACACATAGAAGACGTTGTGTATTCCAGACATCTGTGGGGGTAACCCCAATCTGTAGGCTACCTCTCCCACTCTCTCAAGAATCTCGAATGGTCCAATGTATTGAGGACTCAATTTCCATTTCTCTCAAAATCTAATGATACCCTTACTTAGTGATATCTTCAGAAACACTGCATCACCAATATCAAACTCTAGTGGCCGTCTACGCACATCCACGTAGCTCTTCTGTCTACTCTGTGCAGCTTGTAACCTTTCACATATGAGTTTCACACTCTGTACTGCTTGCTCAATGCGTTTATGAGCATTAATCTTTCTGTCACCCACTTCTTCCCAAGCTACAAGGGATCTACACCTCTTACCATATAGAGCCTCAAAAGGTGCCATTCCAATACTCGCATGATAGCTATTATTGTATGCAAACTCTGCTAGGGGCAGGTGATCATCCCATGATCCCTTAAAATCCATTGTACACGCCCTCAACATATCCTCCAGGGTTTGAATAGTCCTCTCTGACTGACCATCTGTCTGAGGATGATAGGTGGTACTAAAGCTCAATCGAGATCCCATGGACTCCTGAAACTGGGTCCAAATGTGGAAGTAAATCGAGAATCTCTATCAGAAGTAATACTCACTGGAGCCCCATGTAATCTAGCTATCTCGCTGACATAAAACTCAGCTAAGGTATCCACAGTATCTGTGCTCTTGATGGCAAGAAAATGGGCACTTTTCGTCACTCTATCCACTATGACGCATATCGCATCACGACCTCTCTGGGTCCTCGGTAAACTCATAATAAAGTCCATAGTGACATGCTCCCATTTCCATGTAAGTACAGGTAAAGGCTACAATAATCCTCCAGGTTTTCGATGCTCGGCCTTCACTTGCTCGCATACTAAACACTTGGCCACATACTCTGGTACGTCTCAGTTCATACCACTCCACCAATTCACCTTTCTCAAATCTCGGTATATCTTAGCACTTCCTAGGTGCATGAAGTATCGTGAGCAGTGGGATTCTCTCAGTATCTGTCTCTTTAGGGTATCATCGTCCGGTACACAAATCCGTCCTCTGAATCTCAACAATCCATCCTCACTGATTGTGAGATCCAACTACGAAGTCTGCTCAGCTTGGCTAACCATATCTATCAACCTCTGATCATTGCACTGCCTAGTTCTAATTTAATCCATGATCTTGGGCTCTATTTGCAGGCTAGCCAAAAATCCAGTTTCTACCTCTTTAACTCTGATCCGAAGTTCAGTGAACTGCTCCAGTAAATCCCATTCCCTCATCATCATAGCAAATATCATACTCTTCCTGCTCAGGGCATTAGTAACTACATTCGCCTTACCCGCATGATATAGAATCTCGCAGTCATAATCTTTAAAGAGTTCCATCCATCTCCTTTGCTTCATATTTAACTCCTTCTGATCAAAGAGATACCTCAAACTCTTGTGATCAATGAAGATCTTGAATCTTTCCCCATATAAGTAGTGCCGCCAGATCTAGAAGGTAAATACCACAGCGACTAACTCCAAATCATGTGTAGGGTAATTCTGCTCATGATCTTTCAATTGTCGCGATCCATAGGTGACCACTCTCCCATGCTGCATGAGCACACACCCCAATCCTTGATAAGAAGCATCACTGCACACTGAAAATCCTCCTGATCCTTCGGGGATAGTCAAAATAGGTGCCGCTATTAATCTTCTCTTTAATTCCTGAAAATTAAGCTCACATTGATCAGTCCATATAAATGGAGTCTCTTTGCGCGTGAGTTTAGTTAAAGGAGCGGCAATCCTGGAAAATCCTTCCACAAATATTCTGTAATACCCTGCTAAACCAAGAAAACTTCGTACCTCGGTAACTGTCTTCGGTCTTTCCCAATTAAGCACAGCTTCTACATTACTTGGATCCACTGATACTCCTTCTTCTGAAACTATATGACTAAGGAAAGCTATCCGATCCAGCTAAAACTCACACTTACTAAGCTTTCCATATAGTTGTTTATCTCGAAGCATTTGAAGTACTAACCACATGTGCTGTGCATGCTTCTCATAAGATCGAGAGTACACCAATATATCATCAATAAAGACTATCACAAATTTTTCTAGATAGTCTCTGAACACTTTATTCATTAACCTCATAAAGGCTACAAGGGCGTTCGTCAATCCAAAGGGCATCACTAGAAATTCATAATGGCCATATCTCATTCTGAAGGTCGTCGTCAAAATATCTTCTTCCTTAATCCTCAATTGGTGAGAGCCCGATCTTAAATCAATCTTAGAGAAGACTGAGGCCCCTCTCAGCTGATCAAGTAAATCACCAATCTTGGGCAATGGGTATTTATTTTTCACTGTGGCTTTATTCAATGGTCGGTAGTCTATGCACAATCTGAGACTATCATCCTTTTTCCTCACGAGTAACATTGGTGCTCCCCACGGTGAAACACTAGGTCTAATAAATCCTTGATCCAATAACTCCTGTAGTTGTTTCTTCAATTCCTCTAGTTCCACTAATGCCATCCTATATGGAGGTCTAGAGATAAGCTGAGTATCTGGTACCAAATCAATGGTAAACTCCAGCTCTCTCTCTGGTGGTAAACCAGGCAATTTATTTAGGAAGACATCCAAAAATTCACATACCACAGGTATATCCTCGATCTTCGGATGTTCTCAATCATCATTTGAGATGAACGTTTTATAACCTTCACATAAATGATCAAATTTAGTACTCTTAAAAGCAACGTCATAATTTCCAATTACTTACAAAATTCCATATGTCTATTTACTTAATATTCCAAACATACACTGTAAGGTTCAGGTAGGGAGAAGGTTACAATCTTAGTGTAGCAGTCTAAACTCACTCGAATGGTTGCCAACCAATCCATTCCCAAAATTACATCAAACCCATGTATATTTAACATGATTAAATATGCTAACATTACTCTATCTCCCACCTTTATTTCACATCCTCTACAAATTAAATCCGTTCTCTGGGACTCACACATAGGGGTAATTACATGTAGTATATACTCTAGAGGTATAAATTTCAAATTTAATCTACATGCAAAATACTCAGAAATAAACGAATGCGTGGACCCTGAATCAATCAACATATGAGCCTTATGATTACAGACAAAGAGTGTACCTCTTATAGTTTCTACAGAAGTGTCTACTGTCTCTTTGTCCAGAGCAAACACACGTCCCATTGTAATGGGCTTATTTCATTTCTCTGTAACAGTGGCCCATCTCGGGGGATTCACTCTCTGAGGCTGCTGTCTAGTAGGTTTTGGAGCATATGATATTTGAGGCTGAGGATAGTCTTTTACTCTATGACCTATGTCTCCACATCTAAAACATCAATGGATCAACCCAGTATAACTCCCCTCATGCGGTTGGCCACAGCCTCTACAAACCTCATCTCAGACCTGACATCTCGAGGGGTTTCTCTGACGATGGGATAAGCTCTGGGTCTCTCAAGTCTGCCCTTTTGTACCTCAATCCTTCCTCTTTTGAAGGAACCTCTCTAAACATCTGCCTGGGAAATCACTGGCCTCTTGCCTTTATCCCTAGTCATAACACTGAACTCATTTTGGGATTGCACAATTTCGATTCCCCTCTCAATCTCTTGTGCTCGTCTCAGAGCATCTCCAAACTCAGTAATACATAGCCCTATCAATTGAGCTTTGATGATGGGCTTTAATCCATACACAAATCTCTCAGTGCGGAGCTCTTCATTTTTGAAGGTCTCTGGGTCATACCTCAATAGACCGGTAAATCGGCTCTCATAATCATCCACAGACATGTCGTCCTGTACCAGATTCAAAAACTCTGCTTGCTTCCTTCTCTGAGCAGCTCGTGGTACAAATTGGGCTCTAAAGGCCACTTGAAATTCTCCCCAGCTAATCACATCCTGGATGGACATTAGAATACCCTAGGTAGTACCCCACCAATCTCAAGCTCTCCCTTTCAACAAATAGGCACCCATACTGACCCTCTCACATCAGTACATCCCAAATAGTCAAATATGACTCTCAACTCAATCAACCACTCCTCAGCCTCTGCAGGATCATTTTTCCCTATGAATATGGGCAGGTTCATTTTTAAAAAGTCCTTCAGTCGGATCATACTCCTATCATCGGGTTGAGTAATGGGTGGCACCGGGTCCATCTGTACTGGGGGCACGAGAGGTCCTTGTGGTGGTGTAGGAGTAGTACCCGAAGCATTAACTCCAAAATGTTATGTGAATAGTACTACCATTTGCTCAAGACCTTGTCGCACATCATGCTCAATCTGATTAAATCGAGAGTTAGGACTCTCTGGTTGTGGGGCAGGTTGTCACGCCCCGAAAATGCGGAAAATAGGGCTAATTTAAAACTTTTTACTTGTTAATTCACAATTAAAGGTGCATTCCTGTGCAGTGTCATACATCATCATAATTATCATGCCTCAGGATCTCATCAATAGGATTTATATGTCATACCAAATACATTAATCCTAATACATCCCATAAATGTTATACATCAAGTGTCTGCAATTACAATAATAGTCTGGGTACATGAAAAGATAAAAGATACCTTAAAACACAATATATGGCCTGGAGCTCAAGTCCTCCACTAGCCACTACTCCGTACGTCGCAGGGAGATCCTTTTTCACTTGAAGAACTCTGGGGGGAAAGAAAACAGGGTGAGCTTCTAAATCGCTTAATAAAGGGGGTAAGGAACTCATTTCATAAACCAAAATGCACATCACAAAAGGTTTATTTGTATGTGAAACTCATTTGAAAACCATAGCATGAAAGTACTCAAAACGATATTCTCATATCTTAAATCATGAGAAAACATGAAGTAAAAAGCTCACCCTAGAGCAATAACAAAGCATGTGAAAATAACGCGTTAAACGCTTTCTCAAATAACGTGATAAAATCACAGTAAAAATAATGCACGTGGCACAGCCACTAAACAAACGTGGCATAGCCACTGATTTAATTTCTCACGTGGCATAGCCACAAAACACACGTGGCAAAGCCATTGATTTAATTTTGTTGAGTTAATGTATTTTGAAATGACAAAACAAGTTAATTCAATAATGTTAAGATGATATACAAACATGTTTAGATGTTATTAGTACCAGAACTTAGAGTTCTGCTGATGAGAGATCGATCTGGGGTATGAGAGATCGATCTCCTGGGCTTTTACTTGATGAGAGATCGATCTCATGAAGTAAGAGATCGATCTGCCTAGCCTTATAACGTTGTAAAGAGATTAAGGTAAAATGAGATCGATCTGTAAGGGTTAAGAGATCGATCTGGCTAAAGCTAGAGTTGAGAGATCGATCTAGTCTATGAAGAGATCGATCTCCCTTTAAGAGCTTAAGACTATAGATCGATCTGAGAGATCGATCCACACTCAAAGTCAGAGAACTTATGAGATCGATCTGGTAAGGAAGAGATCGATCTCCTCAAAGTCAGAGAGCTAAAGAGATCGATCTGTAGTGTTGAGAGATCGATCTCCTCTCTACGAGATTGCATGGCAGATCGATCTCCTTGTGTATTTGTGCTTCAATCTTGCAGGATTTATAACTAAGAGATCGATCTGGCCAAGAAGGCAGATCGATCTGGCACTCTACTGGAGGCACCCAACGGCTAGTTTCTGCAAAACACAACGGGAAGAATAGCATTTAATGCTCCAACTACCCATCCTTCAGTATTTAACCAAGCATTGAAGGCAAAGAGAACAGAGACACTATTGCTGCATATTCCAAACATTCTCAAGCTTTAATTCTTTCATTCTTTGTGTCCCTATTGCTCATTCATTGAGAATCATTGTAAAAGCTTAAGTGCAAAAAAGCTACATTTGTCCTACCACTTTAAAGCATTATATTGTATTCAGTCTTATCTTAAAAGAGAAGAGGATTGTTCCTCAGTGAGAGTATATTGTAAGAGGCTGAATACTTTTTCTGTATTGCTAAGGGTAGAGAGGTTATTCCTTAACCTGCAAAAAGGAACTGTGTAAGCTCTATTGATAGAGAGAAAGAAAACACTTGACAAGAAGGTCAAGGAGAGAGGACGTAGGCAAGAGTTTGGCCGAACCTCTATAAACGATTGTGTTTGTTTCTCTCTTCCCTACTCTGCATTAAATTATTACATTGCACTTTATTGCTCATTATCATTTGTGATTAAATTGTTATTAATTTTTAATTTGCCATAATTGTTAGAAAACCGATTCACCCCCCCTCTCGGTAGAGCCAACAATTGGTATCAGAGCTAGGACTCTTTAATCACGTAGGAACAACTTCCTAAGAGTTAGAAAATGATCAAATGGCTCTTAACAATGTAGCAACTAGTTTGATAGGAGAGGGGCACTCCACGGTTAGACCTCCCATGTTCAATGGTGAACATTATTCATATTGGAGGACTAGGATGATGCTATTCATTCAAGCAAATTACTATGAAGTATGGAGAATTATAGTTAAGGGACCTCAAATCCCTACAAAGAAAATAGAGGGAAGAGATATCCCCAAAGAAGAAGATGAATGGGATTCTAATGACATTAAATGTGCACAACTAAATGCTAAAGCTATGCACACATTATTTTGTGCTTTAGGTCCTAATGAATATAATAGAGTCTCCGGGTGTGATAATGCCAAGCAAATATGGGATAAATTGGCAATAACTCATGAGGGTACAACCCAAGTGAAGGAGACAAAAGTAGGTATGCTCACACATGATTATGAGCTTTTTAGGATGAAGGAAGGAGAATCAATTAGTGATATGTTCACTAGATTTACAGACGTAATTAATGGACTAAAATCCTTAGGAAAAATATATTCTAACATTGAAATGGTAAAGAAAATTTTAAATAGCTTACCTAAGTCATGGGAAGCTAAAGTAACGGCAATTGAGGAATCTAAGGATCCTCACACATTGTGTCTAGATGAATTGATAGGATCTTTGCTTACTTATGAGATGAAACTTAAAAGAAATGAAGAGCCACCCAAGAAAGTGGGTGTTGCTCTAAAATCCACAGCTCAAGAGGAGATTAAAAATGAGAGTGGGAGTGAGGAGGATATTGAGATGGCAATGTTTGCCAAAAGATTCAACAAATTCATGAGAATGAAAGCTAGTAGTAATAATAGGAGAAACAATAGGAGAGAACAAGAGGAAGTAGGTAGAAAAGACTCTATTGTGTGTTATGAATGTAAAAAACCTGGACACATAAAATTTAACTGCCCTCTTCTCAAAAGATCTAATGATAGGTTTCATAAAAAGAAGGCAATGGTAGCAACATGGAGTGACAGTGACTGCTCCGATGATGAATCAAATGAGGACATTGCCAACCTATGCTTCATGGCTATTGATGATGATCAAAAGGTAACATCTAATCTCAATGAATACTCTTTTGATGAATTGCAAGATGCATTTGATGAACTTGCATTAGAGTATGAATCTATGAGCATGAAGTATAAAAAGCTAATATCTAAATTAAAAAGGGAAAATGAGATAATGTTAAAAGATAAATTGGAATGTGAGAAGAAACTAGAGATTGCAAATCTAGAAATTTGTGACCTTAAGGAGAAAAATAGCAATTTACATAACTCCTTTAATAGATTTCACATGGGGCAACAAAAGCTAGATAGCATGTTAGAAACCCAAAAGGCATTTTTTGACAAAAATGGCTTAGGGTATAATGCACAAAGTAGGGAAACCCATCTTAAGAGTTTTATTGCTAGGAAGAGCATGAATAAAACTGCAATTACTTGTTCATATTGTAATAAGAAGGGACATAAGTCACATTATTGCAATATAAAGATGAGGAATCTTAAAGGAAAAATTGTAAAAAGGATATGGATTCCAAAAGAGGTAATTCATTCCAAGGACTGCAATGCATTAGCAAAATGGATCCCAATGGGATCAAGAATTGCATTTACTAACCTCCAAGGACCCAAGAGAATTTGGGTACCTAAGACTTGAGTGTGTTTATTTTTTTTTGTTATAGGTGATTGAGCATAGCCACAAAGCTAAAACAAAAGAAGCTTGGTACTTAGATAGTGGATGCTCAAGGCACATGACGGGTGATAAAAGCCATTTCAATTCCTTCAAATCGAAAATTAGTGGAGAAGTCACTTTTGGGGACAACTCCAAAGGCCAAGTGGAAGGGAGTGGCTCAATAGATAATGATCATTTCTCTTTAGAAAAAGTATTACTTGTTAGGGGTTTAAAGCATAACTTACTAAGCATTAGTCAACTTTGTGACAAAGGTTACAAAGTAATTTTTGATTGTATGAAGTGTAATGTTATAGATCCTAAGTCAAATAAAATTCTCCTTCTAGGTCATAGGCAAGGTAACATATATATAGTCTACCTTAATGAACTCAAAAATGAAAACATATGCTTAATGGTAGACAACAAAAAGGAATCTTGGTTATGGCATAGAAGACTAGGTCATGCTAGCATGCATGTGCTATCTAAATTAGCTAGAAAGGATTTAGTTATAGGCTTACCCAAAATATCCTTTGATCATGAAGAAATATGTGAAGCTTGTGTCAAAGGAAAACACAAGAGGATAACTTTCAAGCCTAAGAATAGTGTATCCACCACTAGGCCTCTTCAATTACTGCATTTAGACTTGTTTGGACCAACTAGAACCACTAGCCTAGGTGGGAAACACTATGGTTTTGTAATAGTTGATGATTACACTAGATACACTTGGGTGTTCTTTTTGAGAGTAAAAAATGAAGCCTTAGAGAAATTCATAACTTACTCAAAGGTGACTCAAAATGAAAAAGGATATACAATAACAAGCATTAGAAGTGATCATGGCAAAGAATTTGAAAATATAGGATTTGATGAGTATTGCAATGATCAAGGAATTAGCCATAATTTTTCAGCCCCTAGGACACCACAACAAAATGGTGTAGTTGAGAGAAGAAATAGAACTTTGGAAGAGATGGCTAGGACCATGTTATGTGAAAATAACTTGCCAAAGTACTTTTGGGCTGAAGCTATAAACACATCATGTTATATAATTAATAGAGCTATGATAAGACCCATGCTAAAGAAAACTCCTTATGAGCTCTACAAAGGCAAGAAGCCTAACATTAGTTACTTCCATCCTTTTGGCTGCAAATGCTTTGTTCTAAATAATGGAAAAGATAACTTAGGAAAATTTGATGCCAAGAGTGATGAGGGAATATTTCTAGGATATTCATTGAATTCAAAGGCCTTTAGAATATATAACAAAAGAACATTAGTGGTTGAAGAGTCTATTCATGTTGTATTTGATGAATCAAATAATATACCTAAAGATTCAACCAATGATGAAAATGTTGGAATATTTGATGAAGGCTTAGAAGATGACTTTCTAGAAAAGCTTGACTTGAATAAAGAAGATGAAGAAGAAATAGAGGTTTTAGAAAGAGAGCCTAGAGCACCAAGAGAGTTAGGATATGTAATAGATTGTGAAATAGTAGGAGATCCAACTCTTGGAGTTAGAACTAGATCATCCCTAAGGAATATGTGCCAATATATAGCCTTTGTATCTCAAATTGAACCTAGGAATGTCAATGAAGCCTTAGAAGACAATAATTGGTTCCTAGCAATGCAAGAAAAATTAAATCAATTTGAGAGAAGCAAAGTATGGAAACTAGTTCCTAGGCCTAGTGATCACTCAATAATTGGAACTAAATGGATATTCAAGAACAAGATGGATGAAAATAGTGTGATCGTAAGGAATAAGGCTAGGCTAGTTGCTCAAGGCTATAGACAAGAGGAAGGCATAGACTATGATGAAACATATGCACCGGTAGCTAGATTAGAGGCAATAAGAATGTTACTTGCCTTTGCATGTTATAAAGATTTCAAGTTATATCAAATGGATGTAAAGAGTGCATTCTTGAATGGTTTCATTAATGAAGAAGTCTATGTAGAGCAACCTCCCGGATTTGAAAATCATGAATTTCCTGAACATGTTTTCAAATTATCTAAGGCACTTTATGGGTTAAAACAAGCTCCTAGAGCTTGGTATGAAAGGTTGTCAAAGTTCTTAATAGAAAAAGGGTTCTCAAGAGGAAAGGTAGACACCACATTATTCATAAAAAATAAAAATAAGGACTTACTAGTTGTACAAGTATATGTAGATGATATTATTTTTGGTTCAACTAATGAGTCTTTATGCCAAGAATTTGCTAAGATCATGCAAGGAGAATTTGAGATGAGCATGATGGGAGAACTCACATTCTTCTTGGGACTTCAAGTGAAGCAAACAAAGGATGGAACATTCATCAATCAAGCAAAGTACACCAAGGACTTGCTCAAGAGATTTGGGATGGACAATTGCAAACCTCAAACCACTCCAATGGGCACCAACATCAAGCTTGACAAAGATGAAAGTGGTAAGTGTGTAGACACTAAACTCTATAGGTCTATGATTGGTTCTTTGCTTTATTTAACTGCTAGTAGACCAGATATATTGTTTAGTGTGTGCCTTTGTGCTAGATTTCAATCATCTCCTAGGGAATCACATCTATTGGCAACTAAGAGAATCTTTAGATACCTCAAAGACACTCCCTCACTAGGACTTTGGTACCCCAAGGACTCTACTTTTGCCCTTCATGCATTTTCAGATGCTGATTTTGGAGGCTGCAAAATAGATAGGAAAAGTACTTCAGGTACTTGCCAATTCTTAGGAAATAGGTTAATTTCTTGGTTCTCCAAGAAGCAAAACAATGTAGCTCAGTCCACAACTGAAGCTGAGTATATAGCAGCTGGTAGTTGTAGTGCTCAAGTGTTGTGGATTAAACAGCAAATGAGAGATTATGGTATTGACATGAAACAAGTGTCTATTAAATGTGATATACCAATGCCATTAATCTGTCTAAGAATCCTATACAACACTCCAGAACCAAGCACATAGAAATTAGACATCACTTTCTTAGAGACCATGTACAAAAAGGGGATATAATTTTAGAGTACATTGACACTCTACATCAAATAGCTGATATATTCACCAAACCCCTTGATAGAGATAGGTTTTGTATCCTTAGAGGTGAATTAGGACTCATGGATAAGCCTTAGGATTTTTTGTGTTTCAAAAATCTTGGTTTCAAATTGATTTTAAATGAGTTTTTGCAAAGATTTTCTGGCAATGAGGATGAGAGATCGATCTCCTTGCAATATAGATCGATCTCCATACCTCCAACAAGCCTAAATCATCAAGGTTAAGCTAAGCAGATCGATCTTCTAACCATAAGATCGATCTCCTTACGTCTCTGTTTAAAGGCAGATCGATCTGTCCACACGACAGATCGATCTCTTCAAGCTTCCGCATTCTACAGATCGATCTTTGCATTTGGCAGATCGATCTGCCTAAGCCTCTGTTAAACGACAGATCGATCTGTGTGTAACAGATCGATCTCCCTAAGCCTCTGTTTGCGACCAGATCGATCTGGCCTTACGACAGATCGATCTTCCTTGGCTTTCTGGAAATGACAGATCGATCTGTCGCCTCGACAGATCGATCTCCTGTGCCCTGGACTATAAATACCCGCGTAAAATTCCCAAATTTCAGAAACCCAATTTTCAAATTCCCAAATCTCCCTCGCATCTTTTCCTCCGATTCCTCCTCAGATCGATCTCTGTACGGTCCTCCTTGCGTCTCGGTGTCAAAATCCGGTATTGTAACCAACATTCCTTACTGATTTTCTCAAAATCTGTCTTCAATTCGTGTTCATTTTGATTCTAGGTCAAACCTAGGTACTGTTTCATTGCTTTTCTCGTTGTTGAATCCATTTAGTGCCTCTTTAGAATCTAGAATCATGCCTAGGAAGTCAGTAGCAAACAAACCCCCTAGAACCACAGGAGAGGCAGGTTCCTCATCACAACCCATTCCTCCACCTCCTATCGCTTCCTTCAATCGGTGTTTTAAAACACCAGCAAAAAGAAAGCGGTATGAGGAATATTTTTCAACCATGCCAATCAAGCATTGGCGCACTATCGATTTTTCATTCCTCAATCACATAGACTTTCCATACATGTCAAAGTTTGAGGAATTTGGTTGGACAAACTTCTTGAAAATCAACACTCCTGTCCCTCCAAATCTCGTTCGCGCATTCTTTTCCAATGCCGAACTCGTTTATGACCCCGATGACACTTGCAAAATCCTTGCCTTCAAAACCTTCGTCATGGGTCAATCCATTATAATTGACTCTGAAGTTCTAGCCAAAGTGTTTGATATACGCGATGAAGGCTTAACAAATGAGGATGAGGAAGTCCCCTTTGCGTTTGAACTCCCCGGGGACAAGGCGAGTAACCTTCCAATGCACCTTCGGTTACTCCACCTCATAATCTCGTGGAACCTCCGCCCTTTCGGTACTCGTCATTCTACCGTTAGGCGTCTAGATCGTTTTTGGCTCCATCACATTCACACCACAAGCCAAAAACCTAACCTCCCTCACTTTATATACGAAGATTGGCTGAAGATTGTGCGTGGTCAAGCTACCACAATAGTTTTTCCACAACCAGTGACTTATCTTCTCCACCGCCTTGGTATCAACTGCAGCGGCGAAACTGGCGAACTCCCATCTCCCAAAAGCGTGCTTAACATTGGGACCCTACATCATATGGGGTACTACAAAAATTTCCGGGGAGAGTGGACGAAAAAGCAAGAACAGCAACCTGCTGAGGCTGAGGAGGACCCCACTGATGAACCAGCACACCAACCTGCTGCACCAGCTCAGGAACCATCGGCTCCGCCCACTGTACCAACATCGTCTCCTGCTGAATTGGAGATGCTCATAACGATGGTGACGGACCTCAGTCAGCAGATTAATGACGGCTTTGCCACTCAGCGGCGTATGATCGAGGACTTAACCCAACGAGTGGATAAGATTCAAGAGACTCAAGAGGCGATGTTCGATGAGCTCCAAGTAACACGCACGCATGTTGAGAATCTTTTGGATCGTGATCCTCCCTCACAATAGGCATTAGGTGCTTTGATTTAGTGTAGTTACAACATTATTAAGCTACTTGATGTTATCTGTGAAAAATTTGCTTAAATGAAATGTGATTTGATTGGATATTTGGTGAGTTAATGAAAATGTTGATTTTGAAATGCCATGAATCTTCTCTTTCGTGTGTGATTGATATGACAAAAAGGGGGAGAAGAAACATGTGTTGTGGTTGTGTTAAATGTTTAAAAGAATGATTTAATTGAGGGGGAGCTATGATTTAAATTGAGGGGGAGTTAAGATTTAACTGAGGGGGAGTTAAGATTTAACTGAGGGGGAGTTAAGTCATTAACAAAATCAAAAGTTCACAAAAAGGGGAGTTTTGCAAAATCACTAAACATGTTTAATTGATGAGTTTTGTCATATCAAAAAGGGGGAGATTGTTGAGTTAATGTATTTTGAAATGACAAAACAAGTTAATTCAATAATGTTAAGATGATATACAAACATGTTTAGATGTTATTAGTACCAGAACTTAGAGTTCTGCTGATGAGAGATCGATCTGGGGTATGAGAGATCGATCTCCTGGGCTTTTACTTGATGAGAGATCGATCTCATGAAGTAAGAGATCGATCTGCCTAGCCTTATAACGTTGTAAAGAGATTAAGGTAAAATGAGATCGATCTGCAAGGGTTAAGAGATCGATCTGGCTAAAGCTAGAGTTGAGAGATCGATCTGGTCTATGAAGAGATCGATCTCCCTTTAAGAGCTTAAGACTATAGATCGATCTGAGAGATCGATCCACACTCAAAGTCAGAGAACTTATGAGATCGATCTGGTAAGGAAGAGATCGATCTCCTCAAAGTCAGAGAGCTAAAGAGATCGATCTGTAGTGTTGAGAGATCGATCTCCTCTCTACGAGATTGCATGGCAGATCGATCTCCTTGTGTATTTGTGCTTCAATCTTGCAGGATTTATAACTAAGAGATCGATCTGGCCAAGAAGGCAGATCGATCTGGCACTCTACTGGAGGCACCCAACGGCTAGTTTCTGCAAAACACAACGGGAAGAATAGCATTTAATGCTCCAACTACCCATCCTTCAGTATTTAACCAAGCATTGAAGACAAAGAGAATAGAGACACTATTGCTGCATATTCCAAACATTCTCAAGCTTTAATTCTTTCATTCTTTGTGTCCCTATTGCTCATTCATTGAGAATCATTGTAAAAGCTTAAGTGCAAAAAAGCTACATTTGTCCTACCACTTTAAAGCATTATATTGTATTCAGTCTTATCTTAAAAGAGAAGAGGATTGTTCCTCAGTGAGAGTATATTGTAAGAAGCTGAATACTTTTTCTGTATTGCTAAGGGTAGAGAGGTTATTCCTTAACCTGCAAAAAGGAACTGTGTAAGCTCTATTGATAGAGAGAAAGAAAACACTTGACAAGAAGGTCAAGGAGAGAGGACGTAGGCAAGAGTTTGGCCGAACCTCTATAAACGATTGTGTTTGTTTCTCTCTTCCCTACTCTGCATTAAATTATTACATTGCACTTTATTGCTCATTATCATTTGTGATTAAATTGTTATTAATTTTTAATTTGCCATAATTGTTAGAAAACCGATTCACCCCCCCTCTCGGTAGAGCCAACAAATTTCTCGCGTGGCATAGCCACAAAACACACGTGGCAAAGCCACTGATTTAATTTCTCGCGTGGCATAGTCACAGAATAGGGTTTCTCAATGTGGCACAGCCACCAATGGGGTATAACGTGGCACAGCCACCAATGGGGTATAACGTGGCACAGCCACCAATAGGGTTTCTCAACGTGGCACAGCCACCAATGGGGTATAACGTGGCACAGCCACCAATGGGGTTTCTCAACGTGGCGCAGCCACCAATTTGGGGTATAACGTGGCACAGCCACCAATGGGGTTATTCTCACGTTACCAGAACGGAGAAGAAATCGGGCTTACATGCTACCAGAGCAATGCCCGGTGTGTACTCACAACTACACACCTAAGTCTTATCCCATAAGACTGGTTTGCCTTCGCATAGAACTCGTAATGGTTTTTCTCTCATAAACTTATTTGAAAATCGTTTTGTACTCAACACAAAACGTAATAAAACCGAGTTCCAACCGGCAAAGCACACGCACACATTTCTCAAATCTCAATATTGCCTTAACGTAGAGCCCAGTTATAAACTCATAAAAACATTGGGCTCCAACCGGCTATAAAAATCGTGTGCAATTAAATCTCAACACAAAACCTAACATGCTTGTTTTATAAACCACAATTCATGCTAAAATAGTTTACAATTCACATACACAAATGGTTTAGATTTCCCTTACCTCTTTGCACCTCGTATAGTGCAATCGTTTCCCCCGTATCACGGACTAGCCTCGCATTCCACTCTGGAACTCCCGAGCTGTCCAAACGATGTTAAAACATCAATACTCAATTATCTCATAAACCTCAATTCTCAAAATCGAGCATAATTGCTCATAACTCCTCAAATCTCTCGATTCTCGTAACTCAACCCTAAACTACAACCTCATTCACAATAGCTCAACGTCCTATATTTCTCATGCCAATTATCTATGCTAATTCATCACATTGTCTACATTTCCATTTATAGCACAAATTTTCAAAATTACCAAATACCTACATTACTCCAACTACATTGCAATTTCATCAATCCCTAATCCTTTCTCAACTATTTCAACGCAATGACAACCACCAATAACATCAAAATCATCTCAAATATCAAGATCGAGGTTTAGAAATTATCCAAAGCTTGTGGAGAGCTTATCTCTTGCCTCGATCTGATCCGTCTTTCGATTTCCAAGTATGTTGTTCTCCCTTTGATGAGGAACAACTTTCCTTCTTGCCACAACAGCTGATTCGGCCGGAAATGGGGGATTTGGATGAGTGAGAAAGTTAGGTTTTCAGAAAAATGGGGGTTGGAAGAGAGAGAAAGTAAAATTGCAGGAGAAAACATGGGTCCCTTATATAGACTGGAGGTAGGAGATCGATCTGCCTCTTGATGAGATCGATCTGCGTTTGAAATTTGGGGACGATCTGGGCAATTTTATGCCTAGGAGATCGATCTGTCGAGGGGTGAGATCGATCTTTTTATGGCTTTATGAGATCGATCTGCTCCTAAGGAGATCGATCTTCTCCCAAACAGAATCATTCGGAGATCGATCTCTTCCTCATGAGATCGATCCTTTCTCAAACAGAATCATTTGGAGATCGATCTCTTCCATTGGAGATCGATCTGCTCCTCAAATTCTTCCTTCCTCGTCATTTTTAACTCACCAGATCGATCTCTCCTTCTCTCAGATCGATCTGTCCTCATACTTCATGCTTATTTTACACACTTAACATATAAATCTCCAATTATAATTTCCACAATTCATCTAGCTCAATAAATTACACTTCAAATTCTTATTACATCATTAAAATATGTCTGAAATTCTCAGATCTCACATCCTTCCCACCTTAAAAAGAATTTGGTCCTCCAAATTCAACTTAACTAGTCAAAATAGATGGGGGTATTTCTCCTTCATGAGACTCTTTAGTTCCCACGTTGCCTCTTCCCTTGAGTGATGTTTCCATAAAACTTTCACTAATGGGATGCTCTTGGTTCTCAGTACCTTCTCCTTTCTATCGAGAATCCGGACGGGTTCCTCAGTGTAGCTCATGTCCTCCTGTATGTCCATCTCATCATACTCTATAACATGAGAAGGGTCCGGGTGGTACTTCCTCAACATAGACACATGAAAAACGTTGTGTATTCCGGACATCTGTGGGGGTAATGCCAATCTGTAGGCTACCTCTCCCACTCTCTCAAGAATCTCGAATGGTCCTATGTATCGAGGACTCAATTTCCCTTTCTTCCCAAATCGCACGATACCCTTACTCGGTGATACTCTCAGAAATATTGCATCACCAACATCAAACTCGAGTGGTCGTCTACGCACATCCGCGTAGCTTTTCTGTCTACTTTGTGCAGCCCGTAACCTCTCACATATGAGTTTCACACTCTGTATGGCTTGCTCAACAAGCTCGGGAGCATTTATCTTTCTGTCACTGACTTCTTCCCAAGCTACAGGGGATCTACACCTCCTACAATATAGAGCCTCGAAAGGTGCCATTCCAATACTCGCATGATAGCTGTTATTGTATGCAAACTCTGCTAGGGGCAGGTGATCATCCCATGATCCCTTAAAATCCATCGTACACGCCCTCAACATATCCTCCAGGGTCTGAATAGTCCTCTCTGACTGACCATCTGTCTGAGGATGATAGGCGGTACTAAAACTCAATCGAGATCCCATGGACTCCTGAAACTGGGTCCAAAATCTGGAAGTAAACCGGGAATCTCTATCAGAAGTAATACTCACTGGAGCCCCATGTAATCTAGCTATCTCGCTGACATACAGTTCAGCTAAGGCATCCACAGTATCTGCGCTCTTGATGGCAAGGAAGTGGGCACTCTTGGTCAATCTATCCACAATGACCCATATCGCGTCACGACCTCTTTGGGTCCTCGGTAAACCTATAATAAAGTCTATAGTGACATGCTCTTATTTCCATGTAGGTACAGGTAAAGGCTGTAGTAGTCCTCCGGGCTTCCGATGCTCAGCTTTCACTTGCTGGCATACTAAACACCTGGCCACATATTCTGCCACGTCTCGCTTCATACCACTCCACCAATACACCTTTCTCAAGTCTCGGTACATCTTAGTACTCCCTGGGTGCATGGTGTATCGCGAGCAGTGGGATTCTCTCAGTATCTGTCTCTTTAGGGTATCATCGTCCGGTACACAAATTCGTCCTCTGAACCTCAATAATCCATCCTCACTGATGGTGAGATCCGACTGCGAACTCTGCTCAGCTTGGCTAACCATATCTATCAATCTCTGATCACTGCCCTGCCCAGTTCTAATCTGATCCATGATCCTGGGTTCTATCCGCAGGCTAGCCAAAAATCCAGTCTCTACCTCTTTAACTCTGATCCGAAGTTCGACGAACTGCTCCAGTAAATCCCATTCCCTGATCATTATAGCAGACATCATACTCTTCCTGCTTAGGGCATCAGCAACTACATCCGCCTTACCCGGATGATATAGAATCTCGCAGTCATAATCCTTAAGGAGTTCCATCCATCTCCTTTGTCTCATGTTTAACTCTTTCTGATCAAAGAGATATCTCAAACTCTTGTGATCAGTGAAAATCTGGAATCTTTCCCCATACAAGTAGTGTCGCCAGATCTTCAAAGCAAATACCACAGCGGCTAACTCCAAATCATGCGTGGGGTAATTCTGCTCATGGTCTTTCAGCTGTCGCGATCCATATGCGACCACTCTTCCGTGCTACATCAGCACACACCCCAATCCTTGGTGAGATGCATCGCTATACACCGAAAATCCTCCTGATACCTCAAGAACAGTTAACACAGGCACCGCTGTCAATCTCCTTTTTAATTCCTGAAAACTGAGCTCATATTGATCAGTCCATATAAATGGAGTCTCTTTGCGCGTGAGCTTAGTCAAAGGGGCGGCAATCCTGGAAAATCCTTCCACAAATCTCCTGTAATACCCTGCCAAACCAAGGAAACTTCGCACCTCAGTAACTGTCTTCGGCCTCTCCCAATTAAGCATAGCCTCCACCTTGCTTGGGTCCACTGATACTCCTTCCTCTGAGACTATATGACTAAGGAAAGCTATCCGGTTCAGCCAAAACTCACACTTACTAAGCTTTCCGTATAATTGCTTATCTCGAAGTATCTGAAGTACTAACCACAATTGCTGTGCATGCTCCTCATACCACCGAGAGTACACCAGGATATCATCAATAAAGACTATCATAAATTTATCCAGATAGTCTCTGAACATCTCGTTCATCAATCTCATAAATGCTGCAGGGGCGTTCGTCAATCCAAAGGACATCACCAGAAATTCGTAATGGCCATACCTCGTCCTGAAGGCCGTCTTTGGAATATCTTCTTCCTTGATCCTCAATTGGTGATAGCCCGATCTCAAATCAATCTTAGAAAAGACTGATGCCCCTCTCAGCTGATCAAGTAGATCATCAATCCTGGGTAGTGGGTATTTGTTCTTCACCGTGGCTTTATTCAACAATCGGTAGTCTACACATAATCTGAGACTACCATCCTTCTTCTGAACAAATAGTACTGGTGCTCCCCATGGCGAAACACTGGGTCTAATAAACCCTTGATCCAATAACTCCTGTAGTTGTCTCTTCAATTCCTCGAGTTCCACTAATGCTATCCTGTAAGGAGGTTTATAGATCGACTGAGTATCTGGTACCAAATCAATGGTAAACTCCAGCTCTCTCTCTGGTGGTAAACCTGGCAATTCATCTGGGAAAACATCCAGAAATTCACACACCACAGGTATATCCTCAATCCTCAGATGTTCCCGCTCATCGTCTGAGATGAGTGTCTCATAACCTTCACATGAATAATCATATTTAATATTCTCCAAAATAATATCAAAATTCTCAAATTACTACTAGAATTCCACATATTCATTTTCTCAATATCTCAATCGTACACTGTAAGGTTCAGGTAGGGAGAAAGTTACAATCTTAGTGTAGCAGTCTAAACTCACTCGATTGGTTGCCAACCAATCCATCCCCAGAATTACATCAAACCCATGTATATTCAACATGATTAGATCTGCTAACATCACCCTATCTCCCACCTTTATTTCACATCCTCTACAGATTAACTCAGTTCTCTGGGATTCACGCATAGGGGTATTTACATGTAGTATATATCCTAGAGGTTCAAACTTCAAATTTAATCTACATGCAAAATGCTCAGAAATAAACGAATGCGTGGATCCTGAATCAATCAACACATGAGCCTTATGATTACAGACAGAGAGTGTACCTCTTATAGTTTCTGTCGAAGTGTCTGCGGTCTCCTTATCCAGGGCAAACACACGTCCCTGTGCCACAGGTTTCTTCCCTTTCTCTGTCGCAGTGGCCCATCTCCGGGGATCCACTCTCTGAGGCTGTTGTCTAGTGGGCTCCAGAGCATGTGGTATCTGAGGTTGGGGACAGTCCTTCACTCTGTGACCCATGTCACCACATCTAATACATCCATGGATCGACCCAGTACAACTTCCTTCATGCGATCGACCATAGTCTCTACAAACCCTTATCTCCAGCCTGACATATTGAGGGGTCTCCTTGATAATAGGATAGGCTCTGGGTCTCTCCAATCTGTCCTTCTGTACCTCAATCCTTCCTCTTCTGAAGGAACCTCTCCGAGTCTCTGCTTGGAAAAGTGCTGGCCTCTTGCCCTTATCTCTATTCACTGCTCTGAGCTCATTCTGGGATTGTACCATCTCAATCCCTCTTTCAATCTCTTGTGCTCGTCTCAGAGCATCTCCAAACTCAGTAATACATAGCCCTATCAATCTATCTCTGATGACAGGCTTCAACCCATACACAAACTTCTCTGTGCGGAGCTCTTCACTCTTGAAGGTCTCTGGGTCATATCTCAATAGCACTGTGAATTGGCTCTCATAGTCATCCACAGACATGTCACCCTGTACCAAACTCAAAAACTCAGCTTGTTTCTTTCTCTGGGCAGCTCGTGGTACATATTGGCTCTTAAAGGCTGTCTGGAATTCTTCCCAACCAATCACATCATAGTGGGACATCAGAATACCCTGGGTAGTACCCCACCAATCTCGAGCTCTCCCCTTCAGCATATAGGCACTCATACTGACCCTCTCAGCATCGGTGCACCCCAGGAAATCAAATATAATTTTTAATTCTGTCAACCACTCCTCAGCCTCTGTAGGATCCTTCTTTCCCCTAAATGCGGGTGGATTCATCTTCAGAAAATCCCTTAGTCGGACCATACTTCTATCCTCAGGCTGAGTGACGGGAGGCACTGGGGGTATGGGAGGTCCTTGTGGTGGTGTAGGGGTAGTATCCGAGGCATTAACTCCAAAGTGTTGCGCGAATAACGCTGCCATCTGCTCAAAACCTTGCCTCATATCGGTCTCAATCCGATTAAATCGAGAGTTAGGACTCTCTGGTTGTGGGATAGGTGGCGGATGGGACTCTGCCTACCTCCTCGAACGACCTCGTCGTTTACTCATTCTCTATCTCAACTCGTCTCCTGCGCGTACATATCAAAATTGATTGAAATCTCAATCCTCAATTTCAGTTCATGACCAGACTATTACAGACACTTGGGATGTATTCTATTTCACTTAACCGACACTGACAGTACTAGACACCCTAAGCTCTGATACCAAGAAAACTCTGTCACGCCCCAAAAATGCGGAAAATAGGGCTAATTTAAAACTTTTTACTTGTTAATTCACAATTAAAGGTGCATTCCTGTGCAGTGTCATACATCATCATAATTATCATTCCTCAGGATCTCATCAATAGGATTTATATATCATACCAAATACATTAATCCTAATACATCCCATAAATGTTATACATCAAGTGTCTGCAATTACAATAATAGTCTGGGTACATGAAAAGATAAAAGATACCTTAAAACACAATATATGGCCTGGAGCTCAAGTCCTCCACTAGCCACTACTCCGTACGTCGCAGGGAGATCCTTTTTCACTTGAAGAACTCTGGGGGGAAAGAAAACAGGGTGAGCTTCTAAATCGCTCAGTAAAGGGGGTAAGGAACTCATTTCATAAACCAAAATGCACATCACAAAAGGTTTATTTGTATGTGAAACTCATTTGAAAACCATAGCATGAAAGTACTCAAAACGATATTCTCATATCTCAAATCATGTGAAAACATGAAGTAAAAGGCTCACCCTAGAGCAATAACAAAGCATGTGAAAATAACGCGTTAAACGCTTTCTCAAATAACGTGATAAAATCACAGTAAAAATAATGCACGTGGCACAGCCACTAAGCATACGTGGCATAGCCACTGATTTAATTTCTCACGTGGCATAGCCACAAAACACGCGTGGCAAAGCCACTGATTTAATTTCTCGCGTGGCATAGCCACAAAACACACGTGGCAAAGCCACTGATTTAATTTCTCGCGTGGCATAGCCACAAAACACGCGTGGTAAAGCCACTGATTTAATTTCTCGCGTGGCATAGCACAAAACACACGTGGTAAAGCCACTGATTTAATTTCTCGCATGGCATAGCCACAGAATAGGGTTTCTCAACGTGGCACAGCCACCAATGGGGTGTAACGTGGCACAGCCACCAATGGGGTATAACGTGGCACAGCCACCAATGGGGTTACTCAACGTGGCACAGCCACCAATGGGGTATAACGTGGCACAGCCACCAATGGGGTTTCTCAACGTGGCACAGCCACCAATGGGGTATAACGTGGCACAGCCACCAATGGGGTTTCTCAACGTGGCACAGCCACCAATGGGGTTATTCTCACGTTACCAGAACGGAGAAGAAATCGGGCTTACATGCTACCAGAGCAATGCCCGGTGTGTACTCACAACTACACACCTAAGTCTTATCCCATAAGACTGGTTTACCTTCGCGTAGAACTCGTAATGATTTTTCTCTCATAAAACTCATTTGAAAATCGTTTTGTACTCAACACAAAACGTAATAAAATCGAGTTCCAACCGGCAAAGCACACGCACACATTTCTCAAATCTCAATATTGCCTTAACGTAGAGCCCAGTTATAAACTCATAAAAACATTGGGCTCCAACCGGCTATAAAAATCGTGTGCAATTAAATCTCAACACAAAACCCAACATGCTTGTTTTATAAACCACAATTCATGCTAAAATAGTTTACAATTCACAAACACAAATGGTTTAGATTTCCCTTGTAAGACCCGATATTTTCGAGTGCATTTCAAAATGCAAAAGGACTAAAATGGTATTCTCGAACATGCGCCAGGGCAAAATGGTCAAAAGACCAAAATTCGGTATTAATCGGGACAAGAAAATTTAATTAAAAATATGAGAATGAGAAATCTTGATCAATGATGAAGAAATAATTAAATTTCGGGTTAAATTGATCAAGATATGAATTTATTGGAATAAACCGGGATTTTTGTAGCGAAAAATAATCCCGAAAATAATTGAAAAATATACCGAAAAGGTAAATCCGGACTGATAAATTCATTTATGGAATAAATGAATAAAATAATAATATTTTTTTTATTTATGGATTTTCATAATATTTTAATTGATTAAAATATTATTAAAAATAAAATAATAATAAAATAAAATAAAATAAAAAAAATGAAAAAAAATGAAACAGAAACGAAATTGAAACAGAAAGAAACAGAGAAGAAACGCGAAACAGAGGAAATGGCGAAAGCGAGGAAGCCGAGAACTGAGGGAGTCAGTTCCCTCCGTCCGGTAGGCCACCGACGAGACGGGGGTGCAGAAAATGACCGGGAGAGGAGCCCGACCACTGGGAGACCCACCAAAGACGGCGACACGCCGTGGAGTGGCTGGAAAACACCGAAAACGGAAAGGAAGTCCCGCGGAAGAGAAGCCCGATTGGTGGCCATCAGCGCCGTTTTGACACCACCCGAGGGCCGATTATGGAAGCCCATGTGATTACGCGTCGATTGGCATCGGAATCGGCTGAAGAACCGGCCGGACGGTGCCGAAAGGACCAAAGGGAGACTGGACCGGTCGAACCGGACCGAGCTGAACCAGCGGTCCGAACCGGGTTGAACCGGACCGGACCGATTCAGCCAAAAAGAGAGGGAAAAAAGGAAGAAAAAGGGAAAAAGAAAAAGAGAAAAAATTGGAGAAAATTTCAGTGATGCAATCGAGCTTCGGGTAAGTCGGTAAGCGGTCAAATTGATCAATTTAATTTTTGAAATATTTAATTTGATAAATAATCAACTGAAAGTTTACCCGAAAATATATTTAATTGTGTAGCTCGACAATTGGCATCAACCGAGAGCTCGAGACAGCCTCGATTTGAGTACTATCATGGAATCTCGGGTAAGTAACCCATATTTACGACAATTTTACATCGTTATGCGTGTTGATGAATTTCGAATTTAATTTACGCATATATGAAATAAATTCTGAAAAATTGGATAAATTGTCGTAAATAATTCATAAGCTATCTGAGAATTTAGAACGAGGCTAAATAAATATTGATGGGCCCAATGAGCCCAATAGGCCTCGATAAAGTGTGGTAAACGGGCTTAAGGCCGATTAAGGCCCATTATGGTACAATCGGGCCCAATATGGGTAAACGGGCCCAATGATTTAAATTAAGCCCAAAAAATTAAGAAATACAATTAATTGCATTGTATTTGACCTGATGAACATTTATCCGCAGTGCCGGAGATTTGATTTGGATTCGGAGCAAATCGGACTGCGTGGCGAGACATCGATGTAAAGGTCAGACTGTACAGATAAATGAGGTAAGGGAATTATGTGAGTAGCTAGAGGTAGCTACGCATATTTTAATAGCTTTTCTGTACACTGGATATGTATGTATACATGGATATTGTAAAATGATCCTAAAAATGGTTTGAATGATTTTAAGGATCGAAATAGGTGAAATGTCTATTTTACCCCTATTGAGGGAAGTTCACCTAAGGATGGTGAAAGCATGACATGCATGAAATGCATGATTTAAGGATTTTTGATGATTAAGGAATTTTATTGGTTTTAATCAAAGCAAAGCGATAGATTGGCCAGAAATTGTTTAATTTCACAAAATAACACTACGTAGGTGTTATTAATAATTAAATGGAAATTTCTTTGGAAAACGGCCAACTATCAAGTTTATATGGAAACAGATAGTGCTGACACGTAGTTCACACTATATCTACGTTTGTGAATATGCATAAATGTGCTTGAGCGGTTGCTCGCACCGACTTGTGTGACATCATATGCATGAAATGTGCTAGAGCATGGTGCTCGCACTGATTTTTATTATTGTGAAATGAGAGCTGCTGGAGCCTAGCTCGAACTCTGTTTTGACATGTTTTGACATGTTTTGACATGTTTTGACTGGTTTTGACTTGATATGCATAAAAAGGTGTTAGAGCGATTGCTTGCACTAGTTTTACTGATTTGACATGCATGAGAGATGCTGGAGCTTAGCTCGCATCCTGTTTTGATTTGATATTGCATAAACCCGTGCTGGAGTGTAACTCGCACAAGATTTGATTTAATTATGCATAAAGCTGTGCTGGAGTGTAACTCGCACGAGATTTGATTAACTTGAGCATTCATTTGTGCTGGAGCGTTGCTCGCACAAAGTTTTATATGGTTTCACAATTCATTTAAATGTCGTACTGGAGTTTTTCTCGTACGAAGTTTTCATGAGTTTTTATACATATCCGTACTAGAGCGTTGCTCGTACGTGGATTTTAATTGAAATTATAATCAGTTTAAGTCGTACTGGAGCGCTGCTCGTACGCAGATTTTACTTATTTCTATGAAATCGTGCTAGAGCTTCGCTCGCACGAGGTTTTTAGATATCATGAATATGCATGGAGCCGTGCTTGAGCTTCGCTCGCACAGGGATTTATATTACATGCATATAGCCGTGTTGGAGCCTCATGTAGACTGTGTGTCACAGTGAGATGATATGCTCACACGTGCATTCTGAGACAGAGATGATATGGGTGGATAAGACCTATTACAGGCACCCCTGATTGAGCTTGGGTCCACGGAGTATGTTGTACCGTGTATGTCACGCGGAGTCCGCTGTACCGTGGGGATTGTTGGAGTGGAGTGGTATTAGCCACGAGGCAGCAAGCCTTGCCCTCGCAATCCTGGTGTTATGCTGTTCTGGCGGGTAGGACGACCCACCTCCCGTTTCAGGTGTGATACCCTGCACACTAGGTACCGTGTTGCCAGGGATCACTAGGATATGGCCATAGTCCTCGATGTTACTGTTAATTACCTGATTGTCTCACATGATATAACTTGTGGTCTGTTAGACCAGGGTAGACCCGAAGGAGGGGTCAGGCCCCCGATTTGATGAATTTATGATTTCATATGATTTTATGATATGTGACCCTGAAAGAAGGGTGGTTTTATAACCGGAGTTTATAATAAATTTTATTGAATTGTTTTATGAGATGGACCCGGAAGGGTTAGTTTTAACTGCAGTTTTAATGTTTTGATTTAAATGCAGTAGCATGTGAAGTTTTCCATGCTTTCATTTGAAATCCATGTTTTGTCTTACATGGCATGAAAGACTGCATGATCTTGATCTAATTCATGCTTAATATGATTTAATGATGTCACATAAAATGCTTTGAATGCATGAGTTACATGATTTATATATGCACAAATAGTTTTGGATGAACTATGGCATTGAATATGCATGACTTTGTGCTCGATGATTTTAATGAAAAGAAATGGATTTAAGGGCATGGCATTATGAGCATGTAGATAGTGGAGCTATCTACTTACTTGCATAATTGCCTTACTGAGCGTGTGGTTTGCTCACCCCCCTTATTTTCCCATCTTTTCAGAGCACTTGTAATAATTATTGAGCGGCTGAGGACTTGCATGCTTAATATCCGCTGCTTGCTGCTTCCCATCGAGAGACAGGTATATACATTTGTATGGTTTTGTATCTAAATATGTAATGCACAGTACTGTAAATGGATATGATGTCGGGGATGTAGAGTCATGTAAATACCATTGGGTATGTGTTTATTTAAAGTCAAAAGGATAGTAGACTCTGATATATGATTATGGGAATGAAATGTTAAATAGTGTGAGGTGACTAACACCGAATCATAGCCCAACTGTGTTGTAGGATGGTCACGACGAGAGAAAGGTAAGAATTAAATAATAAATGAAAAAGCGAAAAAAATTTACTCTGATTTTTAGGTAATTCGGGTCGTGACAGGTTTAATGGTATCAGAGCTTAAGTTGGCCTGATATGAGTCGGTGTTGGTGGTTAAGAAATTACATCCCCATGTACTGTGCATTGCTTAGATACAGTTGTGTATATCGAGATGGAAGTGCAGCTAAGAATTTGGTTTTAAATGCAAGAATAGACTCATTGACTGATAGCCGCTATGGTTGAGAGGCGAGTACACGAGCTCAAGGCCGTTAAGGTAGACCCATGAGTTGTACTGAGTCGCCACATGAGACTTGAGATAAGATTGACGTGGAGGCTGGTTGATCATGCCCCACAAAGTCCGATAGAGAGATCGGATAGAGTCTGACAGAGAGATCAGACAGTATTGAGATACGCTTCGCGAGGTTGGAGCGGAGTGTGGAGAATATTTTGAGAGCTAATTGCTCAGGGTATGTATGAGGGCGAGTCGGAACATTGATGAAAGTTCGCTCGACCCATTTGAAGATTTCGACATCCAGATTGGACATGAAAAAAATAAATTTTAGATGTATTTCGGTGACAGAATATCCCGGACATTGTTTAAAGGAAATAACAGATGATATTCTTTACTCTGACCCAGAGAAACATGTTGATTAATGAGTATGAAACTCTGTTTATATTCCTAGGCAGATGTGACTCGGACACGATGAACAGTGAGAGTCGAGATGTTTGAAAGTTCATGGAAGGACTCAGATTATCAATTAGAGTCCGATTAGCTTGTTAGATATCACTACCTATGATGAGGCAGTGCGCACGCTACAGTTGTGTGAATAAGATCATGAGTTGCACGCCTCTGAGATTGAGAAAGGTAGTGAGGGCCGAAATAGAGACAAAAGAGAATAGAGAATGACAAAGATGTCAGAACGGGAAAAAGGTAATATGGTAAAAACTTTGAGTTGTTGAGTCGCGGGGTAAGTTGATTGATAAACCCCAGTATATTTAATTTCAACACTATTGAGGGGTATTGTGATTCGAGGACCCCGACCTGCTACGTAACAGTATAACAGAGTAGCAGTGTGAACAGTGTAAGATGTGTGGTAGTTATCACGAAAATCAGATGTTGGATGAAGGAGAGTGTATGCCTTGGACCAGGACACTATTGATGTTTCATAGGATGTGGTGGAAGATACCACATTGGTTGTGAAAAAATGAAATAATTATTTTAATTGATCCTGGCGCCACGCATTTATTCATACCGCCTTCAGTTGCTTATAAGTTAGTGAAAAATGTGAAGCCTATACCCTTAGGCATGAGGATGATGGTTAGCTGATTTTCACTAACTGAAAATAGTGGTGAAAACAGCACTGAAATGTGAATTATAAGTTTGACAAGTAAGGAAAGAGTTAGTCATAAGTGATATATGAAAGGAGATGAGCTCGGAGATATGATAGATCCTGCATACAAAATATATTGGAATAAGAGGCGTATGCAAGGTAAGGATGTCCTTGATATGCAAAGTAATCTGGAGATCTTTAATAGGTAGTGTATATGGATTGCGACCAAGATAAGGGGTAGATATATCTACACCCAGTCGATATGGTCAAGTCAAAAGGGTTAATAAAGGTATTTCAAAATACTTCCCTGCCTGAAGATTTGACAGCGTCTGGAAGCGCACGCATAATCTATAAACTAAAATCGACAGTCGCTTGATATGTATTTAAATTTGGGTACCTTTACTGGTATGATAAAAAGATATAGAATTGATTAATCATGAAAGTTTAAAAATTTAAAATTTTATAAAAGCCGTTACTATAAGGAAAAAGGAAATGACGCGGGTTAGTAGCTTGACCAGAAGCTATTTTAAAACGACTTTATATGTTTATACGTACATAGGTCAAGGACAAAAGTGATTGAAATATTTAGTGGAACTCAACTACGATAAGGTATTTAAACCTTACCTGGACCGATTGGTTGTCGTTTTTAATGATGATATTATGATGTATTCGAAGTCCAGGGAAGAGAATGAGTAGTAATAGGAAACTGTCTTACAGACGAGGTGTTGAGAGTTTCTTGAAATGAGCTGCTCAGTTGACACGTCTCGTTTGGAAAAAGATTTCATACGAGTGTTATGATATGTATGAAAGTAGCTTCGGTAAAGTTTTGGTATATTGAGGTATGAACTGACCACCGTAAGTATTCTCACCATGACTAACAGCTCAAGAGGTTTCAGTGTGTAAGGATACCTCAAAATTATGAGTGAGCTGTGTATTGATGTAAAATGGGAAGATAGTCGTTTATGGATCCAGATATGTTTAAGGACCATAAGAGAAACTATTCGACCCATGATTTAGAGTTGGCAGTCGTAGCGTTTACATTAAAAGTATGGCGTCGCCACTTAAATGGTAAGAATTTCGGGTATGCACTGATCGTAAAAGTCCCAAGTATCTGTTTTCACAGAAAGAGTAGAATGTGAGATAACCAAGAGGGTTAGAGCTTCTAAGGATTATGATTGTGAATATTGTACCACCCAGGAAAGGCTAATGTAATGGCTGATGCCTTGAGCAGAAAGAGCCTCGGGATGGTATTACATATGATGGTCAGGGAGCGTGAGCTGCTAGAGCAGTTGTGAGCCTCAGTAGTGATGTGATCCCTTCTGATGATGACGGTGATTTTGTGACAGCTAGCCTGAGGTTAGAACCGGATTTGTGTGACCGGATTTGCCAGGCTTAGCGTGATGATCAGCATGGTGTCGATAGTGTGGGTCAGATTTAGAAGGGTATAGTGACAGAGTTCACAGTGAGTAATGATGACTCACAGAGGTTCAGAGATAGTATAAGTGCTCCTCAGGACCATAGTTGATAAGAAAGTGCTATTGTCAGAAGCTCACTCTTCGGGATATACAGTGCATCCGAGAAGTAATAAATATATCAGAACCTCTGAAAAGGGTATTGGTGGTCAGATATGAAAAGAGATATTGTAGAGAATTGCGAAAAAGTGTCTCCTATGTCAGCAGAGTAAGGTAGAGTAATAGATGTATGCAGAGTCATTGTAGTCTCTACCTATATTGACACGGAAATGGGAACAAATTACCATGGATTTCGTGATGGGTTACAGAGGACCCGAATGAATCTCAAGGCTATCTAGGTGATAGTTGATAGATTGATTTAGTTACCCACCTTCTGGTTATGAAAATCCCTAGATACTCTAAGTGTATAGGCGGATTTATGTGTGTGGAATATTGTGAAACGTTGTGTAGCGTTCCAGTGAGCATGGTATCAGATAGGGATTCCCGCTTCACTTCCCATTTTTGGGAATATTGTTTTTGGAAGCTATGGGACCCTAATTGAGTGTTAGCACAGCTTCCACCCTCAGACAGATAGTCAGTCAGAGAGGACTGTACAGGTTCTGGAGGATGTGATGAGAGCGTGTGCAATTGATTTTATGAGCTCCTGGGATGATCAGTTGCTACTAATCAAATTCGCCAGTGATGACAGTTGTCACTTGAGTATCGGGATGAGATTATATGTGGCATTGTATGACAGTAGGGAGTTGTTCCCTGACTTGGATAAGAAAAGTGGGTGACAGATAGAGAGTTGTTCCCGAATTGGTACGACTACCCTCTGAGGATGTTAAGTTGATTTATGAGAGATTTAGAACACCTCAGAGCAGACAGAAAAGCTATGCTGACAAGAGACCGAAATCATTGAAAATTCACTAAGGGTGAATTAGCATTGTTGATAGTTACTTGTCCTAAAGAGGACGTAATGAGATTTGGGAAGATATTGGACAAGTGGGAGATAAGGCCTGTAGGTTGGTATTACCACTTGAATAAGCAGGCATCCACAATGTGTCCTACCTTAAGATGATTCGAAAATAATATCCGGACCCGACATATGTGATCAGATATGAGCTCCAACAGTTTAGCTCAATGAAAGTATAAAGTATGATTGGAGAAATTGATTCGGGTATTAGACGAAAAGAGAAAGTATGATTGGAGAAATTGATTCGGGTATTAGACGAAAAGAGAAAGTGTTGAGGTTTGAAATGATCTCCCTAGTTAAGTATGATGGTAGTATTAGACTCCGGAGAAGGTCACTTGAGGATAACAGTATATGATGCGATTGACATACCCGGAGTTGTTATGGACTCATATTACTTGGTTCTAATTTGGAGGACCAAATTTCTTAAGTGGGGGAGATTGTAAGACCCGATATTTTCGAGTGCATTTAAAAATGCAAAAGGACTAAAATGGTATTCCTGAACATGCGCAAGGGCAAAATGGTCAAAGGACCAAAATTCGGTATTAATCGGGACAAGAAAATTTAATTAAAAATATGAGAATGAGAAATCTTGATCAATGATGAAGAAATAATAAAATTTCGGGTTAAATTGATCAAGATATGAATTTATTGGAATAAACCGGGATTTTCGTAGCGAAAAATAATCCCGAAAATAATTGAAAAATATACCGAAAAGGTAAATCCGGACTGATAAATTCATTTATGGAATAAATGAATAAAATAATAATATTTTTTTTATTTATGGATTTTAATAATATTTTAATTGATTAAAATATTATTAAAAATAAAATAATAATAAAATAAAGAAAATGAAAAAAAAATGAAACAGAAACGAAATTGAAACAGAAAGAAACAGAGAAGAAACGCGAAACAGAGGAAATGGCAAAAGCGAGGAAGCCGAGAACTGAGGGAGTCGGTTCCCTCCGTCCGGCAGGCCACCGCCGAGGCGGGGGTGCAGAAAATGACCGGGAGAGGAGCCCGACCACTGGGAGACCCACCAGAGACGGCGACACGCCGTGGAGTGGCTGGAAAACACCAAAAACGGAAAGGAAGTCCCGCGGAAGAGAAGCCCGATTGGCGGCCATCAGCGCCGTTTTGACACCACCCGAGGGTCGATTATGGAAGCCCATGTGATTACGCGCCGATTGGTACCGAAATCGGCCGGAGAACCGGCCGGACGGCACCGAAAGGACCAAAGGGAGACTGGACCGGTCGAACCGGACAGAATCTACTGAACCGGACCGAGCTGAACCGGCGGTCCGAACCGGGTTGAAACGGACCGGACCAGTTCAGCCAAAAAGAGAGGGAAAAAAGGAAGAAAAAGGGAAAAAGAAAAAGAGAAAAAATTGGAGAAAATTTCAGTGATGCAATCGAGCTTCGGGTAAGTCGGTAAGCAGCCAAATTGATCGATTTAATTTTTGGAATATTTAATTTGATAAATAATCGACTGAAAGTTTACCCGAAAATATATTTAATTGTGTAGCTCGACAATTGGCATCAACCGAGAGCTCGAGACAGCCTCGATTTGAGTACTATCATGGAATCTCGGGTAAGTAACCCATATTTACGATAATTTTGCATCGTTATGCGTGTTGATGAATTTCGGATTTAATTTACGCATAAATGAAATAAATTCTAAAAAATTAGATAAATTGTCGTAAATAATTCATAAGCTATCTGAGAATTTAGAACGAGGCCAAATAAATATTGATGGGCCCAATGAGCCCAATAGGCCTCGATAAAGTGTGGTAAACGGGCTTAAGGCCGATTAAGGCCTATTATGGTACAATCGGGCCCAATATGGGTAAACGGGCCCAATAATTTAAATTAAGCCCAAAAAATTAAGAAATACAATTAATTGCATTGTATTTGACCTGATGAACATTTATCCGCAGTGCCGGAGATTTGATTTGGATTCGGAGCAAATCGGACTGCGTGACGAGACATCGATGTAAAGGTCAGACTGTACAGATAAATGAGGTAAGGGAATTATGTGAGTAGCTAGAGGTAGCTACGCATATTTTAATAGCTTTTCCGTACACTGGATATGTATGTATACATGGATATTGTAAAATGATCCTAAAAATGGTTTGAATGATTTTAAGGATTGAAATAGGTGAAATGTCTATTTTACCCCTATTGAGGGAAGTTCACCTAAGGATGGTGAAAGCATGACATGCATGAAATGCATGATTTAAGGATTTTTGATGATTAGGGAATTTTATTGGTTTTAATCAAAGCAAAGCGATAGATTGGCCAGAAATTGTTTAATTTCACAAAATAACACTACGTAGGTGTTATTAATAATTAAATGGAAATTTCTTTGGAAAAAGGCCAACTATCAAGTTTATATGGAAACAGATAGTGCTGACAGGTAGTTCGCACTATATCTACGTTTGTGAATGTGCATAAATGTGCTTGAGCGGTTGCTCGCACCGACTTGTGTGACATCATATGCATGAAATGTGCTAGAGCATGGTGCTCGCACTGATTTTTATTATTGTGAAATGAGAGCTGCTGGATCCTAGCTCGTACTCTGTTTTGACATGTTTTGACATGTTTTGACTGGTTTTGACTTGATATGCATAAAAAGGTGTTGGAGCGATTGCTCGCACTAGTTTTATTGATTTGGCATGCATGAGAGATGCTGGAGCTTAGCTCGCATCCTGTTTTGATTTGATATTGCATAAAGCCGTGCTGGAGTGTAACTCGCACAAGATTTGATTTAATTATGCATAAAGCCGTGCTGGAGTGTAACTCGCACGAGATTTGATTAACTTGAGCATTCATTTGTGCTGGAGCGTTGCTCGCACAAAGTTTTATATGGTTTCACAATTCAGTTAAATGTCGTACTGGAGTTTTTCTCGTACGAAGTTTTCATGAGTTTTTATACATATCCGTACTAGAGCGTTGCTCGTACGTGGATTTTAATTGAAATTATAATCAGTTTAAGTCGTACTGGAGCGCTGCTCGTACGCAGATTTTACTTATTTCTATGAAACCGTGCTAGAGCTTCGCTCGCACGAGGTTTTTAGATATCATGAATATGCATGGAGCCGTGCTTGAGCTTCGCTCGCACAGGGATTTATATTACATGCATATAGCCGTGTTGGAGCCTCCTGTAGACTGTGTGTCACAGTGAGATGATATGCTCACACGTGCATTCTGAGACAGAGATGATATGGGTGGATAAGACCTATTACAGGCACCCCTGATTGAGCTTGGGTCCACGGAGTACGTTGTACCGTGTATGTCACGCGGAGTACGCTGTACCGTGGGGATTGTTGGAGTGGAGTGGTATTAGCCACGAGGCAGCAAGCCTTGCCCTCGCAATCCTGGTGTTATGCTGTTCTGGCGGGTAGGACGACCCACCTCCCGTTTCAGGTGTGATACCCCGCACACTAGGTACCGTGTTGCCAGGGATCACTAGGATATGACCATAGTCCTCGATGTTACTGTTAATTACCTGATTGTCTCACATGATATAACTTGTGGTCTGTTAGACCAGGGTAGACCCGAAGGAGGGGTCAGGCCCCCGATTTGATGAATTTATGATTTCATATGATTTTATGATATGTGACCCTGAAAGAAGGGTGGTTTTATAACCGGAGTTTATAATAAATTTTATTGAATTGTTTTATGAGATGGACCAGGAAGGGTTAGTTTTAACTGCAGTTTTAATGTTTTGATTTAAATGCAGTAGCATGTGAAGTTTTCCATGCTTTCATTTGAAATCCATGTTTTGTCTTACATGGCATGAAAGACTGCATGATCTTGATCTAATTCATGCTTAATATGATTTAATGATGTCACATAAAATGCTTTGAATGCATGAGTTACATGATTTATATATGCACAAATAGTTTTGGATGAACTATGGCATTGAATATGCATGACTTTGTGCTCGATGATTTTAATGAAAAGAAATGGATTTAAGGGCATGGCATTATGAGCATGTAGATAGTGGAGCTATCTACTTACTTGCATAATTGCCTTACTGAGCGTGTGGTTTGCTCACCCCCTTATTTTCCCATCTTTTCAGAGCACTTGTAATAATTATTGAGCGGCTGAGGACTTGCATGCTTAATATCCGCTGCTTGCTGCTTCCCATCGAGAGACAGGTATATACATTTGTATGGTTTTGTATCTAAATATGTAATGCACAGTACTGTAAATGGATATGATGTCGGGGATGTAGAGTCATGTAAATACCATTGGGTATGTGTTTATTTAAAGTCAAAAGGATAGTAGACTCTGATATATGATTATGGGAATGAAATGTTAAATAGTGTGAGGTGACTAACACCGAATCATAGCCCAACTGTGTTGTAGGATGGTCACGACGAGAGAAAGGTAAGAATTAAATAATAAATGAAAAAGCGAAAAAAATTTACTCTGATTTTTAGGTAATTCGGGTCGTGACATCCCTTACCTCTTTGCACCTCGTATAGTGCAATCGTTTCCCCCGTCTCACGGACTAGCCTCGCATTCCACTCTGAAACTCCCGAGCTGTCCAAACGATGTTAAGACATCAATACTCAATTATCTCATAAACCTCAATTCTCAAAATCGAGCATAATTGCTCATAACTCCTCAAATCTCTCGATTCTCGTAACTCAACCCTAAACTACAACCTCATTCACAATAGCTCAACGTCCTATATTTCTCATGCCAATTATCTATGCTAATTCATCACATTGTCTACATTTCCATTTATAGCACAAATTCTCAAAATTACCAAATACCTACATTACTCCAACTACATTGCAATTTCATCAATCCCTAATCCTTTCTCAACTATTTCAACGCAATGACAACCACCAATAACATCAAAATCATCTCAAATATCAAGATCGAGGTTTAAAAATTATCCAAAGCTTGTGGAGAGCTTATCTCTTGCCTCGATCCGATCCGTCTTTCGATTTTCAAGTATGTTGTTCTCCCTTTGATGAGGAACAACTTTCCTTCTTGCCACAACAGCTGATTCGGCCGGAAATGGGGGATTTGGATGAGTGAGAAAGTTAGGTTTTCGGAAAAATGGGGGTTGGAAGAGAGAGAAAGTGAAATTGCAGGAGAAAACACGGGTCCCTTATATAGACTGGAGGTAGGAGATTGATCTGCCTCTTGATGAGATCGATCTGCGTTTGAAATTTGGGGACAATCTGGGTAATTTTATGCCTAGGAGATCGATCTGTCGAGGGGTGAGATCGATCTCTTTATGGCTTTATGAGATCGATCTGCTCCTAAGGAGATCGATCTTCTCCCAAACAGAATCATTTGGAGATCGATCTCTTCCTCATGAGATCGATCCTTTCTCAAACAGAATCATTTGGAGATCGATCTCTTCCATTGGAGATCGATCTGCTCCTCAAATTCTTCCTTCCTCGTCATTTTTAACTCACCAGATCGATCTCTCCTTCTCTTAGATCGATCTGTCCTCATACTTCATGCTTATTTTACACACTTAACATATAAATCTCCAATTATAATTCCCACAATTCATCTAGCTCAATAAATTATACTTCAAATTCTTATTACATCATTAAAATATGTCTGAAATTCTCAGATCTCACATAGGTTACGGCGGTGGCTCTGCCTGCCTCCTCGAACGACCTCGTCGTCCACTCATTCTCCATCTTAATATGTTTCCTGCGCGTACACATTTAACTTGACTGAAATCTCAATCCTCAATTTCAGTTCATGACCAGACTTATACAGATACTTAGGATGTATTCTATTTCACTTGATCGACACTGACAGTACTAAACACCCTAAGCTCTGATACCAAGAAAACTTTGTGACACCCTGAAAGCGCGAAAAACAGGGAAATTTAAAACTTTTTATTTATCCGTTCACAATTAAGGGTGCATTCCTGTGCAGTGTCATACATCATCATACATGTCATACCTCAGGATCTCATCATCTTATAATTATACATCATACCATATACATTACTCAATTTAAGGTTAATAAATCCTAATACATCCCTTACATCATTCTGCATTGAGTGTCTGTAAATACAACATAAGTCTGGGTACATGAAATATAAATTATACCTTAAAACAATATATGGAGCCTGGAGCTCAAGTCCTCCACTAGCCATTGCTCCGTACGTCGCAGGGAAACTCTCTTCACTTGAAGAAATCTGGGGGGAAAGATAAAACAAGGTGAGCTTCTAAATCGCTCAGTAAGGGGGTAAGGGACTCATCAATGAAGCAATGATTTGCACAGCACAATCATTTTATCTCATAGTTGAAACTCAATTAAAACGTAGCATGAACTCATTAAAACATCATTCTCATCTCATTTAACTAAAATCATGTAAGACATGAGTGTACATAACTCAATACAAATCACAGGCACAAGCATGTGGAAATTAGAATGCAATAATGGCTTTTCTCATTAAAACGTGATAAAAATCACCTCAATAGAATGCACGTGGCACAGCCACAAAACATAACTAATGTGTATAAAAAGGAGATTAGGCAATAAAACACATATAAAACTCGTCATGGCACATCATAATAAATCTCCTCTGGGTGCGCATCCTAGGCATCCTCAAAAGAGGGAACGTCGACAATATGATCGTGTACATGAAATATTGGACTTACGTGTTACCAGAACAAGGCCCGACCTTACATGCTACCAGAGCAATGCCTCTCCTTATGCACACTCTCACATGGTCCTTGGGTCGGTTCCCAAGTAGCCCACTCTATCGGTCTTACATGCTACAAAAGCAATGTCACGACCCAATACTACCAAAATCAGTACAAATTTTTCGCTTTTGAAAAAATCTTTCTTACCTCCCCGTGACATATTCCTCTAAACAGGTCGGACTGTGAATCAATATCGATATACCATTCAAACCATTAAGAAATATCACACGTAAACATACAGACTGATATCATTAATCATATAATAGAGTGGTCGATATGTTTATACATCAGATGATTCTATATTTACATTCCCAAATATTCTTTCATATATAATACTGTGCTGTAAACATACTAATACAAAATTCTATACGTGGTGTATACCTGACAGTCGATGGGAAACAAAGATATCAGCTATGCTGTCTACTCTCTACACCCACTATCTCTATGGTGGAAACATTGAAAGTGGGTGGAAAATGAAAGGGTAAGCTCCACAAGCTCAGTAAGGCAATAATACAAACGGGTAGATAGCTATACTATCTACATGCTGATAAGAAAATCAGGATATATGTGAGCATGAGGTAAAAACAATGATATGCCATATATATAATATCATTTGTTCTAAAACAGAAAATCGGCATATTAAAACATGAAATAATTCTCATGTGAAAACATCTCATGCTCAATGAAACAACATTTTTTAAAATACCCCATCTGGGTCAAAATACGATACACTCACAAATCAAAATCCATTTCAATAAAATTCTTTATTTTCAAATCTCCGATGTAAAATCACCCTTCTCACAGGGTTACAAATCAATGAAAGTCTCATAAAATCCCTTTATGGGAATAATCAAAACTCAATTGAAATCATAAGAAAATCGGGGCCTGACCCCTCCCTCGGGTTTACCCTGGTCTATCAAAACCAATAGTTATATCATGTGAGACATGTAAGAGACTATATCGGTAATATCCAGGACTATGGCCATAACCTCGTGATCCTTGGCACACGGATCCTAGTGTGCGGGGTATCACACCTGAAATGGGAGGTGGGTCATCCTACCCGCCAGAACAACATAATATCAGGATTGCGATGGCAAGACTTGCTGTCTCGTGGCTAATGCCACTCCACTCCAACAATCCCCACGTTACAGCGTACTCCGCGTGATATACACGGTACATCGTACTTCGTGAACCCAAGCTCAATCAGGGGTGCCTGTAATAGGTCTTATCCACACATGTCAAGTATGTCTCAGTATGCACGTGTGAGCATATCATCTCACTGTGACACACAGTTAACAAGAGGCTCCAGCACAGCTATATGCATGTTATATAAATTCCTGTGCGAGCGAAGCTCCAGCACGGCTCCATGCATATTCATGATATCTGAAAACCTCGTGCGAGCGAAACTCTAGCACGGTTTCATAGAAATCAATTAAAATCTGGGTACGAGCAGCGCTCCAGTACGACTTAAAATGATTATAAATTCAATTCAAATCCACGTACGAGCATTGCTCTAGTACGGATAGGTATTAAAACTCAGTGAAAACCTCGTACGTGAAAAACTCCAGTACGGTAGTCATATAAAACAAATCTGTAAAATAGTGCGAGCAAGGCTCCAACACTCTGAGTATGAGTTAAAATATAAAATCCAGTGCGAGTAGTGCTCAAGCACGGTTACAACTCATATAACACTGATAGGTGGCTCAATATTATCAAAACATGTCAAATAAATATGAACTGGCACCTAACCTGTGCCTTTTCACTTAAAACATGTAAATAATAGCCAACCTATCCATAAATTGCTTGAATTAAAGTAATATCATCATGAAAACATTAAAATCATGAAATTCATGCAATTTCATAGCCTTACTACCCTTTTTGAAAATTTTCTAACTGAGGGCAAAATAGTCATTTTTCACTATTTTCATATTTTTTCGTAAAACTTATTATTCTGTTTTCGGGTAGCCTATTGAATTTAACGTAATGTAAATCCCTTCAAAATTACATACAGCTACCTCTAAGTGTTCATAAAATTCCCTTACCTAGAATCACGCGCGAGCTTATCCCGACTCTGTCGTACCAGGTTTCTCAGTCCAATTCGCTCGTCTACGGAGCTGCATATAACCACATATGGGTTCAGTTCAATATACAGATTAGTATTTCACTCTTACTGATCGAATCTAAAGCTCTGGGCTCGTTTTTCTCTATTGGGCCCAATTGCACTTTAATGGGGCTCGAACCCCTTTTTCAGCCCGTTTCCATTTTTAAATCCCTTCTTCGGGTTTACTGGGCTCATTTGATTTATCAATAATCATTGGGCTTCGTTCCAAATTCAGTGGATAGCCCGGATACTATTTACGATAATTACTTTGAAATTTCAAATAAATTTCCTTTTTATGCAGAATTAATCCGTAAATCCATAAAATAATCGAAACTCTGCATTAAAGGACTCATTTTATCGTAATTAAAATATACTTACCCCATATGGTGCGGGGTATGAAAATCGGAGCTAAATCGGCTCTCGTTCGGGCTCTGTAGTGACACTGCACAATTATTTAAATCCGGGTCATTTTTTAATAAAATAATATTAAATTGAATTCTCGGGATTTATCCACAGGTCAATCCCGACCCTCGGTCACTTACCTGAATTTTTGAGTCGTCCCCGGGTACGGTTTCTTCCTTTTTTCCTCTTTTTTCCTTTTTTTTCTTTCTTTTCTTTTTTCTTTTTCTTTTTCTTTTCTCCCTTCTCGGCTACGGTGCCGTTTTGGCCCATTTGCCGTCGCCGGAGATTCCGGCCATCTCACCGGCAGCCAGTGGTCTCAATAGAACTGTCTCGGCCTAGGGATCGTTCTGCGAGATCGAATCGGAGCTAAGACGCCGCCATTCACCGGGACAGAGGCGATTTCTCCCCGAAACTTCCGTCGGTCGATTCGCCGGGAATAGCTTCCGTTGGCGCGCGTCACCGGTATCACTGGAATTGTCGGGATTCGCTCTACCTTTTTCGACCTTCGCCTGGGCTCAACGACCGCCGGTGGCTCGTCGGGGGTGTCGGGTTGCAGACGGGTTCTTTGGTTTCGTTTTGGTTTCGCGGGTCTTTCTCTCTCCCCGACTGATTTCCAATTTTCCATTTTTTTAATTGATTTATTATTATTTTAATACATTAAAATTTATTAAAATAATCCAAATATCCCAAAAAAATCTTTAAAAAATATTATTAAATTCATTTAATCAATAAATGAATTTATCAGTGTATTTTCATCGTTCCCGGTATATTTTTCGATTCTTTTCGAGATAATTTTTCGAATTAAAAATCCCGATTAGTTCCAAATTAATTCCCGTAATTTTCAATAAATTAATATCTAGATCAATCGGACTCGAATTTAATTATTTTCCTCGATATTGATCCAGATTTCGTAAATTCCATATTTTTAACGAAAATTACTTATCGATTTCATACCGAATTTCGGTCTTTTGACCATTTTACCCTTGTACGTGTCCGGGACCAAATTGAATCGACTTTCTTTCATCAATCCACAATCTTTTCCCTATTTTCAAATTTTCATTTTCAGTCAACTCGATTTAATTCCTTAGACAACTTATTACTTCTTCATTTTCTCGATTTATCCTTATTCGATTTTACGTACATTTATTTCGTTTCATCCACATTTATCTAATCCGAATCAACCATCTTATGAATCCATTAACATATACTAATGTCATACAATATGGAAATCATAAGGAATATCATACAAAAATTGTGGATCTCACAAGCAAGGCCACCCAACGTTACCAGAACGGGGGTCATCTCACGTTACTAAAATAAAGGCATCTCTCGTTACCAAAACAGAGGAATATCGGACTTACATGCTGCCAGAGCAAGGCCCGGACTTACATGCTACCAGAGTAAGGCCTCCCAATGCTACTAAAGCGGGGGAATAATCGGACTTACATGTTACCAGAACAAGGCCTCCCAACGCTACCAAAGCGGAGGAATAATCAGACTTACATGTTACCAGAACAAGGCATGGACTTACATGCTACCAAAGCAAGGCTCGATGTGTATTCAACATGACACGCCTAAGTTTCAATCATTAGCCATTATCATATAAAACGTTTTGCCTTCACATAGAACTCATAATGGTTTTCTCTCATAAATCTCATTTAAAATATTTGTGTACCCAACACAAAACATGTTAAAAACTGAGTCCCAACCGACAAAACCACGCACACATTTCTCAACCTCAGTACGCCTTAACATAGAGCCCAAATCTCTTTTCACGTTTTAATCACAAAATGATTGTAAAACATTTTCACACTCAGTTAATAACTCATAAGATTTAGGCCCCAACCGGCTATAAAATCGTATGCACTACTCATTCACAACTCATAAAAACATGCTTGTACTCAAATAACTTTTCATGCTACAATAAACATCAAAACACATACACAAACGAGTTTAAGTTTTCCCTTACCTCTTTGCACCTCGTATAGTGCAATCGTTCCCCTGTATCACAGACTAGTCTCGTATTCCTCTTTGGAACTCCCGAGCTGTCCAAACGATGTAAAAACATCAATAACTCAACTCAATCGCATTATTGAGCACATATTTGCTCATATTCTCATTAACACCTCAAATAACTCAATTCTCACAACTCTATCACAATTCACATTCTCATCCACTCCATCTCAGAATTCTACATTTCTCACACCATATTTAATGCTAAATTCACCTCATTGTCTCAATTCCAATTTATAGCCATAATTCTCAAAAGTATCATAAATTACCTAACGTTACCTTTACTCCAACAAAATCATAGCTTCATAAATCCCTAATCATTTCCTAACTATCTCATCATAATGCCCATGCTCACAATCACCAAAAATTACTTCAAAATCAAAGATCGAGGTTTAGAAAATTACCCAAAACTTGTGTAGTGCTTAACTCTTGCCTCGATTCAATCCGTCCTTCGATTTCCAAGTATGTTGTTCTCCTTTTGATGAGGTACAACTTTCCTTCTTGCCACAACCTTTGATTTGGGTGAAAATGGGTGTTTTGGAGGGGGAGAAAGATAGGGTTCGAAAATAGCGATTTGGGAGAGAGAGAGATTGATTTCCAGGAAAACAAAAGGGTCTTTATATAGGTCGAGGGTAAGAGATCGATCTGGTCCTTAAGGAGATCGATCTTTCTTTGAATTTGGGGACGTTTTGGGGTAATTTTATGCCTAGGAGATCGATCTGTCGTGGGGTGAGATCGATCTCTTAATGACTTTATGAGATCGATCTTCTGTTTACAGAATGTTTCATGAGATCGATTTGCTCCTTGAAGAGATTGATCTGCTCCTTACAGAATGCTATGAGATCGATTTCTTCCTCATGAGATCGATCTCTTCATTACAGAATCATAAGGAGATCGATCCTCTTCTATTGGAGATCGATCTGCTCACTTAATTTCCTCATTCCTTGTCTCTTTGGCCTACCAGATCGATCCTTTCTTCTCTGAGATCGATCTGGCCTCATAGTTTCACACTTAACATAAAATCTCCACATATAATAGCCATAGTTTACTCCATTGATTAAATTCTCGTTCATAACTCATTCATTACTTAAAGATCTTATTCCATACCATCTCAATATAGGGGTACATCACATTTAGTTCAATTCAATTACACTTCATGTTCTCATTACATAATTTAGATATGTACAAAATTCTCAGATGTCATAACCCATAGGCCGCGACTTTACTTAAACTTTTCTATGAAAATACATTAAACAAAATTTTTCAATTTTTCCTCAACACTCGTTTATGTTGTAAGTAGTCAAGTATAGTAGCATCCAATTGATATCTACTTTATCAAATTTAAGGTATGTTACCTAAAGTCCCATTCTGATTTCTTATAAATATTCACTTTTTAATGCTGAGATTAAATTATCGATTTCGATGAAATTTCACAGCATAACTACTTATATTTCTTATACCCATCCTGTAAGGTACAAAATATAATATTTTATATTCACATGGCAGTGGATTTTATATTTACTTTCTCAATCAATAAGTTCATCATAATCTCAACCATAACATATAATTAACTGTCCATAATTCACTATTCACACTCAGTCAAAAATCAAATTTCAATGTCCATCTACCTCATATAGTTCCTGATTTTTCTTATGTCCGAATTTCATAATTTTTAGAGGTTATTTAATCCTCAAGTATATTGATTTACCAAATAACCTATTATATACTCGGTTTCTTAACCTTATTGTCAATATTATCTTATTTACACCCCGAACATGATAATCTTACTTTCATAAAGAAACATTAACACAACTCACATCTCATTCTATGTACTGGTAAGAAAGACTATCTGGAAATAAACATATAAAAATAGTATAAAGTTATACTAATATGAGCTATGAGATCTCTGAATCATTAACTTTGAAGTCAATATTGATATCGATGCTAATGCACCTCTTGTCTGAACCTATGATGGAAAATAAAGGGGTTCAGCTTAGGAAGCTCAATAAGTAAACCACACAAGCATAGATGCAATAACAAACAAGATACTGTAATCAAATACGTGCTATAATATTATACCAAATACGTATAATCGATCAAAGTTCATATCACAAAATCTTATAACTTTTCACATAATTTTTTATAACCCTTTCTTTCCAGGTTTTCGTAATAACGTCTCATTTAGACACTGTCAAGGTCATTTAAGGTATTCGTTGGAAGGTTACTCTAAATACCTCATTTCCCTTTTTTACTTGACTACAGCCTCTAATTCGATAAACATATCCACATCATATCTTATTATCTATAATGTCGATAACAGGTCATATCATTGCCATCTATATCGGACGATAGCAGGCCACATAGTGTTAACTATTATAATTTCCATTAGCTGGGATCATATCATATTCATATCAATCATATCTTATTACTCAACATATTTGTATCATATACGCATGACATTTTCTATGAGCCATGCTCATATTTGTAAAACATATCAGAAAACATATTCCTTTGGGTAAAACCATATTTGTAACACCGTGTTTGATATGCCATATTTGGTAAAACCAATTTCATATCGAAATAATCACTATTTTAACCACTGACCAGGGTTATACGAAAACGTCATACCATATGACCACTGTTAACCATTATCGGCCATCAGCTAAGCCAGCTAATTAGTACCGACTGTTATTTAGGCCACATCATTGCTAATCATTATCAGTCGTCAGCTAAGCCATATCATTGCTAACCATTATTGGTCATTAGCTAAGCCACATCATTGCTAACCATTATTGACCGTCAACTAGGCCAACTAACCATTATTGGTCATCAGCTAGGCCAACTAACAATTATCAGTCGTCAGCTAGGCCACATTAATACTATTTACCTCGTTAATAGCAGGCTATATCATTGCTAACTATTATTATCCCCATTAGCAAGGGTCATATATTCTAACTATTATCATCTTCGTCAGTAGGGGACATATATACTAACTATTATCATCCTCGTTAGCAAGGGCCACATAATAGTCATGTCTAATTATTATCTGTCATGACCCAAATTTCCTAAAATCACTACAAAATTTTCATTTTATTTATTATTTAATTCTTACATTCCTCTCATCATAACCATCCTACCAACAGTTGGGCTATGATTCGGTATTAGTCCCCTCACACTACTTACCATTCTATTTCCATGTTACATTTACACATTAGGATTTTTCTATCCTTTGACTTTAATTAAATACATTCACTATGGTATTTACATAACCTTATATCCTCGACATCTTATACGTTTACAGTACTGTGCATTTACATATTTAGATACGAAACTATACAAATGTGTATACCTGACTCTCAATGGGAAGCAGAGGATACCAAGATGCAAGTTCTCAACCGCTCACTAACTACTACGAGTGCTCTGAAAAGATGAAAAAATAAGGGGGGTGAGCAAACCACACGCTCAGTAAGGCAATTATGCAAGTAAGTAGATAGCTCCACTATGTACATGCACATAATGCCATGCCCTTAAAATCCATTTCTTTTCATTTAAATCTCACATACAAAATCATGCATACATCGATGCTATTGTAAACCGCACAAATTTCCTACGTTAATTTAATCATATAAAATGGAAATAATATATATTAACAGAAGTGTGAATATTCATTGTAGGGCTCGAGGACTATAGGAACTGAGAAGCTCGTGGGATGTCCAGGAACCCGAAGATACAAGAAGTGAAAAGGCAAATGCAATTACGAAGGGATTAGAAAATTTTAATTTGTTAATTGAAAATTGTCGATGTAAACACTTGTATCGAGAATTTATGAAGAATGATGGAATCCCGATATTATTTGATTTTCGAAATAATGAAAATTTCATGGAAGGCATGGATATGATGTCATTGGATAATTTTACAAGAAAATGTATATGTGTAGATATATACATAGGTGACTATGTATATATAAATATACATGACATTTAAATAGATGGATAATATATATATATATATATAACAAATATATATATATATATATATTATGAGATGTATAGTATTTAATATATATGTGTTAATAAATTTAAAATTAAAGTATAAGACAATTTAAAAAAAAATGAAATGGGAGCCATACAAAAAAAATAATAACAATACAATGTATATAAAAAAATAACACCTAGATACAAATATAATATATATATATATTAAAATAATATATATATATATATATATATATATTATGGCATGTACGAAATTGGCTTAGAAAAGCCAATTTCGTCTGCCACTATTTGGAATTGGGAAAGGAAATAAAAACAGAGAGCTGGGCGGGAACTGAAAGAAGAAGGAAGAGGGTAGAAGAGAAAGGAGAAGAAAAGAGGGAGGAAAGAAATAGAGGTCTGGCCGGGAGAGAAAGGAAACCAGGAAAGAAGAGGAAGCTGTCCTGTCGAGGAAGAAGAAAAGGAAAGGAAAGAAAGGAAAGGGAAGCTGTCCAGCCGAGGGAGGAAGAAAGAAAAGGAAGAAAAGAAAATAGAGGGGCTGCTGGCCGAGGAAGAGAGGAGAAGAAAAAGGAAAGGAAGGGAGGAGAAGAAGAAGGGGAGAGGGCTGGAAAATGAAGCTGGAAATGGAGCTGGAACCGAGAGAGGCTAAAACTGGAGCAGACCGAGGCTGAGGGCTGATTGGGAGAGCTAAAAATCGAGAGAGGTTCAAGGGCTGTCTAATGCTGGTTGTGTGCCAACCTGTGGGTGAGGGAGCTGTTGGGAACAGGAGCTAAACAGAGTAGATTGAAGCAGTAACAGCCAGGAAGTGATGATAACAGGGGAAGAATGAAGCTGAAACCGAGGGAGAAGAAGACTACAAATTGGAGCTGACCGAGAGTAGGGGAGGCTAACGGGAGGAAGAAGAAGGCCAAAGGAATTGAGCTGAAAACTAAGACCAGTGAAGAGGAAAGAAGCAAGAAGGCAACGAAAACAAATCAAGAAGAAGAGGGCTGGAACCGAGAAAGGAGAAAAGAAAAGGAGAAAAGAAAAGAAAAAAAAGAGGAAAGAAGAAAAAGGAAATAGAAAAGGTAAAAGGGTATATTTATGTATACGTGTATATTTAATATACATGTACATTTAGATTGAAATACAAGCATGTTTAGTGTAGATTTAATTTGGCAAAAAATGGGAATGATGAGGAGTAGACATATAGGTGTATATAATGAATTGGGTATGCTAGTATTTGTACAAAAAAATTCGTATGCATATGTGATAAGGAAAAATGAAAAACAATGATAATATATATATATATATATTTAGGTGCATATACATGTGGGGGTACATAAGATGAATGTGTGCTAGTATATGTATATACAAAGAATGTATATATATATATATATATGAAATAAGGAAATATGAAAAACAAATAAAAATATATATATATATGTATATACAAAGAATGTATATATATGAGATAGGGAAACTTGAAAACAATAAAAGTATATATATCTATATATATATACATATAGGAGTGTATATATATATATATTTATACGTGTATACATTGGATGTATATAATAAAGGTATACGTTAATACTTGTAGGTACAAATATATAAATAGTAAAGGAATATATAAACATGTGTGTTGACTTAAGTACGTACAATAATACGTACACACGCAGTAGTAACGAATAGGTTACGATTTAACGCAATTCAGACTATTCGTATGAATAAGGTGCTAAGTATATAACTTCGATGTAGTTAATCGTAGAAGGAATTAAAGGAGTTACTAGAAGGCGTCACCACTCAAATTCGGAAATTTCGATAAATTGAGGTAAAGGGTGTAATTGAAGATGGTAATGGTATCCCTACCCTTAGACTCCGATTTAATTATGTGTTTTCGTGCCTTCTCGTGCAACCCTTGATTATAAAACAAAACCCAACACCTAATAAGCCCAAGATTTATTTGATCATGTTTTCGAGATAAAGAAATGCTATATGAGATTAAATGCATAGTTTTAAACATGATTGCTGAATAAATGTCATGGTTTCGACTTATGTATAATTGCTTTCATGTTTCTGAATGAAATGAAATTTATTTTCAAAAGGCGATTGTGGGGCCACCTCTTGAGTCCTACGGGAACAAAGTGCCACACAGTCTTTCTGTTTTATGAAAGAGTTTTCAGATTTCAAGAAATTCTATTTTATTACTCGATATGAGTTAATGAGCTATAAAAACCCAAGTAAGATTTTGAAAACTCTGTTTTGAGACAACAAGGGCATTGTATAGTGGAATTATGGCGGTTACCTCTTAAGTCCGACGGGAGCAAAGTGCCACACAGTCTATGTTACTGTAGGGGTTACCTCTTGATTTCTGTGGGAGCAAAGTGCCACGCAATTTCCACAATGACATGTGAACGTGGGGGTTCCCTCTTGAGTCCGACAGGAGCAAAGTGCCACACAGTCTATGTTACTGTGGGGGTTACCTCTTGAGTTCTGTGGGAGCAAAGTGCCACGCGGTTCACAAAGACATGCGAACGTGGGGGTCACCTCTTGAGTTCTGTGGGAGCAAAGTGCCACACAGTCTATGTTACTGTAGGGGTTACCTCTTGAGTCCAACGGGAGCAAAGTGCCACGCGGTTCATAAAGACATGCGATCGTGGGGGCCACCTCTTGAGTTCTGTGGGAGCAAAGTACCACACAGTCTATGTTATTGTGGGGGGGCACCTCTTGAGTCCTACAGATGCAAAGTGCCATACGGTCAATGCACTTTTGTCCTGCGCGCCTTTATGGCGTATATGAATGTATATTAATCCTGCCTTCGGGCATATTTATGATTTCCCTCTATAGGTTATCCAAGTCTCCATCCGATATGAACTATACTATATGATTTTGGTCCTCCGATATATGTTTTTGCATCAGTTATGCTTTTGAGGTTCTATCGGTTTTGAAGTATTCTGGAGTTTTGTATGTTTCGATAGATTATGATGTAACTGAATAGATTTGTTCTTCGAAATTATATTTCTATCAATTATGTTATATAAACGCTCTTTGAAAGCTATGTGATATTTGTAAAGAAACGTATCTCTTGGTTTTATCATGCATTCAATGTGATTTAGCCACCATGATCATTTTAAATGCGTTTCTTATTGGGCTTTTTCCCGAAAGCTCACCCCTCTACCTTTTAGATTATTTGTAGTGATCTATAAACGCTATTTATCGCGTACACGACGTAGGCTGGTGGGAAAGCGCTACCCTAGGCAACTTTTTGTACACGCAGTCAAGGTATACAATTACATTCCTTTACCAGACATATTTGTACGCACAGACATATATTGAGAATATTTTGTTGGGATGTAATTTGTAAAGAAACGATGTAGAGAATATGATTCTTAGGACTAGGTTGTAAGATGATTGGTATTAATCGATATGAATGTATTGAGTTGTAAATGTTGATTTGAAAGTATGCTTGGTAGTTGTGGATATCTAGGATTGTTAAAACAACTGAATTGCAGGTGGGTAGGCTCATATGTAAGCCGTTATGCTGTCGAAATTTCTATTGACCATATAGGTCAAAATATGAAATTTAAATATAATTACGGATTAAGAATTAGGAAAAGCGATTTGACACTGAGTAGGAATGCAACCTAAGTGAATAAGGGAATAAGTGGGTAGATTATATTAAAAAAAATCCCCGATTTTCAAGGGTCAAGGGTCGTTACAGCTATAGTTTATAAAAACTATTCGTGCATATAGAAATCATGCAACTCATGCATCCATGGCATTTTATGTCAAATCATAAAATCATAATTAGCATGAAATAAATCAAGATCATGCATTAGTTCATGCCATGTCAAACAAATCATGAGAAACAATTCATTTCATGAATTTATAATCAAAGCATGAAAAACTCATCATGCTACTGCATTTAAATCATTGCATTAAAACTCAGTATAAAATAACCCCTCCGGGTCAATCATCTCATAAATACATCTCAAACTCATAAAACAAATTGTTATAATTCATTAAAAATTATGTTATAAAATCACCATTCTTTTAGGGTCACATGTCATAAAATCTTTTGAAAAATCTAGCATTATAGTAGAAAATCACATAATTGAGGCCTGACCCCTCCCTCGGGTGTACCCTGGTCTATCGAGACTACAAGTTATATCATATGAGACATGTAAGTGACTATATCAGTAACATCGAGGACTATGGCCATAACCTAGTGATCCCTGGCTACATGGTACATAGTATGCGGGGTATCACACTTGAAATGGGAGGTGGGTCAATCCTGCCGCCAGAACAACATAACATCAGGATTGTGATGGCAAGGCTTGCTGCCTCGTGGCTAGTGCCACTCCACTCCAACAATCCCTATGGTACAATGTACTCCGCGTGACATACATGGTACAACGTACTCCGTGAACCCAATCTCAGTCGGTGGTGCCTGCAATAGGTCTTATCACCCATACCATCTCTATCTCAATATGCACGTGTGGGCATATCATCTCACTGTGACACACAGTCTACAAGAGGCTCTAACACGGCTATATGCATGTCATATAAATTCCTGTGGGAGCGAAGCTCTAGCATGACTCCATGCATATTCATGATATCTAAACATCTCGTGCGAGCGAAGCTCTAGCACGGTTTCATAAAAATCAATAAAATCTGTGTACGAGTAGCACTCCAGTACGACTTTAAAATGAGTCATAAATCCATATAAAATCACGTGTGAGCAAGCTCCAGCACGGTTTATGCATAAAATCCATCAAAGCCTCGTGTGAGCAATACTCCAGCACGAATGAATACTCAAGTAAATCAAAACTTCATATGAGCAACACTCTAGGACAACTTTTATGAAATTATTATATTAAAACAGGATGCGAGCTAAGCTCCAGCACCTTTCATGCATGTCAAATCATTAAAACTAGTGCGAACAATTGCTCCAGCACCTTTTTATGCATATCAAGTCAAAACAGTCCAAAACAGTCAAAACAGGGTACGAGCTAGGCTCTAGCACCTCTCATGCATTTCACAATAATAAAATCAGTGCGAGCAACCGCTCTAGCACATTTCATGAATATGATGTCACCCAAGTCGGTGCGAGCAACTGCTCTAGCACATTTTATGCACACTCACAAACGCAGATATAGTACGAGCTATGCGCCAACACTATCTGTTTCCATATAAACTTGATAGTTTGCCCATTTTCCAAAGAAATTTCCTTTAAATAATAATAATAACACTTATGTAGTGTTATCTTGTGAAATTTATGCAATTACTAGCCAATCTACCATTTTGCTTTGCTTAAAAACCACGAAAATTCGTTAAATCAGAAAATTCCTTAAATCATGCATTTCATGCATGTCATGCTTTCACCATCCTTAAGTGAATTCCCTCAATAGGGGTAAAATAGTCTTTTCCTATTTTCGAGTCCTTAAAATCTTTGAGCCATTTCTAGGACCTTTATACATATTCAGTGTATACAGAATCTATTAAAATACACATAGCTACCTCTAGCTACTCACACAATTTCCTTACCTCATTTTTCTGTATAGTCTGACCTATCCACTGATGACTCGTCACGCAGTCCGATTTTCTCCCAATCCAATCTCCAGAACTGCGTATAAATATTTATCAGGCCAAATACAATATAATTAATTGTATTTCATATTTTCTGGGCTTAATTTAAATCATTGGGCCCGTTTACCCCTATTGGGCCCGATTGTACCATAATGGGCCTAAATCGGCCTTAAGCCTGTTTTCCACTGACTATTCACATTATCGAGGTCTATTGGGCTCACTGGGCCCATCAGTATTTATTGGGCCTCGTTCTAAACCCTCAGATAGCTCAATTAATTATTTACGACAATTTATCTTTAATTCCAGAATTTAATTCATTTTATGCAAAAATTAAATCCGTAATTTATGCGATAAATTTTTAACACGCATAACGATGTAAATTGTCATAAATAAGGGTTACTTACCCGAGATTCCATGATAGTATGCAAATCGAGGCTGACTCGAGCTCTCGTTTGAACTCAATTGTCGAGTTACACAATTACATATTTTTCTAGGTAAATTTTTCAGTCAAATATTAATCAAATTAAATATTCCAAAATTTAAATCGATCAATTTCGACCGCTTACCGACTTACCCGCAGCTCGATTGCATCACTGGAATTTTTCTCCAATTTTTCCTCTTTTTCTTTTTCCCATTTTCTTTCCTTTTTTCTTCTTTTCTTTTCTTTTTGGCTGAACCGATCCGGTCCGGTTCAGCATACCATCACTACATTGAACCGGTTCATACCGGTTCAAGCTCAACTTTGCCGTTTCAACGCCGTTCGGTTGATTCCCGGCTTGATTCTGGCACCAATCAGTGAGCCATTGTCTGGGCGTTCTTCGTCGGGCCTCGGGTTGGATCAATCGACGCCGTTGGCTGTCGGATTTCCTTTCTCCCTTTTCGGCCCTCACCCCCGCCGATCTCCCTCTCTGAGCCTCGCCAGCGACCATCGCTTCCTCCCCCTGATGCGTCGGCATCACCTCTCGTCACCCGATCCTTTCCTTGCCATCACACACCTACTTGGGCCTTCAATCTGAGAGGAGCAGAGAGAGGGAATCAGTCCCGATTCCTTCTCTGTTTCCTCTTCGCATTTTCTTCAGATTTCAGATTTCAATTTTCGTTTGTTTTTTTTATAATTTATTTTATTATTATTTTAATCATTAAAATATTATAAAAATACCAAAATATCTCCAAAAAATCTTACTTTATTCATTTAATCAATAACTGAATTTATCAGTCTTATTTTGTCTTTTCGATATATTTTTCCAATATTTTTGGTACGATCTAAACGTATTTCCGCAAGTGCACGGGTTGTATAAGTAATAATGGGATTTGAGTCTCGAATTATCGTCCCATAGAGAAGTTGATCAGCCTAATTAACTACCGGTTAATCTTACCCTAAGTATATCCTAGTAAATTATGAAGTTTAAGTGGGTGATCTACAAGGCTAAAATTAAACAAATACTAAAAACAATGATAAAAATAAAGAAAATAAAACAGAGAAAAAAATTAACTTACAAAAACTCCAAGAAAAAAAACAACAACCTACAAAAGAAAATTAAAACAGTTAAAATTAATTAACGCAACTAAAATAAAATGCAAATAAGAAAATAAAGAAATAAAATTAATTAAACTAAAATTTAAGCAAACTTAAAATAAAAAATACATGTAATTAAACTACTTAATGAAAATGCAAATTAAGCTAACCTAAAATCTAATAAAAATGAAGACTAAATTAAAAATGCATGAAACACATTTAAATTTAAATTAATTCTAAATGCAACTAATAAAATACTAAACTAAAATAAAGTCCTAAAACATATAATAAAAAATTAACTACAAACTAAAAATTAAAACTGAAAATTAAATTAACATTTAAAAAATTAAAACTACCCTACCATTTAATAAAAACTAACAACTAATTAAAGATTAAAACAACTAAAATATGAAATAACATTTGCAAAGGAATTGATTAGCCAAATGTGGCCTTAAGCTACTTTGCCAGGAGAGTGGTCCCAATTTTTCACTGGCACTGTACACTGTTCATGTTCTTCTTAGTTTGTCCTCCATTTCCAGGTGATGGCCTCGGTTTGTCCACTCCTCTGCTCCTGCTGTGCTGCTGCTCCCAGCTGTTGTCTGCTTCTACTCCATCAGGCGTTAGCAGTGTCCTCCCCAGGTGTTGTTCTTTAGCTGTACATCCCATATTTCTGTCCTTACGTGCTGGTGTTCATGCACGTTACCAGCTTTGTCATGCTCTGCATAGCAACACCATTCGCCTGCTCTAAATTTCCAGCAACTGATGCTATCAACCAGCACTGTCCTGCATTCACGCCAGCTCCTGCTTCACTTGATATCTTCGATGTTCATACCATGAGCACCATCTCAGATTCTCACAAATAATGCAGAAGCTAAACATTTAACATCAACTATAAACTAAGAAAATTAACAGCAAGTATCAGTATCAATCTATCACAAGGTTAAGGACATAAAACACAGAAAACAGAAGCAGAAAACGATGAAGAACATAAGAGACTACTGTTGCCAATAGCTATCGAACCATTACAGCAATTAAACAAAACAAACAGTACACTAAATATAAACAGAGTCGAACAGAGCAACACTAAAAATGCTTCTCAATGCACCTAATAAAATCAACTTTTATCCAACATAAACTGGTTGATGAATCTAGTGGGATTTATGAAAACTTTCTAAAATGAAATGCAGCAATTACCTTGATCAACATAATTCAACAACATGCAGTAAAAACAATGCAATCTAAAGTTAAAGGCTATAAACAAAACAACCTAATTTATGAAATGCAGACAAATAAAAATGAAATAAAGAACAAGAAAGAACAAGAAAGCATAGCAAAACATGAGATTAAAACTGAGAGGAAATATATAAAACAAAAAAACAACAACTGAAGTTACACACTCAAACCCGTGAGCTTCATCAACGTGAAAAATCATTATCATCGGATTGCTCTAATTCTAGCTCTTAATGCCATGGTTCCACATTGCCTTTGATGTGGTAAGTATAGTGGTAAGTATTCCCTCCTGTCATGCGAGCGACCCGGGTTCGATCCTCGGTAACGGCGCCAAAAACTTGGTACGATCTAAACGTATTGTCCGCAAGTGCACGTGTCGTACAAGTAATAATGGGATTTGAGTCCCGAGTTATCGTCCCATAGAGAAGTTGATTAGCCTAATTGTAAGACCCGATTTTATTGTAAGAGCAAAAGGGAATGAATAGAAATTTACGAGTGCATTTAAAAATGTAAAAGGACTGAAATGGAATTTTCGAACACGTTGAAGGGCAAAATGGTCAAAAGACTGAAAGTCGGTATAAATTCGATGAGAAAAAAATTTATTAAAAATAATGGATTAAGAAATCTTAGTCAATAAAGGTGAAATAAATTTATTCTGGGTTAAATTGATCAAGATATCAATTTATTGAAATTAATTGGGATTAATTAGAAATTTTTAATTCGAAAAATCATTCCGAAAATAATCGAAAAATATACCGAAAACTCGAAATAATACTGATAAATTCAATTAGGGATTAATTGAATAAATTAATAATTATTTTATATATTTTTGACAAAATAATAGTATTTTAATGATTAAAATAATAATAAAAATAATTAATAAAAAAAAGGAAGGAAGAGAAAAAAAAGAGATCGAAAACGCGAAAGTCGCGCAAAAACGGAATGCCACCGAGGAAAACCCATCATTGACGGCCAGCACGACTGCCCAGGCAAGCGACCGGCGAGGGGGAAGACGCCGAGCCACCACCGGCCTAACGGAGACGCGAACGGCGGCGAACGGTGGAGCAAAAATTGAGAAAAACGAAACCGAGGAAGGAAAGGAAGAAAACCGACGATCGGCACCGATTCGAGACCGATCGACCCTAGCTGAATGTTCCCCAGGCACAGGTGAGCTGATTGGTGGCAGCCACGACTGGTGAAACTGTCAAGAAACGTTGAAACAGCGGAAAGAGGAAATGGGTACCGACGATGGAGAGAACAGGTCGGACCGACGATTTTTCGGTGGCCTTGGACGAAACCGAGGGCAGATTCGTACTGCGAACGGCCCAGCGAAGCCACTGGCGACGGAAGCAGACGGAGAACCGATCGGCAAGGCACCGAACCGACCGAACAAGAGTGAACCGACGGTCCGAACCGAGTCTGAACCGGACTGAACCGATTCAGCCAAGAAAGAGGGGAAAAAAGGAGAAAAAGGGAAAAAGAAAAAGAGGAAAAATTGGAAAAAAATCTCGACGATGTAATCGAGCTGCAGGTAAGTCAGTAGCGGTCGAAATTGATCGATTTAAATTTTGGAATATTTAATTTAATTAATTTTCGACTGAAAATTTACCCGAAAATTTATGAAATTGTGTAGCTCGATAATTGATGTCAAACGAGAGCTCGAGACAGCCTCGATTTTCATACTAGCATGGAATCTCGGGTAAGTAACCCTTATTTACCACAATTTGCATTGTTATGCGTGCTTCAGATTTAATTTCCGCATTAATTAAATTAAATTTTGAAAATTCGGATAAATTGTCGTAAATAATAAATTGAGCTATTCGAGAGTTAGAACGAGGTCCAATAAATTGTTGGTGGGCTCAATGAGCCCAATAGGCCTCGATAATGTAAAAATTAAGTGGAAAACGAGCTTAAGGTCGATTAAGGCTCATTAAGGTGTAATCGGGCCCAATAGGGGTAAATGGGCCCAATGATTTAAATTAAGCCCAGAAAATAGGAAATACAATTAAATTGTATGATATCTAACCTGAGGAATAATTATACGCAGTTTTGGATATTGGATTGGGAGTAAATCGGACTGCGTGACGAGACAGCAATGGAAAAGGAAAGGTCAGACTCTACAGAAAAATAAGGTAAGGGAATTCTACGGACTGCTAGAGGTAACTTTACGAAATTTCAAAGTCATATGCAGTCTTTTAAATTATCTGAAGGGTCTAGAAGTAAGTTAATAATTTTAGTGCCCCGAATGGGTAAATTACCAAAATACCCTTGTTAAGGGTAAAATGTACAATTTTAGAAAAAATTGGGAGGAGCAAGAACAAGAGGTTCCTTGTAAGACCCGAATTTAATTAAAATACAAAAATTAAATAAGAAAAGATGGGGAAAGTATGAAGGAAGTCGGGTTAAATTAATCCCGAACACATGTAAGGGCAAAATGGTCAAAAGACCAAAGGTCGGTATAATTTCGATAAGAAAATTTAATTAAAAATATGGATTTGAGAAATCTTGGTCAATAAAGATGAAATAAAATTATTTTGGGTTAAATTGATCAAGATATTAATTTATGTGAAATTAATCGGGATTAATTGGAATTTTTAGCTCAGAAAAATAATCCTGAAAATAATCGAAAAATATACCGAAAAATCACCCGAGATAATATCCCAAAAATACGGGAAAATTATACCCGAAAAAGAGGTTAAAATATAATAAATAAATTAAATAAAATTAAATTGATAAATTTAGAATTTAATAATAATTTTAAGAGATAGTTGGGTAATTTTAATGTATTTTAAGGAATAGTAAAATAATTAAAATAAATAAAAATAAAAATAATAAAAATAATAAAACAAAAAAAAAGAAAAAGAAAAAAAAATGAATCTGAAACAAAAAAAAAAAGAAAAGAACCTGAAACAAAAAAAAAAGGAAAGAGAGAGAGAGTGGTCGGGGAGAGAGAAAGAAAAATGGAGCCGAGAACTCGAGGAGCCCGATGAGCCGTCCGGCGGCCGATGGCAGGGCCAAGGGTCGAAAATGGAAGAGGGGAGGCCGGTGAGCACGATGGTACCGGCGGTGCAGCCTACCGAAGCCGGAGGAAGCCGATCGGAGGAGAGAAAGGCCGCGGGAAAGAAGTGGCCACCGACGGCGAACGGCGGCGATCCAGGCGAAACCGAGGCCAGATTCCGAAAGCCCAGGCGACGGTGATCATTTCTGCACCGGTCTCATGCGAGAAACGGCGGGAATCGCAGACGACGGCCAAGAGGGGAAAACGGGTCCGATGGCCGAGAGGGAGAAGTGCCGGACCGGTGACGTTCCGGCGAGCTTGACCCAAGCCGAGGCCAAATTCGTGATGCGGACGACCCAGCGGAGCGTTTGGCGGTGGAAGCCGACGGAGAACCGGCCGGCAAGGTGGCGAACCAGCGGTGAACCGATCGAACCGGAGAAAACCGGCGGTCTGAACCGGTCCGAACCCGGACTGAACCGGTTCAGCCAAAAAGAGGGGATAAAAGGAAGAAAAAGGGAAAAAGAAAAAGAGAAAAAATTGAAAAAAATTCCTATGATGCAATCGAGTTTCGGGTAAGTCGATAAGCGGTCAAATTGACCCGATTTAAATTTTGGAGTATTTAATTTAATTAATTTTGGGCTGAAAACTTACCCGAAAAATTATGAAATTGTGTAGCTCGACGATTGGCATCCACCGAGAGCTCGAGATAGCCTCAATTTACGGACTAGCATGGAATCTCGGGTAAGTGACCCTAATTTACGATAATTACCTCGTTATGCGTGATATTGATTTAATTTCCGCATAAATTGAATTAAATTATGGAAATTTAGATAAATTGTCGTAAATAATCGATTTAGCTATTCGAGAATTAGAACGAGGCCCAATAAATTATTGGTGGGCCCAATGAGCCCAATAGGCCTCGATAAAGTGAAAATTAAGTGGAAAACGGGCTTAAGGCCGATTAAGGCCCATTAAGGTGCAATTGGGCCCAATAGGGGTAAACCGGCCCAATGATTTAAATTAAGCCCAGAAAATATTAAATACGATTAAATTGTATAATATCTGACCTGAGTAATATTAATACGCAGTTCCGGGCATTTGATTTGGAGCATATCGGACTGCGCGACGAGACAACATTGGGAAAGAAAAGGTCAGACTCGACAGAAAATTAAGGTAAGGGAATTCTGCGGACTGCTAGAGGTAACTTTACGCAATTTTAAATTCATATGCAGTCCTTTAAAATTTATCTGAAGGGTCTAGAGGTCGAATAAAAATTTTAGTGCCCGAATGGGCAAATTACTAAAATACCCTTGTTAAGGGAAAAATCTAAAAATTTAGGAAAAATTGGGAGGAGCAAGGACAAGAGGTTCCTGCTCGTTCTGGAGGTATTTCAACACATGCATGAGTAGGCTGGCTCACTTTTAAAGAAAAATGCATAGCATTGCATATCTTAATTGATGTGATTTCTGTGAAAACTATTTGGAAATAACCGAGCCGCCTACATGTTTTTATTTACATGTGACGTGCTAGAGCTCAGTTCGCACGATATTTGATTTGTGTGATGCATGCATTAGTGCTGGAGCGGGAGCTCGCACTAGAGTTTTACATGCATAGGTGCTAGAGTATAACTCGCACCAGATTTCACATGCTTTTGCGTGACACGGTGCTAGAGTCTAACTCGCACCAGATTTTACATGATTTTCATGACAGGGTGCGGGAGTTTAACTCGCACCAGATTTTATAAGATTTTCATACGATTTATATACAGAGTGCTGAGCCTAGCTCGCACTAGTTTTACTGGATTTGTAGAGTAGCGCTGTCTGCCCTTGGAGTCAGCCAAAAGGCCCAACAGGCTGAAAAGACCTCTAAGTAGGGTGAGAGTGAGGGATGAGGTTGGCGGTCTTGTGGAGATGTAAAGCGGGCTCTGCCAAGTTTATTTGATTTGATGAGAGTGCTGAGCATCGCTCGCACCGATTTTTATGAGAACATACGATGAGCCGTGCTTGGAGCATTGGGTAGACTGTGTGTCACCGACTTAATAGGCTCGCACGTGCGTTTTGAGACTTGGCAACGAGTATTGAGTTATGAAAACCTCTGTGGGAAGCAGGCCATTTGGGCTGGAGTACCTAGAGTGATATGGGTCCATGGAGTACGATGTACCGTGCAAGTAGCATGGGGTACGATGTACCGTGGGGCATCTTCGGATACGGTATCTTTGTGATACAGGGTATCTTAGGATACGGTATCTTTGTGATACGGGGTATCTTTGTGATACGGTATCTTTGTGATACGGGGTATCTTCGGATACGGCATCTTCGGATGTGTGAGATCGGATAAGACTGACGGGTTGGATTGACCCACCTCCCGGGCAATTCCCGATCAAGGTGAGACCTCGCACACTGGGATCCGTGAAGCTAGAGGGACTCACGAGGACATATTGGCCAGTCCTGGTTATTACCGATATACAGTATTGCCTAGTCTCGTATCTTGTATATATATACGTATGTTTTCGATATCGATGCTTTTGAGAGACTCAATTTCCATGGTTTTGTGTGAGTCAGGATCACCCGAAGGAGGGATCGAGTCCTGACTTCATTGTGAAATTTTAAATGGGAAAGAAATGATTTAAAATGAATTGCATGTTGAATTTTCCGTGCAACTTGATTTACATAACATCATGACGCATATCATTTGTTTTAAAATGTGTGGAGAAAGGGTGGTTTATGCATGGCACCACGTTCATGTAGGTAGTATGGTTACCTACTTGTTCGTAGGATTGCCTTACTGAGCTTGATGTGCTCACCCCTTTCATTTTCTCCCACAGATAATCTCCAGTTGAAGTCGCGACGACTCAGTACTGCATTCCGGATATCCGCTGCTGCCCATCAACATAAGGTATATACACTTGTACATATTGTATCTACATAAGCATAGCACAGTAACATGTTTGTAAGTAACTTTAGGGGATGTATAAATATTGTAGACATTTTATAAATGACTGGAGAAGAAATAAGTTAGATGGTAAATGTATGGTGGGACTGGCATTGACGCACAGCCCAATTATTAGTGGAGTGTTGGTCACGATTCGAGGACAGGTAAGAATTTAAGTAAATAATAAAACGCGAAAAATTAACTCTGATTTTTGGGTAGTTTGGGTCGTGACATTCCTGCTCGTTCTGGAGGTGTTTTGATGCATGCATGAGTAGGCTGGCTAACCTTGAAAGAAAAATGCACAACATTGCATATTTTTAACGATGAAATTGTTTTGAAAATTGTTTTGAGGAAATAGAGCCCCTACATGTTTTTATGGACATGTGACGTGCTAGAGCTCAGCTCGCACGATATTTTGATTTGGGTGATGCATACATTAGTACTAGAGTGAGAGCTCGCACTAGATTTTTACATGCATTGGTGCTGGAGTCTAACTCGCACCAAATTTTTTATATATATATATGATTTACATGATTTTCGTGATACGGTGCTAGAGTCTAACTCGCACCAGGTTTTACATGATTTTCGTGATAGGGTGCTAGAGTCTAACTCGCACCATATTTTTATATGATTTTTGAGACAGGGTGTTGGAGCTTCGTTTGCACCAAATTTTCACATGGTTTGCATACAGAGTGCTAGAGCTTAGCTCGCACTAGTTTTACTTGATTTGATGAGAGTGCTGAGCATCGCTCGCACTGATTTTATGAGAACATGCGATGAGCCGTGCTTGGAGCATCGGGTAGACTATGTGTCACCGATTAAATAGGCTCGCACGTGCGTTCTGAGACAAGGTATGATATATGGGTCAACGGAGTACGATGTACCATGCAAGTAGCATGGAGTACGATGTACCATGTGGCATCTTCGGATGCGTGGTATCTTCGGATACGTGTGGCATCTTCGGATGCGTGGGATCGGATAAGACCGATGAGATAGACTGACCTACCTCCCGAGCGGTTCCTGATCATGGTGAAACCCCACACACTAGGATCCGTGTAGGCAGAGGGACTCCCAAGGACACATGGCCATAGTCCTGGTTATTACCGATATACAGATGTTGCCTAGTCTCGCATATTGATGATTTGGACGATATTGAAATTGGGTTTTAAATCAAATGTGCATGATGATTATTTCCATGCTTTTTAAACCCATGTGTGATGTAAACTGATTTTCATGGTTTTGTGTGAGCTAGGACCACCCGAAGGAGGGGTTGAGTCCTGACTTTATTGTGAAATTTTTAAATGAGGAAGAAATGATTTAAAAAGAGTTGCATGTTGAATTTTTCATGCGAACGTGTTTTACATGACATCATGAATCATAGCATCAGTTTTAAAATGTGGAGAAATGGTGGTTTATACATGGCACCACGTTCATGTAGGTAGTATGGTTACCTACTTGTTCGTAGGATTGCCTTACTGAGCTTGATGTGCTCACCCCTTTCATTTTCTCACACAGATAATCTCCAGTAGATGTTGAGGCGACTGAGTACTGCATTCCGGATATCCGCTGCTGCCCATCACTTAAGGTATATACACTTGTATATATTGTATCTAAATAAGCATAGCACAGTAACATGTTTGTAAGTGACTTTAGGGGATGTATAAATATTGTAAACACTTATAAATGACTGAGAAAGAATTAAGTTATATGGTAAATGAATGGTGGGACTGGCATTGACGCACAGCCCAATTTGTTAGTGGAGTGTGGTCATGATCAGAGGACAGGTAAGTATGAAAGAAAATAACAAAACATGAAAAATTTACTCTGATTTTTGGGTAGTTTTGGGTCGTGACACTAATGAACTACCAGTTAATTTTACCCTAACTATATCCTAGTAAATTATGAATTGATGGGTGATATATAAGGCTAACAGTACTGAAAATAATAAAACTATAAAATAAAAAAAATTAAACAGAGCTAAAATTACTTACAGTGCTCCAAGCAGCTGAAACAACAACTTACAAAAGAAAATTAAAACAGTTAAAATTAATTAACGCAATTAAAATAAAATGCAATTATGAAAATAAAGAAAAAAATTAATTAAACTAAAATTAAACAAACCTAAAATAAAATATGCATGCAAATTAATCTAATTATGAAAATGCAATTTAAACTAACCTAAAATTTAATAAAAATGAAGATTAAATTAAAAATGCATAAAATAAGTTTAATCTAAATTAATTCTAATTGGAAAACCTATAAAAAAATTAAAAATTAACTAATGACATAATTAAATCTAAATTCTAGACTAATCAATCAATTAAACTATAGCTAATCATGCAAATAAAATTAAAATCTTAACTTCTTATGCTAACAAATTAAATTGGAATTAAAATATTCTAAAAGTGCATGAAAATGGATTAAAGCTACAATGCAAATGTGCCAAACATGGCCTTAGAAAACATCAAAAACTAAGTGGTCCCGATTTTTCACTGTGCCCATTTCTTCTCCACCTAGCTCTCGATCCCAGCTACTGGCGTTGTACATTTTCTTCATTTTCATCAGGTGCAAATCGTAACCTGCTAGCTCTCGTCCGTGGATTCTGCTCCATGTGCTGCTATTGCTCCTGTCGTGCTTCAGCTGGTGGTAGTGTACCTGCAGTCACCGTGACTAACGGCATTACTGCCCAGCTGTGCTATAGTCTGGTACCTGCTATGCTCATCTCTTTCATGCTCTGCAAAATCAAACTGGATAACAGCTTACTGCTGTAAATTCTTCATCGTTATCTTTGCCCATTCCTGGTACCGAGAACTTCCTTAAAGAATTTGCAAACAATACAATAAATAAACTGTGATGAGCAGTGGTAGGACATAAAAACAGAGCTAAACAGAGGACAAATATGAAGTTAACTTGCTGCCAAAAATGAAACTATGCTCCTACGAATTGCTTCTTGAGACTCTACATCGAAAAGCTTACCCCATCCTTTTCACTAACCATCGGCAAGCAACAAATGGACCAACAACAATAATGTTGAAATAACTATGCAGTAAATGAAATGGATTCAATGAACGTAAGAAAATGCAGTAAAAAAATGGAAGCTATATTCTAAATGCAGTTAAGAACCGAATCATGAAATGCATGCAAATACAAATGAAATACAGAAAGAAAAGGACAATGATGCATAACAGAAAATGAATTTAAACCCGACAGGAAATATGTGAAAACCACACTGAAAACATCAACGTGAGCTTCTTTAACATGACTAATCGGATTGCTCTAATTCCATCTCCTACTGCCATGGTTCCACATTGCCATTGATGTGGAACAATGCTAAGCATCAACCCACATCAAAGCACCAAAACCACAAAGCATAGAGGAAGGAAGAATTAAGTCACCTGAATGCACAAAGAGAGTAAACCGAGAGCAAGAAGAAAAAAATAAAGATTGCTTCAACAAAACAAAAACATAAACAGTTTAGGAAAACCAAAAGTTAGAAAAAGAGAGGCAAATACTTTCCATTAACTTTCATTGAATCAAATGTGAAGGAAATAACTTTGATAATATGAATTGCAAACCGAATAGCAAATGAAATACTCTTTACAAAGTAAGTTGCCATGAACAGTAGAAAAACTTGCTAAAAGAAAACTAATCGGAAATTTTAAAAGTAAAGAAAACTTAAAGTTACCCTAAAAACTATTCTACCCGAACTTATATCTATTCTACACTACTCCTACCCTAAATTACTTACCCTGCTCCTACTTCTACTTCATTTTTTCAATTGCCATCATGTTCTATTTATACACACACTTAGGGGTACAATGGTAATTTTTCCATCCTAGATGAGTTGGCATTGTTTGGCCAATTGTCTTCATTTGATTTGTTGCAAAGTAGATATTTCCACATCATCAGTCTTTTTATCCAATTGGTTGTGCGATGTGGCCCGACGTGTGTCTTCCAGAAGGTTGGCACGGTATCCGTCGATCTTATCGTTTCGAAGCGAATAAAATATGGACACCTGGCATAACGCGTGTCCAGATGACTGGTGACTCGATTTGCAATTTTGACGTGGTCCAATCTCCTATAGCCCGATTTCAGTACATTTTTTGTCACGACCCAAATTACCTAAAAATCCCTACAAATTTTTCGCTTTTTCATTTCCTTACCCGTCGTGAACAGTTACACTTCTAAACAGTTGGGCTATGATTCGGTGTTAGTAACCTCTAATCTATTTACCATTCCATTTTCATATTCACATATCAATTTATTTAAACAAAATACATCCCCAATATTAAATCCATATACAGTACTGTGCATCTATATGTTCAGATACAAAAATTATATAAATGTGTATACCTGATCTTAATAAGAAGCAGCGGATAACCGAGATGCGAAACTATTGTCGCTCTCTTCTGCTGAATATACCCTGTGGGGTGGAAAATGAAAGGGTGAGCGAAACGTGCTCAGTAAGGCAATAATGTAAGCAGGTAGATAACTATACTATCTACGTGCTGATAATGTCATGATGTAAAAATCGTTTACTTTCGGAGCATGAGGTAAGATTAAAACAATGCCACATGTATGTATATATCATATACAAGAAATCATGAAATCGGCATATAAAGCACACATGGAAAAATCATCATGTAGACATCTCATGCTCGTCACATTAAAACTCATTTGTTTAATCACAAACTCATCACTTTGAAACTTATTTGTTTCATTATAAAACAACTTCATCAAGGTCAAACCCATCTCTCGGGAATACCTTGATTCATCAAATCAAATCTCTTTTAAAAACATAAATCGGGACTACCCCTCTATCGGGTTTGTCCTGGTCTATCCAGACCGTATGATATCATGTGAGGCATGTAGGTTACTGTATGAAAAATCGAGGACTATGGCCATATTTTGTCCCTGTGATCCCAGGCACACGGATCCCGGTGTGCGGGGTATCACAACTGTAACGGGAGGTGGGGTCAAGTCCTACCCGCCAGAATATCAAGTAACATAATAGTCATCATGACTGCACGGTACAGCGTACTCCGTGTGATATACACGGTACATCGTACTCCGTGAACCCATATCATAGTCTGGGGGTGCCTGCCGTAGGTCTTAGCCAGCCCAATACTATGTCGATAACCAACCCATGTCTCAAAGTATGTGTGCGAGTATCTCAACTCTCTGTGACACATAGTCTACAGGAGGCTTCCGCACGACTATATGCATGTCAACTCGCGTCTAGTGCATTTGTGTGAGCATCCTGCTGCCCGCCCCACACCAGGTCACAGGCTTACGGATCTCATCACAGCACCACGCTATGCATATCATGATATCTAAAATCTCGCGTGCAAGCGAAGCTTCAGCACGGTTTTGTGCACACACAAATTTCTCGTACGAGCAATGCTCCAATACGGCTTTTCATGAGAATAAAATCAGTAAACTTGAGTGCGAGAAAGACTCCAGCACTCTTTTTACTTGTATAAATACGATAGGTGGCTAGATTTTGACAAAACATCTTTAAAAATGGTAACCGGTACAAACCGGTACCCTTTCGTATAGTTCACGAAATCAATAGCCGACCTATGTTCATATATGCTTAAATCAGAACAATATAATCATATACAACATTAAAATCATGAAATTCATGCAATTCCATAGCCTTACTACCCTTTTTGAAATTTTCCTAACTGGGGGCAAAATGGTCATTTTTCACTATTTCCAAATTTTTATCGTAAAAATTATTATTCTGTTTTTGGGTAGCCTAATGAATTTAACGTACTGTAAATCCCCTTAAAATTACGTATAGCTACCTCTAAGTGCTCATAAAATTCCCTTACTTCGATTTACGCGTAAACTTATCATATTTCGCCCGTACCAGGTCTCTCGGTCCAATTTGCTCCAAGCCAAATCTACGGAGCTGCAGATAATTATTTATCATGTCAATTTAACCCAATAATTATAATTCTCGCGTTTACTATAGTCGATTTAACTAATTGGGCCAATTTACTCTTATTGGGCCCAATCGCCCCTTAATGGACCTCGACCCATTTTCAGCCCGTTTATACTTATTAAATCCCTTCCTCGGGTTTACTGGGCTTATGCAGCTTACTAATAATTATCGGGCTTCAATCCAAGTTCATTGGATAGCCCGTATACCATTTACGGTAATTTATTACAACTTCGAATTAATATTCCTTCCTATGTGAAATTAATCCATAATTCCGTAAAATATTTAAAAATCGATATATAAAGAATTCTTAATGCCGAAATTAAATCGTACTTACCCGATACGATGCGGGGTACGAAGATCAAAACTCGATCGGCTCTCGTTCGGTCTCCGTCGTAAAACTGCATAATTAGGTAAATTCGGATTATTTTCCATTAAAATAATATTAAATTAAATTTCCGAAATTTACCCGTAGGTCAATATCGACCCTCGGTCAGCTTACCCGAACCTCGAGTCGTCCCCCGGTAATTTTCTTTCCTTTTTTCCCTTTTTCCTTCCTTTTCCTTTCTTTTCCTCTCTTTTCCTTTCTCTTTTCCTTCCCTTTCTTTCCCTTTCCTTCCCTTTCCTTCCAGCCAGCCAAACGACACCGTTTTTGTTCCTCACTGCCTCTTGCCGTCGCCGGCGTTTCCGGCGGTCTCACCGGCCAAGACCGGTGCCAAAAGGACCGGCTTCCTCCCCTGAACACGTAGGTAGCTTCCTTTCCGGCCCAGACGCAGTGGTTCGCCGGCGATCGCCTCTTCTCTCCCTCGGATTTTCGGAGCTCGGATCGGACTGCTCCGGCCACCTGACGGCGTGAAACCGGTACCCACGTGCTCGCCGGACTCTCCTCTTGCTCCTGGAAGCTTCGTCGAACTCGAACGGTCGCCGGTGGGCGAGATTCGGCGGTGAACGGAAAACGGGTTACTGTTCTCGGGTTTCTCGGTTTCTCGGGTCTTCTTTCCTTTTTTTTTTTGTTTCAGTTGTTTTTTTTTTTTTTTAATTATTTTTATTTTTATTTTTATTTATTTTAATTGATTTACTATTCCATAAAATACTCTTAAAAACCCAAAATATCTCCACTTACCTTATTTTTTATTCTACTTTTATTTATTCAATTAAAATTTAATTTATTAATTTTATTTTTCTCTAAATTTCGGTATTATTTCTTCGTGCTTTTCGAGGTATCGTTCCGGTAATTTTTTGGTATTTTTAAAATTTCTGAATCTTGATCAATTTAACCCAAAATAATTTTATTCCATCTTTATTGACCAAGATTTCTTAAATCCTTATTTTTAATTAAATTTCCTTATCGAATTTACTCCGGCTTTCGATTTTTTTGACCATTTTGCCCTTGCACATATTCGGGATTAATTTAACCCGACTTCCTTTCACAATTTCTCATTCATTTCATATTTTAATTAAATTCGGGTCTTACAACTCTCCCCACTTAAGGAAATTTGGTCCTCCAAATTAGGACCAATTCATATGTGTCCATATACAACTCCGGGTACATCGATCGTATCATACTCTTAAATTCTTATGTGACCTTCTCCGGAGTGCATTACTACCAAAGGACTTTAATTAGGGAGATTATCTTAAACCCCAATACTTTCTCTTTCCTGTCTAATGTCCGAATCAACTTCTTCAATATACTTGTATATTCCTTAAATTGAACTTTTGGAGTTCATATCCTGTCACCTCTGCTGGATCTGGATAGTATTGCTGAAGTATCAAAAGTGGGACACATTGTGGGTGCCTGTTAATTCAAGTGATTAACAACAACCTACAGGTCTTATCTCCCTCTTGTCCAATCTCTCAAAGATTCGATCCAGCGCAACTCAATTTACTTCTTCCAAAAGCTCGCTATGTCCTTATTTTCTTAGGACAAGTAACTTTCAATCATACTAATTCACCAAAGGTGAATTCCAATACTTGTCTATCTGCTCTGAGGTGTTCTTAATCTCTCATCCTTAACTAAACATTCTCAGAGATTTATTATCCAAGGTTAAAAGATGGTATCAGAGCTTAAGTTGGCCTGATATGAGTCGGTGTTAGTGGTTAAGTAAATTTACATCCCCATGTACTGTGCATTGTTTAGATACAATTGTGTATATCAAGATGGAACCGCAGCTAAGAATTTAGTTTCGATTGCAAGAATATAGTTGTTATAACTGATAGCCGCTATGGTAGAGTGGCGAGTACACATACTAGAGGCCATAGAGATCGGCCTGAGAGTTGAATGAGTTGTCACATGAGATTCAAGATGAGAATGACGTGGAGGCTGATGTTGAGCATGCCCCACAGAGTCCGACAGAGAGATCGGACAGTATTGAGACGCGCTTCGCGATGTTGGAGCGGAGTGTGGAGATTATTGTGAGGAGCAAATTGCTCAGATTATGTATGAGATCAGAGGACGCGTTCTGAGGGGAATTTCCCTGAATGGAACAAAGCCGTGCGGGCCTCGGCCCAAAGCGGACAATACGTGGATGTTGTTGGCGTTGTTTGACCACCCGTTGTTAGACCACCAACGTTGTCGATGGGCCTTGCAGGTCAGTGGACCTAGGCTTGGTTGCCATGGCCGTTGGCAGGGGTTGGCCGGGCAGGGGTTGGCCGTCACATTTTTTACTGAAACGACTGAGTTTCATCCGGATTTAATTTACCAGCACATTAAAGAATTTTAGTTAAATAAAGGGGATTATTAATAAAATAATATGAGGATTAAATAAATAATTAGGAAATTAAGTAAAAATAATTCTATTAAAAATAGAATTATCAATTTTTGGGATAATTTTTTGATGTAAAAATTCTGATTAATTCCAATAAATTTCAATAAATTCATATCTTGATCAATTGAACTCGAAATTCAATATTTTCCTTGTTATTGATCAAGATTTCTCAATTCCATATTTTTTAATAAAATTTTATTATCGAATTTATATCGAATTTTGGTCTTTTGATCGTTTTACCCTTCAACGTGTTCGGGATCAAACCAGTCCAACTTCCCTTCACGAACACTCACTCATTTCATGTTTTAAATCCTTATATCCAGTTCGAATCCCAATCGTTTAATTTGTTACCATTTCAATCCTTCATTTGACCTTTAAATGCATTCGAGAATTTTTATTCATTCCATTTGCATTTTTCATTCACGTAAAACTCTTCTTATGATTCAATTTACATAAAACCATGTTTACATCATTTGAATCATAAGAAATTATGATAAACCGGGTCTTACATTATCGTTGTCAGCTAAGGAAAAATAATAAAGCTGTTAAAGCGGTCTGTGTGCATGTTTTGAAATCACATCAAATTAGTGTGGATTCAAAGCAAAGTATGCTTAACTCGAAATCATGTAGACGTAAATCTCATATACTTTCAAAACATGCTATAAGTGAGATTTTAAAAGCTTTAAGTTATGCAAGTATAAACCAATGCAAGCTTTCTAAATCCAGAAAACTCATAGTATGCATAAAGATGTAAATGTATTACAAAAACATGGTTCACATGAGCACAAATCATTATTATCTTAGCCATATCACAATCAATCACCTTATTTTATCAAAATCAATTATATATGTTGGCTTTATTGTCTTTCATATAGCCATTTACATGATTTAGAGTCTAGTGAAACATTAAAGGCAGTTCGTTCAATAGAACTATCAAACATAGCCCTTAAAGGCTTTCAAACACTAGGGAATCGATCTTATCCTCCAAGCAGTCCTTTGCCTTAGGAACCCATAAAGATAAGCTAAAATAATATGGTGATCAATCCTATACTCTAAGGGATCCATCCTTTTCTCAATCCACAAACACTTATGGTGTATTTCATCTATGGATCGATCCTCTAGAGGGAAGGGCTTGGTCCTTTTCACACATCTCTAAACACCTTTTTTATTTCAAGTCCTATCTTTTGCATAATCTCATATAACATTTAGGGTCCTTAAACGCTATCCGTTTTTTGTTTTAGGACCTAATTTAATCTATGATGCTACTTTCGCATCATAGAGGATTTTTTACACCATGTGATGCTTTCTTGCATCACAAACAATCATTTTCCTTAAATGACCTTATCCGTTATTCTCTTATGGTTTAACTGTGAGACCCTAAGTATGAATAACTTTGTAATATATGTTAATGGAATTATAAGATAAATAATTTCGGATCATGTGAATGTGAATGAATTTTCAATGGGATGAATGAGTGTCAAGATACAAGTAAAGGATAAATAAGGGCAGAAGTGGCCATAAACTAAACAAATATAACTTAAAGCATTTGGACTGGAGGTAAGGATTTAAAACACAAAATGATAATGCATGGATTGTGAATTTTGTGTATCCATTCTAATTTCCCAGCACAAGTTCCAAAACATGAAAACCATAGGAAATGAACCTTTCCATGCTCGAAGTGTGAATAGTTTGTAAAATGACTAGTGAAGCAATCTAATGCAAGTTCTCCCTTAGAAAATCTGGAAAATTGCAGCAAGAAGGTTACAAATGAAGGCCAGATCGATCTCCCATTCAAGGGAGATCGATCCCTTATGCCAAACAAAGTCATTCCAAGTGAATCTGCCAAGGCAGATCGATCTCCCCATTAGGCAGATTGATCTCTCCGATGAGCAGATTGATCTGCATTAGCCTCTGCCAAGCCCAGATTGATCCCCTCTTAAGTACAGATCGATCTTCATTAGATTTTGTAAAGAGCAGATCGATCTCGCCCCATGAGTAGATCGATCTCCTCAAGCTTTTGCCAAGCCAAGATCGATCTCTCCCTCATGAGCAGATCGATCTCTCCCATTCTAAACTTGAGAATTCAATAGAAAAAACCAAAGGAAGATCGATCTCCTCACCCTAGCAGATCAATCTCATCACTCTCAATCTATAAATACCCCACGACAAAACCCTTTTCTGCAACAAACAAACACACCTCTTCCATTTTCACCAAAAATACTAAGCTTTCTCTCTTAAGAATACACCCTCTTCCAAAAAGAATTGAAAAAAAGCTATTAGAGCCAAAGTTGTTCATTTTGAGAAGAAGAACAACATAGCTTGGAGCCAACATTCAACTTATTGGATTGAAGGAGCTAAGGAGTCTTCCAAACTTGGAAAAGAAGAAAGTCAAGCTAGGTGAGTTTCCAATACACAAACTCTAAGTATATTTATCTAGTGGTTGTTATGAGTAGATTGGTATATGTATTGATGATTGAAACTACCTAGAATATAATGAAAACAAGTATAACCTAGAACAAGTTTAGTGTGAGAAAGTATAGTGAGGTAATGTGCGTGATTTTGAGATGATTGGATGAAGCCACATTGTGAGATTAGTTAAGTGTTAAAAATGTGCATAAATGGTGTTGTAGAGAATGCATAAATGATGGAAGATTAGGATAAACATTTATGCCAAGTGTTTGATAAGTAACCAAGTGTGTTGCTAGTTAAATTGACTAGAAATGACATAATGATGGCCAAATGTGATAATGAGTCAAACTTGATAAAATAGACTCGATGAGATATATCGATTAGTTGAAGTCTGAATATGAGTTATCAATATTGACTAATATGATTTATGAATGTGTACAGATTCAAAGGATACATCCGTAGTAAGTTGAGCCAAATCGTGAAAAGCGAGAAAGGAAGGAAGAGTTACTTCCTAGAGAATCGAGGTAAGGGAATTGTGTTAGCCTTAGGGATATCTGTGCGCCTTTCAAGTGCATGGGTGATTTCTTAAAATATCTAGGGGTCTAAGGATGAAATTGATGTTTGAAGGGTAAAGAATTGGGTTTTGAGAAATGTGCATTAAAAGAAAAGCATGATGCTTTAAAATCTTTCCATTGCTTTTTGGCATGTGATTGGTAGGTTGGCTAGCCTTTGAAATGATTTACACAAAAAGTAGCTTGATTGGTTTCATAACCACACTTTGCAAAGAATGAGCCACCAACATGAGTTTTGTGGAAATGAAATGTGCTAGAGCATTGCTCGTACGAGATTTGACGTGTTTTATATATGCATTAGTGCTGGAGTTGTGCTCGCACTAGAGTTTTACATGGATTTTATGACATTGTGCTGGAGCCTAGCTCGCACTTGTTTTCATACAAGTTTTGACATGGTGTTGGAGCATAGCTCGCACTAGATGTCCATTATACTTATTTTCGTGCTTGAGACTATTCGCACGTGGTTTTATGACATGTTGGGAGCCGTGCTGAGTGCTTCGGGTAGGTTGTGTGCCATACCGATTAAATAGGCTCGCACTTGTGTATTGAGATGTGGCAGGATATCTTGTGATGATATGGGTCCACGGAGTACGTTGTACCATGCAAATAGCATGGAGTACGCTCTATCGTGTGTGATATTATATATATACCATCTTCAGATGATGATTTCTGCTATGGACCGACGGGTTGGACGTGACCCACCTCTCGTGCGAAAGCATATAGAGATGATACCCCGCACATTAGGATCTGTGTAGCTTGGGATTATAAAGGATATGGCCATAGTCCTAGTTATTACCTTTATTGATAGTGTATGACTATCTCACATGTCCATTGTTGAATGAGAAATCCATATTTTGAAATGTGTTTGTAGGTCAGGATAGTCCATGGGAGGGGCTGAGTCCTGACAAGTGATGATTTTGTATTGGTTTGTGATGAGATTTAAAAAGCTTGTTAAGTGCATTGTGCATGATGATTTACCATGTCTTGATTTTAATTTACGCATGATGATTTTCCATGCTATGCTTTAAGAACTGTGCATTAATTTAAATAGCATGAATTGCTTTACATGTCATAACACAAGTATGAGCATACGTTTTGAAGTAGGACTAATAAATATGGGATTTAAGCATGGCATCACGACCACGTAGATAGTACAGTTATCTACCTGCTCGCATGATTGCCTTTTTGAGAGCGTGATTTGCTCACCCTCCTTATTTTCCCCCCTCTATAAAGTACTTACCGTAGATAGTGGGCGACTGAGGATTGGATTTTGGTGTCCCCTACATCCCATCACACGAGGTATACACATATGTATAGTTTTTGTATCTAGACATGTCCAAGCACAGTAATATCTTTAAATATTATTTTGGTAATGTAAAAGATTGTGAACACATGTAAACAGTAACTCTGTTTTAGTAATACAAGTGCTTACATTTTAATGAATTGTAATTTGAAATGATACGATTGGATGAGATTGACACCAATACACAGCCCAACTGTTGGAGGTGTAGCTATTAACGATCAGGTAAGGTAAAGGTAAAGAACAAACAATAAGAAATGAGATTAAATAATAATCGATAAACAAAAACAAAAAAAATTGTTCTGGATTTTCAGTGGATTGAGGGTCGTGATAGAGGTGGTATCAGAGTCGAGTTGGTCTGATATGTGTCGGTGTCAAAAATTTAAGAAATTTAGATCCCCATGTTACTGTGCTTGTCTAGATACAATTGTGTATATCGAGATGGGTTTGACTAAGAAATGATTGTGAATGTAGGAATTTTGGCACAATGCCTAATACTAGTCGCAGTAGAGGAGCAAGAGCACGAGCTAGAGTCCAGAGGGGTAGGCATGGGGGCTGTGCTGAGTCATTACCATGTGAGACTCACGAGGAGGTAGAGGTGGAGGCTGATGTTGAGCATGCTCCACGAGGTCTGGCAAAGAGATCAGAGAGTACTGAGACGCGCTTCGAAAAGATATAGTTGAGCTTAGAGGTAATTTTAGAGTTAATTGCCCAGTCGTTACTTGGAGCTGGGGGTGGGCAAGAGCCAGTTGAATAGGGTGATGATGATGAATAGACTGTTGATCTTGAGATGCCTGCACAGCTAGCCCAAGAACCTCAAACTACTAGGGTGATGATGATGAATAGATTGTTGTTCTTGAGATGCCTGCACAGCCAACCCAAGAACCTCAGACTACAGATACTCCCACACCCCCACCAGTACAAGAAACACCTTCTACTGTTGCTCCACTTAAGAGAAGTAGAGATTGAGGTTATGGATGTGACCTGGATAGGTTGCGACAGTTTTAAAAATTTAACCCACCATCTTTCAGTGGAGTTAAGGACCCAGTAGCTGCAGAGGACTGGGTGAATGAGATTGAGAAACTATATGTATTCTTTGAGTGTATTACTACCGAGATGGTAGCATTTACCGCATTCATGCTAAAGGGATCAGCAGAGCATTGGTGGAAGTCCACCTGACCCATTTTGAGGGCCCGACATATAGAGATTAGATGGGATGCATTTTTAAAGGCCTTTCAAAGTCAATATATTTCAGATACTGTGCAACTTAGACTACAAATAGAATTTTTGGATTTGACCCAAAGGAACAGATCAGTGGATGAGTATGAGACTAAATTCATCTCCCTGGGTAAATATGATCCTGACACGATGGACAGTGATGTCAAGAAGGTTCGAAAGTTTATAGACGGACTGAGACCATCCATCAGATCTCGATTGGTTACTTTTGACTTACCGACCTACGATGAGGTAGTACACATGGCACAGTTGTGTGAGTAAGATATTGAACGATTTGCCTCATAGTATGGAAAGGTTGGTAGAGTAAGGGACAGAGACAGGAAGAAATAAACAGTGGATAGAGGCTTCAATTATAGAGGAAGCAAGAGATTTTCTAGGAAGAGGTCGAGAATTAAAGAAATCTGAGAGAAGACAAGCCTCTTGTGTAACCGGCCATAACTTCAGCAAATGGAATAGTGATTGGAGGGTCACGACCTACTATAGAATAGTGCAGTAAGTGCGGTAGGTACCATAGGACTCGACCATGTTATGGATCTCTTGCAGTATGTTTTCGATGTGGAAAATCAAGACATATGATTAGAAATTACCCAGAGATGACTGAGAGTGCCCCACAGAAGGGCAAAGAGCCAGAGAGAGCTCCTGCTGATACTCTTACTCCGAGACGAAAGGCGACAGCTGAAGAGAAAGGAAAGCAGGTGGTTGGCAGAGGGCGAGTACACGCTTTGGACCAGGATACTGCAGATCAGTCGTCAGATGTGGTGAAAGGTACCCTCTTAATATTTGATTTTGAAGCTTGTGCTTTGATAGATCCTGGTACTACACATTCATTTGTATCACCTGCATTTTCATGTATATTATTTAAGTATGTGAAGCTTGCCTCGTTAAGTAGGAGAATGCTGATGAGTACTCCCATGAACAATAGTCAGCTAGTGGAGTATGTATTTAGAGATTGTAAGTTGAAAGTAAGGGAAAAGAAAATGACAGCCGACCTCATTTTAATGTATATGAGAGACTTTGATGTAATCTAGGAATGGATTGGTTGGCTGCAAACCGTGCTGCAGTGGATTGTTTTTCTTAGACGGTAACATTTTCGGGGGTAGGTAGTGTTACTGTAAGTTTTCCCGAGAAATGTAATGTAAATCCCCTTGAAAAGTAATGAAAGCAGTTGTGGTTGTGAGTGAAATATTTGAATCTTTGTACTGATTTAATGATTGATATTTTAAAAGGTTATATTGCGTACATGGTTGAGGCGGATAAGGCATGCCCGAAATTGCGAGACATCCCAATGGTCAGGGATTTTCCAGATGTCTTTTCGGATGATTTACCAGGGTTACCACCAGATCGAGAGATAGAATTTTATATAGATTTGGCAACTAGTACAGAGCTGATATCCTAGCCACCGTACAGAATGGCTCTGATTGAATTGGAGGAACTGAAAAAGCAGTTACAGGAGTTGTTGGATAAGGGGTTCATCAGACCGAGTGTATCACCTTAGGGAGCACCAGTACTATTTGTAAAGAAGAAGGTTAGGAGCCTTCGATTGTGTATTGACTATAGGTTGTTGAATAAGGCGACCATCAAGAATAAGTACCCCTTCCATGCATCAATGACTTATTAGATCAGTTTCAGGGAGCACGGTCTTTTTTAAAATAGATTTGAGATCTGGGTACCATCATTTGAGAATTCGGGTTGAGATGTACCCAAGATAGCTTTTCGTTCTCAGTATGGTCATTTTGAGTTTCTGATTATGCCATTCAGGTTGATGAATGCTCCTGTAGCTTTTATGTCATTGATGAATGAAGTGTTTCACTAGTATTTAGATAGATTTATTATCGTGTTCATCGATGATATTCTGGTGTATTCAGGATCTAGAGAGGAGTATGAGCAAAACCTAAAGATAGTGCTACAGACCCTCTGAGAAAAGAAGTTATACGCTAAACTCAATAAGTGTGATTTTTGGCTAGAACAGATCTCTTTTTTAGGTCATATAGTATCAAAGGATGGTGTGTCAGTGGACCTATTGAAGATTGAAGGAGTGGTTTAGTGGTAGAGACCCCGGACAGTCAAAGAGATCAGGAGTTTCTTTGGTTTAGCTGGATATTACCGACGATTTGTGAAGGGATTCTTGAGATTGGCTGCTTCATTGACACGTCTCACGAAGAAGAATGTTAAATTTGTGTGGGACGATAAATGTGAGAAGAGTTTTCAGGAGTTGAAGAGGAAATTAACCACAGCTCCGATCCTCACAATTCCTATCGGCTCAGGAAGTTTTTCTATGTATACAAATGCTTTGTACCAAGGACTGGGTTGTGTACTGATGTAAGATAGGAAGGTAGTAGCATATGGATCGAGATAGTTGAAGGATCATGGAAGGAACTACTCGACTTACGATTTAGAGTTGGTGGTCATGGTATTTGCTTTGAAAATATGGCACCATTATCTTTATGGTGAGAATTTCAAGTATTTACAGATCACAAGAGCCTTAAGTGTTTGTTCTCGCAGAAGGAATTGAACATGAGACAGAGGAGGTGGCTCGAGCTTCTGAAAGACTATGATTGTGAGATCCTATACCACCCGGGTAAAGCGAATGTGGTAGCTGATGCATTGAGTAGAAAGCATCTCGAGTTGGTATCTTACATGATGATCTAGGAACATAAGCTATTGGAACAGTTCGTGAGCCTCAGTTTGGATGTGACCCCGATTGATGCTGATAGTGACTTTATGATAGCTAGCTTGTGGTTAGAACCAGATCTGGCAGATCAAATCCAACAGGCTCAATAGATTGATCAACAATGTAGTGATATTATCGGAAAGATACAGAGGGGTACAAAGTCTGATTTTGAGTTAAGTTCAGATGGACTTCTGAGGTTCAGGAGTAGGATATCTGTTCCCGATGATCTAGAGATCAGGAGGTTGATCTTGACAGAAGCTCACTCGACAAAGTATACACTGCATCCAGGAAGTAATAAGATGTATCAGAATCTTTGGAGAGTGTATTGGTGGTCAGGGATGAAAAGAGATGTAGCTGAATTTGTGGCAAAGTGTCTCGTCTGTCAGCAGGTGAAGGTAGAGCATCAGAAGCTTGCAGGGCTATTACAACCTTTACCTATACCGACTTCAAAATGAGAGCATATCACTATGGATTTCATGATGGGTTTACTGAGGACTCGTAGGAATCACGATGCGATTTGGGTGATAGTGGATAGATTGACGAAGACGACACACTTCCTAGCTATGAGAGCCACGATACTCTGAGTACACTGGCGAAACTATATGTGGGCGAGATAGTGAGATTACATGGTGTTCCAGTGAGCATTGTTTCTGATAGGGATGCCCGCTTCACTTCCTATTTCTGGGAACATTTTCAGAAAGATATGGGGACCCAACTAAATTTTAGCACAGCGTTCTATCCTCAAACAGATGGTCAGTCAGAGAGGACTATACAGACCCTGGAAGATTTGTTAAGAGCGTGTGTATTGGATTTTAGAGGCTCTTGGAAGAACCATTTGCCAGTCACTAAGTTCGGATATAATAACACTTATCATTAGAGTATCGGGATGGCATCGTATGAAGCCTTGTATGGCCGTAGATGTCGTTCCCCTATTAGATGGGAAGAGGTTGGTAACTGACTGATATTTGCTCTCGACTTAGTGAGACAAGCCTCTGAGGATGTCCAATTGATTTGTGAGAGCTTACAGACAGGTCAGAGCAGACAAAAGAGTTATGCTGACAGGAGACAGAGATCATTGGAATTCACAGTAGGTGAATTAGTATTTTTATGAGTTTCTCCTTCCAAGGGTATAACGAGGTTTAAAAAGGAAGGAAAGTTAAGTCCTCATTACATCGGACCCTTTGAGATATTGGATAGAGTGAGAGATAAGGCCTATAGGCTAGCATTTCCACCTGAGCTAGCGGGCATTCACAACGTCTTCCATATCTCTATGTTACGGAAATACCACCTGGATTCGACACATGTGATACGATATGAGCCATTGGACCTCAATGAGAACCTAACATATGTTGAGAAGCCGATTCGAATATTGGATAGAAAGGAGAAGGTGTTAAGATCGAAGATGATTCGCTTAGTGAAAGTCCTTTGGTAGCATCACATTGCAGAAGAAGCTACATGAGAGTTAGAGAGTTTGATACAAGAGAAGTATCCCGAGTTGTTCATAGACAGAAATGGTTCCAATTTGGAGGACTAAATTTCTAAGTAGGGGAGATTGTGAAACCCCAAGTATGTATAACTTTGGAATATATGTTAATGGAATTATAAAACAAACTATTTCGGATCATGTGAATGTGAATGAATTTATAATGGGATGAATGAGTGTCAAGATACAAGTAAAGGATAAATAAGGGCAGAAGTGGCCATAAACTAAACAAATAGAACTTAAAGCATCCAGACTAGAGATAAGGATTTAAAACATGAAATGATAATGCATGGATTATGAATTTTATGTATCCATTCTAATTTCCAAGCAATACATATAAGTTATATAACACGAAAACCATAGGAAATGAACATTTCAATGTTCGAAGTGTGAATGGTTTGCAAAATGACTAGTGAAGCAATCTAATGCAAGTTCTCCCTAAACAAATTTGGAAAATTGCAGTAAGAGGGCTGCAGATGAAGGCCGGATCGATCTCCCACTCAAGGCAGATCGATCCCTTGTGCCAAACAAAGCCATTTTAAGTGAATCTGCCAAGGCAGATCGATCTCCCCAATGAGCAGATCAGTCAACATTGGCCTCTGGCAAGCCCAGATCAATCCCCTCTTAAGTGCAGATCGATCTCCACTGGATTCTGTAAAGAGCAGATCGATCTCTCCCCATGAACAGATCGATCTCCTTAAGCTTCTGCCAAGCCAAGATCGATCTCTCCCCAACGAGTAGATCGATCTCTCCCATTCTAAACTTGAGAATTCGATGGTAAAAACCAAAGGAAGATCGATCTCCTCACTCTAGCAAATCGATCTCATCACTCTCAATCTATAAATACCCCATGACAAAACCCTTTTCTGCAACATGACAAAACCCTTTTCTGCAACAAACCAACACACCTTTTCCGTTTTCACCCAAAAGACCAAGCTTTCTCTCTCTAGATACACCCTCTTCTAAAAAGAACTGGGAAAAAGCTATTAGAGCCAAAGTTGTTCATTTTGAGGAGGAGAACAACATAGCTTGGAGCCAACATTCAACTCATTGGATTAAAGGAGCTAAGGAGTCTTCCAAACTTGGAAAAGAAGAAAGTCAAGCTAGGTGAGTTTTTAATACACCAACTCTAAATATATTTATCTAGTAATTGTTGTGAGTAGATTGGTGTATGCATTGATGATTGAAACTACCTAGAATATAATGAAAACAAATATAACCTAGAATGAGTTTAGTGTGAGAAAGTAAAATGTGGTTGATTAGATGATAAAAGGGATTATATCAAGTTGTTAGTGAGGTAATGTGCATGATTTTGAGATGATTGGATGAAGCCACATTATGAGATTAGTCAAGTGATAAAAATGTGCATAAATGGTGTTGTAGAGAATGCATAAATGATGAAAGATTATAGGTAAACATTTATGCCAAGTGTTTGATAAGTAACCAAGTGTGTTGCTAGTTAAATTGACTAAAAATGGCATAATGATGGTCAAATGTGATAATGAGTCAAACTTGATAAAATAGACTCGATGAGATATATCAATTAGTTGAAGTCTAAATATGAGTTATTGATATTGACTCATATGATTTATGAATGTGTGCAGCTCTCGAGGATACATCCGGAGCAAGTTGAGCCAAATTACGAAAAGCGAGAAAGGAAGGAAGAGTTGCATCTAAGAGAATCGAGGTAAAGGAATTGTGTTAGCCCTAGGGATATCTGTAGGCCTTTCGGACGTATGGGTGATTTCTTAAAATATCTAGGGGTCTAAGGATGAAATGGATGTTTGAAGGGTAAAGAATTTGTTTTTGAGAAATGTGCTTTAAAAGCAAGAGCATGATTCTTTGAAATCTTTCTATTGCTTTTTAGCATGTGATTGGTAGGTTTGCTAGCATTTGAAATAATTTGCACAAAAAGTAGCTTGATTGGTTTCATAACCACACTTTACAAAGAATAAGCCACCTACATGAGTTTTGTGAAAATGAAACGTGCTAGAGCGCTGCTCGCACGAGATTTGACGTGTTTTATACATGCATTAGTGCTAGAGTGATGCTCATACTCGATGTCCATTATACTTGTTTTTGTGCTTGGGACTACTCGCATGTGGTTTTATGACATGTTGGGAGTTGTGCTGGGAGCTTCGGGTAGGCTGTGTGCCACACCAATTAAATAGGCTCGCACGTGCGTATTGAGATGTTGTAGAATATCTTGTGATGATATGGATCCATGAAGTATATTGTACCATGCAAGTAGCATGGAGTACGCTATACCGTGTGTGATATTATATATATGCCACTTCGGATGATGAATTCTTCTATGGATCGATGGGTTGGACATGACCCACCTCCCATGCAAAAGCAGATAGAGATGATACCCCGCACACTAGGATCTATGTAGCCTGGGATTATAGAGGACATGGCCATAGTCCTAGTTATTACCCTTATTGATATTGTATGCCTATCTCACATGTCTATTGTTGAATGAGAAATCCATGTTTTGAAATGTGTTTGTGGGTCAGGATAGTCCATGGGAGGGGCTGAGTCCTGACAAGTGATGATTTTGTATTGGTTTGTGATGAGATTTGAAATGCTTGTTAAGTGCACTGTGCATAATGATTTACCATGCCTTAATTTTGATTTACGCATGATGATTTTCCATGCTATGTTTTGAGAATTGTGCACTAATTTAAATAGCATGAATTGCTTTACATGTCATAACACAAGCATGAGCATATGTTTTGAAGTATGACTAATAAATATGGGATTTAAGCATGGCATCACGACCACATAGATAATATAGTTATCTACCTGCTCAGATGATTGTCTTACTGAGTGCGTGGTTTGCTCACCCCCTTATTTTCCCCTTTTATAGAGCACTTACCATAGATAGTGGGAGACTGAGGATTGGATTTCGGTGTCTACTGCATCCCATCACACGAGGTATACACATATGTATAGTTTTTGTATCTAGACATGTCCAAGCATAGTAATATCTTTAAATGTAATTTTGGTAATGTAAAAGATTGTGAACGCATGTAAATAGTAACTCTGATTTAGTAATATAAGTTTTTACATTTTAATGAATTGTAATTTGAAATGGTACGATTGGATAAGATTGACATCGATACATAGCCTAACTGTTGGAGGTTTAGCTGTTCACGATCAGGTAAGGTAAAGGTAAAGAACAAATAATAAGAAATGGGATTAAATAATAATCGATAAACAAAAACAAAAATTTTTTTTGTGGATTTTTGGTGGATTAAGGGTTGTGACGTTAACACCTAAACTTATGCAATATGATGCTAACTTGCATCATGTAATCATCCATATACATCATATGATGCTACTTTGCATCTCAGATCCTTAACTTATAACATGTATGATCTGTTAAGTCCATATACTTATATCACTTATGGTTCTTGAACATTATTCGATACTTGCTCTAGGACCCGATTAATCTGTATGACGCTACCTCGCATCTATGGAAAATTTGCTTATAACTTAGAATCCTGACTTGCATACTGTGGGTTAACTTACCTCGAATGTTATACCTACAGTTCTTGTATAGTCTGCTTGCTCTTATATTTCTAATAATCCTTTATGGTAGTCTATTACCAGTTCCATTCTTAAAATTCATTACTTATTAATTTAAATTGTAGGTTATGCAAATCAAATACATAATATGCTATAGCTACTATAATGAATAAGATTTACTTACCTCATATGCTATACATGCTGTAACAAGTATGGTTGACTTACCTTAACACTTTGATTCTCGATGCTCAAAGGCTTGGCTGAGAGCTTTACAAACCAACAGTATTTCTAGAGGCCTACATTATCATTAATCCACTCAGTATCATTTCATATTTCCTTATTACTTATTAAAGCCATACTTTTACCTAGAGTTCTATTATATTACCCTTAGTAATAAAGCAGAAAAGTCACAATTCCTTACTTTCAATCATTGCAATTGTACCTATAACATTATCATTAATATATCACTAAAATTACACTGAAATTGTGAAATTACTATAATGCCTTTCTCTTGGCCGAATATGAATCTATGCCATTTCATGGTTTTAATTTCACAATTTCATTATTTTCTTGCTTAATTGGCTGAATTTCACAACATATATTGAAAGCCTTTTGAAATGCCCATGCTTTCACATGGAAACCCAATAGATCGAAACTATAAGAGCATGCCCCCGTTATTTTCATTTCAATTAACACCATATATATATATATATTCATATCATTATAAACATATCATATTTTACATAAGCAGTAATTTCATAGCCTAAACAAACTAAATTGCCACACACATCAACATTTTCATCACTTTTTCTGCATTACAAATCACTATTTACACCAAAACACTAAAATCAACCATAAACCTAATCAATTTCATCAAACAACCAAGAATCCCTTATCATATCAACATGGATAAAACTCTAAGAGAGAAGATCTCACTAACTTGTCAAATGCAAACACCAATAACCTTTATAAATATCAATTTCCAGAAAATCAAACTTAAAACTTTAAGAAAATTCATTAAAATCTTACCTTTCTTCCTTCTTCAAAGTGGGTTACGCTTTCCCTCTCTAAAACCCAAATTTGCTCTTCAAATCTTAGCAAGATTTAACCTTTAGAAAGGTAAAGGAGTATGAGTTTAAGGTTAGATTGCACAAAACTTGAAGAAAACAAGAGATTTGTGAGAAAATCATGAAACTTTCTCTTCCTCTCTCTAAAGGTGCTCACGATTTGGGGCTGGAAATTAAGATTAAGGGTTGTTGTTTTCCAGCCTTTAAAAGGCTTTAAAATAAAGGGTTTTTGCTTAGAACCCATTAAAAGTGAAATCCATTAAAAGTGCCAAATGCCAATTTTCGAGGTTACCGTATCTCTTCAAACCCAAACTTATTTGACATTTTAAGAATATTTTAAGAGTGTTTTGAGGATGTTTTGGAAGAGTGTTGATGGCATTTATAAGGTCGTGTAAGGGTTTCGCTTCGTTTTAATGCTTTAAAATCACTATTTATGTTAAATGGCATTATTCACGTCAGATTTTCTATTCACACCATAACTCCATTTAATATTATCAATTTTGGCACGACTTGATAAGACATCACACAATAACTTATTAGACGTGTCATTGGTCACTTTGTTGCGACAAAAACGCGATCCACGCGTTCAAAATTGAGTAATTACGGAAGGTTATCGGTTAGAGCTTAAAATCATTATTCAAGTGTCATGCCCCCGGAAACATGGAAATATGGGCTAAATTTTCTTTTTCTTAATTTCTTATTTAAGTTGTATTCCTATCAGTGCCGATTTCTTAACCATTTTATTTTATGAAATTTTGCTAGCATAATAACTTATTTAGACCTTTACCTCCATGCAAGGATCAAAATACAGTTTGTATCCTCAACCAGTTGATTTTAATTTCCTTCCTACTCAACAGTGAGTTCATACTCATTACATTACCTTACTATTTCTGAAATACATTTTATTATACAAACTATAAATTTACAACTTTAGATATACTCATCCTTACTTAGATTACATCTCAAAATGTTCTTTACAACCATTGTCTATACTTTACAGGATGTTTGACAATAATAAAAGAGTATACCTTATTTGTGCTGAAGGTAGCTTGGGGAGGGCTCGAGTCCACCAGCCTACAACAACTATACGATAGGTATAGGCTACTGATCATTGAAGGTAATCTTTAAAAGTAAAGGAAAGGGATGAACTCTTCAAGCCCAGTAAGTAATGTGTTTAGAGCAGTCTTAGTGGTAAAACTTATAAAAACAAGAGACTTTAATTCAAAGCTTAATAAAACCAACACATACATATATATACATATATATGTCGAAACATACTTAATTTCAAAAATCAAATTGTTGTTACCTGAAACAATGGTGACGAATCGCTGACGTCTTCGCCTCGGTCTTTCTACCACGTGTTACCGAAAACTCTACAATAAAAAAGAATGATCAGAGAGACGCAGGGGTTATTCCCTGCATTGGCACTCCGATGGTTAAGTCAGCCAGAGAATTGGGCAGAGTTTCAGTAGAGGAAATAGAGACCTAGGTTATAGAATCGTACCTGACCCCTATTTAAAGGGTTTTACTCTGTCATTAATTACATTTTTAACCTTTTTATTTTACTCAGGGCTTGTATAATTTTTCCTATGTTTCCTTTGTACACCACGTGGTGCATTTTTATTATTCTTTTAACATGCACAACAATTGCTCCTCACTCTTTAGCTAGGTATAACCTTGCGGAAGAGTATATATTTTCTTATTGTAGCCTCAGGTCAAGCCCTTATATTAAATTCTGAAGTTAAATTCTCTGGTCGTCTAATTCTCAAGCTATGGTTTGAGTGTGTGGCTTACCTCGCGCATTTTTCGCTTCAAGCCCTTTATTTGAGTACTTAGCTTACCTTGCGTATTTTTCGCTTCAAGCTCTTGCACATTTTCTTCATGGCTTACATCGCGCATTTTTTGCTTCAAGCCTTTGGTTGAGTGCTTAGCTTACATCGCGCACGTTTTGCTTTAAGCTCTTGCACTTTGCTCTTCATGGCTTACATCGCGCATTTTTCGCTTCAAGCCCTTTGTTTGTTGAGTGCGTGGCTTACCTTGCGCATTTTTTGCTTCAAGCCCTTGCACATTGTCTTCGTGGCTTACCTCGCACATTATTAGCTTCAAGCCCTTTGTTTGTTGAGTGCGTGGCTTACCTCACGCATTTTTCGCTTCAAGCCCTAGCACATTGTCTTTGTGGCTTACCTCGCGCATTTTTCGCTTCAAGCTTTTTGTTTGTTGAGTGCGTGGCTTACCTCACGCATTTTTTACTTCAAGCCCTTGCACATGTGTAGCTGGTGCGATCAGTGATCTATCAATTATGTGAGAATCTCAACAACCAATAAGATATCAATATGGCATAAATCATAGTTCAACAAATTAAATTTCAACCTATAGTTGAATAACAAGAAATAACATTAAATGAAATAAAGTCTCACTGCCAGTGTAGTTGTAAGTGATTGATATTCTATGTTTTTGCTATCCTCTTGCCTTGTGAACTTTCCATCTTCTTTCAAGGCATTGGTAATGGTAGCCCCGCGATGGTAGGGGTTTCTTTTCTCCGAACTTCCTTATATGTAGTTCAGCGTCGGTAGTTTTCATGACTTCTTCTTGAGTGATATACTTATCTGCTCTAGAGAACAAGTCCGAAATCATCGTCGATTGATCCAAAGATAGTGACTCTTGTAACTTTTTATACCTTGTCCTTTGTAGCATAGCTGTCATAGCTATTCCAGCTTGTAGATCATGTACTTCAAGAGTATCATTACGGAACCGATCCACATAGCTCTTGACTGATTCCTTGCTCCCTTGCCTTAAGGTAAGCAGATAGGTGGCCTCCTTCCTTTTCTGGCTTTTTATCACAAAAGGCCTTTAGGAATTCGTTTCTTAATTGATAGAAAGATGAAATAGACCCCTTCGGCAAACTGTTAAACCACTTTAGTGCGTGATCAGTTAAAGTTAAGGGGAATGCTCTCCTCCCAACTATGTAATAGCATTATGACTCATAGTTCTGAATGTGGTCATAAGGGCCAGTCTTTCTTGTATACGCCGTCATCTACGACATCTTGAATTTTGGGGGCAGCAGTTTTTCTACGATCTTTGTACTGAATGGAATTCTCCTCCTCTGGTTTTCTTCGGCTGGAACCAACCTTTTCTCTTCTAAGATTTATTCCACCATTCTTTTCATGTCTATAGCAACTTGTGCCTTGGACGCAGGTCTATTTTGCACTTTCTTTGCATCATATGAATAAACTTAATCGCAGTCCATAGCTTCTCTCCTGTTACCTTGAGTTCGATATTATCGAGTTTGAGGTTAAAAGTTTGCCATTCTAGTATCAAGGTTTCGTGTTGGATTTATTTCTGAGTCTCTCCCAACATAGACCCTGTCATTTCAACACCTCTGATTCCATTGTTTGGCAGGCCATTTGTATTCTTGAGCCAAGGATCTTTCGCATCCAAATATCCAGAATCTACCATAGCCAGACCCTCAAGGTTTCTAATACTTTGGCGTCTCCGACCATAAACAATCTCTCGTATTGACCTCCTTGTATCGTGACACCGTAGTTTTTCGACACCCTGATGTCTCCAATTCATTGGAGTGTCGCACATGGGGCCTTTCGTAGCTTAGCGTTGTCAGCCTTCTGAGGCCTCACGCATAGGATCTCTCATACCTTGACGCCTCATGTCTTTCTTAGTCTAACACATAGGGTTTCGCGTAGCCATGCCGCGAGGGTTTTGCGCACCCCTGCCTTGAGGGTCTCGTGAAGCTATGCTGTAAGGGTCTCGCGCACCTCTGCCTTGAGGGTCTCATGAAGCCAGACCGTGAGGGTCTTACGCGAGCTGGTATCCCCTTACCAAAAGTGCACCATGTGGCACACGAAGAATGTGCCACGTGGCGGATGAAGAAAATGGGGGGTCTTGTGCTGTATCGCTAGTATCCCCCATGCCATGAAGGTTTCGCGGCATGGTGCCGTGGTCTCCCATGCTGCCAATGTCATACATGTTGCGAATGTCTCCCATGTCGGGTATGATTCACAGCATGTCTCCAGTGTTCACCATGTCGAGATGGGATCGTGACATGCCTTCAAAGTTCTCCATACCAAGAAGGGATTGGGTATGCCTTCAGAGATCGCTATGGTGGGAAAGGATCGCGGCATGCCTCCTGCGTTCGCCATGGCACCCGGGGGGGATCACGACATACCTTCAGAGTTCTCCATATTAGGCAGGGTTCGCGGCATGCCTCTAGCATTCGCCATAGTGGGGAGGGATCACAGTATGCCTTCAGAGTTCTCCATGGTAAGCAGGGTTCGTGGCATGCCTCCAGCGTTCACCATGGCGGGGAGGGATCGTCGCATGCCTCTAGAGTTTTCCATGGTAGGCAGGGTTCGCAGCATGCCTCCAGTGTTCGCCATGGGGGGGGGGGAGGGATCACAGCATGCCTTCAGTGTTTTCCATGGTAGGTAGGGTTCGCGGCATGCCTCCAGCGTTCGCCATGGCGGGGAGGGATCGCAGCATGCCTTCAGAGTTCTCCATGGTAGGCAGGGTTCGCAGCATGCCTCCAGCGTTCACCATGGTGAGAAGGGATCGCGGCATGGCTTCAGCATTTTACGAATTTCACCTTTCTTCTACCAAATGTTGGATGGTCGGTGACAGATTCACACGTTGGAAAATACCCTTGAATAGGACCACCATTGTCGACAAAGGTTGGACAGTCTCTTCCCCTTGCTTCCGCATTACTTCCAATTCAACGACGAGAATCACCATCATATTCGCTTCTCCTAGCATCATCGCTCCTTCTCCGAAATTAGTCATGGGAGAACTCGCCATGTCTTCACTATCTTCTCATCTCACTACTGCTGAACGTGTCCGTACCATCTTTTCAGAATGACTTTTTCTTCGATTCCCACAGACGGCGCCAATTGTTGTTACCTAAAACAATGGTGATGAATCGCTGACATCTCCGCCTCGATCTTTCTGCCACGTGTTATCAAAAACTCTACAAGAAAAAAGAATGATAAGAGAGACGCAGGGGTTTTTCCCTGCGTTGGCACTCCGATGCTTAAGTCTGCCAGAGAATTGGGCAGAGTTTCAGTAGAGGAAATAGAGACCTAGGTTAACGAATTGTACCTGACCCCTATTTATAAGGATTTACTCTATCATTAATTACATTTTTACCCTTTTTATTTTACTCAAGGCTTGTATAATTTTTCCTATGTTTCCTTCGTGCACCACGTGGTGCATTTTTATTATTCTTTTATCATGCACAACATAAATCAAAACACATTCGAGTGTCATAACTGGTATCGTATAACTTACATATCGTAAAACTTATCACTTTTCTTCAGAAATGTCATACGTAAATAATTCATAGAGACTAGGCAAAAACAAATAGTAACATAGGTCATGTTCATATAGACAGAGTACCTATGGCCATGGTAAGTGGATTGTAGATTGGATCAGGGTCGTACAATGTGGCACCGAGTGACACAAATATTCGATGTAGTTAAACATGCACCATAAGGGATTAAGCGTGCACAATGTGGTATAAGGCATGCACTATGAAGGTCCAGACTCCACATGGGCTACACATGACAAATATCATAGACTACATGTGGCTTTAGTCTCAAAATAGTACTTTTAAACTCTTTTTCAGACTTATTAGCCTGTAAGTTCGTAGAATTAAACTTTCATTTCATTTTGAATACATAAACCTTAATTCATAAAATTCCATTTCCGTATTACAAAATACACTTTCAAAACATGTTACATATACCAAAAAGCATACTTGAAGAGCTAAAAAATATGGCTTTTCTTTCGATTTTTTGGTTTAAAGGTGAATAGTGCTTTTCAGGTATCGAAAGTACATTTATAAATTCGTAGATACTTCAAACATGTTCATATAATAAAATATGGCTAAATTGGATCTATCGGGAAGTAGGGGCAAAATCATAATTTTATGATTTTTAGGGGTACTTGAGATATTACAATAACATACCTTAAAATAATTATATTGAACTTACCCCTGCTCAAATTGGTGAAACTTTCCTCCAAATTTAATTAAAATTGTCAAGTAGCACTTTGTGAAACCTAAACTTCTTCGTTTTGTTATTTATTTGGAAACTAAGAAGTGATTAAAATACTCGAAATAATATTGTATAAGATTAGAACAACCGAAACACTCGGGATAGTATCTCGGAGCTGGGGGCACAAAAATTGAGGTAAGGTTTTAAATTCAAGTATTCTCAAAGAATGCATGTAGAAGTATGTTTTTGTGTTTAGCAGGTGAAACTAAGGTATTGAAAGTGAAAAAGCTAGTAAAACTCGGGTTTACACTAAACTAAGAAAGTAGGCCTATTAAGAGAAATAAATTCGAAATAAATTCTATAAATTCATAACAATTATTCTAAGGCCATAGGAAATAGTAAAAGATGAAATTGACTTGGGAAATGAAAATCAAGTGGAAGTACGGAGGTCTTGATGGTTGAATTAATTTTTAAAGTAAATCGAAAACTTTAAGCCATTTTGATCGGTAATGACCAAATCGCGCAAAAATGGGCTCAATCAGGGAGCTTTTCTTAAACAAGTGACCTCCAAATTTTTATAGGACACACTAGAGACATATTAAATCACTTGAGAATGGAAATTTTGAAGAAATTGGGCTGAAAATATTTTTTATGAATTTTTTAAAATAGGACCCGTAATTGCCCTGCTTCAGAATTCTAATAACCCATCAGAAATTGTCAAATTCAGAGAGCTTCCAGAAGGCATTTGACTTTGATATTTTTCTAAATAAATTAGACTCAAAACACTTTTTGGAAAGGTAAAAACCAATCGAAACCGACCTTGGACGAGAGAGAGCCCCCTCCTTCATTCTGTCGTATGCGTTTTCTTCAGAGATTCATTGTGAAATTTTTTCTGCCACGTTTCGACCACTTTTAGACTTCAGGTAAGAAGGATAAAATCTTCCACCTCAAGTCCTGTATAACATATAAAAATTCCAGCCCCAAAAAAGCTCATTTAATAGGTGAAAAACTAGAGAGAAGAACATAGGCAGAATCTACCCTGTTTCGGGTAAAAAGAAAACTTGGAATTTTTAGCTTCTTTTTGAGCTAGTTTTTCATGATTCTAAGCTATATACATGTTGATCTACAAATAAGTATCATTTTTTAGGAAGAAAAACATGGTCAACCTTGGCCAAACCTAAGGTAAAATTGTTGGAAGATGATGAACTTGAGATATGTTGATGTTTGATGTTGTTGGATGATTTTTAGTTAAGTAGAAAGTTGAGAAATAATTTCTATGGATTCATGGCGGTTCAGCCAGCATGTGTAGGTTAATGAAATGATGGAATTTGGTTGTATTGGATGTTGTTAACTGTCAAATTTGTACCGAAAAAGTTCAGTTTATAGCTTAGTTCAATAGAAAATCGAAAAGTGTAAGAATTGGCAAATTTGGTATGTTGAAAAGTGTGAATTTAAGACTTGAATAAGTGTTTAGGGTGTTGAGATAATGAATATGAAGTTAAAAGAACAAAAATTGGCTAAATTAGCTTAAATCGGCACCTTAATCGGTAAAATCGAGAAAGCAAGGAAAGTTGAAAAAATAGTCAAATTTGGTGAGATTTATGAGAATAGATGCATATTTAATTATAATGAGATGAAATTGAACATCACTTGATGATTTGGTATTGTTTTAGGTAACTCGGGATACTGGGACCCGACGAATTGGTACTGCCCTAAGCTTTAAAAGGGTAAGGAATGTGCTTTAAAGTAGCATTAGTATTCTTGCTACAATGTTTTAATATATGAACATGTTTGAAGTATCTATGAATTCATAAAATGTACTTTCAATACCCGAAAAGCACTATTCACCTTAAAACCAAAAAATCGAAAGAAAAGCCATATTTCTGAGCTCTTTGAGTATACTTTTGGTATATGTAACGCGTTTTGGAAATGTATGCGAAATGACATGAAAGTTTAATTCTACGAGCTTACGGGCAAATAAGTCTGAAAAAGAGTTTAAAAGTTCTGTTTTGAGACTAAGGCCACATGTAGTCTATGATATCAGTCATGTATGGCCCGTGTAGAGTGTGTCCTTTATGGTGCATGCCTTACAACAAATTGTGCACGCTTAGTCCCTTGTGGTGCATGTTTAACCTCGTCAGGTATTTGTGCCACTGGATGCCTTATCTCTGCCACTCTTTGTATTGTTCGTTTAAGTTTTAGTGGCATAGGGCATTGTACGACCTTGATCCAGTCTACAATCCCCTTACCATGGCCATAGGTACTCTGTCTGTATGAACATGACCTCTGTTACTATATGTTTCTACCTAGTTTCCATGAATTATTTGTAAGACCCAAAACTTCAGTGTCAATTTTTAAGAAGTTATTATTATAAACATAGATTCAAGAAATCTTAATCAATAAAGAAGAAATAATTGAATTTTAGGTCCAATCGATCAAGATACGAATTTATTGTGAAGACCGAAATTTTTCCTCCTTAGGAATTTATCTCAAAAATATGGAAAAAATAATTTTGAGAAAATAAAATAAAATAAAAATAAATAAATAAGGGATATTTTGGGAAAAATAAGATATTTTTCAATTTTATTATATTATATTAAAATATAATATAATATAAAAGAAATTAGAAAATTGGAAAAAAAGAAGAAAAAGAAAAACAAAAAGGAAATAGGATTGCGCGACCCAGGCAGCAACAGGGAGCGGACGAGCCGATCCCTTGCTTCTCGATGAACGGCGGCAACACGGAGGGAGAGAAGATCGACGAAGCAAGACCGACATGAGGGACTTCACCAGAGCCGTAATGCCCGCCCCGATCATCAAAAATCGCAGATCAGAAGAAGAGAAATCGAAAGAGGACGAAGAGGATTTGTCGGCATTGGCGCTGATTTGACCCAAGACTAGGCTAATCGTAGGTTCCCCAAGTTCAGATGCATCGATTGGCGGAGGTATCAGCCGGAGAAACAGCTGCCATCGACGAGGAGGAGAGAGGGTAGTGATGCCGAAAAAGGAGAAGGTCGAACCAGCCTCATCGCCTTCGATCCGAGCATGGCCACCACCAGATCCGTGCTTCACATGGCCAAACGGACCAACTGAAAGTGGATGCCGACGAAGAACCAGCCAGCAGAGCTCCAAACGGCGAAGGTGGAACTGAATCGGTCTGAACTGGTTCAACTAAGAGAAAAAAAGGGAGAAAAATTTTGGTGATGCCCCGAGATTAAGGATAAGTCGATAAGCAGTCGAAATTGATCGATTTAATTTTTAAAAAATTTATTTGAAATAATATTTGATTGAAATTGACCGGTTTAAATATATAACTGTGTAGCGCGACAAAAGATGATGGACGAGAGTTTAATTAAGCCTCGATATGCATGCTATCACAGAATCTCAGGTAAGTGAATCTCAATTATGACAATTTGTATAATAATGCACGTTATAAATTCATCGCGTAAGTTATGGATTAATTCCGTATAAAATGATTTATATTATGGAATTTAAAATTGATTGTTGTGAATGATAGTATGAACTATCCAAAAAAGACTAGAAAATTCTTAAGGTAACACGATGGTGATGTTAGGCCAGATATTAGGCTAAACATTCATAATGGGACAAGCCTGTGTCGTAATCAACCCAATTTAATTGTGGGCCTCACAGGCGACGCAATAAGTGTTAATGAGCCCAATAAGTCAAATTGACTATAGTAAACGCAAGAATTGTATTTATTGGGTTAAATTGATGTGATAAATGATTACGTGCATCTCCGGAGATTATATTGGGAGCTAAACGGACTGCGTGATCGAGCAGCGTTGAAAAAGTAAGCACGCTTGACATGATTCGAGGTAAGGGAATTTTGTAAGTGTTTAGAGATATCTATATGTATTTTAAGGGGATTTACATGGCCTAGAATTTCCTAAAGTATCTAGAAATGAAATAATAATTTTTACGAAAATCGGGGCATCGATGGAAAAAGACGATTTTTCCTATGGGAGTAAAATTTACGAAAAGGGTAATAAGGCTAATAAATTGTATGATTATCATGTTTTGATGTTTTATATGAATGTATTGCTTTGATTTAAGAAAATTTACGCATAGGTTAACTATTGATTTCATGATTTATACGAAAGGTTAAAGGTTAGGTACCGGTTTTGATTTTAAATATGTTTTATCAAAATTGAGTCACCTATCATATTTATATGAGTAAAAAGAGTGTTGGAGCCTTACTCACACTAAATTTTACTGATTTATTACTCATAAAAAGCTGTACTGGAGCGTTGCTCGTACGAGGATTTTTGTATGTGTACATAACTGTGCTGGAGCTTCGCTCGTACGAGATTTAGATATCATGATATGCATGGCGTTGTGCTGGAGCTTCGCTCGCACTAGACGTGATGTGACATGCATAGAGCCGTGCTGGAGCCTCCTGTAGATTGTGTATCACAGAGAGATGATATGCTCGCACGTGTACCTTGAGATATAGGATGGATAAGACCTACGGCAAACACCCTCAGACTATGATATGGGTCCACGTAGTATGTTGTATAGTGTATGTCACACGGAGTACATTGTACCGTGTAGTCATGATGACTAACTGATGTGACTTCATATTCTAGCGGGTAGGATTTGACCGCACCTCCCGTTGCTATTGTGATGCCCCGCACACTGGGATCCGTGTAGCCTGAGATCAGAGGGACATAGTATGGCGATAGTCCTCGATTTTTCATACAGTAACGCCTCACATGATATCATATGATCTGAATAGACCAAGGCAAGCCTGAAGGAGGGGTGATGCCCGATTTATGTTTTTTAATTGGGATGCAATTTATGGATCAAGGTATTCCCGAGGCATGGGGTTAGGCTTGACGTGGTTGTTTTACGATGAAACTGATAAGTTTTAATGTGACGAGCATGAGATGTCATACATGATGATTTTTACATGTTTGTTTTATATGCCTGATTTCATGATTTATCTTATATGATAGATATATACATGTGGCATCGTTTCTAGTCTTACCTCATGCTCTAAATGTAAGCGATTTTACATCATGACATTATAAGCACGCAGATAGTGTAGTTATCTACCTGCTTGCATTATTACCTTACTGAGCTAATGAGCTCATCCCTTTCATTTTCTCCCTTTACAGATCGCACATAGTTTTCATGACCCAATTCCATTCTCTTTAACCGAAAATCACTAAAAATTTTTCGCGTTTTACTGTTACCTTACCCGATCGTGAACTAACTCACCACACACTGTTGGGCTATGAGTCAATAATAAACACCACATCTCATTCATTCTCAGTTAAATAAAACGATGTCATACATTTGCATTTAATCTTGTACATAATACAAAAGCATGTTTTACGGACATCTACATCCCCCATAATTACAACTCAAAAGAATACTGTGCTTTTGCATTGTTTAGATACAAAAAGAATCACTGTGTATATACCTCTAAGTGATGGAGATGCAGCGGAGTCCAAAATATCATGCCTCAGTCCTCACTGGGCTACTATGCACGCTCTGTAGGGGGAAAATAGAGAGGGATGAGCAACCACACACTCAGTAAGGCAATAATGCAAGCATGGTAGATAACTACTCTATCTACATGCTGATAGTGTTATACATAAATCATTTATGGTAGGAGCATGAGGAAGTAAAACTATGCCATATGAGTATACATATATATCTTGTATCAAAATCATGTACATTGGCATATAAAACATGGTAAGAACATCATGTATAAATCATCTCATGCTCAATCTCATTTAAATTCATAAAAGGGCAATTCATTAAGAAACCTCCTTTTTTAAACCCACGTCATAAACTCTTTCTCAAACACATACAATCTCATCACATCAATTCACAATCACAACCACATTTTCATTTCACAATTCACGCATGTGTATAAAAACTAGGTCACTATATCAAAAGTGCCTATGTGGACCACTACATCATAAATCATCCCAGACCACACGCACCCAGGTGTGCGGGGTATCATGCTGGCACGAAGATGGATTATCCCTCGCCAGACTTTCTCATCACATAACCATCATGCGGTACATCGTACTCCATGTGATATACACGGTACAGCGTACTCCGTAGACTCATATCATGATTGGGGGTGCCATTCCTAGGTCTTACCTACCCCATACCAAGAGTTTTCCATATCCGTGAAGGAGAGCCTCCCTGCCGAACAGAGCCTCCCCGCCTAACAGAGCCTCTCTGACTCCTCGGGCTTAAGGATGTTAGCTTAAGGATGTAGGGCTTAAGGATCCTTCCGTAAGAGAGCCTCCCCACCGAACAGAGCCTCCCCGCCTAACAGAGCCTCGCCGCCTCTTTGGGCTTAAGGATGTTGGCTTAAGGATGTAGGGCTTAAGGATCTTACCGTACCCATGTAGGAGAGCCTCCCTGCCTAACAGAGCCTCCCCGCCCTTCCAGGGCTTAAGGATGTTGGCTTAAGGATCCCACCGTAAGAGAGCCTCCCCACTGAATAGAGCCTCCCCGCCTAACAGAGCCTCCCCGCCTCTTTGGGCTTAAGGATGTTGGCTTAAGGATGTATGGCTTAAGGATCTTACCAACTTTCACAACCTTATACGTATCACAATGTGCAAACTTGTGCGAGCAAAGCTCTAGCACGACTCATGCATCCTCTCATAAAGAGACGTGTACGAGCATAGCTCTAGTATGGTTATACTCGTAAGACAAACCACTCAAAAGCCACGTAGGAGCAGAAGCTCCAGTACGGTTTATAAACATTATCATAGTTTCCAATTCAAGGTGCGAGCTAAGCTCCAGCACGTTTCATACAAATGAAAACATCAATACCCGGTGCGAGCTAGGCTCTAGCACGGTTTAATTCACATAAACATGATAGGCGGCTCATAAGCTTTTAAAGCTATCTCAAAACATATTTGGCACTTCATATGTGCTATCACAAACATCAAACCACAATAGCCATCCTATCTATCAATTCGTTTAAAACCAAATACATGTTTTGTGAAAGCATTCAAAACACTTGATTTATGCAATTATTAGCCTTACTATCCCTTTTTATACATCCATGTAATACCAAATCATCCAATATTCACAACTATTTTCACATACCAAGCAACCCATTTCTGAAATGTTCATGCATTTCATAAACACCATATAATCCCACAAATTACAAGCAGCTACCTCTATATACTTACAGAATTTCCTTACCTGGAATCGCGATGCGTGATTCCACTTCCTTAAGCTGCTTACTCGTACGGTTCGATTCGTCTTCAACGAACTCTTCGGGACTGCACAAAATCGTATCCCGCATTATACTCGATCCATATAATATGACATCGTGCGTTCACTATAGTCAATTTGACCTATAGTTTTCTATTAACGCTTATGAGGCCTCGTTTCATTACTTTATCCAAAACTCGAGTCTATGGATTCTTTTAGGCCATTAATTCATTCCAAATCGACATTAAGCTCATAGTGTTCATATTTCATGAATTCCCTCACTATGGCATTTTATCAAGCATATACATACTCATTTTCACAATTTCACTTAAACCCATATACCACCAACTCCCCAATTCATACTTTCTCACAATAGGGGCATTCCATTTTCTAGGTTACATTAGTTTCTAACACAACCTAGGTGTTTCCATCCATACATACTCATGCCAAACAACTCCAAAATCAATTAAATAGACAATGTACTGGGATTGGAGTGTTAGAATCTTACCAAATATGATTTTTCTTCTTGCTCCAAATGTCAATGCCCTTATCTCCTTCAATACCCACAATGGGATTTTGGGTTCCAACTATATTGTTCTCTTCCTCAAGATGAACAACTTAAGGTCTAATGGTCTCCCCTCAATTCTTGCTGGAAATGGCTGATTTTAGAGAGAGAAAGTTAGGTTTTTGGGTTAGAAATGGAAGATTCGTGTTTTTCTCGAAATTTTTAGATTTTCATCCCTCCTTTTATAGAAATAGCTTGAGGAGATCAATCTAGTCCAAGAGGAGATCGATCTGGTCCCCTTAAATCTCTCATTTTCACGAAATTTTAAGCATGAGATCGATCTGTCGAAGCATGAGATCGATCTAGTCCCAAACAGAGAGCTAAGAAAATCGATCTGGGTGCTTGAGGATCGATCTTTTCATTACAGAATGCTTAGGAGATCGATCTGGCACCTCTGGAGATCGATCTGCTCTATTTCATTGCCCAAATAAGAGTATTCTGGCTCTTCCAGATCGATCTCTCATCTTATGAGATCGATCTGGCCTTCATGTTTTCCAGATTTCCTGCAGTTTCCTTGCTGCAACTCATACTAACACATCCTTGATCTATTGCCATGGCCATTTTCTCATCCATCCACCTTTATAACTTGAAAATGGCATCCATTCATACCTTATGCACATTGAAACTTGTGTGCATTCATTGTATGTCCAAAGGTATGCTACATAAAACCAAATGGAAGCATTTATATTCATGCAACTTCCTTCCATTTACCACACCACCCATTTTGAGTTTCAATCACATCCGTCACTTATAAAGACTCATTTCTTCATATCCAAACTCAATGGAACATGTATGTACGTTACAAATCATATTACACATACATACATTGAATCCATGGACTTACATCGATCATACTTTACATTACAAGTCCATTCACATTCATTACACCTTACAACTTTACATATACAGGGTCTCACATTCTCCCCTCCTTTAAGGAATTTGGTCCTCCAAATTAGAACCAAGTCACTCTTCAAAAAGTTAGGGGTACTTCTCCTGTATCAAGTTCTCCAATTCCCATGTGGCCTCTTCCGCCGTGTGATGTTGCCAAAGAACTTTCACCAAGGGAATTGTCTTATTTCGCAACACTTTCTCTTTTCTGTCCAATATCTGAACCGGCTTCTCAACATACGTCATACTCTCATGGAGCTCCAACGGCTCATATCTTATCACGTGTGCCGGGTCCGAGTGATACTTTCGAAGCATCGAGACGTGGAAGACGTTGTGGACATTTGCCAAGTCCGGTGGCAATGCCAACCTATACGCCTTATCTCCCACTCTCTCCAAAATCTCGAAAGGTCCGATATATCTAGGGCTCAGCTTACCCTTCTTACCAAATCTCATAATACCCTTCGATGGTGATACCCTCAGAAACACCGACTCATCCTCATCAAACTCCAGTGGTCTTCGTCTCTTGTCAGTATAACTCTTTTGTCGGCTCTGAGCTGTCCGTAATCTCTCACATATCAATTGGACGTCCTCAGATGCCTGCTGCACTAAGTCTGGAGCAAAAATCTGTCTGTCACCAACCTCTTTCCATCCAATAGGGGAACGGCATCTACGCCCGTATAATGCCTCATAGGGTGCCATCCCGATACTAGCATGATAGCTATTATTGTAAGCGAACTTGGCTAACTGCAGGTGGTCATCCCAGGAGCCTCTAAAATCCAGCACACACGCTCTCAACATATCCTCGAGGGTCTGTATAGTCCTCTCTGACTGCCCATCTGTCTGAGGATGAAAAGCGGTGCTAAAACTCAGTCGGGTCCCCAGCGCTTCCTGAAAATGTTCCTAAAAATGGGAAGTGAAGCGGGCATCCCTATCAGAAACAACGCTCACTGGTACACCATGTAGCCGTACTATCTCTCAAATATACAGGTTCGTCAACTGACTCAGTGTATCGGTAGCTCTCATAGCCAAGAAATGGGCGGACTTAGTCAACCGGTCCACAATAACCCATATGGCATCATGACCTCTACGGGTCCTCGGCAACCCCATCACAAAATCCATGGTGACATGCTCCCACTTCCAAGTCGGTATCGGTAGAAGCTGCAATAATCCTGCAGGCTTCTGATGCTCTACCTTCACTTGCTGACAAACGAGACACTTAGCGACATATTTAGCAATGTCTCTCTTCATTCCAGACCACCAATAAACCTTCCGAAGGTTTTGATACATCTTGGTACTTCCCGGATGTATCGTATACTTCGATGAGTGAGCCTCTAATAAAATCATTCTCCTGATCTCAGGATCCCTGGGAACGCATACTCTGCCTCTGAACCTCAATAACCCATCAGCACTCTGCTTAAAATCAATACCCACACCTGTCTGTATCTGCCTCAGTCAATCGATGCATCGTCGATCGCTCTGCTGGGCTCGTCGAATATGGCCAATCAACTCTGGCTCTAGTCTCAAACTAGCCATGATCTCAAGTCTCTCAGATCCAGGTGGGGTTACATCCAAACCGAGGTTCGTAAAGTGTTCTAACAATTCATGTTCCCGTACCATCATATAAGATACCAACCCAAGGTTCTTTCTACTCAAAGCATGGCAACTATATTTGCCTTACCCGGGTGGTATATGATTTCACAATCATAGTCTTTCAGGAGTTCGAGCCATCTCCTCTGTCTCATATTCAGCTCTTTCTGCGAGAACAGGTACTTAAGGCTTTTATGATCTGTGAACACCTGAAATTTCTCACCATAGAGATCGTGGCGCCATATTTTCAAAGCATATACTACAGTCGCCAACTCCAAATCATGTGTTGGGTAGTTCCTCTCGTGATTTTTTAACTGTCTAGATCCATAGGCAACTACCTTCCCATCCTGCATAAGCACACAGCCCAGTCCCTGGTGTGATGCATCCGTATACACCGAGAATCCTCCTGAGCTGGTAGGAATGGTGAGAACTGGAGCAGTCGTCAATCGACGCTTAAGCTCCTTAAAACTCCTCTCACATGCCTCATCCCATGTAAACTTAACATCCTTACGCGTGAGGCGTGTCAACAGAGCAGCTAGTCTGGAGAAACCCTCTAAAAATCTCCGATAATATCCTGCCAATCCCAGGAAACTTCTGATCTCAATTACTGTCTTGGGCTGTTCCCACTGTACAACTGCCTCTATCTTGGATGGATCCACCGATACCCCATCCCTTGACACAACATGCCCCAGAAATGAGATCTGTTCCAACCAAAAGTTACACTTGCTGAGTTTGGCATACAATTCTCTCTCTCGGAGGGTCTGCAGAACTATCCTCAAGTGCTCCTCATGATCTTCCCTGGACTTGGAATGCACTAAAATGTCATCAATGAACACTATTACAAACTTATCCAGGTATGGCTTGAATATATCATTCATCAATGCCATAAATGCTGCGGGAGCATTCGTCAATCCAAATGGCATCACCAAAAACTCGTAGTGGCCATAACGGGTAGGAAATGCTGTCTTGGGTACATCTCCACTCCTGATCCTTAACTGATGATACCCTGACCGCAGATCTATCTTAGAAAATACTTCGGCTCCCTGGAGCTGATCCAACAAATCATCGATTCTTGGAAGGGGGTACTTATTCTTAATGTTGGTCTTATTCAACAACCGGTAATCTATACACAGTCGGAGGCTTCCATCCTTCTTCCTTACAAATAGAACCGGTGCTCCCCAATGTGAGACACTCGGTCTAATAAACCCCTTCTCTAGCAACTCTGCAGCTGTTTCTTCAGCTCTTCTAATTCTATCGGAGCCATTCTATAGGGTGGTTTCGATATTGGCTCTGTACCAGGCACTAGCTCAATGCAAAATTCCATTTCCCTTTCAGGTGGTAATCCTGGTAATTCATCCGGAAAGACATCAGGGTAATCCGTAATTACGGCTATGTCCCTCAATTCCGGGTGTGCCTCATCTATATCAACCACGTATGCAATGAACCCTTCACATTATCCTCTCCATCGTTAGTAACATAAACCATCACTCCACATTCAACATTTATCATAAACAATAATTTATCTCTCAAGCAATATGCATTTAAAATCATAATCCTTTATTTACAACAAACATACTATTTTCATATCATTTCTTTTCATCAAAATTTACAATAAGATTGTCTAATCCTGAAAATATCAATGTTTTGGCATGACAATCCATCACAACACGATTGGTAGCCAACCAATCCATTCCCAAAATTACATCAAAATCATTCATATTCAATATAATCGATTGGCTATCATTTCCTTCCCCTCTATCTTTAACTTACAATCTCTACATACATGCTCAGTCAATTGACTATCATTCATGGGTGTGGAAATCATCAACATTTTATCCAACAATGTTGGTTTCACATGCTTTAATAATTTATGTGCAAAGGAAGGTGATATGAAAGAATGCATGGCACCAGGATCAAATAATACCAATGCTTCTAAATCAAAGATTCGGATGGTACCTTTAATCACATCCGTCAAAGCATCTGTGGTGTCCTGATCCAGTGCATGTACTCTTCCTCTGCTCACACCTACAGCTTGTTTCCCTTTTTCCTCAGCTGTAGCCCTTCTCCTCGGGGCCGCTGTCTCAACTGGAGCTCCCTCAGGCTCCTTGCCCTTCTGTGGGGCAACCTCAATCATCTCAGTGCAGAACCTTGATATATGTCCTGGCCTCCCACACCTAAAACACGAAACAGGGGGCACCTGACATGGCCTAGTCCCATGGTATCTCCCATAATCTCCTACACTGATCCGTGGTAGGTCGTGGTCCTCCAATAGTTATACCCCTCGGTGCAGTCAAGGCTGGGTATACGGGAGGTCAGCAGCTCTCTCCTGCACCTCCTCGATCTTAGGTTTCTTCGTAAAATACCTTGGGCCTCCATTCTTGGCCACTCTATCCTTCCCGAATTTCTTTCGGTCTTTGTCCTTTCTAACACTGATTTTCCCAAGCTCGAAGGCATTTCACTCAAAGTCTTGCTCACACAACTGAGCCTTATGTACAGCCTCTTCATAAGTCACAATGTCAAAGGGAGCTAGGTTAGTCCGGATGGCCAATCTCAATCCATCCATGAACTTCTGTATCTTTCGGGTCTCACTACCCATCTTGTCCGGGTCATATCTCCCCAAGGACATAAACTTGGACTCATACTCGTCCACAGTATGGTTCCCCTGAACCAAATTCATAAATTCCATCCGCAATTTCCTCTGTGCAGTGGCTGAGATATACTGTCTCCTGAACGCCTCTAGAAATATCTCCCACGAGATCTCAGAGTATCTGGCCCTCAAAATAATCTCGGTGGACCTCCACCAATTCTCGGCCTCGCCTTTCAACATAAACACGGCAAAGGCTACCTTTTCAGCTGAAGTGCATCGAAAAAACCTATACAGTTTCTCCATCTCATACACCCAATCCTCCGTAACCACTGGGTCCTTCACCCCTCTAAACACTGGGGGTTTCAGCGCTTGAAACTCTCGCAACCTGCTTAAGTTGCAGTCATACCCCAAATCACTACCGCTCTGCTGTGGAGCGATACGAGAATCTGTATCCTGTACTGGAGGTGGTGTAGCAGTAGCAGTCTCTGTAGTCTGAGGTCTCTCCGCCTCTGCAGCTGCCTGTTCAGTAGTAGGCTGTGCCGCGGGACCTCGTCTATCGCCGGCACCCAATGCCTGTGTGACTATCTCCACCAAGTTCTCAATACTCCGCTCTAACCTAGCGAAGCGAGCCTCAGTATCCTCTGCTCTCTCAGCAGGGTTCTATGGAGCCTGTTCAGTCTGTGGCTCCGCACGGCTCTCAGGCCTACCTCTACGGCCTCTAGCACGTGCTCTCGCCCCTCTATCTTTGCGTGTAACTAGCATAGTGCCTAACTTCCTGTATTATAATAATTCATTAAGCTCAATCCATCACGATATACACAGTTATATCTAAACAAAAGCACAGTACTATGGGGATGTACTTTCCTACGTTTTATTAATGACTCACATCAGGCCAACACAGCTCTGATACCAATCTCTGTCACGACCCAATTCCATTCTCTTTAACCGAAAATCACTAAATATTTTTCACGTTTTACTGTTACCTTACCTGGTCGTGAACTAACTCACCACACACTGTTGGGCTGTGAGTCAATAATAGACACCACATCTCATTCATTCTCAGTTAAATAAAACGATGTCATACATTTGCATTTAATCTTGTACATAATACAAAAGCATGTTTTACTGACATCTACATCCCCCATAATTACAACTCAAAAGAATACTATGCTTTTACATTGTTTAGATACAAAAAGAATCACTGTGTATATACCTCTAAGTGATGGAGATGCAGCGGAGTCCAAAATACCACGCCTCAGTCCTCACTGGGCTACTATACACGCTCTGTAGGGGAAAATAGAGAGGGATGAGCAACCACACGCTCAGTAAGGCAATAATGCAAGCATGGTAGATAACTACTCTATCTACATGCTAATAGTGTTATGCATAAATCATTTATGGTAGGAGCATGAGGAAGTAAAACTATGCCATATGAGTATACATATATATCCTGTATCAAAATCATGTACATTGGCATATAAAACATTGTAAAAACATCATGTATAAATCATCTCATGCTCAATCTCATTTAAATTCATAAAAGGGCAATTCATTAAGAAACCTCCTTTTTAAACCCACGTCATAAACTCTTTCTCAAACACATACAATCTCATCACATCAATTCACAATCACAACCACATTTTCATTTCACAATTCACGCATGTGTATAAAAACTAGGTCACTATATCAAAAGTGCCTATGTGGACCACTACATCATAAATCATCCCAGACCACACGCATCCAGGCGTGCGGGGTATCATGCTGGCACGAAGATGGATTATCCCTCGCCAGACTTTCTCATCACATAACCATCATGCGGTACATCGTACTCCATGTGATATACATGGTACAGCGTACTCCGCAGACTCATATCGTGATTGGGGGTGCCATTCCTAGGTCTTACCTACCCCATACCAAGAGTTTTCCATATCCGTGAAGGAGAGCCTTCCTGCCGAATAGAGCCTCCCCGCCTAACAAAGCCTCCCTGCCTCCTCAGGCTTAAGGATGTTAGCTTAAGGATATAAGGCTTAAGGATCCTTCCATAAGAGAGCCTCCCTACCGAACAGAGCCTCCCCGCCTAACAGAGCCTCCCCGCCTCTTTGGGCTTAAGGATGTTGGCTTAAGGATCTTACCGTACCCATGTAGGAGAGCCTCCCTGCCTAACAGAGCCTCCCCGCCCCTCCAGGGCTTAAGGATGTTGGCTTAAGGATCCCACCGTAAGAGAGCCTCCCCACCGAACAGAGCCTCCCCGCCTAACAGAGCCTCCCCGCCTCTTTGGGCTTAAGGATGTTGGCTTAAGGATATAGGGCTTAAGGATCTTACGAACTTTCACAACCTTATACGTATCACAATGTGCAAACTTGTGCGAGCAAAGCTCTAGCACGACTCATGCATCCTCTCATAAAGAGACGCGTACGAGCATAGCTCTAGTACGGTTATACTCATAAGACAAACCACTCAAAAGCCACGTACGAGCAAAAGCTCCAGTATGGTTTATAAACATCATCATAGTTTCCAATTCAAGGTGCGAGCTAAGCTCCAGCACGTTTCATACAAATGAAAACATCAATACCCGGTGTGAGCTAGGCTCTAGCATGGTTTAATTCACATAAACATGATAGGCGGCTCATAAGCTTTTAAAGCTATCTCAAAACATATTTGGCACTTCACATGTGCTATCACAAACATCAAACCACAATAGCCATCCTATCTATCAATTCGTTTAAAACCAAATACATGTTTTGTGAAAGCATTCAAAACACTTGATTTATGTAATTATTAGCCTTACTATCCCTTTTTATACATCCATGTAATACCAAATCATCCAATATTCACAACTATTTTCACATACCAAGCAACCCATTTCTCAAACGTTCATGCATTTCATAAACACCCTATAATCCCACAAATTACGAGCAGCTACCTCTATATACTTACAAAATTCCCTTACCTGGAATCGCGATGCGTGATTCCACTTCCTTAAACTGCTTACTCGTACGGTTCGATTCGTCTTCAACGAACTCTTCGGGACTGCACAAAATCATATCCCGTATTATACTCGATCCATATAATATGACATCGTGCGTTCACTATAGTCAATTTGACCTATAGTTTTCTATTAACGCTTATGAGGCCTCGTTTCATTACTTTACCCAAAACTCGAGTCTATGGATTCTTTTAGGCCTATTAACTCATTCCAAATCGATATTAAATCGACATTAAGCTCATAGTGTTCATATTTCATGAATTCCCTCACTATGGCATTTTATCAAGCATATACCGTAAGACCCGAATTTAATTAAAATACGAAATGAATGAGTATTCGTGAAGGGAAGTCGGGTTAAATTAATCCCGAACACGTGTAAGGGCAAAATGGTCAAAAGATCGAAAGTTGGAATAATTTCGATAAGGAAAAAAATTAATTAAAAATATGGATTTGAGAAATCTTGGTCAATAAAGGAGAAATAAATTTATTTCGGGTTAAATTGATCAAGATATGAATTTATGGGAATTAATCGAGATTTTTAGTTCGAAAAAATAATCCCGAAAATAATTGAAAAATATACTGAAAAGTCATTCGGGACAATATCCCGAAAATATGAAGAAATTATACCCGAAAAAGGATTAAAATATAATAAATAAATTAAATTAAATTAATTAATTTAGAATAAAATAATAATTTTAAGGGATATTTGGGTATTTTTAAGGTATTTGAATAATTAAAATAATAAAAATAAAAATTTAAAAAAAGGAAAGAATCAGAAAGTTTCGGGGAGAGAGAAAGAGAAGAGAGAAACTGAGGATGACCGCGCGTGGCTCCTCTGACCCACGGCCACCGGCGACCGACGGCTTCGACGAAGGGTTGAGGAGGAAGAGGAGAGGCCGGTGAAGCTGTTGCCACCAGCGACGCGGGACAAGGAGGCCGGAGATCGTCGAACGGAGGAAGAGAAGCCCGCGAGGAAAACGGAGTTAGTCCCGACGATCCACGACAACTGGGCTCGAACGGCGGGTACCGGTGTGATCGGGAGGAGGAGCCGGTTCTTTTGAGACCGGTATTGGCCGACGAGGAAAGAAATGGGTTCCGATGCCGAAGAGGAGAACGGTCGGACCGGTGACTTTCCGGCGGCCTTGGACGAAACTGAGGCCAGATTCGAGCTGCGGACAACCTCACGGAACTGCTGGCGGTGGAAGCCGACAGAGAACCGGTCGGCAAGGCGGTGAACCGATAGTGAACCGACCGAACCGGATTGAACTGGCCAAACTGAATCGAACCGGACCGGAGTGAACCGACGGTCTGAACCGGTCCGAACCGGACTAAACCGATTCAGCGAAAAAGAGAGGAAAAAAGGAAGAAAAAGAGAAAAAGAAAAAAGAGAAAAAATTGGGGAAAATTTCAGCGATGCAATTGAGCTTCGGGTAAGTCGATAAGCGGTCAAATTGACCGATTTAAATTTTGGAATATGTTATTTAATTAATTTTCGACTGAAAATTTACCCGAAAAATTATGAAATTATGTAGCTCAACGATTGGCATCCACCGAGAGCTCGAGATAGCCTTGATTTACGGACTAGCATGGAATCTCGGGTAAGTGACCCTTATTTATGATAATTTACATCGTTATGCGTGATATGAATTTAAATTCTGCATAAATTGAATTAAATTATGAAAATTTAGATAAATTGTCATAAATAATAAAATTAGCTATTCGAGAGTTAGAACGAGGCCCAATAAATTGTTGGTGGGCCCAATGAGCCCAATAGGCCTCGATAAGGTGAAAATTAAGTGAAAAACGGGCTTAAGGCCGATTAAGGCCCATTGAGGTGCAATCGGGCCCAATAGGGGTAAATAGGCCCAATGATTTAAATTAAGCCCAGAAAATAGGAAATACAATTAAATTGTATAATATCTGACCTGAGGAATAATTATACGCAGTTCCGAACATTTGATTGGGAGCATATCGTACTGCGCGACGAGACAATAGTGGAAAAGAAAAGGTAAGACTCGACAGGAAAATAAGGTAAGGGAATTTTACGGGCTACTAGAGGTAGCTTTATGTAATTTTGAATTCATATACAGTCTTTTAAAAATGTTCTGGAGGGCTAGAGGTCGAAGAATAATTTTAGTGCCCCATATGGGCAAAATTACCGAAATACCCTTGTTAAGGGTAAATGTTTCCAACTTTAGGAAAAATTGGGAGGAGCAAGGACAAGAGGTTCCTGCTCGTTCTGGAGGTATTTTAACACATGCATGAGTAGGCTGGCTCACTTTTAAAGAAAAATGCATAGCACTGCATACCTTAAACGATGTAATTTCTGTGAAAACTATTTGGAGATAACCGAGCCGCCTACGTGTTTTTATTTACATGTGACGTGCTAGAGCTCAGCTCGCACGATGTTTGATTTGTGTGATGCATGCATTAGTGCTGGAGCGAGAGCTCGCACTAGAGTTTTACATGCATAGGTGCTAGAGTATAACTCGCACCAGATTTCACATGCTTGTTTCGTGACACGGTGCTAGAGTCTAACTCGCACCAGATTTTACATGATTTTCATGACCGGGTGCTGGAGTTTAACTCGCACCAGATTTTATATGATTTTCAGGTGATTTATATATATATAGAGTGCTAGAGCCTAGCTCGCACTAGTTTTACTGGATTTGTGGAGTAGCGCTGTCTGCCTTTGGAGTCAGCCAAAAGGCCCAACAGGCTCAAAAGACCTCTTAAGTAGGGTGAGAGTGAGGGATGAGGTTGGCGACCTTGTGGGGATGTAAAGCGGGCTCTGCTGATTTTACTTGATTTGATGAGAGTGCTGAGCATCGCTCGCACTGATTTTCAGAGATCATACGATAAGCCATGCTTGGAGCATCGGGTAGACTGTGTGTCACTGATTTAATAGGCTCGTACGTGCGTTTTGAGACATGGCATGAGTATTGAGAAACAAAACCTCTCTGTGGGAAGCAGGCCATTTAGGCTGGAGTACCTAGAGGGATATGGGTCCATGGAGTACGATGTACCGTGCAAGTAGCATGGAGTACGATGTACCGTGGGGTATCTTTGGATACGATATCTTTGTGATACAGGGTATCTTTGGATACGGCATCTTCGGATGCGTAAGATCGAATAAGACTGACGGGTTAGATTGACCCACCTCCCGGGCGGTTCCCGATCAGAGTGAGACCTCGCACACTGGGATCCGTGAAGCTAGAGGGACTCACAAGGACACATATGGCCAGTCCTGGTTATTGTCGTTCTACAGATATTGCCTCGTCTCACATGTCGACGATTTCGATGATTTAAACTGGGTTTTTAAACTAAATGTGCATGATGGTTATTTTCATACTTTTAAACCCATATGTGATGTAAACGAATTTTCATGATTTTGTGTGAGTCAGGATCACCCGAAGGAGGGGTCGAGTCCTGACTTTACTGTGAAATTTTAAACGAGAAAGATATGATTTTGAATATAATTGCATGTTGAATTTTTCGTGCAAATGTGTTTTACATAACATCATAACTCATATCATCTGGTTTAAAATGTGTGGAGAAAGGGTGGTTTATGCATGGCACCACGTTCATGTTGGTAGTATGGTTACCTACTTGTTCGTAGGATTGCCTTACTGAGCTTGATGTGCTCACCCCTTTCATTTTCTCCCACAGATAATCTCTAGTTGAAGTTGAGGTGACTCAGTACTGCATTCTGGATATCCGATGCTGCCCATCAACATAAGGTATATACACTTGTACATATTGTATCTACATAAGCATAGCACGGTAACATGTTTGTAAGTGTCTCTAGGGGATGTATAAATATTGTAGACATTTTATAAATGACTGGAGAAGAAATAAGTTACATTGTAAATGTATGGTGGGACTGGCATTGACGCACAGCCCAATTTGTTAGTGGAGTGTAGTCACGATCAGAGGAAAGGTAAGTATGAAATAGAAATAACAAAACGCGAAAAATTATCTCTGATTTTTGGGTAGTTCGGGTCGTGACATATAAAGGTGGTATCAGAGCAGCAATTGGTCTGATGTGTGTCAGTGTCAGTAATTAGAAAATTACATCCCCGTGTTACTGTGCTTGGTTAGATACAATAGTGTATATCGAGATGGGTTTTGACTAAGAAATGGTTGAGGATGCAGGAATGCCTAATATGAGTCGCGTTAGATGAGATAGTGCACGAGGCAGAGGTTGTAGAGGTAGACCTGAGTCTGCTAAGTCGTGCTGAGTTGACTTATGAAAACCAGGATGAAATTGAAATGGAGGCTAATGTTGAGCATGCCTCTTAGAGTCCGATAGAGAGATCGGATAGTATTGAGACACGCTTCGCGAGATTGAAGCGGAGTGTGGAGATTATTTTGAGGAGCTAATTGCTCAGATTATGAATGAGATTCAAGGGCGCAGCGGAGCATTGATTGAAACCCGCTCGACCCATCTTAAGTATTAAACATCCAGAGCTAACGTGAGAAATATTTGGATGTATTCCGGTGATAGAATATCCCGGATATGATTTAAAGAAAATTATGGATAAAAGTCTTTACTCTGACCCAAAAGAATTGATTTATTGATGAGTATGAGACTCGGTTATATTCTTGGGTAGATATTACCTCGACATATAAAAAGTGACAGTCGAGATGTCTAAAAGTTCATGAAATGGCTCAACTTTTCAATTAGAGCCCGATTGGCCCTTGAGATATTACCTATACCGAGGCAGTGCGCAGATTTACAGTTGAGTAAATAAGAACACGAATTGCACGCCTCTGAGATTGGGAAAGATAGTGAGGGCCGAAATAGAGACAGAAAAGAGAATCGAGAAATGACAAAGATGTTAAAATGGGAAAATTACAATTGGTAAAAGATTTAATTTGACGAGTCATGGAGTAAGATAATTGGTAAGGCCCCAGTGCATCCAATTTTGACACTCTTGGGGGGCATTGTGATTTGAGGACCCCGACCTGCTACGAAGTAGGGTAGCAGTGTAAGCACTGTAAGCAGTGTGAATGTGTGGTGGATACCACGAAAGGAGGGTCTATACCTACACTGTATTGATGAAAATGGTCGTTAAGTGTGGTAAGACGGACCATTGATCTTGATTGCTCAGAGTTGGGTGAGATCACCCCACAGAAAAGTAAAGAGACAGAGGAAAACTTCGTTGGTATAGCTGTAACGAAAAGGGAGGCCATAGCTAAAAAGAAAAAGGGAAAGTAGGCTGTTGGACGAAGGCGAGAGGATGTCTTGGACCAAGACACTATTGATGTTTCATGGATGTGGTGTAAGATACCACACTTGTTATGAATAATGAAGTACATATGTTCATTGATCCTGGTGCCAGACATTTATTCATACCGCCTTCATTCGCATATAAGTGAGTAAAAAGGCATGAATGCCTACATCATTGGGGACAATTCTGATAAATGAGTACCCCAATAGAGGAGGATTAATTAACGGAATATGGATATAGTGATTTAAAGTTGAAAACAGGAGTGAAAACATCACTGAAAAGTATACTGTAAGTGTTGACAAGTGATAAAAAGGGGTGCAACAGTTGAAATTAAAGGAGTAAAGGATTGTACTCACGGAATGAATAATGAAAGAGTTTTGTCATGATTTATATACGAAAGGAGATAATCTTTAAGGTGAGATATGCTTAATTCTGAATACAAGATGTATTGGAGTAAGAGGCGTATGTAAGGTGAGAACATCCTTACGATATGAAGTCATTAGGATTAAAGCAATTAGTAGCAAATACAAATTGTAACCGCATGGACTGGTATATAAAGTAATTGTGGTTAAGTCTGAAGGTTAATAAAGGTATTTCAAAATACCTCCCCGCCTGAAGACTTGACAGCGTCTAAAAGTATATATATAACCTATAACGTGAAATCGATCGTCGTAATAAATACCTTTAGCATTAGGATACCTTTACTAAGACGATAAGAATTATAAAATTCGACAAATCATAAAGGTTAACATAGTAAAATTTAATAAGAGCCGTTAAGATAAGAAAAGGAAAATGACGTAGGTTAGTACCTGAAAACGTAAGCAATTTTGAAAGTGACTTTTACAAATGGGTTGTTACGACTTCTAAAAAGGGTATACCTTGACACGTTTAACTATGAAAACGTGGTCTTTGAGTGAGATGATAGATGTGACGGGAATTTGGTGTAATGAAGTATGAACTGATCACCGTGATTATTTTCACCATACCCAACAGCTCAAGAGGTTCTCAGTGAGTATGGATACCTCAAAATCATGAAGGAGCTGTGTATTGATGTATAATGGGAAGATAGTCAATTATGGAGTCAGACAACTCCTTAATCATGAAATAAACTATCTGACCCATGATTTAAAGTTGGCAATAGCATTTGTACCAAGGATATGGTACTATTATGTACACGGTGAGAAATTGTGGATATGCACTGATCATAAAGCCCGAGTATCTGTTTTCACAGAAAGAGGCGAATTTGAGAATACATAGTAGGATAGAGCTTCTGAGAGATTTTAATTGTGAAAATTGTACCACCCAGGAAAGGCTAATGTGATGGCTGATGCCTCGAGCAGAAAGAGCTTCGGGATGGTACCGCATATGATGGTCAGGGAGCGTGAGCTGCTAGAGCAGTTATGAGCCTCAATATTGATGTGACCCTTTTTGATGATGACAGTGATTATGTGACAGCTAGCCTGATGATTAGAACCGGATGAGAGTGCCCGGATTTGACAGGCTTAGCGTGATGATCGACAGGATGTCGATGGTTTGGGGTCAGATTCAGAAGGGTACAGTGATAGAGTTCACAGAGTGTGATGATGAGTTACTGAGGATTCCGAGACAGTATGAGTGCTCCCCAGGACCACAGTTGATGAAATAGTAATATTGTCAGAAGCTCACTCTTCGGGATATACAGTGCATACGGAAGTAAAGAATATATTGAAATCTCAGAAAGGGTATTGGTGGTCAGATGTGAAAAGAAATACGGTAGAGTATTAAAAGTCTGCAGAGTTATTACAGCCTCTACCTATATAGACACGGCACAAAAAATGAGAGCAAGTCTCTTTGAATGTCGTGATGGGTTACAGAGAACCCAGGTGAATTACGAGGCTATTTGGATGATAGTCGATAGAGTGACCAAGTCTACCCACCTTATGGTTATGAAATCCCCAAATACTCAGAGTGTATATGAGGATTTATGTGTAAGGAAGATTGTGGAACATTAAGTAGCGTTCCAGTGAGCATGGTATCATATAGGGATTCCCGCTTCACTTCCCACCTCTGAGGATATTTTTTAGGAAGCTATGGGAACCCGATGAGTATTAGCACAGCTTTTCGTCCTCAGAAAGATGGTCAGTCAGAGAGGACTGTACAAGTTCTGGAGGATCCGATGAAAGCGTGTGCCCTTGATTTTATATGCTCCTGGGATGATCAGCTATTACAAATCGAATTCGTCAATAGTGACAGTTGCCACTTGAGTATCGGGATAAAAGATATGAGGCAGTGTATGGCTGTTGGGGTTGTTCCCCAAATTGGATAAGAAAAAGTGGGTGACAGATAGAATCATTTTTGACTTTGGATAATAAGTCTCTGAGGATGTTTAGTTAAGAGTGAGAGATTAAGAACACCTCAGAGCAGATAGACAAGTATTGGAATTCACCCTTGGTGAATTGGTATGGTTGAAAATGTTTCTTGTCCTAAGAGAATAAGGATGTAGCGAACTTTTGGAGGAAGGTAAATTGAGTTGCGCTGGATGGAATATTTTGAGAGATTGGACAAGTGGGAGATAAGACCTGTAGGTTGGTGTTATCACTTGAATTAACAGGCACCCACAATGTGTTTCAGTTTTTGATGCTTGAGCAATACTATCCAGATCTAGCATAGGTAATCGAATATGAACTCCAAAAGTTCAGTTTAATGAAAATATAAGTATATTGATAAGTTGATTCGGGCATTAAATAGGAAAGAGAAAGTAATGAGGTTTAAGATGATCTCCCTAATTAAAGTTCTTTGGTAGTAATACACTCCGAAAAAATGTCACATGAGAATTAAAGAAGCATGACACGATTGATGTACCCGGAGTAGTTTATGGACTCATATGAATTGGTTCTAATTTGGAAGACCAAATTCTTTAAGTAGGGGAGAGTTGTAAGACCCGAATTTAATTAAAATACGAAATGAATGAGTATTCATGAAGGGAAGTCGGGTTAAATTAATCCCGAACACGTGTAAGGGCAAAATGGTCAAAAGACCGAAAGTTGGAATAATTTCAATAAGGAAAAAAATTAATTAAAAATATGGATTTGAGAAATCTTGGTCAATAAAGGAGAAATAAATTTATTTCGGGTTAAATTGATCAAGATATGAATTTATGGGAATTAATCGGGATTTTTAGTTCGGAAAAATAATCTCGAAAATAATCAAAAAATATACTGAAAAGTCATTCGGGACAATATCCCGAAAATACGAAGAAATTATACCCGAAAAAGGATTAAAATATAACATATAAATTAAATTAAATTAAATTAAATTAATTAATTTAGAATAAAATAATAATTTTAAGGGATATTTGGGTATTTTTAAGGTATTTGAATAATTAAAATAATAAAAATAAAAAATTTTTTAAAAAAGGGAAAGAATCAGAAAGTTTCGGGGAGAGAGAAAGAGAAGAGAGAAACCGAGGATGACCGCGCGTGGCTCCTCTGACCCACGGCCACCGGCGACCGACGGCTCCGACGAAGGGTCGAGGAGGAAGAGGAGAGGCCGACGAAGCTGTTGGCACCGGCGACGCGCGCCAAGGAGGCCGGAGATCGCCGAACGGAGGAAGAGAAGCCCGCGGGGAAAACGGAGTTAGATCTGGTGATCCACGGCAGCTGGGCTCGAACGGCGGGTACCGGTGTGATCGGGAGGAGGAGCCGGTTCTTTTGAGACCGGTATTGGCCTGTGAAACCGTCGAAATCCGAGGGATCAAGGGAGAGAAACTGACGGGGAGAGGAGAGATTTTTCCGACGATCGGCGCCGATTTGAGCCCCACCAAGGCTCGATTTTGGAAGCCCAAGCGACGGTGAGCCGATTGGTACCGAAAACAGCCACCGAAATCGGCGGACGGCGCCGAAAACGGCGAGGAAAGAAATAGGTTCCGACGCCGAAGAGGAGAACGATCGGACCGGAGACTTTCCGGCGGCCTTGGACGAAACTGAGGCCAGATTCGAGCTGCGGACAACCTCACGGAGCTGCTGGCGGTGGAAGCCTACAGAGAACCGATCGGCAAGGCGGTGAACCGATGGTGAACCGGTCGAACCGGACTGAACGGGCCAAACTGAACCGAACCGGACCGAGTGAACCGACGGTCTGAGCTGGACTGAACCGGTTCAGCGAAAAAGAGAGGAAAAAAGGAAGAAAAAGGGAAAAAGAAAAAAGAGAAAAAATTGGGGAAAATTCCAGCGATGCAATCGAGCTTCGGGTAAGTCGATAAGCGGTCAAATTGACCGATTTAAATTTTGGAATATGTTAATTAATTTTCGACTGAAAATTTACCCGGAAAATTATGAAATTATGTAGCTCGACGATTGGCATCTACCGAGAGCTCGAGATAGCCTCGATTTGCGAACTAGCATGGAATCTCGGGTAAGTGACCCTTATTTACGATAATTTACATCATTATGCGTGATATGAATTTAAATTCCGCATAAATTGAATTAAATTATGGAAATTTAGATAAATTGTCGTAAATAATAAAATTAGCTATTCGAGAGTTAGAACGAGGCCCAATAAATTGTTGATGGGCCCAATGAGCCCAATAGGCCTCGATAAGGTGAAAATTAAGTGAAAAACGGGCTTAAGGCCGATTAAGGCCCATTGAGGTGCAATCGGGCCCAATAGGGGTAAATAGGCCCAATGATTTAAATTAAGCCCAGAAAATAGGAAATACAATTAAATTGTATAATATCTGACCTGAGGAATAATTATACGTAGTTCCGGACATTTGATTGGGAGCATATCGGACTGCGCGACGAGACAACAGTGGAAAAGAAAAGGTCAGACTCGACAGGAAAATAAGGTAAGGGAATTTTACGGGCTACTAGAGGTAGCTTTACGCAATTTTGAATTCATATACAGTCTTTTAAAAATGTTCTGGTGGGTCTAGAGGTCGAAGAATAATTTTAGTGCCCCGTATGGGTAAAATTATCGAAATACCCTTGTTAAGGGTAAATGTTTCCAACTTCAGGAAAAATTGGGAGGAGCAAGGACAAGAGGTTCCTGCTCGTTCTGGAGGTATTTTAACACATGCATGAGTAGGCTGGCTCACTTTTAAAGAAAAATGCATAGCATTGCATACCTTAAACGATGTAATTTCTGTGAAAACTATTTGGAGATAACCGAGCTGCCTACGTGTTTTTATTTACATGTGACGTGCTAGAGCTCAGCTCGCACGATGTTTGATTTATGTGATGCATGCATTAGTGCTGGAGCGAGAGCTCACACTAGAGTTTTACATGCATAGGTGCTAGAGTATAACTCGCACCAGATTTCACATGCTTGTTTCGTGACACGGTGCTAGAGTCTAACTCGCATCAGATATTACATGATTTTCGTGACCGGGTACTGGAGTTTAACTCGCACCAGATTTTATAAGATTTTCAGGTGATTTATATATATATATATATACATAGAGTGCTAGAGCCTAGCTCGCACTAGTTTTATTGGATTTCTGGTGTAGCGCTGTCTGCCCTTGGAGTCAGCCAAAAGGCCCAACAGGCTCAAAAGACCTCTTAAGTAGGGTGAGAGCGAGGGATGAGGTTGGCGGCCTTGTGGGGATGTAAAGCGGGCTCTGCTGATTTTACTTGATTTGATGAGAGTGCTGAGCATCGCTCGTACTGATTTTTAGAGATCATACGATAAGCCGTGCTTGAAGCATCGGGTAGACTGTGTGTCACCGATTTCATAGGCTCGCACGTGCGTTTTGAGACATGGCAAGAGTATTGAGAAACAAAACCTCTCTGTGGGAAGCAGGCCATTTGTACTGGAGTACCTAGAGTGATATGGGTCCATGGAGTACGATGTACCGTGCAAGTAGCATGGAGTACAATGTACCGTGGGGTATCTTTGGATACGGTATCTTTGTGATACGGGGTATCTTCGGATACGATATCTTTGTGATACGGGGTATCTTCAGATACGGCATCTTTGGATGCGTGAGATCGGATAAGACTGACGGGTTGGATTGACCCACCTCCCGGGCGATTCCCGATCAGGGTGAGACCTCACACACTGGGATCCGTGAAGCTAGAGGGACTCACGAGGACACATATGGCCAGTCCTGGTTATTGCCGTTATACAGATATTGCCTCGTCTCGCATGTCGACGATTTCGATTATTTAAACTGGGTTTTTAAACTAAATGTGCATGATGGTTATTTCCATGCTTTTAAACCCATATGTGATGTAAACGAATTTTCATGATTTTGTGTGAGTCAGGATCACCCGAAGGAGGGGTCGAGTCCTGACTTTATTGTGAAATTTTAAACGAGAAATATATGATTTTGAATATAATTGCATGTTGAATTTTCCATGCAAATGTGTTTTACATAACATCATAACTCATATCATCTGGTTTAAAATGTGTGGAGAAAGGGTGGTTTATGCTTGGCACCACGTTCATGTAGGTAGTGTGGTTACCTACTTGTTCGTAGGATTGCCTTACTGAGCTTGATGTGCTCACCCCTTTCATTTTCTCCCACAGATAATCTCCAGTTGAAGTTGAGGCGACTCGGTACTGCATTCTGGATATCCGCTGCTGCCCATCAACATAAGGTATATACATTTGTACATATTGTATCTACATAAGCATAGCACAGTAACATGTTTGTAAGTGTCTCTAAGGGATGTATAAATATTGTAGACATTTTATAAATGACTGGAGAAGAAATAAGTTACATGGTAAATGTATGGTGGGACTGGCATTGACGCACAGCCCAATTTGTTAGTGGAGTGTAGTCACGATCAGAGGAAAGGTAAGTATGAAATAGAAATAACAAAACGCGAAAAATTAACTTTGATTTTTGGGTAGTTCGGGTCGTGACATATACATACTCATTTTCACAATTTCACTTAAACCCATATACCACCAACTCCCCAATTCATACTTTCTCACACTAGGGGCATTCCATTTTCTAGGTTACATTAGTTTCTAACACAACCTAGGTGTTTCCATCCATACATACTCATGCCAAACAACTCCAAAATCAATTAAATAGACAATGTACTTGGATTGGAGTGTTAGAATCTTACCAAATATGATTTTTCTTCTTGCTCCAAATGTCAATGCCCTTATCTCCTTCAATACCCACAATGGGATTTTGGGTTCCAACTATGTTGTTCTCTTCCTCAAGATGAACAACTTAAGGTCTAATGGTCTCCCCTCAATTCTTACTGGAAATGGCTGATTTTAGAGAGAAAAAGTTAGGTTTTTGGGTTAGAAATGGAAGATTCGTGTTTTTCTCGAAATTTTCAAATTTTTAGCCCTCCTTTTATAGAAATAGCTTGAGGAGATCGATCTGGTCCATGAGGAGATCGATCTGGTCCCCTTAAATCTCTCATTTTCATGAAATTTTAAGCATGAGATCGATCTGTCGAAGCATGAGATCGATCTGGTCCCAAACAGAGAGTTAAGGAGATCGATCTGGGTGCTTGAGGATCGATCTTTTCATTACAGAATGCTTAGGAGATAGATCTGGCACCTCTAGAGATCGATCTGCTCTATTTCATTGCCCAAATAAGAGCATTCTGGCTCTTCCAGATCGATCTCTCATCTTATGAGATCGATCTGGCCTTCATGTTTTCCAGATTTCCTGCAGTTTCCTTGCTGCAACTCATACTAACACATCCTTGATCTATTGCCATGGCCATTTTCTCATCCATCCACCTTTATAACTTGAAAATGGCATCCATTCATATCTTATGCACATTGAAACTTATGTGCATTCATTGTATGTCCAAAGGTATGCTACATAAAACCAAATGGAAGCATTTATATTCTTACAACTTCCTTCCATTTACCACACCACCCATTTTGAGTTTCAATCACATCCGTCACTTATAAGGACTCATTTCTTCATATTCAAACTCAATGGAACTTGTATGTACGTTACAAATCATATTACACATACATACATTGAATCCATGGACTTACATCGATCATACTTTACATTACAAGTCCATTCACATTCATTACACCTTACAACTTTACATATACGGGGTCTCACAATAGTAGTTAGTGAGTGGGTGAGGACTTGCATCTTGGTATCCGTTGTTTCCCATCACCAAGAGGTATACACTGGTATCATTTTGTATCTAAACATGTAATAGCACCGTAATCATTTTTGAATGTAATATGGGGGATGCAAATATTAGTAAACACGTATAAGTATAGAACCTCAATTATAATGTATACATGTTTGCTTATGAATAAATTCAAAGATAGATGGCATTGTAGATAGTAAAGGGTGACTAATATTGACTCATAGACCAATTGTTTGGTGATGAGAATGTTCAAGACAGGGAAAGGAAAGGAAAAAAATGAAAAATTTGTAGCTATTTCAGGTAAAAAAGGGTTGTGACAGAGGTGGTATTAGAGCTGAGTTGGCCTGATATGAGTCGGTATTAGTAAGTAGGAAAGTTATATCCTCATATTACTGTGCCTTGTTTAGATATAACTGTGTGTACCGAGATGGGATTAGACTAACGAATGGTTATGGATGTAAGAATTTAGGCATTATACCTGTTACCACCGTGGTAGAGGGGCGAGTTCATGTACTAGAGGCCGTAGGGGTAGGCCCGAGAGCCGTACAGAGCCATAGACTGGTCAGATCCCGTAAGAGCCTATTGAGAGGCTAGAGGATACTGAGGCACGCTTCGCTAAGATTGAGCAGAGTATAGAGAGCCTCGTTGAGATAGTTACATAGGCTACATTAGGGGCTGGCGATAGACGAGTTCCAATCGGACAACCTAGTGATGCTGGGTAGGCAGTTGCTACAGATACGCCTAGACCCTCACCAGTTCAGGATACAACATCTCATGTTGCTCTAGAGCATGGTAGCAGAGGATGGGGATATGGTTGTGATTTGGCTAGATTACGACAGTTTTAGAAGTTTAGACCACCAGTATTTAGCGAGGTAAAAAACTTAATAGCTGTTGAGGATTGGGTGAATGAAATAACGAAGTTGTTCGAGTTCTTTCGGTGTAAGTCGATCGAGAAAGTGACTTTTGATGCACTTATGTTGGAGGATGAGGTAGAGCATGGATGAAAGTCCTCTCAACCTATCTTAAGAGTTAAACATCTAGAGCTGACATGATAGATAATTCTAGTTGCATTCCGGAGACAATATATTTCAGACACCGTTCAGATGAAGTTATAGATAAAGTTCTTTACTCTGACCCAGAGGAACAGATCAATTGACAAGTATGAATCTCGGTTTACATCCCTGGGCAGGTATAACCCGACACTATGAACAATGAGAATCGAAATGTTTGAAAGTCATAGAAGGGCTCAGACTGTCTATCAGAGTCTGATTGGCACCGTTAGATATCACTGCATATGACGAGGCAGTGTGCAGAACACAGTGGTGCGAATAAGATTATAAGTTGCACGCCTCTGAGTTTGGGAATGGTAATAAGGGCCAAAATAGAGATAGAAAAAGAATAGTGGATGACAAAGGTGTCAAAGCGGGAAGAAGGCCATTTGGCAAGAGATTTAGAGCTGTTGAGTCACGGGGTAAGATTATTAGTAAGTCCCCAATGTATTGAGTTTCAGCGCCTACGAAGGGTATTGTGATTGGAGGACCCCGACCTACTACTGAGCAGTATAGGATGTGTGGTAGATACCACGAAAATATGGCCCACATCTTATTGACTAAATCATGTGTTAAGAGTGGTAGGACGAACCATCTATTTAAAGATTACCCAGAGCTGGGTGAGATTGCCCCATAGAAAGGCAAAGAGCTTAAAAAAGCCCCTGTTGATACCTCTGCATCAAAAAAGAAGGCCACAATCAAAGAGGAGGAAATAGGCTGTTAGTCGAGGGTGAGTGTATGTCTTGGACCAAGACACAATTGATGCTTCATCTTATGTGGTGGAAGGTACCATTTTGATTGTTAATATTGAAGCAATTGTTTTAATTGATCCTAGTGCCACACATTTATCATATCGCCTTCATTTGCATATAAGTTAGTGAAATATGTGACGCTTATACATTTAGGCAAAATATTGATAGTTAGCACCCCAATGAAGGATAGTCAGCTAATTGAATATGTATGTAAAGATTGAAGTTGAAAGTGAGGGAAAAGGATACGCCAAACCGATCTTTTTCAATTGAATATGAATGATTTGATGTAATATAAAGAATGGATTGGTCGACTGTAGACTTTGCTGTTTAGATTGCTATTCTAAGATAGCGATGTTTCCACCCTAAAAAATGTATTGTATGTTTTGACAAGTGATGAAATAATGTAATAGTTGCAACTAAATGAGTGAATGATTGTACTAACGAAATGAGTATTGATGTGAAGGTTTTATCGCTTATGTGGTTGGTATGGATAAGGCATATCTAGATTTGACAAATATCCCAGTAGTCAAGGAGTTGCATGATATCTTCCTGGATGACTTACCAGGGTTACCACCAGATAAAGAGATGAAATTTTGTATTGATTTGGTACCTGGTACTAAGTCGATATCCAAACCACTATATAAAATGGCACTAGTGGAGCTGGACGGACTAAAGAAGAAATTACAGGAGTGATTGGATAAAGGGTTCGTTAGACCGAGTGTTTTGTCTTGGGAAGCATTAATCTTATTTGTGAAAAAGAAAGATGAAAGAATCTGACTATGTATTGATAATTGGTTGTCGAATAAGGCTACCATTAAGAGTAATTGTTTCCTTCCATTATTGATAATCTATTGGATCAAGTTTCTAAGAGCGAAGATCTTTTTCGAGATCGATTTGAAGTTTGGGTATCATCTTTTGAGGATTCGAAATGTAGATGTGCTCAAGATAACTTTTTGTACTCGTTAGGACATTAATGAATAAGGTATTTAAACTTTACCTGGACCGATTTGTTATCATCTTTATCGATGATATGTTGGTACATTCAAAGTCCAGGGAAGACCATGAGCAGTAATTGAAAACTATTTTATAGATGATTTGTTAAGGAATTCTTGAAATGGGTTGATCTGTTGACACGTCTCACTCGAAAGAAGGTTGTTTTTTAGTGGGATGATAAGTGTGAAAATAGCTTCTATGAGTTTTATTGAATTGAAGCATTACCATACCCAACAGCTCAAGAGGTTTCTGAGTATATATGGATGCCTCAAAATAAGGATTAGGCTGTATACTGATGTAAAATGGGAAGATAGTCACTTATGGATCCCGACTGTTAAAGACTATGAGAGAAACTATCTGACCCATGATTTAGAATTGGTAGCCATAGTGTTTGCACTGAAGGTATGGTGCCACTACTTATACGTGAGAAATTTTAGGTATGCACTGATCATAAAAGCCCCAATATCTATTTTCATAGAAAGAGTTGAATATGAGATAATAAAGAGGGTTAGAGCTTCTAAAAGACTATGATTGTAAGGTATTATACCGTCTGGGTAAGACTAATGTAGTGGCTGATGCCTAAAGCAGAAAGAGCCTTGGGATGGTGTCACATAGAATGGTTAGGGAGTGTGATTTGTTACAGCAGTTTGTGATCCTCGGAAGAGATGTGATCCTTCCTGATGCTGACAGTGATTATGTGACAGCTAGCTTGAGATTAGAACCGGATTGGAATGACTGGATTCGACAGGCTTAAGGTGAGGATCGACAGGGTGTCGATAGTGTGAGTCAGATTCAGAGGGATACAGTGACAGAGTTCACAGTGAGTGATGATGGCTTTCTGAGGTTCAGAGGCAGAATAAGTGTTCCCAAGGACCCACAGTTGATGAGATTGTTATTGTCAAAAGCTCACTCTTTAAGATATACATTACATCCGGGGACCAATAAAATGTATCAGAATCTCTAAATGGGTATTGGTGGTCAGGCATGAAAAGAGACATCGAAGAGTTGTAGCAAAGTGTCTCGTATGTCAATAGATTAAGGTAGAGCATCAAAAGCCTGCAGGGTTATTGTAGCCTCTATCTATATCGACATGAAAATAGGAGCACATTACCATAGATTTTGTTATGGGTTTGCCCAGGGACCTAATGAAACCATAATGCTATTCGGGTGATTGTGGACAAATTGACTAAGTCATCCTACTTTCGAGCTATGAAATCCATAGAAACTATGGGTACGTAGGCGGATTGATATGTAAGGGAGATTGGGGAATACCATGTAATGTTCCAGTGAGCATTGTATCAGATAGGGATTCTCACTTCACTCCCCACTGCTGGGAGCATTCTCAAGAAAACCATAGGAACCAGTTGAGTTTCAGCACAACTTCCCATCCTCAAACCGATGGTCAATCAAAGAAAACCATCCAGACATTGGATGATATGTTGAAAGCGTGAGAAATGGATTTGAAAGGCTCTTGCGATGATCATATGTTATTAGACAAATTTGACTACAACAATAGTTATTACTCGAGTATCGAAAAGGCATTGTATGGCCATAGTTTTTATTCCCAGATTGGATAGGGAGAAGTGGGTGATAGACAGTTATTTGCTCTCGATTTGGTAAGACAAGCCTCTAAGGATGTTCGGTCGATAGGTGAGATGTCACGACTATCACTATCTCTGACCGTGAGCTTTACCTTACCTCTTACAGTTGGGTTATGAGTCAACATCCAATTCATCTCTCATTCATTTATAGTTTAATAATTTTATACAAATGAAATAGAATAGAAATTGGACTTTTATATATACATACGAAAGTGTTTACATAAGTTTCTATTATATACATCCCCAAAATACAAAATACAAACTTTACTGTGCATTAATTTATAGGATACAAAATTCTAGTCATCTCAAATGTATACCTCTCTATACTGCTGGATGACTAGAGAAAACACGATAGCAGGGACGATTGCAGTGTACTCACTATTACGTAGTATCTGTGGAGGAGGAAATAAGGGGGTGAGCTAACGCGCTCAGTAAGGAAAATATGAAAGCAGGTAGATAACTACACTATCCACATGCTTAAAATACATATACATTAATTTTCCTTATAAAATGTCACGACCCAATTCCATTCTCTTTAACCGAAAATCACTGAAAATTTTTCGCGTTTTACTGTTACCTTACCCGATCGTGAACTAACTCACCACACACTGTTGGGCTGTGAGTCAATAATAAACACCACATCTCATTCATTCTCAATTAATTAAAACGATGTCATACATGTGCATTTAATCGTGTACTTATACGAATACATGTTTTACTGACATCTACATCCCCCATAAGTACAACTCAAAAGAATACTGTGCTTTTACATTGTTTAGATACAAAAAGAATCACTGTGTATATACCTTTAAGGGATGGAGACGCAGCGGAGTCCAAAATACCACGCCTCAGTCCTCACTGGGCTACTATGCACGCTCTGTAGGGGGGAAAATAGAGTGGGATGAGCAACCACCCGCTCAGTAAGGCAATAATGCAAGCATGGTAGATAACTACTCTATCTACATACTGATAGTGTTATGCATAAATCATTTATGATAGGAGCATGAGGAATAAAACTATGCCATATGAGTATACATATATATCATGTATCAAAGTCATGTAAAATTAGCATATAAAACATGGTAAAACATCATGTATAAATCATCTCATGCTCGATCTCATTTAAATTCATAAAAAGGGCAATTCATTAAGAAACCTCCTTTTTAAACCCACGTCATAAAACTCTTTCTCATCACATACAATCACATCACATCAACTCACAATCACAACCTCATTTCCGTTTCACAAATCAAATCCACGAGGCTCGACCCCTCCTTCGGGTCTACCTTAAACAATCACAAATCACACTTAGAGATTTAAAATCATGTGGTAGCAAGTAAATCAAGCAAGGAGACAGGTTACTATATCTCAAGTGACTACGTTGGCCAATCGTCACATATCATCCCAGACCACACGGATTCCGGTGTGCGGGGTATCATGCTGGCACGAAGGTGGGTTAGTTCTCCGCCAGACTTTCTCAAATCAAGTAACCACCACGCGGTACATCGTACTCTATGTGATATACACGGTACATCGTACTCCGCGGACCTATAACATGGTTGGGGGTGCCTGCCATAGGTCTTATCTACCCCATACCAAGTGTAACCTTTATAGTCTCAAGAGCGCGTGGGAGTAACCTCAATACCAGGTCCTAGCCCCTCATGGCCTTGCTCGCCCCTGTTGGGTTCCCTGATCCAGGTCCTAGCCCCTCACCCTCACCCCACCTAAGAGGTCTGTCAGGCCTGTTGGGTTCCCTGGATGGATTATGTCAGGTCCTAGCCCCTCACCCTCACCCCACCTAAGAGGTCTGTCAGGCCTGTTAGGTTCCCTGAGTTAATCCGTATCTCTCACCACGGCCTCATACATACCACAGTGTGAAAACCAGCGCGAGCTACGCTCTAGCGCGAATTCATGCATCAAAACCAATCACTTCGTACGAGCAACGCTCTGGTACGGCATTTATGCATAAAATATGAAGAAACCATGTACGAGCATAGCTCCAGTACAGTTATATGCATAAGAAAAATCACTCAAATCCACGTATGAGTGTAAGCTTCAGTATGGTTTATAAACATTATCACAATTCAAATTCAAAGTGCGAGCTAAGCTCGAGCACGTTTCACACAAGTGAAAACATAGGAATCCAGCGCGAGCGAGTCTCTAACGCGAATTAAATCACATACACGCGATAGGCGGCTTACATGCATTCGAAATATCTCATAATATGCTTAGTGCCTCATATGGGCTATTTCACAACATCATTCAAGTACTAGCCAGCCTATCCTTTTATTTGCTCAAATCAAAGCATTGTGTTTTGTAAAAGCATTCAAAACACTTGATTTATGCAATTATTAGCCTTACTATCCCTTTTTCAATAACCATTTCAAAACAACCAAATCTCATACAAACACTCATACATCATCAAAACACATTTCTATAAGTCCATGCACATTTCCAAAGCCCTATATATACCCACGAGTTCAACATACGAGCAGCTACCTCTATATACTTACAAAATTCCCTTACCTGAAATCGCGATGCGTGATTCCACTTCCTTAAGCTGCTTACTCGTACGGTTCGATTCGTCTTCAACGAACTCTTCAGGACTGAACAAAAATCGTATCCCGCATTATATTCGATCCATATATTGAAACCCTTGTGCTTGCTATAGTCAATTTAATCTATAGCCTCTATTAAAGCTTATTTGGCCTCGTTTTATTACTTTAACCATAACTCGAGTCTATGGATCTTCTTAGGCCTATTAACTTATTCAAAGTCGATATCAAATCGACATAAAGCTCATAGCGTTCATATTCCATGCATCCCCTCACTATGGCATTTATCAATCATATACATACCCATTTCCACAATTCCTCTAAACTCACAATGTAATCTCATTTAACCATTTAAAATCATAAATATTACCCCAATAACAACTTTAGCATGCCATAAATCATAGGCTCATCTAATCCCACATATCCTCACATTATACCCATTTTAGATTTCTAGGTCACACCAATTCCACTACATTCCTAGGTAGTTTATCCATCAATACTCATATCAATCAACTCCAAAATCAATTAAATAGCTAATGCATTTGGATTGGAGTGTTAGAATCTTACCAATATGATTTCTCTTCTTGCTCCAAATGGTAATGCCCTTAACTCCTTCAATTCCAAAGATGGGAAGATGCCCTCTCACTATGTTGTTCTTCTCTTTGATAGGAACAACTTTGCCTCTAATGATCTCTCTCCAAATCTCACTGAAAATGGCTGATTTTAGAGAGGGAAAGTTAGGTTTTTGGGTTGAAAATGGGAGGTTAATATGTTTTTTCGAGACTTCCAGATTTTCAGCTCTCCTTATATAGAAATAGCTTGGGGAGATCGATCTGGTCCAAGAGGAGATCGATCTGGTCCCTTAAAATCCCTCTTTTTCACGGCATTTTTAAGCCTGAGATCGATCTGTCGAAGCAATGAGATCGATCTGTTGAAGCATGAGATCGATCAGTCGAAGTATGAGATCGATCTGGTCCCAAACAGAGAGCTAAGGAGATCGATCTGGGTGCTTGAGGATCGATCTTTTCACTACAGAATGCTTGGCAGATCGATCTGGCTCCATTGGTGATCGATCTGCTCTATTCTTTCGCCCAAATAAGAGCATTCTGGCTCTTCCAGATCGATCTCTCATCCTATGAGATCGATCTGGACCTCATGTTTTCCAGATTTCCTGCAGTTTTATTGCCGCAACTCATACCAACACATCCTTAATCTATTGCCATGGCCATTTTCTCATCCATCCACCTTTATAACTTGAAAATGGCATCCATTCATACCTTATGCACATTGAAACTTGTGTGCATTCATTGTATGTTCAAAGGTATGCTACATAAAACCAAATGGAAGCATAACTCCATTCCATTTTACCACACTACTCATCTTGAGTCTCACTCACATCCATCACTTGCTAGAACTCATTTCTTCGTATTCATACTCAATGAAACTTGTATGTACGTTACAATTTATATTACACATACATACATTGAATCCATGAACTTACATCAATCATACTTTACATTACAAGTCCATTCATATTATTTGATCCAATTACACACATTACCCTTATACATATACGGGGTCTTACATAAAATATATGCATTCTTTTAAAACAACTTCCATCAATGCGAAACCGTTAATTTGCTAGATGGGTATATGCATATTCACACAGATTCACACAGCATAATCTAATTCACACAGTTCATACTTAGAAAATTCTTTACATTTAGAAATTACTTTGCACACAACAATTTAATATACATGAGACATAATAAAGGGTTGTCACATCCCCAGAAACACCGCAAGGGAAACATACGTTACCACACACAGAAGTGACTATGTTATATCACTCAGATAAATATCGGACTTATGGCCATAGTTGGATTCCAGGCAATACTGATTAGGTGTACGGGAACCCTACGCTTGGGGAGGAAGATTAACCATCTCTTCTGCTCATACTCAAATCACGGCATATCGTACCTCATGGCTAACTCTCACGGTACATCATGCTCTTGTGGATCCTTATCATCCATTTTCGTTGTCTCAAAATCTCGTGCGAGCATGTCAATGAAGACACATAGCAGTACACGATGGCTCTAGCACAGTTTTGTACTCATCACATCACATCCATAAACCACGTGTGAGCAGGTCAATGTAAGACACACAATAATAATTTACGGCTCTAACACGGTTTTACTCAACACACAGCATAATATGAAAACCTCGTACGAGCAACTCAGCGTTAGACACACAGCATACCTAAGGCATCGAACACGGTATTACTAGGAAATTACATGAGGGCATAGTCAGAGCAAGACACACAATACTCGAAGGCTGCAACATGATTCCCAAAATCTAGTGCGAGCATCTTAAGTGGAACACACAGCATCACCCGAGGCATTGAGCACTCTTTTGTTTTCTCAAAATCCCTTTTTAAAATAATGTGCGAGCAGGGCTGGTCAATCAACCATTGCCTTCCAGGCTCTAGCACGATTTCACACAGAAAAGAAATAGAAGGGGCTCCATGTATAGTCATGAGTGAGAGGGTAAATCTCCCTTTAATCACTCTTTAGAAACATTTCATGCAATTGGTTAAACTGGGAACCCGTCTATTGTTATCCTTTCTCAAAACGTTTGCAAAACCTCTTTTCACATCAATTATAGAAGTCATGCAATCCCATACTATAGACTTATTCTCATACATAGTTTTCTATCTAGATATACCAATATCTATGTATTTATCGCATACATTCGCACACAGCAGGTAAGAAAACATACGTATAGCTATCTCTAATAGCTCGCATAAGTCCCTTACCTCGAATCACGCTTGAATCACTTTTCTTCGATTTCTACTTCTCGTGATCCATCTTATCAATTCCAACGATATCTTCTGGAGCTAAAATTGTGTATTACACACATCAATATATTGTCATATACTTCATTTCACTTGCATGATATTCAAATCAATGCATTTGGCCATTTATATCTCATTTGGCCTCGTTACATCATTATCAGACTTTATCCTTTCATAAGTCCATTTCGAGTATATAACTCATTCTCGCGAATCTCTCAGGCTCCTCGAGTCTATTGATTCATATTAAATTGGTATTAAGCTTACAATACTTCAAGTTCATGATTTCATTTCATTGTGGCATTTCATCAAATACCTTATATACTCACTTTCATCCATTTCAATTTCTAGCACATGGATTTCACCAAACTGCTATACAATCATGTATATATGCTTAATAACATCTATTCATGCTTAAATCATCATTAAATCCATGCCTACTCAACTTTCTCATCTTTTTCTTACATTTCACCATGTATAGGTCATAGAGATTAAACACGTTCTAAGATGTTTCAACCAACAATATATACACCAATCAACTCATAAAATTGTATAGCTCAACATACATGAGATTGGTGCATTGAAATCTCACCTAGCTTGACTTTTCTCCTTTTGGCTGAATTTGGACAAATCACCTTATTTCCTTTAATCAAATAGCTTCACCACTTGTTTTTAGGCTAAGTTGTTCTCCTCTCCACTATGAATAATTTTGCTAAACCAACTTCTCTCAATTTGTATGAAAAATGATGGTTTCCTATAGTGAAAAGCTAGGTTACTTTACTTAAAATGGAAGGTTTGATGTTTCTCCCTTGAAATACAGTTTAGCAACCTTGTTTTATAGAAATTGCTTGATGAGATCGATATTCATAAGTGAGGGATCGGTCTGCTGCAGCTTTTAGCCTTTCAAAAATCAGTTTTCAAGCTTAAGAGATCGATTTGTCGAAGAGCATGAGATCGATCTCTCCCAAGTCGAGAGCTTCACAGATCGATCTGATAGGGTAATGAGATCGATTTGTTCTTTGCCGAGACACAATGAGATCGATCTACTTTGAGGATGAGATCTATCCTGGCTTGGTAGAGGCTTAATGAGATCGATCTGGCTTGAACTGAGGATCAGTTTCCTTCTTCAAAATGCCTCTAAGATCGATCTCCCTTGCATTGGAGATCGATCTCCCTTGTATTGGAGATCGATCTCCCTTGCTCTACAGCCATACTTAGCCAATTTCATCCCAATTTTCAAGGCTAACTTCATTTTATTTTACTCCACCACTCATTTTGCATTCAATACGCATTTATCACTTCAAAAGGTCCATTTCTTATAATTCATTCTTAATGAAACTTGAGTTTACATCACAAAATCACATAACAAGTGTGTACATCAGATTTACGGACCTTACATCACTTATGATTCGTATTACATAAATGAATGTATACTTAGGAAATCATAAGGGTTACATATGAAAATACGGGTCTTACATTCCTCGCCTCCTTTAAGAAATTTGGTCATCTAAATTAGAACCAAGTTACTCATCCAAAAGTTAAGGGTACTTTTCCCATATAGAGTTCTCCAACTCCCAAGTAGCTTTCTCTAAATTATGGTGCTGCCAGAGAACTTTAATGAGCGAAATCGTCTTGTTTCGTAGCACCTTTTGCTTCCTATCCAGTATTCGGATCGATTTCTCTACATATGACAAATCATTCTTGAGTTCCAGTGGCTCATACCGAATCACATCGGTTTGATCGGGATGGTATTTTCGAAGCATCGATACATGGAAGACATTATGAATGCCTACTAGCTCTGGTGGTAATCCTAGCCTCTAAGCTTTATCTCCCACACGCTCCAGTATCTCAAACGGTCGGATATACCGAGGGCTCAACTTACCCTTCTTACCGAACCTCATAATCCCTTTCGAGGGAGAGACTTTCAAGAAAACTAAGTCACCTATGGTGAACTCCAGTGGCCTTCATCTCATGTTAGCATAACTTTTCTTCCTGCTCTGAGCTGTCCTCAATCTCTCACATATCAGCTAAACAACCTCAGAGGCTTACTGTACCAAATCAAGAGCAAAACTTTTTCTCTCACCCACTTCTTCCCAACAAATAGGGGAACGACACCTTCTACCATACAAAGCTTCATATGGTGCCATCTCAATACCCAAGTGATAAATATTGTTGTATGCAAATTCGGCTAAAGGTAGGTGATCATCCCAGGAGCCTTTAAAATCCATAACACTTGATCTCAGCATGTTCTCTAACGTCTGGATGGTTCTTTCTGACTGACCTCGATCTGAGGATGGAAAGTAGTACTGAAACTCAATCGGGTTCCCATAGCTTCCTGAAATTGTTCCCAAAAGGGAAAAGTGAAGTGGGAATCCATATCCAATACTATGCTCGCTGGTACACCATGTAACCTCACTACTTCTCATACATACAACTCTGCCAAACGACTCAAAGTATCTATAGATTTCATAGCTAGGAAGTGGGTGAATTTCGTCGGTCTGTTAACCACTACCCAAATTGCATCATGGTTTCTCTTAGTCCTTGGCAATCCCATGATGAAATCCATGGTGACATGCTCCCATTTCCAATTTAGTACTGGTAGAGGCTGCAATAACCCTACAGGCTTTTGATGCTCTACCTTCACTTGCTAATATATCAGACATCTTGCCACAAATGTTGTAATATTTCTTTTCATCCCTGACCACCAATACACTCTCTGGAGATTCTGATACATCTTGTTACCTCCCGGATGTAATATGTATCTCGATGAATGAGCTTCTATCAAAATCAATCTATTTAACTATAGGTCATTGGGAACGCAAATCCTGCCTCTAAACCTCAGTAGGCCATCTTCACTCACTAGGAAATCGGCTAAATCACCTCTCTGAATCAGACTTGCACGATCCTTACACAGTAGATCGCATGTTGAGCCTGGCTTATCTGGTTAATCAAATTCGGTTCCACTCGCAGGCTAGCTATCACACAGTCTCTGTCATTATCAAGAGGGCCTATATCCAACTTGAGGTGAGTAAATCGCTCGAGCAGCTTATATTCCTTGACCCTCATGTGCGATACCATTCCAAGGCTCTTTCTACTAAGGGCATCTGCCACAACATTAGCCTTTCTTGGATGGTACAATATCCCACACTCATAATCCTTTAGAAGCTCTGTCTATCGTCTCTGCCTCATATTTAACTCTTTTTGTGAAAACAGATATCTAAGGCTCTTATGATCTGTATACACTTGGAATTTCTCACCGTACAAATAGTGGCGCCATATTTTCAATGTAAATACTACGACTGCCAACTCTAAATCATGGGTCAGGTAGTTCCTCTCATGGTCCTTAAGCTGTCTGGATCCATAGACTACTACCTTCCCGTCCTGCATCAACATACAACCCAGTCCTTATCCCGAGGCATCTGTATACACTGTATAACCTCCTGAGCTGGTGGGTATGGTGAGCATAGGTACGATAGTCAGTCTGTGCTTTAACTCACAGAAAATACTCTCACACTTATAATCCCACTCAAATGCCACATTCTTTCAGATGAGACGTGTCAACAGAGCAGCCAGCTTAGAGAATCCCTCGATAAATTATCAGTAATAACCTACTAAACCCAGGAAACTACGAATCTCTGTAATTATCTTGGGTTTTTTCCATTGTATCACAGCCTTAATCTTGGACGGATCCACTGATACGCACGTCTTTCGAGACTACATGAACTAAAAATCATATCTCACTCAGCCAGAAATCACACTTGTTGAGTTTAGCATACAACTCTTGATCTCGGAGGATCTGTAACACTATTCTCAAGTGCTGCTCATACTCTTCCCTGGACTTTGAGTATACCAAAATGTCATCTATAAAGACAATCACAAATCTATCCAGGTATGGCTTAAACACATCATTTATTAAAGCCATAAACACTGCAGGAGCATTTGTCAACCCAAATGGCATAACCAAAAACTCATAATGGCCATAACGGGTCCAAAATGCTGTCTTGGGTACATCTCCACTCCGAATCCTCAACTGATGATACCCAGACCTCAGATTAATCTTCGAAAAGACCTGTGCTCCTTGCAACTGATCCAATAGATCATCAATCCATGGAAGAGGATACTTATTCTTGATGGTAGCCTTGTTTAACAACAGATAGTCTATACGTATATCTATCTCTAATAGCTCGCATAAGTCCTTTACCTCAAACCATGCTTGAATCGCTTTCCTTCGATCTCTACTTCTCGTGATCCGTCTTATCGATTCCAACGATATCTTCTGGAACTGAAATTATGTATTACACACATCAGTATAGTGTCATATACGTCATTTCACTTGCATGATATTCAAGTCAATGCATTTAGCCATTTATATCTCATTTGGCCTCATTACATCATTATCAGACTTTATCCTTTCATAAGTCCATTTCGAGTATATAACTAATTCTCATGAATCTCTTAGGCTCTTCGAGTCTATTGATTCATATTAAATCGGTATTAAGCTTAGAATACCTTAAGTTCATGATTTCATTTCATTGTGGCATTTCATCAAATACCTTATCTACTCACTTTCAGCCATTTCTGTTTCTAGCACATGGATTTCATCAAACTAATATACAATCATGTATATTTGCTTAATAACATCTATTCATGCTTAAATCATCATTAAATCCATGCCTACTCAACTTTCTCATCTTTTTCTTACATTTCACCATGTATAGGTCATGGAGATTAAACATGTTCTAAGATGTATCAACCAATAATATATACATCAATCTGCTTATAAAATTGTATAGCTCAACATACATGAGATTGGTGCATTGAAATCTCACCTAGCTCGACTTTTCTTCTTTTGGCTGAATTTGGAGAAATCACCTTATTTCCTTCAATCAAACAGTTTCACCACTTATTTTTGGGCTAAGTTGTTCTCCTCTCGACTTTGAATAATTTTGCTAAACTAAATTGTCTCAATTATATGAAAAGTGATGGTTTCATATGGTGAAAAGCTAGGTTACTTTGCTTAGAATTGAAGGTTTGATGTTTCTCTCGTGAAATGTAGTTCAGCAGCTCTGTTTTATAGAAATTGCTTAATGAGACCGATCTCCATAAGTGAGGGATCGATCTGCTGCTGCTTTTAGCCTTTCAAAAATTAGTTTTCAAGCTTAAGAGATCGATATGTCGAAGAGCATGAGATCGATCTCTCCCAGGCCGAGAACTTCATAGATCGATCTGGCAGGGTAATGAGATCGATCTGCTCCTTGTCGAGACACAATGAGATCGATCTGCTTTAAAGATGAGATCGATCCTGGCTTGGCAGAGGCTTAATATGACCGATCTGGATTGAACTGAGGAATGATTTTCGTCTTTAAAATGCCTCTAAGATCGATCTCCCTTGCTCTGCAGCCATACTTTGCCAATTTCATCCCAATTTTCAAGGCTAACTTCATTTTAATTTACTCCACCACTCACTTTGCATTCAATACGCATTTATCACTTCAAAAGGTCCATTTCTTATAATTCATTCTTAATGAAACTTACGTGTACATCACAAATTCACATAACAAGTGTGTACATCAGATTTATGGACCTTACATCACTTATGATTCATATTACGTAAACGAATGTATACTTAGGAAATTATAAGGGTTACATATGAAAATACGGGTCTTACATGAGAGATTAAGAATAGTTCAGAGCAGACAGAAAAGCTATGCTTACACTAGATAGAGGCCATTAGAATTCACCTGGGTGAATCAGTTTTTTTGAAAGTTTCTCTCTCTAAAGGTATAACGAGATTCGAGAAGAGAGATAAAAAAAATCCTCATTATATTAGACCCTTTTTTAAATATTAGACAGAGTGGGAGATCAGGCCTGTAGGTTGGCGTTACGACCTGAATTAGCAGGCGTCCACAATGTCTTCCACATTTTGATGCTTCAGAGATACCATCCTAACCAGACACATGGGATTAGATATGAGCCATCAGAGCTCAATGAGAACCTATAGTATGTAAAGAAATCGGAGTGGATAGTGGATAGGAAGGAGAAAATGCTACAATTTAAGATGATCCTTTTAGTTAAAATCCTTCGACAGTACCACACTCTGAAAAAAGCCACATGGAAATTAGAGAGCATGATACGTCAGAAGTACCGAAGTTGTTCAAGGACTGATCTGGTTCAATTTGGAGGACTAAATTTCTTAAGGAGGGGAGGAATGTATGACCCAAAAATTCGGTGTCAAATTTTAAGAAGTTATTATTATAAACATGGATTCATGAAATCTTGATCAATAAAAAAGAAATAATTGAATTTCAGGTTCAATCGATCAAGATACGATTTATTATGGAGATCGAAATTTTTTCACATCGAGAATTTATCTCGAAAATATTGAAAAAAATTTTGAGAAAATAACATAAAAAAATAAATAAATAAATAATGGATATTTTGAGAAAAATAAGATATTTGTCAATTATATTATATTATATTAAAATATAATATAATATAGAAGAAATTGGAAAATTGGGAAAAAAAAGAAAAAAAAGGGACCCAGGCAATAACAGGGATCAGACGAGTTGATCCCCTGGTTCTCGGTGATTGACGACAACATGGAGGGAGAGAAGACCAGTGAAGTGAGACCGATGTCGAGGGACTTCACCAGAGCCGTCACCCGCACCCGATCATCGAAAAACGCAGATCGGAGGAAGAGAAACCGAAAGAGGAAGAAGAGGATTCGTCAGCTTTGGCGTTGATTTGACCCAAACCAAGCTGATCGAAGGTTCCCCAGGTTCAGGTGCGTTGATTGGCAGAGGAATCGACTGGAGAAATAGCCGGCAATAACGAGGAGGAGAGAGGGCAGTGATGTCGAAAAAGGAGAAGGCCGAATCGGCCCCATCGCCGTCGATTCGAGCACGGCCACCACCAGATCCGTGCTTCGCGTGGCCAGACGGACCAGCTGGAAGTGGAAACCGACGAAGAATCGGTCGGCAGAGCTCCGAACAGCAAAGGTGGAACTGAATCAGACTGAACAGGTCCGAACCGGTTCAGCCAAGAGAAAAAAGGAAAAAAATTCGGTGATTCCCCGAGATTAAAGATAAGCCGGTAAGCGAGAGAAATTAATCGATTTAATTTTCAAAAAATTTATTTGAAATTATGTTTGACCGAAATTGATCGGTTTAAATATATAACTGTGTAGCGCTACAAAAGGCGATGGACGTGAGTTTAATTAAGCCTCGATTTACGTGCTATCATGGAATCTTGGGTAAATGAATCTCAATTACGACAATTTGTATAATAATACGCGTTAGAAATTCATCGCGTAAGTTACGGATTAATTTCGTATAAAATAATTTTTATTATGGAAATTAAAATTGGTTGTCGTGAATGATAGTATGAACTATCTAAAAAGACTAGAAAATTCTTAAGATAACGCGATGGTGATGTTAGGCCAGATATTCGGCCAAACATTTGTAATGGGTCAAGCTTGTGTAGTAATCGACCCAATTTAAATTGTGAGCCCCACGAGCGGCCCAATAAGTGTTAATGAGCCCAATAAGTCAAATCGACTATAGTAAACACAAGAATTGTATTTATTGGGTTAAATTGATGTGATAAATGATTACGTGCAATTCTGAAGATTATATTGGGAGCTAAATGGACTACGTGATCAAGCAGCATTAGAAAAGTAAGCACACTCGACGTGATTCGAGGTAAGGAAATTTTGTATGTGCTTAGAGATATCTATACGTATTTTGAGGGGATTTACAGGGCCTAGAATTTCTTAAAGTATCTAAAAATGAAATAATAATTTTTACAAAAATCGAGGCATCGGTGGAAAAAGGTGATTTTGCCCTTGGGAATAAAATTTACGAAAAGGGTAGTAAAACTAATAAATTGCATGATTATCATGTTTCGATGTTTTATATGAATGTATTGCTTTGATTTAAGCAAATGTGCGTATAGGTTAGTTGTTGATTTCATGATTTATACGAAATGGTACAGGTTATGTATTGGTTGCAATTTTAAATATGTTTTATCAAAATTGAGGCACCTATCATATTTATACGAGTAAAAAAAGTGTTGGAGCTTTACTCGCACTAAATTTTACTGTTTTATTACTCATAAAAGCTATATAGGAGCGTTGCTCGTACGAGGATTTTTGTATGTGTAGAAAATCATGCTGGAGCTTTGCTCACACGAGATTTTACATATCATGATATGCATGGCATCAAGCTGGAGCTTCGCTCGCACTAGACGTGACATGACATGCATAGAGTCGTGCTAGAGCTGCTTGTAGACTGTGTGTCATAAAGAGATGATATGCTCACACGTGTACCTTGAGACATGGTTTGGTTATCAACATAGTCTGAGGTGGATAAGACTTACGGCAAGAACCCCCATACTATGATATGGGTCCGCGGAGTACGTTGTACCATGTATGTCACACAGAGTACATTGTACCGTGTAGTCATGACGACTAACTGATGTGATTTGATATTCTTGCGGTTAGGATTTGACCCCACCTCCTGTTGCAGTTATGATGCCCCACACGTCGGGATCCGTGTAGTCTGGGATCACAGGGACATAGTATGGCCACAGTCCTCAATTTTTCATATAGTAATCTACATGCCTCACATGATATCATACGGTCTGAATAGACCAGGGCATGCCCAAAGGAGGGGTGATGCCTTGATTTATGTTTTTTAATTAAGATACGATTTATGGATCAAGGTATTCCCCAAGGATGGGCTTATCCTTGACGTGGTTGTTTTATGAAGAAATCGATAAGTTTTAATGCATCATGTATGAGATATCATACATGATGATTTTTCCATCTTTGTTTTATATGCCTGATTTCATGATTTATCTTATATGATAGATATATACATGTGGCATCGTTTTTAGTCTTAACTCATGCTCTAAATGTAAGTGATTTTATATCATGACATTATAACATGTAGATAGTGTAGTTATCTACCTGCTTGCATTATTGCCTTATTGAGCTAATGAGCTCATCCTTTTCATTTTCCCCCTCTACAGAGCGCACACAGTAGTTAGTGAGTGGCTGAGGACTTGCATCTTGGTATCCGCTGTTTCTCATCACCGAGAGGTATACACACATGTATCATTTTGTATCTAAACATGTAATAGCATAGTAATCATTTTGGAATCTAATATGGGGGATGTAAATATTAGTAAATACGTACAAGTATAGAACCTCAATTATAAAGTATACAGGTTTGCTTGTGAATAAATTAAAAGATAGATGGCATTGTAGATGGTAAAGGGTGACTAATACTGACTCATAACCCAACTATTTGGTGATGAGAATGTTCACGACCAGGAAAGGAAAAGAAAAAGCAAAAAATTTGTAGCGATTTTAGGTAAAAAGGGGTCGTGACATTATTTACGTATGACATTCTGAAGAAAAGTGATAAGCTTTGTGATATGTAAGTTATACGATACCAGTTATGACACTCGAATGTGTTTTGATTTGATTTTGAAAGTAAGTATGTTTCGACATATATATATATATATATATGTGTTTGTTTTATTAAGCTTTGAATTTAAATATCCTGTTTTTATAAGTTTACATTTTTATGAAATACATCGCTTCGGTGTAAGCGAACTTACGGATAGGCTCGCTATTTGATTTCCATGATTTCACGAAATAGCACGAGTCAGGTGCAAACTGTGATTTTGAATGTGTTTTCTCAATGTGGAGTCACCTATCGAATTTCTATGAGTTAAATCGTGTTGGAGCTTCGCTCGCACTGGATTTTGATGTTTTGATATTATGAAATGTGCTGGAACTTAGCTCGCACCATGTTTTGAGTTATGACGTTTTATAAACTGTATTGGAGCTTTTGCTCGTACGTAGTTTTCTATCGATTTTCTTATGCATATAACCGTACTGGTATCAGGACCCCATTCTCAATCCACGACTTTAACCAAAATCACTACAAATTTTTCGCATTTTTAACTTACCTTTCCTCTCTTCAATTGTTGGGCTGTGATTTGATGTCAGAGTCCTCGTTTACCACATTTTCCATTATCATACATACATGTCAATATACTATTACTGATTGTAATTGCTTTTATTATATATGTAAGATTATATAAAATCTAATGCAAATACATTCCCCATAATATAAATCGTATACATCACTGTGCTGTTTCTATGTTTAGATACATAACCGTACTAAATCTGTATACCTGGAGGTCGATAGGAACTAGCAGTGGACTCAGGAATACTATCCCTCGATAGCTCTCGCTCTACTGATGCTCTGTAGAGAGATGTAAAGAAAGGGGGTGAGTATACAACGCGCTCAGTAAGAAAATCAGGCAAGCAAGTAGATATCTACACTATCTACTCAAAATAATGCTATGCCTTGAAAACATTATTTCCTTTACTCACTTTAAAAGCATGTCTTTAAATATAATATATACTTGTACAGATTAAATCCCATGTACAGAAATCATGCTTTCTTTCTCAAGTGTAGGCATGTAGTGCAAAGCAATGCATCTTTATATAAATCATGCCTTTATGTAAATCATGCCATGTATATTTAAATCACGATAAATAAGGCATTAAATAATTCACAACACAAAATCGAAGTCCGACCCATCCCCCAGGTCTGTCTGCAATTTAAATCAGTCAATCAATGTGATATATCATGTGAGACTCTGTGGTGAAATGCAAATAGTATCCTGGACTATGATCATATCCGACATGTGATCCCAAGCAACACAGTACTAAGTGTGCGGGGCATTACTACTGCAACAGGAGGATGGTCAGTCCATTACAACCATCAGCTATACACAACACATGGTACAACATACTCCCATGCTCCAGGCACGGTACAAAGTACACCCGCGGACCTTACATCACAGTCGGGTGCCTGCCATAGGTCTTAGCCCTTAAACCATGGAATATCATACCACGTCTATATTACCTTCATGCGGATATCCTCTCTAGCTGTAACACACAGTCACACAAGGACTCTGACATGGGTTTTAACATGTATTATATATCACATACAGTGTGCGCCTTGAGTGCGACTCACAGTCGACACTTCGATCAAACACTGTTTCACATCACAAACTCAACTCTAGTGCGAGTAAACCTCCAGCAACTAGGTCAATGCATAGTTCATGTATTTAATCAAGTACGAGCAATAGCTCCAGTACCATGCTATGCATAATATCATCAAATCAAGTACGAGCAATAGCTCCAGTACTATGTCATGTATAAACCATGAAGAATCAAGTACGAGCAACGCTCTAGTACTCTGTCATGTATTCTCATGTAAAACTCGAGTACGAGCTAATCGCTCCAGCACTCTCTCATGCATATATCATATAAAACTGAGTACGAGTAAGAACTCCAGTACTCTATCATGCATGTTATGGAAATCTAGTGCGAATCAAAATTCAGCACTAATGTATGTGGAAAATATATGAAATCCCGTGCAAGCTGTGCTCTAGCACGATTCATTCTCATATAATATGATAGATGGCTCTTTAAAAAGGGATGTTTTACAAAATATTAAAATCAACACTATAAAATGTGCTAAAGTCACATCAACCTTAAAATCATTAGCCCATCTATTTATTTTCATGCTAAACAGCAGTTAAACACTCACAATAGTAGTTTCCAGGCTTTTTGCAACTTTTCACAAAAGTTGACTTTTTGACTAACTAGGGGCAAAATCGTAATTTTCCACTATCGGGTCGCAATAATTATTATTCGCTTTCTTTGACCCTCAGAGTTTTTAAGTGAATGTAAAAGCAGACGAAAATATGTGTAAGTATCTCTAACTACTCACAAAAGTCCCTTACTTGCAATCACTCGAGAAATTTCACTTTCTCTGTGCTACTCGTTTCAGCAGTCCGATTTGCTCCTCCAATACTCTCTGGAGCTGCATATAACCATTTATCAGGTTAATTACACTTTTTCTACTGTATTTCACATTAAATATAGTCCATTTCCCTTAATGGGCCTTAATAATCCTTAATGGGCCAACTATACCTTAAGCCCATTTTTATTTTACTATTCATTTTATTGGGCCTATTGGGCTTGTGGGGCCCACCAACTCTTATTGGGCTTGTTCTAGGCCCATTACACCATATTGGGCCTAAAATATTTGGGCTTGGCCCATTGGGCCTCTCGGCCACATGCCATGGCCGAGAGCTATCCATGCCTCGGTTTCACCATGGCATGCCATCCATGCCTATTTGTCTAGCCAATTCACTTAGGCATTTTCACAAACACTTGGTAGGCAACATTACTAACCATCATATAGTTCATTTAGGCATTTTATCAAACACCTTGATTGCCAACTAATTACATGTATTAATTAATCAAATTGATTAATTCTAATTACACCATAATTATTAACACATGTACATTAATCCATTTATGCCTTAAAATCATATGGGCATAAATCATTATCCCATTACTCACTCTCGGCCTAACCAACTTCATGGTGATTTTATATGTTTCAATGCTTAAAACATATACCAACATACTTAAAATCATTCATACATTAACATATATGAAATTGAAAATTAGAAAATATACTAATTGTTGTGTTCACCCTTTGGCCAAATCTTTGAAGGCTCTCGGTTTGCACTGCTCCTTGATAGCCAATTCCAACATATGTCACTCTCCTTTCAATTTGGAACAACTTCCATGAAGGATGCAAGTTCCAAATATGCCTAATTCCTAGTGATTTCTAGTGAGAGAAAGCTTGGAAAATATGTTTCAATGGTTTCTTCTTCTAGCCGAATTTGGTGTGATGAAGATGACAATGGTGTGGCTCAATTTATAAGCCACATACTTAGCCATTAAGCTTTACTTTTCAGCCATTAAGCTTGACTTTCCAAGCCTTAGCCATGAGTCACCTTATGAGTCACATTATGAGTCATGGTTAGCTTTAACTATGGTTAGATATTTATCTCATGGGCTTTTCCATTTGGGCTTCTCGGTTTGGGCTTTCTTAATGGGCTTTTGGGCTGAAATTTTTACTATGTCTCGAACCTTTAATTGTCTCAAAATTTGGCCAATCAATTGGTCCAACAATTTGGTCTAAAGGACCTAAGAATTTCGATATACGTTTAGTATACCTTAATGGGCTTTAAAATTTTCACCTTAGGCCCATTGCATTTTTAACCATTAAATTTATTCCAGAATCCTTCCGAATAAATTTTCCTTACTTTCGGGGATGATTATCTTGTATTCTGGCCAAGAATATTTTTCCCCAAATTTTTCTCCACACTTAGGTTAATTTTTAACCATGATTAGTCAACTATGGTAAAAGTCCACTTTCTTAAATATAGTTGACTTTTTCCTTAACCATTGACCAAGTTGACTTTTTCTCAAAATTTTGAAAGTGTCATATCTTATGTCTTACACTCTCGTCTTTATGTTTCAACCGTTCCTGGTGGATAATTTCACCTGAAACACCTTATCTCGTCAAAAAGGTCCATTTTACCCTTTTTAGCTTCTACTCTCATTTTCTATGTTCGAGATTAAATCAAGCTGACTTTCCTTCATGAGCTCTCTATGCTCTCTCATTTTAAGTTCTTATTTTTAGTCAGGATGATTTAGATTCACTCAGTTTAGCCTGTGATGCTTATAGTCCACATTAGGCTTTTTATGTAGCTTTTGAGTGTTAAATCATTTCACTAACACTTTAAGTCTAGTAAATACTCTTCTTATGATTCAACTATAATAACAGAGTGTTCATACACATAGGAATCATAAGGTACAAGCTACAAAAAATCTGGGTCTGACAACTGGAGCTATGCTCGTACATGATTTCCTCATTATTTATTATGATAAAGTTGTACTAGAGCGTTGCTCGTACGAGGGAATTTATTGATGATGCATGAATCATGCTAGAGCTTAGCTCGCATTGGTTTTCACACTGTGATATGTAATAAGTCGTGTTGGATGCCTCATGTAGACTATGTGTCACACGGATGAGATGCTCGCACGAGCCATACTGGATGCATCGTGTTGACTGTTAGTCACACGGATGAGATACTCGCATGTGTACTTGAGACTGAGTAGGTTATACATGGCATGAGGTAGATAAGACCTATGGTAGGCACCCCCAACCATGAGATGGGTCCATGGAGTGCTTTATACCATGCATATCACATGGAGTACGTTGTATCGTGATGTTATGATGTTGATTTGAAAGTCTAGTGTAGGACTAACCCACCTTCATTCCATCATGATACCCCACACACCGGGATCTGTGTGGTCTGGGATGATAATGATATAGTTGGCCAACATAGTCTTCGAGTATACATATATACTGACCACCTGTCTCACATGATATCACATAGTTTTACATACTGAGTATAATTTACGCTGTCCAGGGGGACCCGAAGGAGGGGTCGAGCCTTATGGGATTGTGTTTAAAAAGATGGTATCGTTGTTTGTGACAAATTTTGTTATGTTTTGAGAAAGTGTTAAATCCTGTGGGATGTTTTAAGATATTGTGATGAATTTTACAAGTGTTTGGACATTATGTTATCTATGATTTGAGAAGGAACTATGAGTTTTATTGCGATGAGCATGAGAAGTTTTACATGATGGTTTTTCCATGTTAACATGCCTATTTCCATGTTTTTCATTACATGATATATGTATATACATGTGGCATAGTTTTAATATTTCCTCATGCTCTGGATATTAATGATTTTATGCATTATATTATAAGTAAGTAGATAGTGTAGTTATCTACCATGCTTACATTACTGCCTTACTGAGTGTGTGGTTGCTCATCCCATTCATTTTCCCCCTCTACAGAGTGCGCACAGTAGCCCAGTAAGGGACTGAAGTTATATTTGGATATCCGCTGCTCTCTATCCCCTAGAGGTATACACATAGGAATTGTTTTTGTATCTAAACATGTAATAGCATGGTATTCATTTGAATTGTAATATGGGGGATGTAAGTGTTAGCAAACAAGTCATGTATAAGTATATCGCTTAAACTTGCAGATATATGTGCTTGCTTTTGACTAATTGAAAGATGTATGGTTAATGATGATTAATACTTACAGCCCAACTGTGTTTGTGAGGGTTGTTGATGACAGGGTAAGTTAATGAATAAAGCAAAAAATTTATGGTGATTTTTAGATGAAATGGATGAAAAGGGTTGTGACAGCTCGTACGAGGATTTTTGTATGTGCATAAAACCGTGCTGGAGCTTCGCTCACACTTGACGTGATGTGACATGCATAGAGCCATGCTAGAGCCTCATGTAGACTGTGTATCACAGTGAGATGATATGCTCGTACGTGTATGTTGAGACATGGGTTGGTTATCGACATGGCATGGGGTGGATAAGACCTATGACAGGTACCCCAAATTATGATATGGGTTAATGGAGTACGTTGTACCGTGTATGTCACACGGAGTACGCTATACAGTGTAGTCATGATTATGAGATTAGTGATTTGATATTCTGACGGGTAGGACGACCCACCTCCTGTTGCAGTCGAGATGCCCCGCACACCGGGATTAGTGTAGCCTGGGATCATAGGGACATAGTCCTCAATTTTTCCTATACAGTAACCTACATGCCTCACATGATATCATATGGTCTAGATAGACTAGGGCTGACCCGAAGAAGGGGTTAAACCTCGACTTGTGATTTTAAAAATGAAATGTGGTTTCATTGATGTGTTGATGAGTGTTACTAAGTTTTGATAATGTGTTAAACCTTGAGGGGTTATTTGTAAGGCCCGTAAGTTTATATGTATTCTTATGATTTCATGATGTACAAATAAGTTACATTTTATATGAATCATAAGAAATGAATGTTTTTAAGTTCTAAATGTGAATCAAATGCAAATTGAGTAGTTAAGAAAATGAATATGAAGTTAACCTTGATTTTTTGGGAAAATTGCAATAGGAATGTTACAGATAAAGGGCAGATTGATCTCATTAGCAAGGGGAGATCGATCTCATGGCTTGAAATGCAATGCCAAAGCATTCTGCAAGAGGGAGATCGATCCCTCATTCAAAGCAGATCGATCTTGGGTGAATTCTGGTTGAGACAGATCGATCTCTAAAGGGTTCTGGATAGCACAGATCGATCTCTAAGTGATTCTGTTTGAAGCAGATCGATCTCATACTAAAGAGCAGATCGATCCTACCTTCTCAAGGTCAAATTTTGGAAGAGTTTCAATACAGAGCAGATTGATCTCTAATGGTTAGGAGATCAATCTCCTAAGGTAACTCTATATAAACTCGACTGCTACACCTTCCTTCTCCGAGAAATAGAAATCCCCATTGAAACCAAGTGAAAACCTAACCTTTGTACTCCAAAAATCATCACCTTCCAATAAGTTTTAAGAGAGATTTACTTCAGCAAAGTTGTTCCTTGTGAGGAGGAGAAAACATAGTTGAAAACTAGAAGCTGAAATCAAGGATTGAATGAGCAAAGTGAATTTCCCCAAATTTGGCAAAAAGAGGAAAAATCAAGCTAGTTAAGATTCAATACACCAATTTTAAGTATATTAATATAGGTATCTTGGTGAGTTTATTGGTATATGTTTTGTTGGCTGAAAGCACCCATGAACATGTTAAATCCTCCATGACCTAAAAATGAGTTTAAGGTGATTTAATGAGAGAAAACTGGTTTGACATGGATTTAAAGATGATTTAAGCATGTAGTGATACAAATAAGCATGTATACATGATTGTAAGATAACTTTGTGAACTACATGTGTTGGAATAGATGAGAATTGAAAATAGGTATATGAGATGTGTGGTGAAATACCATAGTGGGAGAAAATGATGAACTTGAGGCATTGGAAGATTTATGTCGGTTCAATATGAATCAGTAGACTTGATGAGTCTAATAGGTTCTCGAGAAATAAATGGTAAAATCAAAATGGACTAAAGAGAGAGTAATGCCCAATAAAATGTAATAAGGGCTAATGCGTGAAAAAGGGCCTAATGCATTGATTTGAGATTCATACGAGTGAAAATTAAGTATATTAAGGTATACTGATGTGAATGGTTAGTTATAGCTTTAAGTTTTATATTGGGAGTTGATCAAACTATAAGATTTAGCAGCATCGAGGAAGTGAAGTCGCGTGATGTGATCAGAGGTAAGGGAATTTTGTTAGTAGCTAGAGGTACCTATACGTAATTCGAATAGAATTTTGAGTATTTAAATCCTATATGGATTTTCGAATATGGAAAATTTCGGTAGGAACTGACAAGGTAAAATTGTGATTTTACCCCAATTAAGTTAAAAAGCTTAGGAAACATGTTTATGACTAGTTTTGACACTATTTAACAGTGCATGGATAGATTGGCTAATGTTTTCATGATATGTGTGAAAACAGCACGTTATAGTGCCGATTTGATTTAATTGAGTGAATTTCAATTGAAATAAGTCATCTATCGGTTTGTGTGAAAAACCATTAGTGCCAGAGCGATACTCGCACTAGATTTTACCAAATATGCATCACATAGTACGTGAGTATTTTTCTTACTTGATTTTAATGCTATTTGTGCATGATAGAGTACCGGAGCATTGCTCATACTCAATTTTATTGATTGATGCATAATAGAGTATTGGAGCATTGCTCGTACTCAGTTTTACATGATAAAGTGCTGGGAGCATTGCTCGCACTAGATTTATATGACTTGTACATGTGGTCCTGCTGGAGTTTACTCGCACGTATCGGTTTTGAAAGAGATAGCATGAAACAGCCGTGCTGGGAGCCTATGCAGACTATGTGTCGCACCGATTATATGCTCGCACTTGCCAATTTTTGAGATATGGTCGAGGACTATCGAACTATTATCCATGGTATGAGGGATAAGACCTATGGTAGGCACCTCAACTATGAGGATTGGGTCCATGGAGTACTTTGTACCATGTATGTCACATGAAGTACGATGTACCATGAGTAAACGATGATATACAGTTGTTGGCTGACGGTTGAGGATTTGACCCACCTCCCGCTACAGCAAATGTGGGGCCCCGTACAACGAGTACTGTGTAGCCTGGGATCACGGAAAAATGAGATATGATCATAATCTTCGAACATGTAGTCACCTATCTCGTTTCACTCACTTGAGATTTCTTGTTTGAATTATCACATGATTTTATAAATTGGACATGTGACTTTGTGAATTGTGAAAGGGTAACCTGAGGGATAGGTAAAGCTCGGATTTCTATGTTTTTACATGATGATATGCCATCTTTGTTTTGATTTAATTGATATGGCATAATGAAACCTGATTTACAGTATTTACATAACAATGTAATGTTTTGCATAAATTGCTGAGGTTATTAAACCAGCATCTTTTCAGTTCATATTGATGATTTGTATCTATATATATATATATTTGCATAAATGTTTCAAGAAAGATACATGCTTTAGATGCGAATAAAAAAGGAAATGATTTAATGGCATGAGCATTATATTTTGTAGATAGTGTGGTTATCTACTTGCTTGCCTTATTTCCTTACTGAGTTGTGAGCTCACCCCTTTTTTATTTCCTCCTCTCTACATAGCGTTCACAGTAGTTAAGCTCGACTGAGGACTGATATTCCTTTATCCGCTACATACCCATCATACGAAAGGTATACACATTTGAAACGTTTTGTACTGAACAATGTAAAAGCATAGTTATATAAACGAATATAAGGTCGAGGATGTATATGTACATGTATTGTATTTAATATATGTAAATTAATTATGAACAAGAGTATTTACAGTCAATAGATAATCGTATTGACATGTATACATGCTATGGAATGAATGCGATTGAGGTGACTAATATCGAATCACAGCCCAACGGTTTGGTAATTAAATTGTGATAGAAGGAAAGGTAAAAAAAGTGCAAAAAATTCGTAGTGGATCTTGGTAAGTCACGGGCGGTCATGACATTGTTTTATGATGAGTTTTCAATGTGTTGAGCACGAGACATTGACATGATGATTTTCCATGTTTACATGCCTATTTTCATGTTTTTTAGTACGTGATATATGTATATACGTGTGGCATAGTTTTAATTATACCTCATGCTTTGGATATAAATGATTTTTATATCATGACATTATAAACATGTAGATAGTGTAGTTATCTACCTATTTACATTATTACCTTACTGAGCAAGTTGTGTTCACCCTTTCCCATTCCACCCCTACAGAGCATCCACAGAAGTTGAGAGCGGGTAGAGACTGCATTCTTGTTGTCCACTGCTTTCCCATCGAGACAAGGTATACACACTTGTATAGTTTTTGTATCTGAAAATGTAAGAGCACAATACTGTACATGGATGGAATATCGGGGATGTAAACCTATGTAAATACAGTTATGAATGTAATTAGTTAAAGTCAAATGACAGTAGATCCTAATATGTAAATGTGGTATGGAAATGGATGTGAAGGTAAGTAACATGACAGGAGGGACTAATGTCGACTCATAGCCCAATTGTTAGTAGTGAAACTATTCACGATGGGTAAGGAAATGAAAAAATGAAAAATTTGTAGTGATTTTTAGGAAAAAAAGGGGTCGTGACAGAGGTGGTATAAGAGTTAAGTTGACTTGATTTGAGTCGGTGTTAGTGGTTAAGGATGTAGGAATTTAGCCATTATGCCGGTCACCCGCCAGTCTTGGATGTAGGTGTCATGATCCCCTTTTTTATCGTTTTTATCTAAAAATCACCATAAGTTTTTTTTTCGCTTTTTCATTTTCTTACCCAGTCATGAACAACTCTTACTAATAACAGTTGGGCTATGAGTCAGTGTTAATCATCATTTACCATTCATCTTTCAATTAACCAAAAGCAAACACATACATTTGAAGATTTAAGTTCTATATTCATACGTGTTTGCTAACACTTACATCCCCCATATTACAATTCAAAATGATTATTGTGCTATTACATGTTTAGATACAAAAGATTTCCTGAGTGTATACCTCTTGGCGATGAAGAGCAGCAGATATCCGGATATAACTCCTTAGTCCTTCACTAAGCTATTATGTGCGCTCTGTAGAGGGGGGAAAATGAAAGGAATGAGCAACCACACGCTCAGAAAGGCAATAATACAAGCATGGTAGATATCTACGCTATCTACATGCTTATAATATCATGCATAAAAATCATTTATATCCAGAGCATGAGGAAATATTAAAACTATGCCACATGTATATACATATATCATGTACTGAAAAACATGTAAATATGCATGTAAACATGGAAAAGATCATCCTGTAAAACATCTCATGCTTATTATAATAAATCTCATCATAAAAAGGAAAACTCATCACAAAACCATCCCTCAGGATTTAGTGCTTTCTCAAAACATAATAAAACTCATTACAACCATCAATACCATCTCTTTAAAAACATCCCTCAGGGCTCAATCCCTCCCTCAGGTCTACCTTGGACAACACGATCCATGATCGGTATATAAAACCATGTGATATCATGTGAGACAGGTGGTCACTATATAATCAAGGACTCTGTTGGCTAACTATGTCATATCATCCCAGACCACATGGATCCCGATGTGCGGGGCATCAATCTGGAACAGAAGTGGGTTAGTCTTATGCTAGACTTTCAAATCAACATCATAACCTCATGGTACAGTGTACTCTATGTGATATACTCGGTACAACGTACTCCGTGGACCTATATCATGGTTAGGGGTGCCTGTCATAGGTCTTATCTACCCCATGCCATGTAGAACCTACTCAGTCTCAAGTACATGTGCGAGCATCTCATCTGTGTGACTAGCAGTCTACATGAGGCATCCAGCACGGCTCGTGCGAGCTTCTCATCCTTGTGACATAAAGTCTACACGAGGCATACAACACGACTCATTACATATCACAGTGTGAAAAGTCCATTGCGAGTAAAGCTCTAGCACGTTTTCATGCAACGTCAATAAATTTCCTCATACGAGCAACGCTCTAGTATGGCTTTATTCATAATAAATAATGAGGAAATCATGTACGAGCATAGCTCCAGTACAGTTATATGCATAAGGAAAAATCAATGAAAATTCATGTACAAGCGAAAGCTCCAGTACGACTTATAAAATATCATAACTAAAAATAAGGTACGAGCTAAGCTCCAACACATTTCCAACATATTTAAAACATCAAAATCTAGTGCGAGTGAAACTCCCCCGATAGGAGCTCCATTTAAACCAAACACATTCAAAATCAAAATTTGCACCTGACTTGTGCTATTTCATGAAAATATGAAATCAATAGCCATCCTATCCATAAATTTGCTTAAACCACGGCAATGTATTTCATAAAAATATCAAAACATGATATTTATGCAATTATTAGCCTTACTACCCCTTTTTGTAAGATTCACTTCGAAAACCAAATCATTTATATTTGTAATCGTTCACATAAATCATTAATTCTTTTCTAGGTAACCAACATAATTTCAATACCCTATAATCACCCTCAAAATACGTGTAGCTACCTCTAAATACTCACAAAATTCCCTTTTCTTAATTCTTTTGGAAGCAACTCTTCACTCCTTTCCCGTTTTCGCGATTGGGCTCAACTTGCTCTGGATATATCCTCGGGAGCTGCAAACATTCATCACTTATATGAGTTAGTACCGATAACTCATGTTCTGACTTCAACTAGTCAGTTTATCTCATCGAGCCTATTTCATAAATTTTGGCCTATTATCTCATTTAGCCATCCTTATGCCATTTCTAGTCAATTTAGCTAACAACTCACCTAGTAGCTTATCAAACACTTGGCATAAATGTTTATCCATAATCTTCCATTCGTTTATGCATTTTCTACAACATCATTTATGCACATTTTTATTACTTGACTAATCTCACAATGTGGCTTCATCCAATCATCTCAAAATCATGCAGGTCACCTCACTAACACCTTAGTATAAACCATTTATCATCAACTCAACCATATCATATTTTCTCACACTAAACCCATTCTAGGTTATGCTTAATTCATGACATTCTAGGTTGTTTCTACCAACAATACATGCACCATTATACTCACGACAATATCTAGATGAATATACTTAGAGTTGGTGTGAGATCTGAGAATTTTAGATATATTTGAATGATGTAATATGAACTTGAAGTGTAATTTATTGAGCTAAGTGAATTGGGGAATGATAATTGGAGATTTATATGTTAAGTGTTTAAAATAAGTGTGAAGTTATGAGGACAGATCGATCTGGGAGAAGGAGAGATCGATCTGGTGAGTTAAAAATGACTAGGAAGGAGGAATTTAAGGAGCAGATCGATCTCCAATGGAAGAGGATCGATCTCCTTATGATTCTGTTTGAGAGAAGATCGATCTCATGAGGAAGAGATCGATCTCCAAATGATTCTGTTTGGGAGAAGATCGATCTCCTCAAGGAGCAGATCGATCTCAGAAAGCCATAAAGAGATCGATCTCACCCCTCGACAGATCGATCTCCTAGGCATAAATTGCCCCAAATCGTCCCAAAATTCAAATGCAGATCGATCTCATCAAGAGCCAGATCGATCTCCTACCCTCAGCCTATATAAGGAACCCCTATTTTTCTCCTACAATCTCACTTTCTCTCTCTTCCAACCCCCATTTTCACCGAAACCTAGCTTTCTCACTCCTCCAAAGCACCCATTTCTGGCCAAATCAGAAGTTGTGGCAAGAAGGAAAGTTGTTCCTCATCAAAGGGAGAACAACATACTTAGAAATCGAAGGACGAATCAAATCGAGGCGTGGGTTGTGCGTCTCACAAGCTTTGGGTAATTTCTAAACCTCGATCTTGATATTTGAGATGATTTTGATGATAATGGTGGTTGTCATTGTGTTGAAATAGTCGAGAAATGATTAGGGATTGATGAAATTGCAATGTGGTCGGAGTGATAATGATATTTAGCAATTTTGGGAATTTGAGCTATAAATAGAAATTTAGACAATGTGGTGAATTAGCATAGATAATTGGCATGAGAAATGTAGAGCGTTGAGATGTTGGGAATGAGAGTGTAGTTTGGGATAGAGTTACGAGAATCGAGAGATTTGAGGTGTTATGAGCAATTATGCTCGATTTTGAGAATTGAGGTTGATGAGATAATTGAGTATTGATGTTTTAACATCATTTGGATAGCTCGGGAGTTCCAGAGTGGAATGCGTGGCTAGTCCGTGATACGGGGGAAACGATTGCACTATACGAGGTGTAAAGAGGTAAGGGAAATCTAAACCATTTGTGTATGTGATTTGTAAACTATTATAGCATGATTTGTGGCTTATAAAACAAGCATGTTGAGTGTTGTGTTGAGTTATAATTGCACACGGTTTTTATAGTCGGTTGGAGCCCATTGTTTTATGCGTTTATAAGCTGAGTGTGAAATTGCTTTATAAACCGTCGAATTTGTGTGAGTAATGAATTGGGCTCTACGTTAAGGCAATATCGAGATTTGAGAAATGTGTGCGTGCTTTGCCGGTTGGAACTCGATTTTATTATGTTTTGTGTTGAGTACAAAACGGTTTTCAAATGAGTTTTATGAGAGAAAAACCACTATGAGTTCTACGTGAAGGCAAACCAGTCTTGTGTGATAAGACTTAGGTGTGTAATTTTGAGTACACACCGGGCTTTGCTCTGGTAGCATGTAAGCCCGATTTCTTTTCCATCCTGGTAACGTGAGAATAACCCATTCTGTGGCTATGCCACGTATACTTGGTGGCCGTTGCCACGTGAGAAACCCCATTTGGTGGCTGTTGCCACGTGAGAAACCCTATTGGTGGCCGTTGCCACGTGAGAACCCCTAATTAGTGGTCGTTGCCACGTGAAACCCTATCAGTGGCTATGCCACGTGTGAATTAAATCAGTGGCTATGCCACGTGTGTTTAGTGGCTATGCCACATGTGAATTTAACTCAGTGGCTATGCCACGTGTGTTTAGTGGCTATGCCACGTGTGAATTTAAATCAGTGGCTATGCCACATGTGTTTAGTGGCTGTGCCACATGCATTATTATTACAGTGATTCTATCACGTTAATTGAGAAAGCGTTTATCGCATTATTTTCACATGCTTTGTTGTTGCTCTAGACTGAGCCTTTTTACTTCATGTTTTCACATGATTTGAGACATGAGAATGTCGTTTTGAGTACTTTCATGCTATGGTTTTCAAATGAGATTAATGAGTTTCACATACAAATAAATATTTTTAGATGTGCATTTTGGTTTATGAAATGAGTCCCTTACCCCCCTTACTGAGCGATTTAGAAGCTCACCCTGTTTTCTTTCCCCCCAGAGTTCTTCAAGTGAAAAAGGATCTTCCTGCGACGTACGGAGTAGTGGCTAGTGGAGGACTTGAGCTCCAGGCCATATATTGTATTTTGAGGTATCTTTTATCTTTTCATGTACCCAGACAATTACTGTAATTGCAGACACTTGATGTATAACATTGTATGGGATGTATTAGGATTAATTAACTTAAGATGGATTAATGTATATGATACAATATACACTATATTATGATGAGATCCTGAGGCATGATAATTATGATGATGTATGACACTACACAGGAATGCACCCTTAATTGTGAATTAATGAGTAAAAAGTTTTAAATTTGCCCTATTTTCCGCATTTTCGGGGCGTGACAGTTGCTGTATTGGAAACTCACATAGCTTGACTTTTCTCTTTTCTAAATTTGAAGACTCCTTTGCTCCTTCAATCCAACAAATGAAATGTTGGCTCCAAGCTATGTTGTTCTTCTCCTCACAATGAACATCTTTACTCCAATAGGTTTTTCCCAAATTGTCACGACCCTCAACTTACCAAAATACGTACAAATTTTTCGTATTTTCATGCATCAATTGTTAATCATCCTTCCTCGATCGTGAACAACCACACTCTTAACAGTTGGGCTGTGTGTCGACATCTAACTCACTCCACCATGCCAATTCAATTTGAACATTATTTATGAGTAAACACTTGCATAAATGTATATATATATATATATATTAGAGTTGTTACATGTGTTTACATTGTTTACATCCCCAATAGTTACATACAAAATGCTACTGTGTTATGTCTAGTATAGATACAAAATAATCCAAGTGTGTATACCTTTAGCGATGGGATGCAGCGGATTACCAAAAGGGAAACGCCTCCAGTCACGCTCAATCTATACTCAACACTTTGTGGAGAGGGGGAAAATAAGGGGGGTGAGCAAACCACACGCTCAGTAAGGCAATCATGGGAATAGGTGGATACTGCACTATTTACGTGATCGTGATGCCATGCTCAAAAGCATTTAATTCATCATTTATCTCAAAACATGAGTGTATGATTGTGTTAATGGTATGTAAAGCATTCATGCAATTAAAATCCAGTGCACATTTCAACTCAAAGCATGGTATAAATCATCATGCATAATTCACAATAAAAGCATGGCATTACCCATCATGCATTTTCACAATAAAGCATGGCATTAAACATCATGCATCCGTGCACTTTAAAAACCATTAACAAATCAATCCAACACTGGTCAGGTCTCAGCCCATCCTCGGACTTTCCTGACCCACAAATCATTTCAAACATGGATTTATTCTCAAAGCAATAGACATGTGAGATAGGCAGTTCAACAACAGGTAATAATCTTCAGGCCTATGTACATAACCTGTGATACCGGCTACACGGATCAGGTGTGCGGGATATCACCACTAACTGCTTCCACATGGCACATCACAACTCAACACGATACAACGTACTCTATGCTACATGCACGGTACAACGTACTCCGTGGACCCAATCAACACATCATATCACGCCACATCTCAAACTCATGTGTGAGCCTATTTAATCGGTACGACCTCTTGTCTACCCGAAGCTCCTACCACGGCTAATTAATCATGTCAAAACAATGCACGTGTGAGCCTATTTAATCGATGTGACACCCAGTCTACTCGAAGCTCCAAACACGGCAACATGCAAGGTAGGGATCTAGTGCGAGACAAACTCCAAGCACAATGCCAAAACAAATATGAAATCCATGTGAAAACTAGTGCCTCTAGCACTCATGTGTATAAAACACGTCAAATCTCGTGCGAGTCATACTCTAGCACGCTTTCATACTCACGAATTCATGTAGGTGGCTCAAAACTTTGCAAAGTATGGTTAACAAAACCAAAACACACTCATTTCTTTCGCAAATCATTTCAATGTCAGCCAACCTACCAATCATTTGCTAAAAAGCAATAAAACATGATTTTCAAAGCAATATGCTTTTATTTTCATGCACATTTCTCAAACACCCAACTTTTGCCCTTCAATCACCCAACATCATTTCCTAATGTCACATGCATTCTAGCAAAGCATTTAATGCGCCCAAGTTGCTCACAGATATCTCTAAGAGTTCACACAATCCCCTTACCTCGATTTACTTGGTGTGACTCCTTTCCTTTTAGCTTCTCACGCTCTTGGCTCAACTCACCCCGGCGTATCCTTGAAAGCTGCGATTCATTCATTCAATCAATTGAGTTAATGTGTTTAACCCATATTTGACCTCACTATTTAATATAATTCACTTATGCATTTTACCAATGCCTTAATCCGTATTTTACCCCTTTTAGGTAAATCTTACAATTTATCCACCAACAACATCTTAAAATCATACCCATAACACTATTGTCACCTTTAGACATCCCATTTCTCATTAATCTCCATACATTCCACTTTCTCACACTATACCATTTCTAGGTCATAATCATTCCAATGTATTTTAGATAGTTTCTAACCATCCATACTCATGCCAAACAACTCCAAAATCATTTAAATAGATAATGTACCATAGTTGGAGTGTTAAAATCTTACCAAATCTGATTTCCCTCCTTGCTCCAAATGATAATGCCCTTAACTCCATAAATACCAACAATGGGAAAATGCCTTCCAACTATGTTGTTCTTCTCTTTGATATGAACAACTTCGCCTCTGATGGAATTTCTTTAAATCTTACTGAAAATGGCTGATTTTAGAGAGAGAAAGTTAGGTTTTTGGGTTGAAAATGGAAGAATGGTGTTTTTCCTGAAATTTTCTGATTTTCAGCATTCCTTTTATAGAAATACCTTGAGGAGATCGATCTGGTCCCTATAAATCCCACTTTTTCACAGCATTTTAAGCATGAGATCGATCTGTCGAAGCATGAGATCGATCTGCTCCCAAACAGAGAGCTAAGGAGATCGATCTGGGTGCTTGAGGATCGATCTTTTCACTACAAAATGCTTAGGAGATCGATTTGGCTCCATTGGAGATCGATCTACTCTATTCCATTGCCCAAATAAGAGCATTCTGGCTCTTCCAGATCGATCTCTCATCCTATGAGATCGATCTGCCCTTCATATTTTCTAGATTTTTTGTAGTTCTTCTACAGCAACTCATCCTTAAACATCCTTAATTTGCTACCATGATCATTTTCTCATTTCATTCATCTTTGAGGCTTGACATTGACATCCATACACATCTTATTCCTATTGAAACTTATGTGGAATCCTTATATATCAAAAATTACTTGATATAAACCAAATGGAAGCACATAACTTATGCAATTCTACTTCCATTTTACCACATTACTCATAATCCATTCTACTCACATTCTCCACATGTTCGAGTCCATTTCTTCACATTTAAACATAATGTAACTTGTATGTATAATCACAACTCTTATTACATTTGTGTACATTAACTTATGGACTTACATCACATATACTCCACATTACAAGTATATCACCATTTACATTTCCATGTACATATATACAATTACACATATACGGGGTCTCACATTCTCCCCCACTTAGAAAATTTGGTCATCCAAATTAGAACCAATTATTCTGTGAACAACTCGGGATACTTCTCCCACATCAAACTCTCCAATTCCCATGTGGCTTCTTCCACAGTGTGATGTTGCCAAAGAACCTTCACCTAGGGAATTGTCTTTGCCCTCAACAGTTTCTCTTTTCTGTCCAATACCCAAACTGGCTTCTCAACATAGGTCATACCTTCATTGAGCTCTAATGGCTCATATCTTATCACATGTGTCGGGTCTGGGTGGTACTTCCTTAACATGGATACATGGAAGACGTTATGCACACTTGCCAACTCTGGTGGCAATGCCAACCTATACGTCTTATCTCTCACTCTATTAAGTATCCCAAATGGCCCTATATATCGAGGGCTCAACTTTCCCTTCTTCCCAAATCTTATAATTCCATTCGAAGGGGAAACTTTCAAAAACACTGACTCACCCACATCAAACTCTAGTGGTCTCCGTCTCCTATTAGCATAACTCTTTTGCCTGCTCTGAGCTATCCATAACCTCTCACATATCAATTGGACGTCCTCAGAGGCTTGTCTAACCAAGTCGGGAGCAAAGATCTGTCTATCACCAACCTCCTCCTATCCAATAGGGGAACGATATCTACGCCCATACAATGCCTCATATGGTGCCATCCCGATACTCGCATGAAAACTGTTATTATAGGCGAACTCTGCGAGTGGCAAATGGTCATCCCAGGAGCCTCCAAAATCCAATGCACACGCTCTCAACATATCTTCCAGGGTCTGTATAGTCCTCTCTGACTGACCATCTGTCTGAGGATGAAATGCGGTGCTAAAACTCAACTGGGTCCCCATCGCTTCATGAAAATGTTCCTAGAAGTGGGAACTGAAGCGGGCATCCCTATCAGAAACAACGCTCACTGGAATTCCATGTAGCCTCACTATCTTGCGCACATAAAGGTTCGCTAACTGGCTCAGAGTATCGGTAGCTCTCATAGATAGAAAATGGGCTGATTTTGTCAACCGATCTACAATCACCCATATGGCATCATGACCTCTGCGGGTCCTCGGTAATCCCATCACAAAATCTATGGTGACATACTCCCACTTCCAAGTCGGTATCGGTGAGGCTGCAATAACCTTGTAGGCTTCTGATGCTCTACCTTCACCTACTGACAAACGAGACACTTAGCAACATATTCAGCAATGTGCTTTTTCATTCCAGACCACCAATAAACCTTTCGAAGGTACTCCCTGGATATATCGTATACTTTGATGAGTGAGCCTCTGTCAAGATCAACCTTCTGATCTCTGCATCATCAAGAACACATATCCTACCTCTGAACCTCAACAACCCATCTGAACTCAACTCAAAGTTCGTGTCTATACCCCTCTGTATCTGCCCGACAATATCACTACACTGCTGATCAACTCGCTGAGCCTGTCGGATTCGATCTACTAGATTCAGTTCTAACTGCAGGCTAGCTATCATAAATCCACTATCAGCGTCAGGCGGGGTCATATCCAAACTGAGGTTCGTGAACTGTTCCAACAGCTCCTATTCCCTGATCATCATAAATGATACCATCCCAAGATGCTTCCTACTAAATGCATCAGCAACCATATTTGCTTTACCCGGGTGGTATAAGATTTCACAATCATAATCTTTTAACAGCTCGAGCCATCTCCTCTGTCTCATGTTCAACTCTTTCTGTGAGAACAGGTACTTAAGGCTCTTATGATCTGTATAAACCTGAAATCTCTCACCATAAAGGTAGTGGCGCCATATCTTCAACACAAACACCACCGCTACCAACTCCAAGTCATGGGTCGGGTAGTTCCTCTCATGATCCTTTAACTGTCTCGATCCATAAGCTACTACCTTCCTATCCTGCATCAATACACAGCCCAGTCCCAGATGTGAAGCATCTGCATACACCGAGAAACCTCCTGAGCTCATAGGAATGGTGAGTATTGGAGCTGTAGTTAATCTCCTTTTCAACTCCTCAAAACTTTCCTCACACTTATCGTCCCACACAAACTCCACATTCTTTCTTGTGAGGCGTGTCAAAGGAGCAGCTAACCTCAAAAATCCCTCTACAAACCTTCGGTACTACATAGCTAAACCCAGGAAACTCCTGATCTCTATCACTATCTGGGGTCTCTGCCATTGAACTACGACCACAATCTTAGATAGATCCACTGACACTCCATCTTTTGATGCTATATGACCCAGGAAAGAGATCTGTTCCAACCAAAAGTCACACTTACTGAGTTTAGCATACAACTTCTTCTCTCGGAGGGTTTGCAGCACTATCCTTAGGTGCCGTTCATGCTCCTCTCTAGACCTTGAATACACCAGTATATCATCAATAAACACAATAACAAATCGATCCAAGTACTAGTGGAATACCTCATTTATTAAAGACATAAAAGCTGCGGGAGCATTCGTCAACCCGAATGGCATAACCATAAACTCATAATGTTCATACCGGGTGCGAAAAGCTGTCTTGGGTACATCTCCACCTCGTATCTTCAACTGATGGTACCCTGATCTCAAATCTATCTTGGAAAAGACCTGCGCTCCCTTAAGTTGATCCAACAAGTCATCGATGCGTGGAACGGGATACTTATTCTTGATGGTGGCCTTATTCAACAACCGGTAATCTATACACAGTCGGAGGCTTCCATCATTTTTCCTTACAAACAGAATCGGTGCTCCCCAAAGTGAGACGCTCGGTCTGATGAACCCCTTCTCTAGCAACTCTTGCAACTGTTTCCTTAACTCCTCCAACTCGACTTGAGCCATTTTGTACAGTGGCTTGGACATCGGCTCGTTACCAGGTGCCAAGTCTATACCAAACTCCATCTCCCTATCTGGAGGTAACCCTGGTAACTCATCCGAAAAGACATCTGAAAATTCCATAACCACTGGTATGTCTCCCGATTCCAGACGTACCTTATCCGTCTCAATCACATAAGCTATGAACCCTTTACATTATTCTTTCCACCATTAGTACCATAAATCATCACATCACATACATACATGAAAATCAAATTTATCTTTCATACATCATGTATCAATATTGTACTCATCACACTTAATAAAAATCATGTTCTTTAACTTCATTTCACAAAATTTACTACAAGATTGTCTATCTTTGAAAACATCAAAGTCTTTGCATGACAATCCATAACAACATGATTTGCAGCTAGCCAATCCATCCCTAGGATTACATCAAAATCATTAACATTTAATAAAATTAAATCGGCTGCCGTTTCTTTACCTCATATCCTCATCTTACAATCTCTATATACATGCTCAGTCAACTGACTATCATTCATAGGGGTAGATATCAACAATATCTTATCAACCAGTGTGGATTTTACATGCTTCAACAATTTAATGCAAAGGATGGTGATACAAAGGAATGTGTGGCACCAGGATCAAACAGTACATAAGCTTCTAAATCAAAGATTTGGATGGTACCTTTTACTATATCTGATGACTGATCAGTAGTGTCCTGGTCCAGCGCGTGCACTCATCCTCTGCTTACACCCACTGCTTGCTTCCCCTTTTCCTCGGCTGTAGCCCTAATTCTCGGAGTAACTGTACCAACTGGAGCTCTCTCTGGCTCTTTGCCCTTCTGTGGGGCTCTCTCTATCATCTCAGGGCAATCTCTGATTATGTGCCTTGGCTTTCCACATCTGTAGCATACTACAGGAGATCCATAGTATGGTCGAGTACCATGGTACCTGCCACACTATTCCGTTGTAGGCCGTGGCCCTCCAATCACAATTCCCTTAACTGGAGCAATGGCCAGATACATGGGAGTATTAACTGTCCTCTCCCATATCTCATCAATTCTCGACCTCTTTCCAAAGAATCTCTTGCTTCCTTTATAACTGAAGCCTCTATCCATCATTGGTCTTTTCTTATCTCTGTCCCTCATCTTACCAACCTTTCCAAACTCTGAGGCGATTCTATCAACATCTTGTTCACACAATTGCGCCCTGCGCACTGCTTCCTCATAGGTTGGTATATCCAAAGGAACCAATCTAGACCTAATGGTCGGTGTCAATCCATCCACAAACTTTTGGATCTTCTTAACCTCATTACTCATCGTGTTGGGATCATATCTGCCCAGGGAGATAAAAGCAGTCTCATACTCATCCACAGTCCTGCTCCCTTGGGTCAGTCCCAAAAATGTCATTTTTAGCTTTCGCTGTGCGGTATCCGGGACATATTATCTCCAAAAGGCCTCCAAAAATATATCCCAGCTGATCTCAGTATGTCGGGCTCTCAAAATAGGCCTGGTGTGTGAGACCCCGTACATGTATAGCTATGTATATAGGAACATGGGAATGTAAATAAAATCATAAGTAAGATGATGTATTGTAATGTGAAGTGTATACAATGTAAGTTCATAAGATTATGTACGCACTTGTAGTAAGAATTGTGATTATACGTATAAGTTGCATTATGAGTGAGTAGGAGGAAATGAACTTAAAACGGGAAGAATGTGATCGAAATGGAATATGAGAAGTATAGTAAAATGGAAGGAAAGATTTACATAAGTGTATACTTCCATTCGAGTAATATCGTATATATTTGGTCATACAAAGATTCTACACAAGTTTTAATGTGTATGTAGTGAGGATGGATCCCATTTTCAAGTCTCAAAGATGAATGAATGAGGAAATGATCATGGTAGTAAATTAAGGGTGTTTGGTAAGAGTTGTTGCAGAAAAACTACAGGAAATCTGGAATTTATGAAGGCCAGATCGATCTCATAGGATGAGAGATCGATCTGGGAGAGCCAGAATGCTCTTATGTGAGAAATGGAAGGGAACAGATCGATCTCCAAAGGAAGCAGATCGATCTCCTTAGCTCTCAGGTTGGAAGCAGATCGATCTCCCATAAGACCAGATCGATCTCCTTAAGCTTCTGTTTGACAGAAGATCGATCTCTAGTCTCGACAGATCGATCTCCTACCTTTAAAACGTCTCAGAAAAGAGGGATTTTTGAGGAACAGATCGATCTCCACCCAAGGAAGATCGATCTCATCAAGTCAAAACTATAAATGGGAGCAGTTGGATCATCAGAATTTTGGGGAAAACAATTCCATTTCACTTCAACTCAAAGAAATCTAGTTTCTCACTCCTAAATCCAGCCATTTTCAGGGAGATTTAAGGAGAGGCTATTAGAGACAAAGTTGTTCACATCAAAGAGAAGAACAACATAGTCTAGAGGCATTTTCCCATTTGAAGGATTGAAGAAATAGAGGGAAATCCTAATTGGAGCAAGAGGAAATCCAATGAGGTAAGTTCTAATGCACAAATCCAAGTACATTGGTTTAGTTAATGCTTATAAAGATATTTGGGTGTGCATATTGTGGATAGAACTACCTAGGATGGTATGAAATGCATATAGCTTAGAAATAGTCAAGTGTGAGAAAGTGGAATGTGGGAGTATTTTGATGAATGGGATATCTTGAGTGGATGAGTATGTTGTGGAAATGGTTTGGAAATGTTGATATTAGGACAAATTGGGAGATTTACCACAAAGGGTAAAAATGTATAATTAAGGCATTGGATAAATGCTTAGTTGAATAAGAGTTAGAAACATTAACTCTAATGTTGATGGATGAATTTCAGTTTCAGATGATACGCTGGAGCAAGTCGAGATGAGAACGCAAGAAGCATAAAGGCGGATAGTTGCACACAAGTAGAACGAGGTAAGGGACTGTGTGTTAGCTATAGAGATGTTCGTACGTAATTACAGCAATTTTGTAGATATATTGCTAGGACTAGTACGATAGTATAAGTTTATGAAATGATGTGGAAATATGAAAAGTACTATGATGTATATATATGTATTGAGAAATGGGACAGGGTAAGGAAATAACATGATATGCATGTTTTCAATGAAATTCTCAATTTTATATTGTGATTGATGATTGAGAAATGTTGATGATAGGTTGGCTAATTTTACATGTTTTAGCATGAAGAAGCATGCTGTATGAATAAACATGTTTTGAATTTTTTTTATAAAAAAAAAGAGAAAATAGCCTTCTATCAGTTTTGAGATGTGATTTGGTGTTGAAGCGCTAGCTTACACCTGTTTTAATGCCTTGATGTACCGTGTTGGAGTTTTAACTCGCACGGGGGTTTTGAGAAAGTGCGAGAACTATGCTCGTACCTGTTTTGTTGAGTTAAGGTAAACCTGGGGGTCTGGGACCCAAGGGGATACCAGCCGATGGCCAATTGAACGGGCTAGGCCTTAACGATAGATCGTACCGCACTGGAGCTTTGCGTTGACTGTGTGTCACGCTGCTTGCTCGCCTGGTATATGAGACATTGTTCAAGGATAAAAAGTCCATCGGAGTTGGAGTATGGACTTGGGTCCACGGTTGTACGTAGAACAGTGTAGTCACCCGTTGGTATACTATGTACCGTGCTGGGTGCACGTGAGTACGAGTATCGTGTAGATGACACACGACGTATCTTCACCGTGAGTATACGAGGAGATGAGGTGGATTGAGATGAGCCGGAGGATAGGACTGACCCATCCCCCTTCAGGCGAAGTGATACCCTGTGCACACCAGATCAGTGAGGCCTGGGATCACTGACTGTGGCTATAAGTCGTGGATATTTGATTGCCTAAAATTCCATGCCTGTCTCAGAGAATCGAGAAACAGAGACAATCTCAGAAAAAGAAAGAGATTTGTGAAAGAGAATGATTTGAGAAGTGAAAGAGATTTTGTGTTTCAATAAATCTTCGATTTCACATTCGTGCCATGGGGGCACTATTTATGAACATGTTTTAAATGGAAGTTTGACATTTGATTTACACGAAAATGCTCTTGAGAAATATGAATTTAAATGCATTGTTCGTATGATATTTCCATTTATAACGAAAACATGGTTTTGGTTTATGCATGCATGGGCTATGTAGGTAGTACGATATCTACCTGCTAGCATACATTTCCTTACTGAGCCGTGGTTTGCTCATCCCACTATTTTCCCCCTCCAGGTACTGAAAAGTAAGAGAGCGGTGATCTCTAAGTCTTTTGTGTTGAACAGCTCCCACAATCCGCAAAGGTATAAGATTTGTATACACGAGTATTTTGTATCTAATATATTGTATCGCACAGTTATATCTTGGAATTGTAATCAGTATTATGGGGATGATATGTAAACACTTGGTATTTATACAATTAATTTTGTGTATTTACACACACACCTGGGAGTGTGAACTAAAGTTTTAAATATTCCGCTGTAAATAAATAAATTTTTAGTAATTGCATCTTCTCACAGCCCAACCGTAGTAGAGAATGTATGGATAGAAGGGTTCCCGAAAGCGGGGCATGACAGGCTTGGTATCAGAGCATGGTTGGTTTGATGTGAGTTGATGCTTAGGACTAAGAAAACATACATCCCCAAGTTACTGTGCGATATTTAGATACAAATGTGTATACGGAGCTGGTAGTAAATTAAATGTTTGTTATAACGCAAGAAAGTTATCAGGCTAGTGAGTTATGCCTGAGAGACACCGCAAGAGGGGAGAGAGCTCGAGGGCTCGAGGGCAAAATGACAGGACTGAGAGGCACAGTAGATCATCCTCTAGTCATGAGCCCCAGGAACAAATAGAGGCTTCTGATCCTCGAATCACTCGATTAGAGGAAGACATGCGCACGATGATGACCATGATGGGTCAGATCATGGCTAGGTTTGAGGGTACACCTGGTACAGTGGGACAGGCTGCACCGAATCCCCCAGCAGCTGCACCTGAACCTGAGAATGTTGCACCTGCGCAAGCTAAACCGGCTAGGCCACGGGAACCTCATATTCGACCGGTACCTCCTCCGGTAGCCCCACATCAACATGATGATGAATTGGGGTATGGATATGACTGTGATATGGAGAGATTGAGGCACTTTATGGACTTTAAGCCTCCTTCGTTTAGCGGAGTAAAGGATCCGACGGTGGCTGAGGACTGGATCAGTCAAATGGAGAAGTTATTCGACTTCTGTAGATGTTCAGCTACGGAGAGAGTAGCGCTTGCGGCCTTTGTATTGAGAGGCGAAGCAGAGCACTGGTGGAAGTCCGTCAGGCTGATGTTAAGAGCTCAAGGAATGGTTATCACGTGGGATATGTTCTTGGACGTTTTCAGAGAGCAATACATCCCAGATACTGCTCGACGGAGACTACAGATGGAATTTCTGAATCTGACTCAAGGGAATCGAACAGTTGATGAGTACGAGTCACGATTCACTTCACTGGGTCGATACGATCCGGACTCGATCAGGAGTGAAGCTGTCAGAGTCCGTAGATTTGTAGATGGACTGAGGCCTTCGATCCGAGCGAAGTTGGCCCCATTTGATGTCGCTACATATAGAGAGGCTGTGCGACGGGCCCAGTTATGTGAGCAGGATCATGACTTGCAGATTTTTGAGTTTAGTTGGGGAAAGGACAAGGGACAGAGGAAGCTGGGAGATGGCAAGAGTGCCAAATTTGGTCGAAAATTCATGAGTAAACGTCGGAGAGAGGTAGATGATTTCTAGAAAAAGGTTGCTAGACCTTTTATGCCTCCGACTCAAACACCAGCCAGGGGTATAGCGATTGGTGGACCCCGACCGACTACAGATCAGTGTAGGCTATGCGGTCGATACCATGGTGGTAGGCCATGTCATCTTCAAGGTACCCGATGTTTCAGATGTGGTAAATTTGGACATTATGCCAGAGAGTGCCCGGAGATAGTTGAGGCAATTCCACAGAGGGGTAAAGAGCCAGAGAGGGTTCCTACAGTTGCACCTCCTGCAAGAAAGAAAGCCTCGACTGAAAAGAAAGGAAAACAAGTTGTGGGACAAGGCAGGGTGTATGCGATAGACCAGGCATCGGCTGATACCTCTTCTGAAGTGATAAAAGGTACAATCTTGATTTTCAATTTAGAGGTTATAGCTTTGTTTGATTCTGGAGCTACGCATTCCTTCATATCACCTGCATGTGCATCTAAGTTAAAAGGTTTTGTAGAACCCACATACTTGAGTAGGACTTTACTAATAAGTACTCCCATGAGAGTTAGCCAATTAGTTGAACAAGTGTATGAAGATTGTAAAGTGAGGGTGGGAGATAAATGCATGACAGCCAACTTGATTTTGTTGAATATGTATGACATTGATGTAATCTTAGGAATGGATTGGTTAGCCACCAATCATGCTGTCATAGACTGTCGTTCTAAGACCATTAAGTTTTCTCTACCTGAAGAATGCGTTGTAAGATTTTAAGAGAAGAAATGAAATCTTAAATTTTGTATTAAGTAAAGTACTTTGGTATAAATGGCTTGAGTGTTGTTTTGAAGGTTTTGTTGCTTATGTGGTGGATTTGAACAAAGTACATCCGGATATGGAGGACATCTCAGTGGTCAGAGAATTCCCTGATATCTTTCCAGACGATCTACCAGGATTGCCACCTGATAGAGAAACGGAATTCGGTATAGACTTGACCCCTGGAACCGAACCAATATCTAAGTCACCATATAGGATGGCCCCAGTTGAGTTAGAGGAATTAAGGAAACAGCTGCAAGAGTTGTTAGAGAAGGGGTTCATAAGACCGAGCGTTTCACCATGGGGAGCCCCGGTATTGTTTGTGAAGAAGAGAGATGGGAGCCTCAGATTGTGTATTGACTATCGGATGTTAAACAAGGCTACCATCAAGAATAAGTACCCCTTGCCACGCATTGACGATTTATTGGATCAACTTCGGGGAGCACAGATCTTCTCCAAGATAGATCTGAGGTCTGGGTATCATCAATTGAAGATTCGAAAGGAGGATGTGCCCAAGACAGCATTTCGTACCCGCTATGGCCATTACGAATTCTTAGTGATGCCTTTTGGGTTGACCAATGCGCCGGCAGCTTTTATGGCTCTAATGAATGAAGTATTCAAGCCATACCTGGACCAATTCGTAATTATTTTCATTGATGACATATTGGTGTATTCAAGGTCCAGAGAAGAGCATGAGCAGCACTTAAGGATTATTTTGCAGACCCTTCGAGAGAAAAGGTTATATGCCAAGCTTAACAAATGTGACTTTTGGCTAGAACAGATTTCTTTTCTAGGCCATGTTATATCGAAGGATGGGGTGTCAGTAGATCCATCAAAGATTGAGGCAGTTGTTCAATGGGAACAACCTAGGACAGTCACAGAGATAAGAAGTTTTCTGGGTTTGGCTGGTTACTACAGAAGATTTGTAGAGGGTTTCTCTAGATTAGCTGCTCCATTGACACGTCTTAAGAGGAAAAGTGTGGAGTTTTCATGGGACGAAGCTTGTGAGAGAAGTTTTCAGGAACTTAAGCGCAGATTAACTACCGCGCCAGTTCTTGTCATCCCTAACAGTTCAGGGAATTACTCAGTGTATACTGATGCTTCGCATCAAGGACTAGGCTGTGTTTTGATGCAAGATGGAAGGGTAGTAGCTTATGGATCTAGACAGCTGAAAGATCATGAGAAGAACTACCCCACTCATGATTTGGAGTTAGCGGCCGTAGTGTTTGTGTTGAAGATATGGCGCCACTACTTGTATGGTGAGAGATTTCAGATCTTTACGGACCATAAGAATCTGAAATATCTATTCTCACAAAAGGAGTTAAACATGAGACAGAGGAGGTGGTTGGAACTCCTCAAGGACTATGATTGTGAGATCTTGTACCACCCGGGGAAGGCAAATGTGGTTGCCGATGCATTGAGTCGGAAGAGTCTCGGGTTGGTATCACATATGATGGTTAGAGAGGACGAGTTGTTGGAACAATTCACGAACCTTAGTCTGGATATGACCCTACCTGAGATTGGCAGCTATGGGATCATTGCTAGATTGAGATTAGAACCGGAGTTGATTGAGAGAATCCGACAAGCTCAGCAAATCGATCAATGGTGTATTGTCATGATTAGCCAAATCCGAAAAGGGAAGGGTGCTGATTTTATATTGAGTCCAGATGGAATACTAAGGTTTGGAAATAGAATATGTGTTCCTAAGGATGTAGAGCTGAGAAAGCTGATCTTATCAGAGGCACACTCGTCGAGATACACGATACACCCGGGGAGTGGTAAGATGTATCAAAACCTCCAAAAAGTATATTGGTGGTCTGGAATGAAGAGAGACATAGCTGAGTATGTCGCTAGATGTCTCATTTGTCAGCAAGTAAAAGTCGAACATCAGAAACCAGGAGGATTATTACAACCTCTATCGATACCAACATGGAAGTGGGAGCATGTCACAATGGATTTTGTGATGGGGTTACCGAGAACCCGTAAGAACCATGATGCGATATGGGTGGTAGTAGATCGGTTAACGAAATCGGCACATTTCTTAGCCATGAGATCTACAGATACATTGAGTGCACTGGCGAATCTGTATGTGCGAGAAATAGTGAGATTGCATGGAGTCCCAGTGAGTGTTGTTTCGGATAGGGATGCCCGCTTCACTTCCCACTTTTGGGGATATTTCCAGGAAGCGATGGGGACCCAATTGAGTTTTAGCACCGCTTTTCATCCTCAGACAGATGGTCAGTCAGAGAGGACTATACAGACCCTGGAGGATATGTTGAGAGCGTGTGTGCTGGATTTTAGAGGCTCATGGGACGATCACTTGCCATTGATTGAGTTCGCCTACAATAACAGTCATCACTCAAGTATTGGTATGGCCCCTTATGAGGCACTATACGGTCGTAGATGCCGATCGCCCATTGGTTGGGAAGAAGTTGGTGACAGACAATTGCTCGCTCCCGATTTGGTTAAGCAAGCCTCCGAGGATGTTCAGATAATATGCGAGAGGCTGCGAACGGCTCAAAGTCGACAAAAGAGCTACGCTGATAAGAGACGGAGACCACTTGAATTTGATGTTGGCGAGTCTGTATTTTTGAAAGTATCTCCTTCTAAGGGAATAATGAGGTTTGGTAAGAAAGGAAAATTAAGTCCTCGTTACATTGGTCCCTTCGAGATTTTGGATAGAGTGGGAGAAGGAGCATATAGGCTAGCCTTACCACCTGAGCTAGCAGAAGTCCACAATGTCTTGCACGTTTCTATGCTTCAGAAGTATTACCCGGATCCGACACATGTAATTAATTATGAGCCGTTGGAGCTTAGGAAACATATGTCGTATGTCGAGAGACCGATCAGGGTGTTGGACAGGAAAGAGAAGGTGTTGCGGAACAAGACGATTTCATTGGTTAAGATTTTGTGGCAACATCACACTGTGGAAGAGGCCACATGGGAACTGGAAAGTTTAATGGGGGAAAAGTATCCCGAGTTATTCACAGATTGAATTGGTTCTAATTTGGAGGACCAAATTCTTTAAGTGGGGGAGAATGTGAGACCCCGTACATGTATAGCTATGTATATAGGAACATGGGAATGTAAATAAAATCATAAGTAAGATGATGTATTGTAATGTGAAGTGTATACAATGTAAGTTCATAAGATTATGTACGCACTTGTAGTAAGAATTGTGATTATACGTACAAGTTGCATTATGAGTGAGTAGGAGGAAATGAACTTAAAACGGGAAGAATGTGATCGAAATGGAATATGAGAAGTATAGTAAAATGGAAGGAAAGATTTACATAAGTGTATACTTCCATTCGAGTAATATCGTATATATTTGGTCATACAAAGATTCTACACAAGTTTTAATGTGTATGTAGTGAGGATGGATCCCATTTTCAAGTCTCAAAGATGAATGAATGAGGAAATGATCATGGTAGTAAATTAAGGGTGTTTGGTAAGAGTTGTTACAGAAAAACTGCAGGAAATCTGGAATTTGTGAAGGCCAGATCGATCTCATAGGATGAGAGATCGATCTGGGAGAGCCAGAATGCTCTTATGTGAGAAATGGAAGGGAACAGATCGATCTCCAAAGGAAGCAGATCGATCTCCTTAGCTCTCGGGTTGGAAGCAGATCGATCTCCCATAAGACCAGATCGATCTCCTTAAGCTTCTGTTTGACAGAAGATCGATCTCTAGTCTCGACAGATCGATCTCCTACCTTTAAAACGTCTCAGAAAAGAGGGATTTTTGAGGAACAGATCGATCTCCACCCAAGGAAGATCGATCTCATCAAGTCAAAACTATAAATGGGAGCAGTTGGATCATCAGAATTTCGGGGAAAACAATTCCATTTCACTTCAACGCAAAGAAATCTAGTTTCTCACTCCTAAATCCAGCCATTTTCAGGGAGATTTAAGGAGAGGCTATTAGAGACAAAGTTGTTCACATCAAAGAGAAGAACAACAGAGTCTAGAGGCATTTTCCCATTTGAAGGATTGAAGAAATAGAGGGCAATCCTAATTGGAGCAAGAGGAAATCCAATGAGGTAAGTTCTAATGCACAAATCCAAGTACATTGGTTTAGTTAATGCTTATAAAGATATTTGGGTGTGCATATTGTGGATAGAACTACCTAGGATGGTATGAAATGCATATAGCTTAGAAATAGTTAAGTGTGAGAAAGTGGAATGTGGGAGTATTTCGATGAATGGGATATCTTGAGTGGATGAGTATGTTGTGGAAATGGTTTGGAAATGTTGATATTAGGACAAATTGGGAGATTTACCACAAAGGGTAAAAATGTATAATTAAGGCATTGGATAAATGCTTAGTTGAATAAGAGTTAGAAACATTAACTCTAATGTTGATGGATGAATTTCAATTTCGGATGATACGCCGGAGCAAGTCGAGATGAGAACGCAAGAAGCATAAAGGCGGATAGTTGCACACAAGTAGAACGAGGTAAGGGACTGTGTGTTAGCTATAGAGATGTTCGTACGTAATTACAGCAATTTCGTAGATATATTGCTAGGACTAGTACGATATTATAAGTTTATGAAATGATGTGGAAATATGAAAAGTACTATGATGTATATATATGTATTGAGAAATGGGATAGGGTAAGGAAATAACATGATATGCATGTTTTCAATGAAATTCTTAATTTTATATTGTGATTGATGATTGAGAAATGTTGATGATAGGTTGGCTAATTTTACATGTTTTAGCATGAAGAAGCATGCTGTATGAATAAACATGTTTTGAATTTTTAAAAAAAAAGAGAAAATAGCCTTCTATCAGTTTTGAGATGTGATTTGGTGTTGAAGCGCTAGCTTACACCTGTTTTAATGCCTTGATGTACCGTGTTGGAGTTTTAACTCGCACGGGGGTTTTGAGAAAGTGCGAGAACTATGCTCGTACCTGTTTTGTTGAGTTAAGGTAAACCTGGGGGTCTGGGACCCAAGGGGATACCAGCCGACGGCCAATTGAACGGGCTGGGCCTTAACGATAGATCGTACCGCGCTGGAGCTTTGCGTTGACTGTGTGTCACGCTGCTTGCTCGCCTGGTATATGAGACATGGTTCAAGGATAAAAAGTCCATCGGAGTTGGAGTATGGACTTGGGTCCACGGTTGTACGTAGAACAGTGTAGTCACCCGTTGGTATACTATGTACCGTGCTGGGTGCACGTGAGTACGAGTATCGCGTAGATGACACACGACGTATATTCACCGTGAGTATACGAGGAGATGAGGTGGATTGAGATGAGCCGGAGGATAGGACTGACCCATCCCCCTTCAGGCGAAGTGATACCCTGTGCACACCCGATCAGTGAGGCCTGGGATCACTGACTGTGGCCATAAGTCGTGGATATTTGATTGCCTAAAATTCCATGCCTGTCTCAGAGAATCGAGAAACAGAGACAATCTCAGAAAAAGAAAGAGATTTGTGAAAGAGAATGATTTGAGAAGTGAAAGAGATTTTGTGTTTCAATAAATCTCCGATTTCACATTCGTGCCATGGGGGCACTATTTATGAACATGTTTTAAATGGAAGTTTGACATTTGATTTACACGAAAATGCTCTTGAGAAATATAAATTTAAATGCATTGTTCGTATGATATTTCCATTTATAACGAAAACATCGTTTTGGTTTATGCATGCATGGGCTATGTAGGTAGTACGATATCTACCTGCTAGCATACTTTTCCTTACTGAGCCGTGGTTTGCTCATCCCACTATTTTCCCCCTCCAGGTACTGAGAAGTAAGAGAGCGGTGATCTCTAAGTCTTTTGTATTGAACAGCTCCCACAATCCGCAAAGGTATAAGATTTGTATACACGAGTATTTTGTATCTAATATATTGTATCGCACAGTTATATCTTTGAATTGTAATCAGTATTATGGGGATGATATGTAAACACTTGGTATTTATACAATTAATTTTGTGTATTTACACACACACCTGGGAGTGTGAACTAAAGTTTTAAATATTCCGCTGTAAATAAATAAATTTTTAGTAATTGCATCTTCTCACAGCCCAACCGTAGTAGAGAATGTATGGATAGAAGGGTTCCCGAAAGCGGGGCATGACAGGCTTGGTATCAGAGCATGGTTGGTCTGATGTGAGTTGATGCTTAGGACTAAGAAAACATACATCCCCAAGTTACTGTGCGATATTTAGATACAAATGTGTATACGGAGCTGGTAGTAAATTAAATGTTTGTTATAACGCAGGAAAGTTATCAGGCTAGTGAGTTATGCCTGAGAGACACCGCAAGAGGGGAGAGAGCTCGAGGGCTCGAGGGCAAAATGACAGGACTGAGAGGCACAGTAGATCATCCTCTAGTCATGAGCCCCAGGAACAAATAGAGGCTTCTGATCCTCGAATCACTTGATTGGAGGAAGACATGCGCACGATGATGACCATGATGGGTCAGATCATGGCTAGGTTTGAGGGTACACCTGGTACAGCGGGACAGGCTGCACCGAATCCCCCAGCAGCTGCACCTGAACCTGAGAATGTTGCACCTGCGCAAGCTGAACCGGCTAGGCCACGGGAACTTCATATTCGACCGGTACCTCCTCCGGTAGCCCCACATCAACATGATGATGAATTGGGGTATGGATATGACTGTGATATGGAGATATTGAGGCACTTTATGGACTTTAAGCCTCCTTCGTTTAGCGGAGTAAAGGATCCGACGGTGGCTGAGGACTGGATCAGTCAAATGGAGAAGTTATTCGACTTCTGTAGATGTTCAGCTACAGAGAGAGTAGCGCTTGCGGCCTTTGTATTGAGAGGCGAAGCAGAGCACTGGTGGAAGTCCGTCAGGCCGATGTTAAGAGCTTAAGGAATGGTTATCATTTGGGATATGTTCTTGGACGTTTTCAGAGAGCAATACATCCCAGATACTGCTCGACGGAGACTACAGATGGAATTTCTGAATCTGACTCAAGGGAATCGAACAGTTGATGAGTACGAGTCACGATTCACTTCACTGGGTCGATACGATCCGGACTCGATCAGGAGTGAAGCTGTCAGAGTCCGTAGATTTGTAGATGGACTGAGGCCTTCGATCCGAGCGAAGTTGGCCCCATTTGATGTCGCTACATATAGAGAGGCTGTGCGACGGGCCCAGTTATGTGAGCAGGATCATGACTTGCAGATTTCTGAGTTTAGTTGGGGAAAAGACAAGGGACAGAGGAAGCTGGGAGATGGCAAGAGTGCCAAATTTGGTCAAAAATTCATGAGTAAACATCGGAGAGAGGTAGATGATTTCCAGAAAAAGGTTGCTAGACCTTTTATGCCTCCGACTCAGACACCAGCCAGGGGTATAGCGATTGGTGGACCCCGACCGACTACAGATCAGTGTAGGCTATGCGGTCGATACCATGGTGGTAGGCCATGTCATCTTCAAGGTACCCGATGTTTCAGATGTGGTAAATTTGGACATTATGCCAGAGAGTGCCCGGAGATAGTTGAGGCAATTCCACAGAGGGGTAAAGAGCCAGAGAGGGTTCCTACAGTTGCACCTCCTACAAGAAAGAAAGCCTCGGCTGAAGAGAAAGGAAAACAAGTTGTGGGACAAGGCAGGGTGTATGCGATAGACCAGGCATCGGCTGATACCTCTTCTGAAGTGATAAAAGGTACAATCTTGATTTTCAATTTAGAGGTTATAGCTTTGTTTGATTCTGGTGCTACGCATTCCTTCATATCACCTGCATGTGCATCTAAGTTAAAAGGTTTTGTCGAACCCACATACTTAAGTAGGACTTTACTAATAAGTACTCCCATGAGAGTTAGCCAATTAGTTGAACAAGTGTATGAAGATTGTAAAGTGAGGGTGGGAGATAAATGCATGACAGCCAACTTGATTTTGTTGAATATGTATGACATTGATGTAATCTTAGGAATGGATTGGTTAGCCGCCAATCATGCTGTCATAGACTGTCGTTCTAAGACCATTAAGTTTTCTCTACCTGAAGAATGTGTTGTAAGATTTTAAGAGAAGAAATGAAATCTTAAATTTTGTATTAAGTAAAGTACTTTGGTATAAATGGCTTGAGTGTTGTTTTGAAGGTTTTGTTGCTTATGTGGTGGATTTGAACAAAGTACATCCGGATATGGAGGACATCTCAGTGGTCAGAGAATTCCCTGATGTCTTTCCAGACGATCTACCAGGATTGCCACCTGATAGAGAAACGGAATTCGGTATAGACTTGACGCCTGGAACCGAACCAATATCTAAGTCACCATATAGGATGGCCCCAGTTGAGTTAGAGGAATTAAGGAAACAGCTGCAAGAGTTTTAGAGAAGGGGTTCATAAGACCGAGCGTTTCACCATGGGGAGCCCCGGTATTGTTTGTGAAGAAGAGAGATGGGAGCCTCAGATTGTGTATTGACTATCGGATGTTAAACAAGGCTACCATCAAGAATAAGTACCCCTTGCCACGCATTGACGATTTATTGGATCAACTTCGGGGAGCACAGATCTTCTCCAAGATAGATCTGAGGTCTGGGTATCATCAATTGAAGATTCGGAAGGAGGATGTGCCCAAGACAGCATTTCGTACCCGCTATGGCCATTACGAATTCTTAGTGATGCCTTTTGGGTTGACCAATGCGCCGGCAGCTTTTATGGCTCTAATGAATGAAGTATTCAAGCCATACCTGGACCAATTCGTAATTATTTTCATTGATGACATATTGGTGTATTCAAGGTCCAGAGAAGAGCATGAGCAGCACTTAAGGATTATTTTGCAGACCCTTCGAGAGAAAAGGTTATATGCCAAGCTTAACAAATGTGACTTTTGGCTAGAACAGATTTCTTTTCTAGGCCATGTTATATCGAAGGATGGGGTGTCAGTAGATCCATCAAAGATTGAGGCAGTTGTTCAATGGGAACAACCTAGGACAGTCACAGAGATCAGAAGTTTTCTGGGTTTGGCTGGTTACTACAGAAGATTTGTAGAGGGTTTCTCTAGATTAGCTGCTCCATTGACACGTCTTACGAGGAAAAGTGTGGAGTTTTAATGGGACGAAGCTTGTGAGAGAAGTTTTCAGGAACTTAAGTGCAGATTAACTACCGCACCAGTTCTTGTCATCCCTAACAGTTCAGGGAATTACTCGGTGTATACTGATGCTTCGCATCAAGGACTAGGCTGTGTTTTGATGCAAGATGGAAGGGTAGTAGCTTATGGATCTAGACAGCTGAAAGATCATGAGAAGAACTACCCCACTCATGATTTGGAGTTAGCGGCCGTAGTTTTTGCGTTGAAGATATGGCGCCACTACTTGTATGGTGAGAGATTTTAGATCTTTACGGATCATAAGAATCTGAAATATCTATTCTCACAAAAGGAGTTAAACATGAGACAGAGGAAGTGGTTGGAACTCCTCAAGGACTATGATTGTGAGATCTTGTACCACCCGGGGAAGGCAAATGTGGTTGCCGATGCATTGAGTCGGAAGAGTCTCGGGTTGGTATCACATATGATGGTTAGAGAGCACGAGTTGTTGGAACAATTCACGAACCTTAGTCTGGATATGACCCTACCTGAGATTGGCAGCTATGGGATCATTGCTAGCTTGAGATTAGAACCGGAGTTGATTGAGAGAATCCGACAAGCTTAGCAAATCGATCAATGGTGTATTGTCATGATTAGCCAAATCCGGAAAGGGAAGGGTGCTGATTTTATATTGAGTCCAGATGGAATACTAAGGTTTGGAAATAGAATATGTGTTCCTAAGGATGTAGAGCTGAGAAAGCTGATCTTATCAGAGGCACACTCGTCGAGATACACGATACACCCGGGGAGTGGTAAGATGTATCAAAACCTCCGAAAAGTATATTGGTGGTCTGGAATGAAGAGAGACATAGCTGAGTATGTCGCTAGATGTCTCATTTGTCAGCAAGTAAAAGTCGAACATTAGAAACCAGGAGGATTATTACAACCTCTATCGATACCAACATGGAAGTGGGAGCATGTCACAATGGATTTTGTGATGGGGTTACCGAGAACCCGTAAGAACCATGATGCGATATGGGTGATAGTAGATCGGTTAACGAAATCGACACATTTCTTAGCCATGAGATCTACAGATACATTGAGTGCACTGGCGAATCTGTATGTGCGAGAAATAGTGAGATTGCATGGAGTCCCAGTGAGTGTTGTTTCGGATAGGGATGCCCGCTTCACTTCCCACTTTTGGGGACATTTCCAGGAAGTGATGGGGACCCAGTTGAGTTTTAGCACCGCTTTTCATCCTCAGACAGATGGTCAGTCAGAGAGGACTATACAGACCCTGGAGGATATGTTGAGAGCGTGTGTGCTGGATTTTAGAGGCTCATGGGACGATCACTTGCCATTGATTGAGTTCACCTACAATAACAGTCATCACTCAAGTATTGGTATGGCCCCTTATGAGGCACTATACGGTCGTAGATGCCGATCGCCCATTGGTTGGGAAGAAGTTGGTGACAGACAATTGCTCGCTCCCGATTTGGTTAAGCAAGCCTCCGAGGATGTTCAGATAATATGCGAGAGGCTGCGAACGGCTCAAAGTCGACAAAAGAGCTACGCTGACAAGAGACGGAGACCACTTGAGTTTGATGTTGGCGAGTCTGTATTTTTGAAAGTATCTCCTTCTAAGGGAATAATGAGGTTTGGGAAGAAAGGAAAATTATGTCCTCGTTACATTGGTCCCTTCGAGATTTTGGATAGAGTGGGAGAAGGAGCATATAGGATAGCCTTACCACCTGAGCTAGCCAAAGTCCACAATGTCTTCCACGTTTCTATGCTTCGGAAGTATTCCCGGATCCGACACATGTAATTAATTATGAGCCATTGGAGCTTAGGAAAGATATGTCGTATGTCGAGAGACCGATCAGGGTGTTGGACAGGAAAGAGAAGGTGTTGCGAAACAAGACGATTTCATTGGTTAAGATTTTGTGGCAACATCACACTGTGGAAGAGGCCACATGGGAACTGGAAAGTTTGATGCGGGAAAAGTATCCCGAGTTATTCACAGATTGAATTGGTTCTAATTTGGAGGACCAAATTCTTTAAGTGGGGGAGAATGTGAGACCCCGTACATGTATAGCTATGTATATAGGAACATGGGAATGTAAATAAAATCATAAGTAAGATGATGTATTGTAATGTGAAGTGTATACAATGTAAGTTCATAAGATTATGTACGCACTTGTAGTAAGAATTGTGATTATACGTACAAGTTGCATTATGAGTGAGTAGGAGGAAATGAACTTAAAACGGGAAGAATGTGATCGAAATGGAATATGAGAAGTAGAGTAAAATGGAAGGAAAGATTTACATAAGTGTATACTTCCATTCGAGTAATATCGTATATATTTGGTCATACAAAGATTCTACACAAGTTTTAATGTGTATGTAGTGAGGATGGATCCCATTTTCAAGTCTCAAAGATGAATGAATGAGGAAATGATCATGGTAGTAAATTAAGGGTGTTTGGTAAGAGTTGTTGCAGAAAAACTGTAGGAAATCTGGAATTTGTGAAGGCCAGATCGATCTCATAGGATGAGAGATCGATCTGGGAGAGCCAGAATGCTCTTATGTGAGAAATGGAAGGGAACAGATCGATCTCCAAAGGAAGCAGATCGATCTCCTTAGCTCTCGGGTTGGAAGCAGATCGATCTCCCATAAGACCAGATCGATCTCCTTAAGCTTCTGTTTGACAGAAGATCGATCTCTAGTCTCGACAGATCGATCTCCTACCTTTAAAACGTCTCAGAAAAGAGGGATTTTTGAGGAACAGATCGATCTCCACCCAAGGAAGATCGATCTCATCAAGTCAAAACTATAAATGGGAGCAGTTGGATCATCAGAATTTCGGGGAAAACAATTCCATTTCACTTCAACTCAAAGAAATCTAGTTTCTCACTCCTAAATCCAGCCATTTTCAGGGAGATTTAAGGAGAGGCTATTAGAGACAAAGTTGTTCACATCAAAGAGAAGAGCAACATAGTCTAGAGGCATTTTCCCATTTGAAGGAATTGAAGAAATAGAGGGCAATCCTAATTGGAGCAAGAGGAAATCCAATGAGGTAAGTTCTAATGCACAAATCCAAGTACATTGGTTTAGTTAATGCTTATAAAGATATTTGGGTGTGCATATTGTGGATAGAACTACCTAGGATGGTATGAAATGCATATAGCTTAGAAATAGTCAAGTGTGAGAAAGTGGAATGTGGGAGTATTTTGATGAATGGGATATCTTGAGTGGATGAGTATGTTGTGGAAATGGTTAGGACAAATTGGGAGATTTACCACAAAGGGTAAAATGTATAATTAAGGCATTGGATAAATGCTTAGTTGAATAAGAGTTAGAAACATTAACTCTAATGTTGATGGATGAATTTCAGTTTCGGATGATACGCCGGAGCAAGTCGAGATGAGAACGCAAGAAGCATAAAGGCGGATAGTTGCACACAAGTAGAACGAGGTAAGGGACTGTGTGTTAGCTATAGAGATGTTCGTACGTAATTACAGCAATTTCATAGATATATTGCTAGGACTAGTACGATATTATAAGTTTATGAAATGATGTGGAAATATGAAAAGTACTATGATGTATATATATGTATTGAGAAATGGGATAGGGTAAGGAAATAACATGATATGCATGTTTTCAATGAAATTCTCAATTTTATATTGTGATTGATGATTGAGAAATGTTGATGATAGGTTGGCTAATTTTACATGTTTTAGCATGAAGAAGCATGCTGTATGAATAAACATGTTTTGAATTTTTTTAAAAAAAAAAAAGAAAATAGCCTTCTATCAGTTTTGAGATGTGATTTGGTGTTGAAGCGCTAGCTTACACCTGTTTTAATGCCTTGATGTATCGTGTTGGAGTTTTAACTCGCACGGGGGTTTTGAGAAAGTGCGAGAACTATGCTCGTACCTGTTTTGTTGAGTTAAGGTAAACCTGGGGGTCTGGGACCCAAGGGGATACCAGCCGACGGCCAATTGAACGGGCTGGGCCTTAACGATAGATCGTACCGCGCTGGAGCTTTGCGTTGACTGTGTGTCACGCTCCTTGCTCACCTGGTATATGAGACATGGTTCAAGGATAAAAAGTCCATCGGAGTTGGAGTATGGACTTGGGTCCACGGTTGTACGTAGAACAGTGTAGTCACCCGTTGGTATACTATGTACCGTGCTGGGTGCACGTGAGTACGAGTATCGCGTAGATGACACACGACGTATCTTCACCGTGAGTATACGAGGAGATGAGGTGGATTGAGATGAGCCGGAGGATAGGACTGACCCATCCCCCTTCAGGCGAAGTGATACCCTGTGCACACCCGATCAGTGAGGCCTGGGATCACTGACTGTGGCCATAAGTCGTGGATATTTGATTGCCTAAAATTCCATGCCTGTCTCAGAGAATCGAGAAACAGAGACAATCTCAGAAAAAGAAAGAGATTTGTGAAAGAGAATGATTTGAGAAGTGAAAGAGATTTTGTGTTTCAATAAATCTCCGATTTCACATTCGTGCCATGGGGGCACTATTTATGAACATGTTTTAAATGGAAGTTTGACATTTGATTTACACGAAAATGCTCTTGAGAAATATGAATTTAAATGCATTGTTCGTATGATATTTCCATTTATAACGAAAACATGGTTTTGGTTTATGCATGCATGGGCTATGTAGGTAGTACGATATCTACCTGCTAGCATACATTTCCTTACTGAGCCGTGGTTTGCTCATCCCACTATTTTCCCCCTCCAGGTACTGAGAAGTAAGAGAGCGGTGATCTCTAAGTCTTTTGTGTTGAACAGCTCCCACAATACGCAAAGGTATAAGATTTGTATACACGAGTATTTTGTATCTAATATATTGTATCGCACAGTTATATCTTGGAATTGTAATCAGTATTATGGGGATGATATGTAAACACTTGGTATTTATACAATTAATTTTGTGTATTTACACACACACCTGGGAGTGTGAACTAAAGTTTTAAATATTCCGCTGTAAATAAATAAATTTTTAGTAATTGCATCTTCTCACAGCCCAACCGTAGTAGAGAATGTATGGATAGAAGGGTTCCCGAAAGCGGGGCATGACATGGTGGACTTCCACCAATGTTCTGTTGACCCCTTCAGCATAAAAGCGGCAAACGCTACCATCTCTGTGGTAGTGCACTCAAAGAACCCATATAATTTCTCGATCTCATTGATCCAATCCTTAGCCGCTACTGGGTCCTTTACTCCACTGAAAGACGGCGGTCTAAACTTCTGGAACTGCCGCAGTCTATCCAAATCACATCCATACCCCCAACCTCTACTGCCTGTTGTAGCAACCGGCGTAGGCACATCCTGTGTGGGTGGGGTATCTGTCGTCTGAGGTCTCTAGGCTTGCCTTGCCCGTGCCTCGGGAGCTGCCGCCTGCTCGGCATCACCCTGTGTAGCGGGACTCTATCTACTGCCAACTCCAGATATAGATTGGGTGACCAACTCCACAATCATCCCAATGCTCCGCTCCATACTCGCGAAGCGAGCCTCAGTACTCTCGGGTCTCTCCTCTGGACCCTGTGGAGCGTGCTCAACATTAGCCTCCACCTCAACATCATCTTGAGCCTCGTGTGTTTCTGGCTCAACACGACCCCCAGGCATACCTCTACGGCCTCGAGCCTGTGCTCTCATCCCTCTACAACGACTGGTATTAGGCATATTTACTCAATTCCCTACATTCACAACCAATTACTTAGTCAACCCATCGACACACACACAATTGTATCTAAACAAGCACAGTAACATGGGGATGTAATTTTCCAACTTTTTAAGTATTTTAGACACAACACACGTCAGAGCAACTTGGCTCTGATACCAACTTCTGTCATGACCCTCAACTTACCAAAATACGTACAAATTTTTTACATTTTCATGCATCAATTGTTAATCATCCTTCCTCAATCGTGAACAACCACACTCTTAACAATTGGGCTGCGTGTCGACGTCTAACTCACACCACCATACCAATTCAATTTGAACATTATTTATGAGTAAACACTTGCATAACTGTATATATATATATCAAAGTTGTTACATGTGTTTACATTGTTTACATCCCCAATAGTTATATACAAAATGCTACTGTGCTATGTCTAGTTTAGATACAAAATAATCCAAGTGTGTATACCTTTAGCGATGGGATGCAGCAGATTACCAAAAGGGAAACGCCTCCAGTCATGCTCAATCTATACTCAACACTTTGTGGAGAGGGGGAAAATAAGGGGGTGAGCAAACCACACGCTCAGTAAGGCAATCATGCGAACAAGTAGATACTGCACTATCTACGTGATCGTGATGCCATGCTCAAAAGCATTTAATTCATCATTTATCTCAAAACATGAGTGTATGATTGTGTTAATGGTATGTAAAGCATTCATGCTATTAAAATCTAGTGCTCATTTCAACTCAAAGCATGGTATAAATCATTATGCATAATTCACAATAAAAGCATGGCATTACCCATCATGCATTTTCACAATAAAGCATGGCATTAAACATCATGCATCCGTGCACTTTAAAAACCTTTAACAAATCAATCCAACACTGGTTAGGTCTCAGCCCATCCTCGAACTTTCCTGATCCACAAATCATTTCAAACATGGATTTATTCTCAAAGCAATAGACATGTGAGATAGGCAGTTCAACAACAGGTAATAACCTCAAGGCCTATGTACATAACTTGTGATACCGGCTACACGGATCAGGTGTGCGGGATATCACCACTATCTGCTTCCAGACTGGAGGTGGGTCAAATCCTACCCGTCGGTCCATAGCAGATTTCGTCCTAAGACGGCACATCACAACTCAACACTATACAACGTACTCCATGCTACATGCATGGTACAACGTACTTCATGGACCCAATCAATACATCATATCACGCCACATCTCAAACGCACGTGTGAGCCTATTTAATCGGTATGAACTCTTGTCTACTCGAAGCTCCTAACACGGCTAATTAATCATGTCAAAACAATGCACGTGTGAGCCTATTTAATCGATGTGACACCCAGTCTACTCGAAGCTCCAAACATGGCAACATGCAAGGTGGGCATCTAGTGCGAGACAAACTCCAAGCACAATGCTAAAATAAATATGAAATCCATGTGAAAACTAGTGACTCTAGCACTCATGTGTATAAAACACGTCAAATCTCGTGCGAGTCATACTCTAGCACGCTTTCATACTCACAAAATCATGTAGGTGGCTTAAAACTTTGCAAAGTATGGTTAACAAAACCAAAACACACTCATTTCTTTTGCAAATCATTTTGTTGTCGAACAGCACAACTGTGATGTGATGCTGACGTCAATGATTCGATCTTCTAGCCACGTCACTCTGCAAAAATCGAAATAGTCAAAGGAGCGCAGGGCCTTCCCTGCGTAAACACTCCGATGCTTAAGTCAGAAGAAAATCTCTGCAGAGTTTCAGTATATTCAAATAGTAAAATCTCAATTAGGTTAAAAAGTCATACCTGCATCCTATTTATAAGGAATAATTTTATCTTCAATGACGTATTTGCCCAGTAATATTGACTGTAGATTTCTAGGGATAAAATTGTCCGGAACTGGGCTTTAAATACAGAGTCTATTTTCATCTGTATTTGATTTTTAGCGTGACATGTGGCGTTTTATCTGAACGACACGTCATATTATTATTTTTTATCTTATTTTGCCCATAACAATTGCTCCCCACTTTTTTGCGTATTATTAAACGCGGAAGAGTAACTGTTTTCTTGTCGTCACTGTCGGCACATATATATAGCGTGAGAGTGGAGTCTCAGACTTCATTTTCCTCGTGAATTCGACGGATCCTAATGGTAAATTCTCTAGCTCTAGTCTCACGGCAAACCCCTGCGGCATACCCTTGCGGCGAACCCTTGCGGCACTTAGATTCTCACGGCAAGTGATCCTCACGGCCTTTAGACCCTCACGGCATCTAAAGACCCTCACGGCATCTAGACCCTCGCGGCATAAGACACTCACGGCATTTAGACACTCACGCATTTAGACCCTCACGGCACATGACCCTCACGGCATCTAAGACCCTCACGGCATCTAAGACCCTCGCGGCACATAACCCTCACGTCATATGACCCTCACGGCATCTAGACCCTCATGGCATCTAAAGATCATAACGGCATCTAGACCCTCGCGGCATTAGACACTCACGGCATTTAGACACTCACGCATTTAGACCCTCACGGCAAATGACCCTCACGACATCTAGATCCTCACGGCATCTAGACCCTCGCGGCATTTAGACCCTCGCGGCATCTTGTTTTCCTGATGGCTGGGCACGGTCGCGGAAAGGAAATAGTTTTAGATCCTTATTCTAGGCTTAGAGAGTCTGATCTTGAACAGTTTAGGAGTAATTTTCCTCTTCCGGAGGGTTATATTTATAGGCTTCCAACCGCAACTGAGCGCGCTCCCCAATCCATTAGTAGTGGTGTTCCTGTACATCGGGCTTCACTAGAATTTGGGTTTCGTTTGCCTCTTCCCGAATTTGGAGTTATTTTTCTTTGCAACTATGGTATAGTTCCCGCTCAACTTCATCCCAACGGGTGGGCCCAAGTAGTAGGGTTTACGGTCGTATGTCAAAAACTTAGCGTCAGGCCTACTATTCCACTATTCAATTCTTTTTTCAGAGTCCGTAGTGTACGCAATTTGACCCGTTTTTGTATTCAAAAAGTCTCTGGAAGGGGTCAGAGTACTAAGCTTTTTGGGAAACCTCCCTCTAAGCTTCACAACTATGCTTCCGACTGGTTAGTCGTTGAGGTTCCTCTATTTTTGAATATTTCAACTCGGTGGAGTTCTTGCGGACCCAATAATCTTAGCCCAATTATTAATTGAAGGGATGCATATGGTCTCCTCATTTCTCTGCTTCAAGTAGAGGATGAGGGTCCCTTGTTGTCGGTATTAACTCCGGAGAACATAATTGCTGCGGGTTGGGGATGCGCTTCTGTTGACTCAACTGTTACGCCCGAGCCCTCTTCTCCATCTGGTTTTCTCAAGGGAGGTCACGGTGTGGGTAGTCCCACTGATCCTTCGGAGGTAGAGTCGGAGGAGGATTTAGATTGGGGCCAGGGCGAGGCATTTGGCAGCCCTTTTCTAGAATTGCCCACCGATGAGAGCTTAGCTAACATCCATTCTCTTGATGATTATTTAAATCCGGGTGATTTCATATCGCATCTCATTGCATAAATGTCTGTCCATTTTCCTCTTGTTTGTTTTAACTTTTGTTTTTTCTGTTTCTTTTTCAGGGATGGACCATCTTAGAAGCACTTTTAGGCGACGCGGAGGTGATGAGGATGCTGCTAGAGTTACCCGTCCTTCCAAGCATAGACGTCAGTGAGATCAAACTTGAGAGTCCCGAGGCCATACTCATGCTTCAGACCCAGATTCTCGAGGTGAGAGGTCGAGGCCTCCTCAAGCTCCCCTTCCCACTCCTCCTGAGGGATCTGGTTCTCACGATCGAGATAGGGGAAACAGCAAGCCGTGGATCCCCAGCTTCTAGACCTTGAGATAGAGGAGCATCATCGGGTGAATCGGGCCGAGTGCAACATAACTCGTCCGTCTCGAATTGGGAGGTGATGTTTGTATATCAAGTCGTCCATGAGAGATACACCAGCGTTTCCCCCTGTTGCAGACCTTAACACTTCCAGATACGTGGCTGACGGTGGTGTGGCGGTTCACTGGCAAAATTTCATAGTGTATCCAGGCGTCAATGACAATGACTCCATTCACGACCCTGGCGTAGCAGCCCTGTTGGGCTGGTCGACCATACTCCCTAGAGACGAGGCAGAGTTGTTCAAGGGTTTTCCCCAATCTGAGGATCGAGTCAAATATTTGGCAATGATGGTATATGTTTAACCCGTTTTCCCTTTCTGCTTCCCTCTTTTTATTCTTTGCGGTATTTTCTTGACTGATCTTTTAATTTTCCTTGTGTTCTTAGACATCTCAGTAAGTGATAGCGTGCAATGCATGATATTGAGCTTATAGGACTCGGGCTGACGCTGATCTTCAACAATTGAGAAGTGAGAAGGCTGAGTGGCTTACCGAGAGAAACCAATACAGGAGGCTTCCCAAACAACTTGACCGACTAAAGAAGGAAAAAGAGGATCTAAATCTCAGCCACGTTCGTCTTCAAGAGGATTTTGCCAAGGAGCAAGAGAGGTCCAAGGAGTACAAGGAGTCCTTAACTGTAACTCAAGAGGAGTTGGACTCAGTTCTGCAAAAGCTCCAAGATCTCCAAACTAGTTACGATGAGCTGAGGTCTGACAACATGCAGCTGAAAGAAGAGGTTTCGAGCTTACGTAGAGGGCCTTCGTCTTCCTCAGTTAGCCAAGACGCGAGGAACGAGATTCGTTCCGAAGCTGTACGGGAGTACTATTTATCGTAAGACTGTTATGATAGAAAGATGTTATTTGCTACGGGCTTTGCGAAATATGGTTTCTATATGGCGCGTTCCTGGTTAGAGAAGGAGAGATCAGGGGAGACCTTTCCTGAGCTGCAGTGGTCGACACAGTTGGAGGACTATATTGGTGAGTTTTGTGGTTGGGCTGAGTACGAGCCAGACAAGGAGGGTTTCGAGATCTACCTTGAGAAGGGGGCCCATGACGATCTCTCCAATCTGTCGAGCCCTTGGGAGCCTCGCCCGCAATCAGGAGTGATTGATGCTCTGGGTGATTTAGAAGGCGATGAATCCGATGCTTCGAGCGAAGGCAATCATCCACAAGCTGATGAATAGTTCTAGTCATTTTTCATTTTTCTTTTGTTGTTAACGTTCTTTGTATTGGAGACTTTGATGATTTTTCATGTATGAAGTTTTTACCGAATTTAATAAATCAATTTGCTTTGCAGTATCATGTTTTAAATTCCCCTTATTGCTTATTTGTAGCATATTCTCTTTTTATATTGGGGGGCTTACCTCGCCCATTTTTCGCTTCAAGCCCTTGGGTATTTCCTTCGTAGCTTACCTCGCGCTTTTTTCGCTTCAAGCCCTTTATCTTAAGTGCGTGGCTTACCTCGCGCATTTTTCGCTTCAAGCCCTTGCACGTTTTCTTCACGGCTTACCTCGCGCATTTTTCGCTTCAAGCCCTTGCACGTTTTCTTCACGGCTTACCTCGCGCATTTTTCGCTTCAAGCCCTTGCACGTAACATAGCTGAAAGTCTTGAAGATATTTAATAATTCATTACTTAATTTCAATTCATAGTTTTGACAATAGAATAATAAAAAATAAAGATAAAAATACACATCTCATTGCCAATATGGCTTCAGGTGATTAGCATTCCATGTCTTTGCTATTTTCTTGCCTAGCAAACTTTCCAAGATGCAGGTACTAGGTCCGATCATCCTCCTGACTCTGTAAGGCCTTTCCCAATTTACTCTGAACTTCCCGTCTTCTCTTGAGGCATTGGTGATGATTGACTTTCGCAACACGAGATCTCCTTCATGTAGGGGTCTATCTTTTACACGGGAGTTATAATAACGAGCAACCCTTTACTGGTAAGCGGCTAGCCGTATAGCGGCAAGATCTTGCCGCTCATCAAGCATATCCAGATTCTCTCGTAACCCCTGAGAATTCACTTCTTGTACATAGGGAATTAACCTCGGTGAGCCAGCTCCGATTTCTATAGGTATCAACGCTTCAGTTCCATATACTAAGCTGAACGGTGTTTCCCCGGTCGGTACCCGACTCGTCGTTCTATATGCCCATAGAATACTTGGCAGCTCGTCCACCCAGGCCCTTTTTGCTTTGTCCAGACGAGTCTTGAGGCCGTGAAGTATGGTCCTATTACTGATTTCCGCTTGGCCATTAGCTTGCGGATATGCCACAGAGGATATCCTGAATTGAATCTTCAATCCCTCGCAGAAATTTTAGAATGCTTCGCAATCAAACTGCTTCCCATGATCTACATTCAAGATCCTTGGGACTCCAAATCGGTAAATTATCTCCTTCCAAACCATCACTTCGACCTTTTTCTCAGTAATTGTGGCCAGGGACTCTGCTTCTACCCATTTGGTAAAATAATCTATGGCTACCAACAAGTACTTTCGTTGACCCGTAGCCACTGGGAATGGTCCAAGTATATCCAAACCCCATTGGGCAAACGGTGTGGGCTGGAATATACTCTGAAGTGCCGATACTGGGGTAGTCGTCAGGGGGGCGCACCTTTGACATTTGTCGCATCTTCGCACCTTATCAAGTGCATCTTGCTTGAGCGTGGGCCAATAGAATCCTGCCCTAAGTATTTTTGCTGCCAAAGCTCGGGCTCCTAAGTGTTCTCCACATATCCCCTCGTGGACCTCAGCCAATGTGTAGTTGGCTTGTTCTGGACTTAGACACTTCAATAGTGGCATGGTATATCCCCTTTTATAAAGTTCCCCGTTGATCAAAGTAAATTTTACACTCTGAGTCCTCATTTTTCGGGCTGCTTCTTTTTCACTTGGGAGTGTCCCCTCCATTAAATACTATTTCATGGTCGTCCTTCAATCAGAACTGACATCAATCTCTAACACCCCTTCTTCTTCTTCTATGCTTGGCTTAACCAATCTTTCTACTTTCACTGCCCTCCCAGTAGTTTCTTTGGAGGATGCTAACTTAGATAGGGCGTCAGCATGGCCATTCTCAGATCGGTCAATTTGGGTTATCTGGAAATTGTCAAACAATTTAGCTAACCACCGGACCTTCTCCCAAGTACGGAACGAGAGTAGATTCTCGCACTTCATACTGTCCTTTGAATTGGTTGACGACAAGTTGTGAATCGCTATGGACTAGCAAATTTCAAATTTGGAGTTCCCTTGCGAGTTTCATGCCATAAACTAATGCTTCGTACTCAGCCACATTATTGGAACTAGGGAAATCAAAACGTAAAGAATATTCTATCATTTCCCCTTCTGGTGATATTAGCACGATGCCAGCTCCACTTCCCCTGACACTTGATGCTCCGTCAACAAATTACTTCCACCAGTTCAACTCTTCCTCCTTAGCATCATCTCGACATGTGCATTCAACAATGAAATCCGTGAGAGCTTGTGCTTTATTAGCTTGTCGAGGCTAAAAAGAAATATCATATTCTCCGAGCTCAACTGCCCACTTCACTAACCTTCCCGAATGTTCAGGCTTTTGGAGTATCTATCTTAGCGGCTGATCTGTTAATACAATTATGGAGTGTGCCTGAAAATAGGGGCGTAGTTTTCGAGCTGCTATGACAAGTGCCAAGGCCACTCTCTCAACCTGGGGATATCTTGTCTCTACCTCGAAGAGCACTTTGCTTACATAATAAATATGCCTACCCCCTTTCGCGGTTCTCCTTAACAAAACTGCACTTACTACTTTATCGCCTATTCCAAGGTACACAAACAGCTGCTCCCCGGTTAGAGGCCTTGACAGTAATGGGAGTTCTTTCAAATACACCTTCAATTCCTCGAAGGCTGTTTGACATTCCTCAGTCCACTGAAAGTTTTTTCGCCTCGGAGTGTCTTGAAGAACGGTAAGCTCCTTTCGGCTGATTTTGACAGGAAGCGGTTTAGTGCGGCTATCCTCCCTGTCAACCTCTGTACCTCTTTAACTGTAACTGGAGGCCTCATGTCCAGAACGGCTTGGACCTTCTCGGGGTTGGCTTCGATCCCACGGTTAGTTATCATAAACCCCAGAAACTTCCCAGACTGGACTCAGAATGAACACTTATCAGGATTCAGTCTCATGTGATACTTCCTTAAGACCGTGAAGACTTTGAATAGCTGCAAAGCATGAGATTCCCCTTCTCTACTTTTCACAATCATGTAATCCACATAAGCTTCCATTGTAACTCCAAGTAGATCCTTAAAAACTCTATTTACCATACGCTGATATGTGGCACTTGCGTTTTTCAGGCCAAACGGCATCACTCTATAGCAGTAAGTTCCTTTATCAGTGATGAAAGACGTCTTTTCTTCATCTTCTGGATGCATTAAGATCTGATGGTAACCGGAGAAAGCGTCCAATAAGCTAAGAAACTCGTATCCTAAAGTTTCATCTACTAGTTTGTCTATTCGGGGTAGTGGATACGAGTCTTTCGGACTTGCCTTATTCAGATCTGTAAAGTCTACACACATTCTCCACTTTTCGGTGGCTTTCTTCACCATCACTACATTTGCTAGCCATTCCGGATACAGGACTTCCCGAATGAATCCATTCTCAAGCAACTTGTCTATCTCTTCTTCAATGATTTGATGCCTCTCGGGGGTAAAATTCCTTTTCTTTTGTTTGATAGGTTTAGCTCTGGGTAGTACGTTAAGTTCATGACAAATGACTTTCGGATCTATTCCAGTTATATCAGCAGGGGTCCATGCAAAAACATCGGCATTATCTCTCAAGCATTTTACTATTTCCTCCTGCATTTCTGGCTTCAGTCGGCTTTCGATACACACCTTCTTCTCTTCGCCATTAATCTCCAGCTTCACTTCTTCCATTTCTTCAACAGGCTTTAGCTTCGACGGTTCCGTGATAGTTAGGGTTTCCTTCCTCTGAATCCCCTTACATGTAGTCGATGCAACATTACATGTTCTTGCCCTCCTTTGGTCTCCTCTAACTTATCCCACACCTCTAGGGGTTGGAAATTTCATCAGCAAGTAACACGGGGAAAGTATGGCTCTCATATCGCTCAATAACGGACGTGCGAGAATAATATTATAAGCTAGAGAGGTCGATCTGACCACCATAAATAAGACCTGTCTTGTAACACTGTTCTTCACCCAGGGTAACAGGCAGTTCGACTGATCTCGCCACCTTCACCTTTTCTCCTGTGAAGCCAAAGAGGGGAGTAGTTACCGGCTTCTACCTGTCCTCACTCAAATTCATCTTCTCAAAACAATTCCAATAGATGAGGTTCACCGAGCTCCCATTGTCTACTAGAATTCGTCCTATCGGATGCTTGGCTACTACTGCTGATATAACCATAGGATCGTCATGTGGAACGATAACATTTCCTTGATCAGTGGGCGTGAAAGTAATCCTCTCTTCGTCCTCAGCTACTTTCATCACCGAATGAACCTGGTATGCCTGCCTAGCATAAGCCTTCCGTGAAGTAGATGAGGTGCCTGCCGTGTATTCTCCACCAGAGATGACATTAATTGCGGGCCCTGTAGGCTCATTATCAATTCGCTGATTCCTACGTTCCCCCTGTCTTACCCCATTTCCTCTTTCCTCGATCCTTCTTCTATTGACTCTGTTGTCATTACGTCTATCCCGTGGTCTATTGTCCCCTCGACCATGAGCAGGATATTGATTCCTCTCGGTCCTCTGAGTGTAGCGATCCAACAGCCCTTCTCTAGCTAACTTCTCAAGTTGATTCATCAGATTACGGCAACTCTCCGTTGAATGACCAAAAGTGGAGTGGAAACTACAATAGGATCTGAGATCTCCCCCCAGGTTTCCCTCACCTCTTCTAGGGAATTGGAGCATCCCGGTTCTCTCGATCGCTGCTAGGATCGAAGCGCGTGGCTCATAAAGTCGTGTGCAGTTTGCATATTTCAACTTTGGGGCTTTACCGGATCTGTCTGATCTCCCCATATTCTTCTTATCGAGGTCTCTCTCCCGCTTCTTTCCTTCATTGGAGTCTCCCATGAGAATCGATTTCATCACCTCCTCTTGGGTAATGTACTTGTTAGCTCGAGAGAATAAGTCTGAGACTGTCGTTGGTTGATCCAAGGACAATGACTCTTGGAGTTTTCAGACCTTGTTCCCTGAAGCATGGCTATCACTGCTATTCCCACTTGTAGATCACGTACTTCTAGAGTAGCATCCCGAAATCGATCTACGTAGCTCTTTAGTGATTCTTTGTTCCCTTGCTTTAGGGTGAGCAGATAGGTGGCCTCCTTTCTCCTCTGACTATTTATCCCAAAGGCTTTTAAAAATTCCCGTCTCAGCTGGTTGAAGGAAGAAATAGACCCTTCTAGCAAGTTGTTAAACCATTTCAATGCATGACCTGCCAAAGTTAGAGAGAACGCTCTGCACATTATCTCGTCCTCCCAGCCATGTAGCAGCATTAATCACTCATAGCTTTCTACATCATCGGAAGGGTCTATTTTTCCTGCATACGCTGCGATTTGCGGCATTTTAAACTTTGGGGGTAGTGGTTTCCCCATGATTGCTGCATTGAATGGGACCTTCCGTCTCTGGTTCTCTTCAGTCGGAACCAATTTATTTTCTTCTAAAATTTGTTCAACTATTCTCTTCATGTCCATAGCATCTTGGATCTTTTCGATATTACACGAATCAGCTTGATCACAATCGACAGTCTCTTTCCCCTTGCTGTATAGATTAGGGGCTTGATTCCTCTCAGTCCGAGATAAAAAGTTGGTCACTTCAGTAGGGGGTTCCATGTCGGATCTACCTCCAAGCCTCTTCTCTCCATACGAGATCCCATCATCCCAGCACCTCCTATACCATCCATAGGTCCAGCGAGATTTTCAACATTCGGGCGTCGGAGGCCCCTAACAATCTCCCGTGCAGCACCTCTCGCCACTGGGCGCCTTGAACCTTCTCCAGTTTCTTGTGAGGGGTTCTCCGTGCGTGCAGGGTCCTACGCACCTGGGCGACCCATTTCTCCAGTACCCTCATCGATGTCCTGCAGTTCACCGCAATCACGCCCTCGTGTACCCTGGGGTATCGGATTACCACTCGGCTCTCGCGCATCCTGGCGGCAGATTTTCGGTGCACCCTGGCGCACTAATTCCTCCCCAGACTCTCGCGTACCCTGACGGAATGAGTCTCAAGCATTCTCATGAACTGAGTCTCTCGGAACCTGGCGGCCAGCTTCTGGCGCAGATTGGCGCAGTAAATCCTCTATAGGCTCTCGCGCATACTGGAGGAAGGAGTCTCGTGCACTCTCACGAACTGCATCTCTCGATCCCTGGCGCCCGACCACTTGCGCACACTGGCGTCCGACCACTGGCGTACTTTGGCGCTCGACCACTGGCGCACTCTGACGCTCGACCACTGGCATACCCGGCGCCCAACCACTGGCGCACACTCGCGCTCGACCACTGGCGCACCCTGTCGCACAATTTCTACTGTCTCTCGCGCACTCTGGCGCATTAACGCCAATATTGACTCTCGCGCACTCTGGTGCGCCACCCTACCATTGGAGTCTCGCGAACCTTGGTGCACCATCCTCTCGTCTGACTCTCTCACACCCTAGAGGCAGTCTTGCGGACCCTGGCGAGGAGACTCTCACACTTCTTGGTGCTCCGCGGCTTCGCGCATAAGGTCTTCCGCGACGTCGCACAACAGGTCTTCCGCAGCCATACGCACCGTAGTTCCAACACCCTGACGCCTTAAGCCTTCCGCAGTCTCGCACCCAATCCCACCAGCCTCCGAAGCATTCCTTCTCTGTGTCCTTGGCTCGGCCAAGTTTTGGACAGCTGATGGAAGATTTGTCTGCAAAAAGGCACCTTTGAACAGATCTACCATCGCGCGTAGGGCTTGGGCAGTCTCCTCGCTCTGTTTCCTCATCGCCTCGAACTCTGCAAGAGGGATAGTCATCATATGACTCTCCTCCCAAGCTTCTTCCCCACGGTCCAGTGGAGAACTGGTCGTATCTTCATTCTCCGCATCTCTGATTGTCGTGGATCGTGTCTTCACCATCATTGTAGAATCACCAGCTTTTCTTTTGCTTCCCACAGACGGCGCCAATTATTGTCGAACAGCACAACTGTGATGTGATGCTGACGTCAATGATTCGATCTTCTAGCCATGTCACTCTGCAAAAATCGAAATAGTCAAAGGAGCGCAGGGCCTTCCCTGCGTAAACACTCCGATGCTTAAGTCAGAAGAAAATCTCTGCAGAGTTTCAGTATATTCAAATAGTAAAATCTCAATTAGGTTAAAAAGTCATACCTGCATCCTATTTATAAGGAATAATTTTGTCTTCAATGACGTATTTGCCCAGTAATATTGACTGTAGATTTCTAGGGATAAAATTGTCCGGAACTGGGCTTTAAATACAGAGTCTATTTTCATCTGTATTTGATTTTTAGCGTGACATGTGGTGTTTTATCTGAACGACACGTCATATTATTATTTTTATCTTATTTTGCCCATAACACATTTCAATGTCAGACAACCTACCAATCATTTGCTAAAAAGCAATAAAACATGATTTTCAAAGCAATATGCTTTTATTTTCATGCACATTTCTCAAACACCCAACTTTTGCCCTTCAATCACCCAACATCATTTCCTAATGTCTCATGCATTCTAGCAAAGCATTTAATGCACCCAAGTTGCGCACAGATATCTTTAAGAGTTCACACAATTCCCTTACCTCGATTTACTTGGTGTGACTCCTTTCCTTTTAGCTTCTCACGCTCTTGGCTCAACTCGCCCTGGCGTATCCTCGGAAGCTGCGATTCATTCATTCAATCAATTGATTTAATGTTTTTAACCGATATTTGACCTCACTATTCAATATAATTCACTTATGCATTTTACTAATGCCTTAATCCATATTTTACCCCTTTTAGGTAAATCTTACAATTTATCCACCAACATCTTAAAATCATACCCATAACACTATTGTCACCTCTAGACATCCCATTTCTTATTAATCTCCATACATTCCACTTTCTCACACTATACCATTTCTAGGTCATAATCATTCCAATGTATTTTAGATAGTTTCCAACCATCCATACTCATGCCAAACAACTCCAAAATCATTTAAATAGATAATGTACCATAGTTGGAGTGTTAGAATCTTACAAAATCTGATTTCCCTCCTTGCTCCAAATGATAATGCCCTTTACTCCTTAAATACCGACAATGGGAAAATGCCTTCCAACTATGTTGTTCTTCTCTTTGATAGGAACAACTTTGCCTCTAATGGTCTCTCTTTAAATCTTACTAAAAATGGTTGATTTTAGAGAGAGAAAGTTTGGTTTTTGGGTTGAAAATGGAAGAATGGTGTTTTCCCAAAATTTTTTGATTTTCAGCACTCCTTTTATAGAAATAGCTTGAAGAGATCGATCTAGTCCAAGAGGAGATCGATCTGGTCCACTTAAATCCCTCTTTTTCACAACATTTTAAGCATGAGATCGATCTGTCGAAGCATGAGATCGATCTACTCCCAAACAGAGAGCTAAGGGGATCGATCTGGGTGCTTGAGGATCGATCTTTTCACTACAGAATGCTTAGGAGATCGATCTAGCTCCATTGGAGATCGATCTGCTCTATTCCATTGCCCAAATAAGAGCATTCTGGCTCTTTCATATCGATCTCTCATCCTATGAGATCGATCTACCCTTCATATTTTTCAGATTTTCTGCAGTTCTTCTGCAGCAACTCATACTCAAACATCTTTAATTTGCTACCATGATCATTTTCTCATTTCATTCATCTTTGAGGCTTGACATTGACATCCGTACACACCTTATTCCTATTGAAACTTATGTGAAATCCTTGTATATCCAAAATTACATGATATAAACCAAATGGAAGCGCATAACTTATGTAATTCTACTTCCATTTTACCACATTACTCATAATCCATTCTACTCACATTCTCCACATGTTTGAGTCCATTTCTTCACATTTATACATAATGTAACTTGTATGTATAATCACAACTCTTATTACATTTGTGTACATTAACTTATGGACTTACATCACATATACTCCACATTACAAGTATATTACCATTTACATTTTCATGTACATATATACAATTACACATATACGGGGTCTCACACAAATCGTTATGGAAGGGGGTGTATTCTAGAGAGAGAAAGCTTGGTATTTTCGATAAAAATGGAAAGGGTGTGTTGATTTGCTGAAGAAAGAGGTTTTGCCATGGGGTTTTTATAGAGCAGGGGTGATGAGATCGATCTTTCCTTGGTTTTAGCCATCGAATTTTTAGGTTTACAATGGGAGAGATCGATTTGCTCATTGGGGAGAGATCGATCTTTGCTTGGCAGAGGCAACAGCAGATCGATCTGCTCATAGGGAGAGATCGATCGGCTCTTGATAAAATCAAATGGAGATCGATCTGCACTTAGGAAGGGATCAATCTTTGCTAGGCAGAGACAAATGCAGATCAATCTACTCATTGGGGAGATTGATCTGGCTTGGCAAATCCACTTGAAATTGTTCTACTTGCACAAGGGATCAATTTGCCTTGAATATGAGATCTATCTGGCCTTCCTCTAGGGCATTCTTGCTACATTTTTCCTAGATTTTTCAAAGATAAACTGCTATTTCATTACTCCAATATTCATTTTGCATTTTAATCCCACTTAGAGCATGAAAAGGCTCATTTCCTATGATTCACATACAATATGACTTGTGTGTATTGCTTGAATTCATAAAAGATACATAAAATTCACAGTCCATGCCTTATCATTTTGTGTTTAAATCCTTATCTTCAATTCAAACGCTTAAAGTTCTGTTCGTTTAGTTTGTGGCCACTTCTTCCCTTATTTAACCTTTACTTGTATCATGACACTCATTTATCCCATTTGTAATTCATTCACATTTATATGATTAAAAAAATCATCTTTCTTATACTTTCATTAACATATAATAAAGTCATACATACATGGGGTCTCACAATTTCCCCAGTAAGAAAATTTGGTCCTCCAAATTGGAACCAAATCAGCCCGTGAACAACTCGGGGTACTTCCCTCGCATCAAACTCTCTAACTCCCATGTAGCTTATTCTGCAGTTTGGTACTGCCAAAGGACTTTCACTAAGGGAATCGTCTTCGATCTTAACACCTTCTCTTTCCTATCCAATAATCGAACCGGCTTCTTAACATATGTCATGTTCTCGTTGAGCTCCAACAGCTCGTATCTTATCACATGTGTCAGATCCGGGTGGTACTTTTGGAGCATAGAGACGTGGAAGACATTATGAACACCTGCTAACTTTGGTGGCAATGCCAACCTATAAGCCTTATCTCCCACTCTCTCCAAAATTTTGAAGGGTCTGATATATCGAGGGCTCAACTTATTCTTCTTACCAAACCTCATAATCCCTATCTGGGAGAAACTTTCAAGAATACCGACTCACCCACAGTAAACTCCAATGGTCTCCGTCTCTTATCATCATAACTCTTTTGTCGGCTCTGAGCTATTCGTAACCTCTCACATATCAACTGGACGTCCTCAGAGGCTTGTTACACTAAATTGGGAGCAAAAATCTATCTGTCACCAACCTCTTCCCATCCAATAGGGGATTAACATTTGCATCCATACAGTGCCTCATATGGTGCCATCCCGATACTCGCATGATAGCTGTTATTATAGGCGAACTCGGCTAATGATAGGTGATCATCCCAGGAGCCTCTAAAATCTAGCACACACGCTCTGAACATATCCCTCAAGGTCTGTATAGTGCTCTCTGACTGACCATCTGTCTGAGGATAAAAAGTGATGCTAAAACTCATTTGGGTCCCCATCGTTTCCTGAAAATGTTCCTAGAAATGGGAAGTGAAGCAGGCATCTCGATTAGAAACAATGCTCACTGGAACACCATACAATCGAACTATCTATTGAACATACAAGTTCACCAACTAACTCAGGTTATCGGTAGCTCTCATAGCTAAGAAATGGGCCGACTTCGTGAATCGATCCACAATCACCAAAATACCATCATAACCTATGCAGGTCCTTAATAAACCCATCAAAAAATCTATGGTGACGTGCTCCCACTTCCATATCGGTATCGGTAGAGGTTGCAATAACCTTGTAGGCTTCTTATGCTCTATCTTCACTTGCTGACAGATGAGACATCTAGCGACATATTTAGCAATGTCTCTTTTCATTCTAGACCACCAATAAACCTTCCGAAGGTTTTGATTCATCTTGGTACTCTCTGGATGTTTCGTATACCTTGATGAGTAAGCCTCTGATAAAATCAATTTCCTGATCTCTGAATCCTCGGGAACACATATCCTGCCCCTGAACCTCAGCAATCCATCTATACTCAGCTCAAAATTAGTACCCACACATGTCTGTACCTATCTCAACCAATCGGTACACTGTCCATCACTCTGCTGAGCCTATCGAATACGACTAATCAACTCTAGCTTCAATCTCAAACTTGCCACAACATCAAATCTTTCTGTACTAGGTTGGGTTATGTCTAAACTGAGGTTCCCGAATTGCTCTAACAACTCATGTTCCAGAACCATCATATAAGACACCAACCTGAGGTTCTTCCAACTCAAGGCATCGATAACTATATTTGTTTTACTCGGGTGGTACATGATTTTGCAATTGTAGTCTTTCAGAAGTTTGAGCCATCTTCTTTGTCTCATATTCAGCTCTTTCTGCGAAAACAAATACTTAAGGCTCTTATGATCTGTATATACCTGAAATTTCTCACCATAGAGATAGTGACGCCATATCTTCAATGCAAACACTATAGCCACTAACTCTAAATCGTGAGTCGGATAGTTCCTCTCATGATCCTTCAACTGTCTGGATTCATAGGTAGCTACCTTCCCATCCTACGGAAGTACACAGCCCAATCCCTAGTGTGATACATCCGTATACAAAGAGAAACCTCTTGAGCTGGTAGGAGTAGTGGTCAACCGACGCTTAAACTCTTGAAAACTTCTTTCACATGCCTTGTCCCACATAAACTTAACATCCTTCTGCGTGAAGCGTGTCAATAGAGCAGCTAGTCTGGAGAAACCCTCAACGAATCTTCGATAATACCCTGCCAATCCCACAAAACTTCTGATCTCAATGAGTGTCTTAGACTGTTCTCACTGTACAACTGCCTCAATCTTGGATGGATCTATTGATACCCTATCCTTTGATACCACATGACCCAAAAATGAGATCTGCTCCAACTAAAAGTTACATTTACTGAGTTTGGCATATAATTCCTTCTCTCGGATGGATTGCAAAACTATCCTCAAGTGCTACTCATGATCTTCCCTAAACTTGGTATAAACTAATATGTCGTCGATAAACACTATCACGAATTAGTCCAGATATGGCTTAAACACATCATTCATCAATGCCATAAATGTTGCATGGACATTCGTCAATCCGAATGGCATAACCAGGAACTTGTAGTGGCCATAACGGGTACGAAATGCCGTCTTGGGTATGTCTCCACTCTGTATCCTCAACTGATGGTACCCAGATCGTAGATCTATCTTAGAAAAGACTTGTGCTCCTCAAAGCTGGTCCAACAAATCATCAATGCGTGGAAGGGGCACTTGTTCTTAATGGTGACCTTATTCAACAACCAGTAATTTATACACAGTCGGAGGTTCCTATCCTTTTTCCTCACAAATAGCACTGCAGCTCCATAAGGTGAGACGCTCGGTCTAATAAACCTCTTCTCTGGCAACTCTTGCAATTCTATACGATGGCTTAGATATCAGCTCTGTACCAGGTACCAACTCTATGCAAAACTCCATTTCTCTATTAGGTGGTAGCCTTGGTAAATCGTCTGGAAAGATATCAGGAAATTCAACAACTACTGGAATGTCTCTCAATTTCGGATGTGCCTTATCTATGTCAACCACGTATGCAATGAACCCTTCACATTATTCTTTCCACCGTTAGCAACATAAGTCATCACATTAACATTCATAATTAATAAATAAATCTATCCCTTAAATATGATGGATTAAAATTATACTCTTCTCATTTACAATAATCATGTTCTTTCATTTGCTTTCAACACAACTTACAATAAGGTTATCTACTCTGAAGACATCACTGTCTTAGCATAGCAATCCAAAACAACATGATTTGCAGCCAACCAATCCATTCCTAAAGTTACATTAAAATCGTTCATACTCAATAAAATTAAGTCGGCTGCCATATCGTTTCCCTATCTTCAACTTACCATTTCTATATACATATTCAATCAATTGACTATCATTCATAGGTGTAGAAATCATCAACATTCTATCTAACAATGTGGGTTTTACATGCTTTAATAACTTATGGGCAATTGAAGGCGATATAAAGTAATGCATGGCACCAGGATCAAACAATACAAATGCTTCTAAATAAAAAATTAGGATGGTACCTTTAATCACATTCGTTGAAGCGTCCGCGGTGTCTTAGTCCAGTGTATGTACTCGCCCTCTACCAACCGCTTGTTTCACTTTTTCCTCAGCTGTAGCTCTCCTCCTCGAAGTAGCTGTCTCAATCGAAGCTCTCTTTGGCTCTTTGCCCTTTTGTGGGGCAGTCTCTATCATCTCTAGACAGTACCTCGTGATATGCCCCGGCTTCCCATATCTGTAACACATAAGAAGGGTCGTGGGACAATGCTTGGTACCATGAAATCTACCACATCTCCTACACTGATAGGTAGTAGGCGATGGTCATCCAATGACTACACCCATCAGTGGAGCTAAAGCTGGGTACACAGGAGGTTTAACAGCTCTCTCCTGCACCTCCTCAATCTTGGGCCTCTTCTCAAACAGTCTTTGGGTTCCTCTCCTGACCACTCTATCAACCCTGGATCTCTTCCGATCTTTGTCTTTTACCAATTACCATTTTCCCATTTTTAACATCTTTGTCATTTCTCGATTCTCTTTCTGTCTCTATTTCGGCCCTCATTACCTTTCTCAATCACAGAGGCGTGCAATTCGTGTTTTTATTTACCCAACTGTAAATTTGTGCACTGCCTCGGTATAGGTAATATCTCATGGGCCAATCAGACTCTAATTGACAATCTGAGCCCTTCCATAAATTTTTAGACATCTCGACTGTCACTTTTCATAGTGTCGAGGTAATATCTGCCCAGAACATAACCGAGTCTCCATACTCGTCAATAAATTAAATCCTCTAGGTCAGAGTAAGGACTTTAATTCGAAATTTCCTTTAAATAATGTCCGGGATGTTCTGTCACCGGAATACATCCAAGATATTTCTCATCTCAACTCTTAAGATGGGTCGAGCGGGTTTCCACCACTGTTCCGCTGCGCCCTCTGATCTCATACATGATCTGAGCAATTTGCTCCTCAAGTAATCTCCACACTCCGCTCCAATCTCGCGAAGCGTGTCTCAATACTGTCCGATCACTCTGTCGGACTCTGTGAGGCATTTTCAACATTAGCCTCCATTTCAATTTCACACTGGTTCTCATAAGTCAAACTCAGCACGACTTAGCAGACTCAGGTCTACCTCTACGACCTCTGCCTCGTGCACTATCTCATTTTTCGCGACTCATGTTAAGCATTCCTGCATTCTCAACCATTTCTTAGTCAAGCCCATCTCGATATACACTATTGTATCTAACTAAGCACAGTAACACGGGGATGTAATTTCCTAACTTCTGACACTGACACACATCAGACCAATTATGCTCTGATACCAAAATAATTGTCACGACCCAACTATCCAAAAATCAGAGTGAATTTTTCGCGTTTTTGTTTATTTTCTTACTTAATTCTTACCTGTCCTCGAATCGTGACCAACACTCCACTACTAATTGGGCTGTGCGTCAATGCCAGTCCCACCATACATCTACCCCAGTACTTATTTCTTCTCCAGTCATTTATAGTTGTTATATTATTTATACATCCCCTAAAGTTACTTACAAACATGTTACTGTGCTATGCTTATGTAGATACAATAAGTACAAGTGTATATACCTTATGTTGATGGGCAGCAGCGGATATCCGGAATGCAGTACTGAGTCGCCTCAACTTCAACTGGAGATCATCTGTGGGAGAAAATGAAAGGGGTGAGCACATCAAGCTCAGTAAGGCAATCCTACGAACAAGTAGGTAACCATACTACCTACATGAACGTGGTGCCATGCATAAACCACCCTTTCTCCACACATTTTAAAACATATGATATGATGTTGTGATGTTATGTAAATCCAGTTGCACGGAAAACTCAACATGCAATTATTTTAAATCATTTCTTTCTCTTTAAAAATTTCACAATGAAGTCAGGACTCGACCCCTCCTTCGGGTGATCCTGACTCACACAAAACCATGGAAATAGAATTTCTCAAAAGCATCGGTATCGAAAACATACGTATATATATACAAGATACGAGACTAGGCAATACTGTATATCGGTAATAACCAGGACTGGCCAATATGTCCTCGTGAGTCCTCTAGCTTCACGGATCCCAGTGTGCGAGGTCTCACCCTGATCGGGAACTGCCCGGGAGGTGGGTCAATCCAACCCGTCAGTCTTATCCGATCTCACGCATCCGTCGATGCCGTATCCGAAGATACCCCGTATCACGAAGATACCGTATCACAAAGATACCCCGTATCACAAAGATACCGTATCCGAAGATACTCTGTATCACAAAGATACCGTATCCGAAGATACCCCACGGTACATCGTACTCCATGCTACTTGCACGGTACATCGTACTCCATGGACCCATATCACTCTAGGTACTCCAGCCCAATTGGCCTGCTTCCCACAGAGGTTTTCATAACTCAATACTCGTTGCCATGTCTCAAAACGCACGTGCGAGCCTATTAAATCGGTGACACACAGTCTACCCGATGCTCCAAGCACGGCTCATTGTATGTTCTCTTAAGAATCAGTGCGAGCGATGCTCAGCACTCTCATCAAATCAAGTAAACTTGGCAGAGCCCGCTTTACATCTCCACAAGGCCGCCAACCTCATCCCTCACTCTCACCCTACTTAAGAGGTCTATTGAGCCTGTTGGGCCTTTTGGCTGACTCCAAGGGCAGACAGCGCTACTCCACAAATCCAGTAAAACTAGTGCGAGCTAGGCTCAGCACTCTGTATACAAATCGTATGAAAATCTTATAAAATCTGGTGCGAGTTAAACTCCCGCACCCTGTCATGAAAATCATGTAAAATCTGGTGCGAGTTAGACTCTAGCACCATGTCACGCAAAAGCATGTGAAATCTGGTGCGAGTTATACTCTAGCACCTATGCATGTAAAACTCTAGTGCGAGCTCTCGCTCCAGCACTAATGCATGCATCACACAAGTCAAACATCGTGCGAGCTGAGCTCTAGCACGTCACATGTAAATAAAAACATGTAGGCGGCTCGGTTATTTCCAAATAGTTTTCACAGAAATCACATCAGTTAAGATATGCAATGCTATGCATTTTCTTTCAAGGTGAGCCAGCCTACTCATGCATGCGTTGAAATACCTCCAGAACGAGCAGGAACCTCTTGTTCTTGCTCCTCCCAATTTTTCCTAAATTTTTAGAATTTTACCCTTAGCAAGGGTATTTTAGTAATTTTGCCCATACGGGGCACTAAAATTGTTTTTCGACCTCTAGACCCTTCAATTAGTTTTAAAGGACTGCATATGAATGTAAAATTGCGTACTGTTACCTCTAGCAGTCCGCAGAATTCCCTTACCTCGATTCTCGTCGAGTCTGACCTTTTTCTTTTCCCTTGTCGTCTCGTCGCGCAGTCCGATATGCTCCCAATCAGACACCCGGAACTGCGTATTAATATTCCTCAGGTCAGATATTATACAATTTAATTGTATTTAATACTTTTCTGGGCTTAATTTAAATCGCTGGGCCCATTTTCCCCTATTGGACCCGATTGCACCTTAATGGGCCTTAATCGGCCTTAAGCCCGTTTTCCACTTAGTTTTCTCTTTATCGAGGCCTATTGGGCTCATTGGGCCCACCAATAATTTATTGGGCCTCGTCCTAGCTCTCGAATAGCTAAATTCACTATTTACGACAATTATCTAAATTTCCATAATTTAATTCAATTTATGCGAAATTTAAATCAATATCACGCATAACGAGGTAATTGTCGTAAATAGGGATCACTTACCCGAGATTCCATGCTAGTCCTCAAATCGAGACTGTCTCGAGCCCTCTGTGGATGCCAATCGTCGAGCTACACAATTAATTACATTTTCGGGTAAACTTTTCGGTCGAAATTTAATTAAATAAAATATTCCAAATTTAAATCGGGTCAATTTGACCGCTTATCGACTTACCCGAAGCTCGATTGCATCACCGGAATTTTCCCCAATTTTTTTCCTCTTTTTCCTTTTCCCTTTTTCTCCCTTTTTTCCCCTCTTTTTGGCTGAACCGGTTCAGTCCGGTTCGGACCGGTTCAGACCGCCGGTTCACCCCGGTTCGACCGGTTCACAGCCGGTTCGCCCCTTTTCCGGCCGGTTCTCCGCCGGCTTCCACCGCCATCAGCTCCGCAAGGCTGTCCGCAGCTTGAATCTGGGCTCGACTTTGCCCAAGGCCGCCGGAACGCCTCCGGTTCGGCCTCTTCTCCTCTTCGCCGTCGGACCCGTCTCCCTCTTTTGGTCGTCGCCGCCGATTCCGGCCTCTCGTCGGCTGCCACCGGTGCCAAAAGCACCGCCGTCGACTGGGCTCTCCAAATCGGGCCTTGGTTCCGGTCGGATCGCCGCCGTTCGTCGCCGGTGGCCTTCTCTTTCCCGCGGCCTTTCTCTCCTCCGATCGGCTTCCTCCGGCGTCGGTAGGCTGCACCGCCGGTGCCATTGAGATCACCGGCCTCCCCTCTTTCTTTTTCGGCCCTTGGTCGAGCCTTTGGCCGCCGGACGGTGGTCGGCCTTCTTCGGTCTTCTCGGTTCCGTTTTCTTCTCTCTCTCCCCGAAACTTTCGTTTTCTTCAGCCTTTCTCTCTCTTTTTTTTTGTTTCAATTCTTTTTTTTTTTGTTTTATTATCTTATTTAACAATTTATTTTTATTTATTAAAATACACTAAAAATACCAAAATATCCCTTAAAATTATTATTTTTATTTTAATTCAATTTATTTAATTTTATTTAATTTATTTATTATATTTTAACCTCTTTTTCGGGTATAATTTCTCGATTATTTTCGGGATTATTTTTCCAAACTAAAAATCCCGATTAATTCCCATAAATTAATATCTTGATCAATTTAATCCGAAATAATTTCATTTCACTTTTATTGACCAAGATTTCTTAAATCCATATCTTAATTAATTTTCTTTATCGAAATTATACCGGCTTTCGGTCTTTTGACCATTTTGCCCTTACACGTGTCCGGGATTAATTTAACCCGACTTCCTTCATACGTCCCCCATCTTTTCTTATTTAATTTTTGTATTTTAATTAAATTCGGGTCTTACAATTCTCCCCCACTTAAGGAATTTGGTCCTCCAAATTAGAACCAAGTCATATGAGTCCATATACAACTCCGGGTATATCGATTGTATCATACTTTTAAATTATTATGTGACCTTCTCCGGAGTGTATTACTACCAAAGGACTTTGATTAGGGAGATCGTCTTAAACCTCAATACTTTCTCTTTCCTGTTTAATGCCCGAATCAACTTCTTCAATATACTTGTATTTTCCTCAAACTGAACTTTTGGAGTTCGTACCCTATCACCTCTGCTGGATTTGGATAGTATTGCCGAAGCATCAAAAACTGAGACATTGTGGGTGCCTGTTAATTCAGGTGATAACACCAACCTACAGGTCTTATCTTCCACTTGTCCGATCTCTCAAAATATTCCATCCAGCGTAACTCAATTTACTTTCTTCCAAAAGTTCGCTATGTCCTTATTCTCTTAGGACAATAAACATTTCAATCATATTAATTCACCAAGGGTGAATTCCAATACTTTTCTATCTGCTCTGAGGTGTTCTTAATCTCTCATCCTTAACTAAACATCCTCAGAGACTTATTATCCCCAAAATCAGAATGATTCTATCTGTCACCCACTTTTTCTTATCCAATTTGGGGAACAACCCCTACAGCCATACACTGCCTCATATCTTATTATCCCGATACTCAACTGCCAACTATCGTTATTGGCAACTTCAATTAGAAATCAACTGATCATTCCAGGAGCTTATAAGATCAATGGCACAAGCTTTCATCGGATCCTCCAGAACTTATACAGTCCTCTCTGACTGATCATCTGTCTGAGGAGGGAAAGCTGTGCTAATACTCAGTCGGGTTCCCATAGCTTCCTAAAAATATTCTCTGAAGTAGAAGGTGAAGCGGGAATCCCTATATGATACCATGCTCACTGGAACGTTACATAATGTTCCACAAACTGCCTTACACATAAATCCTCATGCACACTCTGAGTATCTGGGAAGTTCATAACCAGAAGGTGGGTGGATTTAGTCAATTTGTCGGCTATCATCCAAATAGCCTCGTAATTTCACCTGGGTTCTCTGTAACCCATCATGAAATTCATGGAGACTTGTTCTCATTTTCCGTGCCGTGTCGATATAGGTAGGTGCTGCAATAACTCTGCAGACTTTTAATACTCTACCTTACTCTGCTGACACACTAGGCACTTTTTACAACCTCTCCAATATCTCTTTTCCCATCTGACCACCCATACCCTTTTCAAGATTTCAATATATTTCTTTACTTTCCGTATGCACTGTATATCCCGAAGAGTGAGCTTCTGACAACATTACTATCTCATCAACTGTGGTCCTGGGGAGCACTCATACTGTCTCTGAGCCTCTCTATAATTCATTATCATACTCTCTGTGATCTCTGTCACTGTACCCTTCTGAATCAGACCCAAACTATCGACATCCGGTCGATCATCACGCTAAGCCTGGCAAATCCGGGCACTCTCATCCGGTACTAGTCATCAGGCTAGCTGTCACACAATCATACCAATCACTGTCATCATCAGAAGGGATCACATCTTTACTGAGGCTCACAACTGCATCTCGCAGCTCACGCTCCCTGACCATCATGTGTGGTACCATCCCGAGGCTCTTTCTACTCGAGGCATCAGCCATCACATTAGCCTTTCCTGGGTGGTACAATTTTTTTCACAATCAAAACCTCTCAGAAGCTCTAACCCACTATGTATTCTCATATTCGCCTTTCTGTAAAAACAGATACTCGGGCTTTATGATCAGTGCATATCCACAATTTCTCACCCTGTACATAATAGTACCATATCCTCGGTACAAATACTGTTGCCAGTTTTAAATCATGGGTATCTTCCCATTATACATCAATACACAGCTCATTCATTATTTCGAGGTATTCATACTCACTGAGAACCTCTTGAGCTGTTGGGTATGGTGAAATTAATCACGGTGGTCAGTTCATACTTCATCACGCCAAATTCACGTCACATCAATCATCTTATTTATCATCTTATTCAATGACCACGTTTTCATAATTAAACGTGTCAACCAAGTATATCCATTTTGAACTCGCAGCAGCCCATTTGTAAAAGCCATTTCCTAATTGTTGCTTATAATTCGCCTTAGGCTTTAACTACACCCAGCATATCACCGATACTGCTGATTACAATTCGGTCCAACCCTTGACTTATTTACGCATAAGCGTATAAGATCCTTCTCAACCACTTACGTTTTCAGGTACTAACCCGCGTCATTCCTTTTCTTTGCCTTAACCTCTCTTATTAAATTTTATTATGTTAATCTTTATGATTTGTCAAATTTTATAATTCTTTATCGTCTTAGTAAGGGTATCCTAATGCTAACGGTATTTCTTACGCCGATCGATTTCACGTTATAGGTTATATATATATATATATACTTTTAGACGCTGTCAAGTCTTCAGGCGGGGAGGTATTTTGAAATACCTTTATTAGCCTTCAGACTTAACCACAACTACTGGTTATGGTTATACCCATCTTTATCCTTGGTTATAATTTCTATTCCTTACTAATTGCTTAATCCCAATTACTTCATATCGTAAGGATTTTCTTACCTAGCATACGCTTCTTACTCCAATACGTCTTGTATTTAGAATCTACCTTATCTTAACTCAAAGATTATCTCCTTCGTATATCATTTATGATGAAACTCTTGTCTTTATTCATTCCGTGAGTACAATCCTTTACTCCTGTAAATTCAACAGTTGCACCCCTGTTTTTAACTTACAATCTCAATATCCATATTCCGTTAATTAATCCTCCTCTATTGGGGTACTCATTTATCAGTATTGCCCAATGATGTAGGCATTCATGCCTTTTACTCACTTATATTCGAATGAAGGCGGTATGATTAAATATGTGGCACCAGGATCAATAAACATATGTGCTTCATTATTCATAACAAGTGTGGTATCTTACACCACATCCATGAAACATCAATAGTGTCCTGGTCCAAGACATCCTCTCGCCTTCGTCCAATAGCCTACTTTCCTTTTTCTTTTCGGCTATGTCCTCCCTCTTCGTTACAGCTATATCAACGAAATTTTTCTCCCTGTCTCTTTACTTTCCTGTGGGAAAATCTCGCTCAACTCTGAGCAATCAAAATTAATGGTCCGTCTTACCACACTTAACGGCCATTTCATCAATACCATGTAGGTATAAACCTTCCTTTCGTGGTATCCACCACACATCTCACACTGCTTACAGTGCTCACATTGCTACACTACTTCGTAGCAGGTCAGGGTCCTCCAATCACAATGCCCATAAGAGTGCCCAAAATTAGATGCACTGGGGCCTTACCAATTATCTTACTCCATGACTCATCAAATCTAGTCTTTTACCAATTACCATTTTCCCATTTTTAACATCTTTGTCATTTCTCGATTCTCTTTCTGTCTCTATTTCGGCCCTCATTACCTTTCTCAATCACAGAGGCGTGCAATTCGTGTTTTTATTTACCCAATTGTAAATTTGTGCACTGCCTCGGTATAGGTAATATCTCATGGGCCAATCAGACTCTAATTGACAATCTGAGCCCTTCCATAAATTTTTAGACATCTCGACTGTCACTTTTCATAGTGTCGAGGTAATATCTGCCCAGAACATAACCGAGTCTCCATACTCGTCAATAAATTAAATCCTCTAGGTCAGAGTAAGGACTTTAATTCGAAATTTCCTTTAAATAATGTCCGGGATGTTCTGTCACCGGAATACATCCAAGATATTTCTCATCTCAACTCTTAAGATGGGTCGAGCGGGTTTCCACCACTGTTCCGCTGCGCCCTCTGATCTCATACATGATCTGAGCAATTTGCTCCTCAAGTAATCTCCACACTCCGCTCCAATCTCGCGAAGCGTGTCTCAATACTGTCCGATCACTCTGTCGGACTCTGTGAGGCATTTTCAACATTAGCCTCCATTTCAATTTCACACTGGTTCTCATAAGTCAAACTCAGCACGACTTAGCAGACTCAGGTCTACCTCTACGACCTCTGCCTCGTGCACTATCTCATTTTTCGCGACTCATGTTAAGCATTCCTGCATTCTCAACCATTTCTTAGTCAAGCCCATCTCGATATACACTATTGTATCTAACTAAGCACAGTAACACGGGGATGTAATTTCCTAACTTCTGACACTGACACACATCAGACCAATTATGCTCTGATACCAAAATAATTGTCACGACCCAACTATCCAAAAATCAGAGTGAATTTTTCGCGTTTTTGTTTATTTTCTTACTTAATTCTTACCTGTCCTCGAATCGTGACCAACACTCCACTACTAATTGGGCTGTGCGTCAATGCCAGTCCCACCATACATCTACCCCAGTACTTATTTCTTCTCCAGTCATTTATAGTTGTTATATTATTTATACATCCCCTAAAGTTACTTACAAACATGTTACTGTGCTATGCTTATGTAGATACAATAAGTACAAGTGTATATACCTTATGTTGATGGGCAGCAGCGGATATCCGGAATGCAGTACTGAGTCGCCTCAACTTCAACTGGAGATCATCTGTGGGAGAAAATGAAAGGGGTGAGCACATCAAGCTCAGTAAGGCAATCCTACGAACAAGTAGGTAACCATACTACCTACATGAACGTGGTGCCATGCATAAACCACCCTTTCTCCACACATTTTAAAACATATGATATGATGTTGTGATGTTATGTAAATCCAGTTGCACGGAAAACTCAACATGCAATTATTTTAAATCATTTCTTTCTCTTTAAAAATTTCACAATGAAGTCAGGACTCGACCCCTCCTTCGGGTGATCCTGACTCACACAAAACCATGGAAATAGAATTTCTCAAAAGCATCGGTATCGAAAACATACGTATATATATACAAGATACGAGACTAGGCAATACTGTATATCGGTAATAACCAGGACTGGCCAATATGTCCTCGTGAGTCCTCTAGCTTCACGGATCCCAGTGTGCGAGGTCTCACCCTGATCGGGAACTGCCCGGGAGGTGGGTCAATCCAACCCGTCAGTCTTATCCGATCTCACGCATCCGTCGATGCCGTATCCGAAGATACCCCGTATCACGAAGATACCGTATCACAAAGATACCCCGTATCACAAAGATACCGTATCCGAAGATACTCTGTATCACAAAGATACCGTATCCGAAGATACCCCACGGTACATCGTACTCCATGCTACTTGCACGGTACATCGTACTCCATGGACCCATATCACTCTAGGTACTCCAGCCCAATTGGCCTGCTTCCCACAGAGGTTTTCATAACTCAATACTCGTTGCCATGTCTCAAAACGCACGTGCGAGCCTATTAAATCGGTGACACACAGTCTACCCGATGCTCCAAGCACGGCTCATTGTATGTTCTCTTAAGAATCAGTGCGAGCGATGCTCAGCACTCTCATCAAATCAAGTAAACTTGGCAGAGCCCGCTTTACATCTCCACAAGGCCGCCAACCTCATCCCTCACTCTCACCCTACTTAAGAGGTCTATTGAGCCTGTTGGGCCTTTTGGCTGACTCCAAGGGCAGACAGCGCTACTCCACAAATCCAGTAAAACTAGTGCGAGCTAGGCTCAGCACTCTGTATACAAATCGTATGAAAATCTTATAAAATCTGGTGCGAGTTAAACTCCCGCACCCTGTCATGAAAATCATGTAAAATCTGGTGCGAGTTAGACTCTAGCACCATGTCACGCAAAAGCATGTGAAATCTGGTGCGAGTTATACTCTAGCACCTATGCATGTAAAACTCTAGTGCGAGCTCTCGCTCCAGCACTAATGCATGCATCACACAAGTCAAACATCGTGCGAGCTGAGCTCTAGCACGTCACATGTAAATAAAAACATGTAGGCGGCTCGGTTATTTCCAAATAGTTTTCACAGAAATCACATCAGTTAAGATATGCAATGCTATGCATTTTCTTTCAAGGTGAGCCAGCCTACTCATGCATGCGTTGAAATACCTCCAGAACGAGCAGGAACCTCTTGTTCTTGCTCCTCCCAATTTTTCCTAAATTTTTAGAATTTTACCCTTAGCAAGGGTATTTTAGTAATTTTGCCCATACGGGGCACTAAAATTGTTTTTCGACCTCTAGACCCTTCAATTAGTTTTAAAGGACTGCATATGAATGTAAAATTGCGTACTGTTACCTCTAGCAGTCCGCAGAATTCCCTTACCTCGATTCTCGTCGAGTCTGACCTTTTTCTTTTCCCTTGTCGTCTCGTCGCGCAGTCCGATATGCTCCCAATCAGACGCCCGGAACTGCGTATTAATATTCCTCAGGTCAGATATTATACAATTTAATTGTATTTAATACTTTTCTGGGCTTAATTTAAATCGCTGGGCCCATTTTCCCCTATTGGACCCGATTGCACCTTAATGGGCCTTAATCGGCCTTAAGCCCGTTTTCCACTTAGTTTTCTCTTTATCGAGGCCTATTGGGCTCATTGGGCCCACCAATAATTTATTGGGCCTCGTCCTAGCTCTCAAATAGCTAAATTCACTATTTACGACAATTATCTAAATTTCCATAATTTAATTCAATTTATGCGGAATTTAAATCAATATCACGCATAACGAGGTAATTGTCGTAAATAGGGATCACTTACCCGAGATTCCATGCTAGTCCTCAAATCGAGACTGTCTCGAGCCCTCTGTGGATGCCAATCGTCGAGCTACACAATTAATTACATTTTCGGGTAAACTTTTCGGTCGAAATTTAATTAAATAAAATATTCCAAATTTAAATCGGGTCAATTTGACCGCTTATCGACTTACCCGAAGCTCGATTGCATCACCGGAATTTTCCCCAATTTTTTTCCTCTTTTTCCTTTTCCCTTTTTCTCCCTTTTTTCCCCTCTTTTTGGCTGAACCGGTTTAGTCCGGTTCGGATCGGTTCAGACCGCCGGTTCACCCCGGTTCGACCGGTTCATAGCCGGTTCGCCCCTTTTCCGGCCGGTTCTCCGCCGGCTTCCACCGCCATCAGCTCCGCAAGGCTGTCCGCAGCTTGAATCTGGGCTCGGCTTTGCCCAAGGCCGTCGGAACGCCTCCGGTTCGGCCTCTTCTCCTCTTCGCCGTCGGACCCGTCTCCCTCTTTTGGTCGTCGCCGCCGATTCCGGCCGTCTCGTCGACTGCCACCGGTGCCAAAAGCACCGCCGTCGACTGGGCTCTCCAAATCGGGCCTTGGTTCCGGTCGGATCGCCGCCGTTCGCCGCCGGTGGCCTTCTCTTTCCCGCGGCCTTTCTCTCCTCCGATCGGCTTCCTCCGGCGTCGGTAGGCTGCACCGCCGGTGCCATTGAGATCACCGGCCTCCCCTCTTTCTTTTTCGGCCCTTGGTCGAGCCTTTGGCCGCCGGACGGTGGTCGGCCTTCTTCGGTCTTCTCGGTTCCGTTTTCTTCTCTCTCTCCCCGAAACTTTCGTTTTCTTCAGCCTTTCTCTCTCTTTTTTTTTTGTTTCAATTCTTTTTTTTTTGTTTTATTATCTTATTTAACAATTTATTTTTATTTATTAAAATACACTAAAAATACCAAAATATCCCTTAAAATTATTATTTTTATTTTAATTCAATTTATTTAATTTTATTTAATTTATTTATTATATTTTAACCTCTTTTTCGGGTATAATTTCTCGATTATTTTCGGGATTATTTTTCCAAACTAAAAATCCCGATTAATTCCCATAAATTAATATCTTGATCAATTTAATCCGAAATAATTTCATTTCACTTTTATTGACCAAGATTTCTTAAATCCATATCTTAATTAATTTTCTTTATCGAAATTATACCGGCTTTCGGTCTTTTGACCATTTTGCCCTTACACGTGTCCGGGATTAATTTAACCCGACTTCCTTCATACGTCCCCCATCTTTTCTTATTTAATTTTTGTATTTTAATTAAATTCGGGTCTTACACATTGACGTGTTATCCGTAAGTACACGGGTCATACAAGTAATAATGAGATTTGAGACCCGGATTATCGTCCCACATAGAAGTTGAATTGTACCGATTAATCTTACCTTATGTATATCCTAGCAAATTATGAATTTTTAATGGGTGATCTACAAGGCTGAAATTTAAAAATACTGAAAACAATAAAAATTACAAAATAAAGAAAATTAAACAGAGCTAAAATTACTTACAGAACTCCAAGAAATTAAAAACAAATACCTACAAAAGATAATTAAAACAGTTACAATTAATCAACGTAATTAAAAATGCAAATATGAAAATAAAAAACAAAATTAATTAAACTAAAATTAAACAAGCCTAAAATAAAAGATGCATGTAATTAAACTAATTAATAAAAATTCAAATTAAACTAACCTAAAGTTTAATAAAATAAAACTTCTATTAACCTAAAGAAATTCTTAAATCTAACTAAGAAATTAACTACCTATAAAATAATCCTAAATTAAATCTAATTCTAACTAATTACTAACAATAAAACAAAATCTAAATAATGCATGAGAACTAATATCTTTGGATTTTTAAATTTAAAATGAAGACTAAATTAAAAATGCATGAAACAAGTTTAATCTAAATTAATTCTAAATGCAACTCATAAATTCTACACTAAAATTAAGTCCTAAATCCAATTATATAAAACTAATTATTAACTAAAAATTAAATTAACAAACAAAGATATTAAAACTAACCTACAAATTAATTTAACACTTCACCTAAGTTAACAACTAATGAAAGGAATGAAAACAATATAAATGCCTTAAACATTAAATTGTAAAGATTTCTTAAGAGCTAAATGTGGCCTTAACCAAAATGTCAGCCGAGTGGTCCTGTGTATAGTGCCAGTACACATTTCTTCAATTCCTGCCTATTCTGTCCAGCTCCTATTCTCGGTTCTGTCATGTATCTATATACTACTATTGTCACCATTCTGTTCTGCTTTGTCATGGCCAGAACTGCACAGTTGTTATCCTTTACTACTGCATCAAGGTCTTAGCTTGCATAACACCCTACCCATACCGCTGCACGTCTTCGGCCTGCCCAACTAACCAGCCATCAGCAAAGAAATCACCATATTCTGCCCCTGCACACCACCTCTTGCCTTGCTTCTACCCTTAGCAAGCCATACTCCAGTTTCCTCTGTAATTATCACAGAGTACATACGGGGATGTCCAGTATCCTTCCTGCCTAATTGACGATAATGATCAGTGCATAAGCAACACCACAAAACATCACAAGCATGACTAACGGATGGGTAAAGAGACAGTAAAATTAAGCAGCACAAACATAAAAAAAAAAAAAGGAATGACACTGTTAGAAAAGAAAGCAGTGATTATGAAATAAGCATGCAAACTAGAATGAAAATCAAAAGCTAAAACCACGTTTTATTGCTGTAGTATCCATGTTTCTACAAGCTTCAATCCTATGGCTGCAAGTCAGTAACTTCGATTTCAGCTCTCCAGCTTCTTGCTCACTTGTTACTCTGCTCAGCTCAAGCTTTCTTCCTGCTGCAGATAACCAAGGATGTCCAGCAACTGGAGCAGCAAGAACCGAGTAACCGTGAAGTAATGTTGAGCAAACTGAAAAACGAAAATGAACAATACACTAATCATAGAACAGAGCAGAGCAGTGAAGGATGATGATCCTTATCTACTGCAGCAATGCAACCTGGCCAGCTTCTGTTCTGCTCAGCAACCATCCTGTCATGCCTCATGTTAAGTCCTGCAATCAGAATGTTAGAAACAGAAACACGAAGCAACACATCAAAAAATTTAAATCGAGAAACAAAGTAATATGCAGAGCAGAGAACAAGATAAATTGATACAAAAAAGGTAATAAGCAATACAGACCAGAACTTAAGTATTTAAATCGAAACTTGAAGAAACTTGAGCATAAAAATATCTAACAGCAGTAAGATAGTAAGCTAATGCAAAATCGAAATTTTAATGAATTTGTACAATGAAATATTTGAAAAAGATGGCCACTGTCACCGGCGTCTTCTTCCCCTCTTTATTGTTCATCGACTCAAACTAATAAGCGTAATAAAATAAACATTATGGAGTGTTGCTCCTGTCAGCCTCCCCTCCCCTCCATTCAATATTTCTCAACTGTGAAGACAAATGAAAAATCAAGCCGAGGATGAATACCATTAAACAGAAACAAGAATATTCATAAAAGGAGCTTAGATGTAAAACAATACAGGTGAGAACTTGTAAAAACTTCTAACAATGGTGGCTAAAAAACTATTTGGGAAAGCTTTTAAAAACAATGAAAATAAAACTAAAACTATTCTACCTATGCTACCCCTTTTTTTTAATTGCTATCATGTTCTATTTATACATACACTTAGGGGTACAATGGTAATTTTTCATCCTAGATGAGTTGGCATTGTTTGGACACTTGTTTTCATTTTATTTGCTGCAGAGTAGATATTTCCACGTCATCCGTCTTCTAGTACACTTAGTTATGCGATGTGGCCCGACATGTGTCTTCCAGAAGTTTGGCACGGTATCCGTCGATCTTATTGTTTCAGAGCGAATAAAATGCTAACACCCGGCATCCCACGTGTCCAGACAACTGGTGACTCGGTCTGCAAATTGGAAGTGGTCCAGTCTCCTTTAGCCCATTTTCAGCCCATTTTTGACTGAAATGATTGAGTTTCATCTGGATTTAATTTACCTGTACATTAAAGAATTTTAATTAAATAAAAAGGATAATTAATAAAATAAATTGGGGATTTAAATAATTAATTATGAAATTAAGCACAAATAATTCTATTAAAAATAGAGTTATCACACCCCCAAACTTGAGATTTTGCTTGTCCTCAAGCAAAACAAAATTCATGCAGGAATGACAAGTACCAACATAATAATTTCCCTAATATTTTCCTCAAAGAAAAAGTATAGACTATGATTTCAAAGACTCACAATTACAAGTCCAACATTCAGAATCATTCAATCATAAGTTCTAACCCAAATTGGACTTCTCGTGTGTGTGTGAAAAATGTTAAAGCCACTACACAGTACATTATCCGGATCAGATTATGCAAACACAGTGAATGCAAAGTCAATGACAAGTGATCATTCCCATAAGTTTGCTTTTCACTTATCTCTCCACTAATGCAGTCACACTTAATCAAAGATCAATAGGACTTCATTAAGCTTGTAATGTAAGGCTGGGGTAAAGGTAAGATAAAGTCGATTTAGATTTAATTACCACATAACATGCATTACTTCGAGGATCTTTAATGTAAGAGCTCAAATTTATTTCCCCCAAACTTATTTATTTTGCTAATCATTTTATTCAATTTTTGTATTTTTCTTCTCTTTTTTTTCGAACATTCACTATCACCTAATACCCACATGTACATAGCTCACAATATATCCCAATGACTTTTCATGCTTTTGGGGTAAGGGATAGGAACAGAGTATTTAAGCTAAGAAAAATTTTGCAGGTGTATTTACAGAGAAAAGCTTATTTAGCCCAGATGGGTGACTAGGGGTAAAATATGTACAGGGATGGCTAGAAAGGCTCAAACCATCCAAAGATGGCCTAAAGCATTTCCCTAATTAACTGTGATCTAATATTTCACCTCGAGATCGGATCAAACAAATTCTAGAATATGATACATAAAATTAACTAAACAAATGCAACCATATGTCCACATAAACTTTTTCTAAATACATATACAAATTTCCTTTGTGTATACCTCTTGGCGATGGAGAGCAGCTGATATCCGGATATAACTCTTCAGTCCTTTACTAAGATATTATGTGTGCTCTATAGAGGGGGAAAATGAAAGGGATGAGCAACCACACATTCAGAAAGGCAATAATGCAAGCATGGTAGATATCTACACTACCTGCATAATTTTAATATCATGCATAAAAATCATTTATATCCAGGGCATAAGGAAATATTAAAACTATGCCACATGTATATACATATATCATGTATTACAAAACATGTAAATAGGCATGTAAACATGGAAAAGATCATCATGTAAAATATCTCATGCTCATCATAATAAATCTCATCATAAAAAGGAAAACTTATCATAAAACCATCCCTCAGGATTTAGTGCTTTCTCAAAACATAATGACACTCATTATAAACATCAATACCATCTCTTTAGAAACATCCTTTAAGGCTCGATCCCTTCCTCGAGTCTACCCTGAGCTACACAATCCATGATCGGTATATAAAACCACGTGATATCATGTTAGACAGGTGGTCACTATATAATCGAGGACTTTGTTGGCCAACTATGTCATTATCATCCCAGACCACATGGATCCCGATGTGTGGGGCATCATGCTGCAACAGAGGTAGGTTAGTCCTACGTCAGACTTTCAAATCAACATCATAACCTTACGGTACAGTGTACTCCATGTGATATACACGGTACAATGTACTCCGTGGACCCATATCATGGTTAGGGGTGCCTGCCATAGGTCTTATCTACCCCATGCCATGTAAAACCTACTCAATCTCAAGTGCACGTGCGAGCATCTTATCTGTGTGACTAGCAGTCTACATGAGGCATCCAACACAGCTTCTGCGAGCATCTCATCTGTGTGACACAAAGTCTACACGAGGCATCCTGCACGACTCATTACATATCACAGAATGAAAAATCCTGTACGAGTAAAGCTCTAGCACGTTTTCATGCAACATCAATAAATTCCCTCGTACAAGCAATGCTCTAGTACGACTTTATGCATAATAAATAATGAGGAAATCACGTACGAGCATAGCTCCAATACTATGCATAAGAAAAAATCAATGGAAATCCACGTACAAGCGAAAGCTCCAGTACGGCTTATAAAACATCACAACTCAAAACATGGTGTGAGCTAAGCTCTAGCACATTTTTGACATATTTAAAACATCAAAATCCAGTGAGAGCGAAGCTCCATCATGATTTAACCCATATAAATCCGATAGGCGGCTCCATTTCAACCAAACACATTCAAAATCAAAATTTACACCTGACTCGTGCTATTTCATTAAAATATGAAATTAATAGCCAGTCTATCCATAAATTTGCTTAAACCAAGGCAATGTATTTCATAAAAATATCAAAACATCATATTTATGCAATTATTAGCCTTACTACGCCTTTTTGTAAGATTCACTTTGAATACCAAATCATTTATATTCGTAATCATGCACATAAATCATTAATTCTTTTCTAGGTAACCAACACAATTTCAATACCCTATAATCACCCTCATAATACGTGCAGCTACTTCTATATACTCACAAAATTCTCTTACCTCAATTCTCTTGGAAGCAATTCTTCCTTCCTTTCCTATTTTTCACGATTGGGCTCAACTTGCTCTAGATATATCCTACGTAGCTACAAACATTCATCACTGATATGAGTTAATACCGATAACTCATGTTCTGACTTCAACTAGTCAATATATCTTATCGAACCTATTTCATAAATTTTGGCTTATTATCTCATTTGGCTATCATTATGCCATTTCTAGTCAATTTAGCTAACAACTCACCTAGTAGCTTATCAAACACTTGGCATAAATGTTTATCCATAATCTTCCATTCGTTTATGCATTTTCTACAACATCATTTATGCATATTTTTATCACTTGACTAATCTCACAATGTGGCTTCATCCAATCATATCAAAATCATGCATATCACCTCACTAACACCTTAGTATAATCCATTTATCATCAACTCAACCATATCATATTTTCTAACACTAAACCCATTCTAGGTTATGCTTAATTCATGACATTCTAGGTAGTTTCTAATAATAATAATACATACACCATTATACTCTCGACAACATCTAGATGAATATATTTAGAGTTGGTGTATTGGAAACCTGCCTAGCTTAACTTTCCTCTTTTCTAAATTTGAAGACTCTTTTGCTCCTTCAATACAACAAATGAAATGTTGGCTCCAAGCTATGTTGTTCTTCTCCTCACAATGAACAACTTTGTTCTAATAGCTCTTTCCTAAATCTTTATGGAAGGGGGTGTATTCTAGAGAGAGAAAGCTTGGTATTTTGGGTAAAAATGGAAAGGGTGTGTTGATTTGCTGAAGAAAGAGGTTTTACCGTGGGGTTTTTAGAAAAGGGGTGATGAGATCAATCTACTAGGGTGAAGAGATCGATCTTTCCTTGGTTTTAGGCATCCAATTTTCAAGTTTACAATAAGAGAGATCGATTTGCTTATTTGGGAGAGATCGATCTTCGCTTGGTAAAGGCAACAACAGATCGATCTGCTCATAGGGAGAGATCGATATGCTCTTGACAGAATCAAATGGAGATCGATCTATACTTTGGAAGGGATCGATCTCTGCAAGGTAGAGGTAAATCCAGACCGATATGCTCATTGGGGAGATCAATCTGCCATTGGCAGATCCAATTAAAATTGTTCTGCTTGTACAAGGGATTGATCTACCTTGAATATGAGATCGATCTGACCTTCATCTAGGGCAATCCTGCTGTAATTTTCCCAGATTTTTCAAAGATAAATTCCTATTTCATTACTCCAATAATAATTTTACATTTTAATCCCACTTAGAGCATGGAAAGGCTCATTTCCTATGATCTATATACAATATGACTTCTGTGTATTGCTTGAATTCATAAAAGATACACAGAATTCATAGTCCATGCCTTATCATTTTATGTTTAAATCCTTATCTTCAATTCAAACACTTAAAGTTTTGTTCGTTTAGTTTGTGGCCACTTTAGCCTTTATTTAACCTTTACTTGTATCATAACACTTATTTATCCCATTTGTAATTCATTCACAATTATATGATTCAAAAATCATCTGTCTTATACTTTCATTAACATATAATAAATTCATACATACATGGGGTCTCACAGTAGGAATTTAGGCATTATACCGGTTACCCGCTGTGGTAGAGGGGCGAGTGCACATGGTAGAGGCCGTACGGGTAGGCCTAAGAGCTGTGCAGAGCCATAGACTGGTCAAGCTCCGCAGGATCCTATTGAGAGACTAAGGGATACCGAAGCACACTTTGCTAGGATTGAGCGGAGTATTGAGAGCCTTGTTGAGATAGTCACGCAAACATTAGGGGTTGGTGATAGATGAGGTCAAGCTAGGTAGTCAACTACTACTAGACAGACATCTTCAAAGAGGCCTCAGACTACAGAGATCGTTACACTGCCACTAGTTCAGGATACAACTTCTTTTGTCGCTCCACATCTAAGCAGTAGTGATTTGGATTATGACTGCGAGTTGGATAGGTTATGACTATTTCAAGAGTTCAGACCTCTAGTCTTTAGAGGAGTGAATGACCCAGTTGTTGCAAAGGATTAGATATATGAGATGGAGAAGTTATATGGGTTCTTTAGGTGTACATTAACTAAGAGGGTTGCCTTTGCCGTATTTATAATGAAGGGCGAGGCAGAGCATTGGTAGAGATTCACTGTGTTTATCATGAGAGCCTGACACTCAAAGATCACATAAGAGATATTTTTGGAGGCCTTTAGGAGGCAATATATTCTGGCCACTACACAGTGGAAGCTGCGGATGGAGTTTATGAGTTTGGTTCAGGGGAACCGCTCCGTTGATGAGTATGAGTCGAGGTTCATATCCTTGGGGAGGTATGACCCGGATACATTGAGCAGTGAGACTCGAAAGGTCCAAAAGTTCCTGGATGGATTGAGACTAGCCATCAGATCTAGATTAGCTCTGTTTGACATCTCTACTTATGAGGAGGTAGTGCACAGGGCATAGTTGTGCGAGCAAGATTTTGATCGGAGTGCCTAAGAGTTGGGGAAGGTCAACAGAGCTGAAGATAGAGATCGAAAGAGATCTGGAGGGGATAAAGTGGTTAGGAGAGGAGAACGACTCTTTGAGAATAGGCTGAAGATTAAGAAGATACAGTAGAGAGCTGCTAGACCTCCTGTGTACCTAGCTTTAGCTCCACCGAGGGGAATAGTCATTTGAGGACCAAGGCCTACTACTGAGCAATGTAGGAGATGTGGTAGATTTCATGATACCAGGCCTTGTCTGATGACTATTAGAGCCTGTTTTCGTTGTCGAAAGCCAAGACATGTCGTGAGGAACTACCCTGAGATGATTGAAACTGCCTCACAGAAAGGCAAAGAGCCAGAGAAAGCTCTTATCGAAACTGCTGCTCCGAGGAAGAGAGCTATAGCTGAGGAGAAAGGGAAGCAGGTTGTGGGCAGAGGGCGAGTAAATGTATTGGACCAGGACACCACGGACGCTTCAGCGGATGTGATTAAAGGTACAATCCTAATTTTTTTATTTAGAAGCATTTGTGTTATTTGATCTTGGTGCCACGTATTCCTTTATATCTCCTTCATTTGCACGTAAGTTGTCGAAGCATGTAAAGCCTACATCGTTAGATAGAATGTTGTTGATTTCTACACCTATAAATGATAATTAGTTGACTGACTATGTATATAGGGACTGTAGGTTGAATATAGGGGGAATGAATATGTGAGTCGATCTTATCTTACTGAATATGAGTGATTTCGATGTAATTTTAAGAATGTATTGGTTGGCTACGAATCATGTTGTTTTATATTTTTATGCTAAGATAATAATGTTTTTAGGGATAGATAGCCTTACTATAAGTTTTGCTAAAAAGAAATGAAGGAACATGGTTATTGTAAATGGGAAGAGTATAATTTTAATTCATCTTATTTAAGAGATGAATTTGCTTTTTAATCATGAATGTTAATATGATGACCTATGTTACTAGCGGTGGAAAAAGATAATTTAAAGGGTTCATTACAAACGTAGTTAACACAGATAAGGCACGTCTGAAATTGAGAGATATTCTAGTGGTTACAGAGTTTCCCGATGTCTTTCGAGATGATTTACCAGGGTTACCACCCAACAGAGAGATGGAGTTTTGTATAGAGTTGGTACCTGGTACAGAGCTGATATCTAGACCACCGTATAGAATGACTCCGATTGAGTTGGAGGAGCTAAAGAAGCAGTTATTGCAGTTACTAGAGAAAGAGGCCCTGGGGACCTCCGGCCTTGTTTATGAGGAAGAAGGATGGAAGCCTCCGTCTGTGCATAGATTACCGATTGTTGAATAAGGCTACCATCAAGAATAAGTACCCCATTTCATGCATTGATGATCTATTGGATCAGCTTCGAGGAGCACAGGTCTTTTCTAAGATAGATCTATGATCTGGGAACCAACAGTTGAGGATACGAAGTGGAGATGTACCCAAGATAAAATTTTGTACCTGTTATGGCCACTACAAGTTCTTGGTTATGTCATTCGGATTAACGAATACTCCCGCAACATTTATGGCTTTAATAAATGATGTGTTTAAGTAATACTTGGACAAGTTTGTGATAATATTTATCGATGATATATTAGTTTATTCCAAGTCCAGGGAAGACCATGAGCAGTACTTAAGGATATTTCTGTAGACCCTTTGACAGAAGGAATTGTATGCCAAGCTCAGTAAGTGTGACTTTTGGTTTGAGCAGATTTTATATTTAGGTCATGTTGTATCGAGGGATGGGGTATCAGTATATCCATCCAAGGTAGAGGCAGTTGTTCAAGGGGAGAGACCCAAGATGGTTACAGATGCCTATAGTTTCTGGGTAGGTTATTACCGAAGGTTTGTGGAGAGATTCTATAAGCTGGATGCTCCGTTAACACGCCTCACTCGGACAAATGTGGCATTTGAGTGGTATGATCAGTGTGAAAGTAGTTTCTGTGAGCTGAAGCAACGACTGACCACCGTACCTATTCTCACCATACCCACTAGCTTAGGAGGCTTTTCAATGTATACAGATGCCTCGGGATAGGGACTGGGCTGTATGTTGATGTAGGATGGGAAGGTAGTTGCTTATGGTTCTAGATAGCTTAAGAACCATAAGAGGAACTACCCGACCCATGATGTAGAGTTGGCAGCCATGTTATTTGCATTAAAGATATGGTGCCACTACTTATACGGTGAGAAATTTTAGGTGTTTACAGATCATAAGAGCCTCAAATATCTGTTCTCACAGAAGCAGTTGAACATGAGACATAGAAGGTGGCTCGAGCTTCTGAAGGACTATGATTGCGAGATTTTGTACCATCCGAGTAAGTTGAATGTAGTAGCTGATACACTGAGTAGGAAGCATCTCGGGTTAGTATCGTACATGATGATCAAGGAACACGAGCTGTTGGAACAGTTCGCGAACCTCAGTTTAGATATTACCTTGCCTGATACTGATAGTGGTTGTATGGTTGCTAGCCTGTGGTTGGAACTGGATGTGGTAGATCATATTCGACAGGCTCAACAGATTGATCAGCAGTGCAGTGATATTATCGAGCAGATACAGAGGGGTTCAGAGACTGATTTTGAGTTCAGTTCAGATGGATTGTTGAGGTTTATGGGTAGGATATGTGTTTCTGATGACCCAGAGCTAAAGAGATTAATTTTGACGAAAGCTCATTCATCGAGATATACATTGCATCCACAGAGCAACAAAATGTATCAGAATCTCCGAAGAGTGTATTGATAGTTAGGGATGAAGAGGGATATTGCAGAGTTTGTGGCGAAGTGTCTCGTATGTCAGCAGGTGAAGGTAGACCATCAGAAGCCAGTAAGGTTTTTGCAACCTCTACCGATACCGACATGGAAGTGGAAGCACGTCACCATGGATTTTGTGATGGGTTTACCGACGACCAGTAAAGATCATGATGCCATCAGGGGGATTGTGGATAGGTTGACAAAATCAGCCCATTTCTTAGTTGTGAGAGCTAGTGATACTCTGAGTACATTGGCAGATCTATATATGCGTGAGATAGTGAGGTTACATGGTGTCCCAGTGAGTATTGTTTCGGATAGGGATTCCCGCTTCACTTCCTACTTTTGGGAACACTTTTAGGAAGCGATGGGGACCTATTTGAGTTTTAACACCGCTTTCCATCCTCAGACAGATAGTTAGTCAGAGAAGACTATACAGACTCTGGAGGATATGTTGAGAGCGTGTGTACTAGATTTTAGAGGCTATTGGGATGACCACTTGCCACTACCTGAGTTCGCCTACAACAACACTTATCACTCGAGTATCAGGATGGCACCATATGAGGCATTATATGTACGCAGATGCCGATCCCCTATTGGATGGGAGGAGGTTGGTGACAGCTAGATTTTTGCTCCTAATTTAGTGCAACAAGACTCTGAGGTTGTTCAGCTGATATGTGAGAGATTGAGGATAGCTCAGAGCAGGTAAAAGAGTTATGCTATGACACACCCTAAAGGTATATATCCGCAAGTGCACATGTCGTACAAGTAATAATGGGATTTGAGTCCCGAGTTATCGTCCCATAGAGAAGTTGACTAGCCTAATTAACTACCGGTTAATCTTACCCTAAGTATATCCTAGCAAATTATGAAATTAAAGTGGGTGATCTACTAAGGCTAATTAAAAATAATACTGGAAAGCAATAAAATAATAAGAACTAAAGGAAATGAAACCGAGCAAAATTTACTTACAGTACTCTGAGCAATTAAAAGCAAATAACCTACAAAAGAAAATTAAAACAGTTAAAATGAATTAACGCAATTAAAATGTGAATATAAAAATAAAGGAATTAATTAAACTAAAATTTAAACAAACTTAAAATGAAATGTGCATGCAAATTAATCTAATTAATAAAAATTGCAATTTAAACTAACCTAAGATCTAATAAAATAAAATCCTAGAAAATTAAGAAAAAAATAATCATAAATTTAAATGTCTAAACTAATGAATCTAAAATTACTCCTAGATATATCTAAATACTAAATTAACACTAAAATCTAACTAATGCATGAAACACATTTTTGGAATTTTCACTAAAACTTAAAATGCATAAAATGACTTTATCTAAATTAATTTTAAGCACATCCCCTAATGCTAGAATAAAAATAACTTAGTAACCACATTAAATCTAAGTTAAACTAATGCAACAAGGAAACTATGACTAACATGCAAATTAGAAATTAATTAACTAAATTAACTAATAAACTTGGACTTAATCTATCTAAAAATGCATGCAAAATGAATTAACAACTACAATGGGCTAGCCAAATGTGGCCTTATCAAATAATAAACAAAGTGGTCTCGAATTTGGTACTGTTCACTCTCTTCTTTGTTTCATTTCACTTTCTTTCCCTGCTGCCCACGTCCTCCACACCCGGCTCTCTGTTTTGGCCAAATGTTGTACTGCTTCTTTTCCCAGGTGCTGTCCGCGAGCCTCTGTCCAGCTGCTCATCCTTGGTCTGCTTCAGGTGTTGCCTCAACGTCTGTCCTCTACTGCAATACCAGCCCATACTGTCCCGAGCATGATCACTCACTGCTCTCAGTTCCAGGTGCTGGTGTGTTGGTTCGATTCAGTGCATGTGTCCTGCTACTCCAAGCTACTATGCATCTACTACCACTGCTGTCCTATACTGCTGTGGCTGCTCCTTCCTCGGCATGCAAAGCTCACTCCTGGTTCATTGTACTGCACATTGTCCCGAATATGATCATTCACCACGTCTTGTCCCTCCAGGTGTTGCTCACGGTTTTGTTTTCATTCTCGGCTCTGCAACATCAAGCTAGATGACAGCTTGCTGCTGTTCATGCTTTATCGTCATCCTTGCCTATTCCTGGTATCGAGAGCCTCCTTAAAGAGTTTACAGCTTACAAATAAACTGTAATAACAGCAGCAGGACCTAAAACAAAGCTAAACAGAGGACAAGTAAATAACCCATGTAATTTGTGATTGTTTACTCATCCTAAGCTATATCTACACGGCAGCAACTTGCTCTCATCAACAAGCAAAAGAAAAGAAGGGAATGAACATATAAAGATAAGCAAATAAAATTAAACCGAGAAGAGTGAAATGCAGTAGAAAATACGGAAGCTAGTATTAACATGCAATAAAGATTAGCATTTGTGTATAGCAGACAATGAAATAGAAACAAAACATTGCAAGGATATAAGCATAAAACCGAAAATAAAGAAGCAATATTAACAACAGAACATTAAACTAAAATTATCAAAATTTGCATAGCAGACTAACGTGAAACCAGTAGCTTGGATTGCTTCATTCCTTTCTCCAACCAAGGTTCCACATTGCCATTGGTGTGAATAAATGCTAACCATTAACCCACATCAAAGCATCAAAACCAAAAGGCATGAACAAAGGAAGAAAGTGGTACCCGAATGAACATAAAACACAAATTCAAGAGCACTTAAAGATGATGGCTTTTTCAAATAAAACTAAGGAAACATAAACAATGTTTAAGGAAAAATCGAGTGCTATATTAAGGAGTAATCTTTGTGAATAAAAATTGGCACATAAAAGAGCTAATGGTTCCAAATTGAGAGCATGAAATGAAAGTGAGTTTCCATTGAAATGAAATTTAACAAAGATTAATGAAGAACATGAAATGAATAGTAAAAAAACTTGTAAAACAATTATGTGGAAATTTAAAGAAAACTTTTAATATTAATCTAAAAGCTATTCTACCCTAACCTACATACATTTTCAATTGCCATCATGTTCTATATATACACAAACATAGGGGTACAATGGTAATTTTTCATCCTAGATGAGTTGGCATTATTTGGCCACTTGTCTTCAATTGATTTGCTGCAGAATAGATATTTCCACGTCACTTGTCGATTTGTCCAGTTGGCTGTTCGATGTGGCCCGACGTGTGCCTTCCAGAATATTCATTCGATGTTTGTTGACCTTATCGTTTCGGAGCAAATAAAATATGGATACCTTGCATCACGCGTGTCCAGACGACTGGTGACTCGGTCTGCAAAATTTGAAGTGGTCCAATCTCCTTTAGCTCATTTTCAGCCCAATTTTGACTGAAACGACTGAGTTTCATCTGGATTTAATTTATCTGCACATTAAAGAATTTTAATTAAATAAAGAGGATTATTAATAAAATAATATGGGGATTAAATAAATAATTAGGAATTTAAGCACAAATAATTCTATAAAAAATTGAATTATCACACCCCCAAACTTGAGCTTTTGCTTGTCCTTAAGCAAAACAAAACAATTGTAGAAATGACAAGTACAAAACATAATAATTTCCCCAATATTATCCTCAAAGATAAAGTATATACAATAATCTCAAAGATTCACAATTACAAGTCAAACACTCAGAGTCATCTAATCATAAGTCCTAACCCAAATTGGACTCCTCGTGTGTGTGTGAAAAATGTCAAAGCCACTTCAAAGTACATTATTCGGATCAGATTATGCAAGCACAATTAATGCAAAGTCAATGACATGTGATCATTCCCATAAGTTTTCTTTTCACTAATCTCTCCACTAATGTAGTCACACTTACTCAAAGATCAATAGGACTTCATTAAGCTTGTAATGTGAGGCTGGGGTTAAGGTATGATAAAGTCGATTTAGGTTTAATTACCCTTTAACATGCATTACTTTCTAGGATCTTTAATGTAAGAGCTCATATTTATTTCCCCAAAACTTTTTTATTTCACTAGACATTTTATTCTATTTTTGTATTTTTCTTCTTTTTTTTTTTTTGAACATTCACTATCACCAGATACCCATATGTACAAAGCTCAAAATATATCCCAATGACTTTCATGCTTTCGGGGTAAGGGATAGGAACAAAGTATTTAAGCTAAGGAAAATTATAAAGGTGTATTTACAAAGAAATACTTATTTGGCCCAGATAGGTGACTAGGGTAAAGTATGCACAGGGATGGCTAGAAAGGCTCAAACGATCCAAAGATGGCCTAAATCATCTCCCTAATTAAGTGTGATCTAATATTTCACCTCGAGATCAGATCAAACAAATTCTAGAATATGATGCACAAAATCAACTGAACAAATGCAATCCTAGATCCACATAAGCTTTCTCTAAATAAATATACAGATTCATGACATGACATGTGCGTAAGATGAGGAAATCACAATCAGAATCAAGACAAATTCAAGAACTCAACTTCATGCTTTTCCTATAATCATGCTTCTCAATCAATTAAAATCATACTTAATCATGGGGTCATATCATCGGAATATGGGAAAACTACATGCTAAGTACTAAATCATCCCAAAATCAAATAGTTTAAGCTCAGATTTTCGAAAACATTTTGAAAACAAATTTTCAATTTTTGAAAAATTTTCGAAAAATACTCAAGTAATATCCCCTCCCCCAAACTTGAAGTGCACAGTGTCCTTAGTGTGCAGATAATGTAAGAATTTAAAGTTCAGGAACGGAGTACTCACCTTTCTGATGATAATGAACAACTGAAGCTTTGATTGAAAGCGTAAAACTAGAAAATAAACATGCAAAATAAACAAAGAAAGAAACAATAGAAAAGAAAAAGAAAAAGAACTATATACAAGGTGAAAAGGAAAACACAACCACTTCAAATGCAGTTAAAAAACACAACACTCAGCAGCAGGGCGAAGAGTAGAAGGATCAGGCATAATTGTGACAAAATGTTAACAGTTAAATCCTCCTGAGCTCTATCTACTTCCCTCCTTCTTTCAAATTTCATGTGCTGAAGCCTTATATCCTCATTAATCTCCATCTTAAAACTCTCTTGAGAGTCATCAGGGAGCTTCAAAGGTTTGAAAACATTAAACTTCACTTCCTGATCTTGCACTCTCATAGTCAACTCCCCCTTTTGCATATCAATTATCATCCTACCAGTAGCTAGGAAAGGTATGCCTAAAATAATGGGGACTTCCCTGTCTTCCTCCATATCTAGTAAAATAAAATCTGCAGGGAAAATAAACTTGTCCACCTTTACTAAGACATCCTTAATGACCCCCTTTGGGTATTTAATGGATCGATCTGCTAGTTGAAGGGTCACTGTAATGGGCTTGACATCCCCTATTCCTAACTTTTGATAGATAGATAAAGGCATTAGATTGATACTAGCTCCTAAATCACACAAGGCTCTACCAAGAATAAATTTCCAATAGTGCATGGTATGGTAAAACTCCCGGGATCCTTGAGCTTGGGGGGTAATTTCCTCTGGATAATGGCACTACATTCCTCTGTTAAGGCCACCTTCTCATAATCTTTCAATCTTCTCTTCCTCAAGAGGATATCTTTTAGAAACTTCACATAACTTGGCATTTGCTCTAAGGAATCTGCGAAAGCAATGTTGATGTGAAGTTTCTTAAAAACCTCAAGAAATTTAGCAAATTCTCGTTTCAACTTTTGATATTGGAACCTCTGAGGAAAAGGTACTAGTGGTCTAACTAGAGGCAATTAGTAGGAACCTGTGTAGAATCAGAGGGCGAGGAAGGCAATGAAGAAGAAGAAGGTATAGATGAAGAAGTTCCTAGCTTGGATTCTTTTGCGGCCCGATCTTTAGGTTCCTGCTCTTTTTGAGCTGCTTATTTAGAACTTACGAATTCTTCAACTATGTGCTGTTCAAGTTGGGACTTAACTTGTGGCTCCTCTAGCTCTCTACCACTCCTAAGGGTGATAGATCTAACATGTTCCTTACGCTCCCTTTGCTTAACAGGATTAACTTCAGTATTACTAGGAAGGGTCCCTTTAGGACGTTGGCCAAGAGCACTAGCTATTTGTCCCACCTGAACCTCTAAGTTCTTAATTGAAGTAGCTTGATTTTGCAGGATCATTGAGAACATCTCCTCTAATGTAGGCTTATTCTCAGTTGCTGGTGCATGGTAGAGTTGGGGTTGCATAAGTGGTGGTGGTGGTGGTGGTTGATGGAAGTGAGATGGATGAAGCTGAAATTGTGGTGGGGATGGTTGATGAGGCGGGTGATATGGAAATTGCGGCTGTGGTAGTACCTGAACTGGTGGAGCTTGAAAACCAGCGAGTCCTACAGGTCTAGAGCTAGAATGTTTCCCTTAGTTTTGGCTCTAGGAGAAGTTAGGATGGTTCCTCCACCCTGAATTATAAGTGTTTGAAAAAGGGTTGTTTTGTTGCGTAGGGGGAGCAACATACTAACCGATTCTAAGTTGAACGGACACCTATCTACAGAGTGGGTACCACTACACAGCTAGCATGAAAGAAAAGGACTTTGGATAGAATACACAGGGTTAGGACTAGTGGGAGGATTATGTTGGGTACTGAGCGACTCTACCTTCTTCGTAAGGTTAGCGATTTGAGAGGTTAAGGTAGACAGTGTGTCGAGCTCATAAATACCCGTCGACTTCTTTAGCAATTGCCTCTCCGAGGACCATAGATAGTTGTTAGCCGCCATCTTTTCTAACAACTCGTAAGCTTCCTCCTCTGTTTTACACATTAGCGCTCCACTCGCCGCAGCGTTAACAATGGTCCTAGTTGGGCTTGTAAGTCCGTTGTAGAAGGTTTAGACTTGCAACAACATAGGTAGGCCATGGTGAGGGCACTTCCTAAGATGCTCCTTGTATCGTTCCCATGCTTCATAAAGAGATTCAGAGTCGTACTGGGCAAAGGAAGATATATTACTACGGAGTTAGGCCATTTTAGAGGGAGGGAAAAACTTAGATAGAAATTGATGGGCTAACTCGTCCCATGTAGAAATGGATCCTGGAGGCAAGGAGGTTAACCAATGTCTCGCCCTATCCCTAAGTGAGAATGGGAATAATCTAAGCCTAAGCGCATCATCAGATAATCCATTATGTTTGAACGTGTTGCACAAGTCCAGGAATTGCCCAAGGTGAGCACGTGGGTCGTCATGAGAGAGCTCACTGAACTGCAATGAAGTCTGAATCATCTGGAGGATATCGGGCTTAATTTCAAAGTTGTTTGCATGGACAGCTGGTGGCCTAATACCGGTATAATAACCTCCAATCATCGGCATTGCATAATCTCCAACAGTTCTAAATTCCCTATTTTCTACCATGATGTTTTGCAGCGAAGCTAATAATTTCCTAGAATCCTTTCGAATTTTTCTAAGTGTTCAATTTCAGGATTTAAAGGAAAGCAATCATAACTCCTGGCTCTACGCATGCAATCATCAAAAAGTCCTGAGAAAAATTTTTTAAGTTTTTTTTAATTTTTCAATTTTTTTTATTTATTGTAATTAATTATGGGAAAATTAACTAAACTAATCTAAGGATCTAAATATTTACAACCTAAATATCCACAAGCTAGAATTACACCTAAGCATAATTTCACCGATATTAATTAAAGACTAATTAAAACTTCCCCGGCAATGGCGCCAAAAACTTGACACGCCCTAAAGGTATATATCCGCAAGTGCACGGGTCGTACAAGTAATAATGGGATTTGAGTCCCGAGTTATCGTCCCATAGAGAAGTTGACTAACCTAATTAACTACCGGTTAATCTTACCCTAAGTATATTCTAGCAAATTATGAAATTAAAATGGGTGATCTACTAAGGCTAATTAAAAATAATACTAGAAAACAATATAATAATAAGAACTAAAGGAAATGAAACCGAGCAAAATTTACTTACAGTACTCCGAGCAATTAAAAGCAAATAACCTACAAAAGAAAATTAAAACAGTTAAAATGAATTAACGCAATTAAAATGTGAATATAAAAATAAAGGAATTAATTAAAAAAAATTTAAACAAACTTAAAATGAAATGTGCATGCAAATTAATCTAATTAATAAAAATTGCAATTTAAACTAACCTAAGATCTAATAAAATGAAATCCTAGAAAATTAAGGAAAAAATAATCATAAATTTAAATGTCTAAACTAATGAATCTGAAATTACTACTAGATATATCTAAATACTAAATTAACACTAAAATCTAACTAATGCATGAAACACATTTTTGGAATTTTCACTAAAACTTAAAATGCATAAAATGACTTTATCTAAATTAATTTTAAGTACATCCCCTAATGCTAGAATAAAAATTACTTAGTAACTACATTAAATCTAAGTTAAACTAATGCAACAAGGAAACTATGACTAACATGGAAATTAGAAATCAACTAACTAAATTAACTAATAAACTTGGAGTTAATCTATCTAAAAATGCATGCAAAATGAATTAACAACTACAATGGGCTAGCCAAACGTGACCTTATCAAATAATAAACAAAGTGGTCCCGATTTTGGTACTGTTCACTATCTTCTTTGGTTCATTTCACTTTCTTTCCCTGCTGCCCACTTCCTCTGCACCCAGCTCTCTGTTCTGGCCAGCTGCTGTACTGCTTCTTTTCCCAGGTGCTGTCCGCGAGCCTATGTCCAGCTGCTCGTCCTTAGTTAGCTTCAGGTGCTGCCTCAACGTCTGTCCTCTACTGCAATACCGGCACATACTGTCCCGAGCATGATCACTCACTGCTCTCGGTTCCAGCTGCTGGTGTACTGGTTCGATTCAGTGCATGAGTCCTACTGCTCTAGGCTGCTGTGCATCTACTACCACTGCTGTCCTCTACTGTTGTGACTGCTCCTTCCTCGGCATGCAAAGCTCACTCCTGGTTCAGTGTACTGCACATTGTCCCGAATATGATCATTCACCACGTCTTGTCCCTCCAGGTGTTGCTCACGATTTTGTTCTCATTCTCGGCTCTCCAACATCAAGCTAGATGACAGCTTGCTGCTGTTCATGCTTTATCGTCATCCTTGCCCATTCCTGGTATCGAGAGCCTCTTTAAAGAGTTTGCAGCTTACAAATAAATTGTAATAATAGTGGCGGGACCTAAAACAGAGCTAAACAGAGGACAAGTAAATAACCCATGTAATTTGTAATTGTTTACTCATCCTAAGCTATATCTACATGGCAGCAACTTGCTCTCATCAACAACCAAAAGAAAAGAAGGGAATGAACATATAAAGATAAGCAAATAAAATTAAACCGAGAAGAGTGAAATGCAGTAGAAAATACGAAAGCTAGTATTAACATGCAATAAAGATTAACATTTGTGTAGAGCAGACAATGAAATAGAAACAAAACATTGCAATGACATAAGCATAAAATCGAAAATAAAGAAGCAATATTAACGACAAAACATTAAACTAAAATTATCAAAATTTGCATAGCAGAGTAACGTGAAACCAGTAGCTTGGATTGCTTCATTCCTTTCTCTAACCAAGGTTCCACATTGCCATTGATGTGAATAAATGCTAATCATCAACCCACATCAAAGCATCAAAACCAAAAGGCATGAACAAAGGAAGAAAGTGTTAACTGAATGCACACAGAACACAAATCCGAGAGCACTTAAAGGTGATGGCTTTTTCAAATAAAACTAAGGAAACATAAACAATGTTCAAGGAAAAATCGAGAGCTATAATAAGGAGTAATCTTTGTGAATAAAAATTGGCACATAAAAGAGCTAATGGTTCCAAACCGAGAGCATGAAATGAAAGTGAGTTTCCATTGAAATGAAATTTAACAAAGATTAATGAAGAACATGAAATGAATAGTAAAAAAACTTGTAAAAAAACCTATGCAGAAATTTAAAGAAAACTTTTAATATTAATCTAAAAGCTATTCTACCCTAACCTACATACATTTTCAATTGCCATCATGTTCTATTTATACAAAAACATAGGGGTACAATGGTAATTTTTTATCCTAGATGACTTGGCATTATTTGGCCACTTGTCTTCAATTGATTTGCTGCAGAATAGATATTTCCACGTCACTTGTAGGTTTGTCCAGTTGGCTGTGCGATGTGGCCCGACGTGTGCCTTCCAAAATATTTGCTCGGTGTCTGTTGACCTTATGTTTTAGAGCAAATAAAATATGGACACATGGCATCACGCGTGTCCAGACGACTGGTGACTCGGTCTGTAAAATTTGAAGTGGTCCAATCTCCTTTAGCTCATTTTCAGCCTAATTTCGACTGAAATAACTGAGTTTCATCCGGATTTAATTTATCTGTACATTAAAGAATTTTAATTAAATAAAGGGGATTATTAATAAAATAATATGGGGATTAAGTAAATAATTAGGAATTTAAGCACAAATAATTCTATAAAAAATAGAATTATCATGCTAACACGAGACAGAGGCCATTGGAGTTCTCTATAGGTGATTCGGTGTTCTTGAAAGTTTCTCCCTCGAAAGGGATTATGATAAGGCCTACAGGCTCGGATTGCCATCGGAGCTATCAGGCATTCGTAACGTATTCCACGTATCGATGCTTCGGAAGTACCATCTAAATCTGGCCCATGTGATTCGGTATGAGCCATTAGAGCTCAAGGATGATCTGTCCTATGTAGAGAGACCGATCTGGATACTGGATAGGAAGGAGAAGGTGTTACAGACTAAGACGATTCCGCTTGTTAAGGTACTCTGGCAGCACCATACTTCAGAGGAGGCTACCTAGGAGTTAGAGAGCTTGATGTTAGAAAAGTACCCCCGACTTTTCGAAGAGTGACTTAGTTCTAATTTGGAGGACCAAATTTCTTAAAGGAAGGGAGAAATGTAAGGCCCGTGAATTCTATGTACCCTTTTTGATTTCCATGTTGTACATACAAGTTACATAATATATGAATCATAAGAAATGGACTTTTTTATGCTCTAAGTGTGAATAGAATGCAAAATGATTAGTGAAGCATTTAAATGCAATCTTTCCTTTGAAATTTTGGAAAAATTAGCAGCTGAAAACCTACAGATGAATGCCAGAACATCACCGGAATGTTACTGAAAAACTTCAAAAGATAAAACTAAGTTGTAGTTTTAGGTAAATACAATATAAAAGACAAAACCTTATCAATGTAAAGAATAATTACCTTGGAAAAATCAAATGGAGAAAACAAAGGAGTATTTTTTTTTGAGCAACCAACTTCTTCTTCATAACATTCGTTCGATAGATTTTTTTTAATAGCAGCTCTATTATGTGTGTATATATATTTTTAAAACCATAATATACTAAGCCAGTCTTTTATAAAAATGGGTATTAGGCTTTTCATTTTTATTGGACTTTTTTTTAAAAGGTTAGCCTGGTTATTACATTCTCCCCACCTTTAAAGAATTTGATCCCCAAATTCGAATATTCATGAGTTTAAAATTTTGAAGTTTTCTAAAAATTGTCTTATGGTCTCCTTCCTAAAAGATTTGTTTATGTAGCATGAGACTATAATAGATCGATCTAGATTACTGTATAGTAATTAATCGAATCACATTGAATTTCGATCCTAAACAATTTAAATCAGCACTTATATCCTTAATGCAAACTTTAAAAGTGCAAACATCTAAGTTAAACTATCAACTATACTCCATTATAAACTACATGACATCCTCCCCACCTTAAAAGGAATTTAGTTATCTAAATTCTTACCTTGATTCTAAAAAAGGTAATGATATTTCTCCTTCATGCTTTCTTCTAGCTCCCAAGTAGCTTCTCGTTCAGAGTGATTACTCCACTGAACCTTAACATATGAAATAGTACGCCTTCTTAAAATTGTTCCTTCCTGTCCACAATATGTATAGGATGTTCTTTGTAAGACAAATCTTCTTCGAGTCTCAAAGGAGCTAAGTCCATCACATGACTTGGATCTAACACATACTTCTGCAACATTGAGATATGAAATACATTATGCACTCCAGCTAGTGCAGGTGGAAGTGCCAATCTATAAGCCACATCTCCTACCTTATCAAGAATTTCAAAAGGACCCACATAGCGAGGACTAAGTTTCCCACGGATTCTAAATCTCATAACTCCTCTAGTTGGGGAAACTTGTAAGAATACATGATCTCCAACCTCAAACTCCAAATCACGTCTTCTATTATCGGCATAACTCTTTTGTCTACTTTGGGTCACACGAAGATGCTCTCTGATCAACTGAATTTTCTCCATTTCTTGTTAAACTAACTCTGGATCCAACAATTTTCTTTTACCACGTCATCCCAACAAAGAGGAGATCTACATCTTCTACCACATAAGGCTTCAAACGGGGCCATTTGAATGCTTGGCTGGTAACTATTATTATAAGCAAACTCTGCCCATGATAAATGACTATCCCAAGAACCTCCAAAATCCATAACATAAGCTCTTAACATATCCTGTAGGATTTGGTTAGTCCACTCTGACTGACCATCTGTTTGGGGGTGAAAAGCAGTACTAAAACTAAGTTCGGTACCTAAAGCTTTATGCAAGCTCTCCCAAAATTTAGCTAAAAATTGAGAATCCCTATCAGATACAATGGACATCGGTACACCATGAAGTTTCACAATCTGATTAACATAAAACTCTGCTAGCTTTTCCAAAGATATCACTGAATGGATAGCCAAAAAGTGTGCAGACTTTGTCAATCTATCAACAATCACCCAAATGTCGTCATTCCCTTTTTGGGTTCTAGGTAAGCCAGATACAAAATCCATAGTAATATGTTCCTATTTTCATTTCGGAATAGAAAGAGGTTTCAACAATCTAGCTGGCCTTTGATGTTCAGCTTTAACTTGCTGACAAGTTAAACAGTTAGTTACAAACTTAGCAATCTCTTTCTTCATATTATTCCACCAAAAAATGTACTTCAAATCCCTATACATCTTTGTACCGCTAGGATGGATCGTATAGTTACTAAAATAGGCTTCCTCCAAAATTTCTCTTTTCAACTCTGAGTCATCTGGAACACAAACTCTATCACCAAACCTCAAGGAGCCGTCCTCATGAATTCTAAAATCTGGTTTCAAACCAGAATCCACCTCAAGTCTAATGTTTTGGAGTCGAGGATCATTAGCTTGAGCATCTTTCATTCTCTGCACCAAGTTAGGTTAGACTTTCAAGTTAGCCAAATAAGCTCATGAACCACGTACTCGTACATCAATATCCAATCTCCTAAAGTCCTCAAAGATTTGTCTCTGAGAAGTAATTACTGCAGCCAAATTCCCAACAGATTTTCTATTGAAAGCATCAGCTACTTTATTTGCCTTTCCGTGATGGTAACTAATAGTCAAGTCATAATCCTTCAATAATTCTAACAATCTCCTCTACCTCATATTTAATTCTTTTTAGGTGAAGAGATATTTTAGACTCTTATGGTTTGTAAAAATCTCATAAGATTCACCATACAAATAATGTCTCCAAATCTTCAATGCAAAGACTACTGCAGCCAACTCCAAATCGTGAGTAGGATAATTCTCCTCATAAGGTTTCAATTGTCTAGAAGCATAAGCGATCACTTTCTCATTTTGCATAAGAACACAACCTAACCCTTTTTTTGAAGCATCACTATAAATGGTGAAACCTTTACCAGGAATAGGTAAAGTAAGAATTGGGACGGAAACTAATATTCTCTTCAATTCTTCAAAGCTCTTCTCACAATCATTTGACCACTAAAATCGAACTCCCTTCCGAATCAATCGAGTCAAAGGCATAGCTATACGAGAAACGTTCTCCATAAAACGCCTATAGTATCTTGCTAAGCCTAGAAAACTACGAATCTCTGACACATTATTCGGTCTTTTCCATTCCACTACTGCTTCAACCTTTCTCGGATCAACAGAAATCCCATCCTTAGATACCACATGCCTAAGAAATGCCACACTAGATAGCCAAAACTCACACTTGTTCAGTTTGGCAAATAACTGCTTCTCCCTCAGAGTCTGCAAAACAATTCTCAAATGCTCTTCATGCTCTTCTATACTAAGAGAGTACACCAATATGTCATCAATGAAGACAACCACAAATTTATCCAGATAAGGTTTAAAGACCCTAGTCATCATATCCATAAAAGCAGCTGGAGCATTTGTCAACCCAAACGGCATCACAAGAAACTCGTAATGCCCATACCGAGTTCGAAAGACAGTTTTTGGCACATCTTCTGCTCTGATTTTCAGTTGGTGATATCCAGATCGAAGATCTCTTTTAGAAAATACCTGAGCACCATTTAACTGATCAAATAGGTCATCAATTCGGGGGCAAAGGATACCTATTCTTCACAGTCACTTTGTTCAACTCGCGGTAGTCAATACACAACCTCATACTACCATCATTCTTCTTCACAAATAATACTGGAGCTCCCCACGGGGATACACTAGGTCTAATGAAACCTTTATCCAAAAGCTCTTGCAACTGCTCCTTCAACTCTTTTAATTCTGCAGGAGCTATTCTATAAGGAGCCTTAGAAATAGAGCCAATACCCGGAATTAAGTTAATAGAAAAATCAACTTTCCAATTAGGAGACAATCCAGGAAGCTCATCAGGAAAAACATCAAGAAATTCTTTCACAAGAGGGATATTTTCTAATGCCAACTCTTTAGTTTTAGTATCAACTATCGCTACTAAATACCCTTTACAACCACTTCTAAACAACCGCCTAGCTTGTAAAGCAGAAATAACCGATATAGGAGTATGTGCACCACTACCACAAAAACTAAAGGGTGTTTTCCCAAGAATTTCAAAATCCACCCTCTTGTCTCGACAATAAACTTTAGCATAATGAGAAGATAACCAATCCATTCCTAAAATCACATCAAAGTCGTACATGTCTAAAATATGCAAATAGCCAAACAAGTTTCTATCCTCAATTCTTAATACACACATTTTACAAATACGATCAGATAAAGTTGACCTCTACGACCATTACTCCTAAGATTTGCCGCCATCTCAGCTAAAATAATTTTTGGATTTCGACAAGGAGGCATACTGATTCAATCAAGATAACAACATATTACTAAAAGATTTTTTTTTTAAGTCAACTCACGTTATTCTAATAAAAAGAAATAAACAATAAAAACATCCCAAACCTAAGTGTTCTACCTACTCTTGATTTATAACACATCTAACTATTCTCTAATTCATAACTATATGAATCTAAGATCGATAAACCTAGGCTCTGATACCACTAAATCTGTCACGCCCCGAGCTCAGAACATAACAGATGCCGCACACCTAGAAGATATAATCTTACAGACATGCAAGGCTTCTATCATACCAAATCTGTTTATTTATTTATTTAAATTGAGAAATTTAAATCTTTGAAGTTTGCAATTGACTTAAAGTGCATTCTACAATTAAAATAAACGTACCACAAAATGATTAAAAATAGTTTACAAGGTTCCAACTTAGTTCTTAACAGTCATAAATAATAATATAAAACGTTCTCAACTACTTAAACTAGTCATCCTAAAAGTCCTGAGACATGCCCTACTTTGAGATGTCACTCCCCAATATTCCCACGTTCATCTCTAACAGTAGAACCTAAAAAAAATGTTAAGGAAAGGGGTGAGTGCAACCACTCAGTAAGCAACCAACATCCCCTCAGTTGGATTAAGCATGCCATAAAATATTTAGGCCAAAATATCTAGTACAGTTATTCAAAATCAGAAAGTGTAATGTCATGTTTATTCACAATTTTTCAATTTCATTTACACAGATTTTAAAGCTAAACAAAATCTTCATATAACAAACTGAATAAAAGATTCACAAAGCACAATTTTATTATTTTTTTGTCTCCCGTAACATGCCATGGCCACGCTTAACCCTTGTTGCACAGGTCAAAATCAAAACAAAACCACCATTAACCCCGGTGGCATAGGTCAGAATCAAAACAGAAGCAACTAGTAGTTGCACAAAACAGATATCAAAGAGTCACTATTCTCATCCGGTGGTACGAATAGAAATCGATTTCTTATAACAGAATACATGTCGACATGGCCAACATTTAACCCTCATTGGCAGGGTCAGAGCACAGCCATACTAAGAGACAAAACAAAACATATTTTCAAATTATCCAAAAATGCAAAGCAATATTATTATAATTCCTCAAAACATATTTCATACAAAATGATTTTTTTTCATAAAACATATAATACATATAATATATGTAATAACAAAATTCATCAAGCGATTAAATCGTGTTCCAACATTTGCACAAAATCACATTCATAGGTAATTTAAAGAATCATATATGTATATATATATATATATATATATATATATTGCATGCTTAACCCAATTTAGAAATCACAAGGACAAAGTATAGTACTTGTATATAATACGCAAATATATATAATTCGTATTAGGTTGATTTTAAGGGTGTCAAAACACCAAAAGGATATAAGTCACTTACCTTACTCGCTAGACTGATACCCGAATAGCAATCACACAATTTCCTAGTCTCCTAATGATTCAAGAAATATTCAACCATTAGAAACTATCACGAAGTTATTAGTTTAATTAAATAAAATTTTCGATAAACTATCGTAAGACATGTAGGTGATATGATAATCCTCCGAATAATTTGAAATTATTAGAAAGTGTTTTTCATATTAAAATAAATGTTGTGTGAATCTAAGAAATACTTAAGATGAAGCAAAAATTGAAATTAAACCTAAAATATGAAAGTCAATAGAATTAATATTGTTTTATGACAATATTTAATGAATATTTTTTTTACAAGTTTATATAAATTTAGTGAGTATTTATTAACATTCAAAATCTTGTAAATAAATTTTTATAATTATATTTATATATTTAAAAATTAATAAAAACATATATTTGACTTTCATACAATTTATTACATGATTGAATCAATATTAACCCAAAACAATTTTTAAATTAATTAAAAAAATTTCTAATATTCTGAAATTTCTTATTTTTGTGTTCATTTGGCCTACTTTGAGAATTTATATCTAACCCACTGTTTAGTATCTAAAGGTGAGACTAGAACCAATTAAAAGTACACATGTAATATTACAATTTAGAATTTTGTTTCGTTCAAAAAGCTTATTGGAACCATGATTTTCGAAAGTCAAAAGTTTGAGCTTTATCATAGTGAACCCAGAATTTCTAGGTTTCTGTTTCAACGAATCAAGTTTGGGGCAAAGGTTCTACTAGCACAAAGTGTTTCAAACTAAGGTATTAAGACCAAAACAAATTTCACGTTGCATAAAAGCCCTCAAAGATTTGACCAAAACAGTAATCGAAAAGTGAAGTTCCGGTGACCCAAAGTTGGGTGTTCAACACTGTCAAGACCCATTTTATTCAAATTTCAAAAATCCATAACTTTTAAAATACACAACCAAATTAAGTAATTCAAAGGTCATTAGAAAGGTCTTAAAGAGAACTTTCTATTAGTACCAAATTTTTTCACCAGAACATCACCAGAATGTTACCAAAAAATTTCAAAAGATAAAACAAAGTTATAATTTTAGGTAAATACAATATAAAAGACAAAACCTTATAAATGTAAAGAATAATTACCTTGGAAAAATCAAATGGAGAAAACAAAGAAGTATTTTTTTAGAGCAACCAACTTCTTCTTCAGAGCATTCATTCGATAGATTTTTTTGACAGTAGCTTTATTGTGTATATATATATATATATATATATATATATATATATTTTTAAAACCCTAATATACTAAGCCAGTCTTTTATAAAAAATGGGTATTAGACTTTTCATTTTTATTGGACTTTTTTTTTTTAAAGGTTAGCCTGGTTATTACATTCTCCCCACCTTTAAAGAGTTTGGTCCCAAATTCGAATATTCATGGGTTTAAAATTTTGAAGTTCTCTAAAAATTGTCTTATGGTCTTCTTCCTAAAAGATTTGTTTATGTAGCATGAGACTATAATAGATCGATTCTAGATTACTGTATAGTAATTAATCGAATCACATTGAATTTCGATCCTAAACAATTTAAATCAACATTTAAATCCTTAATGTAAACTTTATAAGTGCAAACACCTAAGTTAAACTATCAACTATACTCCATTATAAACTACTTGACATTTTTTGGGAGGGATACTACACCACCCCACCGGGCTTAAGGATGTTGGCTTAAGGATCTTACCGTAAGAGAGCCTCCCCACCCCGTCGGGCTTGAAGATGTTGGGCTTGAGGATCTTACCATCTCCATGGCATCATACATACCACAATGTGAAAACCTGTGCTAGCTAAGCTCAAGCACAATTCATGCATCATCAATAAATCTCCTCATACGAGCAGCACTCTAGTACGACTTTATGCATAGTAAATAATGAGGAAATCCACGTACGAGCATAGCTCCAGTACAGTTATATGCATAAGGAAGTCAATCGAAATCCACGTATGAGCAGAAGCTCCAGTACGATTTATAAAACATCATCATCAGTTCAAATCAAGTGCGAGCTAAGCTCCAACACTTTTCATACATGTGAAAACACCAAAAATCTCGTGCGAGCGAGGCTCCAGCATGATTTTAACTCACGTAAATACGATAGGTGGCTCGCTCTACTTCAACAAAACATTCTCAAAAACCAAGGTTAGCACCTCACTTGTGCTTTCTCTTAAAATCAAGAATTGACTAGCCAGCCTATCTGTCATTTTGCTTAAACCAATGCAATGTGTTTTCGTAAAAGCATTAAAACATGTGATTTATGCAATTATTAGCCTTACTATCCCTTTTTATAAGAATCACTTCAAAATCGATTCATATACAAAAATACTTATAGTCATTCACACATACCATCAATCACTTTCTTAAATAACCATGCATTTTACAAAGCCCTATATTCACCCACGAAATACGAGAAACTATCTCTATACACTCACATAATTCCCTTACCTAGAAATCTCATCAAGTGATTCCACTTCCTTAAAGCTATTTGATTACCCAGTTCGATTCACCTCCAACGAAATCCTCGGGAATGCACAAAATTATGTATCACATCAATTAGGTCCAATACAACACAATCCTTGCGTTTACTATAGTTGATTCGACCTATAGTTCCCATTAACACTTATAAGATTTCATTGGATTGCTCTACTAATATCTCGAGAGCCTATTGATTCATACAAAATTGATATTTAAGCCCATCGTGTTTTCTAGTTCATCATTTACTTCACTATGGCGTTTTGTCAACACCTTATACACTTATTCTCACAACTTGACAAATTTTACAATGTAGCCTCATCCAATCATCTCAAATCATACATATTATCCCATTGACACCTTGGCACAATCCATTATCATTAACTCACCTTTATCACATTTTCTCACACTAGACTCATTCAAGGTTTTACTTGTTCCATTACATTCTAGGTAGTTTTAATCATCAATACACATACCAATCAACTCCAAAATCAATAACTAAACAAATGTACTTGGGTTGGTGCATTAGAAACTTACTTAGCTTGATTTCATTCTTGCTCCAAATGAGAACACTCCTTGCTCCAAATGAGAACACTCCTTGCTCCTTCAATCCAACCAATGGGGTATTGATTCCAAACTATGTTGTTCTTCTCTTTATAATGAACAACTTTACTCTAATGACATTTTCTTATATCTTTATAGAAATGCGATGATTTTAGAGTGAGAAAGCTAGGTTTTAGATTGAAAATGGAAGGAAATGGTTTGTTCCTGTGAAAATACAGATCCAACTACTCCCTTTTTATAGAAATGGCTTGATGAGATCAATCCGCATAGGGTAGAGATCGATCTGGCCCTCTTGAATCCTTCAGTTTTCTCGATATTTTGCAGGCATGAGATCGATCTATTGAATACATGAGATCGATTTGTCATATTGCATGGGATCGATCTGCTTAATGAAACAGGATCGATTTGTCTCAGGCAGAGAGCTGAGGAGATCGAAATGTACCTTAAGGGGAGATCGATCTGGTCTAGCCCGAGACTAATGGAGATCAATCTGATTGAGTGAGGGATCGATCGCCCTATTCCAGAATGCTTGATATTGTGTTTTTCAGGCCATGAGATCTATCTATCCTTACATGGGATCAATCTGGCCTACATTCTGCACCCTTTTTACTGTAATTTTCTCATTTAAACTCATACTCCATCACTTCAACACTCATTCATCAGTCCATTCACACTTATAACTAAAAAACATTTATTCCTTGTAATTCATATGTAATGTAACTTGTTTGTACATCAAATAATCATATACATTACATAGAAATTTACGGGTCTTACAATCCTCCCATCCTTCAAGGAATTTGATCCTCTAAATTAGAACCAAGTTAATCTGAAAATAACTCCAAGTACTTCTCTTGTATCTTACTTTCTAACTCCCATGTAGCTTCCTCCGGAGTGTGATATTGCTAAAGAACTTTCACTAACTTTCACTAATGGAATTATCTTTATCCTCATCACCTTCTTCTTTCTATCCAATATCCGAATCGGCTTCTCAACATATGTCATACTCTCATTGAGCTCTAATGGCTCATATCTTATCACATGTGTTGGGTCCGGGTGATACTTCCGAAACATAGAGACGTGGAAGACGTTATGAACACTTGCTAAGTTTGGTGGCAACGCCAACCTATAAGCCTTATCTCTCACTTTCTTCAGAATCTCGAATGGTCCGATATATCGAGGGCTTAACTTCCCCTTTTTACCAAACCTTATAATCCCTTTAGAGGGAGAAATTCTCAAAAACACTGACTCATCCATAACAAACTCTAGTGGTCTCCGTCTCCTATCAACATAACTCTTTTGTCGGCTCTGAGCAGTCCGTAATCTCTCACATATCAGTTGGACGTCCTCAGAGGCCTGTTGCACTAAATCAGGAGAAAAAATCTATCTGTCACTAACCTCTTCCCATCCAATAGGGGATCACCACCAGCGTCCATGCAGTGCCTCATATGGTGCCATTCTGACACTCGCATGATATATGTTATTATAGGCGAACTCTGTAACGGTAGGTGATCATCCCAGGAGCCTCTAAAATTCAGCACACACACTCTCAACATATCCTTCAGGGTCTGTATAGTCCTCTTTGACTGACCATCTATATGAGGATGAAAAGCGATGATAAAACTCAGTTGGGTCCCCATCGCTTCTTGAAATTATTCTCAAAAATGGGAAGTGAAGCGAGCATCTCGATCAGAAACAACGCTCATTGGTACACAATGTAACCGAACTATTTCTCGAACATACAAGTTCGCCAACTGACTCAGAATATCAGTAGCCTTCATTGCAATAAATGGGCTGACTTCGTCAACCGATCCACAATAACCCAAATGGCATCATGACTTCTACGGGTCCTCGGTAATCCCATCATAAAATCCATGGTGACGTACTCCTATTTCCATGTCGGTATTGGTAGAGGCTGCAATAACCCTACATGCTTCTGATGCTTTACTTTCACTTACTGACAGACGAGACATCTGATGACATATTCAGCAATGTCTCTTTTCATTCCATACTACCAATAAACTTTTTAAAGGTTTTGATACATCTTAGTACTCCCCGAATGTATCGTGTACTTCGATGAGTGAGCCTTTGATAATATTAACCTCCTAATCTCTAAATCCTCGAGAACATATACTCTGCCCCTAAACCTTAATAATGTATCTGTACTCAACTTAAAATCAGCACCCACACATATCTGAGCTTGACTCAACCACTCGATGCACTGTCTATCACTCTGCTGAGCCTGTCGAATATGACAAATCAACTCTGGCTCCAATCTGAAACTAGCCATAATATCCAATTTCTCAGAACTAGGTGGGGTTATATCCAAACTGAGGTTCATAAATTGCTCCAACAACTCATGTTCCCGAACCATTATTTAAGACTCCAACTCGAGGTTCTTCCTGCTCAAACCATCGACAACTACATTCGCCTTACCCAGGTGGTACATGATCTCACAATCATAATCTTTCAGTAGTTCAAGCCATCTTCTCTGCCTCATATTTAACTCTTTCTGCGAAAACTGATACTTAAGGCTCTTATGATCCGTGCATGCCTGAAATTTCTCACCATAGAGATAATGGCGCCATATCTTCAATGCAAACACTACGACCGCCAATTCTAAATCATGTGTCGGATAGTTTCTCTCATGATCCTTCAACTGTCTGGATCCATAGGCAACTACCTTCCCATCCTGCATAAATACAAAGCCCAGTCCCTGGTGTGATGCATTCGTATACACAGAGAAACCTCCTAAGCTAGTAGGAATGGTGAGAATCAGAGCAGTGGTCAACCGACGCTTAAGCTCCTGAAAACTCCTCTCACATGCCTCATCCCACAGAAACTTAACATCTTTTTCGCATGAGGCATGTCAACGAAGCAGCTAGTCTAGAGAAACGCTCAACAAATCTCTGATAATATCCTACCAATCCCAGAAAACTTCTGATCTCGCTAACCGTCTTGGGCTGTTCCCATTGTACAACTACCTCAATCTTGGATAGATCCACTGATACTCCATCCTTCGACATAACATGGCCCAAAAATGAGATCTGTTCTAACCAAAAGCTACACTTACTGAGTTTGGCATATAATTCCTTCTCTCGGAGGGTCTGTAGAACTATCCTCAAGTGCTGCTCATGATCTTCCCTGGACTTCGAATAAACCAAAATGTCATCAATAAACACAATAAAAAATTGGTCCAGGTATGACTTAAATACATCATTCATCAACGCCATAAATGTTGTGGGGGCATTCGTCAATCCGAATGGCATAACCAAAAACTCGTAGTGGCTATAACGGGTATAAAATGTTGTCTTGGGTACATCTCCACTCTGTATCTTCAACTGATGGTACCCAGATCGTAGCTCTATCTTAGAAAAGACCTGTGCTCCCTGAAACTACTCCAACAAATCATCAATGCGTGGAAGGAGGTAATTCTTCTTATTGGTGGCCTTATTCAACAACATGTAATCTATACATAGTTGAAGGCTTCCATCCTTCTTCCTTACAAACAGAATCGGAGCTCCTCAAGGTGAGACGCTCGATCTAATAAACCCCTTCTCTAGCAACTCTTGCAACAGCTTCTTTAGCTCTTCTAACTCAATTGAAGCCATTCTATATGGTGGTTTCGATATTGTCTCTATACCAGGCACTAACTCTATGCAAAACTCCATTTCCCTATCAGGGGGTAGCCCTGGTAACTAGTCCAGAAAGACATCAGGAAATTCTGTCACTACTAGAATGTCTCTCAATTTTGGGTGTGCCTTATCTGTGTTAACCACGTAGGCTGTGAACCCTTTACATTATCCTTTCCACCGTTAGCAATACAAGTCACCACTTTAACGTTCATAAATAATAATTAAATTCATCTCTCACGTGTAATGGATTAATTTATCCTACTTTCATTTACAATAATCATATCTTTTATTTCTTTTCAACAAAGCTTACAACAAGATTATCTATCTCCGAAAACATTAATGTCTTAGCATGACAATCCATAATAACATGATTTGCAACTAACTAATTCATTCCTAGGATTATATCAAAATCACTCATACTCAGTAAAATTAAATCGGCTACCATTTCCTTTCCCCCTATGCTCAACTTACAACTCTTATACACATACTCAGTCAATTGACTATCATTCATAGGTGTGGAAATCATTAACATTTTATCTAACAATATGGGCTTTACAAGCTTAAACAATTTATGTACAAAGGAAGGCGATATGAAGGAATGTGTGGTACCAGGATCAAACAATACAAATACTTCTAAATAAAAAATTAGGATGGTACCCTTAATCACATCTGTCGATACGTCTGCTGTGTCTTGGTCCAGTGGATGCACTCGCCCTCTGCTCACACCAACTGCCTGTTTCCCTTTTTCCTTAGCTGTAGCCCTTCTCCTCGGAGCAGCTGTCTCAACTAGAGCTCTCTCTGGCTCCTTACCCTTCTGTGGGGTAATCTCCATCATCTCAGGACAATACCTCGCGATATGCACTGGCTTCCCACATCTATAACATGTAACAGGGGGTGTCTGACAAGGTCTAGTTTCATGAAATCTGCCACATCTCTAACGCTGCTCAGTAGTAGGTCGTGGTCCTCTAATGGTCATACCCCTCGGTGCAGTCAAAGCTGGGTACACGGGAGGTCTAGTAGTTCTCTCTTGCACCTCCTCAATCTTAGGTTTCTTCTCAAACAATCTTTGGCCTCCTCTCCTAGCCACTCTATCAATCCCAGATCTCTTTCAATCTTATCCTTTTGACCACTAATCTTTCTAAGCTCAGAGGTATTTTGCTCAAAGTCCTGCTCACACAACTGTGCTCTGTGCACTGCCTCATCGTAAGTATGAATGTCAAATGGAGCTAACTTAGTCTGGATGGCTAATCTCAATCCATCCATGAACTTTTGGACCTTTCAAGTCTCACTGCTCATCGTATCCGGGTCATATCTCCCCAAAAACATAAACCTCGACTCATACTCATCCACAGTACGATTCCCTTAAACCAAGTTAATGAACTCCATCCGCAATTTCCTCTGTGCGGTGGCTAGAATATATTACTTCCTAAAGGCCACCAAGAATATCTCCCACGTGATCTCGGAGTGTCGAGTCCTCAAAATAGATTCGGTGGATCTCTACTAGTGTTCTGCCTTGCCTTTTAGCATAAATACAGCAAAGGCCACTTTCTCAGCTGACGTACATTTGAAGAACCTATACAATTTCTCTATCTTGTGCACCCAATCCTCAGTAATAACCGGGTCTTTCACCACTCTAAATACTGGAGGTTTCAACTCCTGGAATTGCCTCAACCTACCCAGTTCGCAACCATAACCCAGGTCACTCTCTCTCGACTATGGAGCGATAGGAGAAGTCGAATCCTATACTGGGGGTTTAACAGTCTCTGTAGCCTGAGGCCTTTCTACCTCTGTAGCTGCCTGTCTAGTAGTAGTAGGCTATGTTGCGGGACCTCATTTATCACTGGCACCCAATGCCTGTGTGACTATCTCCACGAGGCTCTCAACACTCCGCTCTATCCTAGCGAAGTGTACCTCGGTATCCCCTAGTCTCTTAACAGGGTCCTGTGGAGCCTGATCAGTCTGTGGCTCCGTACGGCTCTCAGGCCTACCTCAACGGCCTCTTGCACGTGCACCTAGCCCTATACCTTGGCGTGTAACAGGCATAATGCCTAATTTCCTATATTCATAATCATTTATTAGTCTCATTTCATCTCGGTATACAGAGTTATATCTAAACACAAGCACAGTAATATGAGGATGTAACTTTCCTACTTATTAATACTGACTGCATCAAGCGAACTTAGCTCTGATACCAATCTCTGTCACGACCCTTTTTATCCAATCCGTCTAAAGATCACTAAAATTTTTTCTCTTAAACCATAAATGTACCCGGTCATGAACAACCCTCACGAATAACAGTTGGGCAGTGAGTCAATATTAATCATCATTTCTCATTCATTTCCAATTAATAAAAAACAATGTCATACATTTTCAAGTTAAGTCATATGCTTATACACGACTTGTTTTCTAACATTTACATCATCTATATTACAATTTAAAATGATTAATGTGCTTTTACATGTTTAGATACAAAAAGAATCTCTGTGTGTATACCTCTTGGCGATAAAGTGCAGCGGATGTCCAAATACAATGCCTCAGTCCTCACTGGGCTACTATGTGCACTCTGTAGGGGGAAAAATAGAGGGATGAGCAACCACACGCTCAGTAAGGCAATAATGCAAGCATGGTAGATAACTACACTATCTACATACTTATAATGTCATGATATAAATCATTTATAATCGGAGCATGAGGAAACAAATCTATGCCACATGTATATACATATATCATGTACTGAAAACATGAAAATAAACATATAAAACATGGTAAAATCATCATGAAAAACCTCTCATGCTCATCGTTATTAAAACTTATCATAAAAAAGGAAATTCAATATGAAACATCCTTTAAGATTTATCACTTTCTCAAAACACATCAAATATCATCACAAATAGAATATCATGTCTTTAAACAAAATCCCACAAGGCTCGACCCCTCCCTCGAGTCTACCTTGGACAACACAATCATACTCAGTACACAAAACCATGTGGTACTATGTAATATTATATGAGATAGGTGGTCATTATATCTCAAGGACTATGTTGGCCAACTATGTCATAATCATCTTAGACCACACGGATCTTGATGTGCGGGGCATCATGCTAGAACGAAGGTGGGTTAGTTCTTTGCGAGACTTTTCAAATCATCGTTACAAACCACGCTGTATAGCGTACTACATGTGATATACATGATACAACATACTCCGCGGACCCATATCATGGTTGGGGGTGTCAGCTGTAGGTCTTATCTACCTCATACCATGCATAACCTACATAGTTTCAAATGCACGTGGGTGCGTTTCATTTCCATGTAAGAGCGCTTCCCCACTGAACAGAGCCTCCCTACCCCAACGTGCTTAAGGATGTTGGGCTTGAGGATCTTACCATCTCCACGGCATCATACATACCACAATGTGAAAACCTGTGTGAGCTAAGCTCTAGCATGATTCATAAATCATCAATAAATCTCCTGGTACGAGCAGCACTCTAGTACGACTTTATGCATAATAAACAATGAGGAAATCCATGTACGAGCATAGCTCCAGTACGGTTATATGCATAAGGAAGTCAATCGAAATCTGCGTACAAGCAGAAGCTCAAGTACGATTTATTAAACATCATCATAATTTCAAATCAAGGTGCAAGCTAGCTCCAACACATTTCATACATGTGAAAACACCAAAAACCAGTGCGAAAGAGGCTCCAGTATGATTTTAACTCACGTAAATATGATAGGCAGCTCTAGTTCAATAAGACATTCTCAAAAACCAAGGTTAGTACCTCACTTGTGCTTTCTCACAAAATCAAGAATTCACTAGCCAACCTATTCGTCATTTTGCTTAAAACAAAGCAATGTGTTTTCGTAAAAGCATAAAAACATGTGATTTATAAAATTATTAGCCTTACTATCCCTTTTTATAAGAATCACTTCAAAATTAATTCATTTACAAAAATACTTATAGTCATTCACACATTCCATCAATCACTTTCTTAAATAACCATGCATTTCACAAAGCCCTATATTCACCCATAAAATATGAGTAGCTATCTCTATACAGTCACAGAATTCCTTTACCTGAAAATCTCTTCAAGTGATTCCACTTCTTTAAAGCTACTTGATTGCGCAGTTCGATTCGTCTCTAATGAAATCTCCGAGACTGCACAAAATTATGTATCACATCAATTGTGTCGAATACAACACAATCCTTACATTTACTATAGTTGATTCGACCTATAGTTCCCATTAACGCTTATAATGGATTGCTCTACTCATATCTTGAAAGCCTATCGATTCATACTAAATCGATATTTAAGCCCATCATGTTTTCTAGTTCATCATTTACTTCACTATGGCGTTTTGTCAAACACCTTATACACTTATTCTCATAACTTGATAAATTTTACATTGTAGCCTTATCCAGTCATCTCAAATCATACATATTATCCCACTAACACCTTGGCACAATCCATTATCATCAACTCACCTTTATCACATTTTCTCACACTAGACTCATTCTAGGTTTTACTTATTCCATTACATTCTAGGTAGTTTTAATCATCAATACACATACCAATCATTTCCAAAATCAATAACTAAACAAATGTACTTGGGTTGGTGCATTAGAAACTCACCTAACTTGATTTCCTTCTTGCTCCAAATGAGAACACTCCTTGCTCCTTCAATCCAACCGATAGGGTATTGATTCCAAACTATGTTGTTCTTCGCTTTATAATGAACAACTTTTCTCTAAAGGCTTTTTCTTAAATCTTTATAGAAATGGGATGTCACGACCCAAAAATCAGAGTAAATGTTTCGTTTTTCATTCATACTTACCTGTCCTCTGATCGTGACCACACTCCACTAACAATTGGGCTATGCGTCAATGCCAGTCCCACCATTCATTTACCATATAACTTAATTCCTTATTTAAGGAAAGGTAAACACATGAGTTTTTTCATTAATTTTTTCCCATTCATTTTCAAGTGTTTACAATATCTATACATCCCCAAAAGTTACTTATAAACCTGTTACTGTGCTATTCTTATTTAGATACAATATGTACAGGTGTATATACCTCAAAATGATAGGTAGCAGCGGATATCAGTAATGCAGTACTCAGTCGCTGCAAAGTCTACTGGAGGAAATCTGTTTAGGAAAATGAAAGGAGTGAGCACATCAAGCTCAGTAAGGCAATCCTACGAACAAGTAAGTAACCATACTACCTACATGAACGTGGTGCCATGTATAAACCACCCTTTCTCCACACATTTCAAAACAGATGCTATAATTCATGATGTTATGTAAAACAAGTTCGCATGTGGATTTCAAAGAACATGGAAAACTCAACATGCAACTCTTTTAAATCATTTCATTGTCATTAAAATCTCACAACAAAGCTGGGACTCAATCCCTCCCTCGGGTGTTCTTGACTCACACAAAACCATGAAATCAAATTCTTTTCAAAGCGATAGTAACATGCGATACAATGAATGTCATGTAAAACCAGTTTACATCACTCATGGGTTTAAATAGCATGGAAATAACATCATGCAAATTTAGTTTAAAACCCAATTTCATTCTCATCAAAATCATATCTCAGTCAGGATCTAACCCCTCCCTCGGGTGATCTAGACTCACACAAAAATCCATAAAACGTGTTTATGAAAAACATCAACAGGCGAGACTAGCCAATAGATATATATATCTCGGGCAAATAACTAGGACGATGGCCATACGTCCTTGTGATCCCACTGCTACATGGATTCCAGTGTGCGGGGTGTCACCATGATCGGGGATCGCCCCAGGAGGTGGGTCAGTCCATCCCGTCGACCTTGTCCGATCACTCGCATACGAAGATGCCACATAATCAATCCCAGCATGGTACAACGTACTCTGTGGACCCATATCTCATATCTATACTCATACCTTGTCTCAAAATGCACGTACAAGCCTATTTAATCGATGCGACACACAGATTACCCGATGCTCCAAGCACGGCTCATCACATGTTCTCATAAAACCAGTGCGAGCGATGCTCCAACATTCTCATAAAATCAAGGAAAATCTCGTGCGAGCCAAGCTCTAGCACACGTTTCATAAAATCTCATAAGATTAGTGCGAGCTAAGCTCCATCACTATGTCAAAATCATGTAAAACTAGTGCGAGCTAGGCTCCAGCACTCTGTCATAACAATTCAAGTGAAAATCTGGTACGAGTTAGACTCTAGCACCCTGTCACGAAAATCATATGAAAATCTGGTACTAGCTAGGCTCTAGCACCAATGCATGTAAAACTCTAGTGCGAGCTCTTGCTCCAGTACTAATTCATGCATCACATAAATCAAAAACTCGTGCGAGCTAAGCTCTAGCACATCACATTTCTATAAAATCACGTAGGCGACTACATTTCTCAAATCAATTTTAGAGAAAATCAACATTGATTAAAGTTATGCAACGCTATTCATTTTATTTAAAAGTTAGCCAGCCAACCCATGCATGTGTCAAAACACCTCAAGAACAAGCAGGAACCTCTTGTTCTTGCTCCTCCCAATTTTTCTTAAATTTGGAAATTTTACCATTCACAACGGTACTTTGGTAATTTGCCCATCCGGGGCACTAAAATTTTTATCTTAAATCTAGATCCTTCAGACAAGTTTAGGGAATGTAAATGATGTCGAAATTGTGTAAAGTTACTTCTAGCAGTCCGTAAAATTTCCTTACCTGGAATCACGCACAAACTTATCCCGTCTCGCCAATACCAAGTCTCTCAGTCTAAATTCGTTCCAACCAAGTCTACGGAGCTGCATATAACCACATATTTGGGTCAATTTTAATATATGTATCAGTATATCACTCTTACTGATCGAATTTAAGGTACTAGGCCCATTTTACTTTATTGGGCCTGATTACACCTTAATGGGCCTCAACCCATTTTCAGCCTGTTTCTACTTATTAAATCCCTTCTTCGGATTTTACTGGGCTCATATGGCTTACCAATACTCATCGGGCTTCGTTCCAAACTCATTGGATAGCCCGTATACTGTTTACGATAATTACTTTAAAATTTCGAATAATATTCCTTTTAATACAGAATTAATCCATAAAATAATCTTAACTCTGCATTGAGGACTCAAATTGTCAAAAATTAAAATGTACTTACCCAATGTTTTGCGGGGTACGAAAATCGGAGCTCAATTGGCTCTCGTTCGGGCTCTGCCATAGAACTGCAAAATTAGATTAATTCAGGTTATTTTTCATTAAATATAATATTAAATTAATTTTTGGAATTTACCGTAGGTCAATCTCGACCCTCGGTCAACTTACCCAAATCGTAAGTCGTCCTCGGTAATTTTTCTTTCCTTTTTTTTTCCTTTTCTTTCTTTTCTTTTCTTTACCTTTCCTTCCCTTTTTCCTTCCTTTTCCTTTCGTTTCTTTCCTTTTCCTTCCCCTTTCCTCTCGGCTAAACGGTGCCGTTTTCGGGTCTTTGTCGTCGTCGACGGTTTCGGCCATTTCGTCGGCCACTACCGATCTCAAAATGACCTACTCTTCCACCCGATCACGCCGGTGCCCACCGTTCATGCCCAGCTGCCGTGGATCGTCGGAATCGGGCCTGTTTTACTCTCGATTTTCTCTTCCTCTGTTCGCCGGACTCAACTGTCATTGATGCGCGTCACCGGTGCCAGAGTGTTCGTCGGCCTGCCCTCTCTCTTCTCCGACCTTCGTTTGGGTTCGTCGATGGCCGGTGGCTGTGGGTGGGTCTCGATCTCCTCGGTCCGTTCTTCGGTTTCCATTTTTCCTTAGTTTTTTCTCTCTCCCCGATTTTCAAATTTCGATCCTTTATTTATTTATTTATTATTATTATTTATAATTTAGTTTTTATTATTATATTCCTTAAAATAATATAAAATTACAAAATATCAACCATAAAAATTTATATTTTATTTAAATTAATTTATTTACTTAATTTATTGTATTTTAACCCTTTTTTCGGTATGTTTTCTCCTTATTTTCGGGATATTATCTCGAGTTAAAATTTTGATTAATTTCAATAAATTTATATCTTGATCAATTGGACTCGAAATTTAATTATTTCATCGTTATTGATCAAGATTTCTCAAATCCATATTTTTAATGAAATTTTCTTATGGAATTTATACCAAATTTCGATCTTTTGACTGTTTTACCCTTCTACACGTTCGGGACCAATTTAACCTGACTTTCCTTCTTGGACCCACTATAATCTATCATTTACAATTCGTATATCTATCTGGACAATTGAAATCTCATAAATTAAATTTGAAATTCCTTAATTGTCCATTTTCAAATTTAACGTACGTTCGACTACTTCATTCATATTTATATGATCAAATCATCCGTCTTATGATTCCATTAACATTTAACCATATCCATAAAATGTGTGAATCATAAGGAAATACGTTAACAATCAGGTTTTACATAATCTCCCCTATTTAAGAAATTTGATCCTCCAAATTAGAACCAAGTTAGTCTGTAAATCACTCCGAATACTTCACACATATCATATTTTTACTCTCTCGCTCCTATTTAAATTCCTTCGAAGTGTGATACTACCGAAGGACTTTGACTAGGGATATCGTCTTAAACCTCAAAACTTTCTCCTTCCGTCTAACACTCGTATCAAGTTTTTTTCAACATACGTTATACTTTCATTGAGCTTCACAGCTCATATCCGATCACATATGCTGGGTCCGGATAATATTTTTGAAGCATCAAAAGATGGGACACATTGTGGATGCCTGCTATGGTAACGTCAACCTACAGGTATTATCTCCCACTTTGCCCAATATCTCAAAGGATTCAATCTAACGAAACTCAATTTGCCTTCTTTCCGAATCTCGTTATGTCCTAAGGACAAGTAAATTCCAACAATACTGATTCACCCCCGGTGAATTCCAATGGTTTTTTGTCTCTTGTCAGCATAGCTTTTCTGTCTGCTCTGAGGTGTTCTTAATCTCTCACAAATTAACTGAACATCCTCAGAGGTTTGTCTTACCAATTTGGGAGCAATTCTCTATTTATCACCCACTTCTTCTTATCTAAGTCGGGGAACAACCCCTACGGCCATACAAGGCCTCACATAATGTTATCCGATACTCAAGTGACAACTGTCATTATTTGTAAATTCGATTAGTAACAACTGATCATCCCAGGAGCTTTTAAAATCAATGGCATACACTCTCATCATATCCTCTAGAACCTGTACAGTCCCCTCTGACTGACCATCTGTATGAGGACGGAAAGCTATGTTAACACTCAGTCAGGTTCCCATAGCTTCCTGAAAAATATTCTCAGAAGTGAGAAGTGAAGCGGGAATCCCTATCTAATACCATGCTTACTGGAACGCTACATACTATTCCATAATCTTCCTTACATATAACTTCGTCTACACACTCAGAGTATCTGGGGAATTCATAACCAGAAGGTGGGTAGACTTAGTCAATCTATCGACTATCACCCAGATAGCCTCATGATTCATCTGGGTCCTCTGTAACCCATCACAATATCCATGGTAACTTGCTCCTATTTCTGTGTCGATATAGGTAGAGGCTGTAATAACCCTGCAGACTTCTAGTACTCTACCTTAATCTGCTGACATATGAGACACTTTTCCACAATCTCTACAATGTCTCTTTTCATATCTGACCACCAATACCCTTTTTCAGAGATTCTGATATATTTATTACTTCTCGGATGCACTGCATATCTCGAAGAGTGAGCTTCTAATAATTACACTATCTCATCAACTGTGGTCATGGGGAGCACTTATACTATCTCTGAACCTCAATAAGCCATCATCACTCTCTGTGAACTCTGTCACTGTACCCCTCTGAATTTGACCCACACTATCGACACCATACCGATCATAACCCTAAGCCTATCAAATCTGGTCACTTAAATCTGGTTCTAATCTCAGGCTAGCTGTCACACAATCACTGTCATCATCAGAAGGGATCACATCACTACTGAGGCACACAACTGCTCTAGTAGCTCACGCTCTCTGACCATCATATGTAATACCATCCGAGGCTCTTTCTGCTCAAGGCATCAACCATTACATTAGCCTTTCCTGGGTGGTACAATTTTCATGATCATAATCCCTCGGCTCTTACCCTCTTTGTTCTCATATCCGAGTATTTCTGTGAAAACAGATACTCAGGGTTTTTTATGATCAGTGCATACCCAAAATTTCTCACCGTATAAGTGGTGGCGCCACATCTTTAGTGTAAACGCTATGGCTTTCAATCTCTAAATCATGGGTCAGATAGTTTCTTTCATGATCCTTGAGTTGTTTGGATCCATAATCGACTATCTTCCCATTTTGCCTCAATACATAACCCACTCATTAGTTTGAGGTATCCATATACACTGAGAAACTACTTGAGCTATTAGGTATGGTGAAAATAAATGTGGTGGTCAGTTCATACTTCAATACACCAAAACTCCTGTCACGTCTATCATCCCATTCAAATACCACTTTTTCTTAGTTAAACGTGTCAGTAAAGTAGTCCATTTCGAGAACTCTCAACAAACCATCTATAAAAACAATTTCCAATTGTTGCTTATAATTTTTCCTGGACTTTAAATACACCCAAAATATCATCAGTAAGGATGATAACAAATTGGTCCAGGTAAAGTTTAAATACCTCATCGTAGTTGAGTTCCACTAAATAATTCAATCGCCCGTATCCTTGACCTATGTATGCATAAACGTATAATGTCATTTCGAAGTCGCTTCCGTTTAAGATACTAACCCGCATCATTTCCTTTTCCTTATATTAACGGCTTTTATAAAATTTTAATTTTTTTAAACCTTTATGATTAATCGAATTTTATATTTCTTTATCGTACCAGTAAAGGTACCCTATTTTAAATATATATATATATTACAACTGTCGATTTTAATTTATAGGTGATGTGTACTTCTAGATGCTGTCAAGTCTTTAGGAGGGGAGGTATTTTGAAATACCTTTATTAACCCTTAGACTTGACCACATGGACTGGTTGTGGATATATCCCCCCTTATCCTTGGTCACAATTCTTATTCACTACATATCGCTTAATCCAAATTACTTCACATATCAGAGATATTCTTACCTTGCATACGCCTCTTATTCCAATATATCTTGTATTCAAGATCTATCACATCTCAAAGCTTATCTCCTTTCGTATATCACTTATAACAAACTCTGTCATTACTCATTCCATGAGTACAATCATTTACTCCTTTAATTTCAATCGCTACACCTCTTTTATTACTTGTCAAAACTTATAGTATACTTTTCAGGGGTAAATATATCACTATCTTAGGAAAGAAATTTGAACAGTATAGTTTGCAATCGACCACTTTATTTGCAAATATTACTTCAAATTATTCCTATTTCGTTGAATAAAATCGGCTGACTTATACTTCTTCCCCGATTTTCGACTTATAATCTCTTCATAATTATTTCGTTAGTTAACCCTCCTTCATTGGGGTACTAACTATCAGCATTGTACCCACGGATGTAGGCATTCTCATCTTTCACTAACTTATCTGCAAATGAAGGGGGTATGAATAAATGCATGGCACCAGGATCAATTAAAATAATTACTTCATTATTCATAACCAGTGTGGTATCTTTCACCACATCATATGAAACATAAATAGTGTCCTGGTCCAAGGCATACACTCGCCCTCATCCAACAGCCTACTTTCCCCTTTCTCTTTGGCTGTGGCCTCCCTTTTTCGGTGCAGAGATATCAACAGGGTTTTCTTTGTATCTTTGCCCTTTTGTGGGACAGTCTCACCTAACTCTGAGCAATCATTATATAAATGGCCCGTCTTACCACACTTAAACACCTATTTTAGTCAGTAAAGTGTAGGTGTAGGCCCTACTTCCGTGGTATCTACCACACATCCTACACTACTTCGTAGCACGTCAGGGTCCTCCAATCACAATACCCCTTAAAAGTGCTAAAATTGGATACATTGGGGCCTTACGAATGATCTTACCCCATAACTCATCAAATTTAATCTTTTACCAAACTACATTTTTCCCGTTCTGACATCTCTGTCATTCTCTGTTTTCTCTCTCTCTGTCGACACTTATTACCTTTCCAAATCTCAAAGGCATGCAACTCATGATCTTATTCACACAACTGTAGTCTGCGCACTGCCTCGGCATAGGTAGTGATATCTAACGGGGCCAATTGGACTCTAGTCGACAATTTGAGCCCTTCCATGAACTTTTGGGCTTTTCGACTCTCACTGCCCATAGTGTCGGGGTAATACCTGCCCAGGGATATAAACTGAGTTTCATACTCATCAATCAACCAGTTCTTCTAGGTCAGTGTAAAAACTTTTATCTGTAATTTCCTTTAAGTAATGTCTGAGATATTCTGTCACCGAAATACATCCAAAAATATTTCTCATGTCAACTCTGGATGTCTAACTCTTAAGATGGGTTGAGCGGACTTCCACCAATGCTCGGACTCGCCCTCAAATCCCATGCATACTCTGAGCAATTATCTCCCAAAATATTCTCCACACTCTGCTCTAACCTCGCGAAGCGTGTCTCAATACTGTACGATCTCTCCGTCGGACTCTGTGGGGCATGCTCAATATCAGCCTCGATTTAAATCTCATCCTAGTTCTCAAAGGTCGACTCAGCACGACTAGCAGGCTCAGGCCTACCTTTATGACATCTGCCTCGTGCTCTACCTCCTCTACCGTGACTAATATTAGGCAAAATGCCTATATTCCTGCATTCTCAATCATTTCTGAGTTAAAACCTATCTCGATATACATTATTGTATCTAACCAAGTACAGTAACAAGGGGATGTAATTTCCTAATTACTGACACTAACACACATCAGACTAATTTCGCTCTAATACCACCATTGTCATGACCCAAAAATCAGAGAAATTTTTTCATGTTTCATTCATACTTACTAGTCCTCTGATTGTGACCACACTCCACAACAATTGGGTTGTGCGTCAATGACAGTCCCACCATTCATTTACCATATAACTTAATTCCTTATTTAAGGAAAGGTAAACACATGAGTTTTTTCATTAATTCTTTTCCATTCATTTTTAAGTGTTTACAGTATCTATACATCCCTAAAAGTTACTTATAAACACATGTTACTGTGTTATTCTTATTTAGATACAATATGTACAAGTGTATATATCTCAAAATGACGGGTAGCAGTGCATATCAGTAATGCAGTACTCAGTCGCCGCAAAGTCTACTTGACGGAATCTATGTAGGAAAATGAAAGGGATGAGCACATCAAGCTCAATAAGGCAATCCTATGAACAAGTAGGTAACCATACTACCTACATGAACGTGGTGCCATGCATAAACCACCCTTTCTCCACACATTTCAAAACATATGCTATAATTCATAATGTCATGTAAAACAAGTTCGCATGTGGATTTCAAAGAGCATGGAAAATTCAACATGCAACTCTTTTAAATCATTTCATTCTCATTAAAATTTCACAACAAAGCCAGGACTCAATCCCTCCCTCGGGTATTCCTGACTCACACAAAACCATGAAATCAAATGCTTTTCAAAGCAATAGTAACATGCGATACAATGAATGTCATGTAAAACCAGTTTACATCACTCATGGGTTTAAATAGCATGGAAATAACATCATACATATTTTGTTTAAAACCAAGTTTCATTCTCATCAAAATCATATCTCAGTCAGGATCCAAACCCCCACTCAAGTGATCCAGACTTACACAAAAATCCATAAAACGTGTTTATCAAAAGCATCAACATGTGAGACTAGGCAATAGATATATATATCTCAAGTAAATAACTAGGACGATAGCCATATGTCCTTGTGATCCCACTACTACACGGATCCTAATGTGCGGGGTCTCACCACGATCAGGGATCGCCTCGAAAGGTGGGTCAGTCCATCTCGTCGGCCTTGTCCGATCACTTGCATCCAAATATGCCACTCGCATCCGAAGATGCCACTCACACTAAAGATGCCACGCATCCGAAGATGCCACATAATTAATCCCAACACGGTACAACGTACTCCATGCTACTTCCATGGTACAACATACTCCGTGGACCCATATCTCATATCCATACTCATGCCCAGTCTCAAAACGCACGTAAGAGCCTATTTACTCGGCGTGACACATAGTCTATGTAAGACCCGATTTTATCGTAAGGGCAAAAGGGAATGAATAAAAAATTTTGAGTGCATTTAAAAATGCAAAATGACTGAAATGGTATTCCCGAAAATGTGCAAGGGTAAAACGGTTAAAAGATCGAAACCCGATATAATTTCGACAAGAAAATTTAATTTAAAATATGGGATTGAGAAATCTTGATCAATAACAAAGAAATAATTAAATTTCAGACTAAATTGATCAAGATATGAATTTATAGGAATTAATCAAAATTTTTGCCTCGAAAAATAATCTCGAAAGTAATAAAAAATATACCGAAAAGGTAAAATCGGATTGAGAAATTCATTTACGGACTAAATGAATTTAATATGATTTTTTTGGGATATTTTGATATTTAATAATATTTAATTGATTAAAATAATTATAAAAATAAATAATAAAAAATCACGAAGAAACGCGATTCTGAAACAGAAAACAAAGCAGGAAGACTGAGCCCCCTTCTGTATCACCGAAATGGCCACCGACGAGCCCAAGGGAGTGACCGACGGTGGGCCAGACGAGAGCCGAACCACCACCAGCACCAATAAGCCGACAAACAATGAAAGAGAGGAGAAAATGAACCGAGAGAGGGAGAGGAGAAATTTGGTGGCCAGTGTCGATTCGGGCCCGACCATCGACAACCGAGGGAAGCCCGACCCCTTGAGGACCCCCAGACACCGGAACATGCGTCCCCAGTCACCGAAAACACCGTAAATGGTGAAGGAAAGGGAAAGCCATCGGCGAAAAGGAGAACCGATTGGACCGGCCACTTTTCGGCGGCCTTGAACGAAACCAACCCTAGATCCGTGCATCGGACTGCCCAGCGAAGCCACTAACGGTGGAAACCGACGGAGAACCGACCGACAAGCCACTGAACCGATCGAACCAGACTAAACCAGTGGTCTGAACCGGGTTGAATCGAACCGAACCGAACCGGTTCAGCCAAAAAGGAAAGGAAAAAAGAGAAAAAAGGGAAAAAGAAAAAGAGGAAAAATTGGAAAAAATTCCAGTGATGCAATCGAGCTACGGGTAAGTCGGTAAGCGGTCGAATTGACAGATTTAAATTTTGGAATATTTAATTTAATTAATAATCGACTGAAAGTTTACCCAAAAATATATTTAAATTGTGTAGCTTAATGATTGACATCAACCGAGAGCTCGAGACAGTCTCGATTTACGTACTATCATAGAATCACAGGTAAGTAACCCTTATTTACGATAATTTTACGTCGATATGCGTGTTAGAATTTACCGCATAAATTACGAATTTAAATTTCACATTTAATTAATTATATTGTGAAAATTAAGATAAACTGTCGTAAATAATTCTTTGAGATATCTAAGAATTTAGAACGAGGTCCAATAAATACTGATGGGCCTAGTGAGCCCAATAGGCCTCGATAAAGTGTAGAAAACAGGCTTAAGGCCGATTAAGGCCCATTAAGGTACAATAGGACCCAATATGGGTAAACGGGCCAATGATTTAAATTAAGCCCAGAAAATTATAAAACACAATTAATTGTATTGTATTTGACCTGATGAATATGTATCTATAGTTCTGAAGATTGGATTCGAAGCAAATTGGACTGCGTGACGAGTCGTTAGTGGAAAGGTCAGACTATACAGAAAAATGAGGTAAGGGAATTGTGTGAGTAGCTAGAGGTAGCTACGCGTATTTTAATAGTTTTTTGTCTACATTGATTATGTATGTATACACTGTCATTGTATAATGATCCTAAAAGTGGTTTAAATGATTTTAAGACTCGAAAATTGGTAAAAAGACTATTTTACCCCTATTGACGAAAGTTCACCTAAGGATGGTGAAAGCATGACATGCACGAAATGCATGATTTAAGTAATTTTTGAATTAAGGATTTTATTGGTTTTTAAGCAAAGTAAATTGATAGATTGGCCAGTAATTGCATAAATTTCATAAGATAACACTACGTAAGTGTTATTTGTATTTAAATGGAAATTTCTTTGGAAAACGGGCCAACTATCAATTTTATATTAAAACAGATAGTGCCGGCACATAGTTCGCACTATATCTGCATTTTTGAATGTGCATAAATGTGCTTGAGCGATTGCTCGCACCGATTTGTGTAACATCATATGCATGAAATGTGCTAGAGCGGTTGCTCGCACTGATTTTATGATTTGATATGCATGAGAGCTGCTGGAGCCTAGCTCACATTCTGTTTTGACTGTTTTGACGATTTTGAACTGTTTTGACCTGATATGCATAAAAGGTGCTGGAGCGATTGCTTGCACTAGTTTTAATGATTTGACATGCATGAGAGGTGCTGGAGTTTAGCTCACATCCTAATTTGCTATGATAATTGCATAAAAGCCGAGCTAGAGTGTAACTCGCATGAGATTTGATGTATTTATGCATAAAGTCATACTGAAGCGTTGCTCGTGAGAAGTTTTGATTTACTTGAGCATTCACTCATGCTGGAGCGTTGCTCGCATGAAGTTTTATATGTTTTTATAACTCATTTTAAAGTCGTACTGAAGTTTTCTCGTATAAGGTTTCACTGAGTTTTTATACATATCCGTACAAGAGCATTGCTCGTACATGGATTTTACTTGAATTTATAATCAGTTTAAGTCGTACTGGAGCGCTGCTCGTACGCAGATTTCATTGATTTCTATGACACCATGCTAGAGCTTCGGTCGCACGAGGTTTTCAGATATCATGAATATGCATGGAGCCGTGCTAGAGCTTCGCTTGCACAGGGATTTATATTACATGCATATAGCTGTGTTGGAGCCTCCTGTATACTGTGTGTCACAGTGAGATGATATGCTCACACGTGCATAATGAGACAGAGATGATATGGTTGGATAAGACCTATTGTAGGCACCCCTGATTGAGCTTAGGTCCACAGAGTACGTTGTACCGTGTATGTCACGCGGAGTATGCTGTACCGTGGGGATTGTTGGAGTGGAGTGGCATTAGCCCCGAGGCAGTAAGCCTTGCCCTCGCAATCCTGGTGTTATGTTGTTCTGGTGGGTAGGATGACCCACCTCCCGTTTTAGGTGTGATACCCCGCACATTAGGTACCGTGTTGCCAGGGATCACTAGGATATGGCCATAGTCCTCGATGTTACTGATATAATCACCTGCTTGTCTCACATGATATAACTATTGGTCGTTAGACCAGGGTAGACCCGAGGGAGGGGTCAGGCCCCCGATTTTATGATTTTATGATTTGTGACCCTAAAAGAAGGGTAGTTTTATAACCGAAGTTTTACAATGAATTATTTTACGAGTTGAGATTTGAATTATGAGATGCTTAACCCCTTTGGGTTATTTTATACTGTGTTTTAAATGAAATGATTTGAATGCGGTAGCATGACGATGTTTTCCATGCTTTCATTTCAAATTCATGATTTATCTTACATGACATGAAACACTGCATGATCTTGATTTACTTCATGCTCATTATGATTTAATGATGTCACATAAAATGCCTTTGATGCATGAATTATATGTTTTATATATGCACAAATAGTTTTGATAAACTATGGCATTGAAATATGCATGATTTGTGCGTGAAATTTTAAATGAAAACAAATGGATTTAAGGGAATGGCATTATGAACATTTAGATAGTGGAGCTATCTACTTACTTGCATAATTGCCTTACTGAGCATGTGGTTTGCTCACTCCCTTATTTTCCCATCTTTTCAAAGCACTCACAGAAATTAATAAGCGGCTGAGGACTTGCATTCTGGGTATCTGCTACTTCCCATCTAGAGACAGGTATACACATTTGTATAGATTTGTATCTAAATTGTAATGTACAGTACTATGGACGAATATGATGTCGGGGATGTAGAGTTATAAATACCAATGTGCATGTATTTAATCAAAGTCAAAAGATAGTAAACTCTGATACATGAATGTGATTATGGAAATGGATTGGTAATAGTGTGAGGTGACTAACACCGAATCATAGCCCAACTGTGTGTAGGATGGTCACGATGAGAGAAAGGTAAGAATTAAATAATAAATGAAAAAGCGAAAAATTTACTCTACTTTTTAGGTAATTTGGGTCGTGACAGTTAATGGTATCAGAGCTTAAGTTGGTTAGATATGAGTCGGTGTTAGTGGTTAAGAAAGTTTACATCCCCATGTATTGTGCATTATTTAGATACAATAGTGTATATCGAGATAGAAGTGCAGCTAAGAATTTGATTTTTAAATGCAAGAATATAGACTCATTAACTGATAGCCGCTATGGTAAATGGAAGAGTACACAAACTCAATGCCATAGAGGTAGGCTTGAGAGTCGTACTGAGTCGCTATATGAGACTCAAGATGAGATTGACATGGAGGCTGGTATTGAGTATGCCCCAGAGAGTCCGACAGAGAGATCAGACAGTATTGAGACACGATTTAGGAGGTTAGAGCGGAGTGTGGAGAATATTATAGAGCTAATTGCTCGGTGTATGTATGAGATTTGAGGGTGAGTTGGAACATTGGTAGAAGTTTGCTCGACCATCTTAAGAGTTAGACATCCAAATTAGACATAAGAACATATTTCTAGATGTATTCTGGTGAGAGAATATCTCAGATATTTAAAGAAAATTGCAAATAAAATTATTTACTCTAACCTAGAGAAACTGGTTGATTTACGAGTATGAAACTCAGTTTATATTTCTGGGCAGATATGACTCGGACACGATGAACAGTGAGAGTCAATATGTCTGAAAGTTTATGGAAGGGCTCAGATTGTCGATTAGAGTCCGATTGGCTGTTAGATATCACTACCTATGCAGAGGCAGTGCGTAGATTACAATTGTATGAATAAGATCATAAGTTGCACGCCTCTGAGTTTGGGAAAAGGTAGTAAGGGCCGAAATATTGAAATTGAGACAAAAAAAGAACAGAGAATGACAGAGATGTCAGAAAAAAAAAAGGTAGCTTAGTAAAAGATTAGAGCTGATGAGTCACGGGGTAAGATGACTGGAAAGGCCTCAATGTATTCAATTCCAATACTTTTGAGGGGTATTGTGATTTGAGGACCCCGACCTGCTACGGAACAGTGTAACAGTGTATAAGTGTAACAGTGTAGCAGAGTAATCAAAGTAGCAAGTGTAAACAGTGTAGAATATGTGGTAGTTACCACGGAAATAAGATGTTGGACGAGAGCGAGTGTATGCCTTGGACCAGGACACTATTGATGTTTCATCTAATGTAGTGGAAGATACCACACTGGTTAAGAATAATGAAGTAATTATTTTAATTGATCCTGGTGCCACGTATATATTCATACCACCTTCATTTGCTTATAAGCTAGTGAAAGATGTGAAGCCTGTATCCTTAAGCAAGATGATGATGGTTAGCTGATTTTCACTAACTGAATATGGGTATAGAGATTGTAAGTTAAAAATAGGGGTGAAAACGTCCCTGAAAAGTGTATTGTAAGTTTGACAAGTAATGAAAGAGTTATTATAAGTGATATATGAAAGGAGATAAGCATTGAGATGTGATAGATCTTGAATACAAGATATATTGGAATAAGAGGCGTATGTCAGATAAGAATATCTTTAATATGTGAAGTAAATTGGATTAAGCGATATGTAGCGAATATGAATTGTGACCACATGGACTGATATGTAAAGTAATTGTGGTCAAGCCTGAGGGTTAATAAAAGTATTTCAAAATATTTCCCTACCTGAAGATTTAACAGCATCTAGAAGCGCACACATAATCTATAAATTGAAATCGATAGTCGGTATATATACATTTAAAATTTAGGTACCTTTACTGGTACGATAAGGAAATATAGAATTTGATTAATCATGAAGGTTTAAAAATTTAAAATTTTATAAAAGCCGTTAAAATAAGAAAAAAGGAAATGACATGGGTTAGTATCTTGAATGGAAGCAATTATGAAATGGCGTTATACGTTTATGCTTACATAGGTCAAGGACTATGAGAGAAACTATCTGACCTATGATTTAGAGTTGGCAGCCGTAGCGTTTACACTAAAAGTATGGCGCCACCACTGATACAGTGAGAATTTTTGGGTATGCACTAATCATAAAAGCCTCGAGTATCTGTTTTCACAGAAAGAGTAGAATATGAGATAACCAAGAGGGTTAGAGCTTCTAAGGATTATGATTGTGAACATCGTACCACCCAGGAAAGGCTAATGTAATGGCTGATGCCTTGAATAGAAAGAGCCTCGGGATAGTATCACATATAATGGTCAGGGAGCGTGAGCTGCTAGAGCAGTGTGAACCTCAGTAGTGATGTGATCCCTTCTGATGATGATGGTGATTTTGTGACAGCTAGCTTGAGGTTAGAACCGAATTTGAGTGACCAGATTTGCCAAGCTTAGTGTGATGATCGGCATGGTGTCGATAGAGTGGGTCAGATTCAGAAGGGTATAGTGATAGAGTTCACAGTGAGTGATGATGACTTACAGAGGTTCAGAGACAGTATAAGTACTCCCTAGGACCACAGTTGATTAAATAGTGTTATTGTCAGAAGCTCACTCTTCGGGATATACAGTGTATCCGAGAAGTAATAAATATATCAGAATTTTTGAAAATAAGGTATTGGTAGTCAGATATGAAACGAGACATTGTAGATGTTGTGGAGAAGTGTCTCGTATGTCAGCAGAGTAAGGTAGAGTACTAGAAGTTTGCAGCGTTATTGCAGCCTCTACTTATATTGACACGAGAAAGAGAACAAGTTACCATGAATTTTGTGATGGGTTATAGAGGACCCAGATGAATCACGAGGCTATCTGGGTGATAGTCGATAGATTGATTAAGTTTACCCACCTTCTGGCTATGAAATCCCCAGATACTCTGAGTGCGTAGGCGAAGTTATATGTATGGAAAAATTGTGATACATGATGTAGCGTTCCAGTGAGCATGATATTAGATAGGGATTCCCGCTTCACTTCCCACTTCTGGGAATATTTTTCTGGAAGCTATGGGAACCCGATTGTGTGTTAGCATAGCTTTCTGTCCTCGGACAGATGGTCAGTCAGAGAGGACTGTACAAGTTCTGGAGGATGTGATGAGAGCGTGTGCCATTGATTTTATGAGCTCCTGGGATGATCAGTTGTTACTAATTGAATTCGCCAATAATGATAGTTGTCACTTGAGTATCGGGATAACATTTTATATGAGTCATGGTATGGCCGTAGGGATTGTTCCCTGACTTGGATAAGAAAAAATGGGTCACAGATAGAGAGTTGTTCCCGAATTGGTAAGACAAACCTCTGAGGATGTTCAGATGATCTGTGAGAAATTAAGAACACCTCAGAGCAGACAGAAAAAGCTATGCTGACAAGGGACAGAAACCATTGAAAATTCACTGAGGGCGAATCATCATTGTTGGCAGTTACTTGTCTTAAGGACGTAACGAGATTCGGATAGAGCTATTGGACAAGTGGGAGATAAGACTGTAGGTTGGCGTTACCACTTGAATTAACAGGCATCCACAACGTGTCCTATCTTATGATGCTTCAGAAATATTATCCGAACCCGATATATGTGAGCGAATATGAGCTTCAACAGCTTAGCTCAATGAAAGTATAACGTATGATTGAAGAATTGATTCGGGTATTAGACAGGAAGAGAAAGTTTTGAGGTTTAAGATGATCTCCCTAGTTAAGTATGATGGTAGTATTACACTCCGGAGAAAGTCACTTGAGGATAACAGTATATGATACGAAAGATGTACCCGGAGTTGTTTATGGACTCATTTGCCTTGGTTCTAATTGGATGACCAAATTTCTTAAGTAGGGGAGATTGTAAGACCCGATTTTATTGTAAGGGTAAAAGGGAATGAATAGAAATTTTCGAGTGCATTTAAAAATGTAAAATGACTGAAATGGTATTCCCGAAAACGTGCAAGGTTAAAACGGTCAAAAGATCGAAACCCGATATAATTTCAACAAGAAAATTTAATTTAAAATATGGGATTGAGAAATCTTGATCAATAACGAAGAAATAATTAAATTTCGGATTAAATTGATCAAGATATGAATTTATAGGAATTAATCAAAATTTTTACCTCGAAAAGTAATCCCGAATATAATAAAAAAATATACCGAAAAGGTAAAATCGGATTAAGAAATTCATTTACGGATTAAATGAATTTAATATGTTTGTTGGCATATTTTGATATTTAATAATATTTAATTGATTAAAATAATAATAAAAATAAATAATAAATAAAATTAAAAAAACGAAAGAAAAATCGCGAAGAAACGCGATTCTGAAACAGAAAACAAAGCAGGAAGACTAAGCCCCCTTCTGTATCACCGAAACGGCCACTAGCGAGCCCAAGGGAATGACCGGCGGTGGGCCAGACAAGAGTCAAAACACCACCGGCACCAATAAGCTGACGAACGGTGGCTACCAGTGGCGAAAGAGAGGAGAAAACGAACCGAGAGAGGGAGAGGAGAAATCCGATGATCGGTGCCAATTCGGGCCCAGCCATAGACAACCGAGGGAAGCCTGACCCCTTGAGGACCCCCAGCCATCGGAACACGCGCCCCGAGTCACCGAAAACGTCGTAAATGGCGAAGGAAAGAGAAAGCCATCGGCGGAAAGGAGAACAGGCCGGACCGGCCACTTTTCGGCGGCCTTGAACAAAACCAACCCCAGATCCGTGCATCGGACTACCCAGAAGAGCCACTGGTGGTGGAAACCGACGGAGAACCAGCCGGCAAGCCACTGAACTGGTCGAACCGGACTAAACCGACGGTCTAAACCGGGTTGAACCGAACCGGACCGAACCGGTTCAGCTAAAAAGGAAAGGAAAAAAAGAGAAAAAAGGGAAAAAGAAAAAGAGGAAAAATTGGGGTAAATTCCAGTGATGCAATCGAGCTATGGGTAAGTCAGTAAGCAGTCGAATTGACAGATTTAAATTTTGAAATATTTAGTTTAATTAATAATCGACTGAAAGTTTACCCGAAAATATATTTAAATTGTGTAGCTCGACGATTGACATCAACCGAGAGCTCGAGACAGCCTTGATTTGCTTACTATCATGGAATCACGGGTAAGTAACCCTTATTTACGACAATTTTACGTCGATATGCGTGTTAGAATTTATCGCATAAATTACGAATTTAAATTCCGCATTTAATGAATTATATTCTGGAAATTGAGATAAATTGTTGTAAATAATTCATTGAAATATCCGAGAATTTAGAACGAGGTCCAATAAATACTGATGGGCATAGTGAGCCCAATAGGCCTCAATAAATTGTGGAAAACGGGCTTAAGGCCGATTAAGGCCCATTATGGTACAGTCGGGCCCAATATGGGTAAACGGGCCCAATGATTTAAATTAAGCCCAGAAAATTATAAAATACAATTAATTGTATTGTATTTGACCTGATGAATATGTATCCACAGTTCCGGAGATTGGATTCGGAGCAAATCGGACTGCGTGACGAGTTGTTAGTGGAAAGGTCAGACTGTACAGAAAAATGATGTAAGGGAATTATGTGAGTAGCTAGAGGTAGCTACGTGTATTTTAATAGTTTTTTTGTCTACATTGATTATGTATGTATACACTGTTATTGTATAATGATCCTAAAAGTGGTTTAAATGATTTTAAGACTCGAAAATTGGTAAAAAGGCTATTTTACCCCTATTGAGGGAAGTTCACCTAAGGATGGTGAAAGCATGACATGCATGAAATGCATGATTTAAGTAATTTCTGAATTAAGGATTTTATTAGTTTTTAAGCAAAGTAAATTGATAGATTGGCTAGTAATTGCATAAATTTCACAAGATAACACTAGGTAAGTGTTATTTGTATTTAAATGGAAATTTCTTTAGAAAATGGGCCAACTATCAATTTTATATGGAAACAGATAGTGTCGGCACATAGCTCGCACTATATCTGCGTTTGTGAATGTGCATAAATGTGCTTGAGCGGTTGCTCGCACCGATTTGTGTGACATCATATGCATGAAATGTGCTAGAGCGGTTGCTCGCACTGATTTTATGATTTGATATGCATAAGAGCTGCAGGAGCCTAACTCGCACTCTGTTTTGACAGTTTTAAACTGTTTTGACCTGATATGCATAAAAAGGTGCTGGAGTGATTGCTCACACTAGTTTTAATGATTTGACATGCATGAGAGGTGTTGGAGCTTAGCTCGCATCCTGATTTGCTATGATAATTGCATAAAAGCCGTGCTGGAGTGTAACTCGCACGAGATTTTATGTATTTATGCATAAAGCCATACTGGAGCGTTGCTCGTACGAAGTTTTGATTTACTTGAGCATTCACTCGTGCTGGAGCGTTGCTCGCACAAAGTTTTATATGGTTTTATAACTCATTTTAAAGTCGTATTGGAGTTTTCTCGTACAAGGTTTTCACTGAGTTTTTATACATATCTGTACTAGAGCATTGCTCATACGTGGATTTTACTTGAATTTCTAATCAGTTTAAGTCTTACTGGAGCGCTACTCGTACTCAGATTTCATTGATTTTTATGACACTGTTCTAGAGCTTCGCTCGCACAAGGTTTTCAGATATCATGAATATGCATGGAGCCATGCTAGAGCTTCGCTCGCATAGGGATTTATATTACATGCATATAGTCGTGTTAGAGCCTTCTGTAGACTGTGTGTCACAGTGAGATGATATGTTCACACGTGCATACTGAGACAGAGATGATATGGGTGGGTAAGACCTATTACAGGCACCCCTGATTGAGCTTGGGTCCATGGAGTACGTTGTACCGTGTATGTCACGTGGAGTACATTATACCGTGGGGATTGTTGGAGTGGAGTAGTATTAGCCATGAGGCAACAAGCCTTGCCCTCGCAATCCTGGTGTTATGCTGTTCTGGCGGGTAGGATGACCCACCTCCCGTTTCAGGTGTGATACCCCGCATTCTAGGTACCGTGTTGCCAGGGATCACTAGGATATGGCCATAGTCCTCGATGTTACTGATATAATCACCTGCTTGTCTCACATGATATAATTATTGGTCGTTAGACCAGGGTAGACCCGAGGGAGGGGTCAGGCCCCCGATTTTATGATTTTATGATTTGTAACCTTGAAAGAAGGGTAGTTTTATAACCGAAGTTTTACAATGAATTGTTTTACGAGTTGAGATTTGAATTATGAGATGCTTAACCCCTTTGGGTTATTTTATACTGTGTTTTAAATGAAATGATTTGAATGCGGTAGCATGACGATGTTTTCCATGCTTTCATTTCAAATTCATGATTTATCTTACATGACATGAAAGACTGCATGATCTTGATTTACTTCATGCTCATTATGATTTAATGATGTCACATAAAATGCCTTTGATGCATGAATTATATGTTTTCTATATGCACAAATAGTTTTGATAAACTATGGCATTGAAATATGCATGATTTTATGCATGAAATTTTAAATGAAAAGAAATGGATTTAAGGGAATGGCATTATGAGCATTTAGATAGTGGAGCTATCTACTTACTTGCATAATTGCCTTACTGAGCGTGTGGTTTGCTCACCCCTTATTTTCCCATCTTTTCAGAGCACTCACAGAAATTAGTAAGCGGCTGAGGACTTGCATTCTGGGTATCTGCTGCTTCCCATCGAGAGACAGGTATACACATTTGTATAAATTTGTATCTAAATATGTAATGCACAGTACTATGGACGAATATAATGTCGAGGATGTAGAGTTATAAATACCAATGTGTATGTATTTAATCAAAGTTAAAAGATAGTAAACTCTGATATATGAATGTGATTATGGAAATGGATTGGTAATAGTGTGAGGTGACTAACACCGAATCATAGCCCAACTGTGTGTAGGATGGTCACGATGAGAGAAATGTAAGAATTAAATAATAAATGAAAAAGTAAAAAATATACTTTAATTTTTAGGTAATTTGGGTCGTGACAGTCTACCCGACGCTCCAAACACAGCTCATTGCATGTTCTCATAAAACCAGTGCGAGCGATGCTCCAGCACTCTCATAAAATCTAGGAAAATCTCGTGTGAGCCAAGCTCCAGCACGCGTTTCATAAAATCTCATAAGATTAGTGCGACCTAAGCTCCAGCACTCCGTCAAAATCGTGTAAAACTAGTGCGAGCTAGGCTCCAGCACTCTGTCATAATAATTCAAGTGAAAATCTGGTGTGAGTTAGACTCTAGCACCCTGTCACGAAAATCATATGAAAATCTGGTGCTAGCTAGGTTCTAGCACCAATGCATGTAAAAATCTAGTGCGAGCTCTTGCTCCAGCACGAATGCATGCATCACACAAATCAAAAACTCATGCGAGCTGAGTTCTAGCACGTCACATTTCTATAAAATCACGTAGGCGGCTACATTTCTCAAATCAATTTTAGAGAAAATCAACATTGATTAAAGTTATGCAATGCTATGCATTTTATTTAAAAGTTAGTCAGCCTACCCATGCATGTTTCAAAACACCTCAAGAACAAGCAGGAACCTCTTGTTCTTGCTCCTCCCAATTTTTTCTAAATTTGAAAATTTTACCCTTCACAAGGGTATTTTGGTAATTTACCTATGCGGGGCACTAAAATTTTTATCTTAAATCTAAACCCTTCAGACATTTTTAGGGAATGTAAATGATGTCGAAATTGCATAAATTTACATCTAGCAGTCCGTAAAATTCACTTACCTGAAATCACGCACAAACTTATCCGGTCTCGCCAATACCAGGTCGCTGAGTCTAAATTCGTTCCAACCAAGTCTACGGAGCTGCATATAACCACATATTTGGGTCAATTTTAATATATGTATCAGTATATCACTCTTACTGATCAAATCTAAGGTACTAGGCTCGTTTTATTTTATTAGGCCCGATTACATCTTAATGGGCCTCGAACCATTTCTAGCCTGTTTCTACTTATTAAATCCCTTCTTCAAATTTTACTAGGCTCATATGGCTTACCAATACTCATCGGGCTTCGTTCCAAACTCATTGGATAGCTCGTATACTATTTACGATAATTACTTTAAAATTCTGAATAATATTCCTTTTAATACAGAATAAATCCGTAAAATAATCTTAACTCTGCATTGAGGACTCAAATTGTCAAAAATTAAAATGTACTTACTCAATGTTTTGCAGGGTACAAAAATTGGAGCTCAATCGGCTCTCGTTCAGGCGCTATCGTAGAACTGCAAAATTGGATTAATCCGGGTTATTTTTCATTAAATATAAATTAAATTAATTTTCAAAATTTACTCGTAGGTCAATCTCCACCCTGGATTGTAGGTGTTTGAAAAGGAGTTGTTCTGTTGCGTTTGAGAAAGGGCAACATACTGAACCGATTCTAAGTTGAGCGTACACCTATCTACATAGTGGGTATCACTACACAGCTCACAGAAAGAAAAGGACTTTGGACAGAATAAATCAGATTAGGACTGGTAGAAGGATTATGCTGGGTACTGAGTGACTCTACCTTCTTCGTAAGATTGGCGATTTGAGAGGTAAAGGTAGACGGCGTGTCGAGCTCATAAATACCCGTCGACTTCTTAGGTAATTGCCTCTCCAAGGACCATAGATAGTTGTTTGCAGCCATCTTTTCTAACAACTCATAAGCTTCCTCCTTTGTTTTGCACATCAGGGCTCCACCCGCAGCAGCATCAACAATGGTCTTATTTTGGCTTGTAAGTATGTTGTAGAAGGTCTGGACTTGCAAACGCAAAGGTAGGCCATGGTGAGGGCACTTCCTAAGAAGCTCCTTATATCGTTCCCATGCTTCGTAAAGAGTTTTCGAATCAAATTGGGCAAAGGAAGATATGTTACTATGGAGTTGGGCCATTTTAGAGGGAGGGAAAAACTTAGATAGAAATTTATGGGCTAACTCATCCCATGTAGAAATGAATCCTAGAGACAGGGAGGTTAGCCAGTGTCACGCGCTATCCCTAAGCGAGATGGGGAATAATCTAAGCCTAAGCGCATCATCAGATAATCCATTGTGTTTGAACGTGTTGCACAAGTCCAGGAATTGCCCAAGGTGAGCATGTGGGTCATCATGCGGAAGCCCACTGAACTGCAATGAAGTCTGGATCATCTGAAGGATTGCGGGCTTAATTTCAAAATTGTTAGCAGGGACAGCTGGTGGCCTAATTTCGGTATAATATCCTCCAATTTTTGGCATTGCATAATCTCCAACGATCCTGATTTCCCTATTTTCTGCCATCGTGTTTTGCAGTGGAGTTATAAATTTCCTAGAGTCCTTTTGAATTTTTCTAAGAGTGCGTTCAATCTTAGGATCTAGAGGAAAGCAATCAAAACTCTTGGCTCTACGTATGCGAATATCAGAAAGTCCTTTAGAAATTTTTTTTAAAGTTTTTTTTAATTTTTTTTACCTTTTCAATTAACTAATCTAGATTAAACTTCTAAATATTAACAACCTAAATATTTACAAGTTAGAATTACACCTAAGCATAATTTCACCGATATTAACTAATGGCTAATTAAGACTTCCCCGACAACGGTGCCAAAAACTTGACACACCCTGAAGGTATAGTGTCACGCCCCGAATATGCGAAAAATAGGGCAAATTTAAAACTTTTTATTCATTAATTCACAATTAAAGGTGCATTCCTGTGCAGTGTCATACATCATCATAATTATCATGCCTTAGGATCTCATCATGATACAATAAATACGGTATTATACACCTTACTCAATTCCAAGTCAATTAATCCTAATACATTCCATATAATGTTATACATCAAGTGTCTGCAATTACAATAATAGTCTGGGTACATGAAAAGATAAAATATACCTCAAGATACAATTTATATGGCCTGGAGCTCGAATCCTCCACTAGCCACTACTCCGTACGTCGCAGGGAGATCCTTTTTCACTTGAAGAACTCTGGGGGGGGGGGAAGGAAAACAGGGTGAGCTTCTAAATCGCTCAGTAAAGGGGGTAAGGAACTCATTTCATAAACCAAAATGCACATCACATAATGTTTATTTGTATGTGAAACTCATTTGAAAATCATAGCATGAAAGTACTCAAAACGACATTCTCATGTCTCAAGTCATGTGAAAACATGAAGTAAAAGGCTCACTCTAGAGCAATAACAAAGCATGTGAAAATAACGCGTTAAACGCTTTCTCAAATACGTGATAAAATCACAGTAAAAATAATGCACGTGGCACAGCCACTAAACACACGTGGCATAGCCACTGATTTAATTTCTCACGTGGCATAGCCACAAAACACACTTGGCAAAGCCACTGATTTAATTTCTTGCGTGGCATAGCCACAAAACACACGTGGCAAACTCACTGATTTAATTTCTCGCGTGGCATAGCCACAAAACACACGTGGCAAAGCCACTGATTTAATTTCTCGCGTGGCATAGCCACAGAATAGGGTTTCTCAACGTGGCACAGCCACCAATGGGGTATAACGTGGCACAGCCACCAATGGGGTTTCTCAACGTGGCACAGTCACCAATGGGGTATAACGTGGCACAACCACCAATGGGGTTTCTCAATGTGGCACAGCCACCAATGGGGTATAACGTGGCACAGCCACCAATGGGGTTTCTCAACGTGGCAACGGCCACTAAGTATACGTGGCACAGCCACTGAATGGGTTATTCTCACGTTACCAGAACGGAGAAGAAATCGGGCTTACATGCTACCAGAGCAATGCCCGGTGTATACTCACAACTACACACCTAAGTCTTATCACATAAGACTGGTTTGCCTTCACGTAGAACTCGTAATGGTTTTTCTCTCATAAAACTCATTTGAAAATCGTTTTGTACTCAACACAAAACGTAATAAAACCGAGTTCCAACCGGCAAAGCACACGCACACATTTCTCAAATCTCAATATCGCCTTAACGTAGAGCCCAGTTATAAACTCATAAAAACATTGGGCTCCAACCGGCTATAAAAATCGTGTGCAATTAAATCTCAACACAAAACCCAACATGCTTGTTTTATAAACCACAATTCATGCTAAAATAGTTTACAATTCACATACACAAATGGTTTAGATTTCCCTTACCTCTTTGCACCTCATATAGTGCAATCGTTTCCCCCGTATCACGGACTAGTCTCGCATTCCACTCTGGAACTCCCGAGCTGTCCAAACGATGTTAAAACATCAATACTCAATTATCTCATAAACCTCAATTCTCAAAATCGAGCATAATTGCTCATAACTCCTCAAATCTCTTTATTCTCGTAACTCAACCCTAAACTACAACCTCAGTCACAATATCTCAACGTCCTACATTTCTCATGCCCATTATCTATGCTAATTCATCACATTGTCTATATTTCCATTTATAGCACAAACTCTCAAAATTACCAAATATCTACATTACTCCAACTACATTACAATTTCATCAATCCTTAATCCTTTCTCAACTATTTCAACGAATGACAACCACCAATAACATCAAAATCATCTCAAATATCAAGATCGAGGTTTAGAAATTACCCAAAGCTTGTGGAGAGCTTATCTTTTGCCTCGATTCGATCCGTCTTTCGATTTCCAAGTATGTTGTTCTCCCTTTGATGAGGAACAACTTTCCTTCTTGCACATAGCTGATTCGACCGAAAATGGGGGATTTAGATGAGTGAGAAAGTTAGGTTTTCGATAAAATAGGGGTTGGAAGAGAGAGAAAGTGAGTTTGCAGGAGAAAAACACGGGTCCCTTATATAGACTGGAGGTAGGAGATCGATCTGCCTCTTGATGAGATCGATCTGCGTTTGAATTTGGGGACGATCTGGGCAATTTTATGCCTAGGAGATCGATCTGTCGAGGGTTGAGATCGATCTCTTTATGGCTTTATGAGATCGATCTGCTCCTAAGGAGATCGATCTTCTCCCAAACAGAATCATTTGGAGATCGATCTCTTCCTCATGAGATCGATCCTTTCTCAAACAGAATCATTTGGAGATCGATCTCTTCCATTGGAGATCGATCTGCTCCTCAAATTCCTCCTTCCTCGTCATTTTTAACTCACCAGATCGATCTCTCCTTCTCCCAGATCGATCTGTCCTCATACTTCATGCTTATTTTACACACTTAACATATAAATCTCCAATTATAATTCCCACAATTCACTTAGCTCAATAAATTACACTTCAAATTCTTATTACATCAATAAAATATGTCTGAAATTCTCAGATCTCACATCCTCCCCACCTTAAATAGAATTTGGTCATCCAAATTCAACTCAACTAGTCAAACAGATGGGGGTATTTCTCCTTCATGAGACTCTCTAGTTCCCATGTTGCCTCTTCCATTGAGTGATGTTTCCACAAAACTTTCACTAATGGGATGCTCTTGGTTCTCAGTACCTTATCCTTTCTATCGAGAATCCGGATGGGTTCCTCAGTATAGCTCATATCCTCCTGTATGTCCATCTCATCATACTCTATGACATGAGAAGGGTCCGGGTGATACTTCCTCAACATAGACACATGAAAAACGTTGTGTATTCCGGACATCTGTGGGGGTAATGCTAATCTGTAAGCTACCTCTCCCACTCTCTCAAGAATCTCGAATGGTCCTATGTATCGAGGACTCAATTTCCCTTTCTTCCCAAATCGCATGATACCCTTACTGGGTAATACTCTCAGAAATACTGCATCACCAACATCAAACTCGAGTGGCCGTCTACGCATATCCGCGTAGCTTTTCTGTCTACTTTGTGCAGCCCGTAACCTCTCACATATGAGTTTCACACTCTGTACAGCTTGCTCAACAAGCTCGGGAGCATTTATCTTTCTGTCACCGACTTCTTCCCAAGCTACAGGGGATCTACACCTCCTACCATATAGAGCCTCAAAAGGTGCCATTCCAATACTCGCATGATAGCTGTTATTGTATGCAAACTCTGCTAGGGGCAGGTGATCATCCCATGATCCCTTAAAATCCATCGTACACGCCCTCAACATATCCTCCAGGGTCTAAATAGTCCTCTCTGACTGACCATCTGTCTGAGGATGATAGGCGGTACTAAAACTCAATCGAGATCCCATGGACTCCTGAAACTGGGTCTAAAATCTGGAACTAAACCGAGAATCTCTATAATAAGTAATACTCATTGGAGCCCCATGTAATCTAGCTATCTCACTGACATACAGCTCGACTAAGGCATCCACAGTATCTGTGCTCTTGATGGTAAGAAAGTGGGCACTCTTGGTCAATCTATCCACTATAACCCATATAGCGTCATGACCTCTTCGGGTCCTCGGTAAACCCATAATAAAGTCCATAGTGACATGCTCCCATTTCCATGTAGGTACAGGTAAAGGCTGTAGCAGTCCTCCAGGCTTTCGATACTCAGCTTTCACTTGCTGGCATACTAAACACCTGGCCACATACTCTGCCACATCTCGCTTCATACCACTCCACCAATACACCTTTCTTAAGTCTCGGTACATCTTAGTACTCCCTGGGTGCATGGTGTAACGCGAGCAGTGGGATTCTCTCAGTATCTGTCTCTTCAGGGTATTATCGTCCGATACACAAATCCGTCCTCTGAACCTCAATAATCCATCCTCACTGATGGTGAGATCCGACTGCGAACTCTGCTCAGCTTGGCTAACCATATCTATCAATCTCTGATCACTGCGCTGCCCAGTTCTAATCTGATCCATGATCCTGGGCTCTATCCGCAGGCTAGCCAAAAATCCAGTCTCTACCTCTTTAACTCTGATCCGAAGTTCGGCGAACTGCTCTAACAAATCCCATTCCCTGATCATCATAGCAGATATCATACTCTTCCTGCTCAAGGCATCAGCAACTACATTCGCCTTACCCGGATGATATAGAATCTCGCAGTCATAATCCTTAAGGAGTTCCACCCATCTCCTTTGTCTCATGTTTAACTCTTTCTGATCAAAGAGATATCTCAAACTCTTGTGATCAGTGAAGATCTGGAATCTTTCCCCATATAAGTAGTGTCGCCAGATCTTCAAAGCAAATACCACAGCGGCTAACTCCAAATCATGCGTGGGGTAATTCCGCTCATGGTCTTTCAGCTGCGATCCATATGCACCACTCTTCCGTGCTGCATCAGCACACACCCCAATCCTTGGTGAGATGCATCGCTATACACCGAGAATCCTCCCTCAGGGATAGTTAACACAGGTGCCCTTGTCAATCTCCTTTTTAATTCCTGAAAACTGAGCTCACATTGATCAGTCCATATAAATGGAGTCTCTTTGCGCGTGAGCTTAGTCAAAGGGGCGGCAATCCTTGAGAATCCTTCCACAAATCTTCTGTAATACCCTGCCAAACCAAGGAAGCTTCGCACCTCAGCGACTGTCCTCGGTCTCTCCCAACTAAGCACAGCCTCCACCTTGCTTGGGTCCACTGATACTCCTTCCTCTGAGACTATGTGACCAAGGAAAGCTATCTGATTCAGCCAAAACTCACACTTACTAAGCTTTCCGTATAATTGCTTATCTCGGAGTATCTGAAGTACTAACCACAAATGCTGTGCATGCTCCTCATACGGCCGAGAGTATACCAGGATATCATCAATAAAGACTATCACAAATTTATCTAGATAGTCTCTGAACACCTCGTTCATCAATCTCATAAATGCTGCAGGGGCATTCGTCAATCCAAAGGACATCACCAGAAATTCGTAATGGCCATATCTCGTCCTGAAGGCTGTCTTTGGAATATCTTCTTCCTTGATCCTCAATTGGTGATAGCCCGATCTCAAGTCAATCTTAGAAAAGACTGATGCCCCTCTTAGCTGATCAAGTAGATCATCAATCCTGGGTAGTGGGTATTTATTCTTCACCGTGGCTTTATTCAACAACCGGTAGTCTACACATAATCTGAGACTACCATCCTTCTTCTTAACAAATAGTACTGGCGCTCCCCACGGTGAAACACTGGGTCTAATAAACCCTTGATCTAATAACTCCTGTAGTTGTCTCTTCAATTCCTCAAGTTCCACTAATGCCATTCTGTAGGGAGGTTTAGAGATCGGCTGAGTATCTAGTACCAAATCAATGGTAAACTCCAGCTCTCTCTCTGGTGGTAAACCTGGCAATTCATCTGGGAAAACATCCCACCACAGGTATATCCTCAATCCTCAGATGTTCCCGCTCATCGTCTGAGATGAGTGTCTCATAACCTTCACATGAATAATCATATTTAATATTCTCCAAAATAATATCAAAATTCTCAAATTACTACTAGAATTCCACATATTCATTTCCTCAATATCTCAATCGTACACTGTAAGGTTCAGGTAGGGAGAAAGTTACAATCTTAGTGTAGCAGTCTAAACTCACTCGATTGGTTACCAACCAATCTATCCCCAGAATTACATCATACCTATGTATATTCAACATGATTAGATCTGCTAACATCACTCTATCTCCCACCTTTATTTCACATCCTCTACAGATTAACTCAGTTCTCTGGGATTCACGCATAGGGGTATTTACATGTAGTATGTATTCTAGAGGTTCAAACTTCAAGTTTAATCTACATGTAAAATGCTCAGAAATAAAGGAATGCGTGGATCCTGAATCAATCAACACATGAGCCTTATGATTACAGACAGAGAGTGTACCTCTTATAGTTTCTGTCGAAGTGTCTGCGGTCTCCTTATCCAGGGCAAACACACGTCCCTGTGCAACAGGTTTCTTCCCTTTCTCTGCCGCAGTGGCCCGTCTCCAGGGATCCACTCTCTGAGGCTGTTGTCTAGTGGGCTCCGGAGCATGTGGTATCTGAGGTTGGGGACAGTCCTTCACTCTGTGACCCATGTCACCACATCTAAAACATCCATGGATCGACCCAGTACAACTTCCTTCATGCGATGACCACAGTCTCTACAAACCCTTATCTCCGGCCTGACATATCGAGGGGTCTCCTTGATAATAGGATAGGCTCTGGGTCTCTCCAATCTGTCCTTCTGTACCTCAATCCTTCCTCTTCTGAAGGAACCTCTCCGAGTCTCTGCTTGGAAAAGTGTTGTCCTCTTGCCCTTATCTCTATTCACTGCACTGAGCTCATTCTGGGATTGTACCATCTCAATCCCTCTTTCAATCTCTTGTGCTCGTCTCAGAGCATCTCCAAACTCAGTAATACATAGCCCTATCAATCTATCTCTGATGACGGGCTTCAACCCATACACAAACTTCTCTGTGCGGAGCTCTTCACTCTTGAAGGTCTCTGGGTCATATCTCAATAGCGCTGTGAATTGGCTCTCATAGTCATCCACAGACATGTCACCCTGTACCAAACTCAAAAACTCAGCTTGTTTCTTTCTCTGGGCGGCTCGTGGTACATATTGGGTCCTAAAGGTTGTCTGGAACTCTTCCCAACCAATCACATCATGGTGGGACATCAGAATACCCTGGGTAGTACCCCACCAATCTCGAGCTCTCCCCTTCAGCATATAGGCACTCATACTGACCCTCTCAGCATCGGTGCACCCTAGGAAATCAAATATAATTCTTAATTCCGTCAACCACTCCTCAGCCTCTGTAGGATCCTTCTTTCCCCTAAATACGAGTGGATTCATCTTCAGAAAATCCTTTAGTCGGACCATACTTCTATCCTCAGGCTGAGTGACAGGAGGCACTGGGGGTATGGGAGGTCCTTATGGTGGTGTAGGGGTAGTATCCGAGGCATTAACTCCAAAGTATTGCGCGAATAACGCTGCCATCTGCTCAAAACCTTGCCTCACATTGGTCTCAATCCGATTAAATCGAGAGTTAGGACTCTCTGGTTGTGGGACAGGTGGCGGAGGGGACTCTACCTGCCTCCTCGAACGACCTCGTCGTTTACTCATTCTCTATCTCAACTCGTCTCCTGCGCGTACATATCAAAATTGATTGAAATCTCAATCCTCAATTTCAGTTCATGACCAGACTATTACAGACACTTGGGATGTATTCTATTTCACTTAACCGACACTGACAGTACTAGACACCCTAAGCTCTGATACCAAGAAAACTCTATCACGCCCCGAATATGCGGAAAATAGGACAAATTTAAAACTTTTTATTCATTAATTCACAATTAAAGGTGCATTCCTGTGCAGTGTCATACATCATCATAATTATCATGCCTCAGGATCTCATCATGATACAATAAATACGGTATTATACACCTTACTCAATTCCAAGTCAATTAATCCTAATACATCCCATATAATGTTATACATCAAGTGTCTGCAATTACAATAATAGTCTGGGTACATGAAAAGATAAAATATACCTCAAGATACAATTTATATGGCCTGGAGCTCGAATCCTCCACTAGCCACTACTCCGTACGTCGCAGGGAGATCCTTTTTCACTTGAAGAACTCTGGGGGGGAAAGGAAAACAGGGTGAGCTTCTAAATCCCTCAGTAAAGGGGGTAAGGAACTCATTTCATAAACTAAAATGCACATCACACAATGTTTATTTGTATGTGAAACTCATTTGAAAACCATAGCATGAAAGTACTCAAAACGACATTCTCATGTCTCAAGTCATGTGAAAACATGAAGTAAAAGGCTCACTCTAGAGCAATAACAAAGCATGTGAAAATAACGCGTTAAACGCTTTCTCAAATACCTGATAAAATCACAGTAAAAATAATGCACGTGGCACAGCCACTAAACACACGTGGCATAGCCACTGATTTAATTTCTCACGTGGCATAGCCACAAAACACACGTGGCAAAGCCACTGATTTAATTTCTCGCGTGGCATAGCCACAAAACACACGTGGCAAAGCCACTGATTTAATTTCTCGCGTGGCATAGCCATAGAATAGGGTTTCTCAACGTGGCACAGCCACCAATGGGGTATAACGTGGCACAGCCACCAATGGGGTTTCTCAACGTGGCACAGCCACCAATGGGGTATAACGTGGCACAGCCACCAATGGGGTTTCTCAACGTGGCACAGCCACCAATGGGGTACAACGTGGCACAGCCACCAATGGGGTTTCTCAACGTGGCAACGGCCACTAAGTATACGTGGCACAGCCACTGAATGGGTTATTCTCACGTTACCAGAACGGAGAAGAAATCGGGCTTACATGCTACCAGAGCAATGCCCGGTGTATACTCACAACTACACACCTAAGTCTTATCACATAAGACTGGTTTGCCTTCACGTAGAACTCGTAATGGTTTTTCTCTCATAAAACTCATTTGAAAATCGTTTTGTACTCAACACAAAACGTAATAAAACCGAGTTCCAACCGGCAAAGTACACGCACACATTTCTCAAATCTCAATATTGCCTTAACGTAGAGCCCAGTTATAAACTCATAAAAACATTGGGCTCCAACCGGCTATAAAAATCGTGTGCAATTAAATCTCAACACAAAACCCAACATGCTTGTTTTATAAACCACAATTCATGCTAAAATAGTTTACAATTCACATACACAAATGGTTTAGATTTCCCTTACCTCTTTGCACCTCGTATAGTGCAATCGTTTCCCCCGTATCACGGACTAGTCTCGCATTCCACTCTTGAACTCCCGAGCTGTCCAAACGATGTTAAAACATCAATACTCAATTATCTCATAAACCTCAATTCTCAAAATCGAGCATAATTGCTCATAACTCCTCAAATCTCTTTATTCTCGTAACTCAACCCTAAACTACAACCTCATTCACAATATCTCAACGTCCTACATTTCTCATGCCCATTATCTATGCTAATTCATCACATTGTCTATATTTCCATTTATAGCACAAACTCTCAAAATTACCAAATATCTACATTACTCCAACTACATTACAATTTCATCAATCCCTAATCCTTTCTCAACTATTTCAACGCAATGACAACCACCAATAACATCAAAATCATCTCAAATATCAAGATCGAGGTTTAGAAATTACCCAAAGCTTGTGGAGAGCTTATCTCTTGCCTCGATTAGATCCGTCTTTCGATTTCCAAGTATGTTGTTCTCCCTTTGATGAGGAACAACTTTCCTTCTTGCCACAACAGCTGATTCGACCGAAAATGGGGGATTTGGATGAGTGAGAAAGTTAGGTTTTCGGTAAAATGGGGGTTGGAAGAGAGAGAAAGTGAGTTTGCAGGAGAAAAACACGGGTCCCTTATATAGACTGGAGGTAGGAGATCGATCTGCCTCTTGATGAGATCGATCTGCGTTTGAATTTTGGGGACGATCTGGGCAATTTTATGCCTAGGAGATCGATCTGTCGAGGGGTGAGATCGATCTCTTTATGGCTTTATGAGATCGATCTGCTCCTAAGGAGATCGATCTTCTCCCAAACAGAATCATTTGGAGATCGATCTCTTCCTCATGAGATCGATCCTTTCTCAAACAGAATCATTTGGAGATCGATCTCTTCCATTGGAGATCGATCTGCTCCTCAAATTCCTCCTTCCTCGTCATTTTTAACTCACCAGATCGATCTCTCCTTCTCCCAGATCGATCTGTCCTCATACTTCATGCTTATTTTACACACTTAACATATAAATCTCCAATTATAATTCCCACAATTCACTTAGCTCAATAAATTACACTTCAAATTCTTATTACATCAATAAAACATGTCTGAAATTCTCAGATCTCACATATAGTCCGCAAGTGCACGGGTCGTACAAGTAATAATGGGATTTGAGTCCCGAGTTATCGTCCCATAGAGAAGTCGATCAGCCTAATTAACTACCGGTTAATCTTGCCCTAAGTATATCCTAGCAAATTATGAAATTAAAGTGGGTGATCTAATAAGGCTAATTAAAAATATTGGAAATTAATAAAATAATAAGAACTAAAGAAAATAAAACTGAGCAAAATTTACTTACAGTAGTCTGAGCAATTAAAAGCAAATAACCTATAAAAGAAAATTAAAACAGTTAAAATGAATTAACGCAACTAAAATAAAATGTAAATATGAAAATAAAGCAATAAAATTTAATTAAACTAAAATTTAAACAAACTTAAAATAAAAATGCATGAATTTAAACTAATAAAAATTACAAATTAAACTAACCTAAAATCTAATGAATGCTAAATTAAAAATTGCATGAAACACATTAAATCTAATTTAACTTTAAAATGCAACTCATAAAATACTAAAATAAAATAAAGTCCTAAAACATATAATATAAAATTAACTATTAACTAAGACTTAAAACTAAAGATTAAATTAACAACTTAAAACATTAAATTTACTATCAATTAACCACTATCCTAACTAACACTAATGAAAATAATCAAAATGAAATCAACATTAATTTAAACCAAGGAAAGGAGGCCAAACAAGGCCTTAACAAATTGCAACAATGTGGTCCGGACATGCAATACTATTCATGCTTCAGCTTCAGCAGATTCATTTCCAGGAGCTGCTCTCCGATGCATCCTCCATTCTGCTCCTGTCGTGCTACTACAGGTGTTGCTGTACTGGCTCTCGATTTTGTCTGTTCCTGCCTTCAGCTACGCATATCCCAGCTGTTGTCCTGCATTGCTCTTGCCTGGACTGTGTTCTGCAACCTAAGTCATTCTCCCCGCAGCTGCTTCAGGTCAGTCACTATTTGTTACCACACCACATTCTCTGCACTAGTCGTACATACAACAGCCGCCTGTCTTGACAACTGTAGCAGGATATGCAAGCAGCAGCAATTCCTTCCCTACAGAGATAGTGTTATGTAATCCTCGAACGGAAACAAAGTGCAACAGCCTCGTCAAACATTAGCTTCAGCCCCTATCGAGCAGTACGTTTCCCTTTGGCAACATCCGGTAATGCAAAACCGAGAAATCAAATAAGCATAAACAGAAGCTATTAGCTTGTAGGATTAAGGCAGTGAAAAAAATAAATTTAAAATGACCGAGACCAAGAATTAAAGAAAAGAAATTGCACAGTGAATAAAACCATAAATAGAGTAGAACAGAGCAAAGATCGGTCTGCTAGGTTACTGCCTTGTTACAGTCCCGCTACTCGTCGAACACATTCTCTCACAGTACATAGAAATATCTCCAAGCAAACAGCAACTAAGAAAATGCAGAAAACTAACACTGAACACTAATTCAATAATGAAGAAACTTATAAGACATGAAAACATGAGGGTCATAGGCCTCGGTTTCCTTCATTTTCTTCTCCTTCTGTGTTCCACATTTGCCATTGATGTGGATAAATGCTAAACATCAACCCACATCAAAGTATCAAAACCAAATGGCATAAACAAAGGAAGAACCGAGACTATAAAAATGGGATTTGGTGGCTAACCGAATTCAAAGAAAATAAACCAAAAACAAGAACAAAAAGAAAATAAAGATTGATCAAACCAAAAACATGGATATTTAAGGGAAACCGAGAGCAAATCAACTAGGAAATCAACTATGCAAATAGAACTCAATAAAAGAACTAGTTTTTATCAAACAGAGAACATGAAATGAAATTGATTTTCATTGAAAAATAAATCCAAGACTAATGAAGAACATAAAGAAAATGGAATGAACAGTAAAATAACTTGTAAAAAACTATTTAGAAATTTTAAAGAAAGCTTTTTAAAATTAACCTAAAAGCTATTCTACCTTAAAATTACATCTACTCCTACTCCTAAATTACTTCTATTTTAACCTAGGCTACCCTCTTTTTTCAATTGCCATCTTTTTCTATTTATACACACACTTAGGGGTACAATGGTAATTTTTCCATCCTAAATGAGTTGGCATTGTTTGGCCACTTGTCTTCACACAATTGGCTCTTTGAAAAATAATATTTCCATGTCATCTGTCTTTTTGTCCAATTGGATGTGCTAGGCTCGTGTTGTCCGCGTGGTTCAATCTCGATTTTAACCCAATTTCGGTCCATTTTCTATCGAAATATTCAAAATTCATCCAGATTTAATTATCTGCAAACATGAGAATTTTAATTAAATAAAGGGGATAATTAACAAAATAAATTGGGGATTTAAATAATTAATTAGGAAATTAAGCACAAATAATTCTAAAAATATAGAATTATCAGTTGACATGATGATTTTCCATGTTTACATGCCTATTTTGATTTTTTCAGTACGTGATATATGTATATACATGTGGCATAGTTTTAATTATACTTCTTGCTCTGGATATAAATGATTTTTATATCATGACATTATAAGCATGTAGATAGTGTAGTTATCTACCTGCTTACATTATTGTCTTACTGAGTAAGTTGTGCTCACCATTTCACTTTCCACCCTTACAGAGCATCCATAGTAGTTGAGAGCTGTAAACCCCATGAATTTTCATGTATCTGGTTTAAATAATAATGGAGAATGCGCTTATTGGTGGATAATTAATTTGAATTATAATATGAGAAACTTGGACGAGGCAAAATTACTAAAATATTTTGATTTGAGGAATATATAATTATGAGGTGTATAAATAAAATTTTTGAGCTAGATTTAATGTGTGTATATTCCTCCGTACTAGATAAGTACTACTAATAGGATGATTACGCTTTGAACATAATTCATGGTGAAGTATAAAATAACTATTTAAAATTTATTACTAAAATAAATTAAATGAGTAAATAAATAAACAACTAAATAAATAAATAAATAATTAATTAATTTAAGTATATGGGTGTACACATGTATGTATATATATATATATATATATAATTACATGTGCTGTTATAAGTATTTCTTAATTTAATTTAAATATATGGATATGTACATATATGTATACCTAAATATATAGATATATATTTAAATATACATAAGTGTATACGTGATATATATTTATATATGTAGGATGGATAGCCACTATAGAGGAAATAAAATATAGTCTGAACTGAAAAGAAAGAAAAGAAAGAAAGCGGGAAGGACAGTAGGAAAACCTGAAGCAGAAAACGTGTGCAGGTGGCGGTGATTTCGGTGGAAGAAAGAAATGGAAAAAAAAATGGAAATGAATGATGATGATGGCCATACAGTAGAATAGAAAGGTCAGAGTAGGAAAATGATATAGGTGCAGTTGGTTAGGTCTGAGTCGAATGGAGGGATGGACTGTAGCTGATGGTATGGCAGCTAAAAAAAAAATTAAAAGAGAAAGAAGAGAGTCAGATCGAAATGATAGCTTGCTGTTGTATTGTTGTATTTTGTGAAGTGGTCCGCTGCTGAAATGAAAATCAATCGAGAGAGAGACTACCCGAAGCATGAGGGAGCAAAAAAGAAAGAGAGGAAGCTGGAAACAGTGTGAAAAAAAAAAACAGAAGAAACATGGAGGAACGATAATCTGATGAAACACGTACTGTTTAGAAAGAAATTGGAGAAAAGACTTTGGGATCCCGCGAGCTGTTTCTCCACTACTCCATTCTACATTTCCATTGATCGCGTTTCTCACTTACTCCTACTGCCGAGTACCCCTGGCACCAAAGTTCCCGCCGATGAGCTTTCCCTGATTCACTCCCATAACAACACATGCACCCTTGTGGCAGCTTACTGTTTCTGTTGTTCCACGACGTCCTTGAAGTTACCGAGCTTGAGGTCTCCAGCAGCAAACAGAGGCTAGGATAGTAAAGTAAAACGTGACAAGAAGAAGAAGCCGAGAGGAGGGGTGGTGCAGAGATAGAAAGTTGAGGCAGGAGGACGGGAAGGGGAGGTGTAACAGAGGAATCTCACCTCTGAAAAATTGAAGACCGAGCTGAGAGGAGGAAACTGGAGGACAGTGAGCTGGAAAACACAGTGAAACAGAGGACGTTGGACACCGGAGCAAAGCTAAAAGGGAAGCTGAAGCAAGGGAAAAGCAAATGGCTTGCTATAAATGATGGGAAGAACCAATGGTGTTTTGTGTATTGAAGCGAGGAAAGATGGTGGCAATGGAAAGAATAAGACAAGAAATTAATTGGGATTAGTCTTTACTGGAGGAGCAGGCACGAGAGAGAGGAGAAAGGTTGAGCTTGAAGCTGAAACAGTGAAGTAAAGAAAAGAAAAATAGAGAGCAGCTAACTAAAGAAGGATGACGATGATGACGAAAATGTGAGAATGATAGAGGTGATGATGGAAACGTGAGGACAGTGAAGATGATGATAGATCGTCGGTTGATGAAAGGGGGGGCTGGCAGCACCGAGGAGGTGTGAAGACGATGAACAGAGGCTGCGGGCAGGAAGGAATAGTAACGAAGAAGAAAGAAGAAAAGAAAAAGAAAGTGGCGGGAAAAAAATTCAAAGGAAAGAAAAAAAAGAAGAAGAGAAGAGGATGAATAGTAACAAAAAAAGGAGAGTAATATTTTATATTTATTTATATATATAATTATATATCTGTGTATATTTGGAGGATGCAACGAAAACACCGAGAATTCGAGAAAACTCGAGGAAAAAGGGGCGATCGAAAATATTTATTTGAAATTTTCGGTAACATAAATTGGAAGGGTCGGGCTCACCGACTCTTTAAGTCGAAGCAATCAAAGGTTACAGACAGACATTGAGGTAAGAAATTTATACAAGTTTTAGAGATAATAGTATGTATTTTATAATTTCGAGTGTATTTTCCCTAGGTAAGCAAGGTTACGATTTTGACGCATCATAGTTAATTTGATAAATAGGATACTAAGAAATACAAATTTCAGTGTAGGAGAATCGTAGATGGATTTAAGGGAGATACTAGGAGGCGTCACCACTTGAATTTGGGATTTTCGTTAAATCGAGGTAAGGGTATTATTTAACTTAGTTCTGATAATGCATTTTTGTTTCACCGATAAATGATTTTATGAAAGAGCATATGATTTGAAATGATTTATCAATGCTTTCATACTTATGAAATTGTTTACGATGCATGTTTTATTTATCGAAATATTCCCCGAGTACTTTTAATGTTGTGAAATGAATTTCCTAAGGTATGAAACATATGGATGTTTTGCATTTATTTATGTTTTTATATCCATATCGTTAAAGAATCTTTTGACAATTTCAAAAGTATGTAAGAAAAGAAATTTGTTTTCGAAATGGGATTGTAAGGGCCACCTCTTGAGTCCTACGGGAACAAAGTGCCACACAGTCTTTCGGTTTTATGAAAGAGTTTTCAGATTACAATGAATTCAATTTTATTACTCGATATGAGTTTATGAGTTATAAAACCCAAGAAAGATTTTGGAAACTCTGTTTTGAGACTATATGCTTCATGCATGGTTACTTCTTGTGGTGTTCCGGCTACACCACTTGGGGTGTCGGTACGTTGGCCCCTTTAGCACTTGACTCAACCTGTGTTGAAGATGTCGTGATACTGGTGGTTTATGATGATGTATTGGTAGTATCTCGTGCCTGCGCAGCACTCATGAATGTTCCCCGCACGGTGAGTGCCACAGGTGCCCGTGCCCTAACTATGTGCTAGTATATGATAAGAAATAAGAAAATACTACCCATGTTTATAATTATTATTACTGTACGAACTTGATCCAGTCTACAGTCCCCCTAACCATGGGCATAGGTATGATGACTCTCTACGGAGAATGACACGTATTGCATGACTTAATTATAGCCTAGTCTCCTCGATTTGATTATGAATGTCGACTATGATGAATGAATATGTGTTTTTCATGATATATACGATAATTGGTTATGACCGTTATGCTTCGTGAAATGTTTATGAAATGTTTATGAAAGGTTCATGAAATGTTTATGAAATGTTCATGAAATGTTCATGAAATGTTTATGAAACGTTCATGAAACGTTTATGAAATGTTTATAAAATGTTTACGAAAGATTTACGAAATGTTTATGAAACATTTACGAACTCGATGGTTTTATGAACTCATTCATGAACAATGAAAAGTTGTAAAATGGTTAATCATGTTATTTGTTTTAAAGACACACATGCTTTATGACTTTTTATGATGATTATGCATGAAATAGTAATTTATGTATTTCACTAAAGTTTCGTTCTATGAACGATTTCACGTGCTTTTATATATCAGAACTGTTTTAAAAGTATTATATTACTAAGCTTTTCCCCAAAAGCTCACCCCTCTACCTCTCAGATTTTTACAGTGAATTACAGTTAATAAATGCTGTGTAGACGACGTAGGTTGGCGGATATGAGCCTCCCCATACTACCTTTTGTATATGTGTGAGGTATACATTCTTATCTCTTTATCAGACTATTTGTATGCACATGCATCTATTGAAAATAATGTGTCGGGATGAAATCTGTATAAGGATAAATAAAATGAAATATTTTTCAAGATTGACACTGAACAGGAATACAACTTAAATGAATACGGGAATAAGTGGGTAAAATAAGTTCAAAAAAAAAAAATTACCCGATTTTCAAGGGTTAAGGGTCGTTACATTTAGTGATATTGGAGCGAAGGTTCTCTAGTACTGTCAGTGTCAATAATAAGGATAAGATTACATCCCAAATGTCTATGCTTGTCTGGTTGTAGACTAAGTATACCTAATGAAGTTAAGAATTAATGTTTGGTTTACGTGAAGAATTAGATCACGAGCTAGAGGCCGCAGAGATAGGCTGAGAATCATGCCGAGTCATCATATGAGACTCATAAATGATACCGAGATTGAAACGGATGTTGAGCGCGCTCCATCAGGTCCTATGGAAAGGACAGATCGTATTAAGATACACTTTGCTAAGGTTATGTGGAGTATTGAACATATTATGAAAAATTAGGACACAGGTTATGTTAGGTGATGGGGTAGGCGGAAGAATAGACAGACAGATTACTCCCGATATGCCTGTACAACATTTAGAGATGTTTCAGAACTACAAATATGCATGCTCATGTAGCTCCACAGCAGAATGATGATGACTTGAGTTAATAGTAGGAGCTACACTAGATGGGACAGTTTAAGAACTGCAGATCGCCATTGTTAAATGGGATAAGAGACCCAGTAGTTATAGAGAACTGAATGAATGAGATTAAGGAAACTACGAATGAAATTTATGGGTTTAGCACAAGGAAATTGATTTGTCTATGAGTATGAATTATGAATTATATCCCTAAAAATGTATGACCCAATTGGAAAACTTGAATGAATGAGATAAGAAGCTTGATGATTTTAGAAGTAACTCTACCGAGAAAGTTGCTGTTGCAACTTTTGGGTTAAAAAATTGGAGAAGCTACACGGATTTTCAAAGTGTGCTACTACAAAGAAAGTAGCCCTTATAGCATCAATATCGAAATGGAAAGTCGAACTCGGAGGGAAGTTTCCCGATTTAATCCGAGAGCTGACATCAAAAAATTTTATGGGATATATTCCGAAGGCCCTTAGGCGGCAGCACCTTCCGGATGAAATAAAGTGACAATTATGAATGAAATGATTGCAATCGAACATGAAGTAACAAGTCTATGGATGATTATGAAATTAAATTTATAGCTTTGGAAGAAGAATAATCCGGATAAGTAGAGATGGGAAATAGAGAAAATTCAGGAAACTCATAAGAGGTACTAAGAGCCTCAATCGAGCTAAGTTAGCTCAACTTGATGTTATTTTGAGAGAGTAGTGCGTAAGGCACAACTATGAGAATATGAGATATGTACTCTCGAGATTACTAAGAAATGACAAGGTATAGAGAATGATCGGAAAGTGATAAGGAAGCAATGAGAGTGATAAAGTGTAAGAGCTGATTTTAATCAAACACAAAATGAGTGAGTGTTCGTGAAGGGAAGTCGGGTTAAACTGGTCCCGAACACGTGCAAGGGCAAAATGGTCAAAAGATCGAAAGCCGGTGTAAATTCGATAAGGAAAATTTCATTAAAATTATGGATTTGAGAAATCTTGATCAATAAAGGAGAAATAATTAAATTTCGGGTTAAATTGATCAAGATATGAATTTATGGGAATTAATCGGAATTAATCGAGATTTTTACTTTGAAAAATAATCCCGAAAATAATCGAAAAATAAATCGAAAAGATGAAATAATGCCGTTAAATTTATTTATGGATTAAATAAATAAATTAATATTTTTTTAGATATTTTTGGGAGTTTTAGACTAAAATAATAAATAAAATAATATTAAAAATAAAATTATAAAAAAAAAGAATTGGAAAAAAAAGGAAAAAATGAAAAACAAAAATGCAGAATCGCGAAATCACGATTCTGCCAAAACGGAAGCTGAAGACCGGACAGACGGCACCGGCGGCCTAGGCGAAGGAGACCTATGCGCCAGCGAGCCACCACCGGCACCATAGAGGCACGAACTGCGGCGATCGGCGGGGAAATGGAGAGAAATCGAGGGCCGAGAGAAGAGAAGGCGATTCCCGGTGACTGGCGACGATTCGGCACCGATCGACCACAACCGAATGTCCCCGAGGCGTAGACGAGCCGATTGGTGTGGCCACGACCGTCGAAATGGCCGAAAACGTCGAAAACGGCGGAAAGAGGAAATGGGTACCGACGGTGGAGAGAACAGGCCGGACCGGTGACTTTTCGACGGCCTTGGACGAAACCGAGGGCAAATTCATGCTGCGGACGGCCCAGCGGAGCCACTGGCGGTGAAAGCCGATGGAGAACCGATCCGCAAGGCACTGAACCGGCCAAACCGGAGTGAACCGACGGTCTGAATCGGGTTGAACCGGACCGAACCGGTTCAGCCAATGAGGAAAGAGAAAAAAGGAGAAAAAGGGAAAAAAAGGTAAATGATGAAAAATTGAGAAAAAATCTCGACGATGTAATCGAGCTACGGGTAAGTCAGTAGCGGTCGAAATTGATCGATTTAAATTTTGAAATATTTTATTTAATTAATTTTCGACTGGAAATTTACCCGAAAATTTATGAAATTGTGTAGCTCGACAATTGGCATCCAACGAGAGCTCGAGACAGTCTCGATTTACGTACTAGCATGGAATCTCGGGTAAGTAACCCTTATTTACGATAATTTACATCGTTATACGTGCTTCAAATTTAATTATCGCATAAAATAAATTAAATTATGGAAATTTAGATAAATTGTCGAAAATAATAAATTGAGCTATTCGAGAGTTAGAACGAGGCCTAACAAATTATTGGTGGGCCCAATGAGCCCAATAGGCCTCGATAATGTGAAAATTAAGTAGAAAACGGGCTTAAGGCCGATTAAGGCCCATTAAGGTGCAATCGAGCCCAATAGGGGTAAATGGGCCCAATGATTTAAATTAAGCCCAGAAAAAAGGAAATACAATTAAATTGTATGATATCTGACCTGAGGAATATTTATATCCAGTTTCGGACATTGGATTGGGAGCAGATCGGACTGCGTGACGAGACAGCAGTGGAAAAAGGAAAGGTCAGACTTTATAGAAAAATAAGGTAAGGGAATTCTACGGACTGCTAGAGGTAACTTTACGAAATTTCAAAGTTCATATGCAGTCTTTTAAAGTATCTGAAGGGTCTAGAAGTAAGTTATTAATTTTAGTGCCCCGAATGGGCAAATTACCAAAATACCCTTGTTAAGGGTAAAATTTTCAATTTTAGGAAAAATTGGGAGGAGCAAGAACAAGAGGTTCCTGCTCGTTCTGGAGATGTTTTGACGCATGCATGAGCAGGCTGGCTAACCTTGAAAGAAATATTCCCTGAGTACTTTCCATGTTGTGAAATGAAATTTCTAAGGTATGAAGCGTATGGATGTTTTGCATTTATTTATGTTTTTATATCCATATCGTTAAAGAATCTTTTGACAATTTCAAAAGTATGTAAGAAAAGAAAATTGTTTTCGAAATGGGATTGTAGGGGCCACCTCTTGAGTCCTACGAGAACAAAGTGCCACAAAGTCTTTCGGTTTTATGAAAGATTTTTCAGATTACAAGGAATTCGATTTTATTACTCGATATGAGTTTATGAGTTATAAAACCCAAGAAAGATTTTGGAAACTCTGTTTTGAGACTATAGGCTTCATGCATAGTTACTTCTTGTGGTGTTTCGGCTACACCACTTGGGGTGCCAGTACGTTGGCCCCTTTACAACTTGACTCAACCTGTGTGGAAGATGTCACGCTACTGGTGGTTTATGATGATGTATTGGTAGTATCTCGTGCCCGCGTAGCACTAATGAATGTTCCCCGCACGGTGAGTGCCACAGGTGCCCGTGCCCTAGCTATGTGCTAGTATATGATAAGAAATAAGAAAATACTACCAATGTTTATAATTATTATTGCTGTACGAACCTGATCCAGTCTACAGCCCCCCTTACCATGGCCATAGGTATGATGACTCTCTACGGAGAATGACACATATTGCATGACTTAGTTATAGTGTAGTCTCCTCGATTTGATTATGAATGTCGACTATGATGAATGAATATGTGTTTTTCATAATATATACGGTAATTGGTTACGATCGTTATGCTTCATGAAATGTTTATGAAATGTTTATGAAAGGTTCATGAAATGTTCATGAAATGTTCATGAAACGTTCATGAAACGTTTATGAAATGTTTATGAAATGTTTACAAAAGGTTTACGAAATGTTTATGAAACGTTTACGAACCGATGATTTTAAGAACTCATTCATGAGCAAAGAAAAGTTGTAAAATGGTTAAGCATGTTATTTGTTTTAAAGACATGCATGTTTTATGACTTTTTATGATGATTATGCATGAAATAGAAATTTATGTATTTCACTACAGTTTCGTTCTATGAACGATTTCACGTGCTTTTATATATCATAACTGTTTTAAAAGTATTATCTTACTGGGCTTTTCCCCAAAAGCTAACCCCTCTACCTCTCAGATTTTTGCAGTGAATTACAGTTAATAAATGTTGCGTAGACGATGTAGGCTGGCAGATATGAGCCTCCCCAGACTACCTTTTGTATATGTGTGAGGTATACATTCTTATCTCTTTACTAGACTATTTGTATGCACAGACATCTATTGAAAATAATGTGTCCGGATGAAATCTGTATAAGGATAATATTTTTAAGGATTGACACTGAACAGGAATACAGCCGAAGTGAATAATGGAATAAGTGGGTAAATTAAGTTCAAAAAAAATCCCTCGATTTTCAAGGGTCAAGGGTCGTTACAAGAGCAGGTAGAGACTGCATTCTTGTTGTCTGCTGCTTTCCCATCGAGACAAGGTATACACACTTGTATAGTTTTTGTCTGAACATGAAAAGGCACAGTACTGCACATGGATGAAATATCGAGGACGTAAACCTATGTAAATACAGTTATGAATGTAATTAGTTAAAATCAAGGGACAATAGATCCTAATATGTAAATGTGATATAAAAATGAATTTTAAGGTAAGTAACTTGACAGGAGGGACTAATGTCGACTTATAGCCTAATTGTTAGTAGTGAAACTGTTAAAGACTGGTAAGGAAATGAAAAAGCGAAAAATTTGTAGCGATTTTTAGGGGAAAAAAAAGGGTCGTGACACCTTTTATGTGAGAGCATTAGGGAGCAATTCCTCTATAACATTGAGTAGTCCCTTTAAAAAAACAATTAAAAAATTATTACTAATAAATTAGAAAACTAAATAAATCATAGTTAACAAACCCTGAATCAAATAAATTAAGTAGAGGAATGAACCATACCTTTTGTTAGTTGCTAATGATAGTCCAAGCTACACTTTTGGTAATATCAAGATCAGTTTCGAGAATATCTAGAAAGCGCATCCATGAATCGATATTCTCAATTTCTACAACAGCCCAAGCAACGACATACATTTGATTTTTTGCATTCTTAGCAATAGTACTTAAAATTTCACCCTTAATCGAGTTCTTTAAGAAACAACCATCTAAACTAATAACTTTCTTGCACCCTGCTTTGAATCCTTCTTTAAGGGCAGCAAATGAGAAATAAATTCTCTGAATATACAATGAAGTAGTAGGAGGGGTTGTCTCCTCTATCCTGAGTACAACAGTGTTACCAGGATTTTGGTTGAGGCATTTATCAGCATAATCCCTCAATTTAGAGAACTCCATGGTGAAGGTATCTTGCATGCCTGCTAATATCATCAGCTTTGCCCTTCTCACTTAGTTAAAAGAGGCTAACACCTTTAGCTCTAACTCACTATGAGCTTGTAATTCACTTTGCTTAAAGTACGATTCTTTCCGAATCTTCTCTTCAAATTTTCTCGCTAACCATTTTGCACTAAGTAATTGTAACTTGTACTTACTTTTAGATTTGTGCACATTAAACAAAGTCTTCCCCTGAAAGCATTTCAAGTTCTCATCATAGCAGGTAGTGCACTGAAAAGGGCATGTATTACCACACACAACCCTCACTCTCCTAGGCTCATTCTTAATGAACCAAACATTTCTATTGGTGTTCATATCATAATCCACCATGGCATCTTTAAATTGAGCCCTATCTTTAAATAACAAACTTAGTTCAAGATCTGAGATAAGGTACTCGAGTAATAAGATCGTAAACTACTCTCCCTTTTTCATATTGTTTTGACCTCCCACCATCTATATCATCATCGTATTCATAGTTGGGAGGTTTAAAAGAATCAAGATACTTCTTCGATGATCTACCACTGCTATGATCACTTTTAACTATAAAAGATGGAAGTGGCCTCCTTGTAATCTTTCTACCTTTACTTTTTTCATCTACCTTTGAAATAGTAAGTATTGCCTCATCTATTTGATGCTCTATACTCGGCCCTGCATTATTATCATTTTCTTTCCTCATTTGATTCTCATTACTATACCATTGCCTAATATTTTCCCTTTCTTCTCTAACCTCATCATCATTATATGATAAAAACGTTGCATCATATAACATGCCATTATCACCATCAACATCATCACCACTATTCTCTTTAAACCCTACACCTACGCTACGGTCGGGCTCCCTAGCCTCTGCCCTTGTCCTACTATTAGGCTCACTAATCTCTTTACCTACCCCACTGTTAAGCCCATCAGTCACTGCCTTTGCCCTTACCCCATGTTGGGCTCACCAATCCCTTTCCCTACCCAATATTGGGCTTACTAGTCTATGCCTTTGCCTATGCTCCTGCCCCACAATTAGGCCACCAATCTTTTCCATTGCCCTACTACTTGACTCTGCCCTACTTACCGCTACTTCTGTCCTACTTAGTTCATGTCTTACTAATAAAGATGTCTCAATTAACACCGGTTCATATACCCTATGATCTATAGAAATTTCACACCTCCCCCATTAATTCATACAGTAATTAAATCAATTGCTTATGTAAAATAATCCTACTCACATGAGCATAATTCTTGTCTTAATTAGCTTGACTAAGTGAAGATAGTAAATTAAATTAGGATCAGACTCCACTTTATCTACCTCACAGTTGATGTATTTTAGATTAGGATCAGGCATAAAAATCCCTCTATGGTGGATTTTTAAAGTCACAACCTTCCACATCTTGCCAAACAGATAAATAAATCATCATTAGAATATAAAATCTAAACAAATAAATTAAATTTTTTAAAGTAAAAATGTATCCTAAATAGGCAAATATAGACCATAATAGATGGAATAAATTAGTACAGATAATGCAAGTGGGACTAGGGACCAATTCTAAAAACATTTGAGGAATCTGACACCATATAAGACCAACACTTTATGAACAATTCAGGAATCCAACAGCAATTGAGACTAGTTACACAATAATCAGCAACAGATTTACTAAATTAATTGATTATAGAATATATAAGTCGACCTTTACCTTGCTTGATGTCTTCACCGAGCCTCTGTCTCTCAACAACCAGCCTCTCAAAAAAATTGTGCTCTGTTTCCTTCAAAAACTCATAACTCTTTCTTCAGAAACCCTAAACTTCACAATTTCTTCACCCTAAGAATCCTAAATCAACCAAACCTTAAAACATCTTTAACCTTAATTTCAGAACCCTATCTCTTGATACTTAGAATTTTAGGCCTTAGATACCATAAATCTCTGTCTTCAATTCAAAACCCTAAATCGAACCTAAGAAATTCATTTTCTCTTGTTCAATAACCCTAATCGAACCCAAAGCACTATTTCCCTTTCTCCAATTCAACTACCCTAAACTAAACACAAAACCCCAAATCACTAGCTTCTTCCTCAAGAAAACAATGAACTAAAGCCAACTTTTAACTCCTTAAATCGAAAATCCACTCCTTTAACCCGAAAACCCTTTCAGCCTGAAACTAATACCCAAAAAAAAAAAATCAAGAAATGGTTCAATCATTTCACCTAGAAACCATAAATTGTTTAACCAATTAGAATAGCGCAAGCAACAAACCTTACACAAGAGAAAAATGGAAAGAGATTTGCTGGAAATCTTTACCTAGAACTTTCCCTAATTTCCTTCTTTTTCTTTCATGTAAACTGTTGTTGCAATAAACCCACAATTTTTCCTCGATTTGTTTTAGCCTTTTTCTTTTTTTGTTGACTTGTTTTTACATGTGGCTAAATAAGCCACGTCATCAGTCCATGTGGCAAAATAATGCCACGTCAATAATCCACTAGCGAAAAAATACACATTAGTAGTGCATTGGCGAAAAAAAAGACACATCAGCATCCATGTAACATGCCACTAGTATAAGTGTAACAACTTTTAAGGGATTAATGGAAATGTCCTTAATTCTATTATTTTGAAATGTTAAGGTTTTAATAAAATAAAACTTGATGGACTTATTTCCATGCAATTAAACATTGAGGGCTTAATTCCATTTTTTGGTAAGCATTGAGGGTATATTTGGGTATTAAGCCTAAAATTTTAAAAATACGCTAAATAATAATATAATAAGTCAATAACTAAATATTACTTAAATTAAAATTGAACTATCATGCTTTTATTGAGAGAGCTTTCTCTCGAGAGGAGAGTTTCCCCTCCCCTTTGTGAGAGCTTTTAGGGATTTTCATTCTAAATTACTTTTCTTGTATTTTTTATAAAAGCGTTGTGTCAATTCTTACTAAATCTATTTAGGTTTCATTCATCAAGTCAATTTTTATTTTTTCTAGGATTTGTTTATTGTCTTCTTTAAGAAATTACACTTATGAGAATGCTATTTACACGATGATAGAAGATTTATACTTTGTAAATTTAAGATCCATGTAGTGTTAAGATTCTTTTGATTGTTTCTTAGTGATGTATGGATCACAATTTAGAGATATTTTTTAAATCGGATAAGGAGCATGTGGTTTTTTGTACTCGATTTACTTTAATCAAGAAGGAAATTGCAAAGAAGATTATAAATAAACGTATAGTTCTTAACATTTTGAGGGGTTTTTGGTCGTAAAAGGAAATAAGGATTATTAAAGATTTTGTGTAAGACCCGAAATTAAATCGTAAATTTTTATGAGGGATGAAAATGGTCAAAAATTTAACTGAATGGGATTCAGATTGGAAATAAGGATTTAAAATGCGAAGTGAGTGAGAGTTCTGAAAGGAAATCGGGTTAAATTAATCCCGAACACGTGCAAGGGCAAAATGGTCAAAAGATCGAAAGTCGGTATAAATTCGAGAAGAAAAATTTAATTAAAAATAATGGATTTGAGAATCTTGATCAATAACGAAGAAATAATTAAATTTCAGGTTAAATTGATCAAGATATGAATTTATAAGAATTAATCGGGATTTTTAAGTCGAAAAATAATCCCAAAAATAATCGAAAAATATACTGAAAAGTTGAAATAATACTGATAAATTCAATTACGGATTAATTGAATAAATTAATAATTTTTTTAGGATATTTTGACAAAATAATCGTATTTTAATGATTAAAATAATAATAATAATAAAATAAAAATAAATAATAAATAAAATAATATAAAAATAAATAAATAAAAAGAAAGAAAAGAAAAAAAAGAATCAGAATGGAAAATCGGGGAGAGAGAAGGATGAGAAAACGGCCACCGTCCGACTACCAACGGCCAAGCGAATGGTCGGATATGGAAGAGGAGAGGTCGGCGACCTCCCTGGTACCGACGACGCACCAAACTGACGCCGGAGGAGGTCGAAAACGGAAGGAGAAGCCGCGGGAAGGAATACTCCGATCGACGGCGAACGGCGCTGATCTGGCCGACCCCGCCCCCAGCCGAGGCTTCCCCAGGCCCAGGCGACGTGATCGGTGGTGGCCAAGACCGGTGAAACTGTCGGCAAACGCCGAAAAAGGGTGGAAAGAGAAATGGGTTCCAACGGAAGAGGAGAAAGGCCGGACTGGTGACTTTTCGGCGGCCTTGGACGAAACCGAGGGCAGATTCGTGCTGCGGACGGCCCAGCGGAGCCGCTGGCGGCACTGGCGGTGGAAGCCAGTGGAGAACCGACCGGCAAGGCCCTGAATCAGAGTGAACCGGAATGAACCGGGGTGAACCGACGGTCCGAACCGGGTTGAACCGGACCGAACCGGTTCAGCCAAGAAAGAAGTGAAAAAAGGAGAAAAAGGGAAAAAGAAAAAGAGGAAAAAATTGGAGAAAATTCCAGTGATGCAATCGAGCTTCGGCTAAGTCGATAAGCGGTCGAAATTGATCGATTTGAATTTTGGAATATTTTATTTAATTATTATTCGATTGGAAATTTACCCGAAAATTCATGAAATTGTGTAGCTCGACAATTGGCATCCAACGAGAGCTCGCGACAGCCTCGATTTGCATACTAGCACGGAATCTCGGGTAAGTAACCTTTATTTATGATAATTTGCATCGTTATGCGTGCTTCAGATTTAATTTCCGCATAAATTGAATTAAATTTTGAAAATTTAGATAAATTGTCATAAATAATAAATTTAGCTGTTCGAGAGTTAGAATGAGGTTCAAGGAATTTTTAGTGAGCCCAATGAGCCCAATAGGCCTCGATAATGTGAAAATTAAGTGAAAAATGGGCTTAAGGCCGATTAAGGCCCATTAAGGTGCAATTGGGCCCAATAGAGGTAAATGGGCCTAATGATTTAAATTAAGCCCAGAAAATAGGAAATACAATTAAATTGTATAATATCTGACCTGAGGAATATTAATACGCAGTTTCGGACATTGGATTGGGAGCAGATCGGACTGCGCGACGTGACATCAGAGGAAAGGTCAGACTCGACAGGAAAATATGGTAAGGGAATTCTACAGACTGCTAGAGGTAACTTTACGAAATTTTAAGTTCATTTGCAGTCCATTAAAAATTATCTGAAGCGTCTAGAGGTCAAATAATAATTTTAGTTCCCCGAATGGGTAAATTACCAAAATACCCTTGTTAAGGGTAAAATTTATAATTTTAGGAAAAATTGGGAGGAGCAAGAACAAGAGGTTCCTGCCCGTTCTGGAGGTGTTTTGATGCATGCATGAGTAGGCTGGCTAATCTTGAAAGAAAAATGCACAGCATTACATATTTTCAATGATGAAATTGTTGTGAAAACTGTTTTAAGGAAACAGAGCCGCATACGTGTTTTTATTGACATGTGACGTGCTAGAGCTCAGCTCGTACGATGTTTTGATTTGTGTGATGCATGCATTAGTGCTGGAGCGAGAGCTCGCACTAGAGTTTTACATGCATAGGTGCTAGAGTATAAGGGACGCGTTCTGAGGGGAAAAGGCCCTTAAGCAAGGATGACCCCAAATGAAACAAAGCCGTGTGGGCTTCGGCCCAAAGTGGACAATATGGGTGAGTGAGGTAGGAAACTAGATCCAATAGGCCTAACAGGCTCAAAAGACCTCTTAAGTGGGGTGAGAGTGAGGGATGAGGGTAGGCCCTGGTCCTTAACTCGCACTAGATTTCACATGCATTTTCGTGACAGGGTGCTAGAGTCTAACTCGCACTAGATTTTACATGATTTTCGTGACAGGGTGCTAGAGTCTAACTCGCACCAGATTTTTCACATGATTTGATGAGAGTGCTAGAGCTTAGCTCGCACTAGTTTTACTTGAATTGACGAGAGTGCTGGAGCATCGCTCGCACCCCCCACTGATTTTTATGAGAATATGCGATGAGCCGTGCTTGGAGCATTGGGTAGACTGTGTGTCACCGATTAAATAGGCTCGCACGTGCGTTTTGAGACATGGCATGAGTATTGAGATATGATATATGGGTCCATGGAGTACGATGTACTGTGCAAGTAGCATGGAGTATGATGTACCGTGTGGTATCTTCGGATACGGGGTATCTTTGGATACGGTATCTTCGGATACGGCATCTTCAGATGTGTGGGATCGGATAAGACTGACGGGTTGGATTGACCCACCTCCCGGGTGGTTCCCAATCAGGGTGAGACCCCGCACACTAGGATCCGTGTAGTAGAGGGGCTCACGAGGACACACGGCCATAGTCCTGGTTATTACCGTTATACAGATATTGCCTCGTCTCGCATGTTGATGACTTTGATGAGATTAAAAATGGGTTCTTAAAATCAAACGTGCATGATGATTATTACCATGCTTTTCAAACCCATGTGTGAATGTAAATCGATTTTTATGGTTTTATGTGAGTTAGGACCACCCGAGGGATGGGTTGAGTCCTGTCCTTGTTGTGACATTTTAAACGAGAAAGAAATGATTTGAAATAATTGCATGTTGAATTTTGCCATGCGAATGGATTTACATAACATCATAACTCATATCATCTGTTTTAAAATGTGTGGAGAAAGGGTGGTTTATGCACGACACCACGTTCATGTAGGTAGTATGGTTACCTACTTGTTCGTAGGATTGCCTTACTGAGCTTGATGTGCTCACCCCTTTCACTTTCTCACATAGATAATCTCCAGTAGAAGTTGAGACGACTCAGTACTGCATTCTGGATATCCGCTGCTGCCCATCATTTAAGGTATACACACTTGTACATATTGTATCTAAATAAGCATAGCGCAGTAACATGTTTGTAAGTAACTTTAGGGGATGTATAAATATTGTAAACATTTATAAATGACTAAGAAAGAATTAATTTGGTGGGACTGGCATTGACGCACAGCTCAATTGTTAGTGGAGTGTGGTCACGATCAAAAGACAGGTATGAATTTAAGTAAGAAAATAACACAACGTGAAAAATTAACTCTGATTTTGGGTAGTTTGGGTCATGACATACAAAGGTGGTATCAGAGCGCAATTGGTCTAATGTGTGTCAGTGTCAGTAATTAAGAAATTACATCCCCGTGTTACTGTGCTTGATTAGATACAATAGTGTATATCGAGATGGATTTTGACTAAGAAATGATTGAGAATGCAGGAATGCCTAATATGAGTCGCGTTAGATGAGATAGTGCACGAGGCAGAGGTCGTAGAGGTAGACCTGAGTCTGCTAAGTCGTGCTGAATTGACCTATGAGAATCAGGATGAGATTGAAATAGAGGTTAATGTTGAGCATGCCTCTCAGAGTCCGACAGAGTGATCGGATAGTATTGAGACACGCTTTGTGAGATTGGAGCGGAGTGTGGAGATTATTTTGAGGAGCAAATTGCTCAGAGTATGAATGAGATTTGAGGGCGAGACGGAGCATTGGTGGAAACCCGCTCGACCCATCTTAAGTGTTAAACATCCAGAGCTAAGATGAGAAATGTTTATGGATGTATTCTGGTGATAGAATATCCCAGACACTGTTTAAAAGGAATTGATTTATTGATGAGTATGCTTATGAGTATGAAACTTAATTATATTCCTAGGCAGATATTACCTCGACACTATGAACAAGTGACAGTCGAGATGTCTAAAAGTTCATGAAATGGCTCAACTTTTCAATTAGAGTCCGATTGGCCCGTGAGATATTACCTATACCGAGGTAGTGCGCAGATTTACAGTTGGGTAAATAAGAACATGAATTGCACGCCTCTGAGATTGGGAAAGGTAGTGAGGGTTGAAATAGAGACAGAAAAGAGAATCGAGAAATGACAGAGATGTTAAAATGGAAAAATGGTAATTGGTAAAAGATTTAATTTGATGAGTCATGGAGTAAGATAATTGGTAAGGCCCCAGTGCATCCAATTTTGGCACTCTTGAGGGGCATTGTAATTGGAGGACCCCGACCTGCTACGAAGCAGTGCAGCAGTGTAAGCACTGTAAGCAGTGTGGGATGTGTGGTAGATACCATGGAAGGAGGGTCTATACTTACACTGTATTGATGAAAATGGCCGTTAAGTGTGGTAAGACGGACCATTGATTTTGATTATACAAAGTTAGGCGAGATCGCCCCACAGAAAAGTAAAGAGACAGAGAAAAAATTTCGTTGGTATAGCTGCAACGAAAAGGGAGGCCATAGCTGAAAAGAAAAAGGAAAGTAGGCTGTTGGACGAAGGCGAGAGGATGTCTTGGACCAGGATACTATTGATGTTTCATGGATGTGGTGTAAGATACCACACTTGTTATGAATAATGAAGTACATATGTTCATTGATCCTGGTGCCACACATTTATTCATACCGCCTTCATTCGCATATAAGTGAGTAAAAGGCATGAATGCCTACATCATTGGGCATAATACTGATAAATGAGTACCCCAATAGAGGAGGATTAATTAACGGAATATGGATATAGAGATTTTAAGTTGAAAACAGGAGTGAAAACATCACTAAAAAGTGTACTGTAAGTGTTGACAAGTGATAAAAAGGGGTGCAACAGTTGAAATTAAAGGAGTAAAGGATTGTACTCATGGAATGAATAATGAAAGAGTTTTGTCATAAGGGATATACGAAAGGAGATAATCTTTAAGATAAGATAGATCCTAAATACAAGATGTATTGGAGTAAGAGACATATTCTAGGTAAGGAATACCCTTAATATGTGAAGTAATTAGGATTAAAGCAATTAGTAGCGAATATAAATTATGACCACAGGGACTGATATGTAAAGTAATTGTGGTTAAGTCTAAGGGTTAATAAAGGTATTTCAAAATACCTCCCCGCCTGAAGACTTGATAGCGTCTCAAAGTATATATATATATAACCTATAACGTGAAATCGATCGTCGTAATAAATACCTTCAGCATTAGGATACCTTTACTAAGATGATAAGAATATTAAAATTCGACAAATCATAAAGGTTAACATAGTAAAATTTAATAAGAGCCGTTAAGATAAGAAAAGGAAATGACTCAGGTTAGTACCTGAAAAACGTAATCGATTTTGAAGGATCTTATACGCTTATGCGTAAATAAGTCAAGGATATGGACGATTGAAATAAGTAGTGGAGCTCAACTACAATGAGTTATTTAAACTTTACCTGGACCGATTCGTCATCATCCTTATTGATGATATGCTGGGTATATTTAAAGTCCAGGGAAAATTATAAGCAACAATTGGAAATTGCCCTTACAGATGGTTGTTACGAGTTCTAAAAAAGGGTATACCTTGTTGGCACGTTTAATTATGAAAACGTGGTATTTGAATGAGATGATAAATAAGATGATAGATGTGACATGAATTTCGGTGTAGTGAAGTATGAACTGACCACCGTGATTAATTTCACCATACCCAACAGCTCAAGAGGTTCTCAGTGAGTATGGATGCCTCAAAATAATGAAGGAGCTATGTATTGATGTATAATGGGAAGATAGTCAATTATGGAGTCAGACAACTCCTTGATCATGAAATAAACTATCTGACTCATGATTTTAAGTTGGCAACGGTAGTATTTGTACCGGAGATATGGTACTATTATGTACAGGGTGAGAAATTTTGGATATGCATTGATCATAAAGCCCCGAGTATCTATTTTTCACAGAAAGAGGCGAATATGAGAATACATAGTGGGTTAGAGCTTCTGAGAGATTTTGATTATGAAAATTTTACCACCCAGGAAAAGCTAATGTAATGGCTGATGCCTCGAGTAGAAAGAGCCTCGGGATGGTATTACATATGATGGTCAGGGAGCGTGAGCTGCTAGAGCAGTTGTGAGCCTCAATAGTGATGTGATCCCTTCTGATGATGACAGTGATTGTGTGATAGCTAGCCTGAGATTAGAACCGGATGAGCTTGCCCGGATTAAACAAGCTTAGCGTGATGATCGGCATGGTGTCGATAGATTGGGTCAAATTCAAAAGGGTACAATGATAGAGTTCACAGAGTGTGATGATGATTTACAGAGGTTCCGAGACAGTATGAGTGCTCCCCAAGACCACAGTTGATGGGATAGTAATATTGTCAGAAGCTCACTCTTCGAGATATACGGTGCATACGGAAAGTAAAGAATGTATCAAAATCTTGGAAAGGGTATTGGTGGTCAGATGTGAAAAGAGACATTGTAGAGATTGTGGAAAAGTGCCTAGTAGGTCAGCAGAGTAAGGTAGAGTATTAAAAGTCTGCAGAGTTATTGCAGCCTCTACCTATATCGACACGGCACGAAAATGGGAGTAAGTCTCCATTAATGTCGTGATGGGTTATAGAGAACCCAGGTGAATTACGAGGCTATTTGGATGATAGTCGATAGAGTGACTTAGTCTACCCACCTTCTGGTTATGAAATCCCTAAATACTCAGAGTGTATATGAGGATTTATGTGTAAGGAAGATTGTGGAACATTAAGTAGCGTTCTAGTGAGCATGGTATGATATAGGGATTCTCGCTTCACTTCCCACCTCTGAGGATATTTTTAGAAAGCTATGGGAACCCGACTGAGTATTAACACAGCTTTCCATCCTTAGACAGATGGCAGTTAGAGAGGACTGTATAGGTTCTGGAGGAGTCGATGAAAGCGTGTGCCCTTGATTTTTTTATGCTCCTGGGATGATCAGTTATTACAAATCGAATTCGCCAATAGTGACAGTTGTCACTTGAGTATCGGGATAACAAGATGAGGCAGTGCATGGCTGTAGGGGTTGTTCCCCAAATTGGATAAGAAAAAAAGTGGGTGACAGATAGTAATTTCTTCTGAATTAGTATAATAAGTCTCTGAGGATGTTCAGTTGAGTGAGAGATTAAGAACACCTCAGAGCGGATAGAAAAGTATTGGAATTCACTTAGGGTGAATTAGTATGGTTGAAATGTTTCTTGTCCTAAGAGAATAAGGACATAGCGAACTTTTGGAAGAAGGTAAATTGAGTTTCGCTGGATTGAATCTTTTGAGAGATTGGACAAGTGGAAGATAAGACCTGTAGGTGGCATTTCCACTGGAATAAGCAGGCACCCACAATGTGTCCCATCTTTTGATGCTTCGAAAATACTATCCAGATCCAGCATAGGTGATAGGATATGATATCCAACAGTTCAGCTTAATACAAATATAAGTATATTGAAAGTTGATTCGGGCATTAAACAGGAAAGAGAAAGTATTGAGGTTTAAGATGATCTCCTTAATTAAAGTCCTTTGGTAGTAATACACTTCGAAGAAAGTCACATAAGAATTTAAGAGTATGATACGATCGATGTACCCGGAGTTGTATATGGACTCATATGACTTGGTTCTAATTTGGAGGACCAAATTCCTTAAGTGGGGGAGATTTGTAAAACCCGAAATTAAATCGTAAATTTTTATGAGGGATGAAAATGGTCAAAAATTTAACTGAATGAGATTCGGATTGGAAATAAGGATTTAAAATGCGAAGTGAGTGAGTGTTCGTGAAAGGAAGTCGGGTTAAATTAATCCCGAACACGTGCAAAGGCAAAATGGTCAAAAGACCGAAAGCCGGTATAAATTCGAGAAGAAAAATTTAATTAAAAATAATGGATTTGAGAATCTTGATCAATAACGAAGAAATAATTAAATTTCAGGTTAAATTGATCAAGATATGAATTTATGAGAATTAATCGGGATTAATCGAGATTTTTAAGTCAAAAAATAATCCCGAAAATAATCAAAAAATATATCGAAAAGTTGAAATAATACTCATAAATTCAATTAGGGATTAATTGAATAAATTAATAATTTTTTAGGATATTTTGATAAAATAATAGTATTTTAATGATTAAAATAATAATAATAATAATAAAATAAAAATAAATAATAAATAAAATAATATAAAAATAAATAAAAAAAGAAAGAAAAGAAAAAAAGAATCAGAATGGAAAATCGGGGAGAGAAAAGGATGGGAAAAACGAAAATGAAGCTGAAAATCGAGGAAGACCGGATGGCCACCGTCGGCGACCAACGGCCAAGCGAATTGCCGAAAATGGAAGAGGAGAGGCCGGCGACCTCCCGGTACCGGCGACGCACCAAACCGATGCCGGAGGAGGCCGAAAAGGGAAGGAGAAGCCGCGGGAAGGAATACTCCGATCGGAGGTGAACGGCGTCGATCTGGCCGACCCCGTCCCCAGCCGAGGCTTCCCCAGGCCCAGGCGAAGCGATCGGTGGCGGCCAAGACCGGCGAAACTGCCGGCAAATGCCAAAAAATGGCGGAAAGAGAAATGGGTTCCTACGGAAGAGGAGAAAGGCCGGACCAGCGACTTTTCGGTGGCCTTGGACGAAATCGAGCGCAGATTCGTGCTGCGGATGGCCCAGCGGAGCCACTGGCGGTGGAAGCCGACGGAGAACCGACCGGCAAGGCCCTCAACCGGAGTGAACTGGGGTGAATCGACGGTCCGAATCGGGTTGAACCGGACCGAACCGGTTCAGCCAAGAAAGAAGGGAGAAAAGGAGAAAAAGGGAAAAAGAAAAAGAGAAAAAAATTGGAGAAAATTCCAGTGATGCAATCGAGCTTCGGGTAAGTCGATAAGCGGTCGAAATTGATCGATTTGAATTTTGGAATATTTTATTTAATTATTATTCGACTGAAAATTTACTCAAAAATTCATGAAATTGTGTAGCTCGACAATTGGCATCCAACGAGAGCTCGAGACAGCATCGATTTGCATACTAGCATGGAATCTCGGGTAAGTAACCTTTATTTGTGATAATTTGCATCGTTATGCGTGCTTCAAATTTAATTTCCGCATAAATTGAATTAAATTTTGGAAATTTAGATAAATTGTCGTAAATAATAAATTTAGCTATTTGAGAGTTAGAATGAGGCCCAAGGAATTGTTAGTGAGCCCAATGAGCCCAATAGGCCTCGATAATATGAAAATTAAGTGAAAAACGGGCTTAAGGCCGATTAAGGCCCATTAAGGTGCAATCGTGCCCAATAGGGGTAAATAGGCCCAATGATTTAAATTAAGCCCAAAAAATAGGAAATACAATTAAATTGTATAATATATGACCTGAGGAATATTAATACGCAGTTTTGGACACTGGATTGGGAGCAGATCGGACTGCGTGATGTGACATCAAAGGAAATGTCAGACTCGACAGGAAAATAAGGTAAGGGAATTCTGCGGATTGCTAGAGGTAACTTTATGAAATTTTAAGTTCATTTGTAGTCCTTTAAAAATTATCTGAAGGGTTTAGAGGTCAAATAATAATTTTAGTGCCCCGAATGGGTAAATTACCAAAATACCCTTGTTGAGGGTAAAATTTACAATTTTAGGAAAAATTGGGAGGAGCAAGAACAAGAGGTTCTTGCTTGTTCTGGAGGTGTTTTGATGCATGCATGAGTAGGCTGGCTAATCTTGAAAGAAAAATGCACAGCATTACATATTTTCAATGATGAAATTGTTACGAAAACTGTTTTAAGGAAACAGAGCCGCCTACGTGTTTTTATTGACATGTGACGTGTTAGAGCTCAGCTCGCACGATGTTTTGATTTGTGTGATGCATGCATTAGTGCTGGAGCGAGAGCTCGCACTAGAGTTTTACATGCATAGGTGCTAGAGTATAAGGGACACGTTCTGAGGGGAAAAGGCCCTTAAGCAAGGATGACCCCAAATGAAACAAAGCCGTGCGGGCTTCGGCCCAAAGCGGACAATACGGGTGAGTGAGGCAGGAAACCAGATCCAATAGGCCCAACAGGCTTAAAAGACCTCTTAAGTGGGGTGAGAGTGAGGGATGAGGGTAGGCCCTGGTCCTTAACTCACACCAGATTTCACATGCATTTTCGTGACACGGTGCTAGAGTCTAACTCGCACTAGATTTTACATGATTTTAATGACAGGGTGCTGAGTCTAACTCGCACTAGATTTTCCACATGATTTGATGAGAGTGCTAGAGCTTAGCTCGCACTAGTTTTACTTGAATTGACGAGAGTGCTGGAGCATCGCTCGCACCCCCCACTGATTTTTATGAGAACATGCGATGAGCCATGCTTGGAGCATCGGGTAAACTGTGTGTCACCGATTAAATAGGCTCGCACATGTGTTTTGAGACATGGTATGAGTATTGAGATATGATATATGGGTCCATGGAGTACGATGTACCGTGCAAGTAGCATGGAGTACGATGTACCATGTGGTATCTTCGGATATGGGGTATCTTCAGATACTGTATCTTCGGATACGGGGTATCTTCGGATACGGCATCTTCCAATGCGTGGGATCAGATAAGACTGACGGGTTGGATTGACCCACCTCCCGAGAGGTTCTCGATCAGGGTGAGACCCCGCACACTAGGATCAGTGTAGCAGAGGGGCTCACGAGGACACACGGCCATAGTCCTGGTTATTACCGTTATACAGATATTGCCTTGTCTCGCATGTTGATGACTTTGATGAGATTAAAACTAGGTTTTTAAAATCAAACGTGCATCATGATTATTTCCATGCTTTTCAAACCCATGTGTGAATGTAAATCGATTTTTATGGTTTTATGTGAGTCAGGACCACCCGAGGGATGGGTTGAGTCCTGACCTTATTGTGAAATTTTAAACGAGAAAGAAATGATTTGAAATAATTGCATGTTGAATTTTGCCATGCGAATGGATTTACATAACATCATAACTCATATCATCTGTTTTAAAATGTGTGGAGAAAGGGTGGTTTATGCACGACACCACGTTCATGTAGGTAGTATGGTTACCTACTTGTTCGTAGGATTGCCTTACTGAGCTTGATGTGCTCACCCCTTTCACTTTCTCACACAGATAATCTCCAGTAGAAGTTGAGGCGACTCAGTACTGCATTTCGGATATCCGCTGCTGCCCATCATTTAAGGTATACACACTTGTACATATTGTATCTAAATAAGCATAGCACAGTAACATGTTTGTAAGTAACTTTAGGGGATGTATAAATATTGTAAACATTTATAAATGACTGAGAAAGAATTAATTTAGTAGGACTGGCATTGACGCACAGACCAATTGTTAGTGGAGTGTGTTCACGATCAGAAGACAGGTATGAATTTAAGTAAGAAAATAACAAAACGCGAAAAATTAACTCTGATTTTTGGGTAGTTTGGGTCGTGACATTTTGGGAAGAATCTTTATGAAATTTCTTTCACTGATTCTAGAGGACACTAGATCAAGGCCATCGAAAAAAGTCTTCGGTCTATTATGGGTTTTTGTCTCAATCTAGATAAATGAGATCTAGAAAAAAACAATTCAGGAGATAGGGTTTTCAAAGGTAATACTTTTGGTTTTGATTCATAATTTACCTTCGAAAATGTTAAATCGGTAGAATGCAGTAAAGACTAGGAATGTATAATGCTCTCGAAAGCTAGGAATTTTAGGCTAACTTTTTCCTTTACTTACTAGTTTGTCATTCACTCAATGTAGTTATTATCTAACATGTAGATTATCACTCGTTTTAACTGTATAAGACTAATTATCTAGTCCCATTTAATTACATCTTAATACGTGCCATTTTGAAACATAAAAATTATCAGATTTCCATCCTTATATAATATCAAAATATTATCTAAACTTGTAACACATAAATTATCTCGGTAAACCATTCAAATTATTACATTTCCATTAATGTCATAACATTGAGTTATTATTCATCATAAGGCACAGTTACAAATATTTCTCAATACAATATAATTCTTACATCCCAAATCCCATACACTATGTATACAAAAAGGAATTCTTGAGTCTGGGATATAAACGAAAGAAATAAAAGGTTATACACCTTAACATAAAAAGCAGTAATACTCGGTAGCTACAAATTGAGCTCTCAATATACCATACTCACACTCAAGTTTATTTGAAATAATCTGTGAGGAGAAATGGGAGGGTGAGTTAAACCAGCAAGGAAAGATATATTAAGAGATGTTAGGCTCATTTCGTGATATGTGCATATTTACACATTTTAAAACCAAGTAATAATCGTGTAAATCATGCCTTATGCATATGTTGTGAGAACACCTAGCTATAATACTAGACAATTAAACTATTGTTTTAGGGCTTTTAGAGGTATTAGTTAGAAAGACACTTTGAACCTCCTTATTTCCCCTAGCCTTAACATATGCTCTAAGTGGTACCAACACATATGTAAACACAATAGCAAAATGCATGTGCTATGCATAAACCAACACATCAAAAACTATTCCACAAGGTGCAGTTTATAAAGAACATTGATATTCAAAACACATATGTAGTGATAGAGTATATGTAGTTATGTAGAAATCATTATATCAAGACTGTGTTCCCAATAGTTATAAAACTAAGATCCTGTATAAAATCGCATAAAACACATTTCATATTTCCTTACCAAATTCAAAGCACATAATACAAACATTTTTAAGAGACGTGGCAATCACTCATAAGAATTTGTAATGTAACCGGGTTATTTGGAAGTGTAACCAAGAAACTTTCCCTTGAAAGCATCCATTGCAGTTAGCAGTGGTTTCACTTCCATACTAGTACTCTACATTCATGATCATGAACCATCCCAGCACTAGCCATCATCTAGTAGCTGAGTTATGTTTCTCGACTAGTTGCCAAACAATTCACATTCCATATATATGTCAATATCTATTAACACAGGAGGAATCCATGTCATATATATATATATATATAAGATTAATATCTAACACACCGTTAGTAAAGTTTCTTTACTTCATAAGCAGGGTTAGGATGATTATACCTATCATTTGAAAATATTAAGAGAATAAAAATAGGACATTTGTCATCATCCTAACCCCACTTGTGGAGTTAAAAAGCTCCATTAACGATGTATTGAATAATTATCCCCATATATATATATATTTAGGCACCAATATACCACATAGGTATCTATACTTGCCACAGAGACATAACCTCCACCACACAAGCATAAAATAGTGTTATATGTCTCAAGTATAATAATTTGTGCAAAGATGACTTTGAAACATAATTTACATGATTAAAGCATTTGTCATGTAAACACGTATAGCTTAATGGCAACAACACAAAATAGAACTTTCTTGAATTACTCATTAAGGTATATAAAATCATATCGATCATGTAGTTAAGGAAGTTATATCATCACATAAACAAATTGGACTTTGATTATCATCACAAAAACAAATTAGACTTTGATGCTTTAATAAATTGATATTTAACAACATGAAAAGCTTGCGGATCTCGATGCATAAATTCATCCATGTCCTACACGGTGTGCCTAGAGTGATTTTCAACCTAAAATTTGGCATTATCACGACATGGATAATAAATATCCCCAGTATCATAATCATGTAGGAACATTTAACTTGCAATATCATCTAACATATATATATATACTAAACCACATCCACCATATTCTCATTTTCCTGTCTTTGTATCAAATCCATGAGTACCTCATATAATATACTAAACATTCAACTCAATGTATTAAGCTTTGAAAACATTAAAACCATTTTTCAATGTTTTTTAAAGTCATTTTCACACTTTCTTGGCAATTTTGGATTAAGGGATAGATGCCTCATACTATAAGATCGGTCCCCTCCATAAAATAGCCTAAATTTTGGGTTTGGTTATAAAGGATTAATGCCCTTTGCTATGGGATTGATCCCCCTTGACTCTCCTAGAAGCACAAGGCTTTCTATGTTCCTGACATCTATCACCCATTTAGGGATTGATACCCTTGCAACATAGTGGCATTTTGCGTTGCAGGGATAGATCCTCTTTGCTCGACAAGCACAATATAGCCTTGTGCCTATTTGCTTGTTCTCATAAAACATTTCTTTCTTCTTCAAGAAAGTCTAATTTCCTCAATTAAACCCCGCATTGATCCCATTTTAACAAAATCTTTATTTCTTTATCATCTTACTCTAAATTTTTCATCCTCATTTCATATCTTCAATCTTTTTCATATTTAAATCTCATAACAGTTGATTTTCCATATTTAAGATTTAAATCTTATTATCACTTGGAACTTGTGATCTACCTATATTCTCGCACCTATTAAATCTTATTATCACTTGGAACTTGTAGTCATTTGGCAGAGAGTACTGTCGAGTGCACTACCTTAATTAGTTTCAGCTTTACATTGTACATGAGCATGATAGTAAAAGCCTAACCTAGTCCACTACATCTTTGAAGATTCGATTCGTATTGTTCATGCCAACATTTAGACGATAGTGTTTCTATAGCTGCTCACCCATTTTGCTCGCCAGAATTGGGATTGATTGCTCATGAAAACTGGCGATCTTTTGAAACTAATGACCGATCTCAACATGGCCACATTACACTATATGGGATACTATTAAGATACATTAAGAGTTTGAAGGAAGAAGACTTATTCAGCTCCGACAGCCAATCTTGAGCAACCTATTGAGGACCTCTCTACAATTGTACATCCTCCATTGACTAAGGCTCGCTCCTACTCTACTTCTCTCAGCTTCACTCGAGTCAATCATGCATATGCTTACCAAGTTTGATAATCAGTTTATCGCCCATGAGGCTAGTCAGCAGGCTTTCTAGGCTCATGTCACTACTCATCTTTTAGCCTTTAAGGGGCGTTAAAATGTCATGTTTAATAAACTACAAGATATGCTAGTCTGATTTGATGAGTTTCATGATCAATTCGATAGGTTTCCACCACCTCTATCATCATAAATATTAACTTTTGGGTTATGAACATTGCTATATTTGTATTAGGTGATGATTTTGTTTATGCATAATGTTTTATCACCCTTGTTTGTCTTTTAGATACTATTTTCAGTTGATGTATTGAACTATATGTGTTTAATTTATAACTCTTATTCTAGTTTTCATATTGTGCTTTAAATTGATATCTTAAGTGCTTCATGTGAGATATGTGCTTGTATGCATTGCCTATATTCCATATATTGAATATCTTGATACTTTGACTATGCTACTAGCATTCTTTTTATCTATTTAATTGGAATTTACCCTCATTACACCATGCACATGTTAAGGGGGAGTATGTTCTTTGTCTATATTGTATATATATATATATATTTTTCATGATAAAAGGGGGAAAATGTGGTTTGTAAATCTTTTTGAAAACCATGCTCACATTAAGGGGAGTAATTTTCAAAGCGAATTTACATTAAGTTTTGTCATATCAAAAAAGGAGAGATTGTTAGCTTTAAATTGATAGATAAATTTTGAAATGACAAAAACTTAAGCATGTTTAGTTGAATCATTCATATCGTAAATTTGCTCATAAACTTTAGGTTTTTACAAGCCATATCATGAGCTTTTCATCGATATAAGACCAAAATTTGAATATAAAATCCTAATTCATCTTAATATATTTTTGAGTATAAATACTAAGTAATTTTCTTATAGAATTATTGAAAATATTTTTAGAAAATTACTTGGTGATTTTTGGGCTCAATTTCATGCAATTAAAGATAAGATCTATTCAAATGAAATTGAAAAATGGTTTAAATAGAAATTTATGTATTAAAATGCCTAGAAAATTCATTTAAAGATGAAAGGATCAATCACTTCCCTCTTAAGGATCAATCGTGTAAAATGCGAAAAATTTCCAATAACCATTTATTTAGTAATTAAATGGAACTACCAGAATTAATTAAGTGTTGACGTAGGTAGTAAAGTTTAATTAAGGTGAATTTCAAGTATTCATTCTTATACAAACATGTTTGCATACTTAGAAGATAGGTTAGCAATATTAAAAAGGAATTAAGTTGGCATTTCCCAAGTTAGTACAAAACCGATGAAAACTAAGTAAGTAAAATAAATGTAATTAAATTCTATAAATTAATAAAAATAAATTTAACACTTTAATAAATTAATATAAGATGTAACCACTTAATATAAATTAAATTTGGCTTGAAATACCATAGTTAAGATTATGGAATAAATTTTAGAAGTAAAACCGAAAGCCTTGGAAATTTACTGCTCATAGGCAAGATTTCGATATAAAAGTGGAAAATTATTTGAAGGCCAAGATGAATTTGGAATGACACTTGATTTTATACACATCTTGACTACGTTGTTAATGATTTTTAAAGTTTCAAAAAAAAATAAGGTCATTAAGGCCATGAGGAAAATTGCTCAACTCAGCTAGTAAAAAAATCAAAAACCTTGATGAGCTCCCTTGAATGTAAGACTCGAAATTAAATCATAAATTTGTATTAGGGATGAAAATGGTCAAAAATTTAACTGAATGGGATTCGGATTGGAAATAAGGATTTAAAATGCGAAGTGAGTGAGTGTTCGTGAAAGGAAGTCGGGTTAAATTAATCCCGAACACGTGCAAGGGCAAAATGGTCAAAAGATCGAAAGTCGGTATAAATTCAAGAAGAAAATTTTAATTAAAAATAATGGATTTGAGAATCTTGATCAATAACGAAGAAATAATTAAATTTCGGGTTAAATTGATCAAGATATGAATTTATGAGAATTAATCGGGAGTAATCGAGATTTTTAAGTCGAAAAATCATTTCGAAAATAATCGAAAAATATACCAAAAAGTCATTCGGGACATTACCCCAAAAATACGGAGAAATTATACCCGAAAAAGGGTTAAAATATAATAAATAAATGAAATGAAATTAAATTAATTAATTTGGAATAAAATAATAATTTTTGGTAGATATTTTAGACTTTTAATATATTTTACTGATTAAAATATTAATAAAATTAAATAATAAATAAATTAGTAAAAAAACGAATCGGGGAGAGAGAAGGAAGAGAGAAACGGAAAGGGGAACCCGAGGACTAGCCCCGACTCTGTCAGCCTCACCACCGGACGCCACCGGAGAGGTGACCAGCCGAGCCGCTCGAGCCGATCGGCACCAACCAGCCGACGAACGGCGGTGAACGGCGACCGAAAGGGGGAGAAAACGAGAGAAAACCGATGGGGGAAGGAGAAGAGAAATCCGACCATTCGTCAGCAAGCTAGCCCCAACCGACGCTAGCTGGCGGTTCCCCAAGCGTGGACGAGCAGATTAGAGGCGGCCACGACCGGCGAAACTGCCGACAAACGCCGAAAACGGTGGAAAGAGAAATGGGTTCCGACGGAAGAGGAGAAAGGCCGGACCGATGACTTTTCGGTGACCTTGGACGAAACTGAGGGCAGATTCGTGCTGCGGATGGCCCAACGAAGCCACTGGCGGCGAAAGTCGACGGAGAACCGACTTGCAAGGCCCTGAACCGGTCAAACCGGAGTGAATCGGGGTGAACCGACGGGTCCGAACCGGGTCTGAATCGGACCGAACCGGTTCAGCCAATGAGGAAAGGAAAAAAGGAGAAAAAGGGAAAAAGAAAAAGAGAAAAAATTGGAAAAAAATCTCGGCGATGTAATCGAGCTACGGGTAAGTCAGTAGCGGTCGAAATTAACCGATTTAAATTTTAGAATATTTTATTTAATTAATTTTCGACTGGCAATTTACCCAAAAATTTATGAAATTGTGTAGCTCGACAATCGATGTCAAACGAGAGATCAAGATAGCCTCGATTTGCGTACTAGCATGGAATCTCGAGTAAGTAACCCTTATTTACGATAATTTACATCGTTATGCGTGCTTCAGATTTAATTTTCGCATAATTAAATTATGGAAATTTAGATAAATTGTCGTAAATAATAAATTGAGCTATTCAAGAGTTAGAACGAGGCCCAATATATTGTTGGTGGGCCCGATGAGCCCAATAGGCCTCGATAATGTGAAAATTAAGTGGAAAACGGGATTAAAGCCGATTAAGGCTCATTAAGGTGCAATCAGGCCCAATAGGGGTAAACGGGCCCAATGATTTAAATTAAGTCCAGAAAATATTAAATACAATTAAGCTGTATAATATCTAACCTGAGGAATATTGATACGCAGTTACGGGCATTTGATGAGGGAGCAGATCAGACTGCGCGACGTGACATCAGTGGAAAGGTCAGACTCGACAGGAAAATAAGGTAAGGGAATTCTACAGACTGCTAGAGGTAACTTTACAAAATTTCAAGTCATATGCAGTCTTTTAAATTATTTGAAGGGTCTAGAAATAAGTTAATAATTTTAGTGCCCCGAATGGGCAAATTTACTAAAATACCCTTGTTAAGGGTAAAATTTACAACTTTAGGAAAAATTGGGAGGAGCAAGAACAAGAGGTTCCTGCTCGTTCTGGAGGTGTTTTGATGCATGCATGAGTAGGCTGACTAACCTTGAAAGAAAAATGCACAGCATTTCATAGTTTCAACGATGAAATTGTTTTGAAAGCTGTTTTGAGGAAACAGAGCCGCCTACGTGTTTTTATTGACATGTGACGTGCTAGAGCTCAGCTCGCACGATATTTTGAGTTGTGTCATACATGCATTGGTGCTGGAGTCTAACTCGCACCAGATTTTATATATATATATATATGATTTTCGTGACACGGTGCTAGAGTCTAACTCGCACCAGATTTTACATGATTTTCGTGACAGGGTGCTAGAGTGTAACTCGCACCAGATTTTCCACATGATTTGATGAGAGTGCTAGAGCTTAGCTCGCACTAGTTTTACTTGATTTGATAAGAGTGCTGAGTATCGCTCGCACTGATTTTATGAGAACATGTGATTAGCCGTGCTTGGAGCATCGGGTAGACTGTGTGTCACCGATTAAATAGGCTCGCACGTGCATTTTGAGACATTGCATGAGTATAGAGATATGATATGGGTTCACGGAGTACGATGTACCATGCAAGTAGCATGGAGTACGATGTACCGTGTGGTATCTTCAGATACGGGGTATTTTCGGATACGGTATCTTCGGATACGGGGTATCTTCGGATACGAGATCTTCGGATGCGTGGGATTGGATAAGACTGATGGGTTGGATTGACCCACCTCCCGGGCAGTTCCAGATCAGGGTGAGACCCTGCACACTAGGATCCGTGTAGCAGAGGGGCTCACGAGGACACACGGCCATAGTCCTGGTTATTATCGATATACAGATGTTGCATAGTCTCGCATGTTGATGATCTTGACGATGATTGAAACTGAGTTTTAAACTAAATTTGCATGATGGTATTTCCATACTTTTTAAACCCATGTCTGATGTAAACGGATTTTCATGGTTTTGTGTGAGTCAGGACCACCCGAGGGATGGGTTGAGTCCTAGATTTGTTGTGAAATCTTAAATGAGAAAGAAATGATTTGAAATAGTAGCATGTTGAATTTTCCTTGCAAACTTGTTTTACATGACATCATGAATCATAGCATCAGTTTTGAAATGTGTGGAGAAAGGGTGGTTTATGCATGGCACCACGTTCATGTAGGTAGTATGGTTACCTACTTGTTCGTAAGATTGCCTTACTGAGCTTGATGTGCTCACCCCTTTCATTTTCTCACACAGATAATCTTCAGTAGATGTTGAGGCGACTGAGTACTGCATTCTGGATATCCGCTGCTGCCCATCATTTAAGGTATATACACTTGTACATATTGTATCTAAATAAGCATAGCATAGTAACATGTTTGTAAGTAACTTTAGGGGATGTATAAATATTGTAAACACTTATAAATGACTGAGAAAGAATTAAGTTATATGGTAAATGAATGGTGGGACTGGCATTGATGTACAACCCAATTGTTAGTGGAGTGTGGTCACGATCAGAGGACAGGTAAGCATGAAAGAGAATAATAAGACGCGAAAAATTTACTCTGATTTTTGGGTAGTTTTGGGTCGTGACATATTTTATGGTATCAGAGCGTAATTGGTCTGATGTGTGTCAGTGTCAGTAATTAGGAATTACATCCCCGTGTTACTGTGCTTGGTTAGATACAATAGTGTATATCGAGATGAGTTTTGACTAAGAAATGGTTGAGAATGCAGGAATGCCTAATATGAGTCGCGTTAGATGAGATAGTGCACGAGGCAGAGGTCGTAGAGGTAGACCTGAGTCTGCTAGTCGTGCTGAGTTGACCTGTGAGAATCAGGATGAGATTGAAATGGAGGTTTATATTGAGCATGCCTTACAGAGTCCAGCAGAGAGATCGGACAGTATTGAGACACGCTTCGCGAGGTTGGAGCGGAGTGTGGAGATTATTTTGAGGAGCTAATTGCTCAGATTATGAATGAGATTTGAGGGCGCAGCGGAGCATTGGTGGAAACCCGCTCGACCCATCTTAAGTGTTAAATATCCAGAGCTAAGATGAGAAATGTTTATGGATGTATTCCGGTGACAGGATATCCTGGACATTGTTTAAAAGAAATGATAGATAAAAGTCCTTACTCTTACCCAGAGGATTTGATTTATTGATGAGTATGCTTATGAGTATGAAACTCAATTATATTCCTGGGCAGATATTACCTCGACACTATAAACAAGTGACAGTCGAGATGTCTAAAAGTTCATGAAATGGCTCAACTTTTCAAATAGAGTCCGATTGGCCCGTGAGATATTACCTATACCGAGGCAGTGCGCAGATTTACAGTTGGGTAAATAAGAACATGAATTGCATGCCTCTGAGATTGGGAAAGGTAGTGAGGGCTGAAATAGAGACAGAAAAGAGAATCAAGAAATGACAGAGATGTTAAAATGGGAAAATGGTAATTGGTAAAAGATTTAATTTGATTTAATTTGATGAATCATGGAGTAAGATAATTGATAAGGCCCCAGTGCATCCAATTTTGGTACTCTTGAGGGGCATTGTGATTGGAGGACCCCGACCTGCTACGAAGCAGTGTAGCAGTGTAAGCACTGTAAGCAGTGTGGGATGTGTGGTAGATACCATGGAAGGAGGGTCTATACCTACACTGTATTGATGAAAATAGCCGTTAAGTGTGGTAAGACGAACCATTGATTTTGATTGCACAGGGTTGGGCGAGATCGCCCTATAGAAAAGTAAAGAGATAGAGAAAAACTTCGTTAGTATAGCTGCAACGAAAAGGGAGGCCATAGTCGAAGAGAAAAAGGAAAGTAGGCTGTTGGACGAAGGCGAGAGGATGTCTTGGACCAGGACACTATTAATGTTTCATGGATGTGGTGTAAGATACCACACTTGTTATGAATAGTGAAGTATATATGTTCATTGATCTTGGTGCCACACATTTATTCATACCGCCTTCATTCGCATATAAGTGAGTAAAAGGCATGAATGCCTACATCATTGGGCACAATACTGATACCAATAGAGGAGAATTAATTAATGGAATATGGATATAGAGATTTTAAGTTGAAAACTGGAGTGAAAACATCACTGAAAAGTATACTGTAAGTGTTGACAAGTGATAAAAAGGGGTGCAACAGTTGAAATTAAAGGAGTAAAGGATTGTACTCATGGAATGAATAATGAAAGAGTTTTGTCATGAGGGATATACGAAAGGAGATAATCTTTAAGATAAGATAAATCCTAAATACAAGATGTATTGGAGTAAGAGACATAAGCTAGGTAAGGAATACCCTTAATATGCGAAGTAATTGGGATTAAGTGATAAGTAGGGAATATAAATTATAACAAAGGATAAAGATGGATATAACCATAACCAGTCTATGTGGTTAAGTCTGAAGGTTAATAAAGGTATTTCAAAATACCTCCCCGCCTGAAGACTTGACAGCGTCTAAAAGTATATATATATATAACCTATAACGTGAAATCGATCATCGTGATAAATACCTTTAGCATTAGGATACCTTTACTAAGACGATAAGAATATTAAAATTTGACAAATCATAAAGGTTAACATAGTAAAATTTAATAAGAGCCGTTAAGATAAGAAAAGGAAATGATGCAGGTTAGTACCTGAAAACGTAAGCGATTTTGAAGGATCTTATACGCTTATGCGTAAATAAGTCAAGGATATGGACGATTGAAATAAGTAGTGGAGCTCAACTACAATGAGTTATTTAAACTTTACCTGGACCGATTTGTCATCATCCTTATTGATGATATGTTGAGTGTAGTTAAAGTCCAGGGAAAATTATAAGCAACAATTGGAAAAATTACCTTTACAGATGGTTGTTGCGAGTGCTAAAAAGGGTATACTTTGTTGGCACGTTTAACTATGAAAACGTGGTCTTTGAATGAGATGATAAATAAAATGATAGATGTGACATGAATTTTGGTGTAGTGAAGTATGAACTGACCACCGTGATTAATTTCACCATACCCAATAGCTCAAGAGGTTCTCAGTGAGTATGGATACCTCAAAATAATGAAAGAGCTGTGTATTGATTTATAATGGGAAGATAGTCAATTATGGAGTCAGACAACTCCTTGATCATGAAATAAACTATCTGACTCATGATTTTAAGTTGGTAACGGTAGTATTTGTACCAGGGATATGGTACTATTATGTACAGGGTGAGAAATTTTGGATATGCACTGATGTAAGACCCGAAATTATTTAAAATATGAAATGAATGAGTATTCGTGAAGGGAAGTCGGGTTAAATTAATCCCGAACACGTGTAAGGGTAAAATGGTCAAAAGACCGAAAGTCGGTATAATTCGATAAGGAAATTTAATTAAAAATATGGATTTGAGAAATCTTGGTCAATAAAGGTGAAATAAATTTATTTTGGGTTAAATTGACCAAGATATTAATTTATGGGAATTAATCGGGATTTTTAGTTCAGAAAAATAATCCCAAAAATAATCGAAAAATATACCGAAAAGTCATTCGGGACAATATCCCGAAAATACGGAGGAATTATACCCAAAAAAAGGGGTTAACATATAATAAATTAAATTAAATTAAATTAAATTAATTAATTTAGAATTAAATAATAATTTTAAGGGATATTTTGGATTTTTATAGAGTATTTTAAGGAATAGTGTAATAATTAAAATAAATAATAATAATAAAAATAATTAATAAAAGAAATGAAAAAAAAGGAGAAAATGGGTCGGGGAGAGAGAAAGAAAGAAACAGAAACAAAAACGGAAGAAACGGAACCGAGGAAGAGAGGATGGCCGGCGAGCCGTCCGGCGGCCAGGGACCCCAGCCGAGGGCCGACGAAGACGGCCCGACCTCAGGCGACCTATCAGCGGCGACGACGCGCCGTGGGAACGTCGGAATCCGACGAAAAACGGAAGAGAAGCCGCTGGAGAAGAGATGCCCACCGGTGGCGAACGACGACGATTCGAGCCCCACCAAGGCTCGATTTCGGAAGCCCAAGTGACGGTGAGCAGTTGGCGGTGGTGGCAGCCACCGAAATCGGCGGACGGCGCCGAAAACAGAAAGAGAAGAAAGTGGGTACCGACGGAGGAGGAGAACGGCCGGATCGGCCATTTTTCGGCGACGTTGAGGCGAACCAAGCCCAGATCTGAGATGCGGACAGCCTTGCGGAGCCACTGGAGGTGGAAGCCGGTGGAGAACCGGTCGGTAAGGCAGTGAATCGACGGTGAACCGGTCGAACCGGGGTGAACCGACGGTCTGAACCGGTCCGAACCGGACTGAACCGGTTCAGCCAAAAAGAGGAGGAAAAAAGGAAGAAAAAGGGAAAAAGAAAAAGAGAAAAAAATTGGGGAAAATTTTTGTGATGCAATCGAGCTTCGGGTAAGTCGATAAGAGGTCAAATTGACCCGATTTAAATTTGGAATATTTTATTTAATTAAATTTCGACCGAAAAGTTTACCCAAAAATATAATTAATTGTGTAGCTCGACGATTGGCATTCACCGAGAGCTCGAGATAGCCTCGATTTACAGACTAGCATGAAATCTCGGGTAAGTGACCCCTATTTACGACAATTACCTCGTTATGCGTGATATTGATTTAAATTCCGCATAAATTGAATTAAATTATGGAAATTTAGATAAATTGTCGTAAATAATCGATTTAGCTATTCGGGAGTTAGAACGAGGCCCAATAAATTGTTGGAGGGCCCAATGAACCCAATAGGCCTCGATAAAGCAAAAAGTAAGTGAAAAACGGGCTTAAGGCCGATTAAGGCCCATTAAGGTGCAATCAGGCCGAATATGGGTAAACGGGCCCAATGATTTAAATTAAGCCCAGAAAGTATTAAATACAATTAAATTGTATAATATCTGACCTGAGGAATATTGATACGCAGTTCCGGGCATTTGATTGGGAGCATAACGGACTGCGCGACGTGACAACAGTGGAAAAGAAAAGGTCAGACTCGACAGGAAAATAAGGTAAGGGAATTCTGCGGACTGCTAGAGGTAACTTTACGCAATTTTAAGTTCATATGCAGTCCTTTAAAATTTATCTGAAGGGTCTAGAGGTCGGATAATAATTTTAGTGCCCGGATAGGTAAATTACCAAAATACCCTTGTTAAGGGTAAAATTTACAAAGTTAGGAAAAATTGGGAGGAGCAAGAACAAAAGGTTTCTGCTCATTCTGGAGGTGTTTTGATGCATGCATGAGTAGGCTGGCTCACCTTGAAAGAAAATGCACAGCATTGCATACTTTCAACGTGATATTGTTTTGAAAATTGTTTTGAGGAAACAGAGCCGCCTACGTGTTTTTATTGACGTGTGACGTGCTGGAGCTCAGCTCGCACGATGTTGTCGATTTGTGTGATGCACGTATTAGTGCTAGAGCGAGAGCTCGCACTAGAGTTTTACATGCATAGGTGCTAGAGTACAACTCGCGCCAGATTTCATATGCTTTTTCGAGACAGGGTGCTAGAGTTTAACTCGCACCAGATTTTATAAGATTTTCATGTGATTTATATACAGAGTGCTGAGCTTAGCTCGCACTAGTTTTACCGGATTTGTGGAGTAGCGCTGTCTGCCTTTGGAGTCAGCCAAAAGGCCCAACAGGCTCAAATGACCTCTTAGGTGGGGTGAGAGTGAGGGATGAGGTTGGCGGCCTTGTGGGGATGTAAAGCGGGCTCTGCCAGTTTTACTTAATTGATGAGAGTGCTGAGCATCGCTCGCACTGATTTTATGAGAACATGCGATGAGCCGTGCTTGGAGCATCGGGTAGACTGTGTGTTACCGATTAAATAGGCTCGCACGTGCGTTTTGAGACATGGCATGAGTATAGAGATATTATATGGGTTCACGGGTACGATGTACCGTGCAAGTAGCATGGAGTACAATGTACCGTGTGGTATCTTCGGATACAGCATCTCCGGATGCAGCATCTTCGGATGCCTGGGATCGGATAAGACTGACGGGATGGATTGACCCACCTCCTGGGCGGTTCCCGATCATGGTGAGAACCCGCACACTAGGATCCGTGTAGCTGAGGAACTCCCGAGGACACACATGGCCATAGTCCTGGTTATTACCGATATACAGATGTTGCCTAGTCTCGCATGTCGACGATTTTGATGAGATTTAAACTGGGTTTTTGAACTAAATGTGCATGATGGTTATTCCATTCTTTTTAAACTCATGTGTGAATGTAAATCGATTTTTATGGTTTTGTGTGAGTCAGGATCACCCGAAGGAGGGGTCGAGTTCTGACTTTATTGTGAAAATTTTAATTGAGAAAGAAATGATTTGAAATAATTGCATGTTGAATTTTCCGTGCAAATGTGTTTTACATAACATCATAACTCATATCATTTGTTTTAAAACGTGTGGAGAAAGGGTGGTTTATGCATGGCACTACGTTCATGTAGGTTGTATGGTTACCTACTTGTTCGTAGGGTTGCCTTACTGAGCTTGATGTGCTCACCCCTTTCATTTTCTCCCACAGATAATCTCCAGTTGAAGTTGAGGCGGCTCAGTACTGCATTTCGGATGTCCGCTGCTGCCCATCATTTAAGGTATATACACTTGTACATATTGTATCTACATAAGCATAGCACAGTAACATGTTTGTAAGTAACTTTAGGGGATGTATAAATATTGTAAACAATTATAAATGACTGGAGAAGAAATAAGTAATATGGTAAATGTATGGTGGGACTGGCATTGACGCACAGCCCAATTATTAGTGTAGTGTGGTCACGATTCGAGGATAGGTAAGAATTTAAGAAAATAATAAAACGCGAAAAATTAACTCTGATTTTTTGGGTAGTTTGGGTCGTGACATATAAAGGTGGTATCAGAGCGCAATTGGTCTGATGTGTGTCAGAGTCAGTAATTAAGAAATTACATCCCCGTGTTACTGTGCTTGGTTAGATACAATAGTGTATATCGAGATGGGTTTTGACTAAGAAATGGTCGAGAATGCAGGAATGCCTAATATGAGTCGCGTTAAATGAGATAGTGCACGAGGCAGTGGTCGTAGAGGTAGACCTGAGTCTGGTAAGTCGTGCTGAGTTGACTTATGAGAATCGGGATGAGATTGAAATAGAGGCTAATGTTGAGAATGCCTCACAGAGTCCGACAGAGAGATCGGACAGTATTGAGACACGCTTCGCGAAGTTGGAGTGGAGTGTGGAGATTATTTTGAGGAGCTAATTGCTCAGATTATGAATAAGATCAGAGGGCGCAGCGGAGCATTGGTGGAAACCCGCTCGACCCATCTTAAGTGTTAAACATCCATAGCTAAGATGAGAAATCTTATTGGATGTATTCCGGTGACAGGATATCCCGGACATGATTTAAAGGAAAAATTTCTTACACTGCCCAGGAATACTAAATTGATTATGAGTATGAAACTCAGTTATATTCTTTGGCAGATATTACCTCGACACTATGAACAAGTGACAGTCGAGATGTCTAAAAGTTTATGAAATGGCTCGACTTTTCAGTTAGAGTCTGATTAGCCCGTGAGATATTACTTATACCGAGGCAGTGCGCAGATTTACAGTTGGGTAAATAAGAACATGAATTGCACACCTCTGAGATTGGGGAAGGTAGTGAGGGCTGAAATAGAGACAGAAAAGAGAATCGAGAAATGACAAAGATGTTAAAATGGGAAAATGGCAATTGGTAAAAGATTTAATTTGACGAGTCATGGAGTAAGATAATTGGTAAGGCCCCAGTGCATCCAATTTTGGCACTCTTGGGGAGCATTGTGACTGGAGGACCCCGACATGCTACGAAGCAGTGTAGCAGTGTAAGTACTGTAAGCAGTGCGGGATGTGTGGTGGATACCACGGAAGGAGGGTCTATACCAACACTGTATTAATGAAAATGACCGTTAAGTGTGGTAAGACGGTCCATTGATTATGACTGCACAGAGTTGGGCGAGATCGCCCCACAGAAAAGTAAAGAGACAGAGAAAAACTTCGTTGGTATAGCTGCAACGAAAAGGGAGGAAATAGCCGAAAAGAAAAAAGGAAAGTAGGCTGTTGGACGAAGGCGAGAGGATGTCTTGGACCAGGACACTATTGATGTTTCATGGATGTGGTGTAAGATACCACACTTGTTATGGATAATGAAGTACATATGTTCATTGATCCTGGTGCCACGAATTTATTCATACCGCCTTCATTCGCATATAAGTGAGTAAAAGGCATGAATGCCTACATCATTGGGCAATACTGATAAATGAGTACCCCAATACAGGAGGATTAATTAACAGAATATGGATATAGAGATTTTAAGTAATAAAAAGGGGTACAATAGTTGAAATTAAAGGAGTAAAGGATTGTACTGACAGAATGAATAATGACAAGAGTTTCGTTATAATTGACATACGAAGGAGATAATCTTTAAGATAAGATAGATTCTGAATACAAGATGTATTGGAGTAAGAGATATATGCTAGGTAAGAACATCCTTACGATATGGAATCATTAGGATTGAAGCAATTAGTAGCAAATATAAATTGCGACTACATGGACTGGTATATAAAGTAAATGTGGTTAAGTCTGAAGGTTAATAAAGGTATTTCAAAATACCTCCCCGCCTGAAGACTTGACAGCGTCTAAAAGTATATATATATAACCTATAACGTGAAATCGATCATCGTAATAAATATCTTTAGCATTAGGATACCTTTACTAAGACGATAAGAATTATTAAAATTCGGCAATTCATAAAGGTTAACATAGAAAAATTTAATAAGAGTCGTTAAGATAAGAAAAGGAAATGACGCAGGTTAGTACCTGAAGACGTAAGCGATTTTGAAGGATCTTATACGCTTACGCATAGATAAGCCAAGGATTGAACCGATTTGTAATCATCATTATCGATGATATGTTGGGTGTAGTTAAAGTCTAGGGCGATCTATAAGCAACAATTGGAAAATTGCTTTTACAGAGGGTTGTTACGACTTCTAAAAAGGGTATACGTTGACACGTTTAATTATGAAAACGTGGTTTTTGGATGAGATGATAAATAAGATGATTGATGTGACAGGAGTTTTGGTGTAATGAAGTATAAACTGACCACCGTGATTAATTTCACCATACCCAACAGCTCAAGAGGTTCTCAGTGAGTATGGATACCTCAAAATTATGATAGAGCTGTGTATTGATGTATAATGGGAAGATAGTCAATTTTGGAGTCAGACAACTCCTTGATCATGAAATAAACTATCTGACCCATGATTTAAAGTTGGCAACAGTATTTGTACCGAGGATATGGTACTATTATGTACAGGGTGAGAAATTGTGGATATGCACTGATCATAAAGCCCGAGTATCTGTTTTCATAGAAAAAGGCGAATATGAGAATACATAGTGGGGTTAGAGCTTTTGAGAGATTTTGATCGTAAAAATTGTACCACCCAGGAAAGGCTAATGTGATGACTGATGCCTTGAGCAGAAAGAGCCTCGGGATGGTATTACATATGATGGTCAGGGAGCGTGAGCTGCTAGAGCAGTTGTGAACCTCAGTACTGATGTGATCCCTTCTGATGATGACAGTGATTGGTATGATTATGTGATAGCTAGCCTGAGACTAGAACCGGATGAGAGTGCCCGGATTTGACAGGCTTAGCGTGATGATCGGCACGATGTCGATAGTTTGGGTCAGATTCAGAAGGGTACAGTGACAGAGTTCACAGAGTATGTTAATGATTTACAGAGAGGTTCAGAGACAGTATAAGTGCTCCCCAGGACCATAGTTGATGAGATAGTAATGTTGTCAGAAGCTCACTTTTCGGGATATACAGTGCATACGGAAAGTAATAAAGATATATTGAAATCTTAAAAAGGGTATTGGTGGTCAGATGAGGAAAGAGATATGATAGAGATTATGGAAAAGTGCCTAGTATGTCAGCAGGATAAGGTAGAGTATTAAGAGTCTGCAGAGTTATTGCAGCCTCTACCTATATCGACACGGTACGAAAATGAGAGCAAGTCTCCATGAATTTTATGATGGGTTACAGAGGACCCAGGTGAATTACGAGGCTATGTGGATGATAGTCGATAGAGTGATTAAGTCTACCTACTTTCTGGTTATGAACTCCCCAGATACTCAGAGTGTGTATGAAGATTTGTGTGTAAGGAAGATTGTGGAGCATTTAGTAGCGTTCCAGTGAGCATGGCATCATATAGGGATTCCCGCTTCACTTCCCACCTTTGAGGATATTTTTAGGAAGCTATGGGAACCCGATTGAGTATTAGCACCAGCTTTCCATCCTCAGACAGATGGTCAGTCAGAGAGGACTGTACAAGTTCTGGAGGATCCGATGAAGCCCTTGATTTATAAGCTCCTGGAAATGATCAGTTGATTTCTAATTAAAGTCGCCAATAATGACAGTTGGCAGTTGAGTATCGGGATAACAAGATATGAGGCAGTGTATGGCTGTAGGGGTTGTTCCCCAAATTGGATAAGAAAAAGTGGGTGACAGATAGAATTATATTCGACCTTGGATAATAAGTCTCTGAGGATGTTTAGTTAAGGATGAGAGATTAAGAACACCTCAGAGCAGATAGACAAGTATTGGAATTCACCCTTGGTGAATTTCTCTGGTTGAAATGTTTCTTGTCCTAAGAGAATAAGGACATAGCAAACTTTTGGAAGAAGGTAAATTGAGTTTCGCTGGATTGAATCTATTGAGAGATTTGACAAGTGGGAGATAAGACCTGTAGGTGACATTTCCACTTGAATTAACAGGCACCCACAATGTGTTTCAGTTTTGATGCTTCGGCAATACTATCCAGATCCAGCATAGGTGATCGAATATGAACTCCAAAAGTTCAGTTTAGTGAAAATATAAGTATATTGATAAGTTGATTCAGGCATTAAATAGGAAAGAGAAAGTATTGAGGTTTAAGACGATCTCCCTAATTAAAGTCCTTTGGTAGTAATACACTCCGGACAAAGTCACATGAGAATTAAAGAAGTATGATAGGATTGATGTACCCGGAGTAGTTTATGGACTCATATGAATTGGTTCTAATTTGGAGGACCAAATTCCTTAAGTGGGGGAGATTTGTAAGACCCGAAATTATTTAAAATACGAAATGAATGAGTATTCGTGAAGGGAAGTCGGGTTAAATTAATCCCGAACACGTGTAAGGGTAAAATGGTCAAAAGATCGAAAGTCGGTATAATTCGATAAGGAAATTTAATTAAAAATATGGATTTGAGAAATCTTAATCAATAAAGGTGAAATAAATTTATTTTGGGTTAAATTGATCAAGATATTAATTTATGGGAATTAATCGGGATTTTTAGTTTAAAAAAATAATCCCGAAAATAATCGAAAAATATACCAAAAAGTCATTCGGGACAATATCCCGAAAATACGGAGGAATTATACCCAAAAAAAGGGGTTAAAATATAATAAATAAATTAAATTAACTTAAATTAATTAATTTAGAATTAAATAATAATTTTAAGGGATATTTTGGATTTTTATAGAGTATTTTAAGGAATAGTGTAATAATTAAAATAAATAATAATAATAAAAATAATTAATAAAAGAAATGAAAAAAAAAGAGAAAATGGGTCGGGGAGAGAGAAAGAAAGAAACAGAAACAAAAATGGAAGAAACGGAACCGAGGAAGAGAGGATGGCCGGCGAGCCGTCCGGCGGCCAGGGACCCCAAGCGAGGGCCGACGAAGACGGCCCGACCTCAGGCGACCTATCAGCGGCGACGACGTCCCGTGGGAAGGCCGGAATCAGGCGAAAAATGGAAGAGAAGCCGCAGGAGAAGAGATGGCCACCGGCGGCGAACGGCGACGATTCGAGCCCCACCAAGGCTCGATTTTGGAAGCCCAAGTGACGGTGAGCAGATTGGAGGTGGTGGCAGCCACCGAAACCGGCGGATGGCGCCGGAAACAGAAAGAGAGGAAAGTGGGTACTGACGGAGGAAGAGAACGGCCGGACCGGCCATTTTTCGGCGACGTTGAGGCGAACCAAGCCCATATCTGAGATGCGGACAGCCTTGCGGAGCCACTGGCGGTGGAAGCCGACGGAGAACCGACCGGTAAGGCAGTGAACCGACGGTGAACCGGTCAAACCGGGGTGAACCGACGGTCTGAACCGGTCCGAACCGGACTGAACCGGTTCAGCCAAAAAGAGGAGGAAAAAAGGAAGAAAAAGGGAAAAAGAAAAAGAGAAAAAATTGGGGAAAATTTCTGTGATGCAATCGAGCTTCGGGTAAGTCGATAAGCGGTCAAATTGACCCGATTTAAATTTGGAATATTTTATTTAATTAAATTTCGACCGAAAAGTTTACCCGAAAATATAATTAATTGTGTAGCTCGATGATTGGCATTCACCGAGAGCTCGAGATAGCCTCGATTTATAGACTAGCATGAAATCTCGGGTAAGTGACCCCTATTTACGACAATTACCTCGTTATGCGTGATATTGATTTAAATTCCGCATAAATTGAATTAAATTATGGAAATTTAGATAAATTGTCGTAAATAATCGATTTAGCTATTCGGGAGTTAGAACGAGGCCCAATAAATTGTTGGAGGGCCCAATGAACCCAATAGGCCTCGATAAAGCAAAAAGTAAGTGAAAAACGGGCTTAAGGCCGATTAAGGCCCATTAAGGTGCAATCGGGCCCAATATGGGTAAACGGGCCCAATGATTTAAATTAAGCCCAGAAAGTATTAAATACAATTAAATTGTATAATATCTGACCTGAGGAATATTGATACGCAGTTCCGGGCATTTGATTGGGAGCATAACGGACTGCGCGACGTGACAACAGTGGAAAAGAAAAGGTCAGACTCGACAGGAAAATAAGGTAAGGGAATTCTGCGGACTGCTAGAGGTAACTTTACGCAATTTTAAGTTCATATGCAGTCCTTTAAAATTTATCTGAAGGGTCTAGAGGTCGGATAATAATTTTAGTGCCCCGGATGGGCAAATTACCAAAATACCCTTGTTAAGGGTAATATTTACAAAGTTAGGAAAAATTGGGAGGAGCAAGAACAAAAGGTTTCTGCTCATTCTGGAGGTGTCTTGATGCATGCATGAGTAGGCTGGCTCACCTTGAAAGAAAATGCACAACATTGCATACTTTCAACATGATATTGTTTTGAAAATTGTTTTGAGGAAACAGAGCCGCCTACGTGTTTTTATTGACGTGTGACGTGCTGGAGCTCAGCTCGCACGATGTTGTCGATTTGTGTGATGCACGCATTAGTGCTAGAGCGAGAGCTCGCACTAGAGTTTTACATGCATAGGTGCTAGAGTACAACTCGTGCCAGATTTCATATGCTTTTTCGAGATAGGGTGCTAGAGTTTAACTCGCACCAGATTTTATAAGATTTTCATGTGATTTATATACAGAGTGCTGAGCTTAGCTCGCACTAGTTTTACCGGATTTGTGGAGTAGCGCTGTCTGCCCTTGGAGTCAGCCAAAAGGCCCAACAGGCTCAAAAGACCTCTTAGGTGGGGTGAGAGTGAGGGATGAGGTTGGCGACCTTGTGGGGATGTAAAGCGGGCTCTGCCAGTTTTACTTAATTGATGAGAGTGCTGAGCATCGCTCGCACTGATTTTATGAGAACATGCGATGAGCCGTGCTTGGAGCATCGGGTAGACTGTGTGTCACCGATTAAATAGGCTCGCACGTGCGTTTTGAGACATGGCATGAGTATAGAGATATTATATGGGTTCACGGAGTACGATGTACCGTGCAAGTAGCATGGAGTACGATGTACCGTGTGGTATCTTCGGATACGGCATCTCCGGATGCAGCATCTTCGGATGCCTGGGATCAGATAAGACTGACGGGATGGATTGACCCACCTCCTGGGCGGTTCCCGATCATGGTGAGAACCCGCACACTAGGATCCGTGTAGCTGAGGAACTCCCGAGGACACACATGGCCATAGTCCTGGTTATTGCCGATATACAGATGTTGCCTAGTCTCGCATGTCGACGATTTTGATGAGATTTAAACTGGGTTTTTAAACTAAATGTGCATGATGGTTATTCCATGCTTTTTAAACTCATGTGTGAATGTAAATCGATTTTTATGGTTTTGTGTGAGTCAGGATCACCCGAAGGAGGGGTCGAGTTCTGACTTTATTGTGAAAATTTTAATTGAGAAAGAAATGATTTGAAATAATTGCATGTTGAATTTTTCATGCAAATGTGTTTTACATAACATCATAACTCATATCATTTGTTTTAAAACGTGTGGAGAAAGGGTGGTTTATGCATGGCACTACGTTCATGTAGGTTGTATGGTTACCTACTTGTTCGTAGGGTTGCCTTACTGAGCTTGATGTGCTCACCCCTTTCATTTTCTCCCACAGATAATCTCCAGTTGAAGTTGAGGCGACTCAGTACTGCATTTCGGATGTCCGCTGCTGCCCATCATTTAAGGTATATACACTTGTACATATTGTATCTACATAAGCATAGCACAGTAACATGTTTGTAAGTAACTTTAGGGGATGTATAAATATTGTAAACAATTATAAATGACTGGAGAAGAAATAAGTAACATGGTAAATGTATGGTGGGACTGGCATTGACGCACAGCCCAATTATTAGTGGAGTGTGGTCACGATTCGAGGACAGGTAAGAATTTAAGTAAGAAAATAATAAAACGCGAAAAATTAACTCTGATTTTTTGGGTAGTTTGGGTCGTGACAACTGATCATAAAGCCCCGAGTATCTGTTTTTCACAGAAAGAGGCGAATATGAGAATACATAGTGGGTTAGAACCTCTGAGAGATTTTGATTGTGAAAATTGTACCACCTAGGAAAAGCTAATGTAATGGCTGATGCCTCGAGTAGAAAGAGCCTCGGAATGGTACCTCATACGATGGTCAGGGAGCGTGAGCTGCTTGAGCAGTTGTGGACCTCAGCAGTGATGTGATCCCTTCTGATGATGACTGTGATTATGTGACAGCTAGTTTGAGATTAAAACCGGATGAGTGTGCCCGGATTGCACAGGCTTAGCGTGATGATCGACAGGGTGTCGATAGTGTGGGTTAGATTCAGAAGGGTACAGTGACAGAGTTCACAGAGAGTGTCGATGATTTACATAGAGGTTCGGAGACAGTATAAGTACTCCCCAAGACCACAGTTGATAGGATAATATATTGTCAGAAGCTCACTCTTCGGGATATACAGTGCATACAGAAAGTAACGAATATATATATATATATGAAATCTCTGAGAAGGGTATTGGTGGTCAGATATGAAAAGAGATATGGTAGAGATTGTGGAAAAGAGCCTAGTATGTCAGTAGAATAAGGTAGAGTATTAAAAGTCTGCAGGGTTATTGCAGCCTCTACCTATATCAACACGGCACGAGAAATGGGAGCAAGTCTCCATGAATGTCGTGATGGGTTACAGAGAACCCAGGTGAATTACGAGGCTATTTGGATGATAGTCGATAGAGTGACTAAGTCTACCCACCTTCTGGTTATGAAACCCTCAGATACTCTGAGTGCGTAGGCAAAGTTATATATAAGGAAGGTTGTGGAACATTAAGTAGCGTTCCAATGAGCATGGTATCATATAGGGATTCTCGCTTCACTTCCCACCTCTAATGATATTTTTAGGAAGCTATGGGAACCCGACTGAGTATTAGCACAGCTTTCCATCCTCAGACAGATGGTCATTCAGAGAGGACTGTACAGGTTCTGGAGGATCCGATGAAAGCGTGTGCCCTTGATTTTTTATGCTCATGGGATGATCAGTTATTACAAATCGAATTCGCCAATAGTGACAGTTGTCACTTGAGTATCGGGATAACAAGATATGAGGCAGTGTATGGCTGTAAGGGTTGTTCCCCAAATTGGATAAGAAAAAGTGGGTGATAGATAGAATTATTTTCGACTTTGGATAATAAGTCTCTGAGGATGTTTAGTTAAGGATGAGAGATTAAGAACACCTCAGAGCACATAGAAAAGTATTGGAATTCACCGAGGGTGAATTAGTATGGTTGAAATGTTTCTTGTCCTAAGAGAATAAGGACATAGCGAACTTTTGGAAGAAGGTAAATTGAGTTTCGCTGGATTGAATCTTTTGAGAGATTGGACAAGTGGAAGATAAGACCTATAGGTGGCATTTCCACTTGAATAAGCAGGCACCCACAATGTGTCCCATCTTTTGATGCTTAGGAAATACAATCCAGATCCAGCATAGGTGATAGGATATGAGATCAACAGTTCAGCTTAATGCAAATATAAGTATATTGAAAGTTGATTCGGGCATTAAACAGGAAAGAGAAAGTATTGAGGTTTAAGATGATCTCCTTAATTAAAGTCCTTTGGTAGTAATACACTCCGGAGAAAGTCACATAAGAATTTGAGAGTATGATACGATCGATGTACCCGGAGTTGTAGATGGACTCATATGACTTGGTTCTAATTTGGAGGACCAAATTCCTTAAGTGGGGGAGATTTGTAAGACCCGAAATTAAATCGTAAATTTTTATGAGGGATGAAAATGGTCAAAAATTTAACTGAATGGGATTCGGATTGGAAATAAGGATTTAAAATGCGAAGTGAGTGAGTGTTCGTGAAAGGAAGTCGGGTTAAATTAATCCCGAACACGTGCAAGGGCAAAATGGTCAAAAGATCAAAAGTCGGTATAAATTCGAGAAGAAAAATTTAATTAAAAATAATGGATTTGAGAATCTTGATCAATAACGAAGAAATAATTAAATTTCGGGTTAAATTGATCAAGATATGAATTTATGAGAATTAATCGGGAGTAATCGAGATTTTTAAGTCGAAAAATCATTTCGAAAATAATCAAAAAATATACCGAAAAGTCATTCGGGACAATACCCCGAAAATACGGAGAAATTATATCCGAAAAAGGGTTAAAATATAATAACTAAATTAAATAAAATAAAATTAATTAATTTGGAATAAAATAATAATATTTGGTAGATATTTTAGATTTTTAATATATTTTATTGATTAAAATATTAATAAAATTAAATAATAAATAAATTAGTAAAAAAAACGAATCGGGGATAGAGAAGGAAGAGAAACGGAAAGGGGAAACCCGAGGACCAGCCACGTCTCTGTTGGCCTCACCACCGGACGCCACCAGAGTGGTGACCAGCCGAGTCGCCCGTACCCGTTGGCACCAACCAGCCGACGAACGGCGGTGAACGGCGACCGAAAGGGGGAGAAAACGAGAGAAAACCGAGGGGGGAAGGAGAAGAGAAATTCGGCCATTCGTCGATAAGCTAGCCCCAACTGACGCTAGTTGGCGGTTCCCCAAGCGCGGACGAGCAGATTGGTGGCGGCCATGACTGGCGAAACTGTCGTCAAACGCCGAAAACGGCGAAAAGAGAAATGGGTTCCGACGGAAGAGGAGAAAGGTCTGACCGGCGACTTTTCGACTGCCTTGGACGAAACTGAGGCCAGATTCGTGCTGCGAATGGCCCAGCGGAGCAACTGGCGGCGGAAGCCTGAGGAGAACCTTCCGGCAAGGCCCTGAACCGGTCGAATCGGAGTGAACAGGGGTGAACCGACGGGTTCGAACTGGGTCTGAACCGGACCAAACCGGTTCAGCCAATGAGGAAAGGAAAAAAGGAGAAAAAGGGAAAAAGAAAAAGAGGAAAAATTGGGAAAAAATCTCGACGATGTAATTGAGCTACGGGTAAGTCAGTAGCGGTCAAAATTGATCGATTTAAATTTTGGAATATTTTATTTAATTAATTTTCGACTGGAAATTTACCTGAAAATTTATGAAATTATGTAGCTCAACAATCGACGTCAAACGAGAGCTCGAGATAGCCTCGATTTGCGTATTAGCATGGAATCTTGGGTAAGTAACCCTTATTTACGATAATTTACATCGTTATGCGTGCTTCGGATTTAATTTCCGCATTAATTAAATTAAATTATGGAAATTTAGATAAATTGTCGTAAATAATAAATTGAGCTATTCGAGAGTTAGAACGAGGCCCAATAAATTGTTGGTGGGCCCGACGAGCCCAATAGGCCTCGATAATGTGAAAATTAAGTGGAAAACGGGCTTAAGGCCGATTAAGGCTCATTAAGGTGCAATCGGGCCCAATAGGGGTAAACGGGCCCAATGATTTAAATTAAGCCCAGAAAATATTAAATACAATTAAGTTGTATAATATCTGACCTGAGTAATATTGAAACGCAGTTCCGGGCATTTGATGGGGGAGTAGATCGGACTGCGCGACGTGACATCAGTGGAAAGGTCAGACTCGACAGGAAAATAAGGTAAGGGAATTCTACGGACTGCTAGAGGTAACTTTACAAAATTTCAAGTCATATGCAGTCTTTTAAATTATTTGAAGGGTCTAGAAATAAGTTAATAATTTTAGTGCCCCAAATGGGTAAATTTACTAAAATACCCTTGTTAAGGGTAAAATTTACAACTTTAGAAAAAATTGGGAGGAGCAAGAACAAGAGGTTCCTGCTCATTCTGGAGGTGTTTTGATGCATGCATGAGTAGGCTGGCTAACCTTGAAAGAAAAATGCACAGCATTTCATTGTTTCAACGATGAAATTGTTTTGAAAACTGTTTTGAGGAAACAGAGCCGCCTACGTGTTTTTATTGACATGTGACGTGCTAGAGCTTAGCTCGCACGATATTTTGAGTTGTGTGATACATGCATTGGTGCTGGAGTCCAACTCGCACCAGATTTTATATATATATATATATGATTTTCATGACACGGTGCTAGAGTCTAACTCGCACCAGATTTTACATGATTTTCGTGACAGGGTGCTAGAGTGTAACTCGCACCAGATTTTCCACATGATTTGATGAGAGTGCTAGAGCTTAGCTCGCACTAGTTTTACTTGATTTGATGAGAGTGCTGAGCATCGCTCGCACTAATTTTATGAGAACATGTGATTAGCTGTGCTTGAAGTATCGGGTAGACTGTGTGTCACCGATTAAATAGGCTCGCACGTGCGTTTTGAGACATGCCATGAGTATAGAGATATGATATGGGTCCACGGAGTACGATGTACCGCGCAAGTAGCATGGAGTACAATGTACCATGTGGTATCTTCGGATACGGGGTATCTTCGGATACGGTATCTTCGGATACGGGGTATCTTCGGATACGGTATCTTCGGATACAGGGTATCTTTGGATACAGCATCTTCGGATGCGTGGGATCGAATAAGACTGATGGGTTGGATTGACCCACCTCTCGGGCGGTTCCCGATCAGGGTGAGACCCCGCACACTAGGATCCGTGTAGCAGAAGGGCTCACGAGGACACACGGCCATAGTCCTGGTTATTACCGATATACAGATGTTGCCTAGTCTTGCATGTTTATGATCTTGACGATGATTGAAACTGGGTTTTAAACTAAATTTGCATGATGCTATTTCCATGCTTTTTAAAACCATGTGTGATGTAAACGGATTTTCATGGTTTTGTGTGAGTCAGGACCACCCGAGGGATGGGTTGAGTCCTGGATTTGTTGTGAAATCTTAAATGAGAAAGAAATGATTTGAAATAGTAGCATGTTGAATTTTCCATTCAAACTTGTTTTACATGACATCATGAATCATAGCATCAGTTTTGAAATGTGTGGAGAAAGGGTGGTTTATGCATGGCACCACGTTCATGTAGGTAATATGGTTACCTACTTGTTCGTAGGATTCCCTTACTGAGCTTGATGTGCTCACCCCTTTCATTTTCTCGCACAGATAATCTCCAGTAGATGTTGAGGCGACTGAGTACTGCATTTCGGATATCCGCTGCTGCCCATCATTTAAGGTATATACACTTGTACATATTGTATCTAAATAAGCATAGCACAGTAACATGTTTGTAAGTAACTTTAGTGGATGTATAAATATTGTAAACACTTATAAATGACTGAGAAAGAATTAAGTTATATGGTAAATGAATGGTAGGACTGGCATTAACGCACAGCCCAATTGTTAGTGGAGTGTGGTCACAATCAGAGGACAGGTAAGCATGAAAGAGAATAATAAAACGCGAAAAATTTACTCTGATTTTTGGGTAGTTTTAGGTCGTGAAATTGAATGACCGAGAATAATGCATGGAAATGCATACAACATTGGCATGCAATCGACTCACCATCACTAAGTATTGTATATGACCCATTAACGTGTTATTACATAATTAAATTGAATAAGATTGGCGTGACGCCCTGGAAGCGCCGAAAACAGTGCAAATTTAAAACTTTTTATTCATCCATTCACAATTAAGGGTGCATTCTTGTGCAGTATCATACATCATCATACATAATTCATAACTTTCACCTCAGGATCTCATCATCTCATAATTATATATCATACCATATACATTACTCAATTCAAGGTTAATTAATCCTAATACATCCCATACATCACTATTCATCAAGTGTCTATAAATACAACTTAAGTCTGGGTACATGAAATATTAAAATATACCTCAAGCACAATGTGTGGCCTGGAGCTCAAGTCCTCTACTAGTCACTACTCCGTACGTCGCAGGGAAACTCTTTTCACTTGAAGAAATCTGGGAGGCAATATGTAAGACCCGATATTTTCAAGTGCATTTAAAAATGCAAAAGGACTTAAATGACATTCCCGAATACGTGCAAGGGAAAAATGGTCAAAAGACCAAAATTCGGTATTAATCGAGACAAGAAAATTTAATTAAAAATAAGAGAATGAGAAATCTTGATCAATGAAGAAGAAATAATTAAATTTCGGATTAAATTGATCAAGATATGAATTTATTGGAATAAACCGAGATTTTCGTATCGAAAAATAATCCCGAAAATAATCGAAAAATATACCGAAAAGGTAAAATCGGACTGAGAAAATTATTTACAGATTAAATGAATAAAATATAAATTTTTTTAAGGATATTTATGCATTTTAATATTATTTTATTGAATAAAATAATATTAAAAGTTAATTATAAATAAATAAATAAATAAAAAATAAAAAAAAAATAAAAAAAAAAAAAAAACGAAATTCTGAAACAGAAAGAAAAGAAACAGAGGCGAAAAACGAAGCGAGACCGAGGGAAGAAGAGAGACTCACCGGCGAGCCACCACCGGCGAGGCTGAGGGGCCGACGAGGGTCGGCGAAGGTCGGCCGACCTCGGGCGAACCACCAGCGGCCAGGACGCGCCGTGGAGTCGCCGAAAAACGCCGAAAAGCGAAGGAGATGCCGCGGGGGAGAAACGTCGATCGGCCGCCATCGGCGCCGATTCGACCCAGGCCGAGGCCTGATTTGAGAAGCCCAGTCCATGGCGCGTTGAACGGCACCGGAATCGGCCAGAGAACCGGCCGGACGGCGCCGGCACGACCAAAGGGAGCCTGGACCGGCCGAACCGGACAGAACCGACCGAACCGGACCAGACCGAACCGGCGGTCCGAACCGGGTTGAACCGGACCGGACCGGTTCAGCCAAAAAGAAAGGGAAAAAAAAAGGAAGAAAAAGGGAAAAAGAAAAAGAGAAAAAATTGGAGAAAATTCCTGTGATGCAATCGAGCTTCGGGTAAGTCGGTAAGCGGTCAAATTGACCGATTTAATTTTTAGAATATTAATTTGATAAATAATCGACTGAAAGTTTACCCGAAAATATATTTAATTGTGTAGCTCGACAATTGGCATCCATTGAGAGCTCGAGACAGCCTCGATTTGTGTATGATCATGAAATAACGGGTAAGTGACCCTTATTTACGACAATTTTATATCGTTATGCGTGATTGACATTTAACGCATGAATTACGGATTTAATTTCCGCATAAATGAATTAAATTCTAGAAATTGGGATAAATTGTCGTAAATAATTCATAAGCTATCTGAGAATTTAGAACGAGGCTAAATAAATATTGATGGGTCCAATGAGCCCAATAGGCCTCGATAAAGTGTGGTAAACGGGCTTAAGGCCGATTAAGGCCCATTATGGTACAATCGGGCCCAATATGGGTAAACGGGCCCAATGATTTAAATTAAGCCCAGAAAATTAAGAAATACAATTAATTGCATTGTATTTGACCTGATGAACATTTATCCGCAGTGCCGAAGATTTGATTTGGATTCGGAGCAAATCGGACTGCGTGACGAGACATCGATGTAAAGGTCAGACTGTACAGATAAATGAGGTAAGGGAATTGTGTGAGTAGCTAGAGGTAGCTACGCGTATTTTAATAGTGTTCTGTACACTGAATATGTATGTATGCCTTGATGATGTATAAAGATCCTAAAAGTGGTTTAAATAATTTTGAGGATCGAAATAGGTGAAAAGACTATTTTACCCCTATTGAGGGAAGTTCACCTAAGGATGGTGAAAGCATGACATGCATGAAATGCATGATTTAAGGAATTTTCCGAATTTAAGATTTGATTGGTTTTAATCAAAGTAAATCGATAGATTGGCCAATAATTGCATAAGTTTCCCAAATTAACACTACGTAGGTGTTATTAATATTTAAATGAAATTTCTTTGGAAAAGAGGCCAACTATCAAGTTTATATGGAAACAGATAGTGCCGACACGTAGTTCGCACTATATCTGCGTTTGTGAATGTGCATAAATGTGCTTGAGCAATTGCTCGCACCGACTTGTGACATCATATGCATGAAATGTGCTAGAGCATGGTGCTCGCACTGATTTTTAATATTGTGAAATGAGAGCTGCTGGAGCCTAGCTCGCACTCTGTTTTGACATGTTTTGACATGTTTTGATTTGTTTTGACGTGGTATGCATAAAATAGTGCTGGAGCGATTACTCGCACTACTTTTAATGATTTGACATGCATGAGAGATGCTGGAGCTTAGCTCGCATCCTGTTTTGATTTAATATTGCATAAAGCCGTGCTGGAGTGTAACTCGCACGAGATTTGATTTAGTTATGCATAAAGCCGTGCTGGAGTGTAACTCGCACGAGATTTGATTTAGTTATGCATAAAGCCGTGCTGGAGTATAACTCGCACGAGATTTGATTTACTTGAGCATTCATTTGTGCTGGAGCGTTGCTCGCACAAAGTTTTATATGGTTTTCATAATTCATTTGAATGCCGTACTGGAGTTTTTCTCGTACGAGGTTTTCACTGAATTTATATACATATCCGTACTAGAGCGTTGCTCGTACGTGGAATTTACAAGAAATTATAATCAGTTTAAGTCGTACTGGAGCGCTGCTCGTACGCAGATTTCACTGATTTTTATGAAACCGTGCTAGAGCTTCGCTCGCACGAGATTTTCAGATATCATGAATATGCATGGAGCCGTGCTTGAGCTTCGCTCGCACAGGGATTTATATTACATGCATATAGCCGTGTTGGAGCCTCCTGTAGACTGTGTGTCACAGTGAGATGATATGCTCACACGTGCATTCTGAGACAGATGATATGGGTGGATAAGACCTATTACAGGCACCCCTGACTGAGCTTGGGTCCACGGAGTACGTTGTACCGTGTATGTCACGCGGAGTACGCTGTACCGTGGGGATTGTTGGAGTGGAGTGGCATTAGCCACGAGGCAGCAAGCCTTGCCCTCGCAATCCTGGTGTTATGCTGTTCTGGCGGGTAGGACGACCCACCTCCCGTTTCAGGTGTGATACCCCGCACACTAGGTACCGTGTTGCCAGGGATCACTAGGATATGGCCATAGTCCTCGATGTTACTGTTAATTACCTTATTGTCTCACATGATATAACTTATGGTCTGTTAGACCAGGGTAGACCCGAAGGAGGGGTCAGGCCCCCGATTTGATGATTTGATGATTTCAGATGATTTTATGATATGTGACCCTGAAAGAAGGGTGGCTTTATAAATCAAGATTTATAATGAAATATAACAAACTGTTTTATGAGTTTTGAGATGATTGACCCAGAGGGGTTATTTTAACTGCAGTTTTAATGTTTTGATTTAAATGCAGTAGCATGTGAAGTTTTCCATGCTTTCATTTGAAATCCATGTTTTGTCTTACATGGCATAAAAGACTGCATGATCTTGATCTAATTCATGCTTAATATGATTTAATGATGTCACATAAAATGCTTTGAATGCATGAGTTACATGATTTATATATGCACAAATAGTTTTGGATAAACTATGGCATTGAATATGCGTGACTTTGTGCGTGTAATTTTAAATGAAAAGAAATGGATTTAAGGGCATGGCATTATGAGCATGTAGATAGTGGAGTTATCTACTTACTTGCATAATTGCCTTACTGAGCGTGTGGTTTGCTCACCCCCCCTTATTTTCCCATCTTTTCAGAGCACTTGTAATAATTATTGAGCGGCTGAGGACTTGCATGCTTAATATCCGCTGCTTGCTGCTTCCCATCGAGAGACAGGTATACACATTTGTATGGTTTTGTATCTAAATATGTAATGCACAGTACTGTAAATGGATATGATGTCGGGGATGTAGAGTCATGTAAATACCATTGGGTATGTGTTTATTTAAAGTCAAAAGGATAGTAGACTCTCATATATGATTTTGGAAATGGAATGGTAAATGGTGTGAGGTGACTAACACCGAATCATAGCCCAACTGTGTTGTAGGATGGTCACGACGAGAGAAAGTTAAGAATTAAATAATAAATGAAAAAATGAAAAATTTACTCTGATTTTTAGGTAATTCGGGTCGTGACAGGTTTAATGGTATCAGAGCTGAGTTGGCCTGATATGAGTCGGTGTTAGTGGTTAAGAAGTTTACATCCCCATGTACTGTGCATTGTTTAGATACAATTGTGTATATCGAGATGGAGGTGCAGCTAAGAATTTGATTTTTAAATGCAAGTATAGACTCATTAACTGATAGCCGCTATGGTTGAGAGGCGAGTACACGAGCTCAAGGCCGTTGAGGTAGGCCAATGAGTTGTACTGAGTCGCCACATGAGACTTGAGATGAGATTGACGTGGCGGCTAATGTTGAGCATGCCCCACAGAGTCCGACAGAAAGATCGGACAGAGTCTGACAGAGAGATCAGACAGTATTGAGATACGCTTCGCGAGGTTGAAGCGGAGTGTGGAGAATATTTTGCGAGCTAATTGCTCAGGGTATGTATGAGGGCGAGTTGGAGCATTAATTGAAGTTCGCTCGACCCATTTGAAGAGTTAAACGTGCAGAATAGACATAAAAAAATAATTCTAGATGTATTCCGGTGACAGAATATCCCGGATATTGTTGAAAGAAAATTACAGATGATATTCTTTACTCTGACCCAGAGGAACATGTTGAGTGACGAGTATAATACTCAGTTTATATTCCTGGGCAGATGTGACTCGGACACGATAAACAGTGAGAGTCGAGATGTCTGAAAGTTCATGGAAGGACTCAGATTATCAATTAGAGTCCGATTTGTCTGTTAGACATCACTACCTATGCCGAGGCAGTGCGCAGACTACAGTTGTGTAAATAAGATTATAAATTGCGCGCCTCTGAGATTGAGAAAGGTAGTGAGGGCCGAAATTGAGACAAAAAGAGAAAAGAGAATGACAAAGATGTCAGAACAAGAAAAGATAGTTTGGTAAAAGCTTAGAGTTGATAAATCACGGGGTAAGTTGATTGATAAACCCCAGTGTATCCAATTTCAATACTTTTGAGGGGTATTGTGATTTGAGGACCCCGACCTGCTACGTAACAGTATGACAGAGTAGCAGTGTGAACAGTGTAAGATGTGTGGTAGTTATCACGAAAATAAGATGTTGGACGAGGGCGAATGTATGCCTTGGACCAGGACACTATGGATGTTTCATATGATGTGGTGGAAGATACCACACTGGCTGTGAATAATGAAATAATTATGTTAATGGATCCTGGTGCCACGCATTTAATTATACCGCCTTCAGTTGCTTATAAGTTAGTGAAAGATGTGAAGCCTGTACCCTTAGGCAAGAGGATGATAGTTAGTTGAATTTCACTAACTGAATATGAGTATAGGGATTGTAAGTTGAAAATAGGAGTGAAAATATCACTGAAAAGTGTATTGTAACTTGACAAGTAAGGAAAGAGTTTGCCATAAGTGATATATGAAAGGAGATAAGATTGGAGATGTGATAGATCCTGCATACGAGATAAATTGGAATAAAAGGCATATGCAAGGTAAGGATATCATTGATATGCAAAGTAATTTGGATTAAGCAATATGTAGTGTATATGGATTGCGACCAAGATAAGGGGTAGATATATCTACACCCAGTTGATATGGTCAAGTCAAAAGGGTTAATAAAGGTATTTCAAAATACTTCCCTGCCTGAAGATTTGACAGCGTCTGGAAGTGCACGCATAATCTATAGATTGAATTCGACGGTCATAATATATACATTTAAAATTTGGGTACCTTTATTGGTATGATAAAAAGATATAGAAATTCATTAATCATGAAAGTTTAAAAATTAAAATTTTATAAAAGCCGTCAATATAAGAGAAAAGGAAATGACGTGAGCTAGTATCTTGAACGAAAGCTATTTCGAAATGACATTGTACGTTTATGCGTACATAGGTCAAGTATATGAAAAATTGAAATATTGAGTAGAACTCAACTACGTTAAGGTATTTGAACCTTACCTGGACCGATAGGGTTATCGTTTTTAATGATGATATTATGATGTATTCGAAGTCCAGGGAAGAGTATGAGTAGCAACAGGAAACTGCCTTACAGACAAGGTTTTATGAGTTTCTTGAAATGGGCTGCTCAGTTGACACGTCTCGTTTGGAAAAAGATTTCATACGAGTGTTATGATATATATGAAAGTAGCTTCGGTAAAGTTTTGGTATATTGGAGTAATGAACTGACCACCGTAAGTATTCTCACCATAACTAACAGCTCAAGAGGTTTCAGTGTGTATGGATACCTCCAAATAAGGATTGAGCTATGTATTGATGTAAAATGGGAAGATAGTCGTTTATGGATCCAGACAATTCAAGGAACGTGAGAGAAACTATCTGACCCATTATTTAGAGTTGGCAGCCGTAGCGATTACACTGAAAGTATGGCGCTACCACTTATACGGTAAGAAATTTCGAGTATGCACTGATCGTAAAAGCCCCAAGTATCTGTTTTAACAGAAAGAGTAGAAAATGAGATAACCATGAGGGTTAGAGCTTCTAAGGATTATGATTGTGAATATTGTACCACCCAAGAAAGGCTAATGTAATGGCTGATGCCTTGAACAGAAAGAGTCTCGGGATGGTATTACATGTGATGGTCAGGGAGCGTGAGCTGCTAGAGCAGTTGTGAACCTCAGTAGTGATGTGATCCCTTCTGATGATGACAGTGATTTTATGACAGTTAGCCTGAGGATAGAACCGGATTTGTGTGACCGGATTTGCCAGGCTTAGCGTGATAATCGGCATGGTGTCGATAGTGTGGGTTAGATTCAGAAGGGTGTAGTGACAGAGTTCACAGTGTATGATGATGACTTACAGAGGTTCAGAGAAAGTATAAGTGCTCCCCATGACCACAGTTGATGAGATAGTAGTATTGTCAGAAGCTCACTCTTCGGGATATACAGTGCATCCGAGAAGTAATAAATATATCAGAATCTCTGAAAAGGGTATTGGTGGTCAGATATGAAAAGAGATATTGTAGAGAATTGCGGAAAAGTGTCTCGTATGTCAGCAGAGTAAGGTAGAGTAAAAGAAGTTGCAGGGTTATTGCAGCCTCTACCTATATTGACACGGAAATGGGAACAAGTTACCATGGATTTCGTGATGGGTTACAGAGGACCCGAATGAATCTCGAGGCTATCTAGGTGATAGTTGATAGATTGATTTAGTTACCCACCTTCTGGTTATGAAAATCCCTAGATACTCTAAGTGTATAGGCGGATTTATGTGTGTGGAATATTGTGAAACATTGTGTAGCGTTCCAGTGAGCATGGTATCAGATAGGGATTCCCGCTTCACTTTCCACTTCTGGGAATATGTTCTTGGAAGCTATGGGACCCTGATTGCGTGTTAGCACAGCTTCCACCCTCAGACAGATGGTCAGTCAGAGAGGACTGTACAGGTTCTGGAGGATGTGATGAGAGCGTGTGCAATTGATTTTATGAGCTCCTGGGATGATCAGTTGCTACTAATCAAATTCGCCAGTGATGACAGTTGTCACTTGAGTATCGGGATGAGATTATATGTGGCATTGTATGACAGTAGGGAGTTGTTCCCTGACTTGGATAAGAGAAGTGGGTGACAGATAGAAAATTGTTCCCGAATTAGTAAGACAAACCTCTGAGTATGTTCAGTTGATTTGAGAGAGATTAAGAACACCTCAGAGCAGATAGAAAAGACTATGCTGACAAGAGACAGGAAATCATTGGAATTCACCGAGGGTGAATCATTATGTTGGCAGTTACTTGTCTTAAGGACGTAACAAGATTCGGATAGAGATATTGGACAAAGTGGGAGGTAAGACCTGTAGGTTGGCGTTACCACTTGAATAAACAGGCATCCACTATGTGTCCTATCTTATGATGTTTCGAAAATATTATCCGAACCCGATATATGTAATCGGATATGAGCTTCAACGGTTTAGCTCAATGAAAGTATAACATATGATTGGAAATCGATTCGGGTATTAGACGGAAGGAGAAAGTGTTGAGGTTTAAGATAATCTCCCTAGTTAAGTATGATGGTAATATTACACTCCGGAGAAAGTCACTTGAGGATGACAGTATATGATGCGATAGACATACCCGGAGTTGTTATGGACTCATATTACTTGGTTCTAATTTGGAGGACCAAATTTCTTAAGTGGGGGAGATTGTAAGACCCGATATTTTCAAGTGCATTTAAAAATGCAAAAGGACTTAAATGACATTCCCGAATACGTGCAAGGGCAAAATGGTCAAAAGACCAAAATTCGGTATTAATCGAGACAAGAAAATTTAATTAAAAATAAGAGAATGAGAAATCTTGATCAATGAAGAAGAAATAATTAAATTTCGGATTAAATTGATCAAGATATGAATTTATTGGAATAAACCGAGATTTTCGTATCGAAAAATAATCCCGAAAATAATCGAAAAATATACCGAAAAGGTAAAATCGGACTGAGAAAATTATTTACAGATTAAATGAATAAAATATAAATTTTTTTAAGGATATTTATGCATTTTAATATTATTTTATTGAATAAAATAATATTAAAAGTTAATTATAAATAAATAAATAAATAAAATAAAAAAAAATAATAAAAAAAAAAAAACGAAATTCTGAAACAGAAAGAAAAGAAACAGAGGCGAAAAACGAAGCGAGACCGAGGGAAGAAGAGAGACTCACCGGCGAGCCACCACCGGCGAGGCTGAGGGGCCGACGAGGGTCGGCGAAGGTCGGCCGACCTCGGGCGAACCACCAGCGGCCAGGACGCGCCGTGGAGTCGCCGGAAAACGCCGAAAAGCGAAGGAGATGCCGCGGGGGAGAAACGTCGATCGGCGGCCATCGGCGCCGATTCGACCCAGGCCGAGGCCTGATTTGAGAAGCCCAGTCCATGGCGCGTTGAACGGCACCGGAATCGGCCAGAGAACCGGCCGGACGGCGCCGGCACGACCAAAGGGAGCCTGGACCGGCCGAACCGGACAGAACCGACCGAACCGGACCAGACCGAACCGGCGGTCCGAACCGGGTTGAACCGGACCGGACCGGTTCAGCCAAAAAGAAAGGGAAAAAAAAAGGAAGAAAAAGGGAAAAAGAAAAAGAGAAAAAATTGGAGAAAATTCCTGTGATGCAATCGAGCTTCGGGTAAGTCGGTAAGCGGTCAAATTGACCGATTTAATTTTTAGAATATTAATTTGATAAATAATCGACTGAAAGTTTACCCGAAAATATATTTAATTGTGTAGCTCGACAATTGGCATCCATTGAGAGCTCGAGACAGCCTCGATTTGTGTATGATCATGAAATAACGGGTAAGTGACCCTTATTTACGACAATTTTATATCGTTATGCGTGATTGACATTTAACGCATGAATTACGGATTTAATTTCCGCATAAATGAATTAAATTCTAGAAATTGGGATAAATTGTCGTAAATAATTCATAAGCTATCTGAGAATTTAGAACGAGGCTAAATAAATATTGATGGGTCCAATGAGCCCAATAGGCCTCGATAAAGTGTGGTAAACGGGCTTAAGGCCGATTAAGGCCCATTATGGTACAATCGGGCCCAATATGGGTAAACGGGCCCAATGATTTAAATTAAGCCCAGAAAATTAAGAAATACAATTAATTGCATTGTATTTGACCTGATGAACATTTATCCGCAGTGCCGAAGATTTGATTTGGATTCGGAGCAAATCGGACTGCGTGACGAGACATCGATGTAAAGGTCAGACTGTACAGATAAATGAGGTAAGGGAATTGTGTGAGTAGCTAGAGGTAGCTACGCGTATTTTAATAGTGTTCTGTACACTGAATATGTATGTATGCCTTGATGATGTATAAAGATCCTAAAAGTGGTTTAAATAATTTTGAGGATCGAAATAGGTGAAAAGACTATTTTACCCCTATTGAGGGAAGTTCACCTAAGGATGGTGAAAGCATGACATGCATGAAATGCATGATTTAAGGAATTTTCCGAATTTAAGATTTGATTGGTTTTAATCAAAGTAAATCGATAGATTGGCCAATAATTGCATAAGTTTCCCAAATTAACACTACGTAGGTGTTATTAATATTTAAATGAAATTTCTTTGGAAAAGAGGCCAACTATCAAGTTTATATGGAAACAGATAGTGCCGACACGTAGTTCGCACTATATCTGCGTTTGTGAATGTGCATAAATGTGCTTGAGCAATTGCTCGCACCGACTTGTGACATCATATGCATGAAATGTGCTAGAGCATGGTGCTCGCACTGATTTTTAATATTGTGAAATGAGAGCTGCTGGAGCCTAGCTCGCACTCTGTTTTGACATGTTTTGACATGTTTTGATTTGTTTTGACGTGGTATGCATAAAATAGTGCTGGAGCGATTACTCGCACTACTTTTAATGATTTGACATGCATGAGAGATGCTGGAGCTTAGCTCGCATCCTGTTTTGATTTAATATTGCATAAAGCCGTGCTGGAGTGTAACTCGCACGAGATTTGATTTAGTTATGCATAAAGCCGTGCTGGAGTGTAACTCGCACGAGATTTGATTTAGTTATGCATAAAGCCGTGCTGGAGTATAACTCGCACGAGATTTGATTTACTTGAGCATTCATTTGTGCTGGAGCGTTGCTCGCACAAAGTTTTATATGGTTTTCATAATTCATTTGAATGCCGTACTGGAGTTTTTCTCGTACGAGGTTTTCACTGAATTTATATACATATCCGTACTAGAGCATTGCTCGTACGTGGAATTTACAAGAAATTATAATCAGTTTAAGTCGTACTGGAGCGCTGCTCGTACGCAGATTTCACTGATTTTTATGAAACCGTGCTAGAGCTTCGCTCGCACGAGATTTTCAGATATCATGAATATGCATGGAGCCGTGCTTGAGCTTCGCTCGCACAGGGATTTATATTACATGCATATAGCCGTGTTGGAGCCTCCTGTAGACTGTGTGTCACAGTGAGATGATATGCTCACACGTGCATTCTGAGACAGATGATATGGGTGGATAAGACCTATTACAGGCACCCCTGACTGAGCTTGGGTCCACGGAGTACGTTGTACCGTGTATGTCACGCGGAGTACGCTGTACCGTGGGGATTGTTGGAGTGGAGTGGCATTAGCCACGAGGCAGCAAGCCTTGCCCTCGCAATCCTGGTGTTATGCTGTTCTGGCGGGTAGGACGACCCACCTCCCGTTTCAGGTGTGATACCCCGCACACTAGGTACCGTGTTGCCAGGGATCACTAGGATATGGCCATAGTCCTCGATGTTACTGTTAATTACCTTATTGTCTCACATGATATAACTTATGGTCTGTTAGACCAGGGTAGACCCGAAGGAGGGGTCAGGCCCCCGATTTGATGATTTGATGATTTCAGATGATTTTATGATATGTGACCCTGAAAGAAGGGTGGTTTTATAAATCAAGATTTATAATGAAATATAACAAACTGTTTTATGAGTTTTGAGATGATTGACCCAGAGGGGTTATTTTAACTGCAGTTTTAATGTTTTGATTTAAATGCAGTAGCATGTGAAGTTTTCCATGCTTTCATTTGAAATCCATGTTTTGTCTTACATGGCATAAAAGACTGCATGATCTTGATCTAATTCATGCTTAATATGATTTAATGATGTCACATAAAATGCTTTGAATGCATGAGTTACATGATTTATATATGCACAAATAGTTTTGGATAAACTATGGCATTGAATATGCGTGACTTTGTGCGTGTAATTTTAAATGAAAAGAAATGGATTTAAGGGCATGGCATTATGAGCATGTAGATAGTGGAGTTATCTACTTACTTGCATAATTGCCTTACTGAGCGTGTGGTTTGCTCACCCCCCCTTATTTTCCCATCTTTTCAGAGCACTTGTAATAATTATTGAGCGGCTGAGGACTTGCATGCTTAATATCCGCTGCTTGCTGCTTCCCATCGAGAGACAGGTATACACATTTGTATGGTTTTGTATCTAAATATGTAATGCACAGTACTGTAAATGGATATGATGTCGGGGATGTAGAGTCATGTAAATACCATTGGGTATGTGTTTATTTAAAGTCAAAAGGATAGTAGACTCTCATATATGATTTTAGAAATGGAATGGTAAATGGTGTGAGGTGACTAACACCGAATCATAGCCCAACTGTGTTGTAGGATGGTCACGACGAGAGAAAGTTAAGAATTAAATAATAAATGAAAAAACAAAAAATTTACTCTGATTTTTAGGTAATTCGGGTCGTGACACAATAAAATAGGGTGAGCTTCTAAATCGCTCAGTAAGAGGGTAAGGGACTCATTTATAATATAATGATTTGCACAACACAATCATTTTGTTTTGTGGGTGGAAACCCAATAAACTCAGTAGAAAAGTGTAGCATGAATAATCAAAACATCATCTCAACTCATTTCTCAAAGGTCATGTAGGAACATGATAATAATTGGTTTAATATAAAACCATAAGTACAAGTAGTTACAAGCATGTGGAAATTAGGATGCGATAATAGTTTTTCTCATAAAACGTGACGAAAATCACGACAATAATAATACACGTGCCACCAAACACAACTCATGTGTAAAACGAGACTAGACAAATAAAAACCCGTCATGGCACATCAAAATGATTGAACTCGTCCCCTAGGTGGACATCCCCAATCGAGGGATTTCTCAACAATAATACACCTATGATCATGGTTCACTGTAGACTTGATCAGAATCGTACAACAGTCGGTCTTATATGCTATCAAAGCACGACTCGACCTTACATGCTATCAGAGCAATGCCACCCAACGCTGCTGCAGAGCGGGGTTATCTCACGTTACCAGAACAGAGGAGTTGGTCTTACGTGCTGCTAAAGCACTGCCCGGTCTTACATGCTACAAGAGCAAGGCCAGATGTGCATTCAACTTGACACGCCTAAGTCTCAGTAATAGCTATTATCAAATAAAACGTTTTGCCTTCACGTAGAGCTCATATGGTTTTTCTCATAAAACTCATCTCAAATTAGTTTTGTACTCAACACAAAACATGTCAAAACCAAGCTCAAACCGGCAAAACCACGCACATATTTCTCAAATTCAATACACCTTAACATAGAGCCCAAATCACTTTTCACCTTTTAAACTCAAAATGGTTGTAAAAAAATTTCACATTTAGTTTACAACTCATAAAAATTGGGCCCCAACCAGCTATAAAATAGTGTGCAATAACTCATTCTCAACTCATAAAAACATGCTTGTTTTCTCAAAATCACATTTCATGCTATAATGTCATCACAAAACCACATGCATAAATGAGTTAAGTTTTTCCCTTACCTCGTTACACCTCGTATAGTGCAACCATTCCCCCAAACAATGGACTAGCCTCGCATTCCTCTCTGGAACTCTCGGGCTATCCAAACGATGTTAAAATATCAAAATTCACCTCAATCATATCATCGAGCACATATTTGCTCATATTCTCGTTAAATATTCAAATAACCCAATTCTAATAATTTTATCACAATCCACATTCTCATATACTACATTTCAAATCCTACATTTTTCATGTACAATATCCATCATACATTTTCATGTACAATATCCATGCGTAATTCACCTCATTGCCTCAATCCCAACTTATAGTCATAAATCCCCAAAATTACCACAATTGCATAATATAATCTTTATTCGAACAAAATTACAATTCCATTAATCTCTAATCCTTTCCTAGCTATTTCATCATAATGCCTACGAAGTTTAGAAATTTACCTAAAACTTGTGGAGAGCTCTATTCACACCTTGATTCGATTCGTCCTTCGATTTCCAAATATGTTGCTCTCCTTTGGATGATGACCAACTTTCATTCTTGCTACAACCTCTGATTTGAACAAAAATAGGCGATTTGGAAAAGAGAGAAAGTTAGGGTTTCGATTGAAATGAGCTTTTTGGAGAGAGAAAATTTGAAATGTAAGAAAAACACAGGGGTCTTTTTATAGACGGAGGGTAGGAGATCGATCTGGTCCTTGATGAGATCGATCTCTATTTGAATTTGGGAACATTTTGGGGAAATTTTATGCCTAAGAGATCAATCTGTCGTGGGGTGAGATCGATCTCTTAATTGCTTCATGAGATCGATCTGCTCCAATTATGAGATCGATCTTCAATTTACAGAATGCTTCATGAGATCGATCTGCTCCTTGATGAAATCGATCTTCTATTTACAGAAACATTTTGAGATCGATCTTCTTGCCTATGAGATTGATCTGCCTATCAGCTCTTGCACATTTCCTGCATTCTGAAGCCATGTGATCGATCTTTCATCCTTGGAGATTGATCTGGCCTTCACAGATTGTACTGCTGCTGCATCAATTTACAAAAAACTCAATCTAAAACTTCCCAAAATCTACCCCATAGTCCATATTTCAATCCATACACATTCAAGACTTAAAAACCTCTTCTTCTTATACTTTATCATATTTAAAACTTAAGTGTACATAAACATATCATCATTACATACACAAAATTACAATTCTCATAAATGGGGTATACAAAATTCACAGTTCTCACATCCTCCCCACCTTAAGAGAATTTGGTCCTCTAAATTTAACTTGACTCATCAAACAGATGGGGGTACTTTTCCTTCATGAGACTTTCCAATCCCCAAGTTGCTTCTTCCATTGGGTGATGTTTCCACAAAACTTTCACTAATGGGATGCTTTTCGTTCTAAGTTCCTTCTCTTTTTTATCGAGAATCTGGATGGGTTCCTCAGTGTAGCTCATGTCCTCTTGTATGTCTATCTCTTCATACACTATGACATGAGAAGGGTTCGAGTGGTACTTCCTCAACATAGATACATGAAAGACATTGTGTATTTCGGACATCTGTGGAGGTAATGCCAACCTGTAGTCTACCTCTCCCACTTTCTCAAAAATCTCGAATGGTCCAATGTATCGAGGACTCAACTTCCCTTTTCTTTCCAAATCTCATGATACCCTTACTTGGTGATATCTTCAGAAATACTACATCACCAACATCAAACTCAAGTGGCCGTCTACACACATCCGTGTAGCTTTTCTGTCTGCTATGTGCAGCTCGTAATCTCTCACATATGAGTTTCACACTCTGTACAGCCTGTTCAACAAGTTTGGGAACATTTATGTTTCTGTCACCCACTACTTCTGTTATCCTTAAAGGAACACTACTGTAAGTGCACAGGTCAGTTTTTGAGTATAGAGTAAATATGAGTATTGTCGCACTGGAAACTATGTCTATCGCTAATCACTGTAATCAAGAACCTTGAGCTTTATTAAGAAAATTAATGAATGTTGGTTAAAATCCTATTTACTATTCTAACTATTAACTACAGAACAAATTAATTAAAACAAATCACAATAATTATGAATGAAAATATCAATAGCAAAATATTCCTAGAAACCGATTTCACCTAACTAGGGTTCATGTAACTTCTTTGATCAATTGTTCTTTTGATTTCAATTTGTTTATAGCTGAAACTAGTTCATGTTTATCTGTCCCGAGTTTTAAGCAGCCATACCCAATTTAGCTAATCCTAACCTCTCAATTCAGAATTAAATAATAGAGTTCATTAAGCAATAATAATCTGTTTCTCTATGGCTCAAAAGAATTGTCAACCTCCTAATTTAACAATGTCCTATGTTAATCTACCCTTGTGCATATAAACAATCCCCTCTCTCGAGTGCTAGATTCTTATACTAATTCATCTAATTAGTGGCCAATCAACTAGAACATTAAGAACAAGTAGATTAAATAAACATACTTGAAATCATCATAACAACATCACAAAGTAATTGCAATATGCTCAAAGTTGGTTACATCGATTCTAAGAAAAAGGAGTTTAGTTCCTAGACATCATAATAAACATCTAAGAATTCCAATTTAACATCCTAAGAACAAAATTGGTGAAAAAGATGAAAAAGATGAAGTTTCTATGGAGCTAAATTAATTTGAAGTCTTTTGCCACAGCCTCCCTCGAAATTATGATAAAAAGACTATTTATAAGGTTTCCAAATACTAAAACACGGAACGGCACATGGCAAAACAGTGTTTCCTTAATCAGACTGCTATGCTGCGACAATGGAATTAATTCCTCAAATCTGCTCTACACTGTCAAGTTTCTTCTATTGCTGCAGCATAAGTCACGATCAGCACCCTGTAACTTCAATTCTTCATGGAATCATCAGAACCAGCTCCAAAAGCCTTAATTTCTCTAAATTGTTCCTTTTCCTGCACAAATGCACAAAACACATAAAACATACCTAATATTGCAAAGAACAAATCAAATAACTAAGTAAAAAGGGTCCTAAACATATATAAAATTCAGTGCTAACAAATACCCCCAAACTTAGAAATTTGCTTGTCCTCAAGCAAAGACATACTAGACATAAAACAAATAAAGACTCTCAACTATACTTAGCTCACAAGCTTGTTATACTAAATTGGGATTTACCTCAAGAATTCACAAGGTTCTCAACTTAAGACAAATTTCAGATTTACATTGTTCAAGCCAACCAAAACAAACCAATTCCCTTTCACGCTTCACTTTCCACTTATGTGTGTGTATAATCATTTACTCAAATTCATGCACTCAAGTGCTAATGCAAAACCTAAATAAGAATTAAACACAAGACTTCATATGCTTGAATTAACTACTACTCTCCACTAATAAGGACTCATGCATAACCAAGAATCAAAAGGACTTTTCAAGGGTTGTACGTAAGGCTCAGGTTTAGGTGGGATAAAGGATATAACATAAAGTTCAATCCACCTAAAGCACTAAAATCACCTTTGGACTTAATTTGTTTTGAGCTCATGAATCACTATCCAACTTCATTCATTCTAGAGTTTTTTTTTACAGTGTCATACCCCTGAACTTAAAATTTTTCACTACTTGTAACTTGCATATGACACTCAATTTACATCAAAACTTGAGAACAGACTTTTTCTTTTTTGATAAACACAAACCACCCCTATTTTCTTTTGTGCTCATCCCCCAATCCAGAAATTGATTAATAGTACTTCAAGTAAGGGACCAAAAGAAAAAGATAATCAAACAATTAGGCTATGGCTTGTAATATGGTTAGATAACAATAAAATGGAAAAATTAGGCTCAGAGGGTTTTCCAAAGGATTAATATAATTAGGTAGGATTGAAAGGCTCAATCTCAAAACAAAAAATGACCTAGATCATTTTCCTACTCATGCATGGTCTATCAATTTCGCCTCAAATAGTAAATAATCAAGTTCTAGAGTCTTTTTGGTTTCACAATTCAACATAATAAGTACATAGACTGAATATGATTGGTGCATAAGTTTAAGTGAAAAGATTCAAGTGAAGCTTTCTATCCACATACCAATACTTAAACAATAAAATCATCCATTTGAGCAAAAGTTGTTTAGTTCTTGCAATATCCATCTTCAGCCACAATCTAGAAAACTAACCTTTAAAACTGAGTATAATTGTCACACAAACATATGAACACGAAAAAAATAACAACTGCTAAAAATATTGAAACATGCACACAAAGCATATGGCAAACAAAGCGCAGCCATCACAGCCATAACTCCCCCAAATTTAAAACTTTCATTATCCTCAATGAAAATATAGGAAAAAGTATTAAAGAGGACTTCCCTGGGGTAGTCTAGCTATCCTCATCCTCTTCGGAGCCAACCTCAAAATCAGCGTCCTCTGGTGCATCTTCTTCCATGTCATCATCATCATCAGCTGCATCTCCCTACTGTGGCATACACCATTATGGTGGTAAGGGAAATTCCACCTCTCCTTCATGACCCCTCAGATTGAGGTATTGTAATTGGCAACATATGCAAAGAAAGTCTGATAATCTCGATCATTATGTCGCACCTCTATTCTCAATTCATTAATCTCATGAAGCAGAATCTCAATGGAACCTGGAGTGGTGGAAGGTGCAGCTGATGGGCCAGCAAAAGTGCCAACAGAAGGTGGTGGTGGAGCAGCAGGAGTAGCAACTTCTTGCTGAATCAGAGGTACTCTAGGATTTTTGAAGGTGATTGCAGATTTCCTGGCCAATCTCAGTTCAAGCTCAATCCAATATACTCCATATTCTTACAAAGTCCACAAACCAAGGAGGGGTGAGGTAAACCCCTTCTATTCTCTCTACGTATGAACTCTTGCATGGACCGAAAAATAATAGCTCCAAAATCAACAATCTTTCTAGTTATAATACAATAAAGGAAAGCAGTTCTGTCCACGTCGACACTACTTTTATGGGTGGTAGGCATGATTCTAGAACAAATAAAATCATACCATTCATGAAGACCATATTGAAGTCGGTTGGACGGGAATGCCATAGATTCAGCTTCTGACCTCTTTTGCCAATGGGTGTATGAGACTGTCAGTTCGTTATTGACATGGACCAGCTCATCATAATCAGTGTGTAGGGTTGTGACATAGCTGGCGTACTCATCTTGCACCCCTAGCGGAAGGTCCAGATACAAATTAATGGCATTTGTAATGTAGGGAACAAGAACACCCCTAACTTCTGAAGTAGAATGAGTGCTCTCCATGGCATTGGCATAAAATTCACAGACCACATCAAGGATGGCATCTTCTGGTTGCCCTGCTAATTTCAACAACCCGAAATCCCTCAGATATTCAGAATACATATCCTAGCCACCAATGTTAGGCTTAAAGCTCCTCTCAATAATCATGTTTTTATCCATGATTTTCTTAAAAATTTTTGCTGCCTGGCTATTCACAAATCGAGAGGGATCATAATCGGTTATGACTGGCTCTTTCTTTTATGGAGATGGGGCTGAACTATCAGTGGCTTGACTAGAACTCTTTAGGTTTCGTCTGGCTTAGGCTTTAGGTGCCATTATCCACCAATTGATTCACAAATTAACAAGAACAATTTTCAGCAAAACATAATCGGTCGAACACACAAAACAGACCCAAAAATCTCTTCACAACCAAAATTATTCTAACAAGGATTAAACAAACTGAGAAGGGCTTCAAAAATCCAAGTTTTAAAAGCCAAAAGGATAGCCGCTAGAGGATCGAAAACTATTGAAGAAAGAAGGAAAATACCTGAAACTGAAACCATGTAGGATTGATTTGGACCACTTTACGTCTTTATCACCTAAACAATCCGAGAAGAAAACACTTTCTTCCTTCCCCAAAGGTTTCGGGACCACCAAGAGATATAATCTATGAAACTTCATTGGCGAAACTACCAAATCAGCATAAAACAATAATATCGGAAAAGAGAAAAATAATGGGTGTGGGGTTTGTCAGTGTACTTTCAAGAGAACAAGGGAAGATGCAATAACCGAAAAAAGAGAGAGTCTAAGTGTGTTAAAAGTTCGGGCACCTCTTTCTAATTGGATGGGTATGGTTATTTCCTTAGCCGAATAGCAAGTGGGGTTGAAAAGATAAGGGAATCCATCCTCCAATAAAGCCTTGCCATGTGTATTCCACTCACCCCATCTTTGAATATTGTAAACATCTGTTTCCTTCTTTGACAGAATCTCTTCTCATACTTTTTCTTACTCTTGACTTTCTTTCTCTTACTATTACTGACATTATTCGGCCCTCACTTCTTCAATTGAAAATTTTAGTCTTCCAGCTTAGTTACTATTCACATATCTCTTCACTTTCTTTCTTGAAAAACCATTTTCTTTTCTGTTATTTTCTAATTGTCCATTCTGAAGCTACTACAGCCCTTACAAAATTTTTCTTTTCCTTTCACCATTCACACACCCATGTATACTTTCTTGAAAAACCATGACAATTAGACTTCCAAACAGTACTCTTTTTATGCAAGTGCCTGCAAAATAAAAACACAACCTAATCAAATAAAGTAAAAATAAAAATAAAAACACACTTCTAACATGAAATAAAAAGAAATTAGAAACTAAACATCCTAAAAACAAAAATTAGGTTGCCTCCCAAAAGCGCTAAATTTTAAGTCTTCAGCCAGACTTCTTCTAGTTTCCTCAATTCGGTTCACCAAGGGGAATGCTTTCTAATTTATACACCCCTTCTCCATAATAATGCTTTAGATGCTGCCCATTGACCTTGAACAAGCTCCCATCTGATTTCTTCAACTCAATTGCTCCATATGGGAAAACTTGGTGTATCACAAACGGTCCGACCACCTTGACTTCAACTTGCCAAGAAATAATTTAAGCCGAGAATTATATAAGAGAACTTGCTGTCTAGGACTGAATTCTCGTCTCATTATCATCTTGTCATGCCATCTCTTGATCCTATCCTTATAAATTCTTGCATTGTTATAGGACTCATTCCTCAGCTCATCAAGCTCATTCAATTGGAGTAACTGATTTGCTCTAGCCTTGTTATAGTCAAAATTGAGCTTCTTAATGGCCCAGTAAGCTCGATGCTTAAGCTCTACAGGTAGATGACATGCCTTACCAAATACCAACCTATAGGGAGACATTCCAATTGGAGTCTTATAGGCTGTTCTGTATACCCAAAGTGCATCATTTAACTTGTTAGCCCAATCTTTTTCTATTCAAATTAACAGTTTTCTCCAATATCAACTTCACTTCTGGGTTTGAAATTTCAGCTTGACCATTTGTCTGTGAATGATAACCGATAGCTACTTTATGTCGAATTCCATATTTTGACATCAAACTATTGAAGACTTTGTTACAGAAATGAGTGCCTTCATCACTCAAGATGGCCATTGGAGTACCGAACCTTGTCAAAATATTCTTGTGTAGAAACCAAATCACCACTTTTGTATCATTTGTTAGTGTTGCTATTGCCTCCACCCACTTAGAGACATAATCAACAGCAAGGAGAATGTATAGCTTCCCAAAAGATGGAGGAAACGGTCCAATAAAATCGATACCCCATACATCAAAGATTTCCACTTCTACAATATTTGTCAAAGGTAATTCAAGCCTTCTCGAAATGTTTTCGACCCTTTGACATCTGTCACATGTGTTTACAAACATGTAGCTATCTTTAAAAACACTAGGCTAGTAAAAACCTGATTGCAGCACCTTTGTTGCTGTACGTTTTGCACCAAAATGGCCTCCATATGCTGCAGCATGACAGTGGCGCAGAATTTCCTGAACTTCATCTTATGGCACACATCTTATAATCTGGTTTGGACACTTCTTAAACAGTAGGGGGTCATCCCAAAAATACGAGCTGACATCATGGAAGAATTTCTTCCTTTGTTGATAAGTTAAACTTCTTGGCATTAATCCTCCTGCTAAGTAATTCATTATATTTGCGAACCAGGGCAGATTTGCATCAATCTTCATTATTTTTTCATCTGGAAACTCCTCTTGAATAGGCTATTCTTGCTGAATTTTAGATTGCTCCAATCTAGACAAATGATCAGCTATAACATTTTCGGATCCCTTTTTATCTCTAATCTCTAAATCAAATTCTTGCAAAAGCAAGATCCATCTAATAAGTCTGGGTTTGGCATCCTTCTTCGTAAATAGATACCAAATGGCTGCATGGTCTATATAGACAATGACCTTGCCCCCAATTAAGTATGTTCTGAACTTGTCAAATACATGTACAGCTGCAAGTATTTCCTTCTCCATTGTTGTGTAATTTTTTTGAGCTTCATCTAAAGTCCTGCTTAAGTAATAGATAACCTGAAAAATCTTATCTCTTTTTTGCCCAAGGATTGCTCTAATTACAAAATCACTCGCGTCGCACATCAATTCAAATGGTTCTGTCCAATCAGATGCTATCATAATAGGTGTAGAAATAATCTCCTTCTTGATCTTTTTGAATGCCTGCAAGCAAAAATCATCAAAGACAAAATCAACATCTTTTTTCTAATAAATTACATAAAGGTTTTGAGATTTTTGAAAAGTCCCTAATAAATTTGCGATAGAAGCCTGCATGTCCTAAAAAGCTCCTCATGACTTTAACTAATTTTTGATGGGGAAGCTTTTCAATAGCAGCAACTTTAGCTCTATCCACCTCAATGTCGTGAGCTGAAATTTTATGTCTAAGGACGATTCATTCTTGCACCATAAAATGACACTTCTCCCAATTTAAGATGAAATTCGTCTCTTCACACCTCTGCAAAACAAGTGCCAAATTAGATAAATATTGGTCAAAAGTCTTACCAAATATCGAGAATTCATCCATGAAGACTTCCATTATCTCTTCAACCATGTCAGCAAAGATCGACATCATGCATCTCTGGAAGGTTACTGGGGCGTTACACAAACCAAAAGGCATCCTCCTATATGCGAAAGTTCCATATGGGCAAGTGAAGGTTGTTTTCTCTTAATCTTCTAGGGCTATCACAATCTGGTTATAGCCCGAGTAACCATCTAAAAAGAAATAATAACTGTGCCCGGCTAGTCAATCTAACATTTGGTCAATGAACGGAAGCGAAAAGTACTATCATCACCTAAGAAAGCATACCTCAAATGGCTTGGTAATTCTTTCATTTCAGTTTTACCTTCTTTTTTCTCACTTACCTACGACTTGTCAATCTTCTCCTTAGTTGTTGTAGTCGCACTTTCTAATAGGTTAGCTTCCAAAGTAACAACACAACTTTTAATTTCATCAGTTAATAATTTATCATCTAAATTAGAAACTGAATTTACTAGACCTTGGTCCATAAGATCGATCGGTGCTTCCTTTGTTCTAACTTCTCGTACACAATTTTGTACCACTACAATCAACTTACAGGTCTCTGGCTCATCAGTGAATTTCATCACCTTTTAGATGTTGAACATAACCGATTCATCATTCATCCTTAAGGTTAATTGCCCTATCTGAACATTGATTAGTGCTCTCTCAGTGGCAAAGAATGGTCTCCTAAGTATAAGCGAAATTTCTCTGTCTTCTTCATAATCTAAGCCTACAAAATTGGTAGGAAAAATTAACTTATCAACTTTAACAAGTACATCTTCTACTATACCTCTGGGATAAATAATCGATCTATCCGCTAGTTGCAGTGTTATGGTGGTCGGCTTCACATCTCCAAGACCTTGGCTCCTAAAAATAGATAAAGGCATTAAATTTATGCTAGCACCTAAATCACACAATGCTTTACGCACTTTCGATCCTCCAATCTCTCATGTAATAGTAAAGCTTCCAAGGTCTTTCAATTTTATGGTAATTTCTGCTGTAAAATCGCACAGCATTCCTCTGTTAAATTGACAGTTTCATAATCCTCAAGTCTCTGCTTCTTTGACAACACCTCTTTCATGAATTTTGCATAATGCGGCATCTGCTACAAGGCATCAACAAAGGAATGTTAATATGTAATTTCTTAAATATATCTAGAAATTTCTTAAACTCAGATTCAATTTTCCTTTTATACAAAGCTTGAGGATAAGGAATAGGTGGTTTCAACAAAAAAGGATTATCAGGAAAAAGTTTACTAAAAGGTTTAGAATCAACTCCCTCTTTAACCGTTTCTGATTCTGCATCCTTTGACACAATAGGTTCGGCCTGCTTCTTCTGCACCTCAGTGATTGGCGTAGTTTCTTCTTTCTCTGCTACTTTTGGTGGCTCATAGGTATTCCCACTTCTCAAAGATATAGCATTGCAGTGTTCTTTCAGATTTAGCACTGTATCACTAGGGAACTTACCTCTTTCATTCAAAGAACTGACAGCTGCAGCTAACTATCCCTAAGTAGTCTCAACAATTTTATCTACGCACCAAGATTACTATTTATCTCTGACATTTTAGCTTCCATAGTGTCTAACGCGCATCAATTTTGCTAAATCGTGTTCTAGTTTTAACCATGAACTCTTCAAATTCGTTCCTTCTAACTTTACCATAACCTTGGGAATTCCCATGGTTATTAAATCCTGTATTGCTGTTACTTGCTGCTAGTGGGTTTAGAACATTCTTAGAATTACCATAAGATTGATTCTCATGGTTTCTGAATCCTGGCTGGTAATAGTTTGGAACCCGATTTCCCTGAAAACTAAAGTTACGATTATTAACATAATTCACCTGCTCCAAATTCATCCACATCAAGTTAGGATTTGCGTTATCAAGATGAATCATAGCTTGCAGCCCTTGTATACCCACTAAAACAATTTGTGTCGAAATCTACTCAAGTCTTGCTAGAATGGTTATCTGCATATCTATCTCATGCATACTTGCTACTCTTTTGACATTAGCTCTTTCACCTGGCCATTGGCTGCTGTTTATAGCCATCTCCTCATGTAACTGCATAGCCTGATCAGGTGTCTTAGACCATAGTGAACCTCCTACTGAGGCGTCCACAATAGCTCTTGTCTGTGGAGTCATGCTTCTGTAGAAAACTTGTATCTGGTTTCCTTCATCGTATCCACACTGAGGGCATCTACGTAATAACTCTTTAAATCGCTCCCATGCCTCATGTAATGGCTCTTTGTCTAACTGTGTGAACTGAGAAATCTCTAATCTCATCTGCATAGTCTTTCTTGGTGGGAAATACTTTGCTAAGAATTTCTGTGCCATCACTGCCCACGTCGAAATGCTTTCTGCTAGTAGATTTTGATACAAACTCAATGTTTTATCCCGAAGAGAAAAAGGAAATAACCTTAGCCGAATAGCATCGTCAGATGCTCCATTAATCTTAATGGTGCTTCAAATCTACAGAAAACTTGTCAAATGTATATTAGGATCCTCCAAGGCCGAACCTCCAAATTGGTTTTGCATAACCATGTTGATCAATGTCGGCTTCAATTTAAAGTTGTTACAGTTCACAGGAATCTCTCTTATAGTAGCGAAATTCTGATTCACAACTGGGGTAAAATAATAGCGTATAGCTAGCTGCTGCGGATTATCATCTGCCATGATCAAATTTTGGTCTTTCTATTCAAATCTGTTCTGTTGAATTTGTCTGATGGTTCTCTCTAGCTCTGGATCTAACTCTTCTTTTATATCTATATTTCCACTATTGCGACTTTTTACCATTCACCTAAAAGAAAATTGTAGATAATAAATTAAAAAAATAGAAATAAAAATCTAAATTAAAGTAAAGGTTATTGGGGAACAGTGTCAACGAGAAACTAGACAACAGTTCCTCGGCAACGACGCCAGAAAACTTGTCTTTAAATGGAACACTACTACAAGTGCACAGATCAATTTTTGAGTATAGAGTAAATATGAGTATCGTCCCACTGGGAACTGTGTCTACCGTTAATCATTGTAATCAAGAACTTTGAGCTTTATTTAGAAAATTAATGAATGTTGGTTAAAATCATATTTACTATTCTAACTGTTAACTACGAAACAAATTAATTAAAACAAATCACAATAATTACGAATGAAAATATCAATAGCAAAATATTCCTAGAAACCAATTTCACCTAACTAGGGTTCATGCAACTCCTTTGATCAATTGTTCTTTTGATTTCAATTTGTTTATAACCGAAACTATTTCTTGTTTATCTCTCCTAAGTTTTAAGCAGTCATACCCAATTTACCTAATCCTAACCTCTCGATTCAGAATTAAATAATAGAGTTCATTAAGTAATAATAATCTGTTTCTCTATGGCTCATAAGAATTGTCAACCTCCTGATTCAACAATGTCCTATGTTAATCTACCCTTGTGCATATAAACAATCCCCTCTCCTAAGTGCTGGATTCTTATACTAATTCATCTAATTAGTGGCCAATCAACTAGAGCATTAAGAACAAGTAGATAAAATAAATATAACTGAAATCATCCAAACAACATCACAAAGTGATTGCAATATGCCCAAAGTTGGTTACATCAATTCTAGGAAAAAGGAGTTTAGTTCCTAGACATCATAATAAACATCCAAGAATTCCAATTTAACATCCCAAGAACAACATTTGTGAAAAAGATGAAAACGATGAAGTTTCTATGGAGCTAAATTAATCTTGAAGTCTTCTACCCTAGCCTCCCTCAAAATTCTGATAAAAGGACTATTTATAAGGTTTCCAAATACTAAAACGTGGAAGGCCACGTGGCAAAACAGTGTTACCCTAATCAGACTGCTATACTGCAAAAATGGTATTAATTCCTCAAATCTGCTCTGCATTATATAGTTTCTTCTATTGCTGCAGCATAAGTCACGATCAGCACCTTGTAACTTCAATTCTTCACGGAATCATTAGAACCAGCTCCAAAAGCCTTAATTTCTCCAAATTGTTCTTTTTCCTGCAGAAATGCACAAAACGCATAAAACATACTTAATATTGCAATGAACAAATCAAATAACTAAGTAAAAAGGGTCCTAAACATATATAAAATTCAGTATTAACATCTTCCCACGCTACAGGGGATCTACACCTCCTACCATATAGAACCTTAAAAGGTGCCATTCCAATACTCGCTTGACAGCTATTATTGTACGCAAACTCTGCTAGGGGCAGGTGATCATCCTATGATCCCTTAAAATCCATCCTACACGCCCTCAACACATCTTCTAGGGTCTGAATAGTCATCTCTGACTGACCATCTATCTGAGGATGATAGACGGTACTAAAACTCAATCGAGATCCCATGGACTCTTGAAACTGGGTCCAAAATCTAGAAGTAAATTGGGAATCTATGTCAAAAGTAATACTCACTGGAGCCCGATGTAATCTAGCTATCTCGCTAACATATAACTCAGCTAAGGCATCCACAGTATCTGTGCTCTTGATGGTAAGGAAGTAGGCACTTTTCGTCAATCTATCCACTATGACCCATAGTGCATCATAACCCCTTCGGAACCTCGGTAAACCCACAATAAAGTTCATGGTGACATGCTCTCATTTCCATGTAGGCACAGGTAAAGGCTGCAATAATCCTCTGGGCTTCTGATGCTCAGCTTTCACTTGCTGGCACACTAGACATTTGGCTACAAAATTGGCCACGTCTCGCTTTATACCACTCCACCAATACACCTTTCTCAAATCTCGATACATCTTAGTACTCCCTGGGTGCATGGTGTATCGCGAGCAGTGAGATTCTCTTAATATCTGTCTCTTCAGGGTATCATCGTCCGATACACAAATTCCTCCTCTGAATCTCAACAATCCATCCTCACTGACTACGAGATCCGACTGCGAAGTCTGCTCAGCTTGGCTAACCATATCAATCAACCTCTGATCATCACGCTGCCCAGTTCTAATCCAATCCATGATCCTGGGCTCTATTCATAGGCTAGCCAAAAATCCAGTCTCTACCTCTTTAACTCTAATCCGGAGTTCGACAAACTGTTCCAATAAATCCTATTCCCTGACCATCATAGCAGATATCATACTCTTCCTGCTCAGGGCATTAACAACCACGTTCACCTTTCCCGGATGGTATAGAATCTCGTAGTCATAGTCCTTAAGGATTTCCATCCATCGCATTTGTCTCATATTTAACTCTTTTTGATCAAAGAGATACCTCAAACTCTTGTGGTCAGTGAAGATCTGAAATCTTTCCCCATATAAGTAGTGTCGCTAGATCTTTAAGGCAAACACCACAGTAACCAACTCCAAATCATGCGTGGGGTAATTTCGCTCATGATCTTTCAATTGTCACTAACCATAGGCGACCACAAGTGCTATGCATGCTCCTCATAAGATCGAGAGTACACCAAGATATCATCAATAAAGACTATCACAAACTTATCTAGATAGTCTCTGAACACTTCGTTCATTAACCTCATAAAGGCTGCAAGGGTGTTTGTTAATCCAAAGGGCATCACTAGAAATTCATAATGGTCATACCTTGTCCTGAAGGCCATCTTCGGAATGTCTTCTTCCTTAATCCTCAATTGGTGATAGCCCTATCTCAAATCAATCTTAGAGAATATCGAAGCCCCTCTCAGCTGATCAAGCAAATCCTCAATCCTCGGCAGTGGACATTTATTCTTCACCATGGCTTTATTCAACAGTCGATAGTCTATACATAATCTGAGGCTACCATCCTTCTTCCTTACGAATAACACTGGTGCTCGCCACGAGAAGACACTGGGTCTAATAAATCCTTGATCCAATAACTTCTATACTTGTCTCTTCAATTCCTCAAGTTCCACTAATGCCATCCTATACGGAGGTCTAAAGATAGGCTGAGTATCTGGTACCAAATCAATGGTAAACTCCAGCTCTCTCTCTGGTGGTAAACCTGGCAACTCATCTGTGAAGACATCCAAAAATTCACACACCACAGGTATATCCTCAATCCTCGGATGTTCTCGCTTATCATTCGAGATGAGTGTTTCATAACCTTCACATGAACGATCATATTTAGTACTCTTAAAAGCAACATCAAAGTTTTAATTTGCTTACCGTAAATTCCACACATTTATTTCCTCAATATTTCAAACGTACAGTGTAAGGTTCGGTAGGGAGAAAGTTACAATCTTAGTTTAGCAGTCTAAACTCACTCGATTAGTTACCAGCCAATCCATTCTCAAAATTACATCAAATCCATGTATATTTAGCATCATTAGATCTGCTAACATCACTCTATCTCCCACCTTTATTTCAAACCCTCTACAGATTAAATCAGCTCTCTGGGACTCATGTATAGGGGTATTTACATGTAGTACATACTCTAGAGGTTCAAACATCAAATTTAATCTACATACGAAATGCTTAGAAATAAACGAATGTGTGGACCCTGAATCAATCGACACATGAGCCTTATGATTACAGATAGAGAATGTACCTCTTATAGTTTCTATTGAAGTGTCTGTTGTTTCCTTATCCAGAGAAAACATATGTCCCACTGTAACAAATTTCTTTCTTTTCTCTGCAGCAATGGCCCGCCTCGGGGGATTTACTCTATGAGGCTACTATCTAGTAGGCTCCGAAGCATCTGGTCTCTGAGGTTGAGGGTAGTCTTTTACTCTGTGACCCATGTCTCCATATCTAAAACATCCACGGATCAACCCAGTACAACTTCCCTCATGCGATCAGCCATAATTTTTGTAAACTCTTATCTCAGGCTTGATATCTCGAGGGGTCTCCCTGATGATAGGATAAGCTCTGGGTTTCTCCAATCTGCCCTTCTGTACCTCAATCCTTCCTCTTCTAAAGGAACCTTTCTGAACATTTACTTAGGAAATCACTAGCCTCTTGCCCTTATCCCGAGTCACGACACTGAACTCATTCTGGGATCGTAAAATTTTGATTCCCCTCTTAATCTCTTGTGCTCGTCTCAGAGTATCTCCAAACTTAGTAATACACAGCCCTATCAATCGATCTCTGATGATGGGCTTCAATCCATACACAAATCTCTCTGTGCAGAGCTCTTCATTCTTGAAGGTCTTTGGATTATACCTCAATAGAGCGATAAATCGGCTCTCATAATCATCCACAGACATATCGCCATGTACCAGATTCAAAAACTCTGCATACTTCCTTTTCTGAGCAGCTCGTGGTACATATTACACTCTAAAGGCTGTTTGAAACTCGTCCCAGCTAATCACATCTTGGCTAGACATCAGAATACCCTAGGTCGTAACCCACCAATCTCGAGCTCTCCCTTTCAGCATATAAGCACCCATACTGACCCTCTCAGCATCAGTGCATCCCAAATAGTCAAATATGACTCTCAATGCAGTCAGCCACTCCTCAGCCTCTGTGGGATCCTTTTTCCCTTTGAATACGAGCGGATTCATTTTCAAAAAGTCCTTCAGTCAGACCATACTTCTGTCATCAGGCTGAGTGACGGGAAGAACCGGGTCCATCTGTACTGGGGGCACGGGAGGTCCTTGTGGTGGTGTAGGAGTAGTACTCGAGGCATTAACTCCAAAATGTTGCTCGAATAGCACTGCCATTTGCTCAAAACCTTACCGCACATCTTGTTCAATTCGATTAAATCGAGAGCTAGGACTCTCTGGTTGTGGGGTAGGTGGAGAAGGTGGCTCTACCTGCCTCCTCGAATGACCTCATTGTCTATTCATCCTTAATCTCAGTATGTGTCCTGCATGTACACATCAAATTCGATTGAAATCTCAATCCTCAATTTCAGTTCATGACCAGACTTATATAGACACTTGGGATGTATTTTATTTCACTTGACCGACACTGACAGTACTAAACACCCTAAGCCTTGATACTAAGAAAACTCTGTGACGCCCAAGAAGCATCGAAAACAGGGCAAATTTAAAAATTTTTATTCATCCATTCACAATTAAGGGTGCATTCATGTGGAGTATCATACATCATCATACATAATTCATAATTTTCACCTCAGCATCTCATCATCTCATAATTATTTATCATACCATATACATTACTCAATTCAAGATTAATTAATCCTAATACATCCCATACATCACTATTCATCAAGTGTCTGTAAATACAACTTAAGTCTGGGTACATGAAATATTAAAATATACCTCAAGCATAATATGTGGCCTGGAGCTCAAGTCCTCCACTAGCCACTACTCCGTATGTCACAGGAAAACTCTCTTCACTTGAAGAAATCTAGGGGGAGATAAAACAGGGTAAGCTTCTAAATCGCTCAATAAGGGGGTAAGGGACTCATTTATAAAATAATGATTTCCACAGCACAATCATTTTGTTTTATGGGTGAAAACCCAATAAACTCAGTAGAAAAGTGTAGCATGAATAATCAAAACATCATCTCAACTCATTTCTCAAAGGTCATATAGGAACATGATAATAATTGGTTTAATATAAAACCACAGTTACAAGTAGTTACAAAGATGTGGAAATCAAGATGCGATAATGGCTTTTCTCATAAAATGTTACAAAAATCACCACAATAATAATACACATGGTGCAACCACTAAACACAACTCATGTGTAAAATGAGACAAGGCAAATAAAAACTCATATAAAAACTCGTCATGGCACATCAAAACTATTGAACTCGTCCCCTAGGCGGACATCCCCAATCGAGGGCTTTCGTCGACAATAATACACCCATGATCATGGTTCATAGTAGACTTGATCAGAGTCGTACAGTAGTCGGTCTTACATGCTATCAGAGTAATGCCACCCAACGCTGCCGCTGAGTAGGGTCATCTCACGTTACCAGAACAAAAGACTCAGTCTTACATGTTCCTAGAGCACTGCCTGATCTTACATGCTACAAGAGCAAGGCTCGATGTGTATTCAACATGACATGCCTAAGTCTCAGTAATAGCCACTATCAAATAAAACGTTTTGCCTTCACGTAGCGCTCATATGGTTTTTCTCATAAAACTCATCTCAAATAAGTTTTGTACTCAACACAAAACATGTCAAAACCGAGCTCAAACCGGCAAAACCAGGCACACATTTCTCAAATCTCAGTATGCCTTAACGTAGAGCCCAAATAACTTTTCACTTTTTAAACTCAAAACGGTTGTAAAATAATTTCACATTTAGATTACAACTCATAAAAATTGGGCCCCAACCGACTATAAAATAGTGTGCAATAACTCATTCTCAACTCATAAAAACATGCTTGTTTTCTCAAATCACATTTCATGCTACAATGTCATCACAAAACCACATACACAAATGAGTTTACGTTTTTCCTTTACCTCGTATAGTGCAATCATTCCCCCAAACGACGGACTAGCCTCGCATTCCTCTCTGGAACTCCCGAGCTATCCAAATGATGTTAAAACATCAAAATTCACCTCAATAACATCATCGAGCACATATTTGCTTATATTCTCGTTAAATATTCAAATAACTCAATTCTTATAATTTTATCACAATCTACATTCTCATCTACTACATTTCAAATCCTACATTTTTCATGTATAATATCCATCCTACATTTTCGTGTACAATATCCATGCTCAATTCACCTCATTGCCTCAATCCCAACTTATAGTCATAAATCCCCAAAATTACCACAATTGCATAATATCATCTTTACTCCAACAAAATTACAATTTCATCAATCTCTAATCCTTTCCTAGCTATTTCATCATAATGCTTACAACCATACTCACCAAAATCACTTAAAAATCCAAGATCGAAGTTTAGAAATTTACCCAAAACTTATGAAGAGCTCTATTCACACCTCGATTCGATTCGTCCTTCGATTTCCAAGTTTGTTGCTCTCCTTTGGATGAGGAACAACTTTCCTTCTTGCTATAACCTCTGATTCGAACAGAAATGGACAATTTAAAGGAGAGAGAAAGCTAGGGTTTCGATTGAAATGAGGTTTTTAGAGAGAGAAAATTTGAAATGCGAGAAAAACACAGGGGTCCTTTTATAGACGAAGGGTAGGAGATCGATCTGGTCTTTAATGAGATCGATCTTTATCTGAATTTAGGAACGTTTTGGGGTAATTTTATGCCTAGGAGATCGATCTGTCGTGGGGTGAGATCGATCTCTTAATTGCTTTATGGGATCGATAGAGATCGATCTGCTCCAATTATGAGATCGATCTTTAGTTTACAGAATGCTTCTTGAGATCGATCTGCTCCTTGATGAGATCGATCTTCTGTTTACAGAAACATTTTGAGATCGATCTTCTTGCTTATAAGATCGATCTGCCTATCAATTCTTGCACATTTCCTGCATTCTGGAGCCATCAGATCGATCTCTCATTCTTAGAGATCGATCTGGCCTTCATAGATTGTATTGCTGCTACATCAATTTACAGAAAACTCAATGTAAAACTTCCTAAAATCTACCCCATAGTCCATATTTCAATCCATACACATTCAAGACTTAAAAACCTTTTCTTCTTATACTTTATCATATTTAAAACTTGCGTGTACATAAACATATCATCATTACATACACAAAATTACAATTCTCATAAATGGGTATACAAAATTCACAGTTCTCACAATTGGTGCCCAAAAGTGGCCTAATTTTGAATGGGAAATTAAGCAAATCTGCCTTATCTTTTAAAAATCCTACTTGCTACCACTTACTAGTGGACTCCAAGCTTTATTTAATTTGACTAAGTTACAAATTAAATCTGGATCCAACCATTTAAACTATGGTAGATCACATCTTAAGGAAATGTTTGGGAAAAGGTTGAAGCAAAAACCCTTAAAACCAAAGCTCTTCCTTCTTTCTTCCTAGTCATAGACGTGAGCTGTGTAGTCAAGGTGTTGAATTATTTTCTCTATTTTGCAAGCCAATCTAGCTTAAGCTCAAAGGAAGATTTTCTCTTTACCCTCTCCCCTACAACATATAAAAATTTTAAATTTCACTAAGGTTCTTAAAGTGGTGAAAACTTGGCTGGAAGTTAAGGGACAGAATCTGTCTTTTAGAGAAGGTTAGTTTAACTTACATTTTTTGGGTTCTAGGTTGATTGCTAAGGTTGATTTAAGTATTTTAAATCATGGACATTGTGATATACAGTTAAAGAGGTCTTTAAAGAGGTTTTGGAGCTTGGTTAAAGTTGGTCAAAAGAGGTAAAGATTTTTTAAATAAATTAGATTAAATATATTCTGATTGTTATTATGTGTTGATGATTTTGGCTAAAGTAAAAAAATCAAAATAAATTTTCTAAAGCATACCTAGGGTTTCAGTCATTGTTGATTGGTGTTGTATAGGGATGTTTGATGGTTAGGTTAATGCCTTGGTGTTAATTTAGGTTAGGAAGGTTGGTTTAAATAATTGGATTAAATAGAAAACTAAGGAAATGGTGAATTGGACATTTAGCCATTATGAAGAGTAATGTGCAATTGGGTTAAGCTAATAAGTTTATTTATTGTTTTATGATGTTTAAGGTATATTAAGATGTGCCTAAGCATTAATTAAAAAGAATGGAACAAAGTAGCATTAAAGATTACTTTAGTGGAAGCATTCGGCCAAATGAAGGGCTAATGGTAGTTGACTTGATTCAATGGGAACTACTAATTGTAGTGTTTTAAAGCATATTAAATGAGATAAATATTAATTGGAAGTGTTTGGATTGTGTATGGCAGCATGGTGGTTTGATTCAATGAGTTAGAGGTGTGCTTAGTGTTTGAGAAGCTAGTTTACTACTTTTAGTGTGCGAGAGGTAATGGATATAATTTAAATCCATAATGGTATCCCTTATCTTGCTTTTAACCCAAAAAAATGTTGAAATATAACTTGATTCCTCGAAATTAGGTTTAGGCAATTTTTGAACCAAAATTATGAATTTGCCATCTTTTAGGGAAAATTATGATTTAAATTTACTTAATAAATTTTCTATGAAAATAAATCTTCTTAGACTTCAATAACTTTAAATTGCCATTTCGTAAATGCATAATGCTTTTTAGAAAGAAATTCATGTGATTTGATAAATTGTAAATTTTGAAGTTGATTTCTACATATATTTTAGAAAATCATGACTTTTGAGAATGAAATTAATTGTTATTTGATGTGAAATGTTTTTAAGACTTAAACCACCTGTAGTGTATGCCACGAGCGTATAATGCACTAGCTTCGTGGCGACTAATTGTGAGACTCATGCCTACGAGGCATGTTTTGTAAAATCTACAAATTTCCTATAACCGTTAATGTAAAATCTGATTTTTATCATAAGAGCAAAGGGAATGAATAAAACATTTCAAATGTATTTAAAAAATGCAAAGGATTGAAATGAAATTTTTGAACACGTTGAAGGGAAAAATGGTCAAAATATTGAAAGTCGGTATAAATTTGATAAGAAAATTTAATTAAAAATAATGGATTTGAGAATCTTGATCAATAACGAAGAAATAATTAAATTTGGAGTTAAATTGATCAAGATATGAATTTATTGGAATTAATCGAAATTTTCACCTCGGAAAATATCTCGAAAATACGAAGAAAATATACCAGGAAAGTGGAAAAATAGAATAAATAAATTAAATTAATTAATTTGAAAAATTATTATTTTTAAGGATATTTTGGGATTTTATAATATAATAATGAATAAAATAATAAAAAATAAAATAAAATAAAATAAAAAAAGAGATTGAAAATAGAATCGCGAGTCGCGATTCTGTAAACGCGAAGGCCAAAACCCGAGGAACCCAGCCCCATCGACCTCACCACCGGATGCCAACGAAGAGATGACCAGTCGAGCTAGTCGAGCCGCCTGAGCCCACCGGTAGTGACAGATAAGGAGAAACGACGGTCGGCGATGAGGAAATGTGAGAGAGAGAGAGAGAACCAAGAGGAAAAATGCGAAATCCAGCGACCGGTGTCAACTTGGGCCCGGCCACCACCAGCCGAAGGTGCGCGACATGGAGACCGACCGATCAGCGGCTGAATTGACTGGTAGAACGACGGCCAGCGCAGAAAACGGAGGAAGAAAAGGAAGGGCACCAACGACGAGGAGAGACAGGCCAGACCGACCACTTTCTAGCCACCTCGGACGAAATCGACCCCAGATCCATGCATCGGATGATTCTGCAGAGCTGCTGGCGGTGGAGAACTAGTCAGCGAGGCCCTGAACCGATCGAACGGGACTGAGCCGGCTGGACCGAACCGGTCTGAACTGGGTTGAACTAGACTAAACCTGTTCAGCCAAGAAAGAGAGGAAAAGGGGAGAAAAAGAGAAAAAGAAAAAAAGGGAAAGATTTTTGGGGATACACCGGACTTTAGGTAAGTCGGTACGAGGTCAAAATTGACAAATTTAATTCTCGGGATAATTATTTAAATTATATTTGATTGAAATTGACCCAATAAATGTATAAATGTGTAGCTCGGTAATTTATGACAAACGAGAGCTCGAGGCAGCCTCGATTTATGTATCAACATGGAATCACAAGAAAGTAACCTTATTTACGATAATTTTACATCGTTATGCGTGTTAGAATTTACCACATAAATTACATATTTAAATTTCGCATTAAATGAATTAAATTCTGGAAATTGGAATAAATTGTTGTAAATACTAAATTAAGCTATTCGAGAATTTAGAACAAGGCCCAATAAGCGTTGATGGCCCAATGAGCCCAATAGGCCTCGATGATGTGAATAGTAAGTGGAAATGGGCGTAAAACTGGAGTAAGGCCCAGTAAGGTGTAATTGGGCCCAATAAGAGTAAACTGGCCCAACATTTTAAATTTAAGCTCAATAAAGGTTAAATATGGATAAGTGTATTGTATTTAACCCGGTAATGGTTATATGCAGCTCTGGAGATTTAATTGGGAGTAAATCGGACTGAGCGAAATTCTCTACATTGGAAAAGTCAGACTGTATAGAGAATCGAGGTAAGGGAATTTTGTAAGTGCTTAGAGATATCTGCGCGTATTTTTGGGGATATTTACATTACGTAGAATTTCATAAGGTATCTAGAAATAGAATAATAACTTTTACAAAAATCGTTGTATATGAAAAAATTATGATTTTGCCCCTATCTAGAAAAATTTCAAAAAGGGTAGTAAGGCTATGAAATTGCATGATTTTCATGTTTTTGATATTCCTATGATTATATTGCTTTAATTTAATCAAATTATGGATAGATTGGCTGTTTGTTTCATGTTTTTACATGAAAGGGCACGAATTAGGTGTCAGTTGTGATTTTTGAATTGTTCTAGTGAAATTGAGCAGCCTATCATGTTTTTATGAATTTTAAATCGTAAGTGGATTTTACTTGGTTTTATGCATCCGTACTAGATCATTGCTCGTACGTGAATTTAAATTGGATTTATAATTATTTTTAAGACGTACTAGAGCGCTGCTCGTATGCAGATTTTATTGATTTTTATGAAACCGTGCTGGAGCTTCGCTCGCACGAGGGTTTTTCTGATATCATGAATATGCATGGAGCCATGCTGGACTTTCGCTCGCATAGGAATTTTATGATATGCATATGACTGTGCTGGAGCCTCTTATAGACTGTGTGTCACAGTGAGTAGATATGCTAGCATGTGTAGATTGAGACATGGGTTGGTTATCGACATGGTTTGGAGTAGGATAAAACCTATGGTAGGCATCCCCAGACTGTGATATTGGGTTCATGGAGTACGTTGTACCGTGTATATCACACAAAGTACGTTGTACCATGTAGTCATGACTATTGTATTCACGTTACTTGATATTCTGGCGGGTAGGATTTGACCCCACCTCCCGTTGCAGTTGTGATATCCTGCACACTGGGATCTGTGTAGCTTGAGATCACTGAGACATAGTACTCGATTGTTTCCATACAGTAACCTGCATATCTCACATGATATATATTTGATTGGTCTTGTTAGACCAGGGTAGACCCGAAGGAGGGGTCGAGCCCCGATTTGTGACGATTTTCATGAAATGTGGTATTAAATGAGAAATTGATGGGTCTTAATGAGGATATTAATGATTATAAAGATGTGTTGAATCCCTTTGGGATTGTTTTGAAGAGTTTTACTGTATCAAGTATAAGAGGTTTTACATGAGATGTTTTTCATGTTTTACATGCCGATTCATGTTTTACAATATATGATATACTCATACATGGCATGGTTTTAATTACCTCATGCTCGAGATATAAATGTTTTACATGTCATGCCTTTACCAGCATGTAGATAGTGTAGTTATCTACCTGCTTGCATTATTGCCTTATTGAACAAGTTGCGTTAACCCTTTCATTTTCCACCCTACAAGGTACATTCAGTAGAAGATAGTGACACTAATCTTGCATTTCGGTTATCCGCTACTTCCTATCAAGACCAGGTATACACATTCGTATAATTTTTGTATCTGAACATATGAGGCACAGTACTGTACACGGATGTAATATTGGGGATGTATTTAGTTAGAATAAATTGATATGTAAATGAACTATGGAAAATAGATGTTAAGGTAAGTAACATGACAGGAGGGTCTAACATCGACTCATAGCCCAACTGTTAGTAGTGAAACTGTTTACTACGGGTAAGGAAATGAAAAAGTGAAAAATTTATAGGGGTTTTTAAGAAAAATGGGTCTTGACAAGAGGTGGTATCAGAGCTGTGTTGGCCTGATATAAGTCGATGTTAGTGGTTAAGTAAATTTACATCCCCATGTATTGTGCATTGTTTAGATACAATTGTGTATATCAAGGTGGAAGTGCAGCTAAGAATTTGGTTTCGAATGTAAGAATATAGTTTTTATAACTGATAGTCACTATGGTAGAGGGGCGAGTACACATGCTCGAGGTCGTAGAGATAGGCCTGAGAGTTGAATGAGTCGTCACATGAGACTCAAGATGAGAGTGAGGTGGAGGCTGATGTTGAGTATACTCCTCAGGGTCTTATGAAGAGACCAAATAATATTGAGACACGCTCCAAGAGGATGGAGTGGAGTGTAGAAAATATTTTGGAGTTGTTTACTCAATCTATGTAGGTAGTTGAGGATATGCAGGGTAAAGCCTAAACAGATGCCTCAGACTATAGAGATTCCCATACCCTCCGATATTTAGCGCAGTTGTATTAATTCTTTCGGTATATATCGACTGAGAAAGTGACTTTTAAATACATTTATGTTGGAGGGCGAGGCGGAGCATTGGTAGAAATTCGCTCAACCCATTTTAAGAGTTAGATATTCAGGACTGACATGGGAGATAATTCTGGATGCATTCCAAGTAAAGTATATCCCTAATACTGCTCAGAGGAAGTTACAGATGAATTTATGTGATTAGTTCAAGGAAACCAAATCTATTAATGAGTATGCATCTCAAATTATATCCCTGGGCAGGTATAACCCCAAAACTATGGGCAGTGAGAGTCGGGAAGCCCAAAAGTTCATGAAAGGTCTCAAATTGTCGATTAGAATTCGATTGGCTCACTACCTATGTCGAGGTAGTGCGTAGAATACAGTTGCGTGAATAAGATCATATGTTGTACGCCTCTGAGATTGGGAAAGGTAATGAGGGCTGAAATAAAAACAGAAGAGAATAAAGAATGACAGAGATGTCAAAGCGAGAGAGAGACTAGTTGGTAATAGATTAGAGTTGATGAGTCATGGGGTAAGATGATTGGTAAGGCCCCAATGTATCTAACTTCAGCACTTTTGAGGGGTATTATGATTGGAGGACCCCGACCTGCTCCATAGCAGTGTAAGTAGTGTAGGATGTGTGGTAAGATGGGCCAATTATTTAATGATTGCTCAGAGTTGGGTGAGACTGCCCCACAGAAGGGCAAAGAGACAGAGAAAACCCTATTGGTATCTCTACACTGAAAAAGGGAGGCCACAGTCGAAGAGAAAGGGAAAGTAGGTTGTTGGACGAGGGCGAGTGTATGCCTTGGACTAGGACACTACTGATGTTTCATATGATGTGGTGAAAGATAGCACACTGGTTATGAATAAAGACGTAATTATGTTACTTGATCCTGGTACTACGCATTTATTCATACCGCCTGAATTTGTATATAAGTTAGTGAAAGACATGAATGCTTTCACCCTTGGGTACAAGACTGATAGTTAGTACCCCAATGAAGGAGGGTTAACTAACGAAATAATTATGAAGAGATTATAAGTCAAAAACGGGGGAAGAAGTATAAGTCAATCGATTTTATTCAATGGAATATGAATAATTTGAAGTAATATTTGAGAATAAATTGGTCGGCTGCAAACTATGCTGTTCAGATTTCTATCCTAAGATAGTGATATGTTTACCCCTGAAAAGTATACGGTAAATTTTGACAAGTAATAAAAGCGGGTGTGGCGATTAAAATTAAAGGAGTAAATGATTGTACTCATGGAATGAGTAATGACAGAGTTTGTTATAAGTGATATACGAAAGTAGATAAGCTTTGAGATGTGATAGATCCTGAATACAAGATCTATTGGATTAAGAGGCGTATGTAAAGTAAGAATATCTTTGATATGTAAAGTAATTTGGATTAATTGATATGTAGTAGATATGAATTGTGACCAAGGATAAGGGGTGGATATATATATAACCAGTCTATGTGGTCAAGTTTAAGGGTTAATAAAGGTATTTCAAAATACCTCCTTGCCTGAAGATTGACAGCGTCTAAAAGTACACATAACCTATAAATTGAAATCGACAGTCGTAATATATACATTTAAAATTAGGGTACCTTTACTTGTACGATAAAGAAATATAGAATTCGATTAATCAGGAAGGTTTAAAAATTAAAATTTTATAAAAGCCGTTAATAAAAAAAAAGGAAATGAAATGGGTTAGTATCTTGAACAGAAGCGATTTCAAAATGACATTATACGTTTATGCGTACATAGGTCAAGGATATGGGATGATAGACGTGACAAGAGTTTTGGTGTTCTGAAGTACGAATTGATGATCACATTTATTCTCACCATACCCAATAGATCAAGAGGTTTCTCATGAGTCTATAGATGTTTTGAAACCAAGATTGGGCTGTGTTGAAGCAAAATGAGATGATAGTCACGTATGGATCCAAAAAGTTCAATGACCATGAAATGACTATCCAGACCATGATTTAAAGTTGGTACCCGTAATGCACTAAGGCATGGCGCCCCTACTTTTACTGTGAGAAATTTCAGGTATGAACTGATTATAAAAGTCTCAAGTATCTATTTTCACAGAAAAAGTCGGATATGAGAACAAAGAGGGTTAGAGCTTCTGAGGGATTATGATTGTGGAAATTGTACCACCTAGGAAAGGCAAATGTGATGGCTAATGCCTTGAGCAGAAAGAGCCTCGAGATGGTATTACTTATGATGGCCAAGGAGCGTGAGCTACTAGAGCAGTTGTAAGCCTCAGTAGTGATGTGATCCCCTCTGATGATGACAGCGATTGTGTGATAGCTAGCTTGAGATTAGAACCAGATTTTAGTGATCGAATTTGACAGGCTTAGCATGATGATCGGCATGGTGTCGATAGTGTGGGTTAGATTCAGATGGGTACAGTGACAGAGTTCATAGAGAATGATGATGGCTTACTAAGGTTCAGAGATAGTATAAGTGCTCCCCAGGACCACAGTGATGAGATAGTTATTATCAGAAGATCACTCTTCGGGATATACAGTGCATCCAAGAAGTAATAAATGTATCGAAATCATATAAAAGGGTATTGGTGGTCAAATATGAAAAGAGACATTGTAGAGATTGTGGAAAAGTGTCTCGTATGTCAGCGGATTAAGGTAGAGCAAAAGAAGCTGCAGGATTATTGCAGCCTCTACCAATTCTGACATGAATTTCGTGATGGGTTACAGAGGACCCGGATGAATCACGAGGCTATCTGAGTGATAGTCGATAGATTAACTAAGTCTACCCACCTTTTGGTTAGGAAATCCTCAGATACTTTGAGTGTGTAGGCGGATTTATATGTACAAAAAATTATAAAACATTATGTAGCATTCTAGTGAGCATGATATCAGATAGGGATTGTCATTTCACTTCCCGCTTCGGGGAATATTTTTCAGGAAGCTATAGGAACCCGATTGAGTGTTAGCACAGCTTTCCGTCCTCATACAGATGATCAGTCAGAGAGGACTGTACAAGTTCTAGAGTATATGATGAGAGCATGTGCCATTGATTTTATAAGCTCCTGGATGATCAATTATTACTAATTGAATTCGCCAATAATGACAGTTGTCACTTGAGTATCAGGATGACTTTATATGAGGCATTTTATGGCCGTAGGGATTGTTCCCCGACTTAGATAAGAAGAAGTGGGTGACAGATAGAAAATTATTCCCGAATTGGTAAGACAAATCTCTGAGGATGTTCAGTTGATTGTGAGAGATTAAGAACACCTCAGAGCATATAGAAAAGCTATGCTGGCAATAGATAGAAACCATTGGAATTCACCGAGGGTGAATTACTATTGTTGGAAGTTACATGCCCTTAGGACATAGCATAAGGACGTAACGAGATTCTGAAAGAGATTGGAAAAAGTGGGAGACAAAGCCTGTAGGTTGGTGTTACCACTTAAATTAGCAGGCATCCACAATGTGTCCCATCTTTTGATGCTTCAAAAATACTATCCGGACCCAGCATATGTGATTGGATATGAGCTCTAACAACTCAGCTCAATGAAAGTATAACATATGTTAAAAGCTTGATACGGGTGTTAGATGAAAGGAGAAAGTGTTGAGGTTTAAGATAATCTCCCTAATTAAAGTCCTTTGGTAGTAGTACACTCCGGAAAAGTCACATGAGAATTAAAGAGTATGATACGATAGACATACCCGGAGTTGTTTATGGATCCATTTGACTTGGTTCTAATTTGGAGGACCAAATTTCTTAAGTGGGGGAGATTATGTAAAATTCGATTTTTATCGTAAGAGCAAAGGGAATGAATAAAAAATTTTCAATGCATTTAAAAAATGCAAAGGATTAAAATGGAATTTTTAAACACATTGAAGAGCAAAACGGTCAAAAGATCGAAAGCCGGTATAAATTCGAGAAGAAAATTTAATTAAAAATAATGGATTTGAGAATCTTGATTAATAACGAAGAAATAATTCAATTTCGAGTTAAATTGATCAAGATATGAATTTATTGGAATTAATCGAAATTTTCACATTGAAAAATATCTTGAAAATACGGAGAAAATATACCGGGAAAGTGGAAAATAGAATAAATTAATTAAATAAATTAATTTGAATAAAATAGAATTTTTAAGGATATTTTGGGATTTTTAGAATATAACAATGAATAAAATAATAATAATAATAATAATAATAATAATAATAATAATAATAATAATAATAAAAGAGATTGAAAACAGAATCGCGAGTCGCGATTCTATAAGCGCGAAGGCCAAAACCCGAGGAACCCAGCCCCGTCGGCCTCACCACCGGACTCCACTGGAGAGATGACCAGCCGAGCCGCCCGAGCCCGTCGGCACCGGCAGTTAAGGAGAAACGGCGGTCGACGATGAGGAAAGGCAAGAGAGAGTGAACCGAGAGGAAAAACTCAAAATCCGGCAACGATCTGGGCCTGGCCACCGCCAACCGAGGGTATGCCACACGGGGATCGACCGATCACCGGTTGAATTGATCGGTAGAACGGTGGCCAACGTCGAAAACGGAGGAAGAAAAGGAAGGGCACCGACGACGAGAAGAGAACAAGCCGGATCGACCACTTTTCGGCCACCTCGGATGAAACGGACCCCAGATCCGTGCATCGAACAATTCCACGGAGCTGTTGGTGGTGAAAACCGACGGAGAATCGACTGGCGAGGCCCTGAACTGGCCGAACCGGACTAAACCGGCTGGACCGAACCGTTTTAAATCGAGTTCAACCAGACCGAACCGGTTCTGTCGAGAAAGAGAGGAAAAAGGGAGAAAAAGGAAAATAGAGAAGATTTTTGGGGATACACCAGACTTCGGGTAAGTAGGTACGAGGTCAAAATTGATCGATTTAATTCTTGGGATAATTATTTAAATTATATTTGATTGAAATTGACCCGATAAATGTATAAATGTGTAGCTCGATAATGACGACAAATGAGAGCCTGAGCCAGCCTTGATTTACGTATTAACATGGAATCATGGGTAAGTAACCCTTATTTACGATAATTTTGCATCGTTATGCATGTTAGAATTTACCACATAAATTACCTATTTAAATTTCGCATTAAATGAATTAAATTCTGGAAATTGGAATAAATTGTCGTAAATACTAAATTAAGCTATTCGAGAATTTAGAACGAGGCCTAATAAGCGTTGATGGCCTAATGAGCCTAATAGGCCTCGATGATGTGAATAGTAAGTGGAAATGGGCATAAAATCGGAGTAAGGCCCATTAAGGTGTAATCAGGCCCAATAAGAGTAAACAGGCCCAACATTTTAAATTTAAGCTCAATAAAGGTTAAATATGGATAAGTGTATTGTATTTAACCCGGTAATGGTTATATGCAGCTCCGGAGATTTAATTGGGACCAAATCAGACTGAGCAAAATTCTCTATATTGGAAAAGTCAAACTATACAGAGAATCGAAGTGAGGGAATTTTGTAAGCACTTAGAGATATCTGCGCATATTTTTGGGGTTATTTACATTACGTTGAATTTCATAAGGTATCTAGAAATAGAATAATAATTTTTACAAAAATCGTTGTATATGTAAAAATTACGATTTTACCCCTAATTAGGAAAATTTCAAAAAGGGTAGTAAGACTATGAAATTGCATGATTTTCATGTTTTTGATATGCCTATGATTATATCGCTTTAATTTAATTAAATTATGTATAGGCTGGTTGTTTATTTCATGTTTTTACATGAAAGGGCACGAATTAGGTGTTAGTTGTGATTTTTGATTTGTTCTAGTGAAATTAAGCAGCCTATCATGTTTTTATGAGTTTTAAATCGTACGTGGATTTTACTTGGTTTTATGCATCCGTACTAGAGCATTGCTCGTACGTGAATTTAAATTGGATTTATAATTATTTTTAAGTCGTATTGGAGTGCTGCTCGTACGCAAATTTCATTGATTTTTATGAGTGCTGGAGCTTCGCTCGCACGAGGGTTTTTTTTATATCATGAATATGCATGGAGCCGTGCTGGAGCTTCGCTCGCACATGAATTTTATAACAAGCATATGACTGTGTGTCACTGTGAGAAGATATGCTAGCACGTGTAGATTAAGACATGGGTTGGTTATCGACATAGTTTGGAGTGGGATAAGACCTATGGCCGGCATCCCCAGACTGTGATATTGGATTCATGGAGTACATTGTACCATGTATGTCACACGAAGTACGTTGTTCCATGTAGTCATGACTATTGTATTCACGTTACTTGATATTCTAGCGGGTAGGATTTGACCCCACCTCCCATTGCAGTTGTGATACCCCGCACACCAGGATCCGTGTAGCTTGGGATCATAGGGACATAGTCCTCGATTATTTCCATACAGTAACCTGCATGTTTCACATGATATATATTTGATTGGTCTTGTTAGACTAGGGTAGACCCGAAAGAGGGGTCGAGCCCCGATTTATGACGATTTTCATGAAATGTGGTATTAAATGAGAAATTGATGGGTTTTAATGAGGATATTAATGATTATAAAGATGTGTTGAATCCATCTGGGATTGTTTTGAAGAGTTTTACTATATCAAGCATGACAGGTTTTACATGAGATGTTTTTCATGTTTTACATGCCGATTCATGTTTTACTATTGTGAGATCTGAGAGTTTCAGACATATTTTAATTATGTAATAAGAATTTGAAGTGTAATTTATTGAGCTAAGTGAATTGGGGAATGATAATTGGAGATTTATATGTTATATGTTTAAAATAAGTGTGAAGTTATGAGGACAGATTGATCTGGGAGAAGGAGAGATCAATCTGGTGAGTTAAAAATGACAAGGAAGGAGGAATTTGAGGAGCAGATCGATCTCCAATGGAAGAGGATCGATCTCCTTATGATTCTATTTGAGAGAAGATCGATCTCATGAGGAAGAGATCGGTCTCCAAATGATTCTGTTTGGGAGAAGATCGATCTCCTCAAGGAGCAGATCGATCTCATAAAGCCATAAAGAGATCGATCTCACCCTTCGACAGATCGATCTCCTAGGCATAAATTGCCCCAAATCGTCTCAAAAATTCAAATGCAGATCGATCTCATCAAGAGCCAGATCGATCTCCTACCCTCAGCCTATATAAAGAACTCCTGTTTTTCTCCTGCAATCTCACTTTCTCTCTCTTCCAACCCCTATTTTCACCGAAACCTAGCTTTCTCACTCCTCCAAAGCACCCATTTCTGTCCAAATCAGAAGTTGTGGCAAGAAGGAAAGTTGTTCCTCATCAAAAGGAGAACAACATACTAAGAAATCGAAGGACGAATCGAATCGAGGCGTGGGTTGTGCACCTCACAAGCTTTGGGTAATTTCTAAACCTCGATCTTGATATTTGAGATGATTTTGGTGATAATGGTTGTTGTCATTGTGTTAAAATAGCTGAGAAATGATTAGGGATTGATGAAATTACAATGTGGTGGAGTGATAATGATATTTAGCAATTTTGGGAATTTGTGCTATAAATAGAAATTTAGACAATGTGGTGAATTAGCATAGATAATTGGCATGAGAAATGTAGAACGTTGAGATGTTGTGAATGAGAGTGTAGTTTGGGGTAGAGTTACGAGAATCAAGAGATTTGAGGTGTTATGAGCAATTATGCTCGATTTTGAGAATTGAGGTTGATGAGATAATTGAGTATTGATGTTTTAACATCGTTTGGATAGCTCGGGAGTTCCAGAGTGGAATGCGAGGCTAGTCCGTGATACGGGGGAAACGATTGCACTATACGAGGTGCAAAGAGGTAAGGGAAACTAAACCATTTGTGTATGTGATTTGCGAACTATTATAGCATGAATTGTGATTTAAAAAACAAGCATGTTGAGTATTGTGTTGTGATACAATTGCACACGATTTTTATAGCCGGTTGGAGCCAATGTTTTTATGAGTTTATAACTGGGCTCTACGTTAAGGCAATATTGAGATTTGAGAAATGTGTGCATGTTTTGCCGGTTGGGACTCGGTTTCAATATGTTTTGTGTTGAGTACAAAACGGTTTTCAAATGAGTTTTATGAGAGAAAAACCACTATGAGTTCTACGTGAAGGCAAACTAGTCTTATGTTATTAAGACTTAGGTGTGTAATTCTGAGTACACACCGGGCATTGCTCTGGTAGCATGCAAGCCCGATTATTCTCCGTTCTGGTAACGTGAGAATAACCCATTCTGTGGCTATGCCACGTATACTTGGTGGCCGTTGCCACGTGAGAAACCCCATTTGGTGGCCGTTGCCATGTGAGAAACCCTATTTGGTGGCCGTTGCCACGTGAGAACCCTATTTGGTGGCCGTTGCCACGTGAGAACCCTAATTGGTGGCCGTTGCCACTTGAAACCCTATCCTGTGGCTGTGCCACGTGTAAATTTAACTCAGTGGCTATGCCACGTGTGCTTAGTGGCTGTGCCACGTGTGAATTTAAATCAGTGGCTATGCCACGTGTGTTTAGTGGCTGTGCCACGTGCATTACTATTTCAGTGATTTTATCACGTTCATTGAGAAAGTGTTTATCGCATTATTTTCACATGCTTTGTTATTGCTCTAGACTGAGCCTTTTTACTTCATGTTTTCACATGATTTGAGACATGATAATGTCGTTTTGAGTACTTTCATGCTATGGTTTTCAAATGAGATTAATGAGTTTCACATACAAATAAATATTTTGTGATGTGCATTTTGGTTTATGAAATGAGTCCCTTACCCCCTTTACTGAGCGATTTAGAAGCTCACCCTGTTTTCTTTCCCCCTAGATTTCTTCAAGTGAAAAGGGTTTTCCTGCGAAGTACGAAGTAGTGGCTAGTGGAGGACTTGAGCTCCAGGCCATATATTGTATTTTGAGGTATCTCTTATCTTTTCATGTACCTAGACAATTACTATAATTGCAGACACTTGATGTATAACATTGTATGGGATGTATTAGGATTAATTAACTTGAGATCACGTAATGTATATGATATAATATATACTATTTAATGATGAGATCCTGAGGTATGATATAGGTGATGGTGTATGACACTGCACAGGAATGCACTCTTAATTGTGAATTAATGAGTAAAAAGTTTTAAATTTGCCATATTTTCTGCATTTTTGGGGCGTGACAACTATATATGATATACTCATACATGGCATGATTTTAATTGCCTCATGCTCGAGATATAAATGTTTTACATGTCATACCTTTACTAGCATGTAGATAGTGTAGTTATCTACTTGCTTGCGTTATTGCCTTACTGAGCAAGTTGCGCTCACCCTTTCATTTTCCACCCTACAGGGCACATTCAGTAGAAGAGAGTGACACTAATCTTGCATTTCGGTTATCCACTGCTTCCTATTAAGACCAGGTATACACATTCATATAATTTTTGTATCTGAACATATAGAGGCGCAATATTGTACACAAATGTAATATTGCAGATTTATTTAGTTAAAATAAATTGATATGTAAATGAAATATGGAAAATAGATGTTAAGGTAAGTAACATGACAAGAGGGACTAACATCAACTCATAGCCCAACTGTTAGTAGTGAAATTGTTCACGACAGGTAAGGAAATGAAAAAGCGAAATATTTGTAGGGGTTTTTAGGAAAAATGGGTCGTGACAGTTAATTACATAATTAAATGAAATTACAAAAGATTGACTAAGGGTTCATGTAAGACCCAAGCGTGGTAATGGAGCATAAAAGTTAGAGCCAAGTATGGAACATGAAAACTAAGGTGGGAAATTTTATTTAAAGAGGATTTAAAGAATTCATACTAATACAAGCATGTTTGCATGCATGGAAGATTGGTTAGACTTAGTTAAATTGAATTTAATGGTAATTTTCAAGTTAGTGCAAAATCGAGAAAAACTAAGTGAGTAAAATGAATTTAATAAAAATCCTAGAGGTTAATAAAAATTAATTCAAAACTTTAATAAATTAATATAGGATTTAAACACATAGAATAAATTAATTTTGGCTTGAAATATCATGATTAAGGTCTTGGAATAAATTTTGGAAGTGAAATTGAAAAATTTGGGAACTTTACTACTCATGGGAAGAAAATTAGGACGAAAGTAGAAAATTATTTGAAGGCTAAGATGAAATCAGAATGATCCCCAATCTTATACACATCTACCTTAGTATGTTTATGATTTTTAGGTAAAGTGTCAATAAGAAATAAGGTCATTAAGGCCATAAAAAAAAAAAACTCTACAGCGAAACTAGTTAAAATTGAAAAATCTTAATCGGTAAAATTTGGTTAAGTGAAATTAAGGGCTGTTTTAAAGGCTTTAATGGAAGCCAATGCAAGAGGTTTTTGCTACATCATATCTATGTTAAGTATACATTACGTTAAGGCCAAGAAATGTGATAAAAATGATCAAGAGTTTAGGAGAATTAAATGAAGAATTAAAGGGATGAAATTTGAAATTCTAGAATCACTTGGTTCCACTATATTTAACTTAGCATTAGTGGCATTAATGTGGATTATTTTTAGCCAATTGCTTCAAAATTTTAAGAAAATATAATATACATATGTTTAAGTTAAGAAAGTGGACTAGAGCTTGTTGGAGGGGTAAGACAAATTAGCGGAAGAAATTTCTTCCTTAGTCAGCAGAAAATCTGCTCATTCCCAGCAGTTGCCTACCCCAAAACCTTACCCAATTTGACTAAGTTTCCAAAAAGATTTGAAGCAACACCAAAGTTATGTGAAACCTAAAGTTTTTCCACCGTACTTATTATTAAAGTATTGAGAAGTGATTAAGAAAACTCGAAAATGTTACCATCTTAGAAAAACAATCTACTACAGCACAATTTGCGGTCAACCAATCCATTCCTAGGATTACATCAAAGACTCTCATATACATTAAAATGAGGCCGGCTGTCATTCCTTTTTCCCTTACTGTCAACTTACAATCTCTAAATACATACTCCACTAGCTGACTATTATTCATGGGAGTGTTTATCACCATCCTCATACTTAACGGGGCAAGCTTCACATACTTAAACAATTTACATGCAAATGCGACGATACAAATGAATGCTTAGCACCAGAATCTATCAAAACATAAGCTTCAAGATCAAAGATTAAGATGGTACATTTTACCACATTTGATGACTGATCTACAATATCCTGGTCCAGAACATGTACTCGTCCTCTGCCAACCACCTGCTTTCCTTTCTCTTCAGCTGTCGCTCTCCGTCTCGGAGTAGGAGTATCAGCTGGAGCTCTCTCCGGCTCCTTGCCCTTCTATGGGGCAGTCTCAATCATCTCTGGGTAATTTCTGATCACATGCCCTGGCTTCCTACATCGAAAACATACTACAGGAGATCTATAACACGGTCGAGTACCATGGTACCTACTGCACTTACTGCACTGTTCTGTCATAGGTCGTGGCCCTCCAATCACTATACCTTTTGCTGAAGCTATGGCTGGATACACGGGAGGCTTATTTGTCCTCTCTCGAATCTCCTTAATCTTCAGCCTCTTCCAAGAAAATCTCTTGCTTCCTCTATAGCTAAAGCTTATGTCCACTATTAGTCTCTTTCTATCTCTGTCCCTCACTCTACCAACCTTTTCAAACTCCGAGGTAACCCGCTCGATGTCTTGTTCACATAATTGTGCCCTGTGCACTGCCTTCTCATAGGTCGGTATGTCAAAAGGGACCACTCAGGACCTGATAGATGGTCTCAATCCACTCGTAAACTTTTGAACCTTCTTGACCTCATTGTCCATCGTATCAGGATCCTATCTGCCAAGGGAGATAAATTTAGTCTCATACTCATCCACTAATCTGCTCCCTTGGGTCAAATCTAAGAACTCCATTTGTAGCCTCCGCTGGGCAATATCCAGAACATATTGCATTCGGAAGGCCTCCAAAAATACATCCCAGCCAATCTCTATATGTTGGGCTCTCAAAATGGGTCGGGTAGACTTCCACCAATGCTCTGTTGGTCCCTTCAGCATAAATGCAGTAAACGCTACCATCTCGGTAGTAGTCCACTTGAAAAACCCATATAGTTTCTCAATCTCATTTACCAGTCCTTCACAGATACGGGGTCCTTAACTCCACTGAAAGATGGCGGGTTAAATTTTTGAAACTGCCGTAACCTATCAAGGTCACATCCATAACCCCAATCTCTTCTATCTTATGGTGGAGCAATAATAGAAGGTGTTTCTTGTACTGGTGGGGGTGTGTGAGTATATGTTGCTTGAGGTTCTTGGGCTGGCTGTGCAGGCATCTCAGGAGTAGCAGCCAGTTCAGCATCACCCTATGCAGCTGGCTCTTGCCCGCCCCCAACTTCAGGCAATGACTGGGCAATCAACTCCAAAATTACCTCTAAGCTCCGCTCTATCCTCGCGAAGCATGCCTCAGTACTCTCTCGTCTATTTGCCAGACCTTGTGGAGCATGCTTAACATCCGCCTCAACCTCTACCTCCTTGAGAGTCTCAGGGGTAATAACTTAGCACGGCCCCCAGGCCTACCCCTACGGCCTTTAACTCGTGCTCTTGCCCCTTTACCGCAACTGGTGTTAAGCATTATGCCAAGATTCCTACATTCATAATCAATTCTTAGTCAAACCCATCTCGATATACACAGTTGTATCTAGACAAGCACAGTAACATAGGGATGTAATTTTCCTAAATTTTGACACCATCACACATCAGACCAACTTAGGTCTGATACCAAATAAATTGTCACGACCCTCAATCCACCGAAAATCCACTACAAAATTTTCAATTATTATTTGATTCATTTCCTATTGTGTACTATACATTTGCCTCACTTGATCGTGAACAGTCACACCACCAACAGTTGGGCTGTGTGTTAGTGTAAATCTCATCTTAATCAAATCAATTCAAATTACAATTCAATTAAGCGTAAACACTTGTATTTCTAAATCAGAGTTGTTGTTTACATGTGTTTACAATCCTTTACATCCCTAAAAAATAACATTTAAAGATATTAATGTGCTTTGACATGTCTAGATACAAAAATTATACAAGTGTGTATACCTTGTGTGATGGGATACAACGGACTCCAAAATCCAATCCTCGGTCGCTCTCTATTTACTGAAAGTGCTCTGTAGAGGGGGGAAAATAAGGGGTGAGCAAACCATGTGCTCAATAAGACAATCATGTGAGTAGGTAGATAACTATACTATCTATGTGATCATGATGCCATGCTTAAATCATACATTTACTTGTCATACTCTAAAACATCAGTTCATGCTTGTGTTCATGACATTTAAAGCAATTCATGCTATTCAAATAAGTGCACAGTTTATAAAACATAGCATGGAAAATCATCATGCGTAAATCGAAATCAAATCATGGTATATCATCATGCAAGATGCATTTAAAAGCATTTCAAAACTCAACACAATTCATCACAAAATTCACAATTTGTCAAGACTCAGCCCCTCCCATAGACTATCCTAACCCACAAAACACATTTCAAACATAGATTATCATAAAAAAAGACATGTGAGATAGGCAAATAATATAATAAGGGCAATAAACTAGGAGTATGGTCATATCCTTTGAGATCCCATGCTACACGGATCCTAGTGTGCAGGGTATCACCTATTTCTGCTTCCGCACGAGAGGTGGGTCATGTCCAACTCGTCGGTCTATAGAAAAATATCCATCTTCCAAAGACAGCATATATATAATATCACACACGGTACATCGTACTCCATGCTACTTGCATGGTACAATGTACTCCGTGGACCCATATTATCACATCATACACTGTGACATCTCAATAAGCACGTGTGCGCCTATTTAACCAGCGTGGTACACAGCCTACCCGAAGCTCCTAGCACGGCTCCCAACATGTCATAAAAATCACGTGCGAGTAATCTCCAGCACGAAAATAAGTATAATGGACATCTAGTGCGAGCAATGCTCTAGCACCATGTCAAAATTAGTGTGAAAATTAGTGCGAGCTAGGCTCCAGCACATTTTCATAAAATCCATGTGAAAACTAGTGTGAGTTAGACTCTAACACTCATGCATGTAAAACTCTAGTGCGAGCATCGCTCCAAAACTAATGCACGTATAAACACATCCAATCTAGTGCGAGTAACGCTCTAACACGTTTTGTTTCCATAAAACTCATATAGGTGGCTCATTCTTTTGCAAAGCACGATTATAAATCGAGCTATTTTCATACAAATCACTTAAAATACTAGCCAACCTACCAATTCACACGTTAAAAGCAGTAAAAAGATTTAAAACATCATGATTCTTGTTTTTAATGAACGTTTCTCAAAATTCCCTGATTTCTTTGCCCGTTAAACATCCATTTCATTCTAAAACCCTTGGATACATTATGAAATCACCCATGCGCCAAAAAGGCGTACAGATATCTCTAAGGCTAACACAATTCCCTTACCTCAATTCCCCTGGAAGCACTTTTCTTTTCTCGCTTTTTCTCGATTGGGCTCAACTTGCTCCCAATATATCCTCGGGAGCTAAAACCATTCATCAATTATACGAGTTAATACCGATAACTCATGTTCTGACTTTAACTAGTCAGTATATCTTATCGAGCCTATTTCATAAATTTTGGTCTATTATCTCATTTGGCCATCATTATACCATTTCTAGTTAATTTAGCTAACAATTCACCTAGTAGCTTATCAAACAATTGGCATAAATGTTTTACCCATCATTTCCCATTCATTTATGCACATTTTTATCACTTGACTAATCTCACAATGTAGCTTCATCCAATCATCTCAAAATTCATGCATATCACCTCACTAACACCTTAGTATAATCCATTTATCATCAACTCAACCATATCACATTTTCTCACACTAAACCCATTCTAGGTTATGCTTGATTCATGACATTCTAACTTTCTATCAATAATTCATACACCAATCTACTCACAACAACATCTAGATATATATACTTAGAGTTGGTGTATAGGAAACTCAACTAACTTGACTTTCCTCTTGTCCAAATTTGGAAGACTCTTTAGCTCCTTCAATCCAATAAGCTAGATGTTAGCTCCAAGTTATGTTGTTCTTCTTCTCACAATGAACCACTTTGTCTCTAATACCTTTTTCTCAAATCTTTATGGAAGGGGGTGTATTCTAGAGAGAGAAAGTTTGTTTTTGGGTAAAAATAGAAGGAAAGGTTTGGTTTGCTGAAGAATGAGTTTTGGCCATCAGGTTCTTATAGATCAAGGGTGATGAGATCAATATGCTAGGGTGAAAAAATTGATCTTTCCTTGGTTTCGCGTCATTGAATTTTCAGGTTTGCAATGGGAGAGATCGATCTGCTCATTGGGGAGAGATCGATCTTTGCTTGGCAGATGCAACAGCAAATCGATATGCTCATGGGGAGGGATCGATCTGCTCTTGTCAGAATCAAATAGAGATCGATTTGCACTTAATAAGGGATTGATCTCTGCTAGGTAGAGGTAAATGTAGATCGATTTGCTCATTGGGGAGATTGATCTCCTCAATGGGGAGATCGATCTAGCCTAAGCAGATCCACTTGGAATTGTTCTGCTTGAACAAGGGATCGATCTGCCCTGAATAGGAGATCAATCTGGCCTTCATCTGGGCATTCCTGCTGCATTTTTCCCAAAATTTTCAAAGGTAAACTCCAAATTCATTACTCCAATATTCATTTTGCATTTTAATCCCACTTAGAGCATTGAAAGGTTCATTTCATATGATTCACATACAATAGGACTTGCGCGTATTGCTTGAATTCATAAAGGATACACAGAATTCACAGTCCATGCCTTATCATTTTGTGTTTAAATCCTTATCTTCAATTCGAATGCTTAAAGTTATGTTCATTTAGTTTGTGGCCACTTCAGCCCTCATTTCTCCTTAACTTATATCATGACACTTATTTATCCCAATGCAATGCAATACATTCACATTTACATGATCCAAAAATCGTCTGCCTTATACTTTCATTTACATATAAATAAGTCGTACATACATGGGGTCTCACAATCTCCCCCACTAAGAAAATTTGGTCCTCCAAATTGGAATCAAATCAGTCCGTGAACAACATAGGGTACTTCCCCTGCATCAAACTCTCCAACTCCCTTGTAGCTTCTTCTGTAGTGTGGTACTGCCAAAGGACTTTCATTAAGGGGATCGTCTTCGATCTCAACACCTTCTCCTTCCTATCCAATATTCGAACCAGCTTCTCATCATATGTCATGTTCTCATTGAGCTCCAACGACTCATATCTTATCACATGTGCCGAATCCGGGTGGTACTTCCGTAACATAGAGATGTGGAAGATGTTATGAATGCATGCTAGCTCAGGTGGCAATGCTAACCTGTAGGCGTTATCTCCCACTCTATCAAGCATCTCAAAGGGTCCAATGTAACGAGGACTTTGTCACGACCGAAATTACCTAAAATCACTATAAATTTTTCGCTTTTCGATTATTATTTAATTCTTACATTTCTTTCATCGTGACCATCTTACCAAACAGTTGGGCTATGATTCGGTGTTAGCCACCTCTCACCTATTCACCATTCCATTTTCATAATCACATTCACATATAAGAGTTTACTATCTTTTGACTTTAACTAAAAACATACACAATGATATTTACATAACCTTACATCCCCGACATCATATACGTTTACAGTACTGTGCATTACATGTTTAGATACAAAACTATACAAATGTGTATACCTGACTCTCGATAGGAAGCAGCAGATACCAAGATTGTAAGTCTTTAGCCGCTCACTAACTACTGCGAGTGCTCTAAAAAGATGGGGAAATAAGGGGGTGAGCAAACCACGCGCTCAGTAAGGCAATTATGCAAGTAAGTAGATAGCTCCGCTATTTACATGCTCATAATGCCATGCCCTTAAAATTCATTTCTTGTCATTAAAATCTTAAGCACAAAACCATGCATACATCAATGACATAGTTTATCAAAACTATTTATGCATATAGAAATCATGTAATTCATGCATCAAAGGCATTTTATCTGACATCATTAAATCATACTTAGCATGAGGTAAATCAAGATCATGCCATGTAAAACAAATCATGAGAAACAATTCTTTTCATGAATTTATCATTAACGCATGGAAAACTCATCATGCTACTGCATTTAAATAACTTTATTAAAATTGCAGTATAAAATAACTCGAAGTGGCTAAGCATCTCATAAATCAAACTCATTAAAATTCATTAAAAAACTTCGATTATAAAATCACCCTTCTTTCAGGGTCACGTATCATAAAATCCTCTAAAAACATCTATCAGCATAGTAGAAAATCATAAAATCGGGGGCCTGATCCCTCCCTTTGGTCTACCCTGGTCTATCGGAGCCACAAGTTATATCATGTGAGACAAGTAGGTGACTATATCAGTAACAACGAGGACTGTGGCCATAACCTACTGATCCCTAGCTACACGGTACCTAGTGTGCGGGGTATCACACCTGAAACGGGAGGTGGGTCAATCCTACCGGTAGAACAACATAACATCAGGATTGCGAGGGCAAGGCTTGCTACCTCTGGCTAATGCCACTCCACTCCAACAATCCCCATGGTACAGTGCACTCCGCGTGACATACATGGTACAACATACTCTTTGAACCCAATCTCAGCCAGGGGATGCCTGCAATAGGTCTTATCCACCCATACCATCTCTGTCTTAGTATGCACGTGTGGCATATCATCTCATTGTGACACACAGTCTACAGGAGGCTTTAACACAGTTATATGCATGTCATATAATTCCCAGTGCGAGCGAAGCTCTAGCACGACTCTATGTGTACTCATGATATCTGAAAACCTCGTGCGAACGAAGCTCTAGCACGGTTTCATAAAAATCAATAAAATCTGCATACGAGTAGTACTCCAGTACGACTTTAAAATGAGTTATAAATCCATATAAAATCACATGTGAGCAAGCTCCAGCACGATTTTATGCATAAATAAATCAGATCTCGTGCAAGTTACACTCTAGCATGAATGAATGCTTAAGTAAATCAAAACTTCGTACGAGCAACACTCCAGTACGACTTTATGCATAAATACATCAAATCTCGTACGAGTTACATTTCAACACGGCTTTTATGCAATTATCATATCAAAACTAGATACGAGCTAAGCTCCAGCATCTCTCATGCATGTCAAATCATTAAAACTAATGCGAACAATCGCTCTAGCACCTTTTTATGCATATCAAGGCAAAACAAGTCAAAACAGTCAAAACAGAGTGCGAGCAAGGCTCCAGCACCTCTCATGCATTTCACAATAGTAAAAATCAGTGTGAGCAACCACTCTAGCACATGTTATGCATATGATGTCGCACAACTCAGTGCGAGCAACCGCTCAAGCACATTTTATGCACACTCACAAACTCAGATATAGTGCGAGCTATACGCCAGCACTATCTGTTTCCATATAAACTTGATAGTTGGCCCATTTTCCAAAGAAATTTTATTTAAATCTTAATAACACTTACGTAGTGTTATTTTATGAAATTTATGCAATTACTAGCCAATCTGCAGATTTTCTTTACTTAAAAATCAAGAAAATTTCTTAAATCATGCATGTTATGCTTTCACCATCCTTAGGTGAATTTCCCTCAATAGGGGTAAAATAGCCTTTTACCTATTTTGAGTTCTTAAAATCTTTAATCTATTTCTAGTACCTTTATACATATTTTGTGTATACATACATATTCAGTGTATATAAAAGCTATTAAAATACACGTAGCTACCTCTAGCTACTCACACAATTCCCTTACCTCATTTTTCTGTAAAGTCTGACCTTTCCACTGATGTCTCATCACGCAGTCTGATTTGCTCCCAATCCAATCTCCGAAACTGCGGATAAATATTCATCAGATCAAATACAATATAATTAATTGTATTTCATATTTTATGGGCTTAATTTAAATCATTGGGCCCGTTCACCCATATTTGGCCCGATTGTACCATAATGGGCCTTAATCGGCCTTAAGCCCGTTTTCCACTTATTATTCACATATCGAGGCCTATTGGGTTCATTGGGCCCATCAGTATTTATTGAGCCTCGTTCTAAACTCCCAGATAGCTTAATGAATTATTTACAATAATTTATCTCTAATTCCAGAATATAATTCATTTTATGTGAAAATTAAATTAGTAATTTATGCGGTAAATTTTTAACATGCATAACAATGCAAATTGTCGTAAATAAGGATTTTGTACCCAAGATTCCATGATAGTATGCAAATCGAGGCTGTCTCGAGCTCTCATTTGACGTCCATTGTCGAGCTACACAATTAAATATTTTTTCGGGAAAACTTTTAGTCAAATATTAATCGAATTAAATATTCTAAAATTTAAAACGGTAAATTTTGACCGTTTACCGACTTACCCGTAGCTCGATTACATCACTGAAATTTTTTCTCAATTTTTCCTCTTTTTCTTTATCCCTTTTTCTCTTTCTTTTCCATCTTTTCTGGCTGAACCGGTTCGGTCCTGTTCATCCCGGTTCAGATCGGTTTGGTTCAGCCTGTTCAGTCTGGTTCGATCGGTTCAGTGCTTCGCCAGTCAGTTCTTCATCGGCTTCTGACCCCAGCAGCTCTGAGGGACCTTGCGAAGTTCTAATCAGCCCTCGGTTTTGTAATGGCTGGCCTGAAAGTGGCCGGTCCGGCCACTTCTCTCCCCGCCGTCGGTGCCTTTTCTTTTTGCCGTCGTTGTCGGTGCTAGCCGCCGTTTCCTCAGCCTATGCAACCACCGATCGGTCGGTCTCCGCCTGAGGAATGCTCGGCTGGTGGTGGCCATGGTCGAATCGGCGTCGGTCGTCGAATTTCTCCCTTTCTCTTCTCGGCTTTCTCTTTATCCTTTCGCCGGCCGTCGTTTGTCGATTTTTTGTTGGTGCCGGTGGTTCGCACTGGGTCGACTGCCTCTCGGCTGGGCTCCCTCGGTGGCTCTCAGTTGTCGGTGGCCCCATCCGGTGCCGCAGAAGGCATCGGCCGTCTTCCGAAATCGCAACGCGCGATTTTTCTTGTTTTCTTATTTATTTATTTATTTATAATTTATTTGTATTATTATTTTAATCAATTAAAAATCCAAAAATATCTAAAAAATTATATTTTATTCATTTAACCAATTAAATGAATTTATCGATTTTATTTTGTATTTTCGGTATATTTTTGATTACTTCGGGATAATTTCCCAAGGTGAAAATTCTGGTTAATTCCTATAAATTCATATCTTGATCAATTTAAACTAAAATTTAATTATTTCTTTGTTATTGATCAAGATTTCTCAATCCTATATTTTTAATTAAATTTTCTTGTCACTATAAATATCGAATTTCGGTCTTTTGATCGTTTTACCCTTGCACGTATTCGGGACTACCATTTCAATCCTTCATTTGATTTTTTTCTCATTTCGTGTTTTGAATAAAATCGGGTCTTACAGACTTAACTTTCCTTTCTTTCTGAACCTTGTTATACCCTTGGAAGGAGAAACTCGCAAAAACACTGATTCACCCGCTGTGAACTCCATTGGTCTTCGTCTCTTATCAGTATAGCTCTTTTGTCTGCTCTGAGCTGTCCGCAACCTCTCACAAATCAATAGGACGTCCTCAGAGGCTTATCTCACTAAGTTGGGAGCAAATATCAGTCGGTCATCAACTTTGTCCCATCCAATAAGGGAATGACATCTATGGCCATACAAAGCTTCATATGGTGCCATCCCGATACTCGAATGATAACTGTTATTATAGGTGAACTCTGCGAGTGGTAAATGGTCATCCCAGGAGCCTCCAAAATCCAGTGCACATGCCCTCAACATATTCTCCAGGGTCTGTATATTCCTCTCTAACTGACGATCTGTCTGAGGATTGAACGCTGTTCTAAAACTCAGTTGGGTCCTCTTCGCTTCCTGAAAATGTTTCCAAAAGTGGAAAGTGAAGCGGGCATCCCTATTAGAAACAACACTGACTGGAACACCATGTAACCTCACTATCTCGTGCACATATAGTTCCGCCAATGTACTCAGAGTATCGATGGCTCTCATAGTTAGGAAGTATGCCAACTTCGTCAATCTGTCCATTATCACCCAAATTGCATCGTGATTCCTACGAGTCTGGGGTAATCCCATCACGAAGTCCATAGTGACATGCTCCCATTTCCAAGCCGGTATAGGTAGAGGTTGTAATAGCCATGCAAGCTTCTGATGTTCTACTTTCACCTGCTGATAGATGAGATATTTAGCCACATATTCAGATACATCTCTCTTCATTCCTGACCACCAATACACTCTTTAGAGGTTCTAATACATCTGGTTACTTCTCGGATGCAGTGTATACTTCGTTGAATGAGCTTCTATCAAGATCAACTTCCTGACCTCCTGTCACGACCTAAAAATCAGAGTAAAGTTTTCATTTTTCTTTCATACTTACTTGTCCTCTGATCGTGACCACACTTCACTAACAATTGGGCTGTGCGTCAATGCCAGTCCCACCATTCAATCATCATATAACTTAATTTCTAATTAAATGAAAGGTAAATACATGCGTTTTTCACTAATTTTTTCCCATTCATTTACAAGTGTTTACAGTGTCTATACATCCCCGAAAGTTGCTTACAAACATGTTACTGTGCTATTCTTACTTAGATACAATATGTACAAGTGTATATACCTCAAAATGATGGGCAGCAACGGATGTCAGGAATGCAGTACTCAGTCGTCGCAAAGTTTACTTGAGGAAATCTATCTAGGAAAATGAAATGGGTGAGCACATCAAGCTCAGTAAGGCAATCCTACAAACAAGTAGGTAACCATACTACCTACATGAACGTGGTATCATGCATAAACCACCCTTTCTCCAGACATTTCAAAACAAATGTTATAATTCATGATGTCATGTAAACCAAGTTCGCATGTGGATTTCAAAGAGCATGGAAAATTCAATATGCAACTCTTTTAAATCATTTCATTCTTATTAAAATTTCATAACAAAGCAAGGACTCAGCCCATCCCTCGGGTGTTCTTGACTCACACAACACCATGAAATCAAATGCTTTTCACAACAATAGAAATATGAGATACAATGAATGTCATGTAAAACCAGTTTACATCACTCATGGGTTTAAATACCATAGAAATAACATCATGCAAGTTCAGTTTAAAACCCAGTTTCATTCTAATCAAAATCTTATCTCAGTCAGGATCTAACCCCTCCCTCGGGTGATCCAGACCAGCACCAAAATCCACAAAACAAGTTTCTCAAAACATCAACATGCGAGACTAGGCAATATATGTATATATCTCAGGCAAATAACTAGGATAATAGCCATATGTCCTTGTGATCCCACTGCTACATGGATCCTAGTGTGCGGGGTCTCACCACTATCGAGAACCGCCCCGAGAGGTGGGTCAGTCCATCCCGTCGGTCCTGCCCGATCACTCGCATCCGAAGATGCCACATAATCAATCCCAGCATGATACAATGTACTCCATGCTACTTGCACGGTACAACGTACTCAGTGGATCCATATCTCATATCCATACTCATGCCTTGTCTCAAAACGCACGTGCGCGCCTATTTAATCGGCATGACATAAAGTCTACCAGACGCTCCAAGCACGACTTATCGCATGTTCTCATAAAACCAGTGCGAACGATGCTTCATCACTCTCATAAAATCAAGGAAAATCGCGTGCGAGCCAAGCTCTAGTACGCGTTTCATAAAATCTCATAAGATTAGTGCGAGCTAAGCTCTAGCTCTCTATCAAAATCATGTAAAACTAGTACAAGCTAGACTCCAGCACTCTGTCATAACAATTCAAGTGAAAATCTGGTGCGAGTTAGACTCTAGCACCCTGTCACGAAAATCATCTGAAAATCTGGTACGAGTTAGACTCCAGTACCCTGTCACAAAAATCATGTTAAAATCTGGTGCGAGCTAGGCTCTAGCACCAATGCATGTAAAACTCTAGTGCGAGCTCTTGTTCTAGCACTAATGCATACATCACACAAATCAAAAACTCGTGCGAGCTGAGCTCTAGTATGTCACATTTCTATAAAATCACTTAGGCGGCTACATTTCTCAAATCAAATTTAGAGAAAATCAACAATGATTAAAGTTATGCAATGCTATGCATTTTATTTAAAAGTTAGCCAGCCTACCTATGCATGTGTCAAACCACCTCAAAAACAAGCAAGGACCTCTTGTTCTTGCTACTCCCAACTTTTCCTAAATTTAGAAATTTTACCCTTCACAAGGATATTTTGGTAATTTACCCATCTGGGCCACTAAAATTTTTATCTTAAATTTAGGCCCTTCAGACACTTTAAGAGACTGCAAATGAAGTTAAAATTGTGTACAGTTACCTCTAGCAGTCCGTAAAATTCCCTTACATGGAATCACGCGCAAGTTTATTCCGTCTCGATGATACCAGGTCTCTTAATCCAAATTCGCTCCAACCAAGTCTACGGAGCTGCATATAACCACGTATTTGGGTCAGTTCTAATATACTTGTCAGTATTTCACTTATACTGATCGAATCTAAAACACTGGGCCCGTTTTACTTTATTAGGTCCGATTGCATCTTAATGGGCCTCGACCCATTTTCAACTTGTTTCCACTTATTAAATTCCTTCTATAGGTCTATTGGGCTCTTAATACCTATTAGGCTTCATTCCAAACTCTTTGGATAGCCCGTATATCATTTACGACAATTAATTCAAAAATCCTAATATAATTCACTAAATGCGGAATTAAATCCGAACTTCGTAAAATAAATATTTAATATGCGAATAATTACATAAATTGTTGTAAATGAGCGTTACTTACCTGAGATTATGCGATGGTGTGCAAATCAAAGTTTGACTGGGCTCACTTACACGATTTATCTTCGAACTGCATAATTTTATATTTAATTATGGGTTAATTTCCGATGAAATATAATCTAAATAAATTTCTCGAAAATCAAATCAGTCACTTTTGACCTCTTACCGACTTACCCGAAGTCCGGTGTATCCCCAAAAATTCTTCCCTTTTTTCTTTTTTCTATTTTTCTTCTTTTTTCTCCATTTTTCCTCTCTTTCTTGGCTCAACCGGTTCGGTCCGGTTCAACTCGGTTCAGACCGATCGGTTCAGTCCAGTCCAATTTTCTTCTTCACCGTTCGGAGCTCTGTCGGTCGATTTTTCATCGACTTCCACCTCTAGCATCTCTGCGGGGTAGTCCGATTCACGAATCTGGCCTCAGTTTCGCCAACTGTGGTCAAAAAGTGGCCGGTCCGACCTCTTCTCCCTCGGCGTCGGTACCCTTTCTCTTTCTCTCCCGATCGACGTCGTTTCTGGCTGATTTACGCCTGGATCGATGCCGTTGGCCGTCCCTTCTGGCCGGTGGTGAGTCGTTCATCCTTCCTCCGGTTGTCGATCATCTCGATTTTCTCTCTTTCTCTCTCTTTCCTTTTTCTCTCTCGTCGGCCGCGCCTTTCCTCTCTCTGCCAGCGTCGACGAGGCTCGACTGCCTCTCTCGTCTGGCTTCCTCGGTGGTTTTCGTTCGGTGTAGGTAGAGGCACAGGTCTCGGCCTCCTTCACGCGTCTTCGATTTCCTTTTTCCATCCAGAATCGCGAGTCTACGATTCTTTTTCTTTTTTAATTATTATTATTATTATTTATAATTTATTTTATTATTATTATATTCCTTAAAATAATATAAAATTACAAAATATCCACCAAAAAATTATATTTTATTTAAATTAATTAATTAATTTAATTTATTGTATTTTAACCCTTTTTTCGATGTATTTTCTCTATATTTTTGGGATATTGTCTCGAGTGAAAATTTCGATTACTTCCAGTAAATTCATATATTGATCAATTGAACTCGAAATTTAATTATTTCCTCATTATTGTTCAAGAATTTTCAAATCCATATTTATAATGATATTTTCTTATCGAATTTATACTGGACTTTGGTCTTTTGACCTTTTTACCCTTGTACGTGTTCGGGATCAATCCAATCCAACTTCCCTTCACGAACACTCACTCATTTCGTGTTTTAAATCTTTATCTCCAGTCTGAATCTCATTTGTTTAATTTGTGACCATTTTCAATCCTTTATAAGAAATTACGATATAATTTCAGTTCTTACATAATCTCCCCCACTTAAGAAATTTAGTCCTCCAAATTAGAACCAAGTCAAATGGGTCCATAAACAATTCCGGGTACATTTATCGCATCTTACTCTATAGTTCTCATGTGACTTTTTCGGAGTGTACTACTACCAAAGGACTTGACTAGGGAGATCGTCTTAAACCTCAACACTTTCTCCTTCTGTCTAATGCCCGAATCGAGTTTTCAACATACGTTATACTTTCATTGAGCTCCAACAGCTCATATCTGATCACAGATGCTGGGTCCGGATAGTATTTTTGAAGCATCAAAAGATGGGACACATCGTGGATGCCTGCTAATTCAGGTGGTAACGCCAACCTACAGGCCTTATCTCCCACTTTGTCTAATCTCTCAATGTATTCAATCTAATGAAACTCAATTTGCCTTCTTTTCGAATCTCGTTACGTCCTCAGGGCATGTAACTTCTAACAATAGTAATTCACCCTCAGTGAATTCCAATAGTTTCTATCTCTTGTCAGCATAGCTTTTCTATCTGCTCTGAGGTGTTCTTAATCTCTCACAAATCAACTGAACATCCTCAGAGGTTTGTCTTACCAATTCGAGAGCAATTCTCTATCTGTCACCCACTTCCTCTTATCTAATACGGGGAACAACCCCTAAAGCCATACCATGTCTCATATAAAGTCATCCCGATACTCAAGTGATAACTGTCACTATTAGCGAATTCAATTAGTAGCAACTGATCATCCCAGGAGCTTATAAAATCAATGCACACACTCTCATCATATCCTCCAGAACCTGTACAGTCTCCTCTGACTGACCATCTGTCCGAGGATGAAAAGTTATGCTAACACTCAGTTGGGTTCCCATAGCTTCCAAAAAAACATTCCCCGAAGTGGGAAGTGAAGCAAAAATCTCTATCTGATACCATGCTTAATGGAATGCTACATATTGTTCCACAATCTTCCTTACACAAATCCGCCTACACACTCAGAGTATCTAGGGATTTCATAGCCAGAAGGTGGGTAGACTTAGTCAATTTAGCAACTATCACTTAGATAGCCTCATGATTCTTGTGGTCCTCTATAACTTGTCACCAAAATCCAAGGTAACTTGCTCCCATTTTCGTGTCGATATATAGGTAGAGGCTGCAATAACCCTGCAGACTTCTAGTACTCTACCTTAATCTGCTAACATACGAAACACTTTTCCACAATCTCTACAATGTCTCTTTTCATATCTGACCACCCATACCCTTTTCATAGATTTCGATATATTTATTACTTCTCGGATGCATTGTATATCCCGAAGAGTGAGCTTTTAAAAATAACACTATCTCATCTACTGTGGTCCTGGGGGGCACTTATACTGTCTCTGAACCTCAGTAAGCCATCATCACTCTCTGTGAACTGTGTCACTATACCCATCTGAATCTGACCCACACTATCGACACCATGTCGATCATTACGCTAAGCCTGTCAAATCCGATCACTCAAATCGGATTCTAATCTCAGGCTAGCTGTCACACATTCACTGTCATCATCAGAAGGGATCATATCACTACTGAGGCTCACAACTGCTTTAGCAGCTCATGCTCCCTGACCATCATATGTGATACCGTCCTGAGGCTCTTTCTGCTCAAGGCATCAGCTATCACATTAGCCTTTCTCGGGTGGTACAACTTCCACGATCATAATCCCTCTGAAGCTCTAACACTCTTTATTCTCATATCCGACTCTTTCTGTGAAAACAGGTACTCGGAGCTTTTTATGATCAGTGCATACCCAAAATTTCTCACCGTATAAGTGGTGGTGCCATACCTTTAATGTAAACGCTACGACTTCCAGCTTTAAATCATGGGTCGGATAGTCCTTTCATGGTCCTTGAACTGTCTGGATCCATACATGACTATCATCTCATTTTGCATTAATACACAACCCAATCTTGGTTTCAAGACATCCATATATCCTGAGAAACCTCTTAATCTGTTGGGTATGGTGAAAATAAATGCGGTTGTTAGTTTATACTTCAATGCACCAAAGCTCCTATCACGTTTATCATCCCATTCAAATACCACTTTTTCTTAGTTACACGTGTCAACAAAGTAGTCCATTTCAAGAATTCTCAACAAACCATCAGTAAAAACAATTTTCAATTATTGCTTAAAATTTTCCCTGGACTTTAAGTACACCCAAGATATCATCAATAAGGATGATAACGAATCGGTCCAGGTAAAGATTAAATACCTCATCGTAGTTAAGTTCCACTAAATATTTCAATCACCCATATCCTTAACTTATGTATGCATAAACGTATAATGTCATTTCAAAATCGCTTCCATTCAAGATACTAACCCGCGTCATTTCCTTTTTCTTATATTAACGATTTTTATGTAATTTTAATTTTTTTAAACCTTCATGATTAATCGAATTCTATATTTCTTTATCGTACTAGTAAAGATACCCTAATTTTAAATGTATATATTACGACTGTCGATTTCAATTTATAGGTGATATGTACTTCTAGACGCTGTCAAGTCTTCAGGCGGGGAGGTATTTTGAAATACCTTTATTAACCCTCAGACTTGACCACATGGACTGGTTATGGATATATCCCTCCTTATCCTTGGTCACAATTCGTATTCATTACATATCACTTAATCCAAATTATGTTACATATCAAAGTTATTCTCACCTTGCATACGCCTTTTATTCCAATATATCTCGTATTCAGGATCTATCAAATCTCAAAGCTTATTTTATTTCATATATCAACTATAACAAACTCTATCATTACTCATTCCGTGAGTACAATCATTTACTTGTCAAAACTTACAGTATACTTTTTAGGGGTAAACATCACTATCTTAGGATAGAAATATGAACAACATAGTTTACAGCCGATCGATTTATTCTCAAATATTACTTCAAATTATTCATATTCCATTGAATAAAATCGGCTGACTTATACTTCTTCCCCCGTTTTCAACTTATAATCTCTTCATAATTATTATGTTAGTTAACCGTTCTTTATTGGGGTACTAACTATCAGCATTGTGCCCAAGGGTGTAGGCATTCATGTCTTTCACTAACTTATATGTGAATGAAGGCGGTATGACAAAATGCGTGGTACCAAGATCAATTAACATAATTACTTCTTTATTCCTAACCAGTGTGGTATCTTTCACCACATCATATGAACATCAGTAGTGTCCTGGTCCAAGGCATACAGTCGCCCTCGTCCAACAGCCTACTTTCCCCTTTCTCTCCTGCTGTGGCCTCCCTTTTTCGGTGCAGAGATACCAACAGAGTTTTCTTTGTCTCTTTACCCTTCTGTGTGGCAGTCTCACCCAACTTTGAGCAATCATTAAATAAACGATTCGGCTTACCACACTTAATGCCTATTTTCATCAATAAGATGTAGGTGTAAGCCCTACTTCTGTGGTATCTACCACACATCCTACACTGCTTACACTACTACGGAGCAAGTCGGGGTGCTCTAATCACAATACCCCTCAAAAGTGTTGAAATTGGATATACTGGGGTCGTACCAATCATCTTACCCCGTGACTCATCAATTCTAATCTCTTACCAAACTACCTTTTTTTCCGTTCTAACATCTCTGTCATTCTCTATTTTCTTTTGTCTCTATTTTGGTCCTTACTACCTTTCAAAATCTTAAAGGCATGCAACACATGATCTTATTCAGACAACTGTAGTCTGTGCACTGCCTCGGCATAGGTAGTGATATCCAACAGGGCCAATCGGACTCAAATCGACAATCTGAGCCCTTCCATGAACTTTTGGGCTTTCTGACTCTCACTGCCTATAGTGTTGGGGTAATACCTGCCCAGGAATAACAGAGTTTCATACTCGTCAATCAACCAGTTTCGCTGGGTCAGAGTAAGAAATTTTATCTGTAATTTCCTTTAAGCAGTGTCCAGGATATTCAGTCACCAGAATACATCCAGAAATATTTCTCATGTCAACTCTGGATGTTTACCACTTAAGATGGGTCGAGTGGACTTCCACTAATGCTTCGATTCGACCTCAAAGCCCATGCATACTCTGAGCAATTAGCTCCCATAATATTCTCCACACTCCGCTCCAACCTCGCCAAGTGTGTCTCAATACTGTCTGATCTCTCTGTCGAACTCTGTGGGGCATGCTCAACATCAGCCTCCATTTTAATCTCATCCTAGTTCTCATAGGTCAACACAGCACGACTAGCAGGCTTAGGCCTACCTCTATGACCTCTGCCTCGTGCTCTACCTCCTCTATTGTGACTACTATTAAGCAAAATGCCTATATTCCTGCATTCTCAATCATTTCTGAGTCAAAACCCATCTCGATATACACTATTGTATCTAACCAAGCACAATAACACGGGGATGTCATTTCCTAATTACTGACATTGACACACATCAGACCAATTTCACTCTGATACCACCATTTGTGACGACCCAAAAATCAGAGTAAATTTTTTATTTTTCTTTCATACTTACCTGTCCTCTGATCGTGACCACACTTGTATTAAAATATGCCACTCGCATTTGAAGATGCCACTCGCATTCGAAGATGCCATGCATCTGGAGATGCAACATAATCAATCCAAGCATAGTACAACGTACTCCATGCTACTTGCACGGTACAACGTACTCCATGCTACTTGCACGGTACAACGTACTCCATGGACCCATATCTCATATCCATACTCATGCCTTGTCTCAAAACGCATGTACGAGCCTATTTAATCGACGTGACACACAGTTTACCCGATGCTCCAAGCACAGTTCATCGCATGTTCTCATAAAACTAGTGCGAGCGATGCTCCAACACTCTCATAAAATCAAGGAAAATCTCGTACGAGCCAATCTCCAGCACGCGTTTCATAAACTCTCATAAGATTAGTGCGAGCTAAGCTCCAGCACTCTGCCAAAATCATGTAAAACTAGTGCGAGCTAGGCTCCAGCACTCTGCCATAACAATTCAACTGAAAATCTGGTGCAAGTTAGACTCTAGCACCTTGTCACGAAAATCATATGAAAATCTGGTGTGAGTTAGACTCTAGCACCCTATCACAAAAATCATGTTCAAATCTGGTGCGAGCTAGACTCTAGCACCAATGCATGTAAAACTCTAGTGCGAGCTTTTGCTCTAGCACTAATGCATGCATCACACAAATCAAAAACTCGTGCAAGCTGAGTTCTAGCACGTCACATTTCTATAAAATCACGTAGGCGGCTACATTTCTCAAATCAATTTTAGAGAAAATCAACATTGATTAAAGTTATGCAATGTTGTGCATTTTATTTAAAAGTTAGCCAACCTGCCCATGCATGTGTCAAACCACCTCAAAAACAAGCAAGGACCTCTTGTTCTTGCTCCTCCTAACTTTTCCTAAATTTGAAAATTTTACCCTTCACAAGGGAATTTTCATAATTTACCCATCCGGGGCACTAAAATTTTTATCTTAAATCCAGACCCTTCAGAACCTTTAAGAGATTGTAAATGAAGCTGAAATTGAGTAAAGTTACCTCTAGCAGTCCGTAAAATTCCCTTACCTGGAATCACCCGCAAGTTTATCTCGTCTCAATGATACTAGATCTCTCAATCCAAATTCGCTCCAACCAAGTCTATGGAGCTGCATATAACCACGTATTTTGGTCAGTTCTAATATACTTATCAGTATTTCATTTATACTGATCGAATCTAAAACACTGGGCCCGTTTTACTTTATTAGGCTCGATTGCATCATAATGGGCCTCGACCAATTTCTAGCCCGTTTTCACTTATTAAATTCCTTCTTCGAGTCTATTAGGCTCTCAATACCCATTAGGCTTCGTTCCAAACTCTTTGGACAACCTGTATATCATTTACAACAATTAATTCAAAAATCTCAATATAATTCACTAAATGCGGAATTAAATCCAAAATTCGTAAAATAAATCTTTAATACGCGAATAATTACTTAAATTGTCGTAAATGAGCTTTACTTACCCGAGATTATGCAATGGTGCATAAATCGAAGTTCAACCGAGCTCACGTACACGATTTATCGTCGAACTACACAATTTTATATTTAATTTCAGGTTAATTTCTGATTAAATATAGTTTAAATAAATTTCTTGAAAATCAAATCGGTCACTTTTGACCTCTTACCAACTTACCCAAAGTCCGGTGTATCCCCAAAAATTCTTCCCTTTTTTCCTTTTTCTCTTTTTCTTCCTTTTTCTTCCTTTTTCCTCTCTTTCTTTGTTGAATCGATTCGGTCCGGCTCAACTTGGTTCAGACCGGTCGATTCAGTCGATTCAAACTGGTCTGGTTTTCTTCTTCACCGTTTGCAGCTCTGCCGGCCGGTTCTTCACCGGCTTCCGCCTCCAGCAGCTCCGCGGGGTAGTCTGATTCATGAATCTGGCCTCGGTTTCACCAACGGTGGTCGAAAAGTGGTCGGTCTGACCTCTTCTCCCTTGGCATCGGTCCCCTTTCTCTTTCTCTCCCGGTCAACGCTGTTTCTGGCCGATTTGCTCCTGGATCGATGCCATTGGCCGTCCTCTCTGGCCGGTGGTGAGTCGTTCCTCCTTCCTCCGATCGCCGATCGTCTCGATTTTCTTTCTTTCTCTCTCTCTCATTTTTTCTCTCTCGTCGACCGTGCCTCTCCTCTCTTTGCCAGCACCGGCGAGGCTCGACCGCCTCTCTCGTCTGGCTTCCTCGGTGGTTTTCGTTCGGTGGAGGCAGAGGCATGGGTCTCGACCTCTTTCGCGCGTCTTCGATTTCCTTTTTCCATCTAGAATCGCGAGTCTACAATTCTTTTTCTTTATTTATTATTATTATTATTTATAATTTATTTTATTATTATTATTATATTCCTTAAAATAATATAAAATTACAAAATATCCATCAAAAAATTATATTTTATTTAAATTAATTAATTTATTTAATTTATTGTATTTAACCCTTTTTTCGATGTATTTTCTCTGTATTTTTGAGATATTGTCCCGAGTGAAAATTTCGATTACTTCCAGTAAATTCATATCTTGATCAATTAGACTCGAAATTTAATTATTTCTGTGTTATTGATCAAGAATTTTCAAATCCATATTTATAATGATATTTTCTTATCCAATTTATATTGGACTTCGGTCTTTTGACCGTTTTACCCTTGTTCGTGTTCAGGATCAATCCAATCCAACTTCCCTTCACGAACACTTACTCATTTCGTGTTTTAAATCCTTATCTCCAGTCTAAATCCCATTCATTTAATTTGTGACCATTTTCAATCCTTTATAAGAAATTACGATATAATTTCGGGTCTTATACCTTTGGATCGTTGGGAACACATATCCTACCCCTGAACCTTAGATGTCCGTCTAAACACAACTCAAAATCAGTCTCTGTACCCCTCTGTATCAAGCCGACAATATCACTGCACTGCTGATCAATCTGCTGAGCCTGTTGGATACGATCAACCAGATCTGGCTCCAATTACAGGCTAGTTACCATAAAGCCACTATCAGTATCAAGCGGGGTCACATTCAAACTGAGGCTTGCGAACTGTTCCAATACCTCGTGTTCCCTGATCATCATGTATGATACCAACCCGAGGTGCTTCCCACTTAGTGCATCGGCTACTACATTTTCCTTACCCGGGTGGTACAAGATCTCGCAATCATAATCCTTCAGAAACTCGAGCTACCTTCTCTGCCTCATGTTCAATTCCTTCTGTGAGAACAGATACTTAAGGCTCTTGTGGTTAGTAAATACTTGGAATTTCTCATCGTAAAGATAATGACGCCATATTTTCAAGGCCAATACCACGGTCGCTAACTCTAGATCGTGGGTCGAGTAGTTTCTCTCATGATCCTTCAACTTTCTTGATAAATAGGTAATTACCTTCCTATCTTGCATCAGTACACAACCCAGTCCTTGGTACGAAGCATCTGTATATACAGAAAAACCTTTTGAGCCAGTAGGAATGGTGAGAATCAGAGCTGTGGTTAATCTCCTTTTCAAATCCTAAAAACTCTTCTCACATTTACAGTCCCACACAAAGTCAATATTCTTCCTCCTGAGACGTGTTAATGGAGCAGCTAGTCTCAAGAATCCCTCTACAAACCGTCGATAATATCTTGTTAAACCTAAGAAACTCTTGATCTCTGTGACTGTTTGGGGCCTTTGCCACTGAACCACTACCTCAATTTTGGATGGGTCCACTAACACACTATCCTTCGACACAATATGACCTAGAAAAGAGATATGTTCTAGCCAAAAGTCGCACTTACTGAGTTTAGTGTATAACTTCTTTTCTCGAAGGGTCTGTAGCACTATCTTTAGGTGCTGCTCATGCTCCTCTCTAGATTCCGAATACACTAGGATATCATCGATAAATATGATAATGAACCGATCCAAATGCTGGTGAAACACCTCATCATCAATGACATAAAAGCTATGGGAGCATTCGTGTGACGCCCCAGAAGTGTAGAAAACAGGGCAAATTTAAAATTTCTTTACATCATTTCACAATTCTAGGTGCATTCCTATGCAATGTCATGCATCATCATATATATAAGTTATAAAACTTTAACCTCAGGATCTCATCATTCAATTTATATATCACACCATATACATTCTTCAATTCCAAATTAATAAATCCTAATACATCCCATACATCATTGTTCATCAAGTGTCTGTAAATATAACTTTATTCTGGGTACATGAAATGCTAAATATATCTCAAGTATAATATGTGGCCTGGAGCTCATGTCATCCACTAGCCACTACTCCGTACGTCACAGGAAAACTCTCTTCACTTGAAGAAATCTGGGGGGAGATAAAACGGGGTGAGCTTCTAAATCGCTCAGTAAGGGGGTAAGGGATTCATTAACAAAATAATGATTTGCACATCACAATCATTTTTATCTCGCAGTAAAGACTCAATAAACTCAGTAGAAAAGTGTTGCATGAATAATTAAAAGACCATCTCAACTCATTTCTCAAAGTTCATACAAAAACATCAGAATAATTGGTTTAATGTAGAAACCACAGTTACAAGCATGTAGAAAAACATGATGCGATAATGGCTTTTCTCATAAAATGTGATGAAAATCACCGCAATAGTAATACACGTGGCGCAACCACCAAACACAATCTCATGTGTAAAATGAGACTAGGCAAATAAAACTCATATAAAAACTCGTCATGGCACATCAAAATGATTAAACTCGTCTCCTAGGCGGACATCCCCAATCGAGGGATTTCATCGATAATAATACACCTATGGCCATGGTTCGCTGTAGACTTGATCAGAGTTGTACAGCCGTCGGTCTTACATGCTATCAAAGCACAGCCCGACATTACATGCTATTAAAGTAATGCCACCCATCGCTACTACGGAGCGGGGTCATCTCACGTTACTAGAACAGAGGCCTTGGTCTTACGTGCTACAAGAGCATGGCCCGACCTTACATGCTACAAGAGCAAAGCTCGATGTGTATTCAACATGACACACCTAAGTCTCAGTAATAACCATTATCATATAAAACCGTTTTACCTTCACGTAGCGCTTATAAGGGTTTTTCTCTTAAAATTCATCTCAAAACCGTTTTGTACTCAACATAAAACATGTCAAAACCAAGCTCAAATCGACAAAACCACGTACACATTTCTCAAATCTCAATAAGCCTTAACGTCGAGCCCAAATCACTTTTCACCTTTTTAAACTCAAAACGGTTGTAAAATAATTTCACACTTGGTTTACAAGTCATGAAAATTGGGTCCCAACCGACTATAAAATCATGTGCAATAACTCATTCACAACTCATAAAACATGCTTGTTTTCTCAAGTCACATTTCATGCTACAATATCATCACAAAATCGCATACACAAAAGAGTTTAAGTTTTCCCTTACCTCGTTGCACCTCGTATATTGTAATCGTTCCCCCAAACGACAGACTAGCCTCACATTCCTCTTTGGAACTCCCCGGCTGTCTAAACGATGTTAAGACATCAATATTTCATCTCAATCACAACATCAAGCACATATTTGCTCATATTCTCGTTAAATACTACAAACCTCATTTTTCTCATATTCCTACCATAATCCACATTCTCATCCACTACATTTCAAATCCTACATGTTTCATGCATAATATCCATGTCAAAATCACCTCATTACCTCGATTCCAATTTATAGCCGAAATCCCAAAATTACCATAAATTGTATATTATCATCGTCATCCATCAAAATGACAATTTCATCAACTCTAATCATTTCCTAGCTATTTTATCACAACACCCATAGTCACAATCAGCAAAATCACCCCAATATCAAAGATGAAAGCTTAGAAATTTTACCCAAAAACTTCTGAAGAGCTCTATTCACAACACGATTTGATTCGTCCTTATTTCCAAGTATTTTATTCTCCTTTGGGTGAGAAACAACTTTCCCTCTTGCCTTTGCATGAGATGCGGACGAAAATGGGGGTTTTAAAGGAGAGAGAAAGCTAGGGTTTCAAAAATGGCTATTTAGACAGAGAGAGAGATTGGTTTCCAAAAAAATAAAGGGGTCCTTATATAGGTCGAAGGTAAGAGATCGATCTAGTCCTTGATGAGATTGATCTCTCTTTGAATTTGTGAACATTTCGTGGTAATTTTATGCTTAGGAGATCGATCTGTCGTGGGGTGAGATCGATCTCATAATTGCTTCATGAGATCAACCTGCTCCTTGAGGAGATCGATCTTCTATTTACAGAATATTTCATGAGATCGATTTGCTCCTTGAGGAGATCGATCTTCTCTTTACAGAAACATTTTGAGATCGATCTTCTTGCCTATGAGATCAATATGCCTATTAGTTCTTGCACATTTTCTGTATTCTGAAGCCATGAGATCGATCTCTCATCCTTAGAGATCGATCTGGCCTTCACAGATTACATTGCTGCTGCATCAATTTGCAAAAAACTTAATGTAAAACTTCTCAAAATCTACCCCATGGTCCATAATGCAATCCATACACATTCAAAACATAAAGACCTCATTTTCTTATACTTCATCATATTTAAAACTTGTGTGTACATTAATACATCATAATTACATATACCAAATTACAATTCTCATAACTAGGTATACAAAATTCTCAGTTCTCACAAGTCGTCAACCCGAATGGCATAACCATAAACTCAAAGTGACCATACCGGGAGCGAAAAGCTGTCTTGAGTATATCTCAATCCCGAATTCTCAACTGATGGTACTCATATCTTAGATCTATCTTAAAAAAGACATGCGCTCCTTGAAGCTGATCTAACAAGTCATCGATGCATGGAAGGGGGTACTTATTCTTGATGGTCGCTTTATTCAACATCAGTAGTCAATACACAATCAAAGGCTCTCATCATTCTTCTTTACAAATAGAACCAGTGCTTCCCAAGGTGATATAATCGATCCAATGAACCCCTTATCCAATAACTCCTACAGCTGCTTCTTCAGTTTGTCCAATTCAATCGGAGCCATTCTGTACGGTGGCTTGGATATCGACTCTATACCAAGTGCCAAATCTATACAAAACTTCATCTCTCTATCTGGCGGTAACCCAGTAAATCATCCAAAAAGACATTTGGCAAATCCCTGACCACTAGGATGTCTCACAATTTCCGTTATACCTTATACGCCTTAACCACGTACGTAATATAACCTTCCAAAATATCAATTATGAAATCAGTACAGAAATTCATATATTTCACTCACTACCACAATTGCTTTCCATTACTTTTCAAGGGGATTTTACACTACATTTCTCGGGGAAACTTACGGTAACGCTATCTAACCTTGGAAATGTTACCATCTTGGAAAAATAATCTACTACATCACGATTCGCAAACAACCAATCCATTCCTAGGATTACATCAAAGTCTCTCATATACATTAAAATGAGATCGGCTGACATTCCTTTTTCCCCTACTTTCAACTTAAAATCTCTAAATAGATACTCCACTAGCTGACTATTATTTATAGGAGTGCTTATCAACATCCTCCTACTTAACAGGGAAAGCTTCACATACTTAAACAATTTACATCCAAATGCAGGCAATACAAATGAATGTGTGGCACTAGGATCTATCAAAACATAAGCTTCAAGATCAAAGATTAAGATGGTACCTTTTACCACATCTGACAACTGATCTGTAGTATCCTAGTCCTGAGCGTGTACTCGCCCTCTCCTAACCAGTTGCTTTCCTTTCCTTCAGCTATCGCTCTCCGTCTCGGAGTAGAAGTATCAATTGGAGCTCTCTCCTGCTCCTTGCCGTTCTGTGGGGTACTCTCAGTCATCTCTGGGCAATTCCAAATCACATTCCCTGACTTCCCACATCGAAAACATACTGTGGGAGATCGATAACACAACCGAGTACCATGGTACCTACCGCACTTACTACATTGTTTTGTCGTAGGCCATGGCCCTCCAATCATTATACCCTTTGCTGGAGCTATGCCTGGATACATAGGAGGCTTAACTGTCCTGTCCTGAATCTCCTTAATCTTCGACCTCTTCCCAAAAATTCTCTTGCTTCCTTTATAGCTGAAGCCTCTGTCGGTTGCCAGTCTCTTTCTATCTCTATCCCTCACTCTACCAACCTTTCCAAACTCTAAGGCAACCCGCTCGATGTCTTGTTCACCTAATTATGCCCTGTGCGCTGCCTCTTCATATGTCGGTATGTCAAAATGGACCAATCGGGACCTCATGGGTGCTCTCAGTCCATCCATAAACTTTTGACCTCACTGTCCATTATATCAGGATCGTATTTACCTAAGGAGATAAATTTAGTCTCATACTCATCCACCGATCTGCTTTCCTGGGTCAAATCCAAGAACTCCATTTGCAGCCTTCGCTGCGTAGTATCCTAAACATATTACCTCCGGAAGGCCTCCAAAAATACATCCCAACCGATCTCTGTATGTCAGGCTTTCAAAATGGGTCGGGTAGACTTCCACCAATGGTCTATTGATCCCTTCAGCATAAATGCAGCAAATGCTACCATATCGGTAGTAGTGCACTCAAAAAACCCATATAGTTTCTCAATCTCATTTACCTAGTCCTCCACAGCTATGGAGTCCTTAACTCCACTGAAAGATGGCTAGTTAAATTTTTAAAACTGTCATAACCTATCCAGGTCACATCGATAACCATAATATCTTCTACCCTGATCGGATCAATAATAGAAGGTGTTTCCTATATTGGTAGGGGTGTGGGAGCATCTGTAGCCTGAGGTTCTTGGGCTAGCTATGCAGGTATCTCAGGAGCAGCAGCTGGTTCAACATCACCCTGTGCAGTTGGCTCTCACTCTCCCCCAGCTCCAGGCAATGACTGGAAATAAACTTCAAAATCGCCTCTAAGCTCCACTCTATCGTCTCGAAGCGCGGCTCAATACTCTTCAGTCTATCTATTGGACCTTGTGGAGCATGCTCAACATCAGCCTTAATATCTACCTCCTCTTTAGTCTCATGTGGTAACGACTTAGCACGGCCCCCAAGCCTACCCCTACGGCCTCTAACTCGTGCTCTCGCCCCTTTACCGCGACTGGAGTTAGGTATTATACTAAGATTCCTACATACACAATCATTTCTTAGTCAAACCCATCTCGATATACACAGTTGTATCTAGATAAGCACAGTAATATGGGGATGCAATTTTCCTAAATTTTGACACCGACACACATCAGTCTAACTCATCTCTGATACCAAATAAATTGTCACGACCCTCAATCCACCAAATATTCACTACAAATTTTTCATTTATTATTTGATTCATTTCCTATTATGTGTTCTATACCTTTACCATACCTGATTGTGAACAGTTACACCACCAACAGTTGGGCTGTGTGATGATGTAAATCTCATCTAAATCAAATCAATACAAATTACAATTCAATTAAGCGTAAACACTTGTTTTTCTAAATCAGAGTTGTTGTTTACATGTGTTTACAATCTTTTACATCCGCAAAAATTACATTTAAATATATTACTGTGCTTTGACATGTTTAGAAACAAAAATTATATAAGTGTGCATACCTTGTGTGATGGGATGCAACGGACTCCAAAATCCAATCCTCAGTCGCTCTTATGGACTGTCCTGACCCACAAAACACATTTCAAACTTGGATTATCATAAAACAAGACATGTGAGATAGGCAAATAATATAATAAAGGTAATAAACTAGGATTATGGCCATATCCTCTGTGATCCTAGGCAACACGGATCCTAATGTGCGGGGTATCACCTATTTTTGCTTTCGCACGGGAGGTAGGTTGCGTCCAACCCGTCTGTCCATAACAGAATATCTATCGTCTGAAGATTGCATATATATAATATCACACACGGTATAGCATACTTTATGCTACTTGCACGATACAACGTACTCCGTGGACCCATATCATCACATCATACATTGCCACATCTCAATACGCACGTGTAAGCCTATTTAATTAGCGTGGCACACAGCCTACCCAAAGCTCCTAGTACGGCTCTTAACATGTCATAAAAATCACGTGCGAGTAATCTCCAGCACGGTAATAAGTATAATGAACGTCTAGTGCGAGCAACGCTCTAGCACCATGTCAAAATCATTATGAAAATTAGTACGAGCTAGGCTCCTACACAATGTCATAAAATCCATGTGAAAACTACTATGAGCTAGGCTCCAACACTCATGCATGTAAAACTCTAGTGCGAGCATAGCTCCAACACTAATGCACGTATAAACACATCCGATCTCATGCGAGGAACGCTCTAGCACATTTTATTTCCAAAAAACTCATGTAGGTGGCTCATTCTTTTGCAAAGCATGGTTATAAAACCCAAATCGAGCTATTTTCATGCAAATCATTTAAAATACTAGCCAACCTACCAATTCACACTAGGAAAGCTGTAAAAAGATTTAAAATATCATGATTCTTGTTTTTCATGAACATTCCTCAAAATTCCCTGATTTCTTTACCCTTCAAACATCCATTTCATTCTAAGACCCTTAGATACATTAAGAAATTAGCCATGCGCTAAAAAGGCGTATAAATATCTCTAGGGCTAACATAATTCCCTTACCTCAATTCTTTTGGAAGCAACTCTTCCTTCTTTTCCCGCTTTTCACGATTGGGCTCAACTTGCTCCGGATATATCCTCGAAAGCTGCAACCATTTATCAATTATATGAGTTGATATCGATAACTCATGTTCTGACTTCAACTAGTTAGTATATCTCATTGAACCTATTTCATAAATTTTGGCCTATTATCTCATTTGGCCATTAATATGCCATTTCTAGTCAATTTAGCTAGCAATTCACCTAGTAGCTTATCAAACACTTGGCATAAATGTTTTACCTATCATTTCCCATTCGTTTATGCACATTTTTATCACTTGACTAATCTCATAATGTGGCTTTATCCAATCGTCTCAAAATCCATGCATATCACCTCACTAACACCTTAGTATAATCCATTTATCATTAACTCAACCATATCACATTTTCTCACACTAAACCCATTCTAAGTTATGCTTGATTCATGACATTCTAGGTAGTTTCTATCAATAATTCATACACAAATCTACTCACAACAACATCTAGATATACATACTTAGCTTGACTTTCCTCTTTTCCAAATTTGGAAGACTCTTTAGCTCCTTCAAATGGAATAAGCTAGATGTTGTCTCCAAGCTATGTTGTTCTCCTTCTCACAATGAACCACTTTAGCTCTAATACCTTTTTTCTCAAATCTTTATGGAATGGGGTGTATTCTAGAGAGAGAAAGTTTACTTTTTGGGTAAAAATGGAGGGAAAGGTTTGGTTTGCTGAAGAATGAGTTTTGGCTGTTGTGTTTTTATAGAGCAGGGTTGATGAGATTGATCTGCTAAGGTGAAGAGATCGATCTTTCCTTTATTTTTAGCCATCGAATTTTCAAGTGTGCAATAGGAGAGATCGATCTACTCATTGGGGAGAGATCAATCTTTGCTTGGCAGAGGTAGCAGCAGATCAATCTGCTCATGGGAAGGGATCGATCTACTCTTGACAGAATCAAATGGAGATCGATTTGCACTTAGGAAGAGATTGATCTCTGCTAGGCAAAGGTAAATGTAGATCAATCTGCTTATTAAGGAGATCGATTTGCTCAATGGAGAGATCGATCTGGCCTTGGTAGATCCACTTAGAATTGTTTTGCTTGAATAAGGGATTGATCTGCCTTCAATAGGAGATCGATCTGGCCTTCATCTGGGGCATTCCTATTGCATTTTTCTCAGATTTTTCAAAGGTAAACTCATATTTCATTACTCCAGTATTCATTTTGCATTTTAATCCTACTTAGAACATGGAAAGGTTCATTTCCTATGATTCACATATAATATGACTTGTGTGTATTGCTTGAATTCATAAAGGATACACAGAATTCACAGTCCATGCCATATAATTTTATGTTTAAATCCTTATCTTCAATTCAAATGCTTAAAGTTCTGTTCATTTAGTTTGTGGCCACTTCAGCCCTCATTTATCCTTTACTTATATCATGACACTCATTTATCCTATTGCAATACATTCACATTTACATGATGTAAAAATCATCTGCCTTATACTTTCATTTACATATAAATAAGTCATACATACATGAGGTCTCACAAAGTGGGGCAACCTAAAAAGGACAATACGTGGAGTGTCAAGGCCAAGTGACCTAGTGCGGGGGTGGGCTCTAGTCATTACATAAAACTATTATATGTTTAGATACAAAACTGTATAATGTGTATACCTGATTCGTGATGGGAAGTAGCAGATAACAAGGAATGCAGTCTGTACCCACTCTCAACTACTGTGGATGCTCTGTAGGAGTGGAAAGTGAAAGGGTAAGCACAACTTGTTCAGTAAGGCAATAATGTAAACAGGTAAATAACTACATTATCTACATGCTTATAATGTCATGATATAAAAATCATCTATATCCAGAGCATGAGGTATAATTAAAACTATGCCACATGTATATAAATATATCACGCACTGAAAACATGGAAATAGGCATGTAAACATGGAAAATCATCATGTCAACATCTCATGCTCAACACGTTGAAAACACATCATAAAATAGCCCCTAAAGGTTTAACATATTATCAAAACTTAGTGAAACTCATCAACACGTCATAAAATCCACATTTCGTTTTAAAATCACAAATCGAGGCGTAACCCCTCCTTCCGATCTACCCTGGTTTATCTAGACTGTATGATATTACATGAGGCATGTAGGTTACTATATAGGTAAAATCGAGGACTATGTTCCTGTGATCCCAGGCTACACGAATCTCGGTGTGCAGGGCATCACGGTCGCAACGAGAGGTGAGTCAGTCCTACCCGCTAGAATATCAAATCACCAATCTCATAGTCATGACTACACGGTACAACGTACCCCGTGTGACAGACATGGTACAACGTACTCCATGAACCCATATCACAGTCTTGGGGTGCCTGCCATAGGTCTTATCCACCCCATACCATGTCGATAACCAACTCATGGCTCAAAATACACGTGCGAGCATTTTATCTCACTGTGACACAGACTATATAAGAGGCTCTAGCACGGTTCTATGCATATCACATCATGTCTAGTGTGAGTGAAGCTTCAGCACGACGCCATCCATATCATGATATCTAAAATCTTGTGCGAACGAAGCTCCAACATGGTTTTTATGTACATACATAAATCCTCGTACAAGCAACGCTACAATACGACTTTCATGTGAAATAAATCGATGTAAATTACATACGAGTAAAGCTCTAGTACGATTTTATACATAATAAATCAATGTAAAATTACGTACGAGCAAGGTTCTAGTATGATAATCATGCATATAATTTAGTAAAACTCAATGCGAGTGAGGCTCCAGCACTCTGTATGTAAGTCAAAACATCAAAATCCAGTGCGAGCAAGGCTCTAGCACGATTTATACTCATATAAATCTGATAGGCTGCTTTATTTCGATAAAACACTTTCAAAATTATAATTAGCACCTCACACGTGCCCCTTACAAGCAAATAATGAAAATCAATCGTCAGCCTATCGATAAATTGCTTAAATCAAGTAATATATTTCATACAATATCAAAAACATGTTATTCATTCAATTTATTAGCCATACTACCCTTTTTGTAAAATTCCTAACTAGGGGCAAAACGAACTTTTTCCAGCGATACACCGATTTTTGCAAAAATTATTATTTTATTTCTAGATACTTTAGAAAATTTTAGGCCTGTAAATCACCTCAAAAAATACGCATAGATATCTCTAAGCACTTACAAAATTCCCTTACCTCAAACTTACTAGATCGATCATCTCTTCTCCAAAATCGATCTGGCCCACATAGTTTCACACTTTAACATATAAATCTCCAAATATAATTTCCACAATTCACTACTTTGATTATTTCTCATTCATTACTTATACATTTCACTCAGCTCAATAAATTACACTTCAAGTTCATATCACATAATTAAAATATGTCTAAAATTCTCAGATCTCACATCCTTCCCACCTTAAAAAGAATTTGGTCCTCCAAATTCAACTTAACTCGTTAAATAGATTGGGGTATTTCACCTTCATGAGACTCTCCAATTCCCACGTTGCTTCTTCTACTTAGTAATGTTTTCACAAAACTTTCACTAATGGGATGTTCTTGGTTCTAAGTAACTTCTCCTTTCTATCGAGAATCCGGACGGGTTCCTCAATGTAGCTTATATCCTCTGTATGTCCATCTCTTCATACTCTATGACATGAGAAGGGTCCGGGTGGTAGTTCCTCAACATAGACACATGAAAAATGTTGTGTATTCCAGACATCTGTGGGGGTAATGCCAATCTGTAGGCTACCTCTCCCACTCTCTTAAGGATCTCAAATGGTCCTATATATCGAGGACTCAATTTCCCCTTCCTTTCAAATCTCATGATACCCTTACTCGGTGATATCTTTAGAAATACTACATCATCAATATCAAACTCGAGTGGCCGTCTATGCACATCCGCGTAGCTTTTTTGTCTACTCTGTGCAGCTCGTAACCTCTCACATATGAGTTTCACACTCTGTATAGCTTACTCAACTAGCTCGAGAGCATTTATCTTTTTGTCACCGACTTCTTCCCAAGCTACAGGGGATCTACACCTCCTACCATATAGAGCCTCAAAAGGTGCCATTCCAATACTCGCATGATAGCTGTTATTGTACGCAAACTCTGCTAGGGGCAGGTGATCATCCCATGATCCCTTAAAATCCATCGTACATGCCCTCAACATATCCTCTAGGGTCTGAATAATTCTCTCTGACTGACCGTCTGTCTGAGGATGATAGGCAGTATTGAAACTCAATCAAGATCCCATGGACTCCTGAAACTGGGTCCAAAATCTAGAAGTAAATCGAGAATCTCTGTCAGAAGTAATACTCACTGGAGCCCTGTGTAATCTAGCTATCTTGCTGACATACGACTCAGCTAAGGCATCCACCGTATCTGTGCTCTTGATGGAAAGGAAGTGGGCACTCTTGGTCAGTCTATCCACTATGACCCATATCGCATCACGACCACTTCGGGTCCTCGGTAAGCCTATAGTAAAGTCCATGGTGACATGCTCCCATTTCCATGTAGGTACAGGTAAAGGTTGTAGTAGTCCTCCGGGCTTCTGATGCTCAGCTTTCACTTGCTGGCATACTAAACATCTGGCCACATAATCTGCCACGTCTCGCTTCATACCACTCCACCAGTACACCTTTCTCAAGTCTCAGTACATCTTAGTACTCCCTAGGTGTATGGTGTATCACGAGCAGTGAGATTCTCTCAGTATCTATCTCTTTAGGGTATCATTGTCCGGTACACAAATTCATCCTCTGAATCTCAACAATCCATCTTCACTGACTGTGAGATCCGACTGTGAAGTTTGCTCAGCTTGGCTAGCCATATCTATCAACCTGTGATCACTGCGCTGCCCAGTTCTAATCTGATATATAATCTTGGGCTCTATTCGCAGGTTAGCCAAAAATCCAATCCCTACCTCTTTAACTCTGATAAGAAGTTCGACAAACTGCTCTAGTAAATCCCATTCCCTGATCATTATAGCAGATATCATACTCTTTCTGCTCAGGGCATCAGCAACTACGTTCGCCTTACCCGGATGGTATAGAATTTCGCAGTTATAATCCTTAAGTAGTTCCATTCATCTCCTTTGTCTCATGTTTATCTCTTTCTGATCAAAGAGATACCTCAAACTCTTATGATCAGTGAAGAACTGGAATCTTTCCCCATATAAGTAGTGTCGCCAGATCTTCAAGGTAAAAACCACAACGGCTAACTCCAAATCATGCGTGGGGTAATTCCGCTCATGGTCTTTCAATTGTCGCGATCCATATGCAACCACTCTTCCGTGCTGCATAAGCACACATCCCAATCCTTGATGGGATGCATCACTATAAACTGAAAATCCTCCTGATCCCTCAGTAATAGTCAGCACAGGTGCCGCTGTCAATCTCCTCTTCAACTCCTGAAAATTTAGCTCACACTGATCAGTCCATATGAATGGAGTCTCCTTGCCCGTGAGCTTAGTGAAAGGAGCAACAATCTTGGAAAATCCTTCCATAAATCTTTTGTAATATCCTGCCAAACTAAGGAAGCTTTGTACTTCAGTAACTGTCCACGGTCTTTCCCAGTTAAGCACAGCCTATACTTTACTTGGATCCACTGATACTCCTTCCTCTGAGACTATATGACCAAGGAAAGCTATCCGATCCAGCCAAAATTCACACTTACTAACTTTCCATATAATTGCTTATCTCAGAGTATTTGAAGTACTAACCACAAATGCTGTGCGTGATCCTCATATGACCGAGAGTACACCAGGATATCATCAATAAAGACTATCATAAACTTATCTAGATAGTCTCTAAACACCTCATTCATTAATCTCTTAAAGGCTACAGGAGTATTCATCAATTCAAAGGACATCACTAGAAATTCATAATGGCCATACCTTGTCCTGAAGGCCATCTTCGGAACATCTTCTTCCTTGATCCTCAATTAGTGATAGCCCGATCTCAAATCAATCTTAGAAAAGACTGAGGCCCCTCTCAGCTGATCAAGTAGATCATCAATCCTCGACAATGGATATTTATTCTTCACCGTGGCTTTATTCAATAGTTGGTAGTCTACACATAATCTGAGACTACCGTCTTTCTTCTTAACAAATAATACTGGTGCTCCCCACAGTGAAACACTGGGTCTAATAAACCCTTGATCCAATAACTCCTGTAGTTGTTTCTTCAATTCCTCAAGTTCCACTAGTGCTATCATGTATGGAGGTCTAGAGATAGGCTGAGTATTCAGTACCAAATCAATGGTAAACTCCAGCTCTCTCTCTGGTGGCAAACCTGGCAACTATCTGGGAAAACATCTGAACATTCACACACCACAGGTATATCCTTAATCCTCGGATGTTCCCGATCATCATCTAAGATGAGTGTTTCATAACCTTCACATAAATAATCATATTTAGTACTCTCATGAGCAACATCAAAATTTCAATTTGCTTACAAAATTCCATGCATCTATTTACTCAATATTTCAAGCGTACATTGTAGGGTTCAGGTAGGGAGAAAGTTACAATCTTAGTGTAGCAATCTAAACTCACACGATTGGTTGCCAGCCAATCCATTCCCAAAATTACATCAAACCCATGTATATTTAACACTATTAGGTCTGCTAACATTATTCTATCTCCCACCTTTATTTCGCATCAAATTAAATCAGTTCTTTGGGATTCACGCATAGGGGTATTTATATGTAGTATATACTCTAGAGGTTTAAGCTTCAAATCTAATCTACATGCAAAATGCCCAAAAATAAATGAATGTGTGGACCCTAAATCAATCAACACATAAGCCTTATGATTACAGACAGAGAGTGTACCTCTTATAGTTTCTGCTGAAGTGTCTGCTATTTCTTTATCCAAAGCAAACACACGTCCCTGTGTGACGGGTCTCTGTCCTTTCTCTGCAGTAGTGGCCCGTCTTTGAGGATTCACTCTCTGAGGCTGCTGTCTAGTAGGCTCCGGAGCATGTGGTATCTGAGGTTGAGGACAGTCCTTCACTCTGTGACCCATGTCACCACATCTAAAACATCCACGGATCGACCCAGTACAACTTCCCTCATGAGGTCGACCACAATCTCTGAAATTCCTTATCTCATGCCTAACATATCGAGGGGTTTCTTTGATAATAGGATAAGCTCTGGGTCTCTCCAATCTGCCCTTCTGTACTTCAATCCTTCCTCTCCTGAAGGAACCTCTCTGAACATCTGCCTGGGACGTCGCTGGCCTCTTGCCCTTGTCCCTGGTCACTATTTCGAACTCACTCTAGGATTGTACAATTTCAATTCCCCTCCCATTCTCTTGTGCTCGTCTCAGAGCATCTCCAAACTCAGTAATACACAACTCAATCAGTCGATCTCTGATGATGGATTTCAATCCATACACATATCTCTCTGTGTGGAGCTCTTCATTCTTGAAGGTTTTTGGGTCATATCTCAGCAAGCGGTAAATTAGCTCTCATAATCATCCATAGACATGTCACATTATACCAAACTCAAAAACTCTACATGCCTTCTTCTTTAGGCAGCTCGTGGTACATATTGGGCTCTAAAGGTTGTCTGACACTCTTCCCAACCAATCATATCCTGGTGGGACATCAGAATACCCTGGGTAGTACCCTACCAATCTCGAGCTCTCCCTTTCAACATATAGGCACTCATATTGACCCTCTCAACATATGTGCACCCCAGATAGTCAAATATAACTCTCAACTTTGTCGACCACTCCTCAGCCTCTGTAGGGTCCTTCTTTTCCCTAAATGCGGGTCGATTCATTTTCAAAAAGTCCTTCAATCGGACCATACTTCTGTCATCAGGCCGAGTGACGGGAGGCACTGGGTCCATCTGTACTGGGGGTACGGGAGGTCCTTGTGATGGTGTAGGAGTAGTAACCGAGGCATTAACTCCAAAATGTTGTGCGAATAGCACTGCCATTAGCTCAAAATCTTGCCTCACATCGATCTCAATCTGATTAAATTGAGAGTTAAGACTCTCTGGTTATGGGGCAGGTGGCGAAGGGGACTCTGTCTGGCTCCTCAAACGACCTCGTCGTTCACTCATTCTCTATCTTAACTCGTCTCTTACGCGTACATATCAAAATCGATTGAAATCTCAATCCTCAATTTCAGTTCATGATCGCACTTATACAAACACTTGGGATGTATTCCATTTCACTTAATCGAAACTGACAGTACTAGACACCCTAAGCTCTGGTACCAAGAAAACTTCTGTGACGCCCCGAAAATGCAAAAAATAGGGCCAATTTAAAACATTTTACTCATCAAATCAGAATTAAGGGTGCATTCCTGTGCAGTGTCATACATCATCATACTTGTCATGCCTCAGGATCTCATTATAAATTAGTATATACCATATCGTATACATTACTCAATTTTGAATTAATTAATCCTAATACATCACATACATCATTTTACAACAAGTGTCTGTAAATATAACTTTAGTCTGTATACATGAATATTGAATATATATACCTCAACACACAAAATACGCCCTGGAGCTCTAGTCCTCCACTAGCCTCTAATCCGTATGTCGCAGGGAACTCACTTCACTTTAAGAAATCACGGGGGAGAGAAAAGAGGGTGAGCTTCTAAATCACTCAGTAAGGGGGGAAAGGGAACTCAGTTATATAAACCATAACGCATATCACAAATATGTATTTGTATATGTAACTCAGTATACTCATTTGAAATCGTAGCATGAAAGTTCTCAAAACATCATCATCTCAAAGCTCATAAATCATGTGAAAACATGAAGGTAGAAAGGCTCAATATAGAGCATTCACAAACATGTGTAAATATATGCGATAATGGCCTTTCTCGAAATATGTGATAAAAATCACCTCAGTAAATAGTATGTGACAAAGTCACAAAACACAACTCATGTGTAAAATGAGACTAGGCAACAAATCTCATATAAAACTCATCATGGCATATTAAATATATATAATCTCCTCTGGGTGCGCATCCTAGGCATCCTCGTAAGAGGGAACATCGACAATATGGTCGTATGCATGGTATATTGGACTTATATGTACCAGAACAAGGCCCGGCCTTACATGCTACCAGAGTAATGCTTCATCACATGCACACTATCACATGGTCCCTGGGTCGGTTCTTAGGCGGCCTACTATATTGATCTTACATGCTACCAAAGCAAGGCCTCCCAACGCTACCAAAGTGGAGGAATAATCAGACTTACATGTTACCGAAAAAGTCCCGGACTTATATACTACCAAAGCAAAGCCACCCAGCGTTACCAGAACGGGGGTCATCTCATGTTACCAAAACGGAGGCATCTCTCGTTACCAGAACGGAGGAATATCGGACTTATATGCTACCAGAGCAATGCCCGGACTTACATGCTACTAAAGCAAGGCCCGATGTGTATTCAACATGACACGCCTAAGTCTCAATCATTAGTCATTATATTAAAAGAAATCATTTTGCCTTCACGTAGAACTCATAATGGTTTTTCTCTCATAAAACGCGTTTAAAACATTCGTGAAGTCCACACAAAACGTATTAAAACCGAGTTCCAACCTGCAAAACACTTACACATTTCTCAAATCTCCATATTGCCTTAGCGTAAAGCCTAATTTACTTTTCACGCAAACTCAACAGTTTATAAAGTGATTTTACACTTAGCTTATATACTCATAAAACAGTGAGCTCCAACCGGCTATAAAAATCGTGTGCACTCTTATCACGACACAACACTAAACATGCTTGTATTCTCAAATCATGGTTCATGTTATAAACAGTTCATCAAAACACATACATAAATGGTTTACTTTACAATTACCTCTTTGCACCTCGTATAGTGCAATCGTTCCCCATATCACGGACTAGCCTCGGATTCCACTTTGGAACTCTTGAACTGTCCAAACGATGTTAAAAACATCAATAACCTAACTCAATCGCATTATTGAGCACACATTTGCTCATATTCTCATTAATATCTTAATTAGCTTAATTCTCACAATTTCATCACCATTCATAATCTCATCCACTACATCTCAACATTCTACATTTCTCATGCATAATACCTATTCCAAAATCACCTCGTTGCCTAAATTCCCAATTTATAGATAAAAATCCCAATTTACCATAAATTGCATAATAACACCTTTACTCCAACCAAATCACAATTTCATCTATTTTTGATCATTTTCCAACTATTTCATCACAATGCCTATGCTCACAATCATCAAAGATTTCTTAAAAATCAAAGATCAAGGTTTAGAGAATTACGCAAACTCGTGGAGTGCTCAACTCACACCTCGATTCGATTCGTCTTTCGATTTTCAAGTATGTTGTTCACCTTTGGATGAGGAACAACTTTCCTTCTTACCACAACTCTTGATTTGGATGAAAATGGGTGATTTAGAAGAGAGAGAAAGTTAGGGCTCGGCTAAAATGGGGGTTTGGAAGAGAAAGAAACGATGAAATGCAGGAAAACATAGGGGTCCTTTTATAGACAGAGGGTAGGAGATCAATCTGGCTCTTGATGAGATCGATCTGCATTTGAATTTGGGGACGATTTGGGGTAATTTTATGCCTAGGAGATCGATCTGTTGTGGGGTAAGATCGATCTCTCAATGGCTTTATGAGATCGATCTGCTCCAATTATGAGATCGATCTCTAGTTTACAGAATGCTTCATGAGATCGATATTGTAAGACCCGATATTTTTAGTGCATTTAAAAATGCAAAAGGACTTAAATGACATTCCCGAATACGTGCAAGGGCAAAATGGTCGAAAGACCAAAATTCGATATTAATCGGGACAAGAAAATTTAATTAAAAATATGAGATTGAGAAATCTTGATCAATGACGAAGAAATAATTAAATTTCGGGTTAAATTGATCAAGATATGAATTTATTGGAATAAATCGGGATTTTCGCATCGAAAAATAATCCCGAAAATAATCGAAAAATATACCGGAAAGGTAAAACCGGACTGAGAAATTAATTTATGAATTAAATAGAAATTTTTTATAATATTTTGGGATATTTTGTAATTTTAATAATATTTTAATGAATAAAATATTATTAAAAATAAATTATAAATAAATAAATGAAATTGTAAAAAAAAAAAAAAAAAAAAAAAAAAAGAAACGAATCTGGAAAACGAAACGAAAGTCAGAAAGCGAAACAGAAGCAAAACGCGAAGGAAGACCCGAGGAAGAGAGATCGCCGGCAGAGCCACCACCGGCGACCGAGGAGGTTCGATACCCACCGGAAAAGGAAGCCCGAACTCGGGCGAACCTCCAGCAACCCAGACGCGCGCCGAGAACGGCGAAAATCGTCGGAAACGGAGGAGAAGCCGCGGGGGAGAGAAGCCCGATTCGCCGGCGATGGGGCTGATTCGACCCCAGCCGAGGCCCGATTTAGGGAGCCCAGACGATTGCGCGCCGATTGGCACCGGAATCATGCCGGGAACCGGCCGGACGGCGCCGGCACGACCAAAGGGAGATTGGACCGGCCGAACCGGACAGAACCGGCCGAACCGGACCAGACCGAACCGGCGGTCCGAACCGGGTTGAACCGGACCGGACCGGTTCAGCCAAAAAGAGAGGGAAAAAAAGGAAGAAAAAGGGAAAAAGAAAAAGAGAAAAAATTGGGAAAAATTCCAGTGATGCAATCGAGCTTCGGGTAAGTCGGTAAGCGGTCAAATTGACCGATTTAATTTTTTGAATATTTAATTTAATTAATTCCGACTGGAAATTTACCCGGAAAAATATATTTAATTGTGTAGCTCGACAATTGGCATCAACCGAGAGCTCGAGATAGCCTCGATTTGTGTACGATCATGGAATAACGGGTAAGTGACCCTTAATTTACGACAATTTGTATCGTTATGCGTGATTGATATTTAACGCATAAATTACAGATTTAATTTCCGCATAAATGAATTAAATTCTAGAAATTGGGATAAATTGTCGTAAATAATTCATAAGCTGTCTGAGAATTTAGAACGAGGCTAAATAAATATTGATGGGTCCAATGAGCCCAATAGGCCTCGATAAAGTGTGGTAAAAGGGCTTAAGGTCGATTAAGGCCCATTAAGGTGCAATCGGGCCCAATATGAGAAACGGGCCCAATGATTTAAAATTAAGCCCAGAAAATTATGAAATACATTAAATTGTATTGTATTTGACCTGATGAATGTGTATCCGCAGTTCCGGAGATTTGATTTGGATTCGGAGCAAATCGGACTGCGTGACAAGACATCAGTGGGAAAGGTCAGACTGTACAGAAAAATGAGGTAAGGGAATTGTGTGAGTAGCTAGAGGTAGCTACGCATATTTTAATAGTTTTTCTGTACACTGAGTATGTATGTATACATGGATATTGTATAATGATCCTAAAAATGGTTTGAATGATTTTAAGGATCGAAATAGGTGAAATGTCTATTTTACCCCTATTGAGGGAAGTTCACCTAAGGATGGTGAAAGCATGACATGCATGAAATGCATGATTTAAGGATTTTTGATGATTAAGAAATTTTATTGGTTTTAATCAAAGCAAAGCAATAGATTGGCCAGAAATTGTTTAATTTCACAAAATAACACTACGTAGGTGTTATTAATAATTAAATGGAAATTTCTTTGGAAAACGGCCAACTATCAAGTTTATATGGAAACAGATAGTGCCGACACGTAGTTCGCACTATATCTGCGTTTGTGAATGTGCATAAATGTGCTTGAGCAGTTGCTCGCACCGACTTGTGACATCATATGCATGAAATGTGCTAGAGCATGGTGCTCGCACTGATTTTTAATATTGTGAAATGAGAGCTGCTGGAGCCTAGCTCGCACTCTGTTTTGACATGTTTTGACATGTTTTGATTTGTTTTGACGTGGTATGCATAAAATAGTGCTGGAGCGATTACTCGCACTACTTTTAATGATTTGACATGCATGAGAGATGCTGGAGCTTAGCTCGCATCCTGTTTTGATTTAATTATGCATAAAAGCCGTGCTGGAGTGAAACTCGCACGAGATTTGATTTAGTTATGCATAAAGCCGTGCTGGAGTATAACTCGCACGAGATTTGATTTACTTGAGCATTCATTTGTGCTGGAGCGTTGCTCGCACAAAGTTTTATATGGTTTTCATAATTCATTTGAATGCCGTACTGGAGTTTTTCTCGTACGAGGTTTTCACTGAATTTATATACATATCCGTACTAGAGCGTTGCTCGTACGTGGAATTTACATGAAATTATAATCAGTTTAAGTCGTACTGGAGCGCTGCTCGTACGCAGATTTCACTGATTTTTATGAAACCGTGCTAGAGCTTCGCTCGCACGAGATTTTCAGATATCATGAATATGCATGGAGCCGTGCTTGAGTTTCGCTCGCACAGGGATTTATATTACATGCATATAGCCGTGTTGGAGCCTCCTGTAGACTGTGTGTCACAGTGAGATGATATGCTCACACGTGCATTCTGAGACAGATGATATGGGTGGATAAGACCTATTACAGGCACCCCTGACTGAGCTTGGGTTCACGGAGTACTTTGTACCGTGTATGTCACGCGGAGTACGCTGTACCGTGGGGATTGTTGGAGTGGAGTGGCATTAGCCACGAGGCAGCAAGCCTTGCCCTCGCAATCCTGGTGTTATGCTGTTCTGGCGGGTAGGACGACCCACCTCCCGTTTCAGGTGTGATACCCCGCACACTAGGTACCGTGTTGCCAGGGATCACTAGGATATGGCCATAGTCCTCGATGTTACTGATAATTACCTTATTGTCTCACATGATATAACTTGTGGTCTGTTAGACCAGGGTAGACCCGAAGGAGGGGTCAGGCCCCCGATTTGATGATTTGATGATTTCAGATGATTTTATGATATGTGACCCTGAAAGAAGGGTGGTTTTATAACTCAAGTTTTATAATGAAATATAACGAATTGTTTTATGAGTTTTGAGATGATTGACCTAGAGGGGTTATTTTATACTGCGTTTTAAATGAATTGATTTAAATGCAGAGGCATGATGTGTTTTTCCATGCTTTCATTTGAAATCCATGTTTTGTCTTACATGGTATGAAAGATTGCATGATCTTGATTAAATTCATGCTTAATATGATTTAATGATGTCACATAAAATGCTTTGAATGCATGAGTTACATGATTTATATATGCACAAATAGTTTTGGATGAACTATGGCATTGAATATGCATGACTTTGTGCTTGATGATTTTAATGAAAAGAAATGGATTTAAGGGCATGGCATTATGAGCATGTAGATAGTGGAGCTATCTACTTACTTGCATAATTGCCTTACTGAGCGTGTGGTTTGCTCATCCCCTTATTTTCCCATCTTTTCAGAGCACTTGAAATAGTTATTGAGCGGCTGAGGACTTGCATGCTTAATATCCGCTGCTTGCTGCTTCCCATCGAGAGACAGGTATACACATTTGTATGATTTTGTATCTAAATATGTAATGCACAGTACTGTAAATGGATATGATGTCGGGGATGTAGAGTCATGTAAATACCATTTGGTATGTGTTTATTTAAAGTCAAAAGGATAGTAGACTCTGATATATGATTATGGGAATGAAATGTTAAATAGTGTGAGGTGACTAACACCGAATCATAGCCCAACTGTGTTGTAGGATGGTCACGACGAGAGAAAATTAAGAATTAAATAATAAATGAAAAAACGAAAAATTTACTCTGATTTTTAGGTAATTCGGGTCGTGACAGGTTTAGTGGTATCAGAGCTTGAGTTGGCCTGATATGAGTCGGTGTTAGTGGTTAAGAAAGTTTACATCCCCATGTACTGTGCATTGTTTAGATACAATTGTGTATATCGAGATGGAGGTGCAGCTAAGAATTTGATTTTTAAATGCAAGTATAGACTCATGAACTGATAGCCGCTATGGTTGAGAGGCGAGTACACGAGCTCAAGGCCGTTGAGGTAGGCCCATGAGTTGTACTGAGTCGCCACATGAGACTCGAGATGAGAATGACGTGGAGGCTGATATAGAGCATGCTCCACAGAGTCTGATAGAGAGATCGGATAGAGTCTGACAGAGAGATCAGACAGTATTGAGATACGCTTCACGAGGTTGGAGCGGAGTGTGGAGAATATTTTACGAGCTAATTGCTCAGAATATGTATGAGATTTGAGGGCGAGTTGGAGCATTAATTGAAGTCGCTCGACCCATTTGAAGAGTTAGACGTCCAGAATGGACATGGAAAAAAAATTCTATATGTATTCCGGTGACAGAATATCCCGGACACTGTTTAAAGAAAATTACAGATGACATTCTTTACTCTGACCCAGAGGAACATGTTGATTAACGAGTATGATACTCAGTTTATATTCCTGGGCAGATGTGACTCGAACATGATGAACAGTGAGAGTCAAGATGTCTGAAAGTTCATGGAAGGACTCAGATTGTCAATTAGAGTCCGATTAGCCCGTTAGATATCACTACCTATGCCGAGGCAGTGCGCAGACAACAGTTGTGTGAATAAGATCATGAGTTGCACGCCTCTGAGATTGAGAAAGGTAGTGAGGGCCGAAATTGAGACAAAAAGAGAAAAGAGAATGACAAAGATGTCAGAACAAAAAAAGGTAGTTTGGTAAAAGCTTAGAGTTGATGAGTCACGGGGTAAGATGATTGGAGGCCCCAGTGTATTTAATTTCAATACTTTTGAGGGGTATTGTGATTTGAGGACCCCGACCTGCTACGTCACAGTATGACAGAGTAGCAGTGTGAACAGTGTAAGATGCGTGGTAGTTACCACGAAAATAAGATGTTGGACGAGGGCGAGTGTATGCCTTGGACCAGGACACTATTGATGTTTCATAGGATGTGGTGGAAGATACCACACTGATTAAGAATAATGAAATAATTATTTTAATTGATCCTGGTGCCACGCATTTATTCATACCGCCTTCAGTTGCTTATAAGTTAGTGAAAAAAAAATGTGAAGCCTATACCTTTAAGCATGAAGAGGATGATAGTTAGTTGATTTTCACTAACTGAATATGGGTATAGGGATTGTAAGTTGAAAATAGGGGTGAAAATATCACTGAAAAGTGTATTGTAACTTGACAAGTAAGGAAAGAGTTTGCCATAAGTGATATATGAAAGGAGATAAGATTGGAGATGTGATAGATCCTACATACGAGGTATATTGGAATAAAAGGCATATGCAAGGTAAGGATATCATTGATATGCAAAGTAATTTGGATTAAGCAATATGTAGTGTATATGGATTGCGACCAAGATAAGGGGTAGATATATCTACACCCAGTCGATGTGGTTAAATCTGAGGGTTAATAAAGGTATTTCAAAATACTTCCCTGCCTGAAGATTTGACAGCGTCTAGAAACGCACGCATAATCTATAGATTGAATTCGACGGTCATAATATATATACATTAAAATTTGGGTACCTTTATTGGTATGATAAAAAGATATAGAAATTCATTAATCATGAAAGTTTAAAAATTAAAATTTTATAAAATCCGTTACTATAAGAAAAAAGGAAATGACGCGGGTTAGTAGCTTGACCAGAAGCTATTTCAAAACGACTTTATACATTTATGCGTACATAGGTCAAGGATATTGGTGATTAAATATTGAGTGGAACTCAACTACGTTAAGGTATTTAAACCTTACCTGGACCGATTGGTTGTCATCTACAGTGATGATATTATGATGTATTCGAAGTCCAGGGAAGAGTATGAGTAGCAACAGGAAACTGTCTTACAAACAAGGTGTTATGAGTTTCTTGAAATGGGCTGCTCAGTTGACACGTCTCGTTTGGAAAAAGATTTCGTACGAGATGTATGATAAGTATGAAAATGGCTTTCGTGAGTTTTGGTATATTGGAGTAATGAACTGACCACCATAAGTATTCTCACTATAACCAACAGCTCAAGAGGTTTCAGTGTGTATGGATACCTCCAAATAAGGATTGGGCTGTGTATTGATGTAAAATGGGAAGATAGTCGTTTATAGATCCAAATAGTTCAAGGATCATGAGAAAAACTATCTGACCCATGGTTTAGAGTTGGCAGCCGTAGCGATTACACTGAAAGTATGGCGCTACTACTTATATGGTAAGAAATTTCGGGTATGCACTGATCGTAAAAGCCCCAAGTATCTGTTTTCACAGAAAGAGTAGAAAATGAGATAACCATGAGGGTTAGAGCTTCTAAGGATTATGATTGTGAATATTGTACCACCCAAGAAAGGCTAATGTAATGGCTGATGCCTTGAACAGAAAGAGTCTCGGGATGGTATCACATATGATGGTCAGGGAGCGTGAGCTGCTAGAGCAGTTGTGAACCTCAGTAGTGATGTGATCCCTTCTGATGATGACGGTGATTTTATGACAGCTAGCCTGAGGTTAGAACCGGATTTGTGTGACCGGATTTGCCAGGCTTAGCATGATGATTTCGACATGGTGTCGATAGTGTGGGTCAGATTCAGAAGGGTATAGTGACAGAGTTCACAGTGAGTGATGATGACTGACAGAGGTTCAGAGATAGTATAAGTGCTCTCCAGGACCACAGTTGATGAGATAATGTTATTGACAGAAGCTCACTCTTCGGGATATACAGTGCATCCGAGAAATAATAAATTTATTTGAATCTCTGAGAAAGGTATTGGTGGTCAGGTATGAAAAGTGATATTGTAGAGATTGTTTACAAGTGTCTTCTATGTCAGCAGATTAAGGTAGAGTAAAAGAAGATGCAGAGTCATTGCATTCTCTACCTATATTGACACGGAAATGGGAACAAGTTACCATGAATTTCGTGATGGGTTACAGAGGACCCGAATGAATCTTGAGGCTATCTAGGTGATAGTTGATAGATTGATTAAGTTTACCCACCTTCTGGTTATGAAATCCCCAGATACTCTGAGTGTGTAGGCGGATTTATGTGTATGGAAAAATTGTGGAACAATATGTAGCGTTCCAGGGAGCATGATATCAGATGGGGATTCCCGCTTCACTTCCCAGTTCTGGGAATATTGTTTTTGGAAGCTATGGGACCCTGATTGTGTGTTAGCACAGCTTCCACCCTCAGACAGATGGTCAGTCAGAGAGGACTGTACAGGTTCTGGAGGATGTGATGAGAGCGTGTGCCATTGATTTTATGAGCTCCTGGGATGATCAGTTGCTACTAATCAAATTCGCCAGTGATGACAGTTGTTACTTGAGTATCGGGATGAGATTATATGAGGCTTAGTATGGCCGTAGGGAGTTGTTCCCTGACTTTGATAAGAGAAGTGGGTGACAGATAGAAAATTGTTCCCGAATTAGTAAGACAAACCTCTGAGTATGTTCAGTTGATTTGAGAGAGATTAAGAACACCTCAGAGCAGATAGGAAACTATGCTGACAAGAGACAGAAACTATTGGAATTCACCGAGGGTGAATTAGTATTATTGGCAGTTACTTGTCTTAAGGACATAACGAGATTCGGATAGAGAGAGATTGGACAAGTGGGAGATAAGACCTGTAAGTTGACATTACTACTTGAATAAACAGGCATCCACTATGTGTTTTATCTTAAGATGTTTCGAAAATAATATCCGAATCCGATATATGTGATCGGATATGAACTCCAACATTTTAGCTCAATGAAAGAGTAATGTATGAAATCGAGTTGGTTATTAAAAATGGAAAGAGAAAGTGTTGAGGGTTAAGATGATCTCCTTAGTTAAGTATATTGGTAGAATTATACTCCGGAGAAAGTCACTTGAGGATGACAGTATATGATACGATAGATGTACCGGAGTTGGGTATGGACTCATTTGACTTGGTTCTAATTTGGAGGACCAAATTTCTTAAGTGGGGGAGATTGTAAGACCCGATATTTTTAGTGCATTTAAAAATGCAAAAGGACTTAAATGACATTCCCGAATACGTGCAAGGGCAAAATGGTCGAAAGACCAAAATTCGATATTAATCGGGACAAGAAAATTTAATTAAAAATATGAGATTGAGAAATCTTGATCAATGACGAAGAAATAATTAAATTTCGGGTTAAATTGATCAAGATATGAATTTATTGGAATAAATCGGGATTTTCGCATCGAAAAATAATCCCGAAAATAATCGAAAAATATACCGGAAAGGTAAAACCGGACTGAGAAATTAATTTATGAATTAAATAGAAATTTTTTATAATATTTTGGGATATTTTGTAATTTTAATAATATTTTAATGAATAAAATATTATTAAAAATAAATTATAAATAAATAAATGAAATTGTAAAAAAAAAAAAAAAAAAAAAAAAAAAGAAACGAATCTGGAAAACGAAACGAAAGTCAGAAAGCGAAACAGAAGCAAAACGCGAAGGAAGACCCGAGGAAGAGAGATCGCCGGCAGAGCCACCACCGGCGACCGAGGAGGTTCGATACCCACCGGAAAAGGAAGCCCGAACTCGGGCGAACCTCCAGCAACCCAGACGCGCGCCGAGAACGGCGAAAATCGTCGGAAACGGAGGAGAAGCCGCGGGGGAGAGAAGCCCGATTCGCCGGCGATGGGGCTGATTCGACCCCAGCCGAGGCCCGATTTAGGGAGCCCAGACGATTGCGCGCCGATTGGCACCGGAATCATGCCGGGAACCGGCCGGACGGCGCCGGCGCGACCAAAGGGAGATTGGACCGGCCGAACCGGACAGAACCGGCCGAACCGGACCAGACCGAACCGGCGGTCCGAACCGGGTTGAACCGGACCGGACCGGTTCAGCCAAAAAGAGAGGGAAAAAAAGGAAGAAAAAGGGAAAAAGAAAAAGAGAAAAAATTGGGAAAAATTCCAGTGATGCAATCGAGCTTCGGGTAAGTCGGTAAGCGGTCAAATTGACCGATTTAATTTTTTGAATATTTAATTTAATTAATTCCGACTGGAAATTTACCCGGAAAAATATATTTAATTGTGTAGCTCGACAATTGGCATCAACCGAGAGCTCGAGATAGCCTCGATTTGTGTACGATCATGGAATAACGGGTAAGTGACCCTTAATTTACGACAATTTGTATCGTTATGCGTGATTGATATTTAACGCATAAATTACAGATTTAATTTCCGCATAAATGAATTAAATTCTAGAAATTGGGATAAATTGTCGTAAATAATTCATAAGCTGTCTGAGAATTTAGAACGAGGCTAAATAAATATTGATGGGTCCAATGAGCCCAATAGGCCTCGATAAAGTGTGGTAAAAGGGCTTAAGGTCGATTAAGGCCCATTAAGGTGCAATCGGGCCCAATATGAGAAACGGGCCCAATGATTTAAAATTAAGCCCAGAAAATTATGAAATACATTAAATTGTATTGTATTTGACCTGATGAATGTGTATCCGCAGTTCCGGAGATTTGATTTGGATTCGGAGCAAATCGGACTGCGTGACAAGACATCAGTGGGAAAGGTCAGACTGTACAGAAAAATGAGGTAAGGGAATTGTGTGAGTAGCTAGAGGTAGCTACGCATATTTTAATAGTTTTTCTGTACACTGAGTATGTATGTATACATGGATATTGTATAATGATCCTAAAAATGGTTTGAATGATTTTAAGGATCGAAATAGGTGAAATGTCTATTTTACCCCTATTGAGGGAAGTTCACCTAAGGATGGTGAAAGCATGACATGCATGAAATGCATGATTTAAGGATTTTTGATGATTAAGAAATTTTATTGGTTTTAATCAAAGCAAAGCAATAGATTGGCCAGAAATTGTTTAATTTCACAAAATAACACTACGTAGGTGTTATTAATAATTAAATGGAAATTTCTTTGGAAAACGGCCAACTATCAAGTTTATATGGAAACAGATAGTGCCGACACGTAGTTCGCACTATATCTGCGTTTGTGAATGTGCATAAATGTGCTTGAGCAGTTGCTCGCACCGACTTGTGACATCATATGCATGAAATGTGCTAGAGCATGGTGCTCGCACTGATTTTTAATATTGTGAAATGAGAGCTGCTGGAGCCTAGCTCGCACTCTGTTTTGACATGTTTTGACATGTTTTGATTTGTTTTGACGTGGTATGCATAAAATAGTGCTGGAGCGATTACTCGCACTACTTTTAATGATTTGACATGCATGAGAGATGCTGGAGCTTAGCTCGCATCCTGTTTTGATTTAATTATGCATAAAAGCCGTGCTGGAGTGAAACTCGCACGAGATTTGATTTAGTTATGCATAAAGCCGTGCTGGAGTATAACTCGCACGAGATTTGATTTACTTGAGCATTCATTTGTGCTGGAGCGTTGCTCGCACAAAGTTTTATATGGTTTTCATAATTCATTTGAATGCCGTACTGGAGTTTTTCTCGTACGAGGTTTTCACTGAATTTATATACATATCCGTACTAGAGCGTTGCTCGTACGTGGAATTTACATGAAATTATAATCAGTTTAAGTCGTACTGGAGCGCTGCTCGTACGCAGATTTCACTGATTTTTATGAAACCGTGCTAGAGCTTCGCTCGCACGAGATTTTCAGATATCATGAATATGCATGGAGCCGTGCTTGAGTTTCGCTCGCACAGGGATTTATATTACATGCATATAGCCGTGTTGGAGCCTCCTGTAGACTGTGTGTCACAGTGAGATGATATGCTCACACGTGCATTCTGAGACAGATGATATGGGTGGATAAGACCTATTACAGGCACCCCTGACTGAGCTTGGGTTCACGGAGTACTTTGTACCGTGTATGTCACGCGGAGTACGCTGTACCGTGGGGATTGTTGGAGTGGAGTGGCATTAGCCACGAGGCAGCAAGCCTTGCCCTCGCAATCCTGGTGTTATGCTGTTCTGGCGGGTAGGACGACCCACCTCCCGTTTCAGGTGTGATACCCCGCACACTAGGTACCGTGTTGCCAGGGATCACTAGGATATGGCCATAGTCCTCGATGTTACTGATAATTACCTTATTGTCTCACATGATATAACTTGTGGTCTGTTAGACCAGGGTAGACCCGAAGGAGGGGTCAGGCCCCCGATTTGATGATTTGATGATTTCAGATGATTTTATGATATGTGACCCTGAAAGAAGGGTGGTTTTATAACTCAAGTTTTATAATGAAATATAACGAATTGTTTTATGAGTTTTGAGATGATTGACCTAGAGGGGTTATTTTATACTGCGTTTTAAATGAATTGATTTAAATGCAGAGGCATGATGTGTTTTTCCATGCTTTCATTTGAAATCCATGTTTTGTCTTACATGGTATGAAAGATTGCATGATCTTGATTAAATTCATGCTTAATATGATTTAATGATGTCACATAAAATGCTTTGAATGCATGAGTTACATGATTTATATATGCACAAATAGTTTTGGATGAACTATGGCATTGAATATGCATGACTTTGTGCTTGATGATTTTAATGAAAAGAAATGGATTTAAGGGCATGGCATTATGAGCATGTAGATAGTGGAGCTATCTACTTACTTGCATAATTGCCTTACTGAGCGTGTGGTTTGCTCACCCCCTTATTTTCCCATCTTTTCAGAGCACTTGAAATAGTTATTGAGCGGCTGAGGACTTGCATGCTTAATATCCGCTGCTTGCTGCTTCCCATCGAGAGACAGGTATACACATTTGTATGATTTTGTATCTAAATATGTAATGCACAGTACTGTAAATGGATATGATGTCGGGGATGTAGAGTCATGTAAATACCATTTGGTATGTGTTTATTTAAAGTCAAAAGGATAGTAGACTCTGATATATGATTATGGGAATGAAATGTTAAATAGTGTGAGGTGACTAACACCGAATCATAGCCCAACTGTGTTGTAGGATGGTCACGACGAGAGAAAGTTAAGAATTAAATAATAAATGAAAAAACGAAAAATTTACTCTGATTTTTAGGTAATTCGGGTCGTGACAGATATGCTCCTTGAGGAGATCGATCCCCTCCCTAACAGAAACATTTTGAGATCGATTCCTTCCTCATGAGATCGATATTTTCATTACAGAATCATAAGGAGATCGATCCTCTTCCATTGGAGATCGATCTGCTCAGTTAATTTCCTCATTCCTTATCATTTTTAACTTACCGATCGATCCTCTCTTCTTCAAAATTGATCTGGCCCCCATAGTTTCACACTTTAACATATAAATCTCCAAATATAATTTCCACAATTCACTACTTTGATTATTTATCATTCATTACTTATACATTTCACTCAGCTCAATAAATTACACTTCAAGTTCATATTACATAATTAAAATATGTCTAAAATTCTCAGATCTCACACATGGAAATATCTTCTCTACAATGAATGAAATGAAGACAAGTGGCTAAACAATGTCAACTCATCTTTGATTAGAAATTACCATTATACCCCCAATTTTGTGTATAAATAGACTATGATGAGCAATTGAAAACCAGGTAGTTTAGGGTAGAAGTAGTCTAGGGTAGAATAGAGTAGTTCTTAGGATAGCTTTAATTTTTAGGTTAAAATTATTGTTAGGTTTATTTTTCCTTTATTTTCTTATTAGTTGATCATCGGCAGGCATTTTATTTTTACTGTTCATCACAACTTCAAATTTTTTTATGAAAAGTTTCTTTGTTTCCAGTTTATTTTCATTACTGCTTTTCAATCCCTGTTTACTGTTGCATTTTTGCATAACCCGTTTTACTATCTTCCATTTATTATCATGTTTTTATTGTTTTCATTTACTGTTATTCGGGTATAGCTTGAAACACTCTGTTATGCTTCGATCACTACTGCCAGTGTCTTGTTTTGGTGCTTTGATGCGGATTTGATGCTGGGCATTGTTCCCACGTTAATGGCACAGTGGAACAATGGTAGGTTGAGCAGAAAATGAAGCAAGGCGTGGCCACTGTTGCTTTCCCACTTTTCTGTTTCACGGCGGTTTGATGTTTCGATTTAAGCTTTAGTTATAGATTTTATTCACGCCTTTTCTGCTTTAAGTTGAATACATAGTAGTGCCCTGTTGTTTCATTTTCATTGTTTATTCTCGTCTACTGAGTTATATCAATTCATCTCTTTTTTGCATTTAGAGTGTAGCTTCCGACATTGTTATTTCAATATTTAGTTTATACTATACTTGTTCTGCATTTGTTCAACTCGACACTTCCTGTTTTTCATTTCTTTTTTATTTCCACCTTGCTTGATGTTACTGACTATCACCGTGTGATGCATAGCATAAGCTACCTCATGGTTGCAGTGGATAGAGGATCACATACTCTCCACTGTTCGCCCTACTTCAAGATCTTTGTATTGTTCATTCGCTTTGTATGCTTCGGTTCTGCACTAACCTAGTATTTGGTAACTGCAGGTGTTCATTGCTATAATTCTTTACCATCACCGAGCTGTTGTGAAGGACACTGGACACAGATTGGTAAGTTACAGCTGAAATCTTGAATGGTGTAGAGCTGTGTGATTAAGCTCAATTCTATCCACTATTTCTATTTTCTGCCTTATTTCCTGGTTACTTATTTACCTTTTCAGTTTCAATTTTCTGCTTCATTAACCTTACATCTACCTTAATTTTTATATTCCTAAACTTAATAGTTTCTTCTAGAGGTTCATTAGTCTGCTTAGTTCTTCCAGTTTTTTTTTTTTTTTTTTACATTTTGCTGGTGATGTACTGTTGATCCTACCTGGAGTTCTTATGTGTGTGTTGTTGTGTGGCTGTTATAGGTGTTGGCTAGCTACTAAAGCAGTGCTTGAGGTGCAACAGGAGCTGTTGCTGAAGGCACGGTACGAAACGCGTGTGCTACTGTGCAAGGAATGAAAGCTGTTGCATGAACAACAGTCGAATCGGAAGTAGGCGATGTACTGGTGGCTGGTTTGGTGGCTACGGGTACTAGCTGAAGAAAGTGGGCAGTATTTCATAGCAATGAGGAGCCAATATGCAGAACTGAGTGAGGCCAGAAGTAGCTACAGAAGCACAGTATAGAGGACAGCACCTGGTGCAAGGCAGAGCATCGTGTGGCACTATAGGAGATGCAGTACAGTGCAGAGCATTATGCACAGTCGAGAATAGTATAAGGGCATGTTTGGCAGCTTTGAATCATCACAATTTATTTATCATGTTTTATATTATTTGCCAAATATTTTTATGCCTCCTACTATTATTTGTTAACTTAGGTAAAAATAGATTTTGAAGTAATTTGAAAGATAGCTAAATTTTCTTTGCTTGTTAATTTAGAATTTAGTTTGAATTATATTAATAGTAAATTTTTTTTATTACAATAGGGTGAAATTTTCATTTTAATTAGAATGCTCATGTGTTGCATTTAGGATTAAATTAGGGGTAGAATTATTTTATGCATTTTTAAGTTAGTTTTCATGTTAGATTCAAAATCGAAAAACATTTATTTTTCATGCATTATTTAGCTTTTATTATTTACTAAGACATTTTATTAGGTTAGTAATTAGCTCTAGTTACATTTAATTAGAGTCACCATTTTAGACATTTAGATTTAGAGTTAGGTTTAGGAATAGAATTAGACCATTGGTTAGATTATTTTGCATAAAATTACTTCCATGCAATTTTTAGTTTCATATTAGAATTTTCTAGTTTTATTCATTTTAATTTACATTTTCTTATATTTGCATTTTTGTCTATTTGCACTAATTAATTTTAGTTTCAGTATTGTTCTTTTACAGGTGTGAGATCTGAGAATTTCAGACAAATTTTAATTATGTAATATGAATTTGAAGTATAATTTATTGAGCTAAGTGAATTGGGAATGATAATTGGAGATTTATATGTTAAGTGTTTAAAATAAGTATGAAGTGATGAGGACAGATCGATCTGGGAGAAGGAGAGATCGATCTGGTGAGTTAAAAATGACAAGGAAGGAGGAATTTAAAGAGCAGATCGATCTCCAATGGAAGTGGATTGATCTCCTTATGATTTTGTCTGAGAGAAGATCAATCTCATGAGGAAGAGATCGATCTCCAAATGATTCTGTTTGGGAGAAGATCGATCTCCTCAAGGAGCAGATCGATCTCATAAAGCCATAAACAGATCAATCTCACCTCTCGACAGATCGATCTCCTAGGCATAAATTGCCCCAAATCGTCCCAAAAATTCAAATGCAGATCGATCTCATTAAGAGCCAGATCGATCTCCTACCCTCAGCCTATATAAGGAACTCCTATTTTTCTCCTGCAATCTCACTTTCTCTCTCTTCCAACCTCCATTTTCACCGAAACCTAGCTTTCTCACTCATCCAAAGCACTCATTTCCGTCCAAATTAGAAGTTGTGGCAAGAAGGAAAGTTGTTTCTCATCAAAGGGAGAACAACATACTTGAAAATCGAAAGACGGATCGAATCGAGGCAAGAGATAAGCTCTCCACAAGTTTTGGGTAATTTATAAACCTCGATCTTGATATCTGAGATGATTTTGATGATAATGGTTGTTGTCATTATGCTGAAATAGCTGGAAAATGATTAGGGATTGATGAAATTACAATGTGGTTGGAGTGATAATGATATTTAGTAATTTAGGAATTTTGAGCTATAAATGGACATTTAGACAATGTGGTGTATTAGCATAGATATTGTGGCATAGGAAATATAGAATGTTGAGGTGTTGTGAGCGAGATTGTGGTTTGTGGTGGAGTTATGAGAATTGAGAAATTTGAGGAGTTATGAGCAATTATGCTCGATTTTGAGAATTGAGGTTAATGTGATAGATGAATTGATGTTTTAACATCGTTTGGACAGCTCGGGAGTTCCAGAGTGGAATACGAGGCTAGTCCGTGATATGGGGGAAACGATTGCACTATACAAGGTGTAAAGAGGTAAGGGAAACTAAACCATTTGTGTATGTGATTTACGAACTATTATAGCATGAATTGTGATTTATAAAACAAGCATGTTGAGTGTTGTGTTGTGATACAATTGCACACGATTTTTATAGCCGGTTAGAGCCTAATGTTTTTATGAGTTTATAACTGGGCTCTACGTTAAGGCAATATTGAGATTTGAGAAATGTGTGCGTGTTTTGACGGTTGGGACTCGGTTTCAATATGTTTTGTGTTGAGTACAAAACGGTTTTCAAATGAGTTTTATGAGAGAAAAACCACTATGAGTTCTACGTGAAGGCAAACTAGTCTTATGTGATTAAGACTTAGGTGTGTAGTTTTGAGTACACACCGGGCATTGCTCTGGTAGCATGTAAGCCCAATTCTTCTCCGTTCTGGTAACGTGAGAATAACCCATTCTGTGGCTATGCCACATATACTTGGTGGCTGTTGCCACGTGAGAAACCCTATTTGGTGGTCGTTGCCACGTGAGAACCCCATTTGGTGGCCGTTGCCACGTGAGAAACCTATTTGGTGGCCGTTGCCACGTGAGAACCCTATTTGGTGGCCGTTGCCACGTGAGAACCCCATTTGGTGGCCGTTGCCACGTGAGAAACCCTATTTGGTGGTCGTTGCCACGTGAGAACCCTATTGGTGGCCGTTGCCACGTGAGTACCCTATTTGGTGGCCGTTGCCACGTGAGAACCCTATTTGGTGGCTGTTGCCACGTGAGTACCCCATTTGGTGGCCGTTGTCACGTGAGAAACCCTATTCTATTGCTGTGCCACACGTGAATTTAAATCAGTGGCTATGTCACGTGTGTTTAGTGGCTATGCCACGTGTGAATTTAAATCAGTGGCTATGCCACGTGTGTTTAGTGGCTGTGCCACGTGCATTATTATTACAGTGATTTTATCACGTTAATTGAGAAAGCTTTATCGCATTATTTTCACATGCTTTGTTATTGCTCTAGACTGAGCCTTTTTACTTCATGTTTTCACATGATTTGAGACATGAGAATGTCGTTTTGAGTACTTTCATGCTATGGTTTTCAAATGAGATTAATGAGTTTCACATACAAATAAATATTTTGTGATGTGCATTTTGGTTTATGAAATGAGTCCCTTACCCCCTTTACTGAGCGATTTAGAAGCTCACCCTATTTTCTTTCCCCCCAGATTTCTTCAAGTGAAAAGGGTTTTCCAGCGACGTAAGGAGTAGTGGCAAGTGGAGGACTTGAGCTCCAGGCCATATATATTGTATTTTGAGGTATCTTTTATCTTTTCATGTACCCAGACAATTATCATAATTGCAGACACTTGATGTATAACATTGTATGGGATGTATTAGGATTAATTAACTTGAGATCAAGTAATGTATATGATATAATATATACTATTCAATGATGAGATCCTGAGGTATAATATAGGTGATGATGTATGACACTGCACAGGAATGCACTCTTAATTGTGAATTAATGAATAAAAAGTTTTAAATTAGCCCTATTTTCCGCATTTCCGGGGCGTGACAATAGGTTATTGCTTTTATTTGCTTGGAGCATTATTAGTAATCGTTGCTCTATTTTTATTATTTTCTTTATTTTATAATTTTTATTATTTTTCAGTAATTTTTAATTTAAGCCTTGTAGATCACCCACTGAATTTTCATAATTTGCTAGGATATACTTAGGGTAAAATTAATCGATACTTAATCAGGCTAATTAGGCTGAAAATAGGAGGGAAAGATATGACAGCCGACCTTATTCTACTCAATATAAGTGATTTTGATGTAAATTTAGGAATGGATTGGTTGGCTGCAAATTGTGTTATTTTAGATTGTTATGCTAAGACAGTAAGGTTTTCAGAGATAGATAACCTTATTGTAAGCTTTGTTGAAAAGAAATGAAGAGACATGATTATTGTATATGAGAATATGTATAATTTTTATTTATCATATTTAAGAGATGAATCTACTTATTAATCATGAATGTTAATATGATGACCTATGTTACTAGCGATGGAAAGGATAATGTGAAGGGTTAATTACATACATGGTTCACACAGATAAGGCACACCCGAAATTGAGAGATATCCCAGTGGTTACAGAGTTTCCTGATGTCTTTTTGGATGATTTACCAGGGCTACCACCTGACAGAAAATGGAGTTTTGTATAGAGTTCGTACATGGTACAAAGTCGATATCTAAGCCACCATATAGAATGGCTACGATTGAATTGGAGGAGTTAAAGAAGCAGTTACAAGAGTTGCTAGAGAATAGGTTTATTACACAAAGCGTCTTACCTTGGGGAGCTCCGGTTCTGTTTGTGAGGAAGAAAGATGGGAGCCTCCGACTGTGTATAGATTATCGGTTGTTGAATAAGGTCACCATTAAGAACAAGTACCCCCTTCCACGCATGGATGATTTGTTAGATCAGCTCCGGGGAGCACAAGTCTTTTTTAGGATAGATTTGTGATCTAGGTACCAACAGTTGAGGATATGGAGTGGAGATGTACCAAAGATAGCATTTCATACTCGTTATGGTCAGTATGAGTTCTTGGTTATGCCATTCAGATTGACGAATGCCCCCGCAACATTTATGGCTTTGATGAATGATGTGTTCAAGCTATACATGGACCAATTTGTGATAGTGCTCATTGATGATATATTAGTTTATTCCAAGTCCAGGGAAGATCATGAGCAGCACTGAGGATAATGTTGCAGACCCTCTGAGAGAAGGAATTATATGCCAAACTCAGTAAGTGTAATTTTTTGTTAGAGCATATCTTATTTTTAGGCCATGTTGTATCGAGGGATAGGGTATCAGTGGATCCATCCAAGATTGAGGCAGTTGTACAGTGGGAATAGCCCAAGATAGTCACTTAGATCAGAAGATTTTTGGGATTGGTAGGTTATTATTGGAGATTCGTTGAGGGTTTCTTCAGACTAGCTGCTCTGTTGACACGTCTCTCGTGAAAGGATGTTAAGTTTGTATGGGATGAGGCATGTGTGAGGAGTTTTCAGGAGCTTAAGCGTCGGTTGACCGCTACTTCGATTCTCACCATTCCTACCAGCTTAGGAGGTTTCTCTGTGTATATAGATGCATCACACCAAGGACTCGGTTGTATACTTATGCAGGATCGAAAGGTAATTGCCTATGGATCCAGAAAGTTAAAGGATCATGAGAGGAACTATTCGACTCATGATTTAGAGTTGGCAGCCATAGTGTTTGCATTGAAGATATGGCGCCACTATCTCTATAATGAGAAATTTTAAGTATATACGAATCACAAGAGCCTTGAATATCTATTTTCATAAAAAGAGTTGAATATGAGACAGAGAAGATGGCTCAAACTTCTGAAGGATTACGATTGTGAAGTCTTATACCAACCGGGTAAGGCGAATGTAGTAGCTGATGCACTGAGTTGGAAAAACCTCAGGTTGGTGTCTTATATGGTGGTTTGAAAACACAAGTTGTTGGAGCAGTTCGCGAACCTTAATTTGGATATAGCCCCACTTGATACAGAACTATTTGATGTTATGGCTAGTTTGAGATTGGAGTAAGAGTTGATTAGTCGTATTCGACAAGCTCAGCAGGGTGATCATAGTGTACCGATTGGTTGAGATAGGTACAGATAGGTGTGGGTACTGATTTTGAGTTAAGTGCAGATGGATTGCTGAGGTCCAAGGGTAGGATATGTGTTCCCGAGGATTCAGAGATCAGGAGATTGATTTTATTAGGTATACAGTACATTCGAGGAGTACCAAGATGTATTAAAACCTTTGAAAAGGTTATTGGTGGTCTGGAATGAAGAGAGACATCGCTGAAAGTATCGCTAGATGTCCCGTCTTTCAGCAGGTAGAGGTAGAGCATCAGAAACCTGTAGGGCTATTACAGTCTCTACCGATACCGACATGGAAGTGGGAGCACATCACTATGGATTTTGTGATGGGTTTACAAAGGACCGCAAAGGTTATGATGCCATTTGGGTGATTGTGGATCGGTTGACGAAGTCAGCCCATTTCTTAGCTATGAGAGCTACTGATACTCTGAGTAAGTTAGTGAACTTGTATGTTCAAAAGATAGTTCAATTGCATGGTGTTCTAGTGAGCATTGTTTCTGATCGAGATGCCCGCTTCACTTCCCATTTCTGGGAGCATTTTTAAGAAGCGATGGGGACTCATTGAGTTTTTGCACCACTTTTTATCCTCAGATAGATGGTTAGTTAGAGAGGACTGTACAAACTCTAGAGGATATGTTAAGAGCATGTGTGCTGTATTTTATAGGCTCTTGGGATGATCACCTACCGTTAGCAGAGTTTGCTTTTAATAATAGCTATCATACGAGTATCAAGATGACACTATATGAGGCATTGTATGGACACAGATGCCAATCCCCTATTGGATGGGAATAGGTTGGTGACAGACAGATTTTTGCTCTCGATTTAGTGTAGCAAGCCTCTGAGGACATCCAGTTGATATGTGAGAGGTTACGGATAGCTCAGAGCCGCTAAAAGAATTATGCTGATAAGAGACGGAGACCACTAGAGTTTACTATGAGTGAGTCTGTATTCTTGAAAGTTTCTCCCTCTAAGGGGATTATAAGGTTTTGTAAGGCTTATAAGTTGGCATTGTCGCCCGGTTAGCAGGTGTTCATAATGTTTTCCCCGTCTTTATGCTTCAAAAACACCACTCGAACCCGACACATGTGATAAGATATGAGCCATTGGAGCTCAATGAGAGTATGTCGTATGTAGAGAAGCCGGTTCAGATATTGGATAGGAAAGATAAGGTACTGTGGTTGAAGACGATTCCCTTAGTGAAAGTTCTTTGGCAATATCACACTCCGGAGGAAACCACTTGGGAGTTGAAGAGTATGATGCAAGAGAAGTACCCGGAGTTGTTCTCAGATAAACTTGGTTCTAATTTGGAGGACCAAATTTCTTGTAGAAGGGGAGGAATGTAAGGCCCATGAATTTTTATGTAATCTTATGATTTCCATGTTGTACAGACAAGTTACACAATAAATTAATCATAAGAATTGGATATTTTTTAGTGTTAAGTGTCAATGAAATGCAAAATGGGTATTGAAGTGATTGAATGGGAGTTTAACTTTGAAAATATGGAAAATTTGTAGCTAAAATGTTGCAGAATGAATGGCAGATCGATCTTATATGCAAGGAAGATCGATCTCATAGCCTGGAAACATAATACCAAGCATTCTGGAAGAGGGAGATCGATCCCTCATCCAAAGAAGATCGATCTCCAGTTGCTTCTATTTGGGCCAGATCGATCTCCTCCCATCGATCTCCTCCCATAGGGCAGATCGATCTCTAGTTGCCTCCGGATAGGCCAGATCAATCTTTAAAGCTTTCTGCCTGGGCGAGATCAATCTCATCCCATGAACAAAGATCGATCCTATCCCTTTGAGCCGATCGATCTCATCAAAGAGGTAGATCAATCCCTTAGCCTGCATTGTCAAATTTTGAAGGAATTTAAGCAAGGGGAGATTGATCTCCACCCTTGGAGATCGATCTTATAACGCGATTCCTATAAAAAGAGACCTGACTGTCGAGCCTTCTTCCCAAAAATCCCAAAATCTTCCATTTTAACCAAAAACAACCTAGTTTTCTCACTCTAAGTTATCCTTACTTTTCGAAATGATTTGAGGAAAAAGCTATTTGAGCAAAGTTGTTCCTAGTGAGGGAGTGAACAACATAGTCAAAGATTGGAAGCTCAAACCTTGGATTGAATGAGAAAAGAGTTTTTCCTCAATTTGACATAAAGAGGAAAAAGTCAAAGAGGAAAAAGTCAAGCTAGGTAAGATTTCTATACACCACCTTAATAAGTTGATTGGTGTATATAATGTTGGCTGAAATGTTCATATACATGCTTAAACAACTATGATCTAGAATGGGTTTAGTGAGAGAAAGTTGAAATGGCATGGAGTTGATGATGATTTAAACATGTAGAGATATTAGTAAGCATGTATAGATGATTCTAAGATAGTTTTGTGAAATATATATGTTGGAATGGATGATGATTGATAATAGGAATAAGAGGTGTTTGATAAATTGTCATAGTGAAGGAAATGATGAACTAGAGGTATTATGAGCATAATGCCAGTTTAGTGTGAACCAAAAAGCTTGGTGGAACTAATAGATTCCCGAGAAACGAAAAGTACATTCGAAAAATAAGAGAAACTAAGGCCCAATAATCGTTAATGAGCCCAATTAGTCAAATCGAATATAATAAATGTGAGAATTGTGTTGTATTGGGTTAAATTGATGTGATGAGTAATTTGTGCAGCTTCGAAGATTACATTGGAAGCAAATCGGACTGCACGATCGAGGAGCTGTAAGGAAGTGGAATCACTCAACGCGATTCCAGGTAAGGGAATTTTGTGAGTATTTAGAGGTAGCTGCACGTATTTTAAGGGTGTATATAGGACTTGTAAATGTTTGGTTATCTAGAAAATAATTAATGATTTGTAAGAACGATTACGGATATAGATGATTTTAGTTTTAGAAGTGAATCCTACAAAAGGTGTAGTAAGGGTAATAATTGCATAAACATCATGGTTTTATATTCTTACGAAATGCATTGCTTTGGTTTAAGTAAATCTACGGATAGACTGGCTATTGACTTCATAATTTTGTGAAATAGCACGAGTTCGGTGCCAACTGTGGTTTGAACATGTTTTGTTGAAATAGAGGCACCTATCAGCTTTATGTGATGTTTTATAAGCCGTACTAGAGCTTTTACTCGTACGTGGGTTTCCATTGATTTCCTTATGCATATAACCGTAGTGGAGCTATGCTCGTACGTGATTTTCTCATTGCTTGCTATGCATAAAATCGTACTAGAGCATTGCTCGTACGAGGGTATTTAATGATGATGCATGAAATCGTGCTCGAGCTTTGCTCGCACTGGGCTTCTCACACTGTGATATGTAATGAGTCGTGCTGGATGCCTCGTGTAGACTTTGTGTCACATGAATAAGATGCTCGCATGAGCCGTGCTGAATGGCTTGTGTAAACTGCTAGTCACAGAGATGAGATGCTCGCATGTGCTCTTGAGACTAAGCAGGTTATACATGGCATGGAGTAGATAAGACCTATGGCAGGCACCCACAACCATGATATGGGTCAACAGAGTACATTGTACAGTGAGGTTATGATGTTGATTTGAAAGTCTGGCGAAGGATTAACCCACCTCCTTTCCAGCATGATGCCCCGCACACTGGGATCTATGTGCTCTGGGATTATACTGACATAGTTAGCAATAGAGTCCTCGATTATATAGTGACCACCTGTCTCACATGATATCACATGGTTTTATATACAGATCATGAATTATGTTATTTAAGGTAGACCTTAGGGAGGGGTCGAGCCTTAAGTGAAGATTTTAAAGAGTTGGTATTGTTGTTTGATGAGTTTTACTATGTTTTAAGAAAGTGCTAAATCCTGAGGGATGGTTTTATGATGAGTTTTCCTTATTATGATTTGTTTTATTATGATGGGCATGTGATGTTTTACATGATGGTTTTCCATGTTTACATGCCTATCTTCATGTTTTTCAGTACATGATATATGTATATTCATGTGGCATAGTTTTAATAATTCCTTATGCTCTGGATATAAATGATCTTTATGCATGATATTATAAGCATGTAGATAGTGTAGTTATTTACCCTGCTTGCATTATTGCCTTACTGAGCGTGTGGTTGCTCATCCCTATCATTTTCCCCCTCTACAGAGTGCACATAGTAGTCTAGTGAAGGACTCGGGAGTTGTGTCCAGACATCCGCTGCTCTCCATCGCTAAGAGGTATACACAGAAGAAATCTTTTTTGTATCTAAACAAGTAATAGCACAGTAATCATTTTGAATTGTAATATAAGAGATGTAAGTGTTAGCAAACATGTGTAAGTATAGAACTTAAACTTTCAAATGTATGTGTTTGCTCTTGATTAATTGAAAGATGAATGGTAAATGATTATTAATATTGACTCATAGCCCAACTATTCTTGGTGAGAGTTGTTCACGACTGGGTAAGTTAACGAATAAAGCGAAAAATTTATGGTGATTTTTAGATGAAATGAATGAAAAGGGGTCGGGCTCTCAAAATTGGTCTGGTGGACTTCCATGAATGCTCTGTCTATCCCTTCAGCATGAACACGGCAAAAGCAACCATCTCCGTCATCGTACACTCGAAGAACCCGTACAACTTTTCAATCTCATTCACCCAGTCCTCTCTAACTACTAGGTCCTTCACCCCGCTAAATGACAGCGGTTTAAACTTCTAAAACTACCATAAACTATCCAAATCACAACCATATCCCCATCTGCTGCTACCCTGCTGTGGAGCAACAGGAGATGCTGTATCCTGAACTGATGGGGGTGTAGGTGTATCTGTAACCTGTGGCATCTGTGCTGGCTGTGCAGGTGTATCAAGAGCAACTACCTGTTTAACATCAGTAGGTTGTTCGACTGAACCTCGTCTATCGCCAGTCCCTAATGTAACCTGTGTAACTATCTCAGCGAGGGTCTCTATTCTCGGCTCAATCATAGTGAAGTGTGCTTCAGCATCCCTTGGTCTCTCACTAAGATCCCACGGAGCCTGTGATAATTATATTTTTAATAAAATTATTTGTGCTTAATTTCTTAATTAATTATTTAAATCCTCATATTATTTTATTAATTATCCCCTTTATTTAATTAAAATTCTTTAATGTGCAGATAAATTAAATTAGGATGAAACTCAGTCGTTTCAGTCGAAATTGGGCTGAAAATGGGCTAAAGGAGACTGGAACACTTCCAATTTACAGACCGAGTCACCAGTCGACTAAACACGTGTGATGCCAGGTGTCCGTATTTTATTCATCTCGAAACGATAAGATCGACGGACACTATGCCAACCTTCTGGAAGACACACACCGGGCCACATCGCACAGCTAATTCGACAAAAAGATAGGTGATGTGGAAATATCTACTTTGCAGCAAATAAAATGAAGACAAGTGGTCAAACAATGCCAACTCATCTAGGATGGAAAAATTACCATTATACCCCTAAGTGTGTGAATGAATAGAACATGATGGCAATTAAAAAAATCAAGTAGGGTAGGAAGTAGTGTAGAATTTAGGAGTAGTGTAGTTTAGGGTAAATTTAGGATTTATTTTTCCTTGTTTTTAAGCTTTCTTTCCCGCAGCCACCATTTTTACTTTTCATCTTTTCCTGATTTTGCAAGCTTATTTTCTTTGTTACTGCTCAGAGCATTGAAGTTTGAATGAAAAAAAAAAAGCTTTCATTTTTCCTTTCTTTGGTCTCGGTTTGGCATCTTTCTCTTTTCTATTTCCTTGTTCCTTCCTGCTTATTGTTGGGCCGAGGAAGAGCTTGGTGACAACAGCTTAATCCTTATTATTTTCTCATGTTCCTCTTGATTGTCTTTCTTAGCTTAAGCATACTCAAGTTATTCTCACTTTCCCTATAACTTTAGTGTTTTCGTTTTGTTTAGTTTACTTACTGTTTGATAGATAGACGATTCCTCATTGTTTTCTTTGTTTTCTATTTTATTTCATACATATCATATTTTGAATAGGAATTTCCAGTTTAACATTTAATGATGTTTTATTTAATAGCAAATTTAGATTATGCATTTCTTACTGCCATTATCTTGTTCTATTTTTACTTCTTTTAACGAGTTGCTACCATCCCTTCTCAGTTCTAAAATTGTGAGACTATGCTACTACTATCGTTGGTTGCTTTTCGATTTTCAGAGCATAGGATGAGTGCACCATCCAGTGAACTGGGATCGACAGTCTTCCTCTGTTCTGCTCTACTTTTAAATCCTTCTATTGTTCATCATTAAGTTGCTGTGATTTTATACTACCCTCTTGTTTACTGTTGCAGGTGGGGGGATGCAAGCTGAAGCAAAGCTAATGCGTGAGGGAGATCAAAGTAGAAACTATCTACGCGAGTAGTGAGGGCCGGTTACAGCAGTTTCCTTGCTTCTTTCCAGTACAGTGCTACGATCTTCATTGTTGGTGTCACAATTTTTTTATTTATTTCTCTAAGATTCCAGTAGTATTAGAGTAATGATATTAATTTTCGGTTATAAATCTGGTTGAAATCTTGCTTGTAAGTTGTGTTTCACTTCATCATTTTCTTTTTTTTTTATTTAAGTAAAGTTGCAGCTGGATTAAATTTCTGTTAATGTTTTTACATGTCATTGCTTGGTATCATTTGGATTCTCAACCGCATATTGCTAGGCATTTCGTTGGTACGTTTGTCAATTGAATGAACTGTGGCATGGCTGGTTTGTTGAAGTACAAGAGGCAGGATTGTTTGTGCTTTATTCTACTGGCAGGGCTGTGTTGCAAGGCATGGAGCTGAACCAAGACAACGATACACAACAGAATCGAGAGTAGAACTGCATAACATGTCTACTGTAATTTAGGTGCATGAAGAAGCCGATACTAGCTGAGCAGGATGTGGTTGCTGGTACAGCATTGTAGGCCTGAACCGGGAGCTAAACTAGGCATGCTGAGGAATGTGCTGCAACAGCAAAAAAGGACAGAACCGAGAGCAAGAGCAGACATTGCCTGGACAAATCCAGAAGAACATGCACAGTAACAGTGCATGGAGGGACCACGAGGCCAGCTGTGTTATTTTGTTTAAGGCCATGTTTGGCCACATTTCCTTTTATTACTTAATGTTTAGTGCATTTTTATTATTTTGATTGTTTTCATTAGTTATTAATTTAGGATAGTTGTTAATTGATAATTGTAGGTTAAATCTAATGTTTTAGTTTGTCAATTTAATCTTTAGTTTTAATTTTTAGTTAATAGTTAATTCTATATTATATGTTACAGGACTTAATTTTAGTTTAGTATTGTATGAGTTGCATTTAGGATTCACTTAGATTAAAATCATTTTATGCATTGTTAAATTTTCATTTTAAATTAAAAAATCCAAAAATATTTATTTCTCATGCATTAGTTAGATTTTATTGTTAAGTTAGTAATTAGATATAATTAGGACTAATTTAGAATTAATATTTTAGACATTTAGACTTGTAGTTATTTTCTTAATTTTTCTAGGATTTTATTTCATTAAATTTGAAGTTAGTTTAATTTGCATTTTTATTAAGTAGTTTAATTACATGCATATTTTATTCTAGGATAGTTTAATTTTAGTTTAATTAATTTTGTTTCTTTATTTTTATTTTTACATTTTTTATTGCATTAATGAATTTTAACTGTTTTAATTATGTTTGTAGGTATTTGCTTTAAATTATTTGGAGCTTTGTAAGTAATTTTTGATCTCTTTTATTTTCTTTAGTTTATAATTTTCATTGTTTTCAGTACTTTTAATTTTAGCCTTGTAGACCACCCACATTAAACTTCATAATTTGCTAGGATATACTTAGGGTAAGATTAACCTGTAGTTAATTAGGCTAATCGACTTCACAATGGGATGATAATCCGGGACTCAAATCTCATTATTACTTGTACAACCCGTGCACTTGCTGATAATACGTTTTGTTCGTACCAAGTTTTTTGCGCCGTTTCCAGGGAAGTCTTAATTAGGCATTAATTAATATCGATGAAATTTCGCTTAGGTGTAATTCTAGCTTGTAAATATTTAGGTTGTAAATATTTAGAGCCTTAGTTTAGGTTAGTTAAATTTACTCTATCATAAAAAGTTAAAAAAAATTAAAATTTAAAAACTTAAAAAATTTTCTAAGGACTTTTTGATGATTGCATGCGTAGAGCCAGGAGTTATGATTGCTTTCCTTTAAATCCTGAAATTGAATGAACCCTTAGAAAAATTCGAAAGGATTTTAGGAAATTATTAGCTCCGTTTCAAAACATCATGGCAGAAAATAGAGAAATTAGGACAGTTGGAGATTATACAGTGCCGATGATTGGATGATATTATTCTGGCATTAGGCCACGCAACACTGGTTAACCTCCTTGCCTCCAGGATCCATTTCTACATGGGACGAGTTAGCCCATCAATTTTTAGCTAAGTTTTTCCCTCTCTCTAGAATGGCCAGACTCCGTAGTGACATACCTTCCTTTGCCCAGTTCGATTCTGAATCTCTTTACGAAGCATGGGAACGATATACGGAGCTTCTTAGGAAGTGCCCTCACCATAGCCTACCTTTATGGCTACAACTCCAGACCTTCTACAATGGACTTACAAGCCAAAATAGGACCATTGTTGACGCTGCGGCGGGTGGAGCGCTAATGTGCAAAACAGAGGAAGAAGCTTACGAGTTGTTAGACAAGATGGCTGCTAACAACTATCATTAGTCCTCGGAGAGGCAATTGCCTAAGAAGTCGACGGGTATATATGAGCTCGACACGCTGTCTACCTTGACCTCTTAAATAGCTAACCTTACGAAGAAGGTAGAGTCACTCAATACCCAGCATAATCCTTCCACCAGTCCTAATCCTGTGTATTTTATCCAAAGTCCTTTTCTTTTCTGGGATCAGTGTGGTGGTACACACTCTGTAGATAGGTGTCCGCTTAACCTAGAATCAGTTCAGTACGTTACCCCATCTCAGAAGCAACAGAACAACCCCTTTTCAAACACCTACAATTCAGGGTGGAGGAACCATCCTAATTTTTCCTGAAGCTAAAATCGAGGGCAATCTTCCAACTCCATATCTATAGGACCCCCTGGTTTTCAAGCTCCATCGGTTCATGTACCACCACATCAGCAGTTTCCATACCATCCACCTAATCATCCCTATCCACCTCAATTTCAACATCATCCACCTCACTTCCATCAACCAGCACCACCACCACAACCTATGCTGCCCCAACATTATCACGCACTAGCAGCTGAGAAGAAGCCCTCACTTGAGGAAATGTTTACAACGATCCTGCAAAATCAAGCTGCCTCAATCAAAAATTTAGAAGTTCAGGTTGGACAGATAGCCAATGTTCTTAACCAACATCCACAAGGGACCCTTCCTAGTAACACTGAAGTTAATCCTGTTAAGCAAAGGGAGGGTAAGGAACATGTTAAATCCATCACCCCTAGGAGTGGCAGAGAGCTAGATGATCCACAAGTTAAGTCCAATCCTATTAAGCACACAGTGGTAGAGCCTTTAGGGTCTAAAAAGGCAGCTCAAAAAGAGCAGGAACCTAAAGATCAGGCTTTCAAAGGAATCAAAGATAGGTGCTTCTTCATATATATACCTTCTTCTACTTCACAGCCTTCCTCGTGCTCTGATGCTACACATGTTACCACTACATCCCTTCCAGTTAGACCACCAATACCTTTTCCTTAGAGGTTTCAAAATAAAAAATAGAATCAACAATTCACCAAATTTCTTAAGGTTTTTAAGAAACTTCACATCAATATTCCTTTCACAGATACCTTAGAGCAAATGCCAAGTTATGTGAAGTTTTTAAAGGATATCCTCTTGAGGAAGAGAATATGGGAATAGTATGAGACAGTGGCCTTAACTGAGGAATGTAGTGCAATTATTCAGAGGAAATTACCCCCAAGCTCAAAGATCTCGGGAGTTTTACCATACCGTGCACTATTAGAAATATGTTCTTTGGTAGAGCCCTATGTGATTTAGGAGTTAGTATCAATCTGATGCCTCTGCCTATCTACCAAAAGTTAGGAATAGGGGATGTCAAGCCTACCACAGTGACCCTTCAGCTAGCTGATCAATCCATTAAATATCCGAAGGGGGTCATTGAGGATGTGTTACTAAAGGTGGACAAATTTATTTTCCCTGCAGATTTTATTGTATTGGACATTGAGGAAGATAGGGAAGTCCCCATCATACTAGGCAAACCTTTCCTAGCTACTGGTAGAACATTAATTGATGTACAAAAGGGGGAGTTGACTATGAGAGTCCTAGATCAGGAGGTGACATTTCATGTTTTCAAACCTTTGAAGGTCCCTGATGACTCTCAAGATTGTTTTAGGATGGAGGATATAAGGCTTGAGCATAAGAAATCTGAAAGAATGAGGGAAGTAGATAGAGCTAAGGAGGAGTTAACTGTCAACATTCTGTCACCACTCTGGCTGATCCTCCTACTCTTCGCTCTGCTACTGAGTGTTGTGTTCTTTAGCTGTTTTTGAAGAGGATTTATTTTTCTTTTTCACTTTTTGTATAGTTCTTTTTCTTTTCTGCTGTTTCTTTCTTTGTTTATTTTACAGATTGCTTTTCTAGTTTTACGTTTTCAATCAAGTTTCAGTTGTTTGTCATCATCATCAGAAAAGGGGACTACTCTAATCTTGAGCTTAAATGTTTATATTATTTGCACACTAAGGACAATGTGCACTTTAAGTTTGGGGGAGGGGATACCACTTGAGCATTTTTTGAAAATTTAGGTAAAATTGAAAAAAATTTCAAAATTTTCCAAAAATATGGGCTTAAATTGTTTGATTTTGGGATGATTTAGTACTTAGCATGTAGTTTTCCCATATTCTGATGATATGACCCCATGATTAAGTCTAATTTTGATTAACTGAGAAGCATAATTATAGAAAAGCATGAAGCTGAATTATTGAATTTGTTTTGATTCTAATTGTGATTTCCTCATTTTATGCACATGTCATCTTATGAATCTATATATTTATTTAGAGAAAGCTTATATGGACATAGGATTGCATTTGTTCAATTGATTTTGTGCATCATATTCTAAAATTTGTTTGATCTAATCTCGAGGAGAAATATTAGATCACACTTAATTAGAGAAATGATTTAGGCCATCTTTGGATCGTTTGAGCCTTTCTAGCCATCCTTGTACATATTTTACCCCTAGTTACCCATCTGGGCCAAATAAGCTTTTCTCTATAAATACACCTGCATAAACTTCCTTAGCTTAAATACTCTGTTCATATCTCTTACCCCGAAAGCATGAATTGGGATATATTGCGAGCTTTGTACATATGGGTATATGGTGATACTGAAAGTTCAAAAAAAAAAAAAAATGAAAAATGAAAGAAAAAGAAGAAGAAAAGAAGAAAGATGAAAAATACAAAAATAGAATAGTGAAATAAATAAGTTTGGGGGAAATAATTAAGAGCTCTTACATGAAAGATCCTAGAAAGTAATGCATGTTAAGGAGTAGTTAAACCTAAATTGACTTTATCATACCTTAACCCTAGCCTTACATTACAAGCTTAATGAAGTCCTACTGATCTTTAGTTAAGTGTGACTACATTAGTGGAGAGAGAAGTGAAAAACAAACTTATGGGAATGATCACATATCATTGACTTATGCAGGTTCGAGATTGACCTACAAGTAAATACCGTAAATTTATTTAATATTTTATTTAATAGAAAATAACCCAGATTCACCTAATTGCGCAGTTCTACGACAGAGCCCGAACGAGAGCCGATTGAGCTCCAATTTTTGTACCCTGCATAATATTGGGTAAGTACACTCTAAATACGATAATTTGAGTCTTTAATGCAGAGTTAAGATTATTTTACGGATTTTACGAATTAATTCTATATAAAAGGAATTTTATTCGAAATTTTAAAGTAATTATCGTAAATAGTATACGGGCTATCTAATAAGTTTGGAACGAAGCCCGATGAGTATTGGTAAGCCAAATAAGCCCAGTAAACCCGAAGAAGGGATTTAATAAGTGGAAACAGGCTTAAGGCCAATTAAGGCCCATTAAGATGCAACCGAGCCCAATAGGGGTAAACAGGCCCAATGGTTTAAATTAAGCCCAGTAAAAGTGAAATATGAATTAATATGTTTGGATTTAACCCGAGAAATATTTATACACAGTTTTAGAGATTGGATTGGGAGTAAATCGGACTGCGTGATGAGACATCAGTGGGAAGGTCAGACTGTACAGAAAAATGAGGTAAGGAAATTTTACGGACTGCTAGAGGTAACTTTACAAAATTTTGACTTCATTTGCAGTCTCTTAAAATTGTCTAAAGGGTCTAGATGTTAAATAAGAAATCTTTAGTGCCTCGGGTGGGTAAATGACCAAAATACCCTTGTGAAGGGTAAAATTTCAAAAAATAGGAAAAGTTATGAGAAGCAAGAATGAAGATTTCTTGGTTGTTTTTGAGGTGGTCTGACACATGCATGGGTAGGCTGGCTAACTTTTAAATAAAATGCATAGCATTGCATAACTTTAATCAATGTTGATTTCCTTTGAAATTGATTTGAGAAATGTAGCCGCTTACGTGATTTTTAGAATGTGACGTGCTAGAGCTCAGCTCGCACGAGTTTTGATTTGTGTGATGCATACATTAGTACTGGAGCAAGAGATCGCACTAGAGTTTTACATGCATTGGTACTGGAGTCTAACTCGCACCAGATTGTCATATGATTTTCGTGACGGGGTGCTGGAGTTTAACTCGCCCCGGATTTTTATATGATTTTCGTGATAGGGTGCTGGAGTCTAACTCACACCAGATTTTTAATTGATTTTATGACAGAGTGCTGGAGCCTAGCTCAAACTAGTTTTAAATGATTTTGACAAAGTGTTGGAGCTTAGCTTGCACTACATCTTATGAGATTTTATGAAATGCGTGCTGGAGCTTGGCTCGCATGAGATTTTTCTTGATTTTATGAGAGTGCTGGAGCATTGGTCGCACTGATTTTATGAGACATGCGATGAGCTATACTTGGAGCGTCTGGTAGACTGTGTGTCACGCTGATTAAATATGCTCGCACGTGCGTTTTGAGACAGGCACGATTGTAAATATGAGATATGGGTCCACGGAGTACGTTGTACCGTGCAAGTAGCATGGAGTACGTTGTACCGTGTTGGGATTGATTATGTGGCATCTTCGGATGCGTGGCACTTCGGATATGAGTGGCATCTTCGGATGCGTGGCATCTACGTATGCGAGTGGCATCTTCGGATGCGAGTGATCGGATAAGGCTGGCGGGATGGACTGACGCACCTCTCGGGGCGGTCTTCGATCGTGGTGAGACCCCGCACACTAGGATCCGTGTAGCAGTGGGATAACGAGGACATATGGCCATAGTCCTAGTTATATGCCTGAGATATATACATATATTACATAGTCTCGCATGTTGATGTTTTGAGAAACTCGTTTTGTGGATTTTTGTGTGAGTCTGGATCACCCGAGAGAGGGGTTAGATCATGATTGAGATAAAATTTTGATGAGAATGAAACTAGGTTTTAAACTAAATTTTCATGATGTTATTTCCATGCTATTTAAACCCATGAGTAATGTAAACTGGTTTTACATGACATTCATTAAATCGCATGTTATTATTGCTTTGAAAAGTATTTGACATCATGATTTTGTGTGAGTCAGGAAACACCCGAGGGATGGTTTGAGTCTTGGCTTTGTTGTGAAATTTTAACTAGAATAAAATGCTTTAAATGGATTTGCATGTTGAATTTTCCATGCTCTTTGAAATCCATATTTGAACTTGTTTTACATGACATCATGAATTGTCGCATCTGTTTTGAATGTGTGGAGAAACGGTAGTTTATGCATGGCACCATGTTCATGTCGGTAGTAGGGTTACCTACTTGTTCGTAGGATTGCCTTACAGAGCTTGATGTGCTCACCCCTTTGATTTTCTCACACAGATCATTTCGAGTAGATTTTGTAGCAATAGAGTATTGCATTCCTAATATCCGCTGCTGCCCATCATTTTGAGGTATATACACTTGTACATGTTGTATCTAAATAAGAATAGCACAGTATCATGTTTGTAAGTAACTTTCGGGGATGTATAGATACTGTAAACACTTGTAAATGAATGGGAAAAAATTAATGAAAAAACTTATGTGTTTACCTTTCCTTTAATAAGGAATTAAGGTATATAGTGGATGAATGGTGGGACTGACATTGATGCATAGCCCAATTGTTAGTGAAGTGTGGTCACGATCAGAGGACAGTTAAGTATGAAAGAAAAAATAAAAAAATTTACACTGATTTTTGGTAGTTTTGGGTCGTGACAGCTTGCCTATAGAACCTTTGTGATTTCATTCTGGAATTACAAGATCGATCCTATCATGAAAGATGATCGATCTGGTATTCATCTACAGGATTCCAACTGCTAATTTTTCTAGAATTTCAAAAGAAAGATTGTATTTAAATGCTTCACTAATCATTTTGCATTCTATTCACACTTAGAGCATAAAAAGGTCCATTTCTTATGATTCACATATTATGTAACTTGTGTATACAACATGGAATCATAAAAAGGGTACATAGAATTCACGGGCCATACATCTCTTATGATTCATATAGCATGTAACAAGTGTGTACATCATGGAATCATAAGGAATACATATAAAAATACGGGCCTTACCTGAGCACTAATGGCACACGTCGTGCGGGAGACATTTATACGTGTTGCACGGGCACGAGATACAACCAAAAATCATAATCATATACCATGAGTAGCAAGACAACCACCACACAGGTGAAAACAAATGCTACAAGGGTCCTATGTATCGGGCACTTCGAGTGGCGGAGCCGGAGCACCACAAGTAGTAACCATACATTTAAATAGCATTTTAATCTCAAATTCTCTTTTTCTTTACTTGCTTACTTTCAAAATCATCAAAAGTTCCTTTGAAACATTAACATAAAATCATAATTTACCTCATAAATTGTTTCATGAGCATGGATATGTGTCGTAAATCATTCTATAAACATAAACATGCTGGTAAATCATTTCATGAATTTAATATGCTTCATGAATCATTTAATAAACATAAATGTACTTCATAAACCATTTCATGAACATAATGTGCTTCGTAAGTCATTTCAAGAACATAAACATGCTTTGTAAATCATTTCATAACACAAATAAGTATAATTACTAAGAACTATGCTAAACTATACCTCTTACCTCTATTGGGCTTAAATGGCGTTATTTCACTGGGATTCGGCATAGCCTCGTTAAACGTACTGGTTTCTCAGGCTGCCCAAAACATTATCAAACCATCAAATATTGCCTAATGACATCTCAACACATTCAACTAGGCGTTTAAATTCACAATGTTGACTAAGTTCGACCTTTTTGCCAATTTTGATCATTTTCTTGGTTTTATCGATAAATTTCGGTTTAATTTATTTCATTAGTTTTCTTTCTACCAAATTTAAAACTTATAAACTTAATAGCTTAAACAGTTATCTTAGACTTCATTTAGCCACTCAAAGTACTCAAATTTCTTAATTTTTTGCTATTTTTTTATTTTTCTCTTAACCGGGCTATAAACTGAGTTTCTTCGGTATCATTTAAACACCTAACAACCTTAAATCATACCACATTTCATCTTTTACATTAAAACCCTAGGCTGGCCAAAATTAATATTTCTCATAAAAATTATTTTCAATCAATCCCATTTAAGTAAAAAGCCTTAAAAATCATCAAATATTAACATATCTCATCATCTTCATCATTCATCAAATTTCTCTTACCTTTGACCAAATTTAACCAAGCATTTAATTCTCCAAATTATTTATCAATTGTAAATCATCGAGTTTACAGCTTAAAATCATCCAAAACATTAACAAAATCCAACAAAAAACGTTTCAAATCAAGTTTTCTCTCACCTCATGAATAGGACAATTTCTGCCCCTGATTTTCTCTCTAGGATTTCACCTAGCAAATGGCCTTCAATGGAGCTGAAATTTTTATATCTTGTAGAAGGTTCAAGTTGGAAGATTCGTTCCTTCTTGGTTAAGATCAGAAAACTATCGTAAAAGGCTCAAACAAATAGCACAAGCAGAGTTGCATAGAGATTGGTTCTCTCTAAGATTTATCCTAGTAGATGAAGTCTTTTTTTGCCGAATTTTTTATATGTTAGAGAGGACTCAAAGAGTAATATTTTTCCCTTCTTTTCTATCCCCAAATCTGGCTAGAAGACCCTCAAAAAAGTTACTCAATCTCCTTTGTATAGTAACACCTGCGATAGTGATGAAAGGGATGTATCTCTCGGGTTTGTTAGAGTAATTGGGTGTTTCCAGGGGAAATGAAAGCTTAAAGGGTTAAGTAACATTATGGAGAAGGCCTGAAGTTTTGGGCCATGGGATAGGCTTCAATTTGGGCCCAATTTGCAGAGTGTACAAGTTACCTGAAATAGGGCAGCCCACAATCTAATTTTGTCAAATCTTTGAAAAGATATGCCTAGTCCAATTTCGTCCAAATTTCCATTTCTAAAGTGTCGTACTATGTCTTTAGTATATCTTATAAAAATTTTGGGCCCACTGTTTTAAGAAAATTTTCCCAATTGGGCCCATTTTACTCGACTAGGTCCATATCGATAAATGAAACTTAAGTTTTTTCGGTTCACTTTAAAAATTCATTCGGCCATCAAAACCTCCTTATTTCCATCTAATACTTATTGCTGATCTCAATTATGTCTTATGTGAATTTCCTATGGCCTAAGAATAATTTTTGTGAATTTGTTAGAATTTATTTCAAATTTATCTCTCTTATTGGGCATATTTGCTAGGTTTAGTGGAATCCGAGTTTTACCAACTTTTTTCACTTTTAACACCTTAATTTAACTTTCTTATCATCAATTCATACTTAAATTAATAATTTTTTAAAAATACTTAAACTCGGGTTCATACCTCGAAGTGCATGCCCCAAGCCTCTCGCCATTATCTTGGGCTTCTCGAGCATTCTAGATCCTACATGAACATTCACATAAGCCTTAGATTTTTCATCTTAACTTAAAATGATTAGTGGTAGGGAAAAATCTGGGTTTCACATTCCTCCCCACCTTTAAAGAATTTGGTCCTCCAAATTCAGCTCGGTCCGTCAAATAGTCGATGGTACTTCTCTCTCATACGGCTCTCTAGTTCCCACGTCGCCTTTTCTATCGAGTGGTGCTTCCAGAGAACCTTCACCAATAGAATCCTCTTCATTCGAAGTACTATTTCCTTCCTATCTAGGATCTGGATAGGTTCTTCCACATAGATCAAATATCCCTGAATGTCTAAGGCTTCATACTCAATAACAGGGGAGGGATCCGGATTATATTTCCTTAGTATTGAGACGTGAAAGGCATTATGTAATACAGAAAGCAGTGGAGGTAAAGCTAACCGGTAAGCAACTTCTCCCACTCTCTCTAGCATCTCAAATGGACCGATGTAACGAGTACTTAACTTCCCTTTCCTTCCAAAACGCATGATGCCCTTACTTGGAGACACCTTCAGCCTATTCTGAGTAGCCTTTAATCTATCACATATAACCTAAACGCCATTCATTGCTTGATCCACTAAATCGGGAGCCATAATCTTTTGGTCACCTACTTCTTCCCAAGTAATTATGGATCTACATCTCCTACCATACATTGCTTCATAAGGTGCCTTCCTAATACTAGTATGGTAGTTGTTATTATAAGCAAACTCGGTAATGGGGCAAATGATCATCCTATGAAGCCTTAAAATCTAATACACATGCCCTCAACATATCCTCCAGGGTTTGAATAGTCCGCTCGAATTGATTGTCACTCAGAGGATGGTAGGCAGTGCTAAATTTCAACTTAGATCTCATAACTTCCTGAAAGTGTGTCTAAAATCTCAAGGTAAACCTGGAATATCTATCTAATTTAACACTCACATGAGCCCCATGTAATCGAGCTACCTATCTAACTATACTTTTGCTAAGGCACTCAAAGAATCTATACTCTTCATGGCTAGGAAGTGGGCACTCTTAGTTAATCTATCTACGATTACCCAGATTGCATCGTGACCTTTTTGAGTCCTCGGTAAACCCATAATAAAGTCATCGTTATGTGCTCCCATTTCCATGTAGGTACTGGTAAGGGCTTAAGTAGTCCTGCGGGCTTTTAGTGCTCAATCTTAACTTGTTGGCACACTAAACATCTGGCCACAAATTTCTCTACATCCAATTTCATGTCATTCCACAAATACAGCTTACGTAGATCATGGTACATCTTGGTACTACCTGGGTGCATGGTGTAACGGGAATAATGAGACTCTTTCAAAATCTGTTGTCTTAAGGCATCATCACTCGGTACACAAATTCGGCCTCTGAACCTCAACAGACCATCATCACTGACCATAAAATCTGACTGCAAAGTTTATTCTGCTTGGCTAACCATATCCAGTAACCTCTGATCATTTCTCTACCCTACACTGATCCGATCTAAGATGATGGGCTCAATCCGTATGCTAACCATAAACCTAATCTTTGCTTCTTCAATATTAATCCGTAGTCCGACGAACTAATCTAAAAGCTCTCATTCTCTGATCATCATGTACAACACTATACTTTTCCTATAGAGAGCATCTACCACTACGTTCATCTTACCTGAATGATACACAATCTCGCAATTATAATCCTTAAGGAGCTCTAACCACCGTCTCTGTCTCATGTTAAGTTCCTTCTGATGAAACATGTACTTCAAACTCTTATCATCAATGAATATCTAAAATCGCTCACCGTATAGATAATACCACCAAATCTTTAAATTAAATACTACAGCGGCTAACTCCAAATCATGAGTGGGATAATTTCGTTCATAGTCCTTCAATTTTCTGGAACCATAAGCTATTACTCGACCATTTTGCATTAGTATAAATCTCAATCCCAGGTGAGAAGCATCGCAATATTTCGTAAATCCTCCTGAACCACTCGAGAGAGTTAGGACAAGTGCGGTAGTTAATCTTTGTTTAAGCTCCTGAAAAATCTACTCACAAGCTTCTGACCATATAAAAGGTGTCCTTTTACACGTGAGCTTAGTCAGTGGAGTTGCTAGCTTAGAAAAACCCTTAACAAATCTCTGATAGTACCTTGCCAGCCCCAAAAGCTCCAAATCTCAATTATAGTCCTTGGCCTTTCCTATTTGAGTATTACTTTAACCTTGGATGGATTAACTGATACCCTATCCTTAGATATAATGTGACCGAGAAAGGCTATCTGCTCCAACAAAAAATCACACTTACTCAGTTTCCTATATAACTGTTTCTCCTGCAGGGTCTAGAGCACTATCCTCAAATACTGCTCATGTTCCTCCTAAGACTTAGAGTACACCACTATATCATTAATAAAGACAATCATAAATTGATCTAGATCATCCCAGAATACTTCATTCATCATACTCATAAAGTAGCAGGGGCATTAGTCAGGCCAAAATGCATCACCAAGAACTCATAGTGACCATATCTAGTTCTGAATGCTGTCTTGGCCACATCTTCTTTCTCGATCCTAAACTAGTGATAGCCAGACCTCAAATCAATCCTCAAGAACACTAAAGCCCCTCTCAACTGATCAAATAAGTCATCGATTCTGGGTAGGGGGTACTTATCCTTTACTATATCCTTATACAATAGTCTGTAATCTATGCACAACCAAAGGCTACCATTTTTTGCCTAAAAAATAAAGTCGAAGCTCCCCACGATGACACGTTAGGTCTAATAAAGCCATTGTCCAAGGATTCTTTCAACTGCTTCTTTAACTCTTCCAATTTCATTGGTGCCATTCTATAGGGAATCTTAGAGATTGGCTGGGTATCTAACACTAAATCAATAGTAAACTCTAACTCTCTCTTTGATGGCAATCCCGGTAATTCTTCAGGAAACACATTTGGGAACTCACATACTACCGGTATATCTTGAATACTTGGATGTTCTCGATTCGTATTTGAAACAGAAGCTATGAAACCTTCACCACAATAAAACATTAAAAGTTCACATAAACATCATGTATTTCATTTCATTTCGTAATAACGAAACATGCTTCAAACTTATCAGGTAAGGAGAAGGTTACAGTTTTGGTATAATAGTCTAAACTTACTCGATTGGTGGCTAACCAATTCATACCTAAAATTACATCAAATCCATACATGTTCAACAAAATTAGATCTACTATCATGACCATATCTCTCACCTTAATTTCACAGTTCCTACACACTCTATTTGTTATTTATGTCTCATGCAGGGGAGTGCTAATGTGACATACATATTCTAAAGGTTCAAACTTCACATGCAAGCACTCTACAAACTGAGGTGATATAAATGAGTGTGTGGATCTGAGATTGAATAAAAAACTAGCTACATGATTACAGACAAGAAGATTACCTTTAAATAACTTCGGATGAGGTATCCGCTGTCTCCTTGTCAATTACGAATACTCGCCCTCAGGTGACAAGACTTTTACCCTTTTATTTTGTTATAGCCCGTCTTTGAGGGATCTGCCTCTGAACAGCTCATGTCTGTCTCTCGGGCAGTCTCTTAGGTGGTGGGGGATGATGATCTCGTGGCTATGGAGTCTGCTGTTGTGGATAATCTCTCATTAAATGTCATTTCTCACCACATCTAAAACACACGCCCGACCTCAAGAGATAAGGTCCATTACGTGGTTTGCAACACTCTTGCCAAGTCTTTTTGGTAGTCATTTAGCCTCGGGTGGTTGTTTGAGTAAAAGTAGTAGTCACAGGCCTATCGGCCTTCACTAGAGCCTCAACAAGTCTCAACCTCTTGGAATGACTCCTCATTGATTAAGTTTTAGAGATCTCCACACTCTTAAACTCGCCCTTTAACTTCCCTTTGGTTTCATATTATGCCTGACTAATGTTGGACCTCTTTCCACATCTTGTGCTCGCTCTAGAGCATCACTGAACTCAATAATATGAAGACCAAGTAATCTGTCCAGAATAGCAAGCTTAATCCAAACAAAAATCTCCATGTTCGGCGCTGCTCATCTCTAACAGTTTCTGGGTCATACCTCATGAGAGTAGTAAATATGTTTTCATACTCGTCCACAGTCATACTGCCCTGTGTTAACTCCAAAAATTCTGCCTACATCTTCTGCTGGGCAGCAGGCGGTACATACTATCCCCTAAAACCAGCTAAGAAAATCTCTCATGTAATCTCTGGATGCCTAGATATCAAATGCGTTCTGGTGGCTCTCCACCATACATTAGCCTATCCAGTCAACATATATGATGCCATCCAGACTCTATATGAATCTGTGCACTCCAAATACTCAAATATCTGCTCTAAATCTATCAACCACTCCTTAACCTGTACTGGTTCCTTCACACACATAAACTCAGGAGGGTACATCTTCAGAAAATCCTTCATTCTGCCTTAATCCTTGTTATCTACCTCAATCTGTGCCATAGGCTGAGCTACCCAAGGTGCCTAAGGGGCCTATGGAGGAGAAGGAGGATGTGCAGGCACAGTAGCATCGGTATCTGAAGTGTTTACCCCAAACTGTTGGGCAAACATAATTGTGAGGGCACTGAGCCCCTCTCTCATAGTTTGCATACCATGCTCCAGTCTTCTAATCTGGGTGTCAGGGCTTTCTGGTTGAGGGGGAAGTGGTCTAGGTGGCCAATTTTTCCTCATTGGGCGACCTCTTCTACCAGTCATGGTAACTTATATGAATTACCTACAATAATACCAATAACATTAACTACAGCTATCGCAGGTAAATGAAATTTATAACCAAACAAGTACAAATACTCGGGATGTAATCACACTTCAACACACTTAACTATCCGACACTGACAGTACTAGGCAACCTTCATTCTGATACCAAGTTAACTGATACGCCCCGAAAGCTCAAAAATAGAGACTAATTTTTTTCATTTTTTATCATATTTTCCTATTTAGGGTGCATTCTTGTACAGTGTATGTTACTTACTTCTTACTATTACTTTTTTTAATTGTTATATTTTTCTAAAATTTTGGCTGCATAACCTCTTATATTTTGCTCTATCCTCTTGCAAGTAAACACAATTTTTATATCCGCAAGGCAGTTGATTTTATCTCTTATTATTTTTCCATCTCACATACTTCACTATTTGCATCATTCATGACTACGTTCAACATCAACTACCATATATAGACTTTTCAAAGTTATTTATATACAAATTTATAAGACAACAGATTTCTTAACTTAATTTACTTTTCAGTTTCAAATATCCCCAAACATTCACAAACTATTCATAAACCTTTGATTACATCCCAAATTGAATCATACATCCAATATCTGTACAAAATACAAGTCTGGTAATAAACATATCCAGTGATCTACCTGAGCTTGTACGAAAAGTAGGTTGGGATACGGTAAGTTCACCATCTACTGGAATACTCTGTGATAACTAGGGAATCATACTGTAGGTACTCTGAAGTGGAGAAAAAAATGGTGAGCTTCTGGGAAAAAGCTTAGTAAAAAATATATTTATAATAATTCTGACTAAATAAAGCATGTGAAAAATCATACAAACATATTTTCATTCATTTACTTATGAAAACTAACTCATAAGTTCACTTTGAAACATGATTTTTAAACGTAAGCATAAACTTTGTTTAATACGTAAAATATCCATAGGGAAAGATCATATATGTGTAAACTTTCTTGTTTAACACCATGCATGTCTTTACATCTGAAAAACATAAAACATGATTTCTTTCACTAAATCATCATGCGTGTCTTTCTCTGAAAACATAAATCATGCTTTATTCTCATGAAATCATGATCATGCATAGTTTTCTTTCATGAAACATCATCATTCATAATTCATTTCATAAGATCATCTTCATTCATAATTCATCATCATTAAAATGTTGAGACTATGCTATATTTGCATCATGCATTATACGTCATAGTGAAGGCTGTATACTGGATTAGGATCGTACAACATATCATAATATGGGTAGTATCTACTTATTCTTAACATACACTAGTACATAGCTAGGGCACAGGCACCAATGGCACTCATCGTGCTAGAGACATTCATGTGTGCTGCGCGGGCACGAGATACTACAAGAAATCATAATCATTACTACGAGTAGCGAGAGAACCACCACACAGGTGAAAACAAACGCTACAAGGGTCCTATGTATCGGGCACTTTGAGTGGCAGAGCCGGAGCACCACAAGTAGTAACCATACATTTAAATAGCATTTTAATCTCAAATTCTCTTTTTCTTTACTTGCTTACTTTCAAAATCATCAAAAGTTCCTTTGAAACATTAACATAAAATCATAATTTACCTCATAAATTGTTTCATGAGCATGGATATGTTTCGTGAATCATTCTATAAACATAAGCATGCTAGTAAATCATTTCATGAATTTAATATGCTTCATGAATCATTTGATAAACATAAATGTACTTCATAAACCATTTCATGAACATAATGTGCTTCGTAAGTCATTTCAAGAACATAAACATGCTTTGTAAATCATTTCATAACACAAATAAGTGTAATTACTAAGAACTATGCTAAACTATACCCCTTACCTCTACTGGGCTTAAATGGCGTTATTTCACTGGGATTCGGCATAGCCTCGTTAAACGTACTGGTTTCTCAGGTTGCCCAAAAAAATATCAAACCATCAAATATTGCCTAATGACATCTCAACACATTCAACTAAGCGTTTAAATTCACAATGTTGACTAAGTTCTACCTTTTTGCCAATTTTGCTCATTTTATTGGTTTTATCGATAAATTTCAGTTTAATTTATTTCATTAGTTTTCTTTCTACCAAATTTAAAACTTATTAACTTAATAGCTTAAACAATTATCTTAGAATTCATTCAGCCACTCAAAGTACTCAAATTTCTTAATTTTTTACTATTTGTTTTATTTTTCTCTTAACCGGGCTATAAACCGAGTTTCTTCGGTATCATTTAAACACCTAACAACCTTAAATCATACCACATTTCATCTTTTACATTAAAACCCTAGGCTGGCCAAAATTAATATTTCTCATAAAAATTATTTTCAATCAATCCCATTTAAGTAAAAAGCCTTAAAAATCATCAAATATCAACATATCTCATCATCTTCATCATTCATCAACTTTTTCTTTCCTTTGACCAAAGTTGATCAAGCTTTTAATTCTCCAAATTGTTCCTCAACTGTAAATCATAAAGTTTACATCTTAAAATGATCCAAAACATCAACAAAATCGATCCAAAAACATTTAAAATCAAGCTTTCTCTCACCTCATGAACAAGATAATTTATGTCCCTGATTTTCTCCATAGGATTTCACCTAGCAAATAACCTTCAATGGAGCTGAAATTTTTATATGTTGTAGAGGGATCAAGTACAAAGATTCAATATTTCTTGGTTAAGATCAGAAAACCACCGTAAGGGGCTTAAAAAAAATCTCAAAATCAGAGTTGCACAGTGACACCTACCGGAAGAAGATGGGATTGGTTCTCTCTAAGATTTATCCTAGTAGATGAAATATTTTTTTGCTGGATTTTTATATGTCAGAGAGGACCCAAAAAGTAATGTTTTTCCCTTTTTTTCCATTCCCTAAATCTGGCTGGAAGATCCTCAAAAAATTCACTCAATCTCCCTTGTACAGTAATGCCTGCAGAAGTGATGATGGGGATGTATCTCTCGAGTTTGTTAGGTAATTGGGTGTTTCTAGGGGAAAATGAAAGCCTAAAGGGTTAAGTAACAATCTGGGGAAGGCCTGAATTTTTGGGCCATTAGATGGGCTTCAATTTGGGTCCAGTTTGCTTAGTGTATAAGCTGCCTGAAATAGGCCAGCCAACATTCCAATTTTGTAAGATCTTTAAAAAATATTTCTAGTCCAATTTCTTCCAAATTTCCACTTCTCAAGTGTCATAATATGTCTCTAGTATATCTTATGAAAATTTGGGGCACACTTTGTTAAGAAACGTTTCCCAATTGGGCCCATTTTATGCGACTAGGTCCATACCGATCAATGAAACTTAAGGTTTTTCGATTCACTTTAAAAATTCATTCGGCCATCAAAACCTCCTTATTTCCACTCAATATTTATTACTCATGTCAATTATGTTTTATGTGAATTTCCTATGGCCTTGAAATAATTTTTGTGAATTTTTAGAATTTATTCCGAATTTATTTCTCTTATTGGGCCTATTTGCTCGGTTTAGTGGAAATCCGAGTTTTACAAACTTTTTCATTTTTAACACCTTAATATCACTTTCTTATCATCAATTCACACTAAAATTAATACTTTTTGAAAAATACTTAAACTCGAGTTATTACCTCGAAGTGCGTGCCTCAAGCCTCGAGCCACTATCCCGTGCTTCTTAAGCATTCTGGGCCCTACATGAACATTCAGATAAGTCTTAGAATTTTTATCTTAACTTAAACTGATTAGTGGTTGGGAAAAATCTGGGTTTCACACCCTCGTCCTCTCGATCGACTGTGCGGTCTACCAACCATATCTAAACATTTTCTTGCATTCAGTAACAATTTCTTAGCGAAACACAGCCAGATATACTCATTTGTATCTAAACAATGTACAGTAGTGTTAGTGATGTGAACTTTCCTACTTTTCTCTTACTCCAATCATCAACTCATATCAAACCAACCTTGCTCTGATATAAACTTCTGTAACAACCCGCTTTACAGTACAATATGGTTGGGCTATGAGTCGATACTGGATCAAAATAGTAAATTCGTCTGTTTAAACACATTTCTTTAGTGACAAATTTAAACAAATCCATTATTTTACAAAATGATCGTGTTTACATCCCCAAACATATCATCATACACATTACTGTACTTATAAAAATTTTAGATACAAAAGAATACTTAAATCTGGGTATACCTTTGACGTAGAAGAATATTTTGCAGAACTATGGATGTGCAAAATAACCCTACTTACAAAAGTGGTCTCAGCTATTGACGAGGCTCTATGGGGAAAAATAAGGAGTGAGCTTAACGTGATCAGTAAAAAAAACATATGACAGATACATAAATACACTATCTATATATTTGCATAATATGATTATTATGAAAAATATACAGTGTCATTACCAATTTAGTTAAATCAGTGTCAGAAATCAATAATAGTATCAATATCAATAGTATAAACATTTGACTGCGATAAATACAGGTTCTAAAACTTTATGCAGTAGAATAAACGATTTCCATACAGTAATACAGTTCATACGATCAATTCAGTAAATCAAATAGAAGAAACACAACAAAGCTCAAGGTATCAGTGGATTTCATAGTTAGGAAGTGGGCGAGCTTCGTTAATCTATCATCTACTACCAAATTGCATCATGGTTTCTACGGGTCCTTAGCAATCCCATAATGAAATTCATAGTGACATGCTCCCATTTCTATGTTGGTATTGGTAGAGGCTATAACAACCCTACAGGTTTCTGATACTCTATCTTGATTTGCTGACACATAGGACATCGGGCTACGAATTCGGCCACATCTCTCTTTATCCCTCACCACCAGTAAACTTTTCACAAATTCTAGTACATTTTATTACTTTTTGAGTATAAGGTATACCTCGAGGAATGAGCTTTTAAGAATATCAATTTCTTCAACTGTGCATCATCGGGAACACAAACTCTACCTCTAAACCTCAATAAACCGTCAGTGCTGATTTCAAAATCTGTCCCTGTTCCTAATTGAATCTGACTGGCCATATCAATACAATACAGATCAGTATGCTGAGACTGTTGGATTCGGTAAATCAAATCTGGTTCTATTTTTAGGCTAGCTATCATGCCATATCTGGCAGTGTGAGATGGTTCGATGTCTAAGTCGAGGTTCGCAAACTGTTCCAGCAGTTTGTATTCCCTAATCATCATGTAAGATACCATCCCGATATTCTTTATGCTTAAGGCATCTGCTACTACATTTGCCTTCCTGGGTGGTACAAGATCTCACAGTCATAGTCCTTCAGAAACTCTATCCACCTCCTCTACCTCATATTCAACTCCTTTTGCGAAAATAAATAGTTGAGGCTTTTATGGTCGATAAAGATCTAGAACTTCTCTCCATATAGATAATGGCGCCATATTTTCAGTGCAAACACTACGACTGCCAATTCCAAGTTGTGGGTCAGATAGTTATTCTCATGGTATTTTAGTTGTCGAGAACAATATGAGTAGGGGTGAGCATTGGGAAACGTTCAATAAGAAATAAATTTAAAACAATAATAACATTGAAACATTTGTAAAAGTACTGATGCTAAATAAATCATAATGCATTTTAAATAATCATAATTTATCTACACAAAATTAAAACAGAGTATGAAAACTCATAAAACAAATCACATGTGGTTTCCAAGATTAAATTCACCATGTTTCACAAATAGTTCACAATTTATTCTGAAAACTAAAAAAATACAGTTTCACATGGAGAGTAGATATAAATCCTATAGCTATCTTGCAGCTCACATAAAAAGTCATCCTTAACAGAGGGATTATATATCTATGGCCATAGTAGTCTATAAATTGGGCCGAAGTCATATAGCAATTCACAATCTCACATATAACTAGCACACAGCTAAGGCACGGGCACTAGTAGCACTCACTGTGCAGGAAATCACATTAAAACAGGTAACGCACAGAAGCACAAAAATTCAGGCTAATTTTTTCACTTTACTTAATGTTGCCTTCTGTACAGTGTAAATTACCACATTTTTTTACTTAACCATTTAATTGTTATTACTTCAATTAATTTGCTACCTATTTATATTAAGCGCGATACTGTTAAAACTAAAATAAACCTTAACATACTTGTATTATCTTAAGCATGCATCACATAAATAACTTAGTCCCATAAGTCGTAACTAGCATACTAAACTTTATTACATCCTAGAAATGTCAAAATAAATACATATATCTATGCTTATAGGATGTCTGGAAATAAATATAAAAGGTGTGGCGTATACTAATTACAAAATATAGCCTGGGGATACATCAGTTCACCAGCCTAGTAAGGGGTGAGCTTTGGGGAAAGCCTAGTAAGAAATGCATTTAAAATAATAGTAGCATCAAAACATTTATAAAATAACGATGCTTTAAATTTATAATATATGCATTTCAAATAATTACCAAGTATTTCTCAAAATAAAAGCATAATGTCGATAATCACAAATTTTCATAATAAAAGCATAGCGAAAATTCATATTCCTTATAATTTAATCATATAATGTCTCAAAATCAAATTCACATTTTATTTCACAAAGTTCAAAAAAACAATTTCACATTGAGACTAGGTATAAACCCTACAGGTATCATACGATACATTGAATAAGTCATCCTCAATGGAGGGAATAGTACCAATGGCCATGGTAGGTTGTAGACTGGATTAGGGTTGTATAGCAGTAAACATAATCAGATAACTAGCACATAGCTAAGGCACGGGCATCAATGGCACTCAATGTGCGGGCAATGATATGAGCCCATCGCATGGACATCGACATTTGATATAGATTCACCAACACAAGACTAAGGAAACCCACAGTCTCAAAACATTTTATAAATAATCTATTTACCATGATTTTCTAAAATATTTGTAGAAATCAAGTTCAAAGTTTACATAATATCAAATTACATGCTTTTCTTTCAAAACGTCTTATGCATTAACAAAACAAAGTTTGGGCTATCGAAATCTATAGAAACTAATTTTTGTAAAAACCTATTAAGCGAGCTTAAATTGGGATTTTCTCCTAAGATTTAGTAAATTCCTATTTCCTAGTTCGGAAATCACTTAAAGCTAACTTTAAGTGGTCAAATCATGCTTTAAGTATTTATTTTTAAAAGTAAGATAAGGGTTACTATTACGAATTTAAATTACATCCCTTACCAGTTGAGTACTAAAGGAAGCAAGTGACTTCTCAAGCACCAAACACACTTTAGATTATCCGATCACACCAACTTGCTGACAAACATATTCTAAATATCTCCAATTAGTATATAGCTCATCCTAATATACTTGTATACACATTAAAAAATAGATAGGACTATCAACATATGTCAGTTACATAAAATTCTCCATCAGGGCCAAAAATACACACAACCACTTTCATAGTTTCCTTTCATTTTAGGTACTTAAATCAAATCTCCTACACTTTAATCATCTTGTAGCATTACATGAATCATCAAATTCCATCATTCTAACAAGGATTTTATATGGCCAAAATCATAAGGCTACCTTACACATTTTTTTTCAAAAATCTACTTTGGCAAAAATCATAACATATCACGAATATCAATATATACAAAATCTAAATTTTTCTAAAATTCTTACCCTCATTTAATCAAATTTGACCATGCTCCAAATATCTTTCAAGACTCCCTTTGATTAACTTAGTCATGGTCTTAAAACACTTAATGAAACGTCAAAAATCAACTAAGAAACCAAGAAACTCAAGTTGGTTTTACCTCTCCTATAAGACAAATTTTGTCATCAACTTCCAAATAGGATTTCACCACCCATATGACCTTGGATTAAGCTAAATTATTTTATATGTCATAGAGGGAAGGGGAAGGAAAAAAATGTTTTTGAGTTAAGGTTAGTTCTGCCTCCAGAATTTTCTAAAAATTATTAATTCTTACTAGTGCATGGACGTATATAGTAATGAAGAGAGATGGAGAAGTGGTTCGGCCAGATGAGATTTGAGTCCATTTTTTCTTTAAAAATCCGTAAAAAGTATTAAATCATTGACTTGTAATGACCCGCGACCCATGAAAATTTAGAGATTTTTTTAACTTATTCCTTTATCCATTTAGACTGCATTCATGTATAGTGTCAATCCTTTCAGCTTGCTTATTTATCTATATGGTCGATAGAAATTTTGGCATCATAACAGCTTATATATAAGCCTGCCCACTCGAAATCAATGTGATTTAACAACTCTAGCTATCCACAACTATTAGACATGCTTTCCAAATCATATCATCCAATCATTCCATACATTTCAATCACATCTAGTTATTCCAAAAACCAATTTCGTCGATAACTCATTTCATTCGTCCTCACATAGATTACATCACAATATATTGCTTACAGTAGCTGTCTGTGCTACACAAAAAGTGTATGGTGAAGAGATATGAATGTATACCTAACGCGTGTACAAAAGGTAGCCTGGGGAAGCTCGTATCCACCAGCCTACATCGTGCACGCAGTAAGTAGTAGTTGTAGATCACTGCAAATAATCTGAAAGGTAGAGGGGTGAGTTTCGAGAAAAGCCCAATAAGTAATACAATTAAAACGATCATAGTGTCTAAAACATACAGTGAACAGGTTAATACTAAAATGTGGCATTTCTTTACAAACATTACATAACTTCTAAAATGCGTAAAACGAAAAACATATTTAACAGAAATATTATTTCGAAATAAGAAACCTTCACAAATGGATCCGAAATCTTTCAGAATATACAAAACTTCAAGAGCATTGCTGAGTATAAAGCATATATAGAAAACTCAACATCTTAAAACAGAGATCATATCGAATGGAGACTATGCTTGTCACGACCCTTTTTCATCCATTTCATCTAAAAATCACCATAAAGTTTTCATTTGATTCGTAAACTTACCCAGTTGTGAGAAACTCTCACCAATAACAGTCGGGCTATGAGTCAGTATTAATCATCATTTACCATTCATCTTTCAATTAATAAAGAGCAAACATATACATTTGGAAGTTTAAGTTCTATACTTATACATGTTTGCTAACACTTACATCCCCCATATTACAATTCAAAATGATTACTGTGTTATTACATGTTTAGATACAAAAAGATTTCTTGTGTGTATACCTCTTAGTGATGAAGAGCAGCGAATGTCGGGATACAACTCCTCGGTCCCTCACTAGCCTACTGTGTACGCTCTGTAGTGGGGTAAAATGATAGGGATGAGCAACCACACGCTCAGTAAGCCAATAATACAAGCATGGTAGATAACTACACTATCTACATGCTTATAATATCATGGTATAAAAATCATTAATATCAAGAGGATGAGGAAATATTAAAACCATGCCACATGTATATACATAATCAGGTACTGAAAAACATGAAAATAGGCATGTAAACATGGAAAACCATCATGTAAAACTTCTCATGCTCATCGTAATAAAACTCATAATAATAGGGAAAACTCATCACAAACCATCCCTCAGGATTTAGCACTTTCTGAGAACATAGTAAAACTCATCACAACAGTAATACCATCTATTTAAAAACATCGTACAAGGTTCGACCCCTCCCTCAGGTCTACCCTGGACAACACAAATCATATTAAGTACATAAAACCATGTGATATCATGTGAGAGTGGTGGTCATTACATCAAATTGAGGACTCTATTGGCCAACTATGTCATTATCATCCTAGACCACACGGATCCCGGTATGCAAGGCATCATGCTGGAACGGAGGTGGGTTAGTCCTGCGCCAAACTTTTGAATCAACATCATAACCTCACGGTACATTGTACTCCATGTGATATACATGGTACAACGTACTCCGTGTACCTATATCATGGTTGGAGGTGCTTATCGTAGGTCTTATCTACCCCATGACATGTATAACCTACTCAGTCTCAAGTGCACGTGCGAGCATCTCATCCGTGTGACTAGCAATCTACACGTAGCATCCAACACGGCTCATGTGAGCATCTCATCCATGTGACACATAGTCTACACGAGGCATCCAACATGACTCGTTACACATTACAGTGTGAAAAGCCCAGTGCGAGCAAAGCTCTAGCACGATTCCATGCATCATCAGTAAGTACCCTTGTCACGACCCAAATTACCTAAAAATCAGAGTAAATTTTTCACTTTTTAATTTCCTTACCCGTCGTGAACAGTTACACTACTAAACAATTGGGCTATGATTCGGTGTTAGTGTGACAGACTAGCCCAGGCTCCATAGGACCACCTCCACGAGGTCGGGACTAACACCCTCACTGGGATGACTTCCTAGGCCGACTGCTGTGACATCGTCCCTCAATCATATTGTCCTCTTTAGGTCCACTGGCCCTTAAGGTTTTTTTTCGCGTCTCCAGAGACTCGAACTTGGGACTAACACCCTTGTTCTTACACTCTTGGTATTTGGTGGCCGTTGCCACGTGAGAAACCCTATTCTGTGGCTGTGCCACGTGTGAATTTAAATCAGTGGCTATGCCACGTGTGTTTGGTGGCTACGCCACGTGCATTATTATTACAGTGATTTTATCTCGTATATTGAGAAAGCCATTATCGCATTATTTTCACATGCTTGGTTACTGCTATATACTGAGCCTTTTACTTCATGTTTCCACATGATTTTGAGATATGAGAATGTTTAAGAACTTTCATGCTATGGTTTTCAAATGAGTATACTGAGTTTCGCGTGCAAATAAATATTTTATGATGTGCATTATGGTTTATATAACGAGTCCCTTACCCCCTTACTGAGCGATTTAGAAGCTCACCCTGTTTTCCTTCCCCTCAGATTTCTTCAAGTTAAAAAGGGTTTCCCTACGATGTACGGAGTAGTGGCTAGTGGAGGACTTGAGCTATAGGCCATATATTGTGTTTTGAGGTATCATTTATCTTTTCATGTACCCAGATAATTATTGTAGTTATAGATACTTGATGTATAACATTGTATGGGATGTATTAGGATTAATTAACTTAAGATCGGGTAATGTCTATGATATAATATATACTATTTAATGACGAGATCCTGAGCTATGATAAGTGTGATGATATATGACACTGCATAGGAATGCACTCTTAATTATGAATTGTTGAGTAAAAAGTTTTAAATTTACCCAATTTTCCACGTTTTCGGGGAGTGAGAGAGCTTTCTTGGTATCAGAGCTTAAGGTGTCTAGTACTATTAGTGTCGGTTAAGTGAAATAGAACACATCCCAAGTGTCTGTAATAGTCTAGTCATAAACTGAATTTGAGGATTGAGATTTCAATCGATTTTGATATGTACGCGCAGAAGACGAGTTGAGATAGAGAATGAGTAGACAATGAGGTTGTTCGAGAAGGAAGCAGAGTCCCTTCCACCACCTACCCCCCAACCAGAAAGTCCTAACTCTCGATTTAATCGGATTAAGACCGATGTGAGGCAAGGTTTTGAGCAGATGGCAGCGCTATTCGCGCAACACTTTGGAGTTAATGCTTCGGGTACTACTCTTACACCACCACAAGGACCTCCCATACCCCCAGTACAGATAGACCCAGTGCCCCCCATCACTCAGCCTGATGACAGAAGTATGGTCCGACTGAAGGATTTTTTGAAGATGAATCCATCCGCATTTGGGGGAAAGAAGGATCCTACAGAAGCTGAGGAGTGGCTGACGGAGTTGAGAATTATATTTGATTATCTGGGGTGCACCGATGCTGAGAGGGTCAGTATGAGTATCTATATGTTGAAGGGGAGAGCTCGAGATTGGTGGGGTACTACCCAGGGTATTCTGATGTCTCGCCAGGATGTGATTAGTTGGGAAGAGTTTCAGACAGCCTTTAGGACACAATATGTACCATGAGCCACCTAGAGAAAGAAACAGGTCGAGTTTTTGAGTTTGGTACAGGGTGATATGTCTGTGGATGATTATGAGAGCCAATTCACCGCGCTATTGAGATATGACCCAAAGATCTTCAAGAATGAAGAGCTTCGCACAGAGAAGTTTGTGTATGGATTGAAGCCCATCATCAAAGATAGATTGATAGGGCTATGTATTACTGAGTTTAGAGATGCTCTGAGATGAGTACAAGAGATTGAAAGAGGAATTGAGATGGTAAAATCCCAGAACGAGCTCAGAGCAATGAATAGAGATAAGGGCAAGAGGCCAGCAATTTTTCAAACAGAGGCTCGGAAAGGCTCCTTCAGAAGAGGAAGGATTGAGGTGCAGAATGGCAGATTAGAGAGACCCAGAGGTTACCCTAACATTAGGGAGACCCCTCGAGATGTCAGGCCTGAGCTAAGGTTTTACAAAAATTGTGGTCGAATGCATGAGGGAAGTTGTACTGGGTCGATCCATGGATGTTTTAGATGTGGAGACATAGGTCACATGGTGAAGGATTGCCCTCAACCTCAGAAGCCACATGTTCCGGAGCCCATTAGACAATAGCCTCAAAGAGTGAACCACCAGAGACGGGCCACTGCTACAGAGAAAGGGAAGAAGCCTGTTACACAGGGACATGTGTTTGCCTTGGATAAGGAGACCGTAGACACTTCTGCAGAAACTATAAAAGGTATACTCTCTATCTGTAATCATAAGGCTCATGTGTTAATTGATCCAGGATCCACGCATTCGTTCATTTCTGAGCATTTTGCATGTAGATTAAACTTGAAGTTTGAACCTCTAGAATATATACTACATGTAAATACCCCTATGCGTGAATCCCAGAGAACTGAGTTAATCTGTAGAGGATATGAGATAAAGGTGGGAGATAGAGTGATGTTAGTAGATCTAATCATGTTGAATATACATGGGTTTGATGTAATTTTGGGAATGGATTGGCTAGCAACCAATCGAGCGAATTTAGACTGCTACACTAAGATTGTAACTTTCTCCCTACCTGAACCTTACAGTGTACGTTTGAAATATTAAGGAAATAGACGTATGAAATTTTGTAAACAATTTGAGAATTTTAATATTATTTTGGAGAATATTAAATATGATTGTCCATGTGAAGGTTATGAAACACTCATCTCAGATGATGATCGGGAACATCCGAGGATTGAGGATATACATATGGTTTGCGAATTTCTGGATGTTTTCCCAACTGAGTTACCAGGTTTACCACCAGAGAGAGAGCTGGAGTTTACCTTTGATTTGGTACCAGATACTCAGCCGATCTCTAAACCTCCCTATAGGATGGCATTAGTGGAACTTGAGGAATTAAAGAAATAACTATAGGAGTTATTGGATCAAGGGTTTATTAGACCCAGTGTTTCACCATAGGGAGCACCAGTATTATTTGTTAAGAAGAAGGATGGTAGCCTCAGATTTTGCGTAGACTACCGGTTGTTGAATAAAGCCACGGTGAAGAATAAATATCAATTGCCAAGGATTGATGATCTACTTGATCAGCTGAGAGGGGCATCAGTCTTTTCTAAGAATGATTTGAGATCGGGCTATCACCAATTGAGGATCATGGAAGAAGATATTCCAAAGACGGCCTTCAGGATGAGGTATGGCCATTATGAGTTTCTAGTGATGTCCTTTGGATTGACGAACGCCCCTGCAGCATTTATGAGATTAATGAACGAGGTGTTTAGAGACTATCTAGATAAGTTTGTGATAGTCTTTATTGATGATATCCTGGTGTTCTCTCAGTCGTATGAGGAGCATGCACAGCATTTGTGGCTAGTACTTCAGATACTCCAAGATAAATAATTATATGGAAAGCTTAGTAAGTGTGAGTTTTGGTTGGATCAGATAGCTTTCCTTGGTCATATAGTCTCAGAGGAAGGAGTATCAGTGGATCCAAGTAAAGTCGAGGCTATGCTTAACTGGGAAAGACCGAGGACAGTTACGGAGGTACGAAGCTTCCTTGGTTTGGCAAGATATTACAGAAGGTTTGTGGAAGGATTTTCCAGGATTGCTACCCCTTTGACTAAGCTCACGCGTAAAGAGACTCCATTTATATAGACTGATCAATGTGAGCTCAGTTTTGAGGAATTAAAGAGGAGGTTGATGGCGGCACCTGTGTTAACTATTCCTGAGGGATCAGGAGGATTTTCGGTGTATAGTGATGCATCTCATCAAGGATTGGGGTGTGTGCTTATGCAGCATGGAAGAGTGGTCGCATATGGATCGCGACGATTGAAAGACCATGAGCGAAATTACCCCACGCATGATTTGGAGTTAGCCGCTGTGGTATTTGCCTTGAAGATCTGGTGACACTACTTATATGGGGAAAGATTCCAGATCTTCACTTATTACAAGAGTTTGAGATATCTCTTTGATCAGAAAGAGTTAAACATGAGACAAAGGAGATGGATGGAACTCCTTAAGGATTATAACTGCGAGATTCTATATCACCATGTGAATTCTCATCAAAACACAACACATCAAACATGCTTGTTTTATAAATCGCAAATCATGCTATAATAGTTCACAAATCACATACACAAATGGTTTAGTTTCCCTTACCTCTTTGCACCTCGTATAGTGCAATTGTTTCCCCCTTGTCACGAACTAGTCTCGCATTCCACTCTGAAACTCCCGAGCTGTCCAAACGATGTTAAAACATCAATACTCATAACACCTCAAATCTCTCAATTCCCGTAACTCTATCACAATCCACAATCTCATTCACAACATCTCAACATCCTACACTTCCCATGCCACAATATCTATGCTAAATCACCACAATGTGTAAATTTTCATTTATAACTCAAAATTCCCAAAATTACCAAAATTGCTAAATATCATCATCACCCCAACTACATTGTAATTTCATCAATCCCTAATCATTTTCTAGCTATTTCAACACAATACCAACAACCATTATCCCCAAAATCATCTCTAATATCAAGATTGAGGTTTAGAAATTACCCAAAACTTATGGAGAGCTTATCTCTTGCCTCGATTCAATCCGTCTTCCGATTTCCAAGTATGTTGTTCTCCCTTTGATGAGGAACAACTTTCCTTCTTGCCACAGCCTTTGATTTGGACAGAAATGGGTGCTTTGGATGAGTGAGAAAGCTAGGGCTTCGACAGAAATGGGGTTTTGAAGAGAAAGAAAATGAAAATACAGGAGAAAGCAGGGGTTTCTTATATAGACGGGGGGTAGGAGATTGATCTGGCTCTTGATGAGATCGATCTGCATTTGAATTTGGGGACAATTTAGGGCAATTTTATGCCTAGGAGATCGATCTGTCGAGGGGTGAGATCGATCTCTTTATGGCTTTATGAGATCGATCTGCTTCTTGAGGAGATCGATCTTCTCCCAAACAGAGACATTTGGAGATCGATCCCTTCCTCATGAGATCGATCTTCTCTCAAATAGAATCATAAGGAGATCAATCCTCTTCCATTGGAGATCGATCTGCTCCTTAAATTCCTCTTTCCTTGTCATTTTTAACTCACCAGATCGATCTTTCCAAGATCGATCTGACCTCTTAGTTTCACACTTATGTTAAACACTTACATATAAATCTCCAAATGTAATTTCCACAATTTGCTTAGCTCAATAAATTACACTTCAAGTTCTTATTACATCATTAAAATATATCTAAAATTCTCAGATCTCACAGTTAGTCACCTCTCACCTATTTACCATTCCATTTCCATATTTCGTTGACATATCAATTTATTTTAAACTAAATACACCCCTAATATTAAATCCATATACAGTACTGTGCGTCTATATGTTCAGATACAAAATTATACAAATGTGTATACCTGATCTTGATAAGAAGCAGCGGATAACCGAAATGCAAGACTACTGTCTGTCTCTTCTATTGAATATACCCTGGGGGGGGGGGAAAATGAAAGGGTGAGCATAAACAGCTCAGTAAGGCAATAATGTAAGCAGGTAGATAACTATACTATCTACGTGCTGATAATGTCATGATATAAAATCGTTTACATTTGGAGCATGAAGTAAGACTAAAACGATGCCACATGTATGTATATATCATATAAGATAAATCATGAAATCGACATATAAAACAAACATGAAAAAATCATCATGTAGGTCATCTCATGCTCGTCACATTTAAAACTTATTTGTTTCATCATAAACTCATCACGTTAAAACTCATTTGTTTTATCATAAAACAACCACATCAAGGCTAAACCCATCTCTCGGGAATACCTTGATTCATTAAATCACATCTCTTTTAAAAACATAAATCGGGATATTACCCCTCCCTCGGGTTCGTCCTGGTCTATTCAGACCGTATGATATCATGTGAGGCATGTAGGTTACTGTATGAAATCGAGGACTATGGCCATACTTTGTCCCTGTGATCCCAGGCTACATGGATCCCGGTGTACGGTGCATCACAACTGCAATGGGAGGTGGGGTTAAATCCTACCTGCCAGAATATCAAGTACCATCATCGAGTCATCATGATTGCATGGTACAGCGTACTCCGTGTGACATACACGGTACATCGTACTCCATGGACCCATAGCATAATCTAGGGGTGCTTGCCGTAGGTCTTATCCACCCCAATACTATGTCGATAACCAACCCATGTCTTAAAGTATACGTGCGAGCATCTAAACTCTCTGTGACACACAGTCTACAGGAGGCTTCTGCACAACTATATGCATGTAAACTCACGTCTAGTGCGAGCGAAGCTCCAAAACCACGCTATGCATATCATGATATCTAAAATCTCGTGCGAGCGAAGCTCCAGCACGATTTTGTGCACACACAAATTTCTCGTACGAGCAATGCTCCAGTACGGCTTTTCATGAGTAATAAATCAGGAAATATTCAGTTTGAGTATGACTCTAGCACTCTTTTTTACTCGTGTAAATATGATAGGTGGCTCAATCTTTATAAAACATCTTTAAAATCGTAATCGGTACAAACTGGTACCCTTTCGTATAATTCACAAAATCAACAGCCAACCTATGTGCATATTTGCTTAAATCAAAGCAATACATTCATATAAAACATTAAAAACATGAAATCATGCAATTTATCTTCCTTACTACCCTTTTTGTAAATTTTACTCTTAGGGGCAAAATCATCTTTTTGTTTATTCACCTAAGCCCTGATTTTCGTAAAAATTATAATTTTGTTTTCTAGATACTTAAAGAAATTCTAGGCCCTTCAAATCCCCTCAAAAATACGTATAGAAATCTCTATGCACCTACAAAATTCCCTTACCTCGATTCACCCGTAAACTTATCCCGTCTCGATAATACTCGATCTCTCGATCCAACTCCGCGTCAACCAAGTCTACGGAACTGCATATAACCACATAATTGGGGTCAATTCAATTATCTTTATCAGTATATCACATTTACTGATTGAATCTAATGTACCGAGCCCGTTTTACTTTATTGGGCTCGATCGCAACTTAATGGGCCTCGACCCATTTTCAGCCCGTTTTTACTTATTAATTCCCTTCTTCGGGTTTACTGGGCTCATTTAGCTCATCAATAATCATCGGGCTTCATTCCAACTTATTGGATAGCCCGTATACTATTTACAGTAATTACGTTGCAATTTCGATTAATATGCCTTTTTTATACAGAATTAATTCATAAATTCCATAAAATAATCGAAACTCTGTATTACAGGACTTATATTATCGTAATTAAAATATACTTACCCAATATGATGTGGGGTACGAAAATCGGAGCTCAATCGGCTCTTGCTCGGGTTCTGTCGTAAAACTGCACAATTATATATTTAATCTCGGGTTACTTTTCGATTAAATATAATTTAAATAAATTTCTCAAAAATCAAATCGGTCACTTTTGACCTCTTACCGACTTACCCGAGTCCAGTGTATCCCCAAAAATTCTTCCCTTTTTCCTTTTTTCTCTTTATCTCCCTTTTTCCTTTCTTTCTTGGCTGAACCGGTTCAACCCGGTTCAGACCTTCAGTTTACTCCGGTTCGGCTGGTTCATGGCCTTGCCGATCGGTTCTCCGTCAGCTTCCGTCGCCAGTGGCTATGCTGGGTCATCCGCATCTCAGATCTGCCCTCGGTTTCGTCCAAGGCCACCGGAAAGTCACCGGTCCGGCCTGTTCTCTCCACCGTCGGTACCCATTTCCTCTTTTCGCCATTTCTTGCGCCGTCCACCGGTTTCGCCAACCGTGACCACCACCAATCTGCTCGGCATCACGTGGGGAACCTTCGATGGTCGGTGGTTGGGGTCAAATCGACGCCGGTGGTCGTCGATTCGCCTTCTCCTCTCAGCGGCTTCTCTCCCTCGATCCGCCGGATTCCGGCGTCGGTGGGCTTCGTCTCCGGTACCGGGAGATTGCTGGCTTCTCCTCTTCATTTTTCGGTGATCGTGGCCCTTCATCCGGCGTCGGTGGTGCCTCGTCGATGATGGTTTTTTCCTCGATGGTTTTTCGTTTTCTATCCTCTTTCTCTCTCCCCGAATTTTCGATTTGTCTCTCTCTTTTTTTTTACAATTATTATTTTTTTATTTATTATTATTTATAATTTAGTTTATTATTATTATATTCATTATTTTATTATTATTTTGCCAAAAATATCTACCAAAATTATTATTTTATTCAAATTAATTAATTTAATTTTATTTAATTTATTTATTATATTTTTAGTCATTTTTCGGTATAATTTCTCCGTATTTTCGGGATATTGTCCCGAGTGACTTTTCGATATTTCTAAAAATTTCGGATTCTTGATCAATTGGAATCGAAATTTAATTATTTCTTCGATATTGATCAAGATTCTCAAATTCATTATTTTTTTAATTAAATTTTCTTATCGAATTTATTTCGACTTTCGATCTTTTGACCGTTTTGCCCTTCACATGTTCGGGATTAATTTCACCTGACTTCCCTTCACGAATACTCATTCATTTTGTGTTTTTAATTAAATTCGGGTATTACAAAATCTCCCCCACTTAAGAAATTTGGTCCTCCAAATTAGAACCAAGTTAGTCTGTAAATCACTCCGGATATTTCATACATAACATACTCTTTAATTCCCTTAGGATTTTTTTTCCGGAGTGTACTACTACCAAAGGACTTTAATTAGGGAGATCATCTTAAACCTCAACACTACACTTTCTCCTTCCATCTAATACCCGAATTGATTTTCCAATCATACGTTAAACTTTCATTGAGCCGAGCTGTTGAAGCTCATATCTTATAACATACACGGGGTTCGGATAATATTTTCGAAACATCATAAGATGGGACACATCGTGGATGCCTGCTAAGTTAGGTGGTAACGCCAACCTAAAGGTCTTATCTCTCTCCGGATCTCGTTACGTCCTTATGCTATGTCCTAAGGGCATGTAAGTTCCAATAATACTAATTCACCCTCGGTGAATTCCAATGGTTTCTATCTCTTGTCAGTATAGCTTTTCTTTATGCTCTAAGGAGTTCTTAATCATTCAAAATTAACTGAACATGATCAGAGGTTTGTCTTACTAATCCGGGAATAATTTTCTATCTGTCACCCACTTCTTCTTATCCAAATCAGGGAAACAACCCTTACGACCATACAATGCCTCATCTGAAGTCATCCCGATACTCAAGTGACAACTGTCATTATTGATGAATTCGATTAGTAACAATTGATAATCCTAGGAGCTTATCAGATAAATGTCACACGCTCTCATCATATCCTCCAGAACCTATACAGTCCTCTCTAACTGACCATCTGTTTGAGGATGGAAAGCTGTGCTAACACTCAGTCGGGTTCCCATAGCTTCCTGAAAATCGTTCCCAAAGGTAGGAAGTGAAGCGGGAATCCTTATATGATACAATGCTTACTGAAAAAATACTTGGTGCTCCACAATTTTCCTTATACATAAATCCGCCTACACACTCAGAGTATCTGGGGATTTCCTAACCAGAAGGTGGGTAGACTTAATCAATCTATTGACTATCACTCAGATAGCCTCATGATTCATCTGGGTCCTCTGTAACCTATCATGAAATTCATGGTAACTTGTTCCCATTTTTACGTCAATATAGGTAGAGATTGCAATAACCTTGCAACTTCTTTTGATCTACCTTACTCTGTTGATATACGAGACACTTTTCCACAATCTTTACCATGTCTCTTTTCATATTTGACCACCAATACCCCTTTCTAAGATTTCGATATATTTATTACTTCTCGGATTCACTGTATATCCCGAAGAGTGATTCTGACAGTAACTCTACCTCATCACTGTGGTCTTGGGGAGCACTTATACTGTCTCTGAACCTCAGTAAGCCATTATCTCTCTTTGTGAACTCTGTCACTATACCCATCTGAATCTGACCCACATTATCGACATCCTGCCGATCATCACGCTAAGCCTGTCAAATCCAGTCACTCAAATTCGGTTTTGATCTCAGGCTAGCTGTCACACAATCACTGTCATTATCAGAGGGAATCACATCACTACTGAGGCTTACAACTGCTCTATCAGCTCACGCTCCCTGACCATCATATGTAATACCATCCCGAGGCTCTTTCTGTTAACTTTAAATCATGATCGGGCTTTTATGATCAGTGCATACCTAAAATTTCTCACCATATACATAGCATTGTCATAAACTCATACCACTATCGCTGTCAACTTTAAATCATGGTTCACATAGTCCTTTCATGATCCTTGAGTTGTCTAGATTCATAATCGACTATCTTCCCCTTTTGCATCAATACAAAGCCCATTCATTATTTTGAGGTATCCATAGACTCATGAGAAACCTCTTAATCTGTTGGGTATGGTGAGAATAAATGCAGTGGTTAGTTTATTACTTCAATAGACCAAAACTCCTGTCACGTCTATTATCCCATTCAAATATAACTTTTTCTAAGTTAAACGTGTCAATAAAGTAAACCATGTTGAGAACTCGCAACAAACCATCTATAAAAGCAATTTCCAATTGTTGCTTACAATTTTCCCTGGACTGTAAATACACCCAAAATATCATCGATATGGATGATGACAAATCGGTCCAGGTAAAATTTAATTAACTTGTTGTAATTGACTTCCACTGAATACTTCAATTACTCATATCCTTGACCTATGTACGCATAAACGTATAATGTTCCTTTCGAAATCGCTTCCGTTCAAGCTACTAACCGTGTTATTTCCTTTTTTTTATACTAACGGATTTTATAAAATTTTAAATTTTTTTAACCTTCTTTATTAATTGAATTCTATATTTCTTTATTGTACAAGTGAAGGTACCCTAATTTTAAATGTATATATTATGACTATCGCTTCCAATTTATAGGCTATGTGTAAACTTTTAGACGCTGTCAAGTCTTCAGGCGGGGAGGTTTTTGAAATACCTTTATTAACCCTCATACTTGACCACAATTACTTTACATATCAATCCATGTGGTCACAGTTCATATTTGCTACTAATGCTTTAATCCAAATTACTTCACGTATCATTTATATTCTTACCTTGCATACGCCTCTTATTCCAGTCTATCTCGTATTCAGGATTTATCATATCTCAAAGCTTATCTCCTTTCGTATATCACTTATTACAAAACTCTATCATTACTCATTTCGTGAGTACAATCATTTACTCCTTTAATTTCAATCGCTACTCCCCTTTTATTACTTGTTAAAACTTACAGTATACTTTTCAGGTGTAACACAGCACTGTCTTAGAATAAAACTCTGAACATCATAATTTGCAGCCGACCAATTGAGATTTATTCTCAATATTACTTCAAATTATTTATAGTCTACTGAATAAAATCGGCTGACTTATACTTCTTCCCCTATATTCAACCTATAATTTCTTCATAATTATTTCGTTAGTTAACCCTCCTTCCTTTGGGTACTAACTATCAGCATTGTGCCCACAGGTGTAGGCATTCATGTCTTTTACTAACTTATATACAAATGAAGGCGGTATGACTAAATACGTGGCACCAGGATTAATTATAATAATTACTTCTCTATTCATAACTAGTGTGGTATCTTTCACCACATCATATGAAACATCAATAATGTCTTGGTCCAAGGCATACACTCACCCTCGTCCAACAGCCTATTTTCCCTTTCTCTTTGGCTGTGGCCTCCCTTTTTGGTGCAGAGATATCAACAGGGTTTTCTCTATCTATTCGCTCTTCTGTAGGGCAGTCTTACCCAACTCTGAGCAATCATTAATTAATTGGTCGTTTTATCATACTTAACGCCTATTTTAGTTAATAAAGTGTAGGTGTAGGCCCTACTTCCGTGGTATCTACCATACATCCTACACTGCTACACTGTTACACTGCTACACTGCTTACACTGCTTACACTGCTACGCTACTTCGTAGCAGGTCGGGGTCCTCAAATCACAATACCCCTCAAAAGTGCTAAAATTGGATGCATTGGGGTCTTACCACTCATCTTACCCCGTGACTCATCAACTGTAATCTCTTACCAACTGGTCTCTTTCTCGCTCTGACATCTCTGTCATTCTCTATTCTCTTCTGTCTCTATTTTGGCCCTTCCTACCTTTCTCAATCTCAGAGGCGTGTAACACATGATCGTCTTCACGCAACTGTATTTTGCGCACTACCTCGAATAGGTAGTGAGCCAATCAGACTCTAATCAACAATTTAAACCTTTCCATGAACTTTTGGGCTTTTTCGACTCTTACTGCCCATGGTATTAGGTTCACACCTATCCAGGGGTATAAATTGAGTTTCATACTCATCAATCAACTAGTGTCTCTGGGTCAGTGTAAGAAATTTGACCTGTAATTTCCTTTAAGTAGTGTCCAAAATATTCTGTCATCAGAATACATCGATAAATATTTCTCATGTCAGCTCTGGACATCTAACTATTCAGATAGGTTGAGCGGACTTCCACAATGTTCTGTCTCACCCTCTAACATAAATGTATTTAAAAGTCACCTTCTCGGTCGACATACACCGAAAGAATCTATAGCACTTCGCTATCTCATACACCCAGTCCTCAGTAACTATTGGCTTCTTTACTTCGCTAAATACTGGAGAAGTGTGAAAATCTCTATAGTCTGAGGCATCTGTTTAGGCTTTACGCTGCCTATCCTCAACTACCTGCATAGACTGAGTAAACAAGTCTAAAATATTTTCTACACTCCACTCCATCCTCTTGGAGCGTGTCTCAATACTGTTTGGTCTCTTTATAGGACCTTGTGGAGTATGCTCAACATCAGCCTCCACCTCACTCTCATCTTGAGTCTCATACGACGACTCATTCGACTCTCAGGCCGATCTCTATTATCTCGAGCATGTGTACTAGCCCCTCTACCATAGTGGCTATCATTTATAAAAACTATATTATTGTATTCGAAACTAAATTCTTAGCTGCACTTCTACCTTGATATACACAATTGTATCTAAACAATGCACAGTACATGGGGATGTAAATTTACTTAACCACTAACACCGACTCATATCAAACCAACACAGCTTTGATACCATCTTTTCTGTCATGACCCAAATTACCTAAAAATCAGAGTAAATTTTTCGCTTTTTAATTTCCTTGCTCGTCGTGAACAGTTACACTACTAAACAGTTGGGCTATGATTTGGTGTTAGTCACCTCTCACCTATTTACCATTCCATTTCCATATTTCATTGACATATCAATTTATTTTAAACTAAATGCATCCCCAATATTAAATCCATATACAATACTGTGCGTCTATATGTTCAGATACAAAATTATACAAATGTGTATACCTGATCTTGATAAGAAGCAGCGGATAATCGAAATGCAAGACTACTATCTCTCTCTTCTATTGAATATACCCTGTGGGGTGAAAAATGAAAGGGTGAGCATAAACAGCTCAGTAAGGCAATAATGTAAGCAGGTAGATAACTATACTATCTACGTGCTGATAATGACATGATATAAAATCGTTTACATTTGGAGCATGAGGTAAGACTAAAATGATGCCACATGTATGTATATATCATATAAGATAAATCATGAAATCGACATATAAAACAAACATGAAAAATCATCATGTAGGTCATCTCATGCTCGTCACATTTAAAACTTATTTGTTTCATCATAAACTCATCACGTTAAAACTCATTTGTTTTATCATAAAACAACCACATCAAGGCTAAACCCATCTCTCGGGAATACCTTGATTCATTAAATCACATCTCTTTTAAAAACATAAATCGGGACATTACCCCTCCCTTGGGTTCGTCCTGGTCTATTCAGACCGTATGATATCATGTGAGGCATGTAGGTTACTGTATGAAATCGAGGACTATGGCCATACCTTGTCCCTGTGATCCTAGGCTACACGGATCCCGATGTGCGAGGCATCACAACTGTAATGGGAGGTGGGGTCAAATCCTACCCGCCAGAATATCAAGTAACATCATCGAGTCATCATGACTGCATGGTACAGCGTACTCCGTGTGACATACACGGTACATCGTACTCCGTGGACCCATATCATAGTCGGGGGTGCCTGTCGTAGGTCTTATCCATCCCAATACTATGTCGATAACCAACCCATGTCTCAAAGTATACGTGCAAGCATCTCAACTCTCTGTGACACACAGTCTACAGGAGGCTTCCGCACGACTATATGCATGTCACCTCACGTCTAGTGCGAGCGAAGCTCCAGCACCACGCTATGCATATCATGATATCTAAAATCTTGTGCGAGCGAAGCTCCAGCACGGTTTTGTGCACACACAAATTTCTCGTACGAGCAATTCTCCAGTATGGCTTTTCATGAGTAATAAATCAGGAAATATTCAGTTTGAGTATGACTCTAGCACTCTTTTTACTCGTGTAAATATGATAGGTGTCTCAATCTTTATAAAACATCTTTAAAATCGTAACCGGTACAAACTGGTACCCTTTCGTATAATTCACGAAATCAACAGCCAACCTATGTGCATATTTGCTTAAATCAAAGCAATACATTCATATAAAACATTAAAAACATGAAATCATGCAATTTATCTGCCTTATTACCCTTTTTGTAAATTTTACTCTCCGAGGCAAAATCATCTTTTTCTTTATTCACCTAAGCCCCAATTTTCGTAAAAATTATAATATCGTTTCTAGATACTTAAAGAAATTCTAGGCCCTTTAAATCCCCTTAAAAATATGTATAGAAATCTCTATGCACCTATAAAATTCCCTTACCTTGATTCACGCGTAAACTTATCCCGTCTCGATAATACTCGATCTCTCGATCCAACTGCTCGTGAACCAAGTCTACAGAACTGCATATAACCACATAATTGGGGTCAATTCAATTATCTTTATCAGTATATCACATTTACTGATCGAATCTAATGTACCGAGCTCGTTTTACTTTATTGGGCCCGATCGCAACTTAATGGGCCTTGACCCATTTTCAGCCCGTTTTTACTTATTAAATCCCTTCTTCAGGTTTACTTGACTCATTTAGCTTATCAATAATCATCAGGCTTCGTTCCAAACTTATTGGATAGCCCGTATACTATTTACGGTAATTACATTGCAATTCTGATTAATATGCCTTTTTATACAGAATTAATGCATAAATTCCGTAAAATAATCAAAACTCTGTATTAAAGGACTTATATTTTCATAATTAAAATATACTTACCCAATATGATGCGGGATACAAAAATCAGAGCTCAATCGGCTCTCGCTCGGGTTCTGTCGTAAAACTGCACAATTATATATTTAATCCCGGGTTACTTTTCTATTAAATATAATTTAAATAAATTTCTCAAAAATCAAATCGGTCACTTTTGACCTCCTACCGACTTACTTGAAGTCCGGTGTATCCCCGAAAATTCTTCCCTTTTTCCTTTTTTTCTCTTTTTCTCCCTTTTTCCCTTCTTTCTTGGCTGAACCGGTTCAGTCCGATTCAACCCAGTTCAGACCACCGGTTTACTTCGGTTCGGTCGGTTCACGACCTAGCCGGCCAATTCTCCACCGGCTTTCACCCTCCAGCGGCTCCGCTGGGTCATCCGTATCTCACATCTGCCCTCGGTTTCGTCCAAGGCAGCCGAAAAGTCGTCGGTCCGACCTGTTCTCTCCACCGTCGGTACCCATTTCCTCTTTCTGCCGTTTTCGGTGCCGTCCGTCAGTTTCGCCAGCCGTGACCACCACCAATCTGCTCGACATCACGTGGGGAACCTTCGACGGTCGGTGGTTGGGGTCAAATCGACGCCGGTGGCAGTCGATTTGCCTTCTCCTCTCTGCGGCTTCTCTCCCTCGATCCGCCGGATTTCGACGTCGGTGGGCTTCATCTCCGGTACTAGGGAGATTGTCGGCCTCTCCTCTTCATTTTTCGGTGGTCGTGGCCCCTCATCCAGCGCCGGTGGTGCCTCGCCGGTGATGGTTTTTTCCTCGGTGGTTTTTCGTTTTCTATCCTCTTTCTCTTTCCCCGAATTTCCAATTTCTCTCTTTTTTTTTACAATTATTATTATTATTTTTTATTATTATTATTTATATTTAGTTTATTATTATTATATTCATTATTTTATTATTATTTTACCAAAAATATCTACCAAAATTATTATTTTATTCAAATTAATTTATTTAATTTTATTTAATTTATTTATTATATTTTCAATCATTTTCTGATATAATTTCTCCATATATTCGGGATATTATCCCGACTGACTTTTCGGTATTTTTAAAAATTCTGGATTCTTGATCAATTGGACTCGAAATTTAATTATTTCTTCGATATTGATCAAGATTCTCAAATTCATTATTTTTTTAATTAAATTTTCTTATCGAATTTATTTCGAATTTCGATCTTTTGATCGTTTTACCCTTCACATGTTCGGGATTAATTTAACCCGACTTTCCTTCACGAATACTCATTTATTTTGTGTTTTTAATTAAATTTGGGTCTTACAACCCTTGTACGAGCAACGCTCTAGTAGGACTTTATGCATAATAAATAATGAGGAAATCACGTACGAGCATAGCTCCAATATGATTATATATATCAAAAAATCAATGGAAACCCATGTACGAGAAAAAGCTCTAGTATGGCTTGTAAAACATCACATAAATTGATAGGTGGCTTTATTTCAACAAAACATGTTCAAATCGCAATTAGCACTCGGCTTGTTCTATTTTACAAATTTATGAAGTCAATAGCCAGCCTATTCATGGATTTGCTTAAACCAAAGCAATGTATTTCGTAAAGATATCAAAACAAGATATTTCATGCAATTATTAGCCTTACTACCCCTTTTTGAATGAATTTAGCTCATAGAGGCAAATATCCAAATTCACATTATCATCTAAAAATGAAGTCTTTTGCATAAATCATTATTTCATTTCTAGGTAATCCAAACAATTGTAATGTACCGTAATTACCCTCAAAATATATACAGCTACCTCTAAATACTCACAGAATTCTCTTACCTGGAATCATGTCGAGTGGTTCCACTTCCTTAGAGCTGCTCGATAGCGCAAATTTGATTCACTTCCAATGAAATCTTCGGAGCTGCACAATATTAATTATCACATCAATTTAACCCAATATAATATGATTCTTGTATTTACTATAGTCGATTCAACTTATTGTTTTCATTAACGCGTATTGGGCCTTACTTTTTCTTAAATCTATTTTGATTGCTCTATTCATTCTCGACAATCTATTGATTCACACTAAATCGACATTAAGCTCATAATGCCTCTAGTTCATCATTTCCTTCACTATGGCAATTTATCAAACACATTTTATGCCCATTTCTAATCATCATCCATTCCAACATCTTTATTTCACAAAACTATCTTAGAATCATATATATATGCTTACTAACATTTCTACATGTTTAAATCATCATCAACTCCATGCCATTTCAACTTTGTCTCACTAAACTGATTCTAGGTCATGGTTGTTTAAACATGTACTTGAACATTTCAACAAACATTATATACACCAAATCAACTCATCAAAATGTCTACATTATCATACTAGAAGATGGTGTATTGAAATCTTACCTAGCTTGACCTTTTTCCTCTTTTCCCCAAATTGGGGAAAAACCTCTTTTCTCCTTCAATCCAAAGTTTAAACTTCCAATCGTTGACTATGTTGTTCACTTCCTCACTAGGTACAACTTTGCTCAAATAGCATTTTCCTCAATCTTTTTGGAAGGTGAGGATATCCTAGAGTGAGAAAACTAGGTTATTTTTAGGTTAAAATGGAAGATTTTGGGATTTCTATGGAAGAAGGCTCGATAGTCAGGTTCTCTTTATAGAAATTGTGTTGTGAGATCAATCTCCAAGTATGGAGATTGATCTCCCCTTGCTTAAATTCCTTCACAAGATAATGCAGGTTAAGGGATCGATTTGTCTCTTGGATGAGATCGATCTACCTATTTGCTTGAGATCAGACTGCTCAAGGGGGTAGGATCAATCTTTGTTCATGGGATACGACAGATCTCGGCCAGGTAGAAAGCTTGAGAGATCGACTTGGCCTGAGGAGGAGATCGATCTGGCTTATCCAGAGGTAGCTAGAAATCGATCTGCCTTGAGTGATGGATCAATCTTCCTATTCAAAAATGCTTGACATTGTATTTCCAGGCCATGAGATCAATCTTCCTTACATATAAGATCGATCTAGCATTCATTCTGCAGCATTTCAGCTGTAGTTTTCTAGGTTTTCAAGGTTAAAATCCTATTCAATCACTTCACCATCCATTTTACATTTTATTTACACTGAACACTCAAAAATATCCAATTCTTATGATTCATATATTGTGTAACTTGTCTGTACATCATGGAAGTCATAAAATTACATAAAAATTCACGGGCCTTACATTCCTCCCCTCCTTCAGGAAATTTGGTCCTTTAAATTAGAACCAAGTTAATCTGAGAACAACTCTTGGTACTTCTCTTACGTCATGCTCTTAAACTCCCATATAGCTTTCTTCGGAGTGTGAAATTGCCAAAGAACTTTCACTAAGGGAATGGACACTATTATACGTTGGTTGTGTATAGTATGTGAAATGAGGTATTAGGCAATTAAAGATGAATTACACATTAGAAAATCTGCAGAAAGCTGCAGTAATGAGGGTGTGAGGGAGGAGCAGATCGATCTCCCATGAAGGAGAGATCGATCCCCTCTCATGAAATGTCAAGCATCGATCCATTGGAACAAGGCAGATCGATCTCCTTAAGCTTCTGTTTGGAAGAGATCGATCTCTCATAAGGAACAGATCGATCTCCAAATGTTTTGGGTTGAAGCAGATCGATCTACCCTTTACTAACAAATCGATCCTCAAGTGAATTTTGCTTACAACATATCGATCTCATCATGAAGAGCAGATTGATCTGGTAGTAGTTATGCCAGGAAAAAGGACTACCAAACCATGTAGAGATCGATCTCCACAAGGGACCAGATCGATCTCATGTCTCTGCATCTATAAAAAGAGAATGAGATTGGACTGAAAATCAAATTTTCTTCCTACCAAACTCGCACCTATCCTTTTCTCTCAAACAATCAAGCTTTCTCACTCTAAATATCACTACATTTTAGCCAGATTTACAAGAAGCTCAACAAGGGAAAGTTGTTCCTTGAATAAGGAGAACAACATACCCAAAAATAACATATTGGTTTGATAAAGAGAAGTAGAATAGACTACCTCAAGTTTGACCAAGGAGAAACCTAAGCTAGGTAAGTCCTTCAACTTTCAAGCTTTAAAAAAGAGTTTCTAGATATTATGTGAGTTGGATGGTATGTGAAATCTTGGTAGAAATGATATTAGAAGAGTAATAGATTGAGTTTGCTATTGTGGTGATCTTGGAACACTATGATATTAATGGTGTTGAGTAAATGATTTTAGATGAATTTCACAAAGAGATATTAAGGTGTAATATGGTAAAAGGCTTGGGAAGGCATGAGTAAGTAAGTGAATGACAATGTGGATGATTAGAAGAAGATGAGGAAAATGACTTAATGATTTACACATGTAGATTGGAATACGTTGAGACTCGATTAACCCGGATCATAAAATGAGCAAAAGAGATGAAGGTGTTATGAGCGCGATTCAAGGTAAAGGATTGAATGTTAGCGATAGAGATATTCGTACATATTTTATAGCGATTTTAGTAGTTATGATGATAGTAACATTATGTATAGCTATTGAGCCACATGTGATATGAAATGTATTATGGTATGAATTGTGAAAATGGGATGTGGGAAGGAAAACAACATGACATGCATGTTTTCAATGTTTTACAACCTTATGTTGTTATTGTGACAAAGAAATGATGTTGGATAGGTTGGCTAGTTTTACATGTTTAGCATGGGATGACATGCCACGTTAATAAACATGATTTGAGTTTTAAAAGAGAAAAATAGCCGCATATCAGATTTGAGATGTGAAATGGTGTTAGAGTCTTAGCTCACACCTGCTTTGATGATTTTGACTATGCTGGAGTTTTACACATACATGTTTTCATGATTTGACAAACTGTGCTAGAGTATAGCTAGCACGTAGTTTTATGATGATGATAATGTGCTAGAGCCTAGTTCGAACAACGATTTTGAGATGATATAGTGCTAGAAGCAGTTGCTCGCACTGAGAGATACCACGCTGAAGCCTTGCGGAGACTGTGTGTCACGTAATTCTGCTCGCCTGGTATGTGAGACATGTTTAGGATGATGATTCCATCGGTGTAGGGTGGATGGACTGGGCCCACAGGCGTACGCTGCACTATGTAATTTTTTTGGGAATACTATGTACCATGCTGTGTGTAGGCGAGTACGAGTATCACGTAGATGACACATGGAGTACGTTGTACTGTGAGCATATGTGATATGATGAGGAAGAAGATGATGATGATGATTGAGATGAGCCGAGGGGTAGGATTGACCCATCCCTCTTTATGCAAGTGATGCCCTGTGCATACCTGATCAGTGAGGCCTGGGATCATTGACTATGGCCATATGTCATGGATATTTGTTTGCCTAAAGTTCCCTACCTATCTCAAAGATGAGAGAAATGTGATGAAATCAAATGGTTTGTGAAAAGAAAAGAGATATTATGATTTGATAAATATCCTGATTTGAATGCTTGTGCTGTGATAGCACTATTTTATGATATGTTTCTTAAGTAGAAATATTGAGTACTAGTTTTATGAAAATGCCTATGAGAAAAGAATGTTTCAATGCCCTTTTTCCATTGATGTTTTCATTTATAATGAAAGATGATTTTGTGAATCATGCATGGGCTACGTAGATAGTATAGTATCTACTTGTTAGCATCCTATTCCTTACTGAGCTGTGGTTTGCTCATCCCACTATTTTTTCGCCTCCAGATACTGAGAAGTAGAACAGTGCGGTGGTCTCTAGATTAGTTTTATGTTGGCCAGCTCCTATCAATTGCTAAGGTATAAGAATTATATGCACAAAAGCATTTTGTATCTATCATATTGTATCGCACAATCATATATTGAAAATGAGCCAATTGTATGGGTATGTTATGTAATGATATTTCATTTATATAAAATATTTTGTATACCTATACACGTGTCTGGGAGTGTGTGAATTAAACTTTCAAATATTTCCACTATAAATCTATGGAATTAGTAATTGCATCAGCTCACAGCCCAACCGTGAGTGGTATATGTATGGACTAAGGGCACCGGAGTCAGGGTGTGACAGAAATTGGTATCAGAGCAAGGTTGGTCTGATATGAGTCGATGTTTAGCACTAAGAAAATGTACATACCCAAGTTACTGTGCGATATTTAGATACAAATGTGTGCGTGGAGCTGGTAGTGCTCTAAGAGTTTGTTATACATGCAGGAAAGTCAAAAGGCTTGTGATCTATGCCTGAGAGTCACCGCAAGAGGGGAGAGAACTTACGAGCTCAAGGGCATAATGACAGGACTGAGAGGCATAGTAGATCATCCTCTAGTCATGAGCCTTATGATCAGGTAAATGCTTCCGATCCTTGGGTAGCCAAATTAGAGGAAGATATGCATACGATGATGACCAGGATGGGTCAGATCATGTCTAGATTGGAGACAGTGGGATAGACGGCATCGAATCCCCAACAGCTGCACTTGAACCTGAGAATGCTGCACCTGCACAACTCGAACCCGATAGATAATGAGGTCCCCCTATTTGGCCTGTTCCTCCTCTAGTGACCCTGCAATAATATGATGATGATGAATTGGGGCATGGTTATGATTGTGATATGGAGAGGTTGAGGCATTTTATGGATTTTAAGTCTCCTTCTTTTAGAGGGGTAAAGGCGTCAGTAGTGGCTAAGGATTGGATAAGTCAGATGGAGAAGTTGTTTGACTTTTGCACATGTTCGGCTATGGAAAGAGTAGCGCATGTGGCCTTTGTATTGAGAGGCGAGGCAAAACACTAGTGGAAATCTACCAGACCTATGTTGAGAGCTCAGGGTACAGTGATCACATAGGATATGTTTTTGGGCACTTTTAGAGAACAATATATCCCAGATACTGCTCGGTGTAGCCTACAAATGGAATTTTTGAATCTGACTCAAGGAAACCAAACGGTGGATGAGTACGATTCCTGATTTACCTCATTGGGCCGATATGATCCATACTCTATCATGAGTGAAGCTATTAGGGTCCACAGATTTGTTGATAGACTAAGGCCTTTGATTAGAGCTAAATTGGCCTCGTTTGATGTTGCTACATATAGAGAAGCTGTGCGACGGGCCCAGTTGTGTGAGCAGGACAATGACCTACAAATTTCAGAGTTTAGTTGGGGTAAAGACAAGGGTCCGAGGAAACTGAGAGATGGCAAGGGTGCCTGATTTGGTCAGAGATATCCTGGTAAGCGTCGGAGAGAGATAGATGAGTCACAGAAGAAGGCTGATAGACCTATTATGCATCCAACTCCAACATCAGCCAGGGGTATAGTGATTGGTAGACCCCGACCGACTACTGGCCAGTGCAGAGTATGTGGCCAATATCATGGTAGTAGGCCTTATCATTTTTAGGGCACACGATGCTTCAAATGTGGTAGGCTTAGGCACTATGCTAAGAATTGTATACACAAAAGCATTTTGTATATATCATATTATATCGTACAGTTATATATTGAAAATGAGCCAATTGTATGGGAATGTTATGTAAAGATATTTCATTTATATAAAAGATTTTGTATACCTACACATGTGCCTGGGAGTGTGTGAATTAAAGTTTCAAATATTTCCACTATAAATGTATGGAATTAGTAATTGCATCGGCTCATAGCCCAACCGTGAGTGGTATATATATTGACGAAGGGCACCCAAAGTCAGGGTGTGACATTACCAAACCTCATAATCCCTTTCGAGGGAGAAACTCGCAAAAATACTGACTCACTCACAATAAACTCTAGTTGTAATTGTCTCCTGTCAGCATAACTCTTTTGTCGGTTCTGAGTTGTCCGTAACCTCCACATATCAAATGGACGTCCTCGGAGGCTTGCTGCACTAAATCGAGAGCAAAAATCTGTCTGTCACTAACCTCCTCCCATCCTATAGGAGATCGACATCAGCATCCATACAATGCCTCATATGGTGTCATCCCGATACTCACATGATAGTTGTTATTATAGGCGAACTCGGCTAACGATAATGTGATCATCCCAAGAGCCTCTAAAATCCAGCACACACGCTCTCAACATATCCTCCAGGGTCTATATAGTCTTCTCTGATTGACCATCTGTCTGAAGATGAAAAGCGGTGCTAAAACTCAATTGAGTCCCCATCGCTTCTTGAAAATGTGTCCCAAAAATGGGAAGTGAAGTCGGCATCCCGATTAGAAACAACACTCACTGGAACACCATGTAATCGAACTATCTCTCGAACATACAAGTTCACCAACTGACTCAGAGTATCGGTAGCTCTCATAGCTAAGAAATAGGCTGACTTCATCAACTGATCAACAATTACACAAATGGCATCATGACCTTTGCGAGTCCTCGTTAAACCCATCACAAAATACATGGTGACGTGCTCCCACTTCCATGTAGGTATCGGTAGAGGCTGTAATAACCGTGCAGGCTTCTAATGCTCTCTACCTTCACTTACTGACAGATGAGACATTTAACAACATATTCAACAATGTCTCTTTTCATTCTAGACTACCAATAAACTTTTCAAAGGTTTTGATACATCTTGGTACTCCCCGGATGTATCGTATACCTCGATGAGTGAGTCTCTGATAAAATCAATGTCCTGATCTCTGAATCCTTGGGAACACATATCCTGTCCTTGAACGTCAACAATCCATTTGTACGTATCTCAAAATCAGTACTCGCACCTATCTATGCCTAACTTAACTAATCGTTACACTGTCGATCACTCTAGTGAGCCTGTTGAATTCAACTAATCAACTCTAGCTCTAATCTCAAATTAGCCATAACATCAAATCTCTCCATATCTGGTAGGGCTACATCCAAACTGAGGTTCGCAAACTGTTCCAACAATTCTTATTCCCGAACCATCATATAAGACACCAACCCGAGGTTCTTCTTGCTCAAGGTATCGGCAACTACATTCGCCTTACCTGGGTGGTACATGATTTCATAATCATAATCCTTCAGGAGTTCGATCCATCTTCTCTATCTCATATTTAAATCTTTCTGCGAGAACATGTATTTAAGGCTCTTGTGATCTATATCTACCTGAAATTTCTCACCATAGACATAGTGGTGCCATATCTTCAATGAAAACACTACGGCCGCTAACTCTAAATCATGAGGCGGATAGTTCCTCTCGTGATCTGATAATTCTATTAAAATAGAATTATTTGTGCTTAATTTCTTAATTAATTATTTTAATCCCCATATTATTTTATTAATTATCCCCTCAATTTAATTAAAATTCTCTTATGTGCAAGTAAATTAAATTCGAATGAATTTTAGTCGTTTCGATAGAAAATTAGTTGAAAATAGGCTAAAAGAGACTGGACCACTACCATTTCGCAGTCTGAGTCACCATTCGTTGTAGAGACGTGTGATGCCAGGTGTTCGTATTTTATTCGCTTTAAAAATATAAGATCAACGAATACCGTGCCCAACTTCTGGAAGACACACGTTGGGCCACATCGCATATCCAAGTTGACAAAAAGACAAGTGGCGTGGAAATATCTTCTCTGAAGCAAATGGAATGAAGACAAGTGGCCAAACAATACCAACTCATCTACAATTAGAAAAAAAGAAAATAAAAGAAAAAGAAAATTTACAATTGTACCCCGAATTTTGTTTATAAATAGAATATGATAAGTAATTGAAGTGGAGTTTTTTTTTTTTTTAGAGTAGCTTTAGTTTTTTGTTTTAGGTCAAAAATTTTATTGTTAGGTTATATATTTTCCTTAGGTTTTCTTTTAGGTTTTTTACGATGCCTAGTGACAGCAGCCACCATATTTCTTATCGGTTTTGTTCAATTCCTTTATTGTTTTATTGTTTTAGTTTTTAATGAAAAGTTTTTATTTCTCTATTTGTTGCTCTCGATTTATTTTCTTGTTTGGTTTCTCTGCTTTATTTCTTCATTGCTTATTCGGGTAATTCATTCTCCTTCATTACTGTCCCTCACGTTTCTGGTGCTTTGATGTGGTCTTGATGCCTAGCATTATTTCCACATCAATAGCAAAGTGGAATCACGGTTGGAGCAGGAATTGAAGCAACCCGAGGATGTTAGATATCCATTTTTATGTGTTTCACAGTTAATGATAGTTTTGGTTTTAATTTTTAGTTGCTGATTTTAATTATTTCTTTTCAGTTCTATGCTTATGTTTTGCAATGCCTCGTTATTTCGTTATTTCATTTTTCTTTGGTTGCACTGCATGATTCAGCTCTTTACTGCATTTCAATGTTAGCTTTCAATGTTTTTACTGCATTTTCTTATGGTACGTATGTCATGTCATTTGTTGTATTTCATTCTAGAAATTTTTCATTGATCCCTCTAGACTCGCCAACTAGTTGATGTTTCATATAAGCTGGTTTTCATGGGTGCAGTGGGGAATGTCCATAAGTTTACTCTGTTCAGCTCTGTTTTTTCATTAATGTGCTGTTCATTGAAGCAGGAAAGGTGTTTGGCACTTTGTGGTTGCTTCTGCCATTTGCTGGCCAACTGATCGGTGCTTGTAAGGTTGAAGTTATCGCTGCCTAGATCAATGAAAGCTTGGATGGGCATTATCGGATAGCTTGGTGAATCTACTATTGCCGCAAGATCAAGGTGAGAGACGTGTTCGGGGCAACAGGGGCAGTAAGTGTTAAGCAGTACAGGGAAGCTGGGCTGGTATTTAGTAGCTGCATCACGTTCCATTTTCCTACTGGTTGTTATTCGGCTTAAGTCATTCAATTTATTATTATGATCCCTAACTCTTTTATTTTCATGCTCTATCTTTGAGTTATTGTACTGTTTTAGTGTCTCTTGGATTAGCTTTTTTTTTTTTACTGCTTGGTTCTCATTTTCATTTGAGCATTTGTAGAATAGAGAGACCAATCAGTGAAGGGTAGGAATTGGGAGCATCTCAGAGCAGCATGACATGTTACTGTGTAAGAAATGCGTAGCAGGACTTGGTGACTGAAACCGAGCAGTGTCGATTGGGCAGGAGATTAACCTGGTACATGTCGTGAATGAACTGCTGATGCATGATGGTGGTAGTCTGTGTGCTGTGTTGCGGTGAATAAAGATGAACTAGGACAGCGCCTGAGGCAGAATCAGACAAACCAGGAGCAGAGCAGGACATCTGTAAGACCTGATTTTTTTTTTGTAAGATCAAATGGAATGAATAGAAATTTTCGAGTGCATTTAAAAATGCAAAAGGATTGAAATGGTATTCTCGAACACGTGAAGGGTAAAACGGTCAAAAGATCAAAATTCGATATTAATCGTGACAAGAAAATTTAATTAAAAATAATGGCTTGCGAAATATTGACTAATAACGAAGAAATAATTAAATTTCGGATTAAATTGATCAAGATATGAATTTATTTGAATAAACTAGAATTTTCACTTCGAAAAATAATCCCAAAAATAATCAAAAAATATACCGAAAAGCTGAAATAATACCGAGAAATTCATTTATTGATTAAATGAATTAAATAATTTTTTTTAGATATTTTGGGAAATTTTAATATTATTTTAATCATTAAAATAATATTAAAATAAATAATAAATAATAAAATAAAATAAAAAACATGAAATTTCGCGAAATCGCAAAATAGAAGAAAACAAGTAGAAGCGGATGCCATCTGCCTTAACAGTCGAACCACCGGTGACAGGCCCAAGCAAGGTACCAAGAAAGCCAGCCGAGAGGTGGCTACCACCGGCCCCAGCAGCCCGAAGGAGGCAGCGATCGACGGTTGAAAGGAAACCGAGGACCGAGAGGAAAAAAAAGGAAACTGATGACCGCGTCGATTCAGGCCCGACCACCGACAGCCCAAGGTAACCTGAGCTAAGACCAGCCGATCGACGGATGAATCGACCGGTGGGGCGATGGCTAACGCCAGCAACAGCAAGAAAGAGAAATGGTACCGACGGTGAGGAGAGAAAAGGTCAGACCGGCCACTATCCGACGGCCTCGGACGAAATCGAGACCAGATCAGAGTTACGGATAACCCAGCGGAGCTGCTGGCGATGAAAACCGATGAAGAACAGGTCAGCAAGGCACTGAACCGATCAAACCGGACTGAACCGACGGTCGAAACCAGGTTGAACCGAATCGAACCGGTTCAGCCAAAAAGAAAAGAAAAGAAAGAGAAAAGGGGGAAAAAGAAAAGAGGAAAAATTTCAGTGATGCAATCGAGCTACGGGTAAGTCGGTAAACGATCGAATTGACCGATTTAAATTTTGAAATATTCAATTTGATTAATATTCAAGTGGAAGTTTACCCAAAAAAATATTAAATTGTGTAGCTCAACAATTAGCATCAATCGAGAGCTCGAGACATCCTCGATTTACGTACTATCATGGAATCACAAGTAAGTAACCCTTTTTTATGAAAATTTACATCGTTATACGTGTTACATAAATTACGGATTTAATTTTTGCATTAAATGAATTATATTCTGAAAATTGGGATAAATTGTCGTAAATAATTCATTAAGCGATTCGAGAGTTTAGAACGATGCTCAATAAATACTGATGGGCCCAATGAGCCCAATAGGCCTCGATAATGTAAATAATAAATGGAAAAATAGGCTTAAGGCTGATAATGGCCCATTATGGTACAATTGAGCTCAAAATGGGTAAATGGGCCCAATGATTTAAATTTAGCCCAGAAAATATGAAATATAATTAATTGTATTGTATTTGACCTGATGTATATTTATACGCAGTTCCAAAAATTTGATTGGGAGCAAATCGAACTGCATGATGAGACATCAGTGGAAAAGGTCAGACTGTACAGAAAAATGAGGTAAGGGAATTGTGTGAGTAGCTAGAGGTAGCTACGCGTATTTTAATAGCTTTTCTGTACACTGAATATGTATATATACCCTGATTATGTATAAAGGTCCTAAAAGTGGTTTAAATGATTTTAAGGATCGAAATAGGTAAAAAGACTATTTTACCCCTATTGAGGGAAGTTCACCTAAGGATGGTGAAAGCTTGACATGCATGAAATGCATGATTTAAGAAATTTTTTGAATTAAAGAATTTGATTGGTTTTAATCAAAGCAAATTGGTAGATTGACCAGTAATTGTATAAATTTCCAAGATAACACTACGTAGGTGTTATTTATATTTAAATGAAATTTCTTTGGAAAACAGGCCAACAATCAAGGTTATATGGAAACAAATAGAGCTGGCACATAGCTAGCACTATATCTGCGTTTGTGATTGTGCATAAATGTGCTTGAGCGGTTGCTTGCACTGACTTGTGTGACATCATATGCATGAAATGTGCTAGAGTGGTTGCTCGCACTGATTTTATTCTTGTGACATGCATGAAAAGTACTGGAGCCTAGCTCGCACTCTGTTTTGACATGTTTTGACTATTTTGATGTGATATGCATAAAATGGTGCTGGAGCGATTGCTCGCACTAGTTTTAATGATTTGACATGCATGAGAGGTGTTGGAGCCTAGCTCGCATCCAGTTTTGATATTTATTTGCATAAAGTCATACTGGAGCCTTGCTCGTACGTGATTTAATCGATTTAATTGTAAAAAGCCGTGCTGGAGTGTAACTCGCACGAGATTTGATTTACTTGAGCATTCATTCGTGATGGAGCTTGCTCGCACGAAGTTTTATATGGTTTTATAACTCATTTTAAAGCCATACTGGAGTTTTTCTTGTACGAGGTTTTCATTGAGTTTTTATACATATTCGTACTAGAGCATTACTCGTACGTGGGTTTTACTTGAATTTATAATTATTTTAAGTTGTACTAGAGCATTGCTCGTATGCAGATTTCATTGATTTCTATGAAACCATGCTAGAGCTTCGCTCGTACAAGATTTTCTGATATCATGAATATGCATGGAGCTATGCTAGAGCTTCGCTCGCACAGAGATTTATATGACATGCATATAGCCGTGTTGGAGCCTCCTATAGACTGTGTGTCACAGTGAGATGATATGCTTACACGTGCATACTGAGGCAGAGATGATATGGGTGGATAACACCTATTGCAGGCACCCTTGACTGAGCTTGGGTTCATGAAGTACGTTGCACCGTGTATGTCACGCAGAGTACGTTGTACCATGGGGATTGTTTGAGTGGAGTGGCATTAGCCACGAGGCAGTAAGCCTTGCCTTCGTAATCCTGATGTTATGTTGTTTTGGTGGGTAGGATCGACCCATCTCTCGTTTCAGGTGTGATACCCCGCACACTAGGTACCGTGTTGCCAGGGATCACTAGGATATGGCAATAGTCCTCGATGTTACTGATATAATCAGCTGCTTGTCTCACATGATATAACTTGTGGTCTTGATAGACCAGGGTAGACCCGAGGGAGGGGTCAAGCCCCTGATTTTATGATTTTATGATATGTGACCCTGAAAGAAGGGTGGTTTTATAACCGAAGTTTTATAATGAATTTTAATGAATTGTTTTATGAGTTTGGAATTAAATTATGAGATGCTTAACCCTTATGGGTTATTTTATACTACGTTTTAAATGAAATGATTTAAATACAGTAGCATGATGTGTTTTCCATGCTTTAATGATAAATTCATGAAAGGATTGTATCTAATGATTTGTTTTATATCGCATGAAACAATGCATGATTTTGATTTAATTCATAAGTATGATTTAATGATGTCACATAAAATACTATTGATATATGATTTCGATATGCACGAATAGTTTTATAAACTATATCATGGATATATGCATGATTTTATGTGGAGATTTTAATGAAAAGAAATGGATTTTAAGGGCATGACATTATGAGCATGTAGATAGTGGAGCTATCTACTTACTTGCATAATTGGCTTACTGAGCGTGTGGTTTGCTCACCCCCCTTATTTTCTCATCTTTTCAGAGCACTCGCAATAGTTATTGAGTGGTTGAGGACTTGCATTCTTGGTATCTGCTATTTCCCATCAAGAGATAGGTATACACATTTGTATAGTTTTGTATCTAAATATGTAATGCACAGTACTGTAAATGGATATGATGTGGGGATGTAGGGTTATAAATACCATTGTGTATGTATTTAATTAAAGTCAAAAGGATAGTAAACTCTGATATGTGAATGTGATTAGGGAAACAGAATGGTAAATAGTATGAGGTGACTAACTCCGAATCATAGCCCAACTGTTTGTAGAATAGTCACGATGAGAGAAAGGTAAAAATTAAATAATAAACAAAAAATCAAAAAAATTACTCTGAGTTTTAGGAAATTTGGGTCGTGATAGGTTTAATGGTATCAGAGCTTGAGTTTGCCTGATATGAGTTGGTGTTAGTGGTTAAGAAAGTTTATATCCCCATGTAATGTGCATTGTTTAGATACAATTGTGTATATCGAGATGGAAATGCAGCTAAGAATTTGGTTTTGAATGCAAGAATAGACTCATTAACTGATAGCCGCTATGGTTAAGAGGCAAGTACATGAGCTCGAGGCCGTAGAGGTAGGCTCGAGAGTAGTACTGAGTCACCACATGAGACTCGAGATGAGATTGACGTGGAGGCTGGTACTGAGCATGCCGCACAGAGTCCGACAGAGAGATCGGACAGAATCTGACAAAGAGATTGGATAGTATTGATACACGCTTCGTGAGGTTAGAGCGGAGTGTGGAGAACATTTTACGAGCTAATAGCTCAGTGTATGCATGAGATTTGAGGGCGATTCAAAATATTGGTAGAAGTTCGCTCGACCCATCTTAAGAGTTAGACGTCCAAATTGGACATGAGAACATAATTCTAGATGTATTCTGGTGACAGAATATCTCGGATATTGATTAAAGAAAATTATAGATTAAATTCTTTACTCTAACCTAGAGGAACTGATTGATTGACGAGTATGAAACTCAGTTTATATCCCTGGCCAGATATGACTCCAATACTATGAATAGTGAGAGACGGGATGTCTGAAAGTTCATGGAAGGGCTCAGATTGTCAATTAGAGTTCGATTGGGCCATTAGATATCACTACCTATGTCGAGGCAATGCGTAGACTACAGTTGTGTGAATAAGATCATGAGTTACACGCCTCTGAGATTGGGAAAGGTAGTAAGGGTCGAAATAAAGACAGAAGAGAATAAAAAATGACAGAGATGTCAGAATAGGAAAAAGGTAGTTTCGTAAAAGATTGTAAGTTGTGGGGTGAAAACATCACTGAAAAGTGTATTGTAAGTTTTAAAATGTAATGAAAGAGTTTGTTATAAGTGATATATGAAAGGAGATAAGCTTGGAGATATGATAGATCCTGAATACGAGAGATATTGGAATAAGAGGCGTATGCAAGATAAGAATATCTTTGATATGTGAAGTAAGTTGGATTATGCGATATGTAGTGAATATGAATTGCAGCCAAGGATAAGAGGAGGATATATCCATAACCAGTCTATGTGGTCAAGTCTGAGGGTTAATAAAGGTATTTCAAAATACTTCCCCACCTGAAGACTTGATAGCGTCTAGAAGCGCACACATAACCTACAAATTGAAATCGACAGTCATAATATATACATTTAAAATTTGCGTACCTTTGCTAGTATGATAAAGAAATCTAGAATTCGAGTAATCATGAAAGTTTAAAAAAAAATTAATTAAAATTTTATAAAAGCCGTTAATATAAGAAAAAAGAAATGACGTGGGTTAGTATCTTGAACGTAAATGATTTCGATATGACATTATACGTTTATGCGTACATATGTCAAGGATATGGGTAATTGAAATATTTAGTGCAACTCAACTACGATGAGGTATTTAACCCTTACCTGGACCGATTGGTTGTCATCTTTAGTGATGATATTTTGATGTATTTGAAGTCCAAGGAAGAGCATGAGTAGTAACAAGAAACTGTCTTACATAAGAGTTGTTGAGAGTTTCTCAAAATGGGCTGCTTAGTTGACACATCTTGTTCGGAAAAGATTGTATGTCAGTAGGATGATAAGTATGACAGTAGCTTCAGTGAGTTTTGGTATATGGAAGTAATAAACTGACCTGTCAGGACCCTTTCTCAATCCATGACTTAACCAAAAACCACTACAAATTTTTCACATTTTTAACTTACCTTTCCTCTCATCAATGGTTGGGCTGTGATTCGATGTTAGAGTACTTGCTTACCACATTTTCCATTATCATACATACATTTCAATATACTGTTACTGACTGTAACTACTTTTATAATACACGTGAGATTATATAAAATCTAATACAATTACATTCCCCATACTATATATCGTATACATCATTGTGCTGTTTCTATGTTTAGATATATAACCGTACAAAGTCTATATACCTGGCGATCGATAGTAACTAGCAGTGGACTCAGGAAATACTATCCCTGAATAGATCTTGCTCTACTGGTGATGCTCTGTAGAGAGATGTCAAGAAAGGGGGGTGAGCATACAACGCGCTCAGTAAGGAAATCAGGCAAGCAAGTAGATATCTACACTATCTACTTAAAATAATGCTATGCCTTGAAAACATTTTTTCCTTTACTCACTTTAAAAGCATGTCTTTAAATAAATATATGTATACTTGTACAGATTAAATCCTATGTACAGAAATCATGCTTTCTTGCTCAAATGTAGGCATGTAGTGCAAAACAATGCATCTTTATATAAATCATGCCTTTATGTAAATCATGCCATGTATATTTAAATCACAATAAATATGGCATTTAAATCAATCACATCATAAAAATCGGAGTCCGACCCATCCCTCAGGTCTGTCCGTAATTTAAATAAGTCAATCAATGTGATATATAATGTAAGACGCTGTAGTGAAATGCAAATAGTATCCTGGACTATGATCATATCTGACATGTGATCCCACGCAACACATATCTCGGTGTGCGGGCATCACTACCTCAACGGGAGGGGGGTCAATCCATCACAATCGTCAGCTATATCCTCCTCAACACCACAACAACACACAATACAGTGTACTCCCATGCCACATGCACGATATAAAGTACACCCGTGGACCCTACATTACAGTCGGGGTGCCTGTCATAGGTCTTAGCCCTCAAACCATGGAATATCATACCACATCTCTAATACCCTCATGCGTCTATCCTCTCACATAATGTGACACTCAGTCACACAAGGATGCGAACTTGGGTTTGCAACATGTATTATATATTACATACAATGCGCGCCTTTGACTGCGACTCACAGTCGACACTCCGCTCAAACACTATTTCACATCACAAACTCAACTCTAGTGCGAGTAAACCTCTAGCAACTAGGCCAATGCATAGTTCATGTATTAAATCAAGTACGAGCAATAGCTCCAGTACCATGCTATGCATAATATCATCAAATCAAGTACGAGCAATAGCTCCAGTACTATATCATGTATAAATCATGAAAAACTCGAGTACGAGCTAATCGCTTCAGCACTCTGTCATGCATATATCATATAAAACTGAGTACGAGTAATAACTCCAGTACTCTATCATGTATGTCATGGAAATCTAGTGCGAATCAAAATTCAGCACTGATGTATGTGGAAAATATATGAAATCCAGTGCGAGCTGTGCTCCAGTACGATTCATTCTCACAAAATATGATAGATGACTCTTTAAAAAGGGATGATTTACAAAACATCAAAATCAGCACTATAAAGTGTGCTTATTTCACATCAACCTTAAAATCTTTAACCTATCTATTTATTCTCCGGCTAAACAGCAGTTAAACACTCAAATGATGGTTTTCATGCTTTTTACAACTTTTCACAAAAGTTGACTTTTTGACTAACTAGGGGCAAAATCGTAATTTGCCACTATCGGGTCGCAATAATTATTATTCACTTTCTCTGACCCTCAGGGTTTTTAAGTGAATGTAAAAGCAGATAAAACTATGTGCAGGTATCTCTAACTACTCACAAAAGTCCCTTACCTACAATCACTCGAGAAATTTCACTTTCTCTGCGCTGCTCGTTTCAGCAGTCCGATTTGCTCCTCCAATAATCTCTGGAGCTGCATATAATCATTTATCAGGTTAATTATACTTTTCCTACTGTATTTCAGATTAAATGCAGTCTATTTCCTATAATTGTGCCCGTTTACTCTAAATGGGCATAAATACTTTAATTGGGCCTTAATCCATATTAAGCCCGTTTTCCACTTATAATTTCCCTTCATCAGGGTCTATCGACTCATTGGGCCTATCAATACCCATTGGGCTTTATTCCAAGCTCTTTGGATAGCCCGTATATCATTTACGACAGTTAATTTGAAATTCTAGATATAATTTACTAAATGCAGAATTTAATCCGAAATGCGTAAAATAAATCTTAAATATGCAATAATCACATAAATTGTCGTAAATGAGCTTTACTTACCCGAGATCATGCGATGGCATGCAAATCAAAGTTCGATCGGGCTTTCGTTCGAAATTTATCGTCGAACTACACAATTTTGTATATTTAACTCCGGGTCAATTTTCGATTAAATATAATTTAAATAAATTTATCAAAAGTCAAATCGATCACTTTTGACCTCGTATCGACTTACCCAAAGTCCGGTGAAATCCAAAAAAAATTTCTTTTCTTTTTTCTTTCTTTTTTCTTCTTTTTCCCATTTTCTCCTTAGCTAAATCGATCCGGTCCGATTCAGCGCAGAACCTTCGTCACTGAACCGCCGACCGGTTCAGGCTTCCTTTGGTCGTGCTAGCATCTTTCGATCGGTTCCCGACGCACCACCACTGTCATTCGGCACGCCTCAACCTGGGTAACACTTGGCTGGGCTCAATTGGGACCAAGCACCGCCGGTGGCCGTCGGATCTCATCTTTTCCTCCGTTGCTTCTCCTCTTCGATTCGTCGACGTCCGACGTCGGTGAAGGGCGTGACCGGTGCCGATGGGTGCGCACGGACCTCCTCTTCCTTTTCCGACCGCTTGCCTAACCGTGGGGTCGTCGGTGCTTACCGTCTGGTGGTCTTCTTCTTCCTCGGCTTTCACGCAGTTTTCCCTCTTTTCTCTCTTCCCGATTTCCAAATTTTAGATTTCCTTTTTTTCTTTTTCTTTTTTTCTTTTATTTATAATATATTTTTATTATTATTTTATTCTTAAAATAATAATAAAAATCCTAAAATATCCCAAAAAATATCCTAAAAATATCTAAAAAATCATATTAAATTCATTTAGTCCGTAAATGAATTTATCAGTCCGATTTTACCTTTTCAGTATATTTTTACACTATTTTTGAGCTCATTTTTCGAGGCAAAAATTTTGATAAATTCTAATAAATTTATATCTTGATCAATTGGGCTAGAAATTAAATATTTTCCTCGATTTTGATAAAGATTCTTCAATTTCATATTTTTAATGAAATTATCTTATCAAAATTATATCGAATTTTAGTCATTTGACCGTTTTACCCCAGCACTCGTTCGGGAATCAACTTAACCCTTATCTCGCTGTTATGTAGCTTACATGCATTCTTAATTAGGAATAAAGTGTAATAAAGTGTTCATACACATAGGAATCATAAGGAACAAGCTACATAAAATCCGGGTCTGACAATCCTCCCCCACTCAGAAAATTTGGTCCTCCAAATTAGAACCAAGTCAGTCATCAAATGGGTGAGGGTACCTCTCTCGCATCAAACTCTCTAGCTCCCAAGTAGCTTCCTCTGAAGTATGATGATGCCAGAGAATCTTCACTAATCCAATAGTCTTCGATCTCAATACCTTCTCCTTCCTATCCAATATCTGAATCGGTCTCTCAACATATTACAAGTCCTCTCGAAGCTCCAAAGGCTCGTAACTAATCACATGTGCCGATCCGGGTGATACTTCCAAAGCATCGATATGTGGAAGACGTTATGGACACCTGATAAGTCCGGTGGCAATGCCAACCTATAAGCATTATCTCCCACTCGATCAAGTATCTCAAAGGGTCCAATATAGCGAGGATCTAGTTTCCCTCTCTTCCCAAATCTCGCTACGCCCTTGGGAGGAGAAACTCTCAAAAACACGGATTCACCAACTGCGAACTCTAGTGGCCTACGTCTCCTGTCAACGTAACTCTTCTGTCTACTCTGAGCTGTCCTCAGTCTCTCTACTATCAAGTGGACGTCCTCAGATGCTTGCGTAACCATGTCAGGAGTGAAAATCTTATGATCACCCACTTCTTCCCATCCAATAGGGGAACGACATCTACGACCATATAAAGCCTCATACGTTGCCATCCCGATACTCGAATGATAACTGTTGTTGTAGGCGAACTCGGCTAATGGCAGGTGGTCATTCCAGGAGCCTCTAAAATCTAGCACACATGCTCTTAACATATCCTCCAGAGTCTGTATAGTCCTCTCTGATCCCTATCAAAGACTATGCTCACTGGTATATCGTGTAACCTCACTACCTCGTGTACATACAGTTCTGCTAATGAACTCAGAGTATCGGTCGCTCTCATAGCTAGGAAGTGGGCTGACTTTGTCAGTCTGTCGACGATCACCCATATAGCATCGTGATTCCTGCGGGTTCTCGGTAAACCCATCATGAAATCCATGGTGATATGCTCCCATTTCCATGTCGGTATAGGTAGAGGCTGCAACAACCCTGCAGGTTTTTGATGCTTTACCTTCACCTACTAACATATGATACACTTTGCCACAAAGTCTGCTACATCTCTCTTCATACCCGACCACCAGTATACCTTCCGGAGGTTCTGATACATCTTGTTACTCCCCAGATGTAACGTATACCTCGACGAATGAGCTTCCGCCAATATCAATCTCCTAAGTCCTGGATCCTCGTGAACACACAATCTGCCTCTGAACCTCAGTAGTCCATCATAACTCATCTCAAAGTCAGTCACGGTGCCCTTCTGCATCTGACTACTCACATCCATACAAACTGGATCAGTCTGTTGAGCCATTCTGATCCTGTCCAACATGTTCGGCTCCAAGCGTAGACTAGTTATCACATAGCCTATATCCATGTCAGTAGGTACAACTCCCAAACTGAGGCTAGCAAACTGCTCTAGCAAATCATGTTCCCTAACCATCATGTACAATACCATCCCTAGGCTCTTCCTACTCAAGGCATCGGTTACAACGTTAGCCTTACCCGGATGATAAAGTATCTCACAATCGTAGTCCTTCAGAAGTTCTAACCATCTTCTCTGTCTCATGCTTAGCTCTTTCTGTGAGAACAGATACTTAAGGCTCTTGTGGTTGGTAAATATCTGGAACTTCTCGCCATACAAGTAGTGGCGCCATACCTTCAACGCAAACACTATTGCTGCTAGCTCCAAATCATGGGTCGAATAATTCTTCTCATGATCCTTCAGCTGTCTGGATCCATAAGCAACTACCTTCCCATCCTGCATCAATACACAGCTCAGTCCCTGATGCGAAGAATCGGTATACACTGCAAATCCTCCTGAGCTGGTAGGGATAGTGAGAATCGGAGCGGTGGTCAATCAATGCTTCAACTCCTCAAAATTCTTCTCACAATCCTCGTTCCATACGAACGGTACACTCTTTCGAGTAAGACGTGTCAACGGAGCAGCTAACTTCAAAAATCCCTCAACGAATCTTCGATAGTATCCAGCTAAACCCAAAAAACTCCTGATCTTGGTGACTGTCCTCAGCTGTTCCTACTGAACTATAGCCTCTATCTTAGATGGATCAACTGATACACCATCTCTCAATACAACATGTCCCAAAAACGAGATCTGTGACAACCAAAAGTCACACTTACTAAGCTTAGCATATAACTCATGCTCTTGTAGAGTCTGCAACACGATCCTGAGGTGCTCCTCATGCTCCTCCTTGGATCTCGAATATATCAATATGTCATCGATAAAGACGATAACAAACTGGTCCAAATATGGCTTGAACACATCGTTCATCAAAGCTATGAAAGCAGCTGGAGCATTTGTCAATCCGAACGGCATGACCAAGAACTCATAATGGCCATATCGAGTATAAAATGCTATCTTGGGTACATCTCCACTCTAAACTTTCAGCTGATGATACCCAGACCTCAGGTCAATCTTGGAAAAGACCTGTGCTCCCTGAAGCTGATCTAACAAGTCGTCAATGTGTGGAAGGGGGTATCTATTCTTGATGGTGGCCTTATTCAACAATCGGTAATCTATACACAATCGGAGGCTCTCATCCTTCTTCCTCACAAATAGAACCGGTGCTCCCCAAGGTGAAACACTCGGTCGAACAAAACCCCTATCCAACAGCTCCTGTAACTGTCTCTTGAGCTCCTCCAGCTCAACTAAGGCCATGCGATATGGTGGTCTTGAAATAGGCTCTATACCAGGCACCAAATCTATACAAAACTCCATCTCTCTGTCTGGTGGTAACCCTGGTAATTCATCCAGAAAAACATCTGGGTACTCACTGACCACAGTAATATCTGACAACTCCGGATGTGCCATATCCATATCTACCACGTACGCAATGAAACCTTGATATGTTAAAGGTTTTCTAAATCAGTAATCATGTAATAATCATAACTACTCCTTTCATTTATTCTTATTAAACTTTACAACATATCTAGTAGGGTTAGGAAACATAACTGTCTTAGCATAACAATCTAAAACAGCATGGTTTGCAAATAGCCAATCCATTCCTAATATTATATCAAAGTCACTCATACTTAGTAATATTAGATTGGTTGTCATCTCCTTATCCCCTACTCTCAACTTGCAGTCATTAAATACATATTCTACAACTTGACTACTATTCATAGTCGTACTAATCAACATCATCATACATAATGGTATACGTTCTACATGTCTTGCTAATTTACATGCAAATGAAGGCGATACAAAAGAATGCGTGGCACCAGGATCAATTAAAACATATACTTCAATATCATAAATCAGGATGTTACCTCGAATCACATTCGATGAAGCATCAGTTGTCCCCTAGTCCAAAGCTTGTACTCGCCCTCGACCCATCACCTGTTTCCCTTCTCCTCTGCCGTCGCTCTACCTCTCTGAGCAGACATACCAGCTGGAGTTCTATCAGGCTCCCTGCCCCTCACTTGTGCAGTCACAAATGTCTCTGGGCAATCTCTAGCCATATTCCCTTGTTTCCCACATTGAAAACATACAATAGGAGTCAGCGGACATGGTCTAGTTCCATTTGTTTACCGTATCTTTTGCATTGATCAACAGTAGGTCTCTGTCCTCCTATGATAATGGCCTTTGCTGGGCTATAGTTGGATAAGCAGGAAGTCTAGCATATCTCTCTCGTGCCTCCTCTACCCGTGATCTCTTACTGAAGAATTTCTTCCCTCCTCGGTAATCGAAATCTCTAGCTGACCTCTTCTTCTGTATATCTCAGCTACGGCTAAACTTCTCAAACTTGAAAGCATTCCTCTCGTAATCTTGCTCACATTGTTGCGCCCTGTGCACTACTTCCTCATAGGTTGCTATGTCTAATGGAACCAACCTGGACTGCAGAACCGGTATCAACCCGTCGATAAACCTGTGGACCTTCTTGGCCTCACTATACATGGTATCGGGGTCATACCTCTCTAGGGATAGGAATCGAGTCTCATACTCATCTACAGATAAACTCCCCTGGTTTAGTCCCAAAAACTCTACCTATACTTTTCGTTGTGTGGTATCGAGAACAAACTGCCTCCTAAAGGCCTCCCGAAATATCTCCCAAGTAATGTTTGTGTGTCGGGCTCTCAATATAGGTCGGGTGGACTTCCACCAATGCTCTGTAACTCCCTTCAGTAGGAACGCAGCAAATACAACCATCTCCGAGGTCGTACACTCGAAGAATCCATAAAGCTTCTCCATCTTTGCTAACCACTCCTCAGCAGCTACAGGGTCCTTGACCCCACTAAAAGATGGAGGTCTAAACTTTTGGAATTCTTGCAACCGATGTAGATGACATCCGTACCCTAATCCAATACCACTCGAAACCGGTGGGGGTGTTGGAGTATCTACTGTCCTCGGTGCATGAGTCGTCTGTGTAGGAGTGTCAGGGGCAACTGCCTCTCCTGTCGCAGCTCCTGCCTCCTGTCCTTGCCTACCTGGCATCGTCTATGCCAACATCTAGACAATCGTCTTAAGACTACGCTCTGATCTCATAAAGTGCGTCGTAGCACACTCGGGTACCTCAATAGCACCTAGAGTCTCTAGCATAGGTAATGGTTCGGCAGCAGCTCGTCCCTCGGGTCTATCTCCCCGGCCTCGAGCCCTACCTCTCATACTCCTACCACTACACGTATTTGCCATAGAGGCAAAGTTCCTGCTTTCATAATCATAAATTAGTCCATCTCCTATCTAGTGTACATAGTTCTATCTAAACACAACACAGTACTATAGGGATGTACACTTTCCTATTTTCTAACACCGACTCACATCAGACCAACCTCTGCTCTGATACCATTCTGTTAGGACCATTTCTCAATCCACGACTTAACCAAAAACCACTACAAAGTTTTCGCATTTTTAACTTACCTTTCCTCTCATCAATGGTTGCGCTGTAATTCGATGTCAGAGTTCTCGCTTACCACATTTTCCATTATCATAGATACATGTCAATATACTATTACTGACTGTAATTACTTTTATAATACACGTGAGATTATATAAAATCTAATACAATTACATTCCCCATAATATATATCGTATACATCACTATGCTGTTTCTATGTTTAGATATATAACTGTACAAAGTCTGTGTACTTGGCGATCGATAGGAACTAGCAGTGGACTTAGGAAATACTATCCCTCAATAGCTCTCGCTCTACTGCTGATGCTCTGTAGAGAGATGTCAAGAAAGGGGGTGAGCATACAACGCACTCAGTAAGGAAATCAGGCAAGCAAGTAGATATCTACACTATCTACTTAAAATAATGATATGCTTTGAAAACATTATTTCCTTTACTCACTTTAAAAGCATGTCTTTAAATAAATATATGTATACTTGTACAGATTAAATCCCATGTACAGAAATCATGCTTTCTTTCTCAAATGTAGGCATGTAGTGCAAAATAATGCATCTTTATATAAATCATGCCTTTATGTAAATCATGCCATGTATATTTAAATCATAATAAATATGGCATTTAAATCATTCACATCACAAAATCGGAGTCCGACCCATCCCTCAGGTCTGTCCGCAATTTAAATCAGTCAATCAATGTGATATATCTTGTGAGACTCTGTGGTGAAATGTAAATAGTATCCTGGACTATGATCATATCCGACATGTGATCCCAAGCAACACAGATCTCAGTGTACGGGGCATCACTGCTGCAATGGGAGGGGGGTCAGTCCATCACAACCGTCAGCTATATCCTCCTTAACTCCACAACAATACACGGTACAGTGTACTCTCATGCCACATGCACGGTACAAAGTACACCCGTGGACCCTACATCACAGTCGGGGTGCCTCTCATAGGTCTTAGCCTTCAAACCATGGAATATCATACCACATCTCTAATACCCTCATGCGGCTATCCTCTCACATGATGTGACACTCAGTCACATAAGGATGCGGGCTTGGGTTTGTAACATCTATTATATATCACATACAGTGCGCGCCTTTGAGTGCGACTCACAGTCGACACTTCGCTCAAAGACTGTTTCACATCACAAACTCAACTCTAGTGCGAGTAAACCTCTAGGAACTAGGTCAATGCATAGTTCATTTATTAAATCAAGTACGAGCAATAGCTCCAGTACCATGCTATGCATAATATCATCAAATCAAGTACGAGCAATAGCTCCAGTACTATGTCATGTATAAATCATGAAAAACTCGAGTACGAGCTAATCACTCCAGCACTCTGTCATGCATATATCATATAAAATTGAGTACGAGTAATAACTCCACTACTCTATCATGCATGTCATGGAAATCTAGTGTGAATCAAAATCCAACACTAATGTATGTGGAAAATATATGAAATTCAGTGTGAGCTGTGCTCCAGCACAATTCATTCTCACAAAATATGATAGATGGCTCATTAAAAAGGGATGATTTACAAAACATCAAAATCAGCACTATAAAGTATGCTTATTTCACATCAACCTTAAAATCTTTAGCCCATCTATTTATTCTCTTGCTAAACAACAATTAAATACTCAAAATGATGGTTTCCATGCTTTTTACAACTTTTCACAAAAGTTGACTTTTTGACTAACTAGAGGCAAAATCGTAATTTACCACTATCGGGTCGCAATAATTATTATTCACTTTCTCTGACCCTCATAGTTTTTAAGTGAATGTAAAAGCAGATGAAAATATGTGCAGGTATCTCTAACTACTCACAAAAGTCCCTTACTTGCAATCACTCGAGAAATTTCACTTTCTCTGCGCTGCTTGTTGCAGCAGTCCGATTTGCTCCTCCAATAATCTCTAGAGCTGCATATAACCATTTATTAGGTTAATTATACTTTTCCTACTGTATTTCACATTAAATATAGTCTATTTCCCTTAATTGTGCCCGTTTACTCTAAATTTGCATAAATACTTTAATTGGGCCTTAATCCATATTAAGCTTGTTTTCCACTTATTATTTCCCTTCATCAGGGTCTATCGACTCATTGGGCCTATCAATACCCATTGAGCTTTATTCCAAGCTCTTTGGATAGCCCATATATCATTTACAACAGTTAATTCAAAATTTTGGATATAATTTACTAAATGCGAAATTTAATCTGAAATGCGTAAAATAAATCTTAAATACGCAATAATCACATAAATTGTCGTAAATGTGCTTTACTTACCCGAGATCATGCGATGGTACGTAAATCGAAGCTCGATCGGGCTTCCGTTCGAAATTTATCGTCGAACTGCACAATTTTGTATATTTAACTCCGGGTCAATTTTCGATTAAATATAATTAAATAAATTTATCGAAAGTCAAATCGGTCACTTTTGACCTCGTATTGACTTACCCGAAGTCCGATGAAATCTCAAAAATTTTCCTTTTCCTTTTTCTTTCTTTTTTCTTCTTATTCCCATTTTCTTCTTGGCTGAACCGGTTTGGTCCGGTTCAGTGCAGAACCTCCTTCACTGAACCGTCGATCGGTTCAGGCTTCCTTTGGTCGTGCCGGCGTCTTTTGACCGGTTCCCGACGCATCACCAACTTCGTTCGACGCGCCTCAACCTGGGTAACACTCGGCTGGGCTCAATCGGGACCAAGCACCGTCGGTGGCCATCGGATCTCATCTTTTCCCTCGCGGCTTCTCTTCTTTGATTTGCCGACGTTCGGGGTCGGTGGATGGGGTGACCGGTGTAGATGGGTGCGCACGGACCTCCTCTTCCTTTTTCGGCCGTTTGCCTGACCGTGGGGTCACCGGTGCTCGCCGTCTGGTGGTCTTCTTCTTCCTCAGTTTTCACGCGGTTTCCCCTCTTTTCTCTCTCCCCGATTTCCAAATTTCAGATTTCCTTTCTTTCTTCTTCTTTTTTTTCTTTTATTTATAATATATTTTTATTATTACTTTATTCTTAAAATAATAATAAAAATCCTAAAATATCCCAAAAATATCCAAAAATATCTAAAAAATCATATTAAATTTATTTAGTCCATAAATGAATTTATCAGTCTGATTTTACCTTTTCGGTATATTTTTCCACTATTTTTGGGCTCATTTTTTGAGGTAAAAATTTTGATAAATTCTAATAAATTTATATCTTGATCAATTGAGCTCGAAATTAAATATTTTCCTCGATTTTGATCAAGATTCTTCAATTTCATATTTTTAATGAAATTGTCTTATTGAAATTATATCAAATTTCAGTCATTTGACTGTTTTACCCCTCCACTCATTCGGGAATCAACTTAACCCTTATCTCGCTGTTATGTAGCTTAATGCATTTTTAATTTCTTAAATTGTCGATTGCATGTTAGTAAATACTCTTCTTATGATTCAACTATGTAATAAAGTGTTCATACACATAGGAATCATAAGGAACAAGCTACATAAAATTCGAGTCTGACATGACCACCATAATTATTCTCACCATAACCAAGAGCTCAAGAGGTTTCAGTGTGTATGGATACCTCAAAATAAGGATTGGGCTGTGTATTGATATAAAATGGGAAGATAGTCGTTTATGGATCTATATAGTTCAAGGATCATGAGAAAAACTATCAGACCCATGATTTAGAGTTGGAAGGCGTAGCGTTTACACTAAAAGTATAGCGCCACCACTTAAATTGTAAGAAATTTCAGGTATGCACTGATCGTAAAAGCCCCGAGTATTTGTTTTCATAGAAAGAGTAGAATATGAGATAACCAAGAGGGATAGAGCTTCTAAGGATTATGATTGTGAACATTGTATCACCCAGGAAAGGCTAATGTAATGGCTGATACCTTGAATAGAAAGAGCCTCAGGATGGTATCACATATGATGGTCAGGGAGCGTAAGCTGCTAGAGCAGTTGTGAGCCTCAGTAGTGATGTGATCCCTTCTAATGATGACCATGATTGTGTGACAGCTAGCTTGAGGTTAGAACCAGATTTGAGTGATCGGATTTGCCAGGCATAGCGTGATGATCGACATGAGGTCGATAGTGTGGGTCAGATTCAGAACGGTATAGTGACAGAGTTCACGGTGAGTGATGATGACTTACAGAGGTTCAGAGACAGTATAAGTGTTCCCAGGACCATAGTTGCTGAGATAATGTTATTGTTAGAAGCTCACTCTTCGGGATATACAGTGCATCTGAAAAATAATAAATAAATCAGAATCTCTAAAAAAGGGTATTGGTGGTCAGGTTTGAAAAGAAACATTTTAAAGATTATGGAGAAGTGTCTCGTATGTCAGCAGATTAAGGTAGAGTACTAGAAGTCTGCAGAGTTATTGTAGCCTCTACCTATATTGACACAGAAATGGAAACAAATTACCATGAGTTTCATGATGGGTTACAGAGGACCCGGATGAATCACGAGGCTATCAGGGTGATAGTCGATAGATTAATTTAGTTTACCCACCTTTTGGCTATGGAAATCCCCAGATACTCTGAGTGTGTAAGCAGATTTATGTGTATGGAAAATTGTGAAACATTATGTAGCGTTCCAGTGAGCATGGTATCGGATAAGGATTCCCGCTTCACTTCGCACTTCTGGGAATATTGTTTTTGAAAGCTATGGAAACCTGATTGAGTGTTAGCACAGCTTTTACTTCCCACTTCTCGTACACAGATTTTACTGATTTTTATGACACCGTGCTAGAGCTTCGCTCGCATGAGGTTTTCTGATGTCATGAATATGCATGGAGCCGTGCTTGAGCTTCACTCGGACAGGGATTTATATGACATGCATATAGCCGTGTTGGAGCCTCTTTTAGACAGTGTGTCACAGTGAGATGATATGCTCACACGTGCATACTGAGATAGAGATGATATGGGTGGATAAGACCTATTACAGGCACCCCTGACTGAGCTTGGGTTCACGGAGTACATTGTAGCATGTATATCATGCGGAGTACGCTGTACCGTGGGGATTGTTGGAGTGGAGTGTCACGACCCAAACTACCCAACAATCAGAGTTAAGTTTTCGCGTTTTGTTATTTTCTTTCATGCTTACCTGTACTCTGATCGTGACCACACTCCACTAACCAATTGGGCTGTGCATCAATACCAGTCCCACTATTCATTTACCAGATAACTTAATTCTTTCTTAATTATTTATAAGTGTTTACAATATTTATACATCCCCTAAAGTTACTTACAAACATGTTACTGTGCTATGCTTTTTTAGATACAATATGTACTAGTGTATATACCTTAAATGATGAGCAGCAGCGGATATCCGAAATGCAGTTCTGAGTTGCCTCAACATCTACTGGAGATTATCTGTGGGAGAAAATGAAAGGGGTGAGCACATCAAGCTCAGTAAGGCAATCCTATGAACAAGTAGGTAACCATACTACCTACATGAACGTGGTGCCATGCAGAAACCACCATTTCTCCACACATTTAAAACAGATGATATGACTTATGATGTTATGTAAATCCATTCGCATGGTAAAATTCAACATGCAATTCTTTCAAATCATTTCTTTCTCATTTAAAAATTTCACAATAAAGTCAGGACTCGACCCCTCCTTCGGGTGATCCTGACTCACACGAAACCATGAAAATCCGTTTACATCACACATGGGTTTAAAAAGCATGGAATTAACCATCATGCACATTTAATTTAAAACCCGATTTAATCTCATCAAAATCGTCGACATGCGAGACTAGGCAACATCTGTACATCCGATCGACCAATCGGAGACCGCCACGTGTCAAACACAAGATAAGCCATGTGGCTGTTACAGCGTCAGAGTCTCCACGCGACAGAGTAGCTTAGTAGGTGACAGAGTCTCTAGGCGATAGAGACTCTGTCGCGTAGGCTTGTGCGGCACAGTAGGTCGCGACATACCGCCTATACTGCGACAGACCTCTGCCGCATAGACCGCGGGAGAGGTTCACACATACACTTTGCCGCCCGCTGAACTCTCCCGTAAAGTCGTCCAGCTCCGAACCACGACAGAGTACAAAAGACTCTCTCGCGGCCCAGACATGCTCCTGGGCCTCAGCCCGAATCGACCCGAAAGAAACCTATAAATACCCCAGGTGAGTACTCAGAAGAGGGGGGTGAAAAACTTGAATCTCCTCGATTCTGCTTAAACCCATTTCCTTTCTCCGATATACAGAAACACAGCTTTCTAACTTAATCATCGGAGTGCGCGTGCAGGGACAAATCCCTGCGCCCTCTGATTCCTGTTGTTTTCACAGAATATACGAGGAACACGTGGAAAAAATCGCATCGACGTCACCTTTTTGTCGTTAACGTAATCTGAATACATGGAAGTTGTAATTCCGTTGTCGTTTTACCAAGGCAACATCAATTGGCGCCGTCTGTGGGAATCAGGACAAAAAGCCAGATTTCCTATTAAAATGGTGAGGACACGTTCTACAGCAGCAGAGGAGACATGGGAGCAGAATTCTGTAAGTTCCCCTGTCAGGTCAGAGCAAGGATGGAGAGGGAAAGAAAAAGACCATAGGCAGGCCTTCGTTTCCCTGGAGGAATTTGAAACTCTGAGACGTCAGAATAAGGAGACAACGACAGTGTTGAAGGCTATGGTGAATTTTTTCAGAGACACTCTCCCCCAGTTTAGTATACCCCCTGAAGTGCAGCAGATGGTGGGGGAAAACGTTCCAAGGCAAACATACGAGAGAGGTGAACCCTCCACCATGGTGAATGCTGGACAAGGGGAAGGAACGTAAAATACTACCACCAGACTGATTTCGAACTCTACCGCATTTCAAAGGAATCACCCTGTGGCAGGGTTATGGGAAGTGAATACTACCGTTGACCCGACACGGCGAGTTCACCCGCATCAGATAGGCGGCAGAGCTCACCCGCGGACCGCAGACTTCAGAGCTCTCCTGCAGCAGATAGGCAGTAGAGCTCACCCACAAACCGCGGGCGGCAGAGCTCTCCCGCAACAGATCGACGGCTATACTCACCCGCGGTCCATAGACTTCACAGATCTCCCGCAGCAGGTATACCGTAGAGCTCACCCGGGACCGAAGGCGGCAGAGTTCGCCCACAACACCTGTGCGGCAGAACTCACCCGTAACAGAAAGGCGGCAGAGCTCACCCGTAGTCAACACGCGGCAGAGGTCTCCCACAGCACGTATACGACAGAGTCCTCTCGCGGTCTATATGCGGCAGAGTTCTCCCACAAGGCGCGGTACTTCTCTCGCAGAGCTTGAGCATGAGTTAGGAGAACATCGGTCCGGGAAGCGTCGAAGACAGAGGAATTCTGACCCCCGAGATTGTCTCGAAAGGTCGAGTCACGGAATGGGAGTGTCACGCCCCGGAAGTGCGGAAAATAGGGCTAATTTAAAACTTTTTACTCGTTAATTCACAATTAAAGGTGCATTCCTGTGCAGTGTCATACATCATCATAATTATCATTCCTCAGGATCTCATCACTAGAATTTATATATCATATCCAATACATTAATCCATCTCAAGTTAATTAATCCTAATACATCCCATATAATGTTATACATCAAGTGTCTGCAATTATAGTAATTGTCTGGGTACATGAAAAGATAAAAGATACCTTAAAATACAATATATGGCCTGGAGCTCAAGTCCTCCACTAGCCACTACTCCGTACGTCGCAGGGAAACCCTTTTCACTTGAAGAAATCTGGGGGGAAAAGAAAACAGGGTGAGCTTCTAAATCGCTCAGTAAAGGGGGTAAGGAGCTCATTTCATAAACCAAAATGTACATCACAAAGTGTTTATTTGTATGTGAAACTCATTTGAAAATCATAGCATGAAAGTACTCAAAACGACATTCTCATGTCTTAAGTCATGTGAAAACATGAAGTAAAAAGGCTCACTCTAGAGCAATAACAAAGCATGTGAAAATAATGCGATAAACGCTTTCTCAATGCACGTGAATAAAATCACTGAAATAGTAATGCACGTGGCACAGCCACTAAACACACGTGGCATAGCCACTGATTTAAATTCACACGTGGCATAGCCACAAAACACACGTGGCATGGCCACTGATTTAAAATCACTCGTGGCATGGCCACTAAACACACGTGGCATAGCCACTGATTTAATTTCACTCGTGGCATAGCCACTAAACACGCGTGGCATAGCCACTAATTTAATTTCACACGTGGCACAGCCACAGAATAGGGTTTCGCGTGGTAACGGCCACCAAATTGGGTTTCTCACGTGGCAACGGCCACCAAATGGGGTATCACGTGGCAACGGCCACCAATAGGGTATCACGTGGCAATGGCCACCAATGGGGTATCACGTGGCAATGGCCACCAATGGGGTTTCTCACGTGGCAACGGCCACCAATAGGGTTTCTCACGTGGCAACGGCCACCAAGTATACGTGGCATAGCCACAGAATAGGTTATTCTCATGTTACCAGAACGGAGAAGAAATCGGGCTTACATGCTACCAGAGCAATGCCCGTGTGTACTCACCACTACACACCTAAGTCTTATCACATAAGACTGGTTTGCCTTCACGTAGAACTCATAGGGGTTTTTCACTCATAAAACTCAATTGAAAACCGTTTTGTACTCAACACAAAACGTAATAAAACCGAGTTCCAACCGGCAAAACACGCACACATTTCTCAAATCTCGATATTGCCTTAACGTAGAGCCCAATTCATTACTCACACAAAATTCAACAGTTTATAAAGCAATTTCACACTCAGCTTATAAACTCATAAAATTATGCGCTCCAACCGGCTATAAAAATCGTGTGCCATTAAATCTCAATACAACACTCAACATGCTTGTTTTATAAACCACAAATCATGCTATAATAGTTTACAAATCACATACACAAATGGTTTAGATTTCCCTTACCTCTTTGCACCTCGTATAGTGCAATCGTTTCCCCCGTATCAAAAACTAGCCTCGTATTCCACTCTGGAACTCCCGAGCTGTCCAAACGATGTTAAAACATCAATACTCAATTATCTCATCAACCTCAATTCTCAAAATCGAGCATAATTGCTCATAACTCCTCAAATCCCTTGATTCTCGTAACTCTACCCCAAACTACACTCTCATTCACAACATCTCAACGTTCTACATCTCTAATACCAATTATCTATGCTAATTCACCACATTTGTCTAAATTTCCATTTATAGCTCAAAATTTCTAAAATTACCAAAATTGTTAAATATCATTATCACTCCAACCACATTGCAATTTCATCAATCCCTAATCATTTCTCAGCTATTTCAACACAATGACAACCACCAATATCATCAAAATCATCTCAAATATCAAGATCGAGGTTTAGAAATTACCCAAAGCTTGTGAGACGCACAACCCACGCCTCGATCCGATTCGTCCTTCGATTTCCAAGTATGTTGTTCTCCCTTTGATGAGGAACAACTTTCCTACTTACCACAACTCTTGATTTGGCCAAAAATGGGTGTTTTGGATGAGTGAGAAAGTTAGGTTTTCGATGGAAATGGGGTTAGAAGAGAGAGAAAGTGAGTTTGCAAGAGAAAAATAGGGGTTCCTTATATAGGCTGGAGGTAGGAGATCAATCTGTCGAGGGGTGAGATCGATCTGCGTTTGAATTTTGGGGACGATCTGGGTAATTTTATGCTTAGGAGATCGATCTGTCGAGGGGTGAGATCGATCTCTCTATGGCTTTATGAGATCGATCTGCTCCTAAGGAGATCGATCTTCTCCCAAACAGAATCATTTGGAGATCGATCTCTTCCTTATGAGATCGATCCTTTCTCAAACAGAATCATAAGGAGATCGGTCCTCTTCCATTGGAGATCGATCTGCTCCTCAAATTCTTCCTTCCTTCTCATTTTTAACTCACCAGATCGATCTCTCCTTCTCCCAGATCGATCTGCTCCTTAAATTCCTTCTTCCTTGTCATTTTTAACTCACCAGCTCGATCTCTCCTTCTCCCAGATTGATCTGTCCTCATAGTTTCACATTTATTTTAACACTTAACATATAAATCTCCAATTATCATTCCCACAATTCACTTAGCTCAATAAATTACACTTCAAATTATTATTACATTAACAAAATATGTCTGAAATTCTCAAATCTCACAGGGAGGTGCTAGAAGGGGTGCTTACCAGTCGGACTCTTTTAGACCCGAAGAGAGGGGAGCATACTCAGTCCAAGGGTCAAAAAATGTGGAGAAAGTTGTCCAAAGGATTTTGAAAAAGGGAAAACTGGTATCTCCGGATGATAGTCAAAAAAGGAGGATTCCGTTTAGTCTGGAGATCATAAATAAACCTTTGTCGAAGAAATTCAAGATGCCTTCTATGGCCACTTACTCAGGCAAAGCAGACCCCTATGACCACATACAGAGTTATGAGTCCCTCATGTTGCTGCATGGATGGGAAGACAAAATTATGTGCAGGGCTTTTTCTCTTACATTATCCGGGCACGCTCTGAAGTGGTTCAATGGGTTGCGCCAAGGTTCCATCTCATCCTTCGACCAATTGCGAAATGAATTTTTGCAAATCTTCATGATTAATAGCCAGAGAAAGAAGGACGCCACTTACCTACTCACTCTGAAACAAGGGAATAAAGAATCCTTGAAGAGCTACGTAGATCGTTTTCGAGATGCAACCTTGGAGGTTGACGATCTACCGGTAGGAGTAGCCATGGCTGCAATGTTGCAAGGGACGAGGTCTGAAAAGTTGCAAGAATCCCTCTCCCTCGACCAGTCGACGACACTTTCCGACCTGTTTGCCAGAGCCAATAAATATGTGGCTCAAGAAGAGGTAATGAAGATGGTACAGCCCCAGTAACTCCCTCTCAGGGTACGATATAGCCAATTCCATTCGCACAATGGGGCTTGGACATTCTGGGGCCTTTCCCATTAGCCACAGGCCGAAGTCAGTAATAGGACTATTCTTCATGGGCTGAAGACCAGGTTAGACCAAGCTAATGGGGCATGGGTGGACGAATTGTCTAGTGTCTTCTGGGCATATCGTACCACTAGTCGGGTGTCGATCGGAGAAACGACGTTCAGCCTCGTATACATCGCTGAAGCATTGATCCCCGTGGAAATTGGAGCACTGTCACCCAAGATGGTGCCCTTAGTAGAAGAAAAGAATTCACAAGCACTAAGGAAAAGCCTAGATCTACCAGACGAGCCGTAAGAGCCTGAGCGCTATGTGTCACTGTGGCCAGGTATATATTCAGAAGACCCGTAAGAGCCTGAGGCGCTATGCGTCACTGTGGCCAGGTGTATATTCAGACGAGCCATAAGAGCCTGAGGCGCTATGCGTCACTGTGGCCAGGCATGAAAATCAGACAAGCCGTAAGAGCCTGAGGCGCTATGCGTCACTGTGGCCAGGCGTATACTCAGACGAGCCGTAAGAGCCTGAGGCGCTATGTGTCACTGTGGCCAGGCGTACACTCAGACGATCCGTAAGAGCCTGAGGCTCAATAGCGTCACTGTGGCCAGGCGTATACTCAGACGAGCAGTAAGAGCCTGAGGCGCTATGCGTCACTGTGGCTAGGCGTACATTCAGACGAGCCGTAAGAGCCTGAGGCGCAACAGCGTCACTGTGGCCAGGCGTATACTCAGACGAGCCGTAAAAGCCTGAGGCGCTATGCGTCACTGTGGCCAGGCGTATATTCAGAAGACCCGTAAGAGCCTGAGGCGCTATGCGTCACTGTGGCCAGGTGTATATTCAGAAGAGCCGTAAGAGCCTGAGGCGCTATGCGTCACTGTGGCCAGGCGTATATTCAGACGAGTCGTAAGAGCCTGAGGCGCTATGTGTCACTGTGGCCAGGCATATATTTAGAAGAGCCGTAAGAGCCTGAGGCGCTATGCGACACTGTGGCCAGGCGTGAAAGATCCGACTAACCATAAGAGCCTGAGGCGCTATGCGTCACTGTGGCCAGGCAATGGAAACATAAAGGCCGTAAGAACTAAAGACGCGCTCGCGTCGTGAGAGTCAGGCCTCAGAAAGGTATGTAAAATTCTTTCCAAAAATATATCTTTCTATTAAGAATCCTCTTTCGCAGGAAATATTCCTACCAAAGAGTGGGGAGCAATTGATAGTGGTCCTATCACCAAAGTCCACGTGTACAAGGATCGACCATTCGGAGACCGCCACGTGTCAAACACAAGATAAGCCACGTGGCTGTTACAGCGTCAGAGTCTCCACGCGACAGAGTAGCTTAGTTGGCGACAGAGTCTCTAGGCGACAGAGACTCTGTCGCGTAGGCTTGTGCGGCACAGTAGGTCGCGACATACCTTTACCGCCTATACTGCGACAGACCTCTGCCGCATAGACCGCGGGAGAGGTTCACACATACACTCTGCCGCCCGCTGAACTCTCCCGCAAAGTCGTCCAGCTCTAAACCGCGACAGAGTACAAAAGACTCTGTCGCAGCCCAGACACGCGCCTGGGCCTCAGCTCGAACCGACCCGGAAGAAACCTATAAATACCCCAGGTGAGTACTCAGAAGAGGGGGTGAAACACTTGAATCTCCTCGATTCTGTTTAAACCCATTTCCTTTCTCCGATATACAGAAACACTGCTTTCTAACTTAATCATCAGAGTGTGCGTGCAGGGACAAATCCCTGCGCCCTCTGATTCCTGTTGTTTTCGCAGAATATACGAGGAACACGTGGAAAAAATCGTATCGACGTCACCTTTTTGTCGTTAACGCAATCTGAATACGTGGAAGTTGTAATTTCGTTGTCGTTTTACCAAGGCAACATCAGATGCCAATTGTCGAGCTACACAATTTCATGAATTTTCTGGGTAAATTTTCCAGTCGAAAATTAATTAAATAAAATATTCCAAAATTTAAATCGGTCAATTTCGATCGCTACTGACTTACCCGAAGCTCGATTGCATCGTCGGGATTTTTCTCCAATTTTTCCTTTTTTTCTTTTTCCCTTTTTCTCCTTTTTTCCCTTCATTCTTGGTTGAACCGATTCGGTCCGGTTCAACCCGGTTCGGACCATCGGTTCACCCCGGTTCGCTCCGGTTCACCACCTTTCCTGTCGGTTCTCCACCGGCTTCCACCGCCAGCAGCTCCGTTGGGTCGTCCGCAGCTCGAATCTGGACTGGCTTCGTCCAAGGCCGTCGAAAAGTGGCGGTCCGGCTATTCTCCTCTTCTGTCATCGGTACCATTCCCTTTTTCGTCATTTTCGACGTTTTTTGGCCGTTCTACTGGCCGGTGCTGCCACCAAACAAGTCGCTTGCACCTGGGGAAGCCTCGGCTGTGGTCGGTCGGGCGCCGATCGCCGACGATTCCTCTTCTCTCCTCGTCAGTTTCTCTCCCTCGATCCGCCTAATTTCGGTGTCGGTGGGCTGTACCGCCGGCACTAGGGAGGTTGTCGGCCTCTCCTCTTCCATTTTCGACTCTCCGCCTGGCCGTTGATCTTCGGACGGCTCGTCGGTCTCCTCCTCGGGTTGGCTTCCGTTTTTTCATCTCTGCTTCTCTTTCTCTCTCCCCGACCCGTTTTCAGATTTCCTTCCTTTTTTTATAACTTATTAATTAATTTATTTTTATTTATTTATTTATATCATATTTTAATCATTAAAATACATTAAAAATACCCAAATATCTACCAAAAATTATTATTTTATTCCAAATTAATTAATTTAATTTAATTTATTTATTATATTTTGACCCTTTTTTCGGGTATAATTTCTTCGTATTTTCGAGATATTGTCCCGAATGACTTTTTAGTATATTTTTCGATTATTTTCAGGATTATTTTTCCAAACTAAAAATTTCGATTAATCCCTATTAATTTCAATAAATTGATATCTTGATCAATTTAACCCAAAATAAATTTATTTCACCTTTATTGACCAAGATTTCTCAAATCCATATTTTTAATAAATTTTTCTTATCGAATTTATACCGATTTTTGATCTTTTGACCGTTTTGCCCTTGCACCTGTTCGGGATTAATTTAACCCGACTTCCCTTCACGAATACTCATTCACTTCACATTTTAAATCCTTATTTCCAATCCGAATCCCATTCAGTTAAATTCTTGACCATTTTGATCCCTCATAAAAATTTACGATTTCATTTCGGGTCTTACAAATCTCCCCCACTTATGGAATTCGGTCCTCCAAATTAGAACCAATTCATATGAGTCCATAGACTTCTCCGGGTACATCAATCGTATCATACTTTTTAATTCTCTTGTGACTTTCTCCGGAGTGTATTACTACCAAAGGACTTTAATTAGGGAGATCGTCTTAAACCTCAATACTTTCTCTTTCCTGTTTAATGCCCGAATCATCTTCTTCAATATACTTATATTTGCATTAAGTTGAACTGTTAGATCTCATATCCTATCACCTGTGCTAGATCTGGATAGTATTTCTGAAGCATCAAAAGATGGGACACATTATGGGTGCCTGCTTATTCAAGTGGAAATGCCACCTACAGGTCTTATCTTCCACTTGTCCAATCTCTCAAAAGATTCAATCCAGCGAAACTCAATTTACCTTCTTCCAAAAGTCCGCTATGTCCTTATTCTCTTAGGACAAGAAACATTTCCACCATACTAATTCACCATTGGTGAATTCCAATACTTTTCTATCTGCTCCGAGGTGTTCTTAATCTCTCATCCTTAACTAAACATCCCGAGAGACTTATTATCCAAAGTCGAAAATAATTCTATCTGTCACCCACTTTTTCTTATCCAATTTGGCGAACAACCCCTACAGCCATACACTGCCTCATATCTTGTTATCCCAATACTCAAGTGGCAACTGTCACTATTGGCGAATTCGATTTGTAATAATTGATCATCCCAGGAGCACAAAAAAATCAAGGGCACACGCTTTCATCGGATCCTCCAGAACCTGTACAGTCCTCTATGACTGACCATCTGTCTGAGGATGGAAAGCTGTGCTAATACTCAACCGGGTTCCCATAGCTTCCTAAAAATATCCTCAGAGGTGGGAAGTGAAGCGGGAATCCCTATATGATACCATGCTCACTGGAACGCTACTTAATGTTCCACAATCTTCCTTACACATAAATCCTCATATACACTCTGAGTAATTAGGGATTTCATAACCAGAAGATGGCTAAACTTAGTCACTCTATCGACTATCATCCAAATAGCCTCGTAATTCACCTGGGTTCTCTGTAACCCATCACCACATTCATGGAGACTTGCTCCCATTTCCGTGCCGTGTCGATATAGGTAGAGGCTGCAATAACCCGGCAGACTTTTAATACTCTACCTTATTCTGCTGACATACTAGGCACTTTTTCACAATCTCTACCATGTTTCTTTTCATATCTGACCACCAATACCTTTTTTGAGATTTTGATACATTCTTTACTTTTCGTATGCACTGTATATCCCGAAAAATAAGCTTCTGACAATATTACTATCTCATCAATTGTGGTTCTGGGGAGCACTTATACTGTCTCTGAACCTCTCTGTAAATCATCAACACACTTTGAACTCTGTCACTGTACCCTTCTGAATCTGACCCACACTATCGACACCCTGCCGATCATCACGCTAAGCCTATGCAATCCGGGCACACTCATCCGGTTCTAATCTCAGGCTAGCTGTCACATAATCACTGTCATCATCAGAAGGGATCACATCACTACTGAGGTCCACAACTGCTCTAGCAGCTCACGCTCCCTGACCATCATATATAATACCATCCCGAGGCTCTTTCTGCTCAAGGCATCAGCCATCACATTAGCCTTTCTTGGGTGGTAAAATTTTTCACAATCAAAATCTCTCAGAAGCTCTAACCCACTATGTATTCTCATATTCGCCTCTTTCTGTGAAAAACAGATACTCGGGGCTTTATGATCAGTGCATATCCAAAATTTCTCACCTTGTACATAATAGTACCATATCCTCGGTACAAATACTACCGTTGCCAACTTAAAATCATGAGTTAGATAGTTTATTTCATGATTAAGGAGTTGTCTGACTCCGTAATTGACTATCTTCCCATTATACATCAATACACAGCTCCTTCATTATTTTGAGGTATCCATACTCACTGAGAACCTCTTGAGCTGTTGGGTATGGTGAAATTAATCACGGTGGTCAGTTCATACTTCACTACACCGAAATTCATGTCACATCTATCATCTTATTTATCATCTCATTCAAAGATCACGTTTTCTTAGTTAAACGTGTCAACCAAGTAGACCATATTGAGAACTCGCAACAACCCATTTGTAAAAGCTATTTTCAATTATTGCTTACAATTTTGCCCTGGGCTTTAACTACACCCATCATATCATCAATAATGATGATTACAAATCGGTCCAGGTAAAGTTTAAATACTTCATCGTAGTCGAGCTCCACTACTTATTTCAACCGTCCATATCCTTGACTTATTTATGCATAAGCGTATAAGATCCTTCAAAATCGCTTACGTTTTCAGGTACTAACCTGCGTCATTTCCTTTTCTTATCTTAACGGCTCTTATTAAATTTTACTATGTTAACCTTTATGATTTGTCGAATTTTAATATTCTTATCGTCTTAGTAAAGGTATCCTAATGCTGAAGGTATTTATTACGACGATCGATTTCACGTTATAGGTTATATATATATACTTTTAGACGCTGTCAAGTCTTCAGGCGGGGAGGTATTTTGAAATACCTTTATTAACCTTCAGACTTAACCACATAGATTGGTTATGGTTATATCCATCTTTATCCTGGTTATAATTTATATTCTCTACTTATCACTTAATCCCAATTACTTCGCATATTAAGGGTATTCCTTACCTAGAATATGTCTCTTACTCTAATACATCTTGTATTTAGGATCTATCTTATCTTAAAAATTATCTCCTTTCGTATATCCCTCATGACAAAGCTCTTTCATTATTCATTCTGTGAGTACAATCCTTTACTCCTTTAATTTCAACTGTTGCACCCCTTTTTATCACTTGTCAACACTTACAGTATACTTTTCAGTGATGTTTTCACCCCTGTTTTCAACTTAAAATCTCTATATCCATATTCCGTTAATTAATCCTCTTCTTTTGGGGTACTCATTTATCAGTATTATGCCCAATGATGTAGGCATTCATGCCTTTTACTCACTTATATGCGAATGAATGTGGTATGAATAAATGTGTGGCACCAAGATCAATGAACATATGTACTTCATTATTCATAACAAGTGTGGTATCTTACACCCCATCCATGAAACATCAATAGTGTCCTGGTCCAAGACATCCTCTCGCCTTCGTCCAACAGCCTACTTTCCTTTTTTCTTTTCGGCTATGGCCTCCCTTTTTGGTACAACTATACTAACGAAGTTTTTCTCTATCTCTTTACTTTTCTGTGGGGCGATCTCGCCCAACTTTGTACAATCAAAATCAATGGTCCGTCTTACCACACTTAACGGCCATTTTCATCAATACAGTGTAAGTATAGACCCTCCTTCCATGGTATCTACCACACATCCCACACTGCTTACAGTGCTTACACTGCTACACTGCTTCGTAGCAGGTCGGGGTCCTCCAATCACAATGCCCCTCAAGAGTGCCAAAATTGGATGCACTAGGGCCTTACCAATTATCTTACTCCGTGACTCATCAAATTAAATCTTTTACCAATTACCATTTTTCCATTTTAACATCTCTGTCATTTCTCGATTCTCTTTTCTGTCTCTATTTCAGCCCTCACTACCTTTCCCAATCTCAGAGGCGTGCAATTCATGTTCTTATTTACCCAACTGTAAATTTACGCACTGCCTCGGTATAGGTAATATCTCACGGGCCAATCAGACTCTAATTGAAAAGTTGAGCCATTTCATGAACTTTTAGACATCTCGACTGTCACTTGTTCATAGTGTCGAGGTAATATCTGCCCAGGAATATAATTGAGTTTCATACTCATAAGCATACTCATCAATAAATCAAATCCTCTGGGCCTGAGTAAGGATTTTATCTATCATTCCCTTTAAACAGTGTCCGGGATATTCTATCACTGGAATACATTCAGAATATTTCTCATATCAACTCTTAAGATGGGTCAAGCAGACTTCTACCAATGCTCCGACTCGCCCTCAAATCCCTATTCATAATCTAAGCAATTAGCTCCTAAAATATTCTTCACACTCCACTCCAATCTCGCGAAACGTGTCTCAATACTGTCCGATCACCCTGTCGGACTCTGAGAGGCAGGCTCAACATTAACCTCTATTTCAATATCATCCCGATTCTCATAGGTCAACTCAGCACAACTTAGCAGACTCAGGTCTACCTCTACGACCTCTGCCTCGTGCACTATCTCATCTAACGCGACTCATATTAGGCATTCCTGCATTCTCAACCATTTCTTAGTCAAAACCCATCTCGATATACACTATTGTATCTAACCAAGCACAGTAACACGGGGATGTAATTTCTTAATTACTGACACTGACACACATCAGACTAATTGCTGCTCTGATACCACCTTTATATGTCACGACCCAAACTACCCAACAATCAGAGTTAATTTTTCGCGTTTTGTTATTTTCTTTCATGCTTACCTGTCCTCTGATCGTGACCACACTCCACTAACAAATTGGGCTGTGCATCAATGCCAGTCCCACCATTCATTTACCAGATAACTTAATTCTTTCTCAGTTATTTATAAGTGTTTACAATATTTATACATCCCCTAAAGTTACTTACAAACATGTTACTGTGCTATGCTTATTTAGATACAATATGTACAAGTGTATATACCTTAAATGATGGGCAGCAGCGGATATCCGGAATACAGTACTGAGTCACCTCAACATCTGCTGGAGATTATCTGTGGGAGAAAATGAAAGGGGTGAGCACATCAAGCTCAGTAAGGTAATCCTACGAACAAGTAGGTAACCATACTACCTACATGAACGTGGTGCTATGCATAAACCACCCTTTCTTCACACATTTTAAAACAGATGATATGAGTTATGATGTTATGTAAATCCATTGGCATGGTAAAATTCAACATGCAATTCTTTTAAATCATTTCTTTCTCATTTAAAAATTTCATAATAAAGTCAGGACTCGACCCCTCCTTCGGGTGATCCTGACTCACACGAAACCATAAAAATCCATTTACATCACACATGGGTTTAAAAAGCATGGAATTAACCATCATGCACATTTAATTTAAAACCCGATTTGATCTCATCAAAATCGTCGACATGCAAGACTAGGTAACATCTGTATATCGGTAATAACTAGGACTATGGTCGTGTGTCCTCGTGAGCCCCTCTGCTACATGGATCCTAGTGTGCAGGGTCTCACTCTGATCGGGAACCGCCCGAGAGGTGGGTCAGTCCATCTCAGCGGTCTTATCCGATCCCACGCATCCGAAGATGCCATGTATCATAAAGATACCAACGTATCACAAAGATACCACGTATTCGAAGATACCACACGGTACATCATACTCCATGCTACTTGCACGGTACGTCGTACTCCATGGACCCATATCATATCTCAATACTCATGCCATGTCTCAAAACGCACGTGCGAGCCTATTTAATCGATGACACACAGTCTACCCGATGCTCCAAGCACGGCTCATCGCATGTTCTCATGAGGTCCGCATTACATCCCCTTAAGGTCGTCCCCCTCATCCCTCACTATCACCCCACTTAAGAGGTCTTTTGAGCCTGTTGGGCCTTTTGGGCTGACTCCAAGGGCAGACAGTGCTACTCTCAACAAATCCAGTAAAACTAGTGTGTTTTAATTGTCAGAGCCCGCATTACATCCCCACAAGGCCGCCAACCTCATCCCTCACTCTCACCCCACTTAAGAGGTCTTTTGAGCTTGTTGGACCTTTTGGCTGACTCCAAGGGCAAACAGCGCTACTCTCAACAAATCCAGTAAAACTAGTGCGAGCTAGGCTCTAGCACTCTATATATGAATCACATGAAAATCATATAAAAAATATGGTGCGAGTTAGACTCCAGCACCGTTCCACAAAAATTATATAAAAAAACCTGGTGCGAGTTATACTCTAGCACCGTGTCACGAAAATCATGTAGAATCAGGTGCAAGTTAGACTCCAGCACCAATGCATGTAAAACTCTGGTGCGGGCTCTCGCTCCAGCACTAATGCATGCATCACACAAATCAAACATCGTGCGAGCTGAGCTCTAGCACGTCACATATCAATAAAAACACGTAGGCGGCTCTGTTTCCTCAAAACAGTTTTCAAAACAATTATATCGTTGAAAGTATGCAATGCTGTGCATTTTCTTTCAAGGTTAGCCAGCCTACTCATGCATGCATTAAAATGTCTCCAGAACGAGCAGAAACCTCTTGTTCTTGGTCCTCCCAATTTTTCCTAAATTTGTAAATTTTACCCTTAACAAGGGTATTTTGGTAATTTACCCATTCGGGGCACTAAAATTATTATTGGACCTCTAGACCCTTCAAATAATTTTTAAAGGACTGCAAATGAACTTAAAACTTCGTAAAGTTACCTCTAGCAGTCCGTAGAATTCCCTTACCTTATTTTCCTATCGAGTCTAACCTTTTCTTTTCCACTGTTGTCTCGTCACGCAGTCCGATATGCTCCCAATCAAACCTTCGGAACTGCGTATAATTATTCCTCAGGTCAGATATCATACAATTTAATTGTATTTCCTATTTTATGGGCTAAATTTAAATCATTGGGCTCATTTACCCCTATTGGGCCTGATTGCACCTTAATGGGCCTTAATCGGCCTTAAGCCCGTTTTCCACTTAATTCTCACATTATCAAGGCCTATTGGGTTCATTGGGCCCACCAACAATTCCTTGGACCTCATTCTAACTCTCGAATAGCTAAATTTATTATTTACGACAATTTATCTAAATTTTCAAAATCTAATTCAATTTATGCGGAATTTAAATTCATATCACGCATAACGATATAAATTATCGTAAATAATGATTACTTACCTGAGATTCCATGCTAGTATGTAAATCGAGGCTATCTCGAGCTCTCGTTGGATGCCAATTGTCGAGCTACACAATTTCATGAATTTTCTGGGTAAATTTTTCAGTCAAAAATTAATTAAATAAAATATTTCAAAATTTAAATCGGTCAATTTCGACCACTACTGACTTACCCGAAGCTCGATTGCATCGTCGAGATTTTTCTCCAATTTTTCCTCTTTTTCTTTTTCCCTTTTTCTCATTTTTTCCCTTCTTTCTTGGCTGAACCGGTACGATCCGGTTCAACCCGGTTCGGACCGTCGGTTCACCCCGATTCGCTCCAGTTCACTCTGATTCACAACCTTGCCAGCCGGTTCTCCGTCGGCTTCCACCGCCAGCAGCTCCGTTGGGTCGTTCGCAGCTCGAATCTGGCCTCGGCTTCCTCCAAGGTCGTCGAAAAGTGGCCGGTCCGGCTGTTCTCCTCTTCTGTTGTCGGTACCGTTCCCTTTTTCACCGTTTTCGACGTTTTTCGGTCGTTCTTGTAAGACCCAATATTTTCGAGTGCATTTAAAAATGCAAAAAGGACTTAAATGGCATTCCCGAATATGTGCAAGGGCAAAATGGTCAAAAGACCAAAATTCGGTATTTATCGGGACAAGAAAATTTAATTAAAAATATGAGAATGAGAAATCTTGATCAATGATGAAGAAATAATTAAATTTCGAGTTAAATTGATCAAGATATGAATTTCTTGGAATAAACCGGGATTTTCGTATCGAAAAATAATCCCGAAAATAATCGAAAAATATACCGGAAAGGTAAAACTGGACTGAGAAATTAATTTATGAATAAAATACAATTTTTTTAGAATATTTTGGGATATTTTGTATTTTTAATAATATTTTAATGAATAAAATATTATTAAAAATAAATTATAAAATAAACAAAATAAAATGTAAAAAAAAAAAAAAAAAAAAAAAAGAGAAACGAAAGTCTGAAACGTGAAACAGAAAGAAAAGAAACAGAAACAGAGAAGAAGAAACGCGAAAGGCGAAACCGAGGAAGAGACGCCGGATGAGCCACCACCGGCGAGGCTGAGGGGCCGGTGAGGGTCGGCGAAGGTCGACCGACCTCGGGCGAACCTCCAGCAACCCAGACGCGCGCCGAGAACGGCGAAAATCGTCGGAAACGGAGGAGAAGACCGCGGGGGAGAGAACCCCGATTCGCCGGCGATGGGGCTGATTAGACCCCAGCCGAGGCCCGATTTAGGAAGCCCAGGCCATGGCACGCCGAACGGCACCGAAATCGCACCGGGAACCGGCCGAACGGCGCCGGAACGGCAAAATGATGGGTGAACCGGACTGAACCGGCGGTCTGAACCGGACCGGACCGGTTCAGCCAAAAAGAGAGGGAAAAAAAGGAAGAAAAAGGGAAAAAGAAAAAGAGAAAAAATTGGGAAAAATTCCTGTGATGCAATCGAGCTTCGGGTAAGTCGGTAAGCGGTCAAATTGACCGATTTAATTTTTAGAATATTTAATTTGATAAATAATCGACTGAAAGTTTACCCGAAAATATATTTAATTGTGTAGCTCGACAATTGGCATCCACTGAGAGCTCGAGACAGCCTCGATTTGTGTACGATCATAGAATAACGGGTAAGTGACCCTTATTTACGACAATTTTATATCGTTATGCGTGATTGATATTTAACGCATAAATTACGGATTTAATTTCCGCATAAATGAATTAAATTCTGGAAAATTAGATAAATTGTCGTAAATATTAAATTGAGATATCAGAGAATTTAGAACGAGGCTAAATAAATTACTGATGGGCCCAGAGAGCCCAATAGGCCTCGATAAAGTGTGGTAAACGGGCTTAAGGCCGATTAAGGCCCATTAAGGTGCAATCGGGCCCAATATGGGAAAACAGGCCCAATGATTTAAATTAAGCCCAGAAAATTGTGAATACAATTAATTGTATTGTAATTGACCTGATGAATGTGTATCCGCAGTTCCGGAGATTTGATTTGGATTCGGAGCAAATCGGACTGCGTGACAAGACATCAGTGGGAAAGGTCAGACTGTACAGAAAAATGAGGTAAGGGAATTGTGTGAGTAGCTAGAGGTAGCTACGCATATTTTAATAGATTTTGTATACACTGATTATGTATGTATACACGATTATTGTAAAATGATCCTAAAAGTGGTTTAAATAATTTTTTAAGGATCGAAATAGGTGAAATGTCTATTTTACCCCTATTGAGGGAAGTTCACCTAAGGATGGTGAAAGCATGACATGCATGAAATGCATGATTTAAGGATTTTTGATGATTAAGAAATTTTATTGGTTTTAATCAAAGCAAAGCAATAGATTGGCCAGAAATTGTTTAATTTCACAAAATAACACTACGTAGGTGTTATTAATAATTAAATGGAAATTTCTTTGGAAAACGGCCAACTATCAAGTTTATATGGAAACAGATAGTGCCGACACGTAGTTCGCACTATATCTGCGTTTGTGAATGTGCATAAATGTGCTTGAGCAGTTGCTCGCACCGACTTGTGACATCATATGCATGAAATGTGCTAGAGCATGGTGCTCGCACTGATTTTTAATATTGTGAAATGAGAGCTGCTGGAGCCTAGCTCGCACTCTGTTTTGACATGTTTTGACATGTTTTGATTTGTTTTGACGTGGTATGCATAAAATAGTGCTGGAGCGATTACTCGCACTACTTTTAATGATTTGACATGCATGAGAGATGCTGGAGCTTAGCTCGCATCCTGTTTTGATTTGATATTGCATAAAGCCGTGCTGGAGTGAATCTCGCACGAGATTTGATTTAATTATGCATAAAGCCGTGCTGGAGTGTAACTCGCACGAGATTTGATTTACTTGAGCATTCATTTGTGCTGGAGCATTGCTCGCACAAAGTTTTACATGGTTTTCATAATTCATTTGAATGTCGTACTGGAGTTTTTCTCGTACGAGGTTTTCACTGAATTTATATACATATCCGTACTAGAGCGTTGCTCGTACGTGGAATTTACATGAAATTATAATCAGTTTAAGTCGTACTGGAGCGCTGCTCGTACGCAGATTTCACTGATTTTTATGAAATCGTGCTAGAGCTTCGCTCGCACGAGATTTTCAGATATCATGAATATGCATGGAGCCGTGCTTGAGCTTCGCTCGCACAGGGATTTATATTACATGCATATAGCCGTGTTGGAGCCTCCTGTAGACTGTGTGTCACAGTGAGATGATATGCTCACACGTGCATTCTGAGACAGAGATGATATGGGTGGATAAGACCTATTACAGGCACCCCTGACTGAGCTTGGGTTCACGGAGTACTTTGTACCGTGTATGTCACGCGGAGTACGCTGTACCGTGGGGATTGTTGGAGTGGAGTGGCATTAGCCACGAGGCAGCAAGCCTTGCCCTCGCAATCCTGGTGTTATGCTGTTCTGGCGGGTAGGACGACCCACCTCCCGTTTCAGGTGTGATACCCCGCACACTAGGTACCGTGTTGCCAGGGATCACTAGGATATGGCCATAGTCCTCGATGTTACTGTTAATTACCTGATTGTCTCACATGATATAACTTGTGGTCTGTTAGACCAGGGTAGACCCGAAGGAGGGGTCAGGCCCCCGATTTGATGATTTGATGATTTCAGATGATTTTATGATATGTGACCCTGAAAGAAGGGTGGTTTTATAAATCAAGATTTATAATGAAATATAACAAACTGTTTTATGAGTTTTGAGATGATTGACCCAGAGGGGTTATTTTAACTGCAGTTTTAATGTTTTGATTTAAATGCAGTAGCATGTGAAGTTTTCCATGCTTTCATTTGAAATCCATGAATTGTCTTACATGACATGAAAGATTGCATGATCTTGATTAAATTCATGCTTAATATGATTTAATGATGTCACATAAAATGCTTTGAATGCATGAGTTACATGATTTATATATGCACAAATAGTTTTGGATGAACTATGGCATTGAATATGCATGACTTTGTGCTTGATGATTTTAATGAAAAGAAATGGATTCAAGGGCATGGCATTATGAGCATGTAGATAGTGGAGCTATCTACTTATTTGCATAATTGCCTTACTGAGCGTGTGCTTTGCTCACCCCCTTATTTTCCCATCTTTTCAGAGCACTTGAAATAATTATTGAGCGGCTGAGAACTTGCATGTATTGATATCCGCTGCTTGCTGCTTCCCATCGAGAGACAGGTATACACATTTGTATGGTTTTGTATCTAAATATGTAATGCACAGTACTGTAAATGGATATGATGTCGGGGATGTAGAGTCATGCAAATACCATTGGGTATGTGTTTATTTAAAGTCAAAAGGATAGTAGACTCTGATATATGATTTTGGGAATGAAATGTTAAATGGTGTGAGGTGACTAACACCGAATCATAGCCCAACTGTGTTGTAGGATGGTCACGACGAGAGAAAGGTAAGAATTAAATAATAAATGAAAAAGCGAAAAATTTACTCTGATTTTTAGGAAATTCGGGTCGTGACAGGTTTAGTGGTATCAGAGCTTGAGTTGGCCTGATATGAGTCGGTGTTAGTGGTTAAGAAAGTTTACATCCCCATGTACTGTGCATTATTTAGATACAATTGTGTATATCGAGATGGAAGTGCAGCTAAGAATTTGGTTTTAAATGCAAGAATAGACTCATTGACTGATAGCCGCTATGGTTGAGAGGCGAGTACACGAGCTCAAGGCCGTTGAGGTAGGCCCATGAGTTGTACTGAGTCGCCACATGAGACTTGAGATGAGATTGACGTGGAGGCTGGTTGATCATGCCCCACAGAGTCCGATAGAGAGATCGGATAGAGTCTGACAGAGAGATCGGACAGTATTGAGATACGCTTCGCAAGGTTGGAGCGAAGGGGGAGAATATTTTGAGAGCTAATTACTCAGAATATGTATGATATTTGAGGGCGAGTTGGAGCATTAATTGAAGTTCGCTCGACCCATTTGAAGAGTTAGACGTCCAGAATGGACATGGAAAAAAATTATATATGTATTCCGATGACAGAATATCCCGGATATTGTTTTAAAGAAAATTACAGATGATATTATTTACTCTGACCCAGAGGAATTGGTTAATTAATGAGTATGAAACTCAGTTTATATTCCTGGGCAGATGTGACTCGGACACGATAAACAGTGAGAGTCGAGATGTCTGAAAGTTCATGGAAGGACTCAGATTATCAATTAGAGTCCGATTAGCCCGTTTGATATCACTACCTATGCCGAGGCAGTGCGCAGACTATAGTTGTATGAATAAGATCACGAGTTGCATGCCTCTGAGATTGAGAAAGGTAGTGAGGGTCGAAATTTAGACAAAAAGAGAATAGAGAATGACAAAGATGTCAGAACAAGAAAAGGTAATTGGTAAAAAGCTTAGAGCTGATAAATCACGGGGTAAGTTGATTGATAAACCCCAGTATATCTAATTTTAACACTATTGAGGGGTATTATGATTTGAGGACCGCAACCTGCTACGGAGCATTGTAAACAGTATAACAGAGTAGCAGTGTGAACAGTGTAAGATGTGTGGTAGTTATCACGAAAATAAGATGTTGGACGAGGGCGAGTGTATGCCTTGGACCAGGACACTACTGATATTTCATTGGATGTGGTGGAAGATACCACACTGGTTGTGAATAATGAAATAATTATTTTAATTGATCCTGGTGCCACGCATTTATTCATACCGCCTTCAGTTGCTTATAAGTTAGTGAAAAATGTGAAGCCTGTACCCTTAGGCAAGAGGATGATAGTTAGTTGATTTTCACTAACTGAATATGAGTATAGGGATTGTAAGTTGAAAATAGGGGAGAAAATATCACTGAAAAGTGTATTGTAACTTGACAAGTAAGGAAAGAGTTTGTCACAAGTGATATATAAAAGGAGATATATTGGAATAAGAGACGTATGCAAGGTAAGGATATCATTGATATGCAAAGTAATTTGGATTAAGCAATATGTAGTGTATATGGATTGCGACCAAGATAAAGGGTAGATATATCTACACCCAGTCGATGTGGTCAAATCTGAGGGTTAATAAAGGTATTTCAAAATACTTCCCTGCCTGAAGATTTGACAGCGTCTAGAAACGCACGCATAATCTATAGATTGAATTCGACGGTCATAATATATACATTAAAATTTGGGTACCTTTGCTGGTACGATAAAGAAATAAAGAACTTAATTAATCATGAAAGTTTAAAAATTAAAATTTTATAAAATTCGTTACTATAAGAAAAAAAGGAAATGACGCGGGTTAGTAGCTTGACCAGAAGCTATTTCAAAACGACTTTATACATTTATGCGTACATAGGTCAAGGATATTGGTGATTGAATAATGAGTGGAACTCAACTATGATATGGTATTTAAAGCTTACCTGGACCGATTGGTTATCGTTTTTAATGATGATATTATGATGTATTCGAAGTCCAGGGAAGAGTATGAGTAGCAACAGGAAACTGTCTTACAAACAAGGTGTTATGAGTTTCTTGAAATGGGCTGCTCAGTTGACACGTCTCGTTTGGAAAAAGATTTCATACGAGTGTTATGATATATATGAAAATAGCTTCGGTGAGTTTTGGTATATTGGAGTAATGAACTGACCACCGTAAGTATTCTCACCATGACTAACAGCTCAAGAGGTTTCAGTGTGAATGGATACCAAAATAAGGATTGGGCTGTGTATTGATGTAAAATGGGAAGATAGTCGTTTATGGATCCAAATAATTCAAGGACCATAAGAGAAACTATCCGACCCATGATTTAGAGTTGGCAGCCGTAGCGTTTACATTAAAAGTATGGCGTCGCCACTTAAATGGTAAGAAATTTCGGGTATGCACTGATTGTAAAAGCCCCAAGTATCTGTTTTCACAGAAAGAGTAGAAAATGAGATAACCATGAGGGTTAGAGCTTCTAAGGATTATGAGTGTGAACATTGTACCACCCAGGAAAGGCTAATGTAATGGCTGATGCTTTGAGCAGAAAGAGCCTCGGGATGGTATTACATGTGATGGTCAGGGAGCGTGAGCTGCTAGAGCAGTTGTGAACCTCAGTAGTGATGTGATCCCTTCTGATGATGACGGTGATTTTATGACAGCTAGCCTGAGGATAGAACCGGATTTGTGTGACCGGATTTGCCAGGCTTAGCGTGATAATCGGCATGGTGTCGATAGTGTGAGTTAGATTCAGAAGGGTGCAGTGACAGAGGTCACAGTGAGTGATGATAACTTGCAGAGGTTCAGAGACAGTATAAGTGCTCCCCAGGACCACAGTTGATGATATAGTGTTATTGTCAGAAGCTCACTCTTCGAGATATACAGTGCATCCGAGAAATAATAAATATATTTGAATCTCTGAAAAGGGTATTGGTGGTCAGATATGAAAAGAGATATTGTAGAGAATTGCGGAAAAGTGTCTCGTATGTCAGCAGAGTAAGGTAGAGTAAAAGAAGTTGCAGGGTTATTGCAGCCTCTACCTATATTGACACGGAAATGGGAACAAGTTACCATGGATTTCGTATGGGTTACAGAGGACCCGAATGAATCTCGAGGCTATCTAGGTGATAGTTGATAGATTGATTCAGTTACCCACCTTCTGGTTATGAAATCCCCAGATACTCTGAGTGTGTAGGCGGATTTATGTGAATGAAAAATTGTGAAATAATATGTAGCGTTCCAGGGAGCATGATATCAGATGGGGATTCCCGCTTCACTTCCCACTTCTGGGAATATTGTTTTTGAAAGTTATGGGAACCCGATTATGTGTTAGCACAGCTTCCATCCTCAGACAGATGGTCAGTCAGAGAGGACTGTACAGGTTCTGGACGATGTGATGAGAGCGTGTGCCATTGATTTTATGAGCTCCTGGGATGATCAGTTGCTACTAATCAAATTCGCCAGTGATGACAGTTGTCACTTGAGTATCAGGATGAGATTATATGAGGCATTTTATGGCCATAGGGATTGTTTCCCTGACTTGGATAAGGGAAGTGGGTGACAGATAGAAAATTGTTCCCGAATTGGTAAGACAAACCTCTGAGGATGTTCAGTTGATTTGTGAGAGATTAAGAACACCTCAGAGCAGACAAAAAATTCATGCTGACAAGAGACAGAAAATCATTGGAATTCACCGAGGGTGAATCATTATTGTTGATAGTTACTTGTCCTAAGAGCATAAGGACGTAACGACATTCGGATAGAGATATTGGACAAGTGGGAGATAAGACCTGTAGATTGGCGTTACCACTTGGGTAAACAGGCATCCACTATGTGTCCTATCTTATGATGTTTCGAAAATATTATCCGAACCCGATATATGTAATCGGATATGAGCTTCAACGGTTTAGCTCAATGAAAATATAACGTATGATTGGAGAAATCGATTCGGGCACTAAATGGAAAGAGAAAGTGTTGAGGGTTAAGATGATCTCCCTAGTTAAGTATGATGGTAATATTACACTCCGGAGAAAGTCACTTGAGGATGACAGTATATGATATGATAGATGTAACCGGAGTTATTTCTGGACTCATATTACTTGGTTCTAATTTGGAGGACCAAATTTTTTTAAGTGGGGGAGATTGTAAGACCCAATATTTTCGAGTGCATTTAAAAATGCAAAAAGGACTTAAATGGCATTCCCGAATATGTGCAAGGGCAAAATGGTCAAAAGACCAAAATTCGGTATTTATCGGGACAAGAAAATTTAATTAAAAATATGAGAATGAGAAATCTTGATCAATGATGAAGAAATAATTAAATTTCGAGTTAAATTGATCAAGATATGAATTTCTTGGAATAAACCGGGATTTTCGTATCGAAAAATAATCCCGAAAATAATCGAAAAATATACCGGAAAGGTAAAACTGGACTGAGAAATTAATTTATGAATAAAATACAATTTTTTTAGAATATTTTGGGATATTTTGTATTTTTAATAATATTTTAATGAATAAAATATTATTAAAAATAAATTATAAAATAAACAAAATAAAATGTAAAAAAAAAAAAAAAAAAAAAGAGAAACGAAAGTCTGAAACGTGAAACAGAAAGAAAAGAAACAGAAACAGAGAAGAAGAAACGCGAAAGGCGAAACCGAGGAAGAGACGCCGGATGAGCCACCACCGGCGAGGCTGAGGGGCCGGTGAGGGTCGGCGAAGGTCGACCGACCTCGGGCGAACCTCCAGCAACCCAGACGCGCGCCGAGAACGGCGAAAATCGTCGGAAACGGAGGAGAAGACCGCGGGGGAGAGAACCCCGATTCGCCGGCGATGGGGCTGATTAGACCCCAGCCGAGGCCCGATTTAGGAAGCCCAGGCCATGGCGCGCCGAACGGCACCGAAATCGCACCGGGAACCGGCCGGACGGCGCCGGAACGGCAAAATGATGGGTGAACCGGACTGAACCGGCGGTCTGAACCGGACCGGACCGGTTCAGCCAAAAAGAGAGGGAAAAAAAGGAAGAAAAAGGGAAAAAGAAAAAGAGAAAAAATTGGGAAAAATTCCTGTGATGCAATCGAGCTTCGGGTAAGTCGGTAAGCGGTCAAATTGACCGATTTAATTTTTAGAATATTTAATTTGATAAATAATCGACTGAAAGTTTACCCGAAAATATATTTAATTGTGTAGCTCGACAATTGGCATCCACTGAGAGCTCGAGACAGCCTCGATTTGTGTACGATCATAGAATAACGGGTAAGTGACCCTTATTTACGACAATTTTATATCGTTATGCGTGATTGATATTTAACGCATAAATTACGGATTTAATTTCCGCATAAATGAATTAAATTCTGGAAAATTAGATAAATTGTCGTAAATATTAAATTGAGATATCAGAGAATTTAGAACGAGGCTAAATAAATTACTGATGGGCCCAGAGAGCCCAATAGGCCTCGATAAAGTGTGGTAAACGGGCTTAAGGCCGATTAAGGCCCATTAAGGTGCAATCGGGCCCAATATGGGAAAACAGGCCCAATGATTTAAATTAAGCCCAGAAAATTGTGAATACAATTAATTGTATTGTAATTGACCTGATGAATGTGTATCCGCAGTTCCGGAGATTTGATTTGGATTCGGAGCAAATCGGACTGCGTGACAAGACATCAGTGGGAAAGGTCAGACTGTACAGAAAAATGAGGTAAGGGAATTGTGTGAGTAGCTAGAGGTAGCTACGCATATTTTAATAGATTTTGTATACACTGATTATGTATGTATACACGATTATTGTAAAATGATCCTAAAAGTGGTTTAAATAATTTTTTAAGGATCGAAATAGGTGAAATGTCTATTTTACCCCTATTGAGGGAAGTTCACCTAAGGATGGTGAAAGCATGACATGCATGAAATGCATGATTTAAGGATTTTTGATGATTAAGAAATTTTATTGGTTTTAATCAAAGCAAAGCAATAGATTGGCCAGAAATTGTTTAATTTCACAAAATAACACTACGTAGGTGTTATTAATAATTAAATGGAAATTTCTTTGGAAAACGGCCAACTATCAAGTTTATATGGAAACAGATAGTGCCGACACGTAGTTCGCACTATATCTGCGTTTGTGAATGTGCATAAATGTGCTTGAGCAGTTGCTCGCACCGACTTGTGACATCATATGCATGAAATGTGCTAGAGCATGGTGCTCGCACTGATTTTTAATATTGTGAAATGAGAGCTGCTGGAGCCTAGCTCGCACTCTGTTTTGACATGTTTTGACATGTTTTGATTTGTTTTGACGTGGTATGCATAAAATAGTGCTGGAGCGATTACTCGCACTACTTTTAATGATTTGACATGCATGAGAGATGCTGGAGCTTAGCTCGCATCCTGTTTTGATTTGATATTGCATAAAGCCGTGCTGGAGTGAATCTCGCACGAGATTTGATTTAATTATGCATAAAGCCGTGCTGGAGTGTAACTCGCACGAGATTTGATTTACTTGAGCATTCATTTGTGCTGGAGCATTGCTCGCACAAAGTTTTACATGGTTTTCATAATTCATTTGAATGTCGTACTGGAGTTTTTCTCGTACGAGGTTTTCACTGAATTTATATACATATCCGTACTAGAGCGTTGCTCGTACGTGGAATTTACATGAAATTATAATCAGTTTAAGTCGTACTGGAGCGCTGCTCGTACGCAGATTTCACTGATTTTTATGAAATCGTGCTAGAGCTTCGCTCGCACGAGATTTTCAGATATCATGAATATGCATGGAGCCGTGCTTGAGCTTCGCTCGCACAGGGATTTATATTACATGCATATAGCCGTGTTGGAGCCTCCTGTAGACTGTGTGTCACAGTGAGATGATATGCTCACACGTGCATTCTGAGACAGAGATGATATGGGTGGATAAGACCTATTACAGGCACCCCTGACTGAGCTTGGGTTCACGGAGTACTTTGTACCGTGTATGTCACGCGGAGTACGCTGTACCGTGGGGATTGTTGGAGTGGAGTGGCATTAGCCACGAGGCAGCAAGCCTTGCCCTCGCAATCCTGGTGTTATGCTGTTCTGGCGGGTAGGACGACCCACCTCCCGTTTCAGGTGTGATACCCCGCACACTAGGTACCGTGTTGCCAGGGATCACTAGGATATGGCCATAGTCCTCGATGTTACTGTTAATTACCTGATTGTCTCACATGATATAACTTGTGGTCTGTTAGACCAGGGTAGACCCGAAGGAGGGGTCAGGCCCCCGATTTGATGATTTGATGATTTCAGATGATTTTATGATATGTGACCCTGAAAGAAGGGTGGTTTTATAAATCAAGATTTATAATGAAATATAACAAACTGTTTTATGAGTTTTGAGATGATTGACCCAGAGGGGTTATTTTAACTGCAGTTTTAATGTTTTGATTTAAATGCAGTAGCATGTGAAGTTTTCCATGCTTTCATTTGAAATCCATGAATTGTCTTACATGACATGAAAGATTGCATGATCTTGATTAAATTCATGCTTAATATGATTTAATGATGTCACATAAAATGCTTTGAATGCATGAGTTACATGATTTATATATGCACAAATAGTTTTGGATGAACTATGGCATTGAATATGCATGACTTTGTGCTTGATGATTTTAATGAAAAGAAATGGATTCAAGGGCATGGCATTATGAGCATGTAGATAGTGGAGCTATCTACTTATTTGCATAATTGCCTTACTGAGCGTGTGGTTTGCTCACCCCCTTATTTTCCCATCTTTTCAGAGCACTTGAAATAATTATTGAGCGGCTGAGAACTTGCATGTATTGATATCCGCTGCTTGCTGCTTCCCATCGAGAGACAGGTATACACATTTGTATGGTTTTGTATCTAAATATGTAATGCACAGTACTGTAAATGGATATGATGTCGGGGATGTAGAGTCATGCAAATACCATTGGGTATGTGTTTATTTAAAGTCAAAAGGATAGTAGACTCTGATATATGATTTTGGGAATGAAATGTTAAATGGTGTGAGGTGACTAACACCGAATCATAGCCCAACTGTGTTGTAGGATGGTCACGACGAGAGAAAGGTAAGAATTAAATAATAAATGAAAAAGCGAAAAATTTACTCTGATTTTTAGGAAATTCGGGTCGTGACAGTTCTACTGGCTGGTGCTACCACCAAACAAGTCACCTGCGCCTGGGGAAGCCTCGGCTGTAGTCTATCGGGCCTGAATCGACGCCGATCGTCGGCGATTCCTCTTCTCTCCCCGTCGATTTCTCTCCCTCGATCCGTCAGATTTCGGCGTCGATGGGCTGCACCGTCGGTACCAGGGAGGTTGCTGGCCTCTCCTCTTCCATTTTCGACCCTCCGCCTGGCCGTTGATCGTCGGACGGCTCGCCGGTCTCTTCCTCGGGTTGGCTTTTGTTTTTCGTCTCTGCTTCTCTTTCTCTCTCCCCGACCCATTTTCAGATTTCCTTCCTTTTTTTAACTTATTAATTAATTTATTTTTATTTATTTATTTATATTATATTTTAATCATTAAAATACATTAAAAATACCCAAATATGTACCAAAATTATTATTTTATTCCAAATTAATTAATTTAATTTAATTTATTTATTATATTTTGACCCTTTTTCGGGTATAATTTCTCCTTATTTTCGGGATATTGTCCCGAATGACTTTTCAATATATTTTTCGATTATTTTCAGGATTATTTTTCCAAACTAAAAATTTTGATTAATCCCGATTAATTTCAATAAATTGATATCTTGATCAATTTAACCCAAAATAAATTTATTTCACCTTTATTGACCAAGATTTCTCAAATCCATATTTTTAATAAATTTTTCTTATCGAATTTATACCGATTTTTGGTCTTTTGACCATTTTTCCCTTACACGTGTTCGGGATTAATTTAACCCGACTTCCCTTCACGAATACTCATTCACTTCACATTTTAAATCCTTATTTCCAATCTGAATCCCATTCAGTTAAATTCTTGACCATTTTGATCCCTCATAAAAATTTACGTTTTAATTTCGGGTCTTACATGGAGTGGCATTAGCCACAAGGCAGCAAGCCTTGCCCTCGCAATCCTGGTGTTATGCTGTTCTGGCGGGTAGGACGATCCACCTCCCGTTTCAAGTGTGATACCCCGCACACTAGGTACCGTGTTGCCAGGGATCACTAGGATATGGCCATAGTCCTCGATATTACTGCTAATTACCTGATTGTCTCACATGATATAACTTGTGGTCTGTTAGACCAGGGTAGACCCGAAGGAGGGGTCAGGAACCCGATTTGACAATTTTATGATTTCATGATTTTATGATATGTGACCTTGAAAGAAGGGTGATTTTATAACAGAAGTTTTACAATGAATTGTTTTATGAGATTATTGACCCAGAAGCGTTAGTTTATACTGCAGTTTTAATGAATTAATTTAAATGCAGCAGCATGATGATGTTTTCCATACTTTCATTTGAAATCCATGTTTTCCATACTTTCATTTAAAAATTAAAAAAAATTCTAAGGACTTTTTGATGTTTGCATGCTAGAGCCAGGAGTTATGATTGCTTTCCTTTAGATCCTGAAATTGAACGAACACTTAGGAAAATCATAAAGGATTTTAGGAAAGTAATAGCTCCGCTGCAAAACACCATGGCAGAAAATAGAGAAATTAGGACCGTTGGAGATTATGCAATGCCGACGATTGAAGGGTATTATATCGGCATTAGGCCACCAGCTGTCCCTGGAAACAATTTCAAAATTAAGCCTTCCATCCTCCAGATCATCTAGACCTTTTATAGTTCAGTGGGCTTCCTAATGACAACCCACATGCTCACCTCGGGTAATTTTTGGACCTGTGCAACACCTTCAAGCATAATGGATTATCTGATGATGCCCTTAGGCTTAGGTTATTTCCCTTCTTGCTTAGGGATATGGCGTGACACTGGTTAACCTCCTTGCCTCCAGGATCCATTTCTACTTGGGATGAGTTAGCCCATAAATTTTTAGCTAAGTTTTTCCCACCCTATAAAATGGCCAAACTTCATAGTGACATATCTTCCTTCGCCCAATTCGATTCCGAATCCCATTACGAAGCATGGGAACGATATAACAAGCTTCTTAAGAAGCACCCTCATCATGGCCTACCTTTATGGCTGCAAGTCCAGACTTTCTACAATGGACTTACAGCCAAAATAGGACCATTGTTGACGCTGCTGCGGGAGGAGTCCTAATGTACAAAACAGAGGAGGAAGCTTACGAGCTCTTAGACAAGATGGCTGCTAACAACTATCTATGGTTTTCGAAGAGGCAACTGTCTAAGAAGTCGATGGGTATCTATGAGCTTGAAACGCTGTCTACCTTGACTTCTCAAATTGCTAACCTTACGAAGAAGGTAGAGTCATTCAATACCTAACATAATCTTTCCACCAGTCCTAATCCTATTTATTCTGTACAAATTCCTTTTCTTTTCTGCTATCTGTGTGGTGGTACACACTTTGTAGATAGGTGTTCGCTTAACTTATAATTGGTTCAGTACGTTGCGCCATCTCAGAAGTAACAGAAGAAACCCTTTTCAAACACCTATAATCCAGGGTGGAGGAACCATCCTAATTTTTCCTGGAGACAAAATCAAGGGCAATCTTCTAATTTCAGATCTGTAGGACCCCCTGGTTTTTCAAGCTCCACCTGTTCATGTACCACCACATCAGCAACTTCCTTATCATCCACCTCCGCCTTCTCATCACCAATATCCACCTCAACAATTTAAACATCATCTATCCCCACCACCACCACCACCACCTATGCAGCCATAGCACGTACTTGCAATAGCACCAGCAACTGAGAAGAAGCCGTCGCTTGAGGAAATGTTCACAACAATCATACAAAATCAAGCCGTTTTAATTAAGAACTTAGAAGTTCAGGTGGGATAAATAGCGAATACTCTTAGCCAGCGTCCTCATGAACCCTTCCTAGTAACACTAAAGCCAATCCTGTTAGGCAAAGGGAGGGTAAGGAACATGTGAAAGCCATCACCCATAGGAGCGACAGAGAGCTAGATGATGATCAACAAGTTAAGTCCTAACCTAAAAGCCCTAGAGTTGAAGAACCCATGAGATTGAACGAAGTAGATCGAAAAGAGCATGGCCACAAAGATTAGACTGTAAAGGAAACAAAGCTAGGTGTTTTTTCATCTATACCTTCTTCTTCTTCACAGCCTTCCTCGTCCTCTGAATCTACACATGTTACCACTACATCCCTTCCAGTTAGACCACTAGTACATTTTCCTTAGAAGTTTCAAAACCAAAAGCTTGACCAATAATTCAGCAAATTTCTTGAGGTTTTTAAGAAACTTCACATCAACATTCCTTTCGCAGATGCTTTAGAGCAAATATCAAGTTATGTGAAGTTTTTGAAGGAAATCCTCTCTAGGAAAAGAAGATTAGAAGATTATGAGACGGTGACCTTAACTGAGGAATGTAGTGCAATTATCCAGAGGAAATTACCCCCTAAGCTTAAAGATCTCGAGAGTTTTACCATTCCCTACACTATTGGAAATCAGTTCTTTGGTAGAGCCCTGTGCGATTTAGGAGCCAGTATCAATCTGATGCCCTGGTCTATTTACCAAAAGTTAGGAATAGGGGATGATAAACCTACCACAGTGACCCTTCAGCTAGCCAATAGATCCATTAAATATCTGAAGGGGGTCATTGAGGATGTGCTGGTAAGGGCGGACAAATTTATTTTCCCTGCGGATTTTATCATGTTAGACATGGAAAAAGACAGGGAAGTCCCCATTAATCTCGGCAAACCTTTCCTAGCAACTGGTAGAACTTTAATTGATGTACAAAAGGGGAAGTTAACAATGAGAGTTCAGGATCAAGAAGTGAAGTTTAATGTTTTCAAACCTTTGACGCTCCCTGATGACTCTCAAGAGTGTTTTAAGATGAGGATTAAGGAGGATATAAGGCTTGAGCATAAGAAATCTAAAAGAAGGAGGGAAGTAGACAAGGCTTAAGAGGATTTGACTGTCAGCACCCTGTCACTACTTTGGCTGACCCTCTTACTCTTCACCCTGCTGCTGAGGGTTGTTTTCTTTAGCTGCATTTGAAGTGGCTTTATCTCTCTGTTTACTTTTTGTACAGTTCTCTTCTTTTTTTCGTTGTTTCTTTCTTTGTTTATTTTGTAGATTTCTTTTCTAGTATTATGTTTTCAATCAAGCTTCAGTTGTTCGTCATCATCATGAGAAAGGGGGGTACTCTGTTCCTGAGCTTAAATTCTTATATTATTTGCACACTGATACTATGCACTTTAAGTTTGGGGGATGGGATATCACTTGAGCAATTTTGGGCAAAATTAAAAATATTTTTTAAAAATCTGAGCTTACATTATTTGATTTTAGGATGATTTAGTACTTAGCATGTAGTTTTCTCATATTCGATGATATGACCCCATGATTTAGTCTAACTTTTATTGACTAAGAAGCATGATTATAGAAAAAGCATGAAGTTGAATTCTTGATTTTGTCTTGATTCTGATTGTGATTTCCTCATCTTATGCACATGCCATGTCATGAATCTGTATATTTATTTAGAGAAAGCATATGTGGACATAGGATTGCATTTGTTCAGTTGATTTTGTGCATCATATTCTAGAATTTGTTTGATCTTATCTCGAGGTGAAATATTAGATCACACTTAATTAGGGAAATGATTTAGGCCATCTTTGGATCGTTTGAGCCTTTCTAGCCACCCTGTACATATTTTACCCCTAGTCACCCATCTCGGCCAAATAAGCTTTTCTTTGCAAATATACCTGCATAAATTTTCTTAGATTAAATACTCTGTTCCTATCGCGTACCCCAAAAGCATGAAAAGTCACTAGGATATATCTTGAGCTATGTACATATGGGTATCAGGTGATAGTGAAAGTTTAAAAAAAATTGATAAAAAAAAAGGAAAAGAAAAAGAAGAAGAAAAATACCCAAAAATTAAATAAAATGTTTAGCAAAATAAATAAGTTTGGGGGAAAAATACGAGCTCTTACATTAAAGATCCTAGAAGTAATGCATGTTAAGGGGTAATTAAACCCAAATCGACTTTATCATACCTTAGCCTCAGCCTTACATTACAAGCTTAATGAAGTCATATTGATCTTTGTTAATTGTGACTACATTAGTGGAGAGATAAGTGAAAAGCAAACTTATGGGAATGATTACACGTCATTGACTTTGCATTCACTGTGTTTGCATAATCTGATCCGGGTAATATACTGTGAAATGACTTTGACATTTACACACACACACGAGGAATCCAATTTGAGTTAGGACTTATGATTGAATGATTCTGAGTGTTGGACTTGTAATTGTGATTCTTTAATTTCATAGTTTGTATTTTTTCTTTGAGGATAATATTGGGGAAATTATTATGTTTCTTACATTTGTTTTGTTTTGCTTGAGGACAAGCAAAAGCTCAAGTTTGGGGTGTGATAATTCTATTAAAATAGAATTATTTGTGCTTAATTTCTTAATTAATTATTTTAATCCCCATATTATTTTATTAATTATCGCCTCAATTTAATTAAAATTCTCTTGTGGGCAGGTAAATTAAATCCAGATAAATTTCAGTCATTTCGATAGAAAAAGGGCTAAAAATGGGTTAAAAGATACTGGACCACTACCATTTCGCAATCTGAGTCACCATTCATTGTAGAGACGTGTGATGCCGGGTGTTCGTATTTTATTTGCCTCGAAAATATAAGGTCGATGGATATCATGCCCACCTTCTGGAAGACACACGCTGAGCCACATCGCACATCCAAGTGGACAAAAAGACAAGTGACGTGGAAATATCTTCTCTGAAGCGAATGGAATGAAGACAAGTGGCCAAACAATACCAACTCATCTAGGATTAAAAAAAATGAAAGCAAAACGAAAAAGAAAATTACAATTGTCCCCCCAATTTTGTTTATAAATAGAATATGATGAGCAATTGAAAGGGAGTTCTTTTTTGTTTTAGAGTAGCTTTAGTTTTTTTTTTTTAGGTTAAAAATTTTATTCTTAGGTTATATATTTTCCTTAGGTTTTCTTTTAGGTTTTAAATGGTGGCTGGTTACAGCAGCCACCATATTTCTTCTCGGTTTTGTTCAATTCCTTTATTGTTTTACTGTTTTAGTTTTTAATGAAAAGTTTTTATTTTTTCTATTTGTTGCTCTCGGTTTATTTTCTTGTTTGGTTTCTCTGCTTTATTTCTTCATTGCTCATTCGGGTAATTCATTCTCTTTCATTACTGTCCCTCTCATTTTTGGTGCTTTGATGTGGTCTTGATGCCTAGCATTTATTTCCACATCAATAGCAATGTGGAATCACGGTTGGAGCAGGAATTGAAGCAACCTGAGGATGTTAGATATCCATTTTTATGTGTTTCACAGTTATTGATAGTTTTAGGTTTAATTTTTAGTTGCTGATTTTAATTACTTCTTTTCAGATCTATGCTTATGTTTTGCAATGCCTCATTATTTCGTTATTTCCTTTTTCTTTGGTTGCATTGCATGATTCAGCTCTTCATTGCATTTCAATGTTAGCTTTCAATGTTTTTACTGCATTTTCTTATGTTACGTATGTCATGTCATTTGCTGTATTCTAGAAATTTTTCATTGATCCCTCTAGACTCACCAACTAGTTGATGTTTGATATAAGTTGGTTTTCATGGGTGCAGTGGGGAGTGTCCATAAGTTTACTCTATTCATTTTTCATTAATGTACTGTTCATTGATGCTGGAGAGGTGCGGGACACTTTGTGGTTGCTTCTACCATTTGCTGGCCAACTGATCGGTGCTTGTAAGGTTGAAGTAACCGCTGCCTGAAGTGATAAAAGCTTGGATGGGCATTATCGGATAGCTTGGCGAATCTACTGTTACCGCAAGATCAAGGTGAGAGACGTGTTCGGGGCAACAGGGGCAGTAAGTGTTAAGCGGTATAGGGAAGCTAGGCTAGTATTTGGTAGCTGGATCACGTTCCATTTTCCTACTGGTAGTTATTCGGCTTAAGTCATTCAATTTATTATTATGATCCCCAGCTCTTTTATTTTCATGCTCTGTCTTTGAGTTATTATACTGTTTCAGTGTCTCTTGGATTTTTTATTTTTTTTTTACTGCTTGGTTCTCCTAATTTTCCTTTGAGCATTTGTAGTATAGAGAGACCGATCAGCAGAGGGTAGGAACGTGGGAGCATATCAGAGCAGCATGACATGTTGCTGTGTAAGAAGTGCATAGCAGGACTTGGTGACTGAATCCGAGCAGTGCCGACTAGGTAAGAGATTAACCTGGTACATGCCGTGAATGAACTGCTGATGCATGATGGTGGCAGTCCGTGTGCTTTGTTGTGGAGAATGGAGATGAACTAGAACAGTGCCTGAGGCAGAATCAGACAGACCGGGAGCAGAGCAAGACATCACCTAGGCAATACCAAGACAAACCGAGATCAGCACCTGGAGAAGAACATGCACAGTACCAGTGTACTCAGGACTACTCGGCTGGCATGTTGGTTAAGGCCACGTTTGGCCCTTAGAATTAATACAAGTTGATATTTGCTGCTTCTATATTGTTTTGTTAATTGGTGCTATTACATTTGATTGTTTGTTAGTTTAGGTATACATTAATTTACATATTAGTTTAATTTTCTTAGTTTATTAGTTTAAGGTTTAGTTTAATTTTATTAATAGCTAATTTGTGACTATATTAGGATTTATGAATTAGATATTGCATTTAGGATTAAATTAGAGGACAATCTTTTTATGCATTTTTTTTTGTTTTCATTTTAAATTGAAAAATTCAAAAATATTTATTTCTCATGTATTATTTAGATTTTACTTTTAAATTAGTAATTAGTGATAGTTAGGATTAATTTAGAAACAATATTTTAGATATTTAGTTTTATAGTTATTTTCTTAATTTTCTAGGATTTTATTTTCATTAAATTTTAAGTTAGTTTAATCTGCATTTTTATTAATTAGTTTAATTATAAGCATATTTTATTTTAGGCTTGTTTAATTTTAATCTACTTAATTTTGTTTGTTATTTTCATATTTGCATTTTTAATTGTGTTAATTAATTTTAACTGTTTTAATTTTCTTTTATAGGTATTTGATTTTAATTGCTCGGAGCTCTGTAAGTAATTTTAGCTCGGTTTTATTTTCTTTAGTTTATAATTTTTATTGTTTTCAGTATCATTAGCCTTATAGATCACCCATCAACAATTCATAATTTGCTAGGATATACTTAGGGTAAGATTAACCGATACTTAATTAGGTAATTCAACTTCTCTGTGGGACGATAATCCGGGACTCAAATCTCATTATTACTTGTACGACCCATGCAATTGCCAATAACTCGTCTAGGTCACTTAGAGTGGGTGTAGTTGGCTATCATGATTCTTCAACTATCTGGATCCATAGGCAATGACCTTCCCATCCTGCATAAATACACAGCACAATCCCTAATGTGATGCATTCGTATACATAGAGAAATCTCCTGAGCTGGTAGGAATTGTGAGAATCGGAGCAGTGGTCAACCGACGCTTAAGCTCTTGAAAACTCCTCTCACATGCCTCGTCCCACACAAACTTAATATCCTTCAGCGTGAAAGGTGTCAACGGAGCATCTAGTATGGAGAAACCCTCAACGAATCTATGATAATAACCTGCCAATCCCAAAAAACTTCCGATCTCAATGACTATCTTGGGTTGTTCCCACTGTACAACTGCCTCAATCTTTGATGGATCCACTGATACCCCATCCTTCGATACAACATGGCCCAGAAATGAGATATGCTCTAACCAAAAATTACACTTACTGAGTTTGGCATATAATTCATTCTCTCGAAGGGTTTGTAGAACTATCCTCAAGTGTTGCTCATGATCTTCCCTGGACTTGGAATAAACCAATAAATAATCAATAAACACAATCACAAACTGGTCCAGGTATGGCTTAAATACATCATTCATCAAAGCCATAAATGCTGTGGGGGCATTCATCAATCTGAATGGCATAACCAGGAACTCGTAGTGGCCATAATGGGTACGAAATATTGTCTTGGGTACGTCTCCACTCCGTATCCTCAACTGATGGTACCCAGATCATAGATCTATCTTAAAAAAGACATGTGCTCCCCAGAGCTGATCCAACAAATCATCATCAATGCGTGGATGTCGTGCCCCGCTCTCGGGAACCCTTCTATCCATACATTCTCTACTACGGTTGGGCTGTTAGAAGATGCAATTACTAAAAATTTATTTATTTACAGCGAAATATTTAAAACTTTAATTCACACTCCCAGGTGTGTGTGTAAATACACAAAATTAATTGTATAAATACCAAGTGTTTACATATCATCCCCATAATACTGATTACAATTCCAAGATATAACTGTGCGATACAATATATTAGATACAAAATACTCGAGTATACAAATCTTATACCTTTGCGGATTGTGGGAGCTGTTCAACACAAAAGACTTAGAGACCACCGCTCTCTTACTTCTCAGTACCTGGAGGGGGAAAATAGTGGGATGAGCAAACCACGGCTCAGTAAGGAAATGTATGCTAGCAGGTAGATATCGTACTACCTACATAGCCCATGCATGCATAAACCAAAACCATGTTTTCGTCATAAATGGAAATGTCATACGAACAATGCATTTAAACACATATTTCTCAATAGCATTTTCGTGTAAATCAAATGTCAAACTTCCATTTAAAACATGCTCATAAATAGTGCCCTCGTGGCACGAGTGTGAAATCAGAGATTTATTAAAACACGAAATCTCTTTCACTTCTCAAATCATTCTTTCTCGTAAATCTCTTTCTTTTCTGAGATTGTCTCTGTTTCTCGATTCTCTGAGACAGGCATGGAATTTTAGGCAATCAAATATCCACGACTTATGGCCACAGTCAGTGATCCCAGGCCTCACTGATCGGGTGTGCACAGGGTATCACTTCGCCTGAAGGGGGATGGGTCAATCCTACCCTCCGGCTCATTTCAATCCACCTCATCTCCTCGTAAACTCACGGTGAAGATACGTCGTGTGTCATCTACGCGATACTCGTACTCACGTGCATCCAGCACGGTACATAGTATACCAACGGGTGACTACACTATTCTACGTACAACCGTGGACCCAAGTCCATACTCCAACTCCGATGGACTTTTTATCCTTAAACCATGTCTCATATACCAGGCGAGCAAGCAGTGTGACACACAGTCAACACAAAGCTCCAGCGCGGTACGATCTATCGTTAAGGCCCAGCCCGTTCAATTGGCCGTCGGCTGGTATCCCCTTGGGTCCCAGACCCACAGGTTTACCTTAACTCAACAAAACAGGTGCGAGCAAAGTTCCTGCACTTTCTCAAAACCCTCGTACCAGTTAAAACTCCAACACGGTACATCAAGGCATTAAAACGGGTGTAAGCTAGCGCTTCAACACCAAATCACATCTCAAAACTGATAGATGGCTATTTTCTCTTTTTAAAACTCAAAACACGTTTATTCATATAGCATGCCTCTTCATGCTAAAACATGTAAAATTAGCCAACCTATCATCAACATTTCTCAATCAATAATAACAATATAAAATTGAGAAAATCATTGAAAACATGCATATCATGCTATTTCCTTACCCTATCCCATTTCTCAATACATATATACATCATAGTGCTTTTCATACTTCTACATCATTTCATAGGATTATAATATCGTACTAGTCCTAGCAATATATCTACGAAATTGCTGTAATTACGTACGAACATCTCTATAGCTAACACATAGTCCTTTACCTCGTTTTACTTGTGTGCAACTATCCGCCTTTATGCTTCCTACGTTCTCATCTCGACTTGCTCCGGCGTATCATCCGAAACTGAAATTCATCCATCAACATTTGAGTTAATGTTTCTAACTCTTATTCAACTAAGCATTTATCCAATGCCTTAATTACACATTTTTACCCTTTGTGGTAAATCTCCCAATTTATCCTAATATCAACATTTCCAAACCATTTCCACATCATACTCATCCACTCAAGATATTTCATTCATCAAAAATACTCCCACACTCCATTTTCTCACACTTGACCATTTCTAAGTTATATTCATTTCATACCATTTTAGGTAGTTCTACTCACAATATGCACACCCAAATATCTTTATAAGCATTAACTAAACCAATGTACTTGGATTTGTGCATTAGAACTTACCTCATTGGATTTCCTCTTGCTCCAATTAGGATTGCCCTCTATTTCTTCAATCCTTCAAATGGGGAAGTGCCTCTAGACTATGTTGTTCTTCTCTTTGATGTGAACAACTTTGTCTCTAATAGCCTCTCCTTAAATCTCATTGAAAATGGCTGGATTTAGGAGTGAGAAACTAGATTTCTTTGAGTTGAAGTGAAATGGAAATGTTTTCCCCGAAATTCTGATGATCCAACTGCTCCCATTTATAGTTTTGACTTGATGAGATCGATCTTCCTTGGGTGGAGATCGATCTGTTCCTCAAAAATCCCTCTTTTCTGAGACGTTTTAAAGGTAGGAGATCGATCTGTCAAGACTGGAGATCGATATGCTGTCAAACAGAAGCTTAAGGAGATCGATCTGGTCTTATGGGAGATCGATCTGCTTCCAACCCGAGAGCTAAGTAGATCGATCTGCTTCCTTTGGAGATCGATCTGTTCCCTTCCATTTCTCACATAAGAGCATTCTAGCTCTCCCAGATCGATCTCTCATCCTATGAGATCGATCTGGCCTTCACAAATTCCAGATTTCCTGCAGTTTTTCTGCAACAACCCTTACCAAACACCCTTAATTTGCTATCATGATCATTTTCTCATTCATTCATCTTTGAGACTTGAAAATGGGATCCATCCTCACTACATACACATTAAAACTTGTGTAGAATCTTTGTATGACCAAATATATACGATATTACTCGAATGGAAGTATACACTTATGTAAATCTTTCCTTCCATTTTACTATACTTCTCATATTCCATTTCGATCACATTCTTCCCGTTTTAAGTTCATTTCCTCCTACTCACTCATAATGCAACTTGTACGTATAATCACAATTCTTACTACAAGTGCGTACATAATCTTATGAACTTACATTGTATACACTTCACATTACAATACATCATCTTACTTATGATTTTATTTACATTGCCATGTTCCTATATACATAGCTATACATGTACGGGGTCTCACATTCTCCCCCACTTAAAGAATTTGGTCCTCCAAATTAGAACCAATTCAATCTGTGAATAACTCGGGATACTTTTCCCGCATCAAACTTTCCAGTTCCCATGTGGCCTCTTCCACAGTGTGATGTTGCCACAAAACCTTAACCAATGAAATCGTCATGTTCCACAACACCTTCTCTTTCCTGTCCAACACCCTGATCGGTCTCTCGACATACGACATATCTTTCTTGAGCTCCAATGGCTCATAACTAATTACATGTGTCGGATCCGGGTAGTACTTCCGAAGCATAGAAACGTGGAAGACATTGTGGACTTCTGCTAGCTCAGGTGGTAAGGCTAGCCTATATGCTCCTTCTCCCACTCTATCTAAAATCTCAAAGGGACCAATGTAACGAGGACTTAACTTTCCTTTCTTCCCAAACCTCATTATTCCCTTAGAAGGAGATACTTTCAAAAATACAGACTCGCCAGCATCAAACTCAAGTGGTCTCCGTCTCTTGTCAGCATAGCTCTTTTGTCGACTTTGAGCTGTTCGCAGCCTCTCGCATATTATCTGAACATCCTCGGAGGCTTGCTTAACCAAATCGGGGGCGAGCAACTGTCTGTCACCAGCTTCTTCCCAACCAATGGGCGATCGGCATCTACGACCGTATAGTGCTTCATAAGGGGCCATACCAATACTTGAGTGATGACTGTTATTGTAGGCGAACTCAATCAATGGCAAGTGATCGTCCCATGAGCCTCTAAAATCCAGCACACACGCCCTCAACATATCCTCCAGGGTCTGTATAGTCCTCTCTGACTGACCATCTGTCTGAGGATGAAAAGCGGTGCTAAAACTCAACTGGGTCCCCATCGCTTCCTGGAAATGTCCCAAAAAGTGGGAAGTGAAGCGGGCATCCCTATCTGAAACAACACTCACTGGGACTCCATGCAATCTCACTATTTCTCGCACATACAGATTCGCCAGTGCACTCAATGTATCTGTAGATCTCATGGCTAAGAAATGTGCCGATTTCGTTAACCGATCTACTATCACCCATATCGCATCATGGTTCTTACGGGTTCTCGGTAACCCCATCACAAAATCCATAGTGACATGCTCCCACTTCCATGTTGGTATCGATAGAGGTTGTAATAGTCCTCCTGGTTTCTGATGTTCGACTTTTACTTGCTGACAAATAAGACATCTAACGACATACTCAGCTATGTCTCTCTTCATTCCAGACCACCAATATACTTTTCGGAGGTTTTGATACATCTTACCACTCCCCGGGTGTATCGTGTATCTCGACGAGTGTACCTCTGATAAGATCAGCTTTCTCAGCTCTAAATCCTTAGGAACACATATTCTATTTCTAAACCTTAGTATCCCATCTGGACTCAATATAAAATCAGCACCCTTCCCTTTCCGGATTTGGCTAATCATGCCAATACACCATTGATCAATTTGCTGAGCTTGTCGGATTCTCTCAATCAACTCCGGTTCTAATCTCAAGCTAGCAATAATCCCATAGCTGCCAATCTCAGGTAGGGTCATATCCAGACTAAGGTTCGTGAATTGTTCCAACAACTCGTGCTCTCTAACCATCATATGAGATACCAACCCGAGACTCTTCTTACTCAATGCGTCGGCAACCACATTTACCTTCCCCGGGTGGTACAAGATCTCACAATCATAGTCCTTGAGGAGTTCCAACCACCTCCTCTGTCTCATGTTTAACTCCTTTTGTGAGAATAGATATTTCAGACTCTTATGATCCGTAAAGATCTGAAATCTCTCACCATATAAGTAGTGGCGCCATATCTTCAACGCAAACACTACGGCCGCTAACTCCAAATCGTGAGTGGGGTAGTTCTCATGATCCTTCAGCTGTCTAGATCCATAACCTACTACCCTTCCATCTTGCATCAAAACACAGCCTAGTCCTTGATGCGAAGCATCTGTATACACCGAGTAATTCCCTAAACTGTTAGGGATGACAAGAACTGGCACGGTAGTTAATCTGCACTTAAGTTCCTGAAAACTCCTCTCACAAGCTTCATCCCATGAAAACTCCACACTCTTCCTCGTAAGACGTGTCAATGGAGCAGCTAATCTAGAGAAACCTTCCACAAATCTCCTGTAGTAACCAGCCAAACCCAGAAAACTTCTGATCTCTGTGACTGTCCTAGGTTGTTCCCATTGAACAACTGCGTCAATCTTGGATGGATCTACTGACACCCCATCCTTCGATATAACATGGCCTAGAAAAGAAATCTGTTCTAGCCAAAAGTCACATTTGTTAAGCTTGGCATATAACCTTTTCTCTCGAAGGGTCTGCAAAATAATCCTTAAGTGCTGCTCATGCTCTTCTCTGGACCTTGAATACACCAATATGTCATCAATGAAAATAATTACGAACTGGTCCAGGTATGGCTTGAATACTTCATTCATTAGAGCCATAAAAGCTGCCGGCGCATTGGTCAATCCAAAAGGCATCACTAAGAATTCGTAATGGCCATAGCGGGTACGAAATGCTGTCTTGGGCACATCCTCCTTCCGAATCTTCAATTGATGATACCCAGACCTCAGATCTATCTTGGAGAAGATCTGTACTCCCCGAAGCTGATCCAATAAATCGTCAATGCGTGGCAAGGGGTACTTATTCTTGATGGTAGCCTTGTTTAACATCCGATAGTCAATACACAATCTGAGGCTCCCATCTCTCTTCTTCACAAATAATACCGGGGCTCCCCATGGTGAGACGCTCGGTCTTATGAACCCCCTTCTCTAACAACTCTTGCAGCTGTTTCCTTAATTCCTCTAACTCAACTGGGGCCATCCTATATGGTGACTTCGATATTGGTTCGGTTCCCGGCGTCAAGTCTATACCGAATTTCGTTTCTCTATCAGGTGGCAATCCTGGTAGATCGTCTGGAAAGACATCAGGGAATTCTCTGACCACTGAGATGTCCTCCATATCCGGATGTACTTTGTTCAAATCCACCACATAAGCAACAAAACCTTCAAAACAACACTCAAGCCATTTATACCAAAGTACTTTACTTAATACAAAATTTAAGATTTCATTTCTTCTCTTAAAATCTTACAACACATTCTTCAGGTAGAGAAAACTTAATGGACTTAGAACGACAGTCTATGACAGCATGATTGGCGGCTAACCAATCCATTCCCAAAATTACATCAATGTCATACATATTCAACAAAATCAAGTTGGCTGTCATGCACTTATCTCCCACCCTCACTTTACAATCTTTATACACTTGTTCAACTAATTGGCTCACTCTAATGGGAGTACTTATTAGTAATGTCCTACTCAAGTATGTGGGCTCTACAAAACCTTTTAACTTAGATGCACATGCAGGTGATATGAAGGAATGCGTAGCACCAGAATCAAACAAAGCAATAACCTCCAAATTGAAAATCAAGATTGTACCTTTTATCACTTCAGAAGAGGTATCAGCCGATGCCTGGTCTATCGCATACACCCTACCTTGACCCACAACTTGTTTTCCTTTCTCTTCAGCCGAGGCTTTCTTCCTTGCAGGAGGTGCAACTGGAGGAACCCTCTCTGGCTCTTTACCCCTCTGTGGAACTGCCTCAACTATCTCCGGGCACTCTCTGGCTTAATGCCCAAATTTACCACATCTGAAACATCGGGTACCCTGAAGATGACATGGCCTACCACCATGGTATCGACCGCATAGCCTACACTGATCTGTAGTCGGTCGGGGTCCGCCAATCACTATACCCCTGGCTGGTGTCTGAGTCGGAGGCATAAAAGGTCTAGCAACCTTTTTCTGAAACTCATCTACCTCTCTCCGACGTTTACTCATGAATTTTTGACCAAATTTGGCACTCTTGCCATCTCCCAGCTTCCTTGGACCCTTGTCCTTACCCCAACTAAACTCAGAAATCTGCAAGTCAAAATCTTGCTCACATAACTGGGCCCGTCGCACGGCCTCTCTATATGTAGCGACATCAAATGGGGCCAACTTCGCTCGGATCGAAGGCCTCAGTCCATCTACAAATCTACGGACTCTGACAGCTTCACTCCTGATCGAGTCCGGATCATATCGACCCAGTGAAGTGAATAGTGACTCGTACTCATCAACTGTTCGATTCCCTTGAGTCAGATTCAAAAATTCAATCTGTAGTCTCCGTCGAGCAGTATCTGGGATGTATTGCTCTCTGAAAACGTCCAAGAACATATCCTAAGTGATAACCATTTCTTGAGCTCTTAACATCGGCCTGACGGACTTCCACCAGTGCTCTGCTTCGCCTCTGAATACAAAGGCCGCAAGCGCTACTCTCTCCGTAGCTGAAAATCTACAGAAGTCGAATAACTTCTCCATTTGACTGATCCAATCCTCAGCCACCGTCGGATCCTTTATCCCGCTAAACGAAGGAGGCTTAAAGTCCATAAAATGCCTCAATCTCTCCATATCACAGTCATATCCATACCCCAAATCATCATCATGCTGATGTGGGGCTACCAGAGGAGGTACCGGTAGAATATGAGGTTCCCGTGGCCTAGCCGGTTCAGCTTGCGCAGGTGCAACATTCTCAAGCTCAGGTGCAGCTGCTGGGGGATTCGGTGCAGCCTGTCCCGCTTTACCAGGTGTACCCTCCAACCTAGCCATGATCTGACCCATCATGGTCATCATCGTGCGCATGTCTTCCTCCAATCGAGTTATTCGAGGATCAGAAGCCTCTATCTGTTCCTGGGGCTCATGACTAGAGGATGATCTACTGTGCCTCTCAGTCCTATCATTTTGCCCTCGAGCCCTAGAGCTCTCTCCCCTCTTGCGGTGTCTCTCAGGCATAACTCACTAGCCTGATAACTTTCCTACGTTATAACAAACATTTAATTTACTACCAGCTCCGTATACACATTTGTATCTAAATATCGCACAGTAACTTGGGGATGTATGTTTTCTTAGTCCTAAGCATCAACTCACATCAGACCAACCATGCTCTGATACCAAGCCTGTCGTGCCCCGCTCTCGGGAACCCTTCTATCCATACATTCTCTACTACGGTTGGGCTGTGAGAAGATGCAATTACTAAAAATTTATTTATTTACAGCGGAATATTTAAAACTTTAATTCACACTCCCAGGTGTGTGTGTAAATACACAAAATTAATTGTATAAATACCAAGTGTTTACATATCATCCCCATAATACTGATTACAATTCCAAGATATAACTGTGCAATACAATATATTAGATACAAAATACTCGTGTATACAAATCTTATACCTTTGCGGATTGTGGGAGCTGTTCAACACAAAAGACTTAGAGACCACCGCTCTCTTACTTCTCAGTACCTGGAGGGGGAAAATAGTGGGATGAGCAAACCACGGCTCAGTAAGGAAATGTATGCTAGCAGGTAGATATCGTACTACCTACATAGCCCATGCATGCATAAACCAAAACCATGTTTTCGTCATAAATGGAAATGTCATACGAACAATGCATTTAAACACATATTTCTCAATAGCATTTTCGTGTAAATCAAATGTCAAACTTCCATTTAAAACATGCTCATAAATAGTGCCCTCGTGGCACGAGTGTGAAATCAGAGATTTATTAAAACACGAAATCTCTTTCACTTCTCAAATCATTCTTTCTCGTAAATCTCTTTCTTTTCTGAGATTGTCTCTGTTTCTCGATTCTCTGAGACAGGCATGGAATTTTAGGCAATCAAATATCCACGACTTATGGCCACAGTCAGTGATCCCAGGCCACACTGATCGGGTGTGCACAGGGTATCACTTCGCCTGAAGGGGGATGGGTTAGTCCTACCCTCCGGCTCATTTCAATCCACCTCATCTCCTCGTATACTCACGGTGAAGATACGTCGTGTGTCATCTACGCGATACTCGTACTCACGTGCACCCAGCACGGTACATAGTATACCAACGGGTGACTACACTGTTCTACGTACAACCGTGGACCCAAGTCCATACTCCAACTCCGATGGACTTTTTATCCTTAAACCATGTCTCATATACCAGGTGAGCAAGCAGCGTGACACACAGTCAACGCAAAGCTCCAGCGCGGTACGATCTATCGTTAAGGCCCAGCCCGTTCAATTGGCCGTCGGCTGGTATCCCCTTGGGTCCCAGACCCCCAGGTTTACCTTAACTCAACAAAACAGGTGCGAGCAAAGTTCCCGCACTTTCTCAAAACCCTCGTGCGAGTTAAAACTCCAACACGGTACATCAAGGCATTAAAACGGGTGTAAGCTAGCGCTTCAACACCAAATCACATCTCAAAACTGATAGATGGCTATTTTCTCTTTTTAAAACTCAAAACACGTTTATTCATATAGCATGCCTCTTCATGCTAAAACATGTAAAATTAGCCAACCTATCATCAACATTTCTCAATCAATAATAATAATATAAAATTGAGAAAATCATTGAAAACATGCATATCATGCTATTTCCTTACCCTATCCCATTTCTCAATACATATATACATCATAGTGCTTTTCATACTTCTACATCATTTCATAGGATTATAATATCATACTAGTCCTAGCAATATATCTACGAAATTGCTGTAATTATGTACGACCATCTCTATAGCTAACACACAGTCCCTTACCTCGTTTTACTTATGTGCAACTATCCGCCTTTATGCTTCTTGCATTCTCATCTCGACTTGCTCCGGCGTATCATCCGAAACTGAAATTCATCCATCAACATTTGAGTTAATGTTTCTAACTCTTATTCAACTAAGCATTTATCCAATGCCTTAATTACACATTTTTACCCTTTGTGGTAAATCTCCCAATTTATCCTAATATCAACATTTCCAAGCCATTTCCACATCATACTCATCCACTCAAGATATTTCATTCATCAAAAATACTCCCACACTCCACTTTCTCACACTTAACCATTTCTAAGTTATATTCATTTCATACCATTTTAGGTAGTTCTACTCACAATATGCACACCCAAATATCTTTATAAGCATTAACTAAACCAATGTACTTGGATTTGTGCATTAGAACTTACCTCATTGGATTTCCTATTGCTCCAATTAGGATTGCCCTCTATTTCTTCAATCCTTCAAATGGGGAAGTGCCTCTAGACTATGTTGTTCTTCTCTTTGATGTGAACAACTTTGTCTCTAATAGCCTCTCCTTAAATCTCACTGAAAATGGCTGGATTTAGGAGTGAGAAACTAGATTTCTTTGAGTTGAAGTGAAATGGAAATGTTTTCCCCGAAATTCTGATGATCCAACTGCTCCCATTTATAGTTTTGACTTGATGAGATCGATCTTCCTTGGGTGGAGATCGATTTGTTCCTCAAAAATCCCTCTTTTCTGAGACGTTTTAAAGGTAGGAGATCGATCTGTCAAGACTGGAGATCGATCTGCTGTCAAACAGAAGCTTAAGGAGATCGATCTGGTCTTATGGGAGATCGATCTGCTTCCAACCCGAGAGCTAAGGAGATCGATCTGCTTCCTTTGGAGATCGATCTGTTCCCTTCCATTTCTCACATAAGAGCATTCTGGCTCTCCCAGATCGATCTTTCATCCTATGAGATCGATCTGGCCTTCAAAAATTCCAGATTTCCTGCAGTTTTTCTGCAACAACCCTTACCAAACACCCTTAATTTGCTACCATGATCATTTTCTCATTCATTCATCTTTGAGACTTGAAAATGGGATCCATCCTCACTACATACACATTAAAACTTGTGTAGAATCTTTGTATGACCAAATATATACGATATTACTCGAATGGAAGTATACACTTATGTAAATCTTTACTTCCATTTTACTATACTTCTCATATTCCATTTCGATCACATTCTTCCCGTTTTAAGTTCATTTCCTCCTACTCACTCATAATGCAACTTGTACGTATAATCACAATTCTTACTACAAGTGCGTACATAATCTTATGAACTTACATTGTATACACTTCACATTACAATACATCATCTTACTTATGATTTTATTTACATTCCCATGTTCCTATATACATAGCTATACATGTACGGGGTCTCACAGTGGAAAGAGGTAGTTGTTCTTAATGGTGACCTTATTCAACAACCGGTAACCTATACATAGTCGGAGGCTCCCATCCTTCTTCCTCAAAAACAGAACCGGAGCTCTCCTGGGTGAGACGTTTGGTCTAATAAACCCCTTCTCTAGCAACTTTTTCAACTGCTTCTTTAGCTTCTCTAACTCAATCGATGCCATTCTATATGGTGACTTAGATATCGGCTCTCTACCAGGTACCAACTCTATACAAAACTCCATTTCCCTGTCGAGTGGTAGGCCTAGTAAATCGTCCAAAAAAAAATCAGGAAACCCTACAACCACTGGAATGTCTCTGAAGTTCGAGTATGCCCTGTTTGTGTCAACCACGTATGCAATGAAACCTTCACATTATCCTTTTCCACCATTGGTAACATAGGTCATCATATTAACATTCATGTTAAATAAGTAAATTTATCTCTTAAATGTGATAAATAAAAATTATACTCTTCCCATTTACAAAAATCATGTTCTTTCATTTCTTTTCAACAAAACTTACAATAAGGTTACCTATCTCTAAAAACATCATTATATTAGCATAACATTCCAAAATAACATGATTTGCAGCCAACCAATCTATTCTTAAAATTACATCAAAATCACTCATATTGAGCAGAATAATGTCGGCTATCATATCTTTTCCCCCATCTTCAACTTACAATTCTTATATGCATAATCAACTGACTATTATTCATAGGTGTAGAAATCATCAACATTCTATCTTACAATGTCGGATTTACATGCTTTAATATCTTATGGGAATATGAAGGCGATATAAAGGAAAGCGTGGCACCAGGATCAAATAATACAAATGCTTCTAAATAAAAAATTAGGATGGTACCTTTAATCACATCCGTTGAAGTGTCTATGGTGTCCTGATCCAATACATGTACTCGTCCTTTGCCAACCGTCTGTTTCCTTTTTTCCTTAGCTGTAGCTTTTCTCCTTGGAGAAGAAGTCTCAATAGGAGCTCTCTCCGACTCCTTGCCCTTTTGTGAGGCAGTCTCAATCATCTCTGGACAATACCTTGCGATATGTCCTAGCTTCCCACATCTGTAACACACAACAAGGGTAGTCGGACAAGGCAGATACCATGAAATCTACCACATCTCCTACACTACTGGGTAGTAGGTCATGGTCCTCCAATGGCTATACCCCTCGATGGAGCTAAAGCTTGGTACACAAGAGGTTTAGCAGTTCACTTTTGCACCTCCTCAATATTTGGCCTCTTCTCAAACGGTCACTAGCCTCCTCTCCTGACAACTTTATGAACCCCAGATCTCTTCCAGTCTCTATCTCTTCTACCACTAACCTTCCCCAATGCAAAGCAATTCTATTCAAATTCCTGTTCATATAGTTGCGCCCTATGTACTGCCTCTTCCTAAGTAAGGATGTCAAACGGAGCCAATCTAGATCTGATTATTGGTCTCAGTCCATCCATGAACTTTTGAACCTTCGTAGCCTCACTGCTTAATTTATCAGGGTCATACCTCCTTAAGGATATGAACCTGGACTCATATTCGTCAACGAAATGGTTCCCCTGAACCAAATTCATAAACTTCATCTGCAGCTTCCTCTATGCAGTGGCTAAAATATACTGCCTCCTAAAGGCATCCAAGAATATCTCCCATGTAATCTTGGGATGTTGGGTTCTCTGAATAGATATGATGGATCTCCACCAGTGCTTTATGATACATCACCCGTTCTAAGTTGCCTAAACGTGTAAACCACAAGTGCATAAGTAATACAAGTAATAATGGGATTTGAGTCCCGGATTATCGTCCCATAGAGAATCTATAATCCTTATACACATATTCAGTCAACCAACTATCATTCATAGGTGTTGAAATCAACAACATTTTATCTAACAATATAGGCTTTACCTGCGTCAACAACTTATGTACAAAGGAAGGCGATATAAAGGAATGTGTGGCACTAGGATCAAATAATACAAATGCTTCTAAATCAAAAATTAGGATGGTACCTTTAATCACATCCTTTGAAGTGTCTGCAGTGTCTTGGTCCAGTGCATGTACTCGCCCTCTGCCCACTGCCTGTTTCCATTTTTCCTCAGCTGTGGCTTTCCTCCTTAGAGCAGAAGTCTTAACAGGAGCTCTCTCCGACTCCTTACTCTTTTATGGGGTAGTCTCAATCATCTCTGTATAATACCTCGCTATATGTCCTGGCTTCCCATATTTGTAACACAACAAGGGTTGTCGGACAAGGCCTGGTACCATGAAATCTTCCACATCTCCTACAGTGCTCGGTAGTATGCCGTGGTCCTCCATTGACTACGCCCCTCGGTGGAGCTAAAGATGGATACACATGAGGTTTAATCTCCTACACCTCTTCAATCTTTGGCCTCTTCCCAAATAGTCTCTGACCTCCTCTCCTGACCACTCTATCCACCGTGGATCTCTTTCGATCTTTATCTCTCCTAACACTAACTTTCCTAAATTCAGAGGCATTCTGCTCAAAGTCCTGTTCACATAGCTGAACCCTGTGCACTGCATTTTCATAAGTGATGATGTCAAATGGAGCCAATCTAGATCTGATGACTGCTCTTAGTCCATCCATGAACTTCTGAACCTTCATAGCCTCACAGCCCAATGTATCAGGGTCATACTTCCCCAAGGATATGAACCTAGACTCATATTTGTCAATGGAGTAGTTCCCCTGAACCAAGTTCATAAACTCCATTCGCAGCTTCCTTTTTGCAATGGCTGGAATATACTGCCTCCTAAAGGCTTCCAAAAATATCTCCCAAGTAACCTCGGAGTGTCGGGCTCTTGGAATAGATACAGTGGATCTTCACCAGTGCTCTGCCTCACCCTTCAACATAAATACGGCAAAGGCAACCCTCTCAGTCGACGTACACTTGAAGAACGCATATAATTTCTCCATCTTATATATCCAATCCTCAGCCACAACCGGATCTTTCACCCCTCTAAAGATTGGAGGTTTCAACTCTTGGAACTGTCGTAACCTACTCAACTCGCAATCATAACCCAGGTCACTTTCGTTCGGTTGTGGAGCGATAGGAGAAGTCGTATCTTAAACTGGGGGTGGTGTAGCAATTCCTGTAGTCTGAGGTCTCTCTGCCTCTACAGCTGCCTGTCCAGTAGTAGTAGGTTGCACGGTTGGACCTCGTCTATCGCCAGCACCCAACGCTTGTGTGACTATCTCCACACGACTCTCAATACTTCGCTACCTCAGTATCCCCTGGTCTCTCAATAGGGTTCTGTGGAGCTTGATTAGTCTGTGGCCCCGCACGGCTTCAGGCCTACCTCTACGGCCCTAGCTCGTGAACTCGCCCCTCTACTTTGGCGGGTGACAGGCCTAATTTCTTGTATCCATACCATTTATTAGTCTTATTCCAACTCGGTATACACAGTTATATCTAAACAAAGCACAGTAATATGGGGATGTAACTTTCCTACATATTAATACCGACTCATATCAGGCTAACTCAACTCTGATACCATTCTCTATCATGACCCATTTTCATCCATTTCATCTAAAAATCACCATAAATTTTTCGCTTTATTTGTTAACTTACCCAGTCATGAACAACTCTCACCATTAACAGTTAGGTTATGAGTAAGTATTAATCATCATTTACCATTCATCTTTCAATTAATCAAGAGCAAACATATGTATTTGGAAGTTTAAGTTCTATACTTACACATGTTTGCTAACACTTACATCCATCATTTTGCATTTTAAAATGATTACTATGTTATTACATGTTTAGACACAAAAAATATTTCCTGTGGGTATACCTCTTAGCGATGGAGAGCAACAAATGTCTGGACACAACTCTAGAGTCCCTCACTAGACTACTGTGTGCGCTCTGTAAAGAGGGCAAAATGATAAGGATGAGAAACCACATGCTCAGTAAGCCAATAATGGAAGCAGGGTAGATAACTACACTATCTTCATGCTTATACTATCATGCATAAGGATCATTTTATATCTAGAGCATGAGGAATTATTAAAACTCTGCCACATGTGTATACATATATCATGTACTGAAAAACATGAAGATAGGCATGTAAACATGGAAAATCATCATGTAAAACTTCTCATGCTTATCGACATAAGACTCATCATAATAAGGAAAACTCATCATAATATGGAAAACTCATCATAATATGGAAAACTCATCACAAAACCATCCCTCATGACTAAGCACTTTCTTAAAACATAGTAAAACTCATCTCAAACTGCAATACCATCTCTTTAAAAATATCCCTCAAGGCTCGACACCTCTCTCGGGTCTACCTTAGATAGGTGGTCACTATATAATCGAGGACTCTATTGACAAACTATGTCACTATCATCCCAGACCACACGGATCCCAATGTGTGGGGCATCATGTTGGAACGGAGGTGGGTTAGTCCTTTGCCAGACTTTCAAATCAACATCATAACCTCACGTTACAGTGTACTCCAAGTGATATACACGGTACAATGTACTCTGTGGACCCATATCATGGTTGGAGGTGCTTGCCATAGGTCTTATGTCACACCCCGACTCCGGCTGCTTTTCATTCATGCATATACCACATACGATTGGGCTGTGAGTCGATGTAATTTCTAATTCCATACATTTATAGTGGAATTATTTAAAACTTTAAATCACACACTCCCAGGCATGTGGTAGATATACAAAATCTATTGTATAAATAAAATATCTTTACATCACATCCCCATACATTTTTTCTCATTTTCAATGAATGATTGTGTGATACAATACGATAGATATAAAATGCTTTTATATACACAATTCTTATACCTTAGCAATTGGTAGGAGCTGACCAACATAAAATAGATCTGGAGACCACCACACAGTTCTACTTCTCAATATCTAGAGGGAGAAAAATAGTGGGATGAGCAAACCACTGCTCAGTAAGGAAAAAGATGTTAACATGTAGATACTGTACTATCTACATAGCCCATGTATGATCAACAAAAACATCTTTCATTATAAATGAAAATATCAATGGAAAATGTATTTACACACTCTTCTCTCACAGGTATTTTCGTAAAAACCAATGCTCGATATTTCTATTTAGAAATATGTCATAAAACAGTGCTATCACAACATAAGAATTTAAATCAAGATATTCATCAAATCACGCTGTTTCTTTTTCTTTTACATAAGCCATTTCTTTTCACCATTTTTCTCATATCTCTGAGATAGGTAGGGAGCTTAGGGCAAACATGTCAAGACCCGTTCTCAATCCATGACTTAACCAAAAACCACTACTAATTATTTGCATTTATTGACTTACCTTTCCTCTCTTAAATGGTTGTTGTGATTTGATGTAACTGCTTTTATTATACATGTAAGATTATATAAAATCTAATACAAATACATTCCCTATAATATATATCGTATACATCACTGTGCTGTTTTTATGATTAGATATATAACCGTACAGATTATGTATACCTGACAATCGATAGGAACTAGCAGTGGACTCAGGAACACTATCCCTCAATAGCTCTCGCTCTACTGCTGATGCTATGTACAAAGATGTAAAGAAAGGGGGGTGAGCATACAACGCGCTCAGTAAGGAAATCAGGCAAGCAAGTAGATATCTACACTATCTACTTAAAATAATGCTATGCCTTGAAAACATTATTTCCTTTACTCACTTTAAAAGTATGTCTTTAAACATATATATGTATACTTGTACAGATTAAATCCCATGTATAGAAATCATGCTTTCTTTCTCAAATGTAGGCATGTAGTGCAAAACAATGCATCTTTATATAAATCATGTCTTTATGTAGATCATGCCATGTATATTTAAATCACAATAAATATGGCATTTAAATCATTCACATCACAAAATCGGAGTCGACCCATCCCTCAGGTCTATCCATAATTTAAATCAGTCCATTAATGTGATATATCATGTGAGACTCTGTGGTGAAATGCAAATAGTATCCTGGACTATGATCATATCCGACATGTGATCCCAAGCAACACAGATCTCGGTGTGCGGGGCATCACTGCTGCAATGGGAGGGGGGTCAGTCCATCACAACCGTCAGCTATATCCTCCTCAACTCCACAACAACACACAGTACATTGTACTCCCATGCCACATGCACAGTATAAAGTACACATGTGGACCCTACATCACAGTCGGGGTGCCTGCAATAGGTCTTAGCCCTCAAACCATGGAATATCATACCACATCTCTAATACCCTTATGCGGCTATCCTCTCACATAATGTGACACTCAGTCACACAAGGATGCGGGCATGGGTTTGTAACATGTATTATATATCACATACAGTGCGCGCCTTTGAGTGCGACTCACAGTCGACACTCTGCTCAAACACTGTTTTACATCACAAACTCAACTCTAGTGCGAGTAAACCTTTAGCAACTAGGTCAATGCATAGTTCATGTATTAAATCAAGTACGAGCAATAGCTCTAGTACCATGCTGTGCACAATATCATAAAATCAAGTACGAGCAATAGCTCCAATACTATGTCATGTATAAATCATGAAGAATTGAGTACGAGCAACGCTCCAGCACTCTGTCATGTATCTCATGTAAAACTCGAGTACGAGCTAATCGCTCCAGCACTCTGTCATGCATATATCAGATAAAACTGAGTACGAGTAATAACTCCAGTACTCTATCATGCATGTCATGGAAATCTAGTGCGAATCAAAATCCAGCACTAATGTATGTGGAAAATATATGAAATCCAGTGCGAGCTGTGCTCCAGCACGATTCATTCTCACAAAATATGATAGATGGCTCTTTAAAAGGGATGATTTACAAAACATCAAAATCAGCACTATAAAGTGTGCTTAATTCACATCAACCTTAAAATCATTAGCCCATCTATTTATTATCCTGCTAAACAGCAGTTAAACACTCAAAATAGTGGTTTCCATGCTTTTTACAACATTTCACAAAAGTTGACTTTTTGACTAAATAGGGGCAAAATCGTAATTTGCCACTATCGGTTCGCAATAATTATTATTCACTTTCTCTGACCCTTAGAGTTTTTAAGTGAATGTAAGAGTAGACGAAATTACGTGCAGGTATCTCTAACTACTCACAAAAGTCCCTTACCTGCAATCACTCAAGAAATTTCACTTTCTCTGCGCTGCTCGTTTTAGCAGTCTGGTTTGCTTCTCCAATACTCTTTGGAGCTCCATATAACCATTTATCAGGTTAATTACACTTTTCCTACTATATTTCACATTAAATATAGTCTATTTCCCTTAATGGGCTTTAAAAATCCTTAATGGGCCTAACTATGCCTTAAGCCCATTTTCATTTTACTATTCATTTTCGTTGGGCCTTTGGGCTTGTAGGGCCCACCAACTCTTATTGGGCTTGTCCTAGACCCATTACATCATATTGGGCCTAAAATATTTGGGCTTAGCCCATTGGGCTTTCTTAATGGGCTTTTGGGCTGAAATTTTTACTATATCTCGGGCCTTTAATTGTCTAAATATTTGGCCAATCCATTGGTCCAACAATTCGGTCTAAAGGACCTAAGAATTTCGATATACATTTAGCATACCTTAATGGGCTTTAAAATTTTCACCTTAAGCCCATTAAGTTTTTAACCATTAAATTAAATCCGGAATCCTTCTGAATAAATTTTCTATACTTCCGGGGATGATTATCTTGTATTCTAGCCAAGAATATTTTTCTCCAATTTTTTCTCCACACTTAGGTTAATTTTTAACCATGATTAGTAAACTATGGTAAAAGTCCACTTTCTTAACTATAGTTGACTTTTTCTAAAAATTTTGAAAGTGTCATATCTTATGTCTTACACTCTCGTCTTTATGTTTCAACCGTTCCCGATGGATAATTTCACCCGAAAGACCTTATCTCGCCAAAAAGGTGCATTTTACCCTTTTTAGCTTTTACTCTCGTTTTCTATGTTCGGGACTAAATCAAGCTGACTTTCCTTCATGAGCTCTCTATGCTCTCTCATTTTAAGTTCTTATTTTCAGTCAGAATGATTTAGATTTACTCAGTTTAGCCTGTGACACTTATAATTCACATTAGGCTCTTTTTGTAGCTTTTGCGTGTTAAATCATTTCACTAACACTTTATGTCTAATAAATACTCTTCTTATGATTCAACTATAATAACAGAGTGTTCATACACATAGGAATCATAAAGAATAAGCTACATAAAAATTCGAGTCTGACAATCCTCCCCAACTCAGAAAATTTGGTCCTTCAAATTAGAACCAAGTCAGTCATCTAATAGGTGAGGGTACTTCTCTCGCATCAGACTCTCTAGCTCCCAAGTAGCTTCCTCTGAAGTATGATGCTGCCAGAGAATCTTCACTAACCCGATGGTCTTCAATCTCAATACCTTCTCCTTCCTATCCAATATCCGAATCGGTTTCTCAACATATGATAAGTCCTCTCGGAGCTCCAAAGGTTCGTAACTAATCACATGTGCCGGATCCGGGTGATACTTTCGAAGCATCGATATGTGGAAGACGTTATGGACACCTGATAAGTCCGATGGCAATTCCAACCTATAAGCCTTATCTCCCACTCGATCAAGTATCTCAAAAGGTTCAATATAGTGAGGATTTAGTTTCCCTCTCTTCCCAAATCTCGCTATGCCCTTGGAAGGAGAAACTCTCAAAAACACAGATTCACCAACTGCAAACTCTAGTAGCCTATGTCTCTTGTCAGCGTAATTCTTCTGTCTGCTCTGAGCTGTCCTCAGTCTCTCTACTATCAAATGGACGTCCTCAGATGCTTACGTAACCATGTTAGGAGCGAAAATCTTACGGTCACCCACTTCTTCCCATCCAATAGGGGAACGACATCTACGGCCATATAAAGCCTCATATGGTGCCATCCCGATACTCGAATGATAACTGTTGTTGTAGGCAAACTCGGCTAGTGCCAGGTGGTCATCCTAGGATCCTCTAAAATCTAGCACGCATGCTCTCAACATATCCTTCAGAGTCTGTATAGTCCTCTCTGACTGACCATCTATCTGAGGATAGAAAGCGGTGCTCAAACTCAACTGGGTTCCCATGGCTTCCTGAAAATGTCACCAAAAGTGAGAAGTGAAGCGAGAATCCCTATCAGAGACTATGCTCACTGGTACACCGTGTAACCTTACTACCTCGCGTACATATAGTTCTACTAATGAACTCAGAGTATCGGTCGCTCTCATAGCTAGGAAGTGGGCTGAGTTCATCAGTCTATCGACGATCACCCATATAGCATCGTGATTCCTGCGGGTTCTCGTTAAACCCATCACAAAATCCATGCTGATATGCTCCCATTTCCATGTCGGTATAGGTAGAGGCTGCAATAACCCTACAGGTTTCTGATGCTCTACCTTCACTTGCTGACATACGAGATACTTTGCCACAAAGTCTTCTACATCTCTCTTCATACCCGACCACCAGTATACCTTCTGGAGGTTCTGATACATCTTGTTACTCCTCGGATGTAATGTATACCTCGACGAATGAGCTTCCGCCAATATCAATCTCTTGTGTCCTGGATCCTCAGGAACACACAATCTGCCTCTGAACCTCAGTAGTCCATCAGAACTGAACTCAAAGTCAGTCACGGTGCCCTTCTGCATCTGACTACTCACATCCATACAAAATGGATCAGTCTGCTGAGCCACTCAGATCTTGTCCAACAGATCCGGCTCCAAGCATAGACTAGCTATCACATAGCCTGTATCCATGTCAGAAGGCACGACTCCTAAACTGAGGCTAGGAAACTGCTCTAGCAAATCATGTTCCCTAACCATCATGTACGATACCACCCCTAGGCTCTTCCTACTCAAGGCAGCAGCTAAAACATTAGCCTTACCCGGATGATAAAGTATCTCACAATCATAGTCCTTCAGAAGCTCTAGCCATCTTCTCTGTCTCATGTTCAGCTCTTTCTGTGAGAACAGATACTTGAGGCTCTTGTGGTCGATAAATATCTGGAACTTCTCGCCATATAAGTAGTGGCGCCATACCTTCAACTGTCTGGATCCATAAGCAACTACATTCCCATCCTGCATCAATACACAGCCCAATCCCTGATGTGAAGCATTGGTATACACTGCAAATCCTCCTGAGCTGGTAGGGACAGTGAGAATCGAAGCGGTGGTCAATCGATGCTTTAACTCCTCAAAACTCTTCTCACAATCCTCGTTCCATACGAACAGTACACTCTTTCGAGTAAGACGTGTCAATGGAGCAGCCAACTTCAAAAATCCCTGAACGAATCTCTGATAGTATCCAGCTAAACCCAGAAAACCCATGATCTCGGTGACTGTCCTCGGCTATTCCTACTGAACTACAGCCTCTATCTTAGATGAGTCAACTGATACACCATCTCTCGATACAACATATCTTAAAAACGAGATCTGTGACAACCAAAAGTCATACTTACTGAGCTTAGCATATAACTCATGCTCTCGTAGAGTCTACAATATGATCCTAAGGTGCTCCTCATGCTCCTCCTTGGATCTTGAGTATATCAATATGTCATCGATAAAAACAATAACAAATTAATCCAAATATGGCTTGAACACATCGTTCATCAAAGGCATGAAAGCAGCTAAGCATTCGTCAATTTGAATGGCATGACCAAGAACTCATAATGGCCATATCGAGTACGAAATGCTCTCTTGGGTATATCTACACTTCGAACTTTCAGCTGATGATACCCAGACCTCAGGTCAATCTTGGAAAAGACCTGTGCTCCCTCAAGCTGATCTAACAAGTCGTCAATGCGGGGAAAGGGATATCTATTCTTGATGGTGGCCTTATTCAACACTCGGTAATCTATACACAATCGGAGGCTCCCATCCTTCTTCCTTACAAACAAAACCAGTGCTCCCCAAGGTGAAACACTCGGTCAGACAAAACCCCTATCCAACAACTCCTGTAACTGTCTCTTGAGCTCCTCCAGCTCAACCAAGGCCATAGGATATGGTGGTCTAGAGATAGCTTCGTACCGGGTACCAAATCTATATAGAATTCCATCTCTCTGTCTGGTGGTAACCCTGGCAATTCATCCGAAAAAACATCTGGGTACTTACTGACCACAGTAATATCTGACAACTTCGGATGTGCCTTATCCATATCTACCACGTACGGAATGAAACCTTGATATGTTGAAGGTTTTCTTAATCAGTAACCATGTAATAATCATAACTATTCCTTTCATTTATTCTTATTGAACTTTACAACATATCTAGTAGGGTTAGGAAACATAACTGTCTTAGCATAACAATCTAAAACAACATGTTTTGTAGATAGCCAATCCATTCCTAATATTATATCAAAGTCACTCATACTTAGTAATACTAGATTGGCTGTCATCTCCTTATCCCCTACTCTCAACTTACAGTCATTAAATACATATTCTACCACTTGACTACTATTCATAGGCGTACTAATCAACATCATCATACATAATGGTGTACGCTCTACATGTCTTGCTAACTTACATGCAAATGAAGGTGATACAAAAGAATGCGTGGCACCAGGATCAATTAAAGCATATGCTTCAATATCATAAATCAGGATGTTACCTCGAATCACATCCGATGAAGCATCAGCTGTCCCCTGGTCCAAAGCATGTACTCGCCTTCGACCCATCACCTATTTCCCATTCTCCTCTGTCGTCGCTCTACCTCTCCGAGCAAAAGTACCAGCTGGAGTTCTATCAGGCTCCCTGCCCCTCAGTGGTGCAGTCATAAATGTCTCTGGGTAATCTTTAGCCATATGCCCTTGTTTCCCACATTGAAAACATATAATAGGAGTCAGCGGACACGGTCTACTTCCTTGTTGTTTACCGCATCTTCTGCACTGATCAACAGCAGGTCTCTGTCCTCCTATGACAATGCCCTTTGCTGCGGCTACAGTCGGATAAGTAGGAGGTCTAGCATATCTCTCTCGTGCCTCCTTCACCCGTGATCTCTTATCGAAGAATTTCTTCCCTCATCGATAATTAAAATCTCTAGTCGACCTCTTCTTCTGTATATCTCGGCTACAGCTAAACTTCCTGAACTCGAAAGCATTCCTCTCGTAATCTTGCTCACATAGTTGCGCCCTGCGCACTGCTTCCTCATAGGTTGCTATGTCTAATAGAACCAACCTGGACCGCAGAACCAGTCTTAACTTGTCGATAAACCTATGGACCTTCCTGGCCTTACTATACATGGTATCGGGGTCATATATCCTAGGGATAAGAATCGAGTCTCATACTCGTCCATAGATAAACTCCCTTGATTTAGTCCCAAAAACTCTGCCTGTAGTTTCCGCTATGCGGTATCAGGAACAAACTGCCTCCTAAAGGCCTCTCAGAATATCTCCCAACTAATGTTTGTGTGTCGGGCTCTCAATATAGGTCGGGTGGACTTCCACCAATGCTCTGTAACTCCCTTTAGTAGGAATGCAGCAAATGCGACCATCTCTGAGGTCGTACACTCGAAGAATCCATAAAGCTTCTCCATCTCCACTAACCACTCCTCAGCAGCTACAGGGTCTTTGACCCCACTAAAAGATGGAGGTCTAAACTTCTGGAATTCTCGCAACCAATGTAGGTCACATCTGTACCCTAATCTAATACCACCCAAAACCGGTGGGGGTGTTAGAGTATCTACTGTCCTCGGTGTATGAGTCGTCTATGTAGGAGTGTTAGGGGCAACTGCCTCTCCTGTCGCAGCTCCTGCCTCCTGTCCTTGGCTACCTGGCATCGTCTGTGCCAACATCTCGATAATCGTCTCAAGACTATGCTCTAATCTCGTAAAGCGCATCTCAGCACACTCAGGTGCCTCAGTAGCACCTAGAGTCTCAGGCGTAGGTAATGGTTCGATAGCAGCTCGTCCCTCGGGTCTATCTCCTCGACCTCGAGCCTTACCTCTCATACTCCTACCACTACGCGTATTTGCCATATAGGCAAAGTTCTTGCATTCATATTCATAAATTAGTCCATATCCTATCTGCTATACATAGTTATATCTAAACACAGCACAATACAATGGGGATGTACACTTTCATATTTTTCTAACACCGACTCACATCAGACCAACCTCTGCTCTGATACCATTCTGTCAGGACCCGTTCTCAATCCATGACTTAACTAAAAACCACTACAAACTTTTTACATTTATTGACTTACCTTTCCTCTCTTAAATGGTTGGGCTGTGATTCGATGTCAGAGTCCTCGCTTACCACATTATCCATTATCATACATACATGTCAATATACTATTACTGACTGTAACTACTTTTATTATACATGTAAGATTATATAAAATCTAATACAGATACATTCCCCATAATATATATCGTATACATCACTGTGCTGTTTCTATGTTTAGATATATAACCGTACAAATTCTATATACCTGGCGATCGATAAGAACTAGCAGTAGACTCAGGAACACGCTCTCGCTCTACTACTGATGCTCTGTAGAGAGATGTAAAGAAAGGGGGGTGAGCATACAACGCGCTCAGTAAGGAAATCAGGCAAGCAAATAGATATCTACACTATCAACTTAAAATAATGCTATGCCTTGAAAACATTATTTCCTTTACTCACTTTAAGAGCATGTCTTTAAATAAATATATATATGTATACTTGTACAGATTAAATCCCATGTACATAAATCATGCTTTCTTTCTCAAATGTAGGCATGTAGTGCAAAACAATGCATCTTTATATAAATCATGCCTTTATATAAATCATGCCATGTATATTTAAATCATAATAAATATGGCATTTAAATCATTCACATCACAAAATCGAAGTCCGACCCATCCCTCAGGTCTGTCCGCAATTTAAATTAGTCAATCAATGTGATATATCATGTGAGACTCTGTGGTGAAATATAAATAGTATCCTATACTATAATCATATCCGACATGTGATCCCAAGCAACATAGATCTCGGTGTGCGGGGCATCACTGCTATAACGGGAGAGGGGTCAGTCCATCACAACTGTCAGCTATATCCTCCTCAACTCCACAACAACACACGGTGCAATATACTCCCATGCCACATGCACGGTACAAAGTACACTCATGGACCCTACATCATAGTCGGGGTGCCTGCCATAGGTCTTAGCCCTCAAACCATGGAATATCATACCACATCTCTAATACCCTCATGCGTCTATCCTTTCACATAATGTGACACTCAGTCACACAAGGATGTGGGCATGGGTTTGTAACATGTATTATATATCACATACAGTGCGCACTTTTGAGTGCGACTCACAGTCGACACTCCGCTTAAACACTGTTTCACATCACAAACTCAACTCTAGTGCGAGTAAACCTCTAGCAACTAGGTCAATGCATAGTTCATGTATTAAATCAAGTATGGGCAATAGCTCTAGTACCATGCTATGCACAATATCATCAAATCAAGTACGAGCAATAGCTCCAGTACTATGTCATGTATAAATCATTAAGAATCGAGTACGAGCAACGCTCCAACACTCTATCATGTATCTCATGTAAAACTCGAGTACGAGCTAATCGCTCCAGCACTCTGTCATGCATATATCATATAAAATTGAGTACGAGTAATAACTCCAGTACTCTATCATGCATGTCATGAAAATCTAGTGCGAATCAAAATCCAGCACTAATGTATGTGGAAAATATATGAAATCCAGTGCGAGCCGTGCTCCAGCAAGATTCATTCTCACAAAATATGATAGATGGCTCTTTAAAAGGGATGATTTACAAAACATCAAAATCAGTACTATAAAGTGCGCTTAATTCACATCAACCTTAAAATCATTAGCCCATTTATTTATTCTCCTGCTAAACAGCAGTTAAACACTCAAAATAGTGGTTTCCATGCTTTTCACAAAAGTTGACTTTTTGACTAACTAGGGGTAAAATCGTAATTTGCCACTATTGGGTCGCAATAATTATTATTCACTTTCTCTGACCCTCAGAGTTTTTAAGTGAATGTAAAAGCAGACGAAAATACATGCAGGTATCTCTAACTACTCACAAAAGTCCCTTACTTACAATCACTCGAGAAATTTCACTTTCTCTGCGCTGCTCGTTTCAGCAGTCCGGTTTGCTTCTCCAATACTCTTTGGAGCTGCATATAACTATTTATCAGGTTAATTACACTTTTCCTACTGTATTTCACATTAAATACAGTCTATTTCCCTTAATGGGCTTTAAAAATCCTTAATGGGCCTAACTATGCCTTAAGCCCATTTTTATTTTACTATTCATTTTCGTTGGGCCTTTGGGCTTGTGGGGCCCACCAACTCTTATTGGGCTTGTCCTAGACCCATTACATCATATTGGGCCTAAAATATTTAGGCTTGGCCCATTGGGCTTTCTTAATGGGCTTTTGGGCTGAAATTTTTACTATGTCTCAGGCCTTTAATTGTCTAAATATTTGGCCAATCAATTGTCCAACAATTCAGTCTAAAGGACCTAAGAATTTCGATAAACGTTTAGTATACCTTAATGGGATTTAAAATTTTCACCTTAGGCCCATTGCGTTTTTAACCATTAAATTAAATCTGGAATCCTTCCGAATAAATTTTCCTTACTTTCGGGGATGATTATCTTCTATTCTGGCCAAAAATATTTTTTTCCAATTTTTTCTCCACACTTAGGTTAATTTTTAACCATGATTAGTCAACTATGGTAAAAGTCCACTTTCTTAACTATAGTTGACTTTTTCCTTAACCATTGACCAAGTTGACTTTTTCTCAAAATTTTGAAAGTGTCATATCTTATGTCTTACACTCTCGTCTTTATGTTTCAACCGTTCCCAATGGATAATTTCACCCGAAACACCTTATCTCGTCAAAAAGGTCCATTTTACCCTTTTTAGCTTTTACTCTCGTTTTCTATGTTCGGGACTAAATCAAGCTGACTTTCCTTCATGAGTTATCTATGCTCTCTCATTTTAAGTTCTTATTTTCAGTCAGAATGATTTAGATTTACTCGGTTTAGCCTGTGACACTTATAGTTCACATTAGGCATAAATCATTTCACTAACACTTTACGTCTAGTAAATACTCTTCTTATGATTCAACTATAATAACAGAGTGTTCATACACATAGGAATCATAAGGAATAAGCTACATAAAAATCTGATTCAGACAAAATGAATATCCACGACATATGGCAGTAGTTAGTGATCCCAGGCCTCACTGATCAGGTATGCACAGGGCATCACTCGCCTGACGGGGGGATGGGTCAGTCCTACCCTTCGGCTTATCTCAATCATCATCATCATCTTCTATCACACCCCACTTCTGGGTGTCCTTTATCCATACTTACACTACTACGGTTGGGCTGTGAGGTGATGCAATTACTAAAGTTCCAAAAATTTACAACGAAAATATTTAAAATTTAATTCGCACTCACAGGTACGTAAATATACAAAATTAATTGTATAATAATATCTTTACATAACATCCCTATAAAATTGTTACATTTCTTAGGTATAACTGTGCAATACAAGATAAAAGATACAAAATGCTCTTGTGTATACTGTTCTTATACCTTTGCAACTAGTGGGAGCTGTCCAACAGAAAAAGGAATTTAGAGACCACTGCACTGCCTTACTTCTCAGTATCTAGAGGGGGAAAATAGTGGGGTGAGCAAACCACAGCTCAGTAAGGAAATGAATGCTAGTAGGTAGATATCGTACTACCTACATAGCCCATGCATGTATAAACCAAAACCATGTTTTCATTATAAATGGAAATGTTATCAGAAAATGCAGTTAAACGTATATTTCTTATTTAGCATTTTCATGTAACACAAATGTTTAGTATTTCCACTTAAAACATGTTCCATAAAACAGTCCTGTCACGACACAAGTGTTTAATTTAGAGATTTATCAAATACATAAAATCTCTTTCCTTTCTGAGTTCTACTCAATCTCTCGAACCTCTGAAACAGGCATGGAATTTTCGACAATCAAATATCCACGACTTATGGCCATAGTCAGTAATCCTAAGCCTCACTGATCTAGTGTGCACAGGGCATCACTTCGCTTGAAGGGGGATGGGTCAGTCCTACCCTCCAGCTCATCTCAATCAACCTCATCTCCTCATATACTCACGGTATAAGGTATGCCATGTGTCATCTACGCGATACTCGTACTCATGTGCACCCAGCACGGTACATAGTATACCAAAGGATAACTACACAGTACTACGTACGACCGTGGACCCAAATCCATACTCCAACTCCAACGGACTTTTCATGTTGAACCATGTCTCATATACCAGGCGAGCAATCAGTGTGACATACAGTCATCACAAGCCTCTAGCGCGATATGATTTATTGTTAAGGCCCAGCCCGTTCTGAGGTCGTCCGCTGGCATCCCCTTGGGTCCCTGACCCCTAGGTTTACCTCAACTTAGTAAAAACATGTGCTAGCTAACACTCCAGTACATTATCATTATAAAACCACTTGCGAGTCACGCTCCAGTATGATTTATCAAATCATGCAGACGTATGCGAGTTAAACTTCAGCATAGTCAAAATCATTAAAACAGGTGTGAGCTAAAGCTCCAGCACCATTTCACATCTCAAATTCGATAGGTGGCTACTTTCTCTTTTAAAACTCAAAACATGTTTATTTATGCAGCATGCCTTTCCATGTTAAAACATGTAAAACTAGCCAACCTATCATTATCATTTCTTAATCACAAAATCAATACAAAATTGAGAAAACATTGAAATCATGCATATCATGCTATTTCCTTACCCCATCCCATTTCTTAATACATATATATCATAGTACATTTCATGCTTCCATATCATTTCATAGAATTGTAGTATCACACTAATTCTAGCGATATATCTACGAAATTTCCATAAAATACGTACGAACATCTCTATAGCTAACATACAGTCCTTTACCTTGAATCGTACACATATTTCCTCTGTCACGTTTGCTTTGTTCGTGATTCGGGTTATCCATGTTCCGCGTATTTCAAGCTACATGTATAAATCATCAAGTTATTTCTTCTTTTTTTTTCTCTTCTAAACCTCCACATTGTCATTTATTTATTTATCCATACTCCTCAACATATTAAATCACATTTCATCTTTCTCACAAATCTCATTATACTTCTCTTAAAGGTGAAGAAGCTAACTTAGCTGTAAAACCCGTAAATTTATATGTATCCATTATGATTCCAAGAAAGTACACATAAGTTTTGTAATCAATGAATCATAAGAATTGAGTAATTCCAAGTTCAAAATGTGAATGAAATGTAAATTATGTATAGAAGTGATTTAATGTAAAGTTCCCCTTTGAATTTTTGGGAAAATTATAGCTGGAATGCTGCAGAGCAAGGGGAGATCAATCTTAAATGTAAGGAATGCTGCAGAGCAAGGGGAGATCAATCTTAAATGTAAGGGAGATCGCATTTTATAAGAAGAGATCGATCCTCAGTTCAAGCCAGATCGATTTTGATTTGTCTCGACCAGAAGCAGATCGATCTCATTACTAAGGCAAATCGATCTCTCAGTACCTCGGGTTGGAGCAGATCGATCCCTTCTCAATGTCCATATCGATCTCTGAAGCTCTCTGCCTAGCCAAGATAGGTTCCATCCCTTTCAGCAGATCGATCCCTTCCAAGAGACAGATCGATCTGCTGCTTGCAAACTGAAATTTCGAGAGAGATTTCAAGCAAGGAAGATCGATCCTCACCCAAGGAGATTGATCTCATCAAGGAAAATTCTATATAAAGCACGACATTTCAATCCTTCATCCCCAGAAATGTGAAAACCTTCCTTTTTTTGAAGCAAAGTAACCTAGTTTCCCTCTCTAAATTCTCATTACCTTCCAAATAGAGTTGAGAGAAGTTCCTTTCAGCAAAGTTGTTCCTAGTAAGGAACAGAGCAACATAGTCAAAGATAGGAAGCTCAAACATTGGATTGAAGCAGAAAAGAGGATTTCTCCTAAATTGGCAAAAAGAAGAAAAAGGTCAAGCTAGGTAAGATTTCTATAGACCATTATCTAGTATGTTAATCTAGATATTATGATCAGTGATTTAGTGTATATAATGTTAGTTAAAATATTCATATACATGCTTAAACCACTATGACCTAGAATGGGCTTAGTGAGAGAAAATTGAACTGGCATAGAGCTAATGATGATTTGAGCATGTAGAAATGTTAATGAGCATGAGTAGATGACTCTAAGATGACATTGTGCAATCCATAAGTTGGATTAGATGAAAATTGATAATAGGCATGTTAAGTGTTTGATGAAATGCCATAGAGAAAGAAAAAGATAAACTTCAGGCATTGTAAGCTTAATGTTGGTTAAATATGAATCAATAGACTCGAGGAGTCTAATAGATTCTCGAGGAATGAATAGAACGATTGAAAGGGGCTGAAGAAGGATTAGAGCCCCATAAGCTGTAATGAGGCCATATTGATGTAACGGGTCAATGCATCGATTGGAAAGCCATGTAAATAAGAATCCAGTATATTAAAATAATACTTATGTGAGTAGTAAATGATTGCATCTCTTGGAGATAAAGTTGGAGCCGATAAGATCAAATCCCGAGCATTGGAAATCAAGGAACGATCCGAGCGTGATTTGAGGTAAGGGACTTATCCGAGCTATTAGAGATAATTACATGTATGTTTCTTACCTGCTACGTGTCAATATATGTGAAAAGTATGTAGATATTGATATATCTAGGTGAAAACTACATATTAGAAGAAGATTATATGCATGAATTGCATGACTTTTATGCCTTGTTGTGCAAAGATTTTTCACAAGTGGTTTGAGAAAGAATAATAATAGATTGGCTCCTGATTTAGTAAATTGCATGGAAAGCTTTTAATGAGTGATTGAAGGGAGATTGCCCTCTCACTCATACTCAATGAATGGGGCCATCTATTTCTTTTCCATGTGAACTTGTGCTAGAGTCTAAGTGGCAACGATACATTTACCAACCTTCCTCGCACATCATTTGTAAAAAATGGATTTTGAGAAAAGCAACAAAAAGGGTGTTTGATGCCTCGGATGATGCTATGTGTTCCACTTGAGAGCTCGCACTAGATTTTGGGAATCATGCTATAGCCGAAGAATACTGCTTAGTGATCTTGTTCTGATTATGCTCGCATGTGAGCTGTGCTCGATGCCTCAGGTATGTTGTGTGTTGACACGCCCTAAACGTATTAGTCCGCAAGTGCACAGGTCGTACAAGTAATAATGGGATTTTGAGTCCCGAGTTATCGTCCATCAGAGAATTTGGTTAGCCTAATTAACTACTGGTTAATCTTACCCTATGGTATATTCTAGCAAATTATAAAATTAAGGAGGTGATCTACAAAGATAGAATTAAAAATACTGTAAAGCAATAAAATAATAAAAACTATAAAATAAACTAAATAAAACCGAATAAAATTACTTACAATGTTCCACGCAATTAATGTAAGAGCTCAAATCATTTCCCCCAAACTTATTTATTTTATTCTATTTTTGTATTTTCTTCTTTCTTCTTTTCTTTTTCTTTTTCTTTCTTTTTTCATCTTTTTTTTTACATACTCTTTCACTATCACTTAATACCCATATAGCTCACAATATATCTCAATGACTTTTCATGCTTTTGGGGTAAGGGATAGGAATAAAGTATTTAAACTAAAGAAAATAATGTAGGTATATTTACAGAGAAAAGCTTATTTTGCCCAGATGGCTGACTAGGGGTAGCAATGTACAAGGAAGGCTAGAAAGGTTCAAACGATCCAAAGATGGCCTAAATCATCTCCCTAATTAAGTCTGATCTAATATTTCGCCTCAAGATCAAATCAAACAAATTCTAAAATATGATGCATGAAATCAACTGAACAAATGCAGTCCTATGTACACATAAGCTTTCTTTAAATAAATATACCGATTCATGACATGACATGTTCATAAGATGAGGAAATTACAATCAAAATCAAGACAAATTCAAGAATTTAACTTCATGCTTTTCCTATAATCATGCTTCTCAGTCAATCAAAGTTAGACTAAATCATGGGGACATATCATCGGAATATGGGAAAACTACATGCTAAGCACTAGATCATCCCAAAATCAAACAATTTAAGCTCATATTATCGAAAAAATTTTGAAAATTCTTTCTCAGATTTTCAAAAAATATTTGGAAAATATTTCTAATTTTTCCCAAAATAGCTCAAGTGATATCCCCTCCCCCAAACTTAAAGTGCACAATGTCCTTAGTGTGTAGATAATATAAGAATTTAAGCTCGAGAACAAAGTACTCCCCTTTCTGATGATGATGAACAATTGAAGCTTTGATTGAAAGCGTAAAACTAGAAAATAAACATGCAAAATAAATAAGGAAAGAAACAACAGAAAAGAAAAAGAAAAACGAACTATATACAAAGTGAAAAGGAAAACATAGCCACTTCAAATGCAGCTGAAGAAAACAACACTCAGCAGCAGAGCAAAAAGTAGGAGGGTCATCCAGAGAGGTGACAGAATGTTGATTGTTAAATTCTCCTTAGCTCTATCTACTTCTTTCTTTTTCTCAGATATTATATGGTCAAGCCTTATGTCCTCCAACCTAAACAGTTTTGAGGGTCATCAGGGAGCTTCAAAGGTTTGAAAACACTAAACTTTACTTCCTGATCTTGGACTCTCATCGTTAACTCCCCATTCTGTAAATCAATTAAAGTTCTACCAGTCACTAGGAAAGATCTGCCTAGTATAATGGAAACTTCCCTGTCTTCCTCTATATCCAAAACAATAAAATCTGCATGGGAAAATAAACTTGTCCACCTTTAGTAACACATCCTCAATGACCCCCTTCGGATATTTAATTGATCGATCATCCAACTAGAGGGTAACTGTGGTGGGCTTGGCATCTCCTATTCCTAACTTCTGATAGATAGACAAAGGCATCAAATTTATACTAGCTCCTAAATCACAAGGGCTCTACCAAAGAATAAATTTCTAATAGTGCATGGTATGGTAAAACTCCTGGGATCCTTGAGCTTGGGGGGTAATCTTCTCTGGATAATGGCACTACATTCCTTAGTTAAGGCCACCGTCTCATAATCTTCTAGTCTTCTTTTCCTCGAGAGGATATCCTTTAGAGACTTCACATAACTTGGCATTTGCTCTAAGGCATCTGCGAAAGGAATGTTGATGTGAAGCTTCTTCAAAACCTCAAGGAATTTAACAAATTGTCATTCTAGCTTTTGATCTTGGAACCTCTGAGGAAAAGATACTGGTGGTCTAACTAAAGGTAATGTAGTGGGAACCTGTGTAGAATCAGAGGGCGAAGAAGGCTGTGAAGTAGAAGAAGGTATAGATGAAGAAGTGCTTAGCTTGGATTCTTTTGCAGCTTGATCCTGATGTTCATGCTCTTTCTGAGCTGCTTCATTATAACTTAAGGATTCTTCAACTATGTTGTGTTCAAGTTGGGACTTAACTTGTGGTTCGTCGTCTAGCTCTCTACCGCTCCTAAGGGTGATGGATTTGACATATTCCTTACCCTCCCTTTGCTTAATAGGATTAGCTTCAGTGTTACTAGGAAGGGTCCCTTGAGGACGTTGGCTAAGAGCATCTGCTATTTATCCTACCTGAACCTCTAAGTTCTTAATTGAAGCAGCTTTATTTTGCAGGATAGTCATGAACATTTCCTTAAGCAAAGGCTTCTTCTCAACTGCTGGTGTGTGGTAATGTTAGGGCTGCATAGGTTGTGGTAGTGGTGGTGGTGGTTGATGGAAGTGAGGTGGATGATGTTGAAATTGAGGTGGGGATGGTTGATGAGGTCGATGATATGGATATTGTGGCTGTGGTGGTACATGAACCGGTGGAGCTTGAAAACTAGGGGGTTTTACAAGTCTAGAACTAAAATATTGCCCTTGGTTTTGGCTCTAGGAAAAGTTAGGATGGTTCCTCCACCCTGGGTTGTAGGTGTTTGACAAGGGGATATTCTGTTTCTTAGGAGGGGTAACGTACTGAACCGATTCTAAGTTAATTGGACACCTGTCTACAGAGTGGGTACCACTACACAGCTCGCAGGAAAGGAAAGGACTTTGGACAGAATAAATCGGATTAGGACTGGTAGAAGGATTATGCTGGGTATTGAGCAACTCTACCTTCTTCGTAAGATTAGCGATTTGAGAGGTCAAGGTAGACAGCATGTCGGGCTCATAAATACCCGTCGGCTTCTTTGGCAATTGCCTCTCCGAGGACCATAGATAGCTATTAGCCGCCATCTTGTCTAAAAGCTCGTAAGCTTCCTCCTCTGATTTGTACATTAATGCTCCACCCGCAGAAGCGTCAACAACGGTCCTATTCTGGCTTGTAAGTCCGTTGTAGAAGGTTTGGACTTGCAGCCACAAAGGTAGACCATGATGAGCACACTTCCTAAGAAGCTCCTTATATCGTTCCCATGCTTCATAAAGAGTTTCAGAATCGAGCTGGGCAAAGGAAGATATATCACTACGGAAGAGGGAGGGAAAAACTTGGCTAGAAATTGATGGACTAACCTGTCCCATGTAGAAATAGATCCTGGAGGCAGGGAGGTTAACCAGTGTCACGCCTTATCCCTAAGTGAGAAGGGGAATAATCTAAGTCGAAGGAAATCAGGCAAGCAAGCAGACATCCATACTATCTACTGAAAATAGTGCTTTGCCTTTCCTTCTCTCAATTCAAAAGTATGTTTAAAATATATATAATATAGTACAGATTTAAAATCCCATGTACTAAACACATGCTGGTTTATCAATCAGAGGCATTCGGGCAAAACAGTGCATATTTAATCATTTAAGAATGCCTTTATATAATATATGCCATTTACATTCAAAACACAATAAATATGGTATTTCTCATCTCAACACACAAATCAGGTTTCGACCCATCCCTCAGGTCTACCTGTATCATAAAACACATATGATATATCATGCGAGACTCAGTGGCTAAATGCAATCTCTTCGGACTATGTAAGAGAGCCTCCTCGCCGAACAGAGCCTCCCCGCCCACTCTGGCTTAAGGATGTTGGGCTTAAGGATCTTACCGTAAGAGAGCATATCCAGACTATGGCCATATCCTAACATGTGGTGAAATCCCAGGCAACACAGTACTCGATGTGCGGGTTATCAGTGCTGTAACAGGAGGGGGGTCAGTCCATCACAATCGCCAGCTATCAACAACTCTCCTCCATAACCCCACAACACAAAACACGGTACAATGTACTTCATGCCACATGCACTGTACAACGTACACCTGTGCACCCATACATCATGGTCGGGGTGCCTGCCATAGCTCTTAGCCTCTCATACCATGGAAATACATCATAGTCGGGGTGCCTGCCATAAGTCTTAGCCCTCATACTATGGAATCAATGCCACGTCTCTAAATCCACATGAGAACATCTCAACAGTGTGACACTCATTCTAGACGGAGGAAATCGTCACGATTTTTTCTAACATGTCTATAAATCACGAAAAACTACAGTGCGCGTCTTGAGTGTGACACACAGTCAACGCTCCGCCTCAAAACACTGTATATGCATGTCAAAATATCAACACTAGTGTGAGTAAACCTCTAGCACCAGGTCATGCATAGTTCTCATTACAAATCAAGTACGAGCAAATCGCTCAAGTACGATGTCATGTACAAATTATGAAAAATCGAGTGCGAGCAATGCTCCAGCACTCTATCATGCATCTCATGTAAAACTCAAGTATGAGCTAATCGCTCCAGCACTCTATCATGCACAAATCACATAAAAACTGAGTACGAGCAACGCTCTAGTACTCTATCATGCATGTCAAATAAATGTAGTGCGAGTAAACCTCCAGTACTAATGTATGTGAAAAACATCTGAAATCAAGTGCGAGTTATGCTCTAGCATGATTGTTTCCACATAATTCGGTAGATGGCTCTTTAAAAATAGGGATGTTAAAAATCACTAAAATTAGCACTATAAAGTGTGCTTAGTTTACATTGACCTCAAAACATTAGCCCATCCACCTACTCTTCTGCTACACAGCAAGAAAAACCACTCAAAACATCATTTCCATGCTTTTTGGAACTTTTCTTAAAATCTCACTTTTTGCCTAACTAGGGGCAAAATCGTAATTTACCCATATCGGGTCCCTATAATTATTATAGATTTTCTCTGACCCTCAAACAATTTCAGTGAATGTAAAATCCAATGAAAATATGCACAGATATCTCTAACTACTTGCAAGAGTCCCCTACCTCGGATCACGTCGTGTGACCTATCTTCCTCTGTGCTGTCTATCTCGTAGTCCGGTCAACTCTCAATATGACTCTGGAGCTGCATTTAATCATTCACTAAGTTAATTACACGTTTCCTACTGTATTACACATTTAATACAGTTCATTTCATTTAAATGGGCCTTAAACACTTTAATTGGGCCTTAACCCGTATTAAGCCCGTTCATCATGGTCTATTGACTCATTGGGCCTACCAATACCCATTGGGCTTTATTCCAAACTCTTTGGATAGCTCGTATATCATTTACGATATTTTATTCAATTTTTTGAATATAATTCACTAAATTTGAAATTTAATCCGAAATGCGTAAATTAAATCTTAAATATGCATAAATCACTTAATTGTCGTAAATGAGCTTTACTTACTCGAGATTGTGCGATGGTGCGCGAATCGAAGTTCGATCGGGCTTCTGTTCGAAAATTTATCGTCGAACTGCACAATTTCTTATATTTAACTCCGGGTCAATTTCTGATTAAATATAATTTAAATAAATTTATCAGAAATTAAATTGGTCAGTTTTGACCTCGTATCGACTTACCCGAAATCTGGTGAAATCCTAAAAATTTTCCATTTCCTTTTTCTTTTTTTTTCCCTCTTTTCTCTCTCCTTCTTGGCTGAACCGATCCGGTCCGGTTCAATTTAGAAGGTTTTGCCCTGAACCGCCGACCGGTTTAGGGATGTTTTAGCCGTGCGATCGTCCGGTCGGTTCTCGACGACTAACCACCACCGTTTGGCGTGCCAAAGTCTGGGGATCGTTCGGCTGGGCTCGATCGGAGCCCAGCACCGCCGGTGGCCGTCAGATTCCCTTCTCTTCTCTGTGGCCTTCGACTCCGTCGATCTCGCTTTTTCGGCGCCGGTGAGGCGCGTTACCGTGGCTGGGAGGTCGCGGGGTTACGCTCTTCCTTTTTCGACCGTTCGCTGGCCGCTACGGTCGCTGGTGGTGGTTGGTCCGACGAATCTTCTTCTCCATCGATTTGCCTCGATTTGTCGCTCTCTCTCCCCGTGTTTCAAATTTCAGATTTTCTCTTTTTTTTTTCAATTTCTTTATAATATATTTTAAATATTATTTTAATCCTTAAAATAATATTAAAAATCCTAAAATATCGCAAAAATATCCCAAAATTTCATATTAAACTCATTTAGTCCGTAAATGAATTTATTAGTCCGATTTTACCTTTTCGATATCTTTTTGCCACTATTTTCGGGCTCATTTTCTGAGGCAAAATTTCCAAAAATATTTAATTAATTCATATCTCGATAAATTGGATTCGAAATTCAATATTTTCCTCGTTATTGATCAAGATTTCTCGATTTCATATTTTTAATGAAATTGTCTCATCGTATTTATACCGGATTTCGATCAATTGATCGTTTTACCCCTGTACTTGCTTGAAAATTAATTTAACCCTTATCTTGTTGTTATGTAGCTTGCATGCATTTATAATTCTCAATAAATCGATTGCATGATAGTAAATACTCTTCTTATGATTCAACTATGAAATATAACGTTCGTACACATAGGAATCATAAGGTACAAGCTACATACGTAAGTCAAAAACTCGGGTTTGACAATCATCCCCAACTAAAAGAATTTGGTCCTCCAAATTAGAACCAAATCACTCATCAAACAATTGGGGGTGCTTCTCTCGCATCAAGCTCTCTAACTCCCAAGTAGCCTCCTTGAAAATGTGATGCTGCCATAATAACTTCACTAACTCGATAGTCTTCGATCTCAAAACCTTCTCCTTCCTGTCTAGTATCCGAATTGGCCTCTCAACATATGACATGTCCTCACTGAGTTCCAATGGCTCATAACTAATCACATGCGTCGGATCCGGGTGATACTTCCGAAGCATCGAAATGTGTAAGACATTGTGCACGCCTGACAAATCTGGTGGCAATGCCAACCTATAGGCTTTATCTCCCACTCGATCAAGTATCTCAAAGGGTCCAATGTAGCGAGGACTCAGCTTACCTCTCTTCCCAAACCTCGCTATACCCTTGGAAGGAGAAACCTTCAGAAACACGTACTCACCAATTGCGAACTCAAGGGGCCTACGTCTCCTGTCAGCATAACACTTCTATCGACTCTGAGCTGTCCTCAAGCTCTCAACTATCAACTAGACATCCTCAGAAGCCTGTGTAACCAAATCAGGAGCAAAAATCTTTCGGTCACCCACTTCTTCCCACCTAATAGGGGAACGATACCTACGGCCATACAAGGCCTCATACGGTGCCATCCCGATACTCGAATGATAGCTGTTGTTGTAGGTGAACTTGGCTAGTGGCAAATGATCCTCCCAGGAGCCTCTAAAATTAGCACACATGCTTTCAACATATCCTCCAAAGTCTATATAGTCCTCTCTGACTGACCATCTGTCTGAGGATGGAAAGCGGTGTCCAAACTTAACTGGGTTCCCATGGCTTCCTGAAAATGTCCCCAAAAGTGGGAAGTGAAGTAGGAATCCCTATCAGAGACTATGCTCACTGGTACACCATGTAACCTCACTACCTCACGTACATACAGTTCTGCTAATGAACTCAGAGTATCGGTCGCTCTCATAGCTAGGAAGTGGGCTGACTTCATCAGTCTGTCGACGATCACCCATATAGTATCGTGATTCTTGCGGGTTCTCGGTAAACTCATCACGAAATCCATGGTGATATGCTCTCATTTCCATGTCAGTATAGGTAGTGGCTGCAATAACCCTGCAGGTTTCTGATGCTCTACCTGCACTTGCTGACATACGAGACACTTTGCCATAAGGTCTGCTACATCTCTCTTCATACTCGACCACTAGTATACCTTCCGGAGGTTCTGATACATTTTGCCACTCCCCGGATGCAACGTGTACCTCGATGAATGAACTTCTGACAATATCAATCTCCTAAGCTCTGGGTTCTCGGGAACACACAATCTACCTCTGAACCTCAGTAGTCCATCAGGACTCAACTCAAAATCTGTCACTGTGCCCCTCTGCATTTGGCCAATCACATCGATGCACTGCAGATCTATCTACTGAGCCTGTCTGATCCTCTCCAACAGATCTGGCTCTAAGCATAGACTCACAATCATACAATCCGCATCTCTGTCCAAAGGCACAACTCCCAATCTGAGGCTAGCAAACTGCTCTAGCAGTCGTGCTCCCTGACCATCATATACGATACCATCCCAAGGATCTTCCTACTCAAAGCATCTGCTACAACATTAGCCTTACCCGGATGATAAAGTATCTCACAATCATAATCCTTCAGAAGCTCTAGCTATCTTTTCTGTCTCATGTTTAGCTCCTTCTATGAGAATAGGTACTTGAGACTCTTGTGGTCGATAAAGATCTGAAACTTCTCACCATACAAATAGTGGCGTCATACCTTTAACGTAAACACTACTGTTGCCAACTCTAAATTGTGGGTCAGATAGTTCTTCTCATGATCCTTTAGCTGTCTGGATCATAAGCAACTACCCTCCCATCCTGCATCAACACATAGCCCAGTCCTTGATGCGAAGCATCGGTATATACTAAAAATCCTCCTTAGCTGGTAGGGATAATGAGAATTGGAGCGGTGGTCAATCGACTCTTCAACTCTTGAAAACTCCTCTCATAATCCTCGTCCCATATGAATGCAATATTTTTTCGAGTGAGACATGTCAACGGAGCAGCCAACTTCGAAAATCCCTCAGCGAATCTTCGATAGTACCCTGCTAAACCCAAAAAACTCCTCATCTCGATAACTATCCTCGATTGTTCCCATTGAACTATGCCTTAATCTTGGATGGGTCTACTGACACACCATTCCTCAACACTACATGTCCCAAAAATGAGATCTCTGTCAACCAAAAATCACACTTTCTGAGTTTAGCATACAACTGCTGCCCTCGTAGAGTCTGCGATACGATCCTGAGGTGCTCCTCATGCTCCTCCTCGGATCTCGAATACACTAATATGTCATCGATGAAAACGATAACAAACTGATCCAGATATGGCTTGAACGCATCATTCATCATAGCCATGAAAGCTACAGGAGCATTTGTCGGTCCAAATGTCATAACTAGGAACTCATAGTGGCCATATCGAGTCCTAAATGCTGTATTGGGTACATCTCCACTCCGAACTCTCAACTGATGATACCCAGACCTCAGATCAATCTTAGAAAAGACCTGCGCTCCCCGAAGCTGATCCAGTAAGTCGTCAATGCATGGAAGGGGATATCTATTCTTGATGGTAGCCTTATTCAACAATCTGTAGTCTATACACAATCGGAGGTTTCCATCCTTCTTCCTCATAAACAGAACTGGTGCTCCCCACGGTGAAACACTCGGTCTGATAAAACCCCTATCTAATAGCTCCTGCAACTGTGTCTTGAGCTCCTTCAGCTCAACTAAGGCCATGCGATATGGTGGTCTCGAAATAGGCTCAGTACCAGGCACCAAATCTATACAGAACTCCATCTCTCTGCCTGGTAGTAACCTTGGTAACTCATCTGAAAAAAAATATTTAGGTACTTACAGACCATATGAATATCTAACAACTCTGGATGTACCTTATTCGTATCCACCACGTATGCAATGAAACCTCGAATCACATCTGTAGAAGCATCAGTTACGTCCTAGTCCAAGGCATGTACTCGCCCTCGACCTATCACATGTTTCCCCTTCTCCTCTGCCGTCGCTCTACCTCTCCAAGCAGACGTACCAGTTGGAGCTCTATCAGGTTCCCTGCCCTTCTGTGGGGCAGTCACATATGTCTCTGGGCACTCTCTAGTAATATGCCTATGTTTCCCACATCAAAAACATACAACAGTGCTCAACGGACAAGGTTTACTGCCATGATGTCTACCACATCGACTGCACTAATTAGTAGTAGGCCCCGATCCTCCAATCACAATGCCCTTCACCGAAGCTATGGCCGAGTATGTAGGAGGTCTAACTAGTCACTCTCGCACCTCCTCTGTCCGTGGTCCCCTACCGAAGAGTCTCCTCTCTCCTCGATAACTGAACCCTCTATCTCTAGTCGACCTCTTCCTCTCTCTATCTCGACTCCGACTAAACTTCTCAAACTCAGAGGCATTTCTCTCGTAATCCTACTCATAAAGCTGTGCCCTGCGCACTACCTCATCATATGTACAAATATCCAGTGGTACTAATCTAGATCGCAACACCGGTCTTAATCTATTGACAAATATACGGACCTTCCTAGTCTCGCTATACATGGTATCGGGATCATACCTTCCCAGGGCCAAAAATCTCGTCTCGTACTCATCCACTATGAGACTCCCTTGGGACAATCCCAAAAACTCGGCTTCCAGTCTACGCTGCGCCGTATCAAGAAAAAACTGCCTCCTGAAGACATCCAAAAACATCTCTCAATTGATCTCAGCATGTCGGCCTCTCAATATCAGCCTGGTAGACTTCCACCAATGCTCTGCCATTCCTTTCAGTAAACATCTCTAAAGTCGTACAGTCAAAGAAGTCGTATAACTTCTCCATCTCGCCAATCCAATCCTCAGCACTAGTTGGGACCTTAACCCCTCGAAAAGATGGAGGTCCAAGCTTCTAGAACTGTCGCAACCGATCCAAATCACACCCATATCCTCTACCACCCTAAACTGGTGGGGGTGTAGGAGTATCAGTAGTCTGTGGCATCTTAGGTGCAGGCTGTGCAGGTGTATCAGGTGCAACTGCCTCTCTAGTCGCAGTCTCTACATCCTATCTCTGTCTACCAGGCATAGTCTGTGCCAACAACTCTACTATTGTCTCTAGGCTATGCTTTATCCTCGTGAAGCGTGCCTCAACAATCTTTGGTACCTCAATAGTACTTCTACATCACTAAGTCAAATGAAGACTCATCTCAGCTCTCAGGCCTACCTCTAAGGCCTCTAGCCCTACCTCTCGCCCTTCTACTACGGCTGGTATTAGCCATAATGGCTAGATTACTGTATTCACAAACTCCTATCTTGTATACATAATTGTAACTGAACAAAACACAGTGATATGGGGATGTAAACTTTTTTCTAATTACTAATGCCTAGACACATCAGACCAACTACGCTTTGATACCACTCTGTCACGCCCTCCTCCTACTCGCGACTTTACCTAAAACCACAACAAATTTTTCACTTTTTACTTACCATTATCTCCTCAACAGTTGGGCTGTGAATAGGCATTAGTCTCCTCATCCTTACATACCTTACCATTCTTTTTCGTATCATACATACATGACATTTATATCATAAGTAAATTCATATACTTAAATATAATTACATCCCCATTATTAAAAACGTGTACATCATTGTGTTTATACATTGTTCAGATATAAAAGAGTACGCATGTGTATACCTTTCGCTAGATGGGGAGTGGTAGAGGTCCAAAGGAATGCAATACCTCAGTCGACTCAATCTATTAACGAGAATCTATAGAGATGGGAGGAAAATGAATAAGATGAGCTATCATCACGCTCAGTAAGGAAATCAAGCAAGCAAGTAGACATCCATACTATCTACTGAAAATAGTGCTTTGCCTTTCCTTCTCCCAATTCAAAAGCATGTTTAAAATATATATAATATAGTACAGATTTAAAATCCCATGTACTAAACACATGCTGGTTTATCAATCAGAGGCATTCATGCAAAACAGTGCATATTTAATCATTTAAGAATGCCTTTATATAATATATGCCATTTACATTCAAAACACAGTAAATATCGTATTTCTCATCACAACACAAACAAATCGGGTTCCGACCCATCCCTCAGGTCTACCCGTATCATAAAATACATGTGATATATCATGCGAGACTCAGTGGCTAAATGCAATCTCTCTGGACTATGTAAGAGAGCCTCCCCGTCCACTCTGACTTAAGGATGTTGGGCTTAAGGATCTTACCGTAAGAGAGCATCTCCAAACTATGGCCATATCCTAACATGTGGTGAAATCCTAGGCAACACAGTACTCGGTGTGCGGGTTATAACTGCTGTAACGGGAGAGGGGTCAGTCCATCACAACCGCCAGCTATTAAAACCTCCTCCACAACTCCACAACACAAAACACGGTATAATGTACTCTATGCCACATGCATGGTACAACGTACACCCGTGGACCCATACATCATGGTCGGAGTGCCTGCCATAGGTCTTAGCCTCTCATACCATGGAAATACATCATTGTCGGGGTGCCTGCCATAGGTCTTAGCCCTCATACTATGGAATCAATGCCACGTCTCTAAATCCACGTGAGAACATCTCAACAGTGTGACACTCAGTCTACATGGAGGAAATCGTCACGATTTTTTCTAACATGTATATATATCACAAAAAACTATAGTACGCATCTTGAGTGTGACACACAGTCAACGCTCCGCCTCAAAACACTGTATATGCATGTCAAAATATCAACACTAGTGCGAGTAAACCTCTAGCACCAGGTCATGCATAGTTTTCATTACAAATCAAGTATGAGCAAATCGCTCAAGTACGATGTCATGTACAAATCATGAAAAATCGAGTGCGAGCAACGCTCTAACACTCTGTCATGCATCTCATGTAAAACTCGAGTACGAGCTAATCGCTCTAGCACTCTATCATGCACAAATCACATAAAAACTGAGTACGAGCAACGCTCTAGTACTATATCATGCATGTCAAATAAATGTAGTGCGAGTAAACCTCCAGCACTAATGTATGTGAAAAACATCTGAAATCAAGTGTGAGTTGTGCTCTAGCATGATTGTTTCCACATAATTCGGTAGATGGCTCTTTAAAAACAGGGATGTTAAAAATCACTAAAATCAACACTATAAAGTGTGCTTATTTACATCGACCTCAAAACATTAGCCCATCCACCTACTCTTCTGCTACACAGCAGGAAAAACCACTCAAAACATCATTTCCATGCTTTTTGGAACTTTTCCCAAAATTTCACTTTTTGCCTAACTAGGGGTAAAATCATAATTTACCCATATCGGGTCCCTATAATTATTATAGATTTTCTTTGACCCTCAAACAATTTCATTGAATGTAAAATCCAACGAAAATATGCACAAATATCTCTAACTACTTGTAAGAGTCCCCTACCTCGGATCACGTCGTGTGACCTCTCTTCCTCTGTGCTGTCTATCTCGCAGTCCGGTCAACTCTCAATATGACTTTGGAGCTGCATTTAATCATTCATTGAGTTAATTACACATTTCCTATTGTATTACACATTTAATACAGTTCATTTCATTTAAATGGGTCCGTTTACTCTTAATGGGCCTTAAACACTTTAATTGGGCCTTAACCCGTATTAAGCCCGTTCATCAGGGTCTATTGACTCATTGGGCCTATCAATACCCATTGGGCTTTATTCCAAACTCTTTAGATAGCCCGTATATCTTTTATGACATTTTATTCAATTTTTTGAATATAATTCACTAAATCTGAAATTTAATCCGAAATGCGTAAATTAAATCTTAAATACGCATAAATCACTTAATTGTCCTAAATGAGCTTTACTTACTAGAGATTGTGCGATGGTGGGCGAATCGAAGTTCGATCGAGCTTTCGTTTGAAAATTTATGGTCGAACTGCATAATTTCGTATATTTAACTCCGGGTCAATTTCGGATTAAATATAATTTAAATAAATTTATCAGAAATTAAATTGGTCACTTTTAACCTCGTATCGACTTACCCGAAGTCCGGTGAAATCCCAAATTTTTCGCTTTTCCTTTTTCTTTCTTTTTCCCTTTTTTTCTCTCTCCTCCTTGGCTGAACTGGTCCGGTCCGGTTCAGTTTAGAAGGTTCAGCCCTGAACCGTCGACCGGTTCAGGGATGTTTTAGCCGTGTCGGCGTCGTCCAGCCGGTTCCCAGCATTTAACCACCGCCGTTTGGCACGCCAAGGCCTGGGGATCATTTGGCTGGGCTCGATTGGAGCCTAGAACCGTCGGTGGCCGTCGGATTCCCTTCTTTTCTCCGCGGCCTTCAACTCCGTCGATCTCCCTTTTTCGGCGCCGGTGAGGCGCGTTACTGGTGGCTGGGAGGTCGCGGGGTTACACTCTTCCTTTTCCGGCCGTTCGCTGGCCGCTGGGGTCACCGGTGGTGGTTGGTCCAGTGAATCTTCTTCTCCGTCGGTTTGCCTCGGTTTGTCGCTCTCTCTCTCCCCATGTTTCAAATTTCAGATTTTCTCTTTTCTTTTTTTTCTCAATTTCTATATAATATATTTTAATATTATTTTAATCCTTAAAATAATATTAAAAATCCAAAAATATCCCAAAAATTTCATATTAAATTTATCTAGTCTGTAAATAAATTTATCAGTCCGATTTTACTTTTTCGGTATCTTTTTTCCACTATTTTTGGGCTCATTTTTCGAGGTAAAAATTCCAAAAATATTTAATAAATTCATATCTTGATCAATTGGATTCGAAATTCAATATTTTCCTTGTTATTGATCAAGATTTCTCGATTTCATATTTTTAATGAAATTGTCTCATCGTATTTATATTGGATTTCGATCAATTGATCGTTTTACCCCTGTACTTGCTCGAAAATTAATTTAACCCTTATCTTGCTGTTATGTAGCTTACATGCATTTTTAATTCTCAATAAATCGATTGCATGATAGTAAATACTCTTCTTATGATTCAACTATGAAATATAACGTTCGTACACATAGAATCATAAGGTACAAGCTGCATACGTAAATCGAAAACTCAGGTTTGACAGACAGCTGGTGGCCTAATGCCAGTATAATATCCTTCAACATCGGTATTGCATAATCCCCAACGGTTCTAATTTCCCTATTTTCTGCCATGGTGAATTACAGTGGAGCTATTAATTTACTAGAATGCTTTCAAATTTTTCTAAGAGTGTGTTCAATTTCAGGATCTAGAGGAAAGCAATCAAAACTTCTGGCTCTACGCATGCAATCATGAAAAAGTCCTTAGAAATTTTTTTTGAATTTTTGAATTTTTAATTTTTTTTATTTTAATTTTTCAATTAACTAATCTAGATTAAATATTTACAACCTAAATATTTACAAGCTAGAATTACACCTAAGCATAATTTTACCCATATGAATTAACGACTAATTAAAACTTCCCCGGCAACGGCGCCAAAAACTTGGCACGCCCTGAAGGTATTACCGTAAGTGCACGGGTCGTACAAGCAATAATGGGATTTGAGTCCCGAGTTATCGTTCCTTGGAGAAGTTGGTTAGCCTAATTAACTATCGGTTAATCTTACCCTATGGTATATTCTAGCAAATTATGAAATTAAGGAGGTGATTTACAAAGATAGAATTAAAAATACTGTAAAGCAATAAAATAATAAAAACTATAAAATAAACTAAAAAAAACCGAGCAAAATTACTTACAGTGCTCCACGCAATGAAACTAAAAAAATCTACAAAAGAAATTAAAACAGTTAAAGCTAATTAACGCAATTAAAATAAAATGTAAATATGGAAATAAAGAAATAAAATTAATTAAACTACAATTTAAACAAACTTAAAATAAAAATGCATGTAATTAAACTAATAAAAATTGCAAATTAAATTAACCTAAAATCTACTAAAAATGAAGACTAAATTAAAATGCATGAAAAACATTTAATCTAAATTAATTCTAAATGCATCCAAACTAAAATAAAATCCTAAAACATTTAATATAAAATTAACTACTAACTAAAAATTAACACTACATATTAAATTAACATGCAAAAAATACTAAAACTAACCTTTCAATCCATTATAATTGACTACACTAACTAACTAACAACTAACAAATGCATAAAAATGGATTAATTGCTACAATGCACTAGCCAAACAAGCCTTAATCAATTTTAAATCAGCCAAGTCCCTCTATTCACTGTTCATGTCATCATTTCGGTTTGTCTATTTTCATTTCCAGGTATAGTCTTAGGTTGGTTGCTCTCGGTTCTGGCCAGTTGCTGTTTCCTACTCTACAATCTCACCAACTCTACCTCGATTTTTTGTGTGCTTCCTTCTTCTCTGCCCATGCTTCTGGCTGCCAGACATGCTCTACACGTCTCTAACTTCTTCGGTTTCATTCGTCAGCTTCATTTTCTGCCTATACCGCTACTTGCTTTTGCTGCCTAAGCGTGTCCAACTCCTATTCTCGATTCAGTCTTGCACTCCATGTCTCATCCAAGTCTGCTCCAGCTGCTGGTACTGAAGGTTTGTCTACTGGTGCTCGGTTCTGTCCTGCTCCCTCAATTTCTGCTGTACAAGGTGAAGGTAGTAGCTTCATTCCCTGCATTCTTCATGTTCTTCACTACTCTTGGCTGCTGGTCTATTCTTGTCTGACTACTCCTGCACCCAGATGCTGCTCATAATTTTGCATTGCGCTGCCATGACCACATAGCCCAGCTGTTGTCCATGCAGTTTAGAATCTGCATAAGCACCCAGCAGCACACACCCAAGCTCTCGGCAAGAACTTGACACGAGATAGAATAATAAAACAGGGGCTGGAACCGATCATGCTTTACATAAACTCTGCACCCTTCAGCTGCAAACTATCAAAATCTACACAACTGATCAGTAGTGGTGATGGAGTTCAGCATTTACAACTTGAAACAGAGGGCCAAACCGAGATTATAATTGAATAACAGCACATGAAGACAATGAACAGTACACTTAAATGGAAACAGAGCCGAACAGAGGAGAACAAGGTGGGTGCGTGTGATTCCTACCTACTGTTGCTGCTGAGTCTAGCAAGTCAGGTTCCTCATTTGGTACTGCTACTACATTGCATCGTGAAGAACTTTTACACCACACCGAAGTGAAGCAGCCAACCAGCTTTCATCAGGACCGGCCACTACCATGAGCAACACCAACCCGTGCCACTGTCCACTTCTCTATCTAGTTGGATGAACAAAGCGTGACTAGTTAAGACACTAAATAAGGTTTAACTTAAATGCAGAAGTGAAACTACTAGAAAAGAAATGAGCAAAGAAAAAAATTAAGATGCATGGGAAACCGAGAGCTACATTAGGAGAAATGAAAGTTTATCAACTAAAACTTAAGCTATTCATTTGCAGAACCGAGAATTACACTAGGAACATCATGATATGTAAAAAAAAAACTTAAAGAATAAAAGAGCTCATTATAACCAAACCGAGAAAAGCAAATGAAAATGATGTATTGTTTGCTATGAAATAGAAAATATCCTAGTCTAGAAGATGAAAAGCATAAACATGGAATGAACATTAAAAGTAAACGGAAGCTAACAGAAATTGCAAAGTAAAACAAATGGGAAAGTAAAAAAAAAAAAAAACTAGAAAGGAAAATAACTCTAAAAACTACTCTACCTACACTACTCCTACTCCTAAATTACCTTACTTCTACTCCTAAAATTACATTCTTTTTCAATTGTCATCCATGTCTTATTTATACACACAAAGGGGTATAATTGTAATTTCAACATCCTAAATGAGTTGGCATTTTTTTGGCTACTTGTATTCACACCATTGGCTCCTTGAAAAGATATTTCCATGTCATTGGTCTTCTTGTCCAATTGGATGTGCTAGGTGGCATGGCTCGTGTTGTCCGCATGGCTCAATCTCGATTTTAGCCCAATTTCGGTCCATTTTCTACTGAAATATTCAAAATTCATCCGGATTTAATTTATCTGCAAACATGAGAATTTTAATTAAATAAAAGGGATAATTAACAAAATAAATTAGAGATTTAAATAATTAATTAGGAAATTAAGCATAAATAATTCTAAAAATATAGAATTATCATGTGTTCTTATGATGAGTTGCTCCCACGTGGTCTCTTGAGCTTTATTATGTGATAAGCAAAACCGTGCTTGATGCCTCGGGTGATGCTACGTGTTCCATGCGAAGTTGCTCACACATGGTTTATGATGTTTGTTGTGTGATGTATAAAACCATGCTGCAGCCGTTGTGTATTGCTTAGTGACTTGCATAGGCCTGCTTGTATGTGATTTTGAGACAACGAAAATGGGTGATAAGGATCCATGGGAGCATGATATACCGTGAGCGTTAGCCATGGGGTATGATGTGCCGGGATATCTTAGTGATTCTATGTGAGCTGAAGGGATGGTTGATCCGCCTCCCCAAGTATAGGGTTCCTGCACACCTGATAAGTGTTGCTTAGAATCCAGACTATGGCCATAATCTTTTTCTTATCTTCGTGATACGACATTGTGTTACTACTGCATGAGGTGACAAATGTCCCCCCTTGCTGTGTGATACAAGGGATATGAAATCCCATTATATGTCTCATATCAATTGATTTACAAAGAGATTTGTAAGTGTGTTCTATATGAACTGCTAAATGAAGCTGTGTGATTTTTAAATATTGAACTGTGTGATCCTGTGTGAATTGATGATGTATATGCATATATCCATCTAGCGAATTAATGGTTTCGCATCGATGGAAGCTATTTTCAAAGAAATGCATATGTTTTATAAGGAAAATAAATGTCTATATTTTAAGCATGAAGATAGTGCAGTTATCTAACTGCTTTCGTATTTTACTTACTGAACGTGTTAGCTCACTCTCTTATTTCCTCCCCCACATATGCTACGCAGTAGTGAGTTACTACAATTGTCCCTGCTACGGTGTGCTCCAGTTCTCCAGCAATATAGAGGTATACATTTATGAGAGAAAAATTTTGTATCCTATACTTTAATGCACAGTCTAGTGATCTTTTGTATGAAAGGGATGCATATAATAGAAACTGATGTACACGTTTTCGTACATATTTATAAAAGAACAGTTTCTATTTCATTAAATGAATTTAAATTATGAATCGATGAGATGTGAATATGGATGTTGATTTGCATTCCAACTGTTAGTAGTGAGTTAAGTCACGGGAAAAGGGTCGTGACATTGATTGGTATTAGAGCTTGAGTTTGACCAATATGAGTCAGTATCCATAGTTAGGAAATTATACATCCCTAAAGTACTATGCATTATTTGGATACAATTGTGTATACCAGGCTGGAAATGTAACTGAGACACTTGTTATTGAGTATACAGGATGTCTGATAGACGACGTACTCGTCGAGGATAGAGTTCGCATTCTCAGGGGCATAGAGATGAGCCCGAGAGGCGCAGTGGGTCCAGTTCTAGAAGAGATCCACCTGGTCTTAGTGAGGTCGTTGAGGCATGTATCGAACAGTTACAGTGCAGTGTAGAAATAGTTATAGAGATGTTTACACAAACGATGGCCAGATTTGATGGTAGACAGGAGGACCCTGCTGGTCAGGCTGCTACACCTGAGAGACATGAGCCTACATAGCCTGCACCGAGACCTCATGCTATAGAGGAAGAGATTCCTCCACCCCTCCAATTTATGACATTCTCGCACTAGTTTAGGATCCTGTAGCTCCACAATAGGTTGGTGGTGAAGGAGTTTATGATTGTGACCTGGGCAGGCTGAGACAGTTCAGGAAGTTTAGACCACCTTCATTCAATGGGGTGAATGACTCGGTGTTAGCAGAGCATTGGATTCACAGTATGGAGAAACTCTACAGATTCTTCCATTGCTCTGTCACAGAGAAGGTCACCTTTGCAACATTTGTATTAGAGTGTGAGGTCGAGCATTGGTGGATGGCCACCCAGTTGATTCTAAGTGTACGTCACACGGTGGTGACTTGGGAAATATTTTTGGATACCTTCAAGAGGCAGTACATTTTAGCCACTACTTAGAGGAAGATGCAAATGGAATTTTTGACCTTGACTTATGGGAATCGTACTATGGATGAGTATGAGTTTGGATTCACATCTCTAAGTAGATATGACACAGTGACCATGGGCTGTCAAGATCGGAAGGTGCAAAAATTTCTTGTGGGGTTAAGACCTTCGATCAGAGCTTGATTGGTCCCATTTGACATTACCACCTATGACGAGGTAGTACGTAAAGCTCAGCTATGTAAGCAGGACTATGAATTACATGCCTCAGAGTTAAGCAAGATTGGTAAGGGCAGAGATAGACACCGAAAGAGGTTAGTGGATGATAGAGGGTTTAGAAAGGGCTGACGATTATTTGGTAAGGGGCCAAAGATTAAGGAAGTATGAGAGAGACCTACTAAGCCTCCAGCTTATTTAGCTTACCCATCTCTACCTCCAGCATCAAGGGGCATTATTATTGGCGGAACCCAACCTACCACAGAGAAGTGCAGGATGTGTGGTAGATATCATAGAAGTAGGCCATGCCCTATGATGAGATCATGTTATTGATGTGGTAAACCAGGGCACATAGCTCGTGAATGCCCAGAATTGATTGATACAGCCCCACAGAAGGGCAAAGAGCCAGAGAAGGCTATAGTTGAGACACCTACTCTTAGGAGGAAGGCCACAGCTGAAGAGAAAGGGAAATAAGCTGTGGGTCGAGGGCGAGTATTTAGTTTGGACCAGGCATTTGTAGAAGCTTCTACAGATGTGATTAAAGGTACCATCCTAGTCTTTAATTTTAAAGCATTAGCATTGATTGATCCTGGTGCCACGCATTCATTCATATCGCCTACATTTGTATGTAAATTGATTGAACATGTAAAACCTTACCTCTAGTAGGATTTTGCTTATAAGCACTGCAATGAGAGATAATGTAGAAACCGAGTATATATGTAAAGATTGTAAGTTGAAAGTAGGGAAAAAGGATATGTTGGCCAACCTCATTTTATTAAACATAAGGGATTTTGATGTAATATTAGGGATGGATTGGTTAGCTACAAACCATGCTGTTTTAGACTGTTATGCTAAGACAATAATGTTTACCACCCCTGAAAAGTATGTTGTAAGATTTGTTAAGTAATGAAAGAAGTAGTAAGTTATTTCCAAGGATGGATGATTTTGCTAACAAATGTGGTCATAATATGTTTAAGGTTTTATAGCATATGTGGTTGATTTAGATAAGGCATACCCGGAATTGGTTGACATCCCAGTGGTTAGAGAATTCCCCGATGTCTTTTCGAAAGAATTACTAGGGTTGCCACCAGATGGAGAGATTGAATTCTATATTGATGTGGTGCCTGAAACTGAACAATATCCAAGCCAGTATATAGAATAGCTCTGATTGAGTTGGAGGAGCTAAAGAAGCAATTGCAAGAGTTGTTGGACAAAGGTTTCATCAAACCGAGTGTATCACCTTTGGGATCACCAATTCTATTTATACAGAAGAAAGATGGGAGTCTCCGACTGTGTATAGATTATCGGTTGTTGAACAAGACTACAATTAAGAATAAGTATCCCTTTCCACAAATTGATGATCTATTGGATCAGTTATAGGGAGCACATATCTTTTCAAAGATTGATATGAGGTCTGGGTATCATTAGTTGAGGATTCGGAGTAGAGATCCCAAGACAGTGTTTCGGACCCGTTATGGCCATTATGAGTTTTTTGTTATGCCATTTGGGTTGACGAATGCTCCTACGACGTTTATGGCTTTAATGAATGATGTGTTTAAGCCATACCTGGACAACTTCGTGATTGTGTTTATAGATGACATATTGGTGTACTCGAAGTCGAGGAAAGAGCAAAAGCAAGATTTAAGAACAGTGTTACAGACCCTCCGAGATCAGGAGTTGTATGCTAAACTCAATAAGTGTGATTTCTAGCTATGTGAGATATCATTTTTGGGTCATGTAGTCTCGAGAGAAAGGGCATCAGTGGATCTGTCTAAGATAGATGCTGTGATACATTGGGAAAGACCCAAGATGGTTATAGAGATCCGCAGTTTCCTGGGTTTAGCAGGTTATTACCAATGATCTATCGAGGGATTCTCTAAGTTGGCTGCTCTGTTGACACGTCTCACTCGAAAGAATGTGGCATTCGAGTGGGATGATAAATGTGAAAGAAGGTTCTACGAGTTAAAGCACAGACTGACCAAAGCACCTATTCTCACTATACCTACCAGCTCAGGAGGTTACTGAGTGTATACAGATGCCTCAAGATAAGGACTGGGTTATGTGTTGATGCAGGACAGGAAGATAGCCTATGGATCCAGACAGCTTAAGAACCATGAGAGGAACTACCCGACCCATGATTTAGAGTTGGCAATCATGGTATTTACAGTAAAGATTTGGCGCCACTTCTTATACAGTTAGAAATTTTAGGTGTATACAGATCATAAGAGCCTCAGATATCTGTTTTCACAGAAAGAGTTGAACATGAGGCAGAGATGATGGATAGATCTTCTGAAGGATTATGATTGCAAGATATTGTACCTTTCAGGGAAGGCTAATGTTATGGCTGATGCCCTTAGTAGAAAAGCCTTAGAATGGTATCACACATGATGTTCACGAAATATGAGCTGCTCGAGTAGTTTGCTCACCTCAAGTTAGATATAGATCCTCTTGATGTTGACATTGACTGTGTGATAGCTAGCCTGTGAGTGGAACCGAATTTGATTGATCGGATATGACAAGCGTAGCATGCCAATCTACTATGTGAAGATTGTGCGAGTCGATTCAGAGGGGTGATGTAGTCGATTCCTTAGTGAGTGATGATGGCCTACTAAGGTTTAGAGGCAGGATTTGCATTCCCAATGACCCAGAGTTAAAGAGATTGATTTTGACGGAAGCTCATTCATCGAGATACACATTGCATCTGAGGAGTAACAAGATGTATCAGAATCTCCAGAAAGTGTATTGGTGGTCAAGGATGAAAAAGGATGTCGCAGAGTTTGTGGCAAGATGTCTAGTATGTCAGCAAGTGAAGGTAGAGCATCGAAGCCTGGAGGGTTATTGCAACATCTACCTATACCAACTTGGAAATGGGAGCATGTCACCATGGATTTCATCATAGGATTACTGAGGACTGAGAGGAAGCATGATACGATTTGTGTAGTGGTAGATAGATTGACAAAATCCACCCACTTTCTAGTTATGAAATCCATAAATACTCTGAGTACTTTGGCAGAGTTGTATGTACAGGAGATAGTGAAGCTTGACACACCCTGAAGGTATAGTCCGCAAGTGCACGGGTCGTACAAGTAATAATGGGATTTGAGTCCTAAATTATCATCCTACAGAGAAGTTGACTAGCCTAATTAACTACCGATTAATCTTACCCTAAGTATATCCTAGCTAATTATGAAATTAAGGTGGGTGATCTACTAGTTCTAGAATTAAAAATACTGGAAAGCAATAAAATAATAAGAACTAAAGAAAACCGAGCAAAATTACTTACAGTGCTCCACACAATTAAAATAAAAAGCCTACAAAGAAAATTAAAACAATTAAAATTAATTAACGCAATTAAAATAAAATGCAAATACGAAAATAAAGAAATAAAATTAAACTAAAATTAAACAAGCCTAAAATAGAGATGCATGTAATTAAACTAAAAATTGCAAATTAAACTAAACTAAAATTTAATGAAGATAAAGACTAAATTAAAAATGTATGAATCAAATTCTAAATGCAACTAAACTAAAATAAAATCCTAAAACATATAATATGAAATTAACTACTAACAAAAAATTAAAACTAAAAATTAAATTAACAACTAAAACATTAGAATTAACCTACAATTATCAACTAACAACTAACCTATATTGACCACTAAATAAAAGAAAATAATATAAATGCAATAAGTAATAAAGTATAAAAGAAAGGATGTGGCCAAACATGGCCTTAACAAATTTGGAAACCAAGAGCAAGGTCCCAATACTGCACTGTTTACTGCCTTCTCCATTTTCATGTTTATTTCCAGGTGCTCACAGGTTGCTCTCGGTTTGCCATCTGCTGTAGGTGTTCACGGGTTGCCTAGACCTGCTTGGCTGCCAACGATACTGTGCTCGATCTGCCCAGCTACGCTGCTTCTGTCCTACCTCTTGTTTCAGCTAGCTTCAATCTGATTGCTGCTCTACGTTCCAGTTTTGCTCTCGGTTTTGTCCTGTGCTACAGGTGCTGTAGTTGGTTCTGTTCCTGCTTTGCTGCACATCCTCGACAGTTCTCGGTTCAATGTTGTTCATCATCGGTCTGTCCTTCCTGCATCCCAGCAACACAGAACACGGCTACTCTCTTCCCAGCTAGTATACGTCTCTGCACTTATACTTTGTTGCACAGGTGATGGCTTTCACTACTGCATCCAGAATCGCATCCTGCTCCAGGTCTTGCACAACTTTCTGCTTCATGGGTTCTCAACACACCGTGCTGTCCACTACTACCTCAAGTCTGCATTGTGGCTCTTGCAACATTTTTGCATAAAAGAACAGTACCAGAGCAACAAAACAGAGCCAAACAGAGGTTGAATGCCGAGATGAGAAAATGCAGTAAAGAGAGGTTATAATACATTAAATGGAACTAGATAATAAAACAGATATTTAGGGCAGTAATGATCATCTAATTCGAAGTAGAAAAGGCATGAGTAGAGTTAGTAAATGACTATTAAACCGAAGCAAGAAAATCTGTAAGATAGAATAGTTCACAGCAAAATTGAGAATGCATGGAAGAATAATATACAGTAATTGGGCAACTGATGAAACAAAAAAAAAATCTGATGAAAAGCAAATAAAAGTGAGAAATAAATTTGCAAAAAAATTAGAATGAGAGAGTAACCGAACGAACACTACTGGAATAAAAGAAAATGATAAAATGCTCACTTTGAAATTGGAAGATAGAAAGATTAAAGAAAAAATTGTAGTGAATGAAAATGAACAGGGGCACGGGTTGAGTAATAATGTTGTTGTCACCAACCCTTCAAACCCGGATGGAAGTAAGAACCATCGTAAGCAATCAATCAAAATTAAACAAATCTAAACAAGCCGAGAGCTTAACAGCAAAAATGAAGGTATTCCATTAAAACAAAAACAATGAGCAAATGGAAATAGGCATGAACAATGGTAGCGAAAAATAAAAACTAAAATCGGAAATCTAAAAAAAATTTTAAAAAACATAAACTACCCTAAATTAAAACTACTCCTAAATTACTTCTATTCTAACCTAGGCTCCCCTTTTTCAATTGCCATCATATTCTATTTATACACACACTTAGGGGTACAATGGTAATTTTTCCATCCTAGATTAGTTGGCATTGTTTGGCCACTTGTCTTCACACCATTGGCTCCTTGAAAAGATATTTCCATGTCATCGATCTTCTTCTCCAATTAGATCTGCTAGGTGGCATGGCTCGTGTTGTCCGCGTGACTTAATCTCGATTTTAGCCCAATTTCGATCCATTTTCTACTGAAATATTCAAAATCCATCCGGATTTAATTTATCTACAAACATGAGAATTTTAATTAAATAAAGGGGATAATTAACAAAATAAATTGGAGATTTAAATAATTAAATAGGAAATTAAGTACAAATAATTCTAAACATATAGAATTATCAAAGCTACATGGTGTTCTAATGAGCATCGTATCTGATAGGTATTCCTGCTTTACTTTCCACTTCTAGGAGCACTTCTAGGAAGCCATGGGAACCAAATTGATTTTTTGTACTGCTTTCCATCCTCTGACCGATGGTCCATCGAAGAGAACAATCTAGACGTTAGAGGATATGCTGAGAGTGAGTGTTATGGATTTTAAGGACTCTTGGGATGATCACCTACTGTTAGCCAAATTTGTATAGAACAATAGTTATCACTCGAGTATCGGAATGGCACCATATGAAGCGTTGTATGGTAGATGGTGTCATTCCCCTATTGGTTGGGAATAAGTGGGTGAAAGGAAAATTTTTGCTCCTAATTTGGTACAGGAAGCCTCTGAGTTTGTTCAGCTGATACGTGAGAGATTGAGAACTGCTTAGAGCATGCAGAAAAGTTACGCTGACATGAGATAAAGGCTACTAGAGTTCACCGTGGGTGACTCAGTATTTTTAAAGGTTTCTCCCTCGAAAAGGATTATGAGGTTCTGTAAGAAGGGTAAGTTGAGCCCTTAGTATATTAGACCGTTTGAGATACTAGAGCATGTTGGAGATAAGGCCTACAGGCTAGCGTTGCTGATAATTCTATATTTTTAGAATTATTTGTGCTTAATTTCCTAATTAATTATTTAAATCCCCAATTTATTTTGTTAATTATCCCCTTTATTTAATTAAAAATCTCATGTTTGCAGATAAATTAAATCCAGATGAATTTTGAATATTTCGATAGAAAATGGACCAAAATTGAGCTAAAATCGAGATTGCACCACGCGGACAACACGAGCCTAGCACATCCAATTGGACAAAAAGACAGATGACATGGAAATATTATTTTTCAAGGAGCCAATAGTGTGAGACAAATGGCCAAACAATGCCAACTCATCTAGGATGGAAAAATTACAATTGTACCCCTAAGTGTGTATATAAATAGAAAAAGATAGCAATTGAAAAAAGGGGAGTAGTCTAGGTTAGAATAGAAGTAATTTAGGAGTAGGTGTAAATTATGGTAGAATAGTTTTTAGGTTAATTTTACAAGCTTTCTTTAAAAATTTTCGACTAATTCTTTTTAAAAGTTATTTTATTGTTCATTCCATTTTCTTGATGTTCTTCATTAGTCTTAGATTTATTTTTGAATGAAAAGAAATTTCATTCATGTTCTCGGTTTGATAAAAACTAGTTCTTTTATTGTTAAGTTCTAATTGCATAGTTGATTTCCTAGTTGATTCGCTCTCGGTTTTCCTTAATAGTTGATGTTTTTGGTTTGATCAATCTTTAATATTTTTGTTCTCCTTCTCGGTTTATTCTCTTAGTGCATTCGGGTCACCATGATAATCATTTTTTAATTTTTGTTGCTCTCGGGTTATTTTTTGGTTGGGTTCATTTTCCATTGTTCATTCGTGTGCTTTGTTTTCATTGCTTCGTTGGTTTTCATTTTTTTCTTTCTTTTTTACTATTCATGCCTGGTGTGCTCTAGAGTAGCTACTGTCTCTTTTGCCATTTTTTGCACTTAGCTAGTCACGATGAAGGAGACAACGTGATGGGTATTCAGAAATATGGAAGGACAAGCTATTAACACGGATGCATTAATATGATGAATTTCTGTTTCAAGCTGTAAACCAAGACTGGGCATTTCCTATTTTGTTATGCTCTATTTTGAGAGCTTGATACTGTTCATTCTTTTTTCAAGACTGCATTCTGCATTAATCTAGTTGTGGCAGCTGAAATTGTGAAGGATATAGAGATTTGTGTTTATTCTTGTTCCAACTTGTTTCCATTTTTGTTTTGTGCTTATTTTATTTTCTGTTTTGTTGCCTTATTCCTAGTTACTTAGATAAGTTCGGTTTCATGTTTCAGTTTGTAGTTGTATTAAATTTGATTAGCCTTTCAGTTTTTGCATTATTGATTGTTAATTGCTGATTCAATTTCTTAGTTTTAGTCGATCGGGTGGCATGTTCAAAGAGGAAGTAAGGTGTAGCCGAGACCTGAAGCAGAAGCAATGAACAGTATGGTGCACGGGACTCTGGTTAGCTGAGCAGAATACGTTTAGTTCGTGTTACTGGTGCGCGGCAGTAGGAGTTGAGGAAATGCTATGCATGAGTGTTGTGTTGGATTGTAGCAGCAAACCTGGACAACGCCTATGAAGCATTGTGCACATACAGCACTGTTGGGCAGGACGAGAGCAGTACCTGAATCTGGACAGTAGCTGCAGGATCAGGAATTGAAGAACATTGCATTCGAGATGTCAGTACAGAGCACGGTTTGACAGTAGGACACGGAAGGACGACAGGGCCAGTAGCAGCACTTGACGCAGCAGACTTGGACGAGAACATGGAGCAGAAGCACAGGACCAAGAGCATGCTGGAACAAATTCTACTGAAGATGGAGAATGAACAGTGCACTTGCATCGGGACCACTTTGATGTGTTGCATTTTCGTTTAAGGCCTTGTTTGGCCACTTTCCTTGGTTTAAATTATTGTTGATTGCATTTTGATTATTTTCATTAGTGTTAGTTAGGATAGTGGTTAATTGATAGTAAATTTAATGTTTTAAGTTGTTAATTTAATCTTTAGTTTTAAGTCTTAGTTAATAGTTAATTTTATATTATATGTTTTAGGACTTTGTTTTAGTTTAGTATTTTATGAGTTGCATTTTAAAGTTAAATTAGATTTAATGTGTTTCATGCAATTCTTAATTTAGTTTTCATTAGATTTTAGGCTAGTTTAATTTGCAATTTTCATTAGTTTCAATTCATGCATTTTTATTTTAAGTTTGTTTAAAGTTTAGTTTAATTAAATTTTATTGCTTTATTTTCATATTTGCATTTTATTTTAGTTGTGTTAATTCATTTTAACTGTTTTAATTTTCTTTTATAGATTATTTGCTTTTAATTGCTCGGAGTACTGTAAGTAAATTTTGCTCAGTTTTATTTTCTTTAGTTCTTATTATTTTATTGCTTTCCAATATTTTTAATTAGCCTTATTAGATCACCCACTTTAAATTCATAATTTGTTAGGATATACTTAGGGTAAGATTAACCGGTAGTTAATTAGGCTGATCAACTTCTTTGTGGGATGATAACTCAGGACTTAAATCCCATTATTACTTGTACGACGCATGCACTTGCGGATAATACGTTTAGGGCATGTCAAGTTTTTGGCGCTATTGCCGGGGAAGTTTTAATTAGTCGTTAATTAATATCGGTGAAATTATACTTAGGTGTAATTCTAGTTTGTAAATATTTAGGTTGTTAATATTTTGAAGTTTAATCTAGATTAGTTAATTGAAAAAAAAAAAAAAAAAAAAAAACTTAAAATTTTTTTTCTAAGGACTTTCTAATGTTTGCATGCGTAGAGCCAGGAGTTTTGATTGCTTTCCTCTATATCCTGAAATTGAACGCACTCTTAGGAAAATTCGAAAGGATTTTAGGAAATTATTAGCTCCACTGCAAAACATGATGGTAGAAAATAAGAAAATTAGGACCGTTGGAGATTATGCAATGCTGACGATTGAAGGATATTATACCGGCATTAGGCCACCTGCTGTCCCTGCTAACAATTTTAAAATTAAGCCCGCAATCCTCCAAATGATCCAGACTTCATTGCAGTTCAGTGGGCTTCCGCATAATGACCCACATGCTCACATTGGGCAATTCCTGGACTTGTGCAACACGTTCAAACACAATGGATTATCTGATGATGCGTTTAGGCTTAGATTATTCCCCTTCTCGCTTAGGGATAGGGTGCGACAATGGTTAACTTCCCTGCCTCCAGGATCCATTTCTATGTGGGATGAGTTAGCTGTCACGCCCCGGAAGTGCGAAAAATAGGGCTAATTTAAAACTTTTTACTCGTTAATTCACAATTAAAGGTGCATTCCTGTGCAGTGTCATACATCATCATAATTATCATTCCTCAGGATCTCATCAATAGAATTTATATATCATATCAAATACATTAATCCATCTCAAGTTAATTAATCCTAATACATCCCATATAATGTTATACATCAAGTGTCTGCAATTACAATAATAGTCTGGGTACATGAAAAGATAAAATATACCTCAAGATACAATATATATGGCCTGGAGCTCGAGTCCTCCACTAGCCACTACTCCGTACGTCGCAGGGAAGTCCTTATTCACTTGAAGAACTCTGGGGGAAAGAAAACAGGGTGAGCTTCTAAATCACTCAGTAAGGGGGGTAAGGAACTCATTTCATAAACCAAAATGCACATCACACAATGTTTGTTTGTATGTGAAACTCATTTGAAAACCATAGCATGAAAGTACTCAAAACGACATTCTCATGTCTCAAGTCATGTGAAAACATGAAGAAAAAAGCTCACTCTAGAGCAATAACAAAGCATGTGAAAACAATGCGATAAACGCTTTCTCAATGCACGTGATAAAATCACTGAAATAGTAATGCACGTGGCATAGCCACTAAACACACGTGGCATAGCCACTGATTTAAATTCACACGTGGCATAGCCACTGATTTAATTTCACACGTGGCACAGCCACAGAATAGGGTTTCACGTGGCAACGGCCACCAAATTGGGTTTCTCACGTGGCAACGGCCACCAAATTGGGGTATAACGTGGCAACGGCCACTAAGTAGGGTATCACGTGGCAACGGCCACCAATGGGGTTTCTCAACGTGGCAACGGCCGCCAATGGGGTATCTCAACGTGGCAACAGCCACCAATGGGGTATAACGTGGCAACGGCCAACAAAGGGGTTTCTCACGTGGCAACGGCCACCAAGTATACGTGGCATAGCCACAGAATAGGTTATTCTCACGTTACCAGAACGGAGAAGAAATCGGGCTTACATGCTACCAGAGCAATGCCCGGTGTGTACTCACCACTACACACCTAAGTCTTATCACATAAGACTGGTTTGCCTTCATATAGAACTCATAGGGGTTTTTCACTTATAAAACTCAATTGAAAGCCGTTTTGTACTCAACACAAAACGTAATAAAACCGAGTTCCAACCGGTAAAACACGCACACATTTCTCAACTCTTGATATTGCCTTAACGTAGAGCCCAATTCATTACTCACACAAAATTCAACGGTTTATAAAGCAATTTCACACTCAGCTTATAAACTCATAAAATTATGGGCTCCAACCGGCTATAAAAATCGTGTGCAATTAAATCTCAACACAACATTCAACATGCTTGTTTTATAAACCACAAATCATGCTATAATAGTTTACAAATCACATACACAAATGGTTTAGATTTCCCTTACCTCTTTGCACCTCGTATAGTGCAATCGTTTCCCCCGTATCACGGACTAGCCTCGCATTCCATTCTGGAACTCCCGAGCTGTCCAAACGATGTTAAAACATCAATACTCAATTATCTCATAAACCTCAATTCTCAAAATCGAGCATAATTGCTCATAACACCTCAATTCTCTCGATTCTCATAACTCTACCCTAAACTACAACCTCATTCACAACATCTCGGCGTTCCACATTTCTAATACCAATTATCTATGCTAATTCACCACATTTGTCTAAATTTCCATTCATAGCTCAAAATTCCTAAAATTGCCAAAATTGCCAAATATCAACATTACTCCAACTACATTGCAATTCCATCAATCCCTAATCATTTCTCAGCTATTTCAACGCAATGACAACCACCAATATCATCAAAATCAGCTCAAATATCAAGATCGAGGTTTAGAAATTACCCAAAGCTTGTGAGACACACAACCCACGCCTCGATCCGATTTGTCCTTCGATTTCCAAGTATGTTGTTCTCCTTTTGATGAGGAACAACTTCCCTTCTTGCCACAACCTCTGATTCGGCCGAAAATGGGTGATTTGGATGAGTGAGAAAGTTAGGTTTTCGGTGGAAATAGGTTTGGAAGAGAGAGAAAGTGAGTTTGCAGGAGAAAAATAGGGGTTCCTTATATAGGCCGAGGGTAGGAGATCGATCTGTCTAGGGGTGAGATCGATCTGCGTTTGAATTTTGGGGACGATCTGGGCAATTTTATGCCTAGGAGATCGATCTGTCGAGGGGTGAGATCGATCTCTTTATGGCTTTATGAGATCGATCTACTCCTAAGGAGATCGATCTTCTCCCAAACAGAATGATTTGGAGATCGATCTCTTCCTCATGAGATCGATCCTTTCTCAAACAGAATCATTTGGAGATCGATCTCTTCCATTGGAGATCGATCTGCTCCTCAAATTCCTCCTTGTCATTTTTAACTCACCAGATCGATCTCTCCTTCTCCCAAATCGATCTGTCCTCATTCTTCATGCTTATTTTACACACTTAACATAAAAATCTCCAATTATAATTCCCACAATTCACTTAGCTCAATAAATTACACTTCAAATTATTATTACATCATTAAAATATGTCTGAAATTCTCAGATCTCACATCCTCCCCACCTTAAAAAGAATTTGGTCCTCCAAATTCAACTCAACTAGTCAAAATAGATGGGGGTATTTCTCCTTCATGAGACTCTCTAGTTCCCACGTTGCCTCTTCCATTGAGTGATGTTTCCATAAAACTTTCACTAATGGGATGCTCTTGGTTCTCAGTACCTTCTCCTTTCTATCGAGAATCCGGACGGGTTCCTCAGTGTAGCTCATATCCTCTTGAATGTCCATCTCATCATACTCTATAACATGGGAAGGGTCCGAGTGGTACTTCCTCAACATAGATACATGAAAAATATTGTGTATTTCGGACATCTGTGGGGGTAATGCTAATCTGTAAGCTACCTCTCCCACTCTCTCAAGAATCTCGAATGGTCCTATGTATCGAGGACTCAATTTCCCTTTCTTCCCAAATCGCATGATACCCTTACTTGGTGATATTTTCAGAAATACTGCATCACCAACGTTAAACTCGAGTGGCCGTCTACGCACATCTGCGTAGCTTTTTTGTCTACTTTGTGCAGCCCGTAACCTCTCACATATGAGTTTCACACTCTGTACGGCTTGCTCAACAAGCTCGGGGGCATTTATCTTTCTGTCACTGACTTCTTCCCAAGCTACAGGGGATCTACACCTCCTACCATATAAAGCCTCAAAAGGTGCCATTCCAATACTCGCATGATAGCTGTTATTGTATGCAAACTCTGCTAGGGGCAGGTGATCATCCCATGATCCCTTAAAATCCATCGTACACGCCCTCAACATATCCTCCAGGGTCTGAATAGTCCTCTCTGACTGACCATCTGTTTGAGGATGATAGGCGGTACTGAAACTCAATCGAGATCCCATGGACTCCTGAAACTGGGTCCAAAATCTGGAAGTAAATCGGGAATCTCTATCAGAAGTAATACTCACTGGAGCCCCATGTAATCTAGCTATCTCGCTGACATACAGTTCAGCTAAGGCATCCACAGTATCTGTGCTCTTGGTGGCAAGGAAGTGGGCACTCTTGGTCAATCTATCCACAATGACCCATATCGCGTCACGACCTCTTCGGGTCCTCGGTAAACCCATAATAAAGTCCATAGTGACATGCTCCCATTTCCATGTAGGTACAGGTAAAGGCTGTAGTAGTCCTCCGGGCTTCCGATGCTCAGCTTTCACTTGCTGGCATACTAAACACCTGGCCACATACTCTGCCACGTCTCGCTTCATACCACTCCACCAATACACCTTTCTCAAGTCTCGGTACATGTTAGTACTCCCTGGGTGCATGGTGTATCGCGAGCAGTGGGATTCTCTTAGTATCTGTCTCTTTAGGGTATCATCATCCGGTACACAAATCCGTCCTCTGAACCTCAATAATCCATCCTCACTGATGGTGAGATCCAACTACGAACTCTGTTCAGCTTGGCTAACCATGTCTATCAATCTCTGATCACTGCGCTGCCCAGTTCTAATCTGATCCATGATCCTGGGCTCTATCCGCAGGCTAGCCAAAAATCCAGTCTCTACCTCTTTAACTCTGATTCGAAGTTCGACGAACTGCTCCAGTAAATCCCATTCCCTGATCATCATAGCAGATATCATACTCTTCCTGCTCAGGGCATCAGCAACTACATTCGCTTTACCCGGATGATATAGAATCTCGCAGTCATAATCCTTAAGGAGTTCCATCCATCTCCTTTGTCTCATGTTTAACTCTTTCTGATCAAAAAGATATCTCAAACTCTTGTGATCAGTGAAGATCTGGAATCTTTCCCCATATAAGTAGTGTAGCCAGATCTTCAAAGCAAATACCGCAGCGGCTAACTCCAAATCATGCGTGGGGTAATTTCGCTTGTGGTCTTTCAACTGTCGCGATCCATATGCGACCACTCTTCCGTGTTGCATAAGCACACACCCCAATCCTTGATGAGATGCATCACTATACACCGAAAAAGCTCCTGATCCCTCAGGAATAGTTAACACAGGTGCCGCTGTCAACCTCCTCTTTAATTCCTGAAAACTGAGCTCACATTGATCAGTCCATATAAATGGAGTCTCTTTGCACGTGAGCTTAGTTAAAGGAGCGGCAATCCTTGAAAATCCTTCCACAAATCTTCTGTAATACCCTGCCAAACCAAGGAAGCTTCGAACCTCAGTAACTGTCCTCGGCCTCTCCCAATTAAGCACAGCCTCCACCTTGCTTGGATCCACTGATACTCCTTCCTCTGAGACTATATGACCAAGGAAAGCTATCCGGTTCAACCAAAACTCACACTTACTAAGCTTTCCGTATAATTGTTTATCTCGGAGTATCTGAAGTACTAACCACAAATGTTGCGCATGCTCCTCATACGGTCGAGAGTATACCAGGATATCATCAATAAAGACTATCACAAATTTATCTAGATAGTCTCTGAACACCTCGTTCATCAATCTCATAAATGCTGCAGGGGCGTTCGTCAATCCAAAGGACATCACCAGAAATTCGTAATGGCCATACCTCGTCCTGAAGGCCGTCTTTGGAATATCTTCTTCCTTGATCCTCAATTGGTGATAGCCCGATCTCAAATCAATCTTAGAAAAGACTGATGCCCCTCTTAGCTGATCCAGTAGATCATCAATCCTGGGCAATGGGTATTTATTCTTCACCGTAGCTTTATTCAACAACCGGTAGTCTACACATAATCTGAGACTACCATCCTTCTTCTTAACAAATAGTACTGGCGCTCCCCACGGCGAAACACTGGGTCTAATAAACCCTTGATCCAATAACTCCTGTAGTTGTCTCTTCAATTCCTCAAGTTCCACTAATGCCATTCTGTAGGGAGGTTTAGAGATCGGCTGAGTATCTGGTACCAAATCAATGGTAAACTCCAGCTCTCTCTCTGGTGGTAAACTTGGCAATTCATCTGGGAAAACATCCATAAACTCACACACCACAGGTATATCCTCAATCCTCGGATGTTCCCGCTCATCGTCTGAGATGAGTGTCTCATAACCTTCACATGAACAATCATATTTAATATTCTCCAAAATAATATTAAAATTCTCAAATTACTTACTAGAAATCCCCACATTCATTCCCTCAATATCTCAATTGTACACTGTAAGGTTCAGGTAGGGAGAAAGTTACAATCTTAGTGTAGCAGTCTAAACTCACTCGATTGGTTGCCAACCAATCCATCCCCAGAATTACATCAAACCCATGTATATTCAACATGATTAGATCTGCTAACATCACTCTATCTCCCACCTTTATTTCACATCCTCTACAGATTAACTCAGTTCTCTAGGATTCACGCATAGGGGTATTTACATGTAGTATATATTCTAGAGGTTCAAACTTCAAGTTTAATCTACATGCAAAATGCTCAGAAATAAAGGAATGTGTGGATCCTGAGTCAATCAACACATGAGCCTTATGATTACAGACAGAGAGTGTACCTCTTATAGTTTCTACCGAAGTGTCTGCAGTCTCCTTATCCAGGGCAAACACACGTCCCTGTGCCACAGGTTTCTTCCCTTTCTCTGCCGCAGTGGCCCGTCTCCGGGGATCCACTCTCTGAGGCTGTTGTCTAGTAGGCTCCAATCCATGTGGTCGCTGAGGTTGAGGGCAATCCTTCACCATGTGACCCATGTCTCCACATCTAAAACATCCTTGGATCGACCCGGTACAACTACCCTCATGCATTCGGCCACAATTCCTGCAAAACCTTATCTCTGGCCTAACATCTCGAGGGGTCTCTCTAATGTTAGGGTACCCTCTAGGTCTCTCTAATCTGCCCTTCTGCACCTCAATCCTTCCTCTTCTGAAGGAACCTCTCCGAGTCTCTGCTTGGAAAAGTGCTGGCCTCTTGCCCTTATCTCTATTCACCGCTCTGAGCTCATTCTGGGATTGTACCATTTTAATTCCTCTTTCAATTTCTTCTGCTCGTCTCAGAGCATCTCCAAACTCCGTAATACATAGCCCTATCAATCTATCTCTGATGACAGGCTTCAACCCATACACAAACTTCTCTGTGCGGAGCTCTTCACTCTTGAAGGTCTCTAGGTCATATCTCAATAGTGTTATGAATTGGCTCTCATAGTCATCCACAGACATGTCACCCTGTACCAAACTCAAAAACTCGACCTGTTTCTTTCTCTGGGCGGCTCGTGGTACATATTGGGTCCTAAAGGCTGTCTGAAACTCTTCCCAACCAATCACATCTTGGCGGGACATCAGAATACCTTGGGTAGTACCCCACCAATCTCGAGCTCTCCCCTTCAGCATTTAGGCACTCATACTGACCCTCTCGGCATCGGTGCACCCCAGAAAATCAAATATAACTCTCAATTCCGTCAACCACTCCTCAGCCTCTGTAGGATCCTTCTTTCCCTTAAATGCGGGTGGATTCATCTTCAAAAAATCCTTTAGTCGGACCATACTTCTGTCCTCAGGCTGAGTGACGGGAGGCACTGGGGGTATGGGAGGTCCTTGTTGTGGTGTAGGGGTAGTATCTGAGGCATTAACTCCAAAGTGTTGCGCGAATAACGCTGCCATCTGCTCAAAACTTTGCCTCACATCGGTCTCAATCTGATTAAATCGAGAGTTAGGACTCTCTGGTTGTGGGACAGGTGGCGGAGGGGACTCTGCCTGCCTCCTCGAACGACCTCGTCGTTTACTCATTCTCTATCTCAACTCGTCTCCTGCGCGTACATATCAAAATTGATTGAAATCTCAATCCTCAACTTCAGTTCATGACCAGACTATTACAGACACATGGGATGTATTCTATTTCACTTAACCGACATTGACAGTACTAGACACCCTAAGCTCTGATACCAAGAAAACTCTGTCACGCCCCGGAAGTGCGGAAAATAGGGCTAATTTAAAACTTTTTACTCGTTAATTCACAATTAAAGGTGCATTCCTGTGCAGTGTCATACATCATCATAATTATCATTCCTCAGGATCTCATCAATAGAATTTATATATCATATCAAATACATTAATCCATCTCAAGTTAATTAATCCTAATACATCCCATATAATGTTATACATCAAGTGTCTGCAATTACAATAATAGTCTGGGTACATGAAAAGATAAAATATACCTCAAGATACAATATATATGGCCTGGAGCTCGAGTCCTCCACTAGCCACTACTCCGTACGTCGCAGGGAAGTCCTTATTCACTTGAAGAACTCTGAGGGAAAAGAAAACAGGGTGAGCTTCTAAATCGCTCAGTAAGGGGGGTAAGGAACTCATTTCATAAACCAAAATGCACATCACAAAATGTTTATTTGTATGTGAAACTCATTTGAAAACCATAGCATGAAAGTACTCAAAACGACATTCTCATGTCTCAAATCATGTGAAAACATGAAGAAAAAAGCTCACTCTAGAGAAATAACAAAGCATGTGAAAACAATGCGATAAACGCTTTCTCAATGCACGTGATAAAATCACTGAAATAGTAATGCACGTGGCACAGCCACTAAACACACGTGGCATAGCCACTGATTTAAATTCACACATGGCATAGCCACAAAACAGACGTGGCATAGCCACTGATTTAATTTCACACGTGGCACAACCACAGAATAGGGTTTCACGTGGCAACGGCCACCAAATTGGGTTTCTCACGTGGCAACGGCCACCAAATTGGGGTATAACGTGGCAACGGCCACCAAGTAGGGTATCACGTGGCAACGGCCACGAATGGGGTTTCTCAACGTGGCAACGGCCACCAATGGGGTATAACGTGGCAACGGCCACCAATGGGGTATAACGTGGCAACGGCCACCAAGGGGGTTTCTCACGTGGCAACGGCCACCAAGTATACGTGGCATAGCCACAGAATAGGTTATTCTCACGTTACCAGAACGGAGAAGAAATCGGGCTTACATGCTACCAGAGTAATGCCCGGTGTGTACTCACCACTACACACCTAAGTCTTATCACATAAGACTGGTTTGCCTTCACGTAGAACTCATAGGGGTTTTTCACTTATAAAACTCAAATGAAAGCCGTTTTGTACTCAACACAAAACGTAATAAAACCGAGTTCCAACCGACAAAACACGCACACATTTCTCAAATCTCGATATTGCCTTAACGTAGAGCCCAATTCATTACTCACACCAAATTCAACGGTTTATAAAGCAATTTCACACTCAGCTTATAAACTCATAAAATTATGGGCTCCAACCGGCTATAAAAATCGTGTGCAATTAAATCTCAACACAACATTCAACATGCTTGTTTTATAAACCACAAATCATGCTATAATAGTTTACAAATCACATACACAAATGGTTTAGATTTCCCTTACCTCTTTGCACCTCGTATAGTGCAATCGTTTCCCCCATATCACGGACTAGCCTCGCATTCCACTCTGGAACTCCCGAGCTGTCCAAACGATGTTAAAACATCAATACTCAATTATCTCATAAACCTCAATTCTCAAAATCGAGCATAATTGCTCATAACACCTCAATTCTCTCGATTCTCATAACTCTACCCTAAACTACAACCTCATTCACAACATCTCGATGTTCCACATTTCTAATACCAATTATCTATGCTAATTCACCACATTTGTCTAAATTTCCATTTATAGCTAAAAATTCCTAAAACTACCAAAATTGCCAAATATCAACATTACTCCAACTATATTGTAATTCCATCAATCCCTAATCATTTCTCAGCTATTTCAACGCAATGACAACCACCAATATCATCAAAATCAGCTCAAATATCAAGATCGAGGTTTAAAAATTACCCAAAGCTTGTGAGACGCACAACCCACGCCTCGATCCGATTCGTCCTTCGATTTCCAAGTATGTTGTTCTCCTTTTGATGAGGAACAACTTCCCTTCTTGCCACAACCTCTGATTCGGCCGGAAATGGGTGATTTGGATGAGTGAGAAAGTTAGGTTTTCGGTGGAAATGGGTTTGGAAGAGAGAGAAAGTGAGTTTGCAGGAGAAAAACAGGGGTTCCTTATATAGGCTGAGGGTAGGAGATCGATCTGTCAAGGGGTGAGATCGATCTGCTTTTGAATTTTGGGGACGATCTGGGCAATTTTATGCCTAGGAGATCGATCTGTCGAGGGGTAAGATCGATCTCTTATGGCTTTATGAGATCGATCTGCTCCTGAGGAGATCGATCTTCTCCCAAACAGAATCATTTGGAGATCGATCTCTTCCTCATGAGATCGATCCTTTCTCAAATAGAATCATTTGGAGATCGATCTCTTCCATTGGAGATCGATCTGCTCCTCAAATTCCTCCTTCCTTGTCATTTTTAACTCACCAGATCGATCTCTCCTTCTCCCAGATCGATCTGTCCTCATTCTTCATGCTTATTTTACACACTTAACATAAAAATCTCCAGTTATAATTCCCACAATTCACTTAGCTCAATAAATTACACTTCAAATTATTATTATATCATTAAAATATGTCTGAAATTCTCATATCTCAGATTAGCCCATCAATTTCTATCTAAGTTTTTCCCTCCCTCTAAAATGGCCCAGCTCCGTAGTAACATATCTTCCTTTGCCCAATTTGATTCGAAAACTCTTTACGAAGCATGGGAATGATATAAGGAGCTTCTTAAGAAGTTCCCTCACTATGGCCTACCTTTGTGGCAGCAAGTCCAGACATTCTACAACGGACTTACAAGCCAGAATAGGACCATTGTTGATGCTACTGCAGGTGGAGCGCTAATGTGTAAAACAGAGGAGGAAGCTTACGAGTTGTTAGAAAAGATGGCTGCTAACAAATATCTATGGTCCTCGGAGAGGCAATTACCTAAGAAGTTGGTGGGTATTTATGAGCTCGACACGCTGTCTACCTTGACATCTCAAATCGCTAACCTTACGAAGAGGGTAGAGTCGCTCAGAACCCAGCATAATCCTTCTACCAGTCCTAATCCGATTTATTCTGTCCAAAGTCCTTTTATTTCCTGCGAGCTGTGTAGTGGTACCCACTTTGTAGATAGGTGTCCGCTCAACTTAGAATCGGTTTAGTATGTTGCTCCTTCTCAAACGCAATAGAACAACTCCTTTTCAAACACCTACAATCCAGGGTGCAAGAACCATCCTAAGTTTTTCTGGAGCCAAACCCTAGGGCAATCTTCTAATTCTAGACCTGTAAGACCCCTTAGTTTTCAAGCTCCACTGGTTCGTGTACCACTACAGCTGTAACTTCCATATCATCCACCATATCACTCTCATCACCTATTCCTATTTCAATAATTTCAGCATCATTCATCCCCACCACCACCACCTATCCAGCCACAACATATACTTGCACCAGTAGCTGAGAAGAAGCCCTCGCTTGAGGAAATGTTCACGACTATCCTGCAAAATCAAGTGCTTCAATTAAGAACCTAGAGGTTCAGGTAAGACAAATAGCAAACGCTCTTAGTCAACGTCCTCAAGGGACCCTCCCCAGTAACACTGAAGCTAATCCTGTTAGGCAAAGGGAGGGTAAGGAACATGTTAAAACCATCACCCTTAGGAGCGGCAAAGAGCTAAAGGAGCTATAAGTTAAGTCCAATCTTGTTGAGCCCATAGTTGAAGAACTCATAAGTCCAAAGAAGCATCTCATAAAGACTAGGAACATTAGGATCAGGCTGCAAAAGAATCCAAGCTAGGCACTTCTTCATCTATACCTTCTTCTACTTCACAGCCTTCATCATCCTTAGATGCTACACCTGTTTCCAATACATCCCTTCCAGTTAGACCACTAGTACCTTTTCCTCAGAGGTTCTAAAGTCAAAAACTGGATCAACAATTCGTCAAATTTCTTGAGGTTTTTAAGAAGCTTCACATCAACATTCCTTTCGTAGATGCTTTAAAGCAAATGCCAAGTTATGTGAAGTTTATGAAGGATATCCTCTCTATGAAAAGGAGATTGGAAGATTATGAGACGGTGGCCTTAACTGAGGAATGTAGTACCATTATCTAGAGGAGATTACCCCCCAGCTCAAAGATCTCGGGAGTTTAACCATACCCTGCACTATTGGAAATCTATTCTTTGGTAGAGCCCTGTGTCATTTAGGAGCTAGTATAAATTTAATACCATTGTCTATCTATCATAAGTTAGGAATAGGGGATACCAAGCCCACCACAGTGACCCTTCAGCTAGCTGATCGATCAATTAAATATTTGAAGGGGGTCATTGAGATGTCTTAGTAAAGGTGGACAAGTTTATTTTCCCTGTAGATTTTATTGTACTAGATATGGAGGAAGACAGGGAAGTCCCCATTATTTTAGGCAGACATTTCCTAGCTACTGGTAGGACGGTAATTGATGTGCAAAAGTTGAAGTTAACGATGAGAGTCCAAGATCAGGAAGTAAAGTTTAATGTTATCAAACCTTTGAAGCTCCCTGATAACTCTAAAGAGTATTTTAAGATCGAGGTTAAGGAAGATAAAATGTTTGAACATAAGAAATATGAGAGAAAGAAGGAACTAGATACAGTTAAGGATGAATTAACTGTCAACATTCTATCACCATTTTGGCTGACCCTCATACTTTTTGCTCTGCTGGTGAGTGTTGTTTTCTTCAGCTGCATTTGAAGTGGCTGGGTTTTCCCTTTCACTTTATCTATAGTTCTTTTTCTTTTTCTTTTCTGTTGTTTCTTTCTTTGTTTAGTTTACAGGTTTATTTTCTAGTTTTATGCTTTCAATCAAAGCTTCAGTTGTTCATCATCATCAGAAAGGGGAGTACTTTATTCCTAAACTTCAATTCTTATATTATCTGCACACTGAGGACACTGTGCACTTTAAGTTTGGGGGAGGGGATATCATTTGAGCACTTTTCAAAAATTTGAGCACTTTTAAAAAATTTGGGCAAAATTGAAAAAAAAATCAAATTTTTTCGAAAATCTGAGCTTAAATTGTTTGATTTTGGGATGATTTAGTACTTCTCATGTAGTTTTCCCATATTCTGATGATATGACCCCATGATTAAGTCTAATTTTGATTGACTAAGAAGCATGATTATAGGAAAAGCATGAAGTAAAATTCTTGAATTTGTTTGGATTCTGATTGTGATTTCCTCATCTGACGCACATGTCATGTCATGAATCTGTATATTTATTTAGAGAAAGCTTATGTGGACTTAGGATTGCATTTGTTTAGTTGATTTTGTGTATCATATTTTAGAATTTGTTTGATCTAATCTTGAGTTGAAATATTAGATCACACTTAATTAGGGAGATGATTTAGGCCATCTTTGGATCATTTGAGCCTTTCGAGCCATCCCTATACATACTTTATCCCTTGTCACGACCCAATTCCATTCTCTTTAACCGAAAACCACTAAAATTTTTTTGCGTTTTACTGTTACCTTACCCGATCGTAAACTAACTCACCACACACTGTTAGGCTGTGAGTCAATAATAAACACCACATCTCATTCATTCTCAGTTAAATAAAACGATGTCATACATTTGCATTTAATCTTGTACCTATACAAAAGCATGTTTTAATGACATCTACATCCCTCATAATTACCACTCAAAAGAATACTGTGCTTTTACATTGTTTAGATATAAAAAGAATCACTGTGTATATACCTCTAAGCGATGGAGATGCAGCGGAGTCCAAAATTACCACGCCTCAGTCCTCACTGGGCTACTATGCACGCTCTGTAGGGGGGAAATAGAGAGGGATGAGCAACCACACGCTCAGTAAGGCAATAATGCAAGCATGGTAGATAACTACTCTATCTACATGCTGATAGTGTTATGCATAAATCATTTATGGTAGGAGCATGAGGAATAAAACTATGCCATATGAGTATACATATATATCATGTGTCAAAATCATGTACATTGGCATATCAAACATGGTAAAAAGAACATCATGTATAAATCATCTCATGCTCAATCTCATTTAAATTCATAAAAAGGGCAATTCATTAAGAAACCTCCTTTTTAAACCAACATCATAAACCTCTTTCTCAACACATAAATTACCACCAAATCAATTCACAATCACAACCACATTTTCATTTCACAATTCACGCAAGTGTATAAAACTAGGTCACTATATCAAAAGTGCCTATGTGGACCACTACATCATAAATCATCCCAGACCACACGCATCCAGGTGTGCGGGGTATCATGCTGGCACGAAGACGGATTATCCCTCGCCAGACTTTCTCATCACATACCACCATGCGGTACATCGTACTCCATGTGATATACACGGTACAGCGTACTCCGCAGACTCATATCATGATTGGGGGTGCCATTCCTAGGTCTTACCTACCCCATACCAAGAGTTTTCCATATCCGTGAAGGAGAGCCTCCCTACCGAACAGAGCCTCCCCGCCTAATAGAGCCTCCCTACCTCCTCGGGCTTAAGGATGTAGGGCTTAAGGATCCTTCCGTAAGAGAGCCTCCCCACCGAACAGGGCCTCTCCACCTAACAGAGCCTCCTCGCCTCCTCGGGCTTAAGGATGTTGGCTTAAGGATGTAGGGCTTAAGGATCTTACCGTACCCATGTAGGAGAGCCTCCCTGCCTAACAGAGCCTCCCCGGACCTCCAGGGCTTAAGGATGTTGGCTTAAGGATCCCACCGTAAGAGAGCCTCCCCACCGAACAGAGCCTCCCCTCCTAACAGAGCCTCCCCGCCTCTTTGGGCTTAAGGATGTTAGCTTAAGGATGTAGGGCTTAAGGATCTTACCAACTTTCACAACCTTATACGTATCACAATGTGCAAACTTGTGCAAGCAAAGCTCTAGCACGACTCATGCATCCTCTCATAAAGAGATGCGTACGAGCATAGCTCTAGTACGGTTATACTCATAAGACAAACCATTCAAAAGCCACGTACGAGCAGAAGCTCCAGTACGGTTTATAAACATCATCATAGTTTCCAAATCAAGGTGCGAGCTAAGCTCAAGCACGTATCACACAAGTGAAAACATAGAAATCCAGCGCGAGCGAGGCTCTAGCGTGATTTATGTCATGCAAATACGATAGGCGGCTCATACAAAATCAAACAATCCCGGCAACCGGGTTTAGCACTTCACAAATGCTTTTCCACAACATCAATAAAACACTAGTCGGCCCATCTACAAGCTTGCTTAAAACCAAGCAATTCCATTTTGAAAAACATCAAAACATTAGATTTATGCAATTATTAGCCTTACTATCCCATTTCTTTACAATACCATTTCAACCACCAAATCTCATACAATTATTCACAGCTATTTTCGCATACCAAACAACCAATTTCTCAAATGTTCATGCATTTCATAAACACCCTATAATCCCGCAAATTATGAGTAGCTACCTCTATGTACTTACAGAATTCCCTTACCTGAAATCGCGATGTGTGATTCCACTTCCTTAAAGCTGCTACTCATACCACTCGATTCCTTTCCAACGGACTCTTTGAGACTGCACAAAATTGTATTCCGCATTATATTCGATCCGTATAATATGACATCGTGCGTTCACTATAGTCAATTCGACCTATAGTTTCTAGTGACGCTCTTAAGGCCTCGTTTCATTACTTTACCCATAACTCGAGTCTATGGATTCTTTTAGGGCTATTAACTCATTCCAAATCGATATTAAATCGATATCAAGCCCATAGTGTTCATATTTCATTGATTTCCTCACTATGGCATTTATCAAGCATTTACATACTCATTTTCAAAATTCCACTTAAACTCAAATTATAACTCCACATAACCATTCCAAATCATCCACATTACTCATTTAACTACTTTAGCATGCCTATAAACCGCCAACTCCCCAAATCACACTCTCACACTAGAGGCATTCCATTTTCTAGGTCACATTAGTTTCTAACACAACCTAGGTGTTTCCATCCATACATACTCATGCCAAACAACTGCAAAATCAATTAAATAGACAATGTACTTGGATTGGAGTGTTAGAATCTTACCAAATATGATTTTTCTTCTTGCTCCAAATGTCAATGCCCTTATCTCCTTCAATACCCACAATGGGATTTTGGGTTCCAACTATGTTGTTCTCTTCCTCAAGATGAACAACTTAATTTCTAATGGTCTCCCCTCAATCCTTGTTGAAAATGGCTGATTTTAGAGAGAGAAAGTTAGGTTTTTGGGTTAGAAATGGAAGATTAGTGTTTTTCCTGAAATTTTCAGATTTTCAGCCCTCCTTATATAGAAATAGCTTGAGGAGATCGATCTGGTCTAAGAGGAGATCGATCGGTCCCCTTAAATCTCTCATTTTCACGAAAATTTTAAGTATGAGATCGATCTGTCGAAGCATGAGATCGATCTGGTCCCAAACAGAGAGCTAAGGAGATCGATCTGGGTGCTTGAGGATCGATCTTTTCATTACAGAATGCTTAGGAGATCGATCTGGCACCACTGGAGATCGATCTGCTCTATTTCATTGCCCAAATAAGAGCATTCTGGCTCTTCTAGATCGATCTCTCATCTTATGAGATTGATCTAGCCTTCATGTTTTCCAGATTTCCTGCAGTTTCCTTGCTGCAACTCATACTAACACATCCTTGATCTATTGCCATTGCCATTTTCTCATCCATCCACCTTTATAACTTGAAAATGGCATCTATTCATACCTTATGCACATTGAAACTTGTGTACATTCATTGTATGTCCAAAGGTATGCTACATAAAACCAAATGGAAGCATTTATATTCATGCAACTCCCTTCCATTTACCACACCACCCATTTTGAGTTTCAGTAACATCCATCACTTATAAGGACTCATTTCTTCATATTCAAACTCAATGGAACTTGTATGTACGTTACAAATCATATTACACATACATACATTGAATCCATGGACTTACATCGATCATACTTTACATTACAAGTCCATTCACATTCATTACACATTACAACTTTACATATACGGGGTCTCACATTCTCCCCTCCTTCAAGGAATTTGGTCCCCCAAATTAGAACCAAGTCACTCTTCAAAATGTTGGGGGTACTTCTCCCGTATCAAGTTCTCCAATTCCCATGTGGCCTCTTCCGTCGTGTGATGTTGCCAAAGAACTTTCACTAAGGGAATTGTCTTATTCCGCAACACTTTCTCTTTTCTGTCCAATATCCGAACCGACTTCTCAACATACGTCATACTCTCATGGAGCTCCAATGGCTCATATCTTATCACGTGTGCCGAGTCCGGGTGATACTTCCGAAGCATCGAGACGTGGAAGACGTTGTGGACGTTTTCCAAGTCTGATGGCAATGCCAACCTATACTCCTTATCTCTCACTCTCTCCAAAATCTCGAAGGGTCCGATATATCTAGGGCTCAACTTGCCCTTCTTACCAAATCTCATAATACCCTTCGATGGTGATACCCTCAGAAACACCGACTCACCCTCATCAAACTCCAGTGGTCTTCGTCTCTTGTCAGCATAACTCTTTTATCAGCTCTGAACTGTCTGTAATCTCTCACATATCAACTGGACGTCCTCAGATGCCTGTTGCACTAAGTTCGGAGCAAAAATCTGTCTGTCACCAACCTCTTCCCATCCAATGGGGGAACGGCATCTACGCCCATACAATGCCTCATAGGGTGCCATCCCAATACTCGCATGATAGCTATTATTATAAGCGAACTCGGCTAACTGCAGGTGGTCATCTCAGGAGCCTCTAAAATCCAGCACACACGCTCTCAACATATCCTCGAGGGTCTGTATAGTCCTCTCTGACTGCCCATCTGTTTGAGGATGAAAAGCGGTGCTAAAACTCAGTCGGGTCCCTAGCGCTTCTTAAAAATGTTCCCAAAAATGGGAAGTGAAGCAAGCATCCCTATCAGAAACAACGCTCACTGGTACACCATGTAGCCGTACTATCTCTCGAATATACAGGTTTGCCAACTGACTCAGTGTATCAATAACTCTCATAGCCAAGAAATGGCCAGACTTAGTCAACCGGTCCACAATAACCCATATGGCATCATGACCTCTACGGGTCCTCGGTAACCCCGTCACAAAATCCATGGTGACATGCTCCCACTTCCATGTCGGTATCGGTAGAGGCTGCAATAATCCTGCAGGCTTCTGATGCTCTACCTTCACTTGCTGACAAACGAGACACTTAGCGACATATTCAGCAATGTCTCTCTTCATTCCAGACCACCAATAAACCTTTCGAAGGTTTTGATACATCTTCGTACTTCCCGGATGTATCATATACTTTGATGAGTAAGCCTCTGATAAAATCGTTCTCCTGATCTCAGGGTCCCTGGGAACGCATACTCTGCCTCTGAACCTTAATAACCCATCAGCACTCTGCTCAAAATCAATACCCACACCTGTTTGTATCTGCCTCAGCCAATCAATGCACCATCGATCGCTCTGCTGGGCTCGCCGAATACGGCCAATCAACTCTGGCTCTAGTCTCAAACTAGCCATGATCTCAAGTCTCTCAGATCCTAGTGGGGTTACATCTAAATTGAGGTTCGCAAAGTGTTCTAACAATTCATGTTCCCGTACCATCATATATGACACCAACCTAAGGTTCTTTCTACTCAAAGCATCGGCAGCTACATTTGCCTTACTAGGGTGGTACATGATTTCACAATCATAGTCTTTCAGGAGTTCGAGCCATCTCCTCTGTCTCATATTCAACTCTTTCTGCCAGAACAGGTACTTAAGGCTCTTATGATCTGTGAACACCTGAAACTTCTCACCATAGAGATAGTGGCGCCATATTTTCAAAGCAAATACTACAGTCGCCAACTCCAAATCATGTGTCGGGTAGTTCCTCTCATGATCTTTCAACTGTCTCGATCCATAGGCAACTACCTTCCCATCCTGCATAAGCACACAGCCCAGTCCCTGGTGTGATGCATCCGTATACACCGAGAATCCTCCTAAGCTGGTAGGAATGGTGAGAACTGGAGCAATCGTCAATCGACGCTTAAGCTCCTCAAAACTCCTCTCACATGCCTCATCCCATACAAACTTAACATCTTTTCGCGTGAGGCATGTCAAAGGAGCAGCTAGTCTGGAGAAACCCTCTACAAATCTCCGATAATATCCTGCCAATCCCAGGAAACTTCTGATCTCAGTAGTTGTCTTGGGCTGTTCCCACTGTATAACTGCCTCTATCTTGGATGGATCCACCGATACCCCATCCTTTGACACAACATGCCCCAGAAATGAGATCTGTTCTAACCAAAAGTTACACTTGCTGAGTTTGGCATACAATTCTCTCTCTCGGAGGGTCTGCAGAACTATCCTCAAGTGCTCCTCATGATCTTCCCTGGACTTAGAATACACCAAAATGTTATCAATGAACACTATTACAAACTTGTCTAATTATGGCTTAAATATATCATTCATCAATGCCATAAATGCTGCGGGAGCATTCGTCAATTCGAATGGCATCACCAAAAACTCGTAGTGGCCATAACGGGTACAAAATGCTGTTTTGGGTACATCTCCACTCCTGATACTCAACTGATGATACCCTGACCGCAGATCTATCTTAGAAAATACTTCGGCTCCCTGGAGCTGATCCAACAAATCATCGATTCTTGGAAGGGGGTACTTGTTCTTAATGGTGGCCTTATTCAACAACCGGTAATCTATACACAGTCGGAGGCTTCCATCCTTCTTCCTTATAAATAGAACCGGTGCTCCCCAAGGTGAGACACTCGGTCTAATAAACCCCTTCTCAGCAACTCTTGCAGCTGTTTCTTCAGCTCTTCCAATTCTATCGGAGCCATTCTATAGGGTGGTTTCGATATCGGCTCTGTGCCAGGCACTAGCTCAATGCAAAATTCCATTTCCCTTTCAGGTGGTAGTCCTGGTAATTCATCCGAAAAGACATCAGGGTAATCCGTAATTACGGCTATATCCCTCAATTCCGGGTGTGCCTCATCTATATCAACCACGTATGCAATGAACCCTGCACATTATCCTCTCCATCGTTAGTAACATAACCATCACTCCACATTCAACATTTATCAAAAACAATAATTTATCTCTCAAGCAATATGCATTTAAAATCATACTCCTTTATTTAAAACAAACATGCTATGTTCATATCATTTCGTTTCATTAAAATTTACAATAAGATTGTCTAATCCTGAAAACATCAATGTTTTGGCATGACAATCCATCACAACATGATTGGTAGCCAACCAATCCATTCCCAAAATTACATCAAAATCATTCATATTCAATAAAATCAGATTGGCTATCATTTCCTTCCCCTCTATCTTTAACTTACAATCTCTACATACATGCTCAGTCAATTGACTATCATTCATGGGTGTGGAAATCATTAACATCTTATCCAACAATGTTGGTTTCACATGCTTCAATAATTTATGTGCGAAGGTAGGTGATATGAAAGAATGCGTGGCACCAGGATCAAATAATACCAATGCTTCTAAATCAAAGATTCGGATGGTACCTTTAATCACATTCGTCGATGCGTCTGCAGTGTCCTAGTCCAGTGCATGTACTCTTCGTTTGCTCACACCCGCAGCCTGTTTCCCTTTTTCCTCAGCTGTAGCCCTCCTCCTCGGGGCTGCTGTCTCAACTGGAGCTCCCTCAGGCTCCTTGCCCTTCTGTGGGACAATCTCTATCTTCTCGGGACAATACTTAGCCATATGTCCTGGTCTCTCGCATCTAAAACACACCATAGGGGTCATCAAACAGGGCATATTCCCATGAAATCTCCTACATCTCCTACACTGGTCAGTAGTAGGCCGTGGTCCTCCAATAGTCATACCCCTCGGCGCAGTCAAGGCTGGGTATATGGGAGGTCTAGCAGCTCTCTCTTACACCTCCTCAATTTTAGGCCTCTTCTCGAAAAATCTTTAGCCACCTCTCTTGGCCACTCTTCCAAACCCGGATCTCTTTCGATCTCTGTCCTTTCTAACACTGACTCTACCAAGCTCGGAGGCATTTCGCTTAAAGTCTTGCTCACATAACTGAGCCTAATGTACAGCCTCCTCATAGGTCAAGATGTCAAAGGGAGCTAGCTTAGTCCGGATGGCCAATCTCAATCCATCCATGAACTTTTGAATCTTTCGGGTCTCACTACCCATCGTGTCCGGGTCATATCTCCCCAAGGACATAAACTTGGACTCATACTCGTCCACAGTATGGTTCCCCTGAACCAAATTCATAAATTCTATCCGCAGTTTCCTCTATACGGTAGTTGGAATATACTATCTTCTAAAGGCCTCCGAGAATATCTCCCATGAAATCTCAGAGTGTCTAGCCCTCAAAATAGCTTAAGTGGATCTCCACCAGTGCTCTGCCTCGCCTTTCAACATGAACACCGCAAAGACTACCTTCTCAGCTGAAGTGCATCGAAAAAACCTATATAGTTTCTCCATCTCATACACCCAATCCTCCGTAACCACTGGGTCCTTCACCCCTCTAAACACTGGGGGTTTTAGCGCTTGAAATTCTCGCAACCTGCTCAAGTCGCAGTCATAACCCAAATCACTACCGCTCTGTTGTGGAGCGATAGGAGAAGCTATATCCTAGGCTGGAGGTGGTGTAGCAGTAGCAGTCTCTGTAGTCTGAGGTCTTTCCGCCTCTGCAGCTGCCTGTTCAGTAGTAGGCTGTGTCGCGGGACCTCGTCTGTCACTGGCACCCAATGCCTGCGTGACTATCTCTACCAAATTCTCAATACTCCGCTCTAACCTAGCGAAGCGAGCCTCAGTATCCTCTGCTCTCCTAGCAGTGTTCTGTGGAGCCTGCTCAGTCTGTGGCTCCGCATGGCTCTCAGGCCTACCTCTACGGCCTCTAGCACGTGCTCTCGCCCCTCTACCTTTGCTTGTAACTGGCATAGTGCCTAACTTCCTGTATTTAAAATCATTTATCAAGCTCAATCCATGGCGGTATACACAGTTATATCTAAACAAAAGCACAGTACTATGGGGATGTACTTTCCTACGTTTTATTAATGACTCACATCAGGCCAACACAGCTTTGATACCAATCTCTGTCACGACCCAATTCCATTCTCTTTAACCGAAAACCACTAAAAATTTTTTACGTTTTACTGTTACCTTACCCGGTCGTGAACTAACTCACCACACACTGTTGGGCTGTGAGTCAATAATAAACACCACATCTCATTCATTCTCAGTTAAATAAAACGATATCGTACATTTGCATTTAATCTTATACTTATACAAAAGTATGTTTTAATGACATCTACATCCCCCATAATTACCACTCAAAAGAATACTGTGCTTTTACATTGTTTAGATACAAAAAGAATCACTGTGTATATACCTCTAAGCGATGGAGATGCAACGGAGTCCAAAATTACCACGCCTCAGTCCTCACTGGGCTACTATGCACTCTCTGTAGGGGGAAATAGAGAGGGATGAGCAACCACATGCTCAGTAAGGCAATAATGCAAGCATGGTCGATAACTACTCTATCTACATGCTAATAGTGTTATGCATAAATCATTTATGGTAGGAGCATGAGGAATAAAACTATGCCATATGAGTATACATATATATCATGTGTCAAAATCATGTACATTGGCATATCAAACATGGTAAAAAGAACATCATGTATAAATCATCTCATGCTCATTCTCATTTAAATTCATAAAAAGGGCAATTCATTAAGAAACCTCCTTTTTAAACCAACATCATAAACCTCTTTCTCAACACATAAATACCACCAAATCAATTCACAATCACAACCACATTTTCATTTCACAATTCACGCATGTGTATAAAACTAGGTCACTATATCAAAAGTGCCTATGTGGACCATTACATCATAAATCATCCCAGACCACACGCATCCAGGTGTGCGGGGTATCATGTTGGCACGAAGATGGATTATCCCTCGCCAGACTTTCTCATCACATAACCATCATACGGTACATCGTACTCCATGTGATATACACGGTACAGCGTACTTCGCAGACTCATATCGTGATTGGGGGTGCCATTCTTAGGTCTTACCTACCCCATACCAAGAGTTTTCCATATCCGTGAAGGAGAGCCTCCCTGCCGAATAGAGCCTCCCTACCTCCTCGGGCTTAAGGATGTTAGCTTAAGGATGTAGGGCTTAAGGATCCTTTCGTAAGAGAGCCTCCCCACTGAATAGGGCCTCCCCGCCTAACAGAGCTTCCCCGCCTCCTCGGGCTTAAGGATGTTGGCTTAAGGATGTAGGGCTTAAGGATCTTACCGTACCCATGTAGGAGAGCCTCCCTGCCTAACAGAGCCTCCCCGCCCCTCCAGGGCTTAAGGATGTTGGCTTAAGGATCCCACCGTAAGGGAGCCTCCCCACCGAACAGAGCCTCCCCGCCTAACAGAGCCTCCCTGCCTCTTTGGGCTTAAGGATGTTAGCTTAAGGATGTAGGGCTTAAGGATCTTACCAACTTTCACAACCTTATACGTATCACAATGTGCAAACTTGTGCGAGCAAAGCTCTAGCATGACTCATGCATCCTCTCATAAAGAGACGCATACGAGCATAGCTCTAATACGGTTATACTCATAAGACAAACCACTCAAAAGCCATGTACGAGCAGAAGCTCCAGTACGGTTTATAAACATCATCATAGTTTCCAAATCAAGGTACGAGCTAAGCTCAAGCACGTATCACACAAGTGAAAACATAGAAATCCAGCGCGAGCGAGGCTCTAGCGTGATTTATGTCATGCAAATACGATAGGCGGCTCATACACAATCAAACAATCCCGGCAACCGGGTTTAGCACTTCATAAATGCTTTTCCACAACATCAATAAAACACTAGCCGGCCCATCTACAAGCTTGCTTAAAACCAAGCAATTCTGTTTTGAAAAACATCAAAACATTAGATTTATGCAATTATTAGCCTTACTATCCCATTTCTTTACAATACCATTTCAACCACCAAATCTCATACAATTATTCACAGCTATTTTCGCATACCAAACAACCAATTTCTCAAACGTTCAAGCATTTCATAAACACCCTATAATCCCGCAAATTACGAGTAGCTACCTCTATGTACTTACAGAATTCCCTTACCTGGAATCGTGATGCGTGATTCCACTTCCTTAAAGCTGCTACTCGTACCACTCGATTCGTTTCCAACGGACTCTTGGAGACTGCACAAAATCATATTTCGCATTATATTCGATCCGTATAATATGACATCATGCGTTCACTATAGTTAATTCGACCTATAGTTTCTAGTGACGCTCTTAAGGCCTCGTTTCATTACTTTACCCATAACTCGAGTCTATGGATTCTTTTAGGCCTATTAACTCATTCCAAATCGATATTAAATCGATATCAAGCCCATAGTGTTCATATTTCATTGATTTCTTCACTATGGCATTTATCAAGCATTTACATACTCATTTTCATAATTCCACTTAAACTCAAAATATAACTCCACATAACCATTCCAAATCATCCACATTACTCATTTAACTACTTTAGCATGCCTATAAACCACCAACTCCCCAAATCACACTCTCACACTAGAGGCATTCTATTTTCTAGGTCACATTAGTTTCCAACACAACCTAGATGTTTCCATCCATACATACTCATGCCAAACAACTCCAAAATCAATTAAATAGACAATGTACTTGGATTGGAGTGTTAGAATCTTACCAAATATGATTTTTCTTCTTGCTCCAAATGTCAATGCCCTTATCTCCTTCAATACCCACAATGGGATTTTAGGTTCCAACTATGTTGTTCTCTTCCTCAAGATGAACAACTTAATGTCTAATGCTCTCCCCTCAATCCTTGTTGAAAATGGCTTATTTTGAGAGAGAAAGTTAGGTTTTTGGGTTAGAAATGGAAGATTAGTGTTTTTCCTGAAATTTTCAGATTTTCAGCCCTCCTTATATAGAAATAGCTTGAGGAGATCGATCTGGTCCAAGAGGAGATCGATCTGGTCCCCTTAAATCTCTCATTTTCATGAAATTTTAAGCATGAGATCGATCTGTCGAAGCATGAGATCGATCTGGTCCCAAATAGAGAGCTAAGGAGATCGATCTGGGTGCTTGAGGATCGATCTTTTCATTACAGAATGCTTAAGAGATCGATCTGGCACCACTGGAGATCGATCTGCTCTATTTCATTGCCCAAATAAGAGTATTCTGGCTCTTCCAGATCGATCTCTCATCTTATGAGATCGATCTGGCCTTCATGTTTTCCAGATTTCCTGCAGTTTCCTTGCTGCAACTCATACTAACACATCCTTGATCTATTGCCATTGCCATTTTCTCATCCATCCACCTTTATAACTTGAAAATGGCATCCATTCATACCTTATGCACATTGAAACTTGTGTGCATTCATTGTATGTCCAAAGGTATGCTACATAAAACCAAATGGAAGCATTTATATTCATGCAACTCCCTTCCATTTACCACACCACCCATTTTGAGTTTCAATCACATCCATCACTTATAAGGACTCATTTCTTCATATTCAAACTCAATTGAACTTGTATGTATGTTACAAATCATATTACACATACATACATTGAATCCATGGACTTACATCGATCATACTTTACATTACAAGTCCATTCACATTCATTACACAGTACAACTTTACATATACGGGGTCTCACAATCCCTAGTCACCCATCTGGGCCAAATAAGCCTTTCTCTGCCAATAGACCTGCTTATAATATTCCTTAGCTCAAATCCTTTGTTCCTATCCCTTACCCTGAAAGCATAAAAGTCATTGGGATATATTTTGAGCTTTGTACATATGGGTATCTGGTGATAGTGAATGTTCCAAAAAAAAGAAAAAGAAAAGAAAAAAAAGAAGAAAAATAAAAAAATAGAATAAAAAGTTTAGTGAAATAAATAAGTTTGGGGGAAATGATTTGAGCTCTTACATTAAGATCCTAGAAGTAATGCATGTTAAGGGGTAATTAAACCTAAATTGACTTTATCATACCTTAACCCCAACCTTACATTACAAGCATAATGAAGTCCTATTGATCTTTGATTAAGTGTGACTACATTAGTGGAGAGAGTAGTGAAAAGCAAACTTATGGGAATGATCACTTGTCATTGACTTTGCATTCACTATGTTTGCATAATTTGATCCGGATAATGTACTGTAAAGTGACTCTGACATTTTCACACACGCACGAGGAGTCCAATTTGGGTTAGGACTTATGATTGAATGATTTTGAATGTTGGACTTGTAATTGTGAGTCTTTGAGATCATAGTCTGTACTTTTTCTTTGAGGATAATATTGGGGAAATTATTATGTTTTGTACGTGTCATTCCTACAATTATTTTGTTTTGCTTGAGGACAAGCAAAAGCTCAAGTTTGAGGGTGTAATAATTCTATATTTTTAGAGTTATTTGTGTTTAATTTCCTAATTAATTATTTAAATCCCCAATTTATTTTGTTAATTATCCCCTTTATTTAATTAAAATTCTCATGTTCGTAGATAAATTAAATCTGGATGAATTTTGAATATTTCGATAGAAAATGGATCGAAATTGAACTAAAACCGAGATTGGACCATGCGGACAACATGAGCCTAGCACATCCAATTGGACAAAAAGACAAATGACATGGAAATATTATTTTTCAATGAGCCAATGGTGTGAAGACAAGTGGCCAAACAATGCCAACTCATCTAGGATGAAAAATTACAATTGTACCCCTAAGTGTGTATATAAATAGAAAAAGATGGCAATTGAAAAAAAAGGGAGTAGCTTAGGTTAGAATAGAAGTAATTTAGAAGTAGATGTAAATTAGGGTAGAATAGTTTTTACGTTAATTTTACAAGCTTTCTTTAAAAATTTTCGAATAATTCTTTTTACAAGTTGTTTTACTGTTCATTCCATTTTCTTGATGTTCTTCATTAGTCTTGGATTTATTTTTGAATGAAAAGCAATTTCATTCATGTTCTCAGTTTGATAAAAACTAGTTCTTTTATTGTTAAGTTCTATTTGCATAGTTGATTTGCTCTCGATTTTTCTCAATAGTTGATGTTTTTGGTTTGATCAATCTTTAATATTTTTGTTCACCTTCTCGGTTTATTCTCTTAGTGCATTCGAGTCACCATGATAATCATTTTTTTTATTTTTGTTGCTCCTGGGTTATTTTTTGGTTGGGTTCATTTTCCATTGTTCATTTGTGTTCTTTGTTTTTATTGCTTCGTTGGTTTTCATTCTTTTTCTTTTCTACTATTCATGACTGGTGTGCTCTAGAGTAGCTACTGTCTCTTTTGCCATTTTTGCACTTAGCTAGTCACGAAGAAGGCGGCAGCATGATGGGCATTCAAAAATATGGAAGGACAAGCTATTAACACAGATGCATTAATATGATGAATTTCTGTTTCAAGCTGTAAACTGTGACTGGGCATTTTCCTATTCCGTTATGCTCTGTTTGAGAGCTTGATACTGTTCATTCTCTTTTCATGACTGCATTCTGCATTAATCTAGTTGTGGTAGCTGAAGTTGTGAAGGATATAGAGATTTGTGTTTATTCTTGTTCCAGCTTGTTTCCATTTCTGTTTTGTGCTTCTTTTATTTTTTGTTTTGTTACCTTATTCCTAGTTACTTAGATAAGTTCGGTTTCATGTTTCAGTTTGTAGTTGTATTAAAGTTGATTAGCCTTTCAGTTTTTTCATTATTGATTGTTAATTGTTGTTTCAATTTCTTGGTTGTAGTCGGTTGGGTGGCATTTTCAAAGGGAAAGTAAGGTGTAGCTGAGAACTGAAGCAGAAGCAGTAAACAGTATGGTGCACGAGACTCTGGTTAGTTGAGCAGAATACGTTTAGGTCGTGTTACTGGTGCGTGGCAGTAGGAGCTTAGCAAATGTTGTGCATGAGTGTTGTGTTGGATTGTAGCAGCAAACCTGGACAGCGCCTATGAAGAATTGTGCACATACAGCACCGCTGGGTAGGATGAGTGCAGTACCTGAATTTGGACAGCAGCTGCAGCATCTGGAATTGAAGAACATTGCATTCGGGATGTCAGTACAGAGCACAGTTTGACAGCAGGACACGGAAGGACGATAGGGCCAGTAGCAGCACTTGACGCAGCATACTTGGATGAGAACATGGAGCAGAAGCACATGACCAAGAGCATGCTGGAACAAATTCTGCTGAAGATGGAGAATGAACAATGCACTTGCATCGAGACCACTTTGATGTGTTGCATTTCGTTTAAGGCCTTGTGTGGCCACTTTCCTTGGTTTAAATTAATGTTGATGGCATTTTGATTATTTTCATTAGTGTTAGTTAGGATAGTGGTTAATTGATAGTAAATTTAATGTTTTAAGTTGTTAATTTAATCTTTAGTTTTAAGTCTTAGTTAATAGTTAATTTTATATTATATGTTTTAGGACTTTATTTTAGTTTAGTATTTTATGAGTTGCATTTTAAAGTTAAATTAGATTTAATGTGTTTCATGCAATTTTTAATTTAGTTTTCATTAGATTTTAGGCTAGTTTAATTTGCAATTTTCATTAGTTTAAATTCATGCATTTTTATTTTAAGTTTGTTTAAAGTTTAGTTTAATTAAATTTTATTGCTTTATTTTCATATTTGCATTTTATTTTAGTTGCGTTAATTCATTTTAACTGTTTTAATTTTCTTTTATAGGTTATTTGCTTTTAATTACTCGGAGTACTGTAAGTAAATTTTGCTCGATTTTATTTTCTTTAGTTCTTATTATTTTATTGCTTTCCAATATTTTTAATTAGCCTTATTAGATCACCCACTTTAAATTCATAATTTTTTAGGATATACTTAGGGTAAGATTAACCGATAGTTAATTAGGCTGATCAACTTCTGTGTGGGACGATAACTCGGGCCTCAAATCCCATTATTACTTGTACGACCCGTGCACTTGCGGATAATACGTTTAAGGCGTGTCAGTTGCCACCAGAGCTAGCAGGCATTCACAACGTCTTCCACGTATCGATGCTTCGAAAGTACCATCCAAATCCGACTCATGTGATTTGGAATGAGCCATTGGAGCTCAAGGACGATCTGGCATATATAGAGAGACCGATCCGGATACTGAATAGGAAAGAAAAGGTTTTAAGGAATAAGACAATTCACTTGTTAAGGTTATCTGGCAGCACCACAATTTAGAGGAGGCTACTTGGGAGTTAGAGAACCTGATATGGGAAAAGTACCCCCAACTTTTCAATGTGTGACTTGGTTCCAATTTGGAAGACTAAATTTCTTGAAGGAGGGGAGGAATGTAAGACCCGTAAATTTATATGTATCCATTATGATTCCAAGAATGTACACACAAGTTTTGTAATCAATGAATCATAAGAATTGGATAATTCCAAGTTCAAAATGTGAATGAAATGCAAATTGAGTATAGAAGTGATTTAATGCAAAGTTCCCCTTTGAATTTTTAGGAAAATTACAGCTGGAATGTTGTAGAGCAAGGGGAGATCGATCTCAAATGCAAGGGAGATCGATCTTAGATGCATTTTGTAAGAAGAGATCGATCCTCAGTTTAAGCCAGATCGATTTTGATTTGTCTCGGCCAGAAGCATAACGTTCTCATCACTAAGGCAGATCGATCTCTCATTGGCTTGGGTTTGAGTAGATCGATCCCTTCTCATAGGCCAGATTGATCTCAAAAGCTCTCTGCTTAGCCAAGATCGGTCCCATCCCTATGAGTAGATCGATCCCTTCCAAGAGACAGATCGATCTGTTGCTTGCAAACTGAAATGTCGAGAGAGATTTCAAGCAGGGAAGATCGATCCTCACCCAAGGAGGTCGATTGCATCAAAGTAAATTCTATATAAAGCCCGACATTTAGAGCCTTCATCCCCTGAAACGTGAAAACCTTCCATTTTTGAAGCAAAGTAACCTAGTTTCCTTCTCTAAATTCTCATTACCTAGTTGCCTCAAGTTCTATACACCATTGTATAGTATGTTAATCTAGATATTATGATGAGTGATTTGGTGTATATAATGTTGATTAAAATGTTCATATACATGCTTAAACAACTATGACCTAGAATGTGCTTAGTGAGAGAAAATTGAAATGGCATAGAGCCAATGATGATTTGAGCATGTAAAAATGTTAATGAGCATGAGTAGATGATTCTAAGATGACATTGTGAAATCCATATGTTGGATTAGATGAGAATTGATAATGGGCATGTTAAGTGTTTGATGAAATGCCATAGAGAAAAAAAAGATGAACTTGAGGCATTATAAGCTTAATGCCGATTTAATATGAATCAATAGACATGATGAGTCTAATGGATTCTTGAGGAATGAATAGAACAATTGAAAGGGGCTTAAGAGGGATTAGAGCCCCATAACCTGTAATGAGGCCATATTGATGTAATGGGTCAATGCATCAATTGGAAAACCATGTAAATAAGAATCTAGTATATTAAAATAATACTGGTGCGAGTAGTAAATGCTTACAGCTCCTGGAGATAAAGTTGGAGTTGATAAGATCGGATGACGAGCGTTGGAAATCAAGGAAGGCGATCCGAGCGTGATTCAAGGTAAGGGACTTACATGATGTGACGCCCCAGAAACGCAAAAAATAAGGCCAATTTAAAACTTTTTACTCATCAAATCACAATTGAGGATGCATTCCTGTGCAGGGTCATACATCATCATACTTATCATGCCTCAAGATCTCATCATAAAATAGTATATATCATATCATATACATTACTCGATTTCGAGTTAATTAATCCTAATACATCCCATACATCATTGTACAACAAGTGTCTGTAATTACAACTTTAGTCTGGGTACATCAAAAGATAAATTATACCTCAATACAATATATGGCCTAGAGCTCAAGTCCTCCACTAGCCACTACTCCGTATGTTGCAGGGAAAACTCTTTTCACTTGAAGAAATCTGGGGGGAAGAGAAAACAGGGTGAGCTTCTAAATCGCTTAGTAAGGTAGTAAGAGATTCATCAATAAAACAATGATTTGCACAACATAATCATTTCAACTCATAGTTGAAAACTCGTTAGAAAATGTAGCATGACTTAATAAAACATCATTCTCATCTCAATCTCTAAAATCATGTGAAAACATAGAGCACATAACTTAGTATAAACCACAGCTACAAGTATGTGAAAATCATGATGCGATAATGGCTTTTCTTATTAAAACGTGATAAAAATCACCGTAATAAAATGCACGTGGCACAGCCACAAAACACAACTCATATGTATAAAAAGGAGAGTAGGCAATAAAACGCATATAAAATTTGTCATGGCACATCAATAATATATCTCCTCTGGGTGCGCATCCTAGGCATCCTCATAAGAGGGAACGTCGACATATGGTCGTGTACATGGTATATTGGACTTACGCGTTACCAGAACAAGGCCCGACCTTACATGCTACCAGAGCAATGTCTCTCATCATGTACACTATCATGTGGTCCTTGGGTCGGTTCCCAGGCAGCCCACTCTATCAGTCTTACATGCTACTAAAGTAAGGCCTAGACTTACATGCTACCAAAGAAAAGCCACCTAGCGTTACTAAAACATGGGTCATCTCACGATACCAAAACGGAGGCATCACTCGTTACCAAAATGGAGGAATATCGGACTTACATGCTACTAGAGCAAGGCCTCCCAACGTTACCAAAGCGAAGGAATAATCGGACTTACATGTTACCAGAACAAGGTCCGGACTTACATGCTACCAAAGTAAGGCTCGATGTGTATTCAACATGACACGCCTAAGTCTCAATCATTAGCCATTATCATATAAAACGTTTTGCCTTCACTTAGAACTCAAAATGGTTTTCTTTCATAAATCTCATTTAAAACATTTGTGTACTCAACACAAAACATGATAAAACCGAGTTCCAACTGGTCAAACCATGCACACATTTCTCATTCTCAGTATGCCTTAACGTAGAGCCTAAATCTCTTTTTCACGTTTTAAACACAAAACGGTTGTAAAAACATTTTCGTACATAGTTTACAACTCATAAAAATTGGGCCCTAACCGGCTATAAATCGTGTGCAATCTCTCATTCACAACACATAAAACATGCTTGTTTTCTCAATCGCAATTCTTTCTACAACATTTCACAATTCACATACACAAACGAGTTTAAGTTTCCCTTACCTCTTTGCACCTCGTATAGTGCAATCATTCCCCGGTATCACGGACTAGTCTTGTATTCCTCTTTGGAACTCCTGAGCTATCCAAACGATGTAAAAACATCAAAACTCATTATCACATAACCTCCAAATCTCTACATCGAGCATATTGCCCATATTCTCATTAAATACCTCAATTATCCCATTTCTCATGACTCTATCAAATTCATAATCTCATCCACTACATTTCAACCTTCTACGTCTCTCATACATAATACCCATTCCAAAATCACTTTATTGCGTAATTTCCAATTTATAAACAAAAATCCCAATTTACCACAATTTACTTAATATCATCATCACTCCAATAAAATCATATTTTTTGTCAACTTTAATCCTTTCCTAACTATTTAACTAACAGGCCCTAAGGGTATTACCCACAGGTCGTATAAGTAATAATGGGATTTGAGTCCCGAGTTATCGTCCCTCAGAGAAGTTGGTTAGCATAACTAACAAATTATGAGATTAAGGTCGGTGATCTACTAAGTCTAAAGTTAAAAATACTGGAAAGCAATAAAATAAAAAGAACTAAATAAAACCGAGCAAAATTACTTACAATGCTCCACGCAATTAAAATAAAAAAACCTACAGAAGAAATTAAAACAGTTAAAACTAATTAACGCAATTAAAATAAAATGCAAATCTGAAAATAAAGAAATAAAATTAATTAAGCTACAATTTAAACACGTGTAAGGGCAAAATGGTCAAAAGACCAAAGGTCGGTATAATTTCGATAAGAAAAATTTAATTAAAATATGGAATTGAGAAATCTTAGTCAATAAAGATGAAATAAATTTATTTTGGGTTAAATTGATCAAGATATTAATTTATGGGAATTAATCGGGATTTTTAGTTTGGAAAAATAATCCCGAAAATAATCGAGAAATTATACCCGAAAAAGAGGTTGAAATATAATAAATAAATTAAATTAAATTAAATTAATTAAATTAGAATAAAATTATAATTTTAAGGATATTTTAGGGGATATTTGGGTATTTTTAATGTATTTTAATGATTATAATAATAATAATAATAATAATTGATAAAATAAACAAAAAAAATGAATCTGAAACAAAAAAAAAGGGAAGAGAGAGAGAGAGTGGTCGGGGAGAGAGAAAGAAAAACGGAGGCAATTGACCGAAAAGCCCGATGAGCTGTCCGGCGGTCGATGACCGGGCCAAGGGTCGAAAATGGAAGAGGGGACGCCAGTGAGCACGATGGTACCGGCGGTGCAGCCAACCGACACCGGAGGAGGCCGAAATCGGGAGGAGAAGCCGCGAGGAAAGAGAAGGCCACCGGCGGCGATCCAGGCGAAACCAAGGCCCGATTTTGAAAGCCCAGGCGACGGCGGTCCTTTCTGCACCGGTAGCAGCCGACAAAATGGCCGAAATCGCCGGCGACGGCCAAAAGAGGGAGACGGGTCCGACGGCGAAGAGGAGAACAGCCGGACCGACCACTTTCCGGCGACGTTGAGTGAAGCCGATGCCAGATTCAAGACGCGGACAGCCTTGCGGAGCTACTGGCGGTGGAAGCCGACGAAGAACCTGCCGGCAAGTCAGTGAACCGGCGGTGAACCGGCCGAACTGGAGAAAACCGGCGGTCTGAACCGGTCCGAACCGGACTGAACCGGTTCAGCCAAAAAGAGGAGAAAAAAATGGAGAAAAAGGGAAAAGGAAAAAGAGGAAAAATTGAAAAAAAATTCCGGTGATGCAATCGAGCTTCGGGTAAGTCGATAAGCGGTCAAATTGACCCGATTTAAATTTGGAATATTTTATTTAATTAAATTTCGACCGAAAAGTTTACCCGAAAATGTAATTAATTGTGTAGCTCGACGATTGGCATCCACCGAGGGCTCGAGACAGTCTCGATTTGCGGACTAGCATGGAATCTCGGGTAAGTGACCCCTATTTACGATAATTTTCTCGTTATGCGTGATATTGATTTAATTTCTGCATAAATTGAATTAAATTATGGAAATTTAGATTAATTGTCGTAAATATTAAATTTAGCTATTCGAGAATTAGAACGAGGCCCGATAAATTATTGGTGGGCCCATTGAGCCCAATGGGCCTCGATAAAGTGAGAATTAAGTGGTAAACGGGCTTAAGGTCGATTAAGGCCCATTAAGGTGCAATTGGGCCCAATAGGGGTAAATGGGCCCAACGATTTAAATTAAGCCCAGAAAGATAAAATATAATTAAATTATATGTTATCTGACCTGAGGAATGTTAATACGCAGTTCCGGGCATTGGATTGGAAACATATCGGACTGCGCGACGGGACTACATTGGAAAAGAAAAGGTCAGACTCTACGGGAAAATAAGGTAAGGGAATTCTGCTGACTACTAGAGGTAACTTTACGCAATTTCAAGTTCATTTGCAGTCTTTAAAATTTATCTGAAGGGTCTAGAGGTCAACTAATAATTTTAGGGCCCCGGATGGACAAATTTACTAAAATACCCTTGCTAAGGGTAAAATTCTAAAAATTTAGGAAAAATTGGGAGGAGCAAGAACAAAAGGTTTCTACTCATTCTGGAGGTGTTTTGATGCATGCATGAGTAGGCTGGCTCACCTTGAAAGAAAATGCACAGCATTGCATACTTTCAACGTGAAATTGTTTTGAAAACTGTTTCGAGGAAACAGAGCCGCCTACGTGTTTTTATTGACATGTGACGTGCTAGAGCTCAGCTCGCACGATGTTGTCGATTTGTGTGATGCACGTATTAGTGCTAGAGCGAGAGCTTGCACTAGAGTTTTACATGCATAGGTGCTGGAGTCCAACTCGCACCAGATTTGTATACATATATATATGATTTTCGTGACAGGGTGGTAGAGTCTAACTCGCACCATATTTTTATATGATTTTGAGACAGGGTGTTAGAGCTTCGCTAGCACCAGATTTTTATACGATTTGCATACAGAGTGCTGAGCTTAGCTCGCACTAATTTTACCGGATTTGTGGAGTACCGCTGTCTGCCCTTGGAGTCAGCCAAAAGGCCCAACAGGCTCAAGAGACCTCTTAGGTGGGGTGAGAGTGAGGGATGAGGTTGGCAGCCTTGTGGGGATGTAAAGCGGGCTCTGCCAGTTTTATTTGAGTTGATGAGAGTGCTGAGCATCGCTCGCACAGCTTTTATGAGAACATGCGATGAGTCGTGCTTGGAGCATCGGGTAGACTGTGTGTCACCGATTTAATAGGCTCGCACGTGCGTTTTAAGACATGGCATGAGTATTGAGAAACAAACCTCTGTGGGAAGCAGGCCAATTGGGCTGGAGTACCTAGAGATATTATATGGGTTCACGGAGTACGATGTACCGTACAAGTAGCATGGAGTACGATGTACCGTGTGGTATCTTCGGATACGGCATCTCCGGATGCAGCATCTTCGGATGCTGGGGATCGGATAAGACTGACGGGATGGACTGACCCACCTCCCGGGCGATTCCCGATCATGGTGAGAACCCGCACACTAGGATCCGTGTAGCTGTGGAACTCCCGAGGACAGATGTGGCCATAGTCCTAGTTATTTACCTATATACAGACGTTGCCTAGTCTCGCATGTTGATGACTTTTATGATGATTTAAACTGGGTTTTAAAACTAAATTGCATGATGGTATTTCCATGCTTTTCAAAACCCACGTGTAATGTAAACGTTTTCATGATTTTGTGTGAGTCAGGATCACCCGCAGGAGGGGTCGAGTCCTGACTTTATTGTGATAATCTTAATTGAGAAAGAAATGATTTATAATAATTGCATGTTGATTTTCCGTGCAAATGTGTTTTACATATCATCATAATGCATAGCATTGTTTTAAAATGTGTGGAGAAAGGGTGGTTTATGCATGGCACTACGTTCATGTAGGTAGTATGGTTACCTACTTGTTCGTAGGATTGCCTTACTGAGCTTGATGTGCTCACCCCTTTCATTTTCTCCCACAGATGATCTCCAGTTGAAGTTGAGGCGACTCAGTACTGCATTCCAGAATATCCGCTGCTGCCCATCAACATAAGGTATATACACTTGTACTTATTGTATCTACATAAGCATAGCACAGTAACATGTTTGTAAGTAACTTTAGGGGATGTATAAATATTGTAAACAAATATAAATGACTGGAGAATAAATAAGTTAGATGGTAATGGTATGGTGGGACTGGCATTGACGCACAGCCCAATTATTAGTGGAGTGTGGTCACGATTCGAGGACAGGTAAGAATACAAGTAAATAAACAAAACGCGAAAAAATTAACTCTGATTTTTGGGTAGTTTGGGTCGTGACAATTAAAGGTGGTATCAGAGCACAATTGGTCTGATGTGTGTCAGTGTCAGTAATTAGGAAATTACATCCCGTGTTACTGTGCTTAGTTAGATACAATAGTGTATATCGAGATGGGCTTGACTAAGAAATGGTTGAGAATGCAGGAATGCTTAATATGAGTCGCGTTAGATGAGATAGTGCACGAGGCAGAGGTCGTAGAGATAGACCTAAGTCTGCTAAGTCGTGCTGAGTTGACTATGAGAATCAGTATGAAATTAAAATAGAGGCTAATGTTGAGCATGCCTCACAGAGTCCGACAGAGAGATCGGACAGTATTGAGACACGCTTCGCGAGAATGGAGCGGAGTGTGGAGATTATTTTGAGGAGCAAATTGCTCAGATTATGTATGAGATCAGAGGGCGCAGCGGAGCATTGGTGGAAACCCGCTCAACCCATCTTAAGAGCTTATATAAGAAATATCTTGGATATATTCAGGTGACAGAATATCCCGGACACTGTTTAAAAGGAATTGATTTATTGACGAGTGTGGAAAAACTCAGTTATATTCTTTTGTAGATATTACCTCGACACATGAACGGTGACAGTCGAGACGTCTAAAAGTTTATGGAATGGCTCGGATTGTCAATTAGAGACTGATTAGCCTGTAAGATATTACCTATATCGAGGCAGTACGCAGATTTGCAGTTGGGTAAATAAGAACATGAACTGCACGCCTCTGAGATTTGGAAAGGTAGTGAGGGCTGAAATAGAGACAGAAAAGAGAATCGAGAAATGACAGAGATGTTAAAAAATGGGAAAGTGGTAATTGGTAAAAGATCTGATTTGACCAGTTATGGAGTAAGAGAATTGGTAAGGCCTCAGTGCAACTAACTTTGGCACTCTTGAGGGGCATTGTGATTGGAGAATCCCGACCTGCTACGAAGCAGTGTAGCAGTGTAAGTACTGTAAGCAGTGTGGAATGTGTGGTGGATACCACAGAAGGAGGGTCTATATCTACACTGTATTGATGAAAATGGTCGTTAAGTGTGGTAAGACAGACCATTGATTTTGATTGCTCAGAGTTGAGCGAGATCGCCCCACAAAAAAGTAAAGGGACAGAGAAAAACTTCATTGGTATAGCTGCAACGAAAAGGGAGGAAATAGCCGAAAAGAAAAAAGAAAGTAGGCTGTTGGACGAAGGCGAGAGGATGTCTTGGACCAGGACACTGTTGATGTTTCATGGATGTGGTGTAAGATACCACACTTGTTATGAATAATGAAGTACATATGTTCATTGATCCTGGTGCCACACATTTATTCATACCGCCTTCATTCGCATATAAGTAAAAGGCATGAATGCCTATATCATTGGGCACAATACAGATAAATGAGTACCCCAATAAAGGAGGATTAATAAACGGAATATGGATATAGAGATTTTAAGTGATAAAAAGGGGTGCAACAGTTGAAATTAAAGGAGTAAAGGATTGTGCTCACGAAATGAATAATGACAAGAGTTTCGTCATGATTGATATACGAAAGGAGATAATCTTCGAGATAAGATAGATCCTAAATACAAGATGTACTGGAGTAAGAGACATATGCTAGGTAAGGAATACCCTTAATATATGGAGTCATTAGGATTAAAGCAATGAGTAGCGAATATAAATTGTGACCACATAAACTGAGGTATAACGTAGTTGTGGTTAAGTCTGAAGGTTAATAAAGGTATTTCAAAATACCTCCCAGCCTGAAGACTTGACAGCGTCTAAAAGTATATATATATATCCTATAACGTGAAATCAATCGTCGTAATAAATACCTTTAGCATTAGGATACCTTTACTAAGACAATAAGAGTATTTAAATCCGACAAATCATAAAAGTTAACAGAGTAGAATTTAATAAGAGTCATTAAGGTAAAGAAAAGGAAATGACGCGGGTTAGTACCTGAAAACGTAAGCGGTTGAGAAGGATCTTGTACGCTTATGCGTAAATAAGTCAAGGATTAGATCGAGTTGTAATCATCATTATCGATGATATATTGGGTGTAGTTAAAGTCTAGGGCGATTTATAAGCAACAATTGGGAAATTTCTTTTGCAACGGGTTGCTGCGAGTTTAAAAAGGATATACCTGGTTGACACGTTTAACTAAGAAACGTGGTCTTGAATAAGACGATAAATAAGAATATTGTTGTGACGTGAATTTGGCGTGATGAAGTATGAACTGACCACCGTGATTAATTTCACCATACCCAACAGCTCAAGAGGTTCTCAGTGAGTATGAATACCTCGAAATAATGAATGAGCTGTGTATTGATGTATAATGGGAAGATAGTCAATTTTGGAGTTAGACAACTCCTTGATCACGAAATAAACTATCTGACCCATGATTTAAAGTTGGCAACAGTATTTGTACCGAGGATATGGTACTATTAGGTACACGATGAGGAATTATGGATATGCACTGATCATAGAGCCCGAGTATCTGTTTTCACAGAAAGGGGCGAATATGAAAATACATATTGGGTTAGAGCTTCTGAGAGATTTTGATTTATGAAAATTGTACCACCCAAGGAAAGGCTGATGCTTTGAGCAGAAAGAGCCTCGGAATGGTATTACATTATGATGGTCAGGGAGTGTGAGCTGCTAGATGCAGTTGTAAACCTCAGTATTGATGTGATCCCTTCTGATGATGACAGTGATTAGTATGATTATGTGACAGCTAGCCTGATGATTAGAACCGGATGAGAGTGCCCGGATTTGCCAGGCTTAGCGTGATGATCGATCGGATGTCGATAGTTTGGGTCTGATTCAGAAGGGTACAGTGATAGAGTTCACAGTGGGTGATGATGAGTTACTGAGGATTCAGAGACAGTATGAGTGCTCCCCAGGACCACAGTTGATGAAATAGTGATATTGCCAGAAGCTCACTCTTCAGGATATACAGTGCATACGGAAAGTAATGATTATATATCGAAATCTTGATAAGGGTATTGGTGGTCAGATGTGGAAAGACACATGGTAGAGGTTGTGAAAAGTGCCTAGTGTGTCAGCAGAGTAAGGTAGAGTGTTAAAAGTCTGCAGAGTTATTGCAGCACCTACCTGTATCGACACGGCACGGAAAATGAGAACAAGTCTCCATGAATTTCATGATGGGTTACAGAGAACCCAGGTGAATTACGAGGCTATTTGGATGATAGCCGACAAATTGACTAAGTTCACCCACCCTCTGGTTATGAACTCCCCAGATACTCAGAGTGTGTATGAGGATTTATGTGTAAGGCAGTTTGTGGAACATTATGTAACGTTCCAGTGAGCATGGTATCATATAGGGATTCCCGCTCCACTTCCTACCTCTGTGGATATTTAAGGAAGCTATGGGAACCCGACTGAGTATTAAGCACAGCTTTCCATCCTCAGACAGTTGGTCAGTCAGAGAGGACTGTACAAGTTCTGGAGGATCCGATGAAAGCTTGTGCCATTGATTTTATAAGCTCCTGGAATGATCAGTTGATTTCTAATTGAAGTTGCCAATAACGACAGTTGGCAGTTGAGTATCGGGATAACAAGTTAAGAGGCAATGTATGGCTGTAGGGGTTGTTCCCCAAATTTGATAAGAAAAAGTGGGTGACAGATTGAATAATTTTCGACGTTGGATGATAAGTCTCTGAGGATGTTTAATTAAGATGAGAGATTAAGAACACCTCAGAGCAGATAGACAAGTATTGAAATTTCCCTTGGTGAATCAGTATGGTTGAAAGTTACTTGTCATAAGAGAATAAGGACATAGCGAACTTTTGGAAGAAAGTAAATTGAGTTGCGCTGGATGGAATATTTTGAGAGATTGGACAAGTGGGAGATAAGACCTGTAGGTGACATTTCCACTTGAATAAGCAGGCACCCACAATGTGTCCCACTTTTGATGCTTCGACAATACTATTCAGATCCAGCATAGGTGATTGGATATGAACTCCAAAAGTTCAGTTTAATGAAATTATAAGTATATCGAGAAGTTGATTCGGGCATTAAACAGGAAAGAGAAAGTATTGAGGTTTAAGATGATCTCCCTAATTAAAGTCCTTTGGTAGTAATACACTCCGGAGAAGGTCACATAAGAATTAAAGAAGTACGATACGATTAATGTACCTGGAGTTGTATATGGACTCATATGAATTGGTTCTAATTTGGAGGACCAAATTCCTTAAGTGGGGGAGAGTTGTAAGACCCGAATTTAATTAAAATATGAAAAGTAAATATGAAATAAAGGAGTAATTGTGAAGGAAGTCGGGTTAAATTAATCCCGAACACGTGTAAGGGCAAAATGGTCAAAAGACCAAAGGTCGGTATAATTTCGATAAGAAAAATTTAATTAAAATATGGATTTGAGAAATCTTGGTCAATAAAGATGAAATAAATTTATTTTGGGTTAAATTGATCAAGATATTAATTTATGGGAATTAATCGGGATTTTTAGTTTGGAAAAATAATCCCGAAAATAATCAAGAAATTATACCCGAAAAAGAGGTTGAAATATAATAAATAAATTAAATTAAATTAAATTAATTAAATTAGAATAAAATTATAATTTTAAGGATATTTTAGGGGATATTTGGGTATTTTTAATGTATTTTAATGATTATAATAATAATAATAATAATTGATAAAATAAACAAAAAAAAAATGAATCTGAAACAAAAAAAAAAGGGAAGAGAGAGAGAGAGTGGTCGGGGAGAGAGAAAGAAAAACGGAGGCAATTGACCGAAAAGCCCGACGAGCTGTCCGGCGGCCGATGACCGGGCCAAGGGTCGAAAATGGAAGAGGGGACGTCGGTGAGCACGATGGTACCGGCGGTGCAGCCAACCGACGCCGGAGGAGGCCGAAATCGGGAGGAGAAACCGAGGGGAAAGAGAAGGCCACTGGCGGCGAACGGCGGCGATCCAGGCGAAACCAAGGCCCGATTTCGAAAGCCCAGGCGACGGCGGTCCTTTCTGCACCGGTAGCAGCCGGCGAAATGGCCGGAATCGCCGGCGACGGCCAAAAGAGGGAGACGGGTCCGACGGCGAAGAGGAGAACAGCCGGACCGGCCACTTTCCGGCGACGTTGAGTGAAGCCGATGCCAGATTCGAGACGCGGACAGCCTTGCGGAGCTACTGGCGGTGGAAGCAGGCGAAGAACCGACCGGCAAGTCAGTGAACCGGCGGTGAACCGGCCGAACCGGAGAAAATCGGCGGTCTGAATCGGTCCGAACCGGACTGAACCGGTTCATCCAAAAAGAGGAGAAAAAAGGGAGAAAAAGGGAAAAGGAAAAAGAGGAAAAATTGAGAAAAAATTTCGGTGATGCAATCGAGCTTCGGGTAAGTCGATAAGCGGTCAAATTGACCCGATTTAAATTTGGAATATTTTATTTAATTAAATTTCGATCGAAAAGTTTACCCGAAAATGTAATTAATTGTGTAGCTCGACGATTGGCATCCACCGAGGGCTCGAGACAGTCTCGATTTGCGGACTAGCATGGAATCTCGGGTAAGTGACCCCTATTTACGACAATTTTCTCGTTATGCGTGATATTGATTTAATTTCTGCATAAATTGAATTAAATTATGGAAATTTAGATTAATTGTCGTAAATATTAAATTTAGCTATTCGAGAATTAGAACGAGGCCCGATAAATTATTGGTGGGCCCATTGAGCCCAATGGGCCTCGATAAAGTGAGAATTAAGTGGTAAACGGGCTTAAGGCCGATTAAGGCCCATTAAGGTGCAATTGGGCCCAATAGGGGTAAATGGGCCCAACGATTTAAATTAAGCCCAGAAAGATAAAATACAATTAAATTATGTGTTATCTGACCTGAGTAATGTTAATACGCAGTTCCGGGCATTGGATTGGAAACATATCGGATTGCGCGACGGGACTACATTGGAAAAGAAAAGGTCAGACTCTACGGGAAAATAAGGTAAGGGAATTCTGCGGACTGCTAGAGGTAACTTTACGCAATTTCAAGTTCATTTGCAGTCTTTAAAATTTATCTGAAGGGTCTAGAGGTCAACTAATAATTTTAGGGCCCCGGATGGGCAAATTTACTAAAATACCCTTGCTAAGGGTAAAATTCTAAAAATTTAGGAAAAATTGGGAGGAGCAAGAACAAAAGGTTTCTGCTCATTCTGGAGGTGTTTTGATGCATGCATGAGTAGGCTGGCTCACCTTGAAAGAAAATGCACAGCATTGCATACTTTCAACGTGAAATTGTTTTGAAAACTGTTTTGAGGAAACAGAGCCGCCTACGTGTTTTTATTGACATGTGACGTGCTAGAGCTCAGCTCGCACGATGTTGTCGATTTGTGTGATGCACGCATTAGTGCTAGAGCGAGAGCTCGCACTAGAGTTTTACATGCATAGGTGCTGGAGTCCAACTCGCACCAGATTTGTATACATATATATATATGATTTTCGTGACAGGGTGCTAGAGTCTAACTCGCACCATATTTTTATATGATTTTAAGACAGGGTATTAGAGCTTCGCTCGCACCAGATTTTTATACGATTTGCATACAGAGTGCTGAGCTTAGCTCGCACTAGTTTTACCGGATTTGTGGAGTACCGCTGTCTGCCCTTGGAGTCAGCCAAAAGGCCCAACAGGCTCAAGAGACCTCTTAGGTGGGGTGAGAGTGAGGGATGAGGTTGGCGGCCTTGTGGGGATGTAAAGCGGGCTCTGCCAGTTTTATTTGAGTTGATGAGAGTGCTGAGCATCGCTCGCACAGCTTTTATGAGAACATGCGATGAGCCGTGCTTGGAGCATCGGGTAGACTGTGTGTCACCGATTTAATAGGCTCGCACGTGCGTTTTGAGACATGGCATGAGTATTGAGAAACAAACCTCTGTGGGAAGCAGGCCAATTGGGCTGGAGTACCTAGAGATATTATATGGGTTCACGGAGTACGATGTACCGTGCAAGTAGCATGGAGTACGATGTACCGTGTGGTATCTTCGGATACGGCATCTCCGGATGCAGCATCTTCGGATGCCGGGGATCGGATAAGACTGACGGGATGGACTGACCCACCTCCCGGGCGGTTCCTGATCATGGTGAGAACCCTCACACTAGGATCCGTGTAGCTGTGGAACTCCCGAGGACAGATGTGGCCATAGTCCTAGTTATTTACCTATATACAGACGTTGCCTAGTCTCGCATGTTGATGACTTTTATGATGATTTAAACTGGGTTTTAAAACTAAATTGCATGATGGTATTTCCATGCTTTTCAAAACCCACGTGTAATGTAAATGTTTTCATGATTTTGTGTGAGTCAGGATCACCCGCATGAGGGGTCGAGTCCTGACTTTATTGTGATAATCTTAATTGAGAAAGAAATGATTTATAATAATTGCATGTTGATTTTCCGTGCAAATGTGTTTTACATATCATCATAATGCATAGCATTGTTTTAAAATGTGTGGAGAAAGGGTGGTTTATGCATGGCACTACGTTCATGTAGGTAGTATGGTTACCTACTTGTTCGTAGGATTGCCTTACTGAGCTTGATGTGCTCACCCCTTTCATTTTCTCCCACAGATGATCTCCAGTTGAAGTTGAGGCGACTCAGTACTGCATTCCAGAATATCCGCTGCTGCCCATTAACATAAGGTATATACACTTGTACTTATTGTATCTACATAAGCATAGCACAGTAACATGTTTGTAAGTAACTTTAGGGGATGTATAAATATTGTAAACAAATATAAATGACTGGAGAATAAATAAGTTAGATGGTAATGGTATGGTGGGACTGGCATTGACGCACAGCCCAATTATTAGTGGAGTGTGGTCACGATTCGAGGACAGGTAAGAATACAAGTAAATAAACAAAACGCGAAAAAATTAACTCTGATTTTTGGGTAGTTTGGGTCGTGACACCTACAAAATTCCTTTACCTCGATTTACGCGTAAACTTATCTCGTCTCGATAATATCCGAACTCTCACTCCGACTGCGCGTCAACCAAGTCTATAAAACTGCATAGAATCACATATTTTGGGTTAATTCACTTATTTTTATCAGTATATCACATTTACTGATCAAATCTAACGTACTGGGCCCGTTTTTCTTTATTGGGCCTAATTGCACCTTAATGGGCCTCGACCCATTTTCAGCTCGTTTCTACTTATTAAATCCCTTCTTCAAGTTTACTGGGCTCATTCAGCTTATCAATAATCATCGGGCTTCGTTCCAAACTCATTGGATAGCCCGTATACTTTTTACGGTAATTGCGTTGCAATTCCGATAAATATTCATTTTTATACAGAATTAATCCATAAATTTCGTAAAATAATCGAAACTCTGTATTAAAGGACACATATTATCATAATTAAAATATACTTACCCAATGTTATACGGGGTACAAAAATCGGAGCTCAATCGGCTCTCGTTCGGGCTTTGTCGTAAAATTGCACAATTATATATTTAATTCCGAGTTAATTTTCGATTAAATATAATTTAAATAAATTTCTCGAAAATCAAACCAGTCACTTTTGTAATCGGATATGAGCTCCAACAGCCTAGCTTAATGAAAGTATAACGTATAACCAGGAGCTTATCAAAAACCAGTCCAATTGACGAATTTGATTAGTAACAATTGATAATCCCAGGAGCTTATCAAATCAATGGCACACGCTCTCATCATATCCTCCAGAACCTGTACAGTCCTCTCTGACTGACCATCTGTCTGAGACGGAAAGCTGTGCTAACACTCAATCGGGCTCCCATAGCTTCCTGAAAAATATTTCCAGAAGTGGGAAGTGAAGCGGGAATCCCTAAATGATACAATGCTCACTGGAACGCTACATACTGTTCAACAATCTCTCTTACACATAAATCCACCTATACACTCAGAGTATCTGGGGATTTCATAACCAGAAGGTGGGTAAACTTAGTCAATTTATCAGCTATCACCCAGATAGCCTTATGATTTATCCGGGTCCTCTGTAACCCATCATAAAATTCATGATAACTTGTTCCCATTTCCGTGCTGTGTCGATATAGGTAGAGGCTGCAATAACCCTACAGACTTCTAATACTCTACCTTATTCTGCTGACATACGAGGCACTTTTCCATAATCTCCATAATGTCTCTTTTCATATCTGACCACCAATTCCCTTTTCAAAGATTTTGATATATATATTCGTTACTTTCCGTATGCACTGTATATCCTGAAGAGTAAGCTTCGGACAATATTACTATCTCATCACTGTGGTCCTGTGGAGCACTTATACTATCTCTGAACCTCAGTAAGCCATTATCTCTCTCTGTGAACTCTGTCACTGTACCGATCTGAATCTGACCCACACTATTGACACCATGCCGATCATCATGCTAAGCCTGTCAAATCTGGTTCTAATCTCAGGCTAGCTGTCACACAATCCCTGTCATCATCAGAGGGAATCACATCACTACTGAGGCTTACAACTGCTCTAGCAGCTCACGCTCCCTGACCATCATATGTAATACCATCCTAAGGCTCTTTCTGTTCAAGACATTAGCCATTACATTAGCATTTCCTGGGTGGTACAATTTTCACAATCATAATTTCTCAAAAGCTCTAACCCTCTTTGTTATCTCATATCTGACTCTTTCTGTAAAAACAGATACTTGGGGCTTTTATAATCAGTGCATACCTGAAATTTTTCATCGTATACATAGTAGTGTCATTTACTCAATACAACCACTATCGTTGTCAACTTTAAATCATAGGCTGGATAGTCCTTTTCTGATCCTTGAGTTGTCTGGATTCATAATCGACTATCTTCTCATTCAAATACAACTTTTCCTAAGTTAAACGTGTCAATAAAGTAGTCCATTTCGAGATCTCTCAACAAATCATTTGTGAAAACAATCTCCAATTGTTGCTTATAATTTTCCCTGGACTTTAAATACACTCAAAATATCATCAATAAGGATGATAACAAATCCGTCTAGGTAAAGTTTAATTACCTCATCGTGGTTGAGTTCCACTGAATATTTCAATCACCCATATCCTTGACCTATAATGTCATTTTGAAATCGCTTATATTCAAGATACTAACCCGCGTCATTTCCTTTTTCTTATGTTAACGGATTTTATAAAATTTTAAATTTTTAAACTTTCCTGATTAATCGAATTCTATATTTCTTATTGTACCAGTAAAGGTACCCTAATTTTAAATGTATATATTACGACTGTCGATTTCAATTTATAGGTTATGTGTATACTTTTAGACGATGCCAAGTCTTCAGGCGGTGAGGTATTTTGAAATACCTTTATTAACCCTTAGACTTGACCATGATTACTTTACATATCAATCCATGTGGTCACAATTCATATTCGCTACTAATTGCTTTAATCCAAATTACTTCACGTATCATAGATATTCATACCTTGCACACGCCTTTTATTCCAATAGACTTTGTATTCAGGATCTATCACATCTAAAAGCTTATCTCCTTTCGTATATCACTTATAACAAACTCTGTCATTACTCATTCTGTGAGTACACTCATTTACTCCTTTAATTTAATCGCTACTCCCCTTTTATTACTTGTCAAAACTTACAGTATACTTTTCGGGATAAAACATCACTATCTTAAAATAGAACTCTGAACATCATAATTTGCAGCCGACCAATTGAGATTTATTCTCAATATTACTTCAAATTATTCATAGTCTATTGAATAAAATCGGTTGACTTATACTTCTTCCCCCGTTTTCAACTTATAATCTCTTAATAATTATTTCATTAGTTAACCCCCCTCTAATAGGGTACTAACTATCAGCATTGTGGCCACGGATGTAGGCATTCATGTCTTTTACTAACTTATATACAAATGAAGATGGTATGACTAAATATGTGGCACCAGGATTAATTAAAATAATTACTTCACTATTCTTAACTAGTGTGGTATCTTTCACCACATCATATGAAATATCAGTAATGTCCTGGTCCAAGGCATACACTCGCCCTCGTCCAACAGCCTACTTTCCCCTTTCTCTTAGGCTATGGCCTCCCTTTTTCGGTGCAGAGATATCAACATGATTTTCTCTGTCTCTTTGCCCTTCTGTGAGGCAGTCTTACCCAACTCTGAGCAATCGTTACTTAAGTGGCTCGTCTTACCACACTTAACACCTATTTTAGTTAACAAAGTGTAGGTGTAGACCCTACTTTCGTGGTATCTACCACACATCCTATAGTGCTAACTCTGCTTACACTGCTACACTGCTTCGTAGCAGGTCGGGGTTCTCCAATCACAATACCCCTCATAAGTGTTAAATTGGATGTACTGGGGCCTTACCAATCATCTTAACCCGTGACTCATCAGCTCTAATGTCTTACCAACTGGTCTCTTTTTCCTGCTCTGGCATCTCTGCCATTCTCTATTCTCTTCTGTCTCTATTTCGGCCCTTACTACCTTTCCCAATCTCAGAGGCATGCAACACATGATATTATTTACACAACTATATTTTGCGCACTACCTCGACATAGGTAGTGAGCCAATTGGACTTTAATCGACAATTTGAGCCCTTCCATGAACTTTTAGACTTTCCGACTTTCACTGCCCATAGTGTCGGGGTAATATCTGACCAGGTATATAAACATAGATCCATACTCGTCAATCAACCAATGTCTCTGGGTCAATGTAAGAAATTTTACCTGTAATTTCCCTTAAGTAGTGTCCAAAATATTCTGTCACCGGAATACATCCAAAAATATTTCTCATGTCGGCTCTGGACGTCTAACTCTTCAGATGAGTTGGGCGAACTTTCACCAATGCTCCGTCTCGACTCCAACATAAACATATTTAAAAGTCACATTCTCGGTCGACATACACCGAAAGATTCCATAGCACTTCGCTATCTCATTCCCCAAGTCCTTAGTAACTATTGGTTTCTTTACTTCGCTAAATACCGGAGGGGTGTGAAAATCTCTATAGTCTGAGGGATCTGTTTAGGCTTTACCCTGCCTATCCTCAACTACATGCATAGACTGAGTAAACAACTCCAAAATATTTTCTACACTTCAATCTATCCTTTCGGAGCGTGTCTCAATACGGTCTGATCTCTCTGTCAGACTTTGTGGGGCATGCTCAACATCAGCCTCCGTTTCACTCTTATTTTGAGTCTCATGTGACGACTTATTCGACTCCCAAGTCGATCTCTACGGCCTCAAGCAAGTGTACTCTCCCCTCTACCATAGCGGCTATTAGTTATAAAAACTATATTCCTGCATTTGAAACTAAATTCTTAGCTGCACTTCCATCTTGATATACACAATTGTATCTAAACAATGCACAGTACATGGGGATGTAAATTTACTTAACCACTAACACCGACTCATATCAGGCCAACTCTGCTCTGATACCACCTTTTCTGTCACGACCTAAATTACCTAAAAATCAAAGTAATTTTTTTTTTTTTACTTTTTCATTTCCTTACCCGTCGTGAACAGTTACACCACTAACAGTTGGGCTATGAGTCGATGTTAGTCCCTCCTATCATGTTACTTACCTTAACATCTATTTTCCACATTACATTTACATATCAATTTATTTTTACTAAATACATCCCCAATATTACAATCCGAATACAGTACTGTACCTCTATATGTTCAGATACAATAATTATACGAGTGTGCATACCTGATCTTGCTAAGAAGCAGCGGATAATCGAAATGCAAGACTATTGTCGCTTTCTTCTACTGAATGTACCCTGTGGGGTGGAAAATGAAAGGGTGAGCATAAACAGCTCAGTAAGGCAATAATATAAGTCGGTAGATAACTATACTATCTACGTACTGATAATATCATGATATAAAATTGTTTATATTTAGAGCATGAGGTATGACTAAAACGATGCCACATGTATGTATATATCATATAAGAGAAATCATGAAATCAACATATAAATCAAACATGGAAAAATCATCATGTATGACATATCATGCTCGTCACATAAAAACTCATCATAAACTCATCACGTTAAAACTTATTTGTTTCATCATAAACTCATTACATTAAAAACTTATTTGTTTTACACAAAACAACCACATCAAGGCTAAACCCATCTATCAGGAATACCTTGATTCATTAAATCGCATTTCTTTTAAAAACATAAATCGGGACATTACACCTCCTTCGGGTTTGTCCTGGTCTATCTAGACCGTATGATATCATCTGAGGCATGTAGGTTACTGTATGAAAAATCGAGGACTATGGCCATACTTTGTCCCTGTGATCCCAGGCTACACGGATCCCGGTGTGCGGGGCATCACAACTGCAACGGGAGGTGAGGTCAAATCCTACCCGCCAGAATATCAAGTAACATCATCGAGTCATCATGACTGCACAGTACAGCGTACTCCGTGTGACATACACGGTACTTCGTACTCCGTGGACCCATATCATAGTCTGGGGATACCTGCCGTAGGTCTTATCCACCCCAATACTATATCGATAACCAACCCATGTCTCAAAGTATACGTGCGAGCATCTCAACTCTCGGCGACACACAGTCAACAGGAGGCTTCCGCACGACTATATGCATGTCAACTCACGTCTAGTGCGAGCGAAGCTCCAACACCACGCTATGCATATCATGATATCTAAAATCTTTTGCGACCGAAGCTCCAGCACGGTTTTGTGCACACACAAATTTCTCATACGATCAATGCTCCGGTACGACTTTTCATGACTAATAAATCAGTAAAATTTAGTGCGAGTAAGATTCTAGCACTCTTTTTACTCATGTAAATATGATAGGTGGCTCAATCTTGATAAAACATCTTTTAAAATCGTAACCGGTATAAACCGGTACCCTTTCGTATAATTCATAAAATCAATAGCCAAACTATATGAATATTTGCTTAAATCAAAGCAATATATTCATATAAAACATTAAAACATGATAATCATGCAATTTATCTGCCTTACTACCTTTTTTGTAAATTTTATTCCCAGGGGCAATATCATCTTTTTTCTTTATTCACCTTTGCCCCGATTTTCGTAAAAATTATTATTTTGTTTTTATGTAATTTAAGAAATTCTAGACCCTATAAATCCCCTCAAAAATATGTATAGGTATCTCTATGCACCTATAAAATTCCCTTACCTCGATTTACATGCAAACTTATCTCGTCTCGATAATATCCAATCTCTACGTCCGACTGCGCGTCAACCAAGTCTACGAAACTCCATATAACCATATATTTTGGGTTAATTCACTTATTTTTATCAGTATATCACATTACTCATCAAATCTAATGTACTGGGCCCGTTTTACTTTATTGGGCCCAATCGCACCTTAATGGGCCTCGACCCATTTTCAGCCCGTTTTTTCTTATTATATCCCTTCTTCGGGTTTATTGGGCTCATTCAGCTTATCAATAATCATCGGTCTTCGTTCCAAACTCATTGGATAGCCCGTATACTATTTACGGTAATTACGTTGCAATTTCGATAAATATTTATTTTTATATAGAATTAATCCATAAATTCCGTAAAATAATCGAAACTCTGTATTAAAGGACACATATTATCGCATTTAAAATATACTTACCCAATGTTATGCGAGGTACAAAAATCGAAGCTCAATAGACTCTCGTTCGAGCTTTGTCGTAAAACTGCACAATTATATATTTAATTTCGGGTTAATTTTTGATTAAATATAATTTATATAAATTTGTCGAAAATCAAATCAGTCACTTTTGACCTCGTATCGACTTACCCGAAGTCTAGTGTATCCCCGAAAATCTTCCCCTTTTTCCTTTTTCTCTTTTTCTCCTTTTTTTCCTTCTTTCTTGGCTGAACCGGTTCAGTCCGGTTCAACCCGGTTCAAACCGGTCCGATTCAGCCGGTTCAGTCCGGTTCACCTCTTTGTTGAACAGGTCCGTACCGGTTCAGGCCTTTCCACCACCGTTCATGACGTTTTCGACCGGTTCTCAGCTCGTTTCTGGTGCTGTTCGACTTGTCTTTGGCCGGGTAACCTTTGACTGGCCTCGATTGGGACCAAATCACCGCCGGTGGCCACCGTTCCTCTCTTCTCCCTCTCGACCTTCTCTCCCTCAATCCGTCAGATTTCGACGATTTCGCCAGTCGATATCAATCTCAAAAGAATCGGCTCATCCTCCCAATCACACCAGTGCTCGCCGTTCGAGCCCAGCTGCTGTGGATCGCCAGAATCGACCTTGTTTTCCTCGCGATCTTCTCTTCATCCGTTCGTCGGACACAGCCATCGTCGGTGCGCGTCTCTGGTACCAATAGCTTCGCCGACCTCTCTTCTTCCTCCTCAGCTGTTCGTCGGAGGTTAATGATCGTCGGTGGGCTTGGATCGTCCTCAGTTTCTTGCGGGTCGTCTTCGGGCTTCACTTTCTCCAATTTTGGGTTTTTCCCGATTTCTCTTCTTTGTTTTTTTTTGTTTTTTTATTATTAATTATTTTATTTATTTATTTATTTATTAATATTTATAAATTAGTTTATTATTATTATATTCATTATTTTATTCTAAAATCCTAAAACTATCAAAATAAAATTATATTTTATTCTAATTAATTTATTTATTTTATTTAATCTATTTTTTCACTTTTTCGGTATATTTTCTCCTTCTTTTCGGATATTATCTCGAGCAAAAATTTCAATTAATTTCAGTAAATTCATATCTTGATCAATTTAATCCGAAATTTAATTATTTCTTCGTTATTGATCAAGATTCTCAAATCCATTATTTTTAATTAAATTTTTTATCTAATTTATACCGACTTTCGATCTTTTGACCGTTTTACCTTTGAACGTACTCGGGATTAATTTAACCCGACTTCCCTTCACGAATACTCATTCATTTTGCATTTTAAATCCGTACTTCCAGTCCAAATCTCAGTCGTTTAATTTGGGACCATTTCAATCATTTCTTTCACGAACATATTCATTTTGTGTTTTTAACTAAATTTGGGTCTTACAGAAACAAGGAAAAATAAATCCTAAGATTAATTCTAACACTATACTACTCCTAACTTACATTCCATTACACTATTCCTACCCCTACCTTACATCTACTTCTACTCCTAAAATTACATAGTTTTTTCAATTGCCATCTTTCCTATTTATACATACAAAAAGGGTATAATTGTAATTTTTACATCTTAAATGAGTTGGCATTTTTTTTGCCACTTGTCTTCACACCATTGGCTCATTGAAAAGATATTTCCATGTCATCAGTCTTCTTATCCAATTGGAAGTACTAGGTGGCATGGCTCGTGTTGTTCGCGTGGCTCAATCTCGATTTTAGCCCAATTTCGGTCTATTTTCTATCGAAATATTCAAAATTCATCCGGATTTAATTTATCTGCAAACATGAAAATTTTAATTAAATAAAGGGGATAATTAACAAAATAAAATGGGGATTTAAATAATTAATTAAGAAATTAAGCACAAATAATTCTAAAAATATAGAATTATCATTCACCACAATGCCCATATTCACATTCACCACAATGTCCATATTCACAATCACCAAAAATCACTTCAAAATCAAATATTGAAGTTTAGAGATTACCCAAACTTGTGGAGTGCTCAACTCACACCTCGATTCGATTTGTCTTTCGATTTCCAAGTATGTTTTTCTCCTTTGGATGAGGAAGAACTTTCCTTCTTGCCATAACCCTTGATTTGGACGAAAATGGGGACTTTGAAAGAGAGAGAAAGCTAGGGTTCGACTGAAATGGATGTTTGGGAGAGAGAGAGATATCCTTTTCCAAGAAAAACAAATAGGTCTTTATATAGACTGAGGGTAGGAGATCGATTTGGCTCTTGACGAGATCGATCTACATTTGAATTTGGGGACGATTTGGGGTAATTTTATGCCTAGGAGATCGATCTGTCGTGGGGTAAGATCGATCTCTTAATGGCTTTATGAGATTGATCTGCTCCAATTATGAGATCGATCTCTAGTTTACTGAATGCTTCATGTGATTGATCTGCGCATTGGGGAGATCGATCTTCTCCTTAACAGAAACATTTTGAGATCGATTCCTTCCTCATGAGATTGATCTCTTCATTACAGAATCATAAGGAGATCAATCCTCTTCCATTGGAGATCGATCTGCTCGCTTAAATTCCTCATTCCTTTTCATTTTTGACCTACCAGATCGATCCTCTCTTGTCCAAGATCGATGTGGCTCCATAGTTTCACATTTTAACATAAAATCTCATTTATAACTCATTCATCACTTAAAATTTCATTCCATACCACCTCAATATATGAGTACATCATATTTAGTTCAATCAATTATACTTCATGTTCTCATTACATAATTTGATGAGTAAAATTCTTAGATCTCACATCCTCCCCACCTTAAAAAGAATTTGGTCCTCCAAATTCAACTCAACTCATCAAATAGATGAGGGTATTTCTCCTTCATGAGATTCTCTAGTTCCCACATTGTCTCTTCCATTGAGTGATGTTTCCATAAAACTTTCACTAATGGGATGCTTTTGGTTCAAAGTACCTTCTCTTTCCTATTAAGAATCCGGACAGGTTCTTCAGTGTAGCTCATGTCCTCTTGTATGTCCATCTCTTCATACTCTATGACATGAGAAGGGTCCGGGTGGTACTTCCTCAACATAGACACATGAAAGACGTTGTGTATTGCGGATATCTGTGGGGGTAATGCCAATCTGTAGGCTACCTCTCCCACTCTCTCAAGAATCTCGAATGGTCCTATGTATCGAGGACTCAATTTCTCTTTCTTCCTAAATTGCATAATACCCTTACTCGGTGAGGTGATATCTTCAGAAATACTGCATCCCCAACATCAAACTCGAGTGGCTGTCTACGCACATTCGCGTAGCTTTCTATCTACTCTGTGCAGCCCGTAACCTCTCACATATAAGTTTCACACTCTGTATAGCTTGCTCAACAAGCTTGGGAGCATTTATCTTTTTGTCATCGACTTTTCCCAAGCTACAAGGGATCTACACTGCCTACCATATAGAGCCTCAAAAGGTGCCATTCCAATACTCGCATGATAGCTGTTATTGTACACAAACTCTAATAGGGGCAGGTGATCATCCCATGATCCCTTAAAATCCATTGTACACGCCCTCAACATATCCTCCAGGGTTTGAATAGTCCTCTCTGACTGACCATCTGTCTGAGGATGATAGGCGGTACTAAAACTCAATCGAGATCCTATGTACTCATGAAACTGGGTCCAAAATCTGGAAGTAAATCGGGAATCTCTGTCAAAAGTAATACTCACTGGAGCCCCATGTAATCTAGCTATCTCGTTGACATACAACTTAGCTAAGGCATCCACAGTATCTGTGCTCTTGATGCCAAGAAAGTGGGCACTCTTGGTCAGTCTATCCACTATGACCCATATCGCATCACGACCCCTTCGGGTCCTCGGTAAACCCGTAATAAAGTCTATAGTGACATGCTTCTATTTCCACGTAGGTACAAATAAAGGCTATAGTAGTCCTTCGGGCTTTCGATGCTCAGCTTTCACTTGCTGGCATACTAAACCTAGCCACATACTTTGCCACGTCTCACTTTATACCACTCCACCAATATACCTTTCTCAAATCTTGGTACATCTTAGTACTCCTTGGGTGCATGGTGTATTACGAGCAGTGGGATTCTCTTAGTATCTGTCTCTTCAGGGTATCATCATCCAGTACACAGATTCATCCTCTGAACCTCAATAGTCCATCCTCAATGATTGTGAGATCCGACTGCGAAGTCTGCTTAGCTTGGCTAACAATATCTATCAACCTCTGATCATTACGCTGCCTAGTTCTAACCTGATCCATGATCTTGGGCTCTATTCGTAGGCTAGCTAAAAACCCAGTCTCTACTTCTTTAACTCTGATCCAGAGTTCAATGAACTTCTCCAACAAATCCCATTCTCTGATCATCATAGCAGATATCATACTCTTCCTGCTCAGGGCATCAACAACTACATTCGCCTTACCCGGATGGTATAGAATCTCGCAGTCATAATCCTTAAAGAGTTCCATCCATCTCCTTTGTCTCATGTTTAACTCCTTTTGATCAAAGAGATACCTCAAACTCTTGTGATCAGTGAAGATCTAGAATCTTTCCCCATATAAGTAGTGTCGCCAAATGTTCAAGAAAAATACCACAGTGGCTAACTCCAGATCATGCGTGGGGTAATTCTACTCATGATCTTTCAATTGTCGCGATCCATAAGCGACCACTCTTCCATGCTGCATGAGCACACGCCCCAATCCTTGATGAGAAGCATCACTATACTTGAAGATCCTCCTGATCCCTCAGGGATAGTCAACACAGGTGCCGCTATTAATCTCTTCTTTAACTCCTGAAAATTGAGCTCACATTGATCAGTCCATATAAATGGAGTCTCCTTGCGCGTGAGATTAGTCAAAAGAGCGGCAATCCTGGAAAGCTATCCGATCCAGCCAAAACTCACACTTACTAAGCTTTCCATATAATTGTTTATCTCGGAGTATCTAAAGTACTAACCACAAATGCTGTGCATGCTCCTCATATGACCGAGAGTATACCAGGATATCATCAATAAAGACTATCTCAAATTTATCTAGATAGTCTTTGAACACCTCATTCATTAATCTCATAAAGGTTGCAGGGGCTTTCGTCAATCCAAAGGACATCATTAGAAATTCATAATGGCCATACCTTGTCCTGAAGGCCATCTTCGAAATATCTTCTTCTTTAATCCTCAATTGGTGATAGCCCGATCTCAAATCAATCTTAGAAAAGACTAAGTCCCCTCTCAGCTGATCAAGTAGATCATCAATCCTGGGTAATGGGTATTTATTCTTCACTGTGGCTTTATTCAACAGTCGATAGTCTATGCATAATCTGAGACTACCATCCTTCTTCCTCACGAATAACACTGGTGCTCCCCACGGTGAGACACTGGGTCTAATAAACCCTTGATCCAATAACTCATGTAGTTGTTTCTTTAATTCCTCAAGTTCTATTAATGTCATCCTATATAGAGGTCTGGAGATCGGCTAAGTATCTGGTACCAAATCAATGGTAAACTTCAGCTCTTTCTCTAGTGGTAAACCTGGTAACTCATCTTGGAAAACATCCAAAAATTCACACACCACAGGTATATCCTCAATCCTCGGATGTTCCTGATCATCATCTGAGATAAGTGTTTCATAACCTTCACATAAATAATAATATTTAGTACTCTCAAGAGCAACATCATAATTTCCAATTACTTACAAAGTTCCATATGCTTATTTACTTAAGATTTCAAACGTACACTGTAGGGTTCAGGTAGGGAGAAAGTTACAATCTTAGTGTAGCAGTTTAAACTCACACGATTGGTTGCCAGCCAATCCATTCCCAAAATTACATCAAACCCATGTATATTTAACATGATTAGATCTGCTAGCATCACTCTATCTCCCACCTTTATTTCACACCCTCTACAGATTAACTCAGTTCTCTGGGATTCACGCATAGGGGTATTTACATGTAGTATATACTCTAGGGGTTCAAACTTCAAGTTTAATCTACATGCAAAATGCTTAGAAATAAACGAATGCGTGGATCCTGGATCAATCAACACATGAGCCTTATGATTACAGACAGAGAGTGTACATCTTATAGTTTCTGCTGAAGTGTCTTTTGTTTCCTTATCCAAAGCAAACACACATCCCTGTGTGATGGGTCTATTTCCTTTCTTTGCAGCAGTGGCCCGTCTCTGGGGATTCAATCTCTAAGATTGCTATCTAGTAGGCTCTGGAGCATGTGGTATCTGAGTTGAGGATAGTCCTTCACTTTGTGACCCATGTCACCACATCTAAAACATCCACGGATCAACCCAGTACAACTCCCCTCATGCAGTTAGCCACAATCTCTGCAAACCCTCATCTCAAGCCTAACATATCGAGGGGTCTCCTTGATAATAGGATAAGCTCTGGGTCTCTCCAATTTGCCCTTTTGTACCTCAATCCTTCCTCTCCTGAAGGAACCTCTTCGAACATTTGCCTGAGACATCACTGGCCTCTTGTCCTTGTCCCTAGTCATTACTCCGAACTCATTCTGAGATTGTAAAATTTCAATTTTCCTCTCAATCTCTTGTGCTCGTCTTAGAGCATCTCCAAACTCAGTAATACATAGCCCTATCAGTTGATCTATGATGATGGGCTTCAATCTATATACAAATCTCTCAGTACAGAGCTCTTCATTCTTGAAGGTCTTTGGGTCATATCTTAGCAGAGCGATAAATCGGCTCTCGTAATCATCCACAGACATGTCGCCTTGTATAAACTCAAAAACTCTACTTGCCTCCTTCTCTGGGCAGCTCGTGCTACTTCTTGGGCTCTGAAGGCTGTCTGAAACTCTTTCCAACCAATCACATCCTGGTGGGATATCAGAATACCCTAGGTAGTACCCCACCAATCTCGAGCTCTCCCTTTCAACATGTAGGCACTCATATTGACCCTCTCAGGATCTGTGCACCCCAGATAGTCAAATATAATTCTCAACTCTGTCAGCCACTCCTCAGCATCTGTAGGATCCTTCTTTCCCCTAAATGCGGGTGGATTCATTTTCAAAAAGACCTTCAGTTGGACCATACTTCTATTATCAGGCTGAGTGACGGGAAGTACTGGGTCCATCTGTACTGGGGGTACGGGAGGTCCCTGAGGTGGTGTACGAGTAGTACCCGAGGCATTAACTCCAAAGTGTTGCACGAATAGCGCTTCCATTTCCTCAAATCCATGCCTCACATTGGTCTTGATCCGGTTAAATGGAGAGTTAGGACTCTCAGGTTATGGGGCAGGTGGCGGAGGGGACTTTTCCTGCCTTCTCGAATGACCTCGTCGTCCAATTATTCTCAATCTCGACTCGTTTCCTGCGCGTACATATCAAAATTGATTGAAATCTCAATCCTTAATTTCAGTTCATGACCAGACTTATAAAGACACTTGGGATGTATTCTAATTCACTTAACTGACACTGACAGTTCTAAACACCCTAAGCTCTGATACCAAGAAAAACTATGTGACGCCCCGAAAACGTAAAAAATATGGCAAATTTAAAACTTTTTACTCATCAAATCACAATTGAGGGTGCATTCCTATGCAGGGTTATGCATCATCATACTTCTCATGCGTTCTCATCATAAAATAGTATGTCATATCATATACATTACTCAGTTTTGAGTTAATTAATCCTAATACATCCTATACATCATTGTACAAAAATGTCTGTAATTTCAACTTTAGTCTGGGTACATGAAAAGATAAATTATACCTCAATAAAATATATGGCCTGGAGCTCAAGTCCTCCACTAGCCACTACTCCATACGTTGCAAGGAAAACTCTCTTCACTTGAAGAAATATGGGGGGAAGAAAAAAATAGGGTGAGCTTCTAAATCGCTCAGTAAGGGGGTAAGGGACTCATCAATAAAATAATTATTTGCACAGCACAATCATTTTAACTCATTGTTAAAAACTCGTTAGAAAATGTAGCATGACTTAATAAAACATCATTCTCATCTTAATCTTTAAAATCATGTGAAAACATGAGAATACATAACTCAATATAAACCACAGTTACAAGCATGTGAAAATTATAATGCGATAATGGCTTTTCTCATTAAAGCGTGATAAAAATCACCGCAAAAGAATACACGTAACATAACCACAAAACACAACTCATGTGTATAAAAAGAAGACTAGGCAATAAAACTCATATAAAATTTGTCATGGCACATCAATAATATATCTCCTCTGGGTGCATATCCCAGGCATCCTCATAAGAGGGAAGGTCGACATATGGTCGTGTACATTGTATATTGGACTTACGCGTTACCAGAACAAGGCACGACCTTACATGCTACCAGAGCAGTGCCTCTCCTCATGCATTCTAAAATGTGTTCCCTGGGTCAGTTCCCAGGTGGCCCACTCTATCGGTCTTACATGATACCAAAGCAAGGTTCGAACTTAGATGCTACCAAAGTAAAGCCCCCCGACATTACCAGAACGGGAGTCATCTCACGTTACCAAAACGGAGGCATCTCTTGTTACCAAAATGGAGGAATATCGAACTTACATGCTACCATAGCAAAGCCCGGACTTACATGCTACTCGAGTAAGGCCTCCCAATGCTACCAAAGCAGAGGAATAATCAGACTCACATGTTACCAGAACAAGGCCCGAAATTACATGCTACCAAAGCAAGTCCCGATGTGTATTCAACATGACATGCCTAAGTCTCAATCTATCACAACCATCCTCTGTGACTTAACCAAAACTACTACAAATTTTTTGTATTTTTAACTTACCTTTCCTCTTTTCAATGGTTGGGCTGTGATTCGATGTTAAAATCCTCGCTTACCACATCCATCATCCACTTTCATACATATAAGTTAATACATTATCTATTGACTGTAATTTCCTTTATAATACTTGTGAACTCATATAAAAGCTAACACAAATACATTCCCCATAATATATGTCGTATACATCACTGTGCTATTTCTATGTTTAGATACATAACCGTATAAAACATGTATACCTGCCGATCGATAGGAAATAACAGGGGACACAGGAATACTATCCCTCAAAAGCTCTCACACTACTGCTAATGTTCTGTAGAGAGATGTAAAGAAATGGGGTGAGCATACAACGCGCTCAGTAAGGAAATCAGGCAAGCAAGTAGATATCTACTCTATCTACTCAAAATAATGCTATACCTCAAAATGTTATTTCCTTAACTCGTTTTCAAAGCATGTCTTTAAAATATTTATATATATATACTTATACAGATTAAATCCCATGTTTAAAAATCATGCTTTCTTTCTCAAATGTAGGCATGTAGTGCAAAACAATGCATCTTTATAATATCACAATGCCTTTAGATAAATCATGCCATTTATATTTAAATCACAGTAAATATGGCATTTAAATCATTCACAACACAAAATTGGAGTTCGACCCATCCCTCAGGTTTATCCGCAATTAAATCAGTCAATTAAGTGATATATCATGTGAGACTCTGTGGTGAAATGCAAAATGCAATAGTATCATGGACTATGATCATATCCGACAATGGTGATCCCAGGCAACATAGTACTCGGTGTGCGGGGCATCACTGTTGCAACGGGAGGGGGGTCAGTCCATCACAACCGCCAGCTATATCCTCCTCAACTCCACAACAACACACGGTACAGTGTACTCAATGCCACATGCACGGTATAACATACACCCGTGGACCCTACATCATAGTCGGGGTGCCTGCCATAGGTCTTAGCCCTCAAAACCATGGAATATCATACCACGTCTCTAAATCCTCATGCAAACCTCTCACAGTGTGACATTGTAAGACTCGAATTTAGTTAAAAACACGAAATGAGTGTGTTCGTGAAAGGAAGGATTAAAATGGTCACAAATTAAATGAACGAGATTCGGACTGGAGATAAGGATTCAAAAACGTGAAATTAAAAATGCAAAAGGACTGAAATGAAATTTTTGAACACCTTGAAGGGCAAAACGGTCAAAAGATCGAAAGCCGGAATAAATTCAATAAGAAAATTTAATTAAAAATAACGGATTTGAGAAACTTGATCAATAACGAAGAAATAATTAAATTTCAGTCTAATTGATCAAGATCCAGAATTTTTAGAAATACCGAAAAGTCACTCGGGACAATATCCCAGAAATACGAAGAAATTATACCCGAAAAAGGGTTAAAAATATAATAAATTAATTAAATAAATTAATTTGAATAAAATAATAATTTTGGTAGATATTTTTGGTAAAATAATAATAAAATAATGAATTTAATAATAATAAACTAATTTATAAATAATAATAAATAGAAATAATAATAATTGTAAAAAAGGGAAAGAATCAGAAATTATCGGGGAGAGAGAAGAAAATTGAAACTGAGGAAGATGACCCGCGCGTGGCCGACCGATCCATGGCCACCGACGACCGACAACGCCGACGAACAGCAGAGGAGAAAGAGGAGAGGCTGGCGATCTTGTGGGCACCGGTGATGCGTGGCAAGGACCGCCGAATCCGACGAACGGAGGAAGAGAAATCGACAGGAGAAAGGAGCTCGATTCCGACGATCCACGGCAGCTGGGCTCGAACGGCGGACACCAGCGTGATCGGGAAGAGGAGCCGATTCTTTTGAGATCGGTATTGGCTGACGAAATCGCCGAAATTTGACGGATCAAGGGAGAGAAGGCCGAGAGGGAGAAGAAAGGAACGGCGGCCACCGGTGGTGATTCGATCCCGATAGAGGCCAGTCGAAGGTTGCCCGGCTAAAGACGAGTCGAATGGCGCCCGAAACGAGCCAATAACCGATCGAAAATGCCATGAACGACGGTGGGAACGTCTGAACCAGTACGGACCGGTTCAGCAAAGAGATGAACCGGATTGAACCGGCTGAACCAGACCGGTTTGAACTGGGTTTGAAACTGGACTGAACCGGTTCAACCAAGAAAGAAGGGAAAAAGGGAGAAAAAGGAAAAAGGGGAAGATTTTCGGGGGTACACTGGACTTCGGGTAAGTCGGTAAGAGGTCAAAAGTGATCAATTTGAATTTTGACAAATTTATTTAAATTATATTTAATCAAAAAGTAACCCGGGATTAAATATATAATTGTGCAGTTGTACGACAAAGCCCGAACGAGAGCCGATTGAGCTCCAATTTTTGTACCTCGCATCATATTGGGTAAGTATATTTTAATTACGATAATATAAGTCCTTTAATATAGAGTTTCGATTATTTTACGGAATTTATGGATTAATTCTGTATAAAAAGGAATATTATTTGAAATTTTACAGTAATTATCGTAAATAGTATACGGGCTATCCAATAAGTTTGGAACGAAGCCCGATGATTATTGGTAAGCTGAATGAGCCCAGTAAACCCGAAGAAGGGATTTAATAAGTATAAACAGGCTGAAAATGGGCTGAGACCCAATAAGGTAGATAGGGCCCAATACCTTAAAGTTGGTCAGCAAATGCGATATACTGATCAAGATAATTGAATTGACCTCAACTGTGTGGTTATATCCAGTTACGTACCTTTGGTTGGCGCGTATTTAGGCTGAGAGATTCGGTGTCATCGAGACAGGTTAAGTCTGCGCGTGATTCCAGGTAAGGGAATTTTGTAGGTGTATAGAGATACCTATACGTAATTTTGAGGGGATTTATAGGGTCTAGAATTTCTTAAACTATCTAGAAATGAAATAATAATTTTTACGAAAATCGGGGCTTAGGTAAGTAAAGAAAAAGATGATTTTGCCCCTGGGAGTAAAATTTATAAAAAGGGTAGTAAGGCAGATAAATTGCATGATTATCCTGTTTTAATATTTTATATAAATGTATTGCTTTGATTTAAGCAAATATACACATAGGTTGGCTATTGATTTCATGAATTATACGAAAGGGTACCGGTTACTATTTTAAAAGATGTTTTATCAAGATTAAGCCACCTATCGTATTTACATGAATAAAAAGAGTGCTAGAGTCTTTCTCGCACTCAAGTTTACTGATTTATTTCTCATGAAAAGCCGTACTGGAGCGTTGCTCGTACGAGAAATTTGTGTGTGCACAAGATCGTGCTGGAGCTTCGCTCGCACGAGATTTTAGATATCATGATATGCATAGCATGGTGCTGGAGCTTTGCTCGCTCTAGACGTGAGTTGACATGCATATAGTCGTGCGGAAGCCTCCTGTAGACTGTGTGTCGCAGAGAGTTGAGATGCTCGCACGTATACTTTGAGACATGGGTTGGTTATCGACATAGTATTGGGGTGGATAAGACCTACGACAGGCACCCCCAGACTATGATATGGGTCCACGGAGTACGATGTACCGTGTATGTCACACGGAGTACGCTGTACCATGCAGTCATGATGACTCGATGATGTTACTTGATATTCTGGTGGGTAGGATTTTGACCCCACCTCCCATTGCAGTTGTGATGCCTCGCACACTGGGATCCGTGTAGCCTTGGATCACAGGGACAAAGTATGGCCATAGTCCTCGATTTTTGATACAGTAACCTACATGCCTCACATGATATCATACGGTCTGAATAGACCAGGACGAACCCGAGCGAGGGGTAATGTCCTGATTAATGTTTTCAAAAGAGATGTGATTTAATGAATCAAGGTATTCCCGAGAGATGGGTTTGACCTTGATGAGGTTGTTTTATGATGAAACAAATGAGTTTTAACTTAATGAGTTTATGAGGAAACAAATAAGTTTTAAATGTGACGAGCATGAGATGACATACATGATAATTTTTCCATGTTTGTTTTATATGTCGATTTCATGATTTATCTTATATGATATATACATACATGTGGCATCGTTTTAGTCATACCTCATGCTCCAAATGTAAACGATTTTATATCATGACATTATCAGCACGTAGATAGTATAGTTATCTACCTGCTTACATTATTGCCTTACTGAGCTGTTTATGCTCACCCTTTCATTTTCCATCCCACAGGGTATATTTAGTAGAAGAGAACGATAGTAGTCATATCCGCTGCTTCTTATCAAGACCAGGTATACACATTTGTATAATTTTTGTATATGAAAATATAGAGGCACAGTACTGTACATGAATGTAATATTGGGGATGTATTTATTTAAAATAAATTGATATGTAAATGAAATAGGAAAATGGAATGGGAAATAGGTGAGAGGTGACTAACACCGAATCATAGCCCAACTGTTTAGTAGTGTAACTATTCACGACGAGTAAGGAAATGAAAAAGCAAAAAAGAAAAATTTACTCTGATTTTTAGGTAATTTGGGTCGTGAAAGAAAAGATGGTATCAGAGCTGAGCTGGCCTGATATGAGTCGGTGTTAGTGGTTAAGTAAATTTACATCCCCAATGTACTGTGCATTATTTAGATACAGTTGTGTATATCAAGATGGAACAGCAGCTAAGAATGTAGTTCCGAATGCAATAATATTGTTTTTATAACTGATAGCCGCTATGGTAAAAAGGCGAGTACACATGCTCGAGGCCATAGAGATTGGCCTGAGAATCGAATGAGTCATTACATGATACTCAAGATTAAAAGTGAGGTGGAGGCTGATGATGAGCATACTCCTTAGGGTCCTATAAAGGACCAAACAGTATTGAGACACGCTCCAAGAGGATGGAGTGAACTGTAGAAAATATTTTGGAGTTGATTACTCAATCTCTGCAAGTAGTTTAGGATAGGCAGGGTAAAGCCTAAACAGATACCTCAGACTATAGAGATTTTCACACCCTTCCGATATATAACGAATTAAAGAAACTAATAGTTGCTGGGGACTTGGTGAATGATATAGCAAAGTGCTATGGATTCTTTTGGTGTATGTCGACCGAGAAAGTGACTTTTAAATACGTTTATGTTGGAGGCGAGGAGGAGCATTGGTGGAAGTCCGCTCGACCTATCTAAAGAGTTAGACGTCCAGAGCCGATATGAGAAATATTTCTGGATGTATTCTGGTGATAGAATATTTTAGACACTACTTAAAGGAAATTACAATTAAAATTTCTTACACTGACCCAGAGAAACTTGTTGATTGAAGAGTATGAATCTTTTTTTATATACCTGGGCAGATATTACCCTGACACTATGGGCAGTGAGAGTCGAAAAAGCCCAAAAGTTCATGAAAGGGCTCAAATTATCGATTAGAGTCTGATTGGCTCACTACTTATGTCAAGGCAGTGCACATAATACAGTTGCATGATTAATATCATGTGTTACACGCCTTTGAGTTGGGAAAGGTAGTAAGGGCTGAAATAGAGACAGAAGAGAATAGAGAATGACAGAGATGTCAGAGCGGGAAAGAGACCAGTTGGTAACAGATTAGAGTTGATGAGTTACGGGGTAAGATGATTGATAAGGCCCCAATATATCCAATTTAACACTTATGAGGGGTATTCTGATTGGAGAACCTCGACCTGCTACGAAGCAGTGTAACAGTGTAAGTAGAGTGAGCAGTGTAAGCAGTGTAGCATTGTAAGCAGTGTATGATGTGTGGTAGATACCACAGAAGTAGGGCCTACACCTACACTTTATTGACTAAAATAGGCGTTAAGTGTGGTAAAATAGGCTAATTATTTAATTATTACTCAGAGTTGGGCGAGACTGCCCTACAGAAGGGTAAAGAGACAGAGAAAATCTTGTTGATATCTCTGCACCAAAAAGGGAGGCCACAGCCGTAGAGAAAGGGAAAATAGGCTATTGGATGAGGGCGAGTGTATGCCTTGGACTAGGACACTATTGATGTTTCATATGATGTGGTGAAAGATACCACACTGGTTACGAATGAAGAAGTAATTATTATAATTAATCCTGGTGCCACATATTTAGTCATACCGCCTTCATTTGTATATAAGTTAGTAAAAGAGGTGAATGCCGACATCCGTGGGCACAATGCTGATAGTTAGTACCCCAATGAAGGAGGGTTTACTAACAAAATAATTATTAAGAGATTATAAGTTGAAAACGGGAGAAGAAGTATAAGTCAGCCAATTTTATTCGATGGACTATGAATAATTTGAAGTAATATTTGAGAATACATTAATTCGGCTATAAATTATGATGTTTAGAGTTCTATTATAAGATAGTGCTGTTTTACCCTGGAAAGTATACGGTAAGTTTTGACAAGTAATAAAAGGGGAGTAACGATTGAAATTAAAGGAGCAAATGATTGTACTCACAGATTGAGTAATGATAGAGTTTGTTATAAGTGATATACGAAAGGATATGAGTTTTAAGATGTGATAAATCCTGATTATGAGATAGACTGGAATAAGAGACGTAGGTAAGGTAAGAATATCTATGATACGTGAAGTAAATTGGATTAAAGCAATTAGTAACAAATATGAATTGTGACCACATGGACTGATATGTAAACTAATTGTGGTCAAGTCTGAGGGTTAATAAATGTATTTCAAAATACCTCCCCGCCTGAAGACTTGACAGCGTCTAAAAGTATACACATAACTTATAAATTGAAATCGATAGTCGTAAAATATACGTTTAAAATTAGGGTACCTTCACTTGTACGATAAAGAAATATAGAATTCGATTAATCAAGAAGGTTTAAAAATTTAAAATTTTATAAAAGTCGTTAAAAAAAGGAAATGACGCAGGTTAGTAGCTTCAACGGAAGCGATTTCGAAAGGAACATTATACGTTTATGCGTACATAGGTCAATGATATGGGTAATTGAAATATTCAATGGAATTCAACTACGATGAGTTAATTAAACTTTACCTAGACCGATTTGTCATCATCCTTATTGATGATATTTTGGGTGTATTTACAGTCCAGGGAAATCATAAGCAACAATTGAAAATTGTTTTTACTGATGATTTGTTGAGAATTCTCGAAATGGACTACTTTGTTGACACGTTTAACTTAGAAAAAGTTATATTTGAATGGAATGATAGACGTGACAAGAGTTTTGGTGTACTGAAGTAATAAACTGACCACCGCATTTATTCTCACCATACCCAACAGATTAAGAGGTTTCTTATAAGTTTATGGATACCTCAAAATAATGAATGGGCTGTGTATTGACGCAAAAGGGGAAGATAGTCAATTATGAATCCAGACAACTTAAGGATCATGAAAGAGACTATCTGACCCATGATGTAAAGTTGATAGCGATAGTGATTGTACTGAGTATATGGCAATACTATGTACATGGTGAGAAATTTCAGGTATGCACTAATCATAAAAGCCCCGAGTATCTGTTTCACAGAAAGAGTCGGATATGAGAAAAAAAAAGAGTTAGAGCTTCTGAGGGATTATGATTGTGGAAATTGTACCACCTAGGAAAGGCTAATGTAATGGCTAATGCCTTGAGCAGAAAGAGCCTTAGGATGGTATTACATATGATGGTCAGGGAGCGTGAGCTACTAGAGCAGTTGTAAGCCTCAATAGTGATGTGATTCCCTCTGATGATGACAGTGATTGTGTGACAGCTAGCCTGAGATTAGAACCGGATGAGAGTGTCCGAATTTGACAGGCTTAGCGTGATGATCGACTTGGTGTCGATAGTGTAGGTCAGATTCAGATGGGTACGGTGATAGAGTTCACAGAGAGTGATTATGGCATTGAGGTTCAGAGATAGTATAAGTACTCCCCAGGACCACCATTGATGAGATAGTGATATTGTCAGAAGCTCACTCTTCGAGATATACAGTGCATCCGAGAAGTAATAAATATATTAAAATCCTTGGAAAAGGGTATTAGTGGTCAGATATGAAAAGAGACATGGTAAAGATTGTGGAAAAAGGTGTCTCGTATGTCAGCAGAGTAAGGTAGAGCAAAAGAAGTTGCAAGGTTATTGCAGTTTCTACCTATATTGACACGAAAATGAGAACAAGTTATCATGAATTTTGTGACGGGTTACAGAAGACCTGGATAAATCATAAGGCTATCTGGGTGATAGTCGATAGATTGACTAAGTCTACCCACCTTCTGGTTAGGAAATCCCCAGATATTCTGAGTGTGTAGGTGCATTTATGTGTATGGAAAATTGTGGAACACCAAGTATTTTTCCAGTGAGCATTGTATCATATAGGGATTCCCGTTTCACTTCCTACTTCGGGGAATGATTTTTAAAAAGCTATGGGAACCCGACTGAGTGTTAGCACAGCTTTCCATCCTCAAACAGATGGTCAGTCAGAGAGGACTGTACAGGTTCTGGAGGATATGATGAGAGTGTGTGCTTGATATGATAAGCTCATGGGATGATCAGTTGTTACTAATCGAATTCGCCAATAATGACAGTTGTCACTTGAGTATCGGGATGACTTCAGATGAGGCATAGTATGGTCATAAGGGTTGTTTCCCCGATTTGGATAAGAAGAAGTGGGTGACAGATAGAAAATTGTTCCCGAATTAGTAAGACAAACCTCTGAGCATGTTCAGTTAATGGTGAAGGATTAAGAACACCTCAGAGCAGATAGACAAGCTATGCTGACAAGAGACAGAAACCATTGAAATTCACCGAGGGTGAATTAGTATTGTTGGAAGTTGTTGGTCCTAAGGATATAACGAGCTTCAGAAAGAAAGCAAATTGAGTTTCATTAGATTGAATCTTTTGAGTGATGGACAAAGTGGGAGATAAGACCTATAGGTTGGCGTTACTACCTAAATAAATAGGCATCCACAATGTGTCCCATCTTATGATGTTTCAAAAATATTATCCAGACCCGATATATGAGAACGGATATGAGCTATTGAAGCTCAATGAAAGTTTAACGTATGATTGGAAAATCGATTCGGGTATTAAAATAGGAAGTAGAAAGTGTTGAGGTTTAAGATAATCTCCCTAATTAAAGTCCTTTGGTAGTAGTACACTCCAAAAAAGTCACATAAGAGTTAAAGAGTATGATATGTGTGAAATGTCCGGAGTGATTTACAGACTAACTTTGTTCTAATTTGGAGGACCAAATTTCTTAAGTGGGGGAGATTTTGTAAGACTCGAATTTAGTTAAAAACACAAAATGAGTGTGTTCGTGAAATAAAGGATTGAAATGGTCACAAATTAAATGAACGAGATTCGGACTGGAGATAAGGATTCAAAAACGCGAAATTAAAAATGCAAAAGGACTGAAATGAAATTTTCGAACACATTGAAGGGCAAAACGGTCAAAAGATCGAAAGCCGGAATAAATTCGATAAGAAAATTTAATTAAAAATAGCAGATTTGAGAAACTTGATCAATAACGAAGAAATAATTAAATTTCGAGTCCAATTGATCAAGATCCAAAATTTTTAGAAATACCGAAAAGTCACTCGGAATAATATCCCGAAAATACGAAAAAATTATACCCGAAAAAGGGTTAAAAATATATTACATAAATTAAATAAATTAATTTGAATAAAATAATAATTTTGGTAGATATTTTGGGTAAAATAATAATAAAATAATGAATATAATAATAATAAACTAAATTATAAATAATAATAAATAAACATAATAATTGTAAAAAAAAAGGAAAGAATCAAAAATTATCGGGGAGAGAGAAGAAAATGGAAACCGAGGAAGACGACCAGCGCGTTGCCGACCGATCCACGACCACCAGCAACCGACGACGTCGACGAACAGCCGAGGAGAAAGAGGAGAGGACGACGATCTTGTGGGCATCGGTGAAGCGCGCCAAGGACTGCCGAATCCGGCGAACGGAGGAGGAGAAACCGACGGGAGAAACGAGCTCGATTTCGGCGATCCACGGTAGCTGGGCTCGAACGACGACACCGGCGTGATCGGGAAGAGGAGCAGGTTCTTTTGAGACCGGTATCGAGGGAGAGAAGGCCGAGAGGGAGAAGAGAGGAAGGGCGTCCACCGACGGTGATTCGATCCCGATAAAGGCCAGCCGAAGGTTGCTCGGCCAAAGATGAGTCAAATGGCGCCAGAAACGAGCTGAGAATCGGCCGAAAACACCATGAACGGCAGTAGGAACGTCTGAACCGGTACGGATCGGTTCAGTAAAGAGATGAACCGGACTGAACCGACTGAATCGGACCGGTCTGAACCGGGTTTGAACCGGACTGAACCGGTTCAGCCAAGAAAGAAGGGAAAAAGGGAGAAAAAGAGAAAAAGGAAAAACGGGAAGATTTTCGGGGGTACACCGGACTTCGGTAAGTCGGTAAGAGGTCAAAAGTGATCGATTTGAATTTTGAAAAGTTTATTTAAATTATATTTAATCGAAAAGTAACCCGGGATTAAATATATAATTGTGTAGTTGTACGACAAAGCCCGAACGAGAGCGGATTGAGCTCCGATTTTCGTACCCCGCATCATATTGGGTAAGTATATTTTAATTACGATAATATAAGTCCTTTAATACAGAGTTTCGATTATTTTACGGAATTTATGGATTAATTCTTTATAAAAAGGAATATTATTTGGAATTTTACAATAATTATCGTAAATAGTATACGGGCTATCCAATAAGTTTGGAACGAAGGTCGATGATTATTGGTATGCTTAATGAGCCCAGTAAACCCAAAGAAGGGATTTAATAAGTATAAACGGGCTAAAAATGGGCCGAGACCCAATAAGGTAGATAGGGTCCAATACCTTAAAGTTGGTCAGTAAATGCGATATACTGATCAAGATAATTGAATTGACCTCAACTGTGTGGTTATATGCAGTTACGTACCTTTGGTTGGCGCGTATTTGGGCTGAGAGATTCGGTATCATCGAGACAGGTTAAGTCTGCCTGCGATTCCAGGTAAGGGAATTTTGTAGGTGTATAGAGATACCTATACGTAATTTTGAAGGGATTTACAGGGTCTAGAATTTCTTAAACTATCTAGAAACGAAATAATAATTTTTGCGAAAACTGAGGCTTAGGTAAATAAAGAAAAAGATGATTTTGCCCCTGGGAGTAAAATTTATAAAAAGGGTAGTAAGGCAGATAAATTGCATGATTATCCTGTTTTAATATTTTATATAAATGTATTGCTTTGATTTAAGGAAATATACACATAGGTTGGCTATTGATTTCATGAAATATGCGAAAGGGTACCGGTTTGTACCGGTTACTATTTTAAAAGATGTTTTATCAAGATTGAGCCACCTATCGTATTTACATGAATAAAAAAAGTGCTAGAGTCTTTCTCGCTCTCAAGTTTACTGATTTATTTCTCATGAAAAGCCTTACTGGAGCATTGCTCGTACAAAAAATTTGTGTGTGCATAAAATCGTGCTGGAGCTTCTCTCGCGCGAGATTTTAGATATCATGATATGCATAGTGTGGTGCTGGAGCTTCGCTGGCACTAGACGTGAGTTGACATGCATATAGTCGTGCGGAAGCCTCCTATAGGCTGTGTGTCGCAGAGAGTTGAGATGCTCGCATGTATACTTTGAGACATGGGTTAATTATCGACATAGTATTGGGGTGGATAAGACCTACGGTAGGCACCCCCAGGCTATGATATGGGTTTACGGAGTACGATGTACCATGTATGTCACACGGAGTACGCTGTACCATGCAGTCATGATGACTCGATGATGTTACTTGATATTCTGGCGGGTAGGATTTTGACCCCACCTCCCGTTGCAGTTGTGATGCCCCACCCACCGGGATCCGTGTAGCCTGGGATCATAGGGACAAAGTATGGCCATAGTCCTCGATTTTTCATACAGTAACTTACATGCCTCACATGATATCATATGGTCTGAATAGACCAGGACAAACCCGAGGTAAGGGTAATGTCCCGATTAATGTTTTCAACAGAGATGTGATTTAATGAATCAAGGTATTCCCAAGAGATGGGTTTGACCTTGATGAGGTTGTTTTATGATGAAACAAATGAGTTTTAACGTGATGAGTTTATGAGGAAACAAATAAGTTTTAAATGTGACGAGCATGAGATGACATACATGATGATTTTTCCATGTTTATTTTATATGTCGATTTCATGATTTATCTTATATGATATATACATACATGTGGCATTGTTATAGTCATACCTCATGCTCCAAATGTAAACGATTTTATATCATGACATTATCAGCATGTAGATAGTATAGTTATCTACCTGCTTACATTATTGCCTTACTAAGCTGTTTATGCTCACCCTTTCATTTTCCACCCCACAGGGTATATTCAGTAGAAGAGAACGACAGTAGTCATATCCGCTGCTTCTTATCAAGACCAGGTATACACATTTGTATAATTTTTGTATCTGAACATATAGAGGCAGAGTACTATACATGGATGTAATATTGGGGGTGTATTTATTTAAAATAAATTGATATGTAAATGAAATAGGAAAATGGAATGGGAAATAGGTGAGAGGTGACTAACACCGAATCATAGCCCAACTGTTTAGTAGTGTAGCTGTTCACGATGAGTAAGGAAATGAAAAAGCGAAAAAGAAAAATTTACTCAAATTTTTAGGTAATTTGGGTCGTGACAGACACTCAGTCTACATGAGCAAACCAAACATGGTTTTCAACATGTATTATATATCACAAATAGTGCACGCCTCTGAACGTGACTCACAGTCGACACTCCGCTCAAACACTGTTTACATCACAATTGCAACTCTAGTGCGAGTAAACCTCCAGTAACTAGGTCAATGCATAGTTCATGTTTCAAATCAAGTATGAGCAATAGCTCCAGTACCATGCTATGCACAAAACTCATCAAATCAAGTACGAGCAATAGCTCCTGTACTATGTCATGTATAAATCATGAAGAATCGAGTACGAGCAACGCTCTAGTACTCTGTCATGCATCTCATGTAAAATTTGAGTACGAGCTAATTGTGAGACCCCGTATATGTAAAGCTGTACATAGGAACATAGAAATGTAAATGAAATCATAAGTACGATGATACATTTATAATGTGATGTATATGCAATGTAAGTCCATAATATTATGTACGCACTTGTAATAATAATCGTAATTATACATACAAGTTGCATTATGAATGAGTATGAAGAAATGAACTTAAACACGAGAAGAATGTGAATGAAATGGAATATGAGTAGTGTGGTAAAATGGAAGGAAAGATTTATATAAGTTGTATACTTCCATTCGAGGAATATCGTGTATATTTGGTTATACAAAGATTGCCTACAAGTTTTAATACATGCTAAGTGTGATTGGATGGCATCTTTAAGTCTCAAGGAGGGATGGATGAGGAAAGGACTATGGAGGTAAATGGAGGAAGTTTTGAATGTAGTTGTTAGAGAAAAACTACAGAAAATCTAGAAATATGAAGGCCAGATTGATCTCATAGGATAAGAGATCGATCTGGAAGAGCCAGAATGCTCTTATGTGAGTAATGGAGTGGAGCAGATCGATCTCCAAGGGAATCAGATCGATCTCCTTAGCTCTCGGGTTAGAAGCATATCGATCTCCCCTAAGACCAAATCGATCTCCTTAAACTTCTGTTCGACAGCAGATCGATCTCAAGCCTCGACAGATCGATCTCCTACCTTTAAAATGTCTTAGAAAAGAGGGATTTTTAGAGGACCAGATCGATCTCAACCCAAGGAAGATCGATCTCATCAAGTTAAATCTATAAATAGGAGCAGTTGGATCTGCAGATTTCGGGATAAACCATTTCTGTTCACTTCAACTCAAAAACCTAGCTTTCTCACTCCTAAATCCAGCCATTTTTAGTAAGATTTGAGGAAAAGCTATTAGAGACAAAGTTGTTCACGTCTAAGAGAAGAATAACATAGTCTAGAGGCATTTCCCCATTTGTCGGATTGAAGGAATAAAGGGCATTTCTAATTGGAGCAAAGAGGAAATCCAAGGAGGTAAGTTCTAGTGCACAAATCCAAGTACATTGGTCTAGTTAATGATTATGTTTTGGATATGGTTTGGATATGTTGATATTGGGATAAAATTATGAGATTTACCACAAGGGGTAAAATGTGTATTTAAGGTATTGGATAAATACTTAGTTGAACAAGAGTTAGAAATGTTAACTCAAGTGTTTGATGGATGAATTTAAGTTTCAGATGATACGCCGGAGCAAGTCGAGATTAGAACGTGAGAAGCGTAGAGGAGGATAGTTGCACACAAGTAAAGCGAGGTAAGGGACAGTGTGTTAGCTATAGAGATGTTCGTGCATGTTTTACAGCAATTTCGTAGATATATTGCTAGAATTAGTACGATACTATAATTCTATGAAATGATACGGAAGCATGAAAAGTACTATGATTTATATATGTATTGAGAAATGGGATAAGGTAAGGAAATAGCATGATATGCATGTTTTCAATGTTTTTCTCAATTTTGTATTGATATTGATGATTGAGAAATGTTGATGATAGGTTGGCTAATTTTACATGTTTTAGCATGAAGAGGCATGCTGTATGAATAAACATGTTTTCAGTTTTAAAAAGAGAAAATAGCTATCTAACAGTTTTGAGATGAGATTTGGTGTTGAAGCGTTAGCTCACACCCGTTTTAATGCCTTCGATGTATCGTGCTTGAGTTCTAACTCGCACGATGGTTTTGAGAAAGTGTGGGAGCTTTGCTCGCACCTGTTTTATTGAGTTGAGGTAAACCTAGGGGTCTGGGACCCAAGTGGATACCAGTCGACGGCCATTTGAATGGGCTGGGCCTTAACGATAGATCATACTGCGCTGGAGCCTTGCGATGACTGTGTGTCACGCTGCTTGCTCGCCTGGTATATGAGACATGGTTCAGGATGAAAAGTCCATCAGAGTTGGAGTATGGACTTGGGTCCACGGTCGTATGTAGTACAGTGTAGTTGTCCATTGGTATACTATGTACCGTGCTGGGTGCACGTGAGTACGAGTATCGCGTAGATGACACACGGCGTATCTTTACCGTGAGTATACAAGGAGATGAGGTTGATTGAGATGAGCCGGAGAGCAGGACTGACCCATCCCCCTTCAGGCGAAGTGATGCACTATGCACACCTAATCAGTGAGGCCTGGGATCACTGACTATGGCCATATGTCGTGGATATTTGATTGCCGAAAATTTCATGCCTGTCTCAGAGATTCGAGAAACAGAGATAATCTCAGAAAAGAAAGAGATTTGCAGAAAAAGTGAATTAAGAGAAAAAAGAGATTTTGTGTTTTTGATAAATCTCTGATTTCACATTTGTGTCATGAGGGCACTATTTATGAGCATGTTTTAAATGGAAGCTCGACAAATTTATTGACACGAAAATGCTATTGAGAAATATATGTTTAAATGCATTTTTCGTATGATATTTTCATTTATACTGAAAACATGGTTTTGGTTTATACATGCATGGGCTATGTAGGTAGTACGATATCTACCTGCTAGCATACATTTCCTTATTGAGTTGTGGTTTGCTCATCCCACTATTTTCCCCCTCCAGGTACTGAGAAGTAAGAGAGCGGTGGTCTCTAGGTCTTTTATGTTGAACAGCTCCCACAATTTCGCAAAGGTATAAGATTGTATACACGAGTATTTTGTATCTAATCTATTGTATCACACAATTATATCTTCGAATTGTAAACAGTATTATGGGGATGATATGTAAGCACATGGTATTTATACAATTGATTTTGTTTGTATATCTACACACACACCTGGGAGTGTGAATTAAAGATTTAAATCTTCAGCTGTAAATGAATGAATTTTAGTAATTGCATCTTCTCACAGCCTAACCGTAGTAGAGAATGTATGGATAGAAGGGTTCCCAGAAGTGGGGTGTGACACTAATCGCTCCAGCACCCTATCATGCATAAATCACATAAAACTGAGTATGAGTAATAACTCCAGCACTCTATTATGCATGTCATGAAAATCTAGTGCGAATCATAATCCAGCACTAATATATGTGGAAAATATATGAAATCCAGTGTGAGCTATGCTCCAGCACGATTTATTCTCACATAATATGATAGATGGCTTTTTAAAAAAGGGATGGTTTACAAAATATCAAAATCAGCACTATAAAGTGTGCTTAATTTAAATCAACCTTAAAATCATTAGCCCATCTATTTATTCTTCTGCTAAACAGCAGTAAAACACTCAAAATGGTGGTTTCCATGCTTTTTACAACTTTTCACAAAAGTTGACTTTTTGACTAACTAGGGGTAAAATCGTAATTTGCCATTATCGAGTCATAATAATTATTATTCACTTTCTTTGACCCTCAGAGTTTTTAAGTGAATGTAAAACCAGATGAAAATACGTGCAAGTATCTCTAACTACTCACAAAAGTCCCTTACCTGCAATCACTCGAGAAATTTCACTTTCTCAGCGCTGCTCGATCTAGCAGACCGATTTACTTCTCCAATACTCTCTAGAGCTATATATAACCATTTTTCGGGTTAATTACACTTTTCCTACTGTATTTCACTTTAAATACAGTCTATTTCCCTTAATGGGCTTTAATAAACCTTAATGGGCCTAACTATGCCTTATGCCCATTTCCATTTACTATTCATTTTCGTTAGGCCTATTGGACTTATGGGGCCCACCAACTCTTATTGGGCTTATCCAAGACCCATTACATCACATTGGGCTTAAAATAATTGGGCTTGGCCCATTGGACCTCTCGGCCACATGCCATGGCCGAGAGCATCCCATGCCGTCGGTCACACCATGGCATGCCGTCCATGTCCATTTGTTTAGCCAAATTCACTTAGACATTTTCACAAACACTTGGTTGGCATGTCTTAAGCCTTTCCTATAATTCATGTTGGCATTTTATCAAATACCTTATGTGCCAATGACATACCACCATCCATATGAACAAATTGATTATAACTAACCATGCCATAATCATGTCTACATGCATATCAACCTATACATGTCTTAAAATCACATGGGTATTTATCAAAACTCATATACCAACTTTCGGCCATCACATGTTCATAGTGTTTTCATGTGTTTTAATCCATAAAACATTTACCAATCAACTCCATATAACTCATAGATTAACATATATGAAGTTGGAAGATTGAAATTATACCTAGTATTTGTGTTCACACTAGGCCAAAACTTTGAAGCCTCAAGGTTTGTACACTATGGCTCCTTAATAGCCAATTCCAACATATGTCACTCTCCTCTAAATTTGGAACAACTTTCATGAAGATTGCAAGTTCCAAATATGCCTTTTTCCTAGTGATTTCTAGTGAGAGAAAGCTTGGAAAACTTTTCGGTTATGGTTTCTTCACTTTGTCGAAAATGAAAGGATGAAGATGATTATGTGTTGGCTGGTATTTATAAGTCCATTACTTTGTCATTAAGCTAAAATCCAGCCACCTTAATTGACTTTCAAAAAGTTTAGGTAATGGTTATCATTTTAGACTTTGTTACCTTTCATTAATGGCTTTTAACTTATTCAAATGGGCTTTCAATTGGGCTTCTTGGTTTGGGCTTTTCCTTTGGGCTTTTGGGCTGAAATTTTTTACTACCTGTTGGGCCTTCAATTGTCTCAATATTGGGCCCACAAATTGGCCCAACGATTCGGCCCATTGGGCTTCCCAAATTCGGCCCACACTTATGATACCTTAATAGGCTTTAAAATTTCCAACTTTGGCCCATTGCGTTTTTATCCATTAAATTTAATTCGGAATTCTTCTGAATAAATTTTTCTTACTTCTGCGGATGATTATCTTTTATTATGACAAAGAATATTTTCCCCAAATTTTTTTCTTCGTACTTAGGTTAATTTCTAACCATGGTTAGTCAACTATGGTAAAAATCCACTTTTCTTAACTATAGTTGACTTTTTCCTTAACCATTGACCAAGTTGACTTTTTTTTCAAAATTTTGAAAGTGTCATATCTTATATCTTACACTCTCATCTTTACGTTTCAGCCGTTTTCGGTAGCTAAAATACACTCGAAACACCTTAACTCGCTAAAAAGGTCCATTTTACTCTTTTTAGCTTTTACTCCCGTTCTCTGTGTTTGGAACTAAATTAAACTGACTTTCCTTCATGAGCCCTCTATATTTTCTCATTTTAAGTTTTTCACTTTATTCAGAATGATTCAGATCCATTTGGTTTAGCATGTGACTCTTATAGCTCACATTAGGCTTTTTATGTAGCTTTTAAGTGTTAAAGCATTTCACTAACACTTAAATCTAGTAAATACTCTTCTTATGATTTAAATAACTCAATACATGTCTGTACATGTATAAATCATACGGAACAAGCTACATAAAAATACGAGTCTGACACAATCATTAGCCATTATCATATAAAACTTTTTGCCCTTACGTAGAACTCATAATGGTTTTTTTTCATAAATCTCATTTAAAACATTTGTGTACTCAACACAAAACATGTTAAAATTAAGTTCCAATCGGTAAAACCACGCATACATTTCTCAATCTCAGTTTGCCTTAACGTAGAGCCCAAATGTATTTTTCACGTTTTAAACACAAAACAGTTGTAGAAACATTTTCACACATTGTTTAGAACTCATAAAAATTGGGCCCCCACCGGCTATAAATCGTGTGCAATCTCTCATTCACAACACATAAAACATGCATGTTTTCTCAATCACAATTCATGCTACAACATTTCACAATTCACAGACACAAACGAGTTTAAGTTTCCCTTACCTCTTTACACCTCGTATAGTGCAATTATTCCTCCGTATCATGGACTAGGCTCGTATTCCTCTCTAGAACTCTCGAGCTGTCCAAATGATGTAAAAACATCAAAACTCATTATCACATAACCTCCAAATCTCTAAATCGGGCATATTGCCCATATTCTCATTAGATACCTAAATTATTCCATTTCTTATGACTCTATCAAATTCATAATCTCATCCACTACATTTCAACCTTCTACATTTCTCATGCATAATACCCATGCCAAAATCACTTCATTGCCTAAATTTCCAATTTATACACAAAAATCCCAATTTACCACAATTTACTTAATATCATTATCACTCTAATAAAATCACAAATTTTGTCAACTCTAATCCTTTCCTAATTATTTCACCACAATGCCCATATTCACAATCACCAAAAATAACTTTAAAATCCAAGACTGACGTTTAGAGATTACCTAAATTTGTTGAGTGCTCAACTCACACCTTGATTCGAGTCGTCTTTTGATTTCCAAGTATGTTGTTCCCCTTAGGATGAGGAACAACTTTCCTTCTTGTCACAACCCTTGATTTAGACAAAAATGGGGACTTTAAAAGAGAGAGAAAGCTAGGGTTCGGTTGAAATGGAGATTTGGGAGATAGAGAGAGATCCATTTCCAGGAAAAACAAAGGGGTTTTTATATATAGACTGAGGGTAGGAGATCGATCTGGCTCTTGATGAGATCGATCTACATTTGAATTTTGGGATGATTTGAGGCGATTTTATGCTTAAGAGATCGATCTATCATGGGGTAAGATCGATCTTTTAATGGTTTTATGGGATCGATCTGCTCCAATTATGAGATCGATCTCTAGTTTACAGAATGCTTCATGAGATCGATCTTCTCCTTAACAGAAACATTTTGAGATCAATTCCTTCCTCATGAGATCGATCTCTTCATTACAGAATCTATTGGAGATCGATCCTCTTCTATTGGAGATCGATCTGCTCGCTTAAATTCCTCATTCCTTGTCATTTTTTACCTACCAGATCGATCATCTCTTCTCCAAGATCGATGTGGACCCATAGTTTCACACTTTAACATAAAATCTCATTTATAACTCATTCATCACTTAAAATTTCATTCCATACCACCTCAATATAAGAGTACATCATATTTAGTTCAATCAATTACACTTCGTGTTCTCATTACATAATTTGATATGTGTAAAATTCTCAGATCTCACACATGAGCTACTAGAGATAGCGATACATATGTTTTCTTACTTCCTACGTGTGAATATATGCGATAAGTATGGAAATATTGATATATCTAGGTGAAAACTACGTATGAGAAGAATATTATATGCATGAATTACATGACTTCTATGCCTTGTTGTGCAAAGATGTATTTACAAGTGGTTTGAGAAAGAATAATAATAGATTGGCTATCAGCTTAGTAAACTGCATGAAAAGCTTTTAACAAGTGATTGAAGGGAGATTGCCCTCTCACTCATACTCAGTGAATGGGGCCATCTATTTCTCTTCTGTGTGAACTTGTTCTAGAGCCTAAGTGGCAATGGTAGATTTACCAACCCTACTCTGTAAGACCCAAATTTTTTGTTGTAGCTTATCCCTTATGTTTCCAATATGTACAAACATCTTATTATGTTGGTTGAATCATAAGAAGAGTATTTTCTACAAAGAAATTATAAGGAAAGTTATTAAACACACATAAGCTACACATAGGCCAATTAACGATTATAAGAGCCACAGGCTAAACCAAATGGATCTAAATCACTCTCAATGAATAGAAGAACTTATGATGTTTAATATAGAGAGTTCGTGAAGGAAAGTCAGTTTGATTTGGTCCCGAACACCTAGAGGTAGTGTAAATGCCAAAAAGGGGCAAAACACACCTTTTAAGCCGTTCGAGGTGTTTTAGGTATATTCACTTCCCCAAAACGGCCAAAACATAAAAACGAGAGTGTGAATCATAAGTTATGACACTTTTAAAATTTTGAAAAAAAGTCAAACGTGGTCAATGGTCAAGAAAATTCAAAGGTAGTTAAGAAAAGTAGACTTTGACCATAGTTGACTAACCATGGTTAGAAATTAACCCAAGTATGGAGGAAATTTTAGGGAAAATTTATTTTGGCTAGAATACAAGATATTCATCCCCTGAAGTAAGAAAATTTTATTTGGATGAATTTCAGATTTAATTGAATGGTTAAAAAGGTAATGGGCCAAAGTTAGAAATTTTAAAGCCCATTAAGGTATCATAAGTGTGGGCCGAATTAGAAAGCCCAATGGGCCGAATTCTTGGACAAATTTGTGTGGCCAATATTGATACAATTGAAAGCCCAATAGGTAGAAAAAATTTTCAGCCCAAAAGCCCAAAGAAAAGGCCAAACTGAGAAGCCCAATTGAAAGCCAATTACTATAAGTTAAAAACCATTAATGAAAGGTAACAAAGTCCAAAATGATAACCATTACCTAAACTTTTTGAAAGTCAATTAGGATGGATGGAAAGCAAGGCTTAATGGCTAAGGAAGTGGCTTATAAAATCATCCACCACATGGTCTTCTTCAAAATATCATTCTCGGCTAAAAGAAGAAACCATTGAAACACATTTATCTAATCTTTCTCTCACTAGAAATCACTAGGATTTAGGCATATTTGGAACTTGTATTCTGCATGAAAGTTATTCCAAATTAAGAAGAGAGTGACATATGATGGAATTAGCTATCAAGGAGTCATAGTGTACAAACTGTGAGGCTTCAAAGTTTCGACCAAGTGTGAACACAAATACTAGGTATAATTTCAAGCTTTCAACTTCATATATGTTAATCTATGAGTTATATGGAGTTGATTGGTATATGTTTTATGGATTGGAACACATGAAAACACCATCAACATGTGATGGTCAAAAATTGGTATATGAGTTTTGATAAATACCCATGGGATTTTAGGATATGTATAGATTGATATGCATGTAGACATGATTATGGCATGGTTAGTTATAATCAATTTGTTCATATGGATAGTTGTATGATGTTGGCATATAAGGTGTTTGATAAAATGCCAACATGAACTATAGGAAAGGCTTAAGACATGGCAACCAAGTGTTTGATGAAATGCCTAAGTGAATTGGCAAGCAAATGGCCATAAGTGGCGTGATATGGCATGATGGCTCTCGGCCACATGCCATGGCCGAGAGGGCCAATGGTCTAAATCGACTTGGTTTTGGCCCAATGAGGTGTTATAGGCCTCGGATAAGCCCAATAAGAGTTGGTGGGCCCTACAAGTCCAATAGGCCCAACAAAAATTAATAGTAAAATAGAAATAGGCTTAGGACAGTGTTAGCCCATTAAGAGTTAACGAGCCTATTAAGTGAAATAGATAGTATTAAATGTGTAATACAGTAGGAAAAGTATAATTAACCTGGTGAATGGTTATTTACAGCTTCGAAGTTTACATTGAGAGCTGATCGGACTGCGAGATCGAGCAGCACCGAGGAAGTGAGGTCACTTAACGTGATTCGAGGTAAGGGACTTTTGTGAGTAGTTAGAGATACTTGCACATATTTTCATCTGCTTTACATTCACTTGAAAACTCTGAGGGTCAGAGAAAGTGAATAATAATTATAGTGACCCGATAGTGGTAAATTACAATTTTATCCTTAATTAGGAAAAAAGTCAACTTTTGTGAAAAGTTGTAAAAAGCATGGAACCCATAAATTTTGAGTGTTTTATTGCTGTTTATTAGAAGAGTAAATAGATGGGCTAATGTTTTTAAGGTTTATATGAATTAAGCACACTTTACAGTGTTGATTTTGATATTTTGAAAACCATCCCTTTTTAAAGAGCCATCTATCGAATTATGTGAGAATAAATCGTGCCAGAGCACAGCTCACACTTGATTTCATATATTTTCCACATATATTAGTGCTGAGGTATGATTCGCACTGGAGTTTCATGACATGCATGATAGAGTGCTGGTGTTATTACTCGTACTCAGTTTTATATGATCTAAGCATGATAGAGTGCTTGAGCGATTAGCTCGTACTTGAATTTTACATGAGATGCATGACAGAGTGCTAGAGCATTGCTCGTACTGGATTCTTCATGATTTATACATGACATAGTACTTGACAGATTTCTCGTACTTGACTTGATAAGTTTTATGCATAGCATGGTACTAGAGCTATTGCTCGTACTTGATTTGAAACATCACCTAGTGCTGGAGGTTTACTCGTATTAGAGTTTGAGTTTATGATGAGAAACAATGTTTAAGCGAAGTGTCGACAGTGAGTCGTGCTCAAAGGTGCTCACTGTAGTTTTATATGATATATAAGACATGTTGAAAAATCATGCTTGATTTCCTCGTGTAGACTGAGTGACACACTATGAGATGTTCGCATGTGGATTTAGAGGCGTGGTATTTATTTTCCATGGTGTGAGGGCTAAGACCTATGGCAGGCACCCTGATCATGAGGAGAGGGTCCACAGGTGCATGTTGTACCGTGCGAGTGGCATGGAATACACTGTACCATGTGTTGTTGTGGAGTTGTAGAGTTGTGGAGTTGAGGAGTTTATAGCTGGCGGTTGTGATGGACTGACCCCCCTCTCGTTACAGCAGTGATAACCCGAATATCGAGATCTGTGTTGCCTGGGATTTCACCATTATAGGATATGGCCAAAGTCCAAGAGGGTATTGCATTTAGCCACTGAGTCTCACATGATATATCACTTGTTTTCATAATACGGTTAGACCTGAGGGATGGGTCAAAAATTGGTTAATGTGTTGTGAATGGTTGAAATGCAATATTTACCGTGATTTGAATATAAATGACATGATTTATCTAAAGGCATTATGAAATTATAAAGATGCATTGTTTTGCACGAAATGCCTATGTTTTGAGAACTCAGCATGATTTTGTAGTGAGTTAAGGAAATAATATTTTCAAGGCAAAGCATTATTTTCAGTAGATAGTGTCGATATCTACTTGCTTTCCTGATTTCCTTACTGAGCTATGAGCTCTCCTTTTTTTTCCCTCTCTACAGAGCCTACGCAGTAGATAGAGTACGACTGAGGATTTGAATTCCTTGTGTCGACTGCACTCCCATCAAATGAAAGGTATACATACACACATACGAATTTGGATCTGAACATATAAATAGCACGGTGATGTAAACGTATGTAATATGAGGGATGCATTTGTATTTATTATATGTGAGCTCACTATGAGATAAAAGTAGTTACAGTCAATGGATAGTTATATTAACATGTATGAATAATAAGATAATGTTGAAGAGCAAGGTAATTGAAAAGCGAAAAATTTGTAGTGGTTTTTGGTATGTCACGGATGGAGGTCATGACAGAATGGTATCAGAGCTGAGTTTGGTCTGATGTGAGTCGGTGTTAGTAATTAGGAAAGTTCACATCCCCATATTACTGTGCTTTGTTCAGTTACAAGTGTGTGTACCGAGATAGGAATTACATAATTAATGTTTGTAAATACAAGAATCGAGTAATTATGGCTAATACCAACCGTGGTAGAGGGGTTAGCGGTAGGGCTAGAGGTTGTAGGGTTAGGCCTGAGAGCTGAGATGATTCTGAATCTTCATCTGACCTTGTGGCGCAGAGTCACATTGAGGTACCAGAGAATATTGAGGCACGCCTTACGAGATTAGAACGTAGCCTAAAAAATATAGTAGAGTTACTAGCACAGACTATGCCAAGTAGACATGGACAGGAAGCAGGGACTACGACTAGTGAGGCTACTGCAGCTGATACACCTGTACAGCCAGTTCAGACGCCACAGCCCATAGATACTCTTATTGCTCTAGTGCAGGGCAGTAGTGGATTGAGGTATGGTTGTGAGCTTGATAAGTTACAGCAGTTCCAGAAGTTTGGATCGCCATCTTTTATTGGGGTCAAGGACCCAGTGATTACGAAGGATTGGATTGGAAAGAAAGAAAAGCTGTACGGATTCTTTGAGTGTACGACCTCAGAGATGGTCACATTTGTTGCGTTCTTACTAAATGGAGTGACAGAGCATTGGTGGAAGACCACCATACCCATATTAAGAGTTCGACAGTTGGGAAATATTTTTTGATGCCTTTAGGAGGCAGTTTGTTCCAGATATGGCACTGCAGAGGCTGTAAGCTGAGTTTTTGGGGTTGAGCCAGGGGAGTCTGTCAGTGGATGAGTATGAGACCAAATTTATATCCCTAGGAAGGTATGACCCTGACACTATGTATAGTGAGACCAGGAAGGTCTGTAGATTTGTGGATGGACTGAGACCGGTGTTACAGTCGAGATTTGTCCCACTTGATATCTCTACTTATGGGGAGGCAGTACACATGGCACAATTATATGAATAAGACTATGAGATGTATGGCTTTGAGTTTAGGACGGTTACCCAGAGTAGAGATAGAGATAGGAATAGGCCGGTTAGAGACAAAGGTTTCAGTTATTGAGGAGGGAGGAGACTCTCCGGTAAAAGACCACAGATAAAGGAGGTGCGAGAGAAACCAGTTAGACCTCCTACATACCTGGCTATAATTTCGATGAAGGGAGTCGTTATTGGATGACCGAGGCCTACTACTGATCAGTGCAGTAGATGTGGTAGATAGCATGGTGGTAGACCTTGTTTGATGAGTCCAATTATGAGTTTTCGATGTGGGAAACCAGGGAAAATTACGAGAGTTTGCCCAGAGATGGCTAATATTGCCCCACGGAAGGGCAAGGAGCCAGAGAGAGCTCCAATTGATACGTTTGCTCCGAGAAAAAGAGCAACGACTGAAGAGTATGGGAAAAGGATATGACAGCTAAATCAAATTTTGCAAAGTGTGAGCGATTTTTTTGTAATCCTAGGAATGGATTGGTTAGCTGCTCCATTGACCCATCTCACAAAGAAGAATGTTACATTTGTGTAGGACGATGATTGAGAGATACTTTATCATCCAAAAAAGGTTAACGTTGTAGTAGATGCATTAAAGTATGAAAAGCCTTGGGACGGTACCATATATCATGGTCAGTGAACACAAGTTGCTAGAACAGTTTACTAGCCTCAGTTTGGGTATTATGCCTTTGAATACGAATACGGATTGTGTGATAGCTATCTTGAGGTTAGAACCTGATCGGTTTGATAGGATCAGACAGGCTCAGTAGAGTGATCCGTATTGCATTGATATGACTAGTCAGATACAAATGGGCATAGTGACAGATTATGAGTTGAGTTTAGATGGACTACTGAGGTTCGGAGGTAGGGTGTGTGTTCCCGAGGACCTAGAGCTCAAGAGACTTATTTTGTTGGAAGCTCATTCTTCGAGGTACCTGTTATATCGGAGGAGTAATAAGATGTATAAGAATCTCTGAAAGTGTATTATGGTCAGGATGAAAAAAGATGTAGTAGAGTTTAAGGCGAGGTGTCTCGACTGTCAGTAGGTGAAGGTAGAGCATCAAAAGCCTACAGGGTTATTGCGGCCTCTACCTATACAGGTATGGAAATGAGAGCATATCACCATGGATTTCGTGATGGGTTTACCGAGGACCCGGAGGAATCACGATGCTATTTGGGTGATCGTTGATAGACTGATGAAGTCAGCCCACTTCGTAGCTATGAGAGCAACCGATACTCTGAGTATGTTAGCAACGTTGTATGTGCTTAAGGTATAGAGGTTACATGGTGTTCCAGTGAGCATTGTCTTAGATAGGGATTCTCGCTTCATTTCCTACTTTTGGGAACATTTTCAAGAAGCCATGGGAACCCAGTAGAGTTTAAGCACCGCTTTCCATCCTCAGATAGATGGTTAGTCAGAGAGGACTATACAGAATCTGAAGGATGTGTTGAGAGCATGTGTACTAGATTTAGAGGCTCCTAGGATGATCATTTTCCACTAGTCGAATTTGCCTACAAAAATAGTTATCATTTGAGTATTGGGATGGCACTGTACGAGGCTTTGTATGGCTGTAGATATCGTTTCCCCTATTGGTTGGGAAGAAGTGGGTGACCGAAAGATTTTGCTCCTAATATGGTCACGAAAGTCTCTGAGGATGTTTGAACGATATGCGATAGAGTAAGAACCCCTCAGAGCAGACAGAAAAGTTATGCTGACAAGAGATGGAGGCCACTAAAGTTGTCGTTGGTGAATCAATGTTTCTGAAAGTTTCTCCTTCCAAGGGAATAGTGAGATTTGGAAAGAGAGGAAAGTTGAGTCCTCGCTACATTGTACCCTTGGAGATACTTGATCGAGTGGAGATAAGGCCTATAGGTTGGCATTGCCACCAGACTTATCAGGTGTCTATAATGTCTTCCATATTTCGATGCTTTAGAAGTATCACCTGGATCCAACACATGTGATTAGTTATGAGCCATTGGAGCTAAGAAATGATATGTCATATGTTGAGAGGCCGATTCAGATACTGGATAGGAAGGAAAACGTATCGCAGTCAAAGACGATCGTTTTGGTTAAGGTTCTCTGGTAGAACCACACTTTGGAATAGGCTACATGGGAGTTAGAGAACATAATACGTGAGAAGTACCCCTAGTTATTTGAGGATTGACTGGGTTCTAATTTTGAGGACCAAATTTTTTAAGTTGGGGAGGATTGTAAGACCTGGATTTTTGTTGTAGGTTATCCCTTATGATTCCTATATGTACACAAACATCTTATTATGTTGGTTGAATCATAAGAAGAATATTTACTACAAAGAAATTGTAAGTAAAGTGGTTAAACACACATAAGCTACATAAAGGCCGATTAAGGGCTATAAGAACCAAGGGCTAAACCGAATGGATCTAAATCACTCTGACTGAAGAGAAGAACTTATGATGTGAAAATATAGAGAGTTCATGATGGAAAGTCAGTTTGATTTGGTCTCGAACACATAGAGGTAGAGTAAATGCCAAAAAGGGGCAAAACACACCTTTTAAGCCGTTCGAGGTGTTTTAGGTATATTCACTTCCCAGAAACGGCCAAAACATAAAGACGAGAGTGTGAATCATAAGTTATGACACTTTTGAAATTTTGAGAAAAGGTCAAACATGGTCAATGATCAAGAAATGTTAAAGGTAGTTAAGAAAAGTGGACTTTGACCATAGTTGACTAACCATGGTTAGAAATTAACCCAAGTATGGAGGAAAATTTAGGGAAAAATAATTTTGGATAGAATACAAGATATTCATCCCCCGAAGTAAGAAAAATTTATTTGGATGAATTTCAGATTTAATTTAATGATTAAAAATGCAATGGGCCAAAGTTTAAAATTTTAAAGCCCATTAAGGTATCATAAGTATGGGCTGAATTTAGAAAGCCCAATGAGCCGAATTGTTGGACCAATTTGTGGGGCCAATATTGAGACAATTGAAGGCCTAATAGGTAGAAAAAAATTTTAGTCCAAAAGCCCAAAGAAAAAGCCTAAACTGAGAACACCAATTTAAAGGGCCATTAGTATAAGTGAAAAGCCATTAATATAAGGTAGCAAAGTCCAAAATGATAACCATTACCTAAAATTTTTGAAAGTCAATTAAGATGGATGGAAAGCGAGGCTTAATGGCTAAGTAAGTGGCTTATAAAATCAGCCACCACATGGTCGTCTTCGAAATATCATTCTCGGCTAGAAGAAGAAACCATTGAAACACATTTATCCAAGCTTTCTCTCACTAGAAATCACTAGGATTTAGCATATTTGGAACTTGTATTCTTCATGAAAGTTATTCCAAATTGAGAGGAGAGTGACATATGTTAGAATTGGCTATCAATGACCATATTGTACAAACCGTGAGGCTTTAAAGTTTCGACCAAGTGTGAACACAAATACTAGGTATAATTTCAAGCTTCCAACTTCATATATGTTAATTTATAAGTTATATGGAGTTCATTGTGTCATACCCCGCTTTTGTGAACCCTTCTATTCATACATTCTCTACTACGGTTGGGCTGTGAGAAGATGTAATTACTAAAATTCATTCATTTACAGCGGAATATTTAAAGCTTTAATTCACACTCCCAGGTGTGTGTGTAGATACACAAAATTAATTGTATAAATACCATGTGCTTACATATCATCCCCATAATACTGTTTACAATTCCAAGATATAACTGTGCGATACAATATATTAGATACAAAATACTCGTGTATACAAATCTTATACCTTTGCGGATTGTGGGAGCTGTTTAACACAAAAGATCTAGAGACCACCGCTCTCTTACTTCTCAGTACCTGGAGGGGGAAAATAGTGGGATGAGCAAACCACAGCTCAGTAAGGAAATGTATGCTAGCAGGTAGATATCGTACTACCTACATAGCCCATGCATGCATAAACCAAAACCATGTTTTCGTTATAAATGGAAATATCATACGAAAAATGCATTTAAACATATATTTCTCAATAGCATTTTCGTGTAAAATGAGTATCAAGCTTCCATTTAAAACATGCTCATAAATAGTGCCCTCACGGCACGAATGTGAAATGAGAGGTTTATCAAAAACACGAAATCTCTTTCACTTCTCAAATCATTCTTTCCCAATTCTCTTTCTTTTCTGAGATTATCTCTGCTTCTTAAATCTCTGAGACAGGCATGGAATTTTCGGCAATCAAATATCCACGACATATGGCCATAGTCAGTGATCCAAGGCCTCACTGATCAGGTGTGCATAGGGTATCACTTCGCCTGAAGGGGGATGGGTCAGTCCTACCCTCCGGCTCATCTCAATCCACCTCATCTCCTCATATACACACGGTGAAGATACGTCGTGTGTCATCTACGCGATACTCGTACTCACGTGCACCCAGCACGGTACATAGTATACCAACGGGTGACTACACTATTCTACGTACGACCGTGGACCCAAGTCCATACTCCAACTCCGATGGACTTTTCATCCTAAACCATGTCTCATATACCAGGCGAGCAAGCAGCGTGACACATAGTCAACGCAAAGCTCCAGCGCGGTACGATCTATCGTTAAGGCCCAGCCCGTTCAAATGGCCGTCGGCTGGTATCCCCTTGGGTCCCAGACCCCTAGGTTTACCTCAACTCAACAAAACAGGTGCGAGCAAAGTTCTCGCATTTTCTCAAAACCCTCGTGCGAGTTAAAACTCCAACACGGTACATCAAGGCATTAAAACAGGTGTAAGCTAGCGCTTCAACACCAAATCACATCTCAAAACTGATAGATGGCTATTTTCTCTTTTTAAAATTCAAAACATGTTTATTCATATAGCATGCCTCTTCATGCTAAAACATGTAAAATTAGCCAACCTATCATCAACGTTTCTCAATCCTCATGATTAATGTATAATAGAGAAAAACATTGAAAACATGCATATCATGCTATTTCCTTACCCTGTCCCATTTCTCAATACATATATATATCCTAATACTTTTCATGCTTCCATATCATTTCATAGAATTATAATATCGTACTAGTTCTAGCAATATATCTATGAAATTGCCGTAAAATACGTACAAACATCTCTATAGCTAACACACATTCCCTTACCTCGTTTTACTTGTGTGCAACTATCCGCCTTTATGCTTCTTGCGTTCTCATCTCGACTTGCTCCGGCGTATCATCCGAAATTGAAATTCATCCATCAAACACTCGAGTTAACGTTTCTAACTCTTGCTCAACTAATCATTTATCCGATGCCTTAAATACATATTTTACCCTTTGTGGTAAATCTCACAATTTTATCCCAATATCAACATGTCCACACCATTCCCACAACATAATCATCCACTCGAGATATATCTCATTCATCATTAACATCTCTACATTCCACTTTCTCACACTTGACTATTTCTAAGTCTTATTCATTTCATACCATTCTAAGTAGTTCTATCCACAATATGCACACCCCAAATATCTTTATATCATTAACTAAACCAATGTACTTGGATTTGTGCATTAGAACTTACCTCATTGGATTTCCTCTTGCTCCAATTAGGATTGCCCTTTATTTCTTCAATCCATCAAATGGGGAAATGCCTCTAGACTATGTTGTTCTTCTTTTTGTTGTTAACAACTTTGTCTCTAATAGACTCTCCTTAAATCTCACTGAAAATGGCTGGATTTAGGAGTGAGAAAGCTAGTTTTCTTTGAGTTGAAGTGAGAGGAAATGGTTTATCTCAAAATTCTGCAGATCCAACTGCTCTCATTTATAGTTTTGACTTGATGAGATCGATCTCCCTTGGGTGGAGATTGATCTGGTCCTCTAAAAATTCCTCTTTTCTAAGGCATTTTAAAGGCAGGAGATCGATCTGTTGAGGCTAGAGATCGATCTGCTGTCGAACAGAAGCTTAAGGAGATCGATTTGGTCTTAGGGGAGATCGATCTGCTTCCAACCCGAGAGCTAAAGAGATCGATCTGCTTCCTTTGGAGATCGATCTGTTCCCTTCCATTACTCACATAAGAGCATTCTGGCTCTTCCAGATCGATCTCTCATCCTATGAGATCGATCTGGCCTTCACAAATTCTAGATTTCCTGCAGTTTTTCTGCAACAACTCCCTTCAAGACTTCCTCAATTTGCCTTCATAGTCCTTTCCTCATTCATCGCTCCTTGAGACTTAAAAATGTCATCCCATCCCACTTAATGTATTTTAAAACTTGTGGAAAATCTTTGTATAACCAAGTATTCACGATATTACTCGAATGGAAATATACACTTATGTAAATCTTTCCTTCCATTTTACTATACTACTCATATTCCATTTCGATCACATTCTTCTCGTGTTCAAATTTATTTCCTCCTACTCATGCGTAATGCAACTTGTACGTATAATCACAATTCTTATTACAAGTGCGTACATAATCTTATGAACTTACATTGCATATACTTCACATTACAATGTATCATCATACTTATGATTTTATTTACATTCCCATGTTCCTATATACCTAGCTATACATATACGGGGTCTCACATTCTCCCCCACTTAGAGAATTAGGTCCTCCAAATTAGAACCAATTTAATCCGTGAATAACTCGGGATACTTTTCCCGCATCAAACTTTCCAGTTCCCATGTGGCCTCTTCCTCAGTGTGATGTTGCCACAAAACCTTAACCAATGTAATCGTCTTGTTCTGCAACATCTTCTCTTTCCTGTCCAACACCCTGATCGATCTCTCGACATACGACATATCTTTCTTAAGCTCCAACGGCTCATAACTAATTACATGTGTCAGATCCGGGTAGTACTTCCGAAGCATAGAAACGTGGAAGACATTGTGGACTTCTGCTAGCTCAGGTGGTAAGGCTAGCCTATATGCTCCATCTCCCACTCTATCCAAAATCTCGAAAGGACCAATGTAACGAGGACTTAATTTTCCTTTCTTCCCAAACCTTATTATTCCCTTAGAAGGAGATACTTTCAAAAATACAGACTCGCCAACATCAAACTCAAGTTGTCTCCGTCTCCTGTCAGCATAGTTCTTTTGTCGACTTTGAGCTGTTCGCAGCCTCTCGCATATTATCTGAACATCCTCGGAGGCTTGCTTAACCAAATCGGGAGTGAGCAATTGTCTGTCACCAACGTCTTCCCAACCAATGGGCGATCGGCATCTACGACCGTATAGTGCCTCATAAGGGGCCATACCAATACTTGAGTGATGACTGTTATTATAGGCGAACTCAATCAATGGCAAGTGATCGTCCCATGAGCCTCTAAAATCCAGCACACACGCTCTCAACATATCCTACAGGGTCTGTATAGTCCTCTCTGACTGACCATCTGTCTGAGGATGAAAAGCGGTGCTAAAACTCAATTGGATCCCCATCGCTTCCTGGAAATGTCTCCAAAAGTGGGAAGTGAAGCGGGCATCCCGATCAGAAACAACACTCACTGGGACTCCATGGAATCTCAGTATTTCCCGCACATACAGGTTCGCCAGTGCACTCAATGTATCTGTAAATCTCATGGCTAAGAAATGTGCCGATTTCGTTAACCGATCTACTATCACCCATATCGCATCATGGTTCTTACGGGTTTTCGGTAACCCCATCACAAAATCCATGGTGACATGCTCCCACTTCCATGTTGGTATCGATAGAGGTTGTAATAATCCTCCTGGTTTCTGATGTTCGACTTTTACTTGCTGACAAATGAGACATCTAGCGACATACTCAGCTATGTCTCTCTTCATTCCAGACCACCAATATGCTTTTCGGAGATTTTGATACATCTTACTACTCCCCGGGTGTATCGTGTATCTCGACGGGTGTGCCTCTGATAAGATTAGCTTTCTCAGCTCTAAATCCTTAGGGACACATATTCTATCTCTAAACCTTAGTATTCCATCTGGACTCAATATAAAATCGGCACCCTTCCCTTTCCGGATTTGGCTAATCATGACAATACACCATTGATCAATTTGCTGAGCTTGTCGGATTCTCTCAATCAACTCCGGTTCTAATCTCAAGCTAGCAATAATCCCATAGCTGCCAATCTCAGGTAGGATCATATCCAGACTAAGGTTCGTGAATTGTTCCAACAACTCATGCTCTCTAACCATCATATGAGATACCAACCCGAGACTCTTTCGACTCAATGCATCGGCAACCACATTTGCCTTCCCCGGGTGGTATAAGATCTCACAATCATAGTCCTTGAGGAGTTCCAACCACATCCTCTGTCTCATGTTTAACTCCTTTTGTGAGAATAGATATTCCAGACTCTTATGATCCGTAAAGATCTGAAATCTCTCACCATATAAGTAGTGGCGCCATATCTTCAACGCAAACACTATGGCCGCTAACTCCAAATCGTGAGTGGGGTAGTTCTTCTCATGATCTTTCAGCTGTCTAGATCTATAAGCTACTACCCTTCCATCTTGCATCAAAACAGAGCCTAGTCCTTGATGCGAAGCATCTGTATACACCGAGTAATTCCCTGAACTATTAGGGATGACAAGAACTGGCGTGGTAGTTAATCTGCGCTTAAGTTCCTGAAAACTCCTCTCACAAGCTTCATCCCATGAAAACTCCATACTCTTCCTCGTAAGACGTGTCAATGGAGTAGCTAATCTAGAGAAACCTTCTACAAATCTCCTGTAGTAACCAGCCAAACCTAGAAAACTTCTGATCTCTGTGACTGTCCTAGGTTGTTCCCACTGAACAACTGCCTCAATCTTGGATGGATCTACTGACACCCCATCCTTCGATATAACATGGCCTAGAAAAGAAACCTGTTCTAGCCAAAAGTCACATTTGTTAAGCTTGGCATATAACCTTTTCTCTCGGAGGGTCTGCAAAATAATCCTTAAGTGTTGCTCATGCTCTTCTCTGGACCTTGAATACACCAATATATCATCAATGAAAATAATTACGAATTGGTCCAGGTATGGCTTGAATACTTCGTTCATTAGAGCCATAAAAGCTGCCGAAGCATTGGTCAACCAAAAAAGTATCACTAAGAATTCGTAATGGCCATAGTGGGTACGAAATGCTGTCTTGGGCACATCCTCCTTCCGAATCTTCAATTGATGATACCCAGACCTCAGATCTATCTTGGAGAAGATCTGTGCTCCCCGAAGCTGATCCAATAAATCGTCAATGAGTGGCAAGGGGTACTTATTCTTGATGGTAGCCTTATTTAACATCCGATAGTCAATGCACAACCTGAGGCTCCCATCTCTCTTCTTCACAAACAATACCGGGGCTCCCCATGGTGAGACGCTCGATCTTATGAACCCCTTCTCTAACAACTCTTGCAGCTGTTTCCTTAATTCCTCTAACTCAACTGGAGCCATCCTATATGGTGACTTCGATATTGGTTCGGTTCCAGGCGTCAAGTCTATACCAAATTCCGTTTCTCTATCAGGTGGCAATCCTGGTAGATCGTCTGGAAAGACATCAGGCAATTCTCTGACCACTGAGATGTCCTCCATATCCGGATGTACTTTGTTCAAATCCACCACATAAGCAACAAAACCTTCAAAACAACACTCAAGTCATTTATACCAAAGTACATTACTTAACACAAAATTTAAGATTTCATTTCTTCTCTTAAAATCTTACAACACATTCTTCAGGTAGAGAAAACTTAATGGTCTTAGAACGACAGTCTATGACAGCATGATTGGCGGCTAACCAATCCATTCCCAAAATTACATCAATGTCATACATATTCAACAAAATCAAGTTGGCTGTCATGCACTTATCTCCCACCCTCACTTTACAAACTTTATACACTTGCTCAACTAATTGGCTTACTCTCATGGGAGTACTTATTAGTAAGGTCCTACTCAAGTATGTGGGCTCTACAAAACCTTTTAACTTAGATGTACATGCAGGTGATATGAAGGAATGCGTAGCACCAGAATCAAACAAAGCAATAACCTCCAAATTGAAAATCAAGATTGTACCTTTTATCACTTTAGAAGAGGTATCAGCCGATGCCTGGTCTATCGCATACACCATGCCTTGACCCACAACCTGTTTTCCTTTTTCTTCAGCCGAGGCTTTCTTTCTTGCAGGAGGTGCAACTATAGGAATCCTCTCTGGCTCCTTACCCCTCTGTGGAACTGCCTCAACTATCTCCGGGCACTCTCTGGCATAATGTCCAAATTTACCACATATGAAGCATCGGGTACCCTGAAGATGACATGGCCTACCACCATGGTATCGACCGCATAACCTACACTGATCTGTAGTCGGTCGGGGTCCACCAATCACTATACCCCTAGCTAGTGTCTGAGTCGGAGGCATAAAAGGTCTAACAACCTTCTTCTGGAACTCATCTACCTCTCTCCGACATTTACTCATGAATTTTCGACCAAATTTGGCACTCTTGCCATCTCCCAGCTTCCTCGGTCCCTTGTCCTTACCCCAACTAAACTCAAAAATCTGCAAGTCATAATCTTGCTCACATAACTGGGCCCGTCGCACAGCCTCTCTATATGTAGCGACATCAAATGGGGCCAACTTCGTTCGGATCGAAGGCCTCAGTCCATCTACAAATCTACGGACTCTTATAGCCTCGCTCCTGATCGAGTCCGGATCGTATCTACCCAGTGAAGTGAATCGTGACTCGTACTCATCAACTGTTCGATTCCCCTGAGTCAGATTCAGAAATTCCATCTGTAGTCTCTGTCGAGCAGTATCGGGGATGTATTGCTCTCTGAAAACGTCCAAGAACATATCCCAAGTGATAACCATTCCTTAAGCTCTTAACATCGGCCTAGTGGACTTCCACCAGTGCTCTGCCTCGCCCCTCAATACAAAGGTCGCAAGCGCTACTCTCTCCGTAGCTGAACATCTGCAGAAGTCGAATAACTTCTCCATTTGACCGATCCAGTCCTCAGCCACTGCCGGATCCTTTACCCCACTAAACAAAGGAGGCTTAAAGTCCATAAAATGCCTCAATCTTTCCATATCACAATCATATCCATACCCCAAATCATCATCATGCTGATGTGGGGCTACCGGAGGAGGGACCGGTCGAATATGAGGTTCCCTGGCCTAACCGGTTCAGCTTGCGCAGGTGCAACATTATCAGGTTCACGTGCAGCTGCTGGGGGATTCGGTGCAGCCTGTCCCGCTGTACCAGGTGTACCCTCAAACCTAGCCATGATCTGACCCATCATGGTCATCATCGTGCGCACGTCTTCCTCCAATCGAGTTATTCGAGGATCAGAGCCTCTGTCTGTTCCTGGGGCTCATGACTAGAGGATGATCTACTGTGCCTCTCAGTCCTATCATTTTGCCCTCGAACTCTCAAGCTCTCTCCCCTCTTGCGGTGTCTCCCAGGCATAACTCACTAGCCTGATAACTTTCCTGCGTTATAACAAACATTTAATTCACTACCAGCTCAGTACACACATTTGTATCTAAATATCGCATAGTAACTTGGGGATATATGTTTTCTTAGTCCTAAACATCAACTCACATCAGACCAACCATGCTCTGATACCAAACCTGTCATACCCCGCTTTTGTGAACCCTTCTATCCATACATTCTCTACTACGGTTGGGCTGTGAGAAGATGTAATTACTAAAAATCCATTCATTTACAGCGGAATATTTAAAGCTTTAATTCACACTCCCAAGTGTGTGTGTAGATACACAAAATTAATTGTATAAATACCATGTGCTTACATATCATCCCCATAATACTGTTTACAATTCCAAGATATAACTGTGCGATACAATATATTAGATACAAAATACTCGTGTATACAAATCTTATACCTTTGCGGATTGTGGGAGCTGTTTAACACAAAAGATCTAGAGACCACCGCTCTCTTACTTCTCAGTACCTGGAGGGGGAAAATAGTGGGATGAGCAAACCATAGCTCAGTAAGGAAATGTACGCTAGCATGTAGATATCATACTACCTACATAGCCCATGCATGCATAAACCAAAACCATGTTTTCGTTATAAATGGAAATATCATACGAAAAATGCATTTAAACATATATTTCTCAATAGCATTTTCGTGTAAAATGAGTATCAAGCTTCCATTTAAAACATGCTTATAAATAGTGCCCTCACGGCACGAATGTGAAATGAGAGGTTTATCAAAAACATGAAATCTCTTTCACTTCTCAAATCATTCTTTCCGCAATTCTCTTTCTTTTCTGAGATTATCTCTGTTTCTCAAATCTCTGAGACAGGCATGGAATTTTCGACAATCAAATATCCACGACATATGGCCATAGTCAGTGATCTCAGGCCTCACTGATTAGGTGTGCATAGGGTATCACTTCGCTTGAAGGGGGATGGGTCAGTCCTACCCTCCGGCTCATCTCAATCCACCTCATCTCCTCGTATACTCACGGTGAAGATACGTCGTGTGTCATCTACGCGATACTTATGCTCACGTGCACCCAGCACGGTACATAGTATACCAACGGGTGACTACACTATTCTACGTACGACCGTGGACCCAAGTCTATACTCCAACTCCGATGGACTTTTCATCCTAAACCATGTCTCATATACCAGGCAAGCAAGCAGCGTGATACACAGTCAACGTAAAGCTCCAGCGCGGTACGATCTATCGTTAAGGCCCAGCCCGTTCAAATGGCCGTCGGCTGGTATCCCCTTGGGTCCCAGACCCCCAGGTTTACCTCAACTCAACAAAACAGGTGCGAGCAAAGTTCTCGCATTTTCTCAAAACCCTCGTGCGAGTTAAAACTCCAACACGGTACATCAAGGCATTAAAACAGGTGTAAGCTAGCGCTTCAACACCAAATCACATCTCAAAACTAATAGATGGCTATTTTCTCCTTTTAAAATTCAAAACATGTTTATTCATACAGTATGCCTCTTCATGCTAAAACATGTAAAATTAGCCAACCTATCATCAACGTTTCTCAATCCTCAAGATTAATGTATAATAGACAAAAACATTGAAAACATGCATATCATGCTATTTCCTTACCCTGTCCCATTTCTCAATACATATATACATCCTAATACTTTTCATGCTTCCATATCATTTCATAGAATTATAATATCGTACTAGTTCTAGCAATATATCTATGAAATTACCGTAAAATACGTACAAACATCTCTATAGCTAACACACATTCCCTTACCTCGTTTTACTTGTGTGCAACTATCCGCCTTTATGCTTCTTGCGTTCTCATCTCGACTTGCTCCGGCGTATCATCCGAAACTGAAATTCATCCATCAAACACTCGAGTTAACGTTTCTAACTCTTGCTCAACTAATCATTTATCCGATGCCTTAAATACATATTTTACCCTTTGTGGTAAATCTCACAATTTTATCCCAATATCAACATGTCCACACCATTCCCACAACATAATCATCCACTCGAGATATCTCATTCATCATTAACATCTCTACATTCCACTTTCTCACACTTGACTATTTCTAAGTCATATTCATTCTATACCATTCTAAGTATTTCTATCCACAATATGCACACCCCAAATATCTTTATAATCATTAACTAAACCAATGTACCTGGATTTGTGCATTAGAACTTACCTCATTGGATTTCCTCTTGCTCCAATTAGGATTGCCCTTTATTTCTTCAATCCTTCAAATGGGGAAATGCCTCTAGACTATGTTGTTCTTCTTTTTGTTGTGAACAACTTTGTCTCTAATAGACTCTCCTTAAATCTCACTGAAAATGGCTGGATTTAGGAGTGAGAAAGCTAGTTTTCTTTGAGTTGAAGTGAGAGGAAATGGTTTATCCCGAAATTCTGCAGATCCAACTACTCCCATTTATAGTTTTGACTTGATGAGATCGATCTCCCTTAGGTGGAGATCGATCTGGTCCTCTAAAAATTCCTCTTTTCTAAGGTATTTTAAAGGCAGGAGATCGATCTGTCGAGGCTAGAGATCGATCTGCTGTCGAACAGAAGCTTAAGGAGATCGATTTGGTCTTAGGGGAGATCGATCTGCTTCTAACCCGAGAGCTAAAGAGATCGATCTGCTTCCTTTGGAGATCGATCTGTTCCCTTCCATTACTCACATAAGAGCATTCTGGCTCTCCCAGCTCGATCTCTCATCCTATGAGATCGATCTGGCCTTCACAAATTTCAGATTTCCTGCAGTTTTTCTGCAACAACTCCCTTTAAGACTTCCTCAATTTGCCTTCATAGTCCTTTCCTCATTCATCACTCCTTGAGACTTAAAAATGTCATCCCATCCCACTTAATGTATTTTAAAACTTGTGGAAAATCTTTCTATAACCAAGTATTCACGATATTACTCGAATGGAAATATACACTTATGTAAATCTTTCCTTCAATTTTACTATACTACTCATATTCCATTTCGATCACATTCTTCTCGTGTTCAAGTTTATTTCCTCCTACTCATGCATAATACAACTTGTACGTATAATCACAATTCTTATTACAAGTGCGTACATAATCTTATGAACTTACATTGCATATACTTCTAATTACAATGTATCATCATACTTATGATTTTATTTACATTCCCATGTTCCTATATACCTAGCTATACATATACGGGGTCTCACACATTGGTATAAGTTTTATGGATTAAAACACATGAAAACACCATGAACATGTGATGGCCGAAAGTTAGTATATGAGTTTTGATAAATACCCATGGGATTTTAAGACATCTATAGGTTGATATGCATGTAGACATGATTATGGCATCGTTAGTTATAATCAATTTGTTCATATAGATAGTTGTATGATATTGGCATATAAGGTGTTTGATAAAATGCCAACATGAACTATATGAAAGGCTTAAGACATGGCAACCAAGTGTTTGATGAAATGGCTAAGTGAATTGGCAAGCAAATGGCCATAAGTGGCGTGATTTGGCATGATCGGTGGCATGATGGCTCTCGGCCACATGCCATGGCCAAGAAGGCCAATAGGCTAAATCGACTTGGTTTTGACCCAATGAGGTGTTATGGGCCTCGAATAAGCCCAATAAGAGTTGTGGGCCCTACAAGCCCAATAGGCCCGACAAAAATAAATAGTAAAATAAAAATGGGCTTAAAACAGTGTTAGGCCCATTAAGAGTGAACGAGCGCATTAAGTGAAATAGACGGTATTAAATGTGTAATGTAGTAGAAAAAGTATAATTAACATTGTGAATGGTTATTTACAGCTTCGGAGTTTACATTGAGAGTTGATCAGACTCCGAGATCGAATAACACCGAGGAAGTGAGGTCACTTGACGTGATCCAAGGTAAGGGACTTTTATGAGTAGTTAGAGATACTTGCACGTATTTTTAACTACTTTTACATTCCCTTAAAAACTCTGAGGGTAAGAGAAAGTGAATAATAATTATAGTGACCCGATGTGACAAATTACGTTTTTACCCTTAATTAGGAAAAAAGTTAACTTTTGGGAAAAGTTGTAAAAAGCATGGAAACCATAAATTTTGAGTGTTTTACTGCTGTTTAGCATAAGAGTAAATAGATGGGCTAATGTTTTTAAGGTTGATGTGAATTAATCACACTTTATAGTGCTGATTTTGATATTTTAAAAACCATCCCTTTTTAAAGAGCCATATATCGAATTATGTGAGAATAAATCGTGCTAGAGCACAGCTCGCACTTGATTTCTTATATTTTCCACATATATTAGCTAAGGTATGATTCGCATTGGATTTCCATGACATATATGATAGAGTACTAGACTTATTACTCGTACTCAGTTTTATATGATTTATGCATGATAGAGTGCTGGAGAGATTAGCTTGTACTCGACTTTTACATGAGATGCATGATAGAGTGCTAGAGCATTGCTCGTACTCAATTCTTCATGATTTATACATGACATAGTACATGAGAGATTTCTCGTACTTGACTTGATGAGTTTTGTGCATAGCATAGTACTGGAGCTATTGCTCGTAGTTGATTTGAAGCATGACCTAGTGCTAGAAGTTTACTCGCATTAGAGTTTGAGTTTACGATGAGAAATAGTGTTTGAGCAGAGTGTCGACTGTGAGTCGCGCTCAAAGGTGCGTACTATAGTTTTATGTGATATATAAGACATGCTGAAAAAGCATGCTTGATTTTCTCGTCTAGACTGAGTGTCACACTATGAGATGTTCGCATGTTGATTTAGAGATGTGGTATTTATTTTCCATGATCTGAGGGCTAAGACCTTTGGCAGGCACCTCGACCGTGAGGAGAGGGTCCACGGGTGTACATTGTACCATGCGAGTGGCATGGAGTACATCGTACCATTTGTTGTTGTGGAGTTATGGATTTGAGGAGTTTATAGTTGGCGGTTGTGATAGACTGACCCCCCTCCCGTTACAGCAGTGATAACCTGCACACTGAGATCTGTGTTGCCTGGGATTTCACCATAATAGGACATGACCATAGTCTAGGAGATTATTGCATTTAGCCACTAAGTCTCGCATGATATATCACCTGTTTTTGTGATACGGTTAGACTTGAGGGATGGGTCAAAAATCGGTTAATGTGTTATGAATGATTGAAATGCCATATTTACTGTGATTTGAATGTAAATGACATGATATATCTAAAGGCATTATAAAATTATAAAGATGCATTGTTTTGCACGAAATGCCTATGTTTTGAGAACTCAGCATGATTTTGTACATGGGATTTAAATTGGTACAATTATATATATATATATTAAATTCATGCTTTTGTAATGAGTTAAGGAAAAAAATTTTCAAGGCAAAGCATTATTTTCAGTAGATAGTGTGGATATCTACTTGCTTGCATAATTTCCTTATAGAGCTATGAGCTCATCCTTTTCCCCCCTCTTTACAGAGCCTACGAAGTAGATAGAGTATGACTAAGGATTTGAATTCCTTGTGTCGGCTGCACTCCCATCGAGTGAAAGGTATACATACAAATGTACGAATTTAGATCTGAACATATAAACAGCACGGTGATGTAAACGTATGTAATATGGGGGATGTATTTTTATTTATTATATGTGAGCTCACTATGAGACAAAAGTAGTTACAGTTAATGGATAGCTATATTGACATATATGAATGATAAGATAATGTGGAAGAGGTGACTAATGCTGAATCATAGCCCAAACATTAGTGAAGAGAAAGGTAATTAAAAAGTGAAAAATTTGTAGTGGTTTCGGTAAGCCACGGATGGTGGTCGTGACATGCTCGCACATCATTTTTAAAAAAGAGATTTTGAGAAAAGCAACAAAAAGGGTGCTCGATGCCTTGGGTGATGTTGTGTGTTCCACTAGAGAGCTCGCATTATATTTTAGGAATCATGCTGGACCCAAAGAGTACTACATAGTGATCTTGCTCTGATTTTGCTTGAATGTGACCCCCCTCGGTTTAATGTGATGGGACAAAGTCGTGCTTGATGCCTCAGGTATGTTGTGTGTTCATACGCTGAGTTGCTTGCACGTGGTCTCTTGAGCTTTACTGTGTGATAAGCAAAACCGTGCTCGATGCCTCGGGTGATGCTGTGTGTTGCACGCTGAGTTGCTCGTATGTGGCTTATGATGTTTGCTGTATGATGAATAAAATCGTGCTGGAGCCGTCATGTATGTCTTAGTGATCTTGCACAAACCTGCTCGCATGTGATTTTGAGACAACGAATATGGGTGATAAGGATCCATGAGAGCACGATGTATCGTGAGCGTTAGCCATGGGATTCGATGTGCTATGATATCTTAGTGATTCTATGTGAGCTAAAGGGATAGTTGATCCGCCTTTCCAAGCATAGGGTTCCCACACACCTGATCAGTGTTGCCTGGAATCTGGACTATGGCCATAAGTCTTCTTCTTATATTCGTGATATGACATTGTGTTACTACTGTGTGAGGTGACAAATGTCCCCCCCTGCTATGTGATACAAGGGATATGAAATCCCATTATATGTCTATATTAATTGATTTACTAAGAGATTTGTAAGTGTGTTCTGTGTGAATTGCTAAATGAAGTTGTGTGATTTTTAAAGATTGAACTGTGTGATCCTGTGTAAATTGATGATGTCTGTGCATATATCCATCTAGCGAATTAATGGTTTCACATCGATGGAAGCTATTTTCAAAGAAATGCATATCTTTCATAAGGAAAATAAATGTCTATATTTTAAGCATGTAGATAGTGTAGTTATCTACCTGCTTTCGTATTTTTCTTACTGAACGTGTTAGCTCACCCTCTTATTTCATTCTCTACAAATACTACGCAGTAGTGAGTTAGTGCAGTTGATCCTACTACGGTGTGCTCGAATTCTCCAGCAATATAGAGGTATACATATATGAGAGAAAAATTTTGTACGAAAGGGATGTATATAATAGAAATTGATGTACACGTTTCGACATATATTTATAAGAGAACATTGTTTATTTCATTAAATGAATTTAAATTATGAATGGATAAGATGTGAATATGGATGTTGATTCACAATCCAACTGTTAGTAGTGAGTTAAGTCAAGAGAAGAGAGTCGTGACATTAGCCAACATAACAACATATTGCCATCTCTACATGAGAACACGCAAAGGATAAGATGGCTATGACATCATGGTGAAGTCCTTTTAATGCTACTCTAGCAAGACAGGATCACAATTGATGCTAAATGCTAGTTTAGGGACGATTTAGTGATAGGTATGGATTCAGCTAGGAGACTTCTTGCCTAACCTTGCCTAATAGATGAAACCCACTTCCTGCTTAATATCCAATATCATGGCTTGAAAACAATTTTATTCTATTCAAACAGTTACACTCCACTAGATGATGACACATGAAACGATAAAGTTTTCTCCACTCGCTTATAAATTGGCCTTTTTTCAATGCAAAAGGGATTTTTTGGGTTTCATTCTTGCCTAAGCTTTATTATATTCACTTCATGCCTTATTTCCTTTTTACCTATTCTCTGGTCGTGCCTGGATACCCAACCAGTCTTATTAAGAGAGTTGTACATAATGAACAATCCAGTTCACATCGGATACTTAATGGCAAACTCATAACTACCCTCATGGATGTAGACAAATTCCAAACCACGTAAATCTTAGTGTTTACCTCTATATTTATGCAATGTTCATAATCTCGCAATATTTATGATCATGATAAAATCGATTACTATTTATCTATTAAGTATGATCTAATGAATGGTTTCGATGTTATATGTTTAACTGTTTATTCTAATGTGCTTACATATGATGTACGCATGTTATTAATTAAGAATGAAACCAGAACTATCCTCTACACTTCTTACCTTAAAATTGGTATCATAGCCTCCTTAATATGCTAGAAATCGATAACTTATTCTATGATGTTGCCATGATGCATCTAGATGCATGTTAAGTGTTTGATATAATTATTGATGATTTGAGACCTTTTAAAATATGTTTTAATATTGATTTCAATTTTGAAATTTGTTTAATATAATTGATAAAGATGTTTATATAATGATTTAAACATGAAGAAAGATTGCATGCAAGTTTCGAAATAGTTGATGAAACTATGAACAAGCATGATTTGTTAAATATGGTAGATTGATGTCAATTGAAAATTGTGTTATTAGCTATTATTTTGGTCAATTTTAAGTAATAGAAGTGTTTTAAATTAGTTTACATACATGCTAGAAATATTCTAGGGTTTAGGCTAGTGAATTGTTTATGAAAGGCTATTAAAATGAAACCTAATGAAACTCGAAGTCTCTAGAAGTTGACAGTGCATATATCATTATGCTTGTCAGATTTTGAACTTCTTAGTGTTTGTGACCTCATACTACTATCCCCTATGTGTGGTGTAGGTGGTGGCTTAAGATAACCATAGGAAGACTTAAAATCAAAAACATAGTGAAACTTGAATATGGAATTTCGATAAGGTCTATAACTCTCACTATTGCTTTGATTTTGTCATACGTGATATTTTTGACCTTGTACTTCATCCCTCTATAAGTGGTGAATGTGGTAGTTCGAAATAATCATGGGATGATACAAAACTCAAAACTTAAAGTACCACCATAAGCAATTTCGACAAGATAATAATTAAACTTACCATTGTTTAATTTTGAGGGCTTTTGATATCTTTGACCTTGTAATACTTTCCACTACTTGTCATGTGAGTTTTGGCTCGAAATAATCAAAGGTGGGCCTAATTTGGGCCAAGTTCTCGAAATAGTATGTAAAACCCAGTTTTGGTGATGTATTCCTTATGATTCATATGATGTAACACATTTCCATATGTTAAATGAATCATAAGAAGAACTTTTGCTTGAATGAAATTGCAAAGAGAATGAATGAATAGTCATGAATGCAAGTACTGGTTAAATAAGGGTTGAAGTGGCCATAAACTAAACAAATGGAACTCAAAACATCCAAACAGAATATAAGGACTCAAACGTGAATTTTAAGTATCTTTTATGATTCTAAGCAGTACACACAAGTCATGTAGGATGTGAATCAAAGAAATGAACCTTTTCATGCTCTAAGCGTGAATAGAAAGCAAAATGACTATTGAAGCATCAAATATAAGTTTTCTTTGAATTTTGGGAAAAATCTACAATTGGAAACCTTCAGATGAAGGCCAGATCGATCTCTTGTTCAAGCATATCGATCTCAGTTTGGTTCTGTCTTGAAAGGATCGAAGGATCAATCCCTTCCTAAGTGCAGATCGATCTCCATTTGTTCTGCCAAGAGCAAATCGATCTCTCCCCATTAGCATATCGATCTCCAGTTGTTTCTACCTAGCAAAGATCAATCTCTTCCCAAAGAGCAGATTGATCTCACTTACAAGCCCGAATATTTTGATGGTTCAAACCAAGAGAAGATCGATCTCTTACCCTAGGAGATCGATCTCACAACCCTTATTCTATAAAACCCGATGGCCAAACCTTCTTCTTCAGAAAATCAAATCATACTCCATTTTCACCCAAAAAGAGCAAGCGTTTTCACTCTAGAATACCACCCCTTCGAAAAAGATTTGAAAAAAAGTTATTTGACCCAAAAAGTTGTTCATTGTGAGGAGGAGAACAACATAGTTTGGAATCAATATTCAACTTGTTGGACTAAAGGAACAAAAGGGTCTTCTAATTTCAGACAAGAGAAAAGTCAAGCTAGGTGAGTTTCCAATACACCAACCCTAAGTATGTTTATCGAGATGTTGTTATGATTTGATTGGTGTATGCATTGTTGGTTGAAACTACGTAAAATATGATGAATCAAACATAACCTAAAATAGGTTTAGTGTGAGAAAATGAGATATGGTTGATTAAATGATAAATGGATTATATTAAGGTGTTAGTAATGTTATAAGCATGATTTTTAGATGGTTACATGAAATCAATTTATGGAATTGGTCAAAGTGATGAATTATACATATTTGGTGTTTGTAAAAAAAAATGCATGAATGAACGGAAGAGCTAAGGTTAGAGCATCCAAGCTAAGTGCTTGATAAGAAAACTAAGTGAGTTATCAGTCGAATTGGCTAGGAATGGTTGGATGGGTGTTCGTCCACCATGCCATGGTCGAATGTGTCATAGGCCAAACTTGAATTCAATCGACTCGACGAGGTTCATGGACTTAGAATTTAGTCCAACGAGTGATAATGAGCCTAAGGAGCCCAATGGGCCTAGGTGAAATGATCAATGTAATTGAAATCGACTTAAGAAGAGAATTAGGCTCAATAAGATATGTTGACTAGGATCAAGTCAGAATATGAGTTATTTGTAATTAACTCATGTGATAAATGAATATTTACAGCTCCCGAGGATATATCTAGAGTAAATTGAGCCCAATCATGAAAAGTGGGAAAGGAAGAAGGAGTTGCTTCACAGAGAATTGAGGTAAGGGAATTGTGTTGGTCCCTAGAGGTATCTGTATGCGTTTTCATGCATATATGGTTTTTTAGAATGTTTGTGGGTCATAGGAAAAGAAATAGATGTTTGAAGGGCAAAGAAATTGAGATTTTGGAAAAGTTCATGAAAAGCAAGGACAAGATGCTCTTAAGTCTTTTTACTGGTTTTTAGCATATGAATTGGTAGGTTAGCTAGCATTTAAATGGTTTTGCAAGAAAATAGCATGATTTGATTTAATAACCATTCTTTGCACACAAATGAGCCACCTACATGAGTTTCGTGGAAACAAAGCGTGCTAGAGCGCTGCTCGCACGAGATTTGATATGTTTATACATGCATTAGTGCTGGAGCGATGCTCGCACTAGAATTTTACATGCATGAATGCTTCTGCTTAGCCCGCATTAGTTTTCACATGGATTTTATGGCATGGTGCTGGAGCGTTGCTCGCACTAGATGCCTACTGTACATTTACAGTCGTGCTAGAGATTACTTGCACGTTAGTTTTATGACATGTTTGGAGTCATGCTAGGAGCTTCGGGAAGACTGTGTGTTATACAAATTAAATTGGCTAGCACATGCGTATTGAGATGTGTCATGATATGATGGGATGATATCGATCCACAGAGTACGTTGTATCGTATATATAACATGACGTGTGTTGTACCGTGTATGGATATGATATATTTACCATCTTCGGATGAAGATTAGATCTGCTATGGATCGGCGGGTTAGATGTGACCCACCACCCGTGCGGAAACAGATAGAGATGATACCCCGAACACTAGGATCCGTGTAGCTTGGGATCACAGAGGATATGGCCAGAGTCCTAGTTATTACCCTTATTATTATTTGCTTATCTCACAAGTCACTTGTTTTATTATGAATCTATGTTTTAAATTGTTTTCTGGGTCAGGACAGTCCAAGGTAGGGGCTGAGACTTGACGAATGGTTATTTTGTACTGATTCGTGTTGAGTATAAAATGCTTTTAAATGTACCTCTCATGATGAATTTCCATGATTTAATTTTGACTTGTGCATGATGATTTTCCATGTTTTTTTTAAGAATTGTACACTGATTTAGATAGCATGAATTGCTTTATATATCATGAACACGTGCATGAACTGATGATTTTGAGTATGACGGATAATTGTGTGGCTTTTATACATGACATCTCGATCGTGTAGATAGTACTGTTATCTACCTCCTCTCATGATTGCCTTATTGAGCGCGTTCTTTGCTCACCCCCCTTATTTTCCCCCATTTACAGAGCACTTTCAGTAGATAGAGAGGGACTGAGGATTGGATTTTGGTGTCCACTGCATCACATCATGCAAGGTATACACATTTGTATTGTTTTTGTATCTAGACATGCCATAGCACAGTAATATTTTAAATGTAACTTTTGGGGATGTAAAGAAATGCAAACACATGTAAACAACAACTCTGATTAAGAAATTCAAGTGTTTTCGTCTAAATGAATTGTAATTTGAAATGGTTTGATTGGATGAGATTAACACTGATACACAGCCCAACTGCTGGTGGTGTAGCTGTTCACGATCAAGTAAGGTAAGAGTAAAGAACAAATAATAAATAATGGAATGAAAAAAAAAACAAATTGTAGTGGATTTTGATAATTTGAGGGTCATGATAGTGGTGGTAGCAAAGCAGAGTTGGTCTGATGTGTGTAAGTGTCAAAAATTTAGAATAATTACATCCTCATGTTACTGTGCTTGTCTAGATACAATTGTGTATATTGGGATTGGTTTGACTAAGAAATGGTTGTTAATGTAGGAATCTTGACATTATGCCTAACACCAGTCACGGTAGAGGGATGAGAACGTGAGCTAGAGGTTGTAGGGGTAGGCTTGGGAACCTTGCTATGTCATTAGCACATGATACTCAGGAGGAGATAGAGGTGGAAGCTGATGTTAAGCATGCCCCATAGGGTCTGACAAATAGACCCGAGAGTACTGAGGCATGCTTTGTAAGGATAGAATGGAGCTTATAGACGATTTTGTAGTTTATTGCTCAATCGATACCTGGAGCTGGGGGTGAGCAAGGTCCAGGTGCACACGGTGATGCTGAACAAGCGACTGCTCTTGAGATACCTGCACAGCCAGCCCAAAGACCTCAGACTACAGATACTCCCACATCCCCACCAGTACAGGATATACCTTCTACTATTGCTACACCATAAGGTAATAGAGATTGGGGTTATGGATGTGACCTGGATAGATTACAACAATTCTGGAAATTTAAACCGTCGTCTTTCAGTGGAATTAAGGACCTAGTAGCTGCAGAGGACTGGTTGAATGAGATTGAGAAATTATATGGGTTTTTCGAGTGCACTACAATGGAGATGGCTGCTTTTGCCACATCCATGCTAAAAGCATCTCCAGAACATTAGTGAAAATCCACCAGACCTATTCCGAGTGCCCGATATATAGAGATCACATGAGTTATATTTTTGGAGGCCTTTAGGAGGTAATATGTTTCGGATACTGCGTAGCGAAAGCTGCAGATGGAATTTTTGGGATTGACGTAGGAGAGCAGATCAGTTGATGAGTATAAGATGAAATTTATCTCCCTGGGTATGTGTGATCCTAACAAGATGGACAGTGAGGTCAAGAAGGTCCGTAAGTTTATGGATTGACTGAGACCAGCCATCAGATCTTGATTAGTTCTTTTTGATATACCGGCCTATGAGGAGGTTATGTATAGGGCATATTTGTGTGAATAGGATATTAAGTAAGTTACCTCGGAGTTTGGAAAGGTTGGTACAATGAGGGACAGAGATAGGAAGAGACCGACAGTAGATAAAGGCTTCAGTTACAGAGGAAGCAGAAGATTATCTGGAAAGAGGCCGAAGATTGAGAATATCCGGGAGAGGATAGTTTAGCGTCTTGTGCATCAGGTCATAGCTCCAGCAATAGGTATAGTGATTAGAGGGCCACAGTCTACAACATAATAGTGAAGTAATTGTGGTAGGTACCATGGTACTCGGCCGTGTTATGAACCTCCTGTAGTATGTTTTTTATGTGGGAAGCCAGGGCATGTGATCCGAAATTGCCTAGAGATGACTGAGTGTGCCCTAAAGAAGGGTAAGGAGCCGAAAAGAGTTTCTGTTGATACTCCTACTTCGAGACGAAGGGTGACAACTGAATAGAAGGGGAAACAGGTAGTAGGCTGTGACGCCCCGGAAGCGCAAAAAATAGGGGTAATTTAAAACTTTTTACTCATTAATTCACAATTAAGGGTGCATTCCTGTGCAGTGTCATACATCATCATAATTATCATGCCTCAGGATCTCATCATAATATAGTATATATTGTTGATGGTGGTCGTGTCACCAGAATCCACGTGTGCAACTATCCGCCTGCCACGTGTCAAACCAAGAATGAGCCACGTGGCAGATTTAGCGACAGAGCAGCCACGTGGCACAGTTCCTAGCAGTGCGACAGAGTGTTCAATGCGACAGGAGTCTGTCGCCTTGTGATGTGCCGCACATCAGGCGCGGTAGACCTCCATCGCCCATATCGCGACATAGGTCTCCCGCACAGCCCGCGGTAGAGGTCTCCAGCACAGCCCGCGATAGAGGTCCCCCGCACAGCCTGCGGCATAGTCTCCCGCACTGACTGCGGTAGAGGTCTCCCGCACAGCCTACGGTAGAGCTCTCCGCACAGCCTGCGGTAGAGGTCTCCGCTCAGCCTGCGGCATAGTCTCCCGCACAGACTGAGGTAGAGGTCTCCCGCACAGCCTGCGGTCGAGGTCTCTGCACAGCCTGCGGCATAGTCTCCCACACAGACTGCGGTAGAGGTCCCCCGCACAGCCTGCGGTAGAGGTCTCCCCCACAGCCTGCGGCAGAGGTCTCCCACACAGCCCGCAGTAGAGGTCTCCCGCAAGCTGCTTTACCTCGAAGCGCGATAGAGTACAATATGACTCTGTCGCAGTCGAGACACATGCCTGGGTCTCAGCTCGAACCGACCTGCAGAAACCTATAAATACCAGGTGAGCTCTCTGAAAAAGGAGGTCGAGAAAAAAGAACAAAAAAGAAGGGAAAAGCCTTAAACTCTCTTATTTAAGCAATACATTCTCTTCTTCATACATTCACAACTCCGATTAGTTACTTAATCATCGGAGTGCGCGTGCAGGGATAAATCCCTGCCCCCTCTGATTCCTGTTGTTTTTGCAGGATATACGAAGATCCCGTGGAACAAATTGCATCGACGTCACCCTTTTGTCGTTAGTGTAATCAGACTACGTGAAAGGTATATTCTTGTTGCTGTCAGCTTGGCAACATCAATTGGCACCGTCTGTGGGAATTCTGACAAAAAGTCAGGTTCTCTATCAAAATGGTGAGAACACGCTCTACAGCAGAGTTGACAGGAGGGCAGAATTCTGTGAGTCCCCCTATCGGACTAGAGCGGAGACGAAGACATGGTGAAAGGGGTCAGAGAGAAGCCGTGGTTTCTCTAGAAGAATTTGAGACCCTGAAGCGCAAAAATGAGGAGACTACAACTGCATTGAAAGCTATGGTGAGCTTCTTCAGAGACGCTCTCCCCCAATTCAGCTTACCCCATGAAGTGCAGCAGTTAGTAGGGGAAAGCACACCTCGACGGACCTACGAGAGAGGTCAGCCCTCTACTCCGATAAACGCTGGACAAGAGGCAGGAACGCAAAATAATGCTACTGCAAGTCCAGTAAGACGGGGTTTCCCCATGGACCACGGGTGATAGAGTTCACCAGCAGTAAACGCGCAGCAGAGCTCACCCGTAGCTCCTGGGAGACAGTGTCCGCCAGCAGCTAACACACGGCAGAACTCACCCGCAGCTCAACAGCAGCAGAGTCCCCCTCTGTCCGATAGGCGGCAGAGTTCACCAAATGTGCGGCAGAGTCCCCCCGCGACTCAACGGCGATAGAACTCTCCCAGGGACTACATCCGGCAGAGGTATCCAGCATCACGTACGCGACGGTGCTCTCCCGCCGCTAATATGCGGCAGACTTCACCTCTGCCCGATGTGCGACAGACTTCTCCTCTGGCCGCTAGGCGACAGAGTTCCCCCGCAGCCCATAGGCGGCAGAGTTCCCCCACCTGCCGTAGCTCATCTCCCGTAGAGTGAAACATGATCTAGGAGCCTATAGGGCTGGGGAACAACGGAGACAGAGAGGCCAAGACCCACGAGAAGGTCTCGAAATTTCAAGTCCCGGAATGGGAGGTGCTGGAAGAGGTGTTTATCAGTCGGACTCTTCTAGACCTGAAGGGACAAGGCCATGCTAAGGATCGGAGGACGTGGAGAAGGTCGTCCAAAGGATCCTCGAGAAGAAAAAACTAGTGTCTCCAGATGACGGCCAAAGGAGGAGGATCCCATTCAGCCTGGAGATCATGAACAAACCTTTGCCAAAGAAGTTCAGAATGCCTTCCATGGCCACTTACACTGGCAAAGCAGACCCCTATGACCACATACAGAGTTACGAGTCCCTCATGCTGCTGCATGGGTGGGACGACGAAATTATGTGCAGGGCTTTTTCCCTCACATTGTCCGGGCACGCTGTAAAGTGGTTCAACGGGTTGAGCGAAGGTTCAATCACCTCTTTTGACGAGTTGAGAAATGAATTTCTCAAAGTCTTCATGATCCACAGCCAGAGGAAGAAAGATGCTACCTACCTACTCACGCTTAAACAAGGGAATAAAGAACCCTTGAAAAGCTTTGTAGACCGCTTCCGAGATGCAACCTTGGAAGTGGAAGATCTACCGATAGGCGTAACCTTGGCTGCAATGCTGCAAGGGACGAGCTCCGAAAAGCTACAAGAATCCCTCTCTCTCGATCAATCGATGACAATTTTTGACCTCTTTGTCAGGGCTAACAAGTATGTAGCTCAAGAAGAAGTGATGAAAATGATACAGCCCAGAGAGGCAAAGGAAGGAAAGAAGAGAGAGAGAGATGCACCCGAGAGAAGCTCCCCAAGACCCGTGAGAGTAGACAAAGCCCCTAGGCTCAGGTATGAAGGCTATACCAGGTTGAACGAGCCTCGTACTGCGATACTGGCAGCTATCGAAGGGGCAGGATTATTGGAATTCCCCAAGAAGAAAATTGGAGATGTAGGATGAAACCCCGAAGCCTACTGTGAATTCCGTTGTGCTCACGGTCACCCAACAAAGAGGTGCAGAGATTTAATAGACCAGTTGGAAAGACTGGCCAGAGAGGGGAAGATCAATCGCTTCCTGTGGAGAAGCGAGAGATCCCGTTATCCTCCGCGTGACCAAAGGAATGATCACCCGAGGACTGAGCCAAATGATGGTAACAGAAGAAATAGGCCCAAAAACGAAGTAATCAGGCCTATCCCCTGAGTCAATCCGCCAAACAACGAACCTACAGCCCCCGCAATAAATGTTATTGCAGGCGGGGAATCAGTAACGGGAAGCTCCTCTACTTCCCGTAAAAGTTACGCTAGGCAAGCGTATCAGGTTAACGTTGTGATGGAAGAACAGGCAGATGAAGAACCCATCATGTTCACTCCGGCTGACAAAGGTGATATTGTCATGCCCCATGACGACCCTGTGGTGATATCCACTGTAGTGGCCAAACACCCGGTGAGCAGGGTTCTGGTCGATAACGGGAGCTCAGTAAACCTAATCTATTGGAACTGCTTCGAAAAAATGAGCATATCCGAAGATAGGATAAAGCCCGTTATGATGCCATTATATGGATTCACGGGCGAACGAGTGAAGGTTGCCGGGTCCATAGAGTTGCCTGTGACTCTCGGAGAGCACCCGAAGAACGTGACCCGGTAAGTATTGTTCATGGTAGTCAGGTCGACCTCCGCTGCCTACAACATGATCTTGGGCAGACTAGTGCTGAACGACATGATGGCGGTGATATCCTCTTGCTATCTATTGATGAAGTTCCCCACTCCCAACGGAGTTGGGCAACTACGAGGAAACCAAAGGAGTGCCCGTACTTGTTATCTCGCTTCCACTGCCAACAAGGTAGCACAGAGGAAAGAAACCTTGTGCATAGACGATCCACCCAAACCTCAGCCTGTAGAGGAGACAGAACCCATTGAGCTGATCGAAGGAGATAGAGGAAAAAGGGCATTCATTGGGACTCAGTTGGGCGGACAACTAAAAGCGGAGATAGTCGAGTGCCTGAGGAGAAACTCGGATGTCTTCGTCTGGAGCCTGGCGGACATGCCCGGAATCAGTCTCGAAGTGATTTACCATGAGCTTAATGTCATACCCGGGCACAGACCTGTCAAACAGAAGAAGAGGAGTTTTGCCCCGGAACGACAAAAAGCAATCACTGAAGAAATGAGTAAACTCCTGGACGCCGGATTCATCTGAGAGGTCTACTACCCTGAGTGGTTGGCCAACGTAGTGATGGTAAAGAAATCTAGCGGGAAGTGGCGAATGTGTGTGGATTTCACCGATCTGAACAAAGCCTACCCTAAAGATTCATACCCCCTACCTCGGATAGACAGACTGGTAGACGAAACATCCGGTTACGAATTCCTCAGTTTCTTGGATGCTTTCTCCGGGTATCACCAAATCATGCTTCACCCAGAAGATGAAGAAAAGACTTCCTTCATAACCGACGACAGAACTTATTGCTATAGGGTAATGCCGTTCGGTCTAAAGAACGTGGGAGCCACCTATCAACGAATGGTGAGCAAAGTGTTCAAAGATCTTCTGGGAAATACCATGGAAGCCTACGTGGACGATATGATAATCAAGAGCCGCGTAGGAGAGTCTCATACTGATCAAATGTCCAGGGTATTCGAAGTATTGAGGAGATTCAACATGAAGCTAAACCCTGAAAAGTGCTCATTCGGGGTAAGATCAGGGAAGTTCTTAGGCTTCATGATCACTAACAGGGGCATTGAGGCAAATCTTGAGAAGGTACAGGCAGTCATTGACATGAAACCCCCAACCACCGTAAGAGAAGTCCAGAGATTGACAGGCAGAATAGCAGCTCTGAATCGCTTCTTGTCAAAATCAGCAGAAAGGAGCCTGCCGTTCTTCAAAACTCTACGGGGGGGAAAGAACTTCGAATGGACGGAAGATTATCAAAAAGCCTTTGAAGACCTCAAGGAATACTTGAAACAGTTGTCTTTATTAACAAGGCCCCTATAAGGTGAACAACTCTATATGTATTTGGGAGTCGGTGATTTCGTCGTCAGTGCGGTGCTACTGAAGAAAGATGAAATGGTGCACCGTCCCATCTACTATGTGAGTAAAGTGTTATTAGATCCAGAGACCCGCTATCCGCTGGTCGAAAAGTTAGCATTAGCCCTTTTGATGGCCTCGCGAAAGTTGCGCCCATATTTCTAAGCACACCCTATCACTGTCTTGACAGATCAACCGTTAAGACAGATCCTTCAGAAACCTGAACACTCAGGAAGGTTAGTGAAATGGGCAGTGGAGCTTGGGGGATACGAAATCACATTCCAACCACGCCAGGCTATCAAAGGTCAAGCTCTGGCTGACTTCATCGTAGAATGCACTATCCCAAACGACAGCAGTGAAGGGGAGGCTCACCCATGGTTGCTGCATGTCGACGGGGCATCAAGTGCCAACGGAAGCGGAGCGGGTATAGTCCTGGTATCACTCGAAGGAAAATCCCTTGAATACTCCCTACGGTTCGGATTCCCCAGTTCGAACAACATAGCGGAGTATGAAGCTCTGATAGCAGGGATGATGTTAGCGAAGAAGCTACAGGTTCACCACTTGATAGCACACAGTGATTCTCAATTGGTGGTGAACCAATTCAACGGAGAGTACGAAGTACGGGAACCGATGCTGGTCCCTTACTTGAAGAAAGTCCAACTTCTGGCCCAGACTTTCAAAAGCTTTCAGCTGACACAAATCAACCGGTCCGAAAACACATATGCTGATGCATTGTCTAAGTTAGCCTCTTCCACCGAAACATGAGGAAGGATAGTGAAGGTGGAGAGGCTCGAACGACCTAGTATTGAAGAGGTCGAAGTGTGTGACATTCAAGTGGGAGAGGACTGGAGATCCCCATACAAACAGTATCTCACCGAAGGAACACTCCCCCAAGATAAGGACGAGGCTCGTCACTTAAAAATACAAGGGGCGAAGTTCACACTCATCAATGGAGAACTGTATAAAAGGGGATATTCGTCACCCTTATTGAAATGTCTGGGATCGAAACAAGCAAGCTACGCTTTAGCTGAAGTGCATGAAGGAATTTGCGACAAACACTTAGGAGCGAGAGCTCTTGCTGCTAAAGTACTGCGATCGGGATTCTACTGGCCAACGTTGAAGAAAGATGCGATGGACCAAACCCGCAGGTGTGACAAATGCCAGAGGTTTGCGCCTATCACAACAACCCCAGTGACTCCCTCTCAAGGCACAGTAGAACCAATTCCTTTTGCACAATAGGGATTGGACATTCTTGGACCTTTCCCATTGGCCATGGGTCAAAGAAAGTTCCTATTAGTGGCTACTGATTACTTTACAAAGTGGATTGAAGCAGAGCCTTTAGCCACAATCACGGAAAAGAAAGTGGATGCAATGGTGTGGAAAGACATTATCTGTCGATTCGGAATTCCCCGCATCTTAAATGCCGACCATGGAAAGCAATTTGATTGCAATGCCTTCCGTGAATTTTGTACGAGCCTCAACATTCAACTAAGGATCTCCTCAGTGTCATATCCTCAAGCTAATGGACAGGCCGAAGTCAGTAATCGAACTATCCTTCATGGGCTGAAGACCAGGCTAGATAAAGCAAAAAGGGCATGGGTGGACAAATTGCCTAGTGTTTTATGGGCATATCGTACCACCAGTCGTGTGTCGACTAAAGAAATGCCATTCAGCCTTGTATACGGTGCAGAAGCACTGATCCCCGTGGAAATTGGAGCGTTATCACCAAGAGTGATACCCTTAGTAGCGGAAGAAAATTCACAAGCTCTAAGGGAAGGCTTGGACCTACTCGACGAACATAGAGAAACCGCGGCTATTCGATTGGCATCCTATCATCAGAGGGTGGCCAACTACTACAATAGCCGGGTGAGAGATAGGCCAATGTCCGAGGGAGATCTAGTGCTCAGAAAGTCGCGGATCACAAATGCCCTGAAGGAGGATGGGAAGTTCAGAGCCAACTGGGAAGGTCCCTACAGAATCAGATACAAGATTGGACCTAACACCTGTGTCCTGGAAACTCTATAAGGGAAGAAGATAGGGAAAACGTGGAATTCAAATCACCTAAAGCTGTATTTGAATTAAGCACCATATTTTCTTTCCCAAACATTATTATCATTTGCTTGTACTATCACAAGATACTGTTATTTACACACTATGCAGATTGTTCTTTTATCATACATCTGCGACTTTTGTATATCTAAATCTTGTGACAGGATACAAAAGAGCCGTAAGAGCCTGAGGCGCTATGCGTCACTGTGGCCAGGCGTAGTTTAGACGAGCCGTAAGAGCCTGAGTCACTATGCGTCACTGTGGCCAGGCGTAGTTCAGCCGAGCAGTAAGAGCCTGAGGCGCTATGCGTCACTATGGCCAGGCGTAGTTCAACCGAGCCGTAAGAGCCTGGGGCGCTATGCGTCACTGTGGCCAGGCGTAGTTCAGCCGAGCCGTAAGAGCCTGAGGCGCTATGCGTCACTGTGGCCAGGCATAGTTCAACCGAGCCGTAAGAGCCTGAGGAGCTATGCGTCACTGTGGCCAAGAGTAGTTCAGACAAGCCGTAAGAGCCTGAGGCGCTATGCGTCACTGTGGCCAGGCGTAGTTCAGACGAGCCGTAAGAGCCTGAGGCACTATGCGTCACTGTGGCCAGGCGTAGTTCAACCGAGCCGTAAGAGCCTGAGGCGCTATGCGTCACTGTGGCCAGGCATAGTTCAGACGAGCCGTAAGAGCCTGAGGCGCTATGCGTCACTGTGGCCAGGCGTAGTTCAACCAAGCCGTAAGAGCCTAAGGCGCTATGCGTCACTGTGGCCAAGCGATAAAAATATCAAGGCTATAAAAACTAAAGACGCATACACGTCACAGTAATCAAGCCTTAAACAATTATACGTTCACACAAAATTCTTTCTGAAAGTATACCTTTCTATCAAGAATTGGGGAGCATGCACGAATACATTCAAATGAATACAGTCAAGCAAAATAAACAAACAGACAAAGAATGATAAATGATAAATAGAGAAGTAGTGCAATACAAAGCATGAACAAAAATCTCAATTTCATTTCATTCAAAAGTCATTACAAACAGATCTTTAACAGATCTTTACGGTTACATTCAACAAAAGTACAAAGTTAAAATAAAAAAACAATGAAGTACTTGAAAAGAAATACAAAAAACAAAAATAGCTATCTACTCTTCGGGAGGAAACTGGGGATCGGCTGCAGACGGACCATCACTTCCCAAGGACTGCTGACCCTCCTCGCTGTCTAAATCAATAAGAGCCTCGATAGGCTCGGGAGCACCGTCCAAATCCATGGGCTCCCAAGGACCAGTGAGGTTGGCGAGGTCATCTTGGGCGGTCCTCTTAAATAACTCGTCTGCAGGTTCGGCCTCAGGCTCATATTTAGTCCAGTCGGGGGCCTCAAATAGCATCGCCTCGTTGGTGTACTGGAGCTCGGGGAATTCCTCTCCTTCCTTATGCACTTCTAACCATGACCGGGCCAGATAGAACCCATACTTCACATAGGGGTTTGAGAAATCCTCTTTCCGCCTCAAGCAATCCTTGGAAAGGCGGTACTCCTTCACGGCCTAGGCCCGTATGCTATTGATCTCCACTTGGGTCAGCGTAGGAGCAGCCTGACTTTCCAACTCGGCAACGCGCTGCTCGAGTCCCTGATTTCGAGCAAGTAAAGACCTGTAGTTAGATTGCATACAGTCTAGCTCAGAGTGGGCATCCCGAAGATCCTCTTGAAATCTGCTAGACCGAGCCGTCTCAACAGTGAGATCCCCCTTGGCCTGGCTCAGGTCCTGGTGAACCTTAGTGAGCTGCTCCTCCAAGCTTCGAACTAAATTCGGAAGTTTGGACAAATTGTTGACGGTGTTCTGTAACTCCATAACTTGGTCCTTTAACTCCCAAATTTCCCTATCGGCACGCTCCCGATAAGCCCGGTGCTGGGTACTGTTGGCCACAGTTCGTTGAGCCAGCTGCAAAGAAATGTAAAAAGTTAGATTCAAAGAATGCGGCAAAAAGGAGTCAAGCGAAGAGGAGTATGAAACTTACCCTCAATGCCTTCATGTCGGCTAAATCCTCCCCCTCCGGGTAGTTTCTGAATATCCTTGCCTCGTCCCGAGGAAGGATAGTGGACCAACTTAACCGGGAGGCCACCTCGGGAGTGTCTAAAATGTCATTGTCATGAACCCCGAGGTAGACTCAGAACTCGTGGCCCCTCATAATGTTTCCCTCGTCCACGGGGTAGGACCTCTCATCAACAGGCCCTATCCTCGGAAGAATTGGCCTGCTTCCCATTGAACCTTCGATGTACAAGCGCCTTCGATTCTTCCGCTGAGACGGAATGATATTGCATTCCGCACGATCCTCAGAGCGGGATCGCCCGGAGGACCTGGAAGCCCCCCGTAAAGATGAGCCAACTCTCCCCCTATCCCGGGAGGGATCCCTTTGTTCTGTAGGAGGAGGAGGAGGAACCGCTTGTCTAGAAACAGGAGGGGTCCGAGTACGAGATGGCTGAGAGGGGACCGGTGCCTCACTTAGGACATCGTTGGCCAAACGACGCCTCTTTCTGGTAGGAGCGCTGGAAGGACCAGCCTCAGAGACCTGGCGACCCAATGATCGTCGAAAATGACTCATATCTGTAAAAAAGAAAGAAAATACATCAATAGTAAAAAATTGATCAGAAACGATAAGCAGCGAGAAACAATGAAAGGTTACCTTCAGGAGAGTCTAAATGCTCCTGAAGGGACTCGATATTTATCGCGTCGTCATCCGGGAGCACCATGAAAGTGGAGCCGAACCCTTCCTAACCAGTCAGATCAGCTAAGGTTTCGCTGCCAGAACTTGATTCTACGTTGGTGCTCCCTATATCCTCTTGTGGCCTAGGTGCTTCAGGATTTAACTCGAGGGAAACAGAAGGCAGAGGATCTGACGAAGGAACAGAGGGTCCGGCAACAGGGACCGGACCCACACCCCAGCCAGCTAATATCAAATTTTCATTTGATATAAGGGTGTCGAGGCTAAGGGGATGAGGGACTAGCAGTTTGTTGACGTCAGAAGACAACTGCTCCCTAAGTGTGGCAACCCGGGGACCCTTGGGGATTTCACGCCTATTCTCCCAACGAGTGGGGAAATCCAGACCCTCGGGCACTTCCACGACCAGCCATTCCGTCTCGAAACCATGAAGCTTGTTAGCCGGTTTCTCGAATAATCGGTTCTCAAAACTGGGCTGGTACACCCGCTGAAGCGAGTAAGGCACTAAGCCGGGGCTCCCTCGAAGCCTAAAGAATACTTCTAAAAGAGGAAGGGATGGAGGGACGCCACTTAAATGGCAGTGCACGGTGAATGCTACCAATTGCATCATGCATGAGGATGCAGTTGCCCCGGGGATACCCTGTGCTTCCTAAGGAAGGAAGCCCCGAAGTCGGATAATGGGAAGAGGAGTCCTAACTTTAAAGCTGCCCTAAAAACGACAGCCCCGTCGGACACACAACGTTTGTTGCTCTCCTGAGGAGTTGGGAGCCTATAAGAGTATCCCTCGGGTAAAGGAAATCGAGATTCTAGGTCTTGGACGTCGGCTTCCTTTAAAGTCGACTTAACGCCTAGATCAATTTGTTTTCCTAGAACATGGCCAGCCATTGTAGGAGTTCGTAAATCAAAAGAGTGAGCTACGGACTATGAAATTACCTAAAATGAAGAAAAGGAGGAACTGGCGACAGATTATGAAGAAGCTACGGCAGTGTTGCGACACAGTGATGTGTACGCGACAGAGTTGCGGCAGAGTACGGTGGAGTTGCGGCAGAGTTGCGAGAGAGTGTCCAGAGAAAATCGCGGCTGAGTGTGTTTTTACGGGAGAACTCAATAGCGACAAGGACAGCAGGGGCCCAGTATATATAGCGGCTCGCCTGCGTCGACACACGCGCGGAGATCCGACCCGACCCGAGAAAAGTCCAGACCCAAATATTCTTTCGCAGGAAAGATTCCTACCAAAGAGTGGGGAGCAATTGATGGTGGTCGTGTCACCAGAATCCACGTGTGCAACTATCCGCCTGCCACGTGTCAAACCAAGAACGAGCCACGTGGCAGATTTAGCGACAGAGCAGCCACGTGGCATAGTTCCTAGCAGTGCGACAGAGTGTTCGATGCGATAGGAGTCTGTTGCCTTGTGATGTGCTGCACAGCAGGCGCGGCAGACCTCCATCGCCCATATCGCGGCATAGGTCTCCCGCACAGCCCGCGGTAGAGGTCTCCCGCACAGCCCGCGATAGAGGTCCCTCGCACAGCCTGCGGCATAGTCTCCTGCACAGACTACGGTAGAGGTCTCCCGCACAGCCTGCGGTAGAGGTCTCCGCACAGCCTGCGGCATAGTCTCCCGCACAGACTGCGGTAGAGGTCCACTGCACAGCCTGCGGCATAGTCTCCCGCACAGGCTGCGGTAGAGGTCTCTCACATAGCCTGTGGTAGAGGTCTTCGCACAGCTTGCGGCATAGTCTCCCGCACAGACTGCGGTAGAGGTCTCCCGCACAGCCTGCGGTAGAGGTCTTCGCACAGCCTGCGGCATAGTCTCCCACACAGACTGCGGTAGAGGTCCCCCGCACAGCCTGCGGCATAGTCTCCCGCACAGACTGCGGTAGAGGTCCCCCGCAAAGCCTGCGGTAGAGGTCTCCCGCACAACCTACGGCAGAGGTCTCCCACACAGCCTGCGGTAGAGGCCTCCCGCAAGCTGCTTTACCTCGAAGCGCGATAGAGTACTATATGACTCTTTCGCAGCCCAGACACGCGCCTAGGCCTCAGCTCGAACCGACCTGCAGAAACTTATAAATACCAGGTGAGCTCTCTGAAAAAGGAGGCCGAGAAAAAAGAACAAAAAAGAAGGGAAAAGCCTTAAACTCTCTGATTTAAGCAATACATTCTTTTCTTCATACATTCACAACTCTGATTACTTACTTAATCATCGGAGTGCGCGTGCAGGGACAAATCTCTTCCCCCTCTGATTCCTATTGTTTTTGCAGGATATACGAAGATCCCGTGGAACAAATTGCATCGATGTCACCCTTTTGTCGTTAGTGCAATCAGACTACGTGAAAGGTATATTCTTGTTGCTGTCAGCTTGGCAACATCAATTGTATTATATACATTACTCAATTCCAAGTTAATTAATCCTAATACATCCCGTACATCATTGTACAATAAGTGTCTGTAAATATAACTCTAGTCTGGGTACATGAATAGTAAATATCTACCTCAGTACACAAAACACGGCCTGGAGCTCAAGTCCCCCACTAGCCTCTAACCCGTACGTCGCAGAGAACTCACTTCACTTGAAGCGATCTGAGGGGAAGAGAAAACAGGGTGAGCTTCCAATCGCTCAGTAAAGGGGGTAAGGGAACTCAGTTATATAAACCATATCACACATCACAAATATGTATTTGTTTATGAAGCTCATTTGAAATCATATCATGAAAATTCTCAAAACATCATCATCTCATAACTCATAAATCATGTGAAAACATGAAGATAAAAAGGCTCAATATCGAGCACTCACAAGCATGTGTAAATATATGCGATAATGGCTGTTCTCAAAATACGTGATAAAAATCACCTCAGTAAATAGCACGTGACAAGGTCACAAAACACAACTCATGTGTAAAACGAGACTAGGCAATAAAACTCTATTAAAACTCGTCATGGCACATCAAATATGTAATCTCCTCTGGGTGCGCATCCTAAGCATCCTCGTATAGAGGGAACGTCGACAATATGGTCGTATGCATGGTATATTGGACTTATATGTTACCAGAACAAGGCCCGGCCTTACATGCTACCAGAGCAATGTCTCGCCTAATGCACACTATCACGTGGTCCCTGGGTTGGTTTCCAGGCGGCCCACTCTCTTGGTCTTACATGCTACCAAAGCAAGGCCACCCAACGTTACCAGAACAGGGGTCATCTCACGTTACCAAAACAGAGGCATCTCTCGTTACCAAAACGGAGGAACATCGATTTACATACTACCAGAGCAAGGCCTCGCAACGCTACCAAAGCGGAGGAATAATCGAACTTACATGTTACCAGAACAAGGCCTGTGGTCCCTGGGTCGGTTCCCAGGCGTCCACTATATCGGTCTTACATGCTACCAGAGCAAGGCCCGATGTGTATTCAACATGACACGCCTAAGTCTCAATCATTAGCCATTATCTTATAAAACGTTATGCCTTCACGTAGAACTCATAATGGTTTTCTCTCGTAAAACTCATTTAAAACATTTATGTACTCAACACAAAACATATCAAAACCGAGTTCCAACCGGCAAAACACGCACACATTTTCTCAAATCTCAATATCGCCTTAACGTAGAGCCCAATTTACTTTTCACGCAAACTCAAAGGTTTATAAAGCAATTTCACACTCAGCTTATAAACTCATAAAATAATGGGCTCCAACCGGCTATAAAAATCGTGTGCAATTATATCACAACACAACACCAAACATGCTTGTATTCTCAATTCATGGTTCATGATACAACAATTCATCAAAACACATACACAAATGGTTTAGTTTTCCCTTACCTCTTTGCACCTCGTATAGTGCAATCGTTTCCCCCGTATCACGGACTAGCCTCGTATTCCACTCTGGAACTCCCGAGCTGTCCAACCGATGTTAAAACATCAATACTCATTATCACAACAACCTCAATTCTCAAAGTCGAGCATAATTGCTCATAACTCCTCAAATTTCTCAATTCTCATAACTCCATCACAAACCACAATCTCGCTCCCAACACCTCAGCATTCTACATTTCCTATGCCACAATATCTATGCTAATACACCACATTGTCTAAATCTCCATTTATAGCTCAAAATTCCTAAATTTACCAAAGTTGCCAAATATCATCATCACTCCAACTACATTGTAATTTCATCAATCCCTAATCATTTTTCAGCTATTTCAACACAATGCCAACAACCATTATCACCAAAATCATCTCAATTATAAGGATCGAAGTTTAGAAATTACCCAAAACTTGTGGAGAGCTTATCTCTTGCCTCAATTCGATCCGTCTTTTGATTTCCAAGTATGTTGTTCTCCCTTGGATGAGGAATAACTTTCCTTCTTGCCACAACTTCTGATTTGGATGAAAATGGGTGCTTTGGATGAGTGAGAAAGCTAAGGCTCGGTGAAAATGGGGGTTGGAAGAGAGAGAAAGTGAAATTACAGAAGAAAGTAGGGATTCCTTATATAGACTGAGGGTAGGAGATCGATCTGGCTCTTGATGAGATCGATCTACATTTGAATTTGGGGATGATTTGGGGCAATTTATGCCTAGGAGATTGATCTGTCGAGAGGTGAGATCGATCTTTTTATGGCTTTGTGAGATCGATCTGCTCCCTGAGGAGATCGATCTTCTCCCAAACAGAGACATTTGGAGATCGATCTCTTCCTCATGAGATCGATCTTCTCTCAAACAGAATCATAAGGAGATCGATCCTCTTCTATTGGAGATCGATCTGCTCCTTAAATTCCTCCTTCCTTATCATTTTTAACTCACCAGATCGATCTCTCCTTCTCCCAGATCGATCTGTCCTCAAAGCTTCACACTTATTTTAAACACTTAACATATAAATCTCCAATTATCATTCCCCAATTCACTTAGCTCAATAAATTATACTTCAAGTTCATATTACATAATTAAAATATGTTTGAAATCCTCAGATCTCACATCCTCCCCACCTTAAAAGAATTTGGTCCTCCAAATTCAACTCAACTAGTCAAAGAGATGGGGGTATTTCCCCTTCATGAGGTTCTCTAGTTCCCACGTTGCCTCTTCCCTTGAGTGATGTTTCCACAAAACTTTCACTAATGGGATGCTCTTGGTTCTCAGTACCTTCTCCTTTCTATCGAGAATCCAGACGGGTTCCTCAGTGTAGCTCATGTCCCCCTGTATGTCCATCTCGTCATACTCTATAACATGAGAAGGGTCCGGGTGGTACTTCCTCAAAATAGACACATGAAAGACGTAGTGTATTTCGGACATCTATGGGGGTAATGCTAATCTGTAAGCTACCTCTCCCACTCTCTCAAGAATCTCGAATGGTCCTATGTATCGAGGACTCAATTTTCCTTTCTTCCCAAATCACATGTAGCCTTACTCAGTGATATTTTCAAAAATACTGCGTCACCAACATCAAACTCGAGTGGCCATCTACGTACATCCGCGTAGCTTTTCTGTCTACTCTGTGCAGCCCGTAGCCTCTCACATATGAGTTTCACACTCTGTACAGCTTGCTCAACAAGCTCGGGAGCTTTTATCTTTCTGTCACCGACTTCTTCCTAAGCTACAGGGGATCTACACCTCCTACCATATAGAGCCTCAAAGGGTGCCATTCCAATACTTGTATGATAGCTGTTATTGTATGTAAACTCTGCTAGGGGCAGGTGATCATCCCATGATCCCTTAAAATCCACCGTACACGCCCTCAACATATGCTCCAGGGTCTGAATAGTCCTCTCTGACTGACCATCTGTCTGAGGATGATAGGCGGTACTAAAACTCAATCGAGATCCCATGGACTCCTGAAACTGGGTCTAAAATCTGGAACTAAACCGAGAATCTCTATAATAAGTAATACTCATTGGAGCCCCATGTAATCTAGCTTTCTCGCTGACATACAGCTCAGCTAAGGCATCCACAGTATCTGTGCTCTTGATGGCAAGGAAGTGGGCACTCTTGGTCAATCTATCCACAATGACCCATGTCGCATCACAACCTCTTCGGGTCCTCAGTAAACCCATAATAAAATCCATGGTGACATGCTTCCATTTCCATGTAGGTACAGGTAAGGGCTGTAGTAGTCCTCTAGGCTTCCGATGCTCAGCTTTCACTTGCTGGCATATTAAACACCTGGCCACATACTCTGCCACGTCTCGCTTCATACCACTCCACCAGTACACCTTTCTCAAGTCTCGGTACATCTTAGTACTCCCTGGGTACATGGTGTATCGCGAGCAGTGGGATTCTCTCAGTATCTGTCTCTTCAGGATATCATCGTCCGGTACACAAATCCGTCCTCTGAATCTCAACAATCCATCCTCACTGACTGTGAGATCCAACTGCGAACTTTGTTCAGCTTGGCTAACCATATCTATCAACCTCTGATCACTGTACTGCCCAGTTCTAATCTGATCCATGATCCTGGGCTCTATCCACAAGCTAGCCAAAAATCTAGTCTCTACCTCTTTAACTCTGATCCGAAGTTCGGCGAACTGCTCTAATAAATCCTATTCCCTGATCATCATAGCAGATATCATACTCTTCCTGCTCAGGGCATCAGCAACTACATTCGCCTTACCCGGATGATATAGAATCTCGCAGTCATAATCCTTAAGGAGTTCCATCCATCTCCTTTGTCTCATGTTTAACTCTTTCTGATCAAAGAGATATCTCAAACTCTTGTGATTAGTGAAGATCTGGAATCTTTCCCCATATAAGTAGTGTCGCCAGATCTTGAAAGCAAATACCACAGCAGCTAACTCCAAATCATGCGTGGGGTAATTTCGCTCATGGTCTTTCAACTGTCGCGATCCATATGCGACCACTCTTCCGTGCTGCATAAGCACACACCCCAATCCTTGATGAGATGCATCACTATACACCGAAAATCCTCCTGATCCCTCAGGAATAGTTAACACAGGTGCCGCTGTCAATCTCCTTTTTAACTCCTGAAAACTGATCTCACATTGATCAGTCCTTATGAACGGAGTCTCCTTACGCGTTAGTTTAGTCAAAGGAGCGGCAATCCTTGAAAATCCTTCCACAAATCTTCTGTAATATCCTGCCAAACCAAGGAAGCTTCGTACCTCAGTAACTGTCCTCGGTCTATCCTAACTAAGCACAGCTGCTACTTTACTTGGATCCACTGATACTCCTTCCTCTGAGACTATATGACCAAGGAAAGCTATCTGGTTCAGCTAAAACTCACACTTACTAAGCTTTCTGTATAATTGCTTATCTCAAAGTATCTGAAGTACTAACCACAAATGCTGTGCATGCTCCTCATACGACCAATAATATACCAGGATATCATCAATAAGGACTATCACAAATTTATCTAGATAGCCTCTGAACACTTCGTTCATCAACCTCATAAATGCAGCAGGGGCGTTCGTCAATCCAAAGGACATCACCAGAAATTCATAATCGCCATACCTTGTCCTGAAGGCCGTCTTGGGAATATCTTCTTCCTTGATCCTCAATTGGTGATAGCCCGATCTCAAATCAATCTTAGAAAAGACTGAGGCCCCTCTTAGTTGATCAAGTAGATCATCAATCCTGGGTAGTGGGTATTTATTCTTCACCGTGGCTTTATTCAACAGTCGGTAGTCTATGCATAATCTGAGACTACCATCCTTCTTCTTGACAAATAAAACCGATGCTCCCCACGGTGAAACACTAGGACTAATGAACCCTTGATCCAATAACTCCTGTAGTTGTTTCTTCAATTCCTCAAGTTCCACTAATGCCATCCTGTAGGGAGGTTTAGAGATCGGCTGAGTATCTGGTACTAAATCAATGGTAAACTCCAGCTCTCTCTCTGGTAGCAAACCTGACAACTCATCTGGGAAAACATCCGAGAATTCAGACACCATAGGTATATCCTCAATCTTCGGATGTTCCCGCTCATCGTCAGAGATAAGTGTTTCGTACACTTCACATGAACAATCATATTTAATACTCTCAAAAATAATATTAAAATTCTCAAATTACTTACTAGAATTCCACATATTCATTTCCTCAATATCTCAACCGTACACTGTAAGGTTTAGGTAGGGAGAAAGTTACAATCTTAGTGTAGTGGTCTAAACTCACTCGATTAGTTGCTAACCAATCCATCCCCATAATTACATCAAACCCATGTATATTCAACATGATTAGATCTGCTAACATCACTCTATCTCCCACCTTTATTTCACATCCTCTACAGATTAACTCAGTTCTCTGGGATTCACGCATAGGGTTATTTACATGTAGTACATACTCTAGAGGTTCAAACCTTAAATTTAAACTACATGCAAAATGCTCTGAAATAAACGAATGCATGGATCCTGGGTCTATCAACACACGAGCCTTATGATTACAGACAGAAAGTGTACCTCTTATAGTTTCTGCTGAAGTGTCCGCAGTTTCCTTATCCAGGGCAAACACACATCCCTGTGTCACAGGTTTCTTCCCTTTCTCTACAGCAGTGGCCCATCTCTGGGGATTCACTTTTTGATGCTGCTGTCTAGTAGGCTCCGGAGCATGTGGTATCTGAGGTTGAGGACAGTCCTTCACTCTTTGACCCATGTCACCACATCTAAAACATCCACGGATCGACCCAGTACAACTTCCCTCATGCGATCGGCCACAGTCTCTACAAACCCTTATCTCCGGCCTGCCATATCGAGGGGTCTCCTTGATAATAAGATAAGCTCTGGGTCTCTCCAATCTGCCCGTCTGTACCTCAATCCTTCCTCTCCCGAAGGAACCTCTCCGAACATCTGCTTGAGACATCGCTGGCCTCTTGCCTTTGTCCCTAATCACTGCTCCAAACTCATTCTGGGACTATACAATTTCAATTCCCCTCTCAATCTCTTGTGCTCATCTCAGAGCATCTCCAAACTTGGTAATACACAACCCAATCAATCGATCTCTGATGATGGGCTTCAATCCATACACAAATCTCTCTGTACGGAGCTCTTCATTTTTGAAAGTCTTTGGATCATATCTCAGCAAAGTGGTAAATCGGTTCTCGTAATCATCTACAGACATGTCACCCTGTACCAAACTCAAAAACTCTGCTTGCCTCCTTCTCTGGGCAGCTCGTGGTACATATTGGGCTCTAAAAGCTGTCTGAAACTCTTTCCAACCAATCACATCCTGGTGGGACATCAAAATACCCTAGGTAATACCCCACCAATCTCGGGCTCTCCCTTTCAACATATAGGCACTCATACTAACCCTCTCAGAATCGGTGCACCCCAGATAGTCGAATATAACTCTCAACTCCGTCAACCACTGCTCAGCCTCTGTAGGATCCTTCTTTTCCCTAAATGTAGGTGGATTCATTTTCAAAAAGTCCTTTAGTCGGACCATACTCCTGTCATCAAGCTGAGTGACAGGAGGCACTGGGCGTATGGGAGGTCCTTGTGGGGGTGTAGGAGTAGTACCCGAGGCATTAACTCCAAAGTGTTGCACGAATAACGCTGCCATCTGCTCAAAACCTTACCTCACATCGGTCTCAATCCGATTAAATTGAGAGTTAAGACTCTCTGGTTGTGGGACAGGTGGCGAAGGGGACTCTGCCTGCCTCCTCGAACGACCTCGTCGTTTACTCATTCTCTATCTCAACTCGTCTCCTGCGCGTACATATCAAAATCGATTGAAATCTCAATCCTCAGATTCAGTTTATGACCAAACTATTACAGAGACTTGGGATGTATTCTATTTCACTTAACCGACACTGACAGTACTAAACACCCTAAGCTCTGATACCAAGAAAACTCTGTGAAGCCCCTGAAGCGCAGAAAATAGGGCTAATTTAAAACTTTTTACTCATTAATTCACAATTAAGGGTGCATTCCTGTGCAGTGTCATACATCATCATAATTATCATGCCTCGGGATCTCATCATAATATAGTATATATTGTATTATATACATTACTCAATTCCAAGTTAATTAATCCTAATACATCCCATACATCATTGTAAAATAAGTGTCTATAAATATAACTCTAGTTTGGGTACATGAATAGTAAATATCTACCTCAGTAACAAAACACGGCCTGGAGCTCAAGTCCTCCACTAGCCTCTAACCCGTACGTCGTAGGGAACTCACTTCACTTGAAGCGATCTGGGGGAGGAGAAAACAGGGTGAGCTTCCAAATCGCTCAGTAATGGGGGTAAGGGAACTCAGTTATATAAACCATATCACACATCACAAATATGTATTTATTTATGAAGCTCATTTGAAATCGTAGCATGAAAGTTCTCAAAACATCATCTCATAACTCATAAATCATGTGAAAACATGAAGATAAAAAGGCTCAATATCGAGCACTCACAAGCATGTGTAAATATATGCGATAATGGCAGTTCTCAAAATACGTGATAAAAATCACCTCAGTAAATAGCACGTGACAAGGTCACAAAATACAACTCGTGTAAAACGAGACTAGGCAATAAAACCCCATTAAAACTCGTCATGGCACATCAAATATGTAATCTCCTCTGGGTGCGCATCCCAGGCATCCTCGTATAGAGGGAACGTCGACAATATGGTCGTATGCATGGTATATTGGACTTATATGTTGCCAGAACAAGGCCCGACCTTACATGCTACTAGAACAATGCCTCGCCTCATGCACACTATCACATGGTCCCTGGGTCGGTTCCCAGGCGGCCCACTCTCTCGGTCTTACATGCTACCAAAGCAAGGCCACCCAGCGTTACCAGAACGGGGGTCATCTCACGTTACCAAAACGGAGGCATCTCTCATTACCAAAACGGAGGAATATCGAACTTACATGCTACCAGAGCAAGGCCTCCTAACGCTTCCAAAGCGGAGGAATAATCGGACTTACATGTTACCAGAACAAGGCCTGTGGTCCCTGGGTCGGTTCCCAGGCGTCCCACTATATCGGTCTTACATGCTACTAGAGCAAGGCCCGATGTGTATTCAGCATGACACGCCTAAGTCTCAATCATTAGCCATTATCTTATAAGACGTTATGCCTTCACGTAGAAATCATAATGGTTATCGCTCGTAAAACTCATTTAAAACATTTGTGTACTCAACACAAAACATATCAAAACCGAGTTCCAACCGGTAAAACAAGCACACATTTTCTCAAATCTCAATATCGCCTTAACGTTGAGCCCAATTTACTTTTCACGCAAACTCAAAGGTTTATAAAGCAATTTCACACTCAGCTTATAAACTCATAAAATAATAGGCTCCAACCGGCTATAAAAACCATGTGCAATTATATCACAACACAACACCAAACATGCTTGTATTCTCACTTCATGGTTCATGCTACAACAATTCATCAAAACACATACACAAATGGTTTAGTTTTCCCTTACCTCTTTGCACCTCGTATAGTGCAATCGTTTCCCCCGTATCACAGACTAGCCTTGCATTCCACTCTGGAACTCCCGAGCTGTCCAAACGATGTTAAAACATCAATACTCATTATCACATCAACCTCAATTCTCAAAGTCGAGCATAATTGCTCACAACTCCTCAAATTTCTCAATTCTCATAACTCCATCACAAACCACAATCTCGCTCCCAACACCTCAACATTCTATATTTCCTATACCACAATATCTATGCTAATACACCACATTGTCTAAATCTCCATTTATAGCTCAAAATTCTTAAATTTACCAAAGTTGCCAAATATCATCATCACTCCAACTACATTGTAATTTCATCAATCCTTAATCATTTTTCAGCTATTTCAACACAATGCCAACAACCATTATCACCAAAATCATCTCAATTATAAGGATCGAAGTTTAAAAATTACCCAAAACTTGTGGAGAGCTTATCTCTTGCCTCAATTCGATCCGTATTTTGATTTCTAAGATGTTGTTCTCCCTTGGATGAGGAACAACTTTCCTTCTTGCCACAACTTCTGATTTAGATGAAAATGGGTGCGTTGGATGAGTGAGAAAGCTAGGGCTCGTTGAAAATGGGGGTTGGAAGAGAGAGAAAGTGAAATTACAGGAGAAAGTAGAGACTCTTTATATAGACTGAGGGTAGGAGATCGATCTGGCTCTTGATGAGATCGATCTGCATTTGAATTTAGGGACGATTTGGGGTAATTTATGCCTAGGAGATCGATTTGTCGAGGGGTGAGATCGATCTCTTTATGGCTTTATGAGATCGATCTGCTCCTTGAGGAGATCGATCTTCTCCCAAACAGAGACATTTGGAGATCGATCTCTTCCTCATGAGATCGATCTTCTCTCAAACAGAATTATAAGGAGATCGATCCTCTTCCATTGAAGATCGATCTGCTCCTTAAATTCCTCCTTCCTTGTCATTTTTAACTCACCAGATCGATCTCTCCTTCTCTCAGATCGATCTGTCCTCATAGCTTCACACTTATTTTAAACACTTAACATATAAATCTCTAATTATCATTCCCCAATTCACTTAACTCAATAAATTATACTTCAAGTTCATATTACATAATTAAAATTTGTCTAAAATCCTCAGATCTCACATAGGCAGAGGGCGAGTACACACTTTGGTCCAAGATATAGCGGATCAATCGTCAGATATGGTGAAAGGTACCATCTTGATCTTTGATCTTGAAGCTTATGTTTTGATAGATCCTAGTGTCAGCATTCATTTGTATCGCCTTCATTTACATATAAATTGTTTAAATATATGAAGCTTACCTCGTTATGTAGGAGGATGCTGATAAGCACTCCCATGAACAATAGTCAGCTAGTCGAGTATGTGTTTAGGGATTATAAGTTGCAAGTAGGGGAAAAGGAAATGTCAGTCGACATCATTTTAATGTATATGAGAGACTAGGATATCTCGAACACTAGGATTTGTGTAGCCTGGGATCACCGAGGATATGGCCATAGTCCTAGTTATTACCCTTATTGTTATTTACCTATCTCACATGTCACTTTGTTTATGATGAATCCATGTTTTAAATTGTTTTGTGGGTCAGGACAGTCCAAGGGAGGGGTCGAGTCTTGACGAATGGTGATTTTGTACTGATTCGTGTTGAGTACGAAATGCTTTTAAGTGCACCTCGCATAATGATTTTCCATGCTTTAATTTTGACTTGTGCATGATGATTTTCCATGCTTTGTTTAAGAATCATGCACTAATTTGAATAGCATGAATTGCTTTATATATCATGAACACATGCATGAACTGATGATTTCAAGTATGATGGATAATTGTGTGGTTTTTATGCATGGCATTATGATCATGTAGATAGTACAGTTATCTACCTGCTCGCATGATTGCCTTACTGAGTGCGTGGTTTGCTCACCCCCTTTATTTTCCCCCATCTACAGAGCACTTTCAGTAGATAGAGAGCGACTGAGGATTGGATTTAGGTGTCTGCTGCACCTTATCATACAAGGTATACACATTTGTATAGTTTTTGTATCTAAACATGCCATACTATAACAATATTTTGAATGTAACTTTTGGGGATGTACAGAAATGTAAACACATCTAAATAGCGACTCTAATTAAGAAATACAAGTGTTTACGTTTAAATGAATTGTAATTTGAAATGGTTTGGTTGGATGAGATTAACACTGATACACAGCCCAACTGTTGGTGGTGTAGCTGTTCACGATCAAGTGAGGTAAGCGTAAAGAAAAAACAATAAACAATGGAACGAAAAATTAAAAAAAAAATAAAATTATAGTGGATTTTCGATAATTTGAGGGTCATGACATAATAAGATAACTTACTTTAAGGGAGAGTCTTTCAAAAAGTCAATCTTTTTGTCACAAGATGGCATAGCAAACAATTTCTAATTAATTTTATGATGAAAATAAATTATCTTGATAAATTCTAATGAGATTTAATTTATTTTAATATGATTAAAATAAATGTTAATCAAGGTAGCGAATTATATCATTATACATCATGCATGGTGACTTCAAACTATGTCATTCCTCATGTTTCATGTTATTGATGTATGAGGCTGATTATAGACTTAGGGAACTTATGGTTATATGTATGGTCATTTTTGAAATCGGGACTATCTACCCTGTCGTTATCTCTATATCACTTTGGGTTGTAAAATTCTCTTCTTACATAAATCCCCTTAAATGTAACTCGGGGTTTTTTTACATATGATATAAATTAGAATCACAAATGTAGTTAGAATTAGTTAGGATTGAATTTTATGTAACTCAAGAATGAATATGGATATCACCTAAAGGCGCCATGAAGATTACAACAAGGCTTATAAAGACCATATGTATGCAATTTAGGTTATAACCAACTAATTTCCTTAAGTTGCTCAAGGAAATTAGATTAGACAGAAGTCCATAATCATCTTAGTAGCTAGCATGTGATAGGTTTATTTTTTTTGCGATAATAACAAATGTTATGCATGCAATATATATGTAATATATATATATATATATATATGAATATGCAATGAAACTTAATAAACTAATAAACTCATAGTATATTATTGAGTCACATTTTGACGTGATTTGATGCCTTTAACTATCTCAGTAAAATAACCAAAGTGCTTTTAATCAAAGGTCTTTCGATGAAAGTCAGGGTAACACTTTTACACGAATATGTTTGAACTCATTAATAGTAGGTGTTACTCAACTGAAGTTGTAAATTCCAGATATGAGCAACTTGACTGTATAACTTTATATGAAAGGGTTGGGATAAGCATATTTGATATGTTTAAACAAAGAAGTTGTTATACAATTGATCTTGGAATTAAATTGTGATGTAATTGATAAACTATGTTATATACCCAACTAAGTCATATTATAATAGCTTGTGAAAGCATGGATTGCAATATAATTGAAAAAGAACTTGCTAAGAGATTTAGGAAATTGAATGCTTGAAATAGTAGTGAAGGTTGATATTAGATAAAATAATAAAGACAATCATTTAAAATTTGAAAACTTTGCTTAAATTATTGAAAATAAAGGTACCAATCTACTAAATCTGCTAAGATAACTATGACTTTATCTCTCCAAAGCATATTAGAAAGTATTAACCTAATTGATCTGAACTTTATTGGCTAGTTTTGAAATGTAAGAATTGTTATTACACAAGAGAAGAAAGAATATGTCCATGAATCTCTTGTCCTTGAAAAGCCCGGTGAAGATACAACTGATAAAGATAGGGAGGTCTATAAGGCTCATATGGATGGCCTTCATCATGCAACATGTTTGATATTGGTTGGCATGGCTCTTGAACTCCAAAAGTAATTTGAGGCACTTTTTTCCCTTGATATTATCTTAAACCTTAGAGAATTGTTCGATATGGAGAGGTGCTATAAAGGGTTTGACATCTCGAAAGAATTTTTAACACTAAAATGAAAGAGGGAGCCTCTATGTGCACACTTACATTCAAGATAATAGGTTGCATCCATAAGCTTAGATAATTGGGTCTCATCATGGATAATGAGTTAGGTATATACCTAATTCTATATTCTTTGCCTAAGAAATATGCAAAGTTCGTGATTAATTATAGCATGATATGTATGGAAACAAGCTTGTCTCAACTCTTGAATATGCTCATTAATGTTGAGAAGACCATGAGAGCAAATGAGGCTTTATGAATGTCGTTTCTTCCACCACTTCTAAGAAAGATGAAATGATTAAGACGAAGTGTTTCATTAAGTGAAAGAAATAGAATTCAAAAAAAAAAAAGAAAAAAAAGGAGGATGTGCGTTACCACTGTGGGAAAATCAATCGTTAGAGGCGAAATTGCAAGGAATACCTAGAATTTACTAAGGCTTATGATTTGGCTTTATTTAAACATAGGATGTTCATGGCATGATTAAGCCAAGCATGTTTTATTGTTTTGGGTCATGTAGGCCGCACTCTTATTTATGTTTACTACCAATAGGTTGTTATGCTTGAATAAAACATTTTACTAAATCAACATCTTTATATAAGATTTTTTATAACCAATGCAATTATAAATAATAGTAGATAATCACTAAATACTTACTAATCAAGAATATTATGTGCCTATGTTAGTATAGAGATATTCAATATACTTTTGATTATAATCAATAGTATTATGACATATATGATTTAACATGATGAGATCAAGCAAACGTAAATGGTTGTGGATAAGTTGCGTACTTAGTTACTAAAGTATTCTTGTTTAGATATGAGATATAAATTTGAAGATTAATTGATAGTATATTGTTTAATGATTGCTAGCGAGATATGTACTATGATACAATATGCAACAAGTCGAAATCATGGTGTATGTATAAGATACATAATATGCATAGGATGTATGATGAAATATGAGAAAGCATAAGATGTATTAACTCTTAGTAGGATACATAGAGATGTATAAATTATAGGTTATGAGTCTACTAAGATAAAGTACTTTCAAAACATTGAACTAAGATATATCTTAGATATATCACTCGGTTAATAGCAGCATTCATAAAAAATTAAATACTTAAAAATTTATTTGTATTCTATAGAGAAAGAATAACAATTTACAATAGTGTTTAACAATATTGTCCAGATAAATAATGTATTATTAAAGAGGTTTAATAAATATCCATAGCTAAATATGCAAACCAAAAGAGAAAGATAAAAACGTTTACAAAAGAGGTTTCAAATATAGTTTTTTATGTTGCATGAGCAATTATTTTAATAAAGTTTCAAGTAAAGGAAAAGTGCTCATTTGTATAGACCAAATAAAAATTCTTTTGTTTTGGGGGAAACAAAGAATGTGATTAAATATTGTTACTTATGAAGCAATAAAGGAATCTTCTTATTGTTATAAATGATAACAATAAAGCTGTAAAGAATCATGATCTCATTAAAGATCTGATTGTATATTGTTGTCAATGATAATAGAGTTTATCATATACATAGTATTCTCCATAGTGATCGCACAGTACAATATAAATAGAGACATAATTACAAAGTGAATGGTTTAGTTTTGGATATGTTATTGATTGGCACTGCTACTAGTGGAAAATTATTAGTGTATGCCCTAGAGCCTATTCACTAGGTGAGAGGCATGATACCTCAATGAAACATGTTCACTTGGAGAAAAAACATGAAAGGTTTTCCTTCACCATCTTAGTCCATTATATTGACAAATAAAGACTTTAAGATAAGGTGAAACCCTTGGAATAATAGAACCTTGCAACAGATTTGTACTTTGGTTACAATTATGAGAATAATTATGCATAAAAGCTTAATTCCTAAAATTGTTCTTTATCTTATACTATCGAGATAGGACATTGGTAGTGCTAAAAGATCGGTAAATGGTAAGCCCCTTTACTTATGAGGCAAGCAATTTTTCTTATATATTGAAATATGAAGATATTTAAAAATAGCATGTAGGTGCTTATTAGAGAATAAGTTCTCTAAAGATGATTCGAGATGGGAGTTCCTATTCGGAGTGTCACTTGAGTGTTTATGGAATAAACTCTCATGTCTCAGTAGTGTAAGTGATGACTTGAGATGCTAGGTCATATTATAGTGACTTCTCAATTTAGATGTTTGAAAGGAATAGATCTTAGTATGATAAAATCCTTCATGTCTATATGGTTATATCTTATAGGTATATAGTGTTTTTTACATCTCAGGTTAGGGGTGTGACAGTTTAAGTGGTATCAGAGCTTATATTTATCGATCTTAGATTCGTATAATCTTGAATTATGAAATAGTTAGTTTCTTATAAAATCAACAATTGTCACGACCCAAACTACCCGAAATCAGAGTTAATTTTTCACGTTTTATTATTTTTATTACTTAAATTCTTACCTGTCTTCTGATCGTGACCACACTCCACTAACAAATTGGGCTGTGCATCAATGCCAGTCCCACCATACATTTACCCTAGTACTTATTTCTTCTCCAGTCATTTATAATTGTTTACAATATTTATACATTCCCTGAAGTTACTTACAAACATGCTACTGTGCTATGCTTATTTAGATACAATATGTACAAGTGTATATACCTTAAATGATGGGCAGCAGCGGACATCCGGAATGCAGTACTGAGTCGCCTCAACTTCAACTGGAGATTATCTGTGGGAGAAAATGAAAGGTCTGAGCACATCAAGCTCAGTAAGGTAATCCTACGAACAAGTAGGTAACCATACTACCTACATGAACGTAGTGCCATGCATAAACCACCCTTTCTCCACACATTTTAAAACAGATGATATGAGTTATGATGTTATGTAAAACACATTTGCACGGAAAATTCAACATGCAATTATATTCAAAATCATATATTTCTCATTTAAAAATTTCACAGTAAAGTCAGGATTCGACCCCTCATTCGGGTGATACTGACTCACACAAAATCATGAAAATCGATTTACATCACACATGGGTTTAAAAAGCATGGAAATAACCATCATGCACATTTAATTAAAAACCCAGTTTAAATCATTGTCAAGATCAACATGCGATACTAGGCAACATCTGTATATCGGCAATAACCAGGACTATGGCCATATGTATCCTCGTGAGCCCCTCTGCTACACGGATCCTAGTGTGCGGGGTCTCACCCTGATCGGGAACCGTTCGAGAGGTGGGTCACTCCATCTCGTCGGTCTTATCCGATCCCATGCATCCGAAGATGCCAACGTATCACAAAGATACCAACGTATCACAAAGATACCACACGGTACATCGTACTCCATGCTACTTACACGGTACATCGTACTCCGTGGAACCCCAGCCTTATCCCTCGTTCGGGCTCATCAGCTGGACCTCCAACCCTTATCCCTGGTTCGGGCTCATCAGGTGGATCTCCAACCCTTATCTCTCGTTCGGGCTCATCAGGTTGTTTCTCTAACCCTTATCCCTCGTTCGGGCTCATTAGGTTGTTTCTCTAACCCTTATCCCTCGTTCGGGCTCATCAGGTTGTTTTAACATGCCATGTCTCAAAACGCACGTGCGGGCCTATTTAATCGGTGATACACAGTCTACCCGATGCTCCAAGCACGGTTTATCGCATGTTCTCATAAAATCGATGCGAGCAATGCTCAGCACTCTCATCAAATCAAGTAAAACTAGTGCGAGCTAAGCTCAGCACTCTGTATGCAAACCTCGTAAAAATCCAGTGCGAGCGAAGCTCCAACACCCTGTCTCAGAAATCATATAAAAATATGGTGCGAGTTAGACTCTAGCACCCTGTCACGAAAATCATATATATATATATATATATAAATCTGGTGCGAGTTGGACTCCAGCACCTATGCATGTAAAACTCTAGTGCGAGCTCTCGCTCCAGCACTAGTGCATGCATCACCCAAATCAAAACATCGTGCTAGCTGAGCTCTAGCACGTCATATGTCAATAAAACACGTAGGCGGCTCTGTTTTCTCAAAACAGTTTTCAAAACAATTCTATCGTTGAAAGTATGCAATGCTTTGCATTTTCTTTCAAGGTTAGCCAGCCTACTCATGCATGCATTAAAATGTCTCCCGAGACGAGCAGAAACCTCTAGTTCTTGCTCCTCTCAATTTTTCCTAAATTTGTAAATTTTACCCTTAACAAGGGTATTTTGCTAATTTGCCCATTCGGGGTACTAAAATTATTATTTGACATCTAGACCCTTCAGATAATTTTTAAAGACTGCATATGAACTTAAAATTGCGTAAAGTTTACCTCTAGCAGTCCGTAGAATCCCTTACCTTATTTTCCTGTCGAGTCTGACCTTTCCACTGATGTCACGTCGCGCAGTCCGATCTGCTCTCAATCCAATGCTCGGAACTACGTATCAATATTCTTCAGGTCAGATAACATACAATTTAATTGTATTTCCTATTTTCTGGGCTTAATTTAAATCGTTGGGCTCGTTTACCCCTATTGGGCCCGATTGCACCTTAATGGGCCTTAATCGGCCTTAAGCCCGTTTTCCACTTAATTTTCACTTTATCGAGGCCTATTGGGCTCATTGGGCCCTCCAACAATTTATTGGGCCTCGTTCTAACTCTCGAATAGCTAAATTTAATATTTACGACAATTTATCTAAATTTTCATAATTTAATTCAATTTATGGGGAATTTAAATCATATCACGCATAACGATGTAAATTATCTTAAATAAGGATCACTTACCCGAGATTCCATACTAGTACGTAAATTGAGGCTATCTCGAGCTCTCGTTTGATGCCAATCATCGAGCTACACAATTCCACCATTTTTTCGGGTAAGTTTTCAGCCCAAAATTAATTAAATTAAATACTCCGAAATTTAAATCGGGTCAATTTCGACCATTATTGACTTACCCGTAGCTCGATTGCATCGTCGAGATTTCACCCCAATTTTTCCTCTTTTTCTTTTTCCCTTTTTCTCCCTTTTTTCCTCTCTTTTTGGCTAAGCCGGTTCAGTCCAGTTCGGACCTGTTCAGACCAGTCGGTTCACCCCGATTCACTCCGGTTCGGCCGGTTCACCGCCTTGCCGACCGGTTCTCCACCGGCTTCCATCGCCAGCATCTCCGTTGGGTCGTCCGCATCATGAATCTGGGCTTGGTTCTCCTCGAGCTCGCCGAAAAATGGACGGTCCGACCTGTTCTCCTCCGGTCGTCGGGACCCATTTCTCCTCTTGGCCGTTGCCGACGATTTCGACCGTTTCGTCGGCTGCTACCGGTCTCAAAATGACCGGCTCCTCCTCCTGAACTCATCGGTGGCCTCCGTTGATGCCCAGCCGCCGTGGATCGTCGGAAATCGGGCCGTTTCTCCCCGGTTCTTTCCCTCCTCCGATCGGCTTCCTCCGGCCACTACACGGCGCGTCTCCGGTACCATCTTGCTCGCCGGCCTCCCCTCTTCCTCGTCGGCTCCTCGTTTGGGGTCGTCGGTAGCCGGTGCGTCCTCGGGCTTCCTCGATTTTCTCGACTTCCGTTCTTCGTCTCCTTTCGCGTTTCTGATTCTTTCTTTCTTTTTTTTGTTTTGTTTTATTATTATTATTATTATATTATAATTTATTTGATTATTTCACTATTCATTAAAATACTCCATAAAATCCAAAATATGTACACTTATATTATTTTTATTCTAATTTAATTTATTTAATTTAAATTTAATTTATTAAATATATTTTTCTCTAAATTTTTGATGTTATTCCTTCGCGCTTTTCGAGATATCGTTCTAGTAATTTTTTTCGATATTTTTAAAATTTTTGAATCTTGATCAATTGACCCAAATTGTATAATTTCCTCATTATCGATCAAGATATCTTACATCCTTATTTTAAATTAAAATTTTCTGATCGCCTTAATATCGGGTTTTGGTATTTTTACCATTTTACCCCTGCTCTTGTTTCGGAAATCAATTTTACCTGACCTTCCTTCATATATCCCCAATCTTTTCTTATTTAATTTTCGTATTTTAATTAAATTCGGGTCTTACAACTCTCCCCCACTTAAGGAATTTGGTCCTCCAAATTAGAACCAAGTCATATGAGTCCATATACAACTCCGGGTACATCGATCGTATTATACTCTTAAATTCTTATGTGACCTTCTCCGGAGTGTATTACTACCAAAGGACTTTAATTAGGGAGATCATCTTAAACCTCAATACTTTCTCTTTCCTGTTTAATGCCCGAATCAACTTTTTCAATATACTTATAATTGCATTAAACTAAACTATTGGATCTCATATCCTATCACCTATACTGGATCTGGATAGTATTTTCAAAGCATCAAAAGATGGGACACATTGTGGGTGCCTGGTTATTCAAGTGGAAATGCCACCTACAAGTCTTATCTCCCACTTGTCCAATCTCTCAAAATATTCCATCCAGCGCAACTCAATTTACCTTCTTCCAAAAGCTCGCTATGTCCTTATTCCTTTAGGACTAGTAACTTTCAACCATACCAATTCACCCTCGGTGAATTCCAATACTTGTCTATCTGCTCTGAGGTGTTCTTAAACTCTCATCCTTAACTAAACATCCTCAGAGACTTATTATCCAAAGTCGAAAATGATTCTATCTGTCACCCACTTTTTCTTATCTAATTTAGGGAACAACCCCTACAACCATACACTGCCTCATATCTTGTTATCCCAATACTCGAATGACAACTGTCGCTATTGGCGAATTCAATTAGAAATCAACTGATCATCTCAGGAGCTTATAAAATCAAGGGCACACGCTTTCATCGGATCCTCCAAAACTTGTACAGTCCTCTCTGACTGACCATCTATCTGAGGATGGAAAGCTGTGCTAATACTCAGTCGGGTTCCCATAGTTTCTTGAAAAATATTCTCAGAGGTGGAAAATGAAGCGGAAATCCCTATATGATGCCATGCTCACTGGAACGCTACATAATGTTTCACAACCTTTCTTATCCATAAATCCTCATACACACTCTGAGTATCTGGGGAGTTCATAACCAGAAGGTAGGTAGACTTAGTCAACTTAGCGACTATCATCTAAATAAAATAGTCTCGTGATTCATCTAAGTCCTCTATAACCCATCACGAAATTCATTGAGACTTGCTCCCATTTTTCGTGCCGTGTCGATATAGGTAGGTGCTGCAATAACTCTGCAGACTTTTAGTACGCTACCTTATTCTGCTGACATACTAGGTACTTTTTCACAACCTCTACAATATCTCTTTTCATATCTGACCACCCTACCATTTTTGAGATTTTGATATATTCTTTACTTCCGTATGCACTGTATGTCCCGAAGAGTGAGCTTCTGACAACATTATTATCTCATCAACTGTGGTCCTGGGCAGCACTTATACTGTCTCTGAACCTCTCTGTAAATCATTATCATACTCTGTGAACTCTGTCACTGTACCCTTCTGAATTTGACCCAAACTATTGACATCATGCCGATCATCACGCTAAGCCTGGCAAATCCGGGCACTCTCATCCGGTTCTAGTCTCAGGCTAGCTGTCACACAATCACTGTTATCAACAGAAAGGATCACATCAATACTGAGGTTTAAAACTGCTCTAGCTGCTCACGCTCCCTGACCATCATATGTAATACCATCCCGAGACTCTTTCTGCTCAAGGCATCAGTCATCACATTAGCCTTTCCTGGGTGGTACAAATTTTCACAATCAAAATCTCTCAGAAGCTCTAACCCACTATGTATTCTCATATTCGCCTCTTTCTATGAAAATAGATACTTGGGGCTTTATGATAAGTGCATATCCAAAATTCCTCATCGTGTACCTAGTAGTGCCATCTACTCAGTACAATTACTATTGCTGCCAACTTTAAATCATGGGTCAGATAGTTTATTTCATGATTAAGGAGTTGTCTGACTCCATACTTGACTATCTTCCCATTATACATCAATACACAGCTCCTTCATTATTTTGAGGTATCCATACTCACTGAGAACCTCTTGAGTTGTTGGGTATGGTGAACTTAATCACGATGGTCAGTTCATACTTCACTACACCAAATTCACGTCACATCTATCATTTCACTCAAATACCACGCTTTCATAGTTAAACGTGGCAACAAGGTATACCCTTTTTAGAACTCGCAGCAACCATTTGTAAAAGCAATTTTTTGATTATTGCTTACAATTTGCCCTAGACTTTAACTACACCCAACATATCATCGATAATGATGATTACAAATTGGTCTAATCCTTGACTTATTTACGCATAAGCGTATAAGATCCTTCAAAATCGCTTACGTTTTCAGGTACTAACCTGCGTCATTTCCTTTTCTTATCTTAACGGCTCTTATTAAATTTTACTATGTTAACCTTTATGATTTATCGAATTTTAATATTCTTATCGTCTTATTAAAGGTATCCTAATGCTAAAGGTATTTATTACAACGATCGATTTCACGTTATAGGTTATATATATATATATACTTTTAGACGCTGTCAAGTCTTCAGGAGGGGAGGTATTTTGAAATACCTTTATTAACCTGTAGACTTAACCGCAATTACTTTATATACTAGTCTATGTGGTCACAACTTATATTCGCTACTAATTACTTTAATCCTAATGACTTGATATCATAAAGATGTTCTTACCTAGCATACGCCTCTTACTCCAATACATCTTGTATTTAGGATCTATCTTATCTTAAAGATTATCTCATTTCGTATATCCCTCATGACAAAACTCTTTCATTATTCATTTCGTGAGTACAATCCTTTACTCCTTTAATTTCAACTGTTGCACCCCTTTTTATCACTTGTCAACACTTACAGCATACTTTTCAATGATGTTTTCACCCCTGTTTTCAACTTAAAATCTCTATATCATATTCCATTAATTAATCCTCCTCTATTGGGGTACTCATGTATCAGTATTGTGCCCAATAATGTAGGCATTTATGCCTTTTACTCACTTATATGCAAATGAAGGCGGTATGAATAAATGTGTGGCACCAGGATCAATAAACATATGTACTTCATTATTCATAACAAGTGTGGTATCTTACACCACATCCATGAAACATCAATAGTGTCCTGGTCCAAAACATCCTCTCGCCTTCGTCCAACAGCCTACTTTCTTTTTTTTCTTTTCGGCTATTGCCTCCCTTTACGTTGCAGCTATACCAATGAAGTTTTTCTGTCTCTTTACTTTTCTGTGGGGCAATCTCGCTCAACTCTGAGCAATCAAAATCAATGGTCCGTCTTATCACACTTAACGACCATTTTCATCAATACAGTGTAGGTATAGACCCTCCTTCCGTGGTATCCACCACACATTCCACACTGCTTACAGTTCTTACACTGCTACACTACTTCGTAGCAGGTCGGGGTCCTCCAGTCACAATGCCCCTCAAGAGTACCAAAATTGGATGCACTGGGGTCTTACCAATTATCTTAGCCCATAACTCGTCAAATTAAATCTTTTACCAACTAGTCTCTTTTTCCCGCTCTGACATCTCTGTCATTTCTCGATTCTCTTTTCTGTCTCTATTCCAACCCTTACTACTTTTCCCAATCTCAGAGGCGTAAAATTCATGTTCTTATCTACCCAACTGTAAATCTACGCACTGCCTCGATATAGGTAATATCTCACGGGCCAATCGGACTCTAATTGAAAATCTGAGCCCTTCCATAAACTTTTAGACATCTCGACTGTCACTTGTTCATAGTGTCGAGGTAATATCTGCCCAGGAATATAATTGAGTTTTATAATCTTCAATAAATCAAATCCTCTGGGTCAGAGTAAGGAAATTTATCTATCATTCCCTTTAAACAGTGTCCGGGATATCTTGTCACTGGAATATATCCAAGATATTTCTCATATCAGCTCTGAATGTTTAATACTTAATATGGGTCGAGCGGGTTTACACCAATGCTCCGCTGCGCCCTCTGATCTTATGTATACTCTGAGCAATTTGCTCCTCAAAATAATCTCCACACTCTGCTCCAATCTCGCGAAGCGTGTCTCAATACTATCCGATCACTCTGTCGGACTCTGAGAGGCATGCTCAACATTAACCTCTATTTCAATCTCATCCTGATTCTCACAGGTCAACTCAGCACGACTTAGCAGACTCAGGTCTACCTCTACGACCTCTGCCTCGTGCACTATCTCATCTAACGCGACTCATATTAGGCGTTCCTGCATTCTTAACCATTTCTTAGTCAAAACCCATCTTGATATACACTATTGTATCTAATCAAGCACAGTAACACGGGGATGTAATTTTCTAATTACTGACAATGACCCACATCAGACTAATTGCTGCTCTGATACCACCTTTATATGTCACGACCCAAACTACCCGAAATCAGAGTTAATTTTTCGTGTTTTATTATTTTTATTACTTAAATTCTTACCTGTCTTCTGATCGTGACCACACTACACTAACAAATTGGGCTGTGCGTCAATGCCAGTCCCACCATACATTTACCCTAGTACTTATTTCTTCTCCAGTCATTTATAATTGTTTACAATATTTATACATCCCCTGAAGTTACTTACAAACATGCTACTGTGCTATGCTTATTTAGATACAATATGTACAAGTGTATATACCTTAAATGATGGGCAGCAGCGGACATCCGGAATGCAGTACTGAGTCACCTCAACTTCAACTGGAGATTATCTGTGGGAGTAAATGAAAGGGGTGAGCACATCAAGCTCAGTAAGGCAATCCTACGAACAAGTAGGTAACCATACTACCTACATGAACGCAGTGCCATGCATAAACCACCCTTTCTCCACACATTTTAAAACAGATGATATGAGTTATGATGTTATGTAAAACACATTTGCACGAAAAATTCAACATGCAATTATATTCAAAATCATATATTTCTTATTTAAAAATTTCACAGTAAAGTCAGGATTCGACCCCTCCTTCGGGTGATCCTGACTCACACAAAATCATGAAAATCGATTTACATCACACATGGGTTTCAAAAGCATGGAAATAACCATCATGCACATTTAATTAAGAACCCAGTTTAAATCATCGTCAAGATCAACATGCGAGACTAGGCAACATCTGTATATCGGCAATAACCAGGACTATGGCCATATGTGTCCTCGTGAGTCCCTCTGCTACACGGATCCTAGTGTGCGGGGTCTCACCCTGATCGGGAACCGTCCGGGAGGTGGGTCACTCCATCTCGTCGGTCTTATCCGATCCCATGCATCCGAAGATGCCAACGTATCACAAAGATACCAATGTATCACAAAGATACCACACGGTACATCGTACTCCATTCTACTTGCACGGTACATCGTACTCCGTGGACCCCCAGCCTTATCCCTCGTTCGGGCTCATCAGCTGGACCTCCAACCCTTATCCCTCGTTCGGGCTCATCAGGTGGATCTCCAACCCTTATCCCTCGTTCGGGCTCATCAGGTTGTTTCTCTAACCCTTATCCCTCGTTCGGGCTCATCAGGTTGTTTCTCTAACCCTTATCCCTCGTTCGGGCTCATCAGGTTGTTTTAAGATGCCATGTCTCAAAACGCACGTGCGAGCCTATTTAATCGGTGACACACAGTCTACCCGATGATCCAAGCATGGTTTATCGCATGTTCTCATAAAATCGGTGCGACCAATGCTCAGCACTCTCATCAAATCAAGTAAAACTAGTGCGAGCTAAGCTCAGCACTCTATATACAAACCCGTAAAAATCCAGTGCGAGCGAAGCTCCAACACCCTGTCTCAGAAATCATATAAAAATATGGTGCGAGTTAGACTCTAGCACCCTGTCACGAAAATCATATATATATATATAAATCTGGTGCGAGTTGGACTCCAGCACCTATGCATGTAAAACTCTAGTGTGAGCTCTCGCTCCAGCACTAATGCATGCATCACCCAAATCAAAACATCGTGCGAACTGAGTTCTAGCACGTCATATGTCAATAAAACACGTAGGCGGCTCTGTTTTCTCAAAACGGTTTTCAAAACAATTATATCGTTGAAAGTATGCAATGCTTTGCATTTTCTTTCAAGGTTAGCCAGCCTACTCATGCATGCATTAAAATGTCTCCTGGGACGAGCAGAAACCTCTTGTTCTTGCTCCTCCCAATTTTTCCTAAATTTGTAAATTTTACCCTTAACAAGTGTATTTTGGTAATTTACCCATTCGGGGCACTAAAATTATTATTTGACCTCTAGACCCTTCAGATAATTTTTGAAGACTGCATATGAAATTGAAATTGCGTAAAGTTTACCTCTAGCAGTCCGTAGAATTCCCTTACCTTATTTTCTTGTCGAGTCTGACCTTTCCACTGATGTCACGTCACGCAGTCCGATCTGCTCTCAATCCAATGTCTGGAACTGCGTATCAATATTCCTCAGGTCAGATAACATACAATTTAATTGTATTTCCTATTTTCTGGGCTTAATTTAAATCGTTGGGCCCGTTTACCCCTATTGGGCCCGATTGCACCTTAATGGGCCTTAATCGGCCTTAAGCCCATTTTTCACTTAATTTTCACTTTATCGAGGCCTATTGGGCTTATTGGGCCCTCCAACAATTTATTGGGCCTCGTTCTAACTCTCGAATAGCTAAATTTAATATTTACGACAATTTATCTAAATTTTCATAATGTAATTCAATTTATGGGGAATTTAAATTCATATCATGCATAACGATGTAAATTATCGTAAATAAGGATCACTTACACGAGATTCCATGCTAGTAACTAAATTGAGGCTGTCTCGAGCTCTTGTTTGATGCCAATCATCAAGCTACACAATTTCACAATTTTTTTGGGTAAGTTTTGAGCCCAAAATTAATTAAATTAAATACTCCAAAATTTAAATCGGGTCAATTTCGACCACTATTGACTTACCCGTAGCTCGATTGCATCGTCGGGATTTCTCCCCAATTTTTTCTCTTTTTCTTTTTCCCTTTTCTCCCTTTTTTCCTCTCTTTTTGGCTGAACCGGTTCAGTCCGGTTCGGACCGGTTCAGACCCGTCGGTTCACCCTGGTTCACTCCGGTTCGACCGGTTCACCGCCTTGCCGGTCAGTTCTCCGTCGGCTTCCACAGCCAGCATCTCCGTTGGGTCGTACGCATCATGAATCTGGGCTTGGTTCGCCTCGAGCTCGCAGAAAATGGCCGGTCCAGCCTGTTCTCCTCCTGCCGTCGGGACCCATTTCTCGTCTTGGCAGTCGCCGGCGATTCCGACCGTTTCATTGGCTGCTACCGGTCTCAAAATGACCGGCTCCTCCTCCTGAACTCATCGGTGGCCTCCGTTGATGCCCAGCCGCCGTGGATCACCGAAAATCAGGCCGTTTCTCCTCAGTTCTTTCCCTCCTCCGATCGGCTTCCTCCGGCCACTACACGGCGTGTCTCCGGTACCATCTTGCTCGTCGGCCTCCCCTCTTCCTCGTCGACTCCTCGTCGAGGGTCGTCGGTCGTCGGTGCGTCCTCGGGCTTCCTCGGTTTTCTCGGCTTCCGTTCTTCATCTCCTTTCGGGTTTCTGATTCTTTCTTTCTTTTTTTTTGTTTTATTATTATTATTATTATAATTTATTTGATTATTTCACTATTCATTAAAATACTCCATAAAATCCAAAATATCTACACTTATATTATTTTTATTCTAATTTAATTTATTTAATTTAAATTTAATTTATTAAATATATTTTTTCTCCAAAATTTTGATATTATTCCTTCGCGCTTTTCGAGATATCGTTCCGGTAATTTTTTTCGGTATTTTTAAAATTTTTGAATCTTGATCAATTGACCCAAATTGTATAATTTCCTCATTATCGATCAAGATATCTTACATCCTTATTTTAAATTAAAATTTTCTTATCGCCTTAATACCGGGTTTTGGTATTTTTACCATTTTACCCCTGCTCTTGTTTCGAAAATCAATTTTACCTGACCTTCCTTCATACATCCCCCATCTTTTCTTATTTAATTTTCATATTTTAATTAAATTCGGGTCTTACAACAATAGATAGAACACTTACAGTTTGCAATGTGTTTTCTATCTTTATTTCTTTTCATTAGAATAGTTTGAGTTGACTATTGGAAGAATCTTCTATGATGGTCGAAAATCCCAAAAACACGGCATTACTTGGGTTCTACTCCATGTTGTCACTAATTCATCTTAAGTTTACTTGCATAAATCTTATAATTAATCCAACATACTAAACACAAAATTAGCATACTCTAACCCCAACTTATCCCTCTTGGTTGAAACTCTAAATGATCACCCTAGCTTGCCATTCCACAAGCTACAATTCAAACAAACAATATAGCATGTTGAAATCGCCAAGCTAACATCCAAATAAGTGATCAAAGTTCCTTACCCTTATCTTATCTTTGGACCAACTTAGTACACATCTTTTCTTCAAGTTTTCACCTATCATTTAACACCAAAAATCAATCATAAAACATCACCATTTATCGAGAAAAACAACCTTAGCTCTTAAACCTTAACTTACATAGATACAGGGAAGTTTTTGTGCCCTGTTCCTCTAAACCAAAAAATAACCTCAAGATGAGTTTCTAAATCTCCTAAAAAAATATATGTTGTTGTAGTCTTCTAGAAGGAAAATAGGTATCAAAGGACCATAAACAAACAAGGTTGTTTGATAGCTAAAAAAAAACCCACAAGGGGAATGCTACAGGGACACCTCGGGTCGAAGGTTTCAAACTTGAGGGGTTTGTTTCTCTCAGTTTTTGGCTAGAAAATGGAAGGGGCATGGACCTTACATTTACTATAAACATGATATATAATGAACATGATGTCCATGGTCAAATTAAATTATAATTATAATTAAAACCAACCTATGCTCTCTACTTATGCTCTACCTCGCCTTTCAGCATAAATACGGCAAAGGCCACTTTCTCAGTCGATGTGCATCTGAAGAACCCATACAACTTTTCCATCTTATAAACCCAATCCTCAGTAACAATCGGGTTCTTTACCTCTCCAAAGACTGGAGGTTTCAACTCCTGGAACTGCCTTAACCTACTCAACTCGTAGTCATAACCCAGGTCACTCTCCCTCAGCTATGGAGTAATAAGAGAAACTGTATCCTGTACTGGGGATGGTGTGATAGTCCCTGTAGTCTGAGGCCTCTCTGCCTCTGCAGCTGCCTGTCCAATAGTAGTAGTCTGAACGACTGGTCCTCATCTATCACCAGCACCCAATGCCTGCGTGACTATTTTAACGAGGATCTCAATACTCTACTCTATCCTAGCGAAGCATGCCTCTGTATCCCCTAGTCTCTCAACATGGTCCTGTGGAGCCTAATCTGTCAGACCAAGATTTTATGTAGCTTGTACCTTATGATTCCTATGTGTATGAACACTCTGTTACTATAGTTGAATCATAAGAAGAGTATTTACTAGACTTAAAGTGTTAGTGAAATGATTTAACATGCAAAAGCTACATAAAAAGCCTAATGTGAACTATAACTGTCACAGGCTAAACTGAGTATATCTAAATCATTCTGATTGAAAATAAGAACTTAAAATGAGAAAGTATAGAGAGCTCATGAAGGAAAGTCAGCTTGATTTAGTCCCGAATATAGAAAACGAGAGTAAAAGCTAAAAAGGGTAAAATGGACCTTTTTGGTGAGATAAGGTGTTTCGGGTGAATTTATCCACCGGGAACTGTTGAAACATAAAGATGAGAGTGTAAGACATAAGATATGACACTTTCAAAATTTTGAGAAAAAGTCAACTAGGTCATAGTTAAGAAAGTGGACTTTTACCATAGTTGACTAATCATGGTTAAAAATTAACCTAAGTGTGGAGAAAAATTTGTGGAAAAATATTCTTGGCTATAATACAAGATAATCATCCTTAGAAGTAAGGAAAATTTATTCGAAAGGATTCTGGATTAAATTTAATGGATAAAAAGGTAATGGGCTTAAGGTGAAAATTTTAAAGCCCATTAAGCTATACTAAACGTATATCAAAATTCTTAGGTCCTTTAGACCGAATTGTTGGACCAATTGATTAGCCAAATTTTGAGACAATTAAAAGCCTGAGACATAGTAAAAATTTCAGCCCGAAAGCCCATTAAGAAAGCCCAAACCAAGAAGCCCAAATGGAAAACCCATGAGATAAATATCTAACCATAGTTAAAGCTAACCATGACTCATAAGGTGACTCATTAGGTGACTCATGGCTAAGGCTTGGAAAGTCAAGCTTAATGGCTAGAAAGTAAAGCTTAATGGCTAAGTATGTGGCTTATAAAATTAGCCACACCATTGTCATCTTCATCACACCATTTGGTATATTTTCTAATTTTTAATTTCATATATGTTAATGTATGAATGATTTTAAGTATGTTGATATATGTTTTAAGCATTGAAACATATTAAATCACCATGAAGTTGGTTAGGCCGAGAGTGAGTAATGGGATATTGATTTATGTCCATATGATTTTAAGGCATAAATGGATTAATGTACATGTGTTAATGATTATGGTGTAATTAGAATTAATCAATTTGATTAATTAATACATGTAATTAGTTGGCAATCAAGGTATTTGATAAAATGCCTAAATGAACTATATGATGGTTAGGAATGTTGCCAACCAAGTGTTTGTGAAAATGCCTAAGTCAATTGGCTAAGAAATAGGCATCGATGGCATGCCATGGCATAACCGATGGCATGGGTAGCTCTCGACCATGGCATGTGGCCGAGAGGCCCAATGGGCCAAGCCCAAATATTTTAGGCCCAATATAATGTAATGGGTCTAGGACAAGCCTAATAAGAGTTGGTGAGCCCCATAAGCCCAATAGGCCCAATGAAAATGAATAGTAAAATGAAAATGGACTTAAGGTATAGTTAGGCCCATTAAGGGAAATAGACTGTATTTAATATGAAATACAATAGGAAAAGTGTAATTAACCTGATAAATGGTTATATGCAGCTCCAGAGAGCATTGGAGGAGCAAATCGGACTGCTGAAATGAGTAGCGCAGAGAAAGTGAAATTTCTCGAGTGATTGCAGGTAAGGGACTTTTGTGAGTAGTTAGAGATACCTGCATGTAATTTCGTCTATTTTTACATTCACTTAAAAACTCTGAGGGTCAGAGAAAGTGAATAATAATTATTGCGACCCGATAGTGGCAAATTATGATTTTGCCCCTAGTTAGTCAAAAAGTCAACTTTTGTGAAAAGTTGCAAAAAGCATGGAAACTACTATTGTGAGTGTTTAAGTCCTGTTTAGCATGAAAATAAATAGATGGCCTAATGATTTTAAGGTTGATGTGAATTAAGCACACTTTATAGTGCTGATTTTGATGTTTTATAAATCATCCCTTTTTAAAGAGCTATCTATCATATTATGTAAGAATGAATCGTGCTAGAGCACAGCTCGCATGGGATTTCATATATTTTTCACATACATTAGTGCTGGATTCTTGATTCGTACTAGATTTCAATGACATGCATGATAGAGTATTGGAGTTTTTACTCGTACTCAGTTTTATATGATATATGCATGACAGAGTGCTGGAGTGTCACGACCCAAATTACCTAAAAATCAGAGTAAATTTTTCACTTTTTTATTTCTTTACCCGTCGTGAACAGTTACACTACTAAACAGTTGGGCTATGATTCGGTGTAAATCACCTCTCACTTATTTACCATTCCATTTTCATATTTCATTTACATATCAATTTATTTTAAATAAATACATCCTCAATATTACATCCATGTACAGTACTATGCCTTTATATGTACAGATATAAAAATTTTACAAATGTGTATACCTGGTCTTGATAAAAAGCAACGAATATGACTATTGTCGTTCTCTTCTACTGAATATACCCTGTGGGGTGGAAAATAAAAGGGTGAGCATAAACAGCTCAATAAGGCAATAATGTAAGCAGGTAGATAACTATACTATCTACATACTGATAATGTCGTGATATAAAATCGTTTATATTTAGAGCATGAGGTATGACTAAAACGATGCCACATGTATGTATATATCATATAAGAGAAGTCATGAAATCAACATATAAATCAAATATGGAAAAAGCATCATGTATGACATCTCATGCTCGTCACATTAAAACTTATTTGTTTCATCATAAACTCAACACTCAAAAACTTATCTGTTTCATTACAAACTCTTCACGTTAAAACTTATTTGTTTTATCATAAAACAATCACATCAAGGCTAAACCCATCTCTCGGGAATACCTTGATTCATTAAATTGCATCTCGTTTAAAAACATAAATCGAGATGTTACCCATCCTTCAGGTTTGTCCTGGTCTATCCAGACCGTATGATATCATGTGAGGAATGTAGGTTACTGTATGAAATCAAGGACTATGGCCATACTTTGTCCCTGTGATCCTAGGCTACACGAATCTCGGTGTGCGGGGTATCATAACTGCAACGTGAGGTGGGGTCAATTCTTACCTGCCAGAATATCAAGTAACATCATAGAGTCATCATGACTGCACGGTACAGCGTACTCCGTGTGACATACACGGTACATCGTACTCCGTGGACCCATATCATAGTCTGGGGGTACCTGCCGTAGGTCTTATCCACCCCAATACTATATCGATAACCAACCCATGTCTCAAAGTATACGTGCGAGCATCTCAACTCTCTGTGACACACAGTCTACATGAGGCTTTCACACGACTATATGCATGTCAACTCACGTCTCGTGCGAGCGAAGCTCCAGCACGATTTTATGCACACATAAATTTCTCATACGAGTAATGCTCCAGTACGACTTTTCATGAGAAATAAATTAGTAAAATTTAGTGCGAGTAAGACTCTAGCACTCTTTTTATTCATGTAAATACGATAGGTGGCTCAATCTTGATAAAACATCTTTTAAAATCGTAACCGGTACAAACCGGTACCCTTTCGTAGAATTCACGAAATCAATAGCCAACCTATGTGCATATTTGCTTAAATCAAAGCAATACATTCATATAAAACATTAAAAACATGAAATCATGCAATTTATCTGACTTACTACCCTTTTTGTAAATTTTACTCTCAGGGGCAAAATCGTCTGTTTCTTTATTCACCTAAGCCGCGGTTTTCATAAAAATTATTATTTCTTTTCTAGATACTTTAAGAAATTCTAAACCCTGTAAATCCCCTCAATAAATACGTATAGAAATCTCTATACACCTACAAAATTCCCTTACCTCGATTCTCGTCAAGCGCGTATCTAATTTCCACTGTCGGAGGCTCGTCCGATTTGATTTGATACTAATCCAGTCTCTGGGGCTGCAGATAATTATTTATCATGTCAATTTAACCTAATAAATATAATTCTCCTGTTTACTATAGTCGATTTAACTAATTGGGCCAATTTACTCTTATTGGGCCCAATCGCACCTTAAGGGCCTCGACCCATTTTCAGTCCGTTTGTACTTATTAAATTCCTTCCTCGGGTTTACTGGGCTCATTCAACTTACCAATAATCGTCGGGCTTCATTCCAAACTCATTGGATAGCCCGTATACTATTTACGGTAATTACTTTGCAATTTCAATAAATATTCCTTTTTATACAGAATTAATCCATAAATTCCGTAAAATAATCGAAACTCTGTATTAAAGGACACATTTATCGTATTAAAATATACTTACCCAATATGATGCGGGGTACGAAAATCGTAGCTCAATCGGCTCTCGTTCGCTCTTTGTCGTAAAACTGCACAATTAATATTTAATTCCAGGTTACTTTTCGATTAAATATAATTTAAATAATTTTTTGAAAATCAAATCAGTCACTTTTGACCTCGTATCGACTTACCCGAAGTTCGGTGTATCCCCGAAACTTCTTCCTTTTTTTTTCCTTTTTTTCTTTTTCTCCTTTTTTCCCTTCTTTCTTGGCTGAGCCGGTTCAGTCCGGTTCAACCCGGTTTAGACCGGTCCGGTTCAGTCGGTTCAATCTAGTTCACCTCTTTGCTGAACCGGTCCGTACCTGTTCAGACGTTCCCGTCGTCGTTCATGACGTTTTCAACCGGTTCTCGGCTCGTTTCTGGCGTCATTCGACTCGTTTTTGGTCGGGCAACCTTTGATTGGCCTCGATCGGGATCGAATCACCGTCGGTGGCCGTCGTTCCTCTCTCCTCCCTCTCGGCCTTCTATCCCGCGATTCGTCGGATTCCAGCGGTTTCACCGGCTAATACCGGTCTCAAAAGAACCGGCTCATCCTTCCAATCACACCGGTGGCCTACGTTCACGCCCAGCAGCCGTGAATCGTCGGTATCGACCATGTTTTCTCCGCTGGCTTCTCTTCCTTCGTTCGGCGATTTTTGACCTCCTTGGTGCGCGTCGCCGGTGCCAACAGCTTCTCCGGCCTATCCTCTTCCTCCTCGATCCTTCGTCGGGGCCGTCAGTCGCCGGTGGCCGTCGGTCGGTCGGGCCACGCGCGATCTCCTTCCTCGGTTTCATTTGTTTTCTCTCTCCCCGACAATCATTTTCGATTTCTTCTTTTTTTTATTTATTTTTATTTATTATTATTTATAAATTAGTTTATTATTATTATATTCATTATTTTAGTCAAAAGTATTCTAAAATATCTACAAAATTAATTTTTATTCCAAATAGATTTATTTAATTTTATTTAATTTAGTTATTATATTTTTAACCCTTTTTCGGGTATAATTTCTCCGTATTTTCGCGATATTGTCCCGAGTGACTTTTCGGTATTTCTAAAAATTTTGGATCTTGGCCAATTGGACTCGAAATTTAATTATTTCTTCGTTATTGATCAAGTTTCTCAAATCCGTTATTTTTAATTAAATTTTCTTATCGAATTTATTCCGGCTTTCGATCTTTTGACCTTTTTACCCTTGCACGTGTTCGGGATTAATTTAACCCGACTTCCCTTCACGAATACTCATTCATTTTGTGTTTTAATTAAATTCGGGTCTTACAAAATCTCCCCCACTTAAGAAATTTGGTCCTCCAAATTAGAACCAAGTTAAATGGATCCATAAACAACTCCAGGTACGTCTATTGTATCTTACTCTTTTTTTTTTCCCTTGTGACTTTTTCGGAGGTATTACTACCAAAGGAGTTTAATTAGGGAGATCGTCTTAATTCTCAAAACTTTCTCCTTCCTGTTTAATACCCGAATCGATTTTTCAATCATACGTTATACTTTCATTGAGCTAAGCTGTTGGAGCTTATATCCGATTACATACGCTAGGTCCGGATAGTATTTTCGAAGCATCATAAGATAGGACACATCGTGGATGCCTATTTATTTAGGTAATAACGCCAACCTATAGGTCTTATCTCCCACTTTGTCCATCACTCAAAAGAGTCAATCTAATGAAACTCAATTTGCTTTCTTTCCGAAGCTCGTTATATCTTTAGGACCAACAACTTCTAACAATACTAATTCACCCTCGGTGAATTCCAATGTTTTCTGTCTCTTGTCAGCATAGTTTGTCTATATGCTCTGAGGTGTTCTTAATCCTTCACAATTAACTGAACATCCTCAGAGGTTTGTCTTACCAATTCGAGCACAATTCTCTATCTGTCACCCACTTTTTCTTATCCAAATCGGGGAAACAACCCTTACGGCTATACAATGCCTCATTTAAGGTCATCCCGATACTCAAGTGACAACTGTCATTATTAGTGAATTTGATTAGTAACAATTGATAATCCCAGGAGCTTATCAGATAAGTGACACACGCTCTCATCATATCCTCCAGAACCTATACAGTCCTCTCTGACTGATCATCTGTCTGAGGATGGAAAGTTGTGCTAACACTCAGTCGGGTTCCCATAGCTTCCTGAAAAACGTTCCCAGAGGTGGAAATGAAGCGGGAATCCCTATATGGTACAATGCTCACTGGAAAAATACTCGGTGTTCCACAATTTTCCTTACACATAAATCCGTCTACACACTCAGAGTATCTGAGGATTTCATAATCAGAAGGTGGGTAGACTTAGTTAATCTATCGACTATCACCTAGATAGTCTTATAATTTATTTGGGTCCTCTGTAACCCATCACAAAATTCATGATAACTTGTTCCCATTTTCATGTCAATATAGGTAGAAACTGCATACCCTTGCAAACTTCTTTTGCTCTACCTTACTCTGCTGACCTATAAGACGCCTTTCCACAATCTCCACTATATCTCTTTTCATATCTGACCACCAATACTCTTTTCTAAGATTTCGATATATTTCTTACTTCTCAGATGCACTGTATATCCTGAAGAGTGAGCTTTAGATAATAACTCCATCTCATCACTGTGGTCCTGGGAAGCACTTATACTGTCTCTGAACCTGAGTAAGTCATCATCACTCTCTGTGAATTCTATCACTGTACCCATCTGAATCTGACCCACACTATCAACACCCTACCGATCATCACGCTAAGCCTGTTAAATCTGGTCACTTAAATCCGGTTCTAGTCTCAGGCTAGCTATCACACAATCACTGTCATCATCAGAAGGGATCACATCACTACTGAGGCTCACAACTGCTCTAGCAGCTCACGCTCCCTGACCATCATATGTGGTACCATCCCGAGGCTCTTTCTGCTCAAGGCATCAACCATCGCATTAGCCTTTCTTGGGTGGTACAATTTTCCACAATCAAAATCTCTTAAAAGCTCTAACCCACTATGTATTCTCATATTTATCTCTTTCTGTGAAAACAGATACTTAGGGCTTTATGATCAGTGCATACCCAAAATTTCTCACAATGTACATAATAGTACCATATCCTCAGTACAAGTACTACCGCTGCCAACTTTAAATCATAGGTCAAATAGTTTATTTCATGATCCTTGAGTTGTCTAGATCCATAATCGACTATCTTCCCTTTTTGCATCAATACATAGCCCATTCATTATTTTGAGGTATCCATAGATTCATGAGAAACCTCTTAATTTGTTGGGTATGGTGAGAATAAATGCGGTGGTCAGTTCATACTTCAATACACCAAAACTCCTGTTACGTTTATCATCTCATTCAAATACAAATTTTTCTAAGTTAAACGTGTCAATAAAGTAGTCCATTTCGAGAACTCTCAACAATTCATCTGTAAAAATAATTTTCAATTGTTGCTTATAATTTTCCCTGGACTGTAAATACACCCAAAATATCATCAATATGGACGAAAACAAATCGGTCCAGGTAAAGTTTAAATATCTCTTCGTAGTTGTGTTCAACTAAATATTTCAACCACCCATATCCTTGACCTATATACACATAAACGTGTAATGTTCTTTTCAAAATCGCTTCCGTTGAAGCTACTAACCCGCGTCATTTCCTTTTTCTTATATTGACGGCTTTTATAAAATTTTAAATTTTTAAACTTTCCTGATTAATCGAATTCTATATTTCTTATTGTACCAGTAAAGGTACCCTAATTTTTTATGTATATATTACGACTATCGATTTTAATTTATAAGTTACGTGTATACTTTTAGACGCTGTCAAATCTTCAGGCGGGGAGGTATTTTGAAATACCTTTATTAACCCTCAGACTTGACCACAATTACTTTCAGTCCATGTGGTCACAATTCATATTTGTTACTAATTGCTTTAATCCAATTTATTTCACATATCACAGATATTCTTACCTTGCGTACGTCTCTTATTCCAGTTTATCTCTTTTCATATATCACTTATAACAAACTCTGTCATTACTCATTCCGTGAGTACAATCATTTGCTCCTTTAATTTCAATCACTACTCCCCTTTTATTAGTTGTTAAAACTTACAGTATACTTTCCAGGGGTAAAACAATACTGTCTTAGAATAGAACTCTGAAAATCATAATTTGCAGCCAACTAATTTATTCTCAAATATTACTTCTAATTATTCATAGTCTATTGAATAACATTGGCTGACTTATACTTCTTCCCCTGTTTTTAACTTATAATTTCTTAATAATTATTCCGTTAGTTAACCCTCCTTCATTGGTGTACTAACTATCGGCATTGTGACCAAAGGTGTAGGCATTCACGTCTTTTACTAACTTATATACATATGAGGCGGTATGACTAAATACGTGGCACCAGGATTAATTAAAATAATTACTTCACTATTTATAACCAGTGTGGTACCTTTCACCACATCATATGAAACATCAATAGTATCCTAGTCCAAGGCATACACTCGCCCTCATCCAACAGCCTATTTTCCCTTTTTCTTCGGCTATGGCCTCCCTTTTCGGTGTAGAGATACCAACAAGGTTTTCTCTATCTCTTTGCTCTTCTGTGGGGCAGTCTTACCCAACTTTGAGCAATCATTAATTAAGTGGTCTGTCTTACCACACTTAACTCCTATTTTAGTCAATAAAGTGTAGATGTAGACCTTAATTCCGTGGTATCTACCACACATCCTACACTTCTAACTTTGCTTACACTGCTACACTGCTTCGTAGCAGGTCGGGGTTCTCCAATCACAATACCCCTCATAAGTGTTGAATTGGATATACTGGGGCCTTACCAATCATCTTACCCCATGACTCATCAACTCTAATCCCTTATCAGTTGGTCTCTTTCCCACTCTGACATCTCTGTTATTCTCTATTCTCTTTTGTCTCTATTTCGGCCCTTACTACCTTTCCCAATCTCAGAGGCGTGCAACACATGATATTATTCACGCAACTATATTCTGCGCACTACCTCGACACAGGTAGTGAGCCAATCGGACTCTAATCGAAAATTTGAGACCTTCCATGAACTTTTGGGCTTTTCGACTCTCACTGCCCATAGTGTTAGGTTCACATCTGCCCAGAGATATAAATTGAGTTTCATACTCATCAATCAACTAGTGTCTCTGGGTCAGTGTAAGAAATTTTACCAATAATTTCCCTTAAGTAGTGTCCGAAATATTTTGTCACCGGAATACATCCAAAAATATTTTTCATGTCGACTTTGGACGTCTAACTCTTTAAATTGGTCGAGCAGACTTCCACCAATGCTCCGCCTCGACTCCAACATAAACGTATTTAAAAGTCACTTTCTCGATCGACATACACCGAAAGAATCTATACAACTTCGCTATCTCATTCACCCAGTCCTTAGCAACTATTGGTTTCTTTACTTCGCAAAATACCGGAGGTGTGTGAGAATCTCTATAGTCTAAGGCATCTGTTTAGCCTTTACCCTATCTATCCTCAACTACCTGTATAGACTAAGTAAACAACTCCGAAATATTTTCTACACTCCACTCTATCCTCTTGGAGCGTGTCTCAATACTATTTGGTCTCTTTATAGGACTTTGTGGAGTATGCTTATCATCAGCCTCCACTTCACTCTCATCTAGAGTCTCATGTGACGACTCATTCGACTCTTAGGTCGATCTCTATGGTCTCCAGCATATGTACTCGTCTCTCTACCATAGCGGTTATCAGTTATAAAAACTATATTCTTGCATTCGAAACTAAATTCTTAAATGTAGTTCCATCTTGATATACACAATTGTATCTAAACAATGCATATTACATGGGGATGTAAATTTACTTAACCACTAACACCGACTCATATCAGGCCAACTCTACTCTGATACCATCTTTTTTGTCACGACCCAAATTACCTAAAAATCAGAGTAAATTTTTTGCTTTTTTATTTCTTTACCCTCCGTGAACAGTTACACTACTAAACAGTTGGGCTATGATTCAATATTAGTCACCTCTCACCTATTTACCATTCCATTTTCATATTTCATTTACATATCAATGTATTTTAAATAAATACATCCCCAATATTACATCCATGTACAATACTGTGCCTCTATATGTTTAGATACAAAAATTTTACAAATCTGTATACCTGGTCTTCATAAAAAGCAGCGGATATGGCTATTGTCGTTCTCTTCTACTGAATATACCCTGTGGGGTGGAAAATGAAAGGGTGAGCATAAACAGCTCAGTAAGGCAATAATGTAAGCAGGTAGATAACTATACTATCTACATACTGATAATGTCATCATATAAAATCGTTTATATTTAGAGCATAAGGTATGACTAAAACGATGCCACATATATGTATATATCATATAAGAGAAGTCATGAAATCAACATATATATCAAACATGGAAAAATCATCATGTATGACATCTCATGCTCATCACATTAAAACTTATTTGTTTCATCATAAACTCAACACTCAAAAACTTATCTGTTTCATTACAAACTCTTCACGTTAAAACTTATTTTTTTTATCATAAAACAATCACATCAAGGCTAAACCCATATCTCGGGAATACCTTGATTCATTAAATCGCATCTCGTTTAAAAACATAAATCGGGACGTTAACCATCCTTTGAGTTTGTCCTAGTCTATCCAGACCGCATGATATCATATGAGGCATGTAGGTTACTGTATGAAATCGAGGACTATGGCCATACTTTGTCCCTGTGATCCCAGTCTACACGGATCCCGGTGTACAGGGTATCACAACTGCAACGGGAGGTGGGGTCAATTCCTACCCGCCAGAATATCAAGTAACATCATAGAGTCATCATGACTGCATGGTACAGCGTATTCCATGTGACATACACGATACATCGTACTCCGTGGACCCATATCATAGTCTGGGTGTGCTTGCTGTAGGTCTTATCCATCCCAATACTATGTCGATAACCAACCCATGTCTCAAAGTATACGTACGAGGATCTAAACTCTTTGTGACACACAGTCTACAGGAGGCTTCTGCACGACTATATGCATGTCAACTCACGTCTAGTTCGAGCGAAGCTCCAGCACCATGCTATGCATATCATGATATCTAAAATCTCGTGCGAGCGAAGCTCCAGCACGGTTTTGTGCACATATAAATTTCTCGTACGAGTAATGCTCCAGTACGGCTTTTCATGAGAAATAAATTAGTAAAATTTAGTGCGAGTAAGACTTTAGCACTCTTTTTATTCATGTAAATACGATAGGTGGCTCAATCTTGATAAAACATCTTTTGAAATCGTAACCGGTACCCTTTTGTATAATTCACGAAATCAACAGCCAACCTATGTGCATATTTGCTTAAATCAAAGCAATACATTCATATAAAACATTAAAAACATGAAATCATGCAATTTATCTGCCTTACTACCCTTTTTTGTAAATTTTACTCTCAGGGGCAAAATCAACTTTTTCTTTATTCACCTAAGCCCCGATTTTCGTAAAAATCATTATTTCTTTTCTAGATACTTTAAGGAATTCTAAACCATGTAAATCCCCTCAATAAATACGTATAGAAATCTCTATACACCTATAAAATTCCCTTACCTCGATTCTCGTCGAGCGCGTATCTAATTTCCACTGTCCGAGGCTCGTCCGATCCGATTTGCTGCTAATCCAGTCTCTGGGGCTACAGATAATTATTTATCATGTCAATTTAACCCAATAAATATAATTCTCCTGTTTACTATAGTCGATTTAACTAATTGGGCCAATTTACTCTTATTGGGCCCAATCGCACCTTAATGGGCCTCGACCCATTTTTAGCCCGTTTGTACTTATTAAATCCCTTCCTCGGGTGTACTGGGCTCATTCAGCTTACCAATAATCGTCGGGCTTCGTTCCAAACTCATTGGATAGCCCGTATACTATTTACGGTAATTACTTTGCAATTTCGATAAATATTCCTTTTTATACAGAATTAATCCATAAATTCCGTAAAATAATCGAAACTCTGTATTTAAGGACACATATTATCGTATTAAAATATACTTACCCAATATGATGCGGGGCACAAAAATCAAAGCTCAATCGGCTCTCGTTCGGGCTTTGTCGTAAAACTGCACAATTAATAGTTAATTTCGGGTTACTTTTCGATTAAATATAATTTAAATAAATTTTTTGAAAATCAAATCGATCACTTTTGACCTCGTATCGACTTACCCGAAGTCCGGTGTATCCCTGAAACTTCTTCCTTTTTTTCCTTTTTTCATTTTCTCCTTTTTTCCCTTCTTTCTTGGTTGAATCGGTTCAGTCCGGTTCAACCCGGTTCACCTCTTTGTTGAACCGATCCGTACAGGTTCAGACCTTCCCGTCGCCGTTCACGACATTTTCGACCGGTTCTCAGCTCGTTTTTGGCGCCATTCAACTCGTTCTTGGCCGGGCAAACTTCGACTGGCCTCGATCGAGACTGAATCACCGTCGGTGGCCGTCGTTCCTCTCTCCTCCCTCTCGGCCTTCTCTCCCTCGATCCGCCAGATTTCGATGGTTTCGCAGGCCAATACCGGTGTCAAAAGAATCGGCTCATCCTCCCGATCACACTGGTGGCCTCCGTTCACGCCCAGCAGCCGTGGATCGCTGGTATCGACCATGTTTTCCCTGCGGGCTTCTCTTCCTTTGTTCGGTAATTTTTGGCCTCCTTGAAGCGCGTCGCTGGTGCCAACAGCTTCGTCGGCCTATCCTTTTCCTCCTCGATCCTTCGTCGGGGCCGTCAGTCACCGCTGGCTGTCGGTCGATCCGGCCACGCGTGATCTCCTTCCTCGGTTTCATTTGTTTTCTCTCTCCCTGACAATCATTTTCGATTTCTTCTTTTTTTTTGGTTTATTTTATTTTTATTTATTATTATTTATAAATTAGTTTATTATTATATTCATTATTGTAGTCAAAAATATTCTAAAATATCTACAAAATTAATTTTTTTATTCCAAATAGATTTATTTAATTTGATTTAATTTATTTATTATATTTTAACCCTTTTTCGGGTATAATTTCTCTGTATTTTTGGGATATTGTCCCTAGTGACTTTTCGGTATTTCTAAAAATTTTGGATCTTGATCAATTAGACTCGAAATTTAATTATTTCTTCGTTATTGATCAAGTTTTTCAAATCCGTTATTTTTAATTAAATTTTCTTATCGAATTTATTCCGGCTTTCGATCTTTTGACCGTTTTGTCCTTACACGTGTTCGAGATTAATTTAACACGATTTTCCTTCATGAATACTCATTCATTTTGTGTTTTTAATTAAATTCGGGTCTTACATGGAGCGATTAGCTCATACTCGAGTTTTACATGAGATACATGACAGAGTACTGGAGCGTTGCTTATACTCGATTCTTCATGGTTTATACATGACATAGTACAGGAGCTATTGCTCGTACTTGATTTAATGATATTATGCATAGCATGGTACTGAAGCTATTGCTCGTACTTGATTTAATACATGAACTATGCATTGACCTAGTTGCTGGAGGTTTACTCGCACTAGAGTTAAGTTTGTGATGTGAAACAGTGTCTGAGCGGAGTGTCGACTGTGAGTCGCACTCAAGGCGCACACTATATGTGATATATAATACATGTTAAAACCCATGCTAGAGTCCTTGTGTGACTGTGTGTCACATCTTGTGAGAGGATATCCGCATGAGGGTAATATAGACGTGGTATGATATTCCATGGTTTGAGGGCTAAGACCTATGGCAGGCACCCCGACTGTGATGTAGGGTCTACGGGTGTACTTTGTACCGTGCTCGGGGCATGGGAGTACGCTATACCGTGTGTTGTTGTATAGCTGACGGTTGTAATGGACTGACCACCCTCTCGTTGCAGCAGTGATACCCTGCACACCGAGTACTGTGTTGCTTGGGATCACATGTCGGATATGATCATAGTCCAAGATACTATTTGCATTTCACCACAGAGTCTCACATGATATATCACAGTGATTGACTGATTTAAATTATGGACAGACCTGAGGGATGGGTCAGACTTCGATTTTGTGATGTGAATTATTTAATGCCATATTTAATGTGATTTAAATATACATGGCATGATTTACCTAAAGGCATGATTTATATAAAAAATGCTTTGTTTTGCACTACATGCCTACATTTGCGAAAGAAAGCATGATTTCTGTACATGGGATTTAATCTGTACAAGTATATATATATATATATATATATTTAAAGACATGCTTTTAAAGTGAGTTAAGGAAGTAATGTTTTCAAGGCATAGCATTTTTCGAGTAGATAGTGTAGGTATCTACTTGCTTGCCTGATTTCCTTACTGAGCGCGTTGTATGCTCACCCCCCTTTCTTTACATCTCTCTACAGAGCACTAGTAGAGCAAGAGCTATCGAGGGATAGTATTCCTGAGTCCACTGCTAGTTCCTATCGACCGTCGGGTATACAAATTTTATACGGTTATGTATCTAAACATAGAAACAGCATAGTGATGTATACGATATATATAATGGGGAATGTATTTCTATTAGATTTTATATAATCTTACATGTATAATAAAAGCAGTTACAGTCAGTAATAGTATATTAACATGTATGTATGATAATGGATAATGTGGTAAGCAAGGACTCTGACATCGAATCACAACCCAACCATTGAAAAGACGAAAGGTAAGTTAAAAATGAGAAAAATTTATAGTGATTTTGGTTAAAGTCATGGATTGAGAACGGGTCCTGACAGAATGGTATCAGAGTCGAGGTTGGTTTGATGTGAGTCGGTGTTAGAAAATTGGAAATTGTACATCCCCATAGTATTATGCTGTGTTTAGATATAACTGTGTATACCAGATAGGAAACGGACAAAATTCATGATTTTGAATGTAGGAACTTCACCTATATGGCAAATACGCATAATGGTAGAGTTATGAGAGGTAGGGCTCGAGGTCGGGGGGATAGACCCAAGGGACGAGCTGCTCCCGAACCATTACCTACGCTTGAGACTTCAGGTGCTACTGAGGCACCCGAGTGTGCTGAGATGTGCTTTACGAGAATAGAGCGTAGTCTTGAGACGATTGTTGAGATATTGGCACAGACGATGCCAGGTAGGCAAGGATAGGAGGTAGGAGCTGCGACAGGAGATGCAATTACCCCTGATACTCCTACACAGACGACTCATGCACTGAGGATAGTAGATACTCCAACACCCCCACCAGTTTCGGGTGGAAGTGGACTAGGGTACGGATGTGATCTACATCGGTTGCAAGAATTCCAGAAGTTTAGACCTCCATCCTTTAGTGGGGTCAAGGACCCTATAGCTGCTGAGGAGTGGTTGGCGGAGATGGAGAAACTTTATGGATTCTTCGAGTGTACGACCTCGGAGATGGTCGCATTTACTGCGTTCCTATTGAAGGGAGCTGCAGAGCATTGGTGGAAGTCCACCTGACCTATATTGAGAGCCCGACACATAGACATTAGTTGAGAGATATTTCGGGAGGCTTTTAGGAGCCAGTTTGTACCCGACACCGCACAGCGGAAGCTATAGGCAGAGTTTTTATGACTAAACTAGGAGAGTTTATCTGTGGACGAGTATGAGACTCGATTCCTATCCCTAGGGAGATATGACCCCGATACCATGTATAGTGAGGCCTGGAAGGTCTACTGGTTTATCAACGGGTTGAGACCGGTTCTGCAGTCCAAGTTGATTCCATTAGACATAGCCACATATGAGGAAGCAGTGCACAGGGTGCAACTGTGTGAGCAAGATTACGAGAGGAATGCTTTTGAGTTCGGGAAGTTTAGCCATAGCCAAGACATACAGAAGAAGAGGCCGGCTAGAGATTTTAGTTATCGAGGAGGGAAGAAATTCTTTGGTAAGAGATCACGGGTAGAGGAGGCACGAGAGAGATATGCTAGACCTCCTGTTTATCTGACTGTAGCCCCAGCTAAGGGCATTGTCATAGGAGGATAGAGACCTGTTGTTGATCAGTGCAGAAGATGCAATAAAAAAGAAGTAGACCGTGTCGCTGACTCCTATTATATGTTTTCGATATGGGAAACAAGGGCATATGGCTAGAGATTACCCAGAGACATTTGTGATTGCACCACTGAGAGGCAGGGAGCCTGATAGAACTCCAGCTGGTACGTCTGCTAAGAGAGGTAGAGCGACGGCAAAGGAGAATGGGAAACAGGTGATAGGTCGAGGGCGAGTACATGTTTTAGACCAGGGGACAACTGATGCTTCATCGGATGTGATTCGAGGTAACATCCTGATTTATGATATTGAAGCATATGTTTTAATTGATCCTGGTGCCACGCATTCTTTTGTATCGCCTTCATTTGCATGTAAATTAGCAAGACATGTAGAGCGTACACCATTATGTATGATGATGTTGATTAGTATGCCTATGAATAGTAGTTAAGTTGTAGAATATGTATTTAATAACTACAAGTTGAGAGTAGGGGATAAGGAGATGACAGCCAATCTAATATTACTAAGTATGAGCGACTTTGATATAATATTAGGAATGGATTAGCTATCTGCAAACCATGATGTTTTAGATTGTTATGCTAAGACAGTTATGTTTCCTAACCCTACTAGATATGTTGTAAAGTTTAATAAGAATAAATGAAAGGAGTAGTTATGATTATTACATGATTACTGATTTAGAAAACCTTCAACATATCAAGGTTTCATTGTGTACGTGGTAGATATGGATAAGGCACATCCAAAGTTGTCAGATATTACTATGGTCAGTGAGTACCCAAATGTTTTTTTGAATGAATTGCCAAGGTTACCACCTGACAGAGAGATAGAGTTCTGTATAGATTTGGTGCCTGGTACAGAGCCTATTTTGAGACCACCATATCGCATGGCCTTAGTTGAGCTGGAGGAGCTCAAGAGACAGTTACAGGAGCTGTTGGATAGGGGTTTTGTTCGACCGAGTGTTTCACCTTGGGGAGCACCGGTTCAATTTGTAAGGAAGAAGGATGGGAGCCTCCGATTGTGTATAGATTACCGAATGTTGAATAAGGCCACCATCAAGAATAGATACCCCCTTCCACGCATTGACGACTTGTTAGATCAGCTTCAGGGAGCACAGGTCTTTTCCAAGATTGACCTGAGGTCTGGGTATCATCATCTGAAAGTTCGGAGTGGAGATGTACCCAAGACAGCATTTCGTACCCGATATGGCCATTATGAGTTCTTGGTCATGCCATTCAGATTAACGAATACTCCAGCTGCTTTCATGGCTTTGATGAACGATGTGTTCAAGCCATACTTGGACTAGTTTGTTATCGTCTTTATCGATGACATATTGATATACTCAAGATCCAAGGATGACCATGAGGAGCATCTCAGGATCGTGTTGCAGACTCTACGAGAGCAGAAGTTATATGCTAAGCTCAGTAAGTGTGACTTTTGGTTATCACAGATCTCATTTTTGGGACATGTTGTATCAAGAGATGGTGTATCAGTTGATCCATCTAAGATAGAGGCTGTAGTTCAGTGGGAACAGCCGAGGACAGTCACCGAGATCAGGAGTTTTTTGGGTTTAGCTGGATACTATCGAAGATTTGTTAAGGGATTTTCGAAGTTGGTTGCTCCGTTGACACGTCTTACTCGAAAGAGTGTACCGTTCGTATGGAACGAGGATTGTGAGAAGCGTTTTGAGGATTTGAAGCGTCAATTGACCACCGATTCGATTCTCACTATCCCTAATAGCTCAGGAGGATTTACAGTGTATACCGATGCTTCACATCAGGGACTGGGCTATGTATCGATGCAGGATAGGAAGGTAGTTGCTTATGGATCCAGACAGCTAAAGGATCATGAGAAGAACTATTCGACCCATGATTTGGAGCTAGCAGTAGTAGTGTTTGCGCTGAAGGTATGATACCACTACTTGTATGGCGAGAAGTTCCAGATATTTACCAACCACAAGAGCCTCAAGTATCTGTTTTCACAGAAAGAGCTGAACATGAGACAAAGAATATGGCTAGAGCTTCTGAAGGACTACGATTGTGAGATACTTTATCATCCAGGTAAGGCTTACGTTGTAGCCGATGCCTTGAGTAGGAAGAGCCTAGGGATGGTATTGTACATGATGGTTAGGGAACATGATTTGCTAGAGCAGTTTGCTAGCCTCAGTTTGGGAGTCGTGTCTTCTGACATGGATACAGGCTATGTGATAGCTAGTCTACGCTTGGAGCCAGACCTGTTGGACAGAATCAAAGTGGCTCAGCAGACTGATCAATTTTGTATGAATGTGAGTAGTCAGATGCAAAAAGGCACAGTGACTGATTTTGAGTTGAGTTCGGACGGACTACTAAGGTTCAAAGGTAGATTGTGTGTTCCCGAGGATCCAGGACTCAGGAGATTGATATTGGCGAAAGCTCATTCGTCGAGGTATACGTTACATCCGGGGAGTAACAAGATGTATCAGAACCTCTGAAAGGTATATTGGTGGTCAGGTATGAAGAGAGATGTAGCAGACTTTGTGGCAAAGTGTATCGTATGTCAGCAGGTGAAGGTAGAGCATCATAAACCTGCAGGGTTGTTGCAGCCTCTACCTATACTGACATGGAAATGGAAGCATATTACCATGAATTTCGTGATGGGCTTACCGAGAACCCGCAGGAATCACGATGCTATATGGGTGATCATCGACAGACTGATGAAGTCAGCCCACTTCCTAGCTATGAGAGCGACCGATACTCTGAGTTCATTAGCAAAACTATATGTACGGGAGGTAGTGAGGTTACATGGTGTACCAGTGAGCATAGTCTCTGATAGGGATTCCCGCTTCACTTCCCACTTTTGGGGACATTTTCAGGAAGCCATGGGAACCCAGTTGAGTTTGAGCACCGCTTTCCATCCTCAGACAGATGGTCAGTCAGAGAGGACTATACAGACTCTGGAGGATATGTTGAGAGCATGTGTGCTAGATTTTAGAGGCTCATAGGATAACCACCTGCCACTAGCCGAGTTCGCCTACAACAACAGTTATCATTCGAGTATCGGGATGGCACCGTATGAGGCTTTGTATGGTCGTTGATGTCGTTCCCCTATTAGATAGGAAGAAGTAGGTGACCGTAAGATTTTCAATCCTGACATGGTTATGCAAGCATCTGAGGACGTCCACTTAATAGTAGAGAGACTGAGGACAGCTCAGAGCAGACAGAAGAATTACACTGACAGGAGACGTAGTCCACTAGAGTTTATAGTTGGTGAATCTGTGTTTTTTAAGAGTTTCTCTTTCCAAGGGCATAGCGAGATTTGGGAAGAGAGGAAAGCTAAATCCTCGCTATATTGGACCCTTTGAGATACTCAATCGAGTAGGAGATAAGGCTTATAGGTTGGCATCGCCACCGGACTTATCAGGTATCCATAACGTCTTCCACATATCGATGCTTCGGAAGTATCATCCGGATCCGGCACATGTGATTAGTTATGAGCCTTTGGAGCTCTGAGAGGACTTATCATATGTTGAGCGATTGATTCGGATATTGGATAGGAAGGAGAAGGTTTTGAGATCGAAAACCATTGGGTTAGTGAAGATTCTCTGGCAGCATCATACTTCCGAGGAAGCTACTTGGGAGCTAGAGAGTCTAATGCGAGAGAAGTACCCTCACCTATTGGATGACTGACTTGGTTCTAATTTGGAGGACCAAATTTTTTGAGTAGGGGAGGATTGTTAGACCCAAATTTTATGTAGTTTGTACCTTATGATTCCTATGTGTATGAACACTCCGTTATTATAGTTGAATCATAAGAAAGATTATTTACTAGACTTAAAGTGTTAGTGAAATGATTTAACACGCAAAAGCTACATAAAAAGCCTAATGTGAACTATAAGTGTCACATGCTAAACCGAGTAAATCTAAATCATTCTAACTGAAAATAAGAACTTAAAATGAGAAAGTATAAAGAGCTCATGAAGGAAAGTCAACTTGATTTAGTCCCGAACATAGAAAACGAGAGTAAAAGCTAAAAAGGGTAAAATAGACCTTTTTGGTGAGATAAGGTGTTTCGGGTGAAATTATCCATCGGGAACGGTTGAAACATAAAGACGAGAGTGTAAGACATAAGATATGACACTTTTGAAATTTTGAGAAAAAGTCAACTAGGTCAATGGTTAAGGAAAAGTCAACTATAGTTAAGAAAGTGAACTTTTACCATAGTTGACTAATTATGGTTAAAAATTAACCTAAGTGTGGAGAAAAATTTGGCGAAAAATATTCTTTGCTAGAATACAAGATAATCATCCCCGGAAGTAAGGAAAATGTATTCGGAAGGATTCCAGATTAAATTCAATGGTTAAAAACGTAATGGGCCTAAGGTGAAAATTTTAAAGCCCATTAAGGTATACTAAACATATATCGAAATTCTTAGGTCCTTTAGACCGAATTGTTGGACCAATTGATTGGTCAAATTTTGAGGCAATTAAAGGCCCGAGACATAGTAAAAATTTCAGCCTAAAAGCTCATTAAGAAAGCCCAAACCGAGAAGCCCAAATGGAAAGCCCATGAGATAAATATCTAACCATAGTTAAAGCTAACCATGACTCATAAGGTGACTCATTAGGTGACTCATAGCTAAGGCTTGAAAAGTCAAGCTTAATGGCTGGAAAGTAAAGCTTAATGGCTAAGTATGTGGCTTATAAAATCAGCCACACCATTGTCATCTTCATCACACCAAATTCGGCTAGAAGAAGAAACCATTGAAACATATTATCCAAGCTTTCTCTCACTAGAAATCACTAGGAATTAGGCATAATTGGAACTTGCATCCTTCATGGAAGTTGTTCCAAATTGAAAGGAGAGTGACATATGTTGGAATTGGCTATCAAGGAGCCATAGAGTACAAACCAAGAGCATTCAAAGATTTGGCCAAAGGGTGAACACAACAATTGGTATATTTTCTAATTTTCAATTTCATATATGTTAATGTATGAATGATTTTAAGTATGTTGATATATGTTTTAAGCATTGAAACATATGAAATCACCATGAAGTTGGTTAGGCCGAGAGTGAGTAATGGGATATTGATTTATGTCCATATGATTTTAAGGCATAAATGGATTAATGTACATGTGTTAATGATTATGGTATAATTAGAATTAATCAATTTGATTAATTAATACATGTAATTAGTTGGCAATCAAGGTGTTTGATAAAATGCCTAAATGAACTATATGATTGTTAAGAATGTTGCCAACCAAGTGTTTGTGAAAATGCCTAAGTGAATTAGCCAAGAAATAGGCATGGATGGCATGCCATGGCATAACCGATGACATGGGTAGCTCTAGGCCATGGCATGTGGCCGAGAGGCCCAATGGGCCAAGCCCAAATATTTTAGGCCCAATATGATGTAATGGGTCTAAGACAAGCCTAATAAGAGTTGTTGGGCCCCACAAGCCCAATAGGCACAACAAAAATGAATAGTAAAATGAAAATAGGCTTAAAGCATAGTTAGGCCCATTAAGGATTATTAAGGCCCATTAAGGGAAATAGACTGTATTTAATGTGAAATACAATAGGAAAAGTGTAATTAACCTGATAAATGGTTATATGCAGCTCCAAAGAATATTGGAGGAGCAAATCGGACTGCTGAAACGAGCAGCGCAGAGAAAGTGAAATTTCTCGAGTGATTGCAGGTAAGGGAATTTTGTGAGTAGTTAGAGATACCTGCATGTAATTGCGTCTGCTTTTACATTCACTTAAAAAATCTGAGGGTCAGAGAAAGTGAATAATAATTATTGCAACCCGATAGTGGTAAATTACGATTTTACCCCTAGTTAGTCAAAAAGTCAACTTTTGTGAAAAGTTGCAAAAAGCATGGAAACTACTATTGTGAGTGTTTAACTACTGTTTAGCATGAAAATAAATAGATGAGCTAATGATTTTAAGGTTGATGTGAATTAAGCACACTTTATAGTACTGATTTTAATGTTTTATAAATCATCCTTTTTAAAGAGCCATCTATCATATTATGTGAGAATGAATCGTGCTAGAGCACAGCTCGCATGGGATTTCATATATTTTCCGCATACATTAGTGCTGGATTCTTGATTCGCACTAGATTTCCATGACATGCATGATAGAGTACTAGAGTTTTTACTCGTACTCAGTTTTATATGATATATGCATGACAGAGTGCTGGAGCGATTAGCTCGTACTCGAGTTTTACATGAGATACATGACATAGTACTGGAGCGTTGCTCGTACTCGATTCTTCATGATTTATACATGACATAGTACTGGAGCTATTGCTCGTACTTGATTTGATGATATTATGCATAGCATGGTACTGAAGCTATTGCTCGTACTTGATTTAATACATGAACTATGCATTGACCTAGTTGCTGGAGGTTTACTCGCACTAGAGTTGAGTTTGCGATGTGAAACAATGTTTGAGCGGAGTGTCAACTGTGAGTCGCACTCAAGGCGCGCACTATATGTGATATATAATACATGTTAAAACCCATGCCAGAGTCCTTGTGTGATTGTGTGCCACATCTTGTGAGAGGATATCCGCATGAGGGTAATATAGACGTGGTATGATATTCCCTGGTTTGAGGGCTAAAACCTATGGCAGGCACCCCGATTGTGATGTAGGGTCCACGGGTGTACTTTGTACCGTGCCCGGGGCATAGGAGTACGCTATACCGTGTGTTGTTGTATAGCTGACGGTTGTAATGGACTGACCACCCTCTCGTTGCAGCAGTGATGCCTCGTACACCGAGTACTGTGTTGCTTGGGATCACATGTCAGATGTGATCATAGTCCAGGATACTATTTGCATTTCACCACAGAGTCTCACATGATATATCACATTGATTGACTGATTTAAATTACGGACAGACCTGAGGGATGGGTCAGACTCTGATTCTATGATGTGAATTATTTAATGCCATATTTATTGTGATTTAAATATACATGGCATGATTTACCTAAAGGCATGATTTATATAAAAATGCTTTGTTTTGCACTACATGCCTACATTTGCGAAAGAAAGCATGATTTCTGTACATGGGATTTAATCTGTACAAGTATACATATATATATATATTTAAAGACATGCTTTTAAAGTGAGTTAAGGAAGTAATGTTTTCAAGGCATAGCATTATTTTGAGTAGATAGTGTAGATATCTACTTGCTTGCCTGATTTCCTTACTGAGCGCGTTGTATGCTCACCCCCCTTTCTTTACATCTCTCTACAGAGCATCAGTAGAGTGAGAGCTATCAAGGGATAGTATTCCTGAGTCCACTGTTAGTTCCTATCGACCGCCAAGTATACAGATTTTGTACGGTTATGTATCTAAACATAGAAACAGCACAGTGATGTATACGATATATATAATGGGGGAATGTATTTGTATTAGATTTTATATAATCTTACATGTATAATAAAAGTAGTTACAGTCAGTAATAGTATATTGACATGTATGTATGATAATGGATAATGTGGTAAACGAGGACTCTGACATCGAATCACAGCCCAACCATTGAAGAGAGGAAAGGTAAGTTAAAAATGAGACAAATTTGTAGTGATTTTGGTTAAAGTCATAGATTGAGAACGGGTCCCGACATGATCAGTCAGTGGCTCTGCAGGACTCTCAAGCCTATCTCTATGGCTTATAGCATGTGCACTCGCCCCTCTACCTCGGCATGTAATAGACATACTGCCCAATTTCCTATATCCATAACCATTTATGAGTCGCATTCCATCCCGGCATACACAGTTATATCTAAACAAAAGCATAGTAACATGGGGATGTAACTTTCCTACTTATTATTACCAACTCATATCAGGCTTACTCAGCTCTGATACCAATCTTTGTCACGACCCTTTTCATCCATTTCATCTAATAAATCACCATAATTTTTTTCGATTTATTCGTTAACTTGCTCGGTCGTGAACAACACTCACAAATACAGTTGGGCTCTGAGTCAGTATTAATCATCATTTACCATACCTCTTTCAATTGATCAAAAAGCAACACATACCGTTGCAAGTTTAAGTCCTGTACTTATACATGACATGTTTGCTAACATTTACATCCCTTATATTACAATTCAAAATTGTTCCTGTGCTATTACATGTTGAGATACAAAAAAAATTACTGTGTGTATACCTCTATGCAATGGAGAGCAGTGGATATACAAATACAACGCCTCAGTCCTTCACTAGGCTACTATGTGAGCTCCGTAAAGGGGGAAAGTGAATTGGATGAGTAACCACATACTCAGTAAGGCAATAATGTAAGCATGGTAGATAACTACACTATCTACATGCTTATAATGTCATGCATAAAAATCATTAATATCTAGAGCATGAGGAAATATTAAAACTATGCCACATGTATATACATATACCATGCGCTGAAAACATGAAAATAGGCATGTAAAACATTGAAAATAATGTAAAACCTCTCATGCTCATTATAATAAATCTCATCATAAAAAGGGAAACTCATCACAAAACCATCCCTTAGGATTTATCACTTTCTCAAAACACACCAAAATCCATCACAAACAGCAAGTGTCATCTCTTTAAAAACATCCCTCAAGACTCGACCCCTCCCTCAGGTCTACCCTGGACAACACAATTAATACTCAGTATATAAAACCATGTGATATCATGTGAGAAAGGTGGTCACTATATATTTCGAGGACTATGTTGGCCAACTATGTCGTTATCATCCCAGACCACACGGATCCCGGTGTGTGGGGTATCATGCTAGAATGGAGGTGGGTTAGTCCTACGCCAAACTTTCAAATCAACATTATAACCTCACGGTACAATGTACTCTATGTGATGTACACGGTAGAACGTACTCCGTGGACCCATCTCATGGGTAAGGTTTCCTACCATAGGTCTTGTCTACCCAAGCCATGTATAACCTACGCAATCTCAAGTGCACGTGCGAGCTTCTCATCCGTTTGGCTAATGGTGTACATTAGGCATCCAACATGGCTTGTGCGAGCATCTCATCCGTGTGACACATAGTCTACATGAGGCATCCAGCACGACTCATTACATATCACAGTGTGAAAACTAGTGCGAGCTAAGCTCTAGCACTATTCATGCATCAATAATAAATTCCCTTGTGCGAACAACGCTCTAGTACGGCTTTTACACATAATAAATAGTGAGGAAATTACGTACGAGCATAGCTCCAGTATGGTTATATGCATAAGAAAATCAATGGAAACCACGTACGAGCTAAAGCTCCAGTACGATTTATAAAACGTCATAACTTAAAACATGGTACGAGCTAGGCTACAGTACATTTCATACATAATCAAAACATCAAAATCCAGTGCGAGTGGAGCTCCAACACGATTTAACTCATACAAATCCGATAGGTGGCTCATTTCAACGTAACACATTCGAAATCAAAGTCAGCACTTGACTCGTGTTAATTCATGAAATCATGAAAATGAAATAGCCAGCCTATCCATAAGTTTGCTTAAACCAAAGCAATTTATTTCATAAAAATACCAAAAACATGATAATTATGCAATTATTAGCCTTACTATCCCTTTTATAAGAATCACTTTAAAACCAAATCATATATTTTCATAGTCGTTCACATAAACCATTAATTCTTTTCTAGATAACTAAGCATTTTCAAAGCCCTATATATACCCACAAAATACGTGCAGCTATCTCTAAGTACTTACAAAATTCCCTTACCTGGAATCGCGTCGAGTGATTCCACTTCATTAGAGCTGCTTGATTGTGCAGTTCGATTCATCTCCAATGAAATCTTCGGGATTGTACGAAATTACATATCATATAAATTTAATCCAATGTAAAAAAATTGTTGCGTTTACTATAGTCAATTCGACCTATAGTTTTCATTTGCACTTATAAGCCTTGATTGCTCTACTTATTTTGGACAGTCTATTGAATTCTTTAGGCCTATTGCTTCACACTAAACCAGTATTAAGCTTATAACGCCTCTAGTTCATCATTTACTTCACTATGGCAATTTATCAAACACCTTATATGCTTATTTTCATAACTTGACTAATCTCACAATGTAGCTTCATTCAATCATCTCAAAATCATATATATCACCTCACTAACACCTTAGTATATGCCATTTATCATCAACTCAACCATATCACATTTTCTCACACTAACTCATTCTAGGTTATGCTTGTTCCATTACATTCTAGGTAGTTTCAATCATCAATACATACACCAATCTACTCACAACAACAACTAGATAAATATACTTTGAGATGGTGTATTAGAAACTCACCTAGCTTGACTTTCCTCTTTCTAAAGTTTGAAGACTCTTTTGTTCCTTCAATCTAACAAATGAAATGTTGATCCCAAGCTATGTTTTTCTTCTCTTTAAAATGAACAACTTTGCTTTAATAGTTTTTTCTCAAATCTTAATAGAAGGGGGTGAAATCTAGAATGAGAAAGCTAGGTTAATGTTAAAAATGGAAGAAATGGATTTGTTCCCATGAAATGCAGATCCAACTGTCCTGTTTTATAGAAAATGCCTTAGAAGATCAATCTGCATAGTGTGGAGATCAATCTGGTGTTGCTTGAATCCTTCAGAATTTTGATAATTTGTTTGTAGGGGATCGATCTATTGGAGTGCATGAGATCGATCTACTCAAGGTAATGAGATCGATCTGTTTCAGGCAGAATGCTTTGGAAATCGATCTGACCTTAAGAGGAGATCGATTTGGCCTTAAAAGGAGATCGATCTGGCCTATCCAGAGACTAATAGAGATCGATCTGCTTAAGAGAGGAGATCGATCTGGTCTAACATGAGATTGATATCCTTGAGTGAGAGATCGATCTCCCTCTTGCAAAATGCTTGGCACTATGTTTTCCAGGCCATGAGATCGATCTCTCCTTGCATGAGATTGATCTGGCCTTCATCCTGCAGCATTTCAGCTGCAAATTTTCCAGATTTTCCAAATTAAATTTATAATCAATTACTCCAATACTCATTTAGTAATTAATTCACACTTAGAACTCAAAACTTCCATTTCTTGTAATTCATATGCAATGTAACTTATCTCTACATTACAGAATCATACTCATTACATGGAATTTTTGTCACGACCCTCCATGACCTAACCAAAATCACTACAAATTTTTCGCCTTTTTAACTTACCTTTCCTCTCTTCAATGGTTGAGCTGTGAATCGATGTTAGCATCCTCGCATTCCATATCATCCATTATCATACATACATGTCAATATACTGTTACTGACTGTAACTTCTTTTAATAATACATGTGAGATCATGTAAAAGCTAATACAAATACATTCCCCATAATATATATCGTATACATCACTGTGTTGTTTCTATGTTTAGATACATAATCGTACAAAATATGTATACCTGTCGATCGATAGGAAATAGCAGCGGACAACAGGAATACTATCCCTCAAATGCTCTCACTCTACTGCTGATGCTCTGAAGAGAGATGTAAAAGAAAGGGGGTGAGCATACAACGTGCTCAGTAAGGAAATCAAGCAAGCAAGTAGACATCTACACTATCTACTCAAAATAAGGCTATGCCTCAAAAATATCATTTCCTTAACTCACTTTAAGCGCATGTCTTTAAATATATATACTTGAACAGATTAAATCCCATGTACAGAAATCATGCTTGCTTTCTCAAATGTAGGCATGTAGTGCAAAATAATGCATCTTTATAATATCACAATGCCTTTAAATAAATCATGCCATGTATATTTAAATCACATTAAATATGGCATTTAAATTATTCACATCACAACAATCAGATTCGACCCATCCCTCAGGTCTATCCGTAAATAAATCAGTCAATCAGTTGATATATCATGTGAGACTCTAGGGTGAAATGCAATAATATCTTGGACTATGGCCATATCCTATAATGGTGATCCCAGGCAACATAGATCTCAGTGTACGGGGCATCACTGCTGCAACAGGAGGGGGGTCAGTCCATCACAACCGCCAGCTATAACCTCCTTAACTCCACAACACCACATGGTACAGTATACTCCATGCCACTTGCACAGTACAACGTACTCCGTGGACCCTACATCACAGTCGGGGTGCCTGCCATAGGTCTTAGCCCTCAAACCATGGAATATCATACCACGTCTCTAAATCCACATGCGAACCTCTCATAGTGTGACACTTAGTCTACACGAGGAAATCAAGCATGGTTTTCAACATGTATTATATATCACATAAATTACAGTGCGCGACTCACAGTTGACACTATGCTCAAACACTGTTCGACATCACAAACTCAAACTTTAGTGCTAGTAAACCTCCAGCAACTAGGTCAATGCATAGTTCATGTTTCAAATCAAGTACGAGCAATAGCTCCAGTACCATGCTATGCATAAAACTTATCAAATCAAGTACGAGAAATAACTCAAATATTATGTCATGTATAAATCATAAAGAATCGAGTACGATCTATGGTCCAGCTATCAGTCATGTATCTCATGTAAAATTCGAGTACAAGCTAATCGCTCCAGCACTCTCTCATGCATATATCATAAAAAAACTGAGTACGAGTAATAACTCCAGCACTCTATCATGTATGTCATGGAAATCTAGTGCAAATCATAATCCAGCACTAATATATATGGAAACTATATGAAATCAAGTGCTCTAGCATGATTTATTCTCACATAATTCGATAGATGGCTCTTTAAAAAGGGATGTTTTTCAAAATATCAAAATCAGCACTATAAAGTGTGCTTAATTCACATCAAGCTTAAAATCATTAGCCCATCTATTTATTCTTCTGCTAAACAGCAGTAAAACACTTAAAATGCTGGTTTCCATGCCTTTTACAACTTTTCACAAAAGTTAACTTTTTTCCTAATTAAGGGTAAAATCGTAATTTGCCACTATTGGGTCAGACTAATTATTATTCACTTTCTCTGACCATCAGAGTTTTTAAGTGAATGTAAAAGCAGATGAAAATATGTGCAGGTATCTCTAACTACTCACAAAAGTCCCTTACTTGCAATTACTCGAAAAATTTTACTTTCTCAATGCTGCTCGATCCAACTGTTCGATTTGCTCCTCCAATAATCTATAGAGGTTCATATAACCATTTATCAGGTTAATTATATTTTCCTACTGTATTTCACATTAAATACAGTCTATTTCCCTTAATGGGCTTTAATAAACCTTAATGGGCCTAACTATGCCTTAAGCCCATTTCCATTTTACTATTTATTTTCGTTGGTTCTATTGGGCTTGTGGGGCCCACCAACTCTTATTGGGCTTTTCGTAGACCCATTACATCACATTGGGCCTAAAATAATTGGGCTTGGCCCATTGGATCTCTCGGCCACATGCCATGGTTGAGAGTAATCCATGCCGTCGGTCACACCATGGCATGCCGTCCATGTCCATTTTCTTAGCCAATTCACTTAGGCATTTTAAAAAACACTTGGTTAGCAATGTTCTTAAGCATCACATAGTTCATTTAGGAATTTTATCAAACACCTTGATTGCCAACTTAATACATGTATTAATTAATCAAATTGAGTAATTCTAATTATACCATAATCATTAACACATGTACATTAACTCATTTATGCCTTAATATCATATGGGCATTCATCAATATTTCACTACTCACTCTCGGCCTAACCATGATCATAGTGATTTCATATGTTTCAATGCTTAAAACATATACCAATATACTTAAAATCATTCATACATTAACATATATGAATTTGAATGGTTGAAAATATACCTAGTATTTGTGTTCACACTTGGCCAAAACTTTGGATCCTCACGGTTTGTACACTATGGCTTCTTGATAGCCAATTCCAACATATGTTACTCTCCTCTCAATTTGGAACAACTTTCATGAAGAATGCAAGTTCCAAATATGCCTAAATCCTAGTGATTTCTAGTGAGAGAAAGCTTGGTTATATGTATTTTAATGGTTTCCTTATGTAGCCGAGAATGGTATGGTGAAGATGACAATGGTGTGGCTGATTTTATAAGCCATTTAGCCATTAAGCCTTACTCTTCAGCCATAAAAATTGACGTCCTAAGGTTTAGTTATGAGTTACCTAATGAGTCATCTAATGAGTCATAGTTAGCTTTAACTATGGTTAGATATTTACCTAATGGGCTTTACAATTGGGCCTCTCGATTTGGGCTTTCTTAATGGGCTTTTGGGCTGAAATTTTTACTATTCCTCGGGCCTTTAATTGTCTTAATATTTAGCCTATCAATCGATCCAACGATTCGGTCTAAAGGACCTAAGAATTTCGATCTACGTTTAGTATACCTTAATGGGCTTTAAAATCTTCACTTTAGGCCTATTACATTTTTAACCATTAAGTTAAATCTGGAATCCTTCAAAATAAATTTTCCTTACTTCCGAGGTTGATTATCTTTTATTCTGACCAAGAATATTTTTTCCCAATTTTTCTCCATACTTGGGTTAATATTTAACCATGGTTAGTCAACTATGGTAAAAGTCCACTTTTCTTAACTATAGTTGACTTTTTCCTTAATCATGACCAAGTTGACTTTTTCTCAAAATTTTGAAAGTGTCATATCTTATGTCTTACACTCTCGTCTTTACGTTTTAATAGTTTTTGGTAGATAAATACACCCGAAACACCTTAAATACTTTAACTTGCTAAAGAGGTCCATTTTACCCTTTTTAGCTTTTACTCTCGTTCTTTATGTTCAGAACTAAATCAAACTAATTTTCCTTCATAAGCTATCTATATTTTCTCATTTTAAGTTCTTATTTTCAGTCAGAATGATTCAGATCCACTCGGTTTAGCCTATGACTCTTATAGCTCACATTAGGTTTTATGTAGCTTATACGTGTTAAATCAATTCACATACTCTTTAAATCTATTAAATACTCTTCTTATGATTCAACTATAATAATAGTGTTCATACACATAGGAATCATAAGGAACAGGCTACATAAAATATGGGTCTGACAATTTTACGGGTCTTACATGTCTTCTCCCTTTTCGTTCAAAAAATAAATAAAGCTTTATATAGTTAGTATACATAAACAATGTTGTATGCTGAATAAATTACGATAAATTTTCTTGCTAACCATACTTTATTATAGAACTTTTTTTTTTATATGAGAATTGCCTTTGTTTGTACAATAAAAACTTTCCCTTCATAGCACATGGTGACTTTTTATCATTATTTTCATAGGTAGGTATGAGTTTAACTTGTTGTTTGCCACAGGGTACTTTTGATTGCCTAGCAATTTTCTACAACATGCTTGAGTCGTTGATTTCAAAAGGATAAAGAATAATTATAGAGTTTTTCAAACTTTCATTCTAGCTGTTTTCTTATGGCATATTCTTTGGATAAAATATTTTTCTTTTTCTCTGTACTATTTTGGACTAGTCCTTAGTTTGTTTATAATTCTTGGTCGATTGTGGTGTGTTCAACTTTTGAGTCAATCAAGCTTCATGCATTGAGATTCCATGGTTTCGTAGTTTTTTTTAGTAGAAGTCTTAAACTTTCTTTATGGATTTATGGGCATGTGACATGGTTCCTTGTCTGCCCCCTTCTAGGCAATACATTGTCATTGACTTTTTTTGGCAGCTTTCAAATGTAATTTTTTTTTTGTTCTTCCCTTGCAAGTGTCAATTTCCATACATAAGTTATGCTAAAGTGAAATTTCTCTCATCTAAAAGATGGAATCCATGCTAAAAAAATGCATGGGAATTAATTTTATTCTGTAAAAGAACGACATCTACACTGGGGATGGGTTGAAATAAGTTTTATCTCATCAAATAGGACAATATCCATACTTTGACTATATAAGAATGAACTTTCTTGCATCCACAATTAAAATGTATGGGAATAGTTTCCTTACGTCTAAAAGGCAGCTTTCATAGTTAGAATTCATAGGAATAGTTTTCCCATGTCCATTGGAAAGCTTTCATGCTTGGATTGAATGTGACTTCATTTTCTCACATTCGAAATACAGCTTCTATACTTAAAATGTATGTGAATTCATTTTCTCACATCTAAGGAACGACTTCTATACTTAAAATGCATAGGAATTCATTTTTTCACATTTGATGGATGACTTTCATTCTTAGAGTGTGTAGGAATTCATTTTGTCATTTCAATAGACGACTTTCATACTTAGAATATATGAGAATAATTTTGAGCTCTTGTGCTGATAGATCTACTGTAGGAATAGAGTTTTGTCATATTCAAGAATAACTATGTCAAAAAACAATCAAGTTGAGGAATATAAGAGTTTTATCACATCCTATGGACAACATCAAACGTGTAAGGCTTGAATCGTCAAAAATGTAAATTTTTACATTAACCAAGTTACGTAAGTGCATTGCATTGAAAAACTTACAAAGGAATTGTAGTGCATACGGAACTTAACAAAGACTTTTATCTCATCACTAGGATGAAACTTGGTATTGGGGCGGGGATACTAAGAATTTGTTTTATCATTTCCTATTGATGACTTCCGAGCCTCGCTAGGGCTTTGGGTTGTAGTTATCTCTACCTTTCATACTTTAAATGCATGGGAATCCTTCTTTTAGGTGATGAAGTCGCTCGTGGTGGCTCAAAATTTCTACCAAGTTTTATCATAAACTGTAGACATCTTCAATTTTCCTATTGAAGATCTATGGTCACACAAGTTATTAGTTCGTACGTGGGGACCAATATTATTTAAACCCACTATGCGTCCTACAAGCTCTAAGAAGTCGTAAACTTCAGGTTTGGGAACTATTTTTCTCTTATCCTAGAGATAGCATCTGAGTTATCAGGAAAGTCTCATCCCTTAGACTTTGATTCTCTATGTGTCTAGAGATTAACTAAGGTGGCATCCACGTTTTACAATTCTCAGGTTCATAAAAGAAAATATTCCCATAAGGGCATTTTTTCTTTACCCGAAAAGTCTGGTAGAATAGCATTCATATTGTTTATGCTTAGGAATCATTTTTCTTATGTTTCATTGATAGCTTCAGTGTTCTTAAACATTTGCACCTCGTGGTCTTGGCGACTAACTTCCTTCCGTTGAGTTTTCTAGGGTAGGCGAATGCAAAATTTTGAGCCACTTATTATTTTTTGTCATTATGCTCTTCTCGCAAGACCTCTTGCACTTCTCAAGACGTCTCTTTCAAGTGATTGTCATTACTAGAATATTGTTGCTTCCACAACGATGCTATATTAGTAGTTTGAATGGTTAGTTGATCAGGCTTTCCATTCGAATTGCTACCTTAAGATGCTTGGTGCCTTCTGGCATTGGCATGTATCAATTATTTTTTTAAGCTCTACAATTTTTCATTTCTTTTGATTTTTTTCAACTTGGGTTACTCTTGTCCTTGGCATGCTTTTTATCGTGCAAAAGTGAAAGTCACCATTTAGCTTGACGTCCTTTATCGTATTATGTCAAGATATAGAGTCTATGCCTTATTTGCCTTTTTTTTTCGCTAAGTTCAAAAACATTATAGCCTCACAATTAAGACTGTAATGTTGAAATAATGAGATTCAGGTATTGTAATGTCAATTGTGCATCTTTTGGCAATTACACTATCAAAATCATATAGTTTAGTTGCCATGATAGCTTCAAGTTGGTGGGTGTCTATTGCCATTGTGTTTGCTATTGTGGGAAACATTTTATCTTTTAATGATGAAGTGATTCGACCATGGTGGGTTGGCTTCCGTCTCGCGATGTTCATCCATAGTAATTGTTAATTTCTTTAGAGTATTGTATTGTTCATGATTTTTGTCTCATGTTTCTTCCTTTTGCTTGAGGATGAAGCATAGTTGCCATGATAGCTTCAAGTTGGTGGGTGTCTACTGTCATTATGTTTGCTATTGTGGGAAACATTTTATCTTTTAATGATGAAGTGATTCGACCATGGTGGGTTGGCTTTTGTCTCGCGATGTTCATCCATAGTAATTTTTAATTTCTTTAGAGTATTGTATTGTTCTTGATTTTTTGTCTCATGTTTCTTCCTTTTGCTGTGAGGATGAAGCATAAGAACTATTGTGTTATTCTCTAATTTTTTTTGCTCGTTTCTTCCTTTTGTATGGATGAAGGTCATTTTGTTGGAATGTTGAATTTTGACAACCTCATTAATGGAGAGTGTACCTCCAGATCTACTTATGGAAATGTCAATGTTGTAAGACCTAATTTTGATCGTAAGAGCAAAAAGGGAATGAATAGAAATTTTTGAGTGCATTTAAATATACAAAAGGATTAAAATGGTATTCCCGAACATGTGAAGGGTAAAATGATCAAAAGACCAAAATTCAGTATTTTTCATGACAAGAAAATTTAATTAAAAATAATGGCTTGAGAAATCTTGATCAATAATGAAGAAATAATTAAATTTCGGGTTAAATTGATCAAGATATGAATTTTTTGGAATAAACCAAAATTTTCACATCGGGAATTTATCCCGAAAATAATCGAAAAATATACTGAAAAGACGAAGTAAGACCGATAAATTCATTTAATTGGTTAAATGAATAAAATATAATTTTTTTATATTTTTAGATTTTTAATAATTAAATAAGAAATTTTTAGATATTTATGGGATTTTAATATTTTTTTAATCAATTAAAATAATATAAAAAATAAATAAATAAATAAATAAGTAAATGAAAAAAAGGAATTTCACGAAATCTGGAAACGCAGACAGCGAGGAAGCCGAGCTTCCCTCTGCCTCACCGACGGCCACCGGGAAGAAGCGGCTGGCGGCAGCCCAGGTGAAGGAAGCCCAGTCGAGCCACCACCGGCACCAATGAGCCGACGATCAGCGGTGAAAGGGAGAGAAATCGAGGATCGAGAGAAAGGAGAGAGGAAAATCGATGACCGATGCCGATTCGAGCCCGGCCACCGATAGCCGAAGGTAGCCCACGTGGAGAGCGGCCGATCGGCGATTGAATCGATCGGTGGGGTGGTGGCTAGCACTAGAAACGGCGAGAAAGAGAGAAGTCACCGACGGTGGAAAGGAGAAGGATCAGATCGATTCAGCCAAAAAGAAAAGAAAAGAAAGAGAAAAAAAGTAAAAGGAAAAAGTGGAAAAAATTTCAGTGATGCAATCGAGTTACGGGTAAGTCGGTAAGCGGTAGAAATTAATCGATTTAAATTTCGGATTATTTAATTTGATTAATATCCGACTGAAAGTTTACCTGACAAAATATTAAATTGTGTAGCTCGACAATTGACGTCAAACGAGAGCTCGAGACAATCTCGACTTGCATACTATCATGGAATCACGGGTAAGTAACCCTTATTTATGACAATTTTGTGTCGTTATGTGTGATTGATATTTATCGCATAAATTACGGATTTAAATTCTGCATTTAATGAATTAAATTCTAGAACATTGGATAAATCGTTGTAAATACTAAATTAAGTTATTCGAGAGTTTAGAACGAGACTGAATAATTACTGATGGGCCCAATGAGCCCAATAGGCCTCGATAATGTGAATAGTAAGTGGAAAAAATGGGCTTAAGGTCGATTAAGGCCCATATGGTACAATCGGGCTCAATATGGGTAAATGGGCCCAATGATTTAAATTAAGCCCAGAAAATATGAAATACAATTACATATATTGTATTTGACCTAATGAATATTTATCCGCAGTTCCGAAGATTGGATTCGGAGTAAATCGGACTGCGTGACGAGTCATCACTGGAAAGGTCAGACTGTACAGAAAAATGAGGTAAGGGAATTGTGTGAGTAGCTAGAGGTAGCTACGCGTATTTTAATAGCTTTTCTATACATTGAATATGTATGTATACCCTGATTATGTATAAAGGTCCTGAAAATGGTTTAAAGATTTTAAGGACTCGGAATAGGTAAAGTCTATTTTACCCCTATTGAGGGAAGTTCACTTAAGGATGGTGAAAGCATGACATGCATGAAATGCATGATTTAAGAATTTTCTGATTTAAGGGAATTTTCATGGTTTTAAGCAAAGCAAAATGGTAGTTTGGCCAGTAATTGTATAAATTTCACAAGATTACACTACGTAAGTGTTATTTATATTTAAATGAAATTTCTTGGGAAAATGGGCCAACTATCAAGTTTATATGAAAACAGATAGTGCCGACACATAGCTCGCACTATATTTGAGTTTGTGAGTGTGCATAAAACGTGCTTGAGCGGTTGCTCACACTGATTTTTATTATTGTGATATGCATAAAAGGTGCAGGAGCCTAGCTGACACCCTGTTTTGACTGTTTTGACGGTCTTGACTGTTTTGACGTGATATGCATAAAATGGTGCTGGAGCGATTACTCGCACTAGTTTTAATGATTTGACATGCATGAGAGGTGCTGGAGCTTAGCTCGTATCCTGTTTTGAAATGATATTGCATATAAGCCGTGCTGGAGTGTAACTCACATGAGATTTGATGTATTTATGCATAAAGCCATACTGGAGCGTTGCTCGTATGAAGTTTTGATTTACTTGAGCATTAATTCGTGCTGGAGCGTTACTCGCACGAAGTTTTATATGGTTTTACAACTCATTTTAAAGCCGTACTGGAGTTTTTCTCGTACGAGGTTTTCACTGAGTTTTTATACATATCTGTACTAGAGCATTGCTCGTACGTAGATTTTACTTGAATTTATAATTATTTTAAGTCGTACTGGAGCGCTGCTCGTATGTAGATTTCATTGATTTCTATGAAACTGTGCTTGAGCTTTGCTCGCATGTGATTTTCTGATATCATGAATATGCATGGAGCCGTGCTAGAGCTTCGCTCTCACAGGGATTTATATGACATGCATATAGCCATGTTGGAGCCTCATGTAGACTGTGTGTCACAGTGAGATGATATGCTCACACGTGCATACTGAGACAGAGATGATATGGGTGGATAAGACCTATTGCAGGCACCCTTGACTGAGCTTGGGTTCACGGAGTACGTTGTACCGTGTATGTCACGTAGAGTACGTTGTATCGTGGGGATTGTTGGAGTGGAGTGGCATTAGCCACGAGACAGCAAGTCTTGCCCTCGCAATCCTGATGTTATGCTGTTCTGGCGGGTAGGATCGACCCACCTCCCATTTCAGGTGTGATACCCCGCACACTAGGTACCGTGTTGCCAGGGATCACGAGGTTATGGCCATAGTCCTTGTTGTTACTGATAGTCACCTACTTGTCTCACATGATATAACTATTGGTCGATAGACTAGGGTAGACCCGAGGGAGGGGTCAGGCCCCCTTTTTTATGATTTTATGATATGTGACCCTGAAAGAAGGGTGGTTTTATAACCGAAGTTTTATAATGAATTTTAATGAATTGTTCTATGAGAGGATTGACCCAGAAGGGTTAGTTTATACTGCAGTTTTAATGAAATGATTTGAATGCAGTAGCATGATGTGTTTTCCATGCTTTAATGATAAATTCATGAAGTGATTGTATCTCATGATTTATTTTATATCGCATGAAATAATGCATGATTTTGATTTAATTCATGCTAAGTATGATTTACTGATGTCACATAAAATGCCATTGATACATAAGTAATATGACTTAAATATGCACGAACAGTTTTATAAACTATGTCATTGATGACAAACATGATTGTGTACTTGAGATTTTAATGAAAAGAAATGGATTTTTAAGGGCATGGCATTATGAGCATGTAGATAGTGGAGCTATCTACTTACTTGCATAATTGCCTTACTGAGCGTGTGGTTTACTCACCCCCTTATTTTTCCATCTTTTCAGAGCACTCACAGTAGTTAGTAAGCGGCTGAAGACTTGCATTCTGGGTATCTGCTGCTTCCCATCGAGAGACAAGTATACATATTTGTATAGTTTTGTATCTAAATATGTAATGCACAGTACTGTAAACAAATATGATGTCGGGGATGTAGGGTTATAAATACCATTGTGTATGTATTTAATAAAAGTCAAAGGATTGGAAACTCTAATATATGAATATGATTATGGAAATGGAATGGTAAATAGGTGAGAGGTGACTAACACCGAATCATAGCCCAACTGTTTGTAGGATGGTCACGAATAGAGAAAGGTAAGAATTAAATAATAAATGAAAAAGCGAAAAATTTACTCTGATTTTTAGGTAATTTGGGTCGTGACAAATGTATGGCAGCCTTAAGAGGAGTGTACCTCAAAATCCACTTATAAAAATGTCAATGTATGCTAATCTTGAGAAAACTAGATCTTTGACAGCATCATTGGTAGAGAATGTACCTCTAAATCCACTTATAGAAATGTCAATGTATGGCAATCTTGAGAACTTTAGAGAAATAGTTATCTTGTATTTGAGCACGCCTTCCAAGGAGATATACCTTCAAAGCCACTTTTGGAGTGTTACTATTCAGCGAACTTGGAAGAATTAAAGCTTTAGTCATTTCATTACGCCATCTGCAGACAATATACATCCAAATCCACTTATCCAATACTAAAGTGTGGTGAACTTTTGAGAGTTGATGTAGTTAGAGTTTTCTTCATTGATCATACTTTCCACGGATAGTGTACCTCATAATCCATTTCTAAATATATCAATGTGTTGCAGGCTTAGGACTCATAGCTGAAGTTTCAGATTGTTAGCCACGTGCTTGAGGCCATTGAGCATGCTATTGATAGGAAGTATACCTCTTAATCCACCTCTTGGAGTGTTAATGCAGCTAGCCAAATGTTAGGATTGCATGGACTCATCTTTATGAATTTACTGGACTTGTTACTTGACATTGCTATTATGGATAACTATATGACTTGATCTTGAACTTGTCTTAATAAAATTACTAGTATCATATGCGAAAGTGATGCCACTTAAAGTCTGATGAGAGTTGTGTAGAAGTGCAGTGTCATGGCTCTTTTCACTTTTTAATTATATTTAAAAGTGAAACCTCTTTGTCACCTTCCATTATTTGGTCTGACTTTTCATTGCCAAGATATAATAATTTCCATAAAATGGCATTATCATTTTGTCATTGCTTTATGGAGATAAATACTCCTATTATAAATGACTCCCTTAGATAGAGCACACAACTTCCCGCGATAAAAAGTTATGGCCAATAAGTTCCTTTGAAAAGATTCTTTACGAGTCAAATCATTCCTCAAGATGTGTCTCCTCAAGAGTTATTCCTTTGAGATATGTTTCTTTAAGAAATCTCATCACTTCCTATGTAAGAATTGGAATGTAACGCCTCAGAAGCGTGGTAATTGGGGCTTACTTTCTTTTTAACTTAATTTCTTACTTGGGATGTATTCCTGTACAATGTTGGTTACTTAGTTTCTTCTTTTGCAAAATCTTTTAATCGCTTAAATTTCAGCAGCATAACCTCTTATATTTTAACCTACCTTTCTGCAATCAATACGATCACAATTTATGATCGCAAGCAGTTATTTTATTTAAACTTATCATTTTTCGATTCAACATACTCCACAACGAATTCAGTAATATCCGTACTAAACAAACTCAATACATTTCATTTGTTTCCAAAACCACTTCTTTACAACTTCGCAAAATTAGATTGCCACGACCCAAATTACCTAAAAATCCCTACAAATTTTTTCGTTTTTCATTTCCTTACCCGTCGTGAACAATTACACTCCTAAACAGTTGGGCTATGATTCGGTGTTAGTAACCTCTCACCTATTTACCATTCCATTTTCATATTCACATTCACATGTCAATTTATTTAAACAAAATACATCCCCAATATTAAATCCATATACAGTACTGTGTATCTATATGTTCAGATACAAAAATTATACAAATGTGTATACCTGGTCTTCCTAAGAAGCAACGGATAACCGAGATGCGAGACTATTGTCGCTCTCTTCTACTGAATATACCCTGTGGGGTGGAAAATGAAAGGGTGAGCGAAACGTGCTCAGTAAGGCAATAATGTAAGCAGGTAGATAACTATACTATCTACGTGCTGATAATGTCATGATGTAAAAATTGTTTACTTTCGGAGCATGAGGTAAGATTAAAACAATGCCACATGAATGTATATATCATATACAAGAAATCATGAAATCGACATATAAAGCACACATGGAAAATCATCATGTATGACATCTCATGCTCGTCACATTAAAACTCATTTGTTTAATCACAAACTCATCACTTTGAAACTTATTTGTTTCATCATAAATTCATCTCATTTAAAACTCATTTATTTCATTATAAACTCTCACTTTAAAACTCATTTGTTTCATTATAAAACAACTTCATCAAGGTCAAACCCATCTCTCGGGAATACCTTGATTCATCAAATCACATCTCTTTTAAAAAACACAAATCGGGACTACCCCTCCATCGGGTTTGTCCTGGTCTGTCCAGACCGTATGATATCATGTGAGGCATGTAGGTTACTGTATGAAAAATCGAGGACTATGGCCATACTATGTCCCTGTGATCCCAGGCACACAGATCCCGGTGTGCGGGGTATCACAACTGCAACGAGAGCTGGGGTCAAGTCCTACCCGCCAGAATATCGAGTAACATCGTAGAGTCATCATGACTGCACGGTACAGCGTACTCTGTGTGACATACACGGTACATCGTACTCCGTGAACCCATATCATAGTCTGGGGGTACCTGCCGTAGGTCTTATCCAGCCCAATACTATGTCGATAACCAACCCATGTCTCAAAGTATATGTGCGAGCATCTCAACTCTCTGTGACACACAGTCTACAGGAGGCTTCCGCACGACTATATGCATGTCAACTCACGTCTAGTGCGTTTATGTGAGCATCCTGCTGCCCGCCCCACACCAGGTCACAGGCTTACGGAGCTCCAGCACCACGCTATGCATATCATGATATCTAAAATCTCGTGCGAGCGAAGCTTCAGCACGGTTTTGTGCACACACAAATTTCTCGTACGAGCAATGCTCCAGTACGGCTTTTCATGAGAATAAATCAGTAAACTTGAGTGCGAGTAAGACTCTAACACTCTTTTTATTCAAGTAAATACCATAAGTGGCTTAATCTTAATAAAACATCTTTTTAAATAGTAACCGGTACAAACCGGTACCTTTTCGTAAAATTCACGAAATCAACAGCCCACCTATGTGTATATTTGCTTAAATCAAAGCAATATATTCATATAAAGCATTAAAAACATGAAATCATGCAATTTACCTGCCTTACTACCCTTTTTGTAAATTTTACTCCTAGGGGCAAAATCGTCTTTTCCTTTATTTATCTAAGCCCCGATTTTCGTAAAAATTATTATTTCATTTACTAGATACTTAGATAAATTCTAAGCCCTGTAAATACCCTCAAAATATGTATAGGCATCTCTATGCAATTACAAAATTCCCTTACCTCGATTCTCGTCGAGTCTGACCTTTCCTTTTCCACTGTTGTCACGTCGCGCAGTGCGATCTGCTCCCAATCAAACCTCCGAAACTGCGTAATAATATTCCTCAGGTCAGATATTATACAACTTAATTGTATTTAATACTTTCTGGGCTTAATTTAAATTATTGGGCCCATTTATCCCTATTGGGCCAGATTGCACTTTAATGGGCCTCGACCCATTTTCAGCCCGTTTATACTGTTTAAATCCCTTCTTCGGGTTTACTGGGCTCATTCAGCTTACCAATAATTATCGGGCTTCGTTCCAAACTCATTGGATAGCCCGTATACCATTTACGGTAATTACGTTGTAATTCCGATTAATATTCCTTTTATACAGAATTAATCCGTAAATTTTGTAAAATAATTGAAACTCTGTATTAAAGGACTCTAATTGTCGGAATTAAACTGTACTTACCTGATACGATGCGGGATACAAAAATCGGAGCTCAATCGGCTCTCGTTCGGGCTTTATCGTCGAACTGCACAATTATTATATTTAATCCCGGGTTACTCTTCGATTAAATATAATTTATATAAATTTCTCGGAAATCAATTCGATCACTTTTGACCTCATATTGACTTACCCGAAGTCTGGTGTATCCCCGAAAATCCTTTCCCTTTTTCCTTTTCCTCTTTTTCTCCTTTTTTCCTCTCTTTTTGGCTGAACCGGTTCAGTCCGGTTCAGACCGGTTCAGACCGCCGGTTCAGCTCGGTCCGGTTCGGTTCAGTTTTGGCCGGTTTAGGCCGGTTCGATTGGTTCAATCCCCATTTGTTCATTCCGACGCCGTCCGATCGGTTCCCGGTGCAATTTCGGTGCCGTTCGGCTCGGCTACACCTGGGCATTCAGAATTGGGCCTCGGCTGGGGTCGAAACGCAGCCATCGCCGGTGAATCACCTCTTCTCCCTCGCGGCTGCCACCTCTCGATCCAACGGATTCCGACGGTTTCGCCGGCCGATACTGGTCTCAAAAGGACCGGCACCTCCTCCCGATCACGTCGGTACCCGCCGTTCGCCCCCAGCTGCCGTGGATCGCCGGTACCGACTCCGTTTTCCCCGTGGTCTTCTCCTCCTCCGTTCGACGATCTTCGACCTCCTGACGGCCCGTCACCGGTGCCAATGGCTTCGTCGGCCTCTCCTCTTGCTGCTCGGCCCTTCATCGGAGGCCGTCGGTGCCCGGTGGTGGGTCGTCGGTCGGCCACGCGCAGTCCCCCTCTCCGTTTTCCCTTTTCTTTCTCTCTCCCTGACTTTTACAGATTTCTTCTCTTTTTTTTTTTTACAATTATTATTTTATTTAACAATTTGTTTTATTATTATTTTAATCAATAAATTATATTAAAGAATCAAAATATCTACCAAAATTAATATTTTATTCAAAATAGATTTATTTAATTTAATTTAATTTCTTTATTATATTTTTTTAATCCTTTTTCGGGTATAATTTCTCTGTATTTTCAGGATATTGTCCCGGGTGACTTTTCGGTATTTCTAAAAATTCCAGATCTTGATCAATTTGACTCAAAATTATATAATTTCCTCATTATTGATCAAGATATTCTAAATCCTTATTTTAAATTAAATTTTCTTATCGAATTTATCCCGGCTTTCGGTCTTTTAACCGTTTTGCCCTTACCGTGTTCGGGATTTATTTAGCCCGACCTTCCTTCACGAATATTCATTCATTTTACGATTTGAATCCTTATTTTCAGTCCGAATCACATGCCTTTAAATTGGTGAGCATTTTTATCCCTCATAAAATTTACAATTTAATTTTGGGTCTTACAAATCTCCCCCACTTAAGGAATTTGGTCCTCCAAATTAGAACCAAGTCATAAGAATCTAGATACAACTCCGGGTACATCGATCGTATCATACTCTTAAATTCTTATGTGACCTTCTCCGGAGTGTATTACTACCAAAGGACTTTAATTAGGGAGATCGTCTTAAACCTCAATACTTTCTCTTTCCTGTTTAATGCCCGAATCAACTTATCAATATACTTATATTTTCCTTAAACTGAACTTTTGGAGTTCATATTCGATCATCTATGCTGGATCCGGATAGTATTACCGAAGCATCAAAAGCTGAGACATATTGTGGGTGCCTGTTAATTCAGGTGATAACACCAACCTACAGGTCTTATCTCCCACTTGTCCAATCTCTCAAAAGATTCTATCCAGCACAACTCAATTTACCTTCTTCCAAAAGTTCGCTATGTCCTTATTCTCTTAGGACAAGAATGTTTCAACCATACTAATTCACCCCCTGTGAATTCCAGTACTTGTCTATCTGCTCTGAGGTGTTCTTAATCTCTCATCCTTAACTAAAACCTTCTCAGAGACTTATTATTCACAGTCGAAAATAATTCTATCTGTCACCCACTTTTTCTTATCCAATTTGGGGAAAAACCCCTACAGCCATACACTGCCTCATATCTTGTTATCCCGATACTCAAGTGACAACTGTCACTATTGACGACTTCAATTAGAAATCAACTGATCATTCCAAGAGCTTATAAAATCAATGGCACACGCTTTCATCGAATCCTCCAGAACTTGTACAGTCCTCTCTGACTGACCATCTATCTGAGGATGAAAAGCTGTGCTAATACTCAGTCGGGTTCCCATAGCTTCCTTAAATATCCTCAGAGGTAGGAAGTGGAGCTGGAATCCCTTTATAATACAATGCTCACTGGAACGTTACATAATGTTCCACAATCTTCCTTATACATAAATCCTCATATACACTCTGAGTATTTTGGGATTTCATAACCCAGAAGGTGGGTAGACTTAGTTACTCTACCGATTATCATCCAAATAGTCTCCTGATTTATCCGAGTCCTCTATAACCCATAACGACATTCATGGAGACTTGCTCTCGTTTTCGTACCGTGTCAATATAGGTAGGTGCTGCAATAACTCTGCAGACTTTTAATACTCTACTTTATTCTGTTGACATACTAGGCTCTTCTCCATAATCTCCACAATATCTCTTTTCACATCTGACCACCCATACCCTTTTCGAGATTTTCATATATATAATCGTTACTTTTCGTATGCACTGTATATCCCGAAGAGTGAGCTTCTGACAATATTACTATCCCATCAACTGTGGTCCTGGGGAGCACTTATACTGTCTCTGAACCTCTGTAAATCATTATCATACTCTGTGAACTCTGTCACTGTACCCTTCTGAATCTGACCCACACTATCGACATCATGTCGATCATCTCGCTAAGCCTGTCAAATCCGGGCACTCTCATCCGGTTCTAGTCTCAGCTAGCTGTCACACAATCACCGTCATCATCAGAAGGGGCCACATCAATACTGAGGCTCACAGCTGCTCTAGCAGCTCACGCTCCCTGACCAGCATATGCGGTACCATCCCTAGGCTCTTTCTACTTAAAACATCAGCCGTCACATTAGCCCTTCCTTGGGTGGTACAATTTTCACAATCAAAACCTCTCAGAAGCTCTAACCCACTATGTATTCTCATATTCGCCTCTTTCTGTAAAAAAAACAGATACTTGAGGCTTTATGATTAGTGCATATCCACAATTTCTCACCCTGTACATAATAGAACCATATCCTCGGTACAAATACTGTTGTCAACTTTAAAATCATGGGTCAGATAGTTTATTTCGTGATCAAGGAGTTGTCTGACTCCATAATTGACTATCTTCCCATTATACATCAATACACAGCTCCCTCATTATTTCGAGGTATCCATACTCACTGAGAACCTCTTGAGCTATTGGGTATGTTGAAATTAATCACGGTGGTCAGTTCATACTTCACTACACCGAAATTCACGTCACCTCTATCATCTTATTTTTCATCTCATTCAAAGACCACGTTTCTCTAGTTAAACGTGTCAACCAAGTAGACCATTTGAGAACTCGCAACAACCCATTTGTAAAAGCAATCTTCCAATTGTTGCTTATAATTTGCCTTAGACTTTAACTACACCCAACCTATCATCGAAAATGATGATTACAACTCGATCCAATCCTTGACTTATTTAAGCATAAGCGTATAAGATCCTTCAAAATCGCTTACGTTTTCAGGTACTAACCTGCGCCATTTCTTTTTCTTATCTTAACGGCTCTTATTAAATTTTACTATGTTAACCTTATGATTTGTCGAATTTTAATATTCTTATCGTCTTAGTAAAGGTATCCTAATGCTAAAGGTATTTATTACAACGATCGATTTCACGTTATAGATTATATATATACTTTTAGACGCTGTCAAGTCTTCAGGTGGGGAGGTATTTTGAAATACCTTTATTAACCTTCAGACTTAACCACAACTACGTTATATCTCAGTCTCTGTGGTCACAATTTATATTCGCTACTAATTGCTTTAATCCTAATGACTCCATATATAAAGATGTTCCTACCTAGCATACGTCTCTTACTACAATACATCTTGTATACATATCTCAAAGATTATCTCCTTAGTGTATCAATCATGAGAAAACTCTTGCCATTATTCATTCCGTGAGTACAATCCTTTACTCCTGTAATTTCAACCGTTGCACCCCTTTTTATCACTTGTCAACATTTACAGTATACTTCTCAGTGATGTTTTCACCACCTGTTTTCAACTTAAAATCTCTATATCCATATTCCGTTAATTAATCCTCCTCTATTGGGGTACTCATTTATCAGTATTGTGCCCAATGATGTAGGCATTCATGCCTTTTACTCACTTATATGCGAATGAAGGCGGTATAAATAAATACGTGGCACCAGGATCAATAAAAATATGTACTTCATTATTCATAACAAGTGTGGTATCTTACACCACATCCATGAAACATCAATAGTGTCCTGGTCCAAGACATCCTCTCGCCTTCGTCCAACAACCTACTTTCCTTTTTCTTTTCGGCTATGGCCTCCCTTTTTACGTTGCAGCTATTCCAACGAAGTTTTTCTCTGTCTCTTTACTTTTCTGGGGGGTCAATCTCGCCCAAATATGTGCAATCAACATCAATGCTCCGTCTTACCACACTTAACGGCCATTTTCATCAATACAGTGTAGGTATAGACCTTACTTCTGTGGTATCTACCACACATCCTACACTGCTTACACTGCTCACTCTGCTTACACTGCTACACTACTTCGTAGCAGGTCGGGATTTTCCAATCACAATGCCCCTCAAGAGTGCCAAAATTGGATGCACTGGGGCTTTACCAATTATCTTACTCCATAACTCGTCAACTCTAATCTCTTACCAACTGGTCTCTTTCCTGCTTGACATCTCTGTCATTCTCTAATTTCTTTTATCTCTATTTTGGCCCTTGCTACCTTTCCCAATCTCAGAGGCGTGCAATTCATGTTCTTATCTACCCAACTGTAAATCTACGCACTGCCTCGATATAGGTAATATCTCACGGGCCAATCAGACTCAAATTGAAAAGTTAAGCCATTTCATGAACTTTTAGACATCTCGACTGTCACCTGTTCATAGTGTCGAGGTAATATCTGCCCAGGAATATAACCAAGTTTCATACTCATAAATCATACTCATCAATAAATCAAATCCTCTGGGTCAGAGTACGGACTTTTATCCATAATTTGCTTTAAATCATGTCCAGGATATCCTATCACCGGAATACATCTAAAATATTTCTCATCTTAGCTCTGGATGTTTAACACTTAAGATGGGTCGAGAGGGTTTCAATCAATGCTCCGCTGCGCCCTCTGATCTTATGTCTACTCTGAGCAATTTACTCCTCAAAATAATCTCCACACTCCGCTCCAACCTCACGAAGCGTGTCTCAATACTATCTGATCACTCTGTCGGACTCTGAGAGGTATGCTCAACATTAGCCTCTATTTCAATCTCATCCCGATTCTCATGGGTCAACTCAGCACGACTTAGCAGACTCAGGTCTACCTCTACGACCTCTGCCTCATGCACTATCTCATCTTGAGTCTCATATCATGACTCATTTGATTCTCAGACCGATCTCTACGGTCTCGAGCATGTGTACTCGCCACTCTACCATAGCGACTATCAATTATAAAAACTATATTCTTGCATTCGAAACAAAATTCTTAGCTGTAATTCCATCTTGATATACACAATTGTATCTAAACAATGCACAGTACATGGGATGTAAATTTACTTAACCACTAACACCGACTCATATCAGGCCAACTCTGCTCTGATACCATTAAATTTGTCACGACCCAAATTACCTAAAAATCCCTACAAATTTTTTCGTTTTTCATTTCCTTACCCGTCGTGAACAATTACACTCCTAAACAGTTGGGCTATGATTCGGTGTTAGTAACCTCTCACCTATTTACCATTCCATTTTCATATTCACATTCACATGTCAATTTATTTAAACAAAATACATCCCCAATATTAAATCCATATACAGTACTGTGCATCTATATGTTCAGATACAAAAATTATACAAATGTGTATACCTGGTCTTGCTAAGAAGCAGCGGATAACCGAGATGTGAGACTATTGTCGCTCTCTTCTACTGAATATACCCTGTGGGGTGAAAAATGAAAGGGTGAGCGAAACGTGCTCAGTAAGGCAATAATGTAAGCAGGTAGATAACTATACTATCTACGTGTTGATAATGTCATGATGTAAAAATCGTTTACTTTCGGAGCATGAGGTAAGATTAAAATAATGCCACATGAATGTATATATCATATACAAGAAATCATGAGATCGAAATATAAAGCACACATGGAAAATCATCATGTATGACATCTCATGCTCGTCACATTAAAACTCATTTGTTTAATCACAAACTCATCACTTTGAAACTTATTTGTTTCATCATAAATTCATCTCATTTAAAACTCATTTATTTCATTATAAACTCTCACTTTAAAACTCATTTGTTTCATTATAAAACAACTTCATCAAGGTCAAACCCATCTCTCGGGAATACCTTGATTCATCAAATCACATCTCTTTTAAAAAACACAAATCGGGACTACCCCTCCATCGGGTTTGTCCTGGTCTATCCAGACCGTATGATATCATGTGAGGCATGTAGGTTACTGTATGAAAAATCGAGGACTATGGCCATACTATGTCCCTGTGATCCCAGGCACACGGATCCCGGTGTGCGGGGTACCACAACTGCAACGGGAGCTGGGGTCAAGTCCTACCCGCCAGAATATCGAGTAACATCGTAGAGTCATCATGACTGCACGGTACAGCGTACTCCGTGTGACATACACGGTACATCGTACTCCGTGGACCCATATCATAGTCTGGGGGTGCCTGCCGTAGGTCTTATCCAGCCCAATACTATGTCGATAACCAACCTATGTCTCAAAGTATATGTGCGAGCATCTCAACTCTCTGTGACACACAGTCTACAGGAGGCTTCAGCACGACTATATGCATGTCAACTCGCGTCTAGTGCGTTTATGTGACCATCCTGCTGCCCGCCCCACACCAGGTCACAGGCTTACGGAGCTCCAGCACCACGCTATGCATATCATGATATCTAAAATCTCATGCGAGCGAAGTTTCAGCACGGTTTTGTGCACACACAAATTTCTCGTACGAGCAATGCTCCAGTACGGCTTTTCATGAGAATAAATCAGTAAACTTGAGTGCGAGTAAGACTCTAACACTCTTTTTATTCAAGTAAATACCATAAGTGGCTTAATCTTAATAAAACATTTTTTTAAATAGTAACCGGTACAAACCGGTACCTTTTCGTAAAATTCACGAAATCAACAGCCCACCTATGTGTATATTTGCTTAAATCAAAGCAATATATTCATATAAAGCATTAAAAACATGAAATCATGCAATTTACCTGCCTTACTACCCTTTTTGTAAATTTTACTCCTAGGGGCAAAATCATCTTTTTCCTTTATTTATCTAAGCCCCGGTTTTCGTAAAAATTATTATTTCGTTTACTAGATACTTAGATAAATTCTAAGCCCTGTAAATACCCTCAAAATATGTATAGGCATCTCTATGCACTTACAAAATTCCCTTACCTCGATTCTCGTCGAGTCTGACCTTTTCTTTTCCACTGTTGTCACGTCGCGCAGTGCGATCTGCTCCCAATCAAACCTCCGGAACTGCGTAATAATATTCCTCAGGTCAGATATTATACAACTTAATTGTATTTAATACTTTCTGGGCTTAATTTAAATCATTGGGCCCATTTATCCCTATTGGGCCCGATTGCACTTTAATGGGCCTCGACCCATTTTCAGCCCGTTTATACTGTTTAAATCCCTTCTTCGGGTCTACTGGGGTCATTCAGCTTACCAATAATTATCGAGCTTCGTTCCAAACTCATTGGATAGCCCGTATACCATTTACGGTAATTACGTTGTAATTCCGATTAATATTCCTTTTATACAGAATTAATCCGTAAATTCTGTAAAATAATTGAAACTCTGTATTAAAGGACTCTAATTGCCGAAATTAAACTGTACTTACCCGATACGATGCGGGATACGAAAATCGGAGCTCAATCGGCTCTCGTTCGGGCTTTATCGTCGAACTGCACAATTATTATATTTAATCTCGGGTTACTCTTCGATTAAATATAATTTAAATAAATTTCTCGGAAATCAATTCGGTCACTTTTGACCTCATATTGACTTACCCGAAGTCTGGTGTATCCCCGAAAATCCTTTCCCTTTTTCCTTTTCCTCTTTTTCTTCTTTTTTCCTCTCTTTTTGGCCGAACCGATTCAGTTCGGTTCAGACCGCTGGTTCAGCTCGATCCGGTTTGGTTCAGTTTTGGCCGGTTCAGGCCGGTTCGACCGGTTCAATCCCCATTTGCTCATTCCGGCGTCGTCCGGTCGGTTGCCGATGCGATTTCGGTGCCGTTCGGCTCGGCTACACCTGGGCATTCAGAATCGGGCCTCGGCTGGGGTCGAAACGCAGCCATCGCCGGCGAATCACCTCTTCTCCCTCGCGACTGCCACCTCTCGATCTGACGGATTCCGACGGTTTCGCCGACCGATACTGGTCTCAAAAGGATCGGCTCCTCCTCCCGATCACGCCGGTACCCGCCGTTCGCCCCCAGCTGTCGTGGATCGCCGGTACCGACTCCGTTTTCCCCGTGGTCTTCTCCTCCTCCGTTCGACGATCTTCGGCCTCCTGACGGCGCGTCACCGGTGCCAATGGCTTCGCCGGCCTCTCCTCTTGCTGCTCGGCCCTTCGTCGGAGGCCGTCGGTGCCCGGTGGTGGGTCGTCGATCGGCCACGCGCAGTCCCCCTCTCCGTTTTCCTTTTTCTTTCTCTCTCCCCGACTTTTACAGATTTCTTCTCTTTTTTTTTTCAATTATTATTTTATTTAACAATTTGTTTTATTATTATTTTAATCAATAAATTATATTAAAGAATCAAAATATCTACCAAAATTAATATTTTATTCAAAATAGATTTATTTAATTTAATTTAATTTCTTTATTATATTTTTTTTAATCCTTTTTCGGGTATAATTTCTCTGTATTTTCGGGATATTATCCCGGGTGACATTTCGGTATTTCTAAAAATTCCAGATCTTGATCAATTTGACTCAAAATTATATAATTTCCTCATTATTGATCAAGATATTCTAAATCCTTATTTTAAATTAAATTTTCTTATCGAATTTATCCCGGCTTTCGATCTTTTGACCGTTTTGCCCTTACATGTGTTCGGGATTTATTTAGCCCGACCTTCCTTCACGAATATTCATTCATTTTATGATTTGAATCCTTATTTTCAGTCCGAATCACATTCCTTTAAATTGGTGAGCATTTTTATCCCTCATAAAATTTACGATTTAATTTCGGGTCTTACATAGATTGCATCCCCAAAAGTATCTACACACCAATATCTGTACAATATAAATGTCTGGAAATAAACATCAAATGATATGACTGAGCATGTACTAAAGATAGTCTGGGAGATTCAAAATCCACCAGTCTACTCAAGTACTCTGCAAATAGTTAAGCAGTCTCACTGTAGGTAGTCTGAAATGAAGAAAAAGGGGAATGAGCTTCTGAAAAGCTCAATAAAGAAAATATTTAAAATAATCCTAACAACCCCAAAATTATATAGAGATTCAGGGTTAACATGTTTTTCAAAAGCTTTCGTACCTAATTTAATCAAATTACATAAACTTAATTTCTTATTTTAACATAACAATATTTATTTACTTACTTTGAGACAAAACATACATACATATATACATACATACATACAAACTTATTTAGTCAAATTTACATACGTACTTACTTTGATGAAGCTTACTTACTTTCTTCTACAACTCAAAACATTCATACAATAAAACATACTAGGCTAAATCCGTATAGCTATCATGCAGATAGAAACATCATCCGCCATAGAGGGAATAAAATACCTATGGCCATGGTAGAGGCTGTAGACTAGATCAAAGTTGTACAACAAAACAGACATAGTATCTAAATAAACTAGCACACAACTAGGGCACGAGCCGTGGGAGCATGAGATACTACGAAACAGGCACCACATGTAGTGAAAACATGCACCACAAAGGCGAGTATAAGCACTACACGGGCGAAGCGAAATAGGCACTATAAGTGGTGGAGCCAGGTACCACAAGTAGCGGGTATGACATGCACACAACATACACTATTGGGTAGCCTTTAGTCTCAGAAAATCTTACTCTCTTACTTGTTTTCATAGTTACTTAAAATCATATAATTTCCATAATAAAATGTTATTGTATCAAAGACTTATATATCTAGGTAAAAAAGTTTAGCTTCGGGGTTAAATTGAGGTGTCATTTCTTTCGGAAAGTTATATCAAAAGGTTCGGGCTTTCCATTTAAGTTCTATATGCATACACCAATTCATTTTAAGAAATACAAATAGGTAAAGGAAACCAATAGTACTTTAAATTGCATCCCATGCCTAAACGAGGCTGGGGCAGTACTAAATCCCTAGGTATTAGATTTATCTCGTTTTACATGCCAATACCTCGTGCTGCACAAAACAGCTTCAAAACCATAAAACGATGCTCAAAACCATCTTAACATACTTGAATATGCATTCTCTTACATAAATCCCACTAAACTCGACCATTTTGCCAACTTTCCTTACTTTCTCGATTTTACAGATAAAAGTGACAGTTTAAGGTATTTTTTATAATTTCTTTTCTCCTAAATTCAAACTTATAAACTTAATAACCTTAACACTTATTCAAGTCTCTAGTTATCATATGACAACTTATCAAATTTGGCAATTCTTACACTTTTCAATTTTCCACTAAATCGAGCTATAAAACAGACTTTTTGGTATTAATCTAACGTTCTTCAACATTCTATTCAACCAAATTTCATCTCTACCATGTCAAACAAGGGCTGGTCGAACCTACATATGCCCTAGAAATTCTTTCTTCAATTTATACTTTAAAAAAATTCATCCAAATTCATCAAATAACAACATATATCATCATCACCATCTTCTTCCAACAACTTCTTACCTAGTTTGACCAACTTTGACCACTTCTTCTTGCTCTATCAATGATTCTTAGTTGTAGATATACATGTGTAAGGCCTGTAATTTAATTTGTACTCTTATGATTTTATGATGTACGGACAAGTCACATTTGATATAAATCATAAGGAATGAATGTTTTTAAGTTCCAAATGTGTAAGAAATGCAAAACAGGTAGTGGAGCAAATTGGATATAAATGTAACAGTGAAATTTTGGGAAAATTATAGCAGAACTGCAGCAGAAGAGGAGTAGATCCATCCCTCATTCAAATCAGATTGATCTTGGATAGATTCTGGATAGAATAGATCGATTTCATTTAAGGGCCAGATTGATCTCTATATGATTCTATTTAAAGTAGATCGATCTCATACCAAAGAGCATAAAAAGTCAAATTCTGAAGAGATAAACACAGGGTAGATTGATCTCTCACCATTAGGAGATCGATCTCCAACGACAATTCTATATATACTGGACTTCTACACTTCATTTTCCCGAGAGCTGTCATGACCCTCAACTTATCAAAATACGTACAAATTTTTTGCATTTTCATACATCATTCATTATTCGTCCTACCTCAATCGTGAATAGCAACTCTCCTCAATAGTTGGGCTGTGTGTCAACGTCTAACTCACTCCACCATACCAATTCAATTTGTATATTATTTATGAGTAAACACTTGTATAAATGTATATATCAGAGTTGTTACATGTGTTTACATTGTTTTACATCCCCAATAGTTACATACAAAATGCTACTATGCTATCGTAAGTTTAGATACAAAATTACAACAGTGTGTATACCTTACGCGATGGGATGCAGCGGATTACCAAAAGGGAACGCCTCCAATCACGCTCACTCTATACTCAAATCTCCGTAGAGAGGGGAAAATAAGGGGGTGAGCAAGCCATACGCTCAATAAGGCAATCATGCGAACATGTAGATACTGCATTATTTACGTGATCGTGATGCCATGCTCAAAAACATTTAATTCATCATTTTATCTCAAAACATGAGTGTATGATTGTGTTAATGGTATGTAAAGCATTCATGCTATTAAAATCTAGTGCACAATTCAATTCAAAGCATGGTATAAATCATCATGCATAATTCACAATAAAGCATGGCATTACCCATCATGCGTTTTTCTCAAATAAACATGACATTAACCATTATACATTTTTCACAATAAGCCATGGCATTAATCATCATGCTCTGGTGCACTTTAAACCTTTAACAATCGATATCTCAAAACAATTTAACACTTGTCAGGTCTCAGCCCCTCCCTCGGACTGTCCTGACCCACAAATCATTTTCAAACATGGATTTATTCACAAAGCATTAGACATGTGAGATAGGCAATTTAATAAAAGGTAATAACCTATAAGTCTATGGCCATAGCCTGTGATACCGGCTACACGGATCAGGTGTGCAGGATATCACCACTATCTGCATCCACACGAGAGGTGGGTCAAATCCAACCCGTCGGTCAATAGCAGATCTCGTCCAAAAATGGTATATCACAATCTCAACACAGTACAATGTACTCCATGCTACATGCACGGTACAACATACTCCGTAGACCCAATCAACACATCATATCACGCCACATCTCAAAACGCACGTGTGAGCCTATTTAATCGGTATGACCTCTTGTCTACTCGAAACTCCTAACATGGCTATCAACATGTCAAAATCACAAACTGCATGTGCGAGCCTATTTAATCGATGTGATGTCGAGTCTGCCCGAAGATCCAAGCATGACAACAAATAAGGTGGGCATCTAGTGCGAGCTAAGCTCCAAGTACCATGCCAAAACCAGTATGAAATCCATGTGAAAACTAGTGCGAGCTAAGCTCCAGCACTCATATGTATAAAACACATCAAATCTCGTGCGAGTCATACTCTAGCATGCTTTCATTCTCACGAAAACCATGTAGGTGGCTCAAATCTATGCAAAGTATGGTTAACAAACCAAAACAACTCATTTCTTTTACAAATCATTTCAAATGTCAGCCAACCTACCAATCATTTGCTAAAAAGCAATAAAACATGATTTTCAAGGCATTATGCTTTTGTTTTCATGCACATTTCTCAAACACCCAACTTTTGCCATTCAATCACCCAATTTCATTTCCTAACATCTCATGTATTCTAGCAAAACATTTAAGCGCCCAAATTGCGCAAAAATATCTCTAAGAGTCCACAGAATTCCCTTACCTCAATTTACTTGAGTGTGACTCTCTTTTCCTCTTAGTTTTTTGCGCTCTTGGCTCACCTTACTCCGGTGTATCCTCGAAAGCTATGATTCAATCATCCAAACCACTTGAGTTAAAGTTGTCAACTCACATTTGACCTCATTAGTCAATATAACACATCTTTGCATTTACCAATGCCTTAATCCACATTTTACCCCTTTTAGGTAAATCTCACAATTTATCCACTAACAACATCTTAAAATCATACCACAACACTATTATTAACCTCAATATATCCCATTCATCATTAATCTCAACACATTTCACTTTCTCACACTAGACCACTTCTAGGTCATGGTGGATTCATTACTTCCTAGGTAGTTTCTACCCTTTCTATGCATACCAAACAACTCTAAAATCAATATCTACACAATGTACTTGAGTTATTTCATTTAGAAACTTACCTAGCTTGATTTCCTCTTTGCTCCAATGGAAATACACCTTTGATAGTTCAATCCAATAAGTGGGGAAATGCCTTCAAACTATGTTGTTCTTCTCTTTGATGTGAACAACTTTGTCTCTAATAGGTTTTGCTCAAATCTTACTGAAAATGTGTGGATTTAGGAGTGAGAAAGCCAGGTTTTAGGTTGGAAATGGGAAAGATTAGTTTTTGTCTCAAAAATACAGATCAAACTGCTCTATATTTATAGATTCAGCTTGATGAGATCGATCTCCCTTGGGTGGAGATCGATCTGGTCCTCTTAAAATCCCTCTTTTCCAAGATATTTTGAAGGCACGAGATCGATCTGTCGAGTATATGGGATCGATCTGCTTCAAACAGAAGGTTAAGGAGATCGATTTGGTCTTAGTGGAGATCGATCTGCATTTTACAGAATGAGCTAGGAGATCAGTCTGGCTCCCTTAGAGATCAATATGCTCTATTCCATTACTCAAATAAGAGCATTCTGGCTCTTCCAGATCGATCTCTCATCCTATGGGATCAATCTGGCATTCATATTTCCAGATTTTCTATAGTTTTTCTGCAACAACTCATACCAAACTTCATACATTTTGTTGCCATGGTCATTTCCTCATTCGATTATCTTTAAGACATGAAAATGACATCCCATAATACTTCATAGACATTAAAACTTGTGTAGAGTCTTTGTATATCCAAAGATACTAAATTTATAAACTTTACATCATTTATACTTCGCATTACAAGTACATCACTATTTACATATATATACAAAGTCGTGCTTATACATATATGGGGTCTCACATTCTCCCCCACTTAGAAAATTTGGTTTTCTAAATTAGAACTAATTCAATTTGTGATTAACTAGGGATACTTCTCCAGCATCAAACTCTCCAATTCCCATGTGGCTTCTTCCAAAGTGTGATGTTGCCAAAGGACTTTCACTAAGGGAATTGTCTTTGTTGTCAACACTTTATCTTTTCTGTCCAATATTCGAACTGACTTCTTAACATATGTCATACCGTCATTGAGCTCCAATGGCTCATATCTTATCCCATGCCCCAGATTCGGGTGATACTTCCTTAACATGGATATGTCGAAGACGTTATGCACACTTGCCAACTCTGGTGGCCATGCCAATCTATACGCCTTATCTCCCACCTTATCAAGTATCTCAAATGGCCCTAGATAATGATGCCTCAACTACCCCTTCTTCCCAAATCTCATAATTTCTTTAAAGGAGAAACTCTCAAGAACATCGACTCACCCATGTCAAACTCTAGTGGTCTTCGTCTCCTGTCAGCATAACTCTTTTATCTGCTCTGAGGTATCTGTAACCTCTCACAAAGCAACTGGACATCTTCAGAGGCTTGTCTAACCAAGTCGGGGGAAAAGATCTGTCTATCACCAACCTCTTCCCATCCAATAGGGGAACGACATCTACGCCTATACAATGCCTTATATGGTGCCATCCCGATACTCGCATGAAAACTGTTATTATAAGCGAACTCTGTGAGTGGAAAATGGTCATCCCAAGAGCCTCCAAAATCCAATGCACACGCTCTCAACATATCCTCCAAGGTTTGTATAGTCCTCTCTGACTGACCATATGTCTGAGGATGAAACGCGATGCTAAAAGTCAACTGGGTCCCCATTACTTCCTGAAAATGTTCCTAGAAGTGGGATGTGAAGTGGGAATCCCTATCAGAAATAACGCTCATTGGAATTCCATGTAGCCTCACTATCTCGCGCATATATAGGTTCGCTAACTGGCTTACAGTATCGGTAGCTCTCATAGCTAGAAAATGGGGCTAATTTCATCAACCGATCCACAATCACCTATATGGCATTATGACCTCCACGGGTCCTCGACAATCCCATCACAAAATCTATGGTGATGTGCTCTAACTTCAAAGTCGGTATCGGTAGAGGCTACAATAACCCTACAGACTTCTGATGCTCTACCTTCACCTGTTGACAAACGAGACACTTAGTAACATATTCAGCAATCACATTTGCTTTACCTGGGTGGTACAGGATCTCACAATCATAATCCTTTAACAGCTCGAGCCATCTCCTCTATATCATGTTCAACTCTTTCTGTAAGAACAGGTACTTAAGGCTCTTATGATCTGTGTAAATCTGAAATCTCTTACCATAGAGGTAGTGGCTCCATATTTTCAATGCAAACACTACGACCACAAACTCCAAATCATGGGTTGGGTAGTTTCTCTCATGATCCTTCAACTGTCTTGATCCATAGGCTACTACCTTCCCATCCTGCATCAATACACAGCCCATCCTAGGTGTGAAGCATCTGTATATACTGAGAAACCTCCTAAACTGGTAGGAATGGTGAGGATCGGAGCTGTGGTTAATCTCCTTTTCAATTCCTCAAAGCTTTCCTTACACTTATCGTCACACATAAATTCAACATTCTTCCTCGTGAGATGTGTCAAAGGAGCATCTAACCTCGAAAATCCCTCTACAAACCTTCGGTAATACCCAGCTAAACCCAAGAAACTTCTGATCTCTGTCACTTTTTGGGGTCTCTGCCACTGTGTCACTGCCTCAATCTTTGATGGATCCACTGATACTCCATACTTCGATACTATGTGACCCAAAAAAGAGATCTACTCCAACCAAAAGTCGCACTTACTGAGTTTAGCATACAACTTCTTCTCTTTGAGGGTCTGTAGGACTATCCTTAGATGCCTCTCAAGCTCCTCTCTAGATCTTGAGTACACTAGTATGTCATCAATAAACACAATAACAAACTGATCCAAATACCGGTGTATTACCTTATTCATCAAAGACATAAAAGTTGCGGGAGCATTCGTCAACCCGAATGGCATAACCATAAACTCGTAATGTCTATACCAGGTACGAAAAGCTGTCTTGGGTACATCTCCACTCCATATCTTTAACTGATGGTACCCAGATCTCAGATCTATCTTATAAAAGACTTGTGCTCCCTTAAGCTGATCCAACAAGTCATCGATGCGTGGAAAAGGATACTTATTCTTGACGGTGGCCTTATTCAGCAACCGATAATCTATACATTGTCGGAGGCTTCCATCCTTCTTCCTCACAAACAGAACCGGTGCTCCCCAAGGTGAGTCGCTCTGCTTGATGAACCCCTTCTCCAGCAACTGTTGCAACTGTTTCCTTAGTTCTTCCAACTCAACTTGAGCTATTCTGTACGTGGCTTGGATATCGACTCTGTACCAGGTGCCAAATCTATATCAAACTCCATCTCTCTGTTTGGAGGTAACCCTGGTAACTCATCCGGAAAGACATCTGGAAATTCCTTAACCACCGATATGTCTCCCAATTCTGGACGTGCCTTATCCGTCTCAATCACATAAGCGATGAACCCTTCACATTATTCTTTCCACCATTAGAAATCATAAATCAGCACATCAAAATATATAAATTGTAAATTAAATTCATCTCTAAATTATCATGTAACTAGATTATACTCTTCTCAATTGCAATAACATATTCTTTCATTTCATTTCACCAAATTACAATAAGGTTGTCTATCTTTGGGAACATCAAAGTTTTTGCATGGCAATCCATAATAACATGATTTGCAGCCAACCAATCCATCCCTAGCATTACATCAAAATCACCCATATTTAGTAAAATTAAATCGGTTGCCATTTGTTTTCCTCTTATCTTCAATTTACAACTTCTATATACATGCTCAGTCAATTGACTATCATTCATAGGGGTAGATATCAACAACATCTTATCAAGTAGTGTGGGTTTTACATGCTTCCTCAATTTATGTGCAAAGGATGGCGATATAAAAGAATGCATGGCACCAGGATCAAACAGTACAAATGCTTCTAAATCAAAGATTTGGGTGGTACCTTTAACCACATCCGAATATTGATCCGCAGTGTCCTGGTCCAGCGCGTTCACTAGTCTTCTGCTCACACCCACTGCTTGTTTCCCCTTTTCCTCAGTTGTAGCCCTCCTTCTCGGAGTAGCTATCCCAACTAGAGCTCTCTCTGGCTCCCTGCCCTACTGTGGGGCTCTCTCTGTCATATCTGGGCAATCTCTAATCATGTGCCCTGATTGCCCACATTTGAAACATAGCAGAGTTAAGTACTATGGTACCTGCCACACTTGTTGCATTGCTCTGTCATAGGCCGTGGCCCTCCAATCACAATTCTCTTAGCTTGAGTAATGGTCGGATACATGGGAGTATTAATTATCCTCTCCCGGATCTCATCAATCCTCGGCCTCTTTCCAGAGAATCTCTTGCTTCCTTTATAACTGAAGCCTCTATCCATCATTAATCTCTTTTTCTCCTTATCCCTCATCTTACCAACCTTCCCAAACTCTGAGGTGATCCTATCAACATCTTGTTTACATAATTGTGCCTCACGCACTGCCTCCTTATAAGTCAGTATATCTAGGGGTACTAGTCTAGACCTGATGGTCGGTTTCAATCCATCCATAAACTTCTGGATCTTCTCGACCTCCTTACTGATAGTATTAGGATCATATCTACCCAGGGAGATAAAAGTCGTCTCATACTCATCCACTGTCCTACTCCCTTGGGTCAGTCTCAAAAATGCCATTTTCATCTTCAGCTGTGCGGTATCCGGAACATATTGTCTCCGAAAAGCTTCCAAAAACACATCCCAGCTGATCTCAGTATGTTGGGCTCTCAAAATAGGCCTGGTGGACTTCCACCAATGTTCTGCTGATCCCTTCAACATAAACGCGACAAACGCTACCATCTCGGTAGTAGTGCACTCAAAGAACCCATACAGCTTCTCGATCTCATTCATCCAATCCTCCGCAGCTACTGGGTCCTTAACTCCACTGAAAGATAGCGATCCAAACTTTTGGAACTACCGCAGTCTATCTAAATCGAATCCATATCCCCAACCTATACTGCCTGGTGTAGCAATAGGCGTAAGCACATCCTGTGTGGGTGGGGTATCTGTTGTCTGAGGTCTTTGGCCTGGCCGTGGCCGTGCCCGTGCCTCAAGAACTGTCGCCTGCTCGGCATCACCCTTTGTAGCGGGACTCTGTCTACCGCCAACTCCAGGTAAAGATTGGGTGACAAAATCCAATATAATCTTAATGCTCCGCTCAATCGTCGCGAATCAAGCTTCAGTACTTTGGGGTCTCTCCTTTGGACCCTGTGGGGCATGCTTAACCTCAGCATCCACCTCAACATCATCCTGAGCCTTATGTGTTTTTGGCTCAACATGACCCCAGGCTTACCTCTACGGCTTCTAACTTGCGCTCTCGTGCCTCTACCGCGACTGGTATTAGGCATAATTACACAATTCCCTACATTTAAAACCAATTACATAGTTAACCCATCGACACACACACAATTGTATCTAAACAAGCACAGTAACATGGTGATGAGTTTTTCCAAGTTATTAAGTATTTTAGACACGACACACGTCAGACTAACTTAAGCTCTGATACCAACTTCTGTCATAACCCTCAACTTATCAAAATAGGTATAAATTTTTTGCATTTTCATGCATCATTTATTATTCATCCTACCTCAATCGTGAACGACAACTCTCCTCAGTAGTTGGGTTGTGTGTCAACGTCTAACTCACTCCACCATGCTAATTCAATTTGTATATTATTTATGAGTAAACACTTGTATAAATGTAGATATCAAAGTTGTTACATGTGTTTAGATTATTTTACATCCCTAATAGTTACATACAAAATGATACTGTGATATCGTAAGTTTAGATACAAAATTAAAACAGTGTGTATACCTTACGCGATGGGATGCAGCAGATTACCAAAAGGGACACCTCAAGTCACGCTCACTCTATACTCAAATCTCTGTAGAGAGGGGGAAAATAAGGGGGTGTGCAAACCACACGCTCAGTACGACAATCATGCGAACAGGTAGATACTGCACTATCTACGTGATCGTGATGCTATGCTCAAAAGCATTTAGTTCATCATTTTATCTCAAAACATGAGTGTATGATTGTGTTAATGGTATGTAAAGCATTCATGCTATTAAAATCCAGTACATAATTCAATTGAAAACATGGTATAAATCATCATGTATAATTCACTATAAAGCATGGCGTTACCCATCATGCGTTTTTCTCAAATAAGCATGGCATTAACCATCATGCATTTTTCACAATAAAGCATGGCATTAATCATCATGCTTCGGTGCACTTTAAACCATTAACAATCGATATCTCAAAACAATTCAACACTTGTCAGGTCTCAGCCCCTCCCTTGGACTGTTCTGACCCATAAATCATTTTCAAACATGGATTTATTCACAAAGCATTAGACATGTGAGATAGGCAATTCAATAAAAAGGTAATAATCTCTAGGTCTAGGGCCATAATCTGTGATACTGGCTACACGGATCAGGTATGCGGGATATCACCACTATCTGCTTCCACACGGGAGGTGGGTCCAATCCAACCCGTCGGTCTATAGCAAATCTCGTCCGAAGATGGTATATCACAATCTCAACACGGTACAACGTACTCCATGCTACATGCACGGTACAACGTACTCCGTTGACCCAATCAACACATCATATCACGCCACATCTCAAAACCCACATGTGAACCTATTTAATCGGTACGACCTCTTATCTACCCGGAGCTTCTAACATGGCTATCAACATGTTAAAATCATAAATTGCAAGTGCATGCCTATTTAACTGGTGTGATACCTAGTCTACCTGAAGCTCCAAGCACGGCAACAAATAAAGTGGGCATCTAGTGCGAGCTAAGCTCCAAGCACCATGCCAAAACCAGTATGAAATCCATGTGAAAACTAGTGCAAGCTAAGCTCCAGCACTCATGTGTATAAAACACGTCAAATCTCGTGCGAGTCATACTCTAGTACATTTTCATTCTCACGAAAACCATGTAGGTGGCTCAAATCTTTTTAAAGTATGGTTAACAAACCAAAACAACTCATTTCGTTTACAAATCATTTCAAATGTCAGCCACCAATCATTTACTAAAAAGCAATAAAACATGATTTTCAAGGCATTATGCTTTTGTTTTCATGCATATTTCTCAAACACCCAACTTTTGCCCTTCAATCACTCAATTTCATTTCCTAACATCTCATGCATTCTAGCAAAACATTTAAGTGCCCAAATTGTGCACAGATATCTCTAAGAGTCCACAAAATTCCCTTACCTCAATGTACTTGAGTGTGACTCTCTTTTCCTCTTAGCTTCTTGCGCTCTTGGCTCGCCTTGCTCCGGTGTATCCTTGAAAGTTACGATTCAATCATCCAAACCACTTGAGGTAAAGTTGTTAACTCACATTTGACCTCATTAGCCAATATAACTCATCTTTGCCTTTACCAATGCCTTAATCCACATTTTACCCCTTTTAGGTAAATCTCACAATTTATCCACTAATAACATCTTAAAATCATACCACAACACTATTATTAACCTCAATATATCCCATTTATCATTAATCTCAACACATTTCACTTTCTCACACTAGACCATTTCTAGGTCATAGTGGATTTATTACTTCCTAGGTAGTTATTTCATTTAGAAACTTACCTAGCTTGATTTCCTCTTTGCTCCAATGGAAATACACCCTTGATGCTTCAATCCAACAAGTGGGGAAATGCCTCCAAACTATGTTGTTCTTCTCTTTGATGTGAACAACTTTGTCTCTAATACCTTTCCCATAAATCTTACTAAAAATGTGTGGATTTAGGAGTGAGAAAGCCAGGTTTTAGGTTGGAAATAGGAAAGATTGGTTTTTGTTTTAGAAATGCAGATCTAACTGCTCCATATTTATAGATTCAACTTGATGAGATCGATCTGCTTTGGGTGGAGATTGATCTGGTCCTATTAAAATGTCTCTTTTTCAAGACATTTTGAAGGTAGGATATGGATCTGTCGAGTATGGGAGATTGATCTGCTTCAAATAGAAGGTTAAGGAGATCTATCTGGTCTTAGGGGAGATCGATCTGTTTTCACCCCGAGAGCTCAGGAGATCGATCTGTTCCATTAAGGATCGATCTGCATTTTATAAAATGAGCTAGGAGATCGATCTGGCTCCCTTGCAGATCGATCTCCTCTATTCCATTACTCAAATAAGAGCATTATGGCTTTTCCAGATTGATCTCTCATCCTATGGGATTGATCTAGACTTCATATTTCCAGATTTTCTATAGTTTTTCTGCAACAACTAATACCAAACTTCATACATTTTGTTGCCATGGTCATTTCCTCATTCGATTATCTTTAAGACTTGAAAATGACATCCCATAATACTTCATATGCATTAACACTGGTGTAAAATCTTTGTATATCCAAAGGTACATGATATAAACTAAATGGAAGTGCACAACTTATGCTAATCTTTCTTCCATTTTACCATACTACACATACTCCATTCTACTCATATTCATCGCATATCAAAGTCCATTCCTTCACATTCATACATAATATAACTTGTATGTATAATCACAACTCTTATTACATGTGTGTACATTTAATTTATGGACTCTACATCATTTATACTTCACATTACAAGCACATCACTATTTACATATATATACAAAGTCATGCTTATACATATATAGGGTCTCACAATAGCACCAAATCCCCATTGAAACCAATGTAAAACCTAACTTTCCTACTCCAAAAATCACCACCTTTCAAGCAGTTTTGAGTGAGATTCATTCCAGCAAAGTTGTTCCTAGTGAAGAAGAGAACAACATAGTTAGAAACTAGAAGTTGAAATCAAGAATTGAAGGGGCAAGGTGAATTTTCCCCAAATTGGAAAAAAGAGAAAATCAAGCTATGTAAGATTCAATTCACCAACATCAAGTATGTTAATATAGGTATCTTGGTAAGTTGATTGGTGTATGTTTGAGTTACTGAAAACACCTTGAATTTGAAAAATTTCCATGACTTATAAATTGACATGAAATTGAGAAAAATGAGAAAAAGTTGAGTAGGCATGGATTTAAGGATGAAATAAGCATGTATGTATGATTGTAAGATGGTTTTATGAAATTCATAAATTGGAATAGATGAGAAATGAAAATAGGCATATGAGGTATATGGTGAAATACCATAGTGGAAGAAAATGTTGAAATGGAGGCATAGGGAGATCATGTCAGTTTAATTCGAATCAGTGGACTTGGACGAGTCTAATAGGTTCTCGAGAAATGAGTTGTAAAACTGAAAGGGACTTAAGAGAGAGTAAAGTGTAATAAGTTGAAATAAGGTCAAATGAGTATAAAAAGGCCTAAATGCATTGATTTAGATTCATACAAGTGAAAACTAAGTATATTAAAGTATACTGATGTGAATGATTATTAACAGCTTTGAGAGTTATATTGGAAGCTTATCGGATTGCGAGAGTGAGCAGCACCGAGGAAGTGAGGTCACGCGATGTGATCCAAGGTAGGGGAATTTAGTGAGTAGCTAGAGGTAGCTACACATATTTCGAATAGAATTTTGATTATTATATTGTATATGAAATTTTGTATATATAAAAGTTTTTCGTATATATAAAAGTTTTGGTAGGAAGCATGTTTGCGACTAGTTTTGATAGTGGCATGGATAGAATGGCTAATGTTTTCATGTATATGCGAAAACAACACTTGTTAATGTCGATTTGATTTGAATGAGTGAAATTTCAATTGAAATAAGCCATCTATTGGTTTGTGTGAAAACCATTGGTGCTAGAGTGATACTCGCACTAGATTTTATAAGATATGCATCACATAGTAGTTGAGTATATTCTCGTACTTGATTTTAATGCGATTTGTGCATGATAGAGTCTTTGAGTGTTGCTCGTACTCAGTTTAATTGATTGATGCATGATAGAGTATTAGAGCATTGCTCATACTCAGTTTTACATGATATAGTGCTTGGAGCATAGCTCGCACTAGTTTTATAAGACCATATGCATGAGTTCGTGTTGAGAGTTTACTCGTACGTACCGAGTTTTGAAAGAGATAGCATGGAACAGCAGTGCTGGGAGCTTATGCAGTCTGTGTGTCACATCGATTATATGCTCGCATGTGCAAATTTTAAGATATGGTCGAAGGCTATGGAAAAACTATTATCCATAGTATGAGGGCTAAGACCTATGGCAGGCACCCTGACCTTGAGATTGGGTCCATGAAGTACTTTGTACAGTATATGTCACATGGAGTATGATGTACTGTGAGTACACGATGTTATTGAGTTGTGAGCTGACGGTAGAGGATTTGACCCACCTCCCGTTACAGCAAATGTGAGACCCCGTACACCAAGTACTATGTAGCCTGGGATCATAAAAAATGAGTTATGATCATAATCTCGGAACATGTAGTCACCTATCTCGTTTCATTCACTTGAGATTTCTTGATTGAATTATCACATGATTTTATAATCTGAACATTTGATTTTGTGAATTGTGAAAAGGGTAACCCGAAGGATGGGTGAGGCCCGGATTTTTCATGTTTTAACATGACGATATGCCATCATTGTTTTAATTTAATTGAAATGACATGATAAAATGTGATTTATATTAATTACATAAGAAATACAATGTTTTGCATAAACTGCTGAGATTATTAAATCAGCATGTTTTCAGTTCACAACTGACGATTTATATCTATATATATTACATAAATGTTTCAAGAAAGACACATGCTTTAGATGCGAATCGAAAAGGAAATGATTTGAAGGCATGAGCATTGTATTTTGTAGAAAGTGTAGTTATCTACTTGCTTTCCTTATTTCGTTACTGAGCTGTGAGCTCACCCCCTTTTTATTTCCCGCTCTACAGAGCGTCCGCAGTAGTTGAGCACGTTTGAGGACTAGTATTACCTTATCCGCTCCATACCCATCTTACGAAAGGTATACACATTCGAACATTTTGTACTGAACAATGTAAAAGCATAGTTATATAAATGAATGTACGGTCAGGGATGTATATGTACAAGTATTGGTATTAATGTAAATGAGTTTACTTTTAAGAAAGATACTTACAGTCAATAGATAATTGAATTGACATGTATACATGTTGTGAAATGAATGTGGTTGAGGTGACTAATATTGAATTACAACCCAACGGTTTGGGGTTGAGTTATGATAGAAGGAAAGGTAAGTAAAATGCAAAATATTTGTGGTGGTTTTTGGTAAGTCACGTATGGAGGGCGTGACAACATGTGCACAACTTAATATCATGAAAAAACAAGCTTAAAAATCAACCAAGAAACTTAAAATTCAAAGTTTCTCTTACCTTAGAAACATGGTAGATTCTGTCACTGTTTTTTCCTCTCGCTTTTCACCTAGCAAATGAGCTTATTTAAGGCTGGATGTTTTTTATGTTGTAGAGAGCATAGGAAGGGGCTGAAAAAATTACACAAGTCTGGCTAAGGAATGACGCTAATGATAGAATAGTGAGGGGATGGCTTTCGGGTTTTAGCTTGGTTTGGGACATTCCTTGGCTTTCCATAAAGAGCATGAAGTCTAATTTTATTCAGGAGAAGCTCAGGTTCAAAGGCCTTCTATAAAGGCTTCAAATTGGGCCTTTTTGTCAGACCAACAGGGTACTGGGCTTGGCCTGCCAGCAGCCCTATTTTTGTAAAATCCATAAAATTTATTTCCAGCCCATTGTCCTCTAAATTTCCACTTCTAATGTATTATACTAAGTCTCTAGTATGTTCCATAAAAATTTGGAACCCACTTGTTTAAGAAAAAAATCTCATTTGAGCCCATTTTGCCCGACTTGTTCATTACCAATTAAAAATCCTTAAGGTTTTCAGTTTACTTTGAAAATTAATTTCATCATCGAAACCTTAAGATTTCCAATCATTTTTTTATTCTCCAAGTCAGATATACCTTATGTTAATTTCATGTGGCCTCAGAATTTATAAATTTATAGAATTTATTCTGAATTTATTTCACTTGTGAGGCTCAATTGCTCGATTAAGTGTTAACTCTAATTTTTACGAACTTTTTTGCTTCCAATACCTTAGTTTCACCTTCTAACCACCAAAGCATACTTCTACATGCAATCTTTAAGAAATACTTGAATTTGAAACCATACCTCGATTTTTAGGCCCCGAACTTCGTGCCACTAACCCGAGTGCTTTGATTATTTTTGGGCCTACATAATATTATTCCGAGTATCTTAATTACTTTCTAGTTTCCAAATAAATAATAAATCGAAATTTTTTTCGATTTCACATGGATTCTTCTTGGTATGTTGCATTTGTAAGAAGAAAAAACTAGTGAACTAATCTTAACTAAAGTGTAGTTACTTTTTATCGAGTGCCTCTTATGATGATGACGATGTCTGTGATCATATCAATTATTTCTCTTCTCACCAGTGGCTTAAATTACCACCCATGCTGTTCTTATGACCCAATTTGTCGAGCGTACGAATTTTATCACTAAATAGTTTATGTAGAGAGGGTAAGCTCTTTAGAGAATGACCTTTCACCTAATCTTGAGCTCAATTTTTCGTTGCAGACTTGTGAACAAGTCACTTTTTCGATGGTGGCTTATTTAAGTAGATTCTTTTGGTGCACACTTCACTTATACATTTTGCAACCTTAAATGGGGAATAAGTAGAACAAGTGGCTCGAAGGAATCTTTCTTAATATAGTATTATGGCCATTTAGTTATTCAAAGTTGACTAAATGACAACTTCAATTAGCCTTGCATAATATGTAGATGATCAAGAGTTGAAGCTTCGTCAATAACTATAAAAGCTCATTTTAGCCAAATTCTTAAAGTCCAACGAATGTAAGACACATAATGCAGGCTTTTGGCGTCAATTTAAAATTTATGGCGAGTATGGAGCCTAGTCATAACTTCTAATCTAGAATGATATAGTTTGAGTTGTCTATAATAGAACTTGTTCCTTGGTTATGCTTGGAGAATTATTCTAAGATGATGTGTGTTGAATACACCAAAAATAATTTTACTTTTGATAATCATTTTGTAGATAGCAGAGTAGAGGTTGATCCAATGGAGATTAATGTAATTAAATTATTTATAAATCTAAAGTTCTTAAAAAAAGAAAATTATATAAGAGGTGTTTTGATGAGAAATAAAATTAACTAAAAATTAATCAAAAAATAACTTTAAAGAAATCAGTCACAATATTAAAAAGAGGCTCGATTATTAAGTATCTTGATTCTCTTGGATTTTAATGTTGATCATCGAATTCAAAAGATTATCATCAATTAAATTTCAATCATAGCATAACAACAAGCTTTGTAACGCCATCTTTTCTTATTGAGTCATCAATTAAAACAATCTCTTCAGTTAATCTCTAGCTACTTAAATTACTTAGAATAAGCTCTCTACATATATTTTCTAGCATCTTTAATATTTAAAAAGATATGGATTGAAGCAAGCAATAAACACACAAGCTTGGTTTATTTAACTTAAACCTTGATTCTCTTAGATCTCTTAGTGATAAAAGGCATAAAGCAATTACAGACTTAATTTTTTCATCTAGCAATAGATTATTAAGATTTAACTAAACAATAGTCTTTATATCAAATTAAACTAGTAATCATGTTAATATGCTCAGAGAATCTTAGATAATTAATCAATAATATATTACAAACTCATGTTTCACACAACATATATCTTAGATTAATCAAGAATACTCAATAACCAAATCAAGAGATTTAGTTGGACATAATAATAAGAAATCGACAAGAAGAAAATATATATAAAAAAAGAAATCGGTTCACACTTTAAAAAATAAATAAAAAGTTATTTATACAAATAAAATAACAACTAGTGTTTACTTTATAAAATAAAAAGCAATAGATTGTTATGTGTACCATCCCTTAAACACGCAATTTATAAAGAGAGAATAAACAAATTTAAACTTCAAGTAAAACTTTATTTACAATTTTAAGAGTCTGTCTTCAAGTAGGATTCTTTATTTTCACTTCTTTTTTTTTGTTTTTGCCGCCACTTCTAGATTGACTCGTAGTTTCTTATAGCATTTTTACCTGTTCGTAGACTCTTTTCCTTGTATTTGATCACTTTTAAAAATTTCCAAACCGATTGCACAAGTGCTCCTTATATAGCTATCTAGTAATCCCAATGCCCTAGGATTAGTATTTCTTATATTTGTGTTGATTTTCCAATGACGTTTGACCCATCAAACAAACTCCAAATCATGCAATCATGTACATTCTAGAAAGCTTGAGAAGCCTTCTACAACTTTCATTAGACTATATCTTAATAAAATGACGTTAAGAAGGTGAAATTACCAAAATACCCTACTGGTAAGAAATTATAAATTTTGTCATTTAAGCTTCAATTTTTCCAAAAGCTTCTATTTGCCACCTAAAACATAAAATAAACATCAACAAGCTCTTTTAAGCATAAAATATAATTAGAAGAACAATATTAGATATGTAAAAGTTAACGCTTTCTTCCACTATCAAATTCCCCTACACTTAAACTTTGCTAGTCATTTAACAAATCCTATCTTAGCTAACTATTTAAATCCTAAATCCTAGCTCACTTTCGTATGAATCATGATTGAATTTAGCATATGAAATAAGCCTATAAATGCCTAGGTCACCCCTAGTGGATGAGTAATTTCTCATGTGGGCTTTTAGAAGATATACCCGCAAAATCTTTTATAGACTCAATCCTAAAAAGTTAAAACTTTTTACCGAGATCATAAACATTTTTCAATTTTCTAGCTATTAATTCAAAACTCAACAAAATAAAATTATCAAGTCAATCATACTTTAACCATTTTTATCATATCCATGCATACCTCTAAATAAATCTAGGTAAGACACATAATTATCATAATTGAAACATGTAATGCAAAACTACAAATATCCATCTCCATTACTACAAGCATAAGTAACAAATCAAGATTTTTTATTCTTTTGAGGTTATAATATGTTTTCTCTAAGTACTTACTTGTAGAACAAGTCAGCATTCATATATTAGATTGCCTTGGATACTCCTATAACAAGTCACTTCAAATATATTTATCTATGAATACATATGTGACTCAAAACATTAGAGTAGAATATAAAATTTCAATTCTGAACCTTTTACCTCATTTTTTTTTTCTCTTTTTCTTTACAGGATTCTTGTCTACTTGAACCTTGCTTAAGACTAACTTCAATAGATAAATCATGATATAAACATCACATAAACAATCACTTCCAATCATGAATTCACATGAACTCTTTAGAAAGTATTGTAACGACTCGATTTCACACATTTTGGCTGGGCTATGAGTCGATACTAGGTCAGTACAGTGAATCTTTTTATAAGTTATGTATAAGCATAACATAAATATGTGTGAAGACATCATTGAATTAATCAAATTTCTAAATTCATTAGAGTTCATTTACAAAATATCCACGTTTACATCTTCAAATACATTTTCATAAACTTTACTACACTTACAAAAATTTTGATACAAAAGAATGTCTACTCTGGGTATACCTTTCATGCAAAAGAAAACTCTGCAGTATATGGCTGCAGAAAAGAATCCTACTTACAGTTAGTGGTCCCAGCTACTGAAGAGACTCTGTGGAGGAAAGTAAGGGTTTAGCTTAACACTCTCCGTAAGGAAAGAGTGTGGCAAGTAGATAAGTACACTAACTCTATGGGCATAAAAAGGTTGTCACGTAGAATATACAGAACCATCGGCATGCAGTAAAATAAGAGTAAAAAATCAATGGCAGTATTAGTATCAATAGTGTAACCCTAGTGTTGCCATAATTATAGATTCTAAAACTTCATTCAGTAGGATATAATAATTTCCATGTAATAATAAAAACTATACAGTTAGTTCAGCAAATCAAATAGACGAGACAAGGCAGACATGCTAAGGAAGTATGACAAATGACCACTGTCGATGACTCCGAGCATCACTGATCAGGTGTGTTGGGATGTTAATCACCGTGGAGTGGTCAGCTACCCAAACGGCTCACGGTACAATATGTCCGAAGAAAGAATACACGGTACAACGTACTCTCATACATGTTACACGGTACATCGTACTTCATGGACCACAATAACAGTAACAATACAGTAGACAGTAGCAGTAACAGTGTAGTATGATTTAACCGAGCCTATTGTCTCTAATAAGTGCGAACTAGGCAGTGCAACACATAGTCATCATGCGGCTCCAGTACATTTGTCAGACCCGGATTTTTGTAGCTTATTTCCTTATGATTCCTATGTGTATGAACACTATGTAATTATGGTTGAATCATAAGAAGAGTATTTACTAGATTTAAAGTGTTAGTGAAATGAATTAACACGCAAAAGCTACATAAAATGCCTAATGTGGATGATGAGTGTCACAGGCTAAACCGAGTCATTCTAAATCATTCTGACTGAAAATAAGAACTTAAACTAAGAGAGCGTAGAGAACTCATGAAGGAAAGTCAGCTTGATTTAGACCCGAACATACAAAACGAGAATAAAAGCTAAAAAGGGTAAAATGGACGTTTTCGGTGAGAAAAGGAGTTTCGGGTGAAATTATCCACCGGGAGCGGTTGGAATATAAAGACGAGAGTGTAAGACATGATATATAACACTTTCGAAAATTTAAGAAAAAGTCAACTTAGTCAATGGTTAAAGAAAAAAGTCAACTATAGTTAAAAAAGTGGACTTTTACCATAGTTGACTAATCAAAGTTAGAAATTAACCTAAGTGTGGAGAAAAATTTGGGGAAAAATATTCTTGGCCAGAATACAAGATAATCATCCCCGGAAGTAAGTAAAATTTATTCGGAAGGATTCCGGAATAAATTTAATGGTTAAAAATGTAATGGGCCTAAGGTGAAAATTTTAAAGCCCATTAAGGTATACTAAACGTATATCGAAATTTTTAGGTCCTTTAGACCGAATTGTTGGACCAATTGATCGGCCAAATTTTGAGACAATAAAAGGCCCGAGGTATAGTAAAAATTTCAGCTCGAAAGCCCATTAGGAAAGCCCAAACCGAGAAGCCCAATTGGAAAAGCCCATGAGATAAATATCTAACCATAGTTAAAGTTAACTATGACTCATAAGGTGACTCATAAGGTGACTCATGGTTCAGATTTGGAAAGTCAAGCATAGTGGATGAAAAGTAAGGCTTAATGACTAAGTAAGTGGCTTATAAATGCAGCCACACCTTGGTCATCTTCATCACAAAATTCTGGCTAGAGAAGAACACCATTGAAACATAACCATCCAAGCTTTCTCTCACTAGAAATCACTAGGAATTAGTCATATTTGGAACTTGCATTCTTCATGGAAGTTGTTCCAAATTGAAAGGAGATTAACATATGTTGGAATTGGCTATCAAGGAGCCATAGAGTGCAAACCGAGAGCCTCCAAAGTTTCGGCCAAAGGGTGAACACAACAATTGGTATATTTTCCAATTTCCAATTTCATATATGTTAATGTATGAATGATTTCAAGTATGTTGATATATGTTTTAAGCATTGAAACATATTAAATCACCATTAAGAGGGTTAGGCCGAGAGTGATCAATGAGATATTGAAATATGTCAATTTGATTTTAAGACATAAATGGATTAGTACACATGTATTAATGTTAATGGTGTAATTAGAATTAATCAAATTGATTAATTAATACATGTAAATTGTTAGCAATCAAGGTGTTTGATAAAATGCCTAAATGAACTATAGGATGATTGGTAATATTGCCTACCAAGTGTTTGTGAAATTGCCTAAGTGGAAATGGCTAGAAAATAGGCATGTATGGCATGCCATGGTGGAAACCGAGAATGGCTAGCTCTCGGCCAAGGCATGTGGCCGAGAGGCCCAATGGGCCAAGCCCAATATTTTTAGGCCCAATAGGGTGTAATGGGCCTAAGACAAGCCCAATAAGAGTTGGTGGGCCCCACAAGCCCAATAGTCCCAACAAAAGTGAATAGTAAAATGAAAATGGACTTAAGGCCTAGTTAGGCCCATTAAGGATTTTTAAGGCCCATTAAGGGAAATTAAACTATATTAATGTGTAATACAGTAGGAAAATTATAATTAACCTGAGGAATGGTTATTTACAGCTCCGAAGTTTACATCGAGAGCTGATCGGACTGCGGGATTTAGCAGCACCGAGGAAGTGAGGTCACGAGACGTGATCCGAGGTAAGGGACTTTTGCGAGTAGTTAGAGATACCTGCACGTATTTTCAACTGCTTCTGCATTCACTTAAAAACTCTGAGGGTCAGAGAAAGTGAATAATAATTATTGCGACCCGATAGTGGCAAATTACGATTTTGCCCCTAGTTAGTCAAAAAGTCAACTTTTGTGAGAAGTTGCAAAAAGCATGGAAAATGCAATTGTGAGTGTTTAATTGCTATTAGCATGAAAATAAATAGATGGGCTAATGATTTTAAGGTGGATATGACTTAAGCACACTTTATAGTGCTGATTTTACTATTTTGTAAACAATCCCTTTTAAATAGCCATCTATCATATTATGTGAGAATGAATCGTGCTAGAGCATAGCTCGCACTGGGATTCATATGTTTTCCACATAACATTAGTGCTGGATTTTGATACGCACTAGATTTTCATGACATGCATGATAGAGTACTGGAGTTTTACTCGTACTCAGCTTTGAATGATATATGCATGACAGAGTGTTGGAGCGATTGGCTCGTACTCGATTCTTCATGGTTTATACATGACATAGTACTGGGAGCTATTGCTCGTACTTGATTTTGATATTGTGCATAGCATAGTACTGGGAGCTATTGCTCGTACTTGATTTAATACATAAACTATGCATTGACCTAGTTGCTAGAGATTGCTCGCACTAGAGTTGAGTTTTATGATGTGAAACAGTGTTTGAGCGGAGTAACGACTGTGAGTCGCACTCAAGACGCATACTGTATGTGATATGTAATACATGTTGAAACCCATGCCTGAGTCCTTGTGTGACTGTGTGTCATAGCTAGAGAGGATATCCGCATGAGGTTGATATAGACATGGTATATTTAATTCCATGGTTTCGAGGGCTAAAGACCCTGGCTATGAGGATTTCCTTGGTTTCGAGGGCTAAAGAGCCTGGCTGTGAGGGTCCACGGGTGTACTTTGTACCGTGTCTGAGTGGCACGAGGTGTACGTTGTACCGTGTGTTACGTAGCTGGCGGTTGACATTGGACTGACCATCCTCCCGTTACAGCAGTGATGCCTTGCACACCGAGATCTGTGTTGCTTGGGATCACATTTTCGGATATGATCATAATCCAGGATACTATTTGCATTTACCACAGAGTCTCACATGATATATCACATTGATTGACTGATTTAAACTGCGGACAGACCTGAGGGATGGGTCGGACTCCGATTTGTGTTGTGAATCATTTGATGCCATATTTATATGTGATTTAAATATACATGGCATGATTTACATAAAGGCATGATTTATATATAAATGCATTGTTTTGCACTACATGCCTACTTTTGAGAAATAAAGCATGAATTCTGTACATGGGATTTATTCTGTACAAGTACATATATATTATATTTCAAGACATGCTTTTAAAGTGAGTAAGGAAGTAAATGTTTTCAAGGCATAGCACTATTTTGAGTAGATAGTGTAGATATCTACTTGCTTGCCTGATTTCCTTACTGAGCGCGTTATGCTCACCCCTTTTCTTTACATCTCTCTACAGAGCGTCAGTAGATTGAGAGTTATCGTGGGAGAGTGTCCCAAAGTCCACTGCTAGTTCCTATCGATTCATCAAGTATACTTATTATGTACAGTTGTGTATCTAAACATAGAAATAGCACAGTGATATATACGTTATATATTATGGGGAATGTAATCGTATTAGATTTTATAAAATCTTACATGTATAATAATGGCAGCTACAGTCAGAATTAATATATTGACATGTATGTATGAGAATGGATATTATGGTAAGTGAAGACTCTGACATCGAATCACAGCCCAACCAGTGAAGAGAGGAAAGGTAAGTTAAAAATGCGAAAAATTTATTGTGGTTTTTGGTTAAAGTCAAGGATTGAAAATGGGGTCCTGACAGAATGGTATCAGAGCAGAGGTTGATCTGATGTGAGTCGGTGTTAGAAAATAGGAAAGTGTACATCCCCATAGTACTGTGCTGTGTTTAGATATAACTGTGTATACCAGATAGGAAATGGACTAATTCACTATTATGAATGTAGGAACCTTGCCTATATGGCAAATACGCGTAGTGGTAGAGGTATGAGAGGTAGGGCTTGAGGCCGGGGAGAGAAACCCGAGGGACGAGCCGCTGCCAGGCCATTACCTACGCATGAGACTGCAGGTGCTACTGAGGCACCCGATTATGCAGAGATGCGTTTCACGAGATTAGAGCGTGGTCTCGAGACTATTATAGAGATACTGGCACAGACGATGCCAGGTAGGCAGAGACAGGAGGCAGGAGCTGCTACAGGAGAGGCAGTTGCCTCTGATACACCTACGCAGACAGCTGATGCACAGAGGACAGTAGATACTCCTACACCCCCACCGGTTTCGGGTGGCCGTGGATTAGGATATGGATGTGACTTGCATCGGTTGAGGGAGTTCCAAAAGTTTAGACCTCCATCATTTAGTGGGGTCAATAACCTCGTAGCTGCGGAGGAGTGGTTGGCAGAGCTAGAGAAGCTCTATGGATTCTTCGAGTGCAAGACCTCGGAGATGGTCGCATTTGCTGCGTTCCTACTGAAGGGAGCCGCAGAGCATTGGTGGAAGTCCACCCGACCTATATTGAGATCCCGACACACAGATATCACTTTGGATATATTTCGGGAGGCCTTTAGGAGGCAGTTTATTCTTGACACCGCACAACGAAAGTTACAGGCAGAGTTTTTGAGACTCAACCAGGGGAGTTTATCAGTGGACGAGTATGAGACTCGATTCCTATCCCTAGGGAGATACGACCCGGATACTATGTACAGTGAGACTAAGAAGGTCCACAGGTTTATCAACGGGTTGAGACCGGTGCTACGGTCCAAGTTGGTCCCATTATACATAGTTGATGGCTCTACCGAGAGGGGGGGTGAATCGGTTTTCTAACAATTACGACAAATTTTAATTTAATCCTACTTCAATCAGAAAATAGAATTGAGCAATAATGAAATTAAACAATTTAAATGCAAGATAGGGAAAGAGAAACAAACACAGTCACTTATAGAGGTTCGGCCAAACTCTTGCCTACGTCCTCTCTCCTTGACCTTCTTGTCAAGTGCTTTCTTTCTCTCTCTCAATAGAGCTTACAATGTTCCTTTTGCAGGTTAAGGAATAACCTCTCTACCCTTAGCAATACAGAAATGTATTCACCCTTTTACAATGTCTCTCACTGAGGAACAATCCTCTTTTCTTTTTGGGTATGGATGAATACAGAATAAGGCTTTACAATGGGTAGTACTAACAAAGCTTGTTGCACTTAAGCTTGTACAATGAATTTCAATTAATGAGCAATAGAGACACAAAGAATGAATGAATTAAAGCTTGAGAATGTTTGGAATGTTCAGCAATAGTGTCTCTCTTCTCTTTGTCTTCAATGCTTGGTTAAATACTGAAGGATTGGTAGTTGGAGCATTAAATGCTATTTTTCCCGTTGTGATTTGCAGAAACTAGCCGTTGGGTACCTCCAGTAGAGTGCCAGATCGATCTGCCTTCTTGGCCAGATCGATCTCTTAGTTATAAATCCTGCAAGATTGAAGCACAAATACACAAGGAGATCGATCTCATAGGTTAGCAGATCGATCTGTTAGTTTAAAAATAATGAGGCAGATCGATCTGTCGAATAGGCAGATCGATCTCCTAATCTCTCTGTTTGAGGCAAGATCGATTTCCAGATCGATCTGCCATGTACTCTCGTAGAGAGGAGATCGATCTCTCAACAACATAGATCGATCTCTTTAGCTCTCTGACTTTGAGGAGATCGATCTCTTCCTTACCAGATCGATCTCATAAGTTCTCTGTTTGAATGTGGATCGATCTCTCAGATCGATCTATAGTCTTAAGCTCTTAAGGGAGATCGATCTCTTCATCGACCAGATCGATCTCTCAACTCTAGCATTAGCCAGATCGATCTCTTAACCCTTGCAGATCGATCTCATTCTTCCTAAATACCTTTGTACAGATTTAAGGCTTGCCAGATCGATCTCTTCCATCATGAGATCGATCTCTCATCAAGTAAAAACCCAGGAGATCGATCTCTCATACCCCAGATCGATCTCTCATTAGCAGAACTCTAAGTTCTGGTACTAATAACCTCTAAACATGTTTGTATATCATCTTAACATTATTGAATTAACTTGTTTTGTCATTTCAAAATACATTAACTCAACAATCTCCCCCTTTTTGATATGACAAAACTCATCAAATAAACATGTTTAGTGAATTTGCAAAACTCCCCCTTTTTGTGAGCTTTTGACTTTGTTAATGACTTACCTCCCCCTCAGTTAAATCTTAACTCCCCCTCAATTAAATCATAACTCCCCCTCAATTAAATCATTCTTTTAAACATTTAACACAACCACAACACATGTTTCTTCTCTCCCTTTTTGGCATATCAATAACACAAGAATGGAATACTCATCATTTCAAAATGAACTTTTTCATTAACACAACCAATGACATTTCATTAACACAAGTCAATCAACATTTCATTCAAGCAAATTCCTCACAGATAACATCAAGTAGCTTAAAATGTTGTAACTACACTAAATCAAAACACCTAAGGCCTATTGTGAGGGAGGATCACGATCCAAAAGATGCTCAACATGCGTGCGTGTTACTTGGAGCTCATCGAACATCGCCTCTTGAGCCTCTTGAATCTTATCCACTCTTTGGTTTAAATATGCAAATCCGTCATTGATTTTTTGAGTGAGGTCACTCAGCATCTTCATTAAGATCTCCCTTTCTCCCGGTGGGGCTGCCGGTGCAGTGGGCGGAGCCATTGAGGACGATGGTTCCGGAGCTGGGGCAGCAGATGGGGCCACTGGCTCATTGGAGGGGTCCTCCTCCATAGCCTCAGCAGGTTTTTGGTCCCTCTTTTTCGTCCACTCTCCCCGGAAGTCTTTGTAGTATCCCATATGATGGAGAGTCCCAATGTTAAGCACGCTCTTGGGAGAGGGGAGTTCGCCAGTCTCGTCGCTGCAGTCGATACCAAGGCGGTGGAGAAGATAAGCTACCGGTTGTGGAAAAACGATCGTGGTAGCTTGTCCACGCACAATCTTCAGCCAATCTTCATATATAAAGTGAGGAAGATTAGGTTTTTGGCTTGTGGTGTGAATGTGATGGAGCCAAAAACGATCTAAGCGCCTAACGGTAGAATGACGAGTACCGAAAGGGCGGAGGTTCCAAGAGATTATGAGGTGGAGTAACCGAGGATGCATCGGCAGGTCACTCGCCTTGTCCCCAGGGAGATCAAACTCTAAGGAGACTTCCTCATCCTCATTTGTTAAGCCTTCATCGCGTATATCAAACGCTTTGGCTAGAACTTCAGTGTCTATTATAATGGGTTTACCCATGACATATGTTTTGAAATCGACAATTTTGCAAGTGTCATTTGGGTCAAAAAGTAATTCGGCATTGGAAAAGAATGCACGAACTAGATTTGGAGGGACGGGAGTGTTGATTTTTAAGAAATTCATCCAACCAAATTCCTCAAACTTTGACACGTAAGGAAAATCTATACGATTGAGGAAGGAAAAATCGATAGTACGCCAATGCTTGATTGGCATGGTTGAGAAGTATTCCTCATATCGCTTTCTTTTTGCTGGTGTTTTAAAACACCGATTGAAGGAAGCGATAGGAGGTGGAGGAACGGGTTGTGATGAGGAACCGGCCTCTACAGTGGTCCTACGGGGTTTGTGTCCTACTGTCTTAAGCCTAGGCATTATTCTAGACTCTAGATTTGTGCTAAACAGATTCAACAATGAGAAAAGCAATGAAACAGTACCTAGGTTTGCCCTAGAATTAAAATGAACACAAATTGAAGAAAAATTTTGAGAAAATCAGTAAGGGATGTTGGTTACTATACCGGAATTTGACACCAAGACTCAAGGAGGTCCATACGGAGATCGATCTGAGGAGGAATCGAAGGAAAGGATGCGAGGGAAATTTGGGAATTTTGAAAATTGGGTTTGTGAATTTTGGGAATTTTACGCGGGTATTTATACTCCAGGGCACAGGAGATCGATCTGTCGAGGCGACAGATCGATCTGTCATTTCCAGAATCCAATAGAGATCGATCTGTCGTAAGGCCAGATCGATCTGGTCGCAAACAGAGGCTTAAGGAGATCGATCTGTTACACACAGATCGATCTGTCATTTAACAGAGGCTTAGGCAGATCGATCTGCCCAATGCAAAGATCGATCTGCAGAATGCGGAAGCTTGAAGAGATCGATCTGTCGTGTGGACAGATCGATCTGCTCTTTAATAGAGGCGTAAGGAGATCGATCTTATGGTTAGAAGATCGATCTGCTTAGCTTAACCTAGATGATTTAGGCTTGTTGGAAGTGAGGAGATCGATCTATATTGCAAGGAGATCGATCTCTCATCCTCATTGCCAGAAAATCTTTGCAAAAACTCTTTTAAAAACAACTTGAAACCAAGATTTTTGAAACACATAAAGCTTAAGAGATATTCATGAGTCCTAATTCACCTCTAAGGATACAAAACCTATCTCTATTAAGGGGTTTGGTGAATATATCAGCTATTTGATGTAGAGTGTCAATGTACTCTAAAATTATATCCCCTTTTTGTACATGGTCTCTAAGGAAGTGATGTCTAATTTCTATGTGCTTGGTTTTGGAGTGTTGAATAGGATTCTTAGACAGATTAATGGCACTGGTATTATCACATTTAATAGTGACTTGCTTCATGTCAATACCATAATCTCTCATTTGTTGTTTAATCCACAACACTTGAGCACTACAACTACCAGCTGCTATATATTCAGCTTCAGTTGTGGACTGAGCCACACTGTTTTGTTTCTTGGAGAACCAAGAAATTAACCTATTTCCTAAGAATTGGCAAGTACCTGAAGTACTTTTCCTATCTATTTTGCATCCTCCAAAATCAGCATCTGAAAATGCATGAAGGGCAAAAGTGGAGTCCTTGGGGTACCAAAGTCCGAGTGAGGGAGTGTCTTTGAGGTATCTAAAGATTCTCTTAGTTGCCAATAGATGTGATTCCTTAGGAGAGGATTGAAATCTAGCACAAAGGCATACACTTAACAAAATATCTGGTCTACTTGCAGTTAAATAAAGCAATGAGCCTATCATAGACCTATAGAGTTTAGTGTCTACACACTTACCACTTTCATCTTTATCAAGCTTGATGTTGGTGCCCATTGGAGTGGCTTGAGGTTTGCAATTGTCCATTCCAAATCGCTTGAGCAAGTCCTTGGTATACTTTGCTTGATTGATGAAGGTTCCATCCTTTGTTTGCTTCACTTGAAGTCCCAAGAAGAATGTGAGTTCTCCCATCATGCTCATCTCAAATTCTCCTTGCATGATCTTAGCAAACTCTTGGCATAAAGACTCATTAGTTGAACCAAAAATAATATCATCTACATACACTTGTACAACTAATAAATCCTTATTTTTATTCTTAATGAATAAGGTGGTATCCACTTTTCGTCTTGAAAATCCCTTTTCTATTAAGAATTTTTACAACCTTTCATACCAAGCTCTAGGAGCTTGTTTTAACCCATAAAGTGCCTTTGATAATTTAAAAACATGTTCAGGAAATTCATGATTTTCAAATCCGGGAGGTTGCTCAACATATACTTCTTCATTAATAAAACCATTTAAGAATGCACTCTTTACATCCATTTGATATAACTTGAAGTTTTTATAACATGCAAAGGCAAGTAACATTCTTATTGCCTCTAATCTAGCTACTGGTGCATATGTTTCATCATAGTCTATGCCTTCCTCTTGTCTATAGCCTTGAGCAACTAGCCTAGCCTTATTCCTTGTGATCACACTATTTTCATCCATTTTGTTCTTGAATATCCATTTAGTTCCAATTATTGAGTGATCACTAGGCCTAGGAACTAGTTTCCATACTTTGCTTCTCTCAAATTGATTTAATTCTTCTTGCATTGCTAGGAACCAATTATTGTCTTCTAAGGCTTCATTGACATTCCTAGGCTCAATTTGAGATACAAAGGCTATATATTGGCACATATTCCTTAGGGATGATCTTGTTCTAACTCCAAGAGTTGGATCTCCTACTATTTCACAATCTTGTACATATCCTAACTCTCTTGGTGCTCTAGGTTCTCTTTCTAAAACCTCTATTTCTTCTTCATCTTCTTTATTCAAGTCAAGCTTTTCTAGAAAGTCATCTTCTAAGTTTTCATCAAATATTCCAACATTCTCATCATTGGCTAAATCTTTTGATATATTATTTGACTCATCAAATATAACATGAATAGACTCTTCAACCATTAATGTTCTTTTGTTATATATTCTATAAGCCTTTGAATTCAATGAATATCCTAGAAATATTCCCTCATCACTCTTGGCATCAAATTTTCCTAAATTATCTTTTCCATTATTTAGAACAAAGCATTTGCAGCCAAAAGGATAGAAGTAACTAATGTTAGGCTTCTTACCTTTGTAGAGCTCATAGGGAGTTTTCTTTAGCATGGGTCTTATCATAGCTCTATTAATTACATAACATGATGTGTTTATAGCTTCGGCCCAAAAATACTTTGGTAAGTTATTCTCACATAACATAGTTCTAGCCATTTCTTCCAAAGTTCTATTTCTTCTCTCAACTACACCATTTTGTTGTGGTGTCCTAGGGGCTGAAAAATTATGGCTAATTCCTTGATCATTGCAATACTCATCAAATCCTATATTTTCAAATTCTTTGCCATGATCACTTCTAATGCTTGTTTGTAAGACCCGATATTTTCGAGTGCATTTAAAAATGCAAAAGGACTTAAATGGTATTCCCGAATACGTGCAAGGGCAAAATGGTCAAAAGACCAAAATTCGGTATTAATCGGGATAAGAAAATTTAATTAAAAATATGAGATTTAGAAATCTTGATCAATAACGAAGAAATAATTAAATTTCGGGTTAAATTGATCAAGATATGAATTTATTGAAATGAACCGAGATTTTCGCATCGAAAAATAATCCCGAAAATAATCGAAAAATATATCGAAAAGGCAAAACCGGACTGAGAAAATTATTTACAGATTAAATGAATTAAATATAATTTTTTTTAAGGATATTTATGCATTTTAATATTATTTTATTGAATAAAATAATATTAAAAGTTAATTATAAATAAATAAATTAAAAAAAAAAAAAAAAAAACGAAATTCTGAAACAGAAAGAAAAGAAACAGAGGCGAAAAACGAAGCGAGACCGAGGGAAGAAGAGAGACTCACCGGCGAGCCACCACCGGCGAGGCTGAGGGGCCGACGAGGGTCGGCGAAGGTCGGCCGACCTCGGGCGAACCACCAGCGGCCAGGACGCGCCGTGGAGTCGCCGGAAAACGTCGAAAAATGGAGGGGAAGCCGCGGGGAAGAAACCCCGATTCGCCGGCGATGGCGTCGATTCGAGACAAACCGAGGCCCGATTTGAGAAGCCCATGCCATGGCGCGCTGAACGGCACCGGAATCGCCCAGAGAACCGGCCGGACGGCGCCGGCACGACCAAAGGGAGCCTGGACCGGCCGAACCGGACAGAACCGGCCAAACCGGACCAGACCGAACCGGCGGTCCGAACCGGGTTGAACCGGACCGGACTGGTTCAGCCAAAAAGAGAGGGAAAAAAAAAGGAAGAAAAAGGGAAAAAGAAAAAGAAGAAAAATTGGGGAAAATTCCAGTGATGCAATCGAGCTTCGGGTAAGTCGGTAAGGGGTCAAATTGACCGATTTAAATTTTAAAATATTTAATTTAATTAATTTCGACTGGAAATTTACCCGAAAAAATATATTTAATTGTGTAGCTCGACGATTGGCATCCACCGAGAGCTTGAGACAGCCCCGATTTTTGTATTATCATGGAATAACGGGTAAGTGACCCTTATTTACGACAATTTTATATCGTTATGCGTGATTGATATTTAACGCATAAATTTCGGATTTAATTTCCGCATAAATAAATTAAATTCTGGAAAATTAGATAAATTGTCGTAAATATTAAATTGAGATATCAGAGAATTTAGAACGAGCTAAATAAATTACTGATGGGCCCAGTGAGCCCAATAGGCCTCGATAAAGTGTGGTAAACGGGCTTAAGGCCGATTAAGGCCCATTATGGTGCAATCGGGCCCAATATGGGTAAACGGGCCCAATGATTTAAATTAAGCCCAGAAAATTGTGAAATACAATTAATTGTATTGTATTTGACCTGATGAATGTGTATCCGCAGTGCCGGAGATTTGATTTGGATTCGGAGCAAATCGGACTGCGTGACGAGACATCAGTGGGAAAGGTCAGACTGTACAGATAAATGAGGTAAGGGAATTGTGTGAGTAGCTAGAGGTAGCTACGCATATTTTAATAGATTTTGTATACACTGATTATGTATGTATACACGATTATTGTAAAATGATCCTAAAAGTGGTTTAAATAATTTTTAAGGATCGAAATAGGTGAAATGTCTATTTTACCCCTATTGAGGGAAGTTCACCTAAGGATGGTGAAAGCATGACATGCATGGAATGCATGATTTAAGGATTTTTATGATTAAGGAATTTTCTTGATTTTAATCAAAGTAAAGCGATAGATTGGCCAGTAAATGGATGAATTTCACAAAATAACACTACGTAGGTGTTATTAATATTTAAATAGAAATTTCTTTGGAAAACGGCCAACTATCAGTTTATATGGAAACAGATAGTGCCGACACGTAGTTCGCACTATATCTGCGTTTGTGAATGTGCATAAATGTGCTTGAGCAGTTGCTCGCACCGACTTGTGTGACATCATATGCATGAAATGTGCTAGAGCATGGTGCTCGCACTGATTTTTAATATTGTGAAATGAGAGCTGCTGGAGCCTAGCTCGCACTCTGTTTTGACATGTTTTGACATGTTTTGATTTGTTTTGACGTGGTATGCATAAAATAGTGCTGGAGCGATTGCTCGCACTAGTTTTTAATGATTTGACATGCATGAGAGATGCTGGAGCTTAGCTCGCATCCTGTTTTGATTTAATTATGCATGAAGCCGTGCTGGAGTCTAACTCGCACGAGATTTGATTTAATTATGCATAAAGTCGTGCTGGAGTGTAACTCGCACGAGATTTGATTTATTTGAGCATTCATTTGTGCTGGAGCGTTGCTCGCACAAAGTTTTACGTAGTTTTCATAATTCATTTGAATATCGTACTGGAGTTTTTCTCGTACGAGGTTTTCAATGAGTTTTTATACATATCCGTACTAGAGCGTTGCTCGTACGTGGATTTTAATTGAAATTGTAATCAGTTTAAGTCGTACTGGAGCGCTGCTCGTACGCAGATTTCACTGATTTTTATGAAACCGTGCTAGAGCTTCGCTCGCACGAGATTTTCAGATATCATGAATATGCATGGAGCCGTGCTTGAGCTTCGCTCGCACAGGGATTTATATTACATGCATATAGCCGTGTTGGAGCCTCCTGTAGACTGTGTGTCACAGTGAGATGATATGCTCACACGTGCATTCTGAGACAGAGATGATATGGGTGGATAAGACCTATTACAGGCACCCCTGACTGAGCTTGGGTTCACGGAGTACTTTGTACCGTGTATGTCACGCGGAGTACGTTGTACCGTGGGGATTGTTGGAGTGGAGTGGCATTAGCCACGAGGCAGCAAGCCTTGCCCTCGCAATCCTGGTGTTATGCTGTTCTGGCGGGTAGGACGACCCACCTCCCGTTTCAGGTGTGATACCCCGCACACTAGGTACCGTGTTGCCAGGGATCACTAGGATATGGCCATAGTCCTCGATGTTACTGTTAATTACCTGATTGTCTCACATGATATAACTTGTGGTCTGTTAGACCAGGGTAGACCCGAAGGAGGGGTCAGGCCCCCGATTTGATGAATTTATGATTTCATATGATTTTATGATATGTGACCCTGAAAGAAGGGTGGTTTTATAACCGGAGTTTTATAATGAATTTTATTGAATTGTTTTATGAGATGGACCCGGAAGGGTTAGTTTTAACTGCAGTTTTAATGTTTTGATTTAAATGCAGTAGCATGTGAAGTTTTCCATGCTTTCATTTGAAATCCATGTTTTGTCTTACATGGCATAAAAGACTGCATGATCTTGATCTAATTCATGCTTAATATGATTTAATGATGTCACATAAAATGCTTTGAATGCATGAGTTACATGATTTATATATGCACAAATAGTTTTGGATGAACTATGGCATTGAATATGCATGACTTTGTGCTTGATGATTTTAATGAAAAGAAATGGATTTAAGGGCATGGCATTATGAGCATGTAGATAGTGGAGCTATCTACTTACTTGCATAATTGCCTTACTGAGCGTGTGGTTTGCTCACCCCCCTTATTTTTCCATCTTTTCAGAGCACTTGTAATAATTATTGAGCGGCTGAGGACTTGCATGCTTAATATCCGCTGCTTGCTGCTTCCCATCGAGAGACAGGTATACACATTTGTATGGTTTTGTATCTAAATATGTAATGCACAGTACTGTAAATGGATATGATGTCGGGGATGTAGAGTCATGTAAATACCATTGGGTATGTATTTATTTAAAGTCAAAAGGATAGTAGACTCTGATATATGATTATGGGAATGAAATGTTAAATAGTGTGAGGTGACTAACACCGAATCATAGCCCAACTGTGTTGTAGGATGGTCACGACGAGAGAAAAGTAAGAATTAAATAATAAATGAAAAAGCGAAAAATTTACTCTGATTTTTAGGTAATTCGGGTCGTGACATTGTTATTATGTATCCTTTTTCATTTTGAGTCACCTTTGAGTAGGCTATGAATTTCTCTAAGGCTTCATTTTTTACTCTCAAAAAGAACACCCAAGTGTACATAGTGTAATCATCAACTATTACAAATCCATAGTGTTTCCCACCTATGCTAGTGGTTCTAGTTAGTCCAAATAAGTCTAAATGCAGTAATTGAAGAGGCCTAGTGGTGAATACACTATTCTTAAGCTTAAAAGTTGTTCTCTTGTGTTTTCCTTTAACACAAGCTTCACATATTTCTTCATGATCAAAAGGTATTTTGGGTAAACCTATTACTAGATCCTTTCTAGCTAGCTTGGATAGCACACTCATGCTTGCATGGCCTAGTCTTCTATGCCATAACCAAGATTCCTTTTTGTTGTCTACCATTAAGCATATGTTTTCATTTTTGAGTTCATTAAGATAGACAATATATATGTTACCTTGCCTATGACCTAGAAAAAGAATTTTATTTGACTTAGGATCTATAACATTACACTTCATGCAATCAAAAATTACTTTGTAACCTTTGTCACAAAGTTGACTAATGCTTAACAAGTTATGCTTAAGACCCCTAACAAGTAATACTTTTTCTAAAGAGAAATGATCATTACCTATTGAGCCACTTCCTTCCACTTGGCCTTTGGAGTTGTCCCCAAAAGTGACTTCTCCACCAATTTTTGATTTGAAAGAATTGAAATGGCTTTTATCACCCGTCATGTGCCTTGAGCATCCACTATCTAAGTACCAAGCATCTTTTGTTTTAGCTTTGTGGCTATGCTCAATCACCTACAAAAAATCAAACTCAAGTCTTAGGTACCCAAATTTTCTTGGGTCCTTGGAGGTTAGTAAATGCAATTCTTGATCCCATTGGGATCCATTTTGCTAATGCATTACAGTCCTTGGAAAGAATTACCTCTTTTGGAATCCATATCCTTTTTACTCTTTTTCCTTTAAGATTCCTCATCTTTATATTGCAATAATGTGACTTATGTCCCTTTCTATTACAATATGAACAAGTAACTGCAGGTTTATTCATGCTCTTCCTAGCAATAAAACTCTTAAGATGGGTCTCCCTACTTTGTGCATTATATCCTAAGCCATTTTTGTCAAAAAATGCCCTTTGGGTTTCTAGCATGCTATCTAGCTTTTGTTGCCCCATGTGAAATCTATTAAAGGAGTTATGTAGATTGTTATTTTTCTCCTTAAGGTCACAAATTTCTAGATTTGAAATCTCTAGTTTCTTTTCACATTGTAATTTATCTTTTAACATTATCTCATTTTCCTTTTTTAATTTAGATATTAACTTTTTATACTTCATGCTCATACATTCATACTCTAATGCAAGATCATCAAATGCATCTTGCAATTCATCAAATGAGTATTTATTGAGATTAGAGGTTATCTTTTCATCATCATCAATAGCCATGAAGCATAAGTTGGCAATGTCCTCATTTGGTTCATCATCGGAGCAGTCGCTGTCGCTCCATGTTGCCACCATTGCCTTCTTTTTATGGAACGTATCATTTGACCTTTTAAGAAGAGGGCAGTTAAATTTTATGTGTCCAGGTTTTTTACATTCATAACATACAATAGAGTCTTTTCTACCTACTTCCTCTTGTTCTCTCCTATTGTTTCTCCTATTACTACTACTAGCTTTCATCCTCATGAACTTATTAAATCTTTTGGCAAACATTGCCATCTCAATATCCTCCTCACTACCACTCTTATTTTTAATCTCCTCTTGAGCAGTGGATTTTAGAGCAACTCCCACTTTCTTGGGTGGCACTTCATTTCTTTTAAGTTTCATCTCATAAGTGAGCAAAGATCCTATCAATTCATCTAGGCACAATGTGTGAGGATCCTTAGATTCCTCAATTGTCGTCACTTTAGCTTCCCATGATTTAGGTAAGCTGTTTAAAATTTTCTTTACCATTTCAATATTAGAATAAATTTTTCCTAGGGATTTTAAGCCATTAATTACATCAGTGAATCTTGTGAACATATCACTAATTGATTCTCGTTCCTTCATCCTAAAAAGCTCATAGTCATGTGTGAGCATACCTACTTTTGTCTCCTTCACTTCGGTTGTACCCTCATGAGTTATTGCCAATTTATCCCATATTTGCTTGGCATTATCACACCCGGAGACTCTATTGTATTCATTAGGACCTAAAGCACAAAATAATGTGTGCATAGCTTTAGCATTTAGCTGTGCACATTTAATGTTATTAGAATCCCATTCATCTTCTTCTTTGGGGATATCTCTTCCCTCTATTCTCTTTGTAGGGATTTGAGGTCCCTTAACTATAATTCTCCATACTTCATAATCATTTGCTTGAATGAATAACATCATCCTAGTCCTCCAATACGAATAATGTTCACCATTGAACATGGGAGGTCTAACCGTAGAGTGCCCCTCTCCTACCAAACTAGTTGCTACATTGTTAAGAGCCATTTGATCGTTTCTAACTCTTAGGAAGTTGTTCCTATGTGATTAAAGAGTCCTTGCTCTGATACCAATTGATGGCTCTACCGAGAGGGGGGTGAATCGATTTTCTAATAATTACGACAAATTTTAATTTAATCCTACTTCAATCAGAAAATAGAATTGAGCAATAATGAAATTAAACAATTTAAATGCAAGATAGGGAAAGAGAAACAAACACAGTCACTTATAGAGGTTCGGCCAAACTCTTGCCTACGTCCTCTCTCCTTGACCTTCTTGTCAAGTGCTTTCTTTCTCTCTCTCAATAGAGCTTACAATGTTCCTTTTGCAGGTTAAGGAATAACCTCTCTACCCTTAGCAATACAGAAATGTATTCACTCTTTTACAATGTCTCTCACTGAGGAACAATCCTCTTTTCTTTTTGGGTATGGATGAATACAGAATAAGGCTTTACAATGGGTAGTACTAACAAAGCTTGTTGCACTTAAGCTTGTACAATGATTTTCAATTAATGAGCAATAGGGACACAAAGAATGAATGAATTAAAGCTTGAGAATGTTTGGAATGTTCAGCAATAGTGTCTCTCTTCTCTTTGTCTTCAATGCTTGGTTAAATACTGAAGGATTGGTAGTTGGAGCATTAAATGCTATTTTTCCCGTTGTGATTTGCAGAAACTAGCCGTTGGTTACCTCCAGTAGAGTGCCAGATCGATCTGCCTTCTTGGCCAGATCGATCTCTTAGTTATAAATCCTGCAAGATTGAAGCACAAATACACAAGGAGATCGATCTCATAGGTTAGCAGATCGATCTGTTAGTTTAAAAATAATGAGGCAGATCGATCTGTCGAATAGGCAGATCGATCTCCTAATCTCTCTGTTTGAGGCAAGATCGATTTCCAGATCGATCTGCCATGCACTCTCGTAGAGAGGAGATCGATCTCTCAACAACACAGATCGATCTCTTTAGCTCTCTGACTTTGAGGAGATCGATCTCTTCCTTACCAGATCGATCTCATAAGTTCTCTATTTGAATGTGGATCGATCTCTCAGATCGATCTATAGTCTTAAGCTCTTAAGGGAGATCGATCTCTTCATCGACCAGATCGATCTCTCAACTCTAGCATTAGCCAGATCGATCTCTTAACCCTTGCAGATCGATCTCATTCTTCCTAAATACCTTTGTACAGATTTAAGGCTTGCCAGATCGATCTCTTCCATCATGAGATCGATCTCTCATCAAGTAAAAACCCAGGAGATCGATCTCTCATACCCCAGATCGATCTCTCATCAGCAGAACTCTAAGTTCTGGTACTAATAACCTCTAAACATGTTTGTATATCATCTTAACATTATTGAATTAACTTGTTTTGTCATTTCAAAATACATTAACTCAACAATAGTGACTTATGAGGAGGCAGTGCGCAGGGCGTAACTATGCGAGCAGGACTATGAGAGGAATGCTTCCGAGTTTGGGAAGTTTAGCCGTAGCCAAGACTTGCAGAAGAAGAGGCCGGCTAGAGATTTTAGTTATCGAGGGGGAAAGATACCTTTCGGTAAGAGATCACGGATAGAGGGGACACGAGAGAGATATGCTAGATCTCCTGCTTATCCGACTGCAGCCCCAGCGAAGGGCATTATCATAGGAGGACCGCTGCAGATCAGTGCAGAAGATGCGACAGATCACATGGAGATAGACCGTGTCCACAGAGTACTATGGTATGTTTTCGATGTGGGAAACAGGGGCATCTGGCTAGAGATTGCCCAGTTCCGTTTATGACTGCACCACAGAGGGGCAGGGAGTTTGATAGAACCCCGACTGGTACGTCTGCTCAGAGAAGTAGAGCGATGGCAGAGGAGAAGGGGAAACAAGTGATGGGTCAAGGGCGAGTACATGCTTTGGACCAGGGAACAGCTGATGCTTCATCGGATGTGATTTGAGGTAACATCCTTATTTATGATATTGAAGCATATGTTTTAATTGATCCTGATGCCACGCATTCTTTTGTATCGCCATCATTTGCATGTAAGTTAGCAAGACATGTAGAGCGTACACCATTATGTATGTTGATGTTGATAAGTACGCCTATGGATAGTAGTCAAGTTGTAGAATATGTATATAATGACTGCAAGTTAAGAGTAGGGGATAAGGAGATGACAGCCAATCTAATATTACTAAGCATGAGTGACTTTGACATAATATTAGGAATGGATTGGCTATCTGCAAACCATGCTGTTTTAGACTGTTACGCTAAGATAGTTATGTTTCCTAACCCTACTAGATATGTTGTAAAGTTTAATAAAGATAAATGAAAGGAGTAGATATGATTATTACATGACTTCTGATTTAGAAAACCTTCAACATATCAAGGTTTCATTGCGTACGTGGTAGATATGGATAAGGCACATCCGGAGTTGGCAGATATCACTGTGGTCAGTGAGTACCCAGATGTTTTCCCGGATGAATTGCCAGGGTTACCACCAGACAGAGAGATGGAGTTCTGTATAGATCTGGTACCTGGTACGGAGCCTATTTTGAGACCACCATATCGCATGGCCTTAGTTGAGCTGGAGGAGCTCAAGAGACAGTTACAGGAGCTGTTGGATAGGGGTTTTGTACGACCGAGTGTTTCACCTTGGGGAGCACCGATTCTGTTTGTGAGGAAGAAGGATGGGAGCCTCCGATTGTGTATAGACTATCGATTGTTGAATAAGGCCACCATCAAGAATAGATACCCCCTACCACGCATTGACGACTTGCTAGATCAGTTATAGGGAACACAGGTCTTTTCCAAGATTGACCTAAGGTCTGGGTATCATCAGCTGAAGGTTCGGAGTGGAGATGTGCCCAAGACAGCATTTCGTACTCGATATGGCCATTATGAGTTCTTGGTCATGCCATTCGGATTGACGAATGCTCCAGCTGCTTTCATGGCTTTGATGAACGATGTGTTCAAGCCATACTTGGACCAGTTTGTTACCGTCTTCATCGATGACATATTGGTGTATTCGAGATCCAAGGAGGAGCATGAGGAGCACCCAGGATCGTGTTGCAGACGTTACGGGAGCATGAGTTATATGCTAAGCTCAGTAAGTGTGACTTTTGGTTGTCAGAGATCTCGTTTTTGGGACATGTTATATCGAGAGATGGTAGATCAGTTGATCCATCTAAGATAGAGGCTGTAGTTCAGTGGGAACAGCCGAGGACAGTCACCGAGATCAGGAGTTTTTTGGGTTTAGCTGGATACTATCGGAGATTCGTTGAGGGATTTTCAAAGTTAGCTGCTCCACTGACACGTCTTACTCGGAAGAGTGCACCATTCATATGGAACGAGGATTGTGAGAAGAGCTTTGAGGAGTTGAAGCGTCGATTGACCACCGCTCCGATTCTCACTATCCCTACCAGCTCAGGAGGATATGCAGTATATACCGATGCTTCGCATCAGGGATTGGGCTGCGTATTGATGCAGGATGGGAAGGTAGTTGCTTATGGATCCAGACAGCTGAAGGATCATGAGAAGAACTATCCGACCCACGATTTGGAGCTAGCTGCAGTAGTGTTTGCGTTGAAGGTATGGCGCCACTACTTGTATGGTGAGAAGTTCCAGATATTTACCGACCACAAGAGCCTCAAGTACCTGTTCTCGCAGAAGGAGCTGAACATGAGACAGAGAAGATGGCTAGAGCTTCTGAAGGACTACGATTGTAAGATACTTTATCATCCGGGTAAGGCTAACGTTGTAGCCGATGCCTTGAGCAGGAAGAGCCTGGGGATGGTATCGTATATGATGGCTAGGGAGCATGATTTGCTAGAGCAGTTTGCTAGCCTCAGTTTGGGAGTCGTGCCTTCTGACATGGATACAGGCTATGTGATAGCTAGTCTATGCTTGGAGCCGGACCTGTTGGACAGGATCAGAGTGGCTCAGCAGACTGATCCATTTTGTATGGATGTGAGAAGTCAGATGCAGAAGGGCACCGTGACTGATTTTGAGATGAGTTTTGATGGACTACTGAGGTTCAAAGGCAGATTGTGTGTTCCCGAGGATCCAGGACTCAGGAGATTGATATTGGCGGAAGCTCATTCGTCGAGGTATACTTTACATCCGGGGAGTAACAAGATGTATCAGAAGCTCCGGAAGGTATACTGGTGGTCGGGTATGAAGAGAGATGTAGCAGACTTTGTGGCAAAGTGTCTCGTATGTCAGCAGGTGAAGGTAGAGCATCAGAAACCTGCAGGATTGTTATAGCCTCTACCTATACTGACATGGAAATGGGAGCATATCACCATGGATTTCGTGATGGGTTTACCGAGGACCCGTAGGAATCACGATGCTATATGGGTGATCGTTGATAGACTAACGAAGTCAGCCCACTTCCTAGCTATGAGAGCTACCGATACTCTGAGTTTATTAGCAGAACTGTATGTACGCGAGGTAGTGAGGTTACACGGTGTACCAGTGAGCATAGTCTCTGATAGGGATTCCCGCTTCACATCCCACTTTTGGGGACATTTTCAGGAAGCCATGGGAACCTAATTGAGTTTGAGCACCGCTTTCCATCCTCAGAGAGATGGTCAGTCAGAGAGGACTATACAGACTCTGGAGGACATGTTGAGAGCATGTGTGCTAGACTATCGAGGCTCCTGGGATGACCACCTGCCACTAGCTGAGTTCGCCTACAACAACAGTCATCATTCGAGTATCGGGATGGCACCGTATGAGGCTTTGTATGGCCGTAGATGTCGTTCCCCCATTGGATGGGAAGAAGTGGGTGACCATAAGATTTTTGCTCCTGACATGGTTACGCAAGCATCTGAGGACGTTCGCTTGATAGTAGAGAGACTGAGGACAGCTCAGAGCAGACAGAAGAGTTACGCTGACAGGAGATGTAGGCCACTAGAGTTTGCAGTTGGTGAATCCGTGTTTTTGAGAGTTTCTCCTTCCAAGGGCATAGCGAGATTTGGGAAGAGAGGGAAACTAAATCCTCGCTACATTGGACCCTTTGAGATACTTGATCGAGTGGGAGATAAGGCGTATAGGTTGGCATTGCCACCGGACTTATCAGGTGTCCACAACGTCTTCCACATATCGATGCTTCGGAAGTATCACCCGGATCCGTCACATGTGATTAGTTATGAGCCTTTGGAGCTCCGAGAGGACTTGTCATATGTAGAGAGACCGATTCGGATATTGGATAGGAAGGAGAAGGTATTGAGATTGAAGACCATCAGATTAGTGAAGATTCTCTGGCAGCATCATACTTCAGAGGAAGCCACTTGGGAGCTAGAGAGTCTGATGCGAGAGAAGTACCCTCACCTATTTGAGGACTAACTTGGTTCTAATTTGGAGGACCAAATTTTCTGAGTGGGGGAGGATTGTCAGACCCGGATTTTTGTAGCTTATTTCCTTATGATTCCTATGTGTATGAACACTATGTAATTATGGTTGAATCATAAGAAGAGTATTTACTAGATTTAAAGTGTTAGTGAAATGAATTAACACGCAAAAGCTACATAAAATGCCTAATGTGGATGATGAGTGTCACAGGCTAAACCGAGTCATTCTAAATCATTCTGACTGAAAATAAGAACTTAAAATAAGAGAGCGTAGAGAACTCATGAAGGAAAGTCAGCTTGATTTAGACCCGAACATAGAAAACGAGAATAAAAGCTAAAAAGGGTAAAATGGACCTTTTTGGCGAGAAAAGGAGTTTCGGGTGAAATTATCCACCGGGAGCGGTTGGAATATAAAGACGAGAGTGTAAGACATGATATATAACACTTTCGAAAATTTAAGAAAAAGTCAACTTAGTCAATGGTTAAAGAAAAAAGTCAACTATAGTTAAAAAAGTGGACTTTTACCATAGTTGACTAATCAAAGTTAGAAATTAACCTAAGTGTGGAGAAAAATTTGGGGAAAAATATTCTTGGCCAGAATACAAGATAATCATCCCCGGAAGTAAGGAAAATTTATTCGGAAGGATTCCGGAATAAATTTATTGGTTAAAAACGTAATGGGCCTAAGGTGAAAATTTTAAAGCCCATTAAGGTATAGTAAACGTATATCGAAATTTTTAGGTCCTTTAGACCGAATTGTTGGACCAATTGATCGGCCAAATTTTGAGACAATAAAAGGCCCGAGGTATACTAAAAATTTCAGCCCGAAAGCCCATTAGGAAAGCCCAAACCGAGAAGCCCAATTGGAAAAGCCCATGAGATAAATATCTAACCATAGTTAAAGTTAGCTATGACTCATAAGGTGACTCATAAGGTGACTCATGGTTCAGATTTGGAAAGTCAAGCATAGTGGCTGAAAAGTAAGGCTTAATGACTAAGTAAGTGGCTTATAAATGTAGCCACACCTTGGTCATCTTCATCACACAATTCCGGCTAGAGAAGAACACCATTGAAACATAACCATCCAAGCTTTCTCTCACTAGAAATCACTAGGAATTAGTCATATTTGGAACTTGCATTCTTCATGGAAGTTGTTCCAAATTGAAAGGAGATTAACATATGTTGGAATTGGCTATCAAGGAGCCATAGAGTACAAACCGAGAGCCTCCAAAGTTTCGGCCAAAGGGTGAACACAACAATTGGTATATTTTCTAATTTCCAATTTCATATATGTTAATGTATGAATGATTTCAAGTATGTTGATATATGTTTTAAGCATTGAAACATATTAAATCACCATTAAGAGGGTTAGGCCGAGAGTGATCAATGAGATATTGAAATATGTCAATTTGATTTTAAGACATAAATGGATTAGTACACATGTATTAATGTTAATGGTATAATTAGAATTAATCAAATTGATTAATTAATACATGTAAATTGTTAGCAATCAAGGTGTTTGATAAAATGCCTAAATGAACTATAGGATGATTGGTAATATTGCCTACCAAGTGTTTGTGAAAATGCCTAAGTGGAAATGGCTAGAAAATAGGCATGTATGGCATGCCATGGTGGAAACCGAGAATGGCTAGCTCTCGGCCAAGGCATGTGGCCGAGAGGCCCAATGGGCCAAGCCCAATATTTTTAGGCCCAATAGGGTGTAATGGGCCTAAGACAAGCCCAATAAGAGTTGGTGGACCCCACAAGCCCAATAGGGCCAACAAAAGTGAATAGTAAAATGAAAATGGACTTAAGGCCTAGTTAGGCGCATTAAGGATTTTTAAGGCCCATTAAGGGAAATTAAACTGTATTAATGTGTAATACAGTAGGAAAATTATAATTAACCTGAGGAATGGTTATTTACAGCTCCGGAGTTTACATCGAGAGTTGATCGGACTGCGGGATTTAGCAGCACCGAGGAAGTGAGGTCACGAGACGTGATCCGAGGTAAGGGACTTTTGCAAGTAGTTAGAGATACCTGCACGTATTTTCAACTGCTTCTGCATTCACATAAAAACTCTGAGGGTCAGAGAAAGTGAATAATAATTATTGCGACCCGATAGTGGCAAATTACGATTTTGCCCCTAGTTAGTCAAAAAGTCAACTTTTGTGAGAAGTTGCAAAAAGCATGGAAAATGCAATTGTGAGTGTTTAATTGCTATTAGCATGAAAATAAATAGATGGGCTAATGATTTTAAGGTGGATATGACTTAAGCACACTTTATAGTGCTGATTTTACTATTTTGTAAACAATCCCTTTTAAATAGCCATCTATCATATTATGTGAGAATGAATCGTGCTAGAGCATAGCTCGCACTGGGATTCATATGTTTTCCACATAACATTAGTGCTGGATTTTGATACGCACTAGATTTTCATGACATGCATGATAGAGTACTGGAGTTTTACTCGTACTCAGCTTTGAATGATATATGCATGACAGAGTGCTGGAGCGATTAGCTCGTACTCGATTCTTCATGGTTTATCATGACATAGTACTGGGAGCTATTGCTCGTACTTGATTTTGATATTGTGCATAGCATAGTACTGGGAGCTATTGCTCGTACTTGATTTAATACATAAACTATGCATTGACCTAGTTGCTAGAGATTGCTCGCACTAGAGTTGAGTTTTATGATGTGAAACAGTGTTTGAGCGGAGTAACGACTGTGAGTCGCACTCAAGACGCACACTGTATGTGATATGTAATACATGTTGAAACCCATGCCTGAGTCCTTGTGTGACTGTGTGTCATAGCTAGAGAGGATATCCGCATGAGGTTGATATAGACGTGGTATATTTAATTCCATGGTTTCGAGGGCTAAAGACCCTGGCTATGAGGATTTCCATGGTTTTGAGGGCTAAAGACCCTGGCTGTGAGGGTCCACGGGTGTACTTTGTACCGTGTCTGAGTGGCACGAGGTGTACGCTGTACCGTGTGTTACGTAGCTGGCGGTTGACATTGGACTGACCATCCTCCCGTTACAGAGTGATGCCCCGCACACCGAGATCTGTGTTGCTTGGGATCACATTTTCGGATATGATCATAATCCAGGATACTATTTGCATTTACCACAGAGTCTCACATGATATATCACATTGATTGACTGATTTAAACTGCGGACAGACCTGAGGGATGTGTCGGACTCCGATTTGTGTTGTGAATCATTTGATGCCATATTTATATGTGATTTAAATATACATGGCATGATTTACATAAAGGCATGATTTATATATAAATGCATTGTTTTGCACTACATGCCTACTTTTGAGAAATAAAGCATGAATTCTGTACATGGGATTTATTCTGTACAAGTACATATATATTATATTTCAAGACATGCTTTTAAAGTGAGTAAGGAAGTAAATGTTTTCAAGGCATAGCACTATTTTGAGTAGATAGTGTAGATATCTACTTGCTTGCCTGATTTCCTTACTGAGCGCGTTATGCTCACCCCCTTTCTTTACATCTCTCTACAGAGCGTCAGTAGATCGAGAGTTATCGTGGAAGAGTGTCCCAAAGTCCACTGCTAGTTCCTATCGATTCATCAGGTATACTTATTATGTACAGTTGTGTATCTAAACATAGAAACAGCACAGTGATGTATACGTTATATATTATGGGGAATGTAATCGTATTAGATTTTATAAAATCTTAAATGTATAATAAAGGCAGCTACAGTCAGAATTAATATATTGACATGTATGTATGAGAATGGATATTATGGTAAGTGAAGACTCTGACATCGAATCACAGCCGAACCAATGAAGAGAGGAAAGGTAAGTTAAAAATGCGAAAAATTTATTGTGGTTTTTGGTTAAAGTCAAGGATTAAAACTGGGGTCCTGACAACATTTTCTCCAGTACAGTTTGATAAGTAGCTTATTTTCATTAAAACAGTTCTAAACACAGTTCAGTACATAAAATAATTTAAAAAGGAGTTCGTTCATCATTTTTCGGTTAAAAACATCGGTATGCAGTACATGGAAATTAAAAACTAGAGGCTTAAATTTAAAACAATAAATTAGGCTGTAATGATATCCATTAAATTTTATGGGGTAAGGTTAGGCCATTTGACTAAGGCTAAAGTTCTATAATTTTTGTAGCTATATAGTTCACCTAGAATTATATCTACAGTTCAACAGTAACCAAATACATATAATTATCTCTAGCAGCTCGAAAAAATTTCCTTCCCTCGATGGCAAACGGTATTTCCTTTAAACCTCAGTGTTATGAGTCATTTCAGTCTATTCTAATCAGTCTAATTGTCCGAAACTTTGAATTAATATCTGCATAACATTTCTGAACCCCCTTCTTCTACTTTTTTTTTTCATGCCTCACTTCACTACCCTGTCATCATCTTTATCATCCTTAAACCCGTGAGGCACCATCCTTTCTTTTCTCTCTACCTCAGCTTTCTTTCTTTTTTTCTCCTTCGCGACTCTCTTTGCTTCCGTATCCCTTCTTCTGTTTCATTTTCTCGCTGACTGAACAACCCTAATATTTTACCCTCTTCTCCTTTAGCTATGACGCCCTATTCCAGCCTAACTATAGCCTCCTTGTTCACACCTATGCTTAAGCCAAGTCACCCAGTCTCCAAGAAGGCCAAGTGAAGCCCTTACTTCAATTTCAGCTTTGCCCTAACAAGGTGTCACGACCCAAAACTACCCAAAAATCAGAGTGAATTTTTTGCGTTTTGTTATTTTTATATCATACTTATCTATCCTCCGAATCGTGACCACACTCCACTAACAATTGGGCTGTGCGTCAATGCTAGTCCCACCATTCATTTAACATATAACTTAATTCTTTCTCAGTCATTTATAAGTGTTTACAATATTTCTACATACCCTAAAGTTACTTACAAACATGTTATTGTGCTATGCTTATTTAGATACAATATGTACAAGTGTATATACCTTAAATGATGGGTACCAGCGGATATCCGGAATGCAGTACTCAGTCTCCTCAACATCTACTAGAGATTATCTATGCGAGAAAATGAAAGGGGTGAGCACATCAAGCTCAGTAAGGCAATCCTACGAACAAGGAGGTAACCATACTACCTACATGAACGCGGTGCCATGTATAAACCACCCTTTCTCCACACATTTTAAAACTGATACTATGATTCATGATGTTATGTAAAATAAGTTTGCATGGAAAATTCAACATGCAACTATTTCAAATCATTTATTACTCATTTAAAATTTCACAACAAATCCAGAACTCAACCCATCCCTCGGGTGGTCCTGACTCACACAAAACCATGAAAATCAGTTTACATCACTCATGGGTTTAAAATGCATGGAAATAACATCATGCAAATCTGATTTAAAACCCAGTTTTAATCTCATCAAAATCATCAACATGTGAGACTAGGCAACATCTGTATATCGGTAATAACCAGGACTATGGCCGTGTGTCCTCGTGAGCCCTTCTGCTACACGGATCCTAGTGTGCGGGGTCTCACCCTGATCGAAAACCGACCGGGAGGTGGGTCAATCCAACTCGTCAGTCTTATCCAATCCCACGTATCCGAAGATGCTGTATCCGAAGATACCCCGTATCCGAAGATACCACACGGTACATCGTACTCCATGCTACTTGCACGGTACATCGTACTCCGTGGACCCATATCATATCTCTATACTCATTCCATGTCTCAAAACGCACGTGCGAGCCAATTTAATCGGTGACACACAGTCTACCCGATGCTCCAAGCACGGCTCATCGCATGTTCTCATAAAAATCAGTGGAGGGTGCGAGCGATGCTCAGCACTTTTGTCAATTCAAGTAAAACTAGTGCCAGCTAAGCTCTAGTACTCTCGTCAAATCATGTGAAAAATCTGGTGCGAGTTAGACTCTAGCACCGTGTCACGAAAATCATATATATATATAAAAATCTGGTGCGAGTTGGACTCCAGCATCAATGCATGTAAAACTCTTGTGCAAGCTCTCGCTCCAGTACTAATGCATGCATCACACAAATCAACACATCGTGCGAGCTGAGCTCTAGCACGTCACATGTCAATAAAAACACGTAGGCGGCTCTGTTTCCTTAAAACAGTTTTCAAAACAATTTCATCATTGAAAATATGCAATGCTGTGCATTTTTCTTTCCAGGTTAGCCAGCCTACTCATGCATGCGTCAAAACATCTCAAGAACGAGCAGGAACCTCTTGTTCTTGCTCCTCCCAATTTTTCCTAAAATTGAAAATTTTACCCTTAACAAGGGTATTTTGGTAATTTGCCCATTCGGGGCACTAAAATTATTAACATACTTCTAGACCCTTCAGATAATTTAAAAGACTGCATATGAACTTTGAAATTTCGTAAAGTTACCTCTAGTAGTCCGTAGAATTCCCTTACCTTATTTTTCTGTAGAGTCTGACCTTTCTTTTCCCATTGCTGTCTTGTCACGCAGTCCGATCTGCTCCCAATCCAATGTCCGAAACTGCATATAAATATTCCTCAAGTCAGATATCATACAATTGAATTGTATTTCCTATTTTTTGGGCTCAATTTAAATCATTGAGCCCATTTACCCCTATTGGGCCCCATTGCACCTTAATGGGCCTTAATCGGCCTTAAGCCCGTTTTTCACTTAATTTTCACATTATCGAGGCCTATTGGGCTCATTGGGCCCACCAACAATTTCTTGGGCCTCGTTCTAACTCTCGAATAGCTCAATTTATTATTTACGACAATTTATCTAAATTTTCAGAATTTAATTTATTTTATTCGGTAGTTAAATTTGAAGCACGTATAACGATGTAAAATATCGTAAATATGGGTTACTTACCTGAGATTTCTTGCTAGTACATAAATCGAGGCTGTCTCGAGCTCTCATTGGATGCCAATTGTCGAGCTACATAATTTCATAAATTTTCGGGTAAATTTCCAGTCGAATAATCATTAAGTAAAATATTCCAAAATTCAAATTGGTCAATTTCGACCGCTACTGACTTACCCGTAGCTCGATTACATCGTCGAGATTTTTCCCCAATTTTTCCTCTTTTTCTTTTTCCCTTTTTCTCTTTTTTTCCTTTCTTTCTTGGCTGAACCTGTTCGGTCAGGTTCAGACCCGGTTCGGACTGTCGGTTCACTCCGGTTCAACCGGTTCAGGGCCTTGCCCACCTGTTCTTTGTTGGCTTCCACTGGGCCATCCGCAGCACGAATCTACCCTCGGTTTCGTCCAAGGCCACCGAAAAGTTACCGGTCCGGCCTGTTCTCTCCACGGTCGGTACCCATTTCCTCTTTCCGCCGTTTTCGACGTTGTCCGTCGGTTTCGCCGGTCATGGCCGCCACCAACTAGCTCGCCTCCGCTTGGGAAACGTTCGACTGGGGGCGGGGTCGTCCAGATCGGTGCCGTTCGTCGTCGATCGGAGCATTCCTTCCCGAGGCTTCTCCTTCCGTTTTCGGCCTCATCCGGCGTCGGTGTGACGCGTCGTTGGTACCAGGGAGGTCGCGCCGACGCCCTCTTCCTTTTCCGACCCTCACCTGGCCTATTGGGTCGCCGGTGGTCGTCCGATCTTCTTCCCCGATTTCAGTTCCGTTTTTCGTTTCTCTCTCCCCGATTTTCAATTCTCTCTTTTTTTAACTAATTAATTAATTATTTATTTATTTTTATTTATTTATTTATTTATTTTTATTATATTTTAATCATTAAATATTCACAAATATTCTACAAATATCTACAAATTTCTTATTTTATTCTAAATTCGTTTATTTAATTTTATTTAATTTATTTAATTTATTTTAACCCTTTTCGGTATATTTTTCGATTATTTTCGAGATTATTTTTCGATGTAAAAATCCCGATTAATTTTGATAAATTGATATCTTGATCAATTTAACCCAGAATAAATTTATTTCACCTTTATTGACCAAGATTTCTCAATCCATTATTTTTAATAAATTTTTCTCATCGAATTTATACCGACTTTCAATTTTTTGACCATTTTACCCTTCAACGTGTTCGAAAATTTCATTTCAGTCCTTTTGCATTTTTAAATGCACTCGTAAATTTCTATTCATTCCCTTGTGCTCTTACAATAAAATCGGGTCTTACACAAGGAGGCTTCCTCGTTGCCGTCAGGTCAACTCAAAAGAAATGCAGTGGTTGCTACCACTCTATCCCTGTGCTGAGAGGAAATGGTGCCCTCTATCTTCACAGTTTCACCTCCTCTCAACTTCACTGTTTCTTCTCTTCTAAACCTCTGTGCTCGCCTCGAGTCTTAGCTCAGCCTCAACACTTCTTCACCTCTCTCTCTTGCATTATTGTAGCTGTTCAAAGAGAAAATAAGGCCCCTTTTTTAGTCTTCTACACAGCCCTTGCCTATCGTTTCTTTCTTCCAACTTCAAAGAAACAGAGATGTCAGTAACTCCTCTCCACTCTTCAGCAACTCTCCCTTATGTTACATGTTGTTTTGATCCCATCATCACCAATGTTGTTTTCATCCCATCAACACCATTCTCTGGTACCAACCGAATACATCACCGTAAGTCTAATGACTTGAGCAAATCATATCACTATATAATTTAGTTAGTGGGAGTATATAATTTTCATACTATATTCCATTTAGTGCGGTGTATGGTTTTATATTCATTTCAAAGTAATTATTTATTTGATTGGACATTATCTAAATCTCTCATACAAAAATATAATTTAATTTAATCATCCACCAAGGAACACATTTTTAATCCTAATTGATTAGTTTAATATTCATAGTTGAAATTTATTGCTCAAAAATTCGTTGAGTTTACATTCTCCCCACCTTAGGAAATTTGGTCCCCAAATTTAAAATTACATCAGTCCTCAAACAAGTGTAGATATTTCTCTCGTATTAAACCTTTCAATTCCACGTGGCCTCCTCCGAGGTGTGGTACTGCCACAGAACCTTAACCAAAGGAATTATTTTAGATCTCAATGCTTTCTCTTTCCCGTCCAAGATTTGTATCGATTTCTCCACATACGACATATCCTCATTCAATTCTAGTGGTTCACACTTAATCACATGCGTTGGATCCAAATGATACTTGTAAAGCATCAAAACATGGAAGACATTATAGATACTTGATAACTCCGGTGGTAAAGTGAACCTGCATGCTTTGTCTCCCACTCAATCTAAGGTTTCAAAAGGTCCAATATAACCGGGACTTAACTTTCCTTTCTTCCCAAACCTCATTGTTCCCTTAGAGGGAGAAACTTTTAGTAATACTGAATCTCCAACTATAAACTCTAGAGGTTTACGTCTTTGGTCAGCATAACTTTTCTTTCTGCTCTGAGCTGTTCTCAATCTCTCACATATTAGTTGAACATCCTCTGAGGCATGCTTAACTAGTTCGAGAGAAAATGTCTTTCTTTCACCCACTTCTTCCCATGAAATCGACGAACGACACCTTCGACCATGCAACGCTTCATACGGTGCCATCCCGATACTTAAGTGATAATTGTTATTGTTTGTAAACTCTGCTAGCAGCTAATGATCATCCCAAGAGCCTTTAAAATCTTAAGATCATGCTCTCAACATATCCTTCAATATTTGAATAGTTCTCTCTGATTGACCATTTGTCTGAGGATGGAAAGCAGTGCTAAAATTTAATTAGGTCCCTATGGCTTCTTGAAAATGTTCCCAAAAGTGGGAAGTTAATCGAGAATCCCTATCAGACATAATCCTCACAGGTACACTATGTAGTCTTACAATTTTTCGTACATACAGATTTGCTAAATCACTCAAAATATCTATAGACTTCATTGCTAGGAAGTGGGTGCACTTTGTCAATCTATCTACGATCACCCAAATCACATCGTGGTTTTTACAGGTTCTTGGTAAACCCATAATGAAATCCATGGTGACATGCTCTCATTTCTAGGTCGGTATTGGTAGAGGCTGTAACAACCTGTAGGCTTTTTATGGTCTACCTTAATTTGCTGACACATGAGACATCTAACCACAAATTTGATTACATCCTTCTTCATACCAGACCACCAGTAAACTTTTTGAAGATTCTGGTCCATCTTATTACTTATCGGATGCAAAGTATACCTCGAGGAGTGAGCTTCTGACAATATCAGTTTCTTCAACTATGGTCATCGAGAACACAAACTCGACTCCTGAACCTCAATAGACCATCAGTGCTAATTTTAAAATCTGTCACAGTACCCAACTAAATCTGACTAACCATATTTACACAATACTGATCAGTACACTGAGCTTTTTGGATTCTATCAATCTGGTTCTATTCTCAGGCTAGCTATCATACCATAACCAGCAGTGTTAGATGGTTCAATGTCTAAGTTGAGGCTCGCATATTGTTCTAACAACTCGTATTCATGAATCATCATACAAGATACCATCTTTATATTCTTTCTGCTTAAGGCATCTGCCACTACATTTACCTTTCTCGAGTGGTAAAGTATCTCACAATAATAGTCCTTCAAAAGCTATATCCACCTCCTCTGCCACATATTTAACTCTTTTGTGAGAAAAAGTACTTGAGGCTTTTGTGATTAGTAAAGATTAAGAACTTTTCTCCATACAGATAATGGTGCTATATTTTCAATGTAAATACCATGGCTGCCAATTCCAAATCATAGGTCGGGTAGTTCTTCTCATAGTCTTTTAGTTTTCGGGAACCATAAGCAACTACCTTCTTGGTTTGCATTAGCACACATCCCAAACCTTGACCAGAAGCATCTATATTGTCATGACCTCTTTTTCCTAAAAATCACTACAATTTTTTTGTTTTTTTTTTTTCATTTCCTTACCCGTCATGAATAGTTTCACTACTAACAGCTGGGCTATGAGCCAACATTAGTCCCTCCTGTCATGTTACTTACCTTAACATCATTTCAATATCACATTTACATATTAGGATCTATTCTCCTTTGACTTAACTAATTACATTCATAACTGTATTTACATATGTTTACATCCCTAATATTCCATCCATGTACAGTATTGTGCTTTTACATGTTCAGATACAAAAACTATTAAGTGTTTATACATTGTCTCGATGGGAATCAGCGGACAATAGGAATGTAAGACCACTGTCGCTCTTTTATATTGAAAGTACTCTATAAATGGAAGTGAAAGGGTGAGCTCATCTAGCTCAGTAAGGCAATAATGTAAACAGGTAGATAACTACACTATCTACATGCTTATAATGTCATGATATAAAAATCATTTATATCCAGAGCATGAGGTATAATTAAAACTATGTCACATGTATATAAATATATCACACACTGAAAACATGAAAGTAGGCATGTAAACATGGAAAATCATCATGTCAACGTCTCATGCTCAACACATTAAAAAACTCATCATAAAACAACCCCTCAAGGTTTTACACCTTAATAAAGCTCAGTAAAACTCATCAACATATTATTCAAACCATATTTCGTTTTAAAATCACAAATCGAGGCGTAATCCCTACTTCGAGTTTGCCCAGGTATATCTAGACCGTATGATATCACGTGAGGCATGTATGTTACTGTATAGGAAAAATCGAGGACTATGTCCTTGTGGTCCTAAGCTACACAGATCCCGATGTGTGAGGCATCACGGCTGCAATGGGAGGTTGGTCAGTCCTACCCGCTAGAATATCATATCACCAATCTCATAGTCATGACTACATAGTACACCGTAATTCGTTCGACATACACAATACAATGTACTCCATGAACCCATATCATAGTTTGGGGGGTGCCTGCCATAGGTTTTATCCACCCCATAACATGTCGATAATCAACTCATGTCTGAACATACACGTGCGAGCATATCATCCCACTATGACACACAGTCTACAAGAGGCTCCAACATGACTCCATGCATGTCACATCACATCTAGTGCGAGAGAAGCTCCAACACGACGCCATGCATATCATGATATCTAAAATCTCATGCGAGCGAAGCTCTAGCCCAGTTTTATGAACATATAAAAAATCGTCGTATGAGCAACGCTATAGCATGACATTCATGTGAAATAAATCGATGTAAATCACATACGAGCAAACCTCCAGAATGGTTTTATACATAATAAATCAATGTAAAATTACATACGAGCAAAGCTTCAATACGATTTTCATGTTTATAAATTAGTAAAACTCAGTGTGAGCGAGGCTCCAGCACTTTGTATGTAAGTTAAAACATCAAAATCCAGTGCGACCAAGACTTTAGCACAATTTATAATCATATAAATCTTATAAGCTGCTTTATTTCGATAAAACACTTTCAAAATCATAATTGGTACCTCATACGTGCCCCTTTCATGCAAATCATGAAAATCAATAGTCAGCCAATCGATAAATTGCTTAAATCAAGCAATATATTTCATAAAAATATCAAAAACATGTTATTCATCCAATTGTAGCACTACACGCTTATATATTTACCGGATCAATTTTGGTCAAATATAATTTCAATTAAATATTTTAAAAATTAAGTTGATCAATTTTGACCGCTTATCGGCTTACCTGTAGGTCGATTGCATCTCTAGATTTTTTGCCATTTTTCCTTTTCTTTTTGGCTAAACCGGTCCGATCTGGTTCAATATAGTTTCATTTCAGCTGAACCGGCTCGAACTGGTTCAGTCATCCCTTCGTCGATTCACTGGCCCTTCCTTCCAACCATCACCTCGGCTTGAGCTGGAGAGCCTTCGATCAGTGGTGGTGCTGGCCAAATCGGCATCGAGCTCACTGGACTTCCCTTTTCTCTCTCGATTTCTCTGAGCCCTTCCTCTTTCTCCTTTCGTTGGCATTTTCTCATCATTTTTTGCCTAGGTCAATGTCGGCAGTCCTTCCCCCTCTTAGTTGCTTACCTTGGTCTCCTTTTCTCCCTTCCTTCTTACGCCAGTGATGGAGACAGAGAGGGTCGGTTTGTTTCCCAATGCCATCTCCCAGTGTTACGCGATTCTATTTTGCGCGACACAATTTCGCCCCTTTTTTACTAATTCTTTTATATATATATATTATATTATATTTTAATATAATATAATATTTATACAAAATATCTTAAACTTAAAATAATATTACAATAATAATATAAAACAAAATATCTTATTTATTGTATATTATTATTATAATAATATTATTACAATGTCTTATATTTACCTTGATATTCACACAAACCCATATATTTTTAGACACTTTTTTTTCTATCTATACTTTGAATGTATATATTGACATTTTCATTTATTTTTATTTTCTTTAAATTATTCTTTCCATATTTTCAAAAATAATGCTTGAGGTCAAAAATCTCTGGGTCTATCGAAATAAATTGATATCTTGATCAGTTGGACTTGAATTTAATTATTTCTTCTCTATTGATCAAAATTACATGAGTCCATGTTTACAGTGACAATTTCTTAAATAAATGACATCGAAATTCGAGTCTTACATAATCTCCGCCACTTAAGAAATTTGGTCCTCCAAATTAGAACAAAGTTAGTCCGTAAATGACTTCGGGTACTTCTCACGCATCATACTCTCTAACTCCTATGTAGCTTCTTTCGAAGTGTGATACTGCCAAAGGACTTTGACAAGCGAGATCTTCTTAGACCATAGTACTTTCTCCTTCCTATCTAATATTCGAACCGATTTCTTTACCTACTGCATATTCTCATTGAGCTCCAATGGATTATATCTAATCCTATGTGTAAGATTTGGATGGTATTTTCGAAGCATCAAAATGTGGAAGACATCGTGAACGCCTGATAATTCTGGTGGTAACGCTAATCTACCGACCTTATCTTCCACTCTGTCTAATATCTTAAACGATCCAATGTAACAAGGACTTAATTTTCCTTTCTCTCCAAATCTCCTTACCCCTTTCGAAGAAGAAACTTTCAAAACACTGATTCACCCTCGATGAATTCTAATGTCGTTCATCTCTTGTCAGCATAGCTTTACTGTTAGCTCTGAGCTATCTTTAATCTCTTACACATCAATTGAACATCCTCAGAGACTTGTTTCACAAAATCGGGAGCAAATATCTGTCAGTCACCCACTTTTCCCCATCTAATCAGAGAATCACACATACTATTATACCATGCCTCATACGGTGCTATTTCGATACTTGAGTGATTGTAGATGAATTTAGTTAATGATGAATGATCATTCTAAGAGCCTTTCAAATTCATTACACAGACTCTCAACATATCCTCCTATGTCTGGATGGTTATCTCTGATTGTCCATCGATGTGAGGGTGAAAAGCTGTGTTATAAATCACTCGGGTTCCCATACCTTCCTGAAAATATTCCCGAAAATGATAAATGAAGCGAGAATCCCTATCTAACACAATGCTCACTGGAATGATACATAGTGGTCCACAAGTCTCCATACATATAACTTCACCAACGCAGTCAGAGTATTGGTGGATTTCATAACTAGGAAGTGGGTTGACTTCGTCAATCTATCAACTATCACACAAATAGCCTTGTGATTCTTGCAGGTCCTCTGTACCCCATGATGAAATCTGTGGTAACCTGCTCCCATTTCTATATCAATATAGGCAGAGGCTACAATAACCCTGCAGGTTTTTGATACTCTACCTTACTTTGGTGACATACGAGACACTTCGCTACTAACTCTACGATATCTCTTTTCATTCCTGACCACCAATACCCTTTTTAGAGATTCTAATACATTTATCGCTCTCTAGATGAAATGTATATTTCAAAGAGTGACCTTCAGATAATAAAAATTTAATCAACTATGGTCCATAGGAACACATTTTCTGTCTCAGAACCTCAGTAAGTCATCATCACTCACTATGAACTCTATCACTGTACCCATCTAAAGCTGACTCACATTAGAGACACCTTACCGATCATCACGCTGAGCCTATCAAATTCGGTCAACCAAATCTAGTTCTGGTCTCTTAGGCTAGCTATCACATAATCACTGTCAGCATCAAAAGGGATCACATCACTACTGAGGCTCACAACTGCTCTAACAGCTCATGCTCCCTGACCATCATATGTGATACCATCCCGAGGCTCTTTCTACTAAAGGTATCAGCCACAACATTAGCTTTACTCGGGTGGTACAATATCTCATAATCGTAGTCCTTTAGAAGCTCTAACCGTCTTTGTTATCTCATATTCAACTTTTTCTGTGAAAACAAATACTGTGGCTTTTATGATCAGTGCGTGCTTGAAATTTCTCATCGTATAAGTAGTGGCACCATATCTTTAGTGCAACCACTACAGTTTCCAACTTTAAATCATTGGTCGGATAGTTCCTCTCATGGTCTTTGAGTCATCTAGATCCATAAGTGGCTATCTTCCCATTTGCATCAACACCTAGCCTAATCCTTATTTTGAGGCATCTGCATATACTAAGAAGCCTCCTGAGCTATTTAGTATGGTGAGAATAGGTACGGTGGTCAGTCTATGCTTTAATTTACCAAAACTCCTTTCACATTTTGTCACCCCTCTCAAACGCAACCTTCTTTCTAACGAGACGTGTCAACGAAGCAGCTAATTTCAAGGAACCTTCAACACATTGTCTGTAAAATAGTTTTCAATTGCTGTTAATGATCTTCCAAGGACTTCGAATACACCAAAATATCATCAATATAGATGATAACAAATCGATCTAGGTAAGGTTTAAATACCTCATTCGTCAATGCCCTAATGGGTATAAAAAGTTATCTTGGGTACATTCACATCCCAAATCCTCAATGGATGATCCCAGACTTCAGTTCAACCTCGAAAAAGATTTACGCTCTCCGAAGCTAATCTAATAGATCATCAATAGTGGAAGAGAACACTTATTCATGATGGTAACCTCATTTGACAACTAATAATAAATTCCTTGTCGGAGGCTTCATCTTTCTTTTTCACGAACAAGACTAGTACTCCTCGTGGTGAGACACTCGATCTGATGAATCCCTTATCCAATAACTCTGTAATTGCATCATTAGTCTTTCAAGTTTCACTAGTGCCATTTACACCAGTGGTTTGGATATTGACTTAGTACTAGGTACCAAATCAATACAAAATTTCATTTTTTTGGTCTACTGGCAACCCTAGTAGATTATCTGAGAAGATATGAAAAACTCTTTGACCATAGGGATATATGTCAACTTCAGATGTGCCTTATCCATACCAACCATATAAGCGCTAAAACCTTCACATCAGTACTCATTCTGTTTGTACAATCATTCACTCCTTTATTTACAACCATTACACCTTTCATTTCTTGTCAAAACTTATAGTACACTTTTCGAGGGTTGAAAACATCCCTATCTTAGCGTAGTCGTTTAAAATAGTGTGGTTTGCAGTCAACTAATCCATCCCTATATTACTTCTAAATCATTTGTATTCAATTACAAGAGATTGCCTGGCCTATCTTTTTACCCCACTTTCAACTTATAATCTCTATACACATATTCAATTGGCTGACTATCATTCATTGGGGTGCAAATCAGCAACATTTTACCTAACGGTGTAGGTTGTACATACTTTAGCAATTTAGATGCAAATGAAGACGATATAAATAAATGCGTGGCACTAGGATCAATTAAATCAAATGCTTCAAGATCAAAATTAAGATGGTACCTTCCACCACAACGGATGAAGCGTCAGTAATGTCTTGGTCCAAGGCATATACTCTCCCTCGACCAATAGCCTATTTCCTCTTCTCTTCAGCTGTGGCCTTCTTTTCAAAGCAGAGGTATCAGCAAGGGCCTTATCTGGCTCTTTTCCATTTTATGGGATAATTTCACCTAGCTAGGGGTAATTCTTCATTAAATGACCTGTCTTACCATATCTGTAACATTCTTCAATAGCCACATGACAAGGTATATTACCTTTCCCAAACTCAAAGGCGTGCAACTCATAATCTTATTTGCACAACTATGATTTGTGCACTACCTTATCATAGGTAGTGATATCTCATGGGCCAATAGGGCTTTAATAGATGATCTGAGTGCTTCCATGAACTTACGGACCTTTCGACTCTCACTGTTCATAGTGTTTGGGTCACACTTGCCCTGGGATATAAACTAAGATTCATTCTCGTCAATCTATCTGTTCTTCTGGGTCAGAGTAAGGAACTCTATCCGTTAATTCCTCTGAATAGTGTTAGGAATATACTGTGTTTGGAATGCATCCAAAATTATCTCCCATGTCAGCTCTGGATGTCTAACTCTTAAGATGGGTCGAGCGGACTTCCACCCATGCTCCATCTCGCCCTCCAACATAAACACATCAAAGTCACTTTCTCAGTCAACATACACCGATAGAACCCGTACAACTTCACTATCTCATTCATCTAGTCCTTAATAGCTACTAGGTTCTCTACCTCGCTAATTACCAGTGGTTTGAACTTTTAAAATTGCCTTAACCTGTCTAGCTGATAGTCATATTCCAAATCATTACCACTCTCTTGTAGATCTACAGACAAACACGTATCCTAAACTGGTGGGGTGTTAGAGTCCCTATAGTCTGAGGCATCTGTGCAGGCTTTGTATCTATGCTTTGTCATCCCTCAGCTCCCTGCATAGATTGAGTAAACAACTTTAAAATATTCTCCACACTCCGTTATAACCTCATGAAGCGTGTCTCTATATTGTCTGATCTTATTGTGGAACCCTATGGGGCATGCTCAACATTAGGCTCAACCTCAATCTCATTTCGAGTCTTATGTGATGACTCAGTACGACTCTCAAGCCTACCTCTACAGCCTCGAGTACGTGTACTTGGCCCTCTACCATAGCGGCTATCAGTTATAATGACTATAATCTTACATTTGAAACAAAATTCTTAGCTGCAATTCCATATCAGAATACACAATTGTATATAAACAATGCACAGTACATAGGGATGTAAACTTCTTTAACCATCAACACTGACAAATATCAGGCCAACTCAGCTCTGATACTACTTCTGTCACGACCTCGTTTTCCTAAAAATGACTACAAATTTTTCACTTTTTCTCATTTCCTTACCCGTCGTGAATAGTCTAACTACTAACAGTTGGGCTATGAGTTGACATTAGTCCCTCCTGTCATGTTCCTTACCTTAACATCCATTTCCATATCAAATTTACATATTAAGATCTACTATCCATTGACTTTAATTAATTACATTCATAACTTTATTTACCTAGATTTACATCCCCGATATTCCATCCATGTATAGTACTGTGCTTTTACTTGTTCAGATATAAAAACTATACAAGTGTGTATACATTGTCTTGATGGGAAGTAACGGAAAATGGCAATGCAAGACAAGTATCGCTCTCTTCTACTGAAAGTACTCTGTATGGGGAAAATAAAAGAGTGAGCTCATCTAGCTCAGTAAGGAAATAATGTAAGCAGGTAGATAACTACACTATCTACATGCTTATAATGTCATGATATAAAAATCATTTATATCCAGAGCATGAGGCATAATTAAAACTATGCCACATGTATATAAATATATCACATATTGAAAACATGAAAGTAGGCATGTAAACATGGAAAATCATCATGTCAACGTCTTATGCTCATCACATTAAAAACTCATCATAAAACAACCCCTCAAGGTTTAACACCTTATTAAAACTCAGTAAAACTCATCAACACATTATTAAAACCAGATTTCATTTTCAAATCACAAATCGAGGCGTAACCCCTTCTTCGAGTCTGCCCTGGTCTATCTAGATCGTATGATATCATGTGAGGCATGTAGGTTACTATATAGGAAAAATCGAGGACTATGTCCCTGTGATCCCAAGCTACATGATCCCGGTGTGCGAGGTATCACGGCTGCAATGGGAGGTGGGTCAGTCTTATCCTCCAGAATATCAAATCACCAATCTCATAGTCATGACTACATGGTACAATGTACTCTGTGTGACATACACAGTACAACGTAGCCATGAACCCATATCACAGTCTGGGGGTGCCTACCATAGGTCTTATCCACCCCATACCATCTCGATAACCAAGCCATGTCTCAACATACACGTGTGAGCATATCATCTCACTTTGACACAGAGTCTATAGGCACGTCCAGTGATAGCGAAGCTCCAACACGATGCCATGCATATCACGATATCTAAAATCTCGTGCGAACGAAGCTCCAGCACAGTTTTATGCACATACAATAAATCCTCGTACGAGGAACGCTCTAATATGACTTTCATGCGAAATAAATCAATGTAAATTACATACGAGCAAAGCTCCAATACTATTTTACATGTAATAAATCAATGTAAAATTACGTACGAGCAAGGCTCTAGTACGATTTTCATGCATATAAATTAGTAAAACTCAGTGCGAACGAGGCTCCAGCTCTCTGTACGTAAGTCAAAACATCAAAATCCAGTGCCAGTAAGGCTTTAGCACAATTTATACTCATATAAATTTGATAGGCTGCTTTATTTCAATAAAACACATTCAAAATCATAATTGGCACCTCACACATGCCCCTTTCATGCAAATCATGAAAATTAATAGTCAGCCTATCGATAAATTGCTTAAATCAAGCATTATATTTCGTAAAAATATCAAAAACATGTTATTCATGCAATTTAGTAGCCTTACTACACTTTTGTAAAATTCCTAACTAAGGGCAAAATGGTCTTTTCCACCGATACCCCGATTTTTGCAGAAAATATTATTTCATTTCTAGGTAGCCAAGTAAATTTAATGCCTTGTAAATACCCTTAAAATATGTGTAAGTACCTCTAAATACTCATAAAATTCTCTTACCTCGTATTAAGTAGAGTGTGGTAAATTTTCACTGCTGGAAGCTTGTCTAGTCCGATCTACACCTAATCCAATCTCTATAGCTACAAAAATTTATTTATCATATCAATTTAACCCAATAAATATATTTCCTTCCTTTACTACAGTCGATTTTGTCACGACCCTCTTCCCGTGACTTAACTTACTACTTACAGTTGGGCTGTGAGTCAACATCCATATCCATATCTCATCCATTCATAATTTAGAATTCATTTAATGAAATAGAAATTGTTCTTTTATAATTATGCGGAAACGTTTACATCAGTTTCTATTACATACATCCCTTTCGTAAAAAAAAAAAAATAACTATACTGTGCGTTAATTTACAGGAGACAAAATTTTTCTCTCATAAGTGTATACCTCTGTACTGTTGGAGAACAGAAGAGCGCTGTAGCAGGGACGACTACAGTAACTCACTACTGCGTAGAATCTGTGAAGGAGGAAATAAAGGGGTGAGCTAACACGCTTAGTAAGGAAATATGAAAGCAGGTAGATAACTACTCTATCTACATGCTTAAAATATAAACATGTATTTTCCTAATAAAACATATGCATTCTTTGAAAATAGCTTCCATCAATTGCAAATCATTAATTCGCTAGATGGGTATATGCACATTTCTTTCTCAAATCACACAGAATCACTTCTCATTTCACACAGTACACACTTATAAATATTTTTGCACATAGCAAATTACCTAGTAAATCAATTTACATGAGACATTGTATGGGATATCAAATCACCCTATATCACATAGCATAGGGGACATATGTCACCTCGCACAGTTGCAAAAACATGTCATATCACACAGATAAAAGACATATGGCCATAGTCCAGATTCCAGGCAACGCTGATCTGGTGTGCGGGAATCCCATGCTTAGGGAGGCGGATCAACCATCCCTTCAGCTCACACAAAATCACTAAGATATCATGGCACATCGTACTCCATGGCTAACACTCATGGTACATCGTGCTCTCGTGGATCCTTATCAACAATTTCTATTGTCTCAAAATCACGTGCGAACAGGTTTGTGCAAGATCACTCAGTAATACACGACATCTCCAACATGGTTCTACTCATCACACAACAAGCATCATAAAACCATGTGCAAGCAACTCAGCGTCAAATCACACAGCATACCTTAGGAATCGAGCACAGTTTTGCTCATCACACAGAAAGCTTATAAAACCACATGCGAATAACTCAGCGTAAGATCACCTAGCATACCTAAGGCATGTAGCATGTTTTTGCTTATAATCACTTTAAATTGAAGGGGTCACATGTAAGCATAGTCAGAGCAAGATCACTTAGTAGTACTCGATGGCTTTAGCATGATTCCCAAAATCTAGTGCGAGCTCTCGAGTGGATCACACAGCTTCACTCAGCTCTAGTACCTTTTTTCTGTTCTCAAAAAATCTTTTTTAAAATGTAATGTGAGCAAGGATGGCAAATCTATCGTTGCCACTTTGGCTCTAGCACAAGTTCACACAGAAATAGAATAGATGCCTTCATTCACTAAGTATGAGTGAGAGGGCAATCTCCCTTCAATCTCTCGTGAAAAGCTTTTCATGTAAATTACTAAACCGGGAGCCAGTCTATTATTATTCTTTCTCAAAGCATTTACAAAACATCTTTTTACAACAAGACATTGAAGTCATGCAATTCATGCATATAAGCTCTTTCATATCACTTAGCTTTCTCGTAGATATATCAATATCTATATACTTTATAGCATTCATTTGCACATAACAGGTTAGAAACATACGTATAGTATCTGTAATAGCTCGCATAAATCTCTTACCTCGAATCACGCTCGAATCGCTTTCTTTGGTTTTCAATGCTCGTGATCCGGTCTTATCAGCTCCAATTATGTCTTTAGGAGCTACAATGATTTGCAATTCTCATAAGTATACTTTAATATGCTTCATTTTCACTTGCATGAAGTTTAATTCAATGCATTGGGCCATTTTACACCAATTTGGCCTCGTTACATCTTATTAGACTTTATATTCTCTTAAGTCCATTTCAATTGCTCTTTTTCTTTATCGAGAATCCATTACACTCATCGGGTCTACTGATTCATACTGAACCGACATTACTCTCACAATGCCTTGAGTTCATCATTTTTTTTTCTATGGCATTTTATCAAACACCTATTATGCCCATTTTCAATCATCATCCATTCCAACATATGGATTTCACAAAGTTATCTTAAAATCATCTATACATACTTACTAACATCTCTACATGCTTAAATCATCATCAACTCCATGCCATTTCAACTTTCTCTCACGAAGCCCATTTTAGGTCATGGTTGTTTAAGCATGTACATGAACATTTCAGCCAACATTATATACACCAATCAACTCATCAAAATGTCTAGAATAACATACTAGAAGATGGTGCATTGCAATCTTACCTAGCTTAACTTTTTCCTCTTTTTGCCAAATTAGGGGAAAACCTTTTTTCTCATTTAATCCAAGGTTTCAGCTTCCAATCTTTCAATATGTTGTTCTCTTCCTCACTAGGAATAACTTTGCTCAAAAGAACTTCTCTCAAAACTGATTAGAAAATGGTGATTTTAGAGTGAGAAAGCTAGGTCACTTTTTATAAAAAGGAGGAAATGATTTGTTCTCGTGAAATACAGGACCTAGGGTCGCGTTTTATAGAATTTGCCTCATCAGATCGATCTCCTAGGGTAAGAGATTGATCTGCCCTTATTTAACTCCTTCAGAATTTGACAATGCAGGCAGGAGATTGATCTGTGTATTTGCATGAGATCGATCTGGTCAAAGGAATGAGATTGCTTCTTGCTCATGGGATAGGATCAATCTGGTAGGAAGAAGTCTTCACAGATCGATCTGGCCTTAAGAAGGGATTGATCTAGCCTATCCAAAGATAACTAGATATCGATCGGCCTTATGGGAGGAGATCAATCATGTCCAAACAGAAGCAACTTGAGATTGATTTGCTTTGAATGAGGGATCGATCTCCCTCTTGTAGAATGCTTTGCATTGTGTTTCAAGGCAATGAGATCGATCTGCTTTGAATCTGCAGCGTTTCTACTGTAATTGTTCCCTGATTTTCAAAGTTAAACTCATACTCAACTACTTCAAAACTCATTTTGCAATTTAGTCACACTTAGGACTTAAAAACATCCATTTCTTATGATTCATATATATTATAACTTGTTTGTACATTCTGGATTCATAAACATTTATGGGTCTTACATTCCTTCCCTCTTTCAAGAAATTTGGTCCTCCAAATTAAAACCAAGTCATTCATCGAAAAGTTGGGGGTACTTTTCCTGTAGCAGACTCCCTAACTCCCAAGTAGCTTCCTCTGAATTATGTTGCTGCCGGAGAACCTTAACAAGCGAAATTGTCTTATTCCTTAGCACCTTTTCTTTCATATCCAGTATCTGGATCGGTCTCTCTATATATGACAGATCATCCTTGAGCTCCAATGACTCATACCGAATCACATGAGTCGGATCTAGATGGTACTTTCGAAGCATCGATACGTGGATGACGTTATGAATTCCTGCTAGCTCCGGTGGCAACTCTAGCCTATAGGCCTTATCTCTCACTCGTTCCAATATCTCAAATGGTTCGAAATACAGAGGGTTCAACCTACACGTCTTATCAAACCTCATAATCCCTTTCGAAGGAAAAACTTTTAAGAATATCAAGTCACCTACAATGAAATCTAGTGGCATCCGTCACATGTTAGCATAACGTTTCTGCTTGCTCTGAGCTGTTCTCAATCTCTCACATATCAGCTGAACATCCTCAAAGGCTTACTACACTAAATCGAGAGCTAAAGTCTTTCTATCACCTATTTCTTCCTAACAAATAGGGGAACAACACCTTCTACCATACAATGCCTTATATCGTGCCATCCCGATACTCGAGTGATAACTGTTGTTGTAAGCAAATTCGGCTAAAGATAGGTGAGCATCCCAAGAGCCCTTAAAATCCATAACACTCACTCTCAGCATATCCTCTAGAGTTTAGATGGTTTTCTCTGACTGACCATCAGTTTGAGGGTGGAAAGAGGTACTAAAGCTTAACTGGGTTCCCATAGCTTCTTGAAAATGTTCTCAAAAGTGGGATGTGAAGCGAGAATCCCTGTCTGATACGATGCTCACTGGAACACCATATAGCCTCACTATCTCCCGTACATAAAACTCCACTAAAGTACTCATAGCATCTGTGGATTTTATGGCTAGAAAATAGGCAGATTTCGTCAATCTGTCTACCACTACCCAGATAGCATCATGGTTCTTCTTAGTCCTCTGCAATCCCATGATGAAGTCCATGGTGACATGTTCCCATTTCCAACTCAGTATAGGTAGAGGCTACAATAACCCTGCAGGCTTCTGATGCTTTACCTTCACTTATTGACATACAAGACATCTTGCCACAAACTCTGGGATATCTCTTATCATCCCTGACCACCAATACACTTTCTAAAGATTCTGGTACATCTTGTTACTCCCCGGATGCAATGTATATCTCGATGAATGAGCTTTTGTCAATATCAATCTCTTTAATTCTGGGTCATCGAATAACTATACTACCAAGTGTATAATCACATGTCATGCAGAAAATCCTTACTTTCTCAAACACAATAGATTCTCAAAACCACACGTATGTACTTTCTAAAAATCATAACAAATCATAATGAGCGTCTCAAAGCACATGATCAAATACAAAACAGAGTTCGAATGCAAAACCAAAACACATTCTCATAAACTAATTTATTTCAGAGAGAAGAGACAAATCAGAGACTCAGAAAACAAATCAGTGATCGTATATGGAGACAAATCAGAGCATATGGAAACAAATCAACATATGGCCATAGTCATTGGACTCCATGCCTCATGGGCTAGGTGTGTATGAATGTCCCCGGATAGCTGAGGGAAAAGGGGGTCAGTCTCCCATTAGATAACAAACACATATCATCACGGTACATTGTACTCCATAAGCGTCCATACGGTACATCGAGCTCTATGTACCCCAATATCACAAATCAACGAGATTAGGAGCACCCGAAGTGTTCGGGTGTTATCATCCCATCTCCAGCTATATCAATACTAGGTCTCTAAAGATGCACGTATGAGCATATCAAATCGGTGTGACACACAGTCTACAAGAGGGACCAGCACAGCCTTATCAAATCACATGCCAGGATCAGTGCAAGCTTACATAGCTTACACAACGTCTCTAAACACGGTTCTGTACATATCACTAAATCACAAAACTAGTACGAGTAAAGCTCCAGCACGTTATCATTCTTAAAACATATAGAGTTTAGTGCGTGCTAAGCTCCAGCACTATGTCATGTGAAAACCATATCAAATCTAGTGCGAGCAAGCTCCGACACTATTTGTTTCCACATAAATCGGATAGATGGCTCAGTTCTGATAAAAGTGGTGCTCATGATTAAATCATACAAAAAATAACATCTACTTGAGTGAGAGGAAAACATTTCCATCAAATCACTTGTCATAAATATACGATTCTGAAAAACATGCATTTTAAGGTAGATAATCAAATTGAGAGCCATTATATCATACTCATTCATAAAAACTTATTTATTCATGCAAAACACATCAATTCATGCCATTTCAATTTCTCTCATTTTTTATAATTAGGGGCATTTTGGTAATTTATTCTTCTTCAATATAAATTATAAAAGTCCTAATATTGACTGCTTACAAAATTTAAAGACTTTGAAATGGCAACAAAAATTCATACAGCTATCTTTAAGAGCTTACGAAATCCCTTACCTCGAAATAGGTCGACTACGAACTTTATTTCTCGATCTCTCTGGATCACACAATTTTTATGGCTCCGTTTATGTCCTCGGGAGCTGCAATTTATGACAAATCATATCAGTTAAGTCTGATACTGCATTCCCGATATTCTTTAAAATCTAATTGACATATTGGGCCTGATTTCTCTTATTGCGCACATTATCAACTTAAGCCTATTTCTATTTTACTATTCATTCTATCAAGGCCCATTGGGCTTTTTAGGCCCATTTAAAATAATTGGGTCATCCGTGAGGGCTATTAGCCTTATTGGGTTGAATGCACATGGGCTTAGCCCATGGCATGGTGGCTGAGCACCACTACGCCACACCATGGCTGAATGACTACCATCACAAAGCCAACTTGCTTGGTTCTCTCTTAGGCATTTTGTCAAACACCTATCATGCATGCCTTATGTTCTTAACTTGGTTCTTTATGGCATTTCAACAAACACCTTTGATGCATGTATGTAAAACTCATCAAATCTAACAAATTCATTTCACAAAACCTTTCCATAATGATGTATACATGCTAATTATCACATATATACCAACCAAAAACCAACATATCCTTACCAAGAAAAATACCCATTTTCTAAGTTGTTTTGATCCATGATTCTTACACCAATCAACTCCAAATAATCACTAGATAAACATACTTGAACTTGGTAGATTGAAAACATACCTAGCTTAATCTTTCCACCTTGGCAGAAACTTGTGGGAGGGGTTGACCTCTTCAAATTAGCTTCTTGGTTATTGGATTTGGACTATGTAATTCTCCTCACTATGGGTAACAACTTTACTGAAGACAACTTGTTCTAGTTCGATTTACAAATGGATGAAATCTGGAGTGAGAAAGCTTAATGCTTTAAGTTTCCATGGTGGTGATTTGGAAGATGTAACGCCCCGAAAGTGCGAGAAAATGGGCTAATTTAAAATTTTCTAAGCTTTTTCTTATGTTGCGTTCCTATCAGTGTCGAATATTTAACCAATTTATTTTACAAAAATTTCTCCAGCATAACGACGTATTTTGTACTTTATCCACCTGTAAAGTGTAAACGCAGATTATATTTGCAATCCAATTGATTTTAATTTCTTTTCTTAGTCATGAACACATCTCATCATCATAGCCATACTTAACATTATCAAGTTACATACATGTCATTTAACTGCATAGTTACAACTCTGTTATCAACATTTACACTTAACTTTACATAATGTCTGGAAAGTAAACATAATATACCTAAGCAATCTAAAAGATGGTCGGGTTCACTCGTCCACGACTATTATGCTCAAGTATAGATGCGATCACTGAAAGTACACTGAAAGGGGAAGAGAAAGGGGGTGAGCTCATCTAGCTCAGTAAGTAATGCATCAAAGCAGTGAGAAGTATAATATCAAAAAATAGAAGGCTTTGTGCTATAGTAAAAAAAATCGATGCATTCATATGCATCTTGAGAAGTATACATACTTTCAAAAACCAAATCTAATCAAAATACATTTTGAAACTTATCATTTCTTCAAAATCGAACAGACAAAAAAATAATAATTTTCTTTAAGGTCAAACAAACAAATACTTTTCTTCGAAGTCAAAACAAACATATAACAGAACTAAATTTCCAAAGCTGATTCATATCGAAACATATACAAAACTTGTCATTCAAATTGAAACAGATATAGAGCTTATCATTTTTCTTTCAATCAGAAAAATAAGTCATAAAGACAAGGCATTTACATGTATTAACCATAAGTCATTATCATTTAACATATAAGGTCCCTATGACCATGGCAAAGAGGGATAGTAGACTGGATCAGGGTCTTACAATGCCATACGCCACTAAACAAATATATCCCAAAATAGAGAGTGGCGAATCAAAAAGCTCCAAGTGACACAAATACCAAACGTGGTTTGGCATGCATCACAAGGGACTAATCGTTCCCAAATGCCCAAAGGCATGCACCACGTTGGTCGAAACTCCACATAGGCTATGCATGATAGATGTCCTGATTTACATATTGCCTCAATCTCAAAACAAGACATTCGAAATTATTTCTTGGGCTTATTAACCCATAGGCTCATAAAAGTTGAGTTTAAATCAAATTCTCTTATGACTGAAAACTCATTCATAAAATGTGACGATTGTGTAGCACTTCATTCCCATAGGATTCAAGAGGTGGCCCCACAATCTTATTCAAAACTCACTTTCACATAACATATATCGTTTTTCAAAATATTTAAATACATATAGATAGCATTTCCCAATACTAATATACATATCAGATACCAATCTTTCAAAACATATATAAATTTAAAATCCTTAGAAAACATTCTAAAACATGCTCTTAGTGTTCGGAGAATTGGCTTTTCTTTAGTTTATACATAAAAATAGCTTTTCAGATTCAAAAAATATTTTTTTCTAACATTTTAGGCATACTAACTGATTTAATAAATCGAGTAGAATGTTTGAAGGCCAATATTACTCAGAACACATCCCGTAGCTCTTTCGCCTTGGTGCAACATAATTTTACTGGGTTTCAGAATCATCTAGATTATCATGTTGGATACTCGAGATGCCCAAAATAACATCAAATCATCAAATAAAGGTCAATGTGACTTTAATACATTCAAATATGCATTTACTTTCTTAAAGTTTGACCAATTTTGACTTTTTCTCCAACTTTACTCATTTTCTTGGTTTTACCGATTTAAGTACCAGTTCAAGCTATTCTTGCCAATTTTATTTTCCTAACTTCATATTCACCAACATAATGGTCTAACTATTCATTCACATTCAGAATTCATGCTTATCATCAAAACTCATTTCGTCAAATTTCACACTTTTCAATTTTTCGTTAAACTAAGCTTTAAACCATACCTTTCAGTATAATCTTTAACAATTATCAACCTTAAATCAAATCACATTTCACCATTTACAAAAGATTCCTAGGCTGGCAAAAATCCTTAAGTGTCCTAGAATTAATTCCATCAATTTCATCCAACAATAAAATTTTTAAAAATCATCAAGTAAGAATATAGTTCATCATCTTTATCATTCATCAACTTCCTCTTACCTTTGACCAAAGTTGATGACAGGCCCTAAGGGTATTATCGGTAAGTGCACGGGTCGTACAAGTAATAATGGGATTTGAGTCCCGAGTTATCCTCCCACAGGGAAGTTGTTCAGCCTAATTAACTATTGGTTAATCTTACCCTAAGTATATCCTAGCAAATTATGAAATTAAGGTGGGTAATCTACATAGCTAGAATCAAAAATACTGAAAGCAATAAAATAATAAAAGCTATAAAATAAAGAAATTAAGACCGAACAAAATTACTTACAGTGCTCCATGCAATTAAAATAAAAAACCTACAAAAGAAATTAAAACAGTTAAAACTAATTAACGTAATAAAAATAAAATGCAATTATGAAAATAAAGCAATAAAATTAAACCACAATTAAACTAACCTAAAATGCAATTTTAAACTACTTAATCAAAATGCAATTTAAACTAAACTAAAACTTAATGAAAATCAAGACTAAATTAAAAATGCATGAAACACATGGAATCTAAATTAACTCTAAATGCATCTAAACTAAAATAAAATCCTAAACCATTTAATATAAAACTAACTACTAACTAAAAATTAACACTACAAATTAACATGTAAAAATAATAAAACTAACCTACCATTATAATTGACTAAACTAACTAACTAACAACTAACAATTGCATGGAAAATGGATTAATTGCTACAATGCACTAGCCAAACAAGCCTTAACCAATTTAAATCAACCAAATCCCTCCCTTTACTGTTCACGTGTCTTCTAAAACATTTTTAGTCCAGGTGTTTTGTTCGATTTATCCTTTGGTCCAGGCATGCTGCTATTTGTCCTTTGGTCCGCTGCACTCTGCTTGCTCTCGGGTCTACTGTGTCCTACTGTGTGGTTCTGCTTCTGCAGCATTGTGATGTCCATGAGCTTCTGTCTAGCTGTTTGTCCTCGGTCTGCTTCTGCTATTCTAGCCTGCTGCTAGCCTAGTGTATCTCGGTTCCAGATACTCACGGGTTGCCCTCGGTTTTGCTTTGTCCTGGACTCTGCAACTATTCTGTGCTACTGCTTAAGCCTGCTCAGCTCTACTCTACACATCCTCGGTCCCGATTCCCGTTAGTAGTAACGTGCTCCTATCTTCTTTTGTTTGGCAGCAGCCTGCACACAACTTACTTCTATATAGCTGCTGCTCTATCATGCATCAACTGCCGGTTCAACACAGATTCTTTTCCTGCTATTCTCAACAAGGCAGACCAACAAACACTGCTAGAATACAAGTTAAAGAAGTAAATGAAGACCCAAAGTAGACTTAAAATAACTGAACTATAAACTAAACCAATTAAGGAAAGATGAACAGTAATGGAAACACAAAACAGAGGAGAACAGAGGGAAGCTTTCTAGCTACTGCACAGTCTTGTGTTCCATCTACACTGATCGGTAGCACTCCCTTCAACTTCAGAAATCATAGTCCCTTCACGGGTCAGTTGCTGCTTTTGCATCAAGCACATCTTACTGCAACCATCGATCATCCATCAACGTTCCACTTTGCAAATGGTGTGGAAACAATGGAATGGCAGTCATCAGTGAAGTATAGCAACCATCGAGCTCTCAACGAATGAGCAGTGAAAGAGAATAAAAATGAACAAGAATCGGGAATAACTAAAATGAAACAACACTTTGCATTTAAGAAATAACATATAATTAAAAGCTAGTAAATATAGAAACTTTGGCAAACCGAGAGCAAGAAAAGATGTTGGCTTTTTAAATAAAACAAAGGAAACATAAATAGTGAGCTAGGAGTAACCGAGAGCTACCAAGAATGATGGTTTAACAAACAAAAAAAACATAAGCAAATTAGGAAACCGAGAGCTAACAACCATAGTGGCTGCCAAGAGAATCAAAAACTACATTGAAAAGTTTGTAAGAATAACAATGGAAATTATTTGAACTGTAAATTTAAAATGGGAGCTAAAACTAAAAAATAAAGCTCGAAAACAAGGAAAAATAATTAAAACTATTCTAACACTACTCCTAACTTACTCCTACTCCTACTCTTAAAATTACATTTACTTCTACTCCTAAAATTACCTACTCTTTCAATTGTCATCCTTCCCTATTTATAAACACACTAGGGGTAAAATTGTAATTTCAACATCCTTGATGAGTTATCATTTTTTTGGCCACTTGTCTTCACACCATTGGCTCCTTGAAAAGATATTTCCATTTCATTGGTCTTTTTGTCCAATTAGATGTGCTAGGTGGCATGACTCGTGTTGTCCGCGTGGCTCAATCTCGATTTTAGCCCAATTCCAGTCTATTTTCTACTGAAATATTCAAAATTCATTCGGATTTAATTTATCTGCAAACATGAGAATTTTAATTAAGTAAAGGGGATAATTAAAAAAATAAATTTGGGATTTAAATAATTAATTAGGAAATTAAGTACAAATAATTCTAAAAAGATAGAATTATCACACCCCCAAACTTGAGCTTTTGCTTGTCCTCAAGCAAGACAAAATGATTGTAGAAATGACAAGTACAAAACACAATAATTTCCCTAATATCATCCTCAAAGAAAAAGTACAGACTATGAAATCAAAAACTCACAATTACAAGTCCAGCACTTAGAATTATTCAATTATAAGTCCTAACACAAATTAGACTCCTCGTGAGTGTGTGAAAAATGTCTAAGTCACTTCAGAGTACATTATCCAGATCAGATTATGCAATACAGTGAATGCAAAGTCGATGACATGTGATCATTCCCATAAGTTTGCTTTTCACTTCTCTCTCCACTAATGTAGTCATGATAATTCTATTTTTAGTAGAATTATTAGTGCTTAAATTCCTAATTATTTACTTAATCCCCATATTATTTCATTAATAATCCCCTTTATTTAATTAAAAATCTCTAATGTGTAGATAAATTAAATCCAGATGAAACTCAGTCATTTTAGTCGAAATTGGGCTGAAAATGAGCTAAAGGAGACGGGACCACTTCCAATTTGCAGACCGAATCATCAGTCGACTGGACACGCGTGATGCCAGGTGTTTGTATTTTATTTGCTCCGAAACGATAAGATTGAAGGACACCGTGCCAACCCTCTGGAGGACACACGCTAGGCCACATCGCACAGCTAATTGGACAAAAAGACTGATGACGTGGAAATACCTACTCTGCAGCAAATCAAATGAAGACAAGTGGCCAAACAATGCCAACTCATCTACGATGACAATTTACCATTGTACCCCTATGTTTGTGTATAAATAGAACATGATGGCAATTGAAAATTCAAGTAATTTTAGGTTAGTTTAGAAGTCGAAGTAGGAGTAGTTTAGGATAGGAGTAGTGTAGATTAATTTAGGAGTAGTTTTTAGTTTTATTTTTATGGTTCCTTTTATGCTTTCCGATTTGTTTCATTGTTTCAAGGATCTCTAGTATTTCACATTATCTTCCATCCACTATGCTTTCCTTCTCGGTTTTACAAGCTCTTTCCAGTCTATGATTAAGTTTTTATCAATTTATTTTTATGCAAAGTTCTCTCCCGTTGATCAGTTTTATTTCCTTATTTTTTTTCTCTTGTTCTTTTCCTATTTATTTTCGTTGTTTGCTTCCCATGATTCTTAGTTTCCATTCGAGTGTGAGGGGCTGGTGACAACAACCATAAAGCTCAACCCGTTGCCCTTGTTCCAGACTTGTTTCTTTTTACAGCTTTATGAGCATAATATTCTGTTTACTTATGTTTATTAGAGTAGAAAAATGACATTACAGTTTAGAGGAGAGGTATTTCCAGTTGCCGGTTGTTGAGAACGCAGTGAAGTCATGGTTGTTGGTGTGGCCGTGTAGTGTCGAGTGGAACAGGTTGTGACTGCTGCTGATTCCATTGCCGAGTTGACAGGGACCAATCTCTTCCTCTGTTCTGCTCTGTCCTGAGCCTTTAATACTGTTCATCATAGTTTTTTTTGTATATTGTGCATTACTTCATTGCATCTAAGTTTTGGTTGCTCTCGGTTCCAGGGAGGTGCTGCTGTGCATTGTGTGATTGATTTTACAAACTGTACAGGACTAGAGGTGAAGATGTATGGTGTAAATTTGTAATGCAACTTGTTTTACTTGGACTGGGCAGGACTGGCCGTTGACGACTTGCAGCAGAGGTTTGGATTGGAAAGTGAACTGGACATGCAAGGGACTGCAGCAACAGCAGTACACAGGCAGGACAGCAGCTGGACACTGCATCGGCAGCCTCTGGATGGGAGAACATGCAGGATGACAGAGGATTACAGCAGCTGAATAACGACAGAATGGTAGCAACTCCTGCAGTAGCTTAGTACACCGTACAGGAGAGGCAGAATCAGATAAACTGGATGCTACAGTTGGGGCACCTGAATAGCAGCAGACATACCGTGGCGGAACCGGGGCAGCAGACCAGAGGACACCAAGCCGAGCCTTACCTGGAAATGGAAATGAAGAAATGTTAAATGAACAGTAAAGGGAGGGAAGGATTTAAATTCCTAAGGCCATGTTTGGTTGGTTTGTTATGAGTGATTAATCCATTTACATGCATTGTTAGCTTAGTGTATTTCAATTTAATTAGTTAGGATTAGTTTAGAGTTAATATTTTAGACATGTAGTTTTATAGTTATTTTCTTAATTTCCTAGGATTTTATTTTCATTAAGCTTTAGTTTAGTTTCAATAGCATGTTAATTAAGTAGTTTAACTGCATTTTAGATTAGTTTAATTGTAGTTTAATTTTATTGTTTTATTTTCATAATTGCATTTTATTTTAATTGCGTTAATGAGTTTTAACTGTTTTAATTATTTTCGTAAGTATTTGCTTTTAATTGTGTGGAGCTCGGTAAGTAATTTTCAGCTCGGTTTTAATTTCTTTATTTTATAGTTTTAGTATTTTATTGCTTTCGGTATTTTTAATTCTAGCTATGTAGATCACCCATTGCAATTTTCATAATTTGCTAGGATATACTTAGGGTAAGATTAACCGGTAGTTAATTAGGCTAACAACTTCTCTGTGGGATGATAACTCAGGACTCAAATCCCATTATTACTTGGACGACCCATGCACTTGCGGATAAGATACCCTTAGGGCCCATCAAGTTTTCGACGCCGTTGCCAGGGAAGTTTTAATTAGTCCTTAATTAATATCGGTGAAATTATTCTTAGGTGTAATTCTAGCTTGTAAATATTTAGGTTGTAAATATTTAGAGCCTTAGCTTAGGATAGTAAAATTTTCTCTTAATTAATTAAAAAAAATTTTGAAACTTAAAAAACGTAAAAAAAATAAAAAATTCTAAGGACTTTCTGATGTTTGCATACGTAGAGCTAGGAGTTTTGATTGCTTTCCTCTAGATCCTGAAATTGAACACTTAGAAAAATTCGAAAGGACTCTAGAAAATTTATAGCTCCGCTGCAAAACATCATGGCAGAAAATAGAGAAATTAGAACTGTTGGAGATTATACGATGCCAACAATTAAAGGATATTATTCCAGCATTAGGCCACCAGTTGTCCCTGCAAATAACTTTGAAATTAAGCCTGCAATCATACAAATGATCCAAACTTCTCTATAGTTCAGTGGGCTTCCACACGATGACCCACATGCTCATCTCAGGTAGTTCTTGGACTTATGCAACACTTTCAAACACAATGGATTATCAGACGATGCACTTAGGCTTAGACTATTCCCTTTCTCACTTAGGGATAGGGCGAGACACTGGTTGACCTCCCTGCCTCCAGATCCATTTCTACAGGGGACGAGTTAGCCCATCAATTTCTAGTTAAGTTCTTCCCTCCCTTTAAAATAGCCCAACTTCGTAGCAATATATCTTCCTTTACCCAGTACGACTCTGAATCTCTTTATGAAGCATGGGAACGATATAAGGAGCTTCTTAGGAAGTGCCCTCACCATGGCATACCTTTGTGGTTGCAAGTCTAAACCTTCTACAACGGACTTACAAGCCTAAATAGGACCATTATTGACGCAGCGGCAGGCAGAGTGCTAATGTGTAAAATAGAGGAGGTGACTTACGAGCTGTTAGAAAGGATGGCGAGTAATAACTATCTATGGTCCTCGGAGAGGCAAATGCCAAAGAAGTCGGCGGGTATTTATGAGCTCGACACACTGTCTTCCTTGACCTCTCAAATCGCTAATCTTACGGAGAAGGTAGAGTTGCTCAGTACACAACATAATCCTCCCACGAGTCCTAACCCTATGTATTATGTCCAAAGTCCTTTCCTTTCCTGCGAGCTGTGTAGTGGTACCCACTCTGTAGATAGGTGTCCGCTCAACTTAGAATCGGTTCAGTATGTTGCTCCCCCTACGTAACAGAATAACCATTTTTCAAACACCTATAATTCAGGGTGGAGGAACCATCCTAACTTCTCTTGGAGCCAAAACCAAGGGCAAACTTCTAATTCCATATTTGTAGGACCCCCTAGTTTTCAAGCTCCACAGGTTCAGGTACCACCACAGCCGCAATTTCCACACCATCCACATCATCCATCCCCACCTCAATTTCAATATCATCCACCACCACTACCACTTATGCAGCCCCAACTCTACCATGCACCAGCAGCTGAGAAGAAGCCTACATTAGAGGAGATGTTCACCACTATCCTACAAAATCAAGCTGCTTCAATTAAGAACTTAGAGGTTCAGGTGGGACAAATAGATAGTGCTCTTAGCCTACGTCCTCAAGGGACCCTCCCTAGTAATACTGAAGTTAATCCTGATAAGCAAAGGGAGGGTAAGGAACATGTTAGATCTATCATCCTTAGGAGTGGCAGAGAGCTAGAGGAGCCATAAGTTAAGTCCCAACCTGAACAACACATAGTTGAAGAACACATAGGTTCTAACGAAGCAGCTCAGAAAGAGCAGGAACGTCAGGATCAGGCTGCAAAACTAGGCGCTTCTTCATCTTTACCTTCTTCTTATTCATTGCCTTCCTCGCCATATGAATCTACAAAGTTGACTATGAGAGTGCAAGATCAGGAAGTGAAGTTTAATATTTTCAAACCTTTTAAGCTCCTTGATGACTCTCAAGAGTGTTTTAAGATGGAGATTAATGAGGATATAAGGCTTGAGCACAAGAATTCTCAAAGAAGGAGGGAAGTAGCGAGAGCTTAGGAGGAGTTAACTGTCAACACCCTGTCACCACTTTGGATGACCCTCCTACTCTTCGCTCTGCTACTGAGTGTTGTCTTCTTTAGCTGCATTTGAAGTGGTTGTGTTTCCATTTTCACCTTGTATATAGTTCTTTTTCTTTTCTGCTGTTTCTTTCTTTGTTTATTTTGCAGGTTTATTTTCTAATTTTATGCTTTCAATCAAAGCTTCGGTTGTCATCATCATCATCAGAAAGGGGAGTACTCTGTTCCTGAACTTCAATTCTTATATTATCTACACACTGAGGACACTATGCACTTCAAGTTTGGGGGAGGGGATATTACTTGAGTATTTTTTCAAAAATTTGAGCAAAATTGAAAATTTTTTCAAAATATTTTTGAAAATCTGAGCTTAAATTGTTTGATTTTAGGATGATTTAGTGCTTAGCATGTAGTTTTCCCATATTCCGATGATATGACCCCATGATTTAGTCTGACTTTGATTGACTGAGAAGCATGATTATAGGAAATGCATGAAGTTAAATTCTTGAATTTGTCTTGATTCTAATTGTGATTTCCTCATCTTACGCACATGTCATGTCATGAATCTGTATATTTATTTAGAGAAAGCTTATGTGGACCTAGGATTGCATTTGTTCAGTTGATTTTGTGTATCATATTCTAGAATTTGCTTGATCTGATCTCGAGGTGAAATATTAAATTGCACTTAATTAGAGAGATGATTTAGGCCATCTTTAGATCGTTTAAGCCTTTCTAGCCTTCCTTGTACATATTCTACGCCTAGTCACCCATCTGGGCCAAATAAGCTTTTCTCTGTAAATACACTTACTTATAATGTAAGGCTGGGGCTAAGGTATGATAAAGTCGATTTAGGTTTAATTACTCCTTAACATGCATTACTTCTAGGATCTCAATGTAACTCAAATCATTTCCTCCAAACTTATTTACTTTATTCTATTTTTATATTTTCTTCTTTCTTCTTTTTTTTTCTTTTTCTTTCTTTTTCAATTTTTTTTTTACATACTCCTTCACTATCACTTAATACCCATATAGCTCACAATATATCCCAATGATTTTTCATGCTTTTGGGGTAAGGGATAGGAACAAAGTATTTAAACTAAAAAAAATAATGCAGTTATATTTATAGAGAAAAGCTTATTTGGCCCAGATGGGTGACTAGGGGTAGAATATGTACAAGGAAGGCTAGAGAGGCTCAAACGATCCAAAGATGGCCTAAATCATCTCCCTAATCAAGTGTGATCTATTATTTCACCTCAAGATTAGATCAAACAAATTCTAGAATATGATGCACAAAATCAACTGAACAAATGCAATCCTATGTACACATAAGCGTTCTCTAAATAAATATACTGATTCATGACATGACATGTGCATAAGATAAGGTAATCGCAATCAGAATCAAGACAAATTCAAGAATTCAACTTCATTCTTTTTCTATAATCATGCTTCTCATTCAATCAAAGTCAGACTAAATCATGGGGTCATATCATCGAAATATGGAAAAACTACATGCGAAGCACTAGATCATCCCAAAATTAGACAATTTAAGCTCATGTTATCGAAAAAATTTTGAAAATTCTTAGATTTTCGAAATTTTTTTGAGAATTTATCAAATTTTTCCTAAAATAGCTCAAGTGATATCCCCTCCCCCAAACTTAAAGTGCACAGTGTCCTCAATGTGCAAATAATATAAGAATTTAAGCTCAAGAACAGAGTATTCCCCTTTCTGATGATGATGAACAACTGAAGCTTTGATTGAAAGCTTTAAACTAGAAAATAAACCTGCAAAATAAACAAAGAAAGAAACAACAGAAAAGAAAAAAAAGAACTTTATACAAAGTGAAAAGAAAAACACAGCCACTTCAAATGCAGCTGAAGAAAACAACACTCAGCAGCAGGGCGAAGAGTAAGAGGGTCATCCAAAGTGGTGATAGGGTGCTGATAGTTTAACTCCTCCTGAGCCCTATCTACTTCCATCTTTCTCTCAGATATTATATGCTTAAGCCTTATATTCTCCTTAATCTCCATCTTAAAACACTCTTGAGAGTCATTAGGGAGCTTCAAAGGTTTGAAAACATTAAACTTTACTTCTTGATGTTGGACTCTCATCGTTAACTCCCCCTTTTGTACATTAATTACTGTTCTACCAGTAGCTAAGAAAGGTCTACCTAGTATAATGAGGACTTCCCTGTCTTCCTCCATGTCCAAAACAATAAAATCTGCAAGGAAAATAAGCTTGTCCACCTTTACTAAGACATCCTCAATGACCCCCTTTAGATATTTAATTGATCGATCAGCCAACTGAAGGGTCACTGTGGTGGGCTTAGCATCCCCTATTCATAACTTCTGATAGATAGACAATGTCATTAAATTTATACTAGCTCCTAAATCACACAGGGCTCTACCAAAGAATAAATTTCCAATAGTGCATGGTATGGTAAAACTCCCGGGAACTTTGAGCCTGGGGGGTAATTTCCTCCGAATAATTGCACTACATTCCTCAGTCAAAGCCACCACTCATATTCTTTAAGTCTTCTCTTCCTCCAGAGGATATCCTTTAAAAACTTCACGTAACTTGGCATTTCCTCTAAGGCATATGCAAAAGGAATGTTGATGTGAAGTTTCTTAAAAACCTCAAGAAATTTGGCAAATTATTGGTCAAGCTTTTGGTTTTGAAACCTCTGAGGAAAAGGTACTAATGGTCTAATCGGAGGGGATGTAGTGGAAACATGTATAACATCAGAGGGCGAGGAAGGCTGTGAAATAGAAGAAGGTATAGATGAAGAAGTGCCTAGCTTGGATTCTTTTGCAGTCCGATCCTGATGTTCCTGCTCTTTCTGAGTTACTTCATTAGAACTTATGGATTCTTCAACTATGTGTTGTTCAGGTTGGAACTTGACTTGTGGCTCATCTAGCTCTCTACCACTCCTAAGGGTGATAGATCTAACATGTTCCTTACCCTCCCTTTGCTTAACAGGGTTAACTTCAGTGTTACTAAGAAGGGTCCCTTGAGGACGTTGGCTAAGAGCATTTGCTATTTATCCCACCTGAACCTCTAAGTTCTTAATTGAAGCAGCTTAATTTTGTCGGATCGTTGAGAACATCTCCTCTAATGTAGGCTTCTTCTCAGCTGCTGGTGCATGGTAGAGTTGGGGCTGCATAAGTGGTGGTGGTGGTGGTGGTGGTTAATGGAAGTGAGACGGATGATGCTGAAATTGTGGTAGGGATGGTTGATGAGGTGGATGAAATGGAAATTACGGCTGTGGTGGTACCTGAACCGGTGGAGCTTGAAAACTAGGGGGTTCTACAGATCTAAAGTTAGAAGGTTGCCCTTGGTTTTGGCTCCAGGAGAAGTTATGATGGTTCCTCCACCCTAGGTTGTAGGTGTTTGAAAAAGGGTTATTCTGTTGCGTTTGAGAAGAGGCAACATACTGAACCGATTCTAAGTTAAGCGGACACCTATCTACAGAGTAGGTACCACTACACAGCTCGCAGGAAAGAAAAGGATTTTGGACAGAATAAATTGGATTAGGACTGGTGCGAGGATTATGTTGGGTACTGAGCGACTCTACCTTCTTCGTAAGATTAGCGATTTGAGAGGTCAAGGTAGATAGTGTGTCGAGCTCATAAATACACGCCGACTTCTTTGGCAATTACCTCTTTGAGGACCGTAGATAGTTGTTAGCCGTAATCTTTTCTAACAACTCGTAAGCTTCCTCCTCTGTTTTACACATTGGCGCTCCATCTGCCGCAACGTTAACAATGGTCCTATTTGGGCTTGTAAGTCCATTGTAGAAGGTCTGAACTTGCAACCACAAAGGTAGGCCATGGTGAGGGCACTTCCTAAAAAGCTCCTTATATCGTTCCCATGCTTCGTAAAGAGATTCAGAGTCATACTGAGCAAAGGAAGATATATTACTACAGAGTTGGGCCATTTTAGAGGGAGGGAAAAACTTAGATAGAAATTGATGGGCTAACTCGTCCCATGTAGAAATGGATCCTAGAGGCAGAGAGGTTAACCAGTGTCTCACCCTATCCCTAAGTGAGAAGGGGAATAATCTAAGCCTAAGTGCATCACTAGATAATCCATTATGTTTGAAGGTGTTGTACAAGTCCAGGAATTGCCTAAGGTGAACATGTGGGTCATCATGTGGAAGCCCACTGAACTGCAATAAAGTCTGGATCATCTGGAGGATGGATGGCTTAATTTCAAAATTGTTTACATGGACAGCTGGTGGCCTAATGCCAGTATAATAACCTCCAATAGTTGGCATTGCATAATCTCCAACGGTCCTAATTTCCCTATTTTCTGCCATGGTGAATTGCAACAGAGCTAATAATTTCCTAGAATCCTTTCGAATTTTTCTAAGAGTGCATTAAATTTCAGGATCTAGAGGAAAGCAATCAAAACTTTTGGCTCTACGCATGCAATCATCGAAAAGTCCTTAGAAATTTTTTTTTAATTTTTTGAATTTTTGAATTTTAATTTTTTTAATTAACTAATCTAGATTAAACTTGGTTCTTTATGGCATTTCAACAAACAACTGTGATGCATGCATGTAAAACTCATCAAATCTAACAAATTCATTTCCCAAAACCTTTCCATAATGATGTATACATGCTAATTATCACATATATACCAACCAAAAACCAACATATCCTTACCAAGCAAAATACTCATTTTCTAAGTTGTTTTGATCCATGATTCTTACACCAATCAACTCCAAATAACCACTAGATAAACATACTTGAAGTTGGTAGATTGAAAACATACCTAGCTTAATCTTTCCACCTTGGCTGAAACTTGTGGGAGGGGTTGACCTCTCCAAATTAGCTTCTTGGTTGTTGGTTTTAGACTATGTAATTCTCCTCACTATGGGTAACAACTTTACTGAAGACAACTTGTTCTAGTTCGATTTACAAATGGGTGAAATCTAGAGAGAGAAAGCTTAATGCTTTATGTTTCCATGGTGGTTATTTGGATGATGAAACGCCCCGAAAGTGCGAAAAAATGGGCTAATTTAAAATTTTCTAAGCCTTCTCTTATGTTGCGTTCCTATTAGTGTCGAATATTTAACCAATTTATTTTACAAAAATTTCTCCAGCATAAAAACGTATTTTGGACTTTACCCACCTGCAAAGTTCAAACGCACATTATATTCGCAATCCAATTGATTTTAATTTCTTTTCTTAGTCATCAACACATCTCATCATCATAGCCATACTTAACAATATCAAGTTACATACATGTCATTAAACTGCGTAGTTACAGCTCTGTTATCAACATTTACACTTAACTTTACATAATGTCTAAAGTAAGCATAATATACGTAAGCAATCTAAAAGAGGGTCGGGTTCGCTTGTCCACGACTATTATGCTCAAGTATAGATGTTATCACTGAAAGTACATTGAAAGGGGAAGAGAAAGGGGGTGAGCTCATCTAGCTCAGTAAGTAATGCATCAAAGCAGTGAGAAGTATAATATCAGAAAATAGAAGGCTTTGTGCCATAGTAAAAAAAATCGATGTATTCAAATGCATCTCGAAAAGCATACATACTTTCAAAAACCAAATCTGATCAAAATACATTTTGAAACTTATCATTTCTTCAAAATCGAACAGATAAAAAAAATAATTTTCTTTAAGGTCAAACAAACAAATACTTTTCTTCGAAGTCAAAACAAACATATAATAGAATTAATTTCCAAAACTGATTCATATCGAAACAGATACAAAACTTGTTATTCAAATTGAAACAGATATAAAGTTTATCATTTTTCTTTCAATCAGACAAACAAGTCATAAAGACAAGGCATTTACATGTATTAACCATAAGTCATTATCATTTAACATATAAGGTCCCTATGACCATGGCAAAGAGGGATAGTAGACTGGATTAGGGTCTTACAATGCCCTACGCCACTAAACAAATATATCCTAAAATAGAGAGTGGTGAATCAAAAAGCTCTAAGTGACACAAATACCAAACATGGTTTGGCATGCATCATAAAGGACTAATCGTTGCCAAATGCCCAAAGGCATGCACCACGTTGGTCTAAACTCCACACAAGCTATGCATGATAGATGTCCTGATTTACATATTGCCTCAGTCTCAAAACAAAACATTCGAATTTTTTTCTCGGGCTTATTAGCCCATAGGCTCATAAAAGTTGAGTTTAAATCAAATTCTCTTATGATTGAAAACTCATTCATAAAATGTGACGATTATGTAGCACTTCATTCCCATAGGATTTAAGAGGTGGCCCCACAATCTTATTCAAAACTCACTTTCACATAACATATATCGTTTTTCAAAATATTTAAATACATATAGATATCATTTCCAAATACTTATATACATATCAGATATCAATCTTTCAAAACATATATAAATTTAAAATCATCAGAAAACATGCTAAAACATGCTCTTAGTGTTCGGAGAATCGGCTTTTCTTTAGTTTATACATAAAAATAGCTTTTCAGATTCAAAAAATCTTTTTTTCTAACATTTTAGGCATACTAACTGATTTAATAAATGGAGTAGAATGTTTAAAGGCCAATATTACTCAGAACACATCCCTTAGCTCTTTCGCCTTGGTGCAACACAATTTTAATGGGTTTCAGAATCATCTAGATTATCATGTCGGATACCCGAGATGCCCAAAATAACATCAAATCATCAAATAAAGGCTAATGTGACTTTAATACATTTAAATGTGTATTTACTTTCTTAAAGGTTGACCAATTTTGACTTTTTCACCAACTTTACTCATTTTCTCGATTTTACCGATTTAAGTACCAATTCAAGCTATTCTTGCCAATTTTATTTTCCTAACTTCATATTCACCACCATAATGGTCTAACTACTCATTCACATTCACAATTCTTGCTTACCATCAAACTCATTTCGTCAAATTTCACACTTTTTGATTTTTCGTTAAACTAAGCTTTAAACCATACCTTTCGACATAATCTTTAACAATTATCAACCTTAAATCAAATCACATTTCACCATTTACAAAAGATTCCTAGGCTGGCAAAAACCCTTAAGTGTCCTAGAATTAATTCCATCAATTTTATCCAACAACAAAATTTTTAAAAATCATCAAGTAAGAACATAGTTCATCATCTTTATCATTCATCAACTTCCTCTTACCTTTGACCAAAGTTGATGACAGGCCCTAAGGGTATTATCCGCAAGTGCACGGGTCGTACAAGTAATAATGAGATTTGAGTCCCGAGTTATCCTCCCACAGAGAAGTTGATCAGCCTAATTAACTACCGGTTAATCTTACCCTAAGTATATCCTAGCAAATTATGAAATTAAAGTGGGTAATCTACATAGTTAGAATTAAAAATACTGAAAGCAATAAAATAATAAAAGCTATAAAATAAAGAAGTTAAAACCGACCAAAATTACTTACAAAGAAAATAAAACAGTTAAAACTAATTAACGCAATTAAAATAAAATGTAATTATGAAAATAAAGTAATAAAAATAAACCACAATTAAACTAACCTAAAATGCAATTTTAAACTACTTAATCAAAATGCAATTTAAACTAAACTAAAACTTAATGAAAATCAATACTAAATTAAAAATGCATAAAACACATGTAATCTAAATTAACTCTAATGCATCTAAACTAAAATAAAATCCTAAAACATTTAATATAAAACTAACTACTAACTATAAATTAACACTACAAATTAACATTCAAAAATAATAAAACTAACCTACCATTATAATTGACTAAACTAACTAACTAACAACTGACAAATGCAAGAAAATGGATTAATTGCTGCAATGCACTAGCCAAACAAGCCTTAACCAATTTAAATCAACGAAATTCCTCTCTTTACTGTTCACGTGTCTTCTAAAACATTTTCAGTCCAGGTGTTTGGTTCGATTTGTCCTCTGGTCCAAACGTGCTGCTGTTTGTCCTCTGGTCCGCTGCACTCTACTTGCTCTCGGGTCTGCTCTGTCCTACTGTGTGGTTCTGCTTCTGCAGCATTGTGTTGTCCGTGAGCTTCTGTCCAGCTGTTTGTCCTTGGTCTGCTTCTGCTGTTCCAGCCTGCTGCTGCCCTGGTGTATCTCGATTCTAGATGCTCATGGGTTGCCCTCGGTTTTGCTGTGTCCTGGACTCTGCAGCTGTTCTGTGCTACTGCTTAAGCCTGCTCAGCTCTACTCTACACATCCTCGGTCCCGATTCCCTCTAGCAGTAACATGCTCCTATCTTCTTCAGTTTGGTAGCAGCCCGCACACATCTTGCTTCTGCATTGCTGCTGCTCTATCATGCATCAACTGCCGATTCAACACATAGATTCTTTTCCTGCTATGCTCAAGAAGGCAGACTAACAAACACTGCTAGAATACAAGTTAAAGCAATAAATGAATACCCAAAGTAGACTTAAAATAACTGAACTATAAACTAAACCAATTAAGGAAAGATGAACAGTAATGGAAACACAAAACAGAGGAGAACAGAGGGAAGCTTTCTAGCTACAGCACACTCTTGTGTTCCATCTACACCGATCGGTAGCACTCCCCTCAGCTTCAGAAATCACAGTCCCCTCATGGGTCAGCTGCTGCTTCTGCATCAAGCATATCTTACTGCAACCGTTGATCATCCATCAACGTTCCACTTTGCAAATGGTGTGGGAACAATGGAATGGCAGTCATCGATGAAGCATAGCAACCATCCAGCTCTCAACGAATGAGCAGTGAAAGAGAAAAAAAATAAATAAGAATCGAAAATAACTAAAATGAAACAACACTTTGCATTAAAGAAATAACATATAATTAAAAGCTAGTAAAAATAGAAACTTTGGCAAACCAAGAGCAAGAAAAGATGTTGGCTTTTTAAATAAAACAAAGGAAACATAAATAGTGAGCTAGGAGTAACCGAGAGCTACCAAGAATGATGGTTTAACAAAAAAAAAAAAATAAGCAAATTAGGAAACCGAGAGCTAACAACCATGGTGGTTGCCAAGAGAATCAAAAGCTACATTGAAAAGCTTGTAAAAATAACAATGGAAATTGTTTGAACAGTAAACTTAAAATGGGAGCTAAAACAGAAAAATAAAGCTTGAAAACAAGGAAAAAGAATTAAAACTATTCTAACACTATTCCTAACTTACTCATACTCCTACTCTTAAAATTACATTTACTTGTACTCCTAAAATTACCTACTCTTTCAATTCTCATCCTTTCCTATTTATAAACACACTAGGGGTAAAATTTTAATTTCTACATCCTTGATGAGTTGGCATTTTTTTAGCCACTTGTCTTCACACCATTGGCTCCTTGAAAAGATATTTCCATGTCATTGGTCTTCTTGTCCAATTGGATGTGCTAGGTGGAATGACTCGTGCTGTCCGTGTGGCTCAATCTCGATTTTAGCGCAATTTTGGTCCATTTTATACCGAAATATTCAAAATTCATCTGGATTTAATTTATCTGCAAACATGAATTTTTAATTAAATAAAGGGGATAATTAACAAAATAAATAGGGGATTTAAATAATTAATTAGAAAATTAAGCACAAATAATTCTAAAAATATAGAATTATCAGTTGACCACTCCTATGATTCTCCAAATTGTTCCTCAGCTGTAAATCATCAAGTTTAAATCTTAAAATCATCCAAAACAACAACAAAATCCAACCCAAAACATTTTAAATCAAGTTTTCTGTCACCTCATGAACATAACAGTTTCTGTCCCTGACTTTCTCTCTTGGATTTCACCTCACAAATGACCTTCAATGGAGTTGAAATTTTTATATGTTGTAGAAGATTCAAGTAGGAAGAATCAAGCCTTTTGTTCAAAGTAAGCAAATGGCTAAATGGGGCTCGAAAAAATCCCCAAAGCAAGCTTCCACAGTATTCCTATGACTGGAAGAAGGAGCTGGTTCTCTCAATTGGCTAAGGTTTTCATGGTGATTCTAGGGGCCACTTCAAGCTTAAGGTGTGTATATTTAATCTAGAGAAGACTAAAATTTTTGGGCTTTGCGATGGGCCTCAACTTGGGCCAACATTGCTGGTTGTCTAATTTCTTGAAAACAGAACAACCTATCACCTGGTTTGAAAAATCATTAAAAAATATTTATAGTCCAATTTATTCCAAATTCTTACTTCTCCAATGTTCTATTATGTCTCTCATATCTCTCATAAAAATTAAGGGGTTACTTATTTAAGAAAGCTTCTCCAATTGAGCTCATTTTTCTCGATTCGGTCAATACCAAACAAAATGGCTTTATGCTTTCGGTTTACTTTAAAAATTCATTTGAACACTGAAACCTATTATTTCCACTTGATTTTAATTTTCTAACTCAATCTTACCTTATCCTAACTTTTGATGGTCTCAGAATAATTTTCTTGAATTTCTATAATTTAGTCCAAATTTGTTTCCTTAACTAGGTTTTTTTTCTCGATTTATCGTAAACTCGAGTTTCATTAGCTTTTTCACTTTCATTACTTTAGTTTTCACTTCCCAACTTCATTTCATGAATATATACACAAATCTTAAGTAAATTCTCAAGTTCATAGCCTTACCTTGATTTTTGTGCCACAGGGCTCTTTTCCACAATCCCGAGCGCTTTGATCACTTTAGGCTTGCTTGCATTATTTCGAGTACTTAGTTATTTCTTAACTTTCAATTGCTTACTAATATGGAATTTTGGGTTTTACATTTCTCCCCACCTTTAAGGAATTTAGTCCTCCAAATTCAGGCTAGTCCATCGAACAGCTATAGGTACTTCTCTCTCATGTGACTCTCTAGCTCCCACGTAGCTTCTTCTATTGAGTGGTGTCGCCAGAGAACCTTTACCAATGGAATCATCTTAGATCGAAGTACCTTCTCTTTTCTGTCGAGGCTCTGAATCGGTTGCTCAACATAACTCATGTCTTCCCAAGTCTCTAATGGTTCATACTCAATAACCTGAGAAGGGTCTGGATATTACTTCCTCAACATGGAAATGTGGAAGACGTCGTGTATTCCTGCCAGATGTTGATGTAATGCAATTTGGTAGGCAACGTCTCCCAGTTCTCCAAATATTTCAAATGGATCAATGAATCGAGGACTTAACTTTCCTCTCTTTTCGAAGCACATGACACCCTTCATCGGAGACACCTTTACAAATATAAAGTCCCCAACTTGAAATTCCAGAGGACTTCTCCTCATATTTGCATAACTCTTTTGTCTACTTTGTGTCATCTTCAATCTATCACAGATTAGCTGAACACCTCTAGCTACTTGTTTAACCAATTTAGGAGCAAGTATTTTATGTCACCCACTTCTTCTCATGCAATTGGGGATCTACATCTCCTAGCATACAGAGCTTCATAGGGAGCCATTCCAATGCTAGCATGATAACTATTATTATAAGAAAATTCTGCAAAAGGTAAATAAGCATCCCATGAGTCTTTAAAGTCCTATGCATATGCCCTCAACATGTCTTCTAATGTCTGAATAGTCTGCTCAAACTGACCATCGGCCTGAGAATGGTAGACAATGTTTAAATTCAATCGAGACCCTATGGCTTCTTGAAAGCCAGTTCAAAACCTCAAAGTGAATCGGGGATCTCTATCAGAAGTGATACTCATAAGTGCCCCGTGCAAACATGTTAGTTCTCTGATATACAAATCTGCAAGCTTATCCAAAGAATCAGTGCTCTTGATGGCAAGGAAGAGGGCATTTTTAGCCAATTAGTCTATAATCACCCAGATTGCATCATAACCCCTTTGGGTCCTTGGTAATCCCATAATAAAGTCCATAGTTATATACTCCCATTTCCAAGTTGTCAGGACCCCAGTTTCAATCCTTAACTTTAACCAAAAACCACAATAAATTTTTCGCATTTTTAACTTACCTTTCCTCTCTTCACTGGTTGGACTGTGATTCGATGTCAGAGTCTTCACTTACCACATCATCCACTTCATACATACATGTCAATATATTATTACTGACTGTAATTGCTTTTATTATACATGTATGATTTTATAAAATCTAATACGATTACATTCCCCATAATATATAACGTATACATCACTGTGCTATTTCTATGTTTAGATACACAACTGTACATAATAAGTATACCTGACAAAACGATAGGAACTAGCAGTGGACTCTGGGACACTCTCCCACGATAACTCTCGCTCTACTGACGCTCTGTAGAGAGATGTAAAGAAAAGGGGGTGAGCATAACGCGCTCAGTAAGGAAATCAGGCAAGCAAGTAGATATCCACACTATCTACTCAAAATAGTGCTATGCCTTGAAAACATTATTTCCTTAACTCACTTTAAAAGCATGTCTTGAAATATAATATATATGTACTTGTACAGAATAAATCCCATGTACAAAAATCATGCTTTATTTCTCAAAAGTAGGCATGTAGTGCAACACAATGCATTTATATATAAATCATGCCTTTATGTAAATCATGCCATGTATATTTAAATCACATATAAATATGGCATCAAATGATTCACAACACAAATCGGAGTCCGACCCATCCCTCAAGTCTGTCCGCAGTTTAAATCAGTAAATCAACCAATGTGATATATCATGTAAGACTCTGTGGTACATGTAAATAGTATCCTGGATTATGATCATATCCGATGTGATCCCAAGCAACACAGTACTAGGTGTGCGGGGCATCACCACTGTAACGGGAGGGGGGTCAGTCCATCACAACTGCCAGCTATATCCTCCTCAACTCCATAACAACACACGGTACAGCGTACACCTCGTGCCACTCAGACACGGTACAAAGTACACCCGTGGACCCGTTCTCACGGCCAGAGTGCCTACTATAGGACTTAGCTCTCACACCCGTGGAACATATCAACATCACAGTCAGGGTGCCTAACAGAGGTCTTAGCCCTCGCGCTTGTGGAAATATCATACCACGTCTATACCAACCTCATGCGGATATCCTCTCTAGCTATGACACACAGTCACGCAAGGTCTCAGGCATGGGTTTCAACATGTATTACATATCACATACAGTGTGCGTTTTAAGTGCGACTCACAGTCGTTACTCCGCTCAAACACTGTTTCACATCATAAAACTCGACTCTAGTGCGAGCACTCTCTAGCAACTAGGTCAATGCATAGTTTATGTATTAAATCAAGTACGAGCAATAGCTCCCAGTACTATGCTATGCACAATATCAAAAATCAAGTACGAGCAATAGCTCCCAGTACTATGTCTTGTATAAACCATGAAGAATCGAGTACGAGCCACGCTCTAGCACTCTGTCATGCATATATCATTCAAAGCTGAGTACGAGTAAAACTCCAGTACTCTATCATGCATGTTATGAAAATCTAGTGCGTATCAAATCCAGCACTAATATTATGTGGAAAACATATGAATCCCAGTGCGAGCTGTGCTCTAGCACGATTCATTTTCACATAATATGATAGATGGCTATTTAAAAAGGGATTGTTTATAAAACATCAAAATCAGCACTCAAAGTGTGCTTAAGTCATATCAACCTTAAAATCATTAGCCCATCTATTTATTTTCATGCTAATAACAATTAAACACTCACAATAGCATTTTCCATGCTTTTTTGCAACTTCTCACAAAAGTTGACTTTTTGACTAACTAGGGACAAAATCGTAATTTGCCACTATCGGGTCGCAATAATTATTATTCACTTTCTCTGACCCTCAGAGTTTTTAAGTGAATACAGAAGCAGTTGAAAATACGTGCAGGTATCTCTAACTACTCGCAAAAGTCCCTTACCTCGGATCACGTCACGTGACCTCACTTCCTCGGTGCTGCTAATTCCCGCAGTTCGATCAGCTCTCAATGTAAACTCCGGAGCTGTAAATAACCATTCCTCAGGTTAATTATCATTTTCCTACTGTATTACACATTAATACAGTTTAATTTCCCTTAATGGGCCTAACTAGGCCTTAAGCCCATTTCCATTTTACTATTCACTTTTGTTGGGCCTATTGGGCTTGTGGGGCCCACCAACTCTTATTGGGCTTGTCTTAGGCCCATTACACCCTATTGGGCCTAAAAATATTGGGCTTGGCCCATTGGGCCTCTCGGCCACATGCCTTGGCCGAGAGCTAGCCATTCTCGGTTTCCACCATGGCATGCCATACATGCCTATTTTCTAGCCATTTCCACTTAGGCATTTTCACATACACTTGGTAGGCAATATTACCAATCATCCTATTGTTCATTTAGGCATTTTATCAAACACCTTGGTTGCCAACAATTTACATGTATTATTTAATCAATTTGATTAATTCTAATTATACCATTAACATTAATACATGTGTACTAATCCATTTATGTCTTAAAATCCAATTGACATATTTCAATATCTCATTGATCACTCTCCGCCTAACCCTCTTAATGGTGATCTAATATGTTTCAATGCTTAAAACATATATCAACATACTTGAAATCATTCATACATTAACATATATGAAATTGGAAATTAGAAAATATACCAATCGTAGTGTTCTCCTTTTGGCCGAATCTTTGGAGGCTCTCGGTTTGCACTCTATGGCTCCTTGATAGCCAATTCCAACATATGTTAATCTCCTTTCAATTTGGAACAACTTCCATGAAGAATGCAAGTTCCAAATATGACTAATTCCTAGTGATTTCTAGTGAGAGAAAGCTTGAATGGTTATGTTTCAATGGTGTTCTTCTCTAGCCGGAAATGTGTGATGAAGAAGACAATGGTGTGACTGCATTTATAAGCCACTTACTTAGCCATTAAGCCTTACTTTTCAGCCACTATGCTTGACTTTCCAAATCTGAACCATGAGTCACCTTATGAGTCACCTTATGAGTCATAGTTAACTTTAACTATAGTTAGATATTTATCTCATGGGCTTTTCCAATTGGGCTTCTCGGTTTGGGCTTTTCTAATGGGCTTTCGGGCTGAAATTTTTACTATAGCTCGGGCCTTTTGTTGTCTCAAAATGTGGCCTATCAATTGGTCCAACAATTCCGTCTAAAGGACCTAACATTTTCGATATACATTTAGTATACCTTAATGGGCTTTAAAATTTTCACCTTAGGCCCATTACGTTTTTAACCATTAAATTTATTCCGGAATCCTTTCGAATAAATTTTCCTTACTTCAGGGGATGATTATCTTGTATTCTAGCCAAGAATATTTTTCTCCAAATTTTTCTCCACACTTAGGTTAATTTCTAACCTTGATTAGTCAACTATGGTAAAAGTCCACTTTTTTAACTATAGTTGACTTTTTCCTTAACCATTGACTAAGTTGACTTTTTCTTAAATTTTCGAAAGTGTTTTATATCATGTCTTACACTCTCTTCTTTATATTCCAACCGCTCTCGGTGGATAATTTCACCCGAAACTCCTTTTCTCACCGAAAAGGTCCATTTTACCCTTTTTAGCTTTTATTCTCGTTTTGTATGTTCGGGTCTAAATCAAGCTGACTTTCCTTCATGAGCTCTCTATGCTCTCTTATTTTAAGTTCTTATTTTCAGTCAGAATGATTTAGAATGGCTCGGTTTAGCCTGTGATACTCATTGCTCACATTAGGCATTTTATGTAGCTTTAGCGTGTTAATTCATTTCAATAACACTTTAAGTCTAATAAATACTCTTCTTATGATTCAACCATAATACATAGTGTTCATGCACATAGGAATCATAAGGAAATAAGCTACAAAAAATCCGGGTCTGACAATCCTCCCCCACTCAGAAAATTTGGTCCTCCAAATTAGAACCAAGTCAGTCCTCAAATAGGTGAGGGTACTTCTCTCGCATCAGACTCTCTAGCTCCCAAGTAGCTTCCTCTGAAGTATGATGCTGCCAGAGAATCTTCACTAATCCGATGGTCTTCGATCTCAATACCTTCTCCTTCCTATCCAATATCCGAATCGGTCTCTTTACATATGACAAGTCCTCTCGGAGCTCCAAAGGCTCATAACTAATCACATGTGACGGATCCGGGTGATACTTCCGAAGCATCGATATGTGGAAGACATTGTGGACACCTGATAAGTCCGGTGGCAATGCCAACCTATATGCCTTATCTCCCACTCGATCAAGTATCTCAAAGGGTCCAATATAGCGAGGATTTAGTTTCCCTCTCTTCCCAAATCTCGCTATGCCCTTGGAAGGAGAAACTCTCAGAAATAGGACTCACCAACTGCAAACTCTAGTGGCCTACGTCTCCTGTCAGTGTAACTCTTCTGTCTGCTCTGAGCTGTCCTCAATCTCTCTACTATCAATCGGACGTCCTCAGATGCTTGTGTAACCAAGTCAGGAGCAAAAATCTTACGGTCACCCACTTCTTCCCATCCAATAGGGGAACGACATCTACGGCCATACAAAGCCTCATACGGTGCCATCCCGATACTCGAATGATGACTGTTGTTGTAGGCGAACTCGGCTAGTGGCAGGTGGTCATCCCAGGAGCCTCGATAGTCTAGCAAACATGCTCTCAACATGTCCTCCAGAGTCTGTATAGTCCTCTCTGACTGACCATCTGTCTGAGGATGGAAAGCGGTGCTCAAACTCAACTGGGTTCCCATGGCTTCCTGAAAATGTCCCCAAAAGTGGGATGTGAAGCGGGAATCCCTATCAGAGACTATGCTCACTGGTACACCGTGTAACCTCACTACCTCGCGTACGTACAGTTCTGCTAATGAACTCAGAGTATCGGTAGCTCTCATAGCTAGGAAGTGGGTTGACTTCGTCAGTCTATCAACGATCACCCATATAGCATCGTGATTCCTGCGGGTCCTCGGTAAACCCATCACAAAATCCATGGTGATGTGCTCCCATTTCCATGTTGGTATAGGTAGAGGCTGCAACAATCCTGCAGGTTTCTGATGCTCTACCTTCACCTGCTGACATACAAGACACTTTGCCACAAAGTCTGCCACATCTCTCTTCATGCCCGACCACCAGTATACCTTTCGGAGGTTCTGATACATCTTGTTACTCCCCGGATGTAAAGTATACCTCGACGAATGAGCTTCCACCAATATCAATCTCCTGAGTCCTGAATCCTCGGGAACACACAATCTGCCTCTGAACCTCAGTAGTCCATCAAAACTCAACTCAAAATCAGTCACGGTGCCCTTCTGCATCTGACTACTCACATCCATACAAAATGGATCAGTCTGCTGAGCCACTCTGATCCTGTCCAACAGGTCCGGCTCCAAGCGTAGACTAGCTATCACATAGCCTGTATCCATGTCAGAAGGCACGACTCCCAAACTGAGGCTGGCAAACTGCTCTAGCAAATCATGCTCCCTAACCATCATATACTATACCATCCCCAGGCTCTTCCTGCTCAAGGCATCGGCTACAACGTTAGCCTTACCCGGATGATAAAGTATCTCACAATCGTAGTCCTTCAGAAGCTCTAGCCATCTTCTCTGTCTCATGTTCAGTTCCTTCTGCGAGAACAGATACTTGAGGCTCTTGTGGTCGGTAAATATCTGGAACTTCTCTCCATACAAGTAGTGGCGCCATACCTTCAACGCAAACACTACCGCTGCTAGTTCCAAATCATGGGTCTGATAGTTCTTCTCATGATCCTTCAGCTGTCTGGATCTGTAAGCAACTACCTTCCCGTCCTGCATCAATACGCAGCCCAGTCCCTGATGCGAAGCATCGGTATATACTGCAAATCCTCCTGAGCTGGTAGGGATAGTGAGAATCGGAACGGTGGTCAATCGACGCTTCAACTCCTCAAAGCTCTTCTCGCAATCCTCGTTCCATATGAACGGTGCACTCTTTCGAGTAAGACGTGTCAACGGAGCAGCCAACTTCGAAAATCCCTCAACGAATCTCCGATAGTATCCAGCTAAACCTAGAAAACTCCTGATCTTGGTGACTGTCCTCGGCTGTTCCCACTGAACTACAGCCTCTATCTTAGATGGATCAACTGATACACCATCTCTCGATATAACATGTCCCAAAAATGAGATCTGTGACAACTAAAAGTCACACTTGCTGAGCTTAGCATATAACTCATGCTCCCGTAACGTCTGCAACACGATCCTGAGGTGCTCCTCATGTTCCTCCTTGGATCTCGAATACACCAATATGTCATCGATGAAAACGATAACAAACTGGTCCAAGTATGGCTTGAACACATCGTTCATCAAAGCCATGAAAGCAGCTGGAGCATTTGTCAATCTGAATGGCATGACCAAGAACTCGTAGTGGCCATATCGGGTACGAAATGCTGTCTTGGGTACATCTCCACTCCGAACCTTCAGCTGATGATACCCAGACCTTAGGTCAATCTTAGAAAAGACCTGTGCTCCCTGTAGCTGATCTAGCAAGTCGTCAATACGTGGAAGGGGGTACCTATTCTTGATGGTGGCCTTATTCAACAATCGGTAGTCTATACACAATCGGAGGCTCCCATCCTTCTTCCTCACAAACAAAACCGGTGCTCCCCAAGGTGAAACACTCGGTCGTACAAAGCCCCTATCCAACAGCTCCTGTAACTGTCTCTTGAGCTCTTCCAGCTCAACTAAAGCCATGCGATATGGTGGTCTCAAAATAGGCTCCGTACCAGGTACCAGATCTATACAAAACTCCATCTCTCTGTCTGGTGGTAACCCTGGCAATTCATCCGGGAAAACATCTGGGTACTCACTGACCACAGTGATATCTGCCAACTCCGGATGTGCCTTATCCATATCTACCACGTACGCAATGAAACCTCGAATCACATCCGATGAAGCATCAGCTGTCCCCTGGTCCAAAGCATGTACTCGCCCTTGACCCATCACTTGTTTCCCCTTCTCCTCTGCCGTCGCTCTACCTCTCTGAGCAGACGTACCAGCTGGAGCACTATCAAACTCCCTGTCCCTCTGTGGTGCAGTCGCATACGGCAATGGGCAATCTCTAACCAAATGCCCCTGTTTCCCACATCGAAAACATACTATAGCACCCTGTGAACACGGCCTATCTCCATGAAATCTGCCGCATCTTCTATACTGATCTGCAGCAGGTCTCGGTCCTCCTATCATAATGCCCTTCGCTGGGGCTGCAGTCGGATAAGCAGGAGATCTAGCATATCTATCTCGTGTCCCCTCTATTCGTGATCTCTTACCGAAGGGTTTCTTCCCCCCTCGATAACTAAAATCTCTAGCCGGCCTCTTCTTCTGCAAGTCTTGGCTACGGCTAAACTTCCCAAACTCGGAAGCATTCCTCTCGTAGTCCTGCTCACATAGTTGCGCCCTGCGCACTGCCTCCTCATAGGTCACTATGTCCAGCGGAACCAACTTGGACCGTAGCACTGGTCTCAACCCGTTGATAAACCTGTGGACCTTCCTGGTCTCACTGTACATAGTATCTGGGTCGTATCTTCCTAGGGATAGGAATCGAGTCTCATACTCGTCCACCGATAAACTCCCCTGATTGAGTCTCAGAAACTCTGCATGTAACTTCCGCTGTGCGGTGTCAGGAATAAACTGCCTCCTAAAGGCCTCCCGAAATATATCCCAAGTGATATCTGTGTGTCGGGATCTCAATATAGGTCTGGTGGACTTCCACCAGTGCTCTGTGGCTCCCTTCAGTAGGAACGCAGCAAACGCGACCATCTTCGAGGTCGTACACTCGAAGTATCCATAGAGCTTCTCTAGCTCTGCTAACCACTCCTCGGTAGCTACGGGGTTCTTGACCCCACTAAATGATGGAGGTCTAAACTTCTGGAACTCCATCAACCGATGCAAGTCACATCCATATCCTAATCCACTGCCACCCAAAACCGGTGGGGGTGTAGGAGTATCTACTGTCCTCTGTGCATCAGCTGTCTGCGTAGGTGTATCAGGGGCAACTGCCTCTCCTGTAGCAGCTCCTGCCTCCTGTCTCTGCCTACCTGGCATCGTCTGTGCCAGTATCTCTATAATAGTCTCGAGACCACGCTCTAATCTCGTGAAACGCGTCTCAGCACAATCAGGTGCCTCAGTAGCACCTGCAGTCTCATGCGTAGGTAATGGTCTGGCAGCAGCTCATCCCTCGGGTCTCTCTCCCCGGCCTCGAGCCCTACCTCTCATACCTCTACCACTACGCGTATTTGCCATATAGGCAAAGTTCCTGCATTCATAATAGTGAATTAGTCCATTTCCTATCTGGTATACACAGTTATATCTAAACACAGCACAGTACTATGGGGATGTACACTTTCCTATTTTCTAACACCGACTCACATCAGACCAACCTCTGCGCTGATACCATCCTGTCAGGACCCCAGTTTCAATCCTTGACTTTAACCAAAAACCACAATAAATTTTTCGCATTTTTAACTTACCTTTCCTCTCTTCACTGGTTGGGTTGTGATTCGATGTCAGAGTCTTCACTTACCACATCATCCATTTCATACATACATGTCAATATATTATTACTGACTGTAATTGCTTTTATTATACATGTATGATTTTATAAAATCTAATACGATTACATTCCCTATAATATATAACGTATACATCACTGTGCTGTTTCTATGTTTAGATACACAACTGTACATAATAAGTATACCTGACAAAACGATAGGAACTAGCAGTGGACTCTGGGACACTCTCCCACGATAACTCTCGCTCTACTGACGCTCTGTAGAGAGATGTAAAGAAAAGGGGGTGAGCATAACGCGCTCAGTAAGGAAATCAGGCAAGCAAGTAGATATCCACACTATCTACTCAAAATAGTGCTATGCCTTGAAAACATTATTTCCTTAACTCACTTTAAAAGCATGTCTTGAAATATAATATATATGTACTTGTACAAAATAAATCCCATGTACAAAAATCATGCTTTATTTCTCAAAAGTAGGCATGTAGTGCAACACAATGCATTTATATATAAATCATGCCTTTATGTAAATCATGCCATGTATATTTAAATCACATATAAATATGGCATCAAATGATTCACAACAGAAATCGGAGTCCGACCCATCCCTCAGGTCTGTCCGTAGTTTAAATCAGTAAATCAACCAATGTGATATATCATGTAAGACTCTGTGGTACATGTAAATAGTATCCTGGATTATGATCATATCCGATGTGATCCCAAGCAACACAGTACTAGGTGTGCAGGGCATCACCGCTGTAACGGGAGGGGGGTCAGTCCATCACAACCGCCAGCTATATCCTCCTCAACTCCATAACAACACACGGTACAGCGTACACCTCGTGCCACTCAGACACGGTACAAAGTACACCCGTGGACCCGTTCTCACGGCCAGAGTGCCTACTATAGGACTTAGCTCTCACACCCGTGGAACATATCAACATCACAGTTAGGGTGCCTAACAGAGGTCTTAGCCCTCGCGGCTGTGGAAATATCATACCACGTCTATACCAACCTCATGCGGATATCCTCTCTAGCTATGACACACAGTCACGCAAGGTCTCAGGCATGGGTTTCAACATGTATTACATATCACATACAGTGTGCGTTTTAAGTGCGACTCACAGTCGTTACTCTGCTCAAACACCGTTTCACATCATAAAACTCGACTCTAGTGCGAGCACTCTCTAGCAACTAGGTCAATGCATAGTTTATGTATTAAATCAAGTACGAGCAATAGCTCCCAGTACTATGCTATGCACAATATCAAAAATCAAGTATGAGCAATAGCTCCCAGTACTATGTCATGTATAAACCATGAAGAATCGAGTACGAGCCACGCTCTAGCACTCTGTCATGCATATATCATTCAAAGCTGAGTACGAGTAAAACTCCAGTACTCTATCATGCATGTTATGAAAATCTAGTGCGTATCAAATCCAGCACTAATATTATGTGGAAAACATATGAATACCAGTGCGAGCTGTGCTCTAGCACGATTCATTCTCACATAATATGATAGATGGCTATTTAAAAAGGGATTGTTTATAAAACATCAAAATCAGCACTCAAAGTGTGCTTAAGTCATATCAACCTTAAAATCATTACCCATCTATTTATTTTCATGCTAATAACAATTAAACACTCACAATAGCATTTTCCATGCTTTTTTGCAACTTCTCACAAAAGTTGACTTTTTGACTAACTAGGGGCAAAATCGTAATTTGCCACTATCGGGTCGCAATAATTATTATTCACTTTCTCTGACCCTCAGAGTTTTAAGTGAATGCAGAAGCAGTTGAAAATACATGTAGGTATCTCTAACTACTCGCAAAAGTCCCTTACCTCGGATCACGTCACGTGACCTCACTTCCTCGGTGCTGCTAATTCCCGCAGTCCGATCAGCTCTCAATGTAAACTCCGGAGCTGTAAATAACCATTCCTCAGGTTAATTATCATTTTCCTACTGTATTACACATTAATACAGTTTAATTTCCCTTAATGGGCCTTAAAATCCTTAATGGGCCTAACTAGGCCTTAAGCCCATTTCCATTTTACTATTCACTTTTGTTGGGCCTATTGGGCTTGTGGGACCCACCAACTCTTATTGGGCTTGTCTTAGGCCCATTACACCCTATTGGGCCTAAAAATATTGGGCTTGGCCCATTGGGCCTCTCGGCCACATGCCTTGGCCGAGAGCTAGCCATTCTCGGTTTCCACCATGGCATGCCATACATGCCTATTTTCTAGCCATTTCCACTTAGGCATTTTCACATACACTTGGTAGGCAATATTACCAATCATCCTATTGTTCATTTAGGCATTTTATCAAACACCTTGGTTGCCAACAATTTACATGTATTATTTAATCAATTTGATTAATTCTAATTATACCATTAACATTAATACATGTGTACTAATCCATTTATGTCTTAAAATCCAATTGACATATTTCAATATCTCATTGATCACTCTCGGCCTAACCCTCTTAATGGTGATTTAATATGTTTCAATGCTTAAAACATATATCAACATACTTGAAATCATTCATACATTAACATATATGAAATTGGAAATTAGAAAATATACCAATCGTAGTGTTCTCCTTTTGGCCGAATCTTTGGAGGCTCTCGGTTTGCACTCTATGGCTACTTGATAGCCAATTCCAACATATGTTAATCTCCTTTCAATTTGGAACAACTTCCATGAAGAATGTATGTTCCAAATATGACTAATTCCTAGTGATTTCTAGTGAGAGAAAGCTTGAATGGTTATGTTTCAATGGTGTTCTTCTCTAGCCGGAAATGTGTGATGAAGAAGACAATGGTGTGGCTGCATTTATAAGCCACTTACTTAGCCATTAAGCCTTACTTTTCAGCCACTATGCTTGACTTTCCAAATCTGAACCATGAGTCACCTTATGAGTCACCTTATGAGTCATAGTTAACTTTAACTATAGTTAGATATTTATCTCATGGGCTTTTCCAATTGGGCTTCTCGGTTTGGGCTTTCCTAATGGGCTTTCGGGCTGAAATTTTTACTATACCTCGGGCCTTTTGTTGTCTCAAAATTTGGCCTATCAATTGGTCCAACAATTCCGTCTAAAGGACCTAACATTTTTGATATACATTTAGTATACCTTAATGGGCTTTAAAATTTTCACCTTAGGCCCATTACGTTTTTAACCATTAAATTTATTCCGGAATCCTTCCGAATAAATTTTCCTTACTTCAGGGGATGATTATCTTGTATTCTAGCCAAGAATATTTTTCCCCAAATTTTTCTCCACACTTAGGTTAATTTCTAACCTTGATTAGTCAACTATGGTAAAAGTCCACTTTTTTAACTATAGTTGACTTTTTCCTTAACCATTGACTAAGTTGACTTTTTCTTAAATTTTTGAAAGTGTTTTATATCATGTCTTACACTCTCTTCTTTATATTCCAACCGCTCTCGGTGGATAATTTCACCCGAAACTCCTTTTCTCACCGAAAAGGTCCATTTTACCCTTTTTAGCTTTTATTCTCGTTTTGTATGTTCGGGTCTAAATCAAGCTGACTTTCCTTCATGAGCTCTCTATGCTCTCTTATTTTAAGTTCTTATTTTCAGTCAGAATGATTTAGAATGACTCGGTTTAGCCTGTGATACTCATTGCTCACATTAGGCATTTTATGTAGCTTTAGCGTGTTAATTCATTTCAATAACACTTTAAGTCTAATAAATACTCTTCTTATGATTCAACCATAATACATAGTGTTCATACACATAGGAATCATAAGGAAATAAGCTACAAAAAATCTGGGTCTGACACAAGTACGCACTAGAAATGACTTAAACAAACTTGTTGGCTTCTGGTGCTCAGCGTTAATATGTTGGCAGACAAAACATCTAGCCACAAAGTTTGCCACATCTCTCTTCATTCCTGTCCACCAATACACATTACAGAGATTATGGTACATCTTAGTACTACCAGGTTGCATGGTGAATCGAGTACAATGAGACGCTTTTAAAATATTCTGTCTCAAGGTGTCATTGTGAGGCACACAAATACGACCCCAAAACCTCAATAATCCATCATCACTAACCGAGAAGTCTGACTGCGATCTCTCTTCAGTTTGGCTAACCATATCCAGTAGCTCCTGATCATTCCTCTGCCCTGATCTGACCTGATCTAATATACTGGGCTCAAGCTGTAGGCTAGCTATAAATCCGTCCTCAATCTCCCCAACAAATCTCCTTCTTAAATCATCATGTTGGACACCATACCCTTTCTACTGAGGGCATCAACTACGACATCGTCTTGCCTGGATGGTATAAAATCTCACAGTCATAATCCTTCAGGAGCTCTATCCATCTCTGCTATCTCATATTAAGCTCTTTCTTATAAAAAATGTACTTAAGACTCTTATGGTCAAACTAAATCTGAAATTTTTCACCATAAAAGTAGTGACGCCATATCTTTAGTGAAAAAATCACTGCAGCCAACTCCAAGTCATGTATGGGGTATTTACGCTAATGGTCCTTTAGCTGGCGGGAACCATAAGCGACTACTTTACCATTATGCATCAACGTGCAGGCCAAACCTTAGTAGAAGGCATCACTATATATAGCGAATCCTCCTAAACCACTTGGAATGAACAAGATTGGTGTTATGGTCAATCGATGCTTGAGCTCTTGGAAGCTCTGCTCACACTGTTCAGACCACTCAAATGGGACATCCTTACGAGTCAATTTAGTCAGTGGAGTTGCAATCCAAGAAAATCCTTCAATAAACCTCCGATAGTACCCTGTCAATCCCGAAAACTCTTAATCTCCATCACTGTCCTCGGTATTTCCCATTTCGACACTACATCAATCTTAGATGGATCCACAGATACCTCGTCTTCAGATATAATGTGTCCGAGGAAGGCAATCTGCTCTAACCAGAAAGCACACTTATTGAATTTTCCATTCATATTCTTTTCATCGAGGGTCTGGAGTACTATCCTCAAATGTTGCTCGTGCTCCTCTTAAGACTTAGAATAAATCAATATATCATCAGTAAATACAATTACAGACTTATCCAAAAATTCTTGAAAGACATCATTCATTAGGTTCATAAAAGTTGCAGGGGTATTAGTCAATCCAAATGGCATCACTAAGAACTCATAGTGCCTGTATCTAGTTCGAAAAGTTATCTTTGGTACATCTGCTTCCTTAATCCTCAAGTGATGGTAACCTGATCTTAAGTCTATCTTAGAAAAAACTGAAGTCCCTCTTAACTGATCAAACAAATCATCTATTTTTGGCAGGGGATACTTGTTCTTTATCGTTGCCTTATTTAGTAGCCTATAATCAATACATATGCGGAGACTGCCATCTTTCTTCCTGACAAACAATACCGAAGCACCCCACGGAGATACACTCGGCCTAACATATCCCTTATCGAGTAGTTCTTGCAGTTGCTTCTTTAGTTCTTCCAATTCAACCAACACCATTCGATAAGGTGGCTTCGAGATAGGCGGAGTGTCAGGTACCAGATCAATTGCAAATTCAACTTCTCTCTCTCTGGTGGTAACCCGGGTAAATCATCCAAAAATATGTCGGGAAACTCACACATAATCGAAACATCTTAGATACTTAGAGGTTCCTAACTATTGTCAGAAATCAATGCAATATAACCTTCACAATATTTTATACAATCAGAAATTTTCAAACACTTTCAACACCCTATAATCACATAGAACTTAATACCTGATAATTCTATACTTTTAGAATTATTTGTGCTTAATTTTCTAATTAATTATTTAAATCCCCAATTTATTTTATTAATTATCCCCTTTATTTAATTAAAATTCTCATGTTTACAGATAAATTAAATCCAGATAAATTTTAAATATTTCGGTAGAAAATGGATCGAAATTGAGCTAAAATCGAGATTGGACCACGCGGACAACACGAGCCTAGCACATCTAATTGGACAAAAAGACAGATGACTTGGAAATATTTTTTTTCAAGGAACCAATGGTGTGAAGACAAGTGGCCAAACAATGTCAACTCATCTAGGATAAAAAAAATTACAATTGTAACCCTAAGTTTATATATAAATAGAAAAAGATGGCAATTGAAAAAAAGGTAGCCTAGGTTAGGAGTAGTGTAGAGTAATTTAGGAGTAGTTTTAATTTTAATTTTTCTTAAGCTTTTTCGTAAGCCACCATTTTTAAGATTTGTAAGTTTCATTCCTTGTTAGATTTAGCACATTTAAGCTCTTTGAATGAAAATCATTGTTTCCGATTAATAGTTGTTCCCTTCATAGTTTTGGTTTCTTTTATTTTTTTTTTCTTTTTACATTCTTCAACGTGGATCGAGTTTGAGCAGAGAGGAAGATACTGAGTGACAAATGGTTCCTTCTTCATCCACTTTGCTGTATTTTTCTTTAGTTAATGATTCAATAGTTTAGTTATTGGTCTCCAATTTGGTACTGTTTTGATCCTCCCTTTTTCTATTTCAATTTCTTGTTGTGTTCGTCATTTTAGTTTGCATACTTTACAATCACTGCTTTTGTTTCTATCAGTGTCATTCCTTTTATTTTTCAATGTTTATGATGTTTAGTTGTACTGTTTCTTCAACCATCCAGTAGCCACCTCTGTTTTGCTGCCCCTATACTATTCATTTATGCAGGAGTGAGCTAAGCAATCTTGCGGTTGTTTCTTCCATTTGCTGGCCAACTAAATGGTGTTGGATATGCTGAAATCACTGCTGCATGGAGCGATAAAGTGTGGATGCGTGTCTTTGGACAGCTAGGAGCAGCTACTGTTGCAGAAAGATCAATATTAGAAACGTATTCTGAGCAATCAGAACAGTATGTGTTAGCTGTGGGCATAAAGCTGGTGTGAGACCCCGTATATGTATAAGGGTAATGTGTGTAATTGGATCAAATAATATGAATGGACTTGTAATGTAAAGTATGATTGATGTAAGTCCATGGATTCAATGTATGTATGTGTAATATAAATTGTAACGTACATACAAGTTTCCTTGAGTATGAATACGAAGAAATGAGTTCTAGCAAGTGATGGATGTGATTGAGACTCAAGATGAGTAGTGTGGTAAAATGGAATGGAGTTATGCTTCCATTTGGTTTTATGTAGCATATCTTTGAACATACAATGAATGCACACAAGTTTCAATGTGCATAAGGTATGAATGGATGCCATTTTCAAGTTATAAAGGTGGATGGATGAGAAAATGGCCATGGTAATAGATTAAGGATGTGTTGGTATGAGTTGCAGCAATGAAACTGCAGGAAATCTGGAAAACATGAGGTCCAGATCGATCTCATAGGATGAGAGATCGATCTGGAAGAGCCAGAATGCTCTTATTTGGGCGAAAGAATAGAGCAGATCGATCTCCAATGGAGCCAGATCGATCTGCCAAGCATTCTGTAGTGAAAAGATCGATCCTCAAGCACCCAGATCGATCTCTTTAGCTCTCTATTTGGGACCAGATCGATCTCATGCTTCGACAGATCGATCTCATGCTTCAACAGATCGATCTCATTGCTTCGACAGATCGATCTCAGGCTTAAAAATGCCGTGAAAAAGAGGGATTTTAAGGGACCAGATCGATCTCCCCAAGCTATTTCTATATAAGGAGAGCTGAAAATCTGGAAATCTCGGAAAAACATATTAACCTCCCATTTTCAACCCAAAAACCTAACTTCCCTCTCTAAAATCAGCCATTTTCAGTGAGGTTTGGAGAGAGATCATTAGAGGCAAAGTTGTTCCTATCAAAGAGAAGAACAACATAGTGAGAGGGCATTTTCCCATCTTTGGAATTGAAGGAGTTAAGGGCATTACCATTTGGAGCAAGAAGAGAAATCGTATTGGTAAGATTCTAACCCTCAAATCCAAATGCATTAGCTATTTAATTGATTTTGGAGTTGATTGATATGAGTATTGATGGATAAACTACCTAGGAATGTAGTGGAATTGGTGTGACCTAGAAATCTAAAATGGGTATAATGTGAGGATATGTGGGATTGGATGAGCCTATGATTTATGGCATGCTAAAGTTGTTATTGGGGTAATATTTATGATTTTAAACGGTTAAATGAGATTACATTGCGAGTTTGGAGGAATTGTGGAAATGAGTATGAATATGCTTGATAAATGCCATAGTGAGGGGATTCATGAAATATGAACGCTATGAGCTTTATGTCGATTTGATATCGACTTTGAATAAGTTAATAGGCCTAAGAAGATCCATAGACTCGAGCTATGGGTAAAGTAATGAAACGAGGCCAAATAAGCTTTAATAGAGGCCATAGATTAAATTGACTATAGCAAGCACAAGGGTTGCAATATATGGATCGAATATAATGCGGGATATAATTTTTTGCAGTCCCAAAGAGTTCGTTGAAGGCAAATCGAACCGTACGAGTAAGCAGCTTAAGGAAGTGGAATCACACATCGCGATTCCAGGTAAGGGAATTTTGTGAGTATATAGAGGTAGCTGCTCGTACTTTGAACTTGTGGGTGAATATTGGGTGTTGTTATGAAATGCATGATTGCTCAAATAAATGTTGATGGTATTCGTGAATGATGATGAGTATATGCGTGGTTTTGGATTTGAAGTGGATTTTATGAAATGGGATAGTAAGGCTAATAATTGCATAAATCTAATGTTTTGATGCTTTTCAAAACGAATTTGCTTGGTTTTAAGCAAGCTTGTAGATAGGTCGGCTAGTATTGTATTGTTGTTGTGGAAAAGCATTTATGAGTGCTAAACCCGAATCGCCGGGATTGATAAATTGTATATGAGCCGCCTATCACATTTGTATGACATAAATCGCGCTAGAGCTTCGCTCGCGCTGGATTTCTATGTTTTCACTTGTGTGAAATGTGCTTGAGCTTAGCTCTCGCTTTGAATTTAAATTGTGATGATGTTTATAAATCGTGCTGGAGCTTACGCTCGTACGTGGATTTGAGTGGTTTTTCTTATGCATATAACTGTACTGGAGCTATGCTCGTACATGGTTTCTTCATATTTTATGCATAAATGCTGTACCAGAGCGTTGCTCGTACGAAGTGATTGGTTTTGATGCATGAATTCGCGCTAGAGCGTAGCTCGCGCTGGTTTTCACACTGTGGTATGTATGAGGCCGTGGTGAGAGATACGGATTAACTCAGGGAACCCAACAGGCCTGACAGACCTCTTAGGTGGGGTGAGGGTGAGGGGCTAGGACCTGACATAATCCATCCAGGGAACCCAACAGGCCTGACAGACCTCTTAGGTGGGGTGAGGGTGAGGGGCTAGGACCTGGATCAGGGAACCCAACAGGGGCGAGCAAGGCCATGAGGGGCTAGGACCTGGTATTGAGGTTACTCCCACGCGCTTTCGAGACTATAAAGGTTACACTTGGTATGGGTCAGATAAGACCTATGGCAGGCACCCCCAACCATGTTATGGGTCTGCGGAATACGATGTACCGTGTATATCACATGGAGTACGATGTACCGCGTGGTGGTTACTTGATTTGAGAAAGTCTGGCGGAGAACTAACCCACCTTCGTACCAGCATGATACCCCGCACACCGGAATCTGTGTGGTCTGGGATGATATGTGACGATTGGCCAACGTAGTCACTTGAGATATAGTAACTTGTCTCCTTGCTTGATTTACTTACTACCACATGATTTTAAATCTCTAAGTGTGATTTGTGATTGTTTAAGGTAGACCCGAAGGAGGGGTCGAGCCTCGTGGATTTGATTTGTGAAACGGAAATGAGGTTGTGATTGTGAGTTGATGTGATGTGATTGTATGTGATGAGAAAGAGTTTTATGACGTGGGTTTAAAAAGGAGGTTTCTTAATGAATTGCCCTTTTTATGAATTTAAATGAGATCGAGCCTGAGATGATTTATACATGATGTTTTACCATGTTTATATGCCAATTTTACATGACTTTGATACATGATATATATGTATACTCATATGGCATAGTTTTATTCCTCATGCTCCTACTATAAATGATTTATGCATAACACTATCAGCATGTAGATAGAGTAGTTATCTACCATGCTTGCATTATTGCCTTACTGAGCGTGTGGTTGCTCATCCCACTCTATTTTCCCCCCTACAGAGCGTGCATAGTAGCCCAGTCAGGACTGAGGGGTGGTATTTTGGACTCCGCTGCGTCTCCATCGCTTAAAGGTATATACACAGTGATTCTTTTTGTATCTAAACAATGTAAAAGCACAGTATTCTTCTGAGTTGTACTTATGGGGGATGTAGATGTTAGTAAAACATGTATTCGTATAAGTACACGATTAAATGCACATGTATGACATCATTTTAATTAATTGAGAATGAATGAGATGTGGTGTTTATTACTGACTCACAGCCCAACAGTGTGTGGTGAGTTAGTTCACGACCGGGTAAGGTAACAGTAAAACGCGAAAAATTTTCAGTGATTTTCGGTTAAAGAGAATGGAATTGGGTCGTGACAGAGATTGGTATCAGAGCTGCGTTGGCCTGATGTGAGTCATTAATAAAACGTAGGAAAGTACATCCCCATAGTACTGTGCTTTTGTTTAGATATAACTGTGTATACTGTGATGGATAGAGCTTAATAAATTATTATAATATAGGAAGTTAGGCACTATGCCAGTTGCACGCAAAGGTAGAGGGGCGAGAGCACGTGCTAGAGGCCGTAGAGGTAGGCCTGAGAGCCGTGCGGAGCCACAGACTGAACAGGCTCCACAGAACCCTGCTGAGAGAGCAGAGGATACCGAGGCTCGCTTCGCTAGGTTAGAGCGGAGTATCGAGAGTTTGGTGGAGATAGTCACGCAGGCATTGGGTGCCGGTGATAGACGAGGTCCCGCAGCACAGCCTACTACTGAATAGGCAGCTGCAGAGGCGGAGAGACCTCATGCTGCTAAGACAGCTACAGTTACACCACCTCCAGCCCAGGATACAGCTTCTCCTATCGCTCTACAGTAGAGCGGTAGTGATATGGGTTATGACTGCGACTTGAGCAGGTTGCAAGAGTTTCAAGCGCTGAAACCCCCAGTGTTTAGAGGGGTGAAGGACCCAGTGGTTACGGAGGATTGGGTGTACGAGATGGAGAAACTGTATAGGTTTTTCCGATGTACTTCAAGTGAAAAGGTTGCCTTTGCTGTGTTTATGTTGAAAGGCGAGGCCGAGCATTGGTGGAGGTCCATCGAGGTTATTTTGAGGGCCAGACACTCTGAGATCTCGTGGGAGATATTTCTAGAGGCCTTCAGGAGACAGTATATTCCAGCTACCGCACAGAGGAAATTGCGGATGGAATTTATGAATTTGGTTCAGGGGAACCGGACTGTGGACGAGTATGAGTCCAAGTTTATGTCATTGGGGAGATATGACCCGGACACGATGTGTAGTGAGACCCGAAAGATACAGAAGTTCATGGATGGATTGAGATTGGCCATCCGGACTAAGCTAGCTCCCTTCGACATTGTGACTTATGAGGAGGCTGTACATAAGGCTCAGTTGTGTGAGCAAGACTTTGAGCGAAATGCCTCCGAGCTTGGGAGAGTCAGTGTTAGGAAGGACAGAGATCGGAAGAGATTCGGGTTTGGAAGAGTGGCCAAGAGAGGTGGCCAAAGGTTTTTCGAGAAGAGGCCTAAGATCGAGGAGGTGTAGGAGAGAGCTGCTAGACCTCCCGTATACCCAGCTTTGGCTGCACCAAGGGGTATAACTATTGGAGGACCACGACCTACCACGGATCAGTGTAGGAGATGTGGGAGATATCATGGGACTAGACCATGTCAGGTGCCACCTGTTTCTTGTTTTAGGTGTGGGAGGCCAGGACATATATCGAGGTTCTGTACTGAGATGATTGAGGTTGCCCCACAGAAGGGCAAGGAGCCAGAGGGAGCTCCAGTTGAGACAGCAGCCCCGAGGAGGAGGGCTACAGCTGAGGAGAAAGGGAAACAAGCTGCGGGTGTGAGCAGAGGAAGAGTACATGCACTAGATCAGGACACCGCAGATGCTTCGACTGATGTGATTAAAGGTACCATCCGAATCTTTAATTTAGAAGCATTGGTATTATTTGATCCTGGTGCCACGCATTCTTTCATATCACCTTCCTTTGCACATGAATTATTGAAATATGTGAAACCAACATTGATGGATAAAATGTTGATGATTTCCACAGCCATGAATGATAGTCAATTGACTGAGCATGTATGTAGAGATTGTAAGATAAAGATAGAGGGGAAGGAAATGATAGCCAATCTGATTTTATTGAATATGAATGATTTTGATGTAATTTTAGGAATGGATTGGTTGGCTACCAATCGTGTTGTGATGGATTGTCATGCCAAAACATTGATGTTTTCAGGATTAGACAATCTTATTGTAAACTTTGATAAAAAGAAATGATATGAAACTAACATGTTTGTTGTAAATAAAAGGAGTATGATTTTAAATTCATATTGCTTGAGAGATAAATTTATTGTTCATGATAAATATTGAATGTGGAGTGATGGTTTATGTTACTAACGATGGAGAGGATATTGTGAAGGGTTCATTGCCTATGTGGTCGATATAGATGAGGCACACCCGGAATTGAGGGACATACCCGTAATTGCGGATTACCCTGATGTCTTTCCGGACAAATTACCAGGACTACCACCTGAAAGGGAAATGGAATTTTGTATTGAATTAGTGCCTGGTACAGAGCCGATATCGAAACCACCCTATAGAATGGCTCCGATAGAATTGGAAGAGCTAAAGAAGCAGCTGCAAGAGTTGCTGGAGAAGGGGTTTATTAGACCGAGTGTCTCACCTTGGGGAGCACCGATTCTATTTGTAAGGAAGAAGGATTGAAGCCTCCGACTGTGTATAGATTACCGGTTGTTGAATAAGGCCACCATTAAGAACAAGTACCCCCTTCCAAGAATCGATGATTTGTTGGACCAGCTCCAGGGAGCCGAAGTATTTTCTAAGATAGATCTGCGATCAGGGTACCATCAGTTAAGGATCAGGAGTGGAGATATACCCAGGACAGCATTTCGTACCCGTTATGGCCACTACGAGTTTTTGGTGATGCCATTCGGATTGACGAATGCTCCCGCAGCATTTATGGCATTGATGAACGATATATTCAAGCCATACCTGGATAAGTTTGTGATTATTTTCATAGATGATATTTTGGTGTATTCCAAGTCCAGGGAAGATCATGAGGAGCACTTGAGGATAGTTCTGCAGACCCTCCGAGAGAAAGAATTGTATGCCAAACTCAGCAAGTGTAACTTTTGGTTGGAACAAATCTCATTTCTGGGGCATGTCGTGTCAAAGGATGGGGTATCAGTGGATCCATCCAAGATAGAGGCAGTTGTGCAGTGCAAACAGCCCAAGACAGTTACTGAGATCAGAAGTTTCCTGGGATTGGCAGGATATTATCGGAGATTTGTAGAGGGTTTCTCCAGACTAGCTGCTCCGTTGACATGCCTCACGCGTAAGGATGTTAAGTTTGTGTGGGATGAGGCATGTGAGAGGAGTTTTGAGGAGCTTAAGCGTCGATTGACGACTGCTCCAGTTCTCACCATTCCTACCAGCTCAGGAGGATTCTCGGTGTATACGGATGCATCACACCAGGGACTGGGCTGTGTGCTTATGCAGGATGGGAAGGTAGTTGCCTATGGATCTAGACAGTTGAAAGATCATGAGAGGAACTACCCGACACATGATTTGGAGTTGGCGGCTGTAGTATTTGCATTGAAAATATGGCGCCACTATCTCTATGGTGAAAAATTTCAGGTGTTCACAGATCATAAGAGCCTTAAGTACCTGTTCTTGCAGAAAGAACTGAATATGAGACAGAGGAGATGGCTCGAACTCCTGAAAGACTATGATTGTGAAATCATGTACCACCCGGGTAAGGCAAATGTAGTTGCTGATGCTTTGAGTAGAAAGAACCTTGGGTTGGTGTCTCATATGATGGTACGGGAACATAAATTGTTAGAACACTTTACGAACCTCAGTTTAGATGTAACCCCACCTGGATTTGAGAGACTGGAGATCATGGCTAGTTTGAGACTAGAGCCAGAGTTGATTGGCCGTATTCGGCAAGCCCAGCAGAGCGATCGACGGTGAATCGATTGGCTAAGGCAGATACAGACAGGTGTGGGTATTGATTTTGAGTAGAGTGCTGATGGCTTATTGAGGTTCGGAGGCAGAGTATGCGTTCCCAGGGATCCTGAGATCAAGAGAATGATTTTATTAGAGGCTCACTCATCGAAGTATACGATACATCCGGGAAGTACCAAGATGTATCAAAACCTTCGGAAGGTTTATTGGTGGTCTGGAATGAAGAGAGACATTGCTAAATATGTCGCTAAGTGTCTCGTTTGTCAGCAAGTGAAGGTAGAGCACTAGAAGCCTGCAGGATTATTGCAGCCTTTACCGATACCAACTTGGAAGTGGGAGCACATCACCATGGATTTTGTGATGGGGTTGCCGAGGACCCGTAGAGGTCATGATGCCATATGGGTTATTGTGGACCGATTGACTAAGTCCACCCATTTCTTGGCTATGAGAGCTACCGATACACTGAGTCAGTTGGCGAACCTGTATATTCGAGAGATAGTACGGCTACATGGTATACCAGTGAGCGTTGTTTCTGATAGGGATACCCGCTTCACTTCCCATTTTTGGGAACATTTTCAGGAAGCGCTGGGGACCCGACTGAGTTTTAGCACCGCTTTTCATCCTCAGACAGATGGGCAGTCAGAGAGGACTATACAGACCCTCGAGGATATGTTGAGAGCGTGTGTGCTGGATTTTAGAGGCTCTTGGGATGACCACCTGCAGTTAGCTGAGTTCGCTTATAATAATAGCTATCATGCTAGTATCGGGATGGCACCCTATGAGGCATTATACGGGCGTAGATGCCGTTCCCCTATTGGATGGGAAGAGGTTGGTGACAGACAGATTTTTGCTCCAGACTTAGTACAGCAGGCATCTGAGGACGTCCAGTTGATATGTGAGAGATTACGGACAGCTCAGAGCTGACAAAAGAGTTATGCTGACAAGAGACGAAGACCACTAGAGTTTGATGAGGGTGAGTCGGTATTTTTGAGGGTGTCACCATCGAAGGGTATTATGAGATTCGGTAAGAAGGGCAAGCTGAGCCCTAGATATATCGGACCCTTCGATATTTTGGACAGAGTGGGAGATAAGGCATATAGATTGGCATTGCCACTAGACTTGGCAAATGTCCACAACGTCTTCCACGTCTCGATGCTTCAGAAGTATCACCCGGACCCGGCACGCGTGATAAGATATGAGCCGTTGGAGCTCCATGAGAGTATGACGTATGTTGAGAAGTCGGTTCGGATATTGGACAGGAAAGAGAAAGTGTTGCGGAATAAGACAATTCCCTTGGTGAAGGTGCTTTGGCAACACCACACGGCGGAAGAGGCCACATGGGAATTGGAGAACTTGATACGGGAGAAGTAGCCCCAACTGTTTGAAGAGTGACTTGGTTCTAATTTGGAGGACCAAATTCCTTGAAGGAGGGGAGAATGTGAGACCCCGTAAATGTATAAGGGTAATGTGTGTAATTGGATCAAATAATATGAATGGACTTATAATGTAAAGTATGATTGATGTAAGTCCATGGATTCAATGTATGTATGTGTAATATAAATTGTAACGTACATACAAGTTTCCTTGAGTATGAATATGAAGAAATGAGTTCTAGCAAGTGATGGATGTGATTGAGACTCAAGATGAGTAGTGTGGTAAAATGGAATGGAGTTATGCTTCCATTTGGTTTTATGTAGCATACCTTTGAACATACAATGAATGCACACAAGTTTCAATGTGCATAAGGTATGAATGGATGCCATTTTCAAGTTATAAAGGTGGATGGATGAGAAAATGGCCATGGCAATAGATTAAGGATGTGTTGGTATGAGTTGCAGCAATGAAACTGCAGGAAATCTGGAAAACATGAGGTCCAGATCGATCTCATAGGATGAGAGATCGATCTGGAAGAGCCAGAATGCTCTTATTTGGGCGAAAGAATAGAGCAGATCGATCTCCAATGGAGCCAGATCGATCTGCCAAGCATTCTGTAGTGAAAAGATCGATCCTCAAGCACCCAGATCGATCTCTTTAGCTCTCTGTTTGGGACCAGATCGATCTCATGCTTCGACAGATCGATCTCATGCTTCAACAGATCGATCTCATTGCTTCGACAGATCGATCTCAGGCTTAAAAATGCCGTGAAAAAGAGGGATTTTAAGGGACCAGATCGATCTCCCCAAGCTATTTCTATATAAGGAGAGCTGAAAATTTGGAAATCTCGGAAAAACATATTAACCTCCCATTTTCAACCCAAAAACCTAACTTCCCTCTCTAAAATCAGCCATTTTCAGTGAGGCTTGGAGAGAGATCATTAGAGGCAAAGTTGTTCCTATCAAAGAGAAGAACAACATAGTGAGAGGGCATTTTCCCATCTTTGGAATTGAAGGAGTTAAGGGCATTACCATTTGGAGCAAGAAGAGAAATCATATTGGTAAGATTCTAACCCTTAAATCCAAATGCATTAGCTATTTAATTGATTTTGGAGTTGATTGATATGAGTATTGATGGATAAACTACCTAGGAATGTAGTGGAATTGGTGTGACCTAGAAATCTAAAATGGGTATAATGTGAGGATATGTGGGATTGGATGAGCCTATGATTTATGGCATGCTAAAGTTGTTATTGGGGTAATATTTATGATTTTAAACGGTTAAATGAGATTACATTGCGAGTTTAGAGGAATTGTGGAAATGAGTATGAATATGCTTGATAAATGCCATAGTGAGGGGATTCATGAAATATGAACGCTATGAGCTTTATGTCGATTTGATATCGACTTTGAATAAGTTAATAGGCCTAAGAAGATCCATAGACTCGAGCTATGGGTAAAGTGATGAAACGAGGCCAAATAAGCTTTAATAGAGGCTATAGATTAAATTGACTATAGCAAGCACAAGGGTTGCAATATATGGATCGAATATAATGCGGGATACGATTTTGTACAGTCCCGAAGAGTTCGTTGAAGGCGAATCGAACCGTACGAGTAAGCAGCTTAAGGAAGTGGAATCACACATCGCGATTCCAGGTAAGGGAATTTTGTGAGTATTAGAGGTAGCTGCTCGTACTTTGAACTTGTGGGTGAATATCGGGTGTTGTTATGAAATGCATGATTGCTCAAATAAATGTTGATGGTATTCGTGAATGATGATGAGTATATGCGTGGTTTTGGATTTGAAGTGGATTTTATGAAATGGGATAGTAAGGCTAATAATTGCATAAATCTAATGTTTTGATGCTTTTCAAAACGAATTTGCTTGGTTTTAAGCAAGCTTGTAGATAGGTCAGCTAGTATTGTATTGTTGTTGTGGAAAAGCATTTGTGAGTGCTAAACCCGAATCGTCGGGATTGATAAATTGTATATGAGCCACCTATCACATTTGTATGACATAAATCACGCTAGAGCTTCGCTCGCGCTGGATTTCTATGTTTTCACTTGTGTGAAACGTGCTTGAGCTTAGCTCTCCCTTTGAATTTAAATTGTGATGATGTTTATAAACCGTACTGAAGCTTACGCTCGTACATGGATTTGAGTGGTTTTTCTTATGCATATAACTGTACTGGAGCTATGCTCATACATGGTTTCTTCATATTTTATGCATAAATGCCGTACCAGAGCGTTGCTCGTACGAAGTGATTGGTTTTGATGCATGAATTCGCGCTAGAGCGTAGCTCGCGCTGGTTTTCACACTGTGGTATGTATGAGGTCGTGGTGAGAGATATGGATTAACTCAGGGAACCCAACAGGCCTGACAGACCTCTTAGGTGGGGTGAGGGTGAGGGGCTAGGACCTGACATAATCCATCCAAGGAACCCAACAGGCCTGACAGACCTCTTAGGTGGGGTGAGGGTGAGGGGCTAGGACCTGACATAATCCATCCAGGGAACCCAACAGGCCTGACAGACCTCTTAGGTGGGGTGAGGGTGAGGGGCTAGGACCTGGATCAGGGAACCCAACAGGGGCGAGCAAGGCCATGAGGGGCTAGGACCTGGTATTGAGGTTACTCCCACGCGCTTTCGAGACTATAAAGGTTACACTTGGTATGGGGTAGATAAGACCTATGGCAGGCACCCCCAACCATGTTATGGGTTCGCGGAGTATGATGTATCGTGTATATCACATGGAGTATGATGTACCGTGTGGTGGTTACTTGATTTGAGAAAGTCTGGCGGAGAACTAACCCACCTTCGTACCAGCATGATACCCTGCACACCGGAATCCGTGTGGTCTGGGATGATATGTGACGATTGGCCAACGTAGTCACTTGAGATATAGTAACCTGTCTCCTTGCTTAATTTACTTACTACCACATGATTTTAAATCTCTGAGTGTGATTTATGATTGTTTAAGGTAGACCCGAAGGAGGGGTCGAGCCTCGTGGATTTGATTTGTGAAACGGAAATGAGGTTGTGATTGTGAGTTGATGTGATGTGATTGTATGTGATGAGAAAGAGTTTTATGACGTGGGTTTAAAAAGGAGGTTTCTTAATGAATGGCCCTTTTTATGAATTTAAATGAGATCGAGCATGAGATGATTTATACATGATGTTTTACCATGTTTATATGCCAATTTTACATGACTTTGATACATGATATATATGTATACTCATATGGCATAGTTTTATTCCTCATGCTCCTACTATAAATGATTTATGCATAACACTATCAGCATGTAGATAGAGTAGTTATCTACCATACTTGCATTATTGCCTTACTGAGCGTGTGGTTGCTCATCCCACTCTATTTTTCCCCCTACAGAGCGTGCATAGTAGCCCAGTCAGGACTGAGGCGTGGTATTTTGGACTCCGCTGCGTCTCCATCGCTTAAAGGTATATACACAGTGATTCTTTTTGTATCTAAACAATGTAAAAGTACAGTATTCTTCTGAGTTGTACTTATGGGGGATGTAGATGTCAGTAAAACATGTATTCGTATAAGTACACGATTAAATGCACATGTATGACATCGTTTTAATTAATTGAGAATGAATGAGATGTGGTGTTTATTATTAACTCACAGCCCAACAGTGTGTGGTGAGTTAGTTCACGACCGGGTAAGGTAACAGTAAAATGCGAAAAATTTTCAGTGATTTTCGGTTAAAGAGAATGGAATTGGGTCATGACAGCTGGAGCACCCTTTCCTTGGTCATGTGTTGCGGTTGCTGAGATTGAAGCAGATTTGTGTGGCATGAATAAACAGAAGGTAGAACAAGAGGCATAATACAAGCAGAAAGATTAGAGAATGTTGATGTTGCAGTCCGCAGTCCTTGCATTAAAATATTTCAGTTTGCTGTTTTATTTTTTTTATTGTTATTTTAAATCTTGATTCATCATCTCATATTTTTGCGTTGATTCTTTCCTTTTTTCTTTGAGTTCTTCTTACTTTGTATTGAGTGCCATAACCGTTTCTATAGATTTTGTTGTTGTTTTACATTGCAGGAGGTGCTGCTTGTTACTGCATCGAGGTCTACTTGCTGAATGTGCCAATAGAAAAATTCGAGCATGTGCAGTAGGCTGAAGCTGTGCAGAAGTGGACAAAACCGAAAGTAGCAGCAGGCAGTCTGGAGGCAGAACGGACAGCAGCTGGAGAGCCTGTGCAGTTAGATGGGCAAAACTGAGATCAGCATGGCACATGGATGCAGTACAGCAAAAAGTTGCAGTGAACGAATAGCAGAAGTTGAGCAGAAACACTTTAGCAGCACCTGCAGCAGATGGTATTACTTGGAACAAATAGCAGCTGGGAGCAGCATCAACGTCTGGAGCCTAGAGCACAGCAGGAGCAGAGGCATAAAACCGAGAGTGTAGGACACCAGTATCAGAGGATAAACCAAGCAAGCCGGGACAAACCAAAAATTGGAAAGACAATGAACAGTACCAACACATAATCGGGACCACTGTGGTGTTTTGCAATTCGCTTAAGGCCATATTTGGCCACCTCCCATTTTTATAATTTAAATGTTTATGGCATTTTTATTATTTTGATTGCTTTTACTAGTTGTTAAATTAGGTTAGTTGTTAGTTGATAATTGTAGGATAAATCTAATGTTCTAGTTGTTAATTTAATTTTTAGTTTAATTTTTAGTTAGTAGTTAATTTTATATTATATGTTTTAGGACTTTATTTTAATTTAGTTGCATTTAGAATTTGATTCATGCATTTTTAATTTAGTCTTTATTTTTATTAAATTTTAGTTTAGTTTAATTTGCATTTTTATTATTTAGTTTAATTTCATGCATATGACATTTTAGGCTTGTTTAATTTTAGTTTTATTAATCTTATTTCTCTATTTTCATTTTTGTTTTTTATTTTAATTGCATTAATTAATTTTAACTGTTTTAATTATTTTTGTAGGTATTTGCTTTTAATTGCATGGAGTTCGGTAAGTAAATCTCAGCTCATTTATTTAGTTTTTATTATTTTATTGTTTTATTGTTTTTCAGTAATTTTAAATTTTAGCCTTAGTTGATCACCCACTTTAATTTCATAATTTGCTAGAATATACTTAGGGTAATATTAACTAGTACTTAATTAGGCTAGTTAACTTCTCTGTGGGACGATAATTTCGGGACAAAAATCTCATTATTACTTGTATGACCCGTGCACTTGCGGACAATACCCTTTGGGCATATCTATACCATGTACTTTATTGCTCATTAATAAAACATACATTAAACTTTTCAGGTAATGAGAAGGTTAAGATCTTATTGTAACAGTCTAAACTTACACGGTTGGTGGCTAACTAATCCATGCCTAAGATTATATCAAAACCTGACATATTTAACAAAATTAGATCTGCTAACAATTTCCTATCTCCTACATTAATCTCACAGTCTCTACACACCATATTGGTCAACTGTGATTCGTGCATGGGTGTGCTTATACGTAACATATGATCAAAAGGTTTAGGTTCTAGGTGTAGTTTTTGTGCAAACTGTATGGAGATAAAGAGGTGTGTGGCTCTTAAATAAACAATACATTTGCATAGCAATTACAAATCATAAGTGTACCTTTAATAGCATTCGAGGAGATGTCAGTTGTCTCCTCATCTATAGCTTGCACATGTCCATGTGAGATGGGTCTCTTACCCATTTCAGCAACTGTAGCTCTTCTCTGTCTAGATGGTCTTAGAGGAATCTGTACTTGTCTCTCCATTTATCTTGGTTGTTCCTGAGACGCATGAGTTAACATCTGTAGGTAATCTTTAATCTGATACCCAACTTCGCTACATCCAAAACAAGCACCTGTAAGCCAACGCTAAGGTCCAGGATGTGGTTTACCACAATTCCTACACTTATGTACCTCGGTACTAGAACCACAAGCAGCATCAAGACTAATTACTGGTATTTTGGGCTTTCCAGCACTTGACTGAACTTCTTCCATTCTCTGCCTCTTCGATTGTCCACGTCTGAATTCAAATTGAGATGTCTGAATTTTTCTCTTATCCTGACTCTTATCTCAGTACCAATGTTCAATTTGTGTCACCTTAAGGCCTTTTTCAATTTCTTGAGCCTACCCTAGGGCATCTTTGAAATCTATAACCAGTAAACCCAACAACCTATCTCGGATCTTTAACCTCAATCTTGCAATAAATCCTTCAGTCTGACGTGCAGGGTTCTATAGTGTGCCTGGGTCATACCTCATCAAGGTAGTAAATCTATTCTCGTACTAATCTAGTGCCAAATTACCCTGAACCATATTCAAAAATTCTGTTTGCATTCTCTTCTGTGTTGTTGGCGAGATGTATTGGGCTCGAAATGCGTCGAGAAATGCATCTCATGTGCCATCTAATTGGTTATCAGCCATAATCATCTGAGTCATGCTCCACCAATACTTTACCAGAACTCTCAACATATAGCTGGCAATTGGTACCTTCTCTGCTTCTGAACACCCCGATACTGAAACACTGACTTTAGGTTCAATAACCATTCCTTAGCCTTTATCAGGTCTTTTACCCCTATAAACTCTGGGGGGCTCATTCTCAGAAAGTCTCGTAGCCTCTGGGTGTCTCTTTTAACCCTAGGCTGTGGGACTTCAGGCTGAGGTGCTAGGGCTGTCAGAGGGTTCTATGGTGGGGGAGGAATAGGTATGGGTGAAGGAGTGGCATCAGTATCAGAAGTATTTACCCTGAATAGCTAGGCAATCATGGCAGTCAAAGCATTTAATCCTTCTTTCATACCCTGTACGATTTCTTCGAGCCTCCTTATTCTATCAGTAGGGCTCTCAGGCTGAGGGGGAGGTGGCGGAGGAAGTTGTGCTGTCTACGTGAATGACCTCTTCTGCCACTCATATTTTCAGTGATCAATTATCATTGTCGAATACGTAACCAATTTATTTTATAAACATTTCACCAGCATAATGGCATATTTTGGACTTTACCCACTTTTAAAGTGCAAACACAATTTATATTCACAATCCAGTTGATTTTAATTTCTTTTCTTAGTCATCAATACATCTCATCATCATAGCCATACTCTACAATATCAAGTTACATGCATGTCATGAAACAGCGTAGTTACAACTCTGTTATCAACATTTACACCTAACTTACATCCCTAAATTTTCATTCAAAACAACCGTCTATGCTTTACATAATGTCTAGAAGCTAAGTATAATACACGTAAGCAATCCAAAAGAGGGTCGGGTTCGCTCGTCCATGATCGCTATGCTCAAGTGTAGATGTGATCACTGAAAGTACACTGAAAGGGAAGAGAAGGGGGTGAGCTCATCTAACTTAGTAAGTAATGCATGAAAGTAGTGATGCCACGACCCAATATTTACTAAAACATCAGTACAAATTTTTCTCTTTTAGAAAATCTTTCTTACCACCTTGTGACAGATCTCTCTGACCTGGTCAAGCTGTGATTCAATATCGATATACCATTTTAACCATTAAGAAATATCGCACGTATACATGCATACAGATATCATTTATAATATAATAGGGTGGTTGGTATATTTTATACATCACATAATTCTCATACATTGGCAATTTATCTACTTATATTTACATCCCCAAATAATCCTTCATATTAATAATTCTATTTTTAATAGAATTATTTGTGCTTAAATTCTTAATTATTTATTTAATCCCCATATTATTTTATTAATAATCCCCTTTATTTAATTAAAATTCTTTAATGTGCAGATAAATTAAATCCGGATGAAACTCAGTCGTTTCAGATGAAATTGGGCTGAAAACGAGCTTAAGGAGACTAGACCACTTCCAATTTGCAGACCAAGTCATCAGTCATCTCGACATGCATGATGCCAGGTGTCAGTATTTTATTTGCTCTGAAACGATACGATCGAAGGACATCGTGCCAACCCTCTAGAAGATACATGCCGGGCCACATCGCACAGCTAATTGGACAAAAAGACTGATGATGTGGAAATATCTACTCTGTAGCAAATCAAATTAAGACAAGTGGCCAAACAATGCCAACTCATCTAGGATGAAAATTTACCATTTTACCCCTATGTTTGTGTATAAATAGAACATGATGGCAATTGAAAAATCAAGTAGGAGTAGGGTAGGCTAGAGTAGGAGTAGTTTAGGGTAGGAGTAGTGTAGAGTAATTTAGGAGTAGTTTTAGTTTTTAGAATAGTTTAAAGTTTTATTTTAAAAGCTTTATTGTTAGATTTTATTTTGTTTTCATTTTCAAGCATTTCCCTTTACTTCTTAGTTAGCCACCATTGTTACAATTTACAAGCTCTATTTTATTTCTTTAAAATGAAATAGTTTAATCCTAGTTGCTAATATTATCTCTTACTGCATTTGTTCTTATTTCCTTGTCTTTGTGTTCTTAGTTTTCTACTTTAATTTTTTTTTTAAAGCTCTTTTCTTGTTTTGCTTCTGTTTATCTGATGTTGAATGGAGTAGAGGCTCGGGTGACAAAGCAACATTCGATAATGTTTATTTTTTTTAGTTTGAGTTGATGAACGGTAAAGAGGGGAAGAAGACATCGGTGACAGGGGTTATCTTCTTCAACTATTTTACTGTATTAATTCATTCGAATTTCGTTTCAGCATTAGTTATGTTTTGAGTATCTTTTGTTTTCCCTTATGGTTATTGCATCTATGATTTAATCCTTGTATTTTTTTTTTTAGCTTCATTTTCTGGATTGTAGTTTCGGTTCTGCTTACCAACTTCTTAATCCCGATTTTTTTTACTATCTTTGTTTTACATTCTCCCGCTTTGTGTTCGGGTGTTAGTGGTGCTGATTTGTTCTTCTACTTTCATTCTGTCTAGGATACATTCTGTTGTGGAAGTGTGAAGCAAGGGTAGCGGCCATTGTTTAATGCTGAAGCAAAGCATTAGGATGGTATTGCAAGCTTTCGGGAAGCATGGATGAAGCTTTTTTTTTTTTTTGCCTTCCAGCCTTCCTCTGTTCTGCTCTGCTTTTAAATCCTTCTACTGTTCATCATAAAATTGCTGTAATTTTGCACTAATCTCTTGTTTATTGTTGCTGGTGAGGGAGATCAAAGTAGAAGATAATTACACAAGACCGAGAGCAGTAGTGTTTTGGCATTAATGCTGTTGTGTAGCAAAAGCAAAGTCAAGGCATTGATTACCGGTGCTGAAGCATAAAGGAAGTTGGAAGTGTCTACTCTTGCTCGGTTCTGTTTCTAGTTGTTTGGATGAGGTATGCTGCAAGCTGTTGTGTGTCTTAACTTACCTGTGTTGCTGCTATTCTAGGAGGCAGACGTGAAGCAGAATGGTGGCAAGGACAGACCGGATGCAGCAGATATGCGAACTTGGATAACAGCTGATGTAGAGGTTGCAGGTCGACTGATGAACAACACTGAACCGAGAAAAATCGAGATCAGCATGGCATCTGGATGTCGCACTAGTGAATAGGCAGAGATGCAGTACAGTAGATAGTGCAGGTAATGGAAGCAGTACAATGCAGTAGAAAAGAATACAGGAGCAGAAGCAAACAGACGGTATTACACGTGCTGCTGGCAGCTGAATAATGATATTGAGGAGCAGTAACAGCTGGTGCCGAGGACAACATCTGGTGCAAGGACCGGCAGTAGCAGCACAGCACCTGCAGAGGATAAACCGAGAGCATGCTTGTAAATGAATATGATTCTGAACTGGTGATGTGCAGGTGTACCGTGCGGCTTCAGCCGAAAACCAGGAGTGCAGGACATGTTGGGCAAGCTGAGAGGATTAACAGCACCATTGGCAGTCAAGCAGGCTGGACACACCTGGAGCAGAGGACAACCCGAGAGCATGCTGGATCAAATTCTGCTGAAGATGGAGCATGAACAGTACACTTGCATCGGGACCACTTGTTTTGCAATTCGGTTAAGGCCTTGTTTGGCCACCTCTATTGTGTTTAGTTTAATTTTTATGGCATTTTTATTATTTTGATTATTTCATTAGTTGTTAGTTTAGTGTAGTTGTTAGTTGATAATTGTAGTTTAAATTTAAAGTTTTAAGTTGTTAATTTAATCTTAGTTTTAAGTCTTAGTTAATAGTTAATTTTAGATTATATATGTTAGGATTTAATTTTTAGTTTAGTATTTTATAAGTTATATTTTAGAATTAATTTAGATTAAATTTATTTCCATGCATTAGTTAGATTTTGTTTTATTAGCATTTTAGTTGGAGTTAAGTTTAAGAATTTCTTTAGGTAAGTAGATTTTTATCTTATTAGACTTTAAGTTAGTTTAAATTGCATTTTCTTAGTTTAATTACATTCACATTTTATTTTAGGATTATTTAATTTTAGTTTAATTAGTCTTTTTTAGTTGTTTTCATATTTTCATTTTATTGCGTTAATTAATTTTAACTGTTTTAATTTTCTTTTGTAGGTTGATTGCTTGGAGCATTGTAAGTATTTTTAGCTCGATTTTATTTTATTTAGTTCTTATTATTTTATTGCTATCCAGTAATTTTAATTAACCTAGTAGATCACCCACTGCAACTTCCTAATTTGCTAGGATATACTTAGGGTAAGATTAACCGGTACTTAATTAGGCTAGTCAATTCTCTGTGGGACGATAACTCGGGACTCAAATCCCATTATTACTTGTACGATCCGTGCACTTGCAGACATTACCTTCAGGGCGTGTCACATATGCACCACTATGCTGTAATCATACTAATATAAAATTATATACTAGGTGTAAACCTGACAGTCGATGGGAACCACAGATAATCAGTTATGTCGTCTACTCTCTACACCCGCTATCTCTAAGGTGGAAACTCTGAAAGTGGGTGGTAAATGAAAGGGTGAGCTCCACATGCTTAGTAAGGCAATAATATAAACCGGTAGATAGCTATACTATCTACATGTTGATAGGAAATCAGGATATATGTGAGCATGAGGTAAAAACAATGATATGCCATACATATGGATATCATCTGTTCTAAAACAGAAAATCAGCATATAAAACATGGAATGATTCTCATGTGAAAACATCTCATGCTCAATTGAATCAATAAGTTTTAAAACACCCCATCTGGGTTAAAAATGTGATAAACTCAAAGGATCAAATCCAATTCAACAAAATAACTTGTTATAAGATTTCGTTACAAAATCACCCTTCTCTCAGGGTTAAGTCATGAAAGTTTCATAAAATCCCTCTGTGGAAAAATCAATTCTCAATTGAATTCATAAAAAGATCTCGGCCTGACCCCTCCCTCGGGTCCACCCTGATCTATCAAAACCAAAGGATTTATCATGCGAGACATGTAGGTGACTATGTTGGTAATATCTAGGACTATGGCCATAATCTCGTGATCCTTGGCTACACAGATCATAGTGTGCGAGGTATCACACCTGAAACGAGCGGTGGGTCAGTCCTACCCGTCAGAACAGCATAATATCAAGATTGCGACAGCAAGGCTTACTACCTCGTGGCTAATGCCACTCCACTCTAACAATCCCCACGGTATAGCATACTCCATGTGATATACATGGTACAACGTACTCCATGAACCCAATTTTAGTCAGGGGGTGCCTGCAATAGCTCTTATCCACCCATGCCAATTATGTCTCAGTATGCACGTGTGAGCATATCATCTCACTGTGACACAAAGTCTACAGGATAAAACTCTAGCACGGCTTCATACATATACATGATACCTAAAAATCTCGCGCGGGCGAGGCTCCAGCACGGTTTCATAGAAATCAATGAAACCTGCGTACGAGCAGCTCTCCAGTATGACTTAACATAATTATAAATTCAATTAAAATCCATGTACGAGCAATGCTCTAGTACAAATATGTATAAAAACTCAGTGAAAACCTCATACAAGAAGAACTCCAGTACGGTAGTCATTTGAAATAAGTCTGTAAAATAGTGCGAGCAAGGCTCCAGCACTCTGTGTATGAGTTAAAATATGAAATCTAGTACGAGTAGTGCTCCAGCACGATTAAAACTCATATAAAACTGATAGGTGGCTCAATTTCATCAAAACTTGTCAAATAAATATCAATTGGCACCTAACATGTGCCTTTTCATTTAAAACATGAAAATAATAGCCAATCTATCAATAAATTACTTGAATTCAAGTAATGTTATCATAAAAATATCAAAATCATGAAATTCATGCAATTTCATAACCTTACTACCCTTTTTGAAATTTTCCTAACTAGGGGTAAAATAGTAATTTGTCGCATTTTCCACATTTTTCGTAAAAATTATTATTCTGTTTTCAGGTAGCATAATGAATTTAACGTAATGTAAATTCCCTCGAAACTACATACAACTACCTCTAAATGCTCATAAAATTCCTTTAATTGGAATCACGCGCGAGCTTATCCCGTCTCGATCATACCAGGTCTCTCAGTCCAATTCGCTCCAACCCAAGTCTACGGAGCTGTATATAATCACATATTAGTTCAATTCAAATATATTTATCAGTATTTCACTCTTACTTATCAAATATAAAGCACTGGGCCCATTTTACTTTATTGGGCCCGATTGCACCTTAATGGGCCTCGACCCCTTTTTCAGCCCGTTTCCACTTTTTAAATCGCTTCTTCGGGTTTACTGGGCTCATTTGGCTTACCAATACTCATCGGGCTTCGTTCCAAACTCATTGGACAGCCCGTATACTATTTACAATAATTACTTTAAAATTTTGAATACAATTCCTTTTATACAGAATTAATCCGTAAAATTCGTAAAATGATCTTAACTCTACATTAAGGACTCAAATTGTTGTAATTAAAGTGAACTTACCCAATGTGATGTAGGGTACGAAAATTGGAGCTCAATCGGCTCTTGTTCGGGCTCTGTCGTAAAATTGCATAATTAGATTAATTCGGGTTATTTTCCATTAATATAATATTAAATTAATTCTCGAGTCGTCCTTGGTAAATTTTTTTTCTTTTTTCCCTTTTCTTTCCTTTCTTTCTTTTTCTTTTTCTTTTTCTGTTTCTTTTTCTTCCCCTTTCCGGCTACGTTGTCGTTTTGCTCCCCTCACCATTGCCGGTGTTCCCGACCGTTTCGTCGGCCGCTACCGGTACCAAAAGAACTGCCTCGACTAGGGGATCTCTCGACTGGGTCGAATTGGAGCTGAATCGTCGTGGATCGCTAGAACCGACTCGATTTTCCTCTCGAATTTCCTTTCGCCGATTCGTCGGAATCCTGCTTCGTCGGCGCACATCACTGGTGCCGAAATGTTCGTTGGGCTGTCTTCTCTCTTATCCGACCTTCGCCTAGCCTCGTCTGTAGCCGGTGGTCGTCGATGGCTCAGGTCTTCCTCGGGTCGGCTTCTCGGTTCTCTATTTTTGGTTTTCAGTTTTTCTCTCCTCGAAGAATCATATTTCATTTATTTTATTTCATTTTATTTTATTTATTTGTTTTGTTATTATTTTAATCATTAAAATCCATGAAAAAATCAAAATATCCCAAAAAAATTCTTATTTAATTCATTTAATCTATAAATGAATTTATCTGTCTTATTTCATCTTTCTGATATATATTTTTCCAATATTTTCGGGATAATTTTTCAAAATAAAAATTTCGATTAATTCCCAAAAATTAATATCTTGATTAATTGGACTCGAAATTAAATATTTTCCTCATTATTGATCCAGATTTCTGAATTCCATATTTTTAATGAAATTTTCTTATCCAATTTATACCGGATTTTGGTCTTTTGACCATTTTACACTTGAACCTGTTCGAGACCAAATTGAACCGACTTTCCTTCATAAACCCACGATCTTTTCTTATTTTTAATTCTTATTTTTCGTCAACTTGATTAAATTCCTTTCACTAAATTTTTGGGTCCCTACTTTCCCGATTTACCTTTATGCGATTTTACGCATGTTATTTCTTTTCATCCACATTTATCTGATCCAAATTAAACACCTTATGAATCCATTTACATATAATAATGTCATACAATGTGGAAATCATAAGAAATGTCATACAAAGATGCAGATCTCACAATCTCCCCCACTAAAAGAATTTGGTCCTCCAAATTAGAACCATATCAGTCAGTACACAACTCCGGGTACTTCTCCCGTATCATGCTCTCTAGCTCTTAGGTAGCTTCATCCGGAGTATGATACTGCCACTGAACCTTCACCAGGGAGATCGTCTTGGACCGCAATACCTTCTCCTTCCTATCCAATATCCGAACCGATCGCTCAATATGTCATACTGTCATTGAGCTCTAATGGTTCGTAGTGAATCACATGTGACGGATCCGGATGGTACTTCCGAAGCATAGAAATGTGGAAGACACTGTGTACTCTTGCCAACTCTGGTGGCAATGCCAATCTATAGGCCTTATCTCCCACTCACTCTAGAATCTCAAAGGGTCCAATAAAACAAGGGCTCAGTTTACCTTTCTTATCAAACCTCATGATACCCTTGGAAGGATAAACTCTCAAAAACACTAACTCACCCTCTGTAAACTGTAGTGGTCTGCATCTCCTATCAGTATAACTCTTCTGTCGGCTCTGAGCTGTCCACAATCTATCGCATATAAATCTGACATCCTCAAAGGCCTGCTGAACCAAGTCAGGAGCAAATAATTGTCTGTCACCAATCTCTTCCCATTCAATAGGGGAACGGCACCTGTGACCATACAGTGCCTCATACAGTGCCATCCTGATACTCAAGTGATAATTGTTATTATAGGCGAACTCGGCTAATGGAAAATGATTATCCCTGGAGCCTCCAAAATCTAGCACACACACTCTCAACATATCTTCTAGAGTCTGTATAGTCCTATCTGACTCACCATCTGTCTGAGGATGGAAAGCGATGCTAAATCTCAACTGGGTCCCCAACGCTTCCTGAAAGTGTTCCCAAAAATGGGAGGTGAAGCGGGCATCCCTATCAGAAACAATGCTCACTAGAATGCCATGTAGCCTGACAATCTCTCGAACATATAAGTTTGCCAACGTACTCAAAGCATCTGTAGCTCTCATAGCTAAGAAATAGGTAGACTTCGTCAACCTATCCACAATCACCCAGATGGCATCATGACCTCTGCGGGTCCTTGGTAATCCCGTCACAAAATCCATGGTGACATGCTCCCACTTCCATGTCGGTATCGGTAGAGGCTACAATAATCCTACAGGCTTCTGATGCTCTACCTTTACCTGCTGACAGACGAGACATCTCGCAACATACTCTGCTATGTCTCTCTTCATCCCAAACAACCAATAAACTCTCTGAAGATTTTGATACATCTTCATACTCCCCGGATGTAGTGTATACCTTCTTGAGTGAACCTCTGATAAAATCATCCTCCTGATCTCAGGATCCTCGAGAACACATATCCTACCTCGAAACCTCAGTAAGTCATTAGTACTCAATCCAAAATTGGTATCTGCACCTGCATGTACCTGACTCATTAACTCAATACATCGCTAATCACTCTGCTGAGCCTATCGGATACGATTAATCAACTCCGGCTCAAACCTCAGACTCGTAATAATCTCAACTATGTCAATCTTATGTGGTGTTATGTCTAAACAGAGGCTCGTGAACTGCTCTAACAAAATATGTTCCTTAACCATCATAAATGATACCAACCCTAGGCTTTTCCTGCTCAAAGTATCAACAACTACATTAGCCTTACCCGAGTGGTATAACATCTCGTAATCATAATCCTTTAGGAGCTCGAGCCATCTCCTCTGTCTCATGTTCAACTCCTTCTATGAGAATAAATACTTTAGACTCTTATGGTCTGTAAAAATCTGAACTGCTCACAATATAAGTAATGGCGCCATATCTTTAGTGCAAACACTACAGCCACCAACTCCAAATCATAGGTCAGATAGTTCCTCTCGTGGTCTTTCAACTGTCTAGATCCATAGGCAACTACCTTCCAATCCTGCATCAATACACAACCCAGTCCCTGATGCGATGCATCTGTATATACTGAGAAGCCTCCTGAGCTGGTAAGAATGGTGAGAATCGGAGCAGTGGTCAACTGACACTTCACCTCCTGAAAACTCCTCTCATAGGCATCATCCCATACAAACTCAATATCCTTCCGTGTGAGACGTGTCAACGGAGTAGCTAATTTGGAGAAACCCTCAACAAATCTCCTATAATATCCTGCCAAACCCAGAAAACTTCGAATCTCTGTGACTGTCCTGGGTCGCTCCAACTGAACAACTGCCTCTGTCTTGGATGTGTTTACTAACACCCTATCCCTCGATACCACATGACCTAGAAAAGAAATTTGCTCCAACCAGAAGTCACACTTATTAAGTTTGGCATACAACTGTCTCTCTTTGAAGGTCTGTAGAGCTATCCTCAAGTGCTGCTCGTAATCCTCCCTGGATCTAGAGTATACAAAAATATCATCGTTAAAGACAATCACGAACCGATCTAGGTATGGCTTAAACACGTCAATCATCAAAGCCATGGATGCTGCAGGGCATTAGTCAACTCGAATGGCATAACAAAAAACTCATAATGACCATAACGGGTCCTAAATGCTGTCTTGGGCATATCCTCCCTCTGTATCCTTAGCTGATGGTACCCAGATCTTAGATCAATCTTAGAAAAGACCTGTGCTCCCCGAAGTTGATCCAACAAATCGTCAATGCGTGGAAGGGGATACTTGTTCTTAATGGTAACCTTATTCAATAATCTATAATCCATACACAATCGGAGGCTGCCATATTTCTTTCTCACAAACAAGGCGATACGCTCGATCTAACAAACCCCTTCTCAAGCAGATCCTGTAACTGCTTCCTCAGTTCCTCCAACTCAATCGGAGCCATCCTATACGGTGGTCTAGAAATCGGCTCAGTACCAGGTACCAAATCTATCCTAAATTCCATCTCTCTGGCTAGTGGTAATCCTGGTAAATCGTCTGGAAATACATCAGGAAACTCCCTAACCATTGAAATGTCTCTCAAATTCGGTCGTACCTGGTCCGTATCAACCAAATATATGATGAATGCTTTCACCACATCCGACGACTGGGCTGCCATATCCTGGTCATAGGCATGAACTCGCCTTGTACCCATCACTTGCTTCCCTTTTTCCTCGGTGGTAGCTCTCCTCCTCTGAGCAGGAACCTGCACTAGAGCTCTCTCTGGCTCCTTGTGATACGAAGTAGATGTATTTTCACAAGTGCACGGGTCGTACAAGAAATAATGGGATTTGAGTCTCGAATTATCGTTCCACAGAGAAGTTGATCAGCCTAATTAACTAGCGGTTAATCTTACCATAAGTATATCCTAGCAAATTATGAATTATTGATGGGTGATCTACAAGGCTAAAAGTAAAAGTACTGAACACAATAACAATTATAAACTAAATAAAATAAAATTGAGCTAAAAATTACTTACAAAGCTCCAACAATTAAAGAAAATACCTACAAAAGATAATTAAAGCAATTAAAATTAATTAACGCAATTAAACTAAAGTGCAAAAATGAAAATAAAGAAACAAGATTACTTAAACTAAAATTAAACAAACCTAAAATAAAATATTCATGTAATTAAACTACTTAATAAAAATTGCAAGTTAAACTAACCTAAAAAATAAAACTTTAATTAACCTAAAGAATTTCTTAAATCTAACTAAGAAATTAACTACCTAAAAAATGATCCTAAATTAAATCTAACTCTATCTAATAAAACAAAATCTAAATAATACATGAGAAATATTTTTGGACTTTAAAATTTTAATGTGAAAATTAATTAACAAAAATTGCATAAAATAATTCTACCCCTAAATTAACTCTACATGATAAATATGACACTACTTAAATTAAAGCCTTAAATCCTATTGTGTTCAAGAATTAACTACTAATGCAATTGAAACTAAGCCTTAAATTAGCAAAGAAAAATTTAGTTAGTGCACAGTACTTTAAACTAGCAAATAATACGAAAATAATGACAAATAAACTAATAATAAAATTGCATGAGACATGATGTTGGGACATTTCCCAGTGCTAAACACTGCCTTAGACAGCTTGTAAGCCAACTGATTGGTCTCGTAAATAGCACTGTGCATGACTTCTTCATTTTGCTACCCAGGCCTGTCTAGGTAATGCACAGGTTCTCCAACTAATGTCCTGCCTATCTCAGGTGCTGTCCGCTCTAGGTACTGCTCCGGGTGTTGTTCGACCCCTGCAATGCCAAGCCAGCTGCTGCTCCTGGAACCTGTTATCCCCCCATCTGCCTCAGCTGTCATTCTCTGCATTGCCTCTATACGTCCTAACAAAGCAGTAAGCGTTCACGCAGAATCACACTTCATTGATCTGCTTGGCCATTTTTCTCACACATGTACTGCCTTGCTTTGTACAACTTAGGATTATGTTGTAGACTTCAGCACTTTTCCTCTACTCGTAGCACCTAGATAGTAGTATCATCTTACACGATTCTACACTGTAATACCGCAACACACCTTTAATTCTCGTAACAGTAGAAGGTCACCAGGGGAGCATCTTTACGCAGCAGTACAGACGAATCCAGTACAACCTCCTGCATTAAAACAGGGAAGAACAGAGCATTGTTGTGATAATGTTATGCCTCAATGTAGCTCTGCCTAGGCTGTAGCCAACATGCTTCACAGGTAAGCACGCAACAGCCCGGCACACCACCTCCTACTTGCTTCACTGAACAACCAGTACATGTTGCAGCCTCCAATCATACTCGTAGAGCTATCGTCTCATGTAGCAGGATCACACCAAAAGCTAATTCCAGCACTGCCACATAGAAAAAGAAAGTCTAACATAGAACAAACACATAAGCCTATAATAGGATAAATAGAAAACATAAGGGATTTGAAGCTCAAAATAGTATAATGTCAAGGAAATAGTAAATGAAGCAACACAGAATATGAAAATAAGAAAGAGGAACACTGATTCTATTTGGTCTAAATTGAAAAGAAACTGAGTTTAATTAAAGCTTGAATGTATTACATTAACAGAAGCTAAAAAAACAGAAATTAAATAAAACAATGGAAGATTAAAAACAACGCAATAGAATGGATGAAGAGAAATCGCCTGTCACCCGGTCTTCTACCTCACACTTCTCTACTGCTCATCAACTTAAGCTATAAAAAATTAAAAATAAAAGCTGGGAGAAGTTGAAAAAATTGTGGAGCAATGCTCCTATCAGACGAACCTCTTCTCCAATCAGCCTTTTACGTAAAGATGAAATCAAAACAGAAAAGTATTTGAAACTAATAAAACAGAACTTTTCATTAAAGAGATAAAATGTGTCAAAAGAAAAAAAATTAAAGGTTGCTAAAATTCTCAAATGGTAGCTACGGGAAATCTAAAACTATTCTAAAAATTACCCTAAGCTACTATAAACTAAATTACTCTACTCCTAAAATTACTCTACCCTACTTCTAAATTCTACACTACTCCCTTTTTTCAATTGCCATCATGTTCTATTTATACACACACTTAGGGGTACAATGGTAATTTTTTCATACTAGATGAGTTGGCATCGTTTGGCCACTTGTCTTCATTTTATTTGCTGCAGAGTAGATATTTTCACGTCACTCATCTTTTTATCCAATTGGTTGTACGATGTGGCCCGACGTGTGTCTTCCAAGAGGTTGGCACGGTGTCCGTCGATCTTATCGTTTTGAAGCAAATAAATATGGACACCTGGCATCACGCGTGTCCAGACGACTGGTGACTCGATCTGCAAATTGGAAGTGGTCCAGTCTCCTTTAACACACTTTCAACCCATTTTCAACTAAACGACTGAGTTTCATCTGGATTTAATTTACCTGCACATTAAAGAATTTTAATTAAATAAAGAAGGTAATTAATAAAATAATATGGGGATTTAAATAATTAATTAAGAAATTAAGCACAAATAATTCTATTAAAAATAAAATTATCACCTTGCCCTTCTGTGGGGTAGTGTCCGATATCTTTGGGCAATCTCTCACCACATGCCCTGACCTCCCACAATGGTAACATACTACTGTAGCTATAGGCACTGGACAAGGTCTGGTACTATGATATCTGCCACATCGCCAACATCGATTAGCAGTAGGGCGTGGTCCTCAAATGACAATGCCTCTAGCGGGTGGTAAAGCCAGATGAACAAGGGGTCTAGCTGTCCCCTCCTAAACCTCCTCAATCTTCAGCCTCTTATCAAAGAGTCATCCACCTCTCCTGACAAATCTATCTCTCCCAAGTCTCTTTCAGTCTCTCTCTCTACTCCTATTGATCTTTCCTGACTCGCAGATGTTCCGCTCATAATCCTGTTCACAGAACTAAGCCCTATGTACTGCCTCCTTATAAGTCAAAACATCAAAGGGAGCCAAACGAGATTTGATGGTTGGTCTCAGTCCATTTATAAACTTTTGGACCTTTCAGTCCTCACTGCTCATCGTCTATAAATCATATCTCCCCAAAGAAATGAATTGAGTCTCATACTCATCAATAGATTGGTTCCCCTGAACTAAACTCATAAACTCCATCCTCAGCTTCCGTTGTGCAGTCACGGGAACATACTGCCTCCTAAAGGCATCAAAAAATATCTCCCATGTGACCTCAACATTTCGAGCTCTCAAAATAGGCTCGGTAGATCTCTACCAATGCTCTGCCGCCCCCTGAAATACAAATACGACAAAAGCAACTCTCTCGGTAGTAGTGCACTTGAAAAGCCTATATAACTTCTCCATCTGATACACTCAATCCTCTACTACTACCGGATCCTTCCTCCCATGGAAGGCTGGAGGTCTAAACTTCTGAAATTGTCTAAATCTATCAAGGTCACACTCTTATCCAGCATCTTGAGCTAGCTGGGGTCTCACTGCCTCTGCAGCCTGAGTCTGAACCTCGGGTAACTCTACGGCTTATGCCGGTATCTCAGGAGCAGTTGTTGCTTGTCCTGCTGGATCTCGCTTATCCAGAGCACCAAGCGCTGCGTTCTGCACTACAATCTCAACCAGGCTCTCAATACTCAGTTCAAGTCTAGCGAAACGTACCTCACTCTCATTTAGTCTCACAGTAGTACCCTTGGGTACCTGACCAGTCTGTGTACCATCACCACGGCCTTCAGGCCTGCCCCTATACCCTCTAGCACGTGTACCAGCCCCTCTACCACTGCGGGTGACCAGCATAATGTAAATCCTGTAATCCAAAATCATTTGTTAATTTAGTTCCCATCTAGTATATGTCACGACCCGAATTACCTAAAAATCAGAGTAAATTTTTCGCTTTTTCATTTATTATTTAATTCTTACTTTTCTCTCGTCGTGACCATCCTACAACACAGTTGGGCTATGATTCGGTGTTAGTCACCTCACACTATTTAACATTTCATTCCCATAATCATATATCAGAGTCTACTATCCTTTTTACTTTAAATAAACACATACCCAATGGTATTTACATGACTCTACATCCCCGACATAATATCCGTTTACAGTACTGTGCATTACATATTTAGATACAAAACCATACAAATGTGTATACCTGTCTCTCGATGGGAAGCAGCAAGCAGCGGATATTAAGCATGCAAGTCCTCAGCCGCTCAATAATTATTACAAGTGCTCTGAAAAGATGGAAAAATAAGGGGGGTGAGCAAACCACACGCTCAGTAAGGCAATTATGCAAGTAAGTAGATAGCTCCACTATCTACATGCTCATAATGCCATGCCCTTAAATCCATTTCTTTTCATTAAAATCATCAAGCACAAAGTCATGCATATTCAATGCCATAGTTCATCCAAAACTATTTGTGCATATATAAATCATGTAACTCATGCATTCAAAGCATTTTATGTGACATCATTAAATCATATTAAGCATGAATTTAATCAAGATCATGCAGTCTTTCATGTCATGTAAGACAATTCAAGATTTTCAAGTAAAAGCATGGAAAACACATCATGCCACTGCATTTAAATCAATTCATTTAAAACGCAGTATAAAATAACCCCTCTGGGTCAATCATCTCAAAACTCATAAAACAGTTTGTTATATTTCATTATAAATCTTGATTTATAAAACCACCCTTCTTTCAGGGTCACATATCATAAAATCATCTGAAATCATCAAATCATCAAATCGGGGGCCTGACCCCTCCTTCGGGTCTACCCTGGTCTAACAGACCACAAGTTATATCATGTGAGACAAGGTAATTATCAGTAACATCGAGGACTATGGCCATTTCCTAGTGATCCCTGGCAACACGGTACCTAGTGTGCGGGGTATCACACCTGAAACGGGAGGTGGGTCGTCCTACCCGCCAGAACAGCATAACACCAGGATTGCGAGGGCAAGGCTTGCTGCCTCGTGGCTAATGCCACTCCACTCCAACAATCCCCACGGTACAGCGTACTCCGCGTGACATACACGGTACAACGTACTCCGTGGACCCAAGCTCAGTCAGGGGTGCCTGTAATAGGTCTTATCCACCCATATCATCTCTGTCTCAGAATGCACGTGTGAGCATATCATCTCACTGTGACACACAGTCTACAGGAGGCTCCAACACGGCTATATGCATGTAATATAAATCCCTGTGCGAGCGAAGCTCAAGCACGGCTCCATGCATATTCATGATATCTGAAAATCTCGTGCGAGCGAAGCTCTAGCACGGTGTCATATAAATAAATGAAATCTGCGTACGAGCAGCGCTCCAGTACGACTTAAACTGATTATGAATTCAATTAAAATCCACGTACGAGCAACGCTCTAGTACGGATATGTATAAAAACTCACTGAAAACCTCGTACGAGAAAAACTCCAGTACGATATTCAAATGAATTATGAAAACTACGTAAAACTTTGTGCGAGCAACGCTCCAGCACAAATGAATGCTCAAATAAATCAAATCTCGTGCGAGTTACACTCCAGCACGACTTTATGCATAATTAAATCAAATCTCGTGCGAGTTAGACTCCAGCACGGCTTCATGCATAATTAAATCAAAACAGGATGCGAGCTAAGCTCCAGCATCTCTCATGCATGTCAAATCATTAAAAGTAGTGCGAGTAATCGCTCCAGCACTATTTTATGCATACCACGTCAAAACAAATCAAAACATGTCAAAACATGTCAAAACAGAGTGCGAGCTAGGCTCCAGCAGCTCTCATTTCACAATATTAAAAATCAGTGCGAGCACCATGCTCTAGCACATTTCATGCATATGATGTCACATAAGTCGGTGCGAGCAACTGCTCAAGCACATTTATGCACATTCACAAACGCAGATATAGTGCGAACTACGTGTCGGCACTACCTGTTTCCATATAAACTTGATAGTTGGCCTCTTTTCCAAAGAAATTTCATTTAAATATTAATAACACCTACGTAGTGTTAATTTGGGAAACTTATGCAATTATTGGCCAATCTATCGATTTACTTTGATTAAAACCAATCAAATCTTAAATTCGGAAAATTCCTTAAATCATGCATTTCATGCATGTCATGCTTTCACCATCCTTAGGTGAACTTCCCTCAATAGGGGTAAAATAGTCTTTTCACCTATTTCGATCCTCAAAATTATTTAAACCACTTTTAGGATCTTTATACATCATCAAGGCATACATACATATTCAGTGTACAGAACACTATTAAAATACGCGTAGCTACCTCTAGCTACTCACACAATTCCCTTACCTCATTTTCTGTACAGTCTGACCTTTTCCACTGATGTCTCGTCACGCAGTCCGATTTGCTCTGAATCCAAATCAAATCTCCGGCACTGCGGATACACATTCATCAGGTCAAATACAATACAATTTAATGTATTTCATAATTTTCTGGGCTTAATTTTAAATCATTGGGCCCGTTTCTCATATTGGGCCCGATTGCACCTTAATGGGCCTTAATCGACCTTAAGCCCTTTTACCACACTTTATCGAGGCCAATGGGGCTCATTGGGCCCATCAGTAATTTATTTAGCCTCGTTCTAAATTCTCAGACAGCTTATGAATTATTTACGACAATTTATCCCAATTTCTAGAATTTAATTCATTTATGCGGAAATTAAATCCGTAATTTATGCGTTAAATATCAATCACGTATAACGATACAAATTGTCGTAAATTAAGGGTCACTTACCCGTTATTCCATGATCGTACACAAATCGAGGCTGTCTCGAGCTCTCAGTGGATGCCAATTGTCGAGCTACACAATTAAATATATTTTTCCGGGTAAATTTCCAGTCGGAATTAATTAAATTAAATATTCAGAAAATTAAATCGGTCAATTTGACCGCTTACCGACTTACCCGAAGCTCGATTGCATCACTGGAATTTTTTCCAATTTTTTCTCTTTTTCTTTTTCCCTTTTTCTTCCTTTTTTCCCTCTCTTTTTGGCTGAACCGGTCCGGTCCGGTTCAACCCGGTTCGGACCGCCGGTTCGGTCTGGTCCGGTTCGGCCGGTTCTGTCCGGTTCGGCCGGTCCAATCTCCCTTTGGTCGTGCCGGCGCCGTCCGGCCGGTTCTCTGGCCGATTCCGGTGCCATTCAACGCGCCATGGACTGGGCTTCTCAAATCGGGCCTCCGCTGGAGTCGAATCGGCCCCATCGCCGGCGAATCGAAGCTTTTCTCCCGCGGCCATTCCTTCCGTTTTCGGCGTTTTCCGACCACCTGGCGGCGCGTCAATGCCACCGGTGGGTTCGCCTAAGGTCGGTCGACCTTCGCCGACCTTCGCCGGCCCTTCTGCCTCGCCGGTGGTGGCTCGTCCGGTGGTTCCTCGGTTTCGGCTTCCGTTTCGCATTTTGCCTTCTTTTCTGTTTCGTTTGCTCTCTGTTTCAGATTTGTTGTTTTTTTTTTTATTTTATTTATTTATTTATAATTAACTTTTAATATTATTTTATTCAATAAAATAATATTAAAATGCATAAATATCCTTAAAAAAATTTATATTTTATTCATTTAATCTGTAAATAATTTTCTCAGTCCGATTTTACCTTTTCGGTATATTTTTCGATTATTTTCGGGATTATTTTTCGATACGAAAATCCCGGTTTATTCCAATAAATTCATATCTTGATCAATTTAATCCGAAATTTAATTATTTCTTCGTCATTGATCAAGATTTCTCATTTTCATATTTTTAATTAAATTTTCTTGTCCCGATTAATACCGAATTTTGGTCTTTTGACCATTTTGCCCTTGCACGTATTCGGGAATACCATTAAGTCCTTTTGCATTTTTAAATGCACTCGAAAATATCGGGTCTTACAATCTCCCCCACTTAAGAAATTTGGTCCTCCAAATTAGAACCAAGTAATATGAGTCCATAACAACTCCGGGTATGTCTATCGCATCATATACTGTCATCCTCAAGTGACTTTCTCCGGAGTGTAATATTACCATCATACTTAACTAGGGAGATTATCTTAAACCTCAACACTTTCTCCTTCCGTCTAATACCCGAATCGATTTCCAATCATATGTTATACTTTCATTGAGCTAAACCGTTGAAGCTCATATCCGATCACATATATCGGATCCGGATATTATTTTCGAAACATCATAAGATAGGACACATAGTGGATGCCTGTTTATTCAAGTGGTAATGCCAACCTACAGGTCTTACTTCCACTTGTCCAATATCTCTCTATCCGAATCTCGTTACGTCTTTATGACAAATAACTGTCAACTATAATGATTCACCCTCGGTGAATTCCAATGATTTCCTGTCTCTTGTCAGCATAGTTTTTCTGTCTGCTCTGAGGTGTTCTTAATCTCTCATAAATCAACTGAACATGCTCAGAGGTTAATCTTACAAATTAGGGAACAATTCTCTATCTGTCACCCACTTCTTCTCTAAGTCAGGGATCAACTCCCTACGGCCATACTAAGCCTCATATAACTTGTTATCCCGATACTCGAGTGACAACTGTCATCATTGGCGAATTTGATTAGTAGCAACTAATCATCCCAGGAGCTCATAAAATCAATGGCACACGCTCTCATCACATCCTCCAGAACCTGTACAGTCCTCTCTGACTGACCATCTGTCTGAGGGTGGAAGCTGTGCTAACACATAATCGGGTTCCCATAACTTTCAAAAACAATATTCCCAGAAGTGGGAAGTGAAGCGGGAATCCCCATCTAATATCATGCTCCCTGGAACGCTACATATTGTTCCACAATTTTTTTCATACACATAAATCCGCCTACGCACTCAGAGTATCTCGGGATTTCATAACCAGAAGGTGGGTAAACTTAATCAATCTATCGACTATCACCCAGATAGCCTCGTGATTCTTTCGGGTCCTCTATAACCCATCACAACTTCATGGTCACTTGTTCCCATTTCCATGTCAATATAGGTAGAGGTTGCAATAACTCTGCAGACATCTATTGCTCTACCTTACTCTGCTGATATACGAGACACTTGTCCATAATTCTACAATGTCACTTTTCATACCTGACCACCAATACCATTTTCAAATATCTCGATATATTTATTATTTCTCGGATGCACTGTATATCCCGAAAAGTGAGCTTCTGACAATAATATTGTATCATCAACTGTGGTCCTGGGGAGCACTTATACTATCTCTGAACCTCTGTCAGTCATCATCACTCTCTGTGAACTCTGTCACTATACCCTTCTGAATCTGACCCATACCATCGACACCTTGTCGATCATCACGCTAAGCCTGGCAAATCCGGTCACACAAATCCGGTTCTAACCTCAGGCTAGCTGTCATAAAATCACCGTCATCATCAGAAGGGATCACATCACTACTGAGGTTCACAACTGCTCTAGCAGCTCACGCTCCCTGACCATCACATGTAATACCATCCCGAGGCTCTTTCTGCTCAAAGCATCAGCCATAATATTAGCCTTTCCTGGGTGGTACAATGTTCACAATCATAATCCTTAGAAGCTCTAACCCTCATGGTTATCTCATCCGACTCTTTCTGCGAAAACAGATACTCGGGGGTTTTTACGATCAGTGCATACCCGAAATGTTTCACCGTATAAGTGGTGGCGCCATACTTTTAGTGTAAACGCTACGGCTGCCAACTCTAAATCATGGGTCGGATAGTTTCTCTTATGGTCCTTGAATTATTTGGATCCATAAACGACTATCTTCCCATTTTACATCAATACACAGCCCAATCCTTATTTTGGTATCCATTCACAATGAAACCTCTTGAGCTGTTGGTTATAGTGAGAATACTTACGGTGGTCAGTTCATTACTCCAATATACCAAAACTCATTGAAGCTATTTTCATACTTATCATAACACTCGTATGAAATCTTTTTCCAAACGAGACATCTCAACTGAGCAGCCCATTTCAAGAAACTCTCAACACCTCGTCTGTAAGACAGTTTCCCGTTGCTACTCATACTCATCCCTGGACTTCGAATACATCATAATATCATCACTGTAGATGACAACCTATCGGTCCAGGTAAGGTTTAAATACCTTAATGTAGTTGAGTTCCACTTAATAATTCAATCACTCTTGTCATTGACCTATGTACGTATCAACGTGAAACGTCATTTTGAAATAGCTTATGGTCAAGCTACTAACCCACGTCGTTTCCTTCCTCTTATATTAACGGCTTTTATAAAATTTTAATTTTTAAACTTTCATGATTAATCAAATTCTATATTTCTTTATCTTACCAGCAAAGGTACCCAAATTTTAATGTATATATTATGACCGTCGAATTCAATCTATAGATTATGCGTGCGCTTCTAGACGCTGTCAAATCTTCAGGCAGGGAGATATTTTAAAATACCTTTATTAACCCTAAGATTTGACCACATACTGGGTGTAAATTTATCCACCCCTTATCCTTGGTCGCAATTCATATTCACTACTTATCGCTTAATCCAATTTACTTTGCATATCGAAGATATCCTTACCTTGCATACATATCTTATTCCAATATATCTCCTTTAATATATCACTTATAACTAACTCTTTCATTACGTGTGAAAACTTACAATCCTTATACCCATATTCAGTTAGTGAAAATCAACTAACTATCATCCTCTTCATGCTTAAAGGTATAGGCTTCACATTTTTCACTAACTTATAAGCAATTGAAGGCGGTATAAATAAATGCGTGGCACCAGGATCAATTAAAATAATTATTTCATTATTCTTAACCAGTGTGGTATCTTCCACCACATCCTATGAAACATCAATAGTGTCCTGGTCCAAGGCATACACTCGCCCTCGTCCAACATCTTATTTTCGTGGTAACTACCACGCATCTTACACTGTTCACACTGCTACTCTGTCATACTGTTACGTAGCAGGTCGGGGTCCTCAAATCACAATACCCCTCAAAAGTATTGAAATTAAATACACTGGGGCCTCCAATCATCTTACCCCGTGACTCATCAACTCTAAGCTTTTACCAAACTACCTTTTTTTGTTCTGACATCTTTGTCATTCTCTATTCTCTTTTGTCTCTATTTTGGCCCTTACTACCTTTCTCAATCTCAGAGGCGCGCAATTTATAATCTTATTTAACACAACTGTAGTCTGCGCACTGCCTCGGCATAGGTAGTGATGTCTAACAGACAAATCGGACTCTAATTGATAATCTGAGTCCTTCCATGAACTTTCAGACATCTCGACTCTCACTGTTTATCGTGTCCGAGTCACATCTGCCCAGGAATATAAACTGAGTATTATACTCGTCAATCAACATGTTCCTCTGGGTCAGAGTAAATAATGTCATCTGTAATTTTCTTTAAACAATGTCCGGGATATTCTGTCACCGAAATTCATATAGAATTTTTTTTTTTTTTTTTTTTTTTCCATGTCCATTCTGGACGTCTAACTCTTCAAATGGGTCGAGCGAACTTCAATTAATGCTCTAACTCGCCCTCATATATCATATATATTCTGAGTAATTAGCTCTCAAAATATTCTCCCCCTTCGCTCCAACCTCGCGAAGCGTATCTCAATACTGTCTGATCTCTCTGTCAGACTCTATCCGATCTCTTTGTCAGACTCTATCCGATCTCTCTATCGGACTCTGTGGGGCATGATCAACCAGCCTCCACGTCAATCTCATCTCAAGTCTCAAGTGGCGACTCAGTACAACTCCCGGGCCTACCTCAACGGCCTCAAGCTCGTGTACTCGCCTCTCAACCATAGCGGCTATCATTTAATGAGTCTATTCTTGCATTTAAAACCAAATTCTTAGCTGCACTTCCATCTCGATATACACAATTGTATCTAAATAATGCACAGTACATGGGGATGTAAACTTCATTAACCACTAACACCGACTCATATCAGGCCAACTTAAGCTCTGATACCATTAAACCTGTCACGACCCGAATTACCTAAAAATCAGAGTAAATTTTTCGCTTTTTCATTTATTATTTAATTCTTACTTTTCTCTCGTCGTGACCATCCTACAACACAGTTGGGCTATGATTCGGTGTTAGTCACCTCACACTATTTAACATTTCATTCCCATAATCATATATCAGAGTCTACTATCCTTTTTACTTTAAATAAACACATACCCAATGGTATTTACATGACTCTACATCCCCGACATAATATCCGTTTACAGTACTGTGCATTACATATTTAGATACAAAACCATACAAATGTGTATACCTGTCTCTCGATGGGAAGCAGCAAGCAGCGGATATTAAGCATGCAAGTCCTCAGCCGCTCAATAATTATTACAAGTGCTCTGAAAAGATGGAAAAATAAGGGGGGTGAGCAAACCACACGCTCAGTAAGGCAATTATGCAAGTAAGTAGATAGCTCCACTATCTACATGCTCATAATGCCATGCCCTTAAATCCATTTCTTTTCATTAAAATCATCAAGCACAAAGTCATGCATATTCAATGCCATAGTTCATCCAAAACTATTTGTGCATATATAAATCATGTAACTCATGCATTCAAAGCATTTTATGTGACATCATTAAATCATATTAAGCATGAATTTAATCAAGATCATGCAGTCTTTCATGTCATGTAAGACAATTCAAGATTTTCAAATAAAAGCATGGAAAACACATCATGCCACTGCATTTAAATCAATTCATTTAAAACGCAGTATAAAATAACCCCTCTGGGTCAATCATCTCAAAACTCATAAAACAGTTTGTTATATTTCATTATAAATCTTGATTTATAAAACCACCCTTCTTTCAGGGTCACATATCATAAAATCATCTGAAATCATCAAATCATCAAATCGGGGGCCTGACCCCTCCTTCGGGTCTACCCTGGTCTAACAGACCACAAGTTATATCATGTGAGACAAGGTAATTATCAGTAACATCGAGGACTATGGCCATTTCCTAGTGATCCCTGGCAACACGGTACCTAGTGTGCGGGGTATCACACCTGAAACGGGAGGTGGGTCGTCCTACCCGCCAGAACAGCATAACACCAGGATTGCGAGGGCAAGGCTTGCTGCCTCGTGGCTAATGCCACTCCACTCCAACAATCCCCACGGTACAGCGTACTCCGCGTGACATACACGGTACAACGTACTCCGTGGACCCAAGCTCAGTCAGGGGTGCCTGTAATAGGTCTTATCCACCCATATCATCTCTGTCTCAGAATGCACGTGTGAGCATATCATCTCACTGTGACACACAGTCTACAGGAGGCTCCAACACGGCTATATGCATGTAATATAAATCCCTGTGCGAGCGAAGCTCAAGCACGGCTCCATGCATATTCATGATATCTGAAAATCTCGTGCGAGCGAAGCTCTAGCACGGTGTCATATAAATAAATGAAATCTGCGTACGAGCAGCGCTCCAGTACGACTTAAACTGATTATGAATTCAATTAAAATCCACGTACGAGCAACGCTCTAGTACGGATATGTATAAAAACTCACTGAAAACCTCGTACGAGAAAAACTCCAGTACGATATTCAAATGAATTATGAAAACTACGTAAAACTTTGTGCGAGCAACGCTCCAGCACAAATGAATGCTCAAATAAATCAAATCTCGTGCGAGTTACACTCCAGCACGACTTTATGCATAATTAAATCAAATCTCGTGCGAGTTAGACTCCAGCACGGCTTCATGCATAATTAAATCAAAACAGGATGCGAGCTAAGCTCCAGCATCTCTCATGCATGTCAAATCATTAAAAGTAGTGCGAGTAATCGCTCCAGCACTATTTTATGCATACCACGTCAAAACAAATCAAAACATGTCAAAACATGTCAAAACAGAGTGCGAGCTAGGCTCCAGCAGCTCTCATTTCACAATATTAAAAATCAGTGCGAGCACCATGCTCTAGCACATTTCATGCATATGATGTCACATAAGTCGGTGCGAGCAACTGCTCAAGCACATTTATGCACATTCACAAACGCAGATATAGTGCGAACTACGTGTCGGCACTACCTGTTTCCATATAAACTTGATAGTTGGCCTCTTTTCCAAAGAAATTTCATTTAAATATTAATAACACCTACGTAGTGTTAATTTGGGAAACTTATGCAATTATTGGCCAATCTATCGATTTACTTTGATTAAAACCAATCAAATCTTAAATTCGGAAAATTCCTTAAATCATGCATTTCATGCATGTCATGCTTTCACCATCCTTAGGTGAACTTCCCTCAATAGGGGTAAAATAGTCTTTTCACCTATTTCGATCCTCAAAATTATTTAAACCACTTTTAGGATCTTTATACATCATCAAGGCATACATACATATTCAGTGTACAGAACACTATTAAAATACGCGTAGCTACCTCTAGCTACTCACACAATTCCCTTACCTCATTTTCTGTACAGTCTGACCTTTTCCACTGATGTCTCGTCACGCAGTCCGATTTGCTCTGAATCCAAATCAAATCTCCGGCACTGCGGATACACATTCATCAGGTCAAATACAATACAATTTAATGTATTTCATAATTTTCTGGGCTTAATTTTAAATCATTGGGCCCGTTTCTCATATTGGGCCCGATTGCACCTTAATGGGCCTTAATCGACCTTAAGCCCTTTTACCACACTTTATCGAGGCCAATGGGGCTCATTGGGCCCATCAGTAATTTATTTAGCCTCGTTCTAAATTCTCAGACAGCTTATGAATTATTTACGACAATTTATCCCAATTTCTAGAATTTAATTCATTTATGCGGAAATTAAATCCGTAATTTATGCGTTAAATATCAATCACGCATAACGATACAAATTGTCGTAAATTAAGGGTCACTTACCCGTTATTCCATGATCGTACACAAATCGAGGCTGTCTCGAGCTCTCAGTGGATGCCAATTGTCGAGCTACACAATTAAATATATTTTTCCGGGTAAATTTCCAGTCGGAATTAATTAAATTAAATATTCAGAAAATTAAATCGGTCAATTTGACCGCTTACCGACTTACCCGAAGCTCGATTGCATCACTGGAATTTTTTCCAATTTTTTCTCTTTTTCTTTTTCCCTTTTTCTTCCTTTTTTCCCTCTCTTTTTGGCTGAACCGGTCCGGTCCGGTTCAACCCGGTTCGGACCGCCGGTTCGGTCTGGTCCGGTTCGGCCGGTTCTGTCCGGTTCGGCCGGTCCAATCTCCCTTTGGTCGTGCCGGCGCCGTCCGGCCGGTTCTCTGGCCGATTCCGGTGCCATTCAACGCGCCATGGACTGGGCTTCTCAAATCGGGCCTCCGCTGGAGTCGAATCGGCCCCATCGCCGGCGAATCGAAGCTTTTCTCCCGCGGCCATTCCTTCCGTTTTCGGCGTTTTCCGACCACCTGGCGGCGCGTCAATGCCACCGGTGGGTTCGCCTAAGGTCGGTCGACCTTCGCCGACCTTCGCCGGCCCTTCTGCCTCGCCGGTGGTGGCTCGTCCGGTGGTTCCTCGGTTTCGGCTTCCGTTTCGCATTTTGCCTTCTTTTCTGTTTCGTTTGCTCTCTGTTTCAGATTTGTTGTTTTTTTTTTTTATTTTATTTATTTATTTATAATTAACTTTTAATATTATTTTATTCAATAAAATAATATTAAAATGCATAAATATCCTTAAAAAAATTTATATTTTATTCATTTAATCTGTAAATAATTTTCTCAGTCCGATTTTACCTTTTCGGTATATTTTTCGATTATTTTCGGGATTATTTTTCGATACGAAAATCCCGGTTTATTCCAATAAATTCATATCTTGATCAATTTAATCCGAAATTTAATTATTTCTTCGTCATTGATCAAGATTTCTCATTTTCATATTTTTAATTAAATTTTCTTGTCCCGATTAATACCGAATTTTGGTCTTTTGACCATTTTGCCCTTGCACGTATTCGGGAATACCATTAAGTCCTTTTGCATTTTTAAATGCACTCGAAAATATCGGGTCTTACAGTATACACTTTGATATCTCGTACAGCACAGTACTAAGGGGGATGTAATTTTTCCTTAACGATCACCACTGACTCTTATCCGACCAACTCTAACTCTTGATTGCATATTTATCACTACTGATTCACATCCGACCGACCCCTGCTCTGATACCACTTTTACTGTCACGACCCAATAATTACTAAAAAATTAGTATAAATTTTTCGTTTTTGAAAAATCTTTCTTACCACCTTGTGACAGATCTCTCTGATCAGGTCGGACTGTGAATCAATATCGATATACCATTTTAACCATTAAGAAATATCACATGTATACATGCATACTGATATGATTTATAATATAATAGTGGTTAGTATGTTTTATACATCACATAATTCTCATACATTGGCAATTTATCTACTTATATTTACATCCCCAAATATTCCTTCATATACACTACTGCGCTGTAAGCATACTAATACAAAATTCTATACTTGGTGTATACCTAACAGTCGATGGGAACCATAGATAATCAGCTATGCTGTCTACTCTCTACACAGGCTATCTCTAAGGTGGAAACTCTAAAAGTGGGTGGAAAATGAAAGGGTGAGCTCCACATGCTGAGTAAGGCAATAATATAAACGGGTAGATAGCTATACTATCTACATGCTAATAAGAAATCAGGATATATGTGAGCATGAGGTAAAAACAATGATATGCCATACATATAGATATCATTTGTTATAAAATAGGAAATCGACATATAAAACATGGAATGATTCTCATGTGAAAACATCTCATGCTCAATTGAATCGATAAGTTTAAAAACACCCCATTTGGTTTAAAAATGTGATAAACTCAATGGATCAAATCCAATTCAACAAAATAACTTGTTATAAAATTTCATTATAAAATCACCCTTCTCTTAAGGTTACAAGTCATGAAAGTTTCATAAAATCCCTCTGTGGAAAAATCAAAACTCAATTGAATTCATAAGAAGATTGGGGCCTGACCCCTCCCTCGGATCCACCCTGATCCATCAAAACCAAAAGATTCATTATGCGAGACATGTAGGTGACTATGTTGGTAATATCTAGGACTATGGCCATAACCTCGTGATCCCTAGCTACACGGATCCTAGTGTGCGGGGTATCACACCTAAAACGGGAGGTGGGCCAGTCCTACCCGCCAGAACAACATAATATCAGGATTGCGAGGGCAAGACTTTCTACCTCCTGGCTAATGCCACTCCACTCCAACAATCCCCACGGTACAGCATACTCCATATGATATAAATGGTACAACATACTCCATGAACCCAATTTCAGTTAGGGGCCGCCTGCAATAGGTCTTATCCACCCATGCCAATTAGGTCTCAATATGTACGTGTGAGTATATCATCTCACTGTGACACACAACCTACAGGAGAAAACTCCAGCACGGCTTTATGCATATACATGATATCTAAAAATCTCATGCGAGCGAAGATCCAGAACGGTTTCATAGAAATCAATGAAATCTACATACGAGTAGTGCTCCAGTATGACTTAACATAATTATAAATTCAATTAAAATCCACGTACAAGCAATGCTCTAGTACGGATATGTATAAAAACTCAGTGAAAACCTCGTACGAGAAGAACTCCAGTACGGTAGTCATGTGAAATAAGTCTGTAAAATAGTGTGAGCAAGGCTCCAGCACTCTGTGTATGAGTTAAAATATGAAATCCTGTGCGAGCAGTGCTTCAACACTATTAAAACTCATATAAAACTGATAGGTGGCTCAATTTCATCAAAACTTGTCAAATAAATATCAATTGGCACCTAACCTGTGCCTTTTTATTTAAAACATGAAAATAATAGCCAACCTATCCATAAATTACTTGAATTAAAGCAATGTTATCATAACAATATCAAAATCATGAAATTCATGGAATTTCATAGCCTTACTACCCTTTTTGAAATTTTCCTAATTGGGGGCACAATAGTAATTTATCGCGTTTTCCACATTTTTCATAAAAAATATTATTCTATTTTTGGGTACCCTAATCAATTTAACGTAATGTAAATTCCCTCGAAACTACGTACAGCTACCTCTAAATGCTCATAAAATTCCCTTACTTCGAATCATGAGCGAACTTATGCCATCTCGATCGTACCAAGTCACTTAGTCCGATTCGCTCCAACCTAAGTCTACGGAGCTGCATATAATCACATATTGGTTCAATTCAAATATATTTATTAGTATTTCACTCTTACTGATCAAATATAAAGCACTGGGCTCGATTGCACCATAATGGGCCTCGACCCCTTTTTCAGCCCGTTTCCACTTATTAAATCCCTTCTTCGGGTTTACGAGGCTCATTTGGCTTACCAATACTCATCGGGCTCCGTTCCAAACTCATTGGATTGCCTGTATACTATTACATAATTACTTTAAAATTCTGAATACAATTCCTTTTATGCAGAATTAATCTGTAAAATCCGTAAAATGATCTTAACTCTGCATTAAGGACTCAAATTGTTGTAATTAAAGTGTACTTACCCAATGTTATGTGAGGTACGAAAATTGGAGCTCAATCGGCTCTCGTTCGGGCTCTATTGTAAAACTGCATAATTAGATTAATCTAGGTTCTTTTCTATTAATATAATATTAAATTAATTCTCAAAATTTACCCGCAGGTCAATCTAGACCCTCGGTCAACTTACCTGAATCTCAAGTCGTCCCCGGTAAATTTTCTTTCCTTTTTCCCTTTTCTTTCCTTTCTTTCTTTTTCTTTTTTTTTCTTTTTCTTTTTGTTTTTCTTTTTCTTCCCCTTTCCGGCTACGTTGCCATTTTGCTCCCCTCACTGTCGTCGGTATTCCCGGCTGTTTCTTTGGCCACTACTGGTACCAAAAGAACAGCCTCAGCTAGGGGATCTCTCAGTTGGATCGAACCGGAGCTGTATCGCCGTGGACCGTCGGATCCGACACGATTTTCCTCTTGGATTTTCGTTCGTCGATTCGTCGAAATCCTGCTTCGTCGACGCATGTCACAGGTGCTTGAATGTTCGCCAGGCTGAGCTCTCTCTTCTCCGACCTTTGCCTGGCCTCGTCGGTCGCCAGTGGTTGTCGATGGCTTGGGTCTTCCTCGGGTCGGCTTCTCGGTTCTCAGTTTTTGGTTTTTAGTTTCTCTCTCCTTAAAAAATCATATTTCCATTATTTATTTTTTTATTTATTTTATTATTATTTTAATCATTAAAATCCATTAAAAAATCAAAATATCCCAAAACAATTCTTATTTAATTCATTTAATCTATAAATGAATTTGTCTATCTTATTTCGTCTTTTCGGTATATTTTTGCAATATTTTGGGGATAAGTCCAAAGTAAAATGTCACGCCCTTCTCCCACACATGACCTTACCAAAAACCACAACAAATTTTTTCACTTTTTACTTACCTTTATCTCCTCAATAGTTAGGCTGTGAATAGGCATTAGTCTCCTCATCCATACATACCTTACCATTGTTTTTCGTATCCTACATACATGACTTCATATCATAAGTAAATTCATATACTTAAATATAATTACATCATTACATCCCCCATATTAAAACGTGTACATCACTGTGTTTATACATTGTTCAGATACAAAAGAGTACGCATGTGTATACCTTTCGCTAGATGGGGAGTGGCAGCGGTCCAAAGAAATGTAATACCTCAGACGACTCAATCTACTAACGAGAATCTGTAGAGATGGGGGGAAAATGAATGGGATGAGCTATCAACGCGCTCAGTAAGGAAATCAAGCAAGCAAGTAGACATCTATACTATCTACTAAAAATAGTGCTTTGCCTTTCCTTCTCTCAATTCAAAAGCATGTTTAAAATATATATAATATAGTACAGATTTAAAATCCCATGTACTAAACACATGCTGGTTTATCAATCAGAGGTATTCATGCAAAACAGTGCATATTTAATCATTTAAGAATGCCTTTATATAAAATATGCCATTTACATTCAAAACACAGTAAATATGGCATTTCTCATCACAACATAAACAAATCAATCGGGTTTCGACCCATCCCTCAGGTCTACCCGTATCATAAAACACATGTGATATATCACGCGAGACTAAGTGGCTAAATGCAATCTCTCCAGACTATGTAAGAGAGCCTCCCCACCGAACAGAGCCTCCTCGCCCACTCTGGCTTAAGGATGTTGGGCTTAAGGATCTTACCGTAAGAGAGCATCTCTGGACTATGGCCATATCCTAACATGTGGATATTTAAGTATATCTCAAAAAATCCCAAAAATATCCCATAAATATCACAAAAATATCTAAAAATATCTAAAAAATCATATTAAATTCATTTAATCCGTAAATGAATTTATCAATCCGATTTTACCTTTTCGGTATATTTTTCCACTATTTTTGGGCTCATTTTTCGAAGCGAAAGTTTCGATAAATTCTAATAAATTTGTATCGTGATCAATTGGGCTCGAAATTAAATAATTTTCTCCTTTTTGATCAAGATTCCTCAATTTCATATTTTTAATGAAATTGTCTTATCGAAATTATATCGAATTTCAGTCATTTGATCGTTTTACCCCTGCACTCGTTCGGGAACTAACTTAACCCTTATCTCGCTGTTATGCAGCTTACATGCATTTTTAATTTCTCAAATTGTCGATTTCATGTTAATAAATACTCTTCTTATGATTCAACTATGTAATAAAGTGTTCATACACCTAGGAATCATAAGGTACAAGCTACATAAAATCCGGGTCTAACAAAAAGAACGTAGTCCTTTAAAACCAAACCCACCAGCAGTTGTGTTTATTAGGCTCATGATGGGCCTATGATTAGTTAACAGTTCTAGCACATTCCTTATTTCATCGAGATCTCTTACTCACGGCTCCTCATGATCATTTCTAGATTTCTTACACTGTTCCGTTGATCCCTCCCTTGAAATTACTTTCCATGCCTTCTATCATCCTTCTCTCAAAGTTTTTCAGTCTTAGAGCTTAGTTCCTCGCGACATATTTCTTTAGCATTACCTGCCTAATCAGATCTCTAATTTGATTCTTAAACTCCATGCATCCATCTGTAGCATACCCATAACCTTTATGGAATGCACAATACTTAGTATTAAATCTTCCAAATCTCTTTGTTTCCCTCGGTAACATTAAACAATTCTTTTTTTTCATGATTTTAACACCTCGGAATCGTGAAATTTATGGCTAATGTAAAATTTTATCTTATAATTCACTTCTTACTTAAGGTGTATTCCTGTTCAGTTTCAGTTCACATCTTATCATTTCATTATTAAACTCTTTGTATTTGATTATACTTTTATCATTTCCAACGAAATTTTGGCAGCATAACCTTTTATATATATCCCTATCCTCCTGCAGAATTTTCAAAGAAAATACATATATCCACAACAGTTGATTTTACTTCCGTTTACATATATATACAACTCTGATTACACCCCAAACGTTTACTTTGACTCAAGTATCTGTACTACATAAATTATCTGGATACAAAATGAATTATGCCTTACACGTGGACAAGAAATAGCCTGGGGGGAGTCTCGTCCACTAGCCTATGTCACCTACGTAGCAGGCACTAGTAACTACAGTAAGTAATCTGAGAGGAAAGGAAAAAGGGGGGTGAGCTTCAACTAGCCCACTAAGGAGTGCATTTAAAACAAGAAGTAATAAATCAATTCATTTGTAAAGTAATGGTACAATTCACCTCTCAAACTATGTGATAAAAATCATCCGAGTATATAAACTCAAAACATCAACTCATTATAATAATATGGAGACTAGGCATTTACTATTCCTGTCATGAAAAAAATTACCACTCCATCCTCAAAAGAGGGCATCATCCTGTTGAGTTAATGTATTTTGAAATGACAAAACAAGTAAATTCAATAATATAAAGACGATACAAAAACATGTTTAGAGGTTATCAGTACTAGAACTTAAAGTTCTGTTGATGAGAGACAGATCTGGGTTATGAGAGATTGATCTCCTGGGTTTTCTATAGATAAGAGATCGATCTGGGTTATGAGAGATTGATCTGCCAAGTCTTGAGCCTGTACAAAGGTATTAAGGAAGAGTAAGATCGATCTATAAGGGTTAAGAGATCGATCTGCCCAATACTGGAGTTGAGGGATCGATCTGATCTATGAAGAGATCGATCTCCCTTAATGCAAAGACAGTAGATCGATCTGAAAGATCGATCTATACTCAAACAGAGAGCTTATGAGATCGATCTGATAAGAAAGAGATCGATCTCCTCAAAGTCAGAGAGCTAAGGAGATCGATCTGGGTTATTGAGAGATCGATCTCCCCACTACGAGATTGCATGGCAGATCGATCTATAGATCGATCTTACCTTTAACAGAGAGATTGGAAGATCGATCTGCCTATTCGACAAATCGATCTCCCCTATCATTTTCAAATTAAGAGATCGATCTACTAACCTATGAGATCGATCTCCTTGTGTTATTGTGCTTTGATCTTGCAGGATTTATAACTAAGAGATCGATCTGGCCAAGATTGCAGATCGATCTGGCACTCTACTTGTAAGACCCCGTATATGTATAAGGGTAATGTGTGTACTTGGATCAAATAATATGAATGGACTTGTGATGTAAAATATGATTGATGTAAGTCCATGGATTCAATGTATGTATGTGTAATATAAGTTGTAACGTACATACAAGTTTCATTGAGTATGAATACGGAGAAATGTGTTCTAGCAAGTGATGGATGTGATTGAGACTCAAAATGAGTAGTGTGGTAAAATGGAATGGAGTTATGCTTCCATTTGGTTTTATGTTGCATACCTTGGAATATACAATGAATGCACACAAGTTTCAATGTGCATAAGGTATGAATGGATGCCATTTTCAAGTTATAGAGGTGGATGGATGAGGAAATGGCCATGGCAATAGATTGAGGGTGTGTTGGTATGAGTTGCAGCAATGAAACTGCAGGAAATCTGGAAAACATGAGGTCCAGATCGATCTCCTAGGATGAGAGATCGATCTGGAAGAGCCAGAATGCTCTTATTTGGGTGAACGAATAGAGCAGATCGATCTCCAATGGAGCCAGATCGATCTGCCAAGCATTCTGTAAGTGAAAAGATCGATCCTCAAGCAGCCAGATCGATCTCCTTAGCTCTCTGTTTGGGACCAGATCGATCTCATGCTTCGACAGATCGATCTCATGCCTCAACAGATCGATCTCATTGCTTCGACAGATCAATCTCAGGCTTAAAAATGCCGTGAAAAAAGAGGGATTTTAAGGGACCAGATCGATCTCCTCTTGGACCAGATCGATCTCCTCAAGTCATTTCTATATAAGGAGAGCTGAAAAATCTGGAAATCTCGAAAAACACTTAACCTTACAATTTCAACCCCAAAAACCTAACTTTCCCTTTCTAAAATCAGCCATTTTCAGTGAGATTTGGAGAGAGACCATTAGAGGCAAAGTTGTTCCTATCAAAGAGGAGAACAACATAGTGAGAGGGCATTTTCCCATTTTTGGAATTGAATGAGTTGAGGGCATTACCAATTGGAGCAAGAAGAGAAATCATATTGGTAAGATTCTAACACTCCAATCCAAATGCATTAGCTATTTAATTGATTTTGGAGTTGATTGGTATAAGTATTGATGGATAAATTATCTAGGATGTGGTGGAATTGGTGTAACCTAGAATGGGTATGATGTGAGAATTTATGGGTTGAATGAGTTTATGATTTATGGCATGCCAAAGTTGTTATTGGGATAATATTTATGATTTTAAACGGTTAAATGAGATTACATAGTGAGTTTGGAGGAATTGTGGAAATGGGTATGTATATAATTGATAAATGCCATAGTGAGGGGATTCATGGAATATGAACGCTATGAGCTTTATGTCAATTTGATATCGACTTTGAATAAGTTAATAGGCCTAAGAAGGTCCATAGACTCGAGCTATGAGTAAAGTAATGAAACGAGGCCAAATAAGCTTTAATAGAGGCTATAGATTAAATTGACTATAGCAAGCACAAGGGTTGCAATTATATGGATCGAATATAATGCGGGATACGATTTTGTGCAGTCCCGAAGAGTTCGTTGAAGGCGGACCGAACCGTACGAGAAAGCAGCTTAAGGAAGTGGAATCACGCATCACGATTCCAGGTAAGGGAATTTTGTGAGTATATAGAGATAGCTGCTCGTATTTTGAACTGGGTGAATATTGGGTGTTGTATGAAATGCATGAATTGCTCAAATAAATGTTGATGGTATTTGTGAAAGATGATGGGTATATGCGTGGTTTTGGTTTTGAAGTGGATGTTATGGAAAAGGGATAGTAAGGCTAATAATTGCATAAATCATGTGTTTTGAATGCTTTTACAAAACACAATGCTTTGATTTGAGCAAATAAAAGGATAGGCTGGCTGGTACTTGAATGATGTTGTGAAATAGCCCATACTAGGCACTAAGCATATTATGAGATGCTTTGAATGCATGTAAGCCGCCTATCGCGTGTATGTGATATAATTCGCGTTAGAGCCTCGCTCGCGCGAGATTTCTATGTTTCCACTTGTGTGAAACGTGCTTGAGCTTAGCTCGCACTTTGAAATTGAATTATGATGATGTTTATAAACCGTACTGGAGCTTCTGCTCGTACGTGGATTGTGAATGGTTATCTTATGAGTATAACCGTACTAGAGCTATGCTCGTACACGCCTCTTTATGAGAAGATGCATGATGCATGAGTCGTGCTAGAGCTTTGCTCGCACAAGCTTGTACAATGGGATTCGTATAGGGTTGTGAAAGTGGGTAAGATCCTTAAGCCTTACATCCTTAAGCTAACATCCTTAAGCCCGAGGAGGCAGGGAGGCTCTGTTAGGCGGGGAGGCTCTGTTTGGTGGGGAGGCTCTCTTACGGTGGGATCCTTAAGCCAACATCCTTAAGCCCAAAGAGGCGGGGAGGCTCTGTTAGGCAGGGAGGCTCTCCTACATGGGTATGGTGAAGGTAAGATCCTTAAGCCCTACATCCTTAAGCTAACATCCTTAAGCTCGAAGAGGCAGGGAGGCTCTGTTAGGCGGGGAGGCTCTGTTCGGTGGGGAGGTTCTCTTACAGAAAGGACCCTTAAGCCCTACATCCTTAAGCTAACATCCTTAAGCCCGAGGAGGCAGGGAGGCTCTGTTAGGCGGGGAGGCTCTGTTCGGCAGGAAGGCTCTCCTTCACGGAATATGAAAAACTCTTGGTATGGGGTAGATAAGACCTAGGAATGGCACCCCCAATCATGATATGAGTTGCGGAGTACGATGTACCGTGTATATCACATGGAGTACGATGTACCGCATGATGGTTATGTGATGAGAAAGTCTGGCGAGGGATAATTCATCTTCGTGCCAGCATGATACCCCGCACACCTGGAAGCGTGTGGTCTGGGATGATTTATGATGTAATGATTCACATAGGCACTTCTGATATAGTGACCTAGATTTATACACTTGCGTGAATTGTGGAACGTAAATGTGGTTGTGGTTTGTGAGTTGATTTGGTGGTGTTATGTTGTTGGTTCAAAAAGGAAGTTTCTAAATGAATTGCCCTTTTATGAATTTAAATGAGATTGAGCATGAGATGTTTTATACATGATGTCTCTACCATGTTTTATATGCCAATGCACATGATTTGATACATGATATATATGTATATTCACATGGCATAGTTTTATTCCTCATGCTCCTATTATAAACGATTTATGCATAACACTATCAGCATGTAGATAGAGTAGTTATCTACCATGCTTGCATTATTGCCTTACTGAGCGTGTGGTTGCTCATCCCACTCTATTTTTCCCTCTACAGAGCGTGCATAGTAGCCCAGTGAGGACTGAGGCGTATTATTTTGGACTCCGCTGCATCTCCATCGCTAAGAGGTATATACACAGTGATTCTTTTTGTATCTAAACAATGTAAAAGCACAGTATTCTTTTGAGTTGTACCTATGGGGGATGTAGATGTCAGTAAATCATGTATTCGTATAAGTACACGATTAAATGCACAGTTTTAATTAATTGAGAATGAATGAGATGTGGTGTTTATTATTGACTCACAGCCCAACAGTGTGTGGTGAGCTTAGTTCACGACTGGGTAAGGTAACAGTAAAACGCGAAAAATTTTCAGTGATTTCGGTTAAAGAGAATGGAATTGGGTCGTGACACTACTGGAGGTATCCAACGGCTAGTTTTGCAAAAATCTCAACGGGAAAAACAGCATTTAATGATCCAACTACCAATCCTTCAGTATTTAACCAAGCATTGAAGACAATGAGAATAGAAACACTATTGCTGCACATTTCTTACATTCTTAAAAGTTTAATACTTTCATTCCTTGTGTCTTTATTCCTCATTTATTGAGTTTGTTGTATAAGCTTAAGTGCAAAAGCTGTAATTGTCCTACCCACACTAAAAGCTTGATTCTGTATTCATCCTTACCTTAGAAGAGAAGAGGATTGTTCCTCAGTGAGATAAAATTGTAAAAGGGTGAATACATCTTTGTATTGCAAAGGGTAGAGAGGTTATTCCTTAATCTGAAAAAGGAAGATTGTAACTTCTGTTGAAGGAGAGAAAGAAAGCACTTGACAAGACGGTTAAGGAGAGAGGACGTAGGCAAGAGTTTGGCCGAACCTCTAGCGATTGTGTTTGTTTCTCTCTTCCCTATCTTGCATTAAATTGTTTAATTTTATTATATTGCTCACTATCATTTGCTAATTAAATTCGGATTAATTTAAAATTTGCCATTAACATTAGAAAACCTATTCACCCCCCCACTCGGTAGAGCCAACACATCCGAAGAGGGAATAAAATACCTATGACCATAGTAAGGCTGTAGATTAGACCAGGGTTATACAGCTTCATCTATATGCCACACAGGCGGCATATCACATTAAAAAAGGAAACAATCATGACAGACATATAGAATATGCATAACATTGTCAAGGTCTAGCCCGATCCTAGGCTGTCGGCTAGAATTCCCTTCGGTCTCACCCAATCGACCCGTAAGTTTCCCTAACTTGCATGCTATTGAGCCTACAGTCTCAAAACGTACCATTATTGTACTAAAAATAGTTTTGCAATCATCTTCGAGCTCATAATAGTTTTGCATCATAAATCTCATACACATATATATATGTTCGCAAGACTTTAAAATCACACAATCGAGCTCAATTAAAGCAAAACATGCACTCGGGTAAGAAAAACTTAGGCTCTAGGTATTTCTTAGGCATGCACCTGGATAAAGAATTCATGTATTTAAATCAGTTGCATCTCTTACCTAATTAAGGTCGAGGGAGCCCTTAAGCTGTCCAAAACAATTTCAAAATCATCAATTGAGGCTCAATTTCATCTTTACTTCATATTTATATTCATTTGAACTTAAACGGGGTCAATCAGACCCTTTTTCGATCATTTTTCATACTTTATCGATTTTAGCAATAAAGTCTTACTTTAAGCTATTTCATTAGTTTCTTTCCATTAAATTTATAACTTTTCAACCCAATAGATTAAACATGTATTCCAACCAATTGTCAATTCTTCATAGTTTTACGATTTTTCACTTAACTGAGCTATAAATCGAGTTTTTCAGTATAAATTTAACTGTCTACATCATCCAACATAGTTAAAATTCATAATTTCTCCATCAACCCTAGGCTGTCCAAAACTACAAGTATCCCTAGAAATTATTTCAACAATTCTTCCTTAATTAAAAATTATCCTACAACATAAAAAAATCACATATATGAACATCATCATCTTCCTCCAACTTCTTGCCAACTTTGACCAAATATGACTCAACATTTTTTCTCCAGCAAACACCCTAAGCTATTAATCAACAAGTAGACATCTTAAAATCATCCAAAACAATAAGAAAAACCAATCAAAAAATTCCAAAATCAAAGCTTTCTCTCACTTTAGAACAGGACAACTTCTATCCCTGTTCTTCTCACTAGATTTTCACCTATCAAATGACCTTCTTTAGAGCTGAAGTTTTTATATGTTTTAGAGGGGTTAAGTAGGAAGATTTGATCCTTCTTGAATGTAGTAGCCTGAAAATGGTCAAAAAATGGCCAAACAATTCACGTAATACTGCCCGGTCTAAAACGTGAATGGCAACATAGGGAGAGTGGTTCTCTCTTGTTTTAAAAGCTTTCAAAGCTTGCTATATCTTTTCTGAAAGCCTATCAAGTATAATTTATATTTGGAAAATATCAAAATTTTTAACCTTCTGGAAGGTCTCCAATTGTAGCAATTTTTAATGGGTTAGCAGGTTTCTGGGCTACAATAGCCCACTGCCCTGTTTTAGAAAATCCACCAAAAATATTTTCTAGCCCATTTCTTCCAGTTTCAACTTCTCAAGTTCTCTATTATGTACCTAGTATCTCCCATAAAAATTTGAGGCCTACTTGTTTAAGAACATTTCCCCGATTGAGCCCATTTTACGCGATTAGGTCATTACCGATCAAAATCGCTTAAGGTTTTCGATTTACTTTAAAAATTATTTCTAACACCGAAACCTCGTTATTTCCACTCCATCTTCATTCCCCATGTCAATTATGCCTTATGTGAATTTCCTATGGTCTCGAAATAATTTTCGTGAATGTTTTAAATTTATTCCTCTTACTAGACCCATTTGTTTGGTTTACTGTAAACCCGAGTTTCATTAACTTTTTTCACTTCTAACACCTTACTCTCACTTTCTTATCATGAAAACATGTTTTAAATCATGTTTTTTGAGAAATAATTAAACTTGAGTTCTTACCTCAAAATGCGTGTCTCGAGCTTTGTGCCACTATCTCGGGCTTCTCCAGCATTCTCGGCCCTACATGAACATTTACATGAGTCTTACACTTCTCGTAATATACATAGTAGTATGAAAGAATTTTGAGTTTCACGTTGGTCCTCCAAATGCAATCAGGTCCGTCGAATAAACGAGGGTACTTCTCTTTCATTAGGGTCTCTAGTTCCCAAGTTGCTTCTTCTACCGAACGATGTTCCAGAGAACCTTTACCAGTAGAATTCTCTTCATCTGAATTACATTCTCTTTCTTGTCGAGGATCCAGATCTGTCACGGCCCATTTCATTCTTTTTACTGAAAATCACTATAAATGTTTTGCATTTATTCTTTACCCTATTCGGTCGTGAACAAACTTACCACTACACTGTTGGGCTGTGAGTCAATAATAATCAACTCGCAATATCCATTCTGAGTTAATAAAAGTAATGTCATACATTTGAACGTCAATCATTTATTTATACAAAATATGATTACTGACATCTGCATCCCCCATAATTACTACTCAAAAGACTACTGTGCTTTTACAATTGTTTAGATACAAAAAGAATCTTCATGTGTATACTACTTAGTGATGGATGATAGCGGATATCCAAAATACAATGCCTCAGTCCTCACTGGGCTACTATGTACACTCTATAGGATGGGGAAAAATAGAGAGGGATGAGCAACCGACACGCTCAGTAAGGCAATAATGCAAGCATGGTAGATAACTACTCTATCTACATGCTGATAGTGTTATGCATAAATCTTTTATAACAGGAGCATGAGGGACTAAAACTATGCCATATGAGTATATATATGGTGTATTTAAATCATGGAAATTGGCATACAAAACATGGTAAAATCATCATGTACAAATCATCTCATGCTCATCAATTGTCAAATCTCATAGAAAAAAGGGCAATTCATTTGAGAAACATCCTTTTGAACTCACACCTCTTTCTCAAACACATATCATCCCATCACAAATAATTTTCTCAATCATAAACATCATGACCATTTCACAAATCAAATCCCACAAGGCTCGACCCCTCCCTCGGGTCTACCTTGAAACAATTAAAATCACACATATGTATAAAACTCATGTGGTATTATGCATTAGCAAGTGAGACGGGTCACTCTATATCAGAGACTATGTAGGCTAACTATATCATAAATCATCCCAGACCACACGCATCTGGGTGTGTGGGGTATCTGCTAGCACGAAGGTGGATTATCCCTCACCAGACTTTCTCATCACAAAATCACCACGCGGTACATCGTACTTCGTGTGATATACATGGTACATCATACTCCGTAGACTCATATTGTGGTTGGGGGCTCCAGTCGTAGGTCTTATTTACCCCATACCGAGAACTTACCGTACTCATGTGGGAGAGCCTCCCTGCCAAACAGAGCCTCCCTACCCCTTTAGAGCTTAAAGATGATGGCTCAAGGATCTTTCCATAAGAGAGCCTCCCCACCGAACAGAGCCTCCCCTCCTCCTCCGGCTTAAGGATATAAGGCTTGAGAATCTTACCGTAAGAGAGCCTCTCTACCGAATAGAACCTCCTTGCCTAATAGAGCCTCCTCGCCTCCTCGGGCTTAAAAATGTTGGCTTGAGGATGTAGGGCTTGAGGATCTTACCAACCTCCAAGGCATCATACGTGCCATAATGTGCAAACTTGTGCGAGTAAAGCACTAGCATGACTCATGCATCATATCATAAAGAAACTACGTACGAGCATAGCTCTAGTACTTTTATACGCATAAAAAAATTCACTCAAAAGTTACGTACGAGCATAAGCTCTTGTATGGTTTATAAAATATTACCACAATTCAAATGAAAGTGCGAGCTAAGCTCCAACACGTTTCAAACATGGGAAAACATCAATATCCAGTGTGAGCTAGGCTCTAGCACAGTTTAATTCACATAAATATGATAGGCGGCTCATAAACATTCAAAAACCAATCTTAAAACACATTTAGCACCTCGCATGTGCTATCACACAACATCATTCAAACACTAGCCAGCCTATCCTTCAATTTGCTTGAAACAAAGTAATATGTTTTGTGAAAACGTTCAAAACATTTGATTTATGCGATTATAAGCCTTACTATCCCATTTCTTTCTAATACCATTTCAACAACCAAATCTCATACCAATACTCATAATTACTTCCATACATCATCAAACACAATTCTATAAACTCATGCACATTTCAAAAGCCTTATACGCCCATAAAATACGAGCAGCTACCTCTATATACTTATAGAATTCCCTTACTTGGAATTGTGTCGCTTGATTCCACTTCCTTAAAGCTGCTTACGTGTGCGGTTTGATTCGTCTCCAACGAACTCTCTGAAACTGCACATAATCACAGTTAACATTATTTTAGTCTATTATAATGCAACCTTTGGGTTTGCTATAGTCAATTCACTCTATATCCTCTATTCATTTCTCTATTCATATCTCGAGTCTATGGATTCGTTTAGGCCTATTTATTCATAATGAATCGATATTAGGCTCATAGTGTTCATATTTCGTCAATTTCCTCACTATGGCATTTTATCAAGCATCTCATATACCCATCTGCATAAATTCTCTAAACTCACAATATAACTCCTCATGACCAATTTAAATCACCCACATTACTCAAATAACAACTTAACAGATCCCATAAATCACCAACTCATCTAATTTATACTTTCTCACACTAGACTTATTCCAGTTTCTAGGTTTAACATTTTCAAATACATCTTAGGTAGTTTCAACCATCACAACCTATACAAATAAACTCTAAAGTTGATAAATAAACAATGTACTTGGGCTGGAGTATTAGAAACTTACCAAATCTAGTTTCTTTTTCTTTTTTGCTCCAAATAGGAAATGCTCCTTACTCCTTCAATACAAACAATGGGACATTAGTTCCAAACTATGTTGTTATTCTCTTTGAAATGAACAACTTTGTGTCTAACAACTCCCTCTCAAATCTTAATGGAAATGGGTGGATTTAGGAGTAACGAAATTAGGTTTTGGGTTGGAAATGGAAAGGGTGATGTTTTTCTCAAAAGTTGCAGATTTCAGCGCCTTTTTTATAGAAATCACTTGATGAGATTGATCTGCACTAGGAGGAGATCGATTTGGTCCCTTTAAATTCCTCTTTCACGGTATTTTCAAGCATGAGATCAATCTGTCGAAGCTTGAGATCAATCTGCTCTAAGCAGAGAGATAAAGAGATCGATCTGTATATTTGAGGATCGATCTTTATTTTACAGAATGTTTAGTAGATTTATCTGGCCCCATTGAAGATCGATTTGCTCTATTCCATTGCTTAAATAAGAGCATTATGGCTCATCCAGATCGATCTCTCATCATATGAGATCGATCTAGCCTTCATGTTTTCCAGTTTTTCTGTAGCAACTCACACCCTAACATTCTTAATTCGCTGCCATGGTCATTTTCTCATCCAACCACCTTTAGGACTTGATAATGGCATCCATTCATACTTATGCACATTAGAACTTGTGTGTATTCATTGTATAGCCAAAGGTATACAATATAAGACCAAATGGAAGTCTTTAGATTCATGCAACTTCCTTCCATTTACCACACTACTCACTTCTCATTACATTCACATTTATAACTTATAAAAGTCCATTTCTTCATATTCATATAAAATGGAACTTGTGTGTACCTTACAAAATCATATTACAAGTATGTACATTGAATCCATGGACTTACTCCACATATGCTTACATTCCAATAACATCACCATACTCATGATGTCATAACGTTTACATCCAAAAATACGGGTCTTACATTTCCTCCCCTCCTTCAAGGATTTTGGTCCTCTAAATTAGAACCAAATTACCCTTAAAAAAGTTAGGGGGTACTTCTCCCTTATTAAATTCTCCAATTCCCATGTGGCCTCTTCCACCATGTGATGTTGCCAAAGAACTTTCACCAAGGGAATTGTCTTATTCCGTAACTCTTTCTCTTTTCTGTCTAATATTCGAACCTACTTCTAAACATATGTCATACTATCATTGAGCTCCAACAGTTCATATCTTATCACATGTGTTAGGTCTGGGTGATACTTCTGAAGATAGAGACGTGGAAGACGTTATGAACATTTGCCAAGTCCGGTGGCAATGCAAACCTATACGCCTTATCTCCCACTCTCTTCGAAATCTCAAAGGGTCAAATATATCTAAGGCTCAACTTGCCTTTTTTACCAAATCTCATAATACCCTTCGATGGTAAAACCTTTAGAAATACCGACTCACCCATATCAAACTCTAGTGGTCTTCGTCTCATGTCAGCATAACTCTTTTATTGGCTCTGAGCTTTTTGTAATCTCTCACATATCAATTGGACGTCCTCAGATGCCTGCTGCACTAAGTCATGAGCAAAAATATGTCTGTCACCAACCTCTTCCCATCCAATGGGGGATCGACACCTGTGTCTATACAATGCCTTATAGGGTGTCATCTCGATACTCGCATGATAGCTATTATTATAGGCGAACTCGGTTAACTACAGGTGATCATCCCAGGAGCCTCCAAAATCCAGCACACATGCTCTCAACATATCCTCCAGGGTTTGTATAGTACTCTTTGACTGCCCATCTATTTGTGGATGAAAAGCAATACTAAAACTCAGTTAGGTCCCCAGCACTTCCTAAAAATGTTCCTAAAAATGGGAAGTGAAGCGGGCATCCCTATCAGAAACAATGCTCACTGGTACACTGTGTAGTCGTACTATCTTTCGAACATATAGGTTCACCAACTGACTCAGTGTATCAATAGCCCTCATAGCTAAGAAATGGGAGGACTTAGTCAACTGGTCTACAATAACCTATATGGCATCATGACCTCTGCGGGTCCTCAGTAATCCCATCATAAAATCCACGATGACGTGCTCCCACTACCATGTCGATATTGGTATAGGTTACAATAACCTTATAGGCTTCTGATGCTCTACCTTTACCTGCTGACAAATGAGACACTTAGTGACATATTCCATAATGTCTCTTTTCATTCTAGACCACCAATAAACTTTTCGAAGGTTTTGATACATCTTGGTACTCCCCAGGTGTATCGTGTACCTCGATGAGTAAGACTCTAATAAAATCATTATCCTGATATAAGGATCCTTGTGAATGCATACTCTGCCTCTGAACCTCAATAAGCCATCTGTACTCAGCTCAGAATCAATACCCACACCTATCTGTCTCAGCCAATCGATGCACCGTCGATCGCTCTGCTAGGCTTGCCGAATACGGCCAATCAACTCTGGCTCTAATCTCATACTAGCCATGATATCCAATCTCTCTGATCTAGGTGGGGTTACATCCAAACTGAGGTTCGCAAAGTGTTCCAACAATTCATGCTCTTGTACCATCATATAAGACACCAACCCAAGGTTCTTTCTACTAAAAGCATCGATAACTACATTTGTCTTACTCGAGTGGTACATAATCTCACAATCATAATCTTTTAAAAGTTCGAGCCATCTCCTCTGTCTCATATTTAACTCTCTCTACGAGAATAGGTACTTAAGACTCTTATGATCTGTGAATACCTGAAATTTCTCACCATAGAGATAGTGGCAGCATATTTTCAAAGGAAACACCACGACCGCCAACTCTAAATCATGTGTCGGGTAGTTCCTCTCATGATCTTTCAACTGTCTAGATCCATAGGCAACTACCTTCCTATCCTGCATCAATACACAGCCCAGTCCCTAGTGTGATGCATCCGTATAAACTGAAAAACCTCTTGAGCTAGTAGGAATGGTGAGAACTGGTGCAGTGGTTAATCGACGCTTAAGCTCATAAAAACTTCTCTCACATGCCTCATCCCATACAAACATAACATCTTTTCACGTAAGGCGTGTCAATGAAGCAGCTAGTTTGGAGAAACCCTCTACAAATCTCCGATAGTAACCTACCAATCCCAGAAAACTTCTGATCTCAGTAACTGTCTTGGGCTGTTTCCACTGTACAACCGCCTCAATCTTGGATGAATCTACTGATACCCCATCCTTCGACACAACGTGCCCCAAAAATGAGATCTGTTCTAGCCAAAAGTTACACTTGCTGAGTTTGGTGTATAACTCTTTCTCTCGGAAGGTGTGTAGAACTATCCTCAAGTGCTCCTCATCATCTTCCCTAGACTTGGAATAAACCAATATGTCATTAATGAACACAATCACAAACTTATCCAGGTATAGCTTAAACATATCATTCATCAGTGCCATAAATGCTGGGGGGTATTTGTCAATCCGAATGGCATCACCAAGAACTCGTAGTGGCTATAGCGAGTACGAAATGCTGTCTTGGATACATCTCCACTCCTGATCCTCAACTAACGATACCCTGACCGTAGATCTATCTTTGAAAATACTTGAGCTCCTCGAAGTTGAACTAACAAATCATCTATATGTGGAAGGGGGTACTTGTTCTTAATGTTGGCCTTATTTAACAACCGGTAGTCTATACACAGTCGGAGGCTTCCATCCATCTTCCTTACAAATAGAACCAGAGCTCCCCATGGTGAGATACTTGGCCTAATAAACCCCTTCTCTAGCAATTTTTGCAACTGTTTCTTTAATTCTTCCAACTTAATAGGAGCCATCCTATACGGTGGTTTTGATATCGGCTCGGTACTAGGAACTAACTCTATACAAAATTCCATTTCCCTTTCAGGTGGTAGTCCTCGTAATTCGTCCGAAAAGACATCAGGTAGTCCGTAATTACGGGTATGTCCCTTAATTTTGGGTGTGCCTCATCTATATCGACCATGTAGGCAATGAACCCTTCACATCATTCTTTCCACCCTTAGTAACATAAACCATCACATCCACATTCAAAGTAAACAATAAATCCATCTGTCGATTATTATGGATTTCAAAATTATACTCTTTCATTTATAATAATCATGTGATTTCATTTCTTTTCATCAAAGTTTACAATGAGATTGTCCAATCCTAAAAACAATAGGGTCTTAGCTTGACAATCCATAACAACACGATTGGCAGCCAACCAATCCATTCCCAAAATTACATCAAAATCATTCATATTTAATAAAATTAAATTGGCTATCATTTCCTTTCCCTCTATCTGTAACTTACACTCCCTACATACATGCTCAGTCAATTGACTATAATTCATGGGTGTGGAAATCATCAACATTTTATCCAATATTGTAGGTTTCACATGCTTCAATAATTTATGTGCAAAGGAAAGTGATATGAAAGAGTACGTGGCACTAGGATCAAAAAATACCAATGCCTCTAAATCAAGATTAGGATGGTACCTTTAATCACATCTGTCGAAGCATCTGTGGTGTCCTGATCCAGTGCATGTACTCTTCCTCAGTTCACACCCGCTACTTGCTTCCCCTTTTCCTTAGTTGTGGCCCTCGTCCTCGGGGCAGCCCTCTCAACTGGAGCTCTCTCCGGCTCTTTGCCCTTCTGTGGGGCAGTCTCCATCTTCTCAGGATAATACATAGCTATTTGTCCTATTTTCTCGCATCTGTAACACACCATAGGGGTCATCGGATAGGGCCTAGTCCCATGAAATCTATCACATCTCCTGTACCTCTCAGTGGTAGGCTGTGGTCCCTCAATAACCATACCACTTGGTGTAGTTGAAACCGGGTATACAGGAGGTTTAGCAGCTCTCTCCTGCACCTCTTCGACCTTAAGTCTCTTCTTAAAATATCTTTGGCCTCCTCTCTTGGCCACTCTATCCATCCCAGATCTTTTTCAGTCTTTGTCCTTTCTGACACTAAACTTTTCGAGCTCGAAGGCATTCCTCTCAAAGTCTTGCTCACATAACTGAGCTTTATGTACCACCTCCTCATAAGTCTGGATGTCAAATAAGGCTAGCTTAGTCCGGATGGCCAACCTCAACCCATCACGAAGTTTTGAATCTTTCGGGTCTCACTACCCATCGTGTCTGGCTTATATCTCTCCAAAGACATAAACTTGGACTCATACTCGTCCATAGTTCAGTTCCCTTAGACCAAATTCATGAATTCCATCCGTAATTTCCTCTGTGTGGTGGCTGGGATGTACTGTCTCCTGAAGACCTCCAAAAATATCCCCATGTAATCTCAGAGTGTCGGGCCTTTAAAATAGGCTTAGTAGATCTCCACCAATGCTCTGCTTCGCCGTTTAGTAAAAACACGACAAAGGCCACTTTCTCATCTGATGTGCACCTGAAAAATCGGTACAAATTTTCCATCTCATACACCAAGTCCTCCGTAATAATCGGGTCCTTCACCCCTCTGAACACTGGAGGTTTTAACCCTTGGAACTCCCGCAAACTGCTTAATTCGTAGTCATAACCCAAATCACTACCGCTCTGTTGTGAGTGATAGGAGAAGCTATATCCTAGGCTAGAGGTGGTGTAACAGTAGCAGTCTCTGCAGTCTGAGGTCTCTCCGCCTCTGTAGCTGCCTATTTAGTAGTAGCCTGTGCCGCGGGACCTCATCTATCGCCGGTCCAAATCCTGTGTGACAATCTCCACTAGGTTCTCTATACTCCGCTCTATCCTAGCGAAGCAAGCCTCAGTATCCCCTGATCTCTCAGTAGGGTTCTATGGAGTCGGATCAATATGTGGCTCTGTACGGCTCTTAGACCTACCTCTATGGCCTCTAGCACGTGCTCTTGCCCCTCTACCTTGGAGCTTAATTGGCATAATGCCTAACTTCCTGTATTAAAATCATCTATCAAAGTCAATCCATCACGGTATACACAGTTATATCAAAACAAAAGCACAGTACTATAGGGATGTAACTTTTCCTACGTTTTATTACTGACTCACATCAGGCTAACACAGCTCTAATACCAATCTCTGTCACGACCCATTTCATTCTTTTTACCGAAAATCACTATAATTTTTTTACATTCATTCTTTTCCCCACTCGGTCATGAACAAACTTACCACTATACTATTGGGCTGTGAGTCAATAATAATCCACTCACAATATCCATTCTCAGTTAATAAAAGTGATGTCATACAGCTGAATGTCAATCATTTATCTATACAAAATATGATTACTGACATCTACATCTCCCATAATTACAGCTCAATAGACTACTGTGCTTTTACAATTGTTTAAATACAAAAAGAATCTTCATATGTATACCTCTTAGTGATGGATGGCAGCGGATATCCAAAATATAACGCCTTTGTCCTCACAGGGCCACTATGTAAGCTCTGTAGGAGGGGGAAAATAGAGAGGGATGAGCAACAACACGCTCGGTAAGGCAATAATACAAGCATGGTAGATAACTATTCGATCTACATGCTGATAGTGTTATGCATAAATCTTTTATAACAGGAGTATGAGGGATTAAAACTATGCCATATGAGTATATATCTCGTGTATTAAATCATGAAAATTGGCATATAAAACATGGTAAAATCATCATGTAAAATCATCTTATGCTCATCAATTGTCAAATCTCATAGAAAATGGCAATTCATTTAAGAAACATCCTTTTGAAATCACACCTCTTTCTCAAACACATATCATCCCATCATAAATCATTTTCTCAATCACGAACATCATTACCATTTCACAAATCAAATTCCATAAGGCTTGACCCCTCCCTCAGGTCTTCATTGAAACAATCACAATCACACATATGTATAAAACTCATGTGGTATTATACATTAGCAAGTGAGACGGGTCACTCTATATCAGAGACTATGCGAGCCAAGTATATCATAAATCATCCCAAACCATATGCATCCAGGTGTGCGGGGTATCGTGCTAGCACGAAGGTGGATTATCCCTTGCCAAACTTTCTCATCTCAAAATCACTACGCGGTACATCGTACTCGATGTGATATACACAGTACATCGTACTCCACAGACTCATATCGTGGTTAGGGGTGCTAGTCGTAGGTCTTACTTACCACATATCGAGAACTTGTCGTACACATGTAGGAGAGCCTCCTTGCCGAACAGAGCCTCCTCACCCCTTTAGGGCTTAAGGATGTTGGCTTAAGGATCCTTCTATAAGAGAGCTTCCCTACCGAATAGAACCTTCCACGTCCTCGGGCTTAAGGAGGTAGGGCTTGAGGATCTTACCGTAAGAGAGCTTTCCCACCGAACAGAGCCTCCCTGCCTAACAGAGCCTTCTCGCCTCCTCAGGCTTAAGGATGTTGGCTTAAGGAGGTAGGGCTTGAGGATCTTACCAACCTCCACGGCATCATACATGCCACAATGTACAAAGTTGTGCGAGTAAAGCTTTAGCACAACTCATGCATCATATCATAAAGAAACCACGAATGAGCACAGCTCCAGTACGTTTATATGCAAAACAAAATTCACTCGAAAGTCACGTACGAGAAAAAAATCCAGTACGATTCATAAAATATTACCACAATTCAAATGAAAGTGCGAGCTAAGCTCTAACACGTTTCAAACATGGGAAATCATCAATATCCAGTGCGAGCTGGGCTCTAGCACGGTTTAATTCACATAAATATGATAGGTAGCTCATAAACATTTAAAAACCAATCTCAAAACACATTTAGCACCTCGCATGTGCTATCACACAACATCATTCAAACACTAGCCAGCCTATCCTTCAATTTGCTTAAAACAAAGCAATATGTTTTGTGAAAACGTTTAAAGCATTTGATTTATGCAATTATTAGCCTTACTATCCCATTTCTTTCTAATACCATTTCAACAACCAAATCTCATGCCAATACTCATAATTACTTCCATACATCGTCAAACACATTTCTATAAACTCATGCACATTTCAAAAGCCGTATACGCCCACAAAATACGAGCAGCTACCTATATATACTTACAGAATTCCCTTACCTGGAATCACGTCGCTTGATTCCACTTCCTTAAAGCTGCTTATGTGTGCGGTTCGATTTGTCTCCAACGAACTCTCCGAAACTACGCATAATCGCATTTCACATTATTTTAGTCTATTATAACGTAACCTTTGGGTTTGCTATAGTCAATTCACTCTATAGCCTCTATGATCTCTTTTAAGGCCCTGTTTCATTTCTTTATTCATATCTCAAGCCTATGGATTTGTTTAGGCCTATTTATTCATAATGAATCGATATTAGGCTCATAGTGTTCATATTTTGTCAATTTCCTCGCTATGGCATTTTATCAAGCATCTCATATACGTATTTTCATAAATTCTCTAAACTCACAATATAACTCCTCATGACCAATTCAAATCACCACATTACTCAAATAAAAACTTAACAGATCCCATAAATCACTAACTCATCCAATTTATACTTTCTCACACTAAACTTATTCCATTTTATAGGTTTAGCTTATTCAAATACATCTTAGGTAGTTTCAACCATCACTACCCATACAAATAAACTCCAAAATTGATAACTAAACAATGTACTTGGGCTGGAGTATTAGAAAGTTACCAAATCTAGTTTCTCCTTTTTTTTTTTGCTCTAAATGGGAAATGCTCCTTACTCCTTCAATACCAATAATGAGACATTGGTTCCAAACTATGTTGTTCTTCTCTTTGAAATGAATAACTTTGTGTCTAATAACTCCCTCTCAAATCTTAATGGAAATGGGTTGATTTAGGAGTTAAAAAGTTAGGTTTTGGGTTGGAAATGGAAAGGGTGATGTTTTTCTCGAAAGTTATAGATTTCAGCGCCCTTTTCATAGAAATCACTTGATGAGATCGATCTGTTGAAGCTTGAGATCAATCTGCTCCAACTAGAGAGCTAAGGAGATCAATCTGTATGCTTGAGGATCGATCTTTATTTTACAGAATATTTAAGAAATCTACATAGCCCCATTGGAGATTGATCTACTCTATTCCATTGCTTAAATAAGAGTATTCTAGCTCTTCTAGATCGATCTCTAATCCTATGAGATCGATCTAGCCTTCATATTTTCAATATTTTCTGCAGTTTTTCTACAGCAACTCACACCCAAACATTCTTAATTTGCTGCCATGGTCATTTTCTCATCCAACCACCTTTAAGACTTGAAAATGGCATCCATTCATACCTTATACACATTAAAACTTGTGTGTATTCATTGTATAGCCAAAGGTATTCAATATAAGACCAACTGGAAGTATTTAAATTCATGCAACTTCCTTCCATTTACCACACTACTCACTTCTCATTCCACTCACATTCATCACTTATAAAAGTCCATTTCTTCATATTCATATAAAATAGAACTTGTGTGTACATTACAAAATCATATTACAAGTATGTACATTGAATCCATCGACTTACACCACTTATGCTTACAATGCAATTACATCACCATACTTATGATTTCATAACGTTTACATCCAAAAATATGGGTCTTACAGGATCGATTCTTCTATATAGCTCATGTCTCCATGAATGTCTAAAGCTTCATACTCGATGACATAGGATGGATCCAAATTATATTTCCTCATCATGGAGACGTGAAAGACATTATGAATCCCAAAAACTTGTGGGGCAAAAGCTAACTGGTAGGCGGCATCTCCCACTCTCTCTAAAACCTTAAATAGATAAATAAAATTAGAATTCAACTTCCTTTTTTTTCCTGTAGCGCATGATACCCTTACTTGGAGACACCTTGAGAAATACAAAATCCCTAGCCTGAAACTTAAGTGGTCATATATGCACATCTGCGTAACTCTTCTATTGACTCTAAGCAGCCTGTAATCTGTCACAAATGATCTGTATGCTCTTAATTGATTGCTCAATAAGATCAGTGTAAATACTTTCCTATCACCCACTTCTTCCCAAGCTATCAAGGATCTACACCTTCTACCTTACAAAGCCTCATATGGTGCCATATCGATACTGGCTTGATAACTATTATTATAGGTAAACTCGGCAAGGGGCAGATGATGATCCAAAGAATCCTTAAAGTCTAATGTGCACGCCCTAAACATATCCTCCAAGGTCTGTATAGTCTGTTCGGACTGACTGTTAGTCTAAATATAATAAGCGGTACTGAAATTTAACTCAGATCCCATGACCTCCTGAAAATGGGTCCAAAATTTAAAAGTGAGCATTGAATTTTTGTCAGACGTAATACTCATGGGGGCTCCATGCAAACGAGATACATCTTCAACATATAACTTTGCCAAGGCACTTAAGGAATCCATGCTCTTGATAGCAAAGAAGTAGGCATTCCTCGTCATTCTGTCCACTATCACCTAGATTGCATGTGACCTTTTCGAGTCCTCGGTAATCCCATGATAAAGTCTATGGTTCTATGCTCTCATTTCCATGTAGGCACGGGAAAAGACTTAAGTAATCCTCTGAGCTTTTGACGCTCAGCTTTCACCTACTGACAGACCAAACATCTGACCATAAATTTCTGCCACATCTTGTTTCATACCACTCCACCAATACACCTTGCGTAGATCCTTGTACATCTTGTTGCTGTCTGGGTGTATAGTCTAACTGGAACAGTGGGACTCCCTCAAAATCTGCTGCTTCAAAGTATCATTGCTCAGAACACAAATACGACCTTTAAACCTCAGTAACCCATTATCACTGACAACAAAATCAGACTACGAGTTTTGCTCAGCTTTGCTAATTATGTCCAGTAACTTCTGATCATTTCTTTGTCCTGCTTTGACCTGATCGAATACATTAGGCCCTATTTATAGGCTAGCCATAAATTTGACCTCGCTTCCTCAACCCTAATCCCGAGTCTGATGAATTATTCCAATAAATTCCATTCCCTAATCATCATAGTAGAAACCTTGCTCTTCCTACTCAGGGCATCAGCAACAACGTTCACCTTTCCAGATGATACAAAATCTCAAAATTGTAGTCCTTAAGAAGCTTCATCCAACGTCTTTGTCTCATATTAAGCTCCTTCTAGTCAAAGATATACTTTATACTTTTATGGTCAGTAAAGATGTGAAACTTTTCCCCATCCAGATAATGTTGACATATCTCCATAGCAAATATCACAATGACTAATTTCAAATCATGTATGGGGTAGTTTCGTTCATGGTCCTTAAGCTGGCATGAACCATAAGCAACTATTCTCTTGAGCTGCATAAGTACGCACCCCAAACACTGATGAGAAGCATCAATGTACACTACGAAGCCTCCAAACCCACTTAGGATAATCAAAATGGGTGTTGTAGTCAATCTCCATTTAAGCTCTTGAGAACTCTACTCATAGTGCTCAAACCATAGAAATGAGATGTCTTTATGTGTAAGCTTAGTCAATAAAGCTGAAATTTTGGAGAATCCCTCAACAAACCTCCTGTACTACCCTGCAAGTCCCAAAAAACTCTGAATCTTTTTAACTATCCTCAATCTCTCATACTGAAGTATAGCTTCTATCTTAGACGGATCAACTGACACCCCATCCTTAGATACAATGTGACCAAGGAAAGCTATCTGGTCTAACAAAAACTCACACTTATTGAACTTTCCATAAAACAGCTTGTCTCGAAGTATTTGGAGCACAATCCTCAAATGTTGTGCATGCTCCTCTCGAGACTAAGAATAGATGAGAATGTCATCGATAAAGACTATCACAAACTAATCTAGATAGTCTCAGAACACTTTATTCATCAGATTTGTCAAAGCAACGGGGGTATTTGTCAAACCAAAGGGCATCATTAAGAATTTATTGTGGCCATATCGAGTTCTGAAGGCAGTCTTCGAAACATCATCCTTCCTGATCTTTAACTGGTGATAGCCCGATCTCAAGTTAATCTTGGAAAAGATAGAAGCCCTTGTCAACTGATCAAACAAATCATCTATTCTTAGCAGGGGGTATATGTTTTTCACGATAACCTTGTTCTTTAGTTTGTAATCTATACATAATCTGAGACTACCATATTTCTTCTTAACATATAAAATCGGAGCTCCCCATGGTTATACAGTGGGTCTGATGAAACCCTAGTCGAGAAACTCCTGCAACTGCTTCTTTAGCTCTTCCAGTTTAACCAATGCCATCCTATAGGCTGGCTTAGAGAACAGATGGGTATCTGACACTAAATTGATAGTGAACTCTAGCTCTCTCTCAGATGGTAAGCTTAGCAACTCATCTGGGAACACATCCGAAAACTCACATACCACTGGTATAGCCTCTATCATCAGATGTTCACGATTGATATCAGAGATGAGTGCGATATAACCTTCACATCAATAATTTAATTAGGAATTCCATGAAATCATAATTATATGATAAGATTTCTTACACTGACTTCATATATTTCATTCCTTAACGGTCAAGTGTAAACTAAATTTTTTAAATAGGGAGAAAGTTATAGTCTTACTATAGTAGTGTAGACTCACGTAATTGGCAGCTAGCCAATCCATGCCTAGTATCACATCAAAGTCGCTCATATTGAGTAAAACTAAATCTGCTAACATTACTTTGTCTCCCACCTTGATTTCACACTTCCTATATGCTATATCAGTCTTTTGAGACTCATGCATAGGTGTACGTACATGTAAGACATGATCTAGATGTTCAGGCTTTAAGTGCAATTTACATGAAAAATGTGGCAAAATAAAAGAATGTGTAGATCTTGGGTCAAATAATACATGAGCCTCATAATTACTAACAAGAAGTGTACCTCGAATAGCCTCAGACGAAGTGTCTGTAGTCTACTTATCAATCTCGAATACATGTCCTTTTGTGAGAGGCTTCTTACCCTTATCAGTGGCGGTGGCCCGACTCTAGGGAATTGCTCTCTGAGGCTGCTATCGAGGAGGCTCCTGAGGGTATGGCCTCTAAGGATGTGGGCAGTCCTTTGATAATTCTATATTTTTAGAATTATTTGTGCTTAATTTCTTAATTAATTATTTAAATTCCCAATTTATTTTGTTAATTATCCCTTTTATTTAATCAAAATTCTCATGTTTGCAGATAAATTAAATCCAGATGAATTTTGAATATTTCGATAGAAAATTGATCGAAATTTGGCTAAAATTGAGATTGAGCCACACGGATAACACGAGCCATGCCACCTAGCACATCCAATTGGATAAGAAGACTAATGACATGGAAATATCTTTTCAATGAGCCAATAGTGTGAAGACAAGTGGCAAAAAAAATGCCAACTCATCTAGGATGTAGAAATTACAATTATACCCCTTTTGTGTGTATAAATAGGAAAGGATGGCAATTGAAAAAACTATGTAATTTTAGGAGTAGGAGTAGTATAGTGTAGAATTAATCTTAGGATTTATTTTTCCTTGTTTCTTTTAGTCTAGTTTTCCTTTAGCTACAATTTACTTTTAATGTTTATTTCATTTTTATGTTCTTGATTTTTCTAGTCTTGGATAATTCATTTTCATGTCAATCAATTTATCATTTTCATTTTCTCAGTTTCGTTATAATCTAGTTCTTCTATTTGTCAAGTTTAGATACATAGTTTTTATCTCCAATGTAGTTCTTGGTTTCCTTGCATTTCAATCTTTTTTTTTTTATTTTACTTGCTCATTTTATTTTCTAATAGCTTCACCATTCTGCATTTAAGTTCAACCATTTTAGTGTCTTAGCTATTCACACCTTGTTCATGCAAACCCGAGAGGACAACGACAGCATGCAATCCGAGAGGACAGCAGCACGCCTGGAAATCGAGAGCTCTCCTCTATTCTCCTCTGTTTTGTGAGCCAGAGCAAATGTCATGTCCTGCAAGTTTGTTGCAAACCGAAATAGTTGCAGTAATATAAAGCAGAAACCATCGACGTAAGTAGTAGCTAAACTCATGGAGCAGAAGCACTGGACCGAGGAACAACAGCTGAAGGAGGTGTTGCAGTTAGCTGGGCAGACCGAAAGCAACACCTGGAGTAAAAGACAACCAAAGAAGTGTGGACAGACCTGGACACCCGAGAGCAGTAGGACCGTGCTGGAGAAAGAAGACACGCCTGGAACCAAGAGCAGGACAAAGCACTGCCTGGAGCTGGGCAAAACCAAGAACCTTACCTGGATTAATCCTGGAATAGCACCTGTAGCATAGTAACACCTGGAACCGAGACACACCAGGGCAGAAACAGCAGAAGCAGAGTGCAGCAGGGCAGAGCCGAGAATGGAGTCTGAAGCACTTAGGGCAGCAGGACACAACAGACCGAGAAAGCCTGGATGCAGCACAGACAGCAACTGGCATAGTGTATAGTCAGAACCAAAAGCAGAATGCAGCAGGGACAGTAGCAGCCAAGACAGACCTGGAGCAGAGGGCAACCCGTGAGCACAGCCTGGAAATAAACATGAAAATGGAGAAGGCAGTAAACAGTGCAATTTTAGGACTTTCTTAGTTTCCAAATTTGTTAAGGCCATGTTTGGCCACATCCCTTCTTTTATACTCTATTACTTATTGCATTTATATTATTTTGCTTTATTTAGTTATCAATATAGGTTAGTTGTTAGTTGATAATTGTAGGTTAATTCTAATGCTTTAGTTGTTAATTTAATTTTTAGTTTTAATTTTAGTTAGTAGTTAATTTTATATTATACGTTTTAGGATTTTATTTTAGTTTAGTTGCATTTAGAATTTGATTCATGCATTTTTAATTTAGCCTTTATCTTTATTAAATTTTAGGTTAGTTTAATTTGCAACTTTTAATTACATGTATTTTTATTTTAAGTTTGTTTAAATTTTAGTTTAATTAATCTTGTTCTTTATTTGTATTTTTTGCCTTTTATTGCGTTAATTAATTTTAGTTGTTTGAATTATTTTCGTAGGTATTTGCTCTTAATTGCGTGGAGCTCGGTAAGTAAATCTTAGCTCGATTTTATTTTCTTTATTTTATAGTTTTATTATTTTCAGTACTATTAGCTTTTTAGATCACCTATTGTAAATTCATAATTTGTTAGGATATACTTAGTGTAAGATTAATAGGTAGTTAATTAAGCTAGTCAACTTCTCTGTGGGACAATAACTCGGGACTCAAATCCCATTATAACTTGTACGACCCGTGCATTTGCGGATAATACCCTTTGGGCGTGTCATCCTTCACCTTGTGACCCATGTCTCAACATCTAAAACATCCTTGTATCATTTGATAACAAGTACCGTCAGGTCATCGACCACAGTCTCTACAGATCGTAGAATCTGGTCTAACGCCTCGAGGTGTCTCTATAGTACTGAGAGGAATCCTGGGCCTATCAGTCCTCTCCGTAAACTCATCAATTCTCCACCTCTTGGGCAGACCACTTCTGAAATCTAGTCGGGATTCCTCAGGCCTCTTGCCCTTATCTCTAACCATAAGTCGAGACCTATATTGGGACTGTGTAAAATCTAGTCCCCTCTTTATCTCCTGCTCATGACATAGAGCATCCTTAAATTCAGTGATATAGAGCCCCAACAATCTGTCTTGGATATTTGGTCTCAGTCCGTATATGAATCATTCTGTACGGTGCTCTTCATCCCTGACAAACTCTGAGTTATATCTCAATAAAGTGGTGAATTGGTTCTCTTACTCTTCGTGTGAGATCTGAGAATTTTGTATATATCTGAATTATGTAATGAGAACATGAAGTGTAATTGAATTGAACTAAATGTGATGTACTCCTATATTAAATGAGTTATGAATGAGAGTTTAATCAATGGGGTAAACTATGGCCAATATATGCAGAGATTTTATGTTAAGTGTGAAACTATGAGGCCAAATCAATCTCAGAGAAGGGAGAATCGATCTGGTAGGCCAAACTGATAAGGAATAAGGAAATTAAGTGAGCAGATCGATCTTGAATGGAAGAGGATCGATCTCCTTATGATTCTGTAATGAAGAGATCGATATCACGAGGAAGAAATCGATCTCTTGAAGCATTCTGTAAGGAGCATATCAATCTCCTCAAGGAGCAGTTCGATCTCGTGAAGCATTCTGTGAACCAGAGATCGATGTCATAATTGGAGCAGATCGATCTCCTATGCATGAAATTACCCTAAAATGTTCCTAAATTCAAATGCAGATCGATCTCATTAAGGACTGGATCGATCTCCTACCCTCCGTTTATAAAAGGAACCCTGTGTTTTCCTGCATTTCATCATTTCGCTCTATTCCAAACCTCTATTTTAGCCGAGCCCTAGTTTTCTCTCTCTTCTAAAGTCCCCATTTTCATCCAAATCGAAGGGTGTAGCAAGAAGGAAAGTTGTTCCTCATCTAAAGGAGAACAACATACTTGGAAATTGAAAGACGGATTGAATCGAGGCAAGAGTTGAGCACTCCACAAGTTTGGGTAAATTCTAAACTTTGATCTTAGATTTTAAAGTGATTTTTGGTGATTATGGTTGTAGGAATTGTGATTAAATAGCTAGGAAATAGTTAAGGATTGATGAAACTATGATTTTGTTGGAGTAAAGGTAACGTTAGGCAATTTATGGTAATTTTGAGAATCATGGCTCTAATTGTAATTGAAATAATGAGGTGAATTTAGCATGGAATATGGTGCGGGAAATGTAGAATTCTGAGATGTAGTGGACGAGAATGTGAATTGTGATAGAGTTATGAGAATTGAGTTATTTGAGGTGTTAATGAGAATATGAACAAATATGTGCTCAATAATGCGATTGAGTTGGGTTATTGATGTTTTTACATCGTTTGGACAGCTCAAGAGTCCTAGAGAGGAATGCGAGACTAGTCCGTGATACAATGGAACGATTGCACTATACGAGGTGCAAAGAGGTAAGGGAAAAACTTAAACTCATTTGTGTATGTGTTTTGATGTTAATTGTAGGATGAAAAGTGATTTTAGCAAATAAGCATGTTTTTATGAGTTGTGAATGAGTAGTGCACAAGATTTTATAGCCGATTAGGGCCTAACTTTTATGAGTTATTAACTAAGCGTGAAAATATTTTGTAACCGTTTTGTGTTTAAAACGTGAAAAGAGATTTAGGCTCCACGTTAAGGCGTACTGAGATTAAGAAATATGTGTGTGGTTTTGCCGGTTGGAACTAGATTTTAAATGAGATTTTAAGAAATATGTTTTGTGTTGAGTACACAAATGTCTTAAATGAGATTTATGAGAGAAAACCATTAAGAGTTCTACGTGAAGGCAAAACTTTTTATATGGCAATGGCTAATGATTAAGACTTAGGGGTGTCATGTTGAATACACATCTGCCATTGCTTTGGTAGCATGTAAGGCCCATATTATTCCCCGCTTTGGTAGCGTTGGGAGGTATTGCTTTGGTAGCATGTAAGGCCGATATTATTCCCCGCTTTGGTAGCATTGGGAGGCATTGCTTTGTTAGCATAGAAGGCCAATATTATTCCCCGCTTTGGTAGCATTGGGAGGCATTGCTTTGGTAGCATGTAAGTCCGATATTCCTTCGTTTTGGTAGCGAGAGATGCCTCCGTTTTGGTAACGTGAGATGACCTCCATTTTGGTAACGCTGGGTGGCCTTGCTTTGGTAGCATGTAAGACCGTTAGTGTGTATGAGGAGAGGCATTGCTTTGGTAGCATGTACGATCGGGCCTTGTTTTGGTAATGCTTAAGTCCAATATACCATGTACACGACTATATTGTCGACATTTCCCTCTTTTGAGGATGCCTGTGATACGCACCCAGAGGAGATTTATTATGATTTGCCATGATGAGTTTTATATGAGTTTTATTGCCTAGTCTCCTTTTTATACACATGAGTTGTGTTTTGCGGCTGTGCCACGTGCATTCTATTGAGGTGATTTTTATCACGTTTTAATGAGAAAAGCCATTACAGCATTCTGATTTCCACATGCCCGTGACTATGATTTGTACTGAGTTACGTACACTCATATTTTTACATGATTTCAGAGAAATGAGTTAGGAATGATGTTTTGATGAGTTAATGCTACGTTTTAATTGAGTCTCAACTACGAGATAAAATGATTGTGCTATACAAATCATTGTTTTATTAACGAGTCCCCTACCCCCTTACTGAGCGATTTAGAAGCTCACCCTATTTTCTTTTCCCCCCAGAGTTCTTCAAGTGAGGAGAGTTTTTCTTGCGATGTACGGAGTAGTGGCTACTGGAGGACTTGAGCTCCAGGCCATATATTGTATTTGAGGTATAATTTATCTTTTCATGTACCTAGACTAAAGTTGTAATTATAGACACTTTTTGTACAATGATGCAGAGGATGTATTAGGATTAATTAAACTTGAATTGAGTAATGTAAATTGGATGAAATACAATTATGAGATGATGAGGTCTGGAGGTATGATATGTATGATATGTATGATATGTATGATGATGTATGACACTGCATAGGAATATACCCTTTATTGTGAATGGATGTGAAAATGTTTTAAATTTGCCCTATTTTCTACGTTTTCGGGGCGTCATAGCATTTTTTTTGGTATCGGAGCTTAGGGTGTTTAGTACTATCAGTGTCGGTCAAGTGAAATAGAATACATCCCAAGTGTTTGTATAAGTCTAGTCATGAACTGAAATTGAGGATTAAGATTTCAATCAAGTTTGATATGTATGCAAAGGAAACGTATTGAGATCGAGAATGAGTGGATGACGAGGTTATTCGAAGAGGTAGGCAGAGCCACCTCCGCCACCTGCCCCACAACCCAAGAGTCCTAACTCTCGATTTAACCGAATTGAGATAGATGTGCGGTAGGGATTTGAGCAAATCATATCACTATTCGCGCAGTATTTTGGAGTTAATGCCTCGGGTACTACTCCTACACCACCACAAGGACCTCCCGTTCCCCAGTACATATGGACCTGGTACCTCCCGTCACTCAGCTTGATGATAGAAGTATGGCCCGATTGAAGGACATTTTGAATATGAATCCTCCCGCATTCAGAGTGAAAAAGTATCCTGCAGAGGCTGAGGAATGGCTAACTGAGTTGAGAGTCATAATTGACTAGGATGCACTGATGCTGAGAGGGTCAGTATGGGTGCCTATATGTTGAAAGGGAGAGCTCGAGATTGGTGAGGCACTACCTAGGGTATTTTGATGTCCAGTCAAGATGTGATTAGCTGGGAAGAATTTCATGCGACTTTTAGAGCCCAATTTGTATCACGAGCTGCTTGAAGAAGGAAGCAAGCAGAATTTTTAAATCTGGCACAGAGCGATATGTCTGTGGACGATTATGAGAGCCGATTTACCGCTCTATTAAGATATGATCCAGAGACCTTCAAGAATGAAGAGCTCCGCACAAAGAGATTTATATATGGATTAAAGCCCATCATCAGAGATCGATTGATATGGCTATGTATTACTGAGTTTGGAGATGCTCTGAGACGAGCACAATAGCTTGAGAGGGGAATTGAGATTGTACAATCCTGGAATGAGTTCGGAGCAGTGACCAAGGATAGGGGCAAGAGGCCAACGATGTCCCAGGCAGAGGTTTAGATAGGTTCCTTCAAAACAGGAAGGATCGAGGTACAAAAGGGCAGATTTGAGAGACCCAGAGCTTATCCCATCATTAGAGAGACCCCTTAAGATGTTAGGCCTGAGATAAGGGTTTGTAGAGATTGTGGCAAACTGCATGAGGGAAGTTGTATTGGGTTGATCCATGGATGTCTCAGATGTGGAGACATAGGTCACAGATTAAGAGATTGCCCTCAACCTCGAAAACCCCATGCTCCGGAGCCTGCCAGACAGTAACCTCAGAGAGTGAATCCCCAGAGACGGGCCACTGCTATAGAAAAATGAAAGAAGCCCATTATAGTCGAACGTATGTTTGCTCAGGATAAAGAGACAACAGACACTTCTACAAAAACTATAAAAGGTACACTCTTTGTCTGTATTCATAAGGCTCATGTGTTGATTGATTCAGTATCCACGCATTCGTTTATTTCTGAGTATTTTGCATGTAGATTAAATTTGAAGTTTGAACCTCTAGAGTATATACTACATGTAAATACCCCTATGTGTGAATCCCAGAGAACTGATTTGATCTGTAGAGGATGTGAAATAAAGGTGGGAGATAGAGTAATGTTAGCAGATCTAATAATATTAAATATGTATGGGTTTGATGTAATTTTGGGAATATATTGGTTGGCAACTAATCGAGTGAGTTTAGACTGCTACACTAAGATTGTAACTTTCTCCCTACCTGAACCTAACAGTGTACATTTGAAAATATTGAGTAAATAGACGTATGGAATTTTGTAAGTAGTTGGAAATTTTGACATTGCTTTTAAGAGTACTAAATTTGATCATTCATGTGAAGGTTATGAAATATTCATCTCAGATGATGATCGAGAACATCCGAGGATCGAGGATATACCTGTGGTATGAGAACTTTTAGATATCTTCCTAGATGAGTTGCCAGGTTTACCACCAGAGAGAGCTGGAGTTTACCATTGATTTGGTACCAGATACTCAGCCTATCTCTAAATCTCCATATAGGATGGCGTTGTGGAACTTGAGGAATTGAAGAAACAACTATAGGAGTTATTGGATCAAGGTTTATTAGACCCAGTGTCTCACCGTGGGGAGCACCAATGTTATTCGTGAGGAAGAAGGATGGTAGTCTCAGATTATGTATAAACTACTGACTGTTGAATAAAGCCACGGTGAAGAATAAGTACCGATTGCGCAGGATTGACGACCTGTTTGATTAGCTAAAAGGGGTCTCAGTCTTCTCTAAGATTGATTTAAAATCAAGCTATCACCAATTGAGGATTAAGGAGGAAGATATTCCGAAAAAGGCCTTCAAGATAACGTATGGCCATTATGAATTTCTAGTGGTGCCCTTCAGATTGACGAATGCCCCTATAGCCTTTATGAGATTAATGAATGAAGTGTTCAGAGACTATCTAGATAAGTTTGTGATAGTCTTTATTGATGATATATTGGTGTACTCTAGATCTTATGAGCAGCACACACAACACTTGTGGTTAGTACTTTCAAGTACTCCGAGATAAGCAATTATATGGAAAGCTTAGTAAGTGTGAGTTTTGGCTAGATCAGATAGCTTTCCTTGGTCACATAGTTTCAAAGGAAGGAGTATTAGTGGATCCAAGTAAAGTAGAAGCTGTGCTTAATTGGGAAAGACCAAAGACAGTTACCGAGGTACGAAGCTTCCTTGCTTTGGCAGGGTATTATAGAAGATTTGTAGAAGGATTTTCCAAGATTGCCGCTCCTTTGACTAAGCTCACGTGCAATGGGACTTCATTCATATGGACTGATCAATGTAAGTTCAATTTTCAGGAATTAAAGACGATTTTAACAGCGACACCTGTGTTGACTATTCTTGATGGATCAAGAGGATTTTCAGTGTACAGTGATGCCTTGCATCAAGGATTGGCATGTGTGCTCATGTAGCATGGAAGAGTGGTCGCTTATGGATCGCGACAAATAAAATATCATCAGCGAAATTACCCTACGCATGATTTGGAGTTAGCTATTGTGGTACTTACCTTAAAGATCTCGGGACACTATTTATATGGGGAAAGGTTCCAGATCTTTACTGATTACAAGAGTTTGAGGTACCTCTATGATAAGAAGGAGTTAAACATGAGACAAAGGAGATGGATGGAACTCTTTATGGATTATGGCTACGAGATTCTATACCATTCGGGTAAGGCGAACGTAGTTACTGATGCCCTAAGCAGGAAGAGTACGCTATCTGCTATGATGATCAAGGAATGGGATTTGTTGGAGCAGTTCACTGAACTCCTGATCAGAGTTAAAGAGGTAGAGACTGGATTTTTGGCAAGCCTGCTAATCGAGCCCAGGATCATGGATTAAATTAGAACTGGGCAACACAATGATAAGAGATTAATAGATATGGTTAGCCAAGCTGAACAGACTTAGCAGTTTGATCTCACAGTCAGTGAGGATGGATAGTTGAGATTTAGAGGATGAATCTATGTACTAGACGATGATACCCTAAAGCAACAGATACTGAGAGAGTCCCACTGCTCGTGATACACCATGCACCTAGGGAGTACTAGGATGTACCAAGATTTGAGAAAGGTGTACTGGTGGAGTGGTATGAAACGAGACGTGGCAGAGTATATGGCCAGATGTATAGTATTCCAGCAAGTGAAAGCTGAGCATCGGACACTCAGAGTACTACTACAGCCTTTACCTGTACCTACATGGAAATGGGAGCTTGTCACCATGGACTTTATTATAGGTTTACCAAGGACCCGGAGAGGTCGTGACGCTATATGGGTTATAGTGGATAGACTGACAAAGAGTGCCCACTTCCTTTCCATCAAGAGCACAGATACTGTGGATGCCTTAGCTGAGTTATATGTTGACGAGATAGCTAGATTACATGGGGCTCTAGTAAGTATTACTTCTGATAGAGATTTCCTATTTACTTCTAGAATTTTAACCCAGTTTCAGGAGTCCATGGGATCTCGGTTGAGTTTTAGTACCGCCTATCATCCTCAGATAGATGGTCAGTCAGAGAAGACTATTTAGACCTTGGAGGATATGTTGAGGGCATGTACAATGAATTTTAAGGGATTATGGGATGATCAACTGCGCCTAGCAGAGTTTACGTACAATAATAGCTATTATGCAAGTATCAGAATGGCACCTTTTGAGGCTCTATATGGTAGGAGGTGTAGATCCCTTGTAGCTTGGGAAGAAGTCGGTGACAGAAAGATAAATGCTCTCGAGCTTATTGAGCAAGTTGTATAAAGTGTGAAACTCATATGTGAGAGAATACGGACTACACATAGTAGACAGAAAAACAACGAGGATATGTGTAGATGGCCACTTGAATTTGATGTTGGTGATGCAGTATTTCTAAAGATATCACCGAATAAGGGTATCATGAGATTTGGGAAGAAAGGGAAATTGAATCCTCGATACGTAGGACCATTCGAGATTCTTGAAAGAGTGGGAGAGGTAGACTACAGGTTGGCATTACCCCCATAGATGTCCAGAATATACAATGTTTTCCATGTGTCTATGTTGAGGAAGTACCACTCAGACCCTTCTCATGTCATAGAGGATGAAGAGATGGACATACAAAAGGATAAAAGCTACACTGAAGAACCTGTCCGGATTCTCGATAGAAAAGAGAAGGTACTTCGGACTAAGAGCATCCCATTAGTGAAAGTTTTTTGGAAACATCACTCAATGGAAGAGGCAATGTGGGAATTGGAAAGTCTCATAAAGGAGAAGTACATCCATCTATTTGACGAGTTGAGTGAAATTTGGAGGACCAAATTCTTTTTAAGGTGGGGAGGATGTGAGATCTGAGAATTTTGTACATATCTAAATTATGTAATGAAAACATGAAGTGTAATTGAATTGAACTAAATGTGATGTACTCCTATATTGAATGAGTTATGAATGAGAATTTAACCAATGAAGTAAACTATGGCCATTATATGTGGAGATTTTATGTTAAGTGTGAAATTGTGAGGCCGATCTCAGAGAACAGAGGATCGATCTGGTAGGCTAAAGTGACAAGGAATGAGGAAATTAAGTGAGCAGATCGATCTCCTCAAGGAGCAGATCGATCTCGTAAAGCATTTGTAAAATAGAGATCGATCTCATAAAGCCATTAAGAGATCGATCTCACCCCATGACAGATCGATCTCCTAGGCATGAAATTGCCCCAAAACATTCCCAAATTCAAATGCATATCGATCTCATCAAGGACCAAATCGATCTCCTACCCTCAGTCTATAAAAGCAACCCTATGTTTTCTTACATTTCATCGTTTCTCTCTCTTCCAAACCTCAATTTTAAGCAAGCCCAGCTTTCTCTCTCTTCCAGAGTCCCCATTTTTGTCCAAATCGAAGGTTGTAGCAAGAAGAAAAGTTGTTCCTCATCCAAGGAGAACAACATACTTGGAAATCGAAAGACTGATTGAATTGAGCCAAGAGTTGAGCACTCCATAAGTTTGGGTAAATTCTAAACTTTGATCTTGGATTTTAAAGTGTTTTTTGGTGATTATGGTTGTAGGCATTGTGATTAAATAGCTAGGAAATGGTTAAGGATAAATGAAACTATGATTTTGTTGGAGTAAAGGTAATGTTAGGCAATTTATGGTAATTTTGGGAATTATGGCTATAATTGGAATTGAAACAATGAGGTGAATTTAGCATGGAATATGGTGTGGGAAATGTAAAATTCTAAGATGTAGTGGATGAGAATGTGAATTGTGATAGAGTTGTGAGAATTGAGTTATTTGAGGTGTTAATGGCAATATGAACAAATGTGTGCTCAATAATGCGATTAACTTGGGTTATTGATGTTTTTACATCGTTTGGACAGCTCGAGAGTTCTAGAGAGGAATGCGAGACTAGTCTATAATACGGGGGAACGATTACAGTATACAAGGTGCAAAGAGGTAAGGGAAAAACTTAAAGTCGTTTGTGTATATGTTTTTATGTTAATTGTAACATGAAAAGTGATTTGAGCAAACAAGCATGTTTTTATGAGTTATGAATGAGTAGTACACATGATTTTATAGCCGGTTAGGGCCCAACTTTTATGAGTTATTAACTAAGCGTGAAAATATTTTGCAACCGTTTTGTGTTTAAAATGTGAAAGGAGATTTGGGCTCTACGCTAAGGCGTATTGAAATTGAGAAATGTGTAAGTGGTTTTGCCAGTGGGAACTCGATTTTAACATGTTTTGTGTTGAGTACACAAATGTCTTAAATGAGATTTATGAGAGAAAACCATTAAGAGTTCTACATGAAGGCAAAACGTTTTATATGATAATGGCTGATGATTGAGACTTAGGCGTGTCATGTTGAATACACATCAGGCATTGCTTTGGTAGCATGTAAGGCCGATATTATCCCCCGCTTTGGTAGCGTTGGGAAGCATTGCTTTGGTAGCATGTAAGGCCAATATTATTCCCCGCTTTGGTAGCGTTGAGAGGCATTGCTTTGGTAGCATGTAAGGTCGATATTATTCCCCACTTTGGTAGCATTGGGAGGCATTGCTTTGGTAGCATGTAAGTCCGACATTCCTTCATTTTGGTAATAAGAGATGCCTTCGTTTTGGTAACGTGAAATGACCCCCGTTTTGGTAACGCTAGGTGGCCTTGCTTTGGTAGCATGTGAGACTATTAGTGTGCATGAGGAGAGGCATTGCTTTGGTAGAATGTAAGGCCAAGCCTTGTTTTGGTAACGCGTAAGTCCAATATACCATGTACACGACCATATTGTCGACATTTCCCTCTTTTTAGGATGCCTGGGATGTGCACCCAAAGGAGATTTATTATGATGTGCTATGACGAGTTTTATATGAATTTTATTGCCTAGTCTCCTTTTTATACACATGAGTTGTGTTTTTTCGTTGTGCCACATGCATTTTATTAAGGTGGTTTTTATCACGTTTTAATGAGAAAAGCCATTATCGCATTCTGATTTCCATATGCTTGTGACTGTGATTTGTACTGTGCCACGTACACTCATATTTTTACATGATTTCAGAGAAATCAGTTGGGAATGATGTTTTGATGAGTTCATGTTGCGTTTTAATTGAGTTTCAACTACGAGATAAAATGATTGTGCTATGGAAATCATTATTTTATTAACGAGTCCCTTACCCCCTTACTGAGCGATTTAGAAGCTCACCCTGTTTTCTTTTCCCCCCAGATTTCTTCAAGTGAGGAGAGTTTTTCCTGCAACGAACGGAGTAGTGGCTACTAGAGGACTTGAGCTCCAGGCCATATATTGTATTTGAGGTATAATTTATATTTTCATGTACCCAAACTAAAGTTGTAATTACAGACACTTGTTGTACAATGATGTATGGGATGTATTAAAATTAATTAACCTTGAATTAAGTAATGTAAATTGGATGAAATACAATTATGTGATGATGAGATCATGAGGTATGATGTGTATGATATGTATGATGATGACACTGCACTGGAATACACCCTTTATTGTGAATGGATGTGAAAAAGTTTTAAATTTGCCCTGCTTTCCCTGCTTCCGGGGCGTCACACATCGATTGTCATATGCCTTGGACTAATCTAGAAAATTTTCTTGCATATTTCTTTGGGAACCGTGAGGGACATACTTGATCCAAAAAGTAGATTGAATAATATCCCAATTGATCACCAGGTGGCTGGCAGTCAGTAGGCTCTGAGTGGCACTTCACAATATCGGGCTGATCCCTTAACGATATATGTACTCATGCTGACCCTCTCTGTATCAGTGCACCCCAGAAAAATAAAGATCTCCCTCATCTCTGCTAACCACTCCTCTGCCTCTACGTGGTTCTTCACCCCTTTAAATGATGACGGGTTCATCTTAAGAAAATCTTGAAACCCGTCTATATCCCTGTCATCAGGCTTAGTTTGTGCCGGAGGCTGAGTGGCGGATGGCACTATGTCAATCTGTGGAGGAGGTGGAGGCGAATCCTGTGGTGGTGTGGGTGTTGGGGCTGGGGTAGGTGTGGTGCCCGAGGCATTAGCCCCGAACTGCTGATTGAACAATGTTGCCATCTACTCAAACCCTTTATCTCACATCCTACTCCAACCGATTTATCCGAGAGTTAGGACTCTCTGACCGTGCGGTAGGTGGCTGTGCCCGCCCCCATGGACGACCTCATCTCCCACTCATAACGTAAATCTAATCTACCTTTGCTTACACATCAAACTTGATAAGAATTTTAACCGATATATTTAATTCATAACCAGACAAGTACAGACACCTAGGATGTAACCTATGCCCAACTGACCGACATTAACAGTACTAGACGCCATTCGCTCTGATACCATTAAAGCTGTAACACTCCGGAAACGTGGAATTTAGGGCTAATTTAAAATTTTATCTTATAATTCACTTCTTACTTAAGGTGCATTCCTGCTTAGTGTCAGTTCACATCTTATCATTTCATTATTAAACTCTTTGTATTCGATTATACTTATATCATTTCTAATGAAATTTCAACAGCATAACTTTTTTTATATATCCCTATCCTCTTGTAAATTTTTCAAAGCAAATACGGATATTAGCAGCAATTGATTTTACTTCCATTTACATATATATACAACTCTGATTACATCCCAAACATTTACTTTTACTCAAGTATCTATACTACATAAATTATCTAGATACAAAATGAATTATACCTTACACGTGTACAAGAAATAGCATGTGGAGAGTCTCGTCCATCAGCATATGTCACGTACGCAGCAGGCACTGGTAACTACTATAAGTAATTTGGAAGGAAAGGAAAAAAAGGGTTGAGCTTCAACTAGACCAGTAAGGAATTTATTTAAAACAAGAAGTAATAAATCAATTGATTCGTAAAATAATGGTACATTTCACATACCAAACTATGTGATAAAAATCATCCGAGTATATAAACTCAAAACATCAACTCATTATAATAATATAGAGACTAGGCATTTACTATTCCTATCATGAAAAAAGATCAATACTCCATCCTCAAAAGAGGGCACCCTCATAAGAGGGAATCAAGTACCTATGGTCATGGTAAGGCTGTAGACTGGACCAAGGTCATACAACATCATCTCAACGCCACTCATTTGACATATCACATAAATAAAGGAAAGCATTAGGAAGTACATGCAGAATATGCATAACATGCTTAAACTTTAGCCCGATTCTAGGTCGTCGACTAAAATTCCCTTGGGTCTCACTCAATCAACCCTCATGCTTCCCAAACTCGCATGCTATGGAACCTACAATATCAAAAAGTAACATTATTATACTGACAATAGTTTTACAATTAGCTTAGAACTCATAATAGTTTTGCTTCATAAATCTCATACATATATATATATTTGTTCGTAAAACTTTAAAATCACACAGTTAAGCTCAATTTAAGTAAAACATGCACTCGGGTAAGAAAAACTCGAGATATAGGTCTTTCTCCGAGTTTATGCTTATTACATAAAATATTTTCATGAAACCAATGCTCAGTTGTAGATAAGGAATTCAGGTATTGAAATCAATTGCATCCCTTGCCTAATTGAGGTCGAGGCGGCCCTGAATCGTCGGGTGTCGAGTTCACCTCGTTTTATGTGCTAATTTCTTAAGCTGTCCAAAATTTTTTCAAAATCATCAATTGATGCTCAATTTCGTCTTTACTTCACATTTATATTCATTTGAGCTCAAACAGGGTCAATTAGACCCTTTTTTTCGATCATTTTTCCTATTTTCTCAGTTTTAGCGATAAAAATCTCTGTTTAAGTCATTTCATTAGTTTCTTTCCATCAAATTTATAACTTATCAACCCAATAAGTTAAACATTTATTCCAAACTCCATTTAATCATTCAAACACTCTAATTATCAATTCTTCACACTTTTACGGTTTTTCACTTAATTGAGCTATAAACCGAGTTTTTGGTATAAATTTAACTGTCTACATCATCCAACATAGTTAAAATTCATCATTTCTCCATCAACCCTAGGGTGTCAAAAACTACAACTACCCCTAGAAATTATATCAACAATTCTTGCTTAACTAAAAATTATCCTACAACATAAAAAAAAAAAAATCACATATATGAACATCACCATTTTCCTCCAACTTCTTGCCAACTTTGACCAACTTTGACTAAATATTTTTGCTCCAGCAAACACCCTAAGCTATTAATAAACATGTATACATCTTAAAATCATCCAAAACAACAAGAAAAACTAACAAAAAATTTCCAAAAATCAAAGCTTTCTCTCACCTTGAAACAGGGCAGTTTCTGCCCTTATTGTTCTTAGTAGATTTTCACCTAGTAAATGACCTCTTTTGGAGCTGAATTTTTATATGTTATAGAGGGGTTAGGTAGTAAGATTTGATCCTTTTGACCATTATTTGATCCTTTTGACCATTGCCTGAAAATCGTCAGAGATGGCTGGAAAATTCACGCAATGCTGACTGGTCTAGAATGTGAATGAGAAATTGGGGACAGTGGATCTCTCTTGTTTCAGAAGTTTTCAGAGCTTACTATACCTTTTTAGAAAGATTATCAAGTCCACTCTATATATGGAAAATTTAATAATTTTTTAACTTCTGTAAGGTCTCCAAATGTAGCAATTTCTGATTGGTTAGGTATTTTCTAGGTTAGGGCTACCCATTGCCCTATTTTAGAAAATCAACCAAAAATATTTTCAAGCTCATTTCTTCCAATTTTCCACTTCTCAAGTGTTCTAGTATCTCCCATAAAAATTTAGGGCCTACTTGTTTGAGAAAATTTCCTTAATTGAGCCCAATTTGCACAATTAGGTCATTACTCATCAAAATCGCTTAAGGTTTTTGGTTTACTTTAAAAACTAATTCTAACACTGAAACCTCATTATTTCTAGTCCATCTTCATTCCCCATGTCAATTATACCTTATTTTAATTTCCTATGCTCTCAGAATATTTTTCGTGAATTTTTAGAATTTATTCATTTTTCTAGACCCATTTGCTCGATTTAGTGTAAACCCGAGTTTCACTAACTTTTTCACTTCTAACACCTTAGTTTCACTTTCTAATCATCAAAACATGCTTTAAATCACACTTTTTGGAAGATACTTAAACTTGAATGCTTACCTCAAAATTTATACCTCGAGCTTTGTGCCACTGTCTCGAGCTTCTCAAGCATTCTGGGCCCTACATGAACATTGACATGAGTCTTAGACTTCTCGTTTTATCATAACATGCATTATTGTCTGAAAATATTTTAGGTTTCACAATGATAATGAGAATATTTTACCTATACTTTTTAAGTGGGATGTAAAATTTGTAAGTTCTCCTTGAAGGACTACTTTGTTGCGTAAATCTCTCTTGTCTTGGATTTCGTATTCATTTTTCTCTCAACATCCCCTTAAGCTATTTGTTATCTTATACCTTGATCAAATCTGGCTTCAATGAAGAATAATAAGACCTTGCTACATTTTCTCAGAGTTGCCAAAAAGGCTTTACACATAATGGTGTCTCTTGCTCTTTAAATCAACATATTCATCCTAAGTATCTCCAAATGATCTATTAGATTAGTCGATCCATCATAGATTTACATAGTAGGGAGATTAAAACCCTTTAGAAGCTGAGCAACGTCGATTTCCTAGTTGAAGGGAATACTTCCCAATGCTCATAAGTCTAAATAAGTGGCATTCTCTACCACCATTTGTTCCATACTCTTATTCTTCGCTTGCATTTCTTATCATTTTTTATCAAAGTCTAAAAGTTCTCATTATTTCTCAAATGTTTCTCTCAAATTGACTTCCTCTCTCACCTCATTTCTATAAAACATGTAGTTTAACATCGTTAGGGCTATTGTTTTCTCGATTTCTACCTTATAACTATTGTCGTCACTGAATCTTTTTTCAAACACATCAGCTATGCTTCATTTCCTAAGACTCGTCCAACCATTGGTAATAAGTTCTGTGATCAATGATATGTCCTAAAATGAGTCTTTTTTGCCATCAACATCAATTGAATCAAATCTTGATGCAGGGTGTCCTGACAATCTTAACACTATAGTGTGACGTTGTTTCCTTGGATTTTCATTCGTAGGTTTGAACAGTCACGCAATCCTTAACGATCTAAGTTAGATTGTAGATCTCTGTCTGAAGTTATTTAATCTCATCTTTTGTTCCTTGGTTAGAATGAGTAATAGGCATGCTAGAATTATCACATTCTCTTAGCTCTTCCTATGGTACAGGTCTTTGCCTTTCTTCGTTTGATGACGATGGTGTCATGGCTCTGGTGGTTTTAGGGAGCAGAGTCGCATCCACTCTTCTTCTTGGGATATGTGAGTGACTTCATAACACGTGATTAGAACCACTTTACCTTGTGGCTCTCATCTTTAAAAACAACATTACGAACTTAAACCAAAAGATGTAAACTATTGTTCCCTAAACTTTCATCAAGCTAGTTATAATCAATAGCATTATGAATAAGAAAAAACTTGAGTTTGATTTTCAGTAAGAGCAATAGTTGTTATAGGGTCGTGAACAGTGTAAGTAAAGCAATAGATACCGGGATTTACGTGTTCAGTAATGTTTCTATGTCTACAGGTAGCTGTGAGTTTGTCACTAAGCATTTGGTGTGAACTGGAAAGTTCACTATGCATAATGCTCTTGATAAGATTGATCAGCTTGTTTGGGCGCAACCATGGTAAGAAAGGAATAAGGCTCAAAGTAAATATAATAGAGCTTGGTTAGGAATTAGTTGTAAAAAGTCCCTTTACTTTGGAAATGATGGCTTATTTATAGGAAAGTATAGAACATTAAATTATAGGAAAGTTTGTCGTCAAACCCAAGGCTGAAAAGAGCAAGAGACTGAGCAAGACTTGAACTGAGGTTATTAGGTCAGGTTAGGCATGCAATCAATAGGCTGAATCCATCACTAACAATAACAAACATGAAACTTTAAAAGATTTGTTAGCTTTGGATGATATGTTTTGAAATGACAAAACATTAATTTAAAAGTGCTTATTTTAAACCTTCAAATCATTTGTGATGTATTATTTGTGAGTAATTGTCTTAGAGAATATATTGCCAACTGTACTAAAAATTACTTATAAAACTTATGAAGATGTAAACATAGAATCATTGGCAGAATTATTGTGAGACCGATCTCCTTTTGGCAGAATCATTGTAAGACTGATCTCCTAGATTGAGAGATCGATCTCTTTTTGGTAGAATCATTGTGAGACTGATCTTATAGATTGAGAGATCAATCTCTTTTTGGCAGAATCATTGTGAGACTGATCTCCTAGATTGCGAGATCGATCTCCTTTTGGCAGAATCATTGTGAGATCGATCTCCTAGATTATGAGATCGATCTCTTTTTGGCATAAACATTGTGAGATCGATCTTCTAGGGTTGTGAGATCGATCTCCTCTAGACAGTAACGATTTGTTCAATGCAGTAATAACAAAGAGATGGATCTCCCTTGAATAAGAGATCGATCTCCCTTGTTTTACGGAATGTTATGAATAACGTCTCAAGAAAAGTAGATCGATTATCACAACTCTCTTCCGGTGACTCAACTTACTACATACAGTTGGGCTATGAGTCAACATCCATATCCACATCTCATCCATTCATAATTTAACATTTAGTACATGAAGTAGAAACTATTCTTTTATAGATATACGGAAACGATTAAATCAGTTTCTATTATATACATCCCTTTCAGTTAAAGTTATCTACACTATGCATAAAATTACAGGATACAAAATTTTTTTCTCTCATAGATGTATACCTCTATACTGCTAGAGAACAAGAGAACACTGTAGTAGGGACAACTGCAATAACTCACTATTGCATAGTATCTGTGGAGGAGGAAATAAAGGGGTGAGCTAACACGATCAGTAAGGAAAATATGAAAGCATGTAGGTAACTACACTATCTACATGCTAAAATATTAACATTTATTTTCCTTATAAAACATATGCATTTCTTTGAAAATAGCTTCCAACGATGGGAAACCATTAATTCAATAGATGGCTATATGCATATACATCATTAATTCACACAGCTCGATCTTTAAAAACAACACAGCTTCATTTAGAACACATTTACAAATCTCTTTCTAAATCAAGTAATATGAGACATATAATGGGATTTTATACCACCCTGTACCACATAGCAGGGGGTATATTTATCGCCTCACACAGTAGCAACACAATGTCATATCACATAGATAAAAGAAGACTTATGGCCATAGTCTGAATTCTAGGCATCACTGATCAGGTGTGCGGAAACCCTATGCTTAGGGAGGCGGATCAACCATCCGTTCAGCTCACATAGAATCGCTAAGATAATCACGACACATCATGTGAGATATGTAATTTTTGTATGATATTCCTTATGATTTCCATATTGTATGACATTATTATATGTTAATGGATACATAAGATGGTTGATTCGGATATGATAAATGTGGATGGAACGAAATAGATTACGTAAAATCGAATATGGATAAATCATGCCCAATAGAGTAAAACGGGCCCAGAGCTTTAGATTCGATCAGTAAGAGTGAAATATTGATCAGTAATATTGAACTAAACCCATATGTGGTTATATGCAGCTCCGTAGATGAGCGAATTAGACTGAGAAACCTGGTACGATCGAGTCAGAATAAGCTTGCGCGTGATTCCAGGTAAGGGAATTTTATGAGCACTTAGAGGTAGCTATACGTAGTTTCGAGGGGATTTACATTACGTTAAATTCAATAGGCTACCCAAAAACAGAATAATAATTTTTGCGAAAAAAATATGGAAATAGTGCCAAATTACTATTTTTCCCCCAGTTAGGAAAATTTCAAAACGGGTAGTAAGTTTATGAAATTGCATGAAATTCATGATTTTAATGTTTTCATGATGATATTGCTTTAATTCAAGCAATTTATGGATAGGTTGGCTATTATTTTCATGTTTTGAGTGAAAAGGCACAAGTTAGGTGCCAATTGATATTTATTTAACATGTTTTGATAAAATTGAGCCACCTATCAGTGTTATATGAGTTGAAACCGTGCTTCAGCACTGCTCGCACTGGATTTTATATTTAACTCATACACAGAGTGCTGGAGCCTTACTCGCACTATTTTACAGATTTATTCCATATGACTACCGTACTGGAGTTTTTCTCGTACGAGGTTTTCATTGAGTTTTTATACATATCCGTACTAGAGCAATGCTCATACGTGGATTTGAATTGAATTTATAATCAGTTTAAGTCGTACTGAAGTGCTGCTCGTACGCAGATTTTATTGATTTCTATGAAACCGTGCTAGAGCTTCGCTCGCACGAGGTTTTCAGATATCATGAATATGTATAGAGCCGTGCTAGAGCTTCGCTCGCACAGGGATTTATATGACATGCATATAGCCATGTTGGAGCCTCCTGTAGACTGTGTGTCACAGTGAGATGATATGCTCACATGTGCATACTGAGACATACTTAACATGGTTGGATAAGACCTATTACAGGCACCCCTATTGAGCTTGGGTTCACGGAGTACATTGTACCATGCATGTCACGCGGAGTACGCTGTACGGTGGGGATTGTTGGAGTGGAGTGGCATTAGCCACGAGACAGCAAGTGTTGCCCTCGCAATCCTGATATTATGCTGTTCTGGCGGGTAGGATGACCCACCTCCCATTTCAGGTGTGATACTCCGCACACTAGGATCCGTGTGCCAGGGATCACGAGGTTATGGTCATAGTCCTGGATATTAACGATATAGTCGCTTACATGTCTCATATGATATAACTATTGGTCTTGATAGACCAGGGTAGACCCGAGAGAGAGGTCAGCCCCGATTTTCTAATGATTTCAATTGAGATTTGATTATTCCCATGGAGGGATTTTATGGAACTTTCATTGATTTGTAACCCTGTGAGAAGGGTGATTTTATAACGGAGATTTGAAAGTAAAGAATTTTTTTGAAATGGATTTTGATTTGTGAGTGTATCATAGTTTGACCCAGATGGGGTATTTTATAACTTGTTAATTCATTGAGCATGAGATGTTTTCACATGGGAATTATTCCATGTTTTTAATATGCCGATTTCCTGTTTTAGAACAAATGATATTATATATATATATGGCATATCATTGTTTTTACCTCATGCTCACATATATCCTGATTTCTTATCAGCATGTAGATAGTATAGCTATTTACCCGTTTGTATTATTGCCTTACTGAGCATGCGGAGCTCACCCTTTATTTTCCACCCACTTCAGTGTTTCCACCATAGAGATAGCGGGTGTAGAGAGTAGATAGCATAGCTGATATCTTTGTTTCCCATCGACTGTCAGGTATACACCACACACAGAATCATGTGATGTATAAAACATACCGACCACTCTATTATAATATGATTGATGTAATTATATATATGTACGTGTGATATTTCAATGGTTAAAAAAGGTATATCGATATTGATTCACAGCTCGACCTGTTTAGAGGAAATGTCACGAGGAGGTAAGAAAGATTTTCTAAAAGTGAAAAATTTGTACTGATTTTAGTAGTATTGGGTCGTGACACATCGTACTCCATGGCTAACGTTCATGGAACATCGTGCTCCTGTGGATCCTTATCACCCATTCCCGTTGTCTCAAAATCACGTGCGAGAAAGTATGTGCAAGATCACTAAGCAATACACAACGACTCAAGCACGATTTTACTCATCACACAGCAAACTCATAAACTCTCTTGCGAGCAACTCAGCGTAAGATCACACAGCATATCTGAGGCATCAAGCACGTTTTTGCTTACCACACAGTAAGGCTCAAAAGACCACGTACGAATAAGTCATCGTAACAACACACAGGATACCTGAGGTATCGAGCACGGTTTAATCCCATCACTTTAAATCGAGGGGGTCACATGCGAGCATAATCAGAGTAAGATCACTAAGCAGTACTCTTTGGCTCCAGCATGATTCAGAAAATCTAGTGTGAGCTCTTGAGTCGAGCACACAGCATCACCCGAGGCATCCAGCACTCTTTAGTTTTTCTCAAAATCTCTTTTAAAAATGATGTGCGAGCAAGGCTAGTAAATCTACCGTTGGCAACTTAGGCTATAGCACAATTTCACACAGAAAAAAAATAGAAAGCTCCATTCACTGAGTATGAAGGAGAGGACAATCTCCTTTCAATCACTAGTTAAAAGCTTTTCATGCAAATTACTAAATCAAGAGCCAATCTATTATTACTCTTTCTCAAAACACTTGTAAAAACCTCTTTCCCTAACAGGGCATAGAATTCATGCAATTCATACATATAATCTTCTTCTCATATGTAGTTTTCACCTAGATATATCAATATCTAAATACTCTATCGTATTCATTCGCATACAGCAGGTAAGAAAACAAACGTATAGCTATCTCAAATAGCTCGCTTTAATTCCATACTTGAATCACGCTCGAATCGCTTTCCTTGATTTCCAACGCTAGTGATTCAGTCTTATCAGCTCTGACTTTATCTCTAGGAGCTACAAGCATTTACTACTCGCATCAATATTATTTCAATATACTCGATTCTCATTTACATGGCTTCCAAATTGATGCATTGACTCGTTACATCAATATGGCATCATTACAACTTATGGGATTATAATCCCTCTTAAGTCCATTTCAATTGTTCAATTTGTTTCTCGAGAATCCGATAGACTCCTCGAGTCTATTGAGTCATATTAAATCGACATTAAGCTTACAATGCCTCAAGTCAATTATTTTCTTTCTTTATGGCATTTCTTCAAACACTTATCATGCCCATTATCAACCCTCATCTAATCCAACTTATGGATTTCACAATGTCATCTTACAATCATCTATACATGTTCATTAACATCTCTACATGCTCAAATCATCATTAGCTCTATGCCATTTCACTTTTCTCTCACTAAACCCATTCTAGGTCATAGTTGTTTAAGCATGTATATGAACATTTCTACAAACATTATATACACCAAATCACTCACCATAATATCTAGATTAACATACTAGAAAATGGTGTATAGCAATCTTACCTAGCTTGACCTTTTTCCTCTTTTTACTAATGTGGGAGAAATCCTCTTTTCTCCTTCAATCTAAGTTTTGAGCTTCCAATCTTTGACTATGTTGTTGTCTCCCTCACTAGGAACAACTTTGCTCAAAGGAACTTCTCTCCAATCTCTATGGAAGGTGTTGACAATTTAGAGGGATGAAGTTTATATTCTTTGAGTAAAAACGAAAGGTTTTGATGTTTCTGGGGAAAGAAGCTACATGTCGGGCTCCTTTAGATAGAATTCACCTTTTGAGATTGATCTCATAGGGTAGAGATTGATCTCATCCTGCTTCAGTTACACCATTTACAGCCTTAGAGATCGATCTGCTTTAAGGGATACGATCGATCTTTGCCAGGCAGAGAGCTTCAAAGATCGATCTACTAGAGGGATGAGATCGATCTGCTTATGGTCCAAACACAATGAGATCTATCTGCTTGAGGATGAGATCAATCCTTGCTTTGCAGAAGCATACTGAGATCGGCCTGGCTTGAAAGAGGGATTGATCTCCCCTTGCTCTGCAGCATACTTAGCTAAAATTTTTCCTAGATTTTCAAAGCTAACTTCATATCAATTTGCTTCACTACTCATTTTGCATTCAATCCACATTGATCACTTAAAAAGGTCTATTTCTTATAATTCATACATAACGAAACTTGAGTGTACATCACGAACTCATATAACAAGTGTGCACATCAAATTTACGGACCTTACATCTCTTATGATTCATATTGCATGAACAGGTGTATACTTAGGGAAGTATAGGGATACATATGAAAATACGAGCCTTACATTCCTCCCCTCCTTCAAGAAATTTGGTCCTCCAAATTAGATCGAAGTTATTCATCGAAAAGTTGGGGGTACTTCTCCCGTATCAGGTTCTCTAATTCCCAAGTAGCTTCCTCTGAATTGTGGTGCTGCCAGAGAACCTTAACAAGTGGAATTGCCTTTTTCCTTAGTACCTTTTCCTTCCTATCCAGTATCCAGAACAGTTTCTCTACATATGACAAATCATTCTTGAGCTCAAATGGCTCATACCGAATCACATGAGTTGGATCTGGATGGTACTTCTGAAGTATCGATACGTGGAAGATGTTATGAATGCCTGCTATTCCGATGGAAACACTAGCCTGTTGGCCTTATCTCCTACACTCTCCAATATCTCAAATGGTCTGATATACCGAGGGCTTAACTTACCCTTCTTACCGAACCTCATAATCACTTTCAAGGGAGAAACCTTCAAAAATATTGAGTCACCTACAATGAATTCTAGTGGCCTCCATCTCATGTCAGTGTAACTTTTTTGCCTGCTCTGACATGTTCTCAATCTCTGACATATCAACTGAACAACCTCAGAAGCTTGTTGTACCAAATCGTGAGCAAAAGTCTTTCTATCACTCATTTCTTCCTAACCAATAGGGGAACGACACCTTATACCATACAATGCCTCATATGGTGCCATCCCGATACACGAGTGATAGCTATTGTTGTAATCAAATTCTGCAAATAGTAGGTGATCATCCCAAGAGATTTTAAAATCCTTGACACTCGCTCTTAGCATATCCTCTAACGTCTGGATGGTTCTCTCTAACTGACTATCAGTTTGAGGGTGGAAAGTAGTACTGAAAATTAACTGGATTCCCAAAGCTTCCTGAAAATGTTCCCAGAAGTGGGAAGTGAAGCGAGAATCCCTATTCGATATGATGCTCACTGGAACATCATGTAGTTTTACTATCTCCTGTATGTACAACCCTACCAGACTACTCAAAGTATCTATAGATTTTATAGCTAGAAAGTGGGCGAATTTCGTTAGTCTGTCCACCACTACCCAGATAGAATCATAGTTCCTCTTAGTCTTCGGCAATCCCATGATGAAAATCATGGTAACATGCTCTCATTTCTAAGTTGGTATAGGTAGAGGCTGCAATAATCCTGCAAGCTTCTTATGCTCTAGCTTCACTTGCTGACATACCAGATATCTTGCCACAAACTCTGCGATATCCTTTTTCATCCTTGACCACCAATACACTTTTCAGAGGTTTTGATACATCTTGTTACTCCCCGGATGCAATGTGTATCTCGAAGAATGAGCTTCTGTCAAAATCAATCTCTTTAGCTCTGGGTCATAGGGAATGCAAATCCTGTCTCTAAACCTCAGTAGGCCATCATCGCTCACTAAGAAATCGACCACATCACCACTCTGAATCAGACTCGCTCGATCCTCACATAGTAGATTGGCATGTTGCGCCTACCATATTCGGTCAATCAAATCTAGTTCCACTCGCAGGCTAGCTATCAGACAACCACTATAAACATCAAGAGGGTCTATATCCAACCTGAGGAGAGCAAACTACTCGAGCAACTCATATTCCCTGACTATCATGTCCGATACCATTCTGATGCTCTTTCTACTTAGGGCATCCGCCACAACATTAGCCTTCCCTGGATGGTAAAATGTCTCACAATCATAATCCTTCAGAAGCTTTATCCATCCTCTCTACTTCATATTCAACTCTTTCTGTGAGAACAGATATCTGAGGCACTTATAATCTATATACACCTAAAATTTCTCATCGTATAAGTAGTGGTGCCAAATCTTTAATGCAACTACCACGGCTGCCAACTCTAAATCATGGGTTAGGTAGTTCCTCTCATGGTCCTTAAGCTGTCTGGATCCATAGGTTACTACCTTCCCGTCTTGCATCAACACATAGCCCAATCCCTGTCCTGAGGCATCTGAATACATTGAGTAACCTCCTAAGCTTGTAGGTATGATGAGAATAGGTGCGATGGGTAGTCTATGCTTTAACTCGCAGAAACTTCATTCACATTTATCATCCCACTTGAATGCCACATTCTTTTGAGTTAGACCTGTCAACGGAGCAACCAACTTAGAGAATCCCTCAACAAATCGTCGGTAATAGCCTACTAAACCTAGGAAACTGAGGATCTCTATAATTATCTTAGGTTTTTCCCACTGTATCACAGCCTCTATCATGGACGGATCCACTGGTACCCTGTCTCTTGAGATGACATGACCCAGAAACGATATCTCACTTAGCCGTAAATCACACTTGTTGAGTTTAGCATATAACTTCTGATCTTGGAGGGTCTGTAACAATGTTCTCAAATGCTGCTCGTGCTCTTCCCTGGACTTCAAGTACACCAATATGTCATCTATAAACACAATCACGAAGCAGTCCAGGTATGGCTTAAACACATCATTCATTAATGCCATAAATGATGTAAGAGCATTCGACAACCCAAATGGCATAACCAAAAACTCATAATGGCCATAACGGGTCCGAAATGCTATCTTGGGCACATCTCCACTCCAAATCCTCAACCGATGATACCCATACCTCAGATCAATCTTTGAAAGGACCTGTGCTCCCTGTAGCTGATCCAATAGATCATCTATCTGTGGAAGGGGATACTTATTCTTGATGGTAGTCTTGTTTAACAACCAATAGTCTATACAAAGTCGAAGACTTCCATCTTTCTTCTTTACAAATAGAATCGATACTCCCAAGGTAATACACTTGGTCTGATAAACCCCCTGTCCAAAAACTCTTACAACTGTTTCTTTAGCTCTTCCAATTCCACTGGAGCCATTCTATACGGTGGCTTGGATATCGGTTCAGTTTCAGGTACCAAATCAATACAGAATTCCATTTCTCTATTTAGTGTCAACCCTGGTAATTATTTCGAAAAGACATCGAGGAATTCTCTAACCATTGGGATGTCAACTAATTTCGGGTGTACCTTATCCAAATCAACCACATATGCTATAAAGCCTTCAACATATGATGACCACATTTGTTACTAAAATCATCTGTCCTTGGAAATAATTTACTACTTCTTACATTACTTTTCAAATCTTACAACATACTTTTTAGGGGTAGGAAACACTACTGTCTTAGCATAACAGTCTAAAACAGTATGGTTTACAACTAACCAATCCATTCTTAATATTACCTCAAAGTATTTCATGTTTAACAGAATAAGATTGGCCAACATATCCTTTTCCCCTACTTTCAACTTACAACCATTACATACATATTTAGTTACTACGTTGTCTCTCACTATAGTGTTTATAAGCAAAATCCTGCCTAGAGGTACAAGTTTTACATGTTCAATCAATTTACATGCAAAGGTAGGCTATATGAATGAATGCATTGTACCATGATAAATCAATGCTAATGCTTTAAAATCAAAGACTAGGATGGAACATTTAATCACATTTGTAGAAGCTTCTACAGATGCCTGGTCCAATGCAAACACTTGCCCTCGACCAACAGCTTGTTTCCCTTTTTCTTCAGTTGTGCTCTTAGGTGTAGGTGTCTCAACCATAGCCTTCTCTGGCTCTTTGCCCTTCTGTGGTGATGCATCAATCAGCTCTGGGCATACACTAGCTATGTGCTCTGGTTTACCACATCTATAACATGATCTCATCATATGGCATGGCCTACTCCCATGATATCTACCACACATCTTGCACTGCTCGATGGTAGGTTGAGGTCTGCCAATAATGATGCCTCTCAATGCTTGAGGTAGAGCTGGGTAAGCTGAATAAGCTGGAGGCTTCGCAGGCCTCTCTCGTACCTCCTCAAACTTTTACCCTTTACCAAATAACGTCGGTCTTTTTTGAACTCTCTATCATCCACTAACTTCTTCCCATCTCTATCTCTGCCCTTACCACTCTTGCTCAACTCCGAGGCATACAACTCATAGTCCTGCTCACATAGCTGAGCTCTGCGTACTACCTCGTCGTAGGTGGTAATGTCAACTGGGGCTAATCGTGCTCTAATCGAAGGTCTCAACCCCTCAAGAAATTTTTGAACCTTCCTGTCCTGACAGCCTATAGTTATTGTGTCATATCTGCCCAGGGATGTGAATCCCGACTCATACTCATCCACTGTACAGTTCCCCTGGTTCAAGGTCTGAAATTCCATCTGTATCTTCCTCTAAGCAGTAGCTGGAATGTATTGCCCCCTAAAGGCATCCAGACATATGTCCCAAGTCACCATTGGGTGATGTGTACTCAGAATACGCTAGGTGGCAGTCCACCAACGCTCAGTCTCTCCCTCTAATACAAATGCAACAAAAGTGACCTTCTTAGTGGCAAAGCAATGGAAAAATTGTAGAGCTTCTCCATACTACAAATCCAATGCTTCGCTAACACTGGGTCTTTCACCCTACTGAACGAAGGTGGTCCAAACTTCCTGAACTGCCTCAACCTACCCAGGTCACAATCATAAACTCCCTCTCCACCAACCTGTTGTGGAGCTATAGGATCCTGAACTGGTGGGGGAATGTCCTAAACTGGAGGGGGTGTAGGAATCTCTGCCTCTACAGCCCGAGGTCTCAGAGCAGGCTGTGCTGGCTCATGTCCCTCAGGTGCTGCAGCCTGACCAACAGGGTTCTTCGTCTATCCTCAAATTTGGCCATCACCTATGTAAACATCTCCATAACTGTGTCTACACTATGCTGTAACTGCTCGATACATGCCTCAGCGGCCTCATTAAGACCAGGTGGATCTCTACTAAAACTGGATCCATTACGCCTCTCGATCTCATCTCTTTGCCCTTGAGAGCACGAACTCTCCTTGATGAGTACGTCATCTATAAGACATCCTACATACTCAATAATAAGTGTATCAATTACATTTCCATCTTGGTATACACTATTATATCCAAATAACGTACAGTACTTAAGGGATGTGTATTTTTCTAACTATGGATACTTACTCACACCGGTCCAACCCATGCTCTGATACCAATCTTTGTCACGGCCCTCTTCTCGTGACCTAACTTACTACATAGAGTTGGGCTGTGAGTTAACATCTATATCCACATCTCATCTATTCATAATTTAACATTTAGTAAATGAAGTAGAAACTATTCTTTTATAGATATGAGAAAATGTTTACATTAGTTTCTATTATATACATCCCTTTCGTACAAAAGTTATCTATACTGTGCATTAAATTACAAAAAACAAAATTTTTTTCTCTCATAGATGTATGCCTCTATACTGCTGGAGAGCAGGAGAACACTGTAGCAGGGACAACTGTAGTAACTCACTACTGGGTAGTATCCTTGGAGGAGGAAATAAGAGGGTGAGCTAACACGCTCAGCAGGGAAAATACAAAAGCAGGTAGATAACTACACTATCTACATGCTAAAATATTAACATTTATTTTCCTTATAAAACATATGTATTTATTTGAAAATAGCTTCCATCGATGCGAAACTATTAATACGCTAGATGAGTATATGCATATACATCATCAATTCACATAGCTTGATCTTTGAAAACCACACAGCTTCATTTATCAGCTCACGCAGAACACACTTACAAATCTCTTTGTAAATCAAGTAATATGAAACATATAATGGGATTTTATATCACCTTGTATCACACAACAGGGGGGACATTTGTTGCCTCAAACAGTAGCAACATTATGTCGTATCACACATATAAAAGAAGACTTATGGCCATAATCCGGATTCTAGGCATTACTGATCAGGTGTACGAGAACCTTATGCTTGGGGAGGTGGATCAACCTGTGAGACCCCGTATATGTAAAGTTGTAATGTGTAATGAATGTTAATGGACTTGTAATGTAAAGTATGATCGATGTAAGTCCATGGATTCAATGTATGTATGTGTAATATGATTTGTAATGTACATACAAGTTTCATTGAGCATGAATATGAAGAAATGAGTTCTGACAAGTGATGGTTGTGATTGAAACTCAAAATGAGTAGTGTGGTAAAATGGAATGAAGTTATGCTTCCATTTGGTTTTATATAGCATACCTTTGGACATACAATGAATGCACATAAGTTTCAATGTGCATAAGGTATGAATGGGTGCCATTTTCAAGTTATAAAGGTGGATGGATGAGAAAATGGCCATGGCAACAGATTAAGGATGTGTTGGTGTGAGTTGCAGCAAGGAAACTGCAGGAAATCTGGAAAACATGGAGGCCAGATCGATCTCATAGAATGAGAGATCGATCTGGAAGAGCCAGAATGCTCTTATTTGGGCAATGGAATAGAGCAGATCAATCTCCAATAGGGCCAGATCGATCTCCTAAGCATTCTGTGATGAAAAGATCGATCCTCAAGCACCCAGATCGATCTCCTTAGCTCTCTGTTTAGGAACAGATCGATCTCATGCTTCGACAGATCGATCTCATGCTTAAAATTTCATGAAAATGAGAGATTTAAGGGGACCAGATCGATCTCCTCTTGGACCAGATCGATCTCCTCAAGCTATTTCTATATAAGGAGGGCTGAAAATCTAGAAATTTCGAGAAAAACACCAATCTTCCATTTCTAACCCAAAAACCTAACTTTCTCTCTCTAAAATCAGCCATTTCCAACAAGAATTGAGGGGAGACCATTAGACATTAAGTTGTTCATCTTGAGGAAGAGAACAACATAGTTGGAACCCAAAATCCCATTGAGGGTATTGAATGAGATAAGGGCATTGACATTTGGAGCAAGAAGAAAAATCATATTTGGTAAGATTCTAACACTCCAATCCAAGTACATTGTCTATTTAATTGACTTTGGAGTTGTTTGGCATGAGTATGTATGGATGGAAACACCTAGGTTGCGTTAGAAACTAATGTAACCTAGAAAATGGAATGCCTCTAGTGTGAGAAAGTATGATTTGGGGAATTGGTGGTTTATGGATTATGATAAGTTGTTAAATGAGTAACGTGGGTGGTTTGGAATGGTTATGTGGAGTTATAATATGGGTTTAAGTGAAATTGTGAAAATGAGTATGTATATGCTTGATAAAATGCCATAGTGAGGGAACTCATGAAATATGAACACTATGAGCTTAATGTCGATTTAATATCGATTCGAAATAAGTTAATAGGCCTAAGAAGATCCATAGACTCGAGTTATGGGTAAAGTAATGAAACGAGGCCATATAAGCGTTAATAGAGGCTATAGATTAAATTGACTATAGCAAGCACAAGGGTTGCATTATATGGATCGAATATAATGCGGGATACAATTTTGTGCAGTCCCGAAGAGTTCGTTGAAGAAGAATCGAACCGTACGAGTAAGCAGCTTAAGGAAGTGGAATCACGCATCGCGATTCCAGGTAAGGGAATTCTGTAATTATATAGAGGTAGCTGCTCGTATTTTGTGGGTGTATAGGGCTCTGGAAATGTGCATGGATTTATAGAAATGTGTTTTGAAGATGTATGGATGTGACTATGAATAATTGTATGAGATTTGGTGGTTGAAATGGTATTGTAAAGAAATGGGATAGTAAGGCTAATAATTGCATAAATCTAATGTTTTGATGTTTTTCAAAACGAAATTGCTTGGTTTTAAGCAAGCTTGTAGATGGGTCGGCTAGTGTTTTATTGATGTTGTGGAAAAGCATTTGTGAAGTGCTAAACCCGATTGTCGGGATTGTTTGATTGTGTATGAGTCGCCTATCGTATTTACATGACATAAATCATGCTAGAGCCTCGCTCGCGCTGGATTTCTATGTTTTCACTTGTGTGATATGTGTTTGAGCTTAGCTCGCACTTTGATTTAAATTGTGATGATGTTTTATAAACCGTACTAGAGCTTACGCTCGTACTTGGATTTGAGTGATTTTTCTTATGCATATAACCGTATTGGAGCTATGCTCGTACGTGGTTTCTTCATATTTTATGCATAAATGCCGTACTAGAGCGTTGCTCGTACGAAGTGATTGGTTTTGATGCATGAATTCGCGCTAGAGCATAGCTCGCACCGGTTTTCACACTGTGGTATGTATGAGGCCGTGGTGAGAGATACGGATTAACTCAGGGAACCCAACAGGCCTAACAGACCTCTTGAGTGGGGTGAGGGTGAGGGGCTAGGACCTGACGTAATCCATTCAGGGAACCCAACGGCCTAACAGACCTCTTGAGTGGGGTGAGGGTGAGGGGCTAGGACCTTAATCAGGAAACCCAACAAGGGTGAGCAAGGCCATGAGGGGCTAGGACCTGGTATTGAAGTTACTCCCACGCGCTCTTGAGACTATAAAGGTTACACTTGGCATGGGGTAGATAAGACCTATGGCAGGCACCCCCAATCATGTTATGGGTCCGCAGAGTACGATGTACCGTGTATATCACATGGAGTACGATGTACCGCGTGGTGGTTACTTGATTTGAGAAAGTCTGGCGGAGAACTAACCCACCTTCGTACCAGCATGATACCTCGCACACCGGGATCCGTGTGGTCTGGGATGATATGTGACGATTGGCCAACGTAGTCACTTGAGATATAGTAACCTGTCTCCTTGCTTGATTTACTTACTACCACATGATTTTAAATCTCTAAGTGTGATTGTGATTGGTTAAGGTAGACCCGAAGGAGGGGTCAAGCCTCGTGGATTTGATTTGTGAAATGAAAATGAGGTTGTGATTGTGAATTGATGTGATGTGATTGTATGTGTTGAGAAAGAGTTTTATGACATGGGTTTAAAAAGGAGGTTTCTTAATGAATTGCCCCTTTTATGAATTTAAATGAGATCGAGCATGAGATGATTTATACATGATGTTTTTACCATGTTTTATATGCCAATGTACATGATTTTGATACATGATATATATATGTATACTTATATGGCATAGTTTTACTTCCTCATGCTCCTACCATAAATGATTTATGCATAACACTATCAGCATGTAGATAGAGTAGTTATCTACCATGCTTGCATTATTGCCTTTCTGAGCGTGTGGTTGCTCATCCCTCTCTATTTCCCCCCTACAGAGCGTGCATAGTAGCCCAGTGAGGACTGAGGCGTGGTATTTTGGACTCCACTGCATCTCCATCGCTTAGAGGTATATACACAGTGATTCTTTTTGTATCTAAACAATGTAAAAGCACAGTATTCTTTTGAGTTGTAATTATGGGGGATGTAGATGTCAGTAAAATATGCTTTTGTATAAGTACAAGATTAAACGCAAATGTATGACATCGTTTTATTTAACTGAGAATGAATGGGATGTGGTATTTATTATTGACTCACAGCCCAACAGTGTGTGGTGAGTTAGTTCACGACCGGGTAAGGTAACAATAAAACGCGAAAAATTTTTAGTGATTTTCGGCTAAAGAGAATGGAATTGGGTCGTGACACAACCAACCCTTCAGCTCACACAGAATCACTAAGATAATCACGACACATTGTACTCCATGGCTAACGCTTATGCTACATCGTGCTCCCGTGGATCCTTATCACTCCTTCCCGTTGTTTCAAAATCACATGCGAGCAGGTTTGTATAATATCAGTAAGCAATACACGACGACTCCAGCACAGTTTTACTCATCACACAGCAACTCAAAAACTCTCGTGCGAGCAACTCAACGTAAGATCACATAGCATACGTGAGGTATCGAGCACGATTTTTCTTATCATATAGTAAAGCTCAAGAGACCACGTGCGAGCAACTCAGTGTAAGAACACACAGAATACCTGAGGCATCGAGCACGAATTTTTCCAATCACGTTAAATCGAGGGGGTCACATACGAGCATAATCATAGCAAGATCACTAAGCAGTACTCTTTGGCTCCACCTTGATTCCCAAATCTAGTGCGAGCTCTCGAGTGGAACACACAACATCACCTGAGGCATTCAACAGCCTTTAGTTTTTCCCAAAACCTCTTTTAAAAATGATGTGCGAGCAGGGTGGTAAATCTATCGTTGCCACTTTGACTCTAGCACAATTTCACTTAAAAAAGAAATAGAAGGCTCCATTCACTGAATATGAGTGAGAGGGCAATCTCCCTTCAATCAGTCGTTGAAAGCTTTTCATGCAAATTACTAAACCAAAAGCCAATATATTAGTACTCTTTCTCAAAACACTTGTAAAAACCTCTTTTCACAATAAGGCATAGAAGTCATGCAATTCATGCATATAATCTTCTTCTCATACGTAGTTTTCACCTAGATATATCAATATATATATACTCTATCATATTCATTCATACACAGTAGGTAAGAAAACATATGTATAGCTATCTTTAATAGCTTACATAAATCTCTTACCTCGAATCATGCTCAAATTGCTTTCCTTGATTTCCAATGCTAGTGATTCGGCCTTATCGGCCCCGACTTTATCTCCAAGAGCTGTAAGCATTTATTACTCGCATCAGTATTATTTCAATATACTCGATTCTCATTTACATGGCTTCCAAATCGATGCATTGACCCGTTACATCAATATGGCTCATTACAACTTACGGGACTCTAATCGCTTTTAAGTCCATTTCAATCTTTTTATTCATTTCTCGAGAATCCATTAGACTCCTCAAGTCCATTGAGTAATATTAAACTGGCATTAAGCTTACAATGCCTCAAGTCCATTATTTTCATTCTCTATGACATTTCTTCAAACACTGATCATGCCCATTATCAGTCTTCATCTAATCCAACTTATGGATTTCACAATGTCATCTTAGAATCATCTATACATGCTCATTAGCATCTCTACATGCTCAAATCACCATTAGCTCTATGCCATTTCACTTTTCTCTCACTAAGCCCATTATAGGTCATAGTTGTTTAAGCATGTATATGAACATTTCAATAAACATTATATACACTAAATCACTCACCAAAATATTTAGATTAACATACTAGAAAATGGTGCATAGCAATCTTACCTAACTTGACCTTTTTCCTCTTTTTGCCAATGTGGGAGAAATCTACTTTTCTCCTTCAATCTAAGGTTTGAGCTTTCAATCTTTGACTATGTTGTTGTCTCCCTCACTAGGAATAACTTTGCTCAAAGGAACTTCTCTCCAACCTCTATAGAAGATGTTGATAATTTAGAGGGATGAAGTTTACTTTCTTTGAGTAAAAACGGAAGGTTTTGATGTTTCTAGGGAAAGAAGCTAAATGTTAGGCTCCTTTATATAGAATTCTCCTTGTGAGATCGATCTCCTAAGGTAGAGATCGATCTCCTCTTCCTCCAATTACACCATTTACAGCCTTAGAGATCAATTTGCTCTAAGGGATAGGATCGATCTGTGCCAGGAGGAGAGCTTCAGAGATCGATCTGCCAGAGGGATGAGGTCAATTTGCTTATGGCCAAGACACAATGAAATCGATGTGCTTGAGAATGAGATCGATCCTTGCTTGGTAGAAGCATACCGAGATCGATCTGGCTTGAAGGAGGCATCGATCTCCCCTTACCCAGCAGCATACTTAACTAAAATTTTTCCCAAATTTTCAAAGCGAACTTCATATCAATTTCCTTCACTACTCATTATGCATTTAATCCACATTTATCACTTAAAATGGTCCATTTCTTATAATTCATACATAACGAAGCTTAAGTGTACATCACGAACTCATATAACAAGTGTTTACATCAAATTTATGGACCTTACATCTCTTATGATTCTTATTACATGAACAAGTGTATACTTAGGGAATCATAGGGATACATACTAAAATACGGACCGTACATCGATCCCTCTGTATGATGAGATCAATCTTCCTTTCTTGGAGTACCTTTGTGACTGTAGGCTCTAGAACAAAATGATCGATCCTCTAGGGTAAGGAGATCGATTTGGCATTCGTCTACGGGACTCCAACGGTTAGCTTTTCAGGGTTTCAATGGGAAGAATTGCATTAAATGCTTTACCAACTAATTGGGTCTATAAATACATGTCATAAAGACATTGTAGATAAGAACTAAGAAGAAGAGAAGCTCTGAATATTCTTACAGAAATCATTCTTTGTGTCTTCATCTAAAAGTGTACTTAATTGTCATTGAATGCTTTTGTTAAGCTTTTCATTTTCATCACCTACCCATTAAGAGAGCCTTGATTGTATTCATTCTTCTTCTTAAAGTAAAGGGGAGAGTTCCTTTGTGAGATAGCTATTATAAAAGAATTTGAATAGCAATATTTGCTAAGTGGGTAGAGAAGTTATTCCTTAACCTTGAAAAGGATGTTATAAAGTTCATCTTGATAGTGGAAGTGACTCCTTGACAAGAAGGTCAATAAGAGAGGACGTAGGTAAAGGATTTGGAAGAACCTCTATAACTCATTGTGTTTGCTACTTCTTTCCCTTATCTTCTTATTTACTACACATTTGTTCTCAATTTCATAGTAGTTATAAATTTATTTGTATGCAATATTAGCTAGGTAAGTTTTAAATTTAATAAATTGATAGAAAACCGATTCACCCCCTCTTAGTTGAGCCAACAATTGGTATCAAAACTTGGGCTCTTTGACTAAAAGGGACTAAATTCCTAAGAGTTTATACTGATCCTATGGCTTAAAATAGTGTAGCAACTAGTATGGTAGGAGAAGGGCACTCCACTTTTAGACCTCCCTTGTTCAATGGTGAAAATTATGCTTATTGGAAGACTTGGATGATATTATTCATTCAAGCAAATGATTATGAAGTATGGAGAGTTATTGTCAAAGGCATACAAATCCCTACAAAGAAAGTTGAAGGAAACAAAATTCCTAAGGAAGAAGATGCATGGGATGCCAAAGACATAAAATCTGCTAAATTGAATGCTAAGGTGACGCGCCCTAAACGTATTACCGCAAGTGCACGGGTCGTATAAGTAATAATGGGATTTGAATCCTGAGTTATCGTCCCTCAGAGAAGTTAGTTAGCCCAATTAACTACCGGTTAATCTTACCCTAAGTATATTCTAGCAAATTGTAAATTTTAATGTAAGTGATCTACTAAGTTTGAAAATTAAAATTACTGAAAATAATAACAATTATAAACTAAAGCAAAATAAAACCGAGCAAAATTACTTACAGTGCTCCATGCAATTAAAATAAAAAAACCTACAAAAGAAATTAAACAGTTAAAACAAATTAATGCAAATAAAATGTAAATATGAAAATAACAAAGCAAGATTAATTAAACTGCAATTAAACTAACCTAAAATGCAATTAAACTACTTAATCAAAATACAATTTAAACTTAAACTAAAACTTAATGAAACTAAAATCCTAGGAAATTAAGAAAATAATTATAAAACTACATGTCTAAAATATTAACTCTAGACAAATCCTAACTATATCTAATTATTAATTATGCAATGAAATCTAACTAATGCATGTAACTAATTTGAGCTAACTTAACTAATACATGATAAAATAAAAATGAGCTAAGGACATAATTAAATCTACTTCATGAGCTAATCAAGAAAAATGGATTATTGTGCACAAGGTAAATGCCAAACAAGCCTTAATCAAATTTAAATCATCCAAATGTCCCTCCAAACACTGTTCACGTCTTCAATTTCATTTCCAAGCAATGCTCTCCATTTCTAGGTACTGCTCTAGATTTCGATTGTCTCCAGGAGCTGCGTCAATGCTGCTATCCAGGAGCTGCCGACAGCACCATCCTATTGTACGTCCACTACCAATATACGCACATGTTACCAGCTCTGTTTTGCCGTGCAACGCATTCTTCTTCCAGCACAAATCTGGTCTGCGGTAGCTGGGATTCCTTCAATCAGAGGCAACCTTCAGCACCTTAAACCATATCATTGCCACCTACACAATACCCTCATATTGCATGACCTGTCCCTACCATCTTTCTTCTTCACATTTGCCTTCAAGAATAGCAGCAAACAGCTTAGTTAACACACACAACACTTTGCTGTCATCAACGCTAAAACAGAGCCGAACAGAGGAGGAGTCCATATTGCCACCATGTTATCATTTGTTTCAACTGAGGAATTGACAAAGTGCATACTTCACGGATGCCCGCTTTTCACTAGCAGACCTGCCCTCATCAGTATCAACCATAAAAAATTAAAAGAAGAAAAATAAGATAATTTCGAAATGAAAAAGTACAAAATAAATATAACTAAATGCGAAAATAGTAATCGAAAGCTTAATGATCTAAATACAGACAGTGAGGTGGTAATACATTAAATGGAATTAGATAATGAAACAGAGATTCAGAGCAGTAATAATCATTCAATTTAAAGTAGAAAAGGCATGGGAAGAGTTATTAATTGAATGTTAAACCGAAGTAAGAAAATCTATAAGAAAGATTAGTTCACAGCAAAACCAAGAATACATGGAAGAACAGCATACAATAATCGGGCAACTGATGAAACAAAAATAAAAAATAGCAATGCAGTAAAACGTGGGAGAAGCTTTAGTCGAGTAATGCTTCTTCCCTAAGTCTGCCAATGTCGTTCCACTATACCAACGGTGCTAGAACAATACCCAACACCCAACTCGCATCAAAACACCAGAATAAGACACAGGCAGTGATAATCAAAGCATATAGAATGACTGTAGCGAAATATGAATAAGCTGTAGCAAAACAAAGAAAGAAAATCGAAATAGGAAACAACCAAGAGCAACAATATAAAAATAATAACTTTTAATTAAAACTCAAGCAGTAAAATAATAATGGAATGGAAATTGAACAAAACCTAGAAGAAATATGGTGAATGGTGGCTGCTGTCACCAGCCGAAAAGATTAAAAAAAACTTAAGAAAAAATAAAACCTAACAATAAATGTTTAACCTAAAAGACTAAAGCTACTAGCCCCCTCTTTCAATTGCCATCCTTTTATATTTATATACATAATTAGGGGTATAATTGTAATTTTTCTATCCTAGATGAGTTGGCATTGTTTGGCCACTTGTCTTCACACCATTGGCTCCTTGAAAATTAATATTTTTATGTCATCTGTCTTTTTGTCCAATTGGATGTGCTATGCTCGTGTTGTCCGCGTGGTTCAATCTCTATTTTAGCTCAATTTCGATCCATTTTCTACCGAAATATTCAAAATTCATCCAGATTTAATTTATCTACAAACATGAGAATTTTAATTAAATAAAGGGGATAATTAACAAAATAAATTGGAGATTTAAATAATTAATTAGGAAATTAAGCACAAATAATTATAAAAATATAGAATTATCACACCCCCAAACTTGAGCTTTTGCTTGTCCTCAAGCAAAACAAAATAATTGTAGGAATGATACGTACTAAACACAATAATTTTCTCAATATTATCCTTAAAGAAAAAGTACAAACTATGATCTTAAAGATTCACAATTACAAGTCCAACATTCAAAATTATTCAATCATAAGTCCTAACCCAAATTAGACTCCTCGTGAGTGTGTGAAAAATGTCAAAGTCACTTCACAGTATATTATCCGGATCAGATTATGCAAACATAGTGAATGCAAAGTCAGAGACATGTGATCATTCCCATAAGTTCGCTTTTCACTTCTCTCTCCACTAATGTAGTCACACTTAACTAAAGATCAATAGAACTTCATTAAGCTTGTAATGTAAGGTTGGGGCTAAGGTATGATAAAGTCGATTTAGGTTTAATTACCCCTTAACATGCATTACTTCTAGGATCTTAATGTAAGAGCTCAAATCATTTCCCCCAAACTTATTTATTTCACTAAACTTTTTTTTTTTGTATTTTTCTTCTTTCTCTGTCTCTTTTTTCTTTTTCTTTTATTTTATACATACTCCTTCACTATCACTTAATACCCATATAGCTCATAATATATGTTAATGACTTTTTCATGCTTTTTGGGGTAAGGGATAGGAACAGAGTATTTAAGCTAAGGAAAAAATAAGCAGGTGTATTTACAAAGAAAAGCTTATTTGGCCCAGACGGGTGACTAGGGAAAGAATATGTACATGGAAGGCTAGAAAGGCTCAAACGATCCAAAGATGGCCTAAATCATCTCCATAATTAAGTGTGATCTACTATTTCACCTCGAGATTAGATCAAACATGTCACGACCCAAATTACCTAAAAATCCCTACAAATTTTTCGCTTTTTCATTTCCTTACTCGTCGTGAACCTTTACACTACTAAACAGTTGGGCTATGATTCGGTGTTAGTCACCTCTCCCCTATTTACCATTCAATTTATTTAAACTGAATACATCCCCAATATTACATCATATATAGTACTGTGCATCTATATGTTCAGATACGAAATTATACAAATGTGTATACCTGATATTGATAAGAAGCAGCGGATAACCGAATTGCGAAGCTATTGTCGCTCTCTTCTACTGAGTGTACCCTGTGGGGTGGAAAATGAAAGGGTGAGCGAAACGTGCTCAGTAAGGCAATAATGTAAGCAGGTAGATAACTATACTATCTACGTGCTGATAATGTCATGATGTAAAAATCGTTTACTTTCGGAGCATGAGGTAAGATTAAAACAATGCCACATGAATGTATATATCATATACAAGAAATCATGAAATCGACATATAAACCACACATGGAAAATCATCATGTATGACATCTCATGCTCGTCACATTAAAACTCATTTGTTTAATCACAAACTCATCACTTTGAAACTTATTTGTTTCATTATAAATTCATCTCATTTAAAACTCATTTATTTTATCATAAACTCTCACTTTAAAACTCATTTGTTTCATTATAAAACAACTTCATCAAGGTCAAACCCATCTCTCGGGAATACCTTGATTCATCAAATCAAATCTCTTTTAGAAACATAAATCGGGACTACCCCTCCATCGGGTTTGTCCTGGTCTATCCAGACCGTATGATATCATGTGAGGCATGTAGGTTACTGTATGAAAAATCGAGGACTATGGCCATACTTTGTCCCTGTGATCCAAGGCACACGGATCCCGGTGTGCGGGGTATCACAACTGCAACGGGAGGTGGGGTCAAGTCCTACCCGCCAGAATATCGAGTAACATCGTAGAGTCATCATGACTGCACGGTACAGCGTACTCCGTGTGACATACACGGTACATCGTACTCCGTGGACCCATATCATAGTCTGGGGGTGCCTGCCGTAGGTCTTATCCAGCCCAATACTATGTCGATAACCAACACAGTCTACAGGAGGCTTCCGCACGACTATATGCATGTCAACTCGCGTCTAGTGCGTTTATGTGAGCATCCTGCTGCCCTCCCCACACCAGGTCACAGGCTTACGGAGCTCCAGCACCACGCTATGCATATCATGATATCTAAAATCTCGTGCGAGTGAAGCTTCAGCACGGTTTTGTGTACACACAAATTTCTCGCACGAGCAATGCTCCAGTACGGCTTTCCATGAGAATAAATCAGTAAACTTGAGTGCGAGTAAGACTCTAACACTCTTTTTATTCATGTAAATACCATAGGTGGCTTAATCTTAATAAAACATCTTTTTAAATAGTAACCGGTACAAACCGGTACCTTTTCATAAAATTCACGGAATCAACAGCCCACCTATGTGTATATTTGCTTAAATCAAAGCAATATATTCATATAAAGCATTAAAAACATGAAATCATGCAATTTACCTGCCTTACTACCCTTTTTGTAAATTTTACTCCTAGGGGCAAAATCATCTTTTTCCTTTATTTATCTAAGACCCGGTTTTCGTAAAAATTATTATTTCGTTTACTAGATACTTAGATAAATTCTAAGCCCTATAAATACCCTCAAAATATGTATAGGCATCTCTATGCACTTACAAAATTCCCTTACCTCGATTCTCGTCGAGTCTGACCTTTCCTTTTCCACTGTTGTCACGTGGCGCAGTCCGATCTGCTCCCAATCAAACCTCCGGAACTGCGTAATAATATTCCTCAGGTCAGATATTATACAACTTAATTGTATTTAATACTTTCTGGGCTTAATTTAAATCATTGGGCCCATTTATCCCTATTGGGCCTGATTGCACTTTAATGGGCCTCGACCCATTTTCAGCCCGTTTATACTGTTTAAATCCCTTCTTCGGGTTTACTGGGCTCATTCAGCTTACCAATAATTATCGGGCTTCATTCCAAACTCATTGGATAGCCCGTATACCATTTACGGTAATTACGTTGTAATTCCGATTAATATTGCTTTTATACAGAATTAATCCGTAAATTCTGTAAAATAATTGAAACTCTGTATTAAAGGAATCTAATTGCCGGAATTAAACTGTACTTACCCGATACGATGCGGGATACGAAAATCGGAGCTCAATCGGCTCTCGTTCGGGCTTTATCGTCGAACTGCACAATTATTATATTTAATCCCGGGTTACTCTTCGATTAAATATAATTTAAATAAATTTCTCGAAAATCAATTCGGTCACTTTTGACCTCATATTGACTTACCCGAAGTCCGATGTATCCCCAAAAATCCTTTCCCTTTTTTCTTTTCCTCTTTTTCTCCTTTTTTCCTCTCTTTTTGGCTGAACCGGCTCAGTCCGGTTCAGACCGATTCAGACCGCCGGTTCAGCTCGGTCTGGTTCGGTTCAGTTTTGGTCGGTTCAGGCCGGTTCGACCGGTTTAATCCCCATTTGCTCATTTCGGCACCGTCCGGTCGATTCCCGGTGCGATTTCGGTGTCGTTCGGCTCGGCTACACCTGGGCATTCAGAATCGGGCCTCGGCTGGGGTCGAAACACAGCCATCGCCGGCGAATCACCTCTTCTCCCTCACGGCTGCCACCTCTCGATCCGGCGGATTTCGGCGGTTTCGCCAGCTGATACTGGTCTCAAAAGGACCGGCTCCTCCTCTCGATCACGTCGGTATCCGTCGTTCGTCCCCAGCTGCCGTGGATCGTCGGTACCGACTCCGTTTTCCCCGTGGTCTTCTCCTCCTCCGTTCGGCGATCTTCGGCCTCCTGACGGCGCGTCACCGGTGCCAATGGCTTCGCCGGCCTCTCCTCTTGCTGCTCGGCCCTTAGTCGGAGGCCGTCGGTGCCCGGTGGTGGGTCGTCGGTCGGCCACGCGCAGTCCCCCTCTCCGTTTTCCCTTTTCTTTCTCTCTCCCCGACTTTTACAGATTTCTTCTCTTTTTTTTACAATTATTATTTTATTTAACAATTTGTTTTATTATTATTTTAATCAATAAATTATATTAAAGAATCAAAATATCTACCAAAATTAATATTTTATTCAAAATAGATTTATTTAATTTAATTTAATTTCTTTATTATATTTTTTTTAATCCTTTTTCGGGTATAATTTCTCTGTATTTTCGGGATATTGTCCTGGGTGACTTTTCGGTATTTCTAAAAATTCCAGATCTTGATCAATTTGACTCAAAATTATATAATTTCCTCATTATTGATCAAGTATTCTAAATCCTTATTTTAAATTAAATTTTCTTATCGAATTTATCCCGGCTTTCGGTCTTTTGATCGTTTTGCCCTTACACGTGTTCGGGATTTATTTAGCTCGACTTCCCTTCACGAATACTCACTCATTTCGCATTTTAAATTCTTACCTCCTATCCAAATCCCGTTCCTTTAAATTTGTGAACATTTTTCTACCTCATAAAATTTACGATTTAATTTCGGGTCTTACAAATCTCCCCCACTTAAGGAATTTGGTCCTCCAAATTAGAACCAAGTCATATGAGTCCAGATACAACTCCGGGTACATCGATCGTATCATACTCTTAAATTCTTATGTGACCTTCTTCGGAGTGTATTACTACCAAAGGACTTTAATTAGGGAGATCATCTTAAACCTCAATACTTTCTCTTTCCTGTTTAATGCCCGAATCAACTTCTTCAATATACTTATACTTGCATTAAGCTGAACTGTTGGATCTCATATCCCATCATCTATGCTGGATCTGGATAGCATTTTTTAAGCATCAAAAGCTGGGACATATTGTGGGTGCCTGTTAATTCAGGAGATAACACCAACCTACAGGTCTTATCTCCCACTTGTCCAATCTCTCAAAATATTCTATCCAGCACAACTCAATTTACCTTCTGCCAAAAGTTCGCTGTGTCCTTATTCTCATAGGACAAGAATGTTTCAACCATACTAATTCACCCCATGTGAATTCCAATACTTGTCTATCTGCTCTGAGGTGTTCTTAATCTCTCATCCTTAACTAAAACCTCCTCAGAGACTTATTATTCACGGTCAAAATAATTCTATCTGTCACCCACTTTTTCTTATCCAATTTGGGGAACAACCCCTACAGCCATACACTGCCTCATATCTTGTTATCTCGATACTCAAGTGACAACTGTCACTATTGACGACTTCAATTAGAAATCAACTGATCATTCCAAGAGCTTATAAAATCAATGGCACATGCTTTCATCGAATCCTCCAGAACTTGTATAGTCCTCTCTGACTGACTATCTATCTGAGGACGAAAAGCTGTGCTAATACTCAATCGGGTTCCCATAGCTTCCTTAAATATCCTCAGAGGTAGGAAGTGGAGCGGGAATCCCTTTATAATACAATGCTCACTGGAACGTTACATAATGTTTCACAATCTTCCTTATACATAAATCCTCATATACACTCTGAGTATTTTGGGATTTCATAACCCAGAAGGTGGGTAGACTTAGTTACTCTACCGATTATCATCCAAATAGTCTCCTGATTTATCCGGGTCCTCTATAACCCATCACGACATTCATGGAGACTTGCTCTCGTTTTCGTGCCGTGTCAATATAGGTAGGTGCTGCAATAACTCTGCAGACTTTTAATACTCTACTTTATTCTGTTGACATACTAGGCACTTCTCCATAATCTCCACAATATCTCTTTTCACATCTGACCACCCATACCCTTTTCGAGATTTTCATATATATAATCGTTACTTTTCGTATGCACTGTATATCCCGAAGAGTGAGCTTCTGACAATATTACTATCCCATCAACTGTGGTCCTGGGGAGCACTTATACTATCTCTAAACCTCTGTAAATCATTATCATACTCTGTGAACTCTGTCACTGTACCCTTCTGAATCTGACCCACACTATCGACATCATGCCGATCATCTCGCTAAGCCTGTCAAATCCGGGCACTCTCATCCGGTTCTAGTCTCAGGCTAGCTGTCACACAATCACCGTCATCATCAGAAGGGGCCACATCAATACTAAGGCTCACAGCTGCTCTAGCAGCTCACGCTCCCTGACCATCATATGCGGTGCCATCCCTAAGCTCTTTCTACTCAAAGCATCAGCCGTCACATTAGCCCTTCCTTGGGTGGTACAATTTTCATAATCAAAACCTCTCAGAAGCTCTAACCCACTATGTATTCTCATATTCGCCTCTTTCTGTAAAAAAAACAGATACTCGAGGCTTTATGATTAGTGCATATCCACAATTTCTCACCCTGTACATAATAGTACCATATCCTCGGTACAAATACTGTTGTCAACTTTAAAATCATGGGTCAGATAGTTTATTTCGTGATCAAGGAGTTGTCTGACTCCATAATTGACTATCTTCCCATTATACATCAATACACAGCTCCCTCATTATTTCGAGGTAGCCATACTCACTGAGAACCTCTTGAGCTGTTGGGTATGTTGAAATTAATCACGGTGGTCAGTTCATACTTCACTACACCGAAATTCACGTCACCTCTATCATCTTATTTATCATCTCATTCAAAGACCACGTTTCTCTAGTTAAACGTGTCAACCAAGTAGACCATTAGAGAACTCGCAACAACCCATTTGTAAAAGCAATCTTCCAATTGTTGCTTATAATTTGCCTTAGACTTTAACTACACCCAACCTATCATCGAAAATGATGATTACAACTCGATCCAATCCTTGACTTATTTAAGCATAAGCGTATAAGATCCTTTAAAATCGCTTACGTTTTCAGGTACTAACCTGCGCCATTTCTTTTTCTTATCTTAACGGCTCTTATTAAATTTTACTATGTTAACCTTATGATTTGTCAAATTTTAATATTCTTATCGTCTTAGTAAAGGTATCCTAATGCTAATGGTATTTATTACAACGATCGATTTCACGTTATAGATTATATATATACTTTTAGACGCTGTCAAGTCTTCAGGCGGGGAGGTATTTTGAAATACCTTTATTAACCTTCAGACTTAACCACAACTACGTTATATCTCAGTCTCTGTGGTCACAATTTATATTCGCTACTAATTGCTTTAATCCTAATGACTCCATATATAAAGATGTTCCTACCTAGCATACGTCTCTTACTCCAATACATCTTGTATACATATCTCAAAGATTATCTCCTTAGTGTATCAATCATGAGAAAACTCTTGCAATTATTCATTCCGTGAGTACAATCCTTTACTCCTGTAATTTCAACCGTTGCACCCCTTTTTATCACTTGTCAACACTTACAGTATACTTCTCAGTGATGTTTTCACCACCTGTTTTCAACTTAAAATCTCTATATCCATATTCCGTTAATTAATCCTCCTCTATTGGGGTACTCATTTATCAGTATTGTGCCCAATGATGTAGGCATTCATGCCTTTTACTCACTTATATGCGAATGAAGGCGGTATAAATAAATATATGGCACCAGGATCAATAAACATATGTACTTCATTATTCATAACAAGTGTGGTAACTTACACCACATCCATGAAACATCAATAGTGTCCTGGTCCAAGACATCCTCTCGCCTTCGTCCAACAACCTACTTTCCTTTTTTCTTTTCGGCTATGGCCTCCCTTTTCGTTGCAGCTATACCAACGAAGTTTTTCTCTGTCTCTTTACTTTTCTGGGGGGGCAATCTCGCCCAAATATGTGCAATCAACATCAATGGTCCGTCTTACCACACTTAACGGCCATTTTCATCAATACAGTGTAGGTATAGACCTTACTTCCGTGGTATATACCACACATCCTACACTGCTTACACTGCTCACTCTGCTTACACTGCTACACTACTTCGTAGCAGGTCGAGGTTTTCCAATCACAATGCCCCTCAAGAGTGCCAAAATTGGATGCACTGGGCTTTACCAATTATCTTACTCCATAACTCGTCAACTCTAATCTCTTACCAACTGGTCTCTTTCCTGCTTGACATCTCTGTCATTCTCTAATTTCTTCTATCTCTATTTTGGCCCTCTCTACCTTTCCCAATCTCAGAGGCGTGCAATTCATGTTATCTACCTAACTGTAAATCTGCGCACTGCCTCGATATAGGTAATATCTCACGGGCCAATCGGACTCAAATTGAAAAGTTGAGCCATTTCATGAACTTTTAGACATCTCGACTGTCACCTGTTCATAGTGTCGAGGTAATATCTGCCCAGGAATATAACCAAGTTTCATACTCATAAATCATACTCATCAATAAATCAAATCCTCTGGGTCAGAGTACGGACTTTTATCCATAATTTCCTTTAAATCATGTCCAGGATATCCTATCACCGGAATACATCCAAAATATTTCTCATCTTAGCTCTGGATGTTTAACACTTAAGATGGGTCGAGCGGGTTTCAATCAATGCTCCGCTGCGCCCTCTGATCTTATGTCTACTCTGAGCAATTTGCTCCTCAAAATAATGTCCACACTCCGCTCCAACCTCACGAAGCGTGTCTCAATACTATCCGATCACTCTGTCGGACTCTGAGAGGTATGCTCAACATTAGCCTCTATTTCAATCTCATCCCGATTCTCATGGGTCAACTCAGCACGACTTAGCAGACTCAGGTCTACCTCTACGACCTCTGCCTCGTGCACTATCTCATCTTGAGTCTCATATCATGACTCATTTGATTCTCAGATCGATCTCTACGGTCTCGAGCATGTGTACTCGCCACTCTACCATAGCGACTATCAATTATAACAACTATATTCTTGCATTCGAAACTAAGTTTTTAGCTGCTGTTCCATCTTGATATACACAATTGTATCTAAACAATGCACAGTACATGGGGATGTAATTTTTACTTAACTACTAACACCGACTCATATCAGGCCAACTCAGCTCTGATACCATTAAATTGTCACGACCCAAATTACCTAAAAATCACTGCAAATTTTTCGCTTTTTCATTTCCTTACTCGTCGTGAACCTTTACACTACTAAACAGTTGGGCTATGATTCGGTGTTAGTCACCTCTCCCCTATTTACCATTCAATTTATTTAAACTGAATACATCCCCAATATTACGTCATATATAGTACTGTGCATCTATATGATCAGAAACAAAATTATACAAATGTGTATACCTGATATTGATAAGAAGCAGCGGATAACCGAATTGCGAAGCTATTGTCGCTCTCTTCTACTGAGTGTACCCTGTGGGGTGGAAAATGAAAGGGTAAGCGAAACGTGCTCAGTAAGGCAATAATGTAAGCAGGTAGATAACTATACTATCTACGTGCTGATAATGTCATGATGTAAAAATCGTTTACTTTCGGAGCATGAGGTAAGATTAAAACAATGCCACATGAATGTATATATCATATACAAGAAATCATGAAATCGACATATAAAGCACACATGGAAAATCATCATGTATGACATCTCATGCTCGTCACATTAAAACTCATTTGTTTAATCACAAACTCATCACTTTGAAACTTATTTGTTTCATTATAAATTCATCTCATTTAAAACTCATTTATTTTATCATAAACTCTCACTTTAAAACTCATTTGTTTCATTATAAAACAACTTCATCAAGGTCAAACCCATCTCTCGGGAATACCTTGATTCATCAAATCAAATCTCTTTTAAAAACATAAATCGGGACTACCCCTCCATCGGGTTTGTCCTGGTCTATCCAGACCGTATGATATCATGTGAGGCATGTAGGTTACTGTATGAAAAATCGAGGACTATGGCCATCCTTTGTCCCTGTGATCCCAGGCACACGGATCCCGGAGTGCGGGGTATCACAACTGCAACGGGAGGTGCGGTCAAGTCCTACCCTCCAGAATATCGAGTAACATCGTAGAGTCATGATGACTGCACGGTACAGCACACTCCGTGTGACATACACGGTACATCGTACTCCGTGGACCCATATCATAGTCTGGGGGTGCCTGCCGTAGGTCTTATCCAGCCCAATACTATGTCGATAACCCACCCATGTCTCAAAGTATATGTGCGAGCATCTCAACTCTCTGTGACACACAGTCTACAGGAGGCTTCCGCACGACTATATACATGTCAACTCGCGTCTAGTGCGTTTATGTGAGCATCCTGCTACCCGCCCCACACCAGGTCACAGGCTTACGGAGCTCCAGCACCACGCTATGCATATCATGATATCTAAAATCTCGTGCGAGCGAAGCTTCAGCACGGTTTTATGCACACACAAATTTCTCGTACAAGCAATGCTCCAGTACGACTTTTCATGAGAATAAATCAGTAAACTTGAGTGCGAGTAAGACTCTAACACTCTTTTTATTCATGTAAATACCATAGGTGGCTTAATCTTAATAAAACATCTTTTTAAATAGTAATCGGTACAAACCGGTACCTTTTCGTAAAATTCACGAAATCAACAGCCCACCTATGTGTATATTTGCTTAAATCAAAGCAATATATTCATATAAAGCATTAAAAACATGAAAGCATGAAATTTACCTGCCTTACTACCCTTTTTGTAAATTTTATTCCTAGGGGCAAAATCATCTTTTTCCTTTATTTATCTAAGCCCCGGTTTTCGTAAAAATTATTATTTCGTTTATTAGATACTTAGATAAATTCTAAGCCCTATAAATACCCTCAAAATATGTATAGGCATCTCTATGCACTTACAAAATTCCCTTACCTCGATTCTCGTCAAGTCTGACCTTTCCTTTTCCACTGTTGTCACGTCGCGCAGTCCGATCTGCTCCCAATCAAACCTCCGGAACTACGTAATAATATTCCTCAGGTCAGATATTATACAACTTAATTGTATTTAATACTTTCTGGGCTTAATTTAAATCATTGGGCCCATTTATCCCTATTGGGCCCGATTGCACTTTAATGGGCCTCGACCCATTTTCAGCCCGTTTATACTGTTTAAATCCCTTCTTCGGGTTTACTGGGCTCATTCAGCTTACCAATAATTATCGGGCTTCGTTCCAAACTCATTGGATAGCCCGTATACCATTTACGGTAATTACGTTGTAATTCCGATTAATATTCCTTTTATACAGAATTAATCCGTAAATTATGTAAAATAATTGAAACTCTGTATTAAAGGACTCTAATTGCCGGAATTAAACTGTACTTACCCGATACGATGCGGGATACAAAAATCAGAGCTCAATCGGCTCTCGTTCGGGCTTTATCGTCGAATTGCACAATTATTATATTTAATCCCGGGTTACTCTTCGATTAAATATAATTTAAATAAATTTCTCGAAAATCAATTCGGTCACTTTTGACCTCATATTGACTTACCCGAAGTCCGGTGTATCCCCGAAAATCCTTTCCCTTTTTTCTTTTCCTCTTTTTCTCCGTTTTTCCTCTCTTTTTGGCTGAACCGGCTCAGTCCGGTTCAGACCGGTTCAGACCGCCGGTTCAGCTCGGTCCGATTCGGTTCAATTTTGGCTGATTCAGGCTGGTTCGATCGGTTCAATCCCCATTTGCTCATTCCGGTGCCGTCCGGCCGGTTCCCGGTACGATTTCGGTGCCGTTCGTCTCGGCTACACCTGGGCATTCAGAATTGGGCCTCGACTGGGGTCGAAACGCAGCCATCGCCGGTGAATCACCTCTTCTCCCTCGCGGCTGCCATCTCTCGATCCGACGGATTCCGACTGTTTCGCCGGTCGATACTGGTCTCAAAAGGACCGGCTCCTCCTCCCGATCACGTCGGTACCCGCCGTTCGCCCCCAGCTGCCGTGGATCGCCGGTACCGACTCCGTTTTCCCCGCGGTCTTCTCCTCCTCCGTTCGGCGATCTTCGGCCTCCTGACGGCGCGTCACCGGTGCCAATGGCTTCGCCGGCCTCTCCTCTTGCTGCTCGGCCCTTCGTCGGAGGCCGTCGGTGCTCGGTGGTGGGTCGTCGGTCGGCCACGCGCAGTCCCCCTCTCCGTTTTCCCTTTTCTTTCTCTCTCCCCGACTTTTACAGATTTCTTCTCTTTTTTTTTTACAATTATTATTTTATTTAACAATTTGTTTTATTATTATTTTAATCAATAAATTATATTAAAGAATCAAAATATCTACCAAAATTAATATTTTATTCAAAATAGATTTATTTAATTTAATTTAATTTCTTTATTATATTTTTTATCCTTTTTCGGGTATAATTTCTCTGTATTTTCGGGATATTGTCCTGGGTGACTTTTTGGTATTTCTAAAAATTCCAGATCTTGATCAATTTGACTCAAAATTATATAATTTCCTCATTATTGATCAAGATATTCTAAATCCTTATTTTAAATTAAATTTTCTTATCGAATTTATCCCGGCTTTCGGTCTTTTGATCGTTTTGCCCTTACACGTGTTCGGGATTTATTTAGCCCGACTTCCCTTCACGAATACTCACTCATTTCGCATTTTAAATTCTTACCTCCTATCCGAATCCCGTTCCTTTAAATTTGTGAACATTTTTCTACCTCATAAAATTTACGATTTAATTTCGGGTCTGACAAAACAAATTCTAGAATATGATACACAAAATTAATTGAACAAATGTAATCCTATGTCCACATAAGCTTTCTCTAAATAAATATATAGATTCATGACATGACATGTGCATAAGATGAGGCAATTACAATTAGAATTAAGATAAATTCAAGAATTCAACTTCATGCTTTTCCTATAATCATGCTTCTCAATCAATCAAAATCATACTTAATCATGGGGTCATGTCATCGGAATATGGGAAAACTACATGCTAAACACTAAATCATCCCAAAATCAAACAGTTTAAGCTCAAATCTTTTAAAAAATTTTGAAATTGTTTTTCAATTTTGCTCAAATCTTTGAAAAATACTCAAGTGATATCCCCTCCCCCAAACATAAAGTGCACAGTGTCCTCAGTGTGCAGATAATATAAGAATTGAAGTTCAGGAACAAAATACTCCCCTTTTCTGATGATGATGAACAACTAAAACTTTGATTGAAAGCGTAAAACTAGAAAATAAACCTGCAAAATAAACAAAGAAAGAAACAACAGAAAAGAAAAAGAAAAACAAACTATATAAAAAGTGTAAAGGAAAACACAGCCACTTCAAATGTAGCTGAAGAAGACAACACTCAGCAGCAGGGCGAAGAGTAGGTGGATTAGCCAGAATGGTGATAGAATGTTAACAGTTAAATCCTCCTGAGCTCTATCTACTTCCTTCTTTCTCTCAGATTGCCTATGCTTAAGCCTTATATTCTCCTCAATCTCCATCTTAAGACATTCTTGAGAGTCATCAGGGAGCTTCAAAGGTTTGAAAACATTAAACTTTACTTCCTGATCTTGGACTCTCATCGTTAACTCCCCCTTTTGCACATCAATTATCGTCCTACCAGTAGCTAGGAAAGGTCTGCCTAAAATAATGGGGACTTCCCTGTCTTCCTCCATATCTAGTACAACAAAATCTGCAGGGAAAATAAACTTGTCCACATTTACTAAGACATCCTCAATGACCCCCTTCGGATATTTAATGGATCGATCTGCTAGCGGAAGGGTCACTGTGGTGGGCTTGGCATCCCCTATTCCTAACTTATGATAGATAGACAATGGCATTAAATTTATACTAGCTCCTAAATCACACAGGGCTCTACCAAAGAATAAATTTCCAATCGTGCAGGGTATGGTAAAACTCCCGAGATCTTTGAGCTTGGGGGTAATCTCCTCTGGATAATGGCACTACATTCCTCAGCTAAGGCCACCGTCTCATAATCTTCTAGTCTTCTCTTCTTTAAGAGGATATCCTTTGGAAACTTCACATAACTTGGCATTTGCTCTAAGGTATCTGCGAAAGGAATATTGATGTGAAGCTTCTTAAAAACCTCAAGAAATTTAACAAATTGTCATTCCAGCTTTTGATCTTGGAATCTCTGAGGAAAATGTACTTGTGGTCTAACCGGAAGGGATGTAGTGGAAACATGTATAGCATCAGAGGACGAGGAAGGCATTGAAGTAGAAGAAGGTATAGATGAAGAAGCACCTATCTTGGATTCTTTTGCAGCTTGATCCTGATGTTCCTGTTCCTTCTAAGCTGCCTCTTTAAAACTTAAGGGTTTATCAACTATGGGCTGTTTAGGTCCAGACTTAACTTGTGGCTCATCTAGCTCTCTGCCACTCCTAAGGGTGATGGATCTAACATGTTCCTTACCCTCCCTTTGCTTAACAGGATTAACTTCAGTGTTACTTCAGTGTTACTAGGAAGGGTCCCTTGAGGACGTTGGCTAAGAGCACTAGCTATTTGTCCAACTTGAACTTCTAAGTTCTTAATTGAGGCAGCTTGATTTTACAGGATAGTCATGAACATTTCCTCAAGCGAGGGCTTCTTCTAAGCTACTGGTGCTGGTGCAAGTATATGTTGTGGCTGGATAGGTGGTGGTAATGGTGGTGGTTTATGGAAGTAAGGTGGATGAGGATGATGAGAAGGCAGATGATGAGGAAATGGATGCTGTGGTGGTACCTAAACCGGTGGAGCTTGAAAACCAGGGGGTCTACAGATATGGAGTTAGAAGATTGCCATTGATTTTGGCTCCATGAGAAGTTAGGATGGTTCTTCCACCCTAGAGTATAGGTGTTTAAAAAAGGGTTGTTCTGTTGCTTAGGGGGCAACATACTAAACCGATTCTAGGTTAAGCGGACACCTATCCACAGAGTGTGTACCACTACACAGATCGCATGAAAGAAAAGGACTTTGGTCAGAATACACAGGGTTAGGACTAGTGGGAGGATTATGTTGGGTACTGAGCGACTCTACCTTCTTCGTAAGATTAGCGATTTGAGAGGTTAAGGTCGACAGTGTGTCGAGCTCATAAATACCCGTCGGCTTATTTAGCATTTTCCTCTCCGAGGACCATAGATAGTTGTTAGCCGCCATCTTTTCTAACAACTCGTAAGCTTCCTCCTCTGTTTTACACATTAGCGCTCTACCCATAACAGCGTCAACAATGGTCCTATTTGGGCTTATAAGTCTGTTGTAGAAGGTCTGGACTTACAACCACAGAGGTAGGCCATGATGAGGGCACTTCCTAAGAAGCTCCTTATATCGTTCCCATGCTTTGTAAAGAGTTTCAGAGTCGTACTGAACAAAGGAAGATATGTCACTACGGAGTCTAGCCATTTTAGAGGGAGGGAAAAACTTAGCTAGAAATTGATGGGCTAACTCGTCCCATGTAGAAATGGATCCTGAAGGCAAGGAGGTTAACCAGTGTCGCGCCCTATCCCTAAGCGAGAAGGGGAATAATCTAAGCCTAAGCGCATCATCAGATAACCCATTGTGTTTGAACGTGTTGCACAAGTCTAGGAATTACCTAAGGAGAGCATGTGGGTCATCGTGTGGAAGCCCACTGAACGGTAAAGAGGTCTGCATCATCTGGAGGATGGAAGGCTTAATTTTGAAGTTATTAGCAGGGACAGCTAGTGGCCAAATGTCGAAATAATATCCTGCAATGGTCGGCGTTGCATAATCTCCAACGATCCTACTTTCCCTATTTTTTGCCATCGTGTTTTGCTGCGGAGCAATAAATTTCCTAGAGTCCTTTCGAATTTTCCTAAGAGTTCGTTCAATTTCAGGATCTAAAGGAAAGCAATCGAAACTTCTGGCTCTATGCATGCAAACATCAGAAAGTCCTTAAATTTTTTTTTTAAGTTTTTTAATTTTTCAAGTTTTTTTTTTGAAAAAATTAACTAAACTAAACTAAGGATCTAAATATTTAAAACCTAAATATTTACAAGCTAGAATTACACCTAAGCATAATTTCACCAATATTAATTAAGGACTAATTAAAACTTCCCCGGCAACGGCTCGAAATACTTGACACGCCCTAAACGTATTACCGCAAGTGCATGGGTCGTACAAGTAATAATGGGATTTGAGTCCCGAGTTATCATCTCTCAGAGAAGTTGGTTAGCCCAATTAACTACCGGTTAATCTTACCCTAAGTATATTCTAGCAAATTATAAATTTTAATGTAAGTGATCTACTAAGTTGGAAAATTAAAATTACAGAAAATAATAACAATTATAAACTAAAGCAAAATAAAACCGAGCAAAATTACTTACAGTGCTTGTGAGATCTGAGAATTTCAGACATATTTTATTGATGTAATAATAATTTGAGTATAATTTATTGAGCTAAGTGAATTGTGGGAATTATAATTGGAGATTTATGTGTTAAAATGTGTAAAATGAGCATGAAGCATGAGGACAGATCGATCTGGGAGAAGGAGAGATCGATCTGGTGAGTTAAAAATGACGAGGAAGGGGAAATTTGAAGAGCAGATCGATCTCCAATGGAGGAGATCGATCTCCTTATGAATCTGTTTAAGAAGGGATCGATCTCATGAGGAAGAGATCGATCTCCAAATGCTTCTGTTTGGGGAGAAGATCGATCTCCTTAGGAGCAGATCGATCTCATAAAGCCATAAAGAGATCGATCTCACCCCTCGACAGATCGATCTCCTATGCATAAAATTGCCCAGATCGTCCCCAAATTTCAAACACAGATCGATCTCATCAAGAGGCAGATCGATCTCCTACCTCCAGTCTATATAAGGAACCCGTGTTTCTCTGTAATTTCACTTTCTCTCTCCTTCAAAACCTCTATTTTTCTGAAAACCTAGTTTCTCACTCCTCCAAATCACCCATTTTCGGCCGAATCAGCTATTGTGGTAAGAAGGAAAGTTGTTCCTCATCAAAGGGAGAACAACATACTTGGAAATCGAAGGACAAATCGGATCGAGGTGAGAGTTATGCGTCTCACAAGCTTTGGGTAATTTCTAAACCTCGATCTTGATATTTGAGCTGATTTTGATGTTATTGGTGGTTGTAATTGTGTTGAAATAGTAGAGAAATGATTAAGGATTGATGAGATTGTAATGTAGTTGGGTTAATGTCGATATTTGGAAATTGTGACAATTTTGAGAATCAAGCAATAAATGGAAATATAGACAATGTGGAGAATTAGCTTAGATAATTGGTATTAGAGATATCGAACGTTGAGATATTGAGAATGAGGTTATAGTTTAGGGTTGAGTTACGAGAATCAAGGGATTTGAGGTGTTATGAGCAATTATGCTCGATTTTGAGAATTGAGGTTTATGTGATGTTGAGTATTGATGTTTTTAACATCGTTTGGACAGCTCGGGAGTTCCAGAGTGGAATGCGAGGCTAGTCCGTGATACGGGGGAACGATTGCACTATACGAGGTGCAAAGAGGTAAGGGAAATCTAAACCATTTGTGTATGTGATTTGTAAACTGTTATAGCATGATTTATGATTTATAAACAAGCATGTTGAGTGTTTTGTGTTGAGATTAAATTGCACACGATTTTATAGCTGGTTGGAGCCCAATGTTTTATGAGTTTATAACTGGGCTCTACGTTAAGGCAACATTCAGATTTGAGAAATGTGTGCGTGTGCTTTGCCGGTTAGAACTCGGTTTTATTACGTTTTGTGTTGAGTACAAAACGGTTTTCAAATGAGTTTTAAGAGAGAGAAACCATTACGAGTTCTACGTGAAGGCAAACCCGTCTTATGTGATAAGACCTAGGTGTGTAGTTCTGAGTACACACCGGGCATTGCTCTGGTAGCATGTAAGCCCGATTCCTTCTCCGTTCTGGTAACGTGAGAACGACCTATTCTGTGGCTGTGCCACGTTGAGAAACCCATTGGTGGCTGTGCCACGTATACCCCATTGGTGGCTGTGCCACGTTGAGAAACCCATTGGTGGCTGTGCCACGTATACCCCATTGGTGGCTGTGCCACGTTAAGAAACCCATTGGTGGCTGTGCCACGTATACCCCATTGGTGGCTGTGCCACGTATACCCCATTGGTGGCTGTGCCACGTTGAGAAACCCATTGGTGGCTGTGCCACGTATACCCCATTGGTGGCTGTGCCACGTTGAGAAACCCCATTGGTGGCAGTGCCACATTGAGAAACCCTATTCTGTGGCTATGCCACGTGAGAAAATAATTCAGTGGCTTTGCCACGTGTGTTTTGTGGCGATGCCACGAGTGATATTAAATCAGTGGCTTTGCCACGTGTGTTTTGTGGCGATGCCACGAGTGATTTTAAATCAGTGGCTATGCCACGTTATTTGAGAAAGCGTTTAACGCGTATTTTCACATGCTTTGTTTTGCTCTAGAGTGAGCCTTTTTACTTCGTGTTTTCACATGACTTGACACATGAGAGTGTCGTTTTGAGTATTTTCATGCTATGGTTTTCAAATGAGTTTCACATACAAATAAACCTTTTGTGATGTGCATTTTGGTTTATGAAATGAATCCCTACCCCCCTTACTGAGCGATTTAGAAGCTCACCCTGTTTTTCTTTCCCCCCAGAGTTCTTCAAGTGAATAAGGACTTCCCTGCGACGTACGGAGTAGTGGCTAGTGGAGGATCCGAGCTCCAGGCTATATATTTTGTACTTTGAGGTATATTTATCTTTTCATGTACCCAGACTATTATTGTAATTACAGACACTTGATGTATATCATTATATGGGATGTATTAGGATTAATTAACTTGTAATAGAGTAATGGGTATAATACAATATCTGTTATATCATGATGAGATCCTGAGGCATGATAATTATGATGATGTATGACACTGCACAGGAATGCACTCTTTATTTGTGAATTAACGAGTAAAAAGTTTTAAATTTGCCCTATTTTCCGCATTTTCGGGGCGTGACAGAGTTTTCTTGGTATCAGAGCTTAGGGTGTCTAGTACTGTCAGTGTCGGTTAAGTGAAATAGAATACATCCCAAGTGTCTGTAATAGTCTGGTCATGAACTGAAATTGAGGATTGAGATTTCAATCGATTGTGATATGTACGCGCAGGAGACGAGTTAAGATTGAGAATGAGTAAACGACGAGGTCGTTCGAGGAGGCAGGCAGAGTCCCCTCCACCACCTGTCCCACAACCAGAGAGTCCTAACTCTCGATTTAATCGGATTGAGACCGATGTGAGGCAAGGTTTTGAGCAGATGGCGGCGCTATTCGCGCAACACTTTGGAGTTAATGCCTCGGATACTACCCCTACACCACCACCAGGACCTCCCATACCCCCAGTGCCTCCCGTCACTCAGCCTGAGGACAGAAGTAAGGTCCGACTAAAGGAATTTCTGAAGATGAATCCACCCGCATTTAGGGGAAAGAAGGATCCTACAGAGGCTGAGGAGTGGTTGACGGAGTTGAGAGTTATATTTGATTTACTGGGGTGCACCGATGCTGAGAGAGTCAGTATGAGTGCCTATATGCTGAAGGGGAGAGCTCGAGATTGGTGGAGTACTACCCAGGGTATCTTGATGTCCCACCAGGATGTGATTGGTTGGGAAGAGTTCCAGACAGCTTTTAGAACCCAATATGTACCACGAGCCGCCCAGAGAAGGAAACAGGCCGAGTTTTTGAGTTTGGTACAGGGTGACATGTCGGTGGATGACTATGAGAGCCAGTTCACCGCACTATTGAGATATGACCCAGAGACCTTCAAGAGTGAAGAGCTCCGCACAGAGAAGTTTGTGTATGGGTTGAAGCCCGTCATTAGAGATAGACTGATGGGGCTATGTATTACCGAGTTTGGAGACGCTTAGAGACGAGCACAAGAGGTTGAAAGAGGGATTGAGATGGTACAATCCCAGAATGAGCTCAAAGCGGTGAATAGAGATAAGGGCAAGAGGCCAGCACTTTTCCAGTCAGAGGCTCGGAGAGGTTCCTTCAAAAGAGGAAGGATTGAGGTGCAGAAGGACAGATTAGAGAGACCCAGAGCCTATCCTATTATCAAGGAGGCCCCTCGATATGTCAGGCCGGAGATGAGGATTTGTAGAGATTGTGGCCGATCGCATGAGGGAAGTTGTACTGGGTCGATCCATGGATGTTTCAGATATGGTGACATGGGTCACAGAGTGAAAGACTGTCCCCAACCTCAGATACCACATGCTCTGGAGCCCACTAGACAACAGCCTCAGAGAGTGGATCCCCGGAGACGGGCCACTGCGGCAGAGAAAGGGAAGAAACCTGTGGCACAGGGACGTGTGTTTGCCCTGGATAAGGAGACCGCAGACGCTTCGGCAGAAACTATAAGAGGTACACTCTCTGTCTGTAATTATGAGGCTCATGTGTTGATTGATTCAGGATCCACGCATTCGTTTATTTCTGAGCATTTTGCATGTAGATTAAACTTGAAGTTTGAACCTCTAGAATATATACTACATGTAAATACCCCTATGCGTGAATCCTAGAGAACTGAGTTAATCTGTAGAGGGTGTGAGATAAAGGTGGGAGATAGAGTGATGCTAGCAGATCTAATCATGTTGAGTATACATGGGTTTGATGTAATTCTGGGAATGGATTGGTTGGCGACCAATCGAGTGAGTTTAGACTGCTACACTAAGATTGTAACTTTCTCCCTACCTGAGCCTTACAGTGTACAATTGAGATATTGAGGGAATAAATATAGGGATTTCTAGTAAGTAATTTGAGAATTTTAATATTATTTTGGAGAATATTAAATATGATTATTCCTGTGAAGGTTATGAGACACTTATCTCAGACGATGAGCGGGAACATCCGAGGATTGAGGATATACCTGTGGTTTGCGAATTTCTGGATGTGTTCCCAGATGAATTGCCAGGTTTACCACCAGGAAGAGAGCTGGAGTTTACCATTGATTTGGTACCGGATACTCAGCCGATCTCTAAACCTCCCTATAGGATGGCATTAGTGGAACTTGAGGAATTGAAGAAACAACTACAGGAGTTATTGGATCAAGGGTTTATTAGACCCAGTGTTTCGCCGTGGGGAGCGCCAGTACTGTTTGTTAAGAAGAAGGATGGTAGTCTCAGATTATGTGTGGACTACCGGCTATTGAATAAAGCCACGGTGAAGAATAAATATCCGCTGCCCAGGATTGACGATCTACTTGATCAGCTAAGAGGGGCATCAGTCTTTTCTAAAATTGATTTGAGATCGGGCTATCACCAATTGAGGATCAAGGAGGAAGATATTCCAAAGACGGCCTTCAGGACAAGGTATGGCCATTACGAATTTCTGGTGATGTCCTTTGGATTGATGAACGCCCCTGCAGCATTTATGAGATTGATGAACGAGGTGTTCAGAGACTATCTGGATAAGTTTGTGATAGTCTTTATCGATGATATCCTGGTGTATTCTCGGTCGTATGAGGAGCATACACAGCATTTGTGGTTAGTACTTCAGATACTCCGAGATAAGCAATTGTACGGAAAGCTTAGTAAGTGTGAGTTTTGGCTGAACCGGATAGCTTTCCTTGGGCATGTAGTCTCAGAGGAAGGAGTATCAGTGGATCCGAGTAAAATAGCAGCTGTACTTAATTGGGAAAGACCGAGGACAGTGACTGAGATACGAAGCTTCCTTGGTTTGGCAGGGTATTACAGGAGATTTGTGGAAGGATTCTCGAGGATTGCCGCTCCTTTGACTAAGCTCACGCGTAAGGAGACTCCGTTCATATGGACTGATCAATGTGAGCTCAGTTTTCAAGAGTTAAAGAGGAGATTGACGGCGGCACCTATATTAACTATCCCTGAGGGATCAGGAGGATTCTCGGTGTATAGTGATGCATCTCATCAAGGATTGGGGTGTGTGCTTATGCAGCACGGGAGAGTGGTCGCATATGGATCGCGTCAGCTGAAAGACCATGAGCGAAATTACCCCACGCATGATTTGGAGTTAGCCGCTGTGGTATTTGCTTTGAAGATCTGGCGACACTACTTATATGGGGAAAGATTCCAGATCTTCACTGATCACAAGAGTTTGAGATATCTCTTTGATCAGAAAGAGTTAAACATGAAACAAAGGAGATGGATGGAACTCCTTAAGGATTATGACTGCGAGATTCTATATCATCCGGGTAAGGCGAATGTGGTTGCTGATGCCCTGAGCAGGAAGAGTATGATATCTGCTATGATGATCAGGGAGTGGGATTTGTTAGAGCAGTTCGTCGAACTTTGGATCAGAGTTAAAGAGGTAGAGACTGGATTTTTGGCTAGCCTGCGGATAGAGCCCAGGATCATGGATCAGATTAGAACTGGGCAGCGCAGTGATCCGAGATTGATAGATATGGTTAGCCAAGCTGAGCAGAGTTCGCAGTCGGATCTCACCATCAGTGAGGATGGATTATTGAGGTTCAGAGGACGGATTTGTGTACCGGACGATGATACCCTGAAGAGACAGATACTGAAAGAATCCCACTGCTCGCGATACACCATGCACCCAGGAAGTACTAAGATGTACCGAGACTTGAGAAAGGTGTATTGGTGGAGTGGTATGAAGCGAGACGTGGCAGAGTATGTGGCCAGGTGTTTAGTATGCCAGCAAGTGAAAGCTGAGCATCGGAAGCCCGGAGGACTACTACAGCCCTTACCTGTACCTACGTGGAAATGGGAGCATGTCACTATGGACTTTATTATGGGTTTACCGAGGACCCGAAGAGGTCGTGACGCAATATGGGTCATTGTGGATAGATTGACCAAGAGTGCCCACTTCCTTGCCATCAGGAGCACAGATACTATGGATGCCTTAGCTGAGCTATATGTCAGCGAGATAGCTAGATTACATGGGGCTCCAGTGAGTATTACTTCTGATAGAGATTCCCAATTTACTTCCAGATTTTGGACCCAATTTCAGGAGTCCATGGGATCTCGATTGAGTTTTAGTACCGCCTATCATCCTCAGACAGATGGTCAGTCAGAGAGGACTATTCAGACCCTGGAGGATATGTTGAGGGCGTGTACGATGGATTTTAAGGGATCATGGGATGATCACTTGCCCCTAGTAGAGTTTGCGTACAATAACAGCTATCATGCGAGTATTGGAATGGCACCTTTTGAGGCTCTATATGGTAGGAGGTGTAGATCCCCTGTAGCTTGGGAAGAAGTCGGTGACAGAAAGATAAATGCCCCCGAGCTTGTTGAGCAAGCTGTACAGAGTTTGAAACTTATATGTGAGAGGTTACGGGCTGCACAGAGTAGACAGAAAAGCTACGCGGATGCGCGTAGACGGCCACTTGAATTTGATGTTGGTGATGCAGTATTTCTAAGAGTATCACCGAGCAAGGGTATCATGCGATTTGGGAAGAAAGGAAAATTGAGTCCTCGATACATAGGACCATTCGAGATTCTTGAGAGAGTGGGAGAGGTAGCCTACAGATTGGCATTACCCCCACAGATGTCCGGAATACACAATGTTTTTCATGTATCTATGTTGAGGAAGTACCACCCGGACCCTTCTCATGTTATAGAGTATGATGAGATGGACATACAAGAGGACATGAGCTACACTAAGGAACCCGTCCGGATTCTCGATATAAAGGAGAAGGTACTGAGAACCAAGAGCATCCCATTAGTGAAAGTCTTGTGGAAGCATCACTCAAGGGAAGAGGCGACGTGGGAACTAGAGAGTCTCATGAAGGAGAGATACCCCCATCTATTTTGACTAGTTGAGTTGAATTTGGAGGACCAAATTCTTTTTAAGGTGGGGAGGATGTGAGATCTGAGAATTTCAGACATATTTTATTGATGTAATAATAATTTGAGTATAATTTATTGAGCTAAGTGAATTGTGGGAATTATAATTGGAGATTTATGTGTTAAAATGTGTAAAATGAGCATGAAGCATGAGGACAGATCGATCTGGGAGAAGGAGAGATCGATCTGGTGAGTTAAAAATGACGAGGAAGGGGAAATTTGAAGAGCAGATCGATCTCCAATGGAGGAGATCGATCTCCTTATGAATCTGTTTGAGAAGGGATCGATCTCATGAGGAAGAGATCGATCTCCAAATGCTTCTGTTTGGGGAGAAGATCGATCTCCTTAGGAGCAGATCGATCTCATAAAGCCATAAAGAGATCGATCTCACCCCTCGACAGATCGATCTCCTATGCATAAAATTGCCCAGATCGTCCCCAAATTTCAAACACAGATCGATCTCATCAAGAGGCAGATCGATCTCCTACCTCCAGTCTATATAAGGAACTCGTGTTTCTCTGCAATTTCACTTTCTCTCTCCTCTAAAACCTCCATTTTCTGAAAACCTAGTTTCTCACTCCTCCAAATCACCCATTTTCGGTCGACTCAGCTATTGTGGTAAGAAGGAAAGTTGTTCCTCATCGAAGGGAGAACAACATACTTGGAAATCGAAGGACGAATCGGATCGAGGCGAGAGTTGTGCGTCTCACAAGCTTTGGGTAATTTCTAAACCTCGATCTTGATATTTGAGCTGATTTTGATGTTATTGGTGGTTGTAATTGTGTTGAAATAGTAGAGAAATGATTAAGGATTGATGAGATTGTAATGTAGTTGGGTTAATGTCGATATTTGGAAATTGTGACAATTTTGAGAATCAAGCAATAAATGGAAATATAGACAATGTGGAGAATTAGCTTAGATAATTGGTATTAGAGATATCGAACGTTGAGATATTGAGAATGAGGTTGTAGTTTAGGGTTGAGTTACGAGAATCAAGGGATTTGAGGTGTTATGAGCAATTATGCTCGATTTTGAGAATTGAGGTTTATGTGATGTTGAGTATTGATGTTTTTAACATCGTTTGGACAGCTCGGGAGTTCCAGAGTGGAATGCGAGGCTAGTCCGTGATACGGGGGAACGATTGCACTATACGAGGTGCAAAGAGGTAAGGGAAATCTAAACCATTTGTGTATGTGATTTGTAAACTGTTATAGCATGATTTATGATTTATAAACAAGCATGTTGAGTGTTTTGTGTTGAGATTAAATTGCACACGATTTTATAGCCGGTTGGAGCCCAATGTTTTATGAGTTTATAACTGGGCTCTACGTTAAGGCAACATTGAGATTTGAGAAATGTGTGCGTGTGCTTTGCCGGTTAGAACTCGGTTTTATTACGTTTTGTGTTTATTACGTTTAAGAGAGAGAAACCATTACGAGTTCTACGTGAAGGCAAACCCGTCTTATGTGATAAGACTTAGGTGTGTAGTTGTGAGTACACACCGGGCATTGCTCTGGTAGCATGTAAGCCCGATTCCTTCTCCATTCTGGTAACGTGAGAACGACCTATTCTGTGGCTGTGCCACGTTGAGAAACCCATTGGTGGCTGTGCCACGTATACCCCATTGGTGGCTGTGCCACGTTGAGAAACCCATTGGTGGCTGTGCCACGTATACCCCATTGGTGGCTGTGCCACGTTGAGAAACCCATTGGTGGCTGTGCCACGTATACCCCATTGGTGGTTGTGCCACGTATACCCCATTGGTGGCTGTGCCACGTTGAGAAACCCCATTGGTGGCAGTGCCACGTTGAGAAACCCTATTCTGTGGCTATGCCACGTGAGAAAATAATTCAGTGGCTTTGCCACGTGTGTTTTGTGGCGATGCCACGAGTGATATTAAATCAGTGGCTTTGCCACGTGTGTTTTGTGGCGATGCCACGAGTGATTTTAAATCAGTGGCTATGCCACGTTATTTGAGAAAGCGTTTAACGCGTATTTTCACATGCTTTGTTTTGCTCTAGAGTGAGCCTTTTTACTTCGTGTTTTCACATGACTTGACACATGAGAGTGTCGTTTTGAGTATTTTCATGCTATGGTTTTCAAATGAGTTTCACATACAAATAAACCTTTTGTGATGTGCATTTTGGTTTATGAAATGAATCCCTGCCCCCCTTACTGAGCGATTTAGAAGCTCACCCTGTTTTTCTTTCCCCCCAGAGTTCTTCAAGTGAATAAGGACTTCCCTGCGACGTACGGAGTAGTGGCTAGTGGAGGATCCGAGCTCCAGGCTATATATTTTGTACTTTGAGGTATATTTATCTTTTCATGTACCCAGACTATTATTGTAATTACAGACACTTGATGTATATCATTAAATGGGATGTATTAGGATTAATTAACTTGTAATCGAGTAATGGGTATAATACAATATCTGTTATATCATGATGAGATCCTGAGGCATGATAATTATGATGATGTATGACACTGCACAGGAATGCACTCTTTATTTGTGAATTAACGAGTAAAAAGTTTTAAATTTGCCCTACTTTCCGCATTTTCGGAGCGTGACAGTGCTCCACGCAATTAAAATAAAAAAACCTACAAAAGAAATAAAATAGTTAAAACTAATTAAAGCAAATAAAATGTAAATATGAAAATAACAAAGCAAGATTAATTAAACTACAATTAAACTAACCTAAAATGCAATTAAACTACTTAATCAAAATGCAATTTAAACTTAAACTAAAACTTAATGAAAATAAAATCCTAGGAAATTAAGAAAATAATTATAAAACTACATGTCTAAAATATTAACTCTAGACTAATCCTAACTATATCTATTTACTAATTAAGCAATGAAATCTAACTAATGCATGTAACGAATTTGAGCTAACTTAACCAATGCATGATAAAATAAAAATGAGCTAAGGACATAATTAAATCTACTTCATGAACTATTCAAGAAAAATGGATTATTTTGCACAAGGTAAATGCCAAACAAGCCTTAATCAAATTTAAATCATCCAAATGTCCCTCCAAACACTGTTCACATCTTTAATTTCATTTCCAGGTAATGCTCTCCATTTCTAGGTACTACTCCAGATTTCGGTTGTCTCCAAGTGCTGCGTCAATGCTTCTGTCCAGGAGCTGTCGAGAACACCATCCTACTGTACGTCCACTACCAATATACGCACATGTTGCCAGCTCTGTTTTGCCGTACAACGCGTTCTTCTTCCAGCACAAATCTGGTCTGCGATAGCTGGGATTCCTTCAATCAGAGGCAACCTTCAACACCTTAACCCATATCATTGCCACCTGCACAATACCCTCATGTTGCATGACCTGTCCCAACCATCTTTCTTCTTCACGTCTGCTTTCAAGAATAGCAGCAAACAGCTTAGTTAACACACACAAAACTTTGCTATTATCAACGCTAAAACAGAGTCGAACATAGGAGGAGTCCATATCGCCACCATGTTATCATTTGTTTCAAACGAGCAATTGACAAAGTGCAAACTTCACGCATGCCCGCTTTTCACCAGCAGACCTGCCCTCATCAGTATCAACCATCAAAAATTAAAAGAAGAAAAATAAGATAATTTCGAAATGAAAAAGTACAAAACAAATATAACTAAATGCGAAAATAGTAACAGAAAGCTTAATGATCTAAATGTAGATAGTGAGCTGGTAATACATTAAATGGAATTAGATAATCAAACAGAGATTCAGAGCAGTAATAATCATTCAATTTAAAGTAGAAAAGGCATGAGATGAGTTATTAATTGAATGTTAAACCGAAGTAAGAAAATCTGTAAGAAAGATTAGTTCCCAGCAAAACCGAGAATGTCAGACTCGAATTTTATGTAGCTTATTCCATATGATTCCTATGTGTATGAACACTCTGTTATTATAGTTGAATCATAAGAAGAGTATTTACTAGACATAAAGTGTTAGTGAAATGATTTAACACGTAAAAGCTACATAAAGAGCCTAATGTGAACTATAAGTGTTACATGCTAAACCGAGTAAATCTAAATCATTCTAACTGAAAATAAGAACTTAAAATAAGAGATGATAGAGAGCTCATGAAGGAAAGTCAACTTGATTTAGTCCCGAACATAGAAAACGAGAGTAAAAGCTAAAAAGGGTAAAATGGACCTTTTTGGCGAGATAAGGTGTTTCGGGTGAAATTATTCATCGGGAACGATTGAAACATAAAGACGAGAGTCTAAGACGTAAGATATGACACTTTCAAAATTTGGAGAAAAAGTCAACTTGGTCAATGATTAAGAAAAAAGTCAACTATAGTTAAGAAAGTGGACTTTTACCATAATTGACTAATCATGGTTAAAAATTAACCTAAGTGTGGAGAAAAAATTGGGGAAAAATATTCTTAGCCAGAATACAAGATAATCATCCCCGGAAGTAAGAAAAATTTATTCAGAAGGATTTCAGATTCAATTTAATGGTTAAAAACGCAATGGGCCTAAGGTGAAAATTTTAAAGCCCATTAAGGTATACTAAACGTATATCGAAATTCTTGGGTCCTTTAGACCGAATTATTGGACCAATTGATTGGCCAAATATTTAGACAATTAAAGGCCCAAGACATAGTAAAAATTTCAGCCCAAAAGCCCATTAAGAAAGCCCAAACCAAGAAGCCCAAATGGAAAGCCCATGAGATAAATATCTAACCATAGTTAAAGCTAACCATGACTCATAAGGTGACTCATTAGGTGACTCATGGCTAAGGCTTGGAAAGTCAAGCTTAATGGCTGGAAAGTAAAACTTAATGGCTAAGTAAGTAGCTTATAAATTCAGCCACACCATTGTCACCTTCATCACATCAAATTCAGCTAGAAGAAGAAACCATTGAAACATATTATCCAAGCTTTCTCTCACTAGAAATCACTAGGAATTAGGCATAATTGGAACTTGCATCCTTCATGGAAGTTGTTCCAAATTGAAAGGAGAGTGGCATATGTTGGAATTGGCAATCAAGGAGCCATAGAGTGCAAATCGAGAGCCTTCAAAGATTCGACCAAAGGGTGAACACAACAATTGGTATATTTTCTAATTTTCAATTTCATATATGTTAATGTATGAATGATTTTAAGTATATTGATATACGTTTTAAGCATTGAAACATATTAAATCACTATGATGTTGGTTAGGCCGAGAGTGAGTGGTGAGACATTGATTTATGTCCATTTGATTTTTAAGGCATAAAAGGATTAATGTACATGTGTTAATGATTATGGTGTAATTAGAATTAATCAATTTGATTAATTAATACATGTAATTAGTTGGCAATCAAGGTGTTTGACAAAGTGCCTAAATGAACTATATGATGTTTAGGAATGTTGCCAACCAAGTGTTTGTGAAAATGCCTAAGTGAATTGGCTAAGAAATAGGCATGGATGGCATGTCATAGCATAACCGATGGCATGGGTAGCTCTCGGCCATGGCATGTGGTCGAGAGGCCCAATGGGCCAAGCCCAAATATTTTAGGTCCAATATGATGTAATGGGTCTAGGACAAGCCCAATAAGAGTTGGTGGGCCCTACAAGGCCAATAAGCCCAACGAAAATGAATAGTAAAATGAAAATGGGCTTAAGGCATAGTTAGGCCCATTAAGGATTTTTAAAGCCCATTAAGGGAAATAGACTGTATTTAATGTGAAATATAGTAGGAAAAGTGTAATTAACTTGATAAATGGTTATATCCAGCTCCAGAGAGTATTGGACAAGAAACCAGACTACTGAAACGAGCAGCGCAGAGAAAGTGAAATTTCTCGAGTGATTGCAGGTAAGGGACTTTTGTGAGTAGTTAGAGATATCTGCATGTATTTTCATCTGCTTTTACATTCACTTAAAAACTCTGAGGGTCAAAGAAAGTGAATAATAATTATTGCGACCCGATAGTGGCTAATTACAATTTTACCCCTAGTTAGTCAAAAAGTCAACTTTTGTGAAAAGTTATAAAAAGCATGGAAACCACTATTTTGAGTGTTTAACTGCTGTTTAGCAAGAGAATAAATAGATGGGCTAATGATTTTAAGGTTGATGTGAATTAAGCACACTTTATAGTGCTGATTTTGATGTTTTGTAAATCATCCCTTTTTAAAGAGTCATCTATCATATTTTGTGAGAATGAATCGTGCTGGAGCACAGCTGGCACTGGATTTCATATATTTTCCACATACATTAGTGCTGGATTTTGATTTCGCACTAGATTTCCATGACATGCATGATAGAGTACTGAAGTTATTACTCGTACTCAGTTTTATATGATATATGCATGACAGAGTGCTGGAGCGATTAGCTCGTACTCGACTTTTTCATGAGATACATGACAGAGTACTGGAGCATTGCTCGTACTCGATTCTTCATGATTTATACATGACATAGTACTGGAGCTATTGCTCGTACTTGATTTGATGATATTGTGCATAGCATGGTACTGGAGCTATTGCTCGTACTTGATTTGATACATAAACTATGCATTGACCTAGTTGCTAGAGGTTTACTCGCACTAGAGTTGAGTTTGCGATGTGAAACAGTGTTTGAGTGGAGTGTCGACTATGAGTCGCACTCAAAGGCGCGCACTGTATGTGATATATAATACATGTTACAAACCCATGCCTACATCCTTGTGTGACTGAGTGTCACATTATGTGAGAGGATAGCTGAATGAGGGTATTAGAGATGTGGTATGATATTCCATGGTTTGAGGGCTAAGACCTATGGCAGGCACCCCGACTGTGATGTCGGGTCCACGGGTGTACTTTGTACCGTGCATGTGGCATGGGAGTACACTGTACCGTGTGTTGTTGTGGAGTTGAGGAGGATATAGCTGACGGTTGTGATGGACTGACCCCCTCCCGTTGCAGCAGTGATGCCCCGCACAACGAGATCTTTGTTGCTTGGGATCACATGTCGGATATGATCATAGTCCAGGATACTATTTGCATTTCACCACAGAGTCTCACATGATATATCACATTGATTGACTGATTTAAATTGCGGACAGACCTGAGGGATGGGTCGGACTCCGATTTTGTGATGTGAATGATTTAAATGCCATATTTATTATGATTTAAATATACATGGCATGATTTACATAAAGGCATGATTTATATAAAGATGCATTGTTTTGCATTACATGCCTACATTTGAGAAAGAAAGTATGATTTCCATACATGGGATTTAATCTGTACAAGTATACATATATATATTTAAAGACATGCTTTTAAAGTGAGTTAAGGAAATAATGTTTTCAAGGCATAGCATTATTTTGAGTAGATAGTGTAGATATCTACTTGCGTGCCTGATTTCCTTACTGAGCGCGTTGTATGCTCACCCCCTTTCTTTACATCTCTCTACAGACATCAGCAGTTGAGAGAGAGTTATTGAAGGATAGTGTTCCTTAGTCCATTGCTAGTTCCTATCGATCGCCAAGTATACAGAATTTGTACGGTTATATATCTAAACATAGAAATAGCACAGTGATGTATACGATATTTATTATAGGGAGTGTATTTGTATTAGATTTTATATAATCTTACATGTATAATAAAAGCAGTTACAGTCAGTAATAGCTTATTGACATGTATGTATGATAATGGAAAATGTGGTAAACGAGGACTCTGACATCGAATCACAGCCTAACCATTGATGAGAGGAAAGGTAAGTTAAAAATATGAAAAATTTGTAGTGATTTTAGTTAAAGTCATGGAATGAGAACGGGTCCTGACAGAATGGTATCAGAGTAAAGGTTGGTCTAATGTGAGTCAGTGTTAGTACTGTGTTGTGTTTGGATATAACTGTGTATACCAGATAGAAGACGGACTAATTTATGATTATGAATGTAAAAACTTTGCCTATATGGCAAATACACGTAGTGGTAGGAGTATGAGAGGTAGGGCTAGAGGCCGGGGAGATAGACCCAAGGGATGAGCTGCTGCCAAACCATTACCTAGCCTGAGACTCCAGGTGCTACTAAGGCACCCGAGTGTGCTGAGATGCGTTTTACGAGGTTAGAGCATAATCTTGAGACGATTGTAGAGATGTTGGCACAGACGATGCCAGGTAGGCAGACACAAGAGGCAGGAGCTGCGATAGGAGAGGCAGTTGCCCCTGATACACCTACGCAAACGACTCATGCACTGATACACTTGTCGGTTTCAGGTTGTAGTGGATTAGGGTATGGATGTGATCTGCATCGGTTGCGAGAATTCCAGAAGTTTAGACCTCCACCTTTTAGTGGGGTCAAGGACCCTATAGCTACTGAGGAGTGGTTAGCGGAGATGGAGAAGGTTTATGGATTCTTTGAGTGTACGACCTCGAAGATTGTCGCATTTACTACATTCTTACTGAAGGGAGCTGCAGAGCATTGGTGGAAGTCCACCCGACCTATATTGAGAGCCCGACACACAAACATTAGTTGGGAGATATTTCGGGAAGCCTTTAGGAGGCAGTTTATTCTCGATATTGCACAACAGAAACTACAGGCAGAGTTTTTGAGCCTAAACCAGGGGAGTTTATCTGTGGACGAGTATGAGACTCGATTCCTATCCCTAGGGAGATATGACCCCGCTTCCATGTATAGTGAGGCCAGGAAGGTCCACAGGTTTTTTGACGGGTTGAGACCGGTTCTGCGGTCCAGGTTGGTTCCACTAGACATAGCAACCTATGAGGAAGCAGCGTGCAGGGTGTAACTATGTGAGCAAGATTATGAGAGGAATGCTTCTGAGTTTGGGAAGTTTAGCCATAGCCGAGATATACATAAGAAGAGGCCGGGTCTTGACATGTACCGAGATGTCAATCGCCGTGAGAGTGGTCAGTTACCCAAAGGCTCACAGATCAGAATGTTCGAAGACCAGAAACAGAATCAGAAACAGGGTACATCGTACTCGTGGACCATAGATAGAGATACAGAACAAATAGAAATGTTGTATGATCTCACCAATGCCCTTGTCCTAAAATCATTGCAAGATGGACTGTACGACATACAGTCAGTACGCGTTTAATCACATATCATCAAAATAACTTTATAACAGATCATTTTTCCTTAAATCACATATAAATTCAATTGTTTCATAAAATTGTTCAAAACAAGCTGACTAGCCCTTGTTCGAAAAAATTTCCAGAAAACAATCTATGCAAACCATTTAAATTCAATCCGTAAAAATTAGATTGTTCAACTAGGCTAAAATCTCTAATTTTCAGTATCATAAAATTTAGCCTAGATTTTTCGGTAATTTCGGTACTACGAAATTCAGTATAAAATTTTATATCTAAAAATATACAGAAATTATGCATATTTATCTCTAGCAGTAATGAAAATTTTCCTTACGGTAAACTATTTCCTAAAATTCATATCTACAAATCGACAGAAAATACATGCAATTTATCTCTAGTAGCACACATGATTTTCCTTACCTCGATGTCTGTTCGTAGTCCTCAATTGCCTCAACGTTGCGAGTCGGCGGGTCCGATCCACTTGGTTTGTTTCCTCCTAATTTTGTGAATAATTATTTTTGAATTATCATTCTCGTGGTTTTCTCAAATTCTCGATGTCTTTTTTTCTATTTCAAATATATATATAATCTGAAATATATGTATATATACCTTAAAATAACTCCCTCTCTTTTCTTTTTTTTTTTTTAAATCATTTTCTTTTCCCGTCCTTTTTCCTTCTTCACTTTTGTTTTCTTTTGTTGGTTATTGATCATCATCTTCTCCAGGGCTCGACTTCAGTCCTCGTCATCCCTCATCCTCAGCACTACCACTCTTTACTGTCATTCCCGCATCTAGCCCACCATCCTCAAGCAACCGCCAACTTCGATTTAGCTTCCCACCGTGGCTACACCATCATTGCCTGATGAGGGCTTCCTCTGCTTCCCAATAACTTTCAGTTCATTGGTCTTCTTCCTCCTCCATCTGACACCGCCCGTCACACCTTTCTCCCCTTAGATGAGATAATACCCAAGAGCCATTTAGTTTTTAGTCGGCCTTTACCATCATCATCGTCCCTTCAGCTCTTTGGTTTTGGTTTACAGAGGACTTATGTCCTCTGTTTTCTGTTCTCTTCACGGGTTGCTATGAATAAGGAGGTGTGGCTGGGCAAGAGCAGCGGTAGTGTAGTAGCGATCCATGATGGATTGTTATGTATGTAGATGTTGTAGCAGCAACAATAATAAGGTTGAAAAGGGTGGTGGCGTACGTCATGTCCTCTTTTCAGCTCTGTCCATCACTTCTCTGTTTCTTCGAGGATCACCAGCCCCTTCTCACTTGTTTTCTGCCTTGTCTAGTTCTTGATCTGCTCGATTTCACCTCATGCATAGCATTTTTTTCTTCTTCTCGATTATGTCTCGACTTCAGCAGAAACTACCCTCTGCATATTCTTCCTACAGCCAAGTACCTTTCCTGCTCTTACCCACTCTTTCAGCTTGTCCAATCTTCGGTAGAAAATTGCCCTTTTTTTTTCCACGTTAGCCTTGACACTTTTCTCTGCTCCCTTTCTTTCATGTTCTCAGGCCTTCTTCAATTGCTCTTATACATGTGTGTATATATATACATATATATATATAATTGATGTTGCCTGAACGAACAGCAACAGGAATTTACCTTCCACGTAGTCTGATTGCACTAACGACAAAGAAGTGACGTCGGTGCGATTTGTTCCACGTGTTCTTCGTATGTTCTGCAAAAACAACAGGAATCAGAGGGGGCAGGGATCTGTCCCTGCACGCGGACTTCGATGATTAAGTAAGTAATCGGGAGTTGTGTATGTAAGAAGAAGAGAATGTGTTTCTTAATTCAAAGAGTTGAAGTATTTCTCCCTGTTTTTTTGTTCATTTTTTTCGTCCTCCTTTTTTGAGAGCTCCTCGGCATATTTATAGGTTTCTAAGTCGGTTCGAGCTAAGGCCCAGGCGCGTGTCTGAGCCACGACAGAGTCATGGAGCACTCTGTCGCGCTACGGGTTAAGTAACTTCCGAGGGAATCGGTAGGCGGCAGAGTACCCATGGACCTCTGCCGCAGACTATGCGAAAGACCTCTACAGCAGGCTGTACGGGAGACCTCTACCGCAGGCTGTACGGGAGACCTCTACCGCAGGCTGTGCGGGAGAGCTCTACCGTGAGGGCAATACGGGAGACCTAGGTCGCAATAGGGGTGATGGAGGTCTATCGCGCCAACTGTGCAGCACACATACCAGGCGACGGAATCCCTGTCGCCTCGAACATCTGTCGCTTAACAAAGCAACTGTGTCGCGTGACCACACTGTCGCCACATCAGCCACGTGGCTTATTCTTGTTCTGACACGTGGCACTCTCTGGTTAGCGGATAGTTGTACACGTGGATTCTGGTGACACGACCACCATCAATTGCTCCCCACTCTTTGGTAGGAATTTTTCCTGCGAAAGAGGATCTGGGTCCGAATTTTTCTCGGGTCGGGTCGGATTTCCGCGCGTGTTGCGATGCAGGCGAGCCGCTATATATACGGGGCTTCTGCTGTCCTTGTCGCTATTCAGTTCTCTCGCAAAGACACTCTGCTGTGACTCTCAGGACCCTCTCTCGTGACTCTGCCGCAACTCCATCGCTACTCTGTTGCAACTCTGCCGCGTACACATCACTGTGTCGCAAGTCTGTCGCGACTTCTTGAGACTCTGTCGCCAGTTCTCCTCACCTTCATTTTAGGTGATTTAGTAGTCCGTAATCCCACTTTTTGGCTTTCGAACTCCTAAAATGGCTGGCCATGGTATAGAAAACAAATAGACCTAGGCGTTAGGTCGACTTTAAAGGAAGCCGACGTCCAAGACCTAGTATCTAGGTTTCCTTTACCCGAGGGATATTCCTATAGACTCCCAACCCCTCAGGAGAGTGACACACGTCGTGTGTCCAACGTGGTAGTCGTTTTTAGGGCGACCTTAGAATTAGGACTCCGTTTCCCGTTGTCCGACTTTGGGGTTTCCTTCCTTAGGACGCACAGGGTATCCCCGGGACAACTGCATCCTCATGTATGGATGCAATTAGTAGGGTTCACTGTGCACTGCCATTTAAGGGGCATTTCTCCATCTCTTCCCCTTCTCGATGTCTTCTTCAGATTTCGGGGTAGCCCCGGTTTAGTCCCTTACTCCCTTCAGCGGGTGTACCAGCCTGGCTTTGAAAACAGGTTATTCGAGAAGCCGACTAACAAGCTCCACAATTTTGAATCGGAGTGGCTTGTTGTGGAAGTGCCCGAGAGCCTGGATTTTCCCGCTCGTTGGGAGACTAGGCGCGAAATCCCCAAAGGCCCCAGGATTTCCACACTTAGGGAGCAGTTATCTTCAGACGTCAACAAACTGTTGGTCACTCATCCCATTAGCCTTGACAGCCTTATATCAAATGAAAATTTGATATCAGCTGGCTGGGGTGTGAGTCCGGTCCCTGTTGTCAGGCCTTCTGTTCCCTCGTCTAATCCTTCGCCTTCGACTTCCCCCAAGTTAAATCCTGAACCCGTAAGGCCACAAGAGGATATAGGGAGTACCAACGTGGAGTCTAGTTCTAGCAGCGAACCCTTAGCTAACCTGACTGGCTGGGAAGGGTTCGGCTCTACTTTCATGGTGCTCCCTGATGACGACGCAATAAATATAGAGTCCCTTCAGGAGCATCTCGATTCTCCTGACTGTAACTTTTAATTCTTTTTACTACTTGCTGTTTTTGATCAGTTTTTGACCACTGATTTGTTTTCTTTTCCTTTTTTGAAGAAATGAGTCACTTTCGACAATCGTTAGGTCATCAGGTCTCGGAGGCTGGTCCTTCCAGTGCTCCTACCAGGAAGAGGCGTCGTTTAGCCGACGATGTCCCAAGCGAGGCACCGGTCCCCTCTCAGCTACCTCGTGCTCAGACCCCCCTGTTTCTAGGCAGGTGATGCCTCCCCCTCCTTTGGAGCAGAGGGATCCCTCTCGGGATAAGGGGAGAGTTGCCTCATCTTCACAGGGGGCTTTCGGGTCATCCGAGTGATCCCACTCCGAGGAGCGTGCGGAGTGCAATATCATTCCGTCGCAGTGGAAGAATCGAAGGCGCTTATACATCGAGGGTTCGATGGGAAACAGACCAATACTTCCGAGGATAGGCCTTGCTGATGAGAGGTCCTACCCCGTGGATGGGGGGTTCATTATGAGAGGGGTCGAATTTTGAGTTTACCCCGTGGTCCGCGACAATGATACTTTGGATACTCCCAGGGTGGCTTCCCGGATAAGTTGGTCTTCCATCCTTCCTCAGGACGAGGCGAGAATATTCTGAAATTATCTGGAAGGGGAGGACTTAGCCGACATGAAGGCATTGAGGGTAAGTTTCATACTCCTCTTCGTTTGACTCCCTTTTGCTTTGTCTAGCCTAGTCTTCAGCCCATGAAGGATAGTCCGATTACTGACCTCGGCCTGTCCATTAGCTTGAGGATATGACACTGAAGAGATCCTTAGCTGAATGTTGAGGTGCTTACAAAATTCACGGAAGGCATTGCAATCAAATTACTTTCCATGGTCGGCATTTAAGATGCGGGGAATTTCGAATCGACAGATAATGTCTTTCCACACCATTGCCTCCACTTTCTTTTTTCGTGACTGTGGCTAAAGGCTCTGCTTCAATACACTTTGTAAAGTAATCGGTAGCCACTAACAGGAACTTTCTTTGGCCCGTGGCTAATGGGAAAGGTCTAAGGATGTCCAATCCCCATTGTGCAAAAGGAATTGGCTATACTGTGCCTTGAGAGGGAGTCACTGGGGCTGTTGTGATAGGCACAAACCTCTGACATTTGTCACACTTGCGAGTTTGGTCCATCGCATCTTTCTTCAACGTTGACCAGTAAAATCTCGAACGCAGCACTTTAGCAGTGAGGGCTCTTGCTCTTAAGTGTTCGCCGCAAATTCCTTCATGCACTTCGGCTAGGGCGTAACTTGCTTGTTTTGGTCCCAGACATTTCAATAATGGTGACGAATATCCCCTTTTGTACAGTTCTCCATTGATGAGTGTGAACTTCGCCCCTTGTACTTTCAAGCGACGAGCCTCATCTTTATCTTGGGGGAGTGTTCCTTCGGTGAGATACTGTTTGTATGGGGATCTCCAATCGTCTCCCACTTGAATGTCACACACTTCGACCTCTTCAATACTAAGTCGTTCGAGCCTCTCCACCTTCACTATCCTTCCTCGTGTTTCGGTGGAAGAGGCTAACTTAGACAATGAGTCAACATGTGTGTTTTTGGACCGGTTGATTTGTATCAATTGAAAGCTTTTGAAAGTCTGGGCCAGAAGTTAGACTTTATTCAAGTAAGGGACCAGCATCGGTTCCCGTACCTCATACTTTCCGCTGAATTGGTTCACTACCAATTGAGAATCACTATGTGCTACCAAGTGGTGAACCTGCAGCTTTTCTGCCAATATCATCCCTGCTATCAGAGCTTCATACTCCGCTATGTTGTTCGAACTGGGGAATCCAAACCGTAGGGAGTATTCCAGGGATTTCCTTTCTGGTGATACCAGGACTATACCCGCTCCACTTTCGTTGGCACTTGATGCCCCGTCGACATGCAGTAACCATGGGTGAGCCTCCCCCTCACTGCTGTCGCTCGGGATAGTGCATTCTACTATAAAGTCCGCCAGAGCTTGACCCTTGATAGCCTGCCGAGGTTGAAATGTGATATCGTATCCCCCAAGCTCCACTGCCCAGTTCACTAACCTTCCTAAGTGTTCAGGTTTCTGAAGGATTTGTCTTAACGGTTGATCTGTTAAGACGGTGATAGGGTGTGCTTGGAAATAAGGGCACAACTTTCGCAAGGCCATCACAAGGGCTAATGCTAGCTTTTCGGCTAGCGGGTAGCGGGTCTCTGGATCTAATAACACTTTACTCACGTAGTAGATGGGACAGTGCACCATTTCATCTTTCTTTAGTAGCACCGCACTGACGACAAAATCACCGACTCCTAAGTACATGTAGAGTTGTTCTCCTTCCAGGGGCCTTGTTAATAACGGCAACTATTTCAAGTATTCCTTGAGGTCCTCAAAGGCCTTTTGACAATCTTTTGTCCATTCGAAGCTCTTTCCCCCCGTAGAGTTTTGAAGAACGGCAAGCTCCTTTCTGCTGACTTCGACAAGAAGCGATTCAGAGCTGCTATTCTACCTGTCAATCTCTGGACCTCTCTTACGGTTGTTGGGGGTTTCATGTCAATGACCGCCTGCACCTTTTCAAGATTTGCCTCAATGCCCCTGTTAGTGATCATGAAGCCTAAAAACTTCCCTGATCTTACCCCGAATGAGCACTTTTTGGGGTTTAGCTTCATGTTGAATCTCCTCAATACTTCGAATACCCTGGACATTTGATCAGTGTGAGAATCTCCTACGTGGCTCTTGATGATCATATCGTCCACGTAGGCTTCCATAGTATTTTCCAGAAGATCTTTGAACACTTTGCTCACCATTCGTTGATAGGTGGCTCCCGCATTCTTTAAACCGAATGGCATTACCCGATAGCAATAGGTTCCGTTGTCGGTTATAAAGGAAGTCTTTTCTTTGTCTTCTGGGTGAAGCATGATTTGGTGATACCCAGAGAAAGCATCCAAGAAACTGAGGAATTTGTAACCGGATGTTTCGTCTACCAGTCTGTCTATCCGAGGTAGGGGGTATGAATCTTTAGGGCAAGCTTTGTTCAGATCAGTGAAATCCACACACATTCGCCACTTCCCGCTAGATTTCTTTACCATCACTACGTTGGCCAACCACTCAGGGTAGTATACCTCTCGGATGAATCCGGCGCCCAGGAGTTTACTCACTTCTTCAGTGATTATTTTTTGTCGTTCCGGGGTGAAACTCCTCTTCTTCTGTTTGATAGGTCTGTGCCCGGGTATGACATTAAGCTCATGGCAGATTACCTCGGGACTGATTTCGGGCATGTCCACCGGACTCCAGGCGAAGACATCCGAGTTTCTTCTCAGGCACTCGACTATCTTATTCTTTAGTTGTTCGCCCAGTTGGGTCCCTATGAATGCCTTTTTTCCCTCATCCCCTTCTATTAGCTCAATGGCCTCTGTTTCTTCTACAGGCTGAGGTTTGGGCAGATCATCTATACATAAGGTTTCTTTCCTCTGTGCCATCTTGTTGGCGGTGGAAGCGAGATAACAAGTACGGGCACTCATTTGGTTTCCTCGTACTTGCCCGACTCCATTGGGAGTGGGAAACTTCATTAATAGATAGCAAGAGGATATCACCGCCCTCATATCATTCAGCACAGGTCTACCCAAGATCATGTTGTAGGCGGTGGAGGTTGACCTGACTACCATGAACAATACTTGCCGGGTCACGTCCTTCGGGTGCTCTCCGAGAGTCACAGGCAACTCTATGGACCCTGCCACCTTCACTCGCTCGCCCGTGAATCTGTATAGTGGCGTCATAACGGGTTTCAACCTATCTTCGGATATGCTCATCTTTTCGAAGCAGTTCCAATAGATTAGGTTCACTGAACTCCCGTTATCGACCAGGACTCTGCTCACCGGGTGTTTGGCCACTACCGTGGATATCACCATTGGGTCGTCATGAGGCGTGACAATATCACCTTTGTTAGCCGGAGTGAACATGATGGGTTCTTCATCCTCTTGTTCTTCCATCACAACGTTAACCTGGTACGCTTACCTTGCATAGCTTTTGCGGGAAGTAGAGGAGCTTCCCGCCATTGATTCCCCGCCTGCAATAACATTTATTGCGGGGGCTGTAGGTTCGTTGTTTGGCGGATTGGCTCGGGGGATGGGCCTGATTGCTTCATTCCTTGGCCTATTCCTTCTGTTATCATCATTCGGCCCGGTCCGCGGATGGTCATTCCTTTGGTCACGCGGAGGGTAACGGGGTCTCTCGCTCCTCCACAAGAAGCGGTTGATCTTCCCCTCTCTGGCCAGTCTTTCCAACTGTTCCATTAAATCTCTGCACCTCTCTGTTGGGTGACCGTGAGCGCAATGGAATTCACAGTAGGCTTCAGAGTTTCGTCCTACGTCTCTAATTTTCTTCTTGGGGGAATTCCAACAATCCCGTCTCTTCGATTGCTGCCAATATCGCAATGCGAGGCTCGTTCAACCTGGTATAACCTTCATACCTGAGCCTAGGGGCTTTGTCTACTCTCACGGGTTTTGGAGAGCTTCTCTCGGGCGCGTCTCTCTCTCTCTTCTTTCCTTCTTTTGCCTCCCTGGGCTGTATCATCTTCATCACCTCTTCTTAGGCCACATACTTATTGGCCCTAGCAAAGAGATCAGAGATTGCCATCGGTTGATCAAGAGAGAGGGATTCCTGTAGCTTTTCAGAGCTTGTCCCTTGTAGCATTGCAGCCATGGCTACCCTTATCGGCAGATCTTCCACTTCCAAGGTTACATCTCGAAAGTGGTCTACAAAGCTCTTCAAGGATTCTTTATTCCCTTGCTTAAGCGTGAGTAGGTAAGTAGCGTCTTTCTTTCTCTGGCTGTGGATCATGAAGACTTTGAGGAATTCATTCCTCAATTGATCGAAAGAAGAGATCGAACCTTCGTTCAACCCGTTGAACCACTTTAGAGCGTGCCCAGACAATGTGAGAGAAAAAGCTCTGCACATAATTTTGTCCTCCCATCCATGCATCAGCATGAGGGATTCATAACTCTGTATGTGATCATAGGGGTCTGCTTTGCCGTTGTAAGTAGCCATGGAAGGCATTTTAAACTTCTTCGACAAAGGTTTGTTCATGATCTCCGGACTGAATGGAATCCTCCTCCTTTGGCCATCATCTGGAGACACCAATTTTTTCTTCTCAAGGATCCGTTGGACGACCTTCTCCACGTTCTCTGACCCTCGAATTGAGTGTGGCCATGTCCCTTCGGGTCTGGAAGAGTCCGACTGATAAGCACCCCTTCCAGCACCTCCCATTCCGGGACTTGAGATCTCGAGACCTTCTCGTGGGTCTGGACCTCTCTGTCTCCGTCGCTCCCCAGCCCTATGTTCTCTTAAATCATGTTCCAACTTCACGGGAGATGAGCTGCGGCATGTGGGGGAACACAGTCGCCTATCGGCTAGAGGAGAAGTCTGCCGCCTGCCGGGCAGAGGAGAACTCTGCCGCCTATCAGCGGCGGGAGAGCGCCGTCGCGTATGTGTTGCGGGATAGCTCTGCCGCATGTAGCCCGCGGGAGAGCTCTGTCGTACGGGTTTCGCAAGAGAACGCTGTCGCCTGAAGTCTGGGGGTGAGCTCTGTCGCTGTTGAGCTGCGGGTGAGCTCTGTGGTCTATCTTCTGGGTGAGACCTCTGCCGCGAGAGGTCTGCAGGTGAGCTCTGCCGCACAGGTGCTGTGGGCGAACTCTATCTCGCTGGATCTGTAGTGGCATTATTTTGTGTTCCTGCCTCTTGTCCAGCATTTACCAGGGTGGAGGGCTGACCTCTCTCGTAGGTTTGCCTAGGCGTGCTTTCCCCCACTAACTGCTGCACTTCATGGGGCAAGCTGAATTGGGGGAGAGCGTCTCTGAAGAAGCTCACCATAGCTTTTAATGCTGTCGTAGTCTCTTCATTCTTGCGTTTCAGGGTCTCAAATTCTTCTAGAGAAACCAAGGCTTCTCTGTCACCCCTTTCACTACGTCTTCGTCTCTGCTCTGGTCTGACAGGGGGACTCACAGAATTGTGCCCTCCTGTCAACTCTACTGTAGAGCGTGTTCTCACCATTTTGATAGAGAACCTGACTTTTTGTCAGAATTCCCACAGTCGGCGCCAATTGATGTTGCCCGAACGAACAGCAACAGAAATTTACCTTCCACGTAGTCTGATTGCACTAACGACAAAGAAGTGACGTCGGTGCGATTTGTTCCACGTGTTCTTCATATGTTCTGCAAAAACAACAGGAATCAGAGGGGGCAGGGATCTGTCTCTGCACGCGCACTCCGATGATTAAGTAAGTAATCGGGAGTTGTGTATGTAAGAAGAAGAGAATGTGTTTCTTAATTCAAAGAGTTGAAGTATTTCTCCCTATTTTTTTGTTCATTTTTTTCGTCCTCCTTTTCTGAGAGCTCCTCGGCATATTTATAGGTTTCTAAGTCGGTTCGAGCTGAGGCCCAGGCGCGTGTCTGTGCAGCGACAGAGTCATGGAGCACTCTGTCGCACTTCGGGTTAAGTAACTTGCGGGGGAATCGGTAGGCGGCAGAGTACCCATGGACCTCTGCCGCAGACTATGCGAAAGACCTCTACCGCAGGCTGTACGGGAGACCTCTACCGCAGGCTGTGCGGGAGACCTCTACAGTGGGGGCAATGCGGGAGACCTCTACCGCGGGGGCAATGCGGGAGACCTATGTCGCAATAGGGGCGATGGAGGTCTGTCGCGCCAACTGTGCAGCACACATACCAGGCGACGGAATCCCTGTCGCCTCGAACATCTGTCGCTCAACAAAGCAACTGTGTCACGTGACCACACTGTCGCCACATCAGCCACGTGGCTTATTCTTGTTCTGACACGTGGCACTCTCTGGCTGGCGGATAGTTGTACACGTGGATTCTGGTGACACGACCACCATCAATAATATTTTCTCTGAAACTGTACTGCTTACAGCAAGCATCACGCCTTCCTTTCCATTTAAGTTTTAGTTTCTTCTTTTACGCTAGTCAGAACGTCATCATCATCTTCCATTACTAATTTCGTTTCATTGTTCCTATAGCCACCTTTTCATTCTTCCCTTTTTCATCTATTATTCATTTTTTTAATTATAAATATATACATACCATCCTTCACGTCATTATCAACATTTCACTTCCATAACTTTCCCTTCTTTTCATATTATATTATATATATTATTATTATTATATATATTTATTTATTATTATTATGTAAATTTTTTATTATTATATTTATTATTATTATTATATTTATTTTATGTAGTTACTTAATAGTTTTTGTCTTATATTATTTTCACAATATATTTAGTCTAATATTTATATTTATTTTATTTATTTAATTCGTTCCAGTATTATCTCATTTTGTACTCATCTATTCCCTATGATAAAATAATTTATTTAATTAAATTTCTCTAAATCTCACGTGTTAAATATAAATTCAATTAATAATAATTTTTTTTATATCGTTTATTATTATTCTAACGTAGCATTGTGCCCAAATTGCAACACTCACGTTTTACAATTTCCACCAACATGCAAATTTTCAATTCCATTGTTTACTTTGCTAATCATAATTTTATCCGAATACAAGAAAATTCGTGGAGTTTATAAAAACAAATAAAAATAATAAAAATATAATAAAATAAGAAAATTAAATTAAAATACTAATGAGAAATACTTATAGAGACGAGGATTCAAATAAAAAACCTACAAGAGAAAAAAATGCAAAAACAAAAAATCAATGAAAAAATGGGATTAAAAGCAAGTCTAAAATGCAATTAATGAAAATATGACTAAAATCTTATAATGAAAATAAAAATGCATGAAACAGTTTTAAAATTAAAATTAATATTATTAAAAATGCAAAGAAATGAAACTAATACATGAAAACCATAAAAATGCCTAAATGTAGCCATAACCATAAATTAACCGTACATGTTACTAATGCTAACCCTAAATCAAGGCTTAACCCTAAACTAAATGCCTACACTCTATAATGTATTACTAAGTACTAATAACTAATCTAATTAATGCAAGAAAGCAATTATATTTTTAGAGTTTTAGAAAATGAATTTAATGCAAGCCATATGTGCATGAAACTAAGCTATAGTTAGACTAACCCTAAATACAATGTTTAAGCCATAAACTAATGCAAATGACTCCCAAAATAGCAACTCTAATGACCCTAAAAAAGCCCTTAAAAATAAAAAAACATGTAAAGGCAATAACACTTAGTTGATGCCTGGAGAAGCTACTACAAATGACATGGAAACTTAACCAAACTTTACCTAACCAATATCTTATATGAATACTGCCTAAGACATTCAAAATGAACCTAAAATTATAGCTAAAACATGTAAGACCTGTAAGTTTCTATGTAATGTTTATGATTTCGGAATGTACAGACAAGTTACATTACATGTGAATCTCAATAAATGAATGTTTTTAAGCTCTAAGTGTGAACAAAATGTACAATGAGTATAGAAGCAAAAGAATGAAAATTTAACTTTGAAAATCTGGGAAAAACTGCAATAGGAAGCCTGCAGATGAAGGCCAGATCGATCTCATGTGGTGACAAGATTGATCTTGCAATTTCGGAATGAAAGCACCGAGGTTTTTAGGCAAGAAGATCGATCCTTTATTCAAGCTAGATCGATCCCTTGATGAAGAGCATATCGATCTCCTCCCCAAAAAGATCGATCCCAAAGTGGCTCTGCCTGGAAGAGATCGATCCCTTTCTTGGGAGAACGATCTCAATTTGTCTAGGCTAGGAGCAAATCGATCTCATCCCTATGGCAGATCTATCTCTAAAGCATTCTGCTCGATCTCATGATATAGGAAGATCTATCTCCTGCCTGCAATTATCAAATTTTGGAGGAGTTTAAGTAAAGGGAGATCGATCTCCACCCCTTGGAGATTGATCTCATAATGTGAAATCTATAAGAAGCCTAACAATCCGTGCCTTCTTCCTCAGACATTAACAACTATTCCATTTTACCAAAGAAAACCTAGTTTCTCACTCTAGAATACCACCCTTTCCAAAAGGATTTGAGAAAAAGGTAATTTGAGTAAAGTTGTTCATTTTGAGGAGGAGAACAACATATCTTGGAATCAACATTTAACTTGAAGGATTGAAGGAGCAAGAGGTCTTCCAACTTTGGGCAAGAGAAAAGTCAAGCTAAGTGAGTTTCCATTACACCAACTCTAAGTATGTTTATTTAGATGTTGTTAAGAGTTGATTGGTGTATGTATTGTTGGTTGGAACTACCTAGAATATGATGAACTAACCATAGTCAAAAGTTGTGAGACCTCATATATGTATAACCTTGTATATATGTAATATGGATGATTTTGGATCAAGTAAATGTGAATGAGGTTCAAATGAGAATTAATGTGTATCATAGATGCATGTGAAAGTTAAATAAGGGCTGAACTAGCCACAAACTAAGTAAATGAAAACCTCAATTATCCGGAATGAGTATAAGGATGCAAAAAAGTATAAATGAGTGTAAAACGAGGAATTATGCGAACCTTTTTGACTTCCATGTGATACGCACAAGTTTCATATTGTGAAAGTCATAGGAAATAAGCCTTACCAAGCATTAGATGGATATGGATTGCAAAATGACTAGTCAAGCAATCAAAGGTAAGTTAACCTTTGAATATTTTGGGAAAAACTGCAGTGGAAATGCAAAACATAAAGGCCAGATCGATCTCCTATTCAAGGCAGATCGATCTCTTATACAAAATAGAGCAATCCAAAATGAATTTGCTAAGGCAGATCGATCCCCCACTCAAGCGGATCGATCTTCTTAACTCTCGAGTTGGAGCAGATCGATTTCTCCTTAAGATCGGATTGATTTCCTTAGCTCTCTGCCTAAAATAAATCGATCTTGTCCCATTGAAGAAGATCGATCTTATTCACTAAAGTAGATCGATCTTAAGCTGTTGACAGATCGATCTCATGCCTTCAAAATGTCATGAAATTAAGGAATTTAAGCAAGGCAGATCGATCTCCACTCTATGCAGATCGATCTCATTAAGCCAATTATATAAATAGGAGCTGTTGAAATATTCATTTCACAGGACAAAACCATTCTTTTCCATTTTCAATCCAAAAACCTAGCTTTCTCACTCCTAAATCCATCCATTTTCATAAAGATTTGAGGGAAAGCTTTTAGATACAAAGTTGTTCACATCAAAGAGGAGAACAACATAGCTCAAAGTCATTACCCCAATTGTTGTATTGAAGAAGCTAGGAGCATTTCCATTTAGAGCAATGAGGAAATCAATCTAGGTGAGTTTCTAATGCACCAATCTAAGTTTATTTGTTTAGTTATTGATTTTGTAGTTGATTGGTATTCAACATGACACGCCTAAGTCTCAATCATTAGCCATTATCATATAAAACGTTTCACCTTCACGTAGAACTCAGATTGGTTTTCTCTCACAAATCTCATTTAAAACATTTGTGTACCCAACACAAAACATATTAAAAATCGAGTCTCAACTGGCAAAACCATGCACACATTTCTCAACCTTAGTACACCTTAACGTAGAGCCCAAATCTCTTTTCACGTTTTAATCACAAACCAATTGTAAAACATTTTCACGCTTAGTTGATAACTCATAAAAGTTAGGCCCCAACCGGCTATAAAATCGTGTGCACTACTCATTCACAACTCATAAAAACATGCTTGTTTGCTCAAATCACTTTTCATCCTACAATTAATATCAAAACACATACACAAATAGTTTGAGTTTTCCCTTACCTCTTTGTACCTCTTATAGTGCAATCGTTCCCCCATATCACGGACTAGTCTCGCATTCCTCTCTCGAACTCCCAAGCTGTCCAAACGATGTAAAAGCATTAATAACCCAACTCAATTGCGTTATTGAGTACACATTTTCTCATATTCTCATTAACACCTCTAATAACTCAATTCTCACAACTCTATCGCAATTCACATTCTCATCCACTACATATCAGAATTCTAAATTTCTCACACCATATTTCATGCTAAATTCACCTTATTGTCCCAATCCTAATTTATAACCATAATTCCCAAAATTAACACAAATTGCCTAACATTACCTTTACTCTAATAAAATCATAGTTTCATCAATCCTTAACCATTTCCTAGATATTTAATCACAATTCCTATAACCATAATCACCAAAAATCACTTTAAAATCCAAGATCAAAGTTTAGAATTTACCCAAACTTGTGGAGTACTTAACTCTTGCCTCGATTCAATTCGTCTTTCGATTTTCAAGTATGTTGTTCTCCTTTGGATGAGGAACAACTTTCCTTCTGCTACAACCTTCATTTTGGATGAAAATGGAGACTTTGGAAGAGAGAGAAAGCTAGTGCTCAGCTGAAATGGAGGTTTGAAAGAGATAGAAATGATGAAATGCAGGAAATCACAGGGGTCTTTTTATAAACGGAGGATAGGAGATCGATCTGTCCCTGATGAGATCGATGTGCATTTGAATTTGGAAACGTTTTGGGGTAATTTTATGCCTAGGAGATCGATCTATCGTGGGGTGAGATCGATCTCTTAATGGCTTTATGAGATCGATCTTCTCCTTACAGAATGCTTCATGAGATCGATCTGCTCCTTGAGGAGATTGATCTTCTCCTTACAGAATGCTTCATGAGATCGATTTCTTCCTCATGAGATCGATCACTTCATTACATAATCATAAGGAGATCGATCCTCTTCCCATGGAGATCGATCTACTCACTTAATTTCCTTATTCCTTGTCACTTTGGCCTACCAGATCAATCCTCTCTTCTCTGAGATCGATCTGGCCTCATAGTTTCACATTTAACATAAAATCTCCACATATAATGGCCATAGTTTACTCCATTAATTAAATTCTCATTCATAACTCATTCATCACTTAAAGATCTCATTCCATACCATCTCAATATAGGGGTACATCACATTTAGTTCAATTCAGTTACACTTAATGTTCTCATTACATACTTTAGATATGTACAAAATTCTCAGATCTCACACAAAAGCAGGGACTCACCCCTATCGGTCTTTCAGCAGTCAACGAATGTTGCCTAGGCTTGCAACGAAGCAGATAATTTGGAGGAAGAAGGTGACGGGATAAAAGCTGAGAAGTTGAAGAAGCCTACAACCAAGGGAATAAAGCTGGTTTTGGGGTCTGTAACAAGGGCTCTTAGTAAAGTAGAGGCTTGCTTTTTGGAGTTTAAAATGGCGACTGTCATTAGAGCTGAAATAGTGTCCAACAGAGTGTTAAAGTAGGGTTGTACCGTGGGTGTTTCAAGGGCTGATCTGGACAGTTTTAAGTCTATTGTTATATGGTCGTTTAATGCTGATTTGGATGTTAAACTGTGAGTAAAAGAGCTATTGGAGAGAGCTGAAGCAGTAGATAAAAGAAGGGCGAATTGGTTATGTGTAGACTGGTGAAAACATGGCTCGATAAGGCCTATGAAAGGCTTAAACGGAAGGCTACTAGTGGTACCCAAAATGGACTGAGCAAAGGAGTCATGAGGGGCTGGAAAGGTTGAGCTTAAGGGTTGTTTGGAGATCGAAATGGAGAGATAGTGGAGAAGGAGAAATATTCTATAATGCGAGAGGGGACTCACATTTCGGCCCTACAGTAGCAGACAAGGCTGTGCACCTCTCGACAATAGGGGGTATGCAGGGGATGGTATAGGTTGTGTGTTTTTCAAGGGTAAAGGTTTCTCCCACTTAATTTATTATAAATGTGTTTTAAAGGTTGATGTTAAAAGAATAAATGATGTAGGCTGGTCACTATTTTGAAGGTGTAAAATAGCTTATAATTTGAGGAAAAAATCAAAACTGTATGTCTGGTTATCATGGGGAATTAAAGGTAAAAATCCTTCCCTTCGGTTAGCTACTATGTGAGGAGTTATATGAATGAATAGGATGACATTTAGATAAGTTTTGATGGATGAAATTATTGGGGCATTAACGAGATCGACGAAAGACTCGGTTGGAGCTTTTTTAGAAGGGTAGGAGCCCCTCTATCCTCGAGTATGGAAATTCATATGTACATATATATAAATATATACACATATACATATACATTTATATACACGTAAGGAGGAAATGATGAAGAAGAAGTTGTGCATATATTTATATGTATATAGACATGTAAAAATATAATATTAAGTAAGAGTTTCTGACCAAACATTGATGTGTGAGATATTGATGGCTGCATGCGCCTAGGTGAATATGAATATATACATATATACACTAATATGTGCAATAAGAATAAATTCCCACACAAGATTTATTGAACAGTTAGATGAAGATAAATGATACGAACAATGATTGGAAATTAAAGATATTTAATGCCATATTGATCAGGAAATATATTAATTATTGATTTTAAGGATACAAGGGAACTTTAATATGATGAAGTGAACATGGTGGATAACGAGCTCTTATATTAGCAATGTGTATAAAGAATTATATCATCAAGCTATTGGGGATGATGTACATATTGAAACAACTTGATTATGAAATTAAAATTATTTAAAGGAAATAGTGAAGGTAAAATAAATCCCTTTTGTCACTTGGAAAGGAAGTGTGATAAAAGTGTAATAATTATTTTAGATTAATAGTACATTCGTGAAGGGTAAATTCTAGGCATAGGAATGAATTGGAATAATTATGCTTTTTAAGATAGGCGCCTTAAGCCATTAAGACTAGTTGTTGATTTGTAGTTAGAGAAGTGTAATTATATATGTTTGTTAATAATACAGTATACTTGATCTGGTGTTGCAGTTAAAAGAAAAAAACCTGAAGAAGGTTGATATAGGCAATATATATGCATTGCTTGGCCTAAATTGGTGAAGAGAGGATTAAGTGTTGCTTTACTAAGTAGGTAAGGGATGTAATTTAAATCCGTAATAGTATCCCTGTACATTGATTTTAATATTTAAAAAATATTTGAAGCATCTTTTGATTGCTTGGAATTAGCTTAGGCGTTTTAAAACCAGAAATAAGAGGAAATCTGATTCTTAACTCATTTATTAGGTTATTGGAAAAATTACCTTTCTCGGACTTAGAAACAAAATTTTCAAGATTTTAATAGCCCAAATGCCGTTGTCTCTACATAATGCTTTTGCAATAAATAATGTGATTTTGAATTATGTGTTTTTGATTTATATGATTTCTGAACTGATTTTTAAATAGATTTTAGTAATTCATGACTCTAAGATTTGAATTATCTTATCGATTATATGAAATGTTTTCAAACTTAGGCCTCCTATAGTGTATGCTAGTAGCATGTCATGCACCGCTTTTGTGGCATCTGATTTTATGATTTTGCATTTATGGCGTTTGATTTTGGTAACTCATGCCTATATGGCATGTCTGTATGTGATTTCCCACGTGATAAGTGTTACTGGTACGCGTGCCCTAGATGTGTGCTACTATGATATGAGATTATGTATTGCTGTAAGTCTTTGGCCTAGTCTACAGCCTACTATGGCCTTCGATACTTTATTCCCTCCGTTGAGGATAACTATTTCTGAACCATATTGTTAGCTCAACCGAGAGATGGGTGAATCGGTTTTTCTAGCAATTTACTAAATTTAAGTTTTCTTAGATAAAAATGCACTCAAACAAATAAATGACAGTAATAAGAAAGTAAATATACAATAAATAAGGAGATAAGGAAGAAGAGTAGCAAACACAGTAATTTATAGAGGTTCGGCCAAATCTCTTGCCTACATCCTCTCTTCTTTACCTTATTGTCAAGGAGTCTCTTTCACTAACAAGGTGATCTTTACAGCTTCCTTTTCAAGGTCAAGGAATAACCTCTCTACCCCTTAGCCAAGTGTTTTCATTCAACTATTTTACAATAGCTCTCTCACAGAGGAACTCTCTCCTTTTCTTTTAGATAAAGAGTGAATACAATTAAGACTCTCTTAATGGGTAGGTGATAAATAGCTCAATAAAGCTTTCAATGAAAATTAAGTGTGCAATTGCTGAAGACACAAAGAATGTTTTCTCAAGAATGTTCAGAGCTTCTCTGCTTTCTTTCTTGTTGTCTCCAATGTCTTTATGGCTTGTATGTATACACCCAATAGGTTGGTGAAGCATTTAATGCAATTTTCCCGTTGAAAACTTACAAATGAATGCCAGATTGATCTCCTTTACCTGAGAAGATCGATCTCTTAATTCCAGAACTTGTAACACAAAGGAATTCCAGGAAGGGAAGATCAATCTTATTATCGAGGGATCGATCTTCTCGTTAGTCATTATATTCAATAAAAACAAGGGAGATCGATCTCTTGTTAAAGAGGAGATCGATCTCTGCTTTGAAATATCGCTACCGCCTATAGGAAATCGATCTCATAACACCATGAGATTGATCTTACAATGCCTCGGCCAAAAGAAGATCGATCTCACAATCCAAGAGATCGATCTTTCAATGCTTCTGTTAAGAAGGGATCGATATTTTATTATCTTTTGCCAAAAGAAGATCGATCTCATAACCCAGGAGATCGATCCTCCGAAGCCTCTACCTTATGGAGATCGATCTTACAATTCCTTGAGATCGATCTTGCAAAGCCTCTGCCTTATGGAGATCGATCTCACAATTCCTTGAGATCGATCCTGCAATGCGTTAGCCTAATGGAGATCAATCCTGACAAAACTCTTAGACTGATTTCTTTTGATTTTCATTTTCCCGCCAAAGTTTAGTTTTAGAAAGATTTTTAGGTTGTCAACATTTCTAAGTGAACATAGATGCAATATGATTTCAAGATAATTACTTAGAAATAATTTCTTACAAATGATTTGAAAATAAGTCCATTGTGTCTAAAATTTGCTCCCCCTTAATATATTGCTCCCCCTTGATATAAAATTTGTATGTAAAATTTGCTCCCCCTTAATATATTGCTCCCCCTTAAGATATGCTCTCATTCTCCCCCCTTTTTGTCATATCAAGAAGGCAACCATTATCCTTTCAAATCACCAAGCAAATAAGACATACATCAAATGAAAATTAAGCAAACCATAGCATAAGATAGCAAATGTCATTTCAAAATTTAAATGAGTATGTCAATTCAATCACAACTAGACAAGCAATGAACCCTAAGATGGCGGAGGAAAATGATCAAAAAGCTCATCAACACGTGTACGGGTAGTCTGCAATTCATCAAACATGGCTTGCTGAGTCTCTTGAAGAATTGTAACTTAAGATTCAAGATTTTCAAAGCGCTGATCAACGTGTTGACAAAGGTCCATAATCATGGCCACAAGGGATTCCAAGGTGACCGTAGATGAAACAGCAGATGTGGGGTCCTCAACAGGAGGTGCTGAAGCCTCAGTAGGAGCATCTTTCTCCATATCTGCATTGTGCGTGGGAAGTCTTGTCATGACCCAAAAAATTAGAGTAAATTTTTCATTTTTCTTTCATACTTACCTGTCCTCTAATCGTAACCACACTCCACTAACAATTGGGCTGTCCGTCAATGCCAGTCCTACCATTCAATCATCATATAACTTTATTTCTTATTACAGAAAAAGGTAAACACATGAGTTTTTCATTTATTCTTTTCCATTCATTTACAAGTGTTTACATTATCTATACATCCCCGACAGTTACCTACAAACATGTTACTGTGCTATTCTTATTTAGATACAATATGTGCAATTGTATATATCTCGAAATGATTGGCAGCAGTGGATATCAGGAATGCAGTACTCAGTCGCCTCAAAGTCTACTGGAGATGATCTGTGTGAGAAAATGAAAGGGGTGAGCATATCAAGCTCAGTAAGGCAATCATACGAACAAGTAGGTAACCATACTACTACCTGAACGTGGTCCCATGCATAAACCACCCTTCCTCCACACATTTTAAAACAGATACTACAATTCGTGATGTCATGATGTCATGTAAAAGAAATTCACATATGAATTTCAAAAAGCATGGAAAATTCAACATGTAACTCTTTGAAATCATTTCTCATTAAAATTTCACAACAAAGCTAGGACTCAACCCATCCCTTGGGTGTTCCTGACTCACATAAAATCATGAAATCAAATGTTTTCAAAGCAATAGTGACATGCGATACAATTAATATCATATAAAACCAGTTTACATCATTCATGGTTTTAAATAGCATGGAAATAACATTATGCAAATTCAGTTTAAAACCCAGTTTCATTCACATCAAAATCTTATCTCAGTCAGGATCTAACCCTTCCTTCAGGTGATCTAGACTCACACAAAAATCCACAAAACGAGTTTCTCAAAACATCAACTTGCGAGACTAGGCAATAGACATATATATCTCAGGCAAATAACTAAGACGATGGCCATATGTCCTTCTGATCCCACTGCTACACGGATCCTAGTGTGCGGGGTCTCACCACGATCAGAAACCGCCTCGGGAGGTGGGCCAGTCCATCTCGTCGGCCCTTTTCGATCACTCGCATCCAGAGATGCCATGTATCCGAAGATGCCACTCGCATCTGAAGATGCCATGTATTTGAAGATGCCACTCGCATCCGAAGATGCCACGCAGCCGAAGATGCCACTTAATCAATCCCAGCACGGTACAACGTACTCCATGCTACTTGCATGGTACAACATACTCTATAGACCCATATCTCATATCCATAATCGTGCCTGTCTCAAAATGCACGTGCGAGCATATTTAATAGGTGTGACACATAGTCTACCCGACGCTTCAAGAACGACTCATCGCATGTATCATAAAATTAGTGTGAGCGATGCTCTAGAACTCTCATAAAATCAAGGAAAATCTCATGCGAGCCAAGCTCCAACACGCGTTTCATAAAATCTCATAAGATTAGTACGAGCTAAGCTCCAGCACTCTGTCAAAATCATGTAAAACTAGTTCCAGCATTGTGTTATAAATAATCAAGTGAAAATCTGGTGCGTGTTAGACTCCAGCACCCTGTCACGAAATCATATGAAAATCTAGTACAAATTAGACTCCAGCACCTATGCATGTAAAACTCTAGTGCGAGCTATTGCTCCAGCACTAATGCATGCATCACACAAATGATAACTCGTGTGAGCTAAGCTCTAGCATGTCACATATTCATAAAATCACGTAGGCGGCTACATTTCTCAAAATCAATTTCAGAGAAAATCAAGAGTGATTAAATTTATGTAATGCTGTACATTTTATTTAAAAGTTAGTCAACCTACCCATGCATGTGTCAAACAACCTCAAAAACAAGTAAGAACCTCTTGTTCATGGTTCTCCCAACTTTTTCTAATTTTGGAAATTTTACCCTTCACAAGGGTATTTTGGTAATTTACCTATCCGGGCCACTAAAATTTTTATCTTAAATCTAGACCCTTCAGACACTTTAAGAGACTACAAATAAAGTTGAAATTGCATAAAGCTACCTCTAGCAGTCTGTAAAATTCCATTACGTGAAATCACGCGTGAGCTTATCCTGTCTCGACCGTACCAGGTCTCTCAGTCCAATTCGCTCCAAACCAAGTCTTCGGAGCTGCATATAACCACGTATTTGGGTCAGTTCTAATATACTTATCAGTATTTCACTTATACTGATGAATGTAAAACACTAGGCCCGTTTCACTTTATTGGGCCTGATTGCATCTTAATGGGCCTCGACCCATTTACAGCTCGTTTCCACTTATTAAATCCTTTCTTCGGGTCTATTTGGCTCTCAATACCTATTGGGCTTCGTTCCAAACTCTTTGGATAGCCCGTATATCATTTACGACAATTAATTTCCAATTCCAATATTATTCACTAAATGTAGAATTTAATCAGTAATTCGTAAAATAAATCATTAACACCCGAATAATTACATAAATTGTCATAAATGAACTTTACTTACTCGATATTATGTGATGGTGCACAAATCGAAGTTCGATCGTCTCACTACAGAATTTAGCATTGAATGGTACAATTTTATATTTAATTTCGGGTTAATTTTCGGTCAAATATAATTTAAATAAATTTCTCAGAAATCAAATCGATCTCTTTTGACCTCGTATCGACTTACCCGACGTTCAGTATATCCCCAAAATTTATTCCCTTTTTTTCCTTTTTCTCCCTTTTTCCTCTCTTTCTTGGCTGAACCAGTTAAGTCTGGTTCAACCCGGTTCAGATTGGTTCGGTTCAGCTGGTTCAGTCCGGTTCAGTCGGTTCAGTCCGGTTCAATTGGTTTAGGGCCTCGTTGGTCGGTTCTCCATCGGCTTTCGCCTCCAACAGCTCCGCGGGGTCGTCTATTGCATAGATTTGGTCTCGGTTTCGTCTGAGGTGGCCGAAAAGTGATCGGTCCGACCTCTTCTCCCTCGGTGTCGGTACCTTTTCTCTTTCTCGACGTTTTCGATGTTGTCAGTCGGTTTCGCCAGTCGTGGCCACCACCGATCGCGTCGCCTGCGCCTGGGGAATCGGCTATGGCCGGTTAGGGTCGATTGCCGATGAACTGGCTGGATTTCTCTTCTCTCCCCCGTCGGTTTCTCTCCCTCGATTTCGTCGAATTTCGACGCTGTTAGTGGTGGTCCCGGTGTCTAGAGGGTCGCTGGTGGTTCAGTTCCCTCGGTTCCTCTTTTCATGTTTTGCTTTCTGTTTCCTTCGCGTTTTGTTTCTTTCTCAATTTCCAAATCATGATTCTTCAGTTTTCATTTTCAATTTCTTTTTTTATTAATTAATTATTTTTTTATTATTTTAATTAATAAAATATATTTAAAAATCTAAAATATCTACAAAAATTATTATTTTATTCAAATTAATTAATTTATTATATTTTTCCACTTTCTCGGTATATTTTCTCTGTGTTTTCAGGATATTGGCCCGAGTGAAACTTCTAATTAATTCTAATAAATTCATATCTTGATCAATTTAACCCGAAATCTAATTATTTCTTCGTTATTGATCAAGATTTCTCAATCCCATATTTTTAATTAAATTTTCTTGTCTTATTTATACCAACTTTCGATCTTTTGATCGTTTTGCCCTTCAACGTGTTCCCATAGCTTCCTGAAAATGTTCCCAAAAGTGGGAAGTGAAGCGAAAATCCCTATATGATATCATGCTCACTGGAACGCTACTAAATGCTCCACAAATTTTCATACACATAAATCCGCCTACACACTCAGAGTATCTAGGGATTTCATAACCAGAAGGTGGGTAGACTTAGTCAATCTATCGACTATCACCCAGATAGCCTCGTGATTCATTCGAGTCTTCTATAACCCATCACAATATCCATGGTAACTTGTTCCCATTTTTGTGTCAATATAGGTAGAAACTACAATAACCCTGCAACTTCTTTTGCTCTACCTTAATCTGCTGACATAGAAGACACTTCTCCACAATCTCTCCAATGTCTCTTTTCATAGCTAACCACCAATACCCGTTTCTAGGATTTTGATATATTTATTACTTCTCGGATGCACTGTATATCCCAAAGAGTGAGCTTCTGACAATAACACTATCTCATCACTATGGTCTTGGGCAGCACTTATACTGTCTCTGAACATCAGTAAGCCATTATCATTCTCTGTGAACTCTGTCACTGTACCCATCTGAATCTGACTCACTATCTACACCATGCCCATCAGCACGCTAAGCCTGTAAAATTTGATCACTTCGGTTCTAATCTCAGGCTAGCTGTCACATAATCAGTGTCATCATCAGAGGGTATCACATCACTACTGAGGCTTACAATTGCTCTAGCAGGTCATGCTCTCTGACCATCATATGTAATACCATCCCGAGGCTCTTTCTGCTCAAGGCATTAGCCATCATATTAGCCTTTCCTGGGTGGTATAATTTCCACAATCATAATCCCTCAGAAGCTCTAACCCTCTTTGTTCTCATAACTAACTCTTTTTGTGAAAACAGATACTCGGGGCTTTTATGATCAATGTATACCTGAAATTTCTCATCGTGTACATAGTAGTGTATATATTCAGTACAACCACTATCGCTGTCAATTTTAATTCAAGGGCTGGATAGGCCTTTGATGGTACTTGAACTATCTGGATCCATACGTGAATATCATCTCATTTTACTTCAACACACAGCCAAATCTTGGTTTCGAGACATCCATCTACCCTGAGAAACCTCTTAGTCTGTTGGGTATGGTGAGAATAAATACGGTGGTCAGTTCATACTTCAGTAGACCAAACTCCTATCGCATCTATCATCCCATTCAAATACAACTTTTTCTAAGTTAAACGTGTCAATTAAGTAGTCCATTTCGAGAACTCTCAACAAATCATCTGTAAAATCAATTTTCAATTGTTGCTTATAATTTTCTCGGGACTTTAAATACACCTAAAATATCATCAATAAGGATGATAATAAATCGGTCCTGGTAAAGTTTAAATATTTCATCGTAGTTGAGTTCCTCTAAATATTTCAACCACCCATATCCTTGACCTATGTATGCATAAACGTATAATGTCATTTTGAAATCGCTTCTGTTCAAGATACTAACCCGAGTCATTTCCTTTTTCTTATATTAATGGATTTTATAAAATTTTATTTTTTAAACCTTCAGGATTAATCGAATTCTATATTTCTTTAACATACAAGTAAAGGTACCCTAATTTTAAATATATATATATATATTACGACTGTCGATTTCAATTTATATGTTGTGTATACTTTTAGACGCTATCAAGTCTTCAGGTGGGGAGGTATTTTGAAATACCTTTATTAACCCTTAGACTTGACCACATGGACTGGTTATGGATATATCCACCCCTTATCCTTGGTCGCAATTTATATCTACTACATATCGCTTAATCCGAATTATTTCACATATCAAAGATATTCGTACCTTACATACGCTTCTTATTCCAATAGATCTTGTATTTAGGATCTATCACATTTCAAAGCTTATCTCCTTTCGTATATCACTTATAACAAACTCTGTCATTACTCATTCCGTGAGTACAATCATTAACTCCTTGCATTTCAATCGCTACACCCCTTTTTATTACTTATCAAAACTTAGTATACTTTTTAGGGGTATACATATCACTATCTTTGGATAGAAATCTAAACAACATAGTCTGCTGCCGAATTAATCTATTCTCAAATATTACTTCAAAATTATTCATATTCCATTGAATAAAATTGGTTGACTTATACTTCTTCCCCCGTTTTCTACTTAAAATCTCTTCATAATTATTCCGTTAGTTAACCCTCCTTCATTGGGGTACTAACTATTAGTCTTGTACCCAAGGGTATAGCATTCATGTCTTTCACTAACTTATATACAAATGAAGGCGGTATGACTGAATGCGTAGTACCAGGATCAAGTAACATAATTAACTCTTTATTCATAACTAGTGTGGTATCTTTCACCACATCAGATGAACATCAGTAGTATCCTGGTCTAAGGCATATACTCGCCCTCGTCCAACAACCTACTTTTCCTTTTTCGATGTAGAGATACAAACAAGGTTTTCTTTGTCTCTTTGCCCTTCTGTGGGGCAGTCTCACCTAATTTTGAGCAATCATTAAATAATTGGCCCGCTTACTACACTTAATACCTATTTTAGTCAATAAAGTGTAGGTGTAGGCCCTACTTCCATGGTATCTACCACACATCCTACACTGCTACACTGCTACATTGCTCCATAGTAGGTCGGGGTCCTCAAATCTCAATACCCCTAAAAATTGCTGAATTTGGATACACTGGGGCCTTACCAATCATCTTACCCCGTGACTCATCAACTCTAATCTTACCAACTAGTCTCTTTCCCATTCTGACATCTCTGTCATTCTCCATTCTCTTCTATCTCTATTTCGGCCCTTACTACCATTCTTAATCTCAGAGGCGTGCAACTCATGATCTTATTCACGCAACTGTATTCTGCACACTGCCTTGATATAGGTAGTGGGCCAATCAGACTCTAATCGATAATTTGAGACCTTCCATGAACTTTGGGCTTTTCGACTCTCACTAACCATAGTGTCGGGGTACTACCTAGGCAGGTATATAAACTGAAATTCATACTCGTCAATCAACCAGTGTCTCTGGGCAGAGTAAGAAATTTTACCTGTAATTTCCTTTAAGTAGTGTCCGAGATATTCTATCACCAGAATACATCCAGAAATATTTCTGATGTCAGCTTTGGACGTCTAACTCTTCAGATGGGTCAAGCGGACTTTCACCAATACTACACTTTACCCTCCAACATAAACGTATTTAAAAGTCACTTTCTCATTCGACATACACCAAAAGAATCCATACAACTGCGCTATCTCATTCAGCCAGTCCTCAGTAACTATTGGTTTCTTCACTTCGCTAAATACCAGAGGGGTGTGAGAATCTCTATAGTCTAAGGCATTTGTTTAGGCTTTATCCTGCCTATCCTCTACAACCTGTATAGATTGAGTAAACAACTCCAAAATATATATTTTTTTTACACTCCACTCCATCCTCTTGGAGCGTGTCTCAATATTGTTTGGTCTCTTTATAGGACCCTGTGGAGTATGCTCAACATCAGCCTCCACCTCACTCTCATCTTGAGTCTCATATGACGACTCATTTGACTCTCAGGCCTATCTCTATGGCCTCGAGCATGTGTATTCGCCCCTCTATCATAGCGGCTATCATTTATAAAAATTATATTTTTGCATTTGAAACTAAATTTGTACCTGTAGTTCCATCTTGATATACACAATTGTATCTAAACAATGCACAGTACATGGGGATGTAAATTTACTTAACCACTAACACCGACTCATATTAGGCCAACTCAGCTCTGAAACCACCTCTTGTCACGACCCATTTTTCCTAAAAACCCCTACAATTTTTTTTTCGCTTTTTCATTTCCTTACCCGTCGTGAACAGTTTCACTACTAACAGTTGGGCTATGAGTCGATGTTAGTCCCTCCTATCATGTTACTTATCTTAACATCTATTTTCCATATTTAATTTATAGATCAATTTATTTTAAATAAATACATTCCCTAATATTACATCTTTGTACAATACTGTGCCTCTATATGTTCAGAGACAAATATTATACGAATGTGTATACCTGATCTTGATAGAAGGCAGGGGATAACCAAAATGCAAGACTATTGTCGTTCTCTTCTACTGAATGTACCTTGTAGGGTGGAAAATGAAAGGGTAAGCAAAACTTGCTCAGTAAGGCAATAATACAAGCATGTAGATAACTACACTATTTACATGCTGGTAAAGGCATGACATGTAAAACATTTATATCTCAAGCATGAGGAAATTAAAATAATGCCTTGTATGAGTATATCATATATCGTAAAACATGAATCGACATGTAAAACATGAAAAACATCTCATGTAAAATTTCTCATGCTCGGTACAGTAAAACTCTTCAAAAACAATCCCAAAGGGATTCAACACATCTTTAAAATCATTAATATTCTTAGAAAAACCTATCAATTTCTCTTTTAAAATCACATTTAATGAAAATCGATCAAAAATCGAGGCTCGACCCCTCCTTCGGGTCTACCCTGGTCTAACAAGACCAATCAATTATATATCACATGAGACATGTAGGTTACAGTATGGAAATAATCGAGGACTATGTCCCTGTGATCCCAGGCTACACGGATCCCGGTGTGCAGGTTATCACAACTGCAATGGGAGGTGGGTCAAATCCTACCCGCCAGAATATCAAGTAACATGAATACAATAGTCATGAATACATGGTACATCATACTTCGTGTGATATACATGATACACCGTACTCCATGAACCCAATAACACAGTATGGGGATGCCTGCCTTAGATCTTATTATCATCGACCCAAATTACCTAAAAATCAGAGTAAATTTTTTGCTTTTTTCATTTTCTTACCCGTCGTGAACAGTTACACCACTAAACAGTTGGGCTATGATTCAGTGTTAGTCACCTCTCACCTATTTACCATTCCATTTCATATTTCATTTACATATCAATTTATTTTAAATAAATACATCCCCAATATTACATTTATATATAGTACTGTGCATCTATATGTTCAGATACAAAAATTATACAAATGTGTATACCTGATCTTGATAAAAAGCAGCGAATATGACTACTGTCATTCTCTTCTACTGAATATACCTTGTGGGGTGGAAAATGAAAGGGTGAGCATAAACAGCTCAGTAAGGCAATAATGTAAGCAGGTAGATAACTATACTATCTACATGCTGATAATGTCATGATATAAAATCGTTTACATTTAGAGCATGAGGTATGACTAAAACGATGCCACATGTATGTATATATCATATAAGAGAAATCATGAAATCGACATATAAAACAAACATGGAAAAATCATCATGTATGTTATCTCATGCTCGTCACATTTAAAACTTATTTGTTTCCTCATAAACTCATCACGTTAAAACTCATTTGTTTTATCATAAAACAACCACATCAATGCTAAACCCATCTCTCAGGAGTACCTTGATTCATTAAATCACATCTCTTTTAAAAACATAAATCGGGACATTACCCCTCCCTCGGGTTCATCCTGGTCCATTCAGACCGTATGATATCATGTGAGGCATGTAGGTTACTGTATGAAAATCGAGGACTATGGCCATACTTTATCCCGGTGATCCCAGGCTACACGAATCTCGGTGTGCGGGGTATCACAACTGCAAAGGGAGGTGGGGTCAAGTCCTACCCACTAGACATACACGGTAACATCATAAAGTCATCATGACTGCATGGTACAGCGTACTCCGTGTGACATACACGGTACATCGTACTCTGTGGCCCCATATCATAGTCTGGGGGTGCCTGCCGTAGGTCTCATCCACCCCAATACCATGTCGATAACCAACCCATGTCTCAAAGTATATGTGCGAGCATCTCAACTCTCTGTGACACACAATCTACAGGAGGCTTCCGTACGACTATATGCATGTCAACTCACGTCTAGTACGAGCGAAGCTCCAGCACCACGCTATGCATATCATGATATCTAAAATCTCGTGCGAGCGAAGCTCCAGCACGATTTTGAGCACACACAAATTTCTCGTACGAGCAATGCTCCAGTACAGCTTTTCATGAGAAATAAATTAGTAAACTTGAGTGCGAGAAAGACTCTAGCACTCTTTTTATTCATGTAAATACGATAGGTGGCTCAATCTTGATAAAACATCTTTTAAAATAGTAACCGGTACAAACCGGTTCCCTTTCGTATAATTCAAGAAATCAAAAGCCAACCTATGTGTATATCTGCTTAAATCAAAGCAATACATTCATATAAAGCATCAAAACATGAAAATCATGCAATTTATCTGCCTAACTACCCTTTTTGTAAATTTTACTCTAAGGGACAAATCATCTTTTTCTTTATTCATCTAAGCCTCGATTTTCGTAAAAATTATCATTTCATTTTCTAAATACTTTAAGTAATTCTAGACCCTGTGATTCCCCTCAAAATTACATATAGGTATCTCTATGCACCTACAAAATTCCCTTACCTCGATTCTCGTCGAGTGCGTATCTAAATTCCACTGTCGGAGGCTCGTCCGATCCGATTTGCTGTTAATCCAGTCTCTGGGGCTACAGATAATTATTTATCATGTCAATTTACCCCAATAAATATAATTCTCCTGTTTACTGCAGTCGATTTAACTAATTAGGCCAATTTACTCTTATTGGGCCCAATCGCACCTTAATGGGCCTCGACCCATTTTCAGCCCTTTCTTACTTATTAAATCCCTTCCTCGAGTTTACTGGGCTCATTCAGCTTTTCGATAATTATCGAGTTTCGTTCCAAACTCATTTGATAGCCCGTATACCATTTATGGCAATTACATTACAATTTCAAAAATTATTCCTTTCTATACGAAATTAATCCATAATTCCGTAAAATAATCGAAACTCTGTATTAAAGGACTCTAATTGTCGAAATTAAAATGTACTTACCCAATATGATGCGGGATACGAAAATCGAAGCTCAATCGGCTCTCGTTCGGGCTTTATCGTACAACTGCACAATTATATATTTAATCCCGGGTTACTTTTCGATTAAATATAATTTAAATAAATTTTTCAAAAATCAAATCGGTCACTTTCGACCTCGTATCGACTTACCCGAAGTCCGGTGTATCCCCGAAAATTCTTTCCCTTTTTTCCTTTTTCTCTTTTTCTCCCTTTTTCCCTTCTTTCTTGGCTGAACCGGTTCAGCCTGGTTCAACCTGGTTCAGACCGGTCCGGTTCAATTGGTTCAATCCGGTTCACCTCTTTGCTGAACCGATCCATACCAGTTCAAACCTTCTCGCCGCTGTTCAAGGCATTTTCGGCCAGTTCTCGGCTCGTTTCTGTCGCCAAACGGTGCGCCTGTACTAGGGGAGTGTTCGGCTGGGGTCGAGGTTGGCTGAATCACGCCGGTGGCTGCCGGATTCATCTTCTCCCTCCGCGGCACTCTTCCTCTCGATCGGTCAGATTTTGGTGGTTTCGCCGGCCGATACCAGTCTCAAAAGAACCGACTCCTCCTTCTGAACTCGTCGGTACCCACCGTTCGTGCCCAGCTGCCGTGGATCGCTGGGATCAACCCCCTTTTCCTCGCGGTCTTCTCTTCCTCCGTTCGTCAGAAACAGCCATTGTCGGCATGCGTCACCAGTGCCTAGAGCTTCGTCGGCCTCCCCTCTTTCTCCTCAGCTCTTCGTCGGGGCCAGCGGTGCCCGGTGGCCGTGGGTTGGTCGGCCACGCGCGGGTCGTCTCCCTCGGTTTTCCATTTCATTCTCTCTCCCCGACAGTTTTTTGATTCTCTTCTTTTTTTTAAGAATTATTATTATTTTTATTTATTATTATTTATAAATTAATTTATTATTATTTTATTCATTAAAATAGTCAAAAATATTCAAAGTATCTACAAAAATTAATTTCATTATTCCAAATAGATTTATTTAATTTTATTTAATTTATTTATTATATTTTTAACCCTTTTTTGGGTATAATTTCTTCGTATTTTCGGGATATTGTCCCGAGTGACTTTTCGGTATTTCTAAAAATTTCGGATCTTGATCAATTGGACTCGAAGTTTAATTATTTCTTCGATATTGATCAATATTCTCAAATCCATTATTTTTAATTAAATTTTCTTATCGAATTTATTCTGACTTTCGATCTTTTGACCGTTTTACCCTTGCATGTGTTCGGGATTAATTTAACTCGACTTCCCTTCACGAATACTCATTCATTTTGTGTTTTTAATTAAATTCGAATCTTACACTTTCTACCCCACTTAAAAATTTGGTCCTCCAAATTAGAACCAAGTTAGTCTGTAAATCACTCCGGATATTTCACACATATCATACTCTTTAATTCCCTTGTGACTTTTTCGGAGTGTACTACTACCAAAGGACTTTAATTACGGAGATCGTCTTAAACTTTAACATTTTCTACTTCCCGTTTTAATACCCGAATCAAGTTTTCCAATCATACATTATACTTTCATTGAGCTAAACTATTGAAGCTCATATATAATCACATACGCTGGGTCCGGATAATATTTTCAAAACACCATAAGAAGGGACACATTGTGGATACCTACTAATTCAGGTGGTAACGCCAACCTACAGGTCTTATCTCCCACTTTGTCCAATCACTCAAAAGATTAAATCTAATGAAACTCAATTTGTTTTCTTTCCGGAGCTCGTTATATCCTTAGGACCAATAACTTCCAACAATACTAATTCACCCTTAGTGAATTCCAATGGTTTCCGTTTCTTGTCAGCATAGCTTGTCTATCTGCTCTGAGGTGTTCTTAATCATTCACAATTAATTGAACATCCTCAGAGGTTTGTCTTACTAATTCGGGAACAATTTTCTATCTGTCACCCATTTCTTCTTATCCAAATCAGGGAAACAACCCTTACGACCATACAATGTCTCATCTGAAGTCATCCCGATACTCGAGTGACAATTGTCATTATTGGCGAATTTGATTAGTTACGACTGATCATCCCAGGAGCTTATAAGATAAATGGCACACGTTCTTATCATATCCTTTAGAACCTGTACAGTCCTCTCTGACTGACCATCTGTCTGAGGATGGAAAGCTGTGCTAACACTTAATCGGGCTCCTATAGCTTCCTGAAAAATATCCCAGAAGTGGGAAGTGAAGCGGGAATCCCTATATGATACAATGCTCACTGGAACGCTACATACTGTTCAACAATCTCTCTTACACATAAATCCGTCTATACACTCAGAGTATCTAGGGATTTCATAACCAGAAGGTGGGTAGACTTAGCCAATCTATCGACTATCACCCAGATAGCCTTATGATTCATCGGGGTCCTCTATAACCCTTCACGAAATTCATGGTAACTTGTTCCCATTTTCGTGTCAATATAGGTAGAAACTGCAATAACCCTGCAAACTTCTATTGTTCTACTTTACTCTGCTGACATACGAGACACTTTTCCACAATCTTTACCATGTCTCTTTTCATATCTGACCACCAACACCCTTTTCTAAGATTTCGATATATTTATTACTTCTCGGATGCACTGTATCACCCGAAGAATGAGCTTCTAGCAATAACATTATATCATCATTGTGGTCCTGGGGAGCACTTATACTGTCTCTGAACCTCAGCAAGCCATCATCTCTCTCTGTGAACTCTGTCACTGTACCCATCTGAATCTGACCCACACTATCAACATCCTGTCGATCATCACGATAAGCCTGTCAAATCCGATCACTCAAATTCGGATCTAATCTTAGGCTAGCTGTCACACAATCACTGTCATCATCAGAGGGAATCACATCACGACTGAAGCTTACAACTGCTCTAGCAGCTTACGCTCCCTGACCATCATATGTAATACCATCTCGAGGCTCTTTCTGCTCAAGGCATCAGCCATCACATTAGCCTTTCCTGGGTGGTACAATTTTTCATAATCATAATCCCTCAGAAGCTCTAACCCTCTTTGTTATATCATATCCGACTCTTTCTGTGAAAACAGATACTCGGGGCTTTTATGATCAGTGCATACCTGTAATTTCTCACCGTATAAATAGTAGTGTCATATACTCAATACAACCACTACCGCTGTCAACTTTAAATCATGGGTCGGATAGTCCTTTGATGATCCTTGAGCTTTTTGGATCCAAAATCGACTATCTTCCCTTTTGCATCAATACACAGCCCATTCATTATTTGGAGGTATCCATAGACTCATGAGAAACCTCTTAATCTGTTGGATATGGTGAGAATAAATGCGGTGGTCAGTGTATTATTTCAGTACACCAAAACTCCTGTTACGTCTATCATCGCATTCAAATACAACTTTTTCTAAGTTAAACGTGTCAATAAAATAGTCCATTCCGAAAACTCTCAACAAATCATTTGTAAAAACAATCTCCAATTGTAGCTTATGATTTCCCTAGACTGTAAATACACCAAAAATATTATCAATAAGGATGATAACAAATCGGTCCAGATAAAGTTTAAATAACTCATCGCAGTTGAATTCCATTGAATATTTCAATTACTCATTTCCTTGACCTATGTACGCATAATGTATAATGTCCTTTCAAAATTGCTTCCGTTGAAGCTACTAACCTGCGTCATTTCCTTTTTAATGGCTTTTATAAAATTTTAAATTTTTAAACTTTACTGATTAATCGAATTCTATATTTCTTATCGTACCAGTAAAGGTACCCTAATTTTAAATGTATATTATTACGACTGTTAATTTTTATTTATAAGTGACGTGTATACTTTTAGACGCTGTCAAGTCTTCAGGCGAGGAGGTATTTTGAAATACCTTTATTAACCCTCAAACTTGACCACAATTGCTTTACATGTTAGTCTATGTGATCACAATTCATATTCGCTACTAATTGCTTTAATCCAAATTACTTCACGTATCATAGATATTCTTACCTTGCATACGTCTCTTATTCCAATATATTTCGTATTTAGGATCTATCATATCGCAAAGCTTATCTCTTTTCGTATATCACATATAACAACTATGTCATTACTCATTCCGTGAGTACAATCATTTTTTTCCTTTAATTTCAATCGTTGCATCCCTTTTATTACTTGTCACAACTTACCGTATACTTTTCAGGGGTAAAACAACATTGTCTTAGAATAGAACTCTGAACATCATAATTTGCAGCCAACCAATTGAGATTTATTCTCAATATTACTTCAAATTATTCATAGTCCATTGAATAAAATCGGTTGACTTATACTTCTTCCCCTGTTTTCAACTTATAATTTCTTCATAATTATTTCGTTAGTTAACCCTCCTTCACTGGGGTACTAACTATCGACATTATACCCATGGGTGTAGGCGTTCACGTCTTTTACTAACTTATATACAAATGAAGGTGGTATAAATATATACGTGGCACCAGGATCAATTAAAATAATTACTTCACTATTCATAACCAGTGTGGTATCTTTCACCACATCATATGAAACATCAATAGTGTCCTGGTCCAAGGCATACACTCGCCCTCGTCCAATAGCCTACTTTCCCTTTCTCTTCGGCTGTGGCCTCCCTTTTCGATGCAGAGATATCAACAAGATTTTCTCTGTCTCTTTACCCTTCTGTGGGGCAGTCTCACCCAACTCTGAGCAATCATTAATTAAGTGGTCCGTCTTACCACACTTAATGCCTATTTTTGTTAATAAGGTGTAGGTGTAGGCCTTTACTTCCGTGGTATCTACCACACATCCCACACTGCTTACACTGCTACTCTGCTTACACTGCTACACTGTTTCGTAACAGGTTGGGGTTCTCCAATCATAATACCTCTCATAAGTGTTAAATTGGATGCACTGGGGCCTTACCAATAATCTTACCCCGTGACTTATCAGCTCTAATGTCTTACCAACTGGTCTTTTCCTACTCTGACATCCCTGTCATTCGCTATTCTCTTCTGTCTCTATTTCGGCCTTACTACCTTTCCCAATCTCAGATGCGTGCAACATATGATATTATTCACGTAACTGTATTCTGCGCACTGCCTCGACATAAGTAGTGAGCCAATCGAACTCTAATCGACAATTTGAGCATTCTATGAACTTTTGGGCTTTTCGACTCTCACTATCCACAATATCAGGTTGATACTTACCCAGGGATGTAATCTAAGATTCATACTCATCAATCAACCAATGACTATGGGCAGTGTAAGAAATTTTACATGTAATTTCCCTTAAGTAGTGTCCGAAATATTCTGTCACCGAAATACATCCAGAAATATTTCTTATGTCGACTTTGGATGTCTAACTCTTCAGATTGGTCGAGCGAACTTCCACCAATGCTCCGCCTCGACTCCAACATAAACGCATTTAAAAATAACTTTGTCGATCGACATACATCGAAAGAATCCATACAACTTCGCTATCTCATACACCCAGTCCTTTGTAACTATTGGTTTCTTTACTTTGCTATATACCGGAGGGGTATGAAAATCTCTATAGTCTGAGGCATCTATTTAGGCTTTACCTACCTATCCTCAACTACCAGCATAGATTGAATAAACAACTCTGAAATATTTTCTACACTCCACTCCCTCCTCTTGGAGCGTGTCTCAATACTGTTTGGTCTCTTTATATGACCCTGTGGAGTATGCTCAACATCAGCCTCCACTTTACTCTCATCTTGAGTCTCCTATGACGACTCATTTAATTCTCAGACCGATCTCTATGGCCTCGAGCAGGTGTACTTGCCTCTCTACCATAGCGGCTATCATTTATAAAAACTAGATTCTTACATTCGAAACTAAATTCTTAGCTGCTGTTCCATCTTGATATACACAATTGTATCTAAACAATGCACAGTACATGGGGATGTAAATTTACTTAACCACTAACACCGACTCATATCAGGCCAACTCAGCTCTGATACCATCTTTTCGGTCATCGACCCAAATTACCTAAAAATCAGAGTAAATTTTTCACTTTTTTTCATTTTCTTACCCGTCGTGAATAGTTACACCACTAAACAGTTGGGCTCTGATTCGGTGTTAGTCACCTCTCACCTATTTACCATTCCATTTCATATTTCATTTACATATCAATTTATTTTAAATAAATACATCCCCAATATTACATCTATATACAGTACTGTGCATCTATATGTTCAGATACAAAAATTATACAAATGTGTATACCTGATCTTGATAAAAAGCAGCGGATATGACTACTGTCGTTCTCTTCTACTGAATATACCCTGTGGGGTGGAAAATGAAAGGGTGAGTATAAACAGCTCAATAAGGCAATAATGTAAGCAGGTAGATAACTATACTATCTACGTGCTGATAATGTCATGATATAAAATCGTTTACATTTGGAGCATGAGATATGACTAAAACGATGCCACATGTATGTATATATCATATAAGAGAAATCATGAAATCGACATATAAAACAGACATGGAAAAATCATCATGTATGTCATCTCATGCTCGTCACATTTAAAACTTATTTGTTTCCTCATAAACTCATCACGTTAAAACTCATTTGTTTTATCATAAAACAACCACATCAAGGCTAAACCCATCTCTCGGGAGTACCTTGATTCATTAAATCACATCTCTTTTAAAAACATAAATCGGGACATTACCCCTCCCTCGGGTTCATCCTGGTCCATTCAGACTGTATGATATCATGTGAGGCATGTAGGTTACTGTATGAAAATCGAGGACTATGGCCATACTTTGTCCCTGTGATCCCAGGCTACACGGATCCCGGTGTGCAGGGTATCACAACTGCAACGGGAGGTGGGGTCAAGTCCTACCCGCCAGAATATCAAGTAACATCATAGAGTCATCATGACTGCACGGTACAGTGTACTCCATGTGACATACACGGTACATCGTACTCCATGGACCCATATCATAGTCTGGGCGTGCCTGCCGTAGGTCTTATCCACCCCAATACCATGTCGATAACCAACCCATGTCTCAAAGTATATGTGCGAGCATCTCAACTCTCTATGACACACAGTCTACAGGAGGCTTCTGCACGACTATATGCATGTCAATTCACATCTAGTGCGAGCGAAGCTCCAGCACCATGCTACGCATATCATGATATCTAAAATCTCGTGCGAGCGAAGCTCCAGCACGATTTTGTGCACACACAAATTTCTCATACGAGCAATGCTCCAGTACGGCTTTTCATGAGAAATAAATCAGTAAACTTGAGTGCGAGAAAGACTCTAGCACTCTTTTTATTCATGTAAATACGATAGGTGGCTCAATGTTGATAAAACATCTTTTAAAATAGTAACCGGTACAAACTGGTTCCCTTTCGTATAATTCAAGAAATCAATAGCCAACCTATGTGTATATCTGCTTAAATCAAAGCAATACATTCATATAAAGCATCAAAACATGAAAATCATGCAATTTATCTGAATTACTACCCTTTTTTTGTAAATTTTACTCTAAGGGGCAAAATTGTCTTTTTCTTTATTCATCTAAGCCCCGGTTTTCACAAAAATTATCATTTCATTTTCTAAATACTTTAAGTAATTCTAGACCTCGTAATTCCCCTCAAAATTACGTATAGGTATCTCTATGTACCTATAAAATTCCCTTACCTCAATTCTCGTCGAGCGCGTATCTAAATTCCACTGTCGGAGGCTCGTCCGATCCGATTTGCTGTTAATCCAGTCTCTGGGGCTGCAGATAATTATTTATCATGTCAATTTACCCCAATAAATATAATTCTCCTGTTTACTGCAGTCAATTTAACTAATTGGGCCAATTTACTCTTATTGGGCCCAATCGCACCTTAATGGGTCTCGACCCATTTTTAGTCCGTTTTTACTTATTAAATCCCTTCCTCGGGTTTACTGGGCTCATGAAGCTTACCGATAATTATCGAGCTTTGTTCCAAACTCATTGGATAGCCCGTATACCATTTATGGCAATTACATTACAATTTCGAAAATTATTCCTTTCTATACGAAATTAATCCATAATTCCGTAAAATAATCGAAACTCTATATTAAAGGACTCTAATTGTCGGAATTAAAATGTACTTACCTAATATGATGCGGGATACGAAAATCAGAGCTCAATCGGCTCTCATTCGGGCATTATCGTATAACTGCACAATTATATATTTAATCTCGGGTTACTTTTCGATTAAATATAATTTAAATAAATTTCTTGAAAATCAAATCGGTCACTTTTGACCTCGTATCGACTTATCCGAAGTTCGGTGTATCCCCAAAAATTCTTTCCCTTTTTCCCTTTTCTCTTTTTCTCCCTTTTTCCCTTCTTTATTGGCTGAACCGGTTCAGTCCGGTTCAACCCGGTTCATACCGGTCCAGTTCAACTTGTTCAATCTGGTTCACCTCTTTGCTAAATCGGTTCGTACCGGTTCAAACCTTCCCGTCGCCGTTCAAGGCGCTTCCGGCCGGTTCTTGGCTCGTTTCTGGCGCCAAACGGTGCGCCTGTACTGGGGGAGTGTTCGGCTGGGGTCGGGGTTGGCCGAATCACGCCGGTGGCCGTTGGATTCATCTTCTCCCTCTGCGGCACTCTTCCTCTCGATCGACCGTGATTCCGATGGTTTCGTCGGCCGATATCGATCTCAAAAGAACCGGCTCCTCCTCCTGAACTCATCGGTACCCACCGTTCGCGCCCAGCTGCCGTGGATCGTCGGGATTAACCCCGTTTTCCTCGCGGTCTTCTCTTCCTCAGTTCGTCGGACACAGCCATTGTCGGAGCACGTCATTGGTGCCCAGAGCTTCGCCGGCCTCCCCTCTTTCTCCTCGGCTATTCGTCGGGGCCGTCGGTGCCGGGTGGCCGTGGGTCGGTCGGCCATGCGCGGGTCGTCTCCCTCGATTTTCCATTTCCTTCTCTCTCCCCGACAGTTTTCTGATTCTCTTCTTTTTTTTACAATTATTATTATTTTTATTTATTATTATTTATAAATTAATTTATTATTATTTTATTCATTAAAATAGTAAAAAATATTCAAAATATCTACAAAAATTAATTTCTTTATTCCAAATAGATTTATTTAATTTTATTTAATTTATTTATTATATTTTTAACCCTTTTTGGGTATAATTTCTTCGTATTTTCGGGATATTATCCCGAGTGACTTTTCGATATTTTTAAAAATTTCGGATCTTGATCAATTGGACTCGAAATTTAATTATTTCTTCGATATTGATCAAGATTGTCAAATCCATTATTTTTAATTAAATTTTCTTATCGAATTTATTCTAGCTTTCGATCTTTTAACCGTTTTACCCTTGCACGTGTTCGGGATTAATTTAACCCGACTTCCCTTCAGGAATACTCATTCATTTTGTGTTTTTAATTAAATTCGGGTCTTACACTTATCCCACTCCAAACTATGTTGATAACCAACCCATGTCTCAATCTACCCGTGTGAGCATATCTTCTCACTGTGACACACAGTCTACAGGAGGCTCCAACACGGTCATATGCATGTCATAAATTTCCTATGCAAGCGAAGTTCCAGCACGGCTCCATGCATATTCATGATATCAGAAAAACCCTCGTGCGAGCGAATCTCCAGCACGGTTTCATAAAAATCAATGAAACTTGCATACGAGCAGCACTCCAATACGACTTAAAATAATTATAAATCCCATCTAAATTCACGTACGAGAAATACTCTAGTACGGATTCATAAAACCAAGTAAAATCCACGTACGAGCACAACTCTAGTACGGTAGTCATGTAAAGTAAGTTTGTAAACCTCAGTGCAAGTAGTGCTCCAGCACTCTGTATATGAGTTAAAATATAAAATCCAGTGCGAGCAGTGCTTCAGCACGATTTAAAACTCATAAAAACGTGATAGGTTGCTCAATTTCACTAAAACAATTCAAAAATCACAACTGGCACCTAATTCGTGCCCTTTCATGTAAGAACATGAAATAAACAACCAACCTATCTATACTTTTCTTAAATTAAAGCAATATAATCATAGGAACAACAAAAACATGAAAATCATGCAATTTCATAGCCTTACTACCCTTTTGAAATTTTCTAACTAGGGGCAAAAACGTAATTTTACATATACATCGATTTTCATAAAAATTATTATTCTATTTCTAGATACCTTAGGAAATTCTGCATAATGTAAATAACCTTAAAAATACGCGCAGGTATCTCTAAGTGCTTATGAAATTCCCTTACCTCATTTTTCTATATAGTCTGACCTTTTCCACTAATGTATCATCACGCAGTCCGATTTGTTCTCAATCAAATCTTCGTAACTGCGTATAAATATTTATCGGGTTAAATACAATACAAAATTATTCATATTTCACTTTTACTGGGCTTAATTTAAATCATGAGGCCCGTTTTACTTTATTGGGCTCGATTTCATCTTAATGGGCCTCGACCCATTTCTAGCCTGTTTCCACATTTTAAATCCTTTCTTCAGGTCTATTGGGCTCTCAATACCTATTGGGCTTCATTCCAAACTCTTTAGATAGCCCGTATATCATTTACGACAATTAATTTCCAATTCCAATATTATTCACTAAATGTGGAATTTAATTCGTAATTCGTAAAATAAATCTTTAACACGCGAATAATTACATAACTTGTCGTAAATGAGCTTTACTTACTCCAGATTATGCAATGGTGCACAAATCGAAGTTCGATCGTCTCACGTACACAATTTATCATCGAACTGCACAATTTTATATTTAATTTCAGGTTAATTTTCGGTCAAATATAATTTAAATAAATTTCTCGAAAATCAAATTGATCACTTTTGACCTCATATCGACTTACCCGAAGTCCAGTGTATCCCTGAAATTTCTTCCCCTTTTTCCTTTTTCTCTTTTTCTCCATTTTTCTCGTCTTTCTTGGCTGAACCGATTAAGTTCGGTTAAACCCGGTACAGACCATTTATGTTCAGCTGGTTCAGTTCGGTTCGACCGGTTCAGGGCCTCGCTGGCTAGTTATCCACCAGCTTTCGCCACCAGCAGCTCCGCAAGGTCGTCCGATGCACAAATTTGGTCTCGGTTTGGTCCAAGGTAGCTGAAAAGTGGTCGGTCTGGTCTATTCTCCCTCGACTTTCATACCCTTTCTCTTTTCCACCGTTTTCGACGCCGTCTATCAGTTTCGTCGGTGGTGGCCACCACCGATCACGTCGCCTGCGCCTGAGGAACTCTCGTCTATGGTCAGTTGGGGTCGATTGTCGACGAACTGGCTGGATTTCTCTTCTCTCCCCCGTCGGTTTCTCTTCCTCGATTTCATCGAATTCTGGCACTGTTGGTGGTGGTCCCGGTGGCCGGTCCAGCCTCTTCTCCCTATGGCTCGGTTCCCTCAGTCCCTCTTTTTGCATTTTGCTTTCTGTTTCCTTCGCATTTTGTTTCTTTCTCAATTTCCAAATCACGATTCGTCAGTTTTCATTTGCAATTTCTTTTTTTTAATTAATTAATTATTTATTTATTTTTATTATTATTATTTTAATCAATAAAATATACTAAAAAAATCTAAAATATCTACAAAAATTATAATTTTATTCAAATTAATTTATTCTATTTTTCCACTTTCCTGGTATATTTTCTCCGTGTTTTCGAGATATTGTCCCGAGTGAAATTTATGATTAATTCCAATAAATTCATATCTTGATCAATTTAACCCAAAAATTAATTATTTCTTTGTTACTAATCAAGATTTCTCAATCCCATATTTTTAATTAAATTTTCTTATCGAATTTATACCGGCTTTCAATCTTTTGACCCTTTTACCCTTCAACGTGTTCTAAAATTCCATTTCAGTCCTTTTGCATTTTTTAATTTCGTGTTTTAAATAAAAATCGGGTCTTACAGTCCTCTAATCACAATATCCATCAAAAGTGCTGAAATTGGATATACTGTGACCTTACCAATCATCTTACCCCGTGAGTCATCAACTCTAATCTCTTACCAAAATGTCTTTTTTCTCGTTCTGACATCTCTGTCATTCTCTATTCTCATTTGTCTCTATTTCAGCCTTTACTACCTTTCCCAATCTCAGAGGCGTGCAACACATGATCTTATTCACAAAACTGTAGTCTGCGCACTACCTCGGCATAGGTAGTCATATCCAACAGGGCCAATCGGACTCAAATCGACAACCTGAGCCCTTCCATGAACTTTTGGGCTTTTCTACTCTCACTGCCCATAGTGTCGGGGTAATACCTGCCCAGAGATATAAATTGAGTTTCATACTCGTCAATCAACCAGTTCCTCTGGGTCAGAATAAAGACTTTTATCTATAATTTCCTTTAAGCAGTGTCTGGGATATTCTGTCACCGGAATACATCCAGAAATATTTCTCATGTCAACTTTAGATTTTTAACTCTTAAGATGGGTTGAGCGGACTTCCACCAATGCTCCGACTCGCCCTCAAATCCCATGCATACTCTGAGCAATTAGCTTCCAAAATATTCTCCACACTTCGTTCAAACCTCGCAAAGCATGCCTCTAATACTATCTGATCTCTTTGTCAGACTCTGTGAGGCATGTTCAATATCAACCTCCATTTCAATCTCATTCTTGGTTCTCATAGGTCGACTCAGCACAACTAGCAGGCTCAGGCCTACCTCTACGACCTATGCCTCGTGCTCTACCCCCTCTACCGCGACTAATATTAGGCATAATGCCTCTATTCCTACATTCTCAACCATTTCTTACTTAAAACCCATCTCGATATACACTATTATCTAACCAAGCACAGTAACACGGGGATGTAATTTCTTAATTACTGACACTGACACACAGCAGACAAATTTTTCTCTAATACCACCCTTTGTCAAGACCCAAAAATCAGAGAAAAGTTTTCATTTTTCTTTCATACTTACCTGTCCTCTGATCATGACCACACTGCACTAACAATTGGGTTGTGCGTCAATGCCAGTCCTACCAATCAATCATCATATAACTTAATTTCTTATTACAGAAAACGATAAACACATGAGTTTTTCATTTATTATTTTCCATTCATTTATAAGTGTTTACATTATCTATACAACCCTGACAGTTACTTACAAACATGTTACCGTGCTATTCTTATTTAGATACAATATGTACAAGTGTATATACCTCGAAATGATGGGTAGCAGCCGATATCGAGAATGCAGTACTCAGTCGCCTCAAAGTCTACTGGAGATGACCTGTGTGAGAAAATGAAAAGGGTGAGCATATCAAGCTCAGTAAGGCAATCCTACGAACAAGTAGGTAACCATACTACCTACATGAACGTGGTGTCATGCATAAACCACTTTTCCTCCACACATTTCAAAATAGATACTACAATTCATGATGTCATGATGTCATGTAAAACAAATTCACATATGAATTTCAAAGAGCATGGAAAATTCAACATGCACCTCTTTTAAATCATTTCTTATTAAAATTTCACAACAAAGCCAGGACTCAACTGTCACAACCCAAATTACTTAAAAATCAGAGTAAATTTTTCACTTTTTCATTTATTATTTAATTCTTACCTTTCTCTCATCGTGACCATCCTACAAACAGTTGGGCTAGATTCGGTGTTAGTCACCTCACACTATTACCAATTCCATTTCCATAATCACATTTATATATCAGAGTTTACCATCTTTGACTTTAATTAAATACATACTCAATGGTATTTATAACTCTACATTCCCGACATCATTTCCGTTTACATTATTGTGCATTACATATTTAGATACAAAACTATACAAATGTGTATACCTCTCTCGATGGGAAGCAGCGGATACCAATGCATGCAAGTCCTCAGCCGCTTACTAATTTCTGTGAGTGCTCTGAAAAGATGGGAAAATAAGGGGGTGAGCAAACCACACGCTCAGTAAGGCAATTATGCAAGTAAGTAGATAGCTCCACTATCTACATGCTCATAATGCCATGCCCTTAAATCCATTTCTTTTCATTTAAAATTTCACGCACAAAGTCATGCATATTCAATGCCATAGTTTATCCAAAACTATTTGTGCATATATAAATCATGTAATTCATGCATTCAAAGCATTTTATGTGACATCCTTAAATCATAATAAGCATGAAGAAAAATAAGATCATGCATTCGTTCATGTCATGTAAGACAAATCATGAATTTGAAATAAAAGCATGGAAAACAACATCATGCTTCTGCATTTAAATCAATTCATTTAAAACTGCAGTATAAACTAACCCTTCCGGGTCAATCATCTCATAAAACAATTCAGTAAAGTTCATTATAAGACTCTGATTATAAACCCACCCTTCTTTTAGGGTCACAGATCATAAAATCATCTAAAACATATTTGAGCATAGTAGAAAATCATAAAATCGTCCAAATCGAGGGCCTGACCCCTCCTTCGGGTCTACCCTGGTCTAACAGACCACAAGTTATATCATATGAGACAATCAGGTAATTATCAGTAACATCGAAGGCTATGGCCATATCCTAGTGATCCCTGGCAACACGATACCTAGTGTGCGGGGTATCACACCTGAAACGGGAGGTGGGTCGTCCTACCCGCCAGAACAGCATAACACCAGGATTACGAGTGCAAGGCTCGCTACCTCGTGGCTAATGCCACTCCACTCCAACAATCCCCACGGTACAGCGTACTCCGCGTGATATACACGGTACAACGTACTCCATGAACCCAAGCTCAATTAGGGGTGCCTGCAATAGGTCTAATCCACCCATATCATCTCTGTCTCAGAATGCACGTGTGAGCATATCATCTCACTGTGACACAGTCTACAGGAGGCTCCAACACGGCTATATGCATGTAATATAAATCCATGTGCGAGTGAAGCTCTAGCACGGCTCCATGCATATTCATGATATCAGAAAACCTCGTGCGAGCGAAGCTCTAACACGGTTTCATAAAAATCAGTAAAATCTGCGTACGAGTAGCACTCCAGTACGACTTAAACTGATTATAAATTCAAGTAAAATCCACGTACGAGCAATGCTCTAGTACGGATATGTATAGAAACTCAGTGAAAACCTCGTACGAGAAAAACTTTAGTACGACATTCAAATGAATTATAAAAACCATATAAAACTTTGTGCGAGCAAGCTCCAACACAAATAAATGCTCAAGTAAATCAAATCTCGTGCGAGTTACACTCCAACATGGCTTTATGCATAATTAAATCAAATCTCATGCGAGTTACACTCCAACACGCTTCATGCATAATTAAATCAAAACAGGATGCGAGCTAAGCTCCAGCATCTCTCATGCATATTAAATCAGTAAAACTAGTGCGAGCAATCGCTCCAGCACCATTTTATGCATACCACGTCAAAACAAATCAAAACATGTCAAAACATGTCAAAACAGAGTGCGAGCTAGGCTCCAGCACTTCTCATGCATTTCTTAACAATAAAATCATTGCGAGCAAATGCTCTAGCACATTCATGCATATGATGTCACACAAGTCAGTGCGAGCAACCGCTCCAGCACATTTATGCACATTCACCAATGCAGATATAGTGCGAACTACGTGTCGGCACTATCTGTTTCCATATAAACTTGATAGTTGGCTTATTTTCCAAAGAATTTCATTTAAATACAAATAACACCTACGTAGTGTTATCTTACGAAATTATATAATTTTTGGCCAATCTATCGATTTGCTTTGCTTAAAAACAAAGAAATTCATTAATCGAAAAATTCCTTAAATCATGCATTTCATGCATGTTATGCTTTCACCATCCTTAGGTGAACTTCCTTCAATAGGGGTAAAATAGACTTTTCACCTATTTCGATCCTTAAAATTATTCAAATCATTTTTAGGATCATTATACAATATCAATGTATACATACATAATCAGTGTATACAAAATCTATTAAAATATGCGTAGCTACCTCTAGCTACTCACACAATTCCCTTACCTCATTTTTCTGTACAGTCTGACCTTTCCACTGATGACTCGTCACGCAGTCCGATTTGCTCCGAATCCAAATTTAATCTCCGGCACTGCGGATAAATGTTCATCAGGTCAAATACAATACAAGTTAATTGTATTTTATATTTTTTGGGCTTAATTTAAATCATTGGGCCCGTTTTCTCATATTGGGCCCGATTGCACCATAATGGGCCTTAATCGGCCTTAAGCCCGTTTACCACACTTTATCGAGGCCTATTGGGCTCACTAGGCTCATCAGTATTTATTTAGCCTCGTTCTAAATTCTCGGATATCTTAATTTAGTATTTACGACAATTTATCCAATTTTTCAGAATTTAATTCATTTATGAGGAAATTAAATCTGTAATTTATGAATTAAATATCAATCACGCATAACAATACAAAATTGTCGTAAATAAGGGTCACTTACCCGTTATTCCATGATCGTACACAAATCAAGCCTGTCTCAAGCTCTCGGTTGATGCTAATCTTCGAGTTACACAATTAAATATATTTTCGGGTAAACTTTCAGTCGATTATTTAACAAATTAAATATTTCAAAAATTAAATCGGTCAATTTGATCGCTTACCGACTTACCCGAAGCTCGATTGCATCACTGAAATTTTCCCCAATTTTTTCTCTTTTTCTTTTTCCCTTTTTCTTCCTTTTTTCCTCTCTTTTTGGCTGAACCGATCCTGTCCGGTTCAAACCGCCGGTTCAGTCCGGTTCACCCATCATTTTGTTGTTTCGGCGTCATCCGATAGGTTTCAGACATGATTCCGGTGCCGTTCGGCTCGCTTGCACCTGGGCATCCAAAATCAGGCCTCGGTTTGGACCAAATCGGCGTCGATGGCCGTCGATCGAAGATTTTCTCCCGTGGCATCTCCCTCCGTTTTTGGTGTTTTTCGGCCACCTCGTCGGGCGTCACTGCCGTCGGTGGGTTATGTGGATTTCGAGCCTCCTTCGTCGGCCTTCGCCTGGGGTCCCTGGCTGCCGGTAGCTCGCCGGTGAGCCTCCTCTTCGTCCTCGGGTTCGGCTGCTTTGTTTCGCATTTTTGCTTCTCTTTTCCTCTCTGTTTTCTGTTTCAGATTTCATTTCTTTTTTTTTTTTAATTTCAGAATTCGTTTTTTTACTTTATTTATTATTTATCTTTATTATTATTTTATTTTTAATAATATTTTAATCAATTAAAATATTATTAAAATCTAAAAATATCTAAAAAAAGATATTATTTTATTCATTTAATCCGTAAATAAATTTCTCAGTCCGATTTTGCCTTTTTGGTATATTTTTCGATTACTTTCAAGATTATTTTTCAATAAGAAAATTTCGGTTTATTCCAATAAATTCATATCTTGATCAATTTAACCCGAAATTTAATTATTTCCTCGTTATTGATCAAGATTTCTCAATCCCCTATTTTTAATTAAATTTTCTTGTCCTGATTAATATTGAATTTTAGTCTTTTGACCGTTTTGCCTTTGCACGTGTTCGGGAATATCATTTCCATCCTTTTGCATTTTTAAATGCACTCGAAAATTTCTATTTATTCCTTTTTTGCCCTTACGATAAAATCGGGTCTTACATCAACCCATCCCTTGGTTGTTCTTGACTCACACAAAACCATGAAATCAAATGTTTTTCAAAGCAATAGTGACATGCGATTCAATCAATACCATGTAAAACCAATTTACATCATTCATCTTTTTAAATAGCATGGAAATAATATCATGCAAATTCAGTTTAAAACTCAGTTTCATTCTCATCAAAATCTTATTTTAGTCAGGATCTAACCCACTCCCTCGAGTGATCCAGACTCACACAAAAATCCACAAAACGAATTTCTCAAAATATCAACATGCGAGACTAGGCAATAGATATATATATCTTGGGCAAATAACTAGGATGATGGCCATATGTCCTTATGATCCCATTGCTACACGGATCATATTGTGTGGGGTCTCACCACGATCGGGGATCGCCCTAGGAGGTGGGTCAGTCCATCCCGTTGGCCCTGTCCGATCACTCACATCCGAAGATGCCACGCATCCAAAGATGCCACTTAATCAATCCTAGCTCGGTGCAGCGTACTCCATGCTATATGCACTGTACAACGTACTACTTTGACCCATATCTCATATCCATAATCGTACCTATCTCAAAACGCATGTGCGAGTATATTTAATCGGTGTGACACACAGTCTACCCGACACTCCAATCACAGCTCATCGCATATCTCATAAAATCAGTGCGAGCGATACTCCAACACTCTCATAAAATCAAGGAAAATCTCGTGCGAGCCAAGCTCCCGTACACGTTTCATAAAATCTCATAAGATTAGCTAAGCTCCAGCACTTCGTCAAAATCATGTAAAACTAGTGCGAGCTAGGCTCTAGTACTGTGTCATAAATAATCAATTGAAAATCTGGTGCGAGTTAGACTCCAACAGCGTATCACGAAATCATATGAAAATCTGGTTCGAGTTAGACTCCAGCACCTATGCATGTAAAACTCTAGTGCGAGCTATTTCTGCAGCACTAATGCATGCATCACATAAATCACAACTCGTGCGAGCTGAGCTCTAACATGTCACATATTCATAAAATCACGTAGGCGGCTACATTTCTCGAAATCAATTTCAGAGAAAATCAATAGTGATTAAAGTTATGCAATGTTGTGCATTTTATTTAAAAGTTAGTGATAATTCTATATTTTTAGAATTATTTGTGCTTAATTTCCTAATTAATTATTTAAATCCCTAATTTATTTTGTTAATTATCCCCTTTATTTAATTAAAATTCTCATGTTTGTAGATAAATTAAATCCGGATGTATTTTGAATATTTCCATAGAAAATGGATCGAAATTGAGCTAAAATCGAGATTGGACCACGCGGACAACACGAGCCTAGCACATCTAATTGGACAAAAAGACAGATGACATGGAAATATTATATTTCAAAGAGCCAATGCTGTGAAGACAAGTGGCCAAACAATGCCAACTCATCTAGGATGAAAATATTACAATTGTACCCCTTAGTGTGTATATAAATAGAAAAAGATGGCAATTGAAAAATGGGGTAGCCTAGGTTAGGAGTATTGTAGAGTAATTTAGGAGTAGTTTTAATTTTAATTTTTCTTAAGCTTTCCGTAAGCCACCATTTTTAAGATTTGTAAGTTTCATTCCTTGTTAGATTTAGCACATTTAAGCTCTTTGAATGAATATCATCGTTTCCGATTAATAGTTGTTCCCTTCCTAGTTTCGATTTCTTTTATTTTATTTTTTTCTTTTTACATTCTTCACCGTGGATTGGGTTTGAGCAGAGGGGAAGATACCGAGTAACAGGCGGTTCCTTCTTCATCCACTTTGCTCTATTTTTGTTTAGTTAATGATTTAATAGTTTAGTTATGGTTCTCCAATTCAGAGTGAGCTGAGCAATCTTACGGTTGTTTCTTCCATTTGTTGGCCAACTAAATGGTGTTGGATATGCTGAAATCACTACTGCATGGAGTGATGAAGTGTGGATATGTGTCTTTGGACAGCTTGGAGCAACTACTGTTGCAAAAAGATCAATATTAGAAACGTATTCTGAGCAATCAGAACATATGTGTTAGCTGTGTGCATAAAGCTGGAGCACCCTTTCCTTAGTCATGTGTTGTGGTTGCTAAGATTGAAGCAGATTTGTGCGGCATGAACAAATAGAAGGATGAACAAGAGGCACAATACAAGCAGAAAGATTAGAGAATGTTGATGTTGCAGTCCGCAGTGCTTGCATTAAAATATTTCAGTTTGCTATTTTATTTTTGTTTTGTTGTTGTTTTAAATCTTGATTCATCATCTCATATTTTTGCATTGATTCTTTCTTTTTTTCTTTGAGTTCTTCTTACTTTGTATTGAGTACCATAATCGTTTCTCCAGATTTTGTTGCTGTTTTACATTGCAAGAGGTGCTGCATACTGCTGCATCGAAGTGTGCTTGCTGAATGTGCCAGTAGAAAAATTTGAGCATGTGCAGTAGGCTGAAGCTCTACAGAAGTGGACAAAACCGAGAGCAGCAGCAGGCAGTCTGGAGGCAGCACGGACAGTAGTTGGAGAGCCTGTGCAATTAGATGGGTAAAACCGAGATCAGCATGGCACATAGATGCAGTACAGCAGAAAGTTACAGGGAACGAATAGCAGAAGTTGAGCAAAAACACGTGAGCAACACCTGTAGCAAATGGTATTACCTGGAATAGACAGCAGCTGTGAGCAGTATCAACGTTTGGAGCCTGAAGCATGATGGGAACAGAGGCATAAAACCGAGAGTGCAGGACACCAGTACCAGAGGATAAACCGAGCAAGCCTAGACAAACCAAAAATTGGAAAGACAATGAACAGTACCAGCACATAATCGGGACCACTTTGGTGTTTTACAATTCACTTAAGGCTATATTTGGCCACCTCCCATTTTTATAATTTAAATGTTTATGGCATTTTTATTACTTTGATTGCTTTTATTAGTTGTTAAATTAGGTTAGTTGTTAGTTGATAATTGTAGCATAAATCTAATGTTCTAGTTGTTAATTTAATTTTTAGTTTTAATTTTTAGTTAGTAGTTAATTTTATGTTATATGTTTTAGGACTTTATTTTAGTTTAGTTGCATTTAGAATTTGATTCATGCATTTTTAATTTAGTCTTTATTTTTATTAAATTTTAGTTTAGTTTAATTTGCATTTTTATTAATTAGTTTAGTTTCATGCATATGACATTTTACGCTTGTTTAATTTTAGTTTAATTAATCTTATTTCTCTATTTTTATTTTTGCTTTTTATTTTAATTGCGTTAATTAATTTTAACTGTTTTAATTATTTTCATAGGTATTTGCTTTTAATTGCGTGGAGCTCGGTAAGTAAATCTTAGCTCGGTTTATTTAGTTTTTATTATTTTATTCTTTTATTATTTTTCAGTAATTTTAAATTTTAGCCTTAGTTGATCACCCACTTTAATTTCATAATTTGCTAGAATATACTTAGGGTAAGATTAATCGGTACTTAATTAGGCTAGTCAACTTCTTTGTGGGACGATAACTCGGGACACAAATCCCATTATTACTTGTACGACCGGTGCACTTGCGAACAATACGTTTAGATCGTGTTAGGTTTTTGGCGCCGTTACCGGGGAAGTTTTAATTAGTCGTTAATTAATATCTGTCAAATTATGCTTAGGTGTAATTCTAGCTTGTAAATATTTAGGTTGTAAATATTTAGAGCCTTGGTTTAGGTTAGTTACATTTTCTCTATCTAGTAAAAAAAATTGAAAAATTTTAAAAAAAAAGTTAAAAAAAAATTTCTAAGGACTTTTTGATGATTGCATGAGTAGAGCCTGGAGTTATGATTATTTTCCTTTAAATCCTGAAATTGAACGAAGACTTAGAAAAATTCGAAAGGATTCTAGGAAATTATTAGCGCCGCAGCAAAACATCATCACAGAAAATAAAGACATTAGGACCGTTGGAGATTATGCAATGCCGATTATTGGAGGGTATTATACCGGCATTAGGCCAACAGCTGTCCCTACAAACAATTTTGAAATTAAGCTCGCAATCCTCCAGATGATCCAGACTTCATTACAGTTCTATGGGCTCCCTCACGATGACCCACATGCTCACCTCGGGCAATTCCTGGACTTGTGCAACACCTTCAAGCACAATGGATTATCTGATGATGTGCTTAGGCTTAGACTATTCCCCTTTTCGCTTAGATATAGGGCGTGACACTGGTTAACCTCCTTGCCTCTAGGATCCATTTCTATGTAGGATGAGTTAGCCCATTAATTTCTAGCTAAGTTCTTTCCTCCCTATAAAATGGCCAGACTCCGTAGCGATATATCTTCCTTTGCCCAGTTTGACTTTGAATCTCTTTACGAAGCATGGAAACGATATAAGGAGTGTGACAACCCAAATTACCTAAAAATCAGAGTAAATTTTTCACTTTTTCATTTATTATTTAATTCTCACCTTTCTCTCATCGTGACCATCCTACAAACAGTTGGGCTATGATTCGATGTTAGTCACCTCACACTATTACTAATTCCATTTCCATAATGAAGTTTATACATCAGAGTTTACTATCCTTTAACTTTAATTAAATACATACCCATTGGTATTTATAACTCTACATCCCCTACATCAATGTCCGTTTACAGTACTGTGCATTACATATTTAGATACAAGACCATACAAATGTGTATACCTGTCTCTCGATGGGAAGCACCAAGCATGCAAGTCCTCAGCCGCTTACTAATTTCTGTGAATGCTCCGAAAAGATGGGAGAATAAGGGGGTGAGCAAACCACACGCTCAGTAAGGCAATTATGCAAGTAAGTAGATAGCTCCACTATCTACATGCTCATAATGCCATGCCCTTAAATCCATTTTTTTCATTTAAAATTTCACGCACAAAGTCATGCATATTCAATAACATAGTTTATCCAAAACTATTTGTGCATATATAAATCATATAATTCATGCATTCAAAGCATTTTATGTGACATCATTAAATCATATTAAGCATGAATTTAATCAAGATCATGCAGTCTTTCATGTCATGTATGACAAATCATGGATTTCAATTGAAAGCATGGAAAACTTCACATGCTACTGCATTTAAATCAATACATTAAGACTGCAGTAAAAACTAACCCTTCCGGATCAATCAACTCATAAAACAATCTCATAATTTCATTTCAAACTCATAAAACAATTCGTTAAAATTTCATTATAAAACTTCGGTTATAAAACCACCATTCTTTCAGGGTCACATATCATAAAATCATATGAAATCATAAATTCGTCAAATCGGGGGCCTGACCCCTCCTTCGGGTCTACCCTGGTCTAATAGACCACAAGTTATATCATGTGAGACATGTAATTGTTTATATCAGTAACATCGAGGACTATGGCCATGTCCTAGTGATCCCTGGCAACACGGTACCTAGTGTGCGGGGTATCACACCTGAAATACGAGGTGGGTCTTCCTACCTGCCAGAACAGCATAACACCAGGATTGCGAGGGCAACGCTTGTTGCCTCGTGGCTAATGCCACTCCACTCCAACAATCTCCACGGTACAGCGTACTCCGCGTGACATACACGGTACAACGTACTCCGTGAACCCAAGCTCAGTCGGGGGTGCCTGTAATAGGTCTTATCCACCCAAATCATCTCTGTCTCAGAATGCACGTGTGAGCATATCATCTCACTGTGACACACAGTCTACAGGAGGCTCCAACACGGCTATATGCATGTAATATAAATCCTTGTGCGAGCGAAGCTCAAGCACGACTCTATGCATATTCATGATATCAAAAAAACCTCGTGCGAGCGAAGCTCTAGCACGGTTTCATTAAAATCAGTAAAATCTGCGTACGAGCAGCGCTCCAGTACAACTTAAACTGATTATAAATTCAAGTAAAATCCACGTACGAGCAATGCTCTAGCATGGATATGTATAAAAACTCAATGAAAACCTCTTACGAGAAAAACTCCAGTACGACATTCAAATGAATTATGAAAACCGTATAAAACTTTGTGCGAGCGAGCTCTAGCACAAATAAATGCTTAAGTAAATCAAATCTCGTGCGAGTTATACTCCAGCACGGCTTTATGCATAATTAAATCAAATCTCGTGCGAGTTACACTCCAGCACGGCTTTATGCAATATCAAATCTAAACAGGATGCGAGCTAAGCTCTAGCACCTCTCATGCATATCAGATCTGTAAAACTAGTGCGAGCAATCGCTCCAGCACCTTTTTATGCATATCAAGTCAAAACCAGTCAAAACATGTCAAAACATGTCAAAACGGAGTGCGAGCTAAGCTCCAGCACCTCTCATGCATTTCATAGGAATAAAAATCAGTGCGAGCAACCGCTCTAGCACATGTCATGCATATGATGTCACAAGTCGGTGCGAGCAACTGCTCAAGCACATTTATGCACATTCACAAACGCAGATATAGTGCGAACTACGTGTCGGCACTATCTGTTTCCATATAAACTTGATAGTTGGCCGTTTTCCAAAGAAATTTCCATTTAAATATTAATAACACCTACGTAGTGTTATTTTGGGAAACTTATGCAATTATTGGCCAATCTATTGATTTACTTTGATTAAAACTAAGAAAATTCCTTAATCATAAAAATCCTTAAATCATGCATTTCATGCATGTCATGCTTTCACCATCCTTAGGTGAACTTCCCTCAATAGGGGTAAAATAGACTTTTCACCTATTTTGATCCTTAAAATCATTTAAACCATTTTTAGGATCATTATACAATATCAATGTATACATACATATTCAGTGTACAGAAAAGTTATTAAAATACGCGCGTAGCTACCTCTAGCTACTCACATAATTCCCTTACCTTATTTTCTGTACAGTCTGACCTTTCCACTGATGACTCGTCGTGCAGTCCGATTTGCTTCCAATCACATCTCCGAAACTGCGGATACATATTCATCAGGTCAATTACAATACAATTAATTGTATTCATATTTTCTGGGCTTAATTTAAATCATTGAGCTCGTTTACCCATATTGGGCCCGATTGCACCTTAATGGGCCTTAATCGGCCTTAAGCCCATTTACCACAATTTATCGAGGCCTATTGGGCTCATTAGGCCCATCAATATTTATTTAGCCTCGTTCTAAACTCTCAGACAGCTTATGAATTATTTACGACAATTTATCCCAATTTTCCAGAATTTAATTCATTTATGCGGAAATTAAATCCATAATTTATGCGTTAAATATCAATCATGCATAACGATGCAAAATTGTCGTAAATAAGGGTTACTTTCTCGAGATTTCATGATAGTAAGTGAATCAAGGCTGTCTCGAGCTCTCGGTGGATGCCAATTGTTGAGCTACACAATTAAATATATTTTCGGGTAAACTTTCAGTCGATTATTTAACAATTTAAATATTTCAAAAATTAAATCAGTCAATTCGACCGCTTACCGACTTACCCGAAGCTTGATTGCGTCACTGGAATTTTCCCCAATTTTTTCTTTTTTTCTTTTTCCCTTTTTCTTCCTTTTTTCCCTCTCTTTTTGGTTGAATCGTTCTGGTCCGGTTCAACCCGGTTCGGACCGTCGGTTCAGATAGGTCCAGTTCGACCGGTTCAGTCCGGTTCGACCGGTTCAGGCAACATTTGGTCGTGTCGGTGCCGTCCGGCCGATTCCCGACGCGATTCCACCGCCGTTCGGTGTACCGTCGCATGGGCTCCCTAAATCGGGCCTCGACTAGGGTCGAATCGCAGCCATCGCCGGCGAATCGAGGTTTCTTCCCCGCGGCTTCCTCCTCCGTTTTCAGCGTTTTTCAGCCACCTCGCCGTGCGTCACGGCCGCTGGTGGCTCGCCCGAGGTCAAGCTACCTTCGCCGACCCTCGTCGGGCCCTCAGCCCAGCCGGTGGTGTCGTATAGGAGGGAAACCGACTCCCTCGGTTTCCTGCTTCGCGTTTCTTCTCTGTTTTGTTTTCTGTTTCTTTTCTTTCTGTTTTTTTTTTAAATTCAGACTTTTCTTTTCTTTTATTTATTTATTTATTTATTTATTTATTTATAATTAAATTTTATTATTATTTTATTCAATAAAATAATAATAAAATTCCCAAAAATATCTAAAATAATTCTATTTTATTCATTTAATCCGTAATAAATTTATCAGTTCGATTTTTACCTTTTCGGTATATTTTTCGATTATTTTTGGGATTATTTTTCGATACAAAAATTCTGGTTTATCCCAAAAAATTCATATCTTGATCAATTTAACCCGAAATTTAATTATTTCTTCATCATTGATCAAGATTTCTCATTCTCATATTTTTAATTAAATTTTCTTGTCCCGATTAATATCGAATTTTGGTCTTTTGACCATTTTGCCCTTACACGTGTTCGGGAATACCATTTCAATCCTTTTGCATTTTTAAATGTACTCGAAAATATCGGGTCTTACAATCTCCCCCACTTAAGAGATTTGGTCCTCCAAATTAGAACCAAGTAATATGAGTCCATAAATAACTCCGGTTACATCTATTGTATCATATACTGTCATCCTCAAGTGACTTTCTCCGGAGTGTAATACTATCATCATACTTAACTAGGGAGATCATCTTAAACCTCAACACTTTCTCCTTCGTCTAATACCCGCATCGATTTTTCAATCATACTTTATACTTTCATTGAGCTAAGCCATTGAAGCTCATATCCGATCACATATACTGGATCCGGATAGTATTTTTGAAGTATCATAAGATAGGACACATTGTGGATGTCTGTTTATTCAAGTGGTAACGCCAACCTACAGGTCTTATCTCCCACTTGTCCACTATCTCTATATGAATCTCGTTACGTCCTTACACTCTTAGGACAAGTAACTATCAACAATACTGATTCACCCTCGGTGAATTCCAATGGTTTCTGTCTCTTGTCAGCATAGCTTTTCTGTCTGCTCTGAGGTGTTCTTAATCTCTCACAAATCAACTAAACATCCTCAGAGGTTTGTCTTACAATTTCAGGAACAACTCTCTATCTGTCACCCACTTTTTATCCAAGTCGGGAACAATCCCTACAGCCATACAATGCCTCATATAAAGTCATCTCGATACTCGAGTGACAACTGTCATTATTGGCGAATTTGATTTGTAACAACTGATCATCCTAGGAGCTTATCACATCAATGGCACACGCTCTCATCACATCCTCCAAAACCTATACAGTCCTCTCTGACTGACCATCTGTCTGAGGATAAAATGCTGTGCTAACACACAATCGGGTTCCCATAGCTTCCAACAATATCCCCAGAAGTGGGAAGTGAAGCGGGAATCCCTATTTGATATCATGCTCCCTGGAACGCTACATACTATTTCACAATCTTCCATACACATAAATCCGCCTACACACTTAGAGTATCTGGGGATTTCATAACCAGAAGGTGGGTAGACTAAATCAATCTATCGACTATCACCCAAATAGCCTCGTGATTCATCTGAGTCCTCTATAATCCATCACAAAATTCAAGGTAACTTATTCTCATTTTCATGTCACTATAGGTAGAGACTGCAATGACTCTGCATACATCTATTGCTCTACCTTACTCTGCTGACATAGGAGACACTTCTTCCACAATCTCTACAATATCACCTTTCATACCTGACCACCAATACCTTTTTCAAAGATTCAAATATATTTATTATTTCTCGGATGCACTGTAAATCCCGAAGAGTGAGCTTCTGACAATAATACTATATCATCAACTGTGGTATTGGGGAGCATTTATACTGTCTCTGAACCTCTGTAAATCATCATCACTCTCTGTGAACTCTGTCACTATACCCTTCTGAATTTGACCCACACTATCGACACCATGCCGATTATCACGTTAAGCCTGGCAAATCCGATCACACAAATCCGGTTCTAACCTCAGGCTAACTGTCACAAAATCATCGTCATCATCAGAAGGGATCACATCACTACTGAGGTTCACAACTGCTCTAGCAGCTCTCGCTCCCTGACCATCATATGTGATACCATCCTGACGCTCTTTCTGTTCAAGGCATCAGCCATTACATTAGCCTTTCCTGGGTGGTATAATGTTTACAATCATAATCCTTAGAAGCTCTAACCCTCCTGGTCATCTCATCCGACTCTTTCTGTGAAAACAGATACTCAGGGCTTTTACGATCAGTGCATACCCGAAATGTTTCACCGTATAAGTGGTGGCGCCATACTTTCAGTGTAAACGCTAAGGCTGCCAGCTCTAAACCATGGGTCGGATAGTTTCTCTCATGGTCCTTTAACTAACTGGATCCATAAACGACTATCTTCCCATTTTACATCAATACACAGCCTAATTCTCATTTTGAGGTATCCATACACACTGAAACCTCTTGAACTGTTTGTTACGGTGAGAATACTTATGGTGGTCAGTTTATTACTTCCTTATACCAAAACTCATGAAAGTCATTTTCATACTTATCATACCACTCGTATGAAATCTTTTTCCAAACGGGGTGTGTCAACTGAGCAGCTCATTTTGAGAAACTCTCAACAACTCGTCTGTAAAACAGTTTCTAATTGCTACTCATGCTCTTCCATGGACTTCGAAAACATCAACATATCATCGCTCAAGATGACAACCAATCGGTCCAGATAAGGTTTAAATACCTTTTCGTAGTAGAGTTCCACTCAATATTTCAACCACTCTTATCCTTGACCTATGTACGCATAAACGTACAATATCGTTTCGAAATCGCTTCTGTTCGGGATACTAACTCACGTCATATCCTTTTTCTTATATTAACAGCTTTTATAAAATTTTTAATTTTTAAACCTTCATGATTAATGAATTTCTATATCTTTTTATCGTACCAATAAAGGTACCCAAATTTAAAATGTATATGTTTCATGACTGTTGATTTTTTTAATTTATAGCTTATGTGTGCGCTTATCGACGCTGTCAAGTCTTCAGGCAGGGAATATTTTAAAATACCTTTATTAACCCTTAGATTTGACCACATCGACTGGGTGTAGATACATCTACCCCTTATCTTGGTCGCAATCCATATACACTACATATTGCTTAATCCTTACCTTGCATACGTCTCTTATTCCAATATATCTCCTTTAATATATCACTTATAACAAACTCTTTCATTATTTGTCAAACTTACAATCTTTATACCCATATTCAGTTAGTGAAAATCAGCTAACTATCATCCTCTTGTCTATGGGTATAGGCTTCACATTTTTTTCTCTAGCTTATAAGTAACTGAAGGCGGTATGAATAAATGCGTGGCACCAGGAGTAATTAAAATAATTACTTCATTATTCACAACCAGTGTGGTATCTTTCACCACATCATATGAATCATCAATGGTGTCCTGGTCCAAGGCATACATTCGCCCTCATCCAACATCTTACTTCCGTGGTAACTACCACATATCCTACACTGCTTACACTGTTCACACTGCTACTCTGTTATACTGTTACGTAGCAGGTCGGGGTCCTCAAACACAATACCCCTTAAAAGTATTGAAATTAGATATACTGGGGTTTATCAATCAACTTACCCCGTGACTCATCAGCTCTAATCTTTTACCAAACTACCTTTTTCCTGTTCTAACATCTCTGTCATTATTTATTCTCTTTCGTCTCTTTTTCGGCCCTTACTACCTTTCCCAATCTCAGAGGCGTGCAACTCATGATCTTATTTACACAACCGTAGTCTGCGCACTGCCTCGGCATAGGTAGTGATATCTAACGGGCTAATCGGACTCTAATTGACAATCTGAGTCCTTCCATGAACTTTCAGACATCTTGACTCTCACTGTTCATCGTGTCCGAGTCACATCTGCCTAGGAATATAAACTGAGTTTCATACTCGTCAATCAACATGTTCCTCTGGGTCAGAGTAAATAATTTCATCTTTAATTTCCTTTAACAATGTCCGGGATATTCTGTCACCGGAATACATCTAGAATTATTTTTCATGTCCATTCTGGATGTCTAATTCTTCAAATGGGTCGAGCAAACTTCCACCAATGTTCCTACTCGCCCACAAATCTCATACATACTCTGAGCAATTAGATCTCAATATATTCTCCACACTCCGCTCCAACCTCGTGAAGCGTGTCTCAATACTGTCTGATCTCTCTGTCAGACTCTATCCGATCTCTTTATCAGACTCTGTGGGGCATGCTCAATACCAGCCTCCACGTCAATCTCATCACGAGCCTCATGTGGCGACTCAGTACAACTCTCGGGCCTACCTCAATGGCCCCGAGTTCATGTACTCGCCTCTCAACCATAGCGACTATCAGTCAATGAGTCTATTCTTGCATTTAAAACCAAATTCTTAGCTACACTTCCATCTCGATATACACAATTGTATCTAAACAATGCACAATACATGGGGATGTAAACTTCCTTAACTACTAACACCCACTCATATCAGGCCAACTCAAGCTCTGATACCATTAATTGTCACGACCTAAATTACCTAAAAATCAGAGTAAATTTTTCACTTTTTCATTTATTATTTAATTCTCACCTTTCTCTCATCGTGACCATCCTACAAACAGTTGGGCTATGATTCGGTGTTAGTCACCTCACACTATTACCAATTCCATTTCCATAATCAAGTTTATACATCAGAGTTTACTATCCTTTGACTTTAATTAAATACATACTGTTGAGTTAATGTATTTTGAAATGACAAAACAAGTGAATTCAATAATGTAAAGATGATATAAAACCATGTTTAGAGGTTATCAGTACCAGAACTTAAAGTTCTGTTGATGAGAGATCGATCTGGGTTATGAGAGATCATCTCCTGGGTTTGTCTTGGATGAGAGATCGATCTCAGGAAGACATGAGATCGATCTGCCAAGCCTTGAACCTATACAAAGGTATTGAGGAAGAGTGAGATCGATCTATAAGGGTTATGAGATCGATCTGCCTATTACTGGAGTTGAGGAGATCGATCTAATCTAGGAAGAGATCGATCTCCCTTAAAGCAAAGATAGTAGATCGATCTTCAAGATCGATCTACACTCAAACAGAGAGCTTATGAGATCGATCTGGTAAGGAAGAGATCGATCTTCTCAAAGTCAGAGAGCTAAGGAGATCGATCTGGGTTGTTGAGAGATCGATCTCCCCACTATGAGATTGCATCGCAGATCGATCTGTCGATCGATCTTGCCTCAAACAGAGAGATTGGAAGATCGATCTTGCCTCAAACAGAGAGATTGGAAGATCGATCTGCCTATTCGACAGATCGATCTCCCCTAACATTTTCAAATAAGAGATCGATCTCCTTGTGTTATTTTGCTTTGATATTGCAGGACTTATAACTAAGAGATCGATCTGGCCAAGATGGCAGATCGATCTGGCATTCTACTGGAGGTACCCAACGACTAGTTCTGCAAAAATCTCAACGGGAAAAATAGCATTTAATGCTCCAACTACCAATCCTTCAGTATTTAACCAAGCATTGAAGACAATGAGAATATAGACTATTGCTGCACATTTCTCATACATTCTAAAGAGTTTAATTCTTTCATTCCTTGTGTCTTCATTCCTCATTTTATTGAGTTTGTTGTATAAGCTTAAGTGTAAAAGCTGTAATTGTCCTACCCACATTAAAGCTTGACATTGTATTCATCCTTACCTCAAAAGAGAAGAGGATTGTTCCTCAGTGAGAAAAACATTATAAAAGGGTGAATACTTCTTTGTATTGCAAAGGGTAGAGAGGTTATTCCTTAACCTGAAAAAGGAACATTGTAACTTCTGTTGAAGGAGAGAAAGAAAGCACTTGACAAGAAGGTCAAGGAGAGAGGACGTAGGCACGAGATTGGCCGAACCTCTGTAAACGATTGTGATTGTTTCTCTCTTCCCTATCTTGCATTAAATTGTTTAATTTCATTGTATTGGTCATTATCATTTGCTGATTAAATTAGGATTAATTTAAAATTTGTTATTAACGTTAGAAAACCAATTCACCCCCCTCTCGGTAGAGCCAACAATTGGTATCAGAGCTAGGACTCTTTAATCGCATAGGAACAACTTCATAAGAATTAGAAACGATCAAATGGCTCACAACAATGTAGCAACTAGTTTGGTAGAAGAGGGGCACTCTACGGTTAGACCTCCTATGTTCAATGGAGAACATTACGCTTATTGGAAGACTAGGATGATGTTATTCATTCAAGCAAATGATTATGAGGTGTGGAGAATTATAATTAAAGGACCTCAAATCCCTTCAAAGAGAATAGAAGGAAGAGATATCCCTAAAGAAGAAGATGAATGGGATTCAAATGACATTAAATGTGCTCAGCTAAATGCTAAGGCTATGCACACATTATTTTGTGCCTTAGGTCCAAATGAATACAATAGGGTCTCCGGATGTGACAATGCCAAACAAATTTGGGACAAATTAGCAATAACTCATGAGGGAACAACCCAAGTAAAGGAGACCAAGGTAGGAATGCTCACACATGACTATGAGCTTTTTAGGATGAAGGAAGGAGAATCAATTAGTGATATGTTCACTAGATTCACGGATGTAATTAATGGATTAAAGTCCTTAGGAAAAATTTACTCTAATATTGAAATGGTCAAGAAAATATTAAATAGCATACCTAAATCATGGGAAGCTAAAGTGACTACAATTGAGGAATCTAAGGATCCTCACACATTTTCTTTAGATGAATTAATAGGATCACTACTCACTTATGAGAGGAAATTAAGACGAAATGAAGAGCCACCCAAGAAAGTGGGAGTTGCTCTAAAATCCACTACTCAAGAGGAGATTAAGAATGAGAGTGGCAGTGAAGAGGACCTTGAAATGGCAATGTTTGCCAAAAGATTTAACAAGTTCATGAGAATGAGAGCTAGTGGTAGTAATAGGAGAAACAATAAGAGAGATCAAGAAGAAGGAGGTAGAAAAGATTCAATTGTGTGCTATGAATGTAAAAAACCAGGACACATTAAGTTTAACTGCCCTCTTCTTAAAAGGTCCAATGATAGGTTCCACAAAAAGAAGGCAATGCTGGCAACATGGAGCGACAGTGACTGCTCCGATGATGACTCAAATGAGGACATTGCCAACTTGTGCTTCATGGCTATTGAGGATGAAAAGGTAACTTCAAACCTCAATGAATATTCTTTTGATGAATTGCAAGATGCCTTTGATGATCTTGCATTAGAGTATGAATGCATGAGTATGAAATATAAAAAGATAATATCCAAATTGAGAAAAGAAAATGAGTTAATGCTAAGGGACAAATTAGAATGTGAAAAGAAACTAGAAATTTCAAATCTTGAAATTTGTGACCTTACAGAGAAAAATGGCAATCTACATAATTCCTTTAATAGGTTCCACATGGGTCAACAAAAGTTAGATAGCATGCTAGAGACCCAAAGGGCATTCTTTGACAAAAATGGGTTAGGATATAATGCAAAAAGTAGAGAAACTCATCTTAAAAGCTTTATTGCTAGAAATAGTATAAATAAACTCTCAACTTCTTGTTCATATTGTAATAGAAAGGGACATGCATCACATAATTGTAATATAAATATCAGCACTCTTAAAGGAAAAATAGTAAAAAGGATATGGATTCCAAAAGAAGTAATTCACTCAAAGGATGTTAATGCATTAGCAAAATGGATCCCAAAGGGATCAAGAATTGCATTCACTAACCTCAAAGGACCCAAGAGAATTTGGGTACCTAAGACTTGAGTTTGAATCTTTTTGTAGGTGATTGAGCATGGCCACAAAACTAAAAGAAAGGAAGCATGGTACTTGGATAGTGGATGCTCAAGGCACATGATGGGTGATAGAAGCCACTTCAATTCTTTTAAATCAAAAGTTGGTGGAGAAGTCACATTTGGGGATAACTCCAAAGGCCAAGTTGAAGGAAGTGGCTCAATAGGTAATGACTACTTTTCATTAGAAAAGGTATTACTTGTTAGGGGTCTAAAGCATAACTTACTAAGCATAAATCAACTTTGTGACAAAGGTTACAAAGTAATTTTTGATTGCATGAAATGTCATGTTGTAGATACTAAGTCAAACAAAGTTTTTTTTCTAGGCCATAGGCAAGGTAATATATATTGTCTATCTTAATGAACTCAAAAATGAAAATATATGTCTAATGGTAGATAATAAAAAGGAATCTTGGTTATGGCATAGAAGACTAGGTCATGCTAGCATGCATGTGCTATCTAAGTTAGCTAGAAAGGATCTAGTCATAGGTTTACCCAAGCTATCCTTTGATCATGAAGAAATATGTGAAGCTTGTGTTAAAGGAAAACATAAAAGGACAACATTTAAGCCTAAGAATATTGTATCCACCACTAGGCCTCTTCAATTACTTCACTTAGACTTATTTGGACCAACTAGAACAACTAGCCTAGGTGGGAAACACTATGGATTTGTAATAGTTGATGATTACACTAGGTTCACTTGGGTGTTCTTTTTAAGAGTAAAAAATGAAGCCTTAGAAAAATTCATAGCCTATACAAAAATTACTCAAAATGAAAAAGGGTATACAATAACTAGCATTCGAAGTGATCATGGCAAGGAACTCGAAAACATAGGATTTGATGAGTATTGCAATGATCAAGGAATTAGCCATAATTTTTCAGCCCCTAGGACACCACAACAAAATGGTGTAGTTGAGAGATGAAATAGAACATTGGAAGAAATGGCTAGAACCATGTTGTGTGAGAATAATTTACCAAAGTATTTTTGGGCTGAAGCTATAAACACATCTTGCTATATAATTAATAGAGCTATGATTAGACCCATGCTAAAGAAAACTCCTTATGAGCTTTACAAAGGTAAGAAGCCTAACATTAGCTACTTCCATCCTTTTGGTTGCAAATGTTTTGTCTTAAATAATGGTAAAGATAATTTAGGAAAATTTGATGCCAAGAGTGATGAGGGAATCTTTCTAGGGTACTCAATGAATTCAAAGGCTTCTAGAGTATATAACAAAAGAACATTGATGGTTGAAGAATCTATTCATGTTATATTTGATGAGTCAAATGATGTATCTAAAGAATCAACTAATGATGAGGATGTTGGAATATTTGATGAAAATTTGGAGGAAATTCCAAACCTAGAAGATGATTTATTAGAAAAACTTGACTTTAATAAAGATGATGAAGAAGAAATAGAGATATTAGAGAGAGAGTCTAGAGCACTAAGAGAGTTAGGATATGTAAAAGATTGTGAAGTAGTAGGAGATCCAACTCTTGGAGTTAGAACTAGATCATCTTTAAGAAATATGTGTCAATATATAGCCTTTGTATCTCAAATAGAGCCTAGGAATGTCAATGAAGCCTTAGATGACAATAATTGGTTCCTAGCAATGCAAGAAGAATTAAATCAATTTGAGAGAAGCAAAGTATGGAAACTAGTTCCTAGGCCTAGTGATCACTCTATAATTGGAACTAAATGGATATTCAAGAACAAGATGGATGATAATAGTGTGATCATAAGGAACAAGGCTAGATTAGTTGCACAAGGCTATAGACAAGAGGAAGGTATAAACTATGATGAAACCTATGCACCGGTAGCTAGACTAGAGGCAATAAGAATGTTACTTGCCTTTGCATGCTATAAAAACTTCAAGTTATATCAAATGGATGTAAAGAGTGCATTCTTAAATGGTTTCATTAATGAAGAAGTCTATGTTGAACAACCTCCCGGCTTTGAAAATCATGAATTTCCTGAACATGTTTTCAAATTATCTAAGGCACTCTATGGCTTGAAACAAGCTCCTAGAGCTTGGTATGAAAGGTTGTCAAAATTCTTAATAGAAAAGGGATTTTCAAGAGGAAAAGTGGATACCACCTTATTCATCAAAAATAAAAATAAAGATTTACTAGTTGTACAAGTATATGTGGATGATATTATTTTTGGTTCAACTAATGAGTCTTTATGTCAAGAATTTGCTAAGATCATGCAAGGAGAATTTGAAATGAGCATGATGGGATAACTCACCTTCTTCTTGGTACTTCAAGTAAAGCAAACAAAAGATGGAACCTTCATCAATCAAGCAAAGTATACTAAGGATTTGCTCAAGCAATTTGGAATGGACAATTGCAAACCTCAAGCAACTCCAATGGGCACCAACATTAAGCTTGATAAAGATGAAAGTGGTAAGTGTGTAACACTAAACTCTATAGGTCTATGATCGGTTCATTGCTCTATTTAACTGCAAGTAGACCAGATATTTTGTTTAGTGTATGCCTTTGTTCTAGATTTCAATCCTCTCCTAGGGAATCACACTTATTAGAAACTAAAAGGATCTTTAGATACCTTAAGGACACTCCCTCTCTAGGACTTTGGTACCCAAAGGACTCTACCTTTACACTTCATGCATTTTCAGATGCAGATTTTAGGGGATGCAAAATAGATAGGAAAAGTACTTCAGGTACCTGCCAATTCTTAGGAAATAGATTAATTTCTTGGTTCTCTAAGAAACAAAACAGTGTGGCTCAGTCCACAACTAAAGCTGAATACATAGCAGCAGGTAGTTGTAGTGCTCAAGTGTTGTGGATTGAACAACAAATGAAAGACTATGGTATTGACATGAAATAAGTTTCTATTAAATGTGACAATACCAGTGCTATGAACTATCTAAAAATCCTATTCAACACTCTAGAACCAAGCACATTGAGATTAGGCATCATTTCCTTAGAGACCATGTGCAAAAAAGTGATATAATTCTAGAGTATATTGACACTTTACATCAAATAGCTGATATATTCACCAAACCCCTTGATAGAGATAGGTTTTGTATCCTTAGAGGTGAATTAGGACTCATGAATATCCCTTAAGATATATCTATGCTTCAAAATCTTGGTTTTAAGTTGGTTTTAAAAAGAGCTTTACAAAGATTTTTTCTGGGCAACAAGCATGAGAGATCGATCTCCTATCTATATAGATCGATCTCCATACTTCCAACAAGCCTAAAGCATTAAGGTTAAGCTAAGCAGATCGATCTTCTATCCATAAGATCGATCTCCTTAATCCTCTGTTTAATAGCAGATCAATCTGTGCATACGACAGATCGATCTCTTCAAGCCTCTGTATTCTGAAGATTGATTTATGCATTCGGCAGATCGATCTCCCTAAGCCTCTGTCAAACAGCAGATCGATCTGTGCATACGACAGATCGATCTCCTTAAGCTTCTGTGTTCTGCAGATCGATCTTATGGAACCACAGATCGATCTCTTCGAGCTTCTGGAAATGATAGATCGGTCTGTCGTCTCGACAGACCGATCTCCTGTGCCCTGGACTATAAAATCTAGCGAGAAATCCCCAAATTTCAAATCCTCAAACTTTCAAATCCCTAACTTCCCTCGCACCTCCTCTCTCGATTCCTCCTCAGATCATTCTCGGTACGATCGTCGTCGCATCTCTTCTTCGTTTACTGGTATAGTAACACACATTCTTCATTGTTTTCTCAAAAATTTCTTAAGATTTGTGTTAAATTTCACTCTCGGGCAAATCTAGTCACTGTTTCATTGATTTTTTGTTGTGAACCTGTCTTAGAGTAATTCTCGTGTCTAGAATCATGCCCAGACTTAAGAGAGTAGGCCAAAAACCTCCTCGACCTAGTGTCGATCAAGGGTCTTCTTCCCAAACCAATCCACCCCCTTCAGTCACTACCTTTAACAGGTGTTTTAAAACACCTGCGAAAAGGAAGCAATATGAAGAATATTTTTCTACCATGCCAATTAAACATTGGCGAACAATCGATTTCTCCTTCCTAAACCGCATCGATTTTCCCTATCTATCCAAATTTGAAGAATTTGGTTGGATATCGTTCCTAAAAATCAATACTCCCGTACCTCCAAATATCGTTCGAGCATTCTTTTCCAATGTCAAACTCACCTATGATCCTAACGACACCTGTAATATTCTCGGGTTTACAACGTATGTCATGGGAAAATCCATTACCGTAGACACTGAATCCTAGCCAACGCTTTCAACAAACGCGATGAAGGGTTGACAAACGAAGATGAGGAAGTCCCTTTGGAGGTTGATATTCCTGAGGATAAGGCGAGTGACCTCTCAATGCACCCTCGACTACTCCACCTCATCATATCGTGGAACCTTCATCCATTTGGTACCCGTCACTCCACCGTTAGGCGGTTAGATAGGTTCTGGATTCACCACATTCACTCCACCAGTCAAAAACCCAACCTCATCCACTTTATCTATCAAGACTGGTTGAAGATCGTACGCGGCCAAGCCACAACGATAGTGTTTCCGCAACCATTGGCTTACTTTCTCCAACGACTCAGAGTGGACAGCAGCTGCGAGACGTGTGAAATGCCCTCTACAAAGAGCGTCCTCAACATCGGGTCACTCCACCACATGGGCTACTATAAGGACTTCCGGGGTGACTAGAAGAAGAAGAGGGAACAGCAGTCTGCTGCAGCTATGGAGGAAGATCCCTCCGATGAGCCTATGGATCCACCTGCTACACCGACTGCGGGTCCATCATCCTCGATTCCTCAGCCCACTGCACCTGCTACCTCAACCGCTGAAATGGAGTCCATTGTGACAATGTTGAGTGCACTGAACAGGAAGATCGATGAAGGCTTTGCAAACTTTCATGCGACCCAGCAACGGATGTTCGAGGAGCTGAACCGCAAAGTGGATGAAGGCTTTGTAAATCTTCATGAGGCTCAGGAGGCGATGTTTGATGAGATTCAAGACACTCGCACTCACGTTGAGGATCTCATGGATCGATTTCCTCCTCCACCATAAGACTTATTTGCTAGATCTAGTTATGTTACATGTTTTCATTACTCGTTGTTGTTTGAACTAAATTTGCTTGAATGAGCTGCCCTCTGTGTTATTGAATGTGTTTTTAAAGAAATGTTAATTTGAAATGACAGGAGTACTGTTTAGATTTCTTTCTTGCCATTGATATGACAAAAAGGGGGAGAAGAAATAATGCTAAGAACACATGGGTGTGTTAAAACATGTTTAAATGACTTTAAGAATCATATCTAATGGTTTAAAAGGAATGATTAAAATAAGGGGGAGTTAAGAAAGTTTAGAGATCAAAAGCCAAAAGTAAGGGGGAGTTTACAAAATGGGGGAGTTTGTGCAAAATGAAAATAGGGAACTAAACATGTTGATTGAATAGGTTTTGTCATATCAAAAAGGGGGAGATTGTTGAGTTAATGTATTTTGAAATGACAAAACAAGTGAATTCAATAATGTAAAGATGATATAAAACCATGTTTAGAGGTTATCAGTACCAGAACTTAAAGTTCTGTTGATGAGAGATCGATCTGGGTTATGAGAGATCGATCTCTTAGGTTTGTCTTGGATGAGAGATCGATCTCAGGAAGACATGAGATCGATCTGCCAAGCCTTGAACCTATACAAAGGTATTGAGGAAGAGTGAGATCGATCTATAAGGGTTATGAGATCGATCTGCCTATTACTGGAGTTGAGGAGATAGATCTGATCTAGGAAGAGATCGATCTCCCTTAAAGCAAAGATAGTAGATCAATCTTCAAGATCGATCTACACTTAAACAGAGAGCTTATGAGATCGATCAAATAAGGAAGAGATCGATCTTCTCAAAGTCAGAGAGCTAAGGAGATCGATCTGGGTTATTGAGAGATCGATCTCCCAACTATGAGATTGCATCGCAGATCGATCTGTAGATCGATCTTGCCTCAAACAGAGAGATTGGAAGATCGATCTGCCTATTCGACAGATCGATCTCCCCTAACATTTTCAAATAAGAGATCGATCTGCTCATATATGAGATCGATCTCCTTGTGTTATTTTGCTTTGATCTTGCAGGACTTATAACTAAGAGATCGATCTGGCCAATATGGCAGATCGATCTGGCATTCTACTGGAGGTACCCAACGGCTAGTTCTGCAAAAATCTCAACTGGAAAAACAGCATTTAACGCTCAAACAACCAATCCTTCAGTATTTAACCAAGCATTGAAGACAATGAGAATAGAGACTATTGCTGCACATTTCTCTTACATTCTAAAGAGTTTAATTCTTTCATTCCTTGTGTCTTCATTCCTCATTTTATTAAGTTTGTTGTATAAGCTTAAGTGCAAAAGCTGTAATTGTCCTACCCACATTAAAGCTTGACATTGTATTCATCCTTACCTCAAAAGAGAAGAGGATTGTTCCTTAGTGAGAAAAACATTGTAAAAGGGTGAATACTTCTTTGTATTGCAAAGGGTAGAGAGGTTATTCCTTAACCTGAAAAAGGAACATTGTAACTTCTGTTGAAGGAGAGAAAGAAAGCACTTGACAAGGAGGTCAAGGAGAGAGGACATAGGCAAGAGATTGGCCGAACCTCTATAAACGATTGTGTTTGTTTCTCTCTTCCCTATCTTGCATTAAATTGTTTAATTTCATTGTATTGCTCATTATCATTTGCTGATTAAATTAGGATTAATTTAAAATTTGTTATTAACGTTAGAAAACCGATTCACCCCCCCTCTCGGTAGAGCCAACACATACCCATTGGTATTTATAACTCTACATCCCCGACAACAATGTCCGTTTACAGTACTGTGCATTACATATTTAGATACAAGATCATACAAATGTGTATACCTGTCTCTCGATCGGAAGCACCAAGCATGCAAGTCCTCAGCCACTTACTAATTTCTGTGAGTGCTCTGAAAAGATGGGAAAATAAGGGGGTGAGCAAACCACACGCTCAGTAAGGCAATTATGCAAGTAAGTAGATAGCTCCACTATCTACATGCTCATAATGCCATGCCCTCAAATCCATTTCTTTTCATTTAAAATTTCACGGACAAAGTCATGCATATTCAATGCCATAGTTTATCCAAAATTATTTGTGCATATATAAATCATATAATTCATGCATTCAAAGCATTTTATGTGACATCATTAAATCATATTAAGCATGAATTTAATCAAGATCATGCAGTCTTTCATGTCATGTATGACAAATCATGGATTTCAATTGAAAGCATGGAAAACTTCACATGCTACTGCATTTAAATCAATACATTAAAACTGCAGTAAAAACTAACCCTTCCGGATCAATCAACTCATAAAACAATCTCATAATTCCATTCCAAACTCATAAAACAATTCGTTAAAATTTCATTATAAAACTTCGGTTATAAAACCACCCTTCTTTCAGGGTCACATATCATAAAATCATATGAAATCATAAATTCGTCAAACCGGGGGCCTGACCCCTCCTTCGGGTCTACCCTGGTCTAACAGACCACAAGTTATATCATGTGAGAATGTAATTGTTTATATCAGTAACATCGAGGACTATGGCCATATCCTAGTGATCCCTGGCAACACGGTACCTAGTGTGTAGTGTATCACACCTAAAACGGGAGGTGGGTCGTCCTACCCACCAGAACAGCATAACACCAGGATTGCGAGGGCAAGGCTTGTTGCCTCGTGGCTAATGCCACTCCACTCCAACAATCCCCACGGTACAGCGTACTCCGCGTGACAAACACGGTACAATGTACTCCGTGAACCCAAGCTCAGTCAAGGGTGCCTGTAATAGGTCTTATCCACCCAAATCATCTCTGTCTCAGAATGCACGTGTGAGCATATCATCTCACTGTGACACACAGTCTACAGGAGGCTCCAACACGGCTATATGCATGTAATATAAATCCATGTGCGAGCGAAGCTCAAGCACGGCTCCATGCATATTCAGGATATCAGAAAAACCTCATGCGAGCGAAGCTCTAGCACGGTTTCATAAAAATCAGTAAAATCTGCGTACGACCAGCGCTCCAGTACGACTTAAACTGATTATAAATTCAAGTAAAATCCACGTACGAGCAATGTTCTAGTACGGATATGTATAAAAACTCAATGAAAACCTCATACGAGAAAAACTCCAGTAGGACATTCAAATGAATTATGAAAACCATATAAAACTTTGTGCGAGCGAGCTCCAGCACAAGTAAATGCTTAAGTAAATCAAATCTCGTGTGAGTTATACTCCAGCACGGCTTTATGTATAATTAAATCAAATCTCATGCGAGTTACACTCTAGCACGGCTTTATGCAATATCAAATCCAAACAGGATGCGAGCTAAACTCTAACACCTCTCATGCATTTCATAGGAATAAAAATCAGTGCGAGCAACCGCTCTAGCACATGTCATGCATATGATGTCACAAGTCGGTGTGAGCAACTGCTCAAGCACATTTATGCACATTCACAAACGCAGATATAGTGCGAACTACGTGTCGGCACTATCTGTTTCCATATAAACTTGATAGTTGGCCATTTTCCAAAGAAATTTCCATTTAAATATTAATAACACCTACGTGGTGTTATTTTGGGAAACTTATGCAATTATTGGTCAATCTATCGATTTACTTTGATTAAAACCAAGAAAATTCCTTAATCATAAAAATCCTTAAATCATGCATTTCATGCATGTCATGCTTTCACTATCCTTAGGTGAACTTCCCTCAATAGGGGTAAAATAGACTTTTCACCTATTTTGATCCTTAAAATCATTTAAACCACTTTTAGGATCATTATACAATATCAATGTATACATACATATTCAGTGTACAGAAAAGTTATTAAAATACGCGTAGCTACCTCTAGCTACTCACATAATTCCCTTACCTTATTTTCTTATAGTCTGACCTTTCCACTGATGACACGTCGCGCAGTCTGATTTGCTTCCAATCACATCTCCGAAACTGCGGATACATATTCATCAGGTCAATTACAATACAATTAATTGTTTTCATATTTTCTGGGCTTAATTTAAATCATTGAGCCCGTTTACCCATATTGGGCCCGATTGCACCTTAATGGGCCTTAATGGGCCTTAAGCCCGTTTACCACAATTTATCGAGGCCTATTGGGCTCATTGGGCCCATCAATATTTATTTACCCTGTTCTAAACTCTCAGATAGCTTATGAATTATTTACGACAATTTATCCCAATTTTCCAGAATTTAATTCATTTATGCGGAAATTAAATCCATAATTTATGCGTTAAATATCAATCACGCATAACGATGCAAAATTGTCGTAAATAAGGGTTACTTACCCGAGATTCCATGATAGTAAGTGAATCGAGGCTGTCTCGAGCTCTTGGTGGATGCCAATTGTCGAGCTACACAATTAAATATATTTTCGGGTAAACTTTCAGCCGATTATTTAACAATTTAAATATTTCAAAAATTAAATCGGTCAATTCGACCGCTTACCGACTTACCCGAAGCTCGATTGCATCATTGGAATTTTCCCCAATTTTTCCACTTTTTCTTTTTCCCTTTTTCTTCCTTTTTTTCCCTCTCTTTTTGGCTGAACCTGTCCGGTCCGGTTCGATCGGTTCAGTTTGGTTCGGTTGGTTCAGGCAACATTTGGTCGTACCGGCGCCGTCGGGCCAGTTCCCGACGTGATTCCACCGCCGTTCGGTGCGCCGTCGCATGGGCTCCCTAAATCGGGCCTCGACTGGGGTCGAATCGCAGCCATCGCCGGCGAATCGAGGTTTCTTCCCCGTGGCTTCCTCCTCCGTTTACAGCGTTTTTCGGCCACCTCGCAGCGTGTCGCGGCCGTTGGTGGCTCGCCCAAGGTCAAGCTACCTTCGCCGACCCTCATCGGCCCCTCAGCCCCACCGGTGGTGTCGGATCGGAGGGAAACCGACTCCCTCGGTTTCCTGCTTCGTGTTTCTTCTCTGTTTTGTTTTCTGTTTCTTTTCTTTCTGTTTTTTTTTTGAAATTCAGACTTTTCGTTTCTTTTATTTATTTATTTATAATTAAATTTTATTATTATTTTATTCAATAAAATAATAATAAAATTCCCAAAAATATCTAAAATAATTCTATTTTATTCATTTAATCCCTAATAAATTTCTCAGTCCGATTTTTACCTTTTCGGTATATTTTTCAATTATTTTCGGGATTATTTTTCGATACAAAAATATTGGTTTATCCCAATAAATTCATATCTTAATCAATTTAACCCGAAATTTAATTATTTCTTCATCATTGATCAAGATTTCTCATTCTCATATTTTTAATTAAATTTTCTTATCCCGATTAATACCGAATTTTGGTCTTTTGACCATTTTGTCCTTACACGTAGTTTATCCAAAACTATTTGTGCATATATAAATCATATAATTCATGCATTCAAAGCATTTTATGTGACATCATTAAATCATATTAAGCATGAATTTAATCAAGATCATGCAGTCTTTCATGTCATGTATGACGAATCATGGATTTCAATTGAAAGCATGGAAAACTTCACATGCTACTGCATTTAAATCAATACATTAAAACTGCAGTAAAAACTAACCCTTCCGGATCAATCAACTCATAAAACAATCTCATAATTCCCTTACTGAGCGTGTGGTTTGCTCACCCCCTTATTTTCCCATCTTTCCAGAGCACTCAAAGAAATTAGTAAGCGGCTGAAGACTTGCATGCTTGGTGCTTCCCATTGAGAGACAGGTATACACATTTGTATGGTCTTGTATCTAAATATGTAATGCACAGTACTGTAAATGGACATTGATGTCGGGGACGTAGAGTTATAAATACCAATGGGTATGTATTTAATTAAAGTCAAAGGATAGTAAACTCTGATGTATAAACTTGATTATGGAAATGGAATTGGTAATAGTGTGAGGTGACTAACACCGAATCATAGCCCAACTGTTTGTAGGATGGTCACGATGAGAGAAAGGTGAGAATTAAATAATAAATGAAAAAGTGAAAAATTTACTCTGAATTTTAGGTAATTTGGGTCGTGACAAGGAGCTTCTTAGGAAGTGCCCTCACCATGGCCTACCTTTGTGGTTGCAAGTCAGACCTTCTACAATGGACTTACAAGCCAAAATAGGACCATTGTTGACGCTGCTACGGGTGGAGCCTTGATGTGCAAAACAGAGGCGGAAGCTTACGAGCTCTTAGACAAGATGGCTGCTAACAACTATCTATGGTCCTCAGAGAGGCAATTACCAAAGAAGTCAGTGGGTATTTATGAGTTCGACATGCTATCTACCTTGACGTCTCAAATCGCTAATCTTACGAAGAAGGTAGAGTCGCTCAGTACCCAGCATAATCCTTCTACCAGTCCTAATCTGATTTATTCTGTCCAAAGTCCTTTTCTGTCCTACGAGCTGTGTAGTGGTACCCACTCTGTAGATAGGTGTCCGTTCAACTTAAAATTGGTTCAGCATGTTGTCCCCCATAAGCAATAAAACACCCCTTTTTCAAACACCTATAATCCAGGGTGGAGGAACCATCCTAACTTTTCCTGGAGCCAAAACCAAGGGCAAACTTTTAATTCTAGACCTGTAGGACCCCTTAGTTTTTAAGCTCCATCGGTTCTAGTACCACCACAGCCGCAATTTCCATACCATCCACCACATCATCCATCCCCACCTCAATTTCAGTATCATCCACCTCTCTTCCATCAACCACCACCACTACCACTTTTGCAGGCCCAACATTACTCGATATGAGTTAATGAGCTATAAAAACCCAAGTGAGATTTTGAAAACTCTGTTTTAAGATAAAAAGGGCATTGTATAGTGGAATTGTGGGGGTTACCTCTTGAGCCCGATAGGAGCAAAGTGCCACACAGTCTATGTTACTGTGGGGGTTACCTCTTGAGTTCTATGGGAGCAAAGTGCCACGCAATTTCCACAATGATGTGAACGTGGGGGTTACCTCTTGAGTCCGACGGGAGCAAAGTGCCACACAGTCTATGTTACTGTGGGGGTTACCTCTTGAGTTCTGTGGGAGCAAAGTACCACGCGATTCACAAAGACATGCGAACGTGGGGGTCACCTCTTGAGTTCTGTGGGAGCAAAGTGCCACGCAGTCTATGTTACTGTGGGGGTTACCTCTTGAGTCCGACGGGAGCAAAGTACCACGCGGTTCACAAAGACATACGATCGTGAGGGCCACCTCTTGAGATCTGTGAGAGCAAAGTGCCACATAGTCTGTGTGACTGTGGGGGGGCCACCTCTTGACTCCTACAGATGCAAAGTGCCATACGGTCAATGCATTTTTATCGTGCGCACCTTTGTGGTGTATATGAATGTATATGAATCCAGCCTTTGGGCATATTTATGACTTCCCTCTATAAGTTATCCAAGTCTCCATCCGATATGAACTATGCTATATGATTTTAATCCTCCGATATATGTTTTTGCATCAGTTATGCTTTTGAAGTTCTATTGGTTTTGAAATATTCATGAAATGTTTACGAAATGACTATAAAATATTCATGAAATGTTTACGAAATGATTTATGAAATGTTTATGAAAGGTTTATGAAAAGTTGTAAAAAGGTTAAGTATGTGATTTGTTTTAAAGACACGCATGCTTTATGACGATTATGCATGAAATGAAAATTTATGTATTGCATTAAGTTTTATTCTATGAACAACTTCAAATGTTTTTATATATTAGAACTACTTTAAGAGCATTACCTTACTGCCTTTTCCCCAAAAGCTCACCCCTCTACCTCTCAGATTTTTGCAGTGAATTACAGCTAATAAATGCTGCGTAGACGACGTAGGCTGGCGGATATGAGCTTCCCCAGACTACCTTTTGTATATGCGTGAGGTATACATTCTTATCTGTTTACCAGATTATTTGTATGCACAGACATTTATTGAAAATAATGTGTCGGGATGAAATATGTTTAAGGATAAATTAAATAAGATATTTTTAAGGATTGACACTGAACAGGAATACAGCCTAAGAGAATGAGAGAATAAGTGGGTAAATTAAATTCAAAAAAAAATCTCTCGATTTTCAAGGGTTAAGGGTCGTTACAGTGAGCTATATGCGTATTAAGTGATAGTGAAAGAGTATGTATAAAAGAAAAGAAAAATACAAAAATAGAATAAAAAGTTTAGTGAAAGAAATAAGTTTGTGGGAAATGATTTGAGCTCTACATTAAAGATCCTAGAAGTAATGCATGTTAAGGGATAATTAAACCTAAATCGACTTTATCATACCTTAGCCCCAGCCTTACATTACAAGTTTAATGAAGTCCTATTGATCTTTAGTTAAGTGTGACTACATTAGTGGAGAGAGATGTGAAAAGCAAACTTATGAGAATGATCATGTGTCTTTGACTTTACATTCACTATGTTTGCATAATCTGATCCGGGTAATGTACTGTGAAGTGACTTTGACATTTTCACACGCACGAGGGATCCAATTTAGGTTAGGACTTATGATTGAATGATTCTGAGTGTTGGACTTACAATTTTGATTCTTTGATTTCATAGTCTGTACTTTTTCTTTGAGGATAATGTTGAGGAAATTATTGTGTTTAGTACTTATAATTCTTACAATTATTTTGTTTTGCTTGAGGACAAGCAAAACCTCAAGTTTGGGGGTGTGATAATTCTATATTTTTAGAATTATTTATGCTTAATTTCCTAATTAATTATTTAAACCCCCAATGTATTTTGTTAATTATCCCCTTTATTTAATTAAAATTCTCATGTTTACAGATAAATTAAATCCAGATGAATTTTGAATATTTCGGTAGAAAATGGATCGAAATTGAGCTTAAATCGAGATTGGACCATGCGGACAACACGAGCATAGCACATCCAATTGGACAAAAAGACAGATGACATGGAAATATTATTTTTCAAGGAGCCAATGGTGTGAAGACAAGTGGCCAAACAATGCCAACTCATCTAGGATGAAAAATTACAATTGTACCCGTAAGTGTATATGTAAATAGAAAAAGATGGCAATTGAAAAATGGGGTAGCCTAGGTTAGGAGTACTGTAGAGTAATTTAGGAGTAGTTTTAATTTTAATTTTTCTTAAGCTTTTTCGTAAGCCACCATTTTTAAGATTTGTAAGTTTCATTCCTTGTTAGATTTAGCACATTTAAGCTCTTTGAATGAAAATCATCGTTTCTGATTAATAGTTGTTCCCTTCCTAGTTTCGGTTTCTTTTATTTTATTTTTTTTCTTTTTACATTCTTCACCGTGGATCGAGTTTGAGCAGAGGGGAAGATACTGAGTGACAGGCGCTTCCTTCTTCATCCACTTTGCTGTATTTTTCTTTCGTTAATGATTCAATAGTTTAGTTATGGTTCTCCAATTCGGAGTGAGCTGAGCAATCTTGCGGTTGTTTCTTCCATTTGCTGGCCAACTAAATGGTGTTGGATATGCTGAAATAACTGCTGCATGGAGCGATGATGTGTGGATGCGTGTCTTTGGACAGCTTGGAGCAGCTACTGTTGCAGAAAGATCAATATTAGAAACGTATTTTGAGCAATCAAAATAGCATGTGCTAGCGTGTGCATAAAGCTGGAGCATCCTTTCCTTGGTCATGTGTTGCGGTTGCTGAGATTGGAGCAGATTTGTGTGGCATGAATAAACAAAAGGCAGAACAAGAGGCGCAATACAAGCACAAAGATTAGAGAAAGTTGATGTTGCAGTCCGCAGTCCTTGCATTAAAATATTTCAATTTGCTGTTTTATTTTTGTTTTGTTGTTTTTTTAAATCTTGATTTATCATCTCATATTTTTGGATTTATTCATTCCTTTTTTCTCTGAGTTCTTCTTACTTTGTATTGAGTGTCATAACTATTTCTCCAGATTTTGTTGTTGTTTTACATTGCAGGAGGTGCTGCATGCTGCTGCATTGAGGTGTGCTTGCTGAATGTGCCAGTAGAAAAATTCGAGCATGTGTAGTTGGCTGAAGCTGTGCAGAAGTGGACAAAATTGAGAGCAGCAGCAGGCAGTCTGGAGGCAGCACGGATAGCAATTGGAGAGCCTGTGCAGTTAGATGGGCAAAACCGAGATCAGCATGGCACATGGATGCAGTACAGCAGAAAGTTGTAGGGAACGAATAGCAGAAGTTGAGCAAAAACACTTGAGCAGCACCTACAACAGATGATAGTACCTGGAACAGACAGCAGCCGAGAGCAGCATCAACGTCTGGAGCCTGGATCACGGCAGGAGTAGAGGCATAAAATCAAGAGTGTAGGACACCAGTAGCAGAGGATAAACTGAGCAAGCCTGGACAAACCAAAAATTGGAAAGACAATGAACAGTACTAGCGCATAATCGGGACCACTTTGGTGTTTTGCAATTTGCTTAAGGCCATATTTGGCCACCTCTCATTTTTATAATTTAAATGTTTATGGCATTTTTATTATTTTGATTGCTTTTATTAGTTGTTAAATTAGGTTAGTTGTTAGTTGATAATTGTAGGATTGTCACGACCCAAATTACCTAAAAATCCCTACAAATTTTTCGCTTTTTCATTTCCTCAACCGTCGTGAACAGTTACACTACTAAACAGTTGGGCTATGATTCGGTGTTAGTAACCTCTCACCTATTTACCATTCCATTTTCATATTCACATTCACATATCAATTTATTTAAACAAAATACATCCCCAATATTAAATCCATATACAGTACTGTGCATCTATATGTTCAGATACAAAATTATACAAATGTGTATACCTGGTCTTGATAAGAAGCAGCGGATAACCGAGATGTGAGACTATTGTCTCTCTCTTCTACTGAATATACCCTGTGGGGTGGAAATGAAAGGGTGAGCGAAACGTGCTCAGTAAGGCAATAATGTAAGCAGGTAGATAACTATACTATCTACGTGCTGATAATGTCATGATGTAAAAATCGTTTACTTTCGGAGCATGAGGTAAGATTAAAACAATGCCACATGTATGTATATATCATATACAAGAAATCATGAAATCGACATATCAAGCACACATGGAAAATCATCATGTATGACATCTCATGCTCGTCACATTAAAACTCATTTATTTCATCATAAACTCTTCACTTTAAAACTCATTTGTTTAATCACAAAACTCATCACTTTGAAACTTATTTGTTTCATCATAAATTCATCACATTTAAAACTCATTTGTTTCATTATAAAACAACTTAATCAAGGTCAAACTCATCTCTCGGGAATACCTTGATTCATCAAATCACATCTCTTTTAAAAACACAAATTCGGACTACCCTCCATCGGGTTTGTCCTGGTCTATCCAGACCGTTTGATATCATGTGAGGCATGTAGGTTACTGTATGAAAAATCGAGGACTATGGCCATACTATGTCCCTGTGATCCCAGGCTACACGGATCCCGGTGTACGGGGCATCACAACTGCAACGGGAGGTGGGGTCAAGTCCTACCCGCCAGAATATCAAGTAACATCATAGAGTCATCATGACTGCACGGTACAGCGTACTCCGTGTGACATACACAGTACATCGTACTCCGTGGACCCATATCATAGTCTGGGGGTGCCTGCCGTAGGTCTTATCCACCCCAATACTATGTCGATAACTAACCCATGTCTCAAAGTATGCGTGCAAGCATCTCAACTCTCTGTGACACACAGTCTACAGGAGGCTTCCGCACGACTATATGCATGTCATCTCACGTCTAGTTCGAGCGAAGCTCCAGCACCACGCTATGCATATCATGATATCTAAAATCTCGTGCGAGCGAAGTTCCAGCACGATTTTGTGCACACACAAATTTCTCGTAGAGAAATGCTCCAGTACGGCTTTTCATGAGAATAAATCAGTAAACTTGAGTGCGAGTAAGACTCTAGCACTCTTTTAGTCATGTAAATACGATAGGTGGCTTACTTTTAATAAAACATCTTTTAAAATAGTAACCGGTACAAACCGGTACCCTTTCGTAAAATTCACGAAATCAACAGTCCACCTATGTGTATATTTGCTTAAATCAAAGCAATATATTCATATAAAGCATTAAAAACATGAAATCATGCAATTTACCTGCCTTACTACCCTTTTTGTAAATTTTACTCCTATGGGCAAAATCGTCTTTTTCCTTTATTTATCTAAGCCTCGATTTTCATAAAAATTATTATTTCGTTTACTAGATACTTAGATAAATTCTAAGCCCTGTAAATACCCTCAAAATATGTATAGGAATCTCTATGCACTTATAAAATTCCCTTACCTCGATTCTCGTCGAGTCTGACCTTTTCACTGATGTCACGTCGCGCAGTCCGATCTACTCTCAATCCAGTGCCCGGAACTGCGTATCAATATTTCTCAGGTCAGATATTATACAATTTAATTGTATTTCCTATTTTCTGGGCTTAATTTAAATCATTGGGCCCATTTACCCCTATTGGGCCCAATTGCACCTTAATGGGCCTTAATCGGCCTTAAGCCCATTTTCCACTTAATTTTTTACACTATCGAGGCCTATTGGGCTTATTCAGCTTACCGATAATTATCGGGCTTCGTTCCAAACTCATTGGATAGCCCGTATACCATTTACGGTAATTACGTTGTAAATCCGATTAATATTCCTTTTATACAGAATTAATCCATAAATTTCGTAAAATAATCGAAACTCTGTATTAAAGGATTCTAATTGTCGAAATTAAAATGTACTTACCCAATATAATGCGGGATACAAAAATCGGAGCTCAATCGGCTCTCGTTCGGGCTTTGTCGTACAACTGCACAATTATATATTTAATCCCGGGTTACTTTCAGATTAAATATAATTTAAATAAATTTTTTGAAAGTTAAATTGGTCACTTTTGACCTCTTACCGACTTACCCGAAGTCCGGTGTATCCCCGAAAATTCTTTCCCTTTTCCTTTTTTTCTCTTTTTCTCCCTTTTTCCCTTCTTTCTTGGCTGAACCGGTTCAGTCCGGTTCAGACCCGGTTCAACCCGATCCGGTTCAGCCGGTTCAACCCGGTTCACCCCTTTGCTGAACCGGTCCGTACCGGTTCAGACCATTCCACCGCCGTTCACGGCGTTTTCGGCCGGTTCTCGGCTCGGTTCTCGCGCCATTCGACTTGTCTGCACTGGGGGAGTGTTCGACTGGGGTCGGGGTTGGCCAAATCACGCCGGTGGCCGCCGGATTCATCTTCTCCCTCCGCGGCTTCTCTCCCTCGATCCGTCGGATTTCGGTGGTTTCGTCGGCCAATACCGGTCTCAAAAGGACCGGCTCCTCCTCCCGATCACACCAGTACCCGCCGTTCAAGCCCAGCTGCCGTGGATCGCCGGAACCGACGACGTTTTCCCCGCGGTCTTCTCCTCCTCTGTTCGACGATCTCCGGCCTCCTAACGGCGCGTCACCGGTGCCCAAAGCTTCGCCGGCCTCTCCTCTTCCTCATTGGCTCGTCGTCAGCGGTCAAGGATCGCCGGTGGTGGCTCGTCGGTCGGCCAAGCGCGGTCTCCCTCGGTTTCTCTCTTCTCTTTCTCTCTCCCCGATAGTTTAACAGATTTCACTTTTTTTTTTCCAATTATTTTTATTTTTATTTATAAAATAGTCAAAAATATTCAAAAATATCTACAAAATTAATATTTTATTCATTTAGTCTATAAATTAATTTCTCGGTATTATTTCGACTTTTCGGTATAATTTTCGATTATTTTTGGGATTTATTTTTCGAAATAAAAGTCTCGATTAATTTTGATTAATTTCGATAATTTTATATCTTGATCAATTTAACCCGAATTAAATTCATTTCACCTTTATTGATCAAGATTCTCAAATCCATTATTTTTGATAATTATTTCTCGTTAAATTTATACCGACCTTCGGTCTTTTGACCATTTTGCCGTTGTACGTGTTCGGGATTAATTTAGTCAAACTTTCCTTCACGAACACTCATTCATTTTATGATTTGAATCCTTATTTTCAGTCCGAATCTCATTCCTTTAAATTTGTGAACATTTTTCTACCTCATAAAATTTACGATTTAATTTCGGGTCTTACAAATCTCCCCCACTTAAGGAATTTGGTCCTCCAAATTAGAACCAAGTCATATGAGTACATATACAACTCCAGGTACATCGATCGTACCATACTCTTAAATTCTTATGTGACCTTCTCCGAAGTGTATTACTACCAAGGACTTTAATTAGGGAGATCATCTTAAACCTCAATACTTTCTCTTTCCTGTTTAATGCCCGAATCAACTTATCAATATACTAATATTTTGATTAAACTGAACTTTTGGAATTCATATTCGATCACCTATGCTGGATCCGGATAGTATTGCCGAAGCATCAAAAGTTGAGACATATTATGGGTGCCTGTTAATTCAGGTGATAACACCAACTTACAGGTCTTATCTCCCACTCATCCGATCTCTCAAAATATTTCATCCAGCACAACTCAATTTACCTTCTTCCAAAAGCTCGCTATGTCCTTATTCTCTTAGGACAAGAAATATTTCAACCATACTAAGTCACCAATGGTGAATTCCAATACTTGTCTATTTGCTCTGAGGTGTTCTTAATCTCTCACTCTTAACTAAACATCCTCAGAAACTTATTATCCAAGTCGAAAATAATTCTATCTGTCACCCACTTTTTTCTTATCCAATGTGGGGAACAACCCCTACAGCCATACACTGCCTCATATCTTGTTATCTTAATACTCGAATGACAACTGTCGCTACTGGCGAATTCAATTAGAAATCAACTGATCATCCCAGGAGCTTATAAAATCAAGGGCACACGCTTTCATCGGATCCTCCAAAACTTGTACAGTCCTCTCTGACTGAGAATCTATCTGAGGACGGAAAGCTGTGCTAATACTCAATCGGGTTCCCATAACTTCCTAAAAATATTCCAAAGAGGTGGGAAGTGAAGCGGGAATCCCTATATGATACCATGCTCACTGGAACGCTACATAACGTTCCACAATCTTCCTTATATCTGAACCCTCATACACACTCTGAGTATTTGGGGATTTCATAACCAGAAGGTGGGTAGACTTAGGTAATCTGTCGGCTATCATCCAAATAGCCTCGTAATTCACCTGAGTTCTCTGTAACCCATCACGAAATTTATGGAGACTTGCTCTCATTTTCCATGCCGTGTCGATATAGGTAGAGGCTGCAATAACTCTGCAGACTTTTAATAATCTACCTTATTCTACTGACATACTAGGCACTTTTCTACAATCTCTACCATGTCTCTTTTCATACCTGACCACCAATACCCTTTTTGAGATTTTGATACATTCTTATCACTTTTCGTATGCACTGTTTATCCCGAAGAGTGAGCTTCTGACAATATCACTATCTCATCAACTATGGTCCTAGGGAGCACTTATATTATTATACTATCTTTGAACCTCTCTGTAAATCATCAACACACTCTGTGAATTCTATCACTGTACCCTTCTGAATCTGACCCAAACCATCGACACCATGCCGATCATCATGCTAAGCCTGTCAAATCTGGGCACTCTCATCCGGTTCTAGTCTCAGGCTAGCTGTTACACAATCACTGTCATCATCAGAAGGGATCACATCAATACTGATGTTCACAACTGCTTTAGCTGCTCACGCTCCCTGACCATCATATGCGGTACCATCCCTAGGCTCTTTCTACTTAAAGCATCAGCCTTTCCTGGTTGGTATAATTTTCACAATCAAAATCTCTCAGAAGCTCTAACCCACTATATATAAATTCTCATATTCGCCTCTTTCTATGAAAAACAGATACTCGGGGCTTTATGATCAGTGCATATCCAAAATTTCACCCTGTACATAATAGTACCATATCCCCAGTACAAATACTACCTTTGCAAACTTAAAATCATGAGTCAGATAGTTTATTTCATGATCAAGGAGTTGTCTGACTCCATACTTGACTATCTCCCCATTATACATCAATACACAGCTCCTTCATAATTTTGAGGTATCAATACTCACTGATAAACCTCTTGAGCTGTTGGGTATGGTGAAATTAATCACGGTGATCAGTTCATACTTCCTTACACCGAAATTCATATCACATCTATCATCTTATTTATCATCTCATTCAAATACCACGTTTTCTTAGTTAAACGTGTCAACCAAGTAGACCATATTGAGAACTCGCAACAACCTATTTGTAAAAGCAATTTTCCAATTATTGCTTACAATTTTCCCTGGACTTTAACTACATCCAACATATCATCGATAATGATGATCACAAATCGATCCAATCCTTGACTTATTTACGCATAAGCGTATAAGATCCTTTAAAATCACTTACGTTTTTCAGGTACTAACCTGCGTCATTTCCTTTTCTTATCTTAACGGCTCTTATTAAATTTTTACTATGTTAACCTTTATGATTTGTCGAATTTTAATATTCTTATCGTCTTAGTAAAGGTATCCTAATGCTAAAGGTATTTATTACGACGATCGATTTCACGTTATAGGCTATATATATACTTTTAGACGCTGTCAAGTCTTCAGGCGGGGAGGTATTTTAAAATACCTTTATTTACCCTTAGACTTAACCACAATTACTTTATATACCAATCTATGTGGTCACAATTTATATTCGCTACTAATTGCTTTAATCCTAATGACTTCGCATACGCACTCTTACTCCAATACATCTTGTATGCAGAATCAAGCATCTCTCAAAGATTATCTCCTTCGTATATCAATCATGACAAAACTCTTTCATTATTCATTCCGTGAGTACAATCCTTTACTCCTTTAATTCCAACTGTTGCACCCCTTTTTATCACTTGTCAATACTTATAGTATACTTTTCAGTGATGTTTTCACCCCTGTTTTCAACTTAAAAGTTCTATATTCATATTTCGTTTATTAATCCTCCTCTATTGGGGTACTCATTTATTAGTACTGTGCCCAATGATGTAGGCATTCATGCCTTTTACTCACTTATATGCGAATGAAGGCGGTATGAATAAACGTGTGGCACTAGGATCAATGAACATATGTACTTCATTGTTCATAACAAGTGTGGTATCTTACACCACATCCATGAAACATCAATAGTGTCCTGGTCCAAGACATCCTCCCGCCTTCGTCCAACAGCCTACTTTCCTTTTTTCTTTTCGGTTATGGCCTCCCTTTTCGTTACAGCTATACCAACAAAGTTTTTCTCTGTCTTTACTTTTCTGTAAGGCGATCTCACCCAACTCTGTGTAATCAAAATCAATGGTCCATCTTACCACACTTAACGGCCATTTTCATCAATACAGTGTAGGTATAGACCCTCCTTGCGTGGTATCTACCACACATCCTACACTGCTACACTGTTTCGTAGTAGGTCGAGGTCCTCCAATCACAATGCCCCTCAACAGTGCCAAAATTGGATGCACTGGGGCCTTACCAATTATCTTACTCCATGACTCGTCAAATTGAATCTTTTGCCAACTGATCTTTTTCCCGCTCTGACATCTCTGTCATTCTATATTCTCTTCCGTCTCTATTTCGGCCCTTACTACCTTTCCCAATCTCAGAGGCGTGCAACACATGATATTATTCATGCAACTGTGCCTTGCGCACTGCCTCGATATAGGTAATATCTCACAGGCCAATCGGACTCAAATTGAAAAGTTGAGCCATTTCATGAACTTTTAGACATCTCGACTGTCACCTGTTCATAGTGTCGAGGTAATATCTGTCAAAGAATATAACTGAGTTTCATACTCATAATCAATTTAGTATTCCTGGGCAATGTAAGAAATTTTTCCTTTAAATCATGTCTGGGATATCCTGTCACCGAAATACATCTAATAAGATTTCTCATCTTAGCTATGGACGTTTAACACTTAAGATGGGTCGAGCGGGTTTCCACCAATGTTCCGCTGCGCCCTCGTATCTCATTCATAATTTGAGCAATTAGCTCCTCAAAATAATCTTCACACTCCGCTTCAATCTCGTGAAGCGTGTCTCAATACTATCCGATCACTCTGTCGGACTCTGAGAGGCATGCTCAACATTAGCCTCCATTTCAATTTCATCTTGATTCTCACAAATCAACTCAGCACGACTTAGCAGACTCAGGTCTACCTCTACGACCTCTGTCTCGTGCACTATCTCATCTTGAGTCTCATATCATGACTCATTTGATTCTCAAACCGATCTCTACGATCTCGAGCATGTGTACTCGCCACTCTACCATAGCGGCTATCAATTATAAAAACTATATTTTTGCATTCGAAACAAAATTCTTAGCTGCAGTTCCATCTTGATATACACAATTGTATCTAAACAATGCACAGTACATGGGGATATAAATTTACTTAACCACCAACACCGACATCATATCAGGCCAACTCTGCTCTGATACCATCTTTTGTCACGACCCAAATTACCTAAAAATCCCAACAAATTTTTCGTTTTTTCATTTCCTCACCCGTCGTGAACAGTTACACTACTAAACAGTTGGGCTATGATTCGGTGTTAGTAACCTCTCACCTATTTACTATTCCATTTTCATATTCACATTCACATATCAATTTATTTAAACAAAATACATCCCCAATATTAAATCCATATACAGTACTGTGCATCTATATGTTCAGATACGAAATTATACAAATGTGTATACCTGGTCTTGCTAAGAAGCAGCGGATAACCGAGATGCGAGACTATTGTCGCTCTCTTCTACTGAATATACCCTGTGGGGTGGAAAATGAAAGGGTGAGCGAAACGTGCTCAGTAAGGCAATAATGTAAGCAGGTAGATAACTATACTATCTACGTGCTGATAATGTCATGATGTAAAAATCGTTTACTTTCGGAGCATGAGGTAAGATTAAAACAATGCCACATGTATGTATATATCATATACAAGAAATCATGAAATCGACATATCAAGCACACATGGAAAATCATCATGTATGACATCTCATGCTAGTCACATTAAAACTCATTTATTTCATCATAAACTCTTCACTTTAAAACTCATTTGTTTAATCACAAAACTCATCACTTTAAAACTTATTTGTTTCATTATAAATTCATCACATTTAAAACTCATTTGTTTCATTATAAAACAACTTCATCAAGGTCAAACTCATCTCTCGGGAATACCTTGATTCATCAAATCACATCTCTTTTAAAAACACAAATCGGGACTACCCCTCCATCGGGTTTGTCCTGGTCTATCCAGACCGTATGATATCATGTGAGGCATGTTGGTTACTATATGAAAAATCGAGGACTATGGCCATACTATGTCCCTGTGATCCCAGGCTACACGGATTTCGGTGTGCAGGGCATCACAACTGCAACGGGAGGTGGGGTCAAGTCCTACCCGCCAGAATATGAAGTAACATCATAGAGTCATCATGACTGCATGGTACAGCGTACTCCGTGTGACATACACGGTACACCGTACTCCGTGGACCCATATCATAGTCTCGGGGTGCCTGCCGTAGGTCTTATCCACCCCAACACTATGTCGATAACCAACCCATGTCTCAAAGTATGCGTGCAAGCATCTCAACTCTCTGTGACACACAGTCTACAGGAGGCTTTCGCATGACTATATGCATGTCAACTCACGTCTAGTGCGAGCGAAGCTTCAGCACCACGCTATGCATATCATGATATCTAAAATCTCGTGCGAGCGAAGCGCCAGCACGATTTTATGCACACACAAATTTCTCGTACGAGCAATGCTCCAGTACAGCTTTTCATGAGAATAAATCAGTAAACTTGAGTGCGAGTAAGACTCTAGCACTCTTTTAGTCATGTAAATACGATAGGTGGCTCACTTTTAATAAAACATCTTTTAAAATAGTAACCGGTACAAACCGGTACCCTTTCGTAAAATTCCTAAAATCAATAGCCCACCTATGTGTATATTTGCTTAAATCAAAGCAATATATTCATATAAAGCATTAAAAACATGAAATCATGCAATTTACCTGCCTTACTACCCTTTTTGTAAATTTTACTCTTATGGGCAAAATCGTCTTTTTCCTTTATTTATCTAAGCCCCGATTTTCGTAAAAATTATTATTTCGTTTACTAGATACTTAGATAAATTCTAAGCCCTGTAAATACCCTCAAAATATGTATAGGAATCTCTATGCACTTACAAAATTCCCTTACCTCGATTCTCGTCGAGTCTGACGTTTCCACTGATGTCACGTCGCGCAGTCCGATCTACTCTCAATCCAGTGCTCGGAACTGCGTATCAATATTCCTCAGGTCAGATATTATACAATTTAATTGTATTTCCTATTTTCTGGGCTTAATTTAAATCATTGGGCCTATTTACCCCTATTGGGCTCGATTACACCTTAATGGGCCTTAATCGGCCTTAAGCCCGTTTTCCACTTAATTTTTTACACTATCGAGGCCTATTGGGCTTATTCAGCTTACCGATAATTATCGGGCTTCGTTCCAAACTCATTGGATAGCCCGTATACCATTTACGGTAATTACGTTGTAAATCCGATTAATATTCCTTTTATATAGAATTAATCCATAAATTTCGTAAAATAATCGAAACTCTGGATTAAAGGATTCTAATTGTCGAAATTAAAATGTACTTACCCAATATAATGCAGGATACGAAAATCGGAGCTCAATCGGCTCTCGTTCGGGCTTTGTCGTACAACTGCACAATTATATATTTAATCCCGGGTTACTTTCAGATTAAATATAATTTAAATAAATTTTTTTAAAGTCAAATTGGTCACTTTTGACCTCTTACCGACTTACCCGAAGTCCGGTGTATCCCCGAAAATTCTTTCCCTTTTCCTTTTTTTCTCTTTTTCTCCCTTTTTCCCTTCTTTCTTGGCTGAACCGGTTCAGTCCGGTTTAGACCCGGTTCAGCCGGTTCAACCCGGTTCACCCCTTTGCTGAACCGATCCGTACCGATTCAGACCATTTCACCGCCGTTCACGGCATTTTCTGCCGGTTCTCGGCTCGGTTCTCGCGCCATTCGACTCGTCTGCACTGGGGGAGTGTTCGGCTGGGGTCGGGGTTGGCCGAATCACGCCGGTGGCTGCCGGATTCATCTTCTCCCTCCACGACTTCTCTCCCTCGATCCGTCGGATTTCGGTGGTTTCGTCGGCCAATACCGGTCTCAAAAGGACTGGCTCCTCCTCCCGATCACACCGGTACCCGCCGTTCGAGCCCAGCTGCCGTGGATCGCCGGAACCGACGACGTTTTCCCTGCGGTCTTCTCCTCCTCCGTTCGACGATCTCCGGCCTCCTGACGGCGCGTCACCGGTGCCCAAAGCTTCGCCGGCCTCTCCTCTTCCTCATCGGCTCGTCGTCGGCGGTCAAGGATCGCCGGTGGTGGCTCGTCGGTCGGCCAAGCGCGGTCTCCCTCGGTTTCTCTCTTCTCTTTCTCTCTCCCCGATAGTTTAACAGATTTCACTTTTTTTTTCAATTATTTTTATTTTTATTTATTATTATTTATAATTTACTTTATTATTATTTTATTCATTAAAATAGTCAAAAATATTCAAAAATATCTACAAAATTAATATTTTATTCATTTAGTCTATAAATTAATTTCTCGGTATTATTTCAACTTTTCGGTATAATTTTCGATTATTTTCGGGATTTATTTTTTGAAATAAAAATCTCGATTAATTTCGATTAATTCCGATAAATTTATATCTTGATCAATTTAACCCGAATTAAATTCATTTCACCTTTATTGATCAAGATTCTCAAATCCATTATTTTTAATAATTATTTCTCGTTAAATTTATACCGACCTTCGATCTTTTGACCATTTTACCCTTGTACGTGTTCGGGATTAATTTAGTCAAACTTTCCTTCACGAACACTCATTCATTTTATGATTTGAATCCTTATTTTCAGTCCGAATCTCATTCCTTTAAATTTGTGAACATTTTTCTACCTCATAAAATTTACGATTTAATTTCGGGTCTTACAAGGATAAATCTAATGTTCTAGTTGTTAATTTAATTTTTAGTTTTAATATTTAGTTAGTAGTTAATTTTATATTATATGTTTTAGGACTTTATTTTAGTTTAGTTGCATTTAGAATTTGATTCATGCATTTTTAATTTAGTCTTCATTTTTATTAAATTTTAGTTTAGTTTCATTTGCATTTTTATTAATTAGTTTTACGCTTGTTTAATTTTAGTTTAATTAATCTTATTTCTCTATTTTCATTTTTACTTTTTATTTTAATTGCGTTAATTAATTTTAACTGTTTTAATTATTTTCATAGGTATTTGCTTTTAATTGCATGGAGCTCAACAAGTAAATCTCAGCTCGGTTTATTTAGTTTTTATTATTTTATTGTTTTATTATTTTTCAGTAATTTTAAATTTTAGCCTTAGTTGATCACCCATTTTAATTTCATAATTTGCTAGAATATACTTAGGGTAAGATTAACCGGTACTTAATTAGGCTAGTCAACTTCTCTGTGGGACGATAACTCGGGACTCAAATCCCATTATTACTTGTACAACCTGTGCACTTACGGACAATACGTTTAGATTGTGTCAGTTAGCTAGCCTACCCATGCATGTGTCAAACTACCTTAAAAACAAGCAAGAACCTCTTGTTCTTGGCCCTCTCAATTTTTCCTAATTTTGAAAATTTTACCATTCGCAAGGGTATTTTGGTAATTTACCCATCCGAGGCACTAAATTTTTTTTCTTAAATCTAGACCCTTCAGACACTTTAAGAGACTGCAATCCGTAAAATTGTGTAAAGCTACCTCTAGCAGTCCGTAAAATTCCCTTACCTGGAATCATGCGTGAGCTTATCCTGTCTCGACCATACTAGGTCTCTCAGTCCAATTTGCTCCGAACCAAGTCTTCGGAGCTGCATATAACCACGTATTTGGGTAAGTTCTAATATGCTTATCAGTATTTCACTTATACTGATCGAATCTAAAACACTAGGCTCGTTTTACTTTATTGGGCCCGATTGCATTTTAATGGGCCTCGACCCATTTTCAGCCCGTTTTCACTTATTAAATCCCTTCTTCGGGTCTATTGGGCTCTCAATACCCATTGGGCTTCATTCCAAACTCTTTGGATAGCCTGTAAAGCTACGTCTAGCAATCCGTAAAATTCCCTTACCTGGAATCATGCGCGAGCTTATCCTGTCTCGACCGTACTAGGTCTCTCAGTCCAATTTGCTCTAAACCAAGTCTTCGGAGCTGCATATAACCACGTATTTGGGTAAGTTCTAATATGCTTATCAGTATTTCACTTATACTAATCGAATCTAAAACACTGGGCTCGTTTTACTTTATTGGGCCCGATTGCATTTTAATGGGCCTCGACCCATTTTCAGCCAATTTCCACTTATTAAATCCCTTCTTCGGGTCTATTGGGCTCTCAATACCCATTGGGCTTCATTCCAAACTCTTTGGATAGCCTGTATATCATTTACGACAATTAATTCAAAAATCCCAATATAATTCACTAAATGTGGAATTAAATTCGAAATTCGTAAAATAAATCTTTAATACACGAATAATTACATTAATTTTCATAAATAAACTTTACTTACCCGAGATTATGCGATGGTGCGTAAATCGAAGTTCGATCGGGTTCACATACACGATTTATCGTCGAACTGCACAATTTTATATTTAATTTTGGGTTAATTTTTGATCAAATATAATTTAAATAAATTTATCGAAAATCAAATCGGTCACTTTTGACCTCGTATCGACTTACCCGTAGTCCAGTGTATCCTCAAAAATTTTTCCTTTTTCTTTTTCTTTCTTTTCTTCCTTTTTTCCCCTTTTATCTTTCCTCCTTGGCTGAACCGGTCTGGTCCGGTTCAGCGCAGAAGCTTACTGAACTGTTGACCGGTTCAGTCTTTTCTTTTACCGTTCTGGCGTCGTCCGACCAGTTCTCCGATCGATTCCACCACCATTCGATGCGTCTCAGCCAGGAGAACACTCGGCTGGCCACGATAGGACCTAACTCTCGCCGGTGGCCGTCAGATTCTCTCTTCTCCCTCTCGGCCTTCTCTCCCTCGATCTGCCAGATTCCGACGTCGGAGGAGCGCGTCTTTGCCGTTGGTGGGTCGGGTCGACGTTCTCTTCCTTTGCCTGCCCTTCGCATGGCCATTGGTCGCCGGTGCTAGCTCATCCGGTGGTTTCTTCTTCCTTAGCTTGCCTCTGTTAGTTTTCGTTTACTTTTCTCTCTCCCCGCATTTTTTCTAATTTCTGATGATTTTTTTATTATTATTTATAAATGATTTTTATTATTAGTTTAACGATTAAAATAATAATAAAAATCCCAAAATATCCTAAAAAATCATATTAAATTCATGTAATTCGTAAATGAAATTATCAGTCTGATTTTACCTTTTCAATATATTTTTCTAATATTTTCGGAATTGTTTTTCGAGGTGAAAATTTCGATAATTTCAAATAAATTCTTATATTGATCAATTAGACTTGAAATTCAATATTTTCTTCGTTATTGATCAACATTTCCCAATTCCATATTTTTAATGAAATTTTCTTATCGTATTTATACCGCGTTTCGATCTTTTGATCATTTTACCCTTCTACACGTTCGAGACCAATTTAGCCGACTTTCCTTCTTGGACCCACTATAATCTCTCATTTAAAATTTGTATCTCTGTCCGTACAATTAAAATCTCATTAATTAAATTTGAAATTCCTTAATTGTCCATTTTCGGATTTAACGTATGTTCGACTACTTCATTCATATTTATATGATCAAAATCACCCATCTTATAATTCTGTTAACATATATAATAAAAATTGGGTCTTACAAGTCTAGTCTTTTTGCGCCAATTTCCATCGTCGTCTTGATAGTATCCGGCATGGTGAAGGGTGCTGATGTTGATAACACTCTTCTGGGAAGGTAGTTCACCCACTTCACAAGTGCAATCAACACCAAGTTGTTGAAGGAGAAAGGCTAGTGGCTATGGAAAAACAATGGTGGTGGCTTGCCCCCTAATGACCTCAAGACAATCTTCAAAGATGAAATGAATTAGATTTGGCTTTTGACCGGAAGGAGAATGAATGTTATAGAGCCAAAATCGAGCAAGTTTCCTAATGGTGGAGTGTTGAGTGCCAAAAGGACGAAGGTTCCAAGAGATAATGAGATGAAGGAGGCGAGAATGCATGGGTAACTCACTAGCATGGTCATTGGCAATGGAAAAATCTAGTGGTACCTCATCGTCTTCATTGGTAAAACCCGAATCAGGTATACCAAAAACTCTCGCTAACAGTTGTTTGTCAATGTATATAGATTTGCCCATGACAAAAGTGTTAAATCCTATGGTGCAACAAGAATTATTAGAAGAAGTGGCAAGTTCGGCATTTGAAAAGAAAGCCCAGACTATATTGGGAGGAACATGAGGGTTGATTTTTAGAAACTAAATCCATTGGTATTCTTGAAATTTGGAAAGATAAGAAAAATCAATGCGGTCAAGAAAGTAGAAATCGATGGTGTGCCAATGTATAATTGGTAAAGTAGAGAAATATTCATCAAACCGTTTACGTTTGGTCGGGGTTTGAAAGCATTGACTAAACGTAGTGGGTGATGGGTTTACAAGAGATGGTCGAGGTGCTCTAGATGCTACTGTTTTTGTCCGTGGCATTGTGTTTTAAGGTTGTAGGGAATTTTATCAAAATAGACACACTTAATGAAAATTTGGGAATGAAGAGTGTTGGATTTACAGATTTCTAATCTTGTACAATGAAATCTAAGCTAGACAGAGAATCAGCCAAATCAAACTATCCTACAAAACACACAGAGAATAGATTCACTAAAAACTATCAGGACTCAATATGGGTTCACTAAAAACTTAAATAGCAATACGATAAGAGTGAACAATAGGCGCTAACAGATCGATCTATGGAAAATATGGATGAATTGTAAAATTTTGGAAAACAGATGTCGGGTCAATAAAACTAAACAAAAATGAAAATAAACGATGAAATCTTACCAAAAGATTGATACCGGGGAGGGGGGAGAGGAAGTTAGGCGATTTTTGTGAGAGATTAGTGTTTTGGAGTTTTGTGTTTCTGAGAAATTTGAGATTTTATGATGCTTTAAGTATCCAGAGGCTAAGGAGATCGATCTATTGAGGGAAGAGATCGATCTGTCGAAGGAAGAGATCGATCTCAGTTATCCAGAGTCTTAAGAAGATCGATCTTCTAGAGGTCTAGATCGATCTCTATTTCCCAAAGACTTAAGCAGATCGATTTATTTGATTGTGAAGATCGATCTCAGGTAAACATAATCTTAAGAAGATCGATCTGCCTATTTGTAAAGATCAATCTCAGTGAACCAGAATGTATTTGACAAAACATGATAAAGATAGGAAGATCGAGTTCATTGAATAGAAGATCGATCTCCTAGTGATGACCCCAATGTTGTAGACTATTCTGAGTAAAGATGATCTATAATGAATAGAGATCGATCATTCTTACCAATTTGCATAGAAATAGTTTGAAAACATGGTTGAAAAGAAATGTATAAAATCAAACTTAGATCAAACACATCAAGGAGCATTCATTAATCCTAATTCACCTCTAAGAACACAAAATCTTTCTTTGTCAAGAGGTTTGGTGAAAATATCAACTACTTGATGCATTGTATCAATATATTTTAGAACTATATCCCCCTTATGCACATGATCTCTAAGGAAGTGATGTCTAATTTCAATATGTTTTGTTCTATAATGTTGAATTGGATTTTTAGAGAGATTAATCGCATTGGTATTATCATATTTTATGGGAATTTGTTTCATGTATATGCCGTAGTCTCTCATGCATTGCTTAATCCACAACACTTGAGCATTACAACTTCCAGCTACTATGTATTCTACCTCAGTTGTGGATTGTGGTACACTATTTTGCTTTTTTGAGAACCATGAGATTAATCTATTCCCTAAAAATTGACGTGTACCTGAAGTGTTTTTCCTATCTATTTTTCATCCTCTAAAGCCTGCATCAGAATAAGCATGAAGAGTAAAGATAAAATCTCTAGTGTACCATAATCTTAGTAAAGGTGTGTCTTTGAGATACCTAAAAGTTCTTTTTTCAGCTAGTAAATGAGATTCTCTAGGTGAGGATTGAAATCTAGCACACAAACACACACTAAACATAATATCAGGTCTACTTGCAGTGAGATAAAGCAATGAGCCAATCATACACCTATATAGTTTAGTCTCTGCACACTTACCACTTTCATCCTTATCAAGCTTTATGAAAGTGCCCATTGGAGTTGCTTGAGGTTTGCAACTATCCATTCAAAATCTTTTAAGCAAGTCATTATTGTACTGAGCTTGATTAATGAAGATCCCATCTTTAGTTTGCTTTACTTGAAGCCCTAAGAAGTATGTGAGCTCTCCCTTCATGCTCATTTCAAATTCACCCTGCATAGTCTTAGCAAACTCCTGACACAAAGATTCATTAGTTGATTCAAATATAATATCATCTATATAGACTTGAACTACTAATAAATCTTATCCTTGGTTTTCATAAACAAAGTTGTATCAACTTTCCCTCTTGAAAATCTTTTTTTAATTAAAAACTTTGAAAGTCTCTAATACCAAGCTCTAGGAGCTTGTTTCAAACAATATAGCGCCTTTGAGAGTTTATAAACATGATTGGGATAATTAGGATCCTCAAATCGGGAGGTTGTTCAACATATACTTCTTCACTTATAAAACCATTCAAGAATGCACTTTTTTACATCCATTTGATATAGTTTGAAGTTCTTATAACATGCAAAGGCGAGTAACATTCTAATGGCTTCTAGTCTAGCTACCGGAGAATAGGTTTCATTATAATCTATACCTTTTTCTTGTCTATAACCTTGAGTAACCAATCTAGCTTTGTTTCTTATAATAACACTATTTTCATCCATCTTATTTTTAAATATCCATTTAGTTCTAATGATAGGGTAATCACTAGGTCTATGAACTAAATTCCATACTTTGTTCCTCTCAAATTGATTTAATTCTTCTTGCATAGCTAAAAACCAATTGTCAACTTCTAATGCTTCATTGACATTTTTGGGTTCAAGTTGTGATACAAAAGCTATATATTGGCATACATTTCTAAGTGAAGATCTTGTTTTAACTCCTAGATTTGGATCACCAACTATTTCATAATCTTTAACATATTTAAGTTCTCTAGAACATCTAAATTCTCTCTCTACATTTTCCTACTCAATTACCTCTTCCCTTTTGCTAATGTCATGATCCTCTAAACTATTGATATTATCTTTCATGCTTGAGGATTCTTCTAAAACTTCATTAAATATTTCTACATCCTTATCATTACTAGGATTTCTATGTGTGGCATTTGATTCATCAAATATTACATGGATTGACTCTTCCATCATTAATGTCCTTTTGTTTTAAACTCTATAGGCTTTAGAGTTTAATGAGTATCCTAAGAAAATTCCTTCATCACTTTTAGCATAAAAGTTTCCTAAATTATCTTTTCCATTATTTAAAACAAAACATTTGCAAACAAAAGGATGAAAAAAAACGAATATTTGGTTTCTTTCCCTTGTAAAGTTCATATGGAGTTTTCTTTATAAATTGGTCTAACCATTGCTCTATTTATAATATAACATGAGGTATTAATGGATTCAGCCCAAAAATACTTAGGTAAATTATTTTCACAAAGCATTGTTCTAGCCATCTCCTCTAAAGTTCTATTTCTCCTCTCAACAACCTCATTTTGTTGTGGTGTCCTAGGAGCTGAAAAATTATAGCTAATCCCTTGATCATTGCAATATTCATCAAAACCAAGAGTTTCAAATTCTTTATCATAATCACTTCTAATACTAGTTATGGTATAACCTTTTTCATTTTGAGCCATTTTTGAATAAGTAACAAATTTTTCTAAAGCTTCATTCTTCACTCTTAAGAAAAATACTCACGTAAATCTAGTGTAATCATCTACAATTACAAATCCATAGTGCTTACCCCCAAGAATTATGGTTCTAGTTGGGCCAAAAAGATCTAAGTGAAGTAGTTGAAGTGGTCTAGAGGTTGACACACAATTCTTAGGTTTAAATGAAATTCTTTTATGTTTTCCCTTGACACAAGCTTCACAAATTTTGTCATTTTCATAAGACAACTTAGGTAGTCCTACAACAAGATCTCTTTTAGCTAGCTTAGATAATACATGCATGCTAGCATGACCTAGTCTTCTATTCCATAACCAAGGTTCATTTTCTTTAGCAACCATAAAACATACATTTTCATTTCTAAGTTCATTCAAATATACAATATATATATTACCATCTCTATGTCATAAGAAAATAAATTTATTTGTTTTAGCATCACTCACATGACAATTTAAGTAATCAAAAACTACTTTATAACCCTTGTCACAAAGTTGACTAATGCTAAGTAAATTACGTTTTAGTCCTTTAACAAGTAACATATTTTCTATAGAGAAAGAATCACTACAGATAGAGCCACTTCCCTCAATTTGGCCTTTGGAGTTATGCTCAAAAGTGCCTTCTCCACCAACCCTTGATTTTAAGATATTGAAGTGACTCCTATCATCGGTCATGTACCTTGAGCATCCACTATCCAAGTACCAAGCTTCCTTTGTCTTTGCCTTGAAGCAATGCTCATGTTCCTATAATCATCATTAAACATTTGTTTTAGGAACCTAAATTTTCTTGGGTCATTTAGAGTTAGTAGGCAAAAGTTTTGATCCTTTTGGGATCCATTTCATTATTAAATCAACATCTTTTGAATTTACAACATTCTTTGGCACCCAAACCTTTCTAACTAATTTTCCTCTAAGAGTAGTTTTTCTAACCTTGCATTTATGTGATGAATGTCCTATTTTGTTACATAGTGAGCAAGTAAGAGATTTACTATGCAAGAAGTTCTTTAGATGAGTTTCTTTATTTTTGCGATTATATCCTAAACCATTTTTATCAAAGAAAGCTCTTTGAGTTTCTAACATGTGATCTAACTTCTGTTGTCCCATGTAGAATCTAGAGAAAGAATTATGCAAGTTACTATTCTTTTCTTTTAAATCATGAATTTCTATATTTACATTTTCCAATTTCTTTTCCAATTCTATATTGTCATTTATTACCTTTTCATTTTCTTTCTTTAGTTTGGATATCATTTTTTTGTATTTCAAGTTCACACATTCAAATTCCATGTCAAGATCATCAAATGCATCTTGTAACTCATTAAAGGAATACTCATTAGATATAGATAATACCTTATCATCTTCTAATGTTATGAAGCAGAGATTAGCTATTTCATCTCCTCCATCATCATCGGAGCTGTCACTATCACTCCATGTTACTATCATTACCTTCTTCTTCGGTTTCCTATCATTTGATTTCTTTAGCAATGGACAATCAAGTTTAATATGACCTAGTTTTTTACATTCATAACATACAATAATATCCTTGTCTTTTCTACTTGGCTCTCCTCTATTTTGTTCTCTCTTATAGGTTCTCTTAATACCACCATTTTCTCTCATTCTCATAAATTTATTGAATCTTTTTGCAAACATTACCATTTCAAAATCCTCTTCATCACCACTCTTATTTGTCCTCTTTTAGTTCTTCATGAGTGGTAGATTTTAGAGCTACTCCTACTTTCTTAGGAAGCTCTTCATTTCTTTTCAGCTTCATTTCATAAATGATTAATAACCCTATCAATTCATCTAATGATAGTGTGTGAGGATCCTTAGATTCCTCAATAGTGGTCACTTTGGCTTCCTAAGATTTTGGTAAGCTATTTAGGATTTTCTTCACCATCTCTATATTGAAATACGTTTTGCCTAATGATTTAAGTCAATTTATTATATCGGTAAATCTTTTAAACATGTCACTAATTGACTCATCTTATTTCATTCTAAATAATTTATAATCATGAGTAAGCATACATGCTTTTATCTCCTTAACTTGAGTTGTGCCTTCATGAGTGATTGTCAACTTATCCCAAACTTGTTTGGCCTTTTCACAAGTGGAGACTCTATTATATTCATTAAGTCCTAATGCACAAAATAAGGTGTGCATAGCCTTTGCATTCAATTGGGTAAATTTCATGTCATTGGTATCTCGCTCATCTTCCTCCTTAGGAATATCTTATCCTTCAACTCTCTTCGTAGGAATTTATGGCTCTTTGACAATAATTCTCCACACTTCATAATCATTAGCTTGAATGAATAGCATCATTCTAGTATTCTAATAAGCACAGTTTTCACCATTAAACATGGGAGGTCAAATAGGGGAGTGCCTTTCTCCTACCATGCTAGTTGCTACACTATTATGAGCTATAGGATCGTTCTAAACTCTTAGGAATTTACTCCTTTTTAACCAAAGAGTCCAAGCTCTGATACCAATTGTTGGCTCAATCGAGAGGGGGATGAATCGATTTTTCTAGCAATTTAGTAAATTTAAGCTTTCTTAGATAAAAATGCACTTAATTAAATAAGTGACAGCAATAAGAATTAAATTAAATATGCAGTAAATAAGGAGATAAGGAAGAAGTGTAGCAAACACAGTAATTTATAGAGGTTCGGCCAAATCTCTTGCCTATGTCCTCTTTTCTTGACCTTCTTGTCAAGGAGTCTCTTTCACTAACAAGGTGATCTTTACAGCTTCTTTCTCAAGGTTAAGGAATAACCTCTCTACCCCTTAGCCAAGTGTTGCTATTCAACTCTTTTACAATAGCTCTCTCACAGAGGAACTCTTCCCTCTTCTTTTAGATAAAGAGTGAATATTATTAAGACTCTCTTAATAGGTAGGTAATGAATAGCTCAACAAAGCTTTCAATGACAATTAAGTGTGCAATTTCTAAAGACACAAAGAATTTTTTCTCAAGAATGTTCAGATCTTCTTTGCTTTCTTTCTTATTGTGTCTAATGTCTTTATGGCTTGTATTTAACCACCCAATTGGTTGGTGAAGCATTTAATGTAATTTTTCCCGTTGAAAACCTTTAAAAGTAGCCGTTGGAGTTCTGCAAATGAATGCTAGATCGATCTCCTTTACTTGAGGAGATCGATCTCTTAATTCCAGAACTTGCAACACAAAGGATTCTAGGAAGGGAAGATCAATCTTATTATCGAGGGATCAATCTTCTCGTTACTCTTTATATTCAGTAAAAATAAGGGAGATCGATCTCTGCTTTGAAATATTGCTACCGCCTATAGGAGATCGATCTTACAATGTCTCAGCCAAAAGAAGATCGATCTCACAATCCAAGAGATCGATCTTTCAATGCTTCTGTTAAGAAGGGATCGATCTTTCAATGTCTTTTGCCAAAAGAAGATCGATCTCACAACCTAGGAGATTGATCCTCCAAAGTCTTCGCCTTATGGAGATCGATCTCACAATTCCTTGAGATCGATCCTGCAATATCTTGGCCTAATGGAGATCGATCCTGACAAAACTCTTAGAGTGATTTCTTTTTATTTTCAATTTCCCGCTAAAGTTTAGTTTTAGAAAGATTTGTAGGTTGACAACATTTCTAAGTGAACATAGATGCAATATGATTTCAAGATAATTACTTAGAAATAGTTTCTTACAAATGATTTGAAAATAAGTTCATTGAGTTTAATATTGTCATTTCAAAATACATCATTCAAAGTTAACAATGATGGCTATGGGGTCTTCCTTAGTCTCTATATTAATTTATGATATGAGCACTGTGATTTATAAATTATGAAATATTTATGGACTATGTGATTATTATTTGAATTTGATTTTAAGAATTCTGATTTGATTATAAAAATTTTGATTTGATCATGGGATATTATGTTTTTCGAATCTATGTCTGAAATTTCTAAAATAAGTTATGAAATTTTGAAAAGCATTGTGATTTCGAAGAATCATTATTTTTATTAAATATTTTGATGCTATTATTGTTTTAAATACATTTCTTAATGGGCTTTCCTTAAAGCTCACCCCCTTCCACTAAGATTTTATGCAATGATGCTAAGGAGAGTCACACATGAACTGGTGGACACGCAGAGCCGTTTTGGCACAGATTTGTATTTTTGCGAAGGTTTACACCTCTTACATTTATGTTTATTTCCAAACAGTCTACCCAAAAATATATGTATGTATATTATATGTTAGATACAAGATGTAATTAGGAATAATTAGATGTCAATTATAGCATATTAACTAGGGTAATGTCTTAATACCTAGGTTTAGTTCAGCTCGATTATCGAGGCATGATATTGGGAAATAAGATTTTATAGAATGATAAATGTTGCATGATAAATTGATCTTGAGGTTTAAGGAGATTATGGTATCGTATCATCATGGCTTTAACTGGGACCATAGACTAGGAGTTAATCATAATAATTCTGAAACGATTAGTCAACTAGGTTAAATGAAACCTACCATGCGCATAGATAACAATAAGGTTGAAAAAAACAAAAATTTAGCTCGAATTTCCACATATTGGGATGTTATAGAAAAATCAAAGCAAAGTAATGTAAATCAAGCTCACACAATAGCTGTAAAGGTAGTTTTTCAACCTTGGCTTCTCATGCTCTTAGAGATTAATCAAAACTAAAAATGGAAGAAGAAAATGAAGTAGAAGAACAATGCATTGCTAGAAATAAAGTTTCACACCATTGATTAAAAGGAAAGCTTGAAAGAAAAGTGAATATAACAAAAGAAACACAAAGATAACAAATGAAATAAAATGGAAATGTAAGGTACTCAGAAAATAAAAATGGCGGCTACTTTGAACTATTAAAAACCATTAAAGAGCATTGAAAATAAACCTCAAAAACCCTATGTAGTTGTCCCCTAGAAAATGTCTCATCATTTTGCTTACATAGTCACTTAAACTTGGCATACAAGAGTAATTTGTCGTTGTAGATGAGTTAGCACTCCTTGTCACTTTTCTTCAATCACTTGGATCTTTTTGGGAGATATTTTCATGTAATTTATTGCTCCACATCATCCTATCGACAACTCACTCCTTCCAATACCACCCATTTATCCTTTTGTCCATTTAAGCATCCACGTGGTAAAGTATGTGATTTCTATGTGTTGGCATGTGGTGGGCATGTGTACCTCTGATCTTATCCTTTAGGAACGAATAAGACAAGGACATGTGGAATGCTAGGTTACAGAGAGAGGTGAGGTGCACTACAAGACAAACTGTCTTGCTATTTTCGCTTATAATGCTGGAATTTCATCTTGTAGTGAATCTAGCCTAATTTATGCTCTATTTCACCCAAATTCCATCAAATCATCTGGAATTCTTCTGAAATTTATTTATCTGTAAAATTAGAGGAAATTAATCAAATTAGAGGGATAATTAACATAATTCACAGGAGTATTAAGCAAAATTAAGACAAATAAGTATAAAAATAACTCTATTTTCAGAGTTATCACATTCCTAAGTGGAAAACTCTTTGACCATTGCCCTAAAACCTCAGTAATTATGCATCTCCGCTTACCAATTCCACGGTCCAGCAAAGCAATAGGCTCTTTACTCAAAACACCATCAGCATCAAAGCAACGAAAGAGTAGACTAAACTGGTGTGCGAGCAATATGATTCTTCAATTGCGAGATATGAAAAATAGGATGGATCTTCGCCATAGTAGGAAGATGAAGCTTGTAGGCCATAGAACCTACCTTAGCTAGTATAGGAAAGTGACCAAAATACTTTGTTGACAACTTACAACAAGTGCTATTAACCAAGTTCATCTATCAATAAAGTTGGAGCTTAACATAAACCATATCACCAACATAAAACTCCCTCTTTGAACAATCTTGTCTTGCTTTGTCTTCATAAGGTGTTGAGCACATTCTAGGTAAAACTTTGAAAGTTTAATAGCAGCTTCAAGAGCAAACAAACTTCTGTCTATTACCTCGACACAAGAATTACCAGGAAAAATATGGCAAATGCAAAGGAGGAGGCTATCCATAAACAAATTGATAAGGAGTGGAATTTGTTGCTATGTGATAAGTGGTAACGTAACACCACTCAGCAAGAGGAATCCAATGTGACCATTTCTTAGGACGTTTACCAGCCATGCAATGAAGATAGGACTCCAAACACCTATTGACAACCTTAGTCTGTCCATCCATTTGAGGATGATAGGCAGTGGACATCTTCAATTGGGTCCCTAGTAGGTGAAATAATTCCTTCCAAGAAGAACTCAAGAAGATAGTCTCTATCAATGACAGTACTAGCTAGCAGTCCATGTAATATATAGATATTATCCTAAAATATCTGAGCAAGGATTAGAGCAGTGAAAGGATGAGATAACGTAGGACAGTGTACATAATTACTTAACCTATCCACCACAAGAATAACATCCTTACCATTAGACTTAGGTAGACCGTCAATGAAATCCAAGGAAATATCAGACCAAATCATATTCGAAATTGTTAGTGGCTGTAGCAGACCTGGAGAAGCTGAGTGATCATACTTATTCTTTTGACAAGTCACACATTCACGAATAAATTCTTGAATGGATCTCTTCATATCCTTCCAATAATGTACTGTAGATAGTCAACGCATGGTATCCTCACTACCCTAATGACCGCCCTCCACTAAACTATGAAAATAATACAACAAATCTTGTTGCAAAAGTAGAATCTTTGCCTACAATTAGCTTGCCTTTCTTGCAGAGCTAATTGCTATGCCTAGAATGCTTGTCATGAGGAGATGTATCAACTTGAGCTTTATGTAAAGTTTTGGTTGAGACATCATAAATGACCCAAGAATGAGCAATTATGTCCAGCAAATCTCTATGATAGGTAGAAAAAGCATGAAACTCAACTGTTGGTAACTGGGAATGATCATCAGTAACATTATTTGAAGCACCTTTTCAAAATAGCATCTGAAAATCATAAGGAATCACTTTAAGTAACCATTGCTATTGAGCCAATGTATGGGATACAACTTACACAAGCAATGAAGAATAAAGAATTAAGACGGAATGAGAGAAAGGAAGAAGATAGAAGAGAGAAAGAAAATGTTATTGTTGTATATTTAAGAATACCAGAATGACTATGTACTGTTTTATTGGTGGTTATATACTTAATAGTTGCTGACTCAGCGAGTTTATTAGTTGACCACTTCATCTGACGTCACGATAGAAAGATAAAAGAAAATGTAATTGGAAAATAGTAAAACTAGTATAAAAGGCCAATGCCTTCTAGTCTATAACAAGGACATAGTGTTTGCTCCACACGATCTCAAAGCTGGGATGAAGGCGTCTCTTCTAATTTCTTCACTACTCTTAAAGATAATTTCAAGGTTTAACTTTACATTTTTTGCGATTAAAAATTATTGAAAGAATTTATTTAATGCAACATATTAATTTTTTAACTTTTACATTTCAAGGAAAAAAAGTAGTCATCTTTTGATAGTCTGTAAGTTTTTTATTTCTATTTTATTTCATTTTTCTTTTTTGTTTTTGGCAATTTCACTTACTCTAAGTGTGTGCGTGTATTTATATGTTAATGGAAATTAAGAAATGGAATTTGATTTATGGAATTGTGTTTCCAAAATTAGAGCTTGACATGTTGATCTCCATTTTTAAAAAAATGTATATGCATTAATTCTAAGTGATTGTTATAATTATTTTCAATGAGATAATTGGTAGCAGTACCATATGCAAGATTTAAATATATAATCCGATGAATTCTTACATTGAAGAAAAATGCGGTGGAGTGAGTGATTAGTTTATGTTAAGAGTAGGAATGGAATCATTGAGACATAGTATGGAGATCTAAGTGGCCAAGGAAGTGAACTAGAAGACATGGTGGTTGAGGAAGAGGTGGTATAAAATATCATACGTTAGTAGGACAGAATTCTCCTTGAACCTTACGTGTACAAGGACGAATTCAGAGTCAATAGGTGCAAGTGCTCATTGATGTAGGATCGACTTCTGATGTTACAATCAGTACTTGAGGAATTTCAAGACGATTTCAAAGAACTTATTGTGCTGCCACCGAAACATGAAATAGACCATCGAATTACATTCCTGCTTGGTGCACAACCAGCCAATGTAAGACTCTACCGTTATCCACATTAACAAAAAAAACCAGCCAATGTAAGACCCTACCACTATCCACATTAACAAAAAATAGAAATAGAAAAATGGTGCAAGAGATTCTGACCACTGTGGTAATAAGGAGGATTTTTAGCCCCTATTAATCACCAATACTGTTAGTAAGAAGAAAGATGGTTTGTGGAGGTTTTGTCACCCTTAATCAAATCACTATCCCGAATCGATTTCAAATTCCAATAGTAGATGACCTTATTAACGAGCTCTATGGAGCCTTGTATTTTTCTAAAATGGATTTAAGAGCTAGTTACCATCAAATTAAACTGGTCGATGAGGATATTGATAAGTCGGTATTCAGAACACATGAGGGTCACTATGAATTTGTAGTGATGCCAATGCTTTGGTAACATTCCAGAAGATTATGAACGGAATGTTACAACCTTATTTGCATAAATTCGCCCTCGTTTTTTATGACATGTTGATATACAGTTACACCTTAGGGGATCATATTCACATCTGCATTTATTCTTAGGTTGTTTACGAACCCATTGTTTGGTGGCTAAATGAAGCAAGTGTGTCTTTGGCAAGACTCAAATAGAGTATCTTAGCCATGTGGTTAATCATGCTGGAGTTGCTCTTGAACCCATGAAGATTACTGCCATAGTAGAATAGACAACATCAACCACTGTTAAGTAACTCAAGAGCTTCTTGGGACTTGCGGGTTACTATAGATGATTTGTAAAGAACTTTGCTTCAGTTGCTACTCCGTTAACTTCTTTTTTTTTTGTAGTGGAACGTATTTGTATAGGGAGAGGAAGCAGCATAAGCCTTAAACAAGTTGAAACAAGTGTTAACAAGTGTACCTGTATTGGTGTTGCAGATTTTTGGAAGACATTTATTGTAGAAACTGATGCATCTGGGGTGGTAATAGGAATCGTATTAATGCAAGACTCCTATCCTTTATCTTTCTTCAGCAAAAAGACGAGTCCAAAAAATGTAGAGGTCCTCCACCTATGTTCGAGAGTTATATGCCATCACTGAAGCAGTTGCTCAGTGGCGGAAATATTTACTTAGGGCATACTTTATAATTCGGACAGATCAGAGAAGCATCAAGAGCTTGATGCCTAGAGTTAGTAATTGTGTTATATATGCACTGTCAAGACCAAGCGGCAATAGAGTGAGAGAAAATGATGAATGAAGTGACAAAGGCAAGCGAGTCAAGATGGAAGGTAAGTTAGCTGCATTAACTAAGGTGGTTTGTGTTGTGCAGGATAAAAGGAAAAATAAAAATAAAAATAATAAGGTGCACCACATGGCGCACGAAGAATACACCATGTGGTGCATGAAGAAAACAGGTGGGAGACGGGGTCTATCGCATTGGAAACAGTATAACGAATGACATAAATAAGATAGAAATGATATTTAGTCTAAGGATACATACGTAATTACTGCCAGAATAAATCACTATAAATAAGGGTCATGTATGACTCAAAAACCAAAGTCTCTATTTTCCCTACAGAAACTCTGCAAAAATTTCCTTCTGACTTAAGCATCGTAGTGCTTACGTAGGGCGAACCCCTGCATCCCTCTTATCATTCTTTTTCCTGCAGAGTCTCTGGTAACACGTGATAAGAAGATCGAAGTGAGGATGTCAACAATACGTCATCATTCTGTTTGGCAATAACAATTGGCGCCAACTGTGGGAAATGAAATAAAAGCTTTTTTTTGCTTTAAAACAATGGTACAGACACGTTCAACAACGATGAGAATGAAGATACAACAAGCTCTTCAATTGGAGCCCGAGGGGTGTGAGGGATAAACATGATGACAATATCGGTGATAGAATTTGAAGCCATGAAAAAACAGAGGGAAGAGACAATTGAAGCCTTACGGAATTTGGTGGATTTGTTTAGGGATGCCTTTTCGCGAGTGATTATGCCGTCAACCATATGAAACATGGTGGGAGAAAGGTGTACTACGTAAGACCCTCACGGTGTGGGCTCGAGAGACCCTCACAGCATGCAAGACTTTCGCGGCTTAACGAGAGACCCTCATGGCATGTAACATCCTCGAGGCATGGCGCGAGACCCTCACGACATGTAAGACCCTGGCGACATGGCGTGAGACCCTCATGACATGCAAGATCCTTGCGGCATGGCACGAGACCGTCACGACATGTAAGACCCTGGCGGCATGGCGTGAGACCCTCATGGCATGCAAGACCCTTGCGGCATGGCACGAGACCCTTTTGACATGCAAGACCCTGGCGACATGGTGTGAGACCCTCACGACATGCGGGACCCTAGCGACATGACGCGAGAGCCTCACGACATGCGAGACCCTCACGACATGGTGCGAGACCTTCACGGCATGCGAGAGCTTCGCGGCATGGGGCGAGACCCTCACAGCATACAGAACCCTGGCGACATGAAGCGAGACCCTAGAGGCCTGGCGCGAAACCCTCACGGGCTGGCAGTAAGAGACCCTCACGACCTGGTGGTGCGAGAATCACAGAGTCATGGTATAAGGAATCCAACATAGGAGATTACTGGTGGCCAGAGACGTCAAAGTATTGGAAACCTTGAAAGTCCGACTAAGGTAGGTTATGGATATTTGGATATGTAAGATCCTCAGCTCCAGAACACAAATGACCCGCCAAATAGTGTAATAGGAGGTGTTGGAATGACAGGGTACCATACCAAGAGGAGAAATTCGAAAATGGATCTGACTCGGAACCTTGAACTAGAAATGGAAAACTTACCACCTCAAACTAATCAGAAGCGAACTCATAACCTACGAGGTGAGAGAAAAGATGTTGATTGTGATAAAACTGATTCAAGTAACACCGAAGGGGTGCAGAATCGACCTACACTAATGGCACAAGATGCTACAGATATGAAGAAAATGGTGGAACAAATCTTGGAGGAAAAAGGGTTAGTTTCGGCTGAAGAAAACCAGAGGAGAAGAGTCCCATTCAATACAACGATCATGGGAAAAATTGTTGTCCCCAAAATTCAGGATGCCGCAGATAATGGCATATACTGGGAAAGCTAACCCTTATGACTACATTCAGAATTATGAATCGTTAATGCTACTGCATGGATGGGAAGACGAGATCATGTGTAGGGCATTTTCCCTAACTTTGACCGGTCATGCGCTGAAGTGGTTCAACAATTTACCAGAAGGATCTATTTCATCTTTTAATCAATTGAGAAGTGAATTTTTGAAAGTTTTTATGATAAATAGCCAAAAGAGGAAGGAGGCCACCTATCTGTTTACTTTGAGGCAATGAAATAATGAATCACTCAAAAGCTATATAGGTCGATTTCCTAATGCTACGCTTGAAGTGCGTGACCTACAAGCTGGAGTAGCTGTGACATCTATGCTACAAGGAACAAGGTCAAAAAAATTGCAAGAATCTTTGTCTTTGGAATAGCTAACGACGATTACAAACTTGTTCTCTAGAGAAAATAAGTATGTCGATCAAGAAGAGGTGATGAAGATGATACTAACACGCGACTTTAAGGAAGAAAGGAAGCGAGAAAGAGAGTCTGATTATAAAAACACAGAAAGATCAAATATAGCCCCAAAGTTGAAGTATGTTAATTACACGCAATTCGTCGGACCACATGCTTCAATCTTAGCAGCAATAAAAAGAACTGGGATGCTTCAATTCCCCAAGAGAGGCGAAGGGGATTTAGGACGAGATCTTGGGTCCTACTGTAGTTTCCATTCTACCTTTGGCCACACAATTGAGAATTGTCAGGAACTAATGAACCAACTTGAGAAATTGGCTAGGGAAGGGAAGTTAGACCGTTATATGTGGAAGAATGAAAGAATTCGATACCCCACTCATAGCCGAGGAGATAATAGACCGTGTGATAGATGCGACAATGACAAAGAAAATATGAGGAGAAATGAAGATAGAAGAAATGAGGCTAGAAGGGAAGAACATATGAACCAACATATAGACAATGAACCTACAGGAGCTGCTATTAATGTCATTTTTGGTTGAGAGTACATAGCTAGTAGCTCACCAATGCCTTGAGGGAAGATGGAAAGTTCATAAGGCAAAAAGATAGCAAACACGTGTAATACCAACTACTTGCAACTACACTGGCAGTGAGACTTTAATTCATTTAATGTTATTTCTTATTATTAAACTATGAGTTGAAATTTCCTTTGTTGAATTGTGATTTATGCCATAATGACGTTTTATTACCTGTTGAGGTTTTCAAATAATTGATAGATGACAAATCAAACAAAGGGCTTGAAGTGAAAAGTGCGCGAGGTAAGCCACGAAGAAAATGTGCAAGGGCTTGAAGCGAAAAATGCACGAGGTAAGACACACACCAAAACAAAGGGCTTGAACTGAAAAGTGTACGACATAAGCCATGAAGAAAAAGTGCAAGAGCTTGAAGCGAAAAGTGCCCGAGGTAAGAAAAGCACTCAATGTGCAAGGGCTTGAAGTGAAATATGCGCGATGTAAGCCATGAAGAAAAAGTGCAAGAGCTTGGAGGGAAAAGTGCTCGAGGTAAGCTAAGCACTCAAACAAAGGGCTTGAAGCGAAAGGTGCACGAGGTAAGAGAAGTACTCAAACAAAGGGCTTGAAGAGAAAAGTGTGCGATGTAAGCCATGAAGAAAAAGAGCAAGAGCTTGTAGCAAAAAGTGCGTGAGGTAAGCTAAGTACCAAAAACAAAAGGCTTGAAACGAACAGCACAGGAGGTAAGTTGGGCACTCACACAAGGTCTTGATGTGAAAAATGCACGAGGTAAGCCATGCACCCAAAACAAAAGGCTTAAAGTGAAAAGTGAGCGATGTAAGCCATGAATAAAAAAGTACAAGAGCTTGAAGCGATAAGTGTACGAGGTAAGCTAAGCACTCAAACAAGGGCTTGAAGAAAAAAATACGCGAGGTAAGCCACGAAGAAAATGTGCAAGGGCTTGAAGCGAAAAATGCGCGGGGTAAGCCATGCACCCAAAACAACAGGCTTGAAGCGAAAAATGCACGATGTAATCCATAAAGAAAAAGTGTAAGAGCTTGAAGCTAAAAGTGTGTGAGGTGCGCTGAGCACTCACACAAGGGCTTGAAGCGAAAAATGCGCGAGGTAAGCCACGCACCCAAAACAAAAGGCTTTAACAGAAAAGTTCACGATGTAAGCGATGAAGAAAAAGTGCAAGAGCTTGAAGCGAAAAGTGCACGAGGTAAGCTGAGGACTCAAACAAAGGGTTGAAGCGAAAAGTGCACGAGGTAAGCTGGGGACTCAAACAAGGGGTTGAAGCGAAAAATGCGCGAGGTAAGCCGCGGACCGAAAACAAAAGGCTTGAAGCGAAAAGTACACGATGTAAGCCAAGAAAAAGTGTAAGGACTTGAAGCGAAAAGTACGCGAGGTAAGCTGTGCACTCAAACAAGGGCTTGAAGTGAAAAAAGCAGGAGGTAAGCCACGAAGAAAATGTATAAGGGCTTGAAGCAAAAAATGCACGAGGTAAATCGCGAATCTAAAATAAAACGCTTAAAGTGAAAAGTGCGCAATGTAAGCCATGAAGAAAAACGTTCAAGAGGTTGATGCGAAAAGTGCGCAAGTAAGCTAAGCACTTAGACAAGGGCTTGAAGCGAAAAATGTGCAAGGTAAGCCGTGCACCCAAAACAAAAGGCTTGAAGTGAAAAGTACGCGATGTAAGCCATAAAGAAAAAGTACAAGAGCTTGAAGCGAAAAGTAGGCGAGGTAAGCTGAGCACTTAAACGAGGGCTTGAAACAAAAAATGCGCGAGGTAAGCCACAAAGAAAATATGAAAGGGCTTAAAGAAAAACATGAGCGAGTTAAGCCACGCACCCAAAACAAAGGGCTTGGAGCTAAGTGCGCAATGTAAGCCATGAAGAAAAAATGTAAGAGCTTGAAGTGAAAAGTGCGTGAGGTATGTTAAGCACTAAGACAAGGGCTTGAAGCGAAAAATGAGTGAGGTAAGCCACAAAGAAAATGTGTAAGGGCTTGAAGCGAAAAATGCGCAGGGTAAGCCAAACACCCAAAAAAAAGGGCTTGAAGCGAAAATTGTGCAATTTAAGCCATGAAGAAAAAAGTGCAAAAGCTTGAAGCAAAAACTGCGCAAGGTAAGCTGAGCAATCAAACAAGGGCTTGAAGTGAAAAATGCGTGATGTAAGCCGCGCACCCAAAACAAAAGGCTTGAAGTGAAAAGTGCACGATGTAAGCCATGAAGAATAAGTGCAAGAGCTTGAAGCGAAAAATGCGCGAGGTAAGCTAATTACTCAAATAAGGGCCTAAAGTGAAAAATAAGCGAGGTAAGCCACGAATAAAATATGCAAGGGCTTGAAGCGAAAAATGTGTGAGGTATGCCACGCACCCAAAACAAAAGGCTTAAAGTGAAAAGTGCGCGATGTAAGCCATGAAGAAGAAGTGCAAGAGTTTGAAGTGAAAAGTGTGCGAGGTAAGTTGAGCACTGAGACAAGGGCTTGAAATGAAAAATGCATGGGGTAAGCCACAAAGAAAATGTGTAAGGGCTTAAAGCGAAAAATGCGCGAGGTAAGCCAAGCACCCAAAAAAAAGGGCTTGAAGCGAAAACAATGCAATGTAAGCCATGAAGAAAAATGTGTAAGAGCTGAAAGCGAAAACAGTGTGAGGTAAGCTGAGCACTCAAACAAGGGCTTGAAGCAAAAAATGTGCGAGGTATGCCGCACACCTAAAACAAAAGGCTTGAAGTGAAAAGTACGTGATGTAAGCGATGAAGAAAAAGTGCAAGAGCTTGAAGCGAAAAGTGTGCGTGGTAAGCTAATCACTCAAATAAGGTCTTGAAACAAAAAATGTGCGAGGTAAGCCATGCACCCAAAACAAAAGGCTTGAAGTGAAAACTTCTTGATGTAAGCCATGAAGAAAAAGTACAAGAGCTTGAAGCGAAAAGTGCTTGAGGTAAGCTAAGCACTCAAACATGGGCTTGAAGCGAAAAATGCGCGAGGTAATCCACGACGAAAATGTGCAATGGCTTAAAGCAAAAAACGAGTAAGGTAAGCCACACACCCAAAACAAAAGGCTTGAAGCGAAAAATGCTCGATGTAAGCCATAAAGAAAAAGTGCGAGAGGTTGAATCAAAAATTGCGTGAGGTAAGCTAAGCACTCAAACAAGGGCTTGAAGCAAAAAATGCGTGAGGTAAGCCACGAAGAAAATGTACAAGGGCTTGAAGCGAAAAATGCGCCAGGTAAGCCATGCACCCAAAACAAAACGCTCGAGAAGAAAAAAGTGCAAGAGCTTGAAGTGAAATTTGCACGAGGTAAGCTAAGCACTCAGATAAGGGCTTGAAGCGAAAAATACGAGAGGTAAGCAACGTAGAAAATGCGCAAGGGCTTGAAGTAAAAAATGCGCGAGGTAAGCCGTGCACCCAAAACAAAAGGCTTGAATCGAAAAATGCTCAATGTAAGCCATAAAGAAAAAGTGCAAGAGGTTGAATCAAAAACTGCGTGAGGTAAGCTAAGTACGCAAACAATGGCTTGAAGCGAAAAAATGTGCGAGGTAAGCCACGCACCCAAAACAAAAGGCTTGAAGTGAAAAGTACGCAATGTAAGCCATGAAGAAGAAGTGCAAGAGCTTGAAGCGAAAAGCGCACGAGGTAAGCTGAGCGCTAAAACAAGGGCTTGAAGCGAAAAATACGCGAGATAAGCTATGAAGAAAATATGCAGGGGCTTGAAGCAAAAAAATGTCCGAGGTAAACCATGCACCCAAAACAAAAGGCTTGGAGTGAAAAGTGCGCGATGTAAGCCATGAAGAAGAAGTGCAAGCGCTTAAAATGAAAAGTGCGCGAGGTAAGCTAAGCACTTAGACAAGGGCTTAAATCGAAAAATGAGTGAGGTAAGCCGCAAAGAAAATGTGCAAGGGCTTCAAGGGAAATATGCACAACGAAAAATGCGCGAGGTAAGCTGCGGACCAAAAAAAAAAAAGGATTGAAGCGAAAGCTGTGCAATATAAGTCATGAAGAAAAAAGTGCAAAAGCTTGAAGTAAAAACTGCGCGAGGTAAGCTGAGCACTCAAACAAGGTCTTGAAGCGAAAAAATGCACGAAGTAAGCCGCGCACCCAAAACAAAAGCCTTGAAATGAAAAGTGCGCAATGTAAGCCATGAAGAATAAGTGCAAGAGCTTAAAGTGAAACGTGCGTGAGGTAAGCCGATCACTCGAACAAGGGCTTGAAGCAAAAAATATGCGAGGTAAGCCACGAATAAAATATGCAAGGGCTTGAAGCGAAAAATGTGTGAGGTAAGCCATGCACCCAAAAGAAAAGGCTTGAAGTGAAAAGTGCGCGAGGTAAGTTAAGCACTAACACAAGGGCTTGAAATGAAAAATGCGTGGAGTAAGCCACAAAGAAAATGTGTAAGGACTTGAAGCGAAAAAAGTGCGAGGTAAGCCACGCACCCAAAAAAAGGGCTTAAAGCGAAAACTATGCAATGTAAGCCATGAAGGAAAAACTGCAAGAGCTTAAAGTGAAAACTGCGCGAGGTAAGCTGGGCACTCAAACGAGGGCTTAACGCGAAAAATGTGAGAGGTATGCCACGCACCCAAAACAAAAGGCTTGAAGTGAAAAGTGCGTGATGTAAGCGATGGAGAAAAAGTGCAAGAGCTTGAAGCGAAAGGTGCTTGAGGTAAGCTAAGCAGTCAAACATGGGTTTGAAGCAAAAAATGCGTGAGGTAAGCCACAAAGAAAATGTGCAAGGGCTTGAAGCAAAAAAAATGCGTGAGGTAAGCCACGCACCCAAAACAAAAGGCTTGAAGTGAAAAATGCTTGATGTAAGCCATGAAGAAAAAGTGCAAGAGGTTGAATCGAAAACTGCGTGAGGTAAGCTAAGCACGTAAACAAGGGCTTGAAGCGAAAAATGCGTGATGTAAGCCACGAACCCAAAACAAAAAGCTTGAAGTGAAAAGTGCAAAACGTAAGGCATGAAGAAAAAAGTGCAAGAGCTTGAAGCAAAATGTGCACAAGGTAAGCTAAGCACTCAGACAAGTGCTTGAAGCGAAAAATGAGAGAGGTAAGCGACGTAGAAAATTCGCAAGGGCTTAAAGCAAAAAATGCTCGAGGTAAGCCGCACACCCAAAACAAAAAACTTGAAGCAAAAAATGCGCAATGTAAACCATGAAGAAAAAGTGCAAGAGCTTGAAGCGAAAAGCACACGAGGTAAGCTAAGCACTAAAACAAGGGCTTAAAGCAAAATATGTTCGAGGTAAGCCACGCACCCAAAACAAAAGGCTTGAAGTGAAAAGTGCGCGATGTAAGCCATGAAGAAGCAGCGCAAGAGCATGAAGTGAAAAGTGCACGAGGTAAGCTAAGCACTTAGACAAGGGCTTAAATCAAAAAATGAGCGAGGTAAGCCACAAAGAAAATGTACAAGGGCTTGAAGCAAAATATGCACGGTGAAAAAAGCGCGAGGTAAGCAAAAAAAAAAAGGATTGAAGCAAAAACTGTGCAATGTAAGTCATGAAGAAAAAGGTGCACGAGCTTGAATCGAAAACTATGCGAGGTAAGCTGAGTACTCAAACAAGGGCTTCAAGCGAAAAATGGATGAGGTAAGATGCACACCCAAAAGAAAAGGCTTAAAGTGAAGAGTGCACGATATAAGCCATGAAGAAAAAGTGCAAGAGCTTGAAGCGAAAAGTGCGTGAGGTAAGCTGATCACTCAAACAAGGGCTTGAAGCAAAAAATACGCGAGGTAAGCCATGCACCCAAAACAAAAGGCTTGAAGTGAAAAGTACTCGATGTAAGCCATGAAGAAAAAGTATAGGAGCTTGAAGCGAAAAGTTAGTGAGGTAACCTAAGCACTCAAACAAGGGCTTGAAGTGAAAAATGCGCGAGGTAAGCCACGAAGAAAATGTGCAAGGGCTTAAAGCGAAAAATGGGCGAGGTAAGCCACGCACCCAAAACAAAAGGCTTGAAGTGAAAGTCCGCGATGTAAGGCATGAAGAAAAAAGTGCAAAAGCTTGAAGAAAAAGTGCGCCAGGTAAGCTAAGCACTCAAACAAGGGCTTGAAGCAAAAAATGCGCGAGGTAAGCAATGCACCCAAAACAAAAGGCTCAATGAGAAAAGTGCTCGATGTATGCCACGAAGAAAAAGTACAAGAGCTTGAATCCAAAGCTACGTGAGGTAAGCTAAGCACTCAAACAAGTGCTTGAAGCAGAAAGTGCGCGAGGTAAGCCACAGAGCAAATGTGCAAGGGCTTGAAGTAAAAATGCGTGATGTAAGCAACGCACCCAAATCAAAAGGCTTTAAGTGAAAAGTATGTGATGTAAGGCATGAAGAAAAAAGTGCAAGAGCTTGAAGCGACTTGTGCGTGAGGTAAGCTAAGCACTCAGACAAGGGTTTGAAGCGAAAAATGAGAGAGGTAAGTGACGTAGAAAATGTGCAAGGGCTTGAAGCAAAAAATACGCGAGGTAAACCGCGCACCCAAAACAAAAGGTTGAAGTGAGGAATACTCGAGGTAAACCACGCATGCAAAACAAAAGGTTGAAGCGAAAAATTCGCGTTGTAAGCCATGAAGAAAAAGTGCAAGAGCTTGAAGCGAAAATCGCGCGAGGTAAGCTGAGCACTCAAACAAGGGCTTGAACCGCAAAATACACGAGGCAAGCCACGAAGAAAATCTACAGGGGCTTAAAGCAAAAAATGTCTGAGGTAAGCCACGCACCCAAAACAAAAGGCTTGAAGTGAAAAGTCTGCGATGTAAGACATGAAGAAGCAGTGCAAGAGCATAAAGTGAAAAGTGCACGAGGTAAGCTAAGCACTTAGACAAGGGCTTAAACCGAGAAATGAGCGAGGTAAGCCACAAAGAAAATGTGCAAGGGCTTGAAACAAAATATGCACGGTGAAAAATTCGCGAGGTAAGCCACGGACTAAAAAAAAAGGATTGAAGCAAAAACTGTGCAATGTAAGTCATGAAGAAAAAAGTGCACGAGCTTAAATAAAAAACTGCGCGAGGTAAGCTGAGTAGTCAAACAAGGGCTTCAAGTGAAAAATGCATGAGGCAAGACACGCACCCAAAAGAAAAGGCTTAAAGCGAAAAGTGCGCAATGTAAGCCATGAAGAAAAAGTGCAAGAGCTTGAAGTGAAAAGTGTGCGAGGTAAGCTGATCACTCAAATAAGGGCTTGAAGCAAAAAATGCGCGAGGTAAGCCATACACCCAAAACAAAAGGCTTGAAGTGAAAAGTACAGGAGCTTAAAGCGAAAAGTGAGTGAGGTAACCTAAGCACTCAAACAAGGGCTTGAAGCGAAAAATGCGTGAGGTAAGCCACGAAGAAAATGTGCAAGGGCTTGAAGCGAAAAATGGGCGAGGTAAGCCATGCACCTAAAACAAAAGTCTTGAAATGAAAGTCCGCGATGTAAGGCATAAAGAAAAAAGTGCAAGAGTTTGACGCAAAAAGTACGCAAGGTAAGCTGTGCACTCAAACAAGGGCTTGAAGCAAAAAATGCGTGAGGTAAGCAACGCACCCAAAACAAAAGGCTCAATGAGAAAAGTGTTTGATGTAAGCCACGAAGAAAAAGTACAAGAGCTTGAATCCAAAGCTGTGTGAGGTAAGCTAAGCACTCAAACAAGTGCTTGAAGCAGAAAAAGCGTGAGGTAAGCCACGAAGAAAATGTGCAAGGGCTTGAAGTGAAATATGCGTGATGTAAGCAACGTACCCAAAACAAAAGGCTTGAAGTGAAAAGTCTGTGATGTAAGGCATGAAGAAAAAAGTATAAGAGCTTGAAGCGACTTGTGCGTGAGGTAAGATAAGCACTCAGACAAGGGTTTGAAGCGAAAAATGAGAGAGGTAAGCGACGTAGAAAATGTGCAAGGGCTTGAAGCAAAAAATACGCGAGGTAAACCGCGCACCCAAAACAAAAGGTTGAAGTGAGGAATACTCGAGGTAAACCACGCATGCAAAACAAAAGGTTGAAGCGAAAAATTCGCGTTGTAAGCCATGAAGAAAAAGTGCAAGAGCTTGAAGCGAAAAGCGTACGAGGTAAGCCGAGCACTCAAACAAGGGCTTGAAGTGCAAAATACGCGACGTAAGCCACGAAGAAAATCTACATGGGCTTGAAGCAAAAAATGTCTGAGGTAAGCCACGCACCCAAAACAAAAGGCTTGAAATGAAAAGTACGCGATGTAAGCCAAGAAGAAGAAGTGCAAGAGCTTGGAGTGAAAAGTGCGCGAGGGAGGCTAAGCACTTAGACAAGGGCTTAAATCAAAAATTGACTGAGGTAAGCCACAAAGAAAATATGCAAGAGCTTGAAGCGAAAAATGCACGGCAAAAAATGTACGAGATAAGCCACGCACCGAAACGAAATGGCTTGAAGCAAAAACTTTGCAATGTAAGTCATGAAGAAAAAAGTACAAGAGCTTGAAGGAAAAACTGCGCGAGGTAAGCTGAGTACTCAAACAAGGGCTTGAAGCAAAAAATACAAGAGGTAAGACACGCACCCAAAGAAAAAGTCTTGAAGTGAAGAGTGCACGATGTAAGCCATGAAGAAAAAGTGCAAGAGCTTGAAGCGAAAAGTGTGCGAGGTAAGCTGCTCACTCAAACAAGGGCTTGAAGCAAAAAATGCACGAGGTAAGCCATGCACCCAAAACAAAAGGCTTGAAGTGAAAAGTGCTCGATGTAAGCCATGAAGAAAAAGTACAAGAGCTTGAAATGAAAACTGAGCGAGGTAACCTAAGCACTCAAACAAGGGCTTGAAGCAAAAAATGTGCGAGTTAAGCCTCGAAGAAAATGTGCAAGGGCTTAAAGCGAAAAATGCGCGAGGTTAGCTACATACCCAAAACAAAAGTCTTGAAACGAAAAGTGCGCGATGTAAGGCATGAAGAAAAAAGTGCAAGAGCTTGAAGCGAAAAGTGCGCAAGGTAAGCTGAGCACTCGAACAAGGGCTTGATGTAAAATATGCACAAGGTAAGCAACGCACCCAAAACAAAAGGCTCAAAAAGAAAAGTGCTCGATGTAAGCCATGAAGAAAAAGTACAAGTGCTTGAATCCAAAGCTGCGTGTGGTAAGCTAAGCAGTTAAACAAGGGCTTGAAGAGAAAAATGAGTGAGGTAAGCCACGAAGAAAATGTGCAAGGGCTTTAAGCAAAAAATGCGTGAGGTAAGCAACGCACCCAAAACAAAAGGCTTGAAGTGAAAAGTACGCGATGTAAGGCCTGAAGAAAAAAGTGCAAGAGCTTGAAGCGACATATGCGTGAGGTAAGCTAAGCACTCAGATAAGGGTTTGAAGCGAAAAATACGAGAGGTAAGCGACGCTGATAATGTGCAAGGGCTTGAAGCGAAAAATACGTGAGGTAAACTGCGCACCCAAAACAAAAGGTTGAAGCGAAAAATGCACGAAGTAAGCCATGAAGAAAAAGAGCAAGAGCTTGATGCGAAAAGCGCACGAGGTAAGCTGAGCACTCAAACAAGGGCTTTAAGAGAAAAATAAGCGAGGTTAGCCACGAAGAAAATCTACAGGGCCTTAAAGCGAAAAATGTCTGAGGTATGCCACGCACCCAAAACAAAGGCTTGAAGTGAAAAGTGCGCGATGTAAGCCAAGAAGAAGAAGTGCAAGAGCTTGAAGTGAAAAGTGCGCGAGGTAAGCTAAGCACTTTGACAAGTGCATAAATCTAAAATTGTGCGAGGTAAGCCACAAAGAAAATGTGCAGTGCTTGAAGCAAAAAATGCGCGACAAAAAATGCACGGGATAAGCCACGCACCCAAACAAAAAGACTTAAAGCGAAAACTGTGCAATGTAAGTCATGAAGAAAAAAGTGCAAGAGCTTAAAGCGAAAACTACGCGAGGTAAGCTGAGTACTCAAACAAAGGCTTGAAGCGAAAAATGCACGAGGTAAGCCGCGCACCCAAAACAAAAGGATTGAAGTGAAAACTCTGCGATGTAAGCCATGAAGAAAAAGTGCAAGTGCTTGAAGCGAAAAGTACGTGAGATAAGCTGATCACTCAAATAAGGGCTTGATGTAAAAAATGCGTGAGGTAAGCCATGCATCCAAAAGAAAAGGCTTGAAGTGAAAAGTGCTTAATGTAAGCCATGAAGAAAAAGTACAAGAGCTTGATGCGAAAAGTGCTTGCGGTAAGCTAAGCACTCAAACATGGGCGAGAAGCGGAAAATCCGCGAGGTAAGCCTCAAGGAAAATGTGCAAGGGCTTGAAGCGAAAAAAGCGCGAAGTAAGCCACGCACCCAAAACAAAAGGCTTAAAATAAAAAATGCTTGATGTAAGCCATGAAGAAAAAAGTGCAAGAGCATGAAGCGAAAAGTGCGCGAGGTAATCTAAGCACTCAGACAAGGGTTTAAAGCGAAAAATGCGAGATGTTAGCGACGTAGAAAATGTGCAAGGGCTTGAAGCGAACAACGTGCGAAGTAAGCCGTGCACCCAAAACAAAAGGCATGAAGCAAAAACTGTGCAATGTAAGTCATGAAGAAAAAAGTGCAAGAGCTTGAATTGAAAACTGTGCGAGGCAAGCTAAGTACTCAGACAAGGGCTTGAAGCGAAAAAAGCACGAGGTAAGCCGCTCACCCAAAACAAAAGGCTTGAAGTGAAGAGTGCATGATGTAAGCCATGAAGAAAAAGTGTAAGACCTTGAAGCAAAATGTGCGCGAGGTAAGCTTATCACTCAAAGAAGAACAAAAGGCTTGAAGTGAAAAGTGCTCGATGTAAGCCTTACAGAAAATGTACAAGAGCTTGAAGAAAAAAGTGAGTGAGGTAAGCTAAGCACTCAAACAAGGGTTTGAAGTGAAAAATGTGTGAGGTAAGCCACGAAGAAGATGTGCAAGGGCTTGAAGAGAAAAATGCGCGATGTAAGCCATGCACCTAAAACAAAAGGCTTGAAGTGAAAAGTTCGCAATGTAAGGCATGAAGAAAAAAGTGCACAAAGTAAGCTGAGCACTCAAACAAGGGCTTTAAGCAAACAATGCGCGAGGTAAGCCATGCACCTAAAACAAAAGTCTCAAAGAGAAAAGTGCTCGATTTAAGCCATGAAGAAAAGGTACAAGAGATTGAATCCAAAGCTGCGTGAGGTAAGCTAAGCACTGAAACAAGGGCTTGAAGCGAAAAATGCGTGAGGTAAGCCACGAAGAAAATGTGCAAGAGCTTGAAGCGAAAAATGCGTGAGGTAAGCAACGTACCCAAAACAGAAGGCTTGAAGCGAAAAGTATGCGATGTAAGGCATGAAGAAAAAAGTGAAAGAGCTTGAAGTGAAATGTGCGTGAAGTAAGCTAAGCACTCAGACAAGGTTTTGAAACGAAAAATACGAGAGGTAACCGATGTAGAATAAGTGGCAGGGCTTGAAGCGAAAAGTACGCGAGGTAAACCGCGCACCCAAAACAAAAAGTCGAAGCGAAAAATGCGCAATATAAGCCTTGAGGAAAAAGTGCAAGAGCTTAAAGCGAAAAGCGCACGAGGTTAGCTAAGCACTCAAACAAGGGCTTGAAGTGAAAAATATGCGAGGTAAGCCACGAAGAAAATCTATAGGGGCTTGAAGCGAAAAATGTCTGAGGTAAGCCATGCACCCAAAACAAAAGGCTTGAAGTGAAAAGTACGCAATGTAGGGCATGAAGAAAAAAGTGCAAGAGCTTGAAGCGAAATGTGCGCGAAGTAAGCTAAGCACTCAGACAAGGGTTTGAAACGAAAAATGCGAGAGGTAACCGATGTAGAATATATGCAAGGGCTTGAAGCAAAAAATACGCGACGTAAACCATGCACGCAAAATAAAAAGTTAAAGTGAAAAATGCGCGATATAAGCCTTGAGGAAAAAGTGCAACAGCTTGAAGCGAAAAGCACAAGAGTTTAGCTAAGAACTCAAACAAGGGCTTGAAGCGAAAAATACGCGAGGTAAGCCACGAAGAAAATCTATAGGGGCTTGAAGCGAAAAATGTCTGAGGTAAGCCATGCACCCAAAACAAAAGCCTTGAAGTGAAAAGTATGCGATATAAGGCATGAAGAAAAAAGTGCAAGAGCTTGGAGCGAAATGTGCGCGAAGTAAGCTAAGCACTCAGACAAGGGTTTGAAACAAAAAATGCGAGAGGTAACTGACGTAGAATATGTGCAAGGGCTTAAAGAAAAAAATACGCGAGGTAAACCGTGCACCCAAAACAAAAGGTTGAAGCAAAAAATACGCGATGTTAGCCATGAGGAAAAAGTGCAAGAGCTTGGAGCGAAAAGCGAATGAGGTTAGCTAAGCACTCAAACAAGGGCTTGAAGCGAAAAATACGCGGGGTAAGCCACGAAGAAAATCTATAGGGTCTTGAAGCAAAAAATGTCTGAGGTAAGCCACGCACCCAAAACAAAAGGCTTGAAGTGAAAAGTACGTGATGTAAGCCATGAAGAAGAAGTGCAAGAGCTTAAAGTGAAAAGTGCGCGTGGTAAGCTAAGCACTTAGACAATGGCTTAAATCGAAAAATGAGCGGGGTAAGCCACAAAGAAAATGTGCAAGAGCTAGAAGCAAAAACTGTGCTATGTAAGTCATGAAGAAAAAAGTGCAAGAGCTTGAAGCGAAAACTGCGAGGTAAGCTGAGTACTCAAACAAGGGCTTGAAGTGAAAAATGCACGAGGTAAGCCATGCACCCAAAACAAAAGGATTAAAGTGAAAACTGCGCGATGTAAGCTATGAAAAAAAGTGCAAGAGCATGAAGTGAAAAGTGCGTGAGGTATGCTGATCACTCAAACAAGGCCTTGAAGTAAAAAATGCGCGAGGTAAGCTATGCACCCAAAACAAAAAGCTTGAAGTGAAAAGTGCGCGATGTAGGCCATGAAGGAAAAATACAAGAACTTGAAGCGAAAAGCGCACGAGGTAAGCTGAGCACTCAAACAAGTGCTTGAAGTGAAAAATACGCAAGGTAAGCCACGAAGAAAATATACAGGGGCTTGAAGCGAAAAATGTCTGAGGTAAGCCACGCACCCAAAACAAAAGGCTTGAAGTGAAAAGTGCGCGATGTAAGCCAAGAAGAAGAAGTGCAAGAGCTTGAAGTGAAAAGTGCGCGAGGTAAGCTAAGCACTTAGACAAGGGCTTGAAGCAAAAAAATGCGCGAGGTAAGTCACGAAGAAAATGTGCAAGGGCTTGAAGCGAAATGTGCGCGATGTAAGCCATAAAGAAAAAGTGCAAGAGGTAAAAGCGAAAAGCGCACGAGGTAAGCTGAGCACTCAAACATGGGCTTGACGCGAAAAATGCGCGAGGTAAGCCACGAAGAAAATTTGCAAGGGCTTGAAGCGAAAAATGCGCGAGGTAAGCCACGCACCCAAAACAAAATGCTTTAAGCGAAAAATGCTCGATGTAAGCCATGAAGAAAAAGTGCAAGAGGTTGAATCGAATACATGCTTGAGCTAAGCTAAGCACTCAAAGAAGGGCTTGAAGCAAAAAATGCACGAGGTAAGTCACTAAGAAAATGTGCGTGGGCTTGAAGCGAAAAGTACGCAAGGTAAGCCACGCACCCAAAACAAGACGCTTAAAGTGAAAAGTGCGCGATGTAAGGCATGAAGAAAAAAGTACAAAAGCTTGAAACGAAATGTACGCGAGGGAAGCTAAGCACTCAAACAAGGGCTTGAAGCGAAAAATGCGCGATGTAAGCCATGAAGAAAAATTGCAAGAGCTTTAAGCAAAAAGTTCACGAGGTAAGCTGAGCACTCAAACGAGGGCTTGAAGTGAAAAATACGCGAGGTAAGCCACAATGAAAATATGCAGGGGCTTGAAGCGATAAATGTACGAGGTAAGCCACACACCCAAAACAAAAGGCTTAAAGTGAAAAGTGCACGATGTAAGCCAAGAAGAAGAAGTGCAATAGCTTGAAGTGAAAAGTGCACGAGGTAAGCTAAGCACTTAGACAAGGGCTTGAAGCAAAAAATGTGCGAGGTAAGTCACGAAAAAATGTGCAAGGGCTTGAAGCGAAAAGTACGATATGTAAGCCACGAAGAAAAAGTGCAAGAGCTTGAAGCGAAAAGCGCACAAGGTTAGCTGATCACTCAAACATGGGCTTGAAGCGAAAAATGAGCGAGGTAAGCCACGAAGAACATGTGCAAGGGTTTGAAGCGAAAAATGTGCGAGGTAAGTTACGTACCTAAAACAAAAGGCTTAAAGCGAAAAATGCTCGATGTAAGACATGAAGAAAAAGTGCAAGAGGTTGAATCGAATACTGTGTGAGGTAAGCTAAGCACTCAAACAAGGGCTTGAAGCAAAAAATGCGTGAGGTATGTCACGAAGTAAATGTGCAATGGCTTGAAGCGAAAAGTGCGCGAGGTAAGCCACGCACCTAAAACAAGACGCTTAAAGTGAAAAGTGCGCGATGTAAGGTATGAAGAAAAAAGTGCGAGAGCTTGAAGCAAAATGTGCACGAGGGAAGCGAAGCACTCAGACAAGGGCTTGAAGCAAAAAATGCGAGAGGTAAGCAACGTAGAAAATGTGCCGGGGCTTGAAGCGAAAAATACGCGAGCTAAGCCGCACACCCAAAACAAAAGGCTTGAAGCGAAAAATGCGAGATGTAAGCCATGAAGAAAAATTGCAAGGGCTTGAAGCGAAAAGTGCACGAGGTAAGCTGAGCACTCAAACAAGGGCTTGAAGTGAAAAATACGCGAGGTAAGCCACAAAGAAAATATGCAGGGGCTTGAAGCGAAAAATGTACGAGGTAAGCCACACACCCAAAACAAAAGGCTTGAAGTGAAAAGTACGCGATGTAAGCCATGAAGAAGAAGTGCAAGAGCTTGAAGTGAAAAGTGCGCGACGTAACCTAAGCACTCGGACAAGGGATTCAATTAAAAAATGCGTGAGGTAAGCCACAAAGAAAATGTGCAAGGGCTTGAAGCGAAAAAGGCACGACGAGAAATGCGCGAGGTAAGCCATGCACCAAAAAAAGGCTTGAAGCAAAAACTGTGCATTGTAAGTCGTGAAGAAAAAAGTGCAAGAGCTTGAAGTGAAAACTGCGTGAGGTAAGCTGAGTACTTAAACAAGGGCTTGAAGCGAAAAAGGCACGAGGTAAGCCGCGCACCCCAAACAAAAGGCTTAAAGTGAAGAGTGCGCGATGTAAGCCATGAAGAAAAAGTATAAGAGCTTGAAACGAAAGGTGTGCGAAGTAAGCTGATCAGTCAAACAAGGGCTTGAAGCAAAAAATGCACGAGGTAAGCCATGCACCCAAAACAAAAGGCATGAAGTTCAAACTGTTCAATGTACGCCCTGATGAAAAAGTACAAGAGCTTGAAGGGAAAAGTGAGTGAGGTAAGCTAAGCACTCAAATAAGGGCTTGAACTGAAAAATGAGCGAGGTAAGCCACGAAAAAAAATGTGCGAGGGCTTGAAGCGAAAAACGCGTGAGGTAAGCCACGTACCCAAAATAAAAGGCTTGAAGCGAAAAGTGCGCGATGTAAGGCATAAAGAAAAAAGTATAAGAGCTTGAAGTGAAAAGTGTGCAAGGTAAGCTAAGCACTCAAACAAGGGCTTAAAGAAAAAATGCGCGAGGTAAGTAACACCCCCAAAACAAAAGGCTCAGAAAGAAAAGTGCTCGATGTAAGCCATGAAGAAAAGGTACAAGAACTTGAATCCAAAGCTGCATGAGGTAGGCTAAGTACTCAAACAAGGGCCTGAAGCAAAAAATGCACGAGGTAAGCCACGTCGAAAATGTACAAGGGCTTGCAGCGAAAAATACGTGAGGTAAGCAACGCACCCAAAACAAAAGGCTTGAAGTGAAAAGTACGCGATGTAAGGCATGAAGAAAAAAGTGCAAGAGCTTGAAGCGACATGTGTGTGAGGTAAGCTAAGCACTCAGACAAGGGTTTGAAGTGAAAAATACGAGAGGTAAGCGACGTTGAAAAAGTGCAAGGACTTGAAGCGAAAAATACGTGAGGTAAACTCTGCACCCAAAACAAAAGGTTTAAGCGAAAAATGTGCGAAGTAAGCCATGAAGAAAAAGTGCAAGAGCTTGAAGTGAAAAGCGCACGAGGTAAGCTGAGCACTCAAACAAGGGCTTGATGGGAAAAATACGTGAGGTAAGCCACGAAGAAAATCTGCAGGGGCTTGAAGCGAAAAATGTCTGAGGTAAGCCACGCACACAAAATAAAAGGCTTGAATTGAAAAGTGCGGGATGTAAGCTAAGAAGAAGAAGTACAAGAGCTTGAAGTGAAAAGTGCGCGAGGTAAGCTAAGCACTTAGACAAGGGCTTGAAGTAAAAAATGCACAAGGTAAGTCACGAAGAAAATGTGCAAGGGCTTGAAGCGAAAAGTGCGCGATGTAAGCCATGTAGAAAAAGTGTAAGAGCTTGAAGCGAAAAGCGCACGAGGTAAGCTGAGCACTCAAACATGGGCTTGAAGCGAAAAATGCGCAAAGTAAGCCACAAAGAAAATGTGCAAGTGCTTGAAGTGAAAAATGCACGAGGTAAGCCACGCACCCAAAACAAAAGGCTTGAAGAGAAAAATGCTCGATGTAAGCCATGAAGAAAAAGTGCAAGAGGTTGAATAGAATACTGCGTGAGGTAAGCTAAGCACTCAAACAGGGGCTTGAAGCAAAAAATGCGCGAGGTAAGTCACGAAGTAAATGTGCAAAGGCTTAAAGCGAAAAGTGCGTGAGGTAAGCCACGCACCCAAAACAAGACGCTTCGAGTGAAAAGTGCGCGATGTAAGGCATGAAGAAAAAAGTACATGAGCTTGAAGCGAAATATGCGTGAGGGAAGCTAAGCACTCATACAAGGGCTTGAAGCGAAAAATGTGAGAGGTAAGCGACGTAGAAAATGTTCAAGGGCTTGAAGCGAAAAATGCACGAGGTAAGCCGCACACCCAAAACAAAATGCTTGAAACAAAAAATGTGCGATGTAAGCCATGAAGAAATATTTCAAGAGCTTGAAACGAAAAGTGCACGAGGTAAGCTGAGCACTTAGACATGGGCTTGAAGTGAAAAATACGTGAGGTAAGCCCCAAAGAAAATATGCAGGGGCTTAGAACGAAAAATGTATGAGGTAAGCCATGCACCCAAAACAAAAGGCTTGAAGTGAAAAGTACGCGATGTAAGCCATGAAGAAGAAGTGCAAGAGCTTGAAGTGAAAAGTGCGCGACGTAACCTAAGCACTCGAACAAGGGCTTAAATAAAAAAATGCTCAAGGTAAGCCACAAAGAAAATGTACAAGGGCTTGAAGTGAAAAATGCGCGAGGTAAGCCACGCACCAAAAAAAAAAGGCTTGAAGCGAAAACTGTGCAATGTAAGTCATGAAAAAAAAAGTGCAAGAGCTTGAAGTGAAAACTGCGCGTGGTAAGTTGAGTACTCAAATAAGGGCTTGAAGCAAAGAATACATGAGGTAAGCCACGCACCGAAAACAAAAGGCTTGAAGTGAAGAGTGCGCGATGTAAGCCATAAAGAAAAAGTGCAAGAGCTTAAGTGCGCGAGGTAAGCTAATCACTCAAACAAGGGCTTGAAGCAAAAAATGCACGAGGTAAGCCATGCACCCAAAACAAAAGGCTTGAAGTGAAAACAGCTCGATGTAAGCCATGATGAAAAAGTACAAGAGCTTGAAGTGAAAAGTGAGTGAGGTAAGCTAAGCACTCAAACAAGGGCTTGAAGTGAAAAATGCGCGAGGTAAGCCACGAAAAAAATGTGCAAGGGCTTGAAGCAAAAAATGCGCGACGTAAGCCACGCACCCAAAATAAAAGGCTTGAAGCGAAAAGTGCGCGATGTAAGGCATGAAGAAAAAAGTACAAGAGCTTGATGCGAAAAGTGTGCAAGGTAAGCTGAGCACTCAAACAAGGGCTTGAAGTAAAAAATTCGCGAGGTAAGCCACGCACCTAAAGCAAAAGGCTCAAAGCGAAAAGTGCTCGATGTAAGCCATGAAGAAAAAGTACAAGACCTTGAATCCAAAAATGTGTGAGGTAAGCTAAGCACTCAAACAAGGACTTGAAGCGAAAAATGCGCGAGGTAAGCCACGAAGAAAATGTGCAAGGGCTTGAAACGAAAAATGAGCGACGTAAGCCGCGCAAAAAAAAAAGGCATCAAGCGAAGACTGTGCAATGTAAGTCATGAAAAAAAAAAGTGCAAGAGCTTGAAGTGAAAACTGCACGAGGTAAGTTGAGTACTCAAACAAGGGCTTGAAGCAAACAATGCACGAGGTAAGCCGCACACCAAAAACAAAAGGCTTGAAGTGAAGAGTACGCGATGTAAGCCATAAAAAAAAGTGCAAGAGCTTGAAGCGAAAACTGCGCGAGGTAAGCTGATCACTCAAACAAGGGCTTGAAGCAAAAAATGCACGAGGTAAGCCATGCACCCAAAATGAAAGGCTTAAAGTGAAAGCTGCTCGATGTAAGCCATGAAGAAAAAGTGCAAGAGGTTGAATAGAATACTGCGTGAGGTAAGCTAAGCACTCAAACAGGGGCTTGAAGCAAAAAATGCGCGAGGTAAGTCACGAAGTAAATGTGCAAAGGCTTAAAGCGAAAAGTGCGTGAGGTAAGCCACGCACCCAAAACAAGACGCTTCGAGTGAAAAGTGCGCGATGTAAGGCATGAAGAAAAAAGTACATGAGCTTGAAGCGAAATATGCGTGAGGGAAGCTAAGCACTCATACAAGGGCTTGAAGCGAAAAATGTGAGAGGTAAGCGACGTAGAAAATGTTCAAGGGCTTGAAGCGAAAAATGCACGAGGTAAGCCGCACACCCAAAACAAAAGGCTTGAAACAAAAAATGCGCGATGTAAGCCATGAAGAAATATTTCAAGAGCTTGAAACGAAAAGTGCACGAGGTAAGCTGAGCACTTAGACATGGGCTTGAAGTGAAAAATACGTGATGTAAGCCACAAAGAAAATATGCAAGGGCTTAGAGCGAAAAATGTATGAGGTAAGCCATGCACCCAAAACAAAAGGCTTGAAGTGAAAAGTACGCGATGTAAGCCATGAAGAAGTGCAAGAGCTTGAAGTGAAAAGTGCGCGACGTAACCGAAGCACTCGGACAAGGGCTTAAATAAAAAAATGCTCAAGGTAAGCCACAAAGAAAATGTGCAAGGGCTTGAAGTGAAAAATGCGCGAGGTAAGCCACGCACCAAAAAAAAAGGCTTGAAGCGAAAACTGTGCAATGTAAGTCATGAAAAAAAAAATGCAAGAGCTTGAAGTGAAAACTGCGCGTGGTAAGTTGAATACTGAAACAAGGGCTTGAAGCAAAAAATACATGAAGTTAGCCACGCACCGAAAACAAAAGGCTTGAAGTGAAGAGTGCGCGATGTAAGCCATAAAGAAAAAGTGCAAGAGCTTAAGTGCGCGAGGTAAGCTAATCACTCAAACAAGGGCTTGAAGCAAAAAATGCACGAGGTAAGCCATGCACCCAAAACAAAAGGCTTGAAGTGAAAACAGCTCGATGTAAGCCATGATGACAAAGTACAAGAGCTTGAAGTGAAAAGTGAGTGAGGTAAGCTAAGCACTCAAACAAGGGCTTGAAGTGAAAAATGCGCGAGGTAAGCCACGAAAAAAATGTGCAAGGGCTTGAAGCAAAAAATGCGCGACGTAAGCCACGCACCCAAAATAAAAGGCTTGAAGCGAAAAGTGCGCGATGTAAGGCATGAAGAAAAAAGTACAAGAGCTTGATGCGAAAAGTGTGCAAGGTAAGCTGAGCACTCAAACAAGGGCTTGAAGTAAAAAATTCGCGAGGTAAGCTACGCACCTAAAGCAAAAGGCTCAAAGCGAAAAGTGCTCGATGTAAGCCATGAAGAAAAAGTACAAGACCTTGAATCCAAAAATGTGTGAGGTAAGCTAAGCACTCAAACAAGGACTTGAAGCGAAAAATGCGCGAGGTAAGCCACGAAGAAAATGTGCAAGGGCTTGAAGCGAAAAATGCGCGACGTAAGCCACGCAAAAAAAAAAAAGGCATCAAGCAAAGACTGTGCAATGTAAGTCATGAAAAAAAAAGTGCAAGAGCTTGAAGTGAAAACTGCACGAGATAAGTTGAGTACTCAAACAAGGGCTTGAAGCAAACAATGCACGAGGTAAGCCGCACACCAAAAACAAAAGGCTTAAAGTGAAGAGTACGCGATGTAAGCCATAAAAAAAAGTGCAAGAGTTTGAAGCGAAAAGTGCGCGAGGTAAGCTGATCACTCAAACAACGGCTTGAAGCAAAAAATGCACGAGGTAAGCCATGCACCCAAAATGAAAGGCTTAAAGTGAAAGCTGCTCGATGTAAGCCATGATGAAAAAGTACAAGAGCTTGAAGCGAAAAAGTGAGTGAGGTACGCTAAGCACTCAAACAAGGGCTTGAAGTGAAAAATGCGCGAGGTAAGCCACGAAAAAAATGTGCAAGGGTTTGAAGCAAAAAATGCGCGACGTAAGCCACGCACCCAAAATAAAAGGCTTGAAGTGAAAAGTGCACGATGTAAGGTATGAAGAAAAAAGTACAAGAGGTTGAAGCGAAGAGTGCGCAAGGTAAGCTGAGCACTCAAACAAGGGCTTGAAGTAAAAAATTTGCGAGGTAAGCCCCGCACCCAAAACAAAAGGCTCAAAGTGAAAAGTGCTCGATGTAAGCCATAAAGAAAAAGTACAAGAGCTTGAATCCAAAGCTGCATGAGGTAAGCTAAGCACTCAAACAAGGGCTTGAAGCAAAAAATGCTCGAGGTAAGCCATGAAGAAAATGTGCAAGGGCTTGAAGCGAAAAATGCGTGAGGTAAGAAACGCACCCAAAACAAAAGGCTTGAAGTGAAATGTACATGATGTAAGGCATGAAGAAAAAAGTGCAAGAGCTTGAAGCGAAATGTGCTCGAGGTAAGCTAAGCACTCATACTAGGGTTTAAAACGAAAAATGTGAGAGGTAAGCGATGTAGAAATTGTGCAAGGGCTTAAAGCGAAAAATACGCGAGGTAAACCGCGTATCCAAAACAAAGGGTTGAAGCGAAGAATGCACGATGTAAGCCATGAAGAAAAAGTACAAGAGCTTGAGGCGAAAAGTGCACGAGGTAATCTGAGCGCTCAAACAAGAGCTTGAAGCGAAAAATACGCGAGGTAAGCCACGAAGAAAATATGTAGGGGCTTGAAGTGAATAATGTTCAAGGTATTCTGACCAAGAATACTTTTCCCCAATTTTTTCTCCATACTTAGGTTAGTTTCTAACCATGTTTAGTCAACTATGGTAAAAGTCCACTTTTCTTAACTATAGTTGACTTTTTTCGTAATCATTGACCAAGTTGACTTTTTCTCAAAATTTCGAAAGTGTCATATCCTATGTCTAACACTCTCGTCTTTACGTTTCAACCATTCCCGATAGATAATTACACCCGAAACACCTTAACTCGCTAAAAAGGTCCATTTTACCCTTTTTAGCTTTTACTCTCATTCTATGTGTTCGAAACTAAGTTAAACTGACTTTCCTTCATGAGTTCTCTATATTTTCTCATTTTAAGTTCTTCTCTTCAATCAGAATGATTCAGTTCCACTTGGTTTAGCCTGTGACTCTTGTAGCTCACATTAGGCTTTTTATGTTGCTTTTGCGTGTTAAATCATTTCACTAACACTTTAAATCTAGTAAATACTCTTCTTATGATTCAACTATAACAATAGAGTGTTCATACACATAGGAATCATAAGGTACTGGCTACATAAAATACGGGTCTGACACGAAAAATGTGCGAGGTAAGCCACGCACCTAAAACAAAAGGCTTAAAGTGAAAAGTGCGCGATATAAGCCATGAAGAAGAAGTGCAAGAGATTGAAGTGAAAAGTGCGCGAGGTAAGCTAAGCACTCAGACAAGGGCTTATATAAAAAAATGTGCGAGGTAAGCCACAAAGAAAATGTGCAAGGGCTTGAAGCAAAAAATGCACAGCGAAAAATACGCAAGGTAAGCCACGCACAAAAAAAAAGGCTTGAAGCGAAAACTGTGCAGTGTAAGTCACGAAGAAAAAAGTGCAAGAGCTTGAAGAGAAAACTGTGCGAGCTAAGCTGAGTACTCAAACAAGGGCTTAAAGTGAAAAATACACGAGGTAAGCAGCGCACCCAAAACAAAAGGCTTGAAGTGAAAAATGTGTGATGTAAGCTATGAAGAAAAAGTGCAAGAGCTTGAAGCGAAAAGTGCGCAAGCTAAGCTGATCACTCAAATAAGAGCTTGAAGCAAAAAATGCGCAAGGTAAGCAACGCACCCAAAACAAAAGGCTTAAAGTGAAAAGTACGCAATGTAAGGCATGAAGAAAAAAGTGCAAGAGCTTGAAACGAAATGTGCGCGAGGTAAGCTAAGCACTCAGACAAGGGTTTGAAGCGAAAATTGCTAGAGGTAAGCGGCGTAGGAAATGTACAAGGGCTTGAAGCAAAAAATATGCGGGGTAAACTGCGCACCCAAAACAAAAAGCTTGAAGCGAAAAATGCGTGATGTAAGCCATGAAGAAAAAGTGCAAGAGCTTAAAGCAAAAAGTGCACGAGGTAAGCTGAGCACTCAAACAATGGCTTAAAGCGAAAAATACGCAAGGTAAGCCACGAAGAAAATATGCAGGGGCTTGAAGCGAAAAATGTGCGAGGTAAGCCACGCACCCAAATCAAAAGGTTGGAAGTGAAAAGTGCGCAGTGTAAGCTATGAAGAAGAAGTGCAAGTGCTTGAAGTGAAAAGTGTGCGAGGTAAGCTAAGCACTCAGATAAGGGCTTAAATCGAAAAATGTGCGAGGTAAGCCACTATGAAAATGTGCAAGGGCTTGAAGCAAAAATTGCGCGAGGTAAGCTACGCACCTAAAATAAAAGGCTCGAACTGAAAACTATGCAATGTAAGTCATAAAGATAAAAGTGCAAGAGCTAGAAGCAAAAACTACACGAGGTAAGCTGAGTACTCAAACAAGGGCTTGAAGCAAAAATGCACGAGGTAAGACGCACACCTAGAACAAAAGGCTTGAAGTGAAAACTGTGCGATGTAAGCCATGAAGAAAAAGTGCAAGAGCTTGAAGTGAAAAGTACGCGAGGTAAGCTGATCACTCAAACAAGGGCTTGAAGCAAAAAATGTGCAAGGTAAGCCATACACCCAAAACAAAAGGCATGAAGCAAAAAGTGCTCGAAGTAAGCCATGAAGAAAAAGTACAAGAGCCTGAAGCGAAAAGTGAGTGAGGTAAGCTAAGCACTCAAACAAGGGCTTGAAGCGAAAAAATTGCGAGGCAAGCCAAGAAGAAAATGTGCAAGGGCTTGAAGCGAAAAATGCGCGAGGTAAGTCACGCACCCAAAATAAAAGGCTTGAAGTGAAAAGTGCGCGATGTAAGGCATGTAGAAAAAAATGCAAGAGCTTGAAGCAAAAAGTGCTTAAGGTAAGCTGAGCACTCAAACAAGGGCTTGAAACAAAAAATGCGCGAGGTAAGCCACGCACCCAAAACAAAAAGGCTCAAAGTGAAAAGTGCTCGATGTAGGCCATGAAGAAAAAGTATAAGAGCTTGAATCGAAAGCTACGTGAGGTAAGCTAAGCGCTCAAACAAGAGCTTGAAGCGAAAAATGCGCGAGGTAAGACATGAAGAAAATGTGCAAGGGCTTAAAGCGAAAAATGCGCGAGGTAAGCAACGCACTAAAAACAAAAGGCTTGAAGTGAAAAGTACGCGACGTAAGGCATGAAGAAAAAGTGCAAGAGCTTGAAGCAAAATGTGCGCGAGGTAAGCTAAGCACTCAGACAAGGGTTTGAGGTGAAAAATGCGAGAGGTAAGCGACGTAGAAAATGTGAAAGGGCTTGAAGCTGAAAATGCGCGAGGTAAGCCGCGCACCCAAAATAAAAGGCTTGAAGTGAAAAGTGCGCGATGTAAGTCATGAAGAAAAAGTGCAAGAGCTTAAAGCGAAAAGTGCACGAGGTAGTGATAATTCTATATTTTTTAGAATTAGTTGTTCTTAACATCCTAATTAATTATTTAAATCCCTAATTTATTTTGTTAAGTATCCCCTTTATTTAATTAAAATTATCATGTTTACAGATAAATTAAATCCGAATGGATTTTGGATATTTCGGTAGAAAATGGACCAAAATTGGGCTAAAATCGAGATTGGACCACATGGACAACACGAGCCATGCCACCTAGCACATCCAATTGGACAAAAAGATAGATGACATTGAAATATCTTTTCAAGGAGCCAATGGTGTGAAGACAAGTGGCCAAAAAAATTGCCAACTCATCTAGGATGGAAAAATTACAATTGTACCCCTAAGTGTGTGTATAAATAGGAAAGGATGGCAATTAAAAAAGAGATGTAAGTTAGAAGTAGGAGTAGGGTAAGTAGTGTAGTTTTTAGAAGTAGTCTAAGGTAGAGTAGAGTAGAGTAATTTTATGCTAGTTTTTTAGAATAGTTTTATTTTAGTTTTCTTTGTTAAGTTTTATTTTTTATTTTTAAATTATCTTCTAAGCTTTCCCGATTAGCTTTTTTTTTTTTTTTGTTTCATCATTTTATTTTTCTCCACAACTATTTGTCATGTCAATTTTCTTTTGTTATATGTTATGAAAAGTTTCTTATGCTCGATTTTGTGAAGGTTCATTTTCAGTTTATTCATGCTCGGTTTTGCTATGAAATGCTTAAGTGTTCTTATGTTTTGAAGCTCTTGGGTTTTCACTCTTTGTGCATTTGGGTGATAAGCTTCCTTCTCCAGATCTGCCTATCGGGTTTGATGCTTTGATGTGGGCTAATGCTGGGCATTACTCCTCATCAATGGCAATGTGGAACAATGGCAGTAGGAGTTGGAATGAGAGTAACCCGATGATGATGTTTATTTAAGATGATGAAGCTTACGAATGACTCTAGAGTATTAGCTTCCATTTGTTTTATTGCATTTCCTTATGCTGTTGTAATCCCTCCTTAATCACTACTTTTCATATCAGCAATTTATCTTTGATCTCTCTAAACTCTTTACTCACATTGTTTATCATAAAATGGTGTCCATGGTGCAGTAGGGAGTATCCTGCAACCCTAGAGCTTTCCTCTGTTCTCCCCTGTTAAATGTTTCCACTATTGTTCATGATGATGTTTCCCTGGCAACGGCACTAAAAACTTGACACGATCTGAACGTATTATCCGCAAGTAAATGGGTTGTACAAGTAATAATGGGATTTGAGTCCCAGAATATCGTCCCACAGAGAAGTTGATCAGCCTAATTAACTACCGGTAAAAACTTGACACAATCTGAACGTATTATCCGCAAGTGCACGGGTCGTACAAGTAATAATGGGATTTGAGTCCCGGAATATCATCCCACAGAGAAGTTGATCAGCCTAATTAACTACCGGTTAATCTTACCCTAAGTATATTCTAGCAAATTATGAAGTGAAGATGGGTGATCTACTAAGTGTAAAATTAAAATTACTGGAAAGCAGTAAAATAATAAGAACTAAATAAAACCGAGTAAAATTTACTTAGAGTGCTCCGAACAATTAAAAGCAAAAACCTACAAAAATAATTAAAATAGTTAAAAATTCATTAACACAATTAAAATAAAGAGCAAATATGAAAATAACAAAACAAGATAAATTAAACTACAATTAAACTAACCTAAAAAAATATCCATGTAATTGAACTAATTAATAAAAATGCAAATTAAACTAAACTAAAACTTGATGAAAATAAAATCCTAGGAAATTAAGAAAATAACTATAAAACTAACTACATATCTAAAATATTAATTCTAAATTACTCCTAACTATATCTAATTACTAACTTAACAGTAGAATCTAACTAATGCATGCAACAATTTTAATCTAACTTAATTCTAAATGCAACTCACAAAAAACTAAACTAAAATAAAGTCCTAAAACATATAATATAATTAAATTAACATGCAAAAAATATTCAAACTAACCTACCATTCTATTTGATTGAATTAACTAACTAACAACTAACAAGAATAAATCAAGTCATTAGTGAAAGAACAAGTGCAAAGTGCATAATTGGCCAAACAAGGCCTTAACCGAATGCTAAGCTAAGTGGTCTTGATTGTTGCACTGTACATGTCTTCTTCAGTTTCATTTTGCTGCCTGGTGCTCTCAGTTTGTCCTCTGCTCTAGGCTGTTGTCCTCTGTCTGACCAGCTAACTACTACATACTCACAATCTCTGCCTAGCAACTGCATACAGATTGCACGTCTCTACCTGCTTTTGCTGCCCAGGCATGTCCACCTCACTCCCAGTTCAGTCCTACACACAGTACAGCCTCTGTACGTCTCTAACTGCTTCAAGTTTCATTCATCAGCAAGATACTCAACTGCTCTTGGTTTGATCTAGATTTCTACCCTTGATTTTGGCTCCAGGAAAAGTTAGGATGGTTCTTCCATCCTGGGTTGTAGGTGTTTGACAAGGGGTTGTTCTGTTGCTCCTAAAGTGGAGCAACATACTGAACCGATTCTAAGTTAAGCGGACACCTATCAACAGAATGTGTACCATTACACAGTTCGCATGAAAGAAAAGGACTTTGGACAGAATACACCAGATTAGGACTGGTATAAGGATTATGTTGGGTAATGACCGACTCTACCTTCTTTGTATGATTAGCGATTTGGGAGGTCAAGGTAGACAGCGTGTCGAGCTCATAAATACCCACAAACTTCTTTGGCAATTGGCTCTCCGAGGACCATAGATAGTTGTTAACAGCCATCTTGTCTAAGAGCTCGTAAGCTTCCTCCTCTATTTTGCATATCAGGGCTCCACCCGCAGCAGCGTCAACAATGGTCCTATTTTGGCTTGTAAGTCCGTTGTAGAAGGTCTGGACTTGCAACCACAAAGGCAGGCCATGGTGAGGGCACTTTCTAAGAAGCTCCTTATATCATTCCCATGCTTCGTAAAGAGATTCAGAGTCAAACTGGGCAAAGAAAGATATATCACTATGGAGTCTGGCCATTTTAGAGGGAGGGAAAAACTTAGCTAGAAATTGATGGACTAACTCATCCCATGTAGAAATGGATCCTGGAGGAAAGGAGGTTAACTAGTGTCGTGCCCTATCCCTAAGTGAGAAGGGGAATAATCTAAGTCTAAGAGCATCATCGGATAAACCATTGTGCTTGAACATGTTGCATAAGTCCTGGAATTGCCCAAGGTGAGCATGTGGATCATCGTACTGTAGCCCACTGAACTATAAAGAGGACTGGATCATCTAGAGGATGAAAGGCTTAATTTTGAAATTGTTAGCAGGGACAGTTTGTGGCCTAATGCCAGTATAATATCCTCCAATCGTCGGCACCGTATAATCTCCAACGGTCCTGATTTCCCTATTTTCTGCCATGATGTTTTGCAGCGGAGCTATTAATTTCCTAGAATCCTTTCGAATTTTCTTAAGGGTTATTTCAATTTCAGGATTTATAGGAAAACTATCATAACTCCTGGCTCTATGCATGCAAACATCTAAAAGTCCTTAAAATTTTTTTAAGTTTTTTAATTTTTTAATTTTTTAATTTTAATTTTTCAATTAACTAATCTAGATTAAACTTCTAAATATTTACAACCTAAATATTTACAAGCTAGAATTACACCTAAGCATAATTTCACCTATATTAATTAACGACTAATTAAAACTTCCCCAGCAACGACGCCAAGTTTTAGTTTAGTTTAATTTTAATTTTTATTAATTAGTTCAGTTACATGCATATTTTATTTTAGGTTAGTTTAATCGTAGTTTAATTTATCTTGTTTTGTTGATCGTAGTTTAATTTATCTTGTTTTGTTGTTTCCATATTTGCACTTTATTTTAATTGTGTTAATGAATTTTTAATTGTTTTAATTATTTTTGTAGGTTTTTGCTTTTAATTGCTTGAAACTAAAAATACGCTAGGTAAGCCGTGCACCCAAAACAAAAGACTTAAAGCGAAAAGTGAGTGATGCAAGCCATGAAGAAAAAGTGCAAGAGCTTGAAGCGAAAAGTGCACGAGGTAAGCTGAGAACTCAAACAAGGGCTTGAAGCGAAAAATACGCAAGGTAAGCCACGAAGAAAATATGCAAGGGCTTGAAGCGAAAAATGTGCGAGGTAAGCCACGCACCCAAAACAAAAGTCTTGAAGTGAAAAGTGCGCGATGTAAGCCATGAAGAAGAAGTGCAAGAGCTTGAAGTTAAAATTGTGCAACGTAAGCTAAGCACTCAGAGAAGGGCTTAAAGTGAAAAATGCACGAGGTAAGCCACAAAGAAAATGTGTAAGGGCTTGAAGCGAAAAATGCAAGTGGTATGCCACGTACCTAAAACAAAAGGCTTGAAGAGAAAGTGCGCGATGTAATCCATGAAGAAAAAAGTGCAAGAGCTTGAAGCAAAAAGTGCACGAGGTAAGCTAAACACTCAGATAAGGGCTTGAACCAAAAAATACGCGAGGTAAGCCATGAAGAAACTGTGCAAGTGCTTGAAGCGAAAAATGTGCGAGGTAAGCCACGCACCCACATAAAGGGCTTGAAGCGAAAATGCACAAGGTAAGCCATGAAGAAATTATGCAAGGGCTTGAAGAAAAATATGCGCGAGGTAAGCCAGACACCCATATAAAGGGCATGAAACGAAAAGTGTCCAAGAAAAACTACTCTCTCGAAATAAGTCATAAATAGGAAAGAAATCGAAATCTATATGAGGCTCGATTTACAAAGACACCACTACTAAAGCGTGTTTAACACTTCGTTGGGAGCCTAAAAGTGGAAAATGTTACGAATCGACCGAAGGTCAGAGTCTCTAAGCATAGAAGAGGAACCTAAACTTATTGTCTCACTACCTTGTCCAACCAGTGTGGAGCAAGTAATAAAATCAATAATTAAGAAATATAAAAACTAGAGCAGATATCCTCAGCCGAAAAAGTTTGAGAATTTGGCCTCAACCGAGCAGATAGCCTCAGTTGGAAAGTTTGAGAATTTAGCCTTAAAGTTTGGTTTGAGATTTTGACCTTAGAATTTGACCTCAGGATTTAGCCTAAGAGAGAATCTGACGCCAGAGTTTGGCTTGGGAATTTGACGCTAGAACTTTGAATTCATAGTTTAACGTAAGACAACGACGAGAATATATGTACTCTTCTGCAAGGTTATACCTAGCGAAAGAGTGAAGAGCAATTTGTTGTGCATGATAAAAGGAAAAATAAAAATAAAAAATAATAAAGTGCACCATGTAGCCTAAATAAGATCAGGTCTATCGCTTTGGAAATAGTATAACGGGAGACATAAATAAGACAAAAAAGGACATTTAGTCTAACGATACATACGTAATTACTGGCAGAAAAAATCCCTAAAAATAGGGGTCAGGTATGACTCAAAAACCTAAGTCTCTATTTTCTTTAAGAAACTCTGCCAAAATTCCCTTCTGACTTAAGCATCGGAGTGCTTACGCAGGGAGTACCCCTGCGTCCCTCTGATCATTCTTTTTCTTACGGAGTCTCTGGTAACACATGATAAGAAGATCAAAGCAAAGACATCAGCAATACGTCATCATTTCTTTGGCAACAACAGTTTGTAAATTGGTGGATGGAATAAGGATGGAAATGGGCTAGTTTGAATACATGAAAAGACTAATGGCTGATATTAAGGAGTCCCTAGCTAAGTACTGGAATCATAAGGTCAGGAATGTATTGATTTGTTGAATGGAAGAATAGTTTTGAGTTCCCAATCGAAACTAAAGTTGACGGTGATGAGGAAGTTCCATTGCACACCAAGTGCGTGTCATGAAGGGGTTAAAAGAACTTTAGTAAGAATAATGTTGTTGTTCTTTTGGCCTCATATGAAACAGGACATTAAGTAGTTTGTGAAAAGCTGCTCTGTATGTCAAGTAACAACCATTATTGATTCCATCAACCATTTGGGAGGATATATCAAAGGATTTCATAATCGGTCATCCATTATTGCAAGGTAAAACAATAGTTTATATTATTATGATCATCTCTCAAAATATGCACATTTCAGTGCTCTACGAAGGAATTTTACAGCAACCAAGGTGGCCTAAGTTTTTGTCTAAGATATTGTGAAACTCTAGGGAATTCCCAAGACTATTGTGAGTGATTGTGATCATTTGTTCTAAAGCATGTTCGAGCATGAATTATTTAGTCTTAATGGAACTCAATTATGCTATAGTATGGTGCATCATCCTTATCGGCGGCCAAACCATAGTAACAAATAGAGGGTTAGAGCAATATTGACGTTGTTTTATGATGGAAAATGTCACTACTTGGGTTCTATTCTTGCCTTGGGCAAAATTCCCATACAATACCTCATGACATTCATTTTCTGGATATACACCCTTTGAGATTATTTATAGGAGATTAACTCCACATATATTACCTTTGGAGTACACTAACACTATAGTGAGGCAGTCGATGTGGTGTTGAGAGAGAAATTGGGTGTTAGGACAACTTAAGCAAAATGTTCATCAAATAAGAAATCACATGACGCAGATGGAAAACAAGAAACATAGAGAGTTGAAGTTCAAAACTAGAGACTTGGAGTTTGTTCGCCTACAACCATATAGGTAAACCTTGGTCGCTTAACAGCCTTATTCAAAGCTAAATAACCGATATTATAGGCCATTTGTAGTGGTATTAAGGGTCCGGATAGTTGTCACACCCCGTCTTCGGGTGCCTTTCATCTATACATATACCACTTACGGTTGGGCTGTGAGCCGATGTAATTACCAATTCCATACATTTATAGTGGAAATATTTGAAATGTTAAAACACACACACTCCCAGGTACATGTGTAGATGCACAAAATCATTTATATAAATGATATATCTTTACAAAACATCCCCACACAAAAAACCTCATTTTCATTGTATAACTGTGTGATATAATACGATAGATACAAAATGCTTATGTGTATACTTCCCTTATACCTTAGCAACTGGTAGGAACTGCCCAACACAAAAGATTTAGAGACCACCGTACTGTTCTACTTCTCAGTATCTGGAGGGAAAAAGTAGTGGGATGAGCAAACCACAGCTCAGTAAGGAAAAGGATGCTAACAGGTAGATACTGTACTATCTACATAGCCCATGCATGATTAACAAAACATCATTCATTATAAATGAATGTTATCAATAGAAAATGCATTTAAATATTCTACCCCGATAGGCATTTTCATAAAAACCAATGCTGAATATTTCTATTTAAGAAACATTTCATAAAGCAGTGCTATTACAACTCAAGCATTCAAATCAGAATATTTATCAAATCATAATATCTCTTTTCTTTTCACAAACCATCTCATTTCATCACATTTCTTTAATCTCTAAGATAGGTAGGGAAGTTTAGGCAAACAAATATCCACGACGTATGGCCATAGTCAGTGATCCCAGGCCTCACTGATTAGGTGAGCACATGGCATCACTTACCTGAAGGGGGATGGGTCAGTCCTACCCTTCGGTTCATCTCAATCATCATCATCTTACTCATCATATCACATATAATCACGGTACAATGTACTCCATGTGTCATCTACGAGATACTCATACTTGCATGCATATAGCACGATACATAGTATTGCTCGGACAACTACAGGGTACAGCTTATGGCCGTGGACCCAGTCCATCCACCTTACACTGATTGACTCATCATCTTAAACCATGTCTCATATACCAAGCCGCAGAATCAACGTGACACACAGTCTCCGCAAGGCTCCAGCATGGTATCTTTCAGTGAGAGCAACAGCTTCTAGCACTGTATCATCTCAAAATCATTGTGCGGACTAGGCTCCAGCACATTATCAACATCATACAACCATAAAAACTTATGTGAGCTAAACTCCAGCACAAAGTCATTAGCATAAAACCTCGTGCAAGCTACGCTCCAACACGGTTTGTTAAATTAAGAAAACATATGCTAGTAAAACTCCAGCATAGTTAAAATCATGAAATCAGGTGTGAGCTAAGGCTCCAACACCAATTTCACATCTCAAATCTGATAGGTGGCTATTTTTCTCTTTAAAAGACTTAAATTATGTTTATTAACGTAGCATGTCTTTCCATGCTAAAACATGTAAAACTAGCCAACCTATCCATCATCATTTCTCAGTCATAAAACAACATATAGTTACAAAAATATTAAAACATGCAAGTTAGGCTATTTTACTTACCACCTCCCATTTTCACAATTCATACTATAATACATTTCGATTCACTTATGGCTCAATAGCTAAACATAATATTTCTAACTTCATAACTACTAAAGTCGCAGTAAAATATGTACGAATATCATTATCGCTAACATACAATCCCTTACCTCGAATCGCGCTCGTAACTCTATTGTCTCGTTTGCTCCGTTCGGGATCCGGGTTAATCGTGTCTCAACGTATTTCAATCTGCACGCATAATTCATTAAGTCATTTTCCTTATCTTCATCTAATCATCCACATTGTCATTTACTTATTTACTCATGCTTTCGCAAACCTTTTCATCATATTTCTCCTTAATATTTCTTTGTAAATTCATCTAAAATCATTTACTCAACACCACTAATATCATAATGTTCTAATATCATCACCATAGCCAACTCAATCTATTACTCTTTCAATATCATTTTCATCAAGATTTCACATACTAGTCAACCCACACAATGCCTAGAAACTCATATTTAAAGCTTAAGGGTTTGAAAGGCTTACCTAGCTTAGCTTTCTCCTTGGTCAAACTTGTAATAGCCTAATCTCCTCCCTTTGATCAAACCAATATGTGATTTTTGGGTATGTTGTTCTCCTTAATTCAGGGAACAACTTTCCCTTCTTAAGCTTCCTCCAAATATAGCTAGAATGTAGTGATATTTAGAGTGAGAAAGCTTGATTCTTTGAGAGAAAAGGATAGGTGTGGGTTTTGTAGGAAGAAAGTATGATTTTTAATCCAATCCCGTGCTCTTTTTATAGATGCAGAGGCATGAGATCGATCTGGTCCCTTGTGGAGATCTATCTATGCATCGTTTGGTAGTCTTTTCTCCTAACGTAACTACTACCAGATCGATCTGCTCTTCATGGTGTTATCGATCTATTGCAAGTAAAAGTCTTCTTGGAGATCGATCTACCTCTTGTAGGAGATCGATCTTCTCCTCATAGAACCTTAATGAGATCGATCTGTTTGTAAATGGGAGATCGATCTGTATCCTTGTGAGAGATCAATCTCTTCCAGGTTGAGACTTAAGGACATCGATCTGTCTTCTCATGAGATCAATCTGCCTTATTTAATTGAACTATACTTGACATTTTTTTAGAGGGGATCGATGTCTCTTTCATGGGAGATCGATCTGCTCTTCCCGTGCATCCCAATTTTTGTAGTTTTCTACAGATTTTCTCTTTGTATTTCATCCTTATTTGCCTAATACCACATTTTACATTTCGTACACAACCAACGCATAATAGTATCCATTCCATATAGTTCATAGGTAATGAAACTTGTGCACACAGTTGAAATCATGGACTATACATAAGATTCATCGTCCTTACATCCTTTTGTCTTTTATACACATGTAACAATGTATATATACATCATAGCTCCTTAAAAAATTTGGTCCTCTAAATTGAACAAAGTCTATTCCTAAAAAAGTTGGGGATATTCTCCTTCATCTGGTTCTCTAACTCGCAGATGGCTTCCTCTCATGTATGATGCTGCCACAAGACCTTAATCAATGAAATAGACTTGTTTCGCAACATCTTTTCTTTTCTATCCAATATCCAGATCGGTTTCTCTATATAAGACATATTCTCCTTGAGCTCCAATGGCTCATAACTAATTACATGTGATGGATCCAGATAGTACTTCCTGAGCATGATAACATGGAAGACATTGTGGACCTCTGCTAGCTCAGGTGGTAAGGCTAGCCTATATGCTCTATCTCCCACTCTATCCAAAATCTTAAAGGGACCGATGTAATGAGGACTTAACTTTCCTTTCTTCCCGAACCTCATTATTCACTTAAAAGTAGATACTTTCAAAAATACAGACTCACCCATATCGAACTTAAGGGGCCTCTATCACCTGTCAGCATAGCTCTTCTGTCGACTTTGAGCTGTTCGCAACCTCTTACATATTATCTGAACATCCTCTGAGTCCTGTCTAACTAAATCGGGAGTAAGCAACTGTCTGTAACCAACCTCTTCCCAACCAATAGGCGATCGACATCAACAACCATATAGTGCCTTATAAGGGGCCATACCAATACTTGAGTGATAACTGTTGTTGTAGGCGAACTCAATCAGTGGCAAGTGATCATCCCATGAGCCTCTAAAATCTAGCACACACACTCTCAACATATCCTCCAGGGTCTGTGTGGTCCTCTCTGACTGACCATCTGTCTGAGGAAAAAAAGCGGTGCTAAAGTTCAATTGGGTCCCTATCGCTTCCTAAAAATGTCCCAAAAGTAGGAAGTGAAGCAGGCATCCCTATCTGAAATAGCACTCATTGGTACTCCATAAAGTCTCAATAATTCCCGTAAATACAAGTTCGCCAATACACTCAAAGTATCTGTAAATCTCATCACTAAAAAGTATGTCGATTTCGTTAACCGATCTACTATAACCTAAATAGCGTCATGGTTCTTACGGGTTCTCGGTAATCCCATCACAGAATCCATGGTGACGTGTTCCCACTTCCACGTCGATATCGATAGAGGTCACAATAATCCTCCAGGTTTCTGATGCTCTACCTTAACCTGCTGACAGATGAGACATCTAGCAACATACTCAGCTACATCTCTTTTCATTCCAGACCAACAATATATTTTTCGAAGATTTTGATACAATTTACTACACCTCGGATGTATTGTGTATCTCGTTGAGTGAGCCTCTAATAAAATCAACTTCTTAAGCTTTGGATCATTAGGGACACATATTCTATTTTCGAACCTCAGTAGTCCATCTGAACTCAAGATAAAATCAATGCCCTCACCTTTTTTAATTTAGCAAATTACATTAATACACCATTGATCATTCTGCTGAGTTTACCGAATTCTCTCAATCAACTTTGGTTCTAATCTCAAGTTGACTAAAATCCCATGATGACAATCTCAGGTGGGGTCACATCCAAACTAAGGTTTGTGAATTCTTCCAGCAACTCGTGCTCCCTAACCATCATAAATGATACTAACCCGAGACTCTTTGTGCTCAATGCATCAGTAACCATATTCGCCTTCCCCGAGTGGTACAAAATCTCACAATCATAGTCCTTAAGGAGTTCTAACCACCTTCTCTATCTCATATTTAACTCCTTCTGTGAGAACATATACTTAAGACTTGTGATCCGTAAAGATCTTAAATCTCTCACCATACAAGTAGTTGCACCATATCTTCAATGCAAATACTACGGTTGCCAACTCAAAATCGTGAGTGGGGTAGTTCTTCTCATGATCTTTCAACTGTCTGGATCTATAAATAACTACCTTTCCATTCTGTATCAAGACATAACCCGTCCCTAGTGTGAAGCATCTGTGTAAACAAAATAGTTCCCACATAAACTTTCGGAATGGTGACAACTGGCGCGGTGGTTAATCTATACTTAAGTTCCTAAAAACTCCTCTTGCATGCTTCATCCCACATAAACTCCACATTCTTCCTCGTAAGACAACTTAACGGAGCACCCAATCTGGAGAAACCCTTTACAAATCTCCTATAGTAACCTGCCAAACCTAGAAAGTTTCTGATCTTTATGACTGTCCTGGGCTGTTCCCACTGAACAATAGCCTCAATCTTAGATGGATCTACAGATACCCCATCCTTCGATACAACATGGCCCAGAAAGGAAATATGCTATAGCTAAAAGTCACATTTACTAAGTTTGGGGTATAACTTCCTCTTTCGGAGGGTTTACAAAACAATCCTCTACTGCTACTCGAGGTTTTCCTTCGATCTGGAGTACACCAATATATCATCGATAAATACTATCACAAATTAATCAATGTATGGCTTGGATATCTCATTCATTATAGCCATAAATGTTGTTGGCGCAATTGTCAACCCGAAAGGCATCATTAGGAATTCGTAATGACCATAGTGGGTGCATAAAGCCGTCTTGGGCACATCTTCCTTTCAAATCTTCAATTGATGGTACCCGAACCTCAGATCTATCTTGGAAAGGATCTGTGATCCCCGAAGCTGATCCAATAAATCATCAATGCACGACAAGGGGTACTTATTCTTGATGGTAGCCTTATTCAACATCCAATAATTAATACACAACCTAAGGCTTTAATCTCTTTTCTTCATAAACAATACCGGGGCTCCCAATGGTGAGACACTTGATCTTATAAACCCCTTATCTAGCATATCTTGCAACTGCTTCCTTAACTCCTCTAGTTCAATTTGAGCAATCCTATATGGTGACTTAGATATTAGCTTTGTTTCAGGTGTCAAATCTATAACAAATTCCATTTCTCTATCTAGTTGCAATCCCAGTAGGTCGTCTCGAAAGACATCAGGGAATTATCTAACCACTGGAATGCCATCCATATCTGGATGTGTTTTGTTCAAGTCCACCACATAAGCAATAAAACCTTCAAAACAACATTCATGTCATTTATGTACCAATGCACTTTACTTGCTACAAGATCAAAATCTCATTACTTTTCATAAAATTTTACAATAGATTTCTCATGTAAGGAAACTGTAACAGACCTAGAGTGATAATCTAAGATAGCATGATTGGTAGCTAACCAATCCATTCCCAATATTACATCAAGGTCATACATGTTCAACAAAATCAAATTTACTGTTTTGTACTTATCTCCTACTCTCACTTTACAATCTTTGTTTACTTGTTCAGCTAATTGACTAACTATCATTGGAGTACTTAGTACTAATGTCCTATTTAAGTATGTGGGTTTTACAAATATTGTAAACTTTGATGTATATGCAGGCGATATAAAAGAATGCGTAGCACCAGAATCAAACAAAGCTATGGCTTCTAATTTGTAAATCAAAATTGTACCTTTTATCACCTCAAAAGAGGTATCTGCTGATGCCTGGTCTATCGCATATACCTTGCCTTGACCCACAACTTGTTTCCCTTTTTCTTCTATCGTGGCTCTCTTCTTTACAAGAGGTGTAATTGTAGGAACTTTCTCTGGCTCTTTGGCCTTCTGTGGGACTCCTTCAACTGTTTCTGGACAATCCATTGCGTAGTGCCCAAGGCTACCACATTTGAAGCAATGTGTACCTTGAAAATGATAGGGTCTACTACCATGATATCGGCCACATACTCTGTACTGATCAGTAGTTGATCGAGGTTCACCAATCACTGTACCCCTGGCTGATGTCGGAGTCGGATGCATTAATGGTCTAGCAGCCTTCTTCTGTGACTCATCTGCCTCTCTCTGACATTTACCAGCACCTCTCCGACCAAATCTGGCACCCTTGCCATCTCCCAATTTCCTCGAACCCTTGTCCTTACCCTAACTGAACTCTAAAATATCCAAGTCATAATCCTCCTCGCACAACTGGGCTCATCGTACATCTTCTCTATATGTAGCAACATCAAACTGGCCTAATTTAGCTCTAATCGAAGGCTTTAGTCCATCAACAAATCTGCGGACCCTAATAGCTCCACTCTTGATTGAGTCCGGATCATAATAGCCCAATAATGTAAATTGAGACTCGTACTCATCCACTGCTCAGTTATCTTGAGTCAGATTCAAGAATTCCATCTGTAGTCTACAACATGCAGTATCTGGGATATATTACTCTCTAAGAAGTGCCTAAAAACACATCTCATGTGATCGCTGTACCCAGAGCTCTCAACATAGGCCTGTTGGACTTGCACCAGTGTTTTGTTTTGCCTCTTAATACAAAGGCTCCTTCCGTAGCCTAGCATCTACATAAATCAAACAGCTTCTCCATTTGACAAATCCAATCCTTAGCTACCATTTGATCCTTTACCCCACTGAAAGAATGAGGCTTGAAGTCCATAAAATGCCTTAACCTCTCCATATCACAATCATAGCCATGCCCTAAATCATCATCATCATACTGTTACGAAGCCACTGGAGGAGAAACTAGGCGAATATGGGGAGCTCGTGGTCTATCGGGTTCAAGTTGTGCAGGTGCAGCAATCTCAGGTTCAGGTGTAGCTAATGGGGGGATTCTGTGTAGCCTGTCCTACTGTACCGGGTATACCCTCCAATCTAGATATGATTTGACCCATCATTGTCATCATCGCATGCATATCTTCCTCTAATCTGGCTACTCGAGGATCGAGAGTCTCTATCTAATCATGGGGTTTATGACTAGAGGGTGATCTACTATTCCTCTTAATCCTATCATTCTGCCTCTAAGATCGTGAGCTCTCTCCCCTCTTGTGGTGTCTCTCAGGCATAACTCATAAGCCTGTTAACTTTCCTGCATTTATAACAAACTCTTAGTTCACTACCAGCTCCATATACACATTTGTATCTAATTATATCACAGCACGTGGGGATGTACATTTTCCTAGTCCTAAACATCGACTCCTATCAGACCAACCAGCCTCTGATACCAATTTTTGTCACACCCCGTCTCCGAGTGCCTTTCATCCATATATATGCCACTTTCAGTTGGGCTGTGAGCCGATGCAATTACCAATTCCATACATTTATAGTGGAAATATTTTAAATTTTAAAACACACACATTCCCAGGTATGTGTGTAGATACACAAAATCATATATATAAATGATATATCTTTACATAACATCCCCATACAAAAATCCTCATTTTCATTGTATAACTATGTGATATAATACGATAGATACAAAATACTTATGTGTATACTTTCCTTATACCTTAGCAACTGGTAGGAACTGCCCAACACAAAAGATCTGGAGACCACCGCACTGTTCTACTTCTCAATATCTGGAGGGGAAAAAATAGTGGGATAAGTAAACCACAGCTCAGTAAGGAAAAGGATGCTAACAGGTAGATACTGTACTATCTACATAGCCCATGCATGATTAACAAAACATCATTCATTATAAATGAATGTTATCAATAGAAAATGCATTTAAATATTCTACCCTGATAGGGATTTTCATAAAAACCAATGCTCAATATTTTTGTCTAAGAAACATATCATAAAGCAGTGCTATCAGAACACAAGCATTCAAATCAGAATATTTATCAAATCATAATATCTCTTTTCTTTTCACAAACCATCTCATTTCATCACATTTCTTTTATCTTTAAGATAGGTAGGGAAGTTTAAGCAAACAAATATCCACAACGTATGACCATAGTCAGTGATCTCAGGCCTTACTGATCAAGTGAGCACAGGGCATCACTTACCTGAAGGGGGATGGGTCAGCCCTACCCTTCAGTTCATCTCAAGCATCATCATCATCTTCCTCATCATATCATATATACTTAAGGTACAACGTACTCCATGTGTTCTCTATGTGATACTTGTACTCGCGTGCACATAGCACTGTACATAGTATTCCCCAGACAACTACACGGTACAGCATACGCCCATGAACCCAGTCCATCCACCCTGCACCAATGGACTTATCATCCTAAACCATGTCTCATATACCAGGCAAGCGGAATCAACGTGACACACAGTCTCCGTAAGACTCCAGCGCGGTATCTCTCAGTGCGAGCAACTGCTTCTAGCACTGTATCATCTCTAAATCATTATGTGAGCTAGCCTTCAGCACATTATCAACATCATAAGACCATAAAAACTTGTACGAGCTAAACTCCATCACAAAATCATCAGCATAAAACCTCGTACGAGCTACGCTCTAGCACGGTTTGTCAAATCATGAAAACATATGCGAATAAAACTCCAGCATAGTTAAAATCATCAAATCAGGTTTGAGCTAAGGCTCCAACACAAATTTCACATTCTAAATCTGATAGGTGACTATTTTTCTCTTTAAGAGACTTAAATCATGTTTATTAATGTATCATGTCGTTTCATGCTAAAACATGTAAAACTAGCCAACCTATCTATCATCATTTCTCAATCACAAAACAACGTACAGTTGTAAAAATATTAAAACATGCATGTCAGGCTGTTTTCCTTCCTACATCCCATTTTCACAATTCATATTATAATACATTTCGATTCACTTATGGCTCAATAGCTAAACATAATATTTCTAAATTCATAACTACTAAAGTCGCAGTAAAACACGTACGAATATCTCTATTGCTAACATACAATCCCTTACCTCGAATCGCGCTTGTAACTCATTCATCTCATTTACTCCGTTCGTGATCTGGGTTAATCGTGTCTCAACGTATTCCAATCTACACGCATAATTCATTAAGTCATTTTCCTCATCGTCATCTAATTATCCACATTGTCATTTACTTATTTACTCATGCTTTCGCAAACCTTTTCATTATATTTCTCCTTAATATTTCTTTGTAAATTCATCTAAAGTTATTTACTCAACACCACTAATATCATAGTCTTCTAAAATCATCACCATAGCCAACTCAATCTATTACTCTTCCAATATCATTTCCATCAAGATTTCATACACTATCTAACCCATACAATGTCTAGAAGCTCATATTTAAGGCTTGAGGGTTTAAAAGACTTACCCGACATAGCTTTCTCCTTGGTCAAACTTGTAATAGCCTATTCTCCTCCTTTTAATCAAACCAATATGTGATTTTTGGGTTTGTTGTTCTCCTTACTTCAAGGAACAAGTTTCCCTTCTTGAGCTTCCTCTAAATATAACTGGAATGCAGTGATATTTAGAGTGAGAAAGCTTGATTCTTTGAGAGAAAAGGATAGGTGTGGGTTTGGTTGGAAGAAATTTTGATTTTCAGTCCAATCTTGTGCACTTTTTATAGATGCAGAGGCATGAGATCAATTTGGTCCCTTGTGGAGATCGATCTCTACATGGTTTGGTAATCCTTTCACCTAATGTAACTACTACCAGATCGATCTGCTCTTCATGATGAGTTAGATCTGTTTCAAGTAAAAGTCTTCTTGGAGATCGATCTATCTCTTATAGGAGATTGATCTTCTCTTCACAGAACCTTAATGAGATCGATCTGTTTGTAAAAGGGAGATCGATCTGTTTCTTTGTGAGAGATCGATCTCTTCTAGGCTGAGACTTAAGGGGATCGATCTTCTCATCACAAAACCTTAATGAGATCGATCTGTTTGTAAAAGGGAGATCGATCAGTTTCTTTGTGAGAGATCGATCTCTTCTAGGCTGAGACTTAAGGAAATTAATTTGCCCTCCTATAAGATCAATCTGCCTTGCTCAATTGAACTATGCTTGACATTTTATAAGAGAGGATCGATCTCTCATTTATGGGAGATCGATCTGCTATTCCCTTGCATCCCAATTTCTACAGTTTTCAGTAGTTTTTTACTTTGTAATTCATCCTTATTTGCCTAATACATCATTTTACATTTCGTACACAACCAACACATAATAGTATCCATTTCATATAGTTCATAGGCAATGAAACTTGTGCACACACTTGAAATCATGGACTATACATTAGATTCATCATCCTTACATCCTTTTGTCATTTATACACATGTAACAATGTACATATGCATCATAGCTTCATAAGAAGTACATGTAAAACTACAAGCATTACAGGATAGTAGCTTACAGGTTGGACTTACTAGAATCTGCCAAGATCCATCTAGTTTTTCATGTTTCCCTTAAACTATTTCATCGAGATCCTAATTGTCATCAGCATGTATACCATCTAAGTTTGTGGACTAGTGGAATAATGGATAACTGTTGGAAGAGTAGTTAGCTGGTTGTAAAGTTAGCGGTCGCAGAGTTAGTTAACCAGTTATACAGTTTGTTACTACTGTTAGTAGTTATAACAGAATAAGCATGTGTAAACTGTGGATGGCTTGTTATGTTCTTTAAAAATGAGCATAGTGAGAAATAATGAGTAGAAGAAAATTCATCAAAATTCTCCTCTTTCTTATATATTTTTGGAGTTGTCGGAGCATCCTCAAATTGCTCTATGAAAGATTCTCAAAAAAACCTATCATAATTCTACTGACAAAGTTCATTATGTTGTGACAAAGTTCATACTATACTCAATTGTATTATTTTTGTTTGTGGTGGTTATGTCAGCCACTTAGGCATTGCCTTGATATATCGGTGTTAAACTCAAGTACACATGATTTTTTTATCTTTTTTGTGTTTATGAAGAAGAACAAGACATGCATAGATCTCTTCCTATGCAATTAAGGGGATCACCTCTGTGGCTCCATTCAAGCCTTCTTAAACGTCAGGCCACTAGAGAAACCTTGACAATAAGGCTGTGAGGAGATTAGGTGTTAGTATTTAATTACAAATGTTGTACTTCTTAGGTAGACAATAACTAAAAAGACAAAGCTCATATCTTTAACTGGTAGAGAAACTGTGGTTTGTTGTTTTTCTGTTTGTCCAAACAAGTGATTAGTGGTGCCAAGATCATATCCATATTCAGTGATTCGTGTATGTACAAAACTTTCAAATTTGATGAAAAGATTTTGGAATGTTAGGCAAAGGTCATATTCCTAGAGCAGCTTTCTCATCTTAATTTGGTGAAACTAACTTGGTAATGCTGTAAAGATGATTACCAAGTGCTTATATATGAGTATATGGCTCTTGGTAGTGTGGAAAACAATCGCTTTTCAAGTAAGTAGATTTCATCACTAAATTTAAAGCTTATATTATGAAGCTAGGTGGTAAAGCAAAGTCCTCAGAGGTTACCATATGGTTTTAGGACAATCACATCTAGTTTGTATATAGCATTGTAATGCCAACAAAATTGTAAGGTAAAACTATTTTAATATAATACCCTACCTTTTATTTTGAATGTGAGCAATTCAATCAAGGACCTTTGTAGGCATAAAGCAAGTGCAATTTTGCTTATTTTATACGTAAATAATGCAAAAAAATCGTTGTTACAGGAGTATTGCCTTTCTCCGTGTTTTGCGTGAAATTGAGAAGCTCGTCATCTACTGCGATTTTATATACTTGGTAATTACTTTCTTAAATAAGATAAGAACTTTCAAATTCAATATTTCTTTTAATTCAAATGATTGTAATCTTTTGTTGAGATATAATAGTTGGCTCAACTATGACGATAACAAACTATTTAATCTTACCGACTAACTGACTAAAGCTGACCTGACCATGACTGATGCTCTTAACAAGCAGATCTGTGTTGTCTTGATTCACAGGGTTAGTAAGTTTTTAGAGTACTCAGAATCAATTTGTAATTTGCAATGCATGATATAAAGGTTGTTGATTGGTCTTATCATGTTGCCCAGTAGTGATACGCTCAACATTGACATGGAAGGGCGTCAAATTTGTTTTTTAAGAAGTTGCACTCTAAATTTTGAATTTGTTATTTTTACTTAAGCAATTAATGTATTTTAATGTTTTATATCTTTTAATTAATGAAATTAAATTATGTTTTACAGGTCTCTAAATTTTGTTGTAAATTGTATGTGAAACCTAAAATTTTCCACTTTATTTCTTATTTGAAAAACTAAAAAGTAATTGAGAACTCGAAATAATGTTGTGTAGGCCCGAAACCATCGAAGAACTCGGGTTAGCAGCGTGGGGCCCGTTGGCATGAAAATCGAGGTAAGACCTTAAGCCCGAGAATTTCTTAAGAATTTCATATATGGTCATGAAATGATGTTTAGAAATGAAAAATAAGGTATGGGAAATGAAAAAGTTAGTAAGGTTCATGTTTTGCACTAAATTCAGCAAATGGGCTCGAAAATAGAAATAAATTTGGATTAAATTCTAAAAATTCTCAAAAATTATTTCGAGACCATAGAAAATTAATATAAGGTGAAATTTACTTGTTAAATCAAAATCAAGTCGAAATATGGAGGTTTCGATGATCAAATCAAATTAATTTTTAAGGTAAATCGAAAACTGTAAGCCATTTTGCTCGATTTTTGCTCGATATTGACCAAATCGAGCAAAATAGGCTCAATCGGGAAATGTTTCTTAAACAAGTGACCCCCAAAGTTTTATGAAACATACTGGAGACATATTATAACACTTGAGAAGTGAGAATTTGGAGAAAATTGGACTAAAAAGAAATTTTTTGGAATTTTCCAAATCAGGATAGAAATATGTCCAGCTTCAGACTGTCGACAAACTCTCACATTTTATCAAATTTGGAGACTTTAGGGTAATCAATTTGACCCCAATTTTTCTAATCTGAAAGTAGACTTCTTAAGCATTCAGGAGCCATAAAAATCAACCCAATTGGACTTTCTAACTGAGAGCAATCCCTTCCCCTTCATTGTCGCAGGCGTCCTTCCTTTCCTCTCAGTGTCTGATTTTTTTGGTGACATTCCGACCAGTTTCTACCAATGGTCAACAAGGATCCAATCTTTCTCTTATAGTCCTCTATAACATATAAAAAATTCAACTACAAATAAGTTCATTTGCTAGGTGAAAAATGTGAAAGAAAAACAGTGGACAGATCTGCCCTATTTTTGTTAAGTGAAGAACTTGGAATTTTTTATTCTTTGGTTGGGTTTTCTAGTAGTTTTTTTATTATTCTACGATCTATACATGTTAAATTATAGTTGAGGATCAATTTGGTTAAAGAAAAACATGGTCAACCTTGGTCAAACCCGAGGTAAGGTTGATGGATGATGATGAAGTTCATATATGTTGTTATTTGGTGTTTTTGGAAGGTTTTTAGTTAAGTGGAATTGGATAATTTAATTTATATGAATAATTTGAGGTCTAGACAGCAAGGTGTTGATGTGTTTGTGGTGAAATTTGGATGGATCTAAGGTTGTTAAAGGTTAAATTTATACCAAAAAAGCCTGGTTTATAGGTTAACTCAATGTAAACCGAAAAATGAAAGAATTGAAAATTTAGCAAAGTGATCAGCAAGGTTTATGAACTTGAATGAGTCATAAGGTTAATGAAGTAATGAAATGAGAAATTAGAATAATGAAATTTTCCAAAACGACACTAAAATCGGTAAAACCGAGAAAAACGAAAAAGTTGACCGAAAATCAAAATTGGTCAAACTTCAAGAAGAGAAATCGAAATTGAGTTTGTTAAGATGATGAATTGATATTGTTTTGGGCAGTTCAAGAATTTAGCACGTAAATCGAGGTAAGATCGAGACACAAAAATTTTACGCTGCCCTACGATCTACGAGCTAAGGGATGTAATTTAAAGTAGTATTGATATTCAAATACCTTACTTCAGCCTATAAATGTGTTGAGTATACTCGTTTGTATGAAAAATATTTTCGAACCTAGAAAAATTACTATACATTCAAAAATTGAGAAACCTGAAAGAAAAGCCGTATTTTTCGAACTCTTCAAAATGTAGTTTTGATATCTCTGAAATGTTTTTTAATGAAAATTGCTATGTGAAAATGAAAAAAATTATTCCAATGAGTTTACAGGTGTACGGACACAAGATATGATTTAAAATATTATTTCTACGAGTTTTTGGGTGTATGGACCCGAGAATTGATTAAAAATATTATTTCTACGAGTTTACGGGTGAATGGACCCGAGAAATGATTTAAAACAAACGTTTTGAGACTGAGGCTATATGTAAGCTATGCGATCTGTCATAAATTTCCCATGTGGGATCTGGACCGTTATGGAACATGCCTCATACCACCTAGTGTACGTTTAGTCCCTTGTGGTGTATGTTGAACTACGTCAGGTATTTGTACCACTTGGTGCGTTGTTTTCGCCACTCTCCATTATGGGATATATATGTTTAGTGGCGAGGGGTTCTGTACTAGTAAGGTATATTTTTACTTTATCTACCAGACTTCCTGTAAAGTATAGACGATGTTATAATAATGTTTTGGGATCTAAAATAAGAAATATGAATGTAACTAAAGTATTAGTAACGCAGTTTAAACCATACTGTATTTTCTGGATATGTAAAGTGTGGGAATGAGAATAAATGCATTGATAAGTAGAGGAAATAAATTAAAATTAATTGGTTACGATTATAAACTGCGTTTTTGTACATTAATGAAAGATTAAGAAATCGACACTAATAGGAATACAACTTAAGTAAAGAATATTAAAGGATAAAAAAATTGCTCATTTTTGCTCTTTTTTCAGGGCGTCACATTGTATTAGAAGTTAAAATAATCATTTTATATATTGTTTAGGTATAATTAATATATAAAAATAATCATATTATATGTCTTTAAATTTTTTATCTATATAAAAATAATTGAATAATTTAGATTTTAGAACGCCGCTAATACAAAAGCTTTAGTGGCGTGTTGTTCAACGGCATTTTTGCAAAAAGATCGTCACTAAAAATGTAAATAAGTATAATATCTATTATCTCGCTGATTGTTTTGAAAGCATTGCTAAAATTGTAGTGATTCAAAAATGCCACTAAAAATAACGGCGTTTTCTTTATATCGCCGCTAAATTAGTCAACTAAGATATAAATGGCATTTTTAGTAGTGTTTTTTTGGAAATGTAATTACTTATTTAGCGGCGTTTAAAAGCATCTTTAAAAGATGAAGAAAAGAGTCGCTAAAACCATTTATTTTCTCTTGTGGTGCATGTTTAGATCATTAAGAGAATAAAGGGTCAAGAGCTTTTACAATAAGTAAGACAAACAAGGAAAGTTTTTTCTTTTCTTTATATAAGAGCCACTGGACTTTAGAAAACTAAGAGAGAGCTTGTTGACACAAAAAAAAAGGCTTTTACTTGATGTGAAATGAATTTTTTGTGTTCTATTGAAAGAACAATATGAGAGAAGATATTCAACAATTGAGGTATTTTTTAGATAAATTCTATATGTGAATTCTTAGAGTTAAATTTTATAATTTTTGATCAAATGTAAAAACCCTGAGCCTTAAGTAAAAAGACATACAATATTAAAATTTTCAATTTCTTATCTCTTATAGTGAATTTTTATCCAGTTTGATTTGTAATTTCTTCTTTCCACATCAAAGAGTTCTCCATGTTATATTTGGCCTCATTTTATCTTGTGTTTTATTGCCTACATAATATTTGTTGATTTATCTTTCAATTGATGAATTGATTTAGTCTACATGAGTTTGATTATTATTATTGACTTGTCTTTTTACTATTCATAGATGTGAGAATTTACATGCGATATCTCTCTCAACGTGTTTATCGCTTAAGGCTTCAATAACTAGTATCAAAGCAATGTTACTACTTTGGGATCAAAGATGATAGCCAGTGATAGATCATTCATACTACAAGTTCGATGGATTATTTATACTACTAACACATTAGATAATTTTTATAAACACTTGAGTGACATTACTAAATGAAACTCTCATAATGAGTCAAGTTCAACGAACTTATTCTCTAATAAGCACCCAATGTTATCCTCAAATATCTATATATTTCAACCTATGAGATCAGTTGCTCACTTCAAAAGTAAGAAGGCTTAGCATCTGTCAATCTTTTAAACAATTGTCAATGCCTTATCTCAACACTATAATGACTAGTAATAATTTAGGAACTAGGCTTTAATACATACAGATCATCATAATTGTAATCTTTTACAATTCTATTATGTGATAACCCAAAAATTTACATTCTTGGGAATTAATCTCGAGTATTCAGGATAATATATACTAAAGGAAATAAAAAAAATATATTTACATACATAGAATATGTATATAAATATCAGAAGATATATATAATATATATTCAATATATATCTATATCAAATATAATATATATTGTTATATATATTATATATATGAGGTATAGATATCGATAATATTTAAAAATGTTCTATATCACGACCCTCAACTTATCAAAAATCGTCGTAAATTTTTCGCTTTCCATACATTATTTATTATTTGTTCTTACCTGTGATACCTCATATAGGTTAAACCTTGTATATGTGTGAGAATTGAGAATTTTATATACCCCAATTATGAGAATTGTAATTTGGTGTATGTAATTATGACGTTTTAAAGTACACACACAAGTTTTAAATATGATGAAGTAAAAGAAGATGAGGTTTTTAACTCTTGAATGTGTATAGATTGAAATACGAACTATGAGGTAGATTATAGGAAGTTATACTTTGAGTTTTTTACAATTTAGTGCAGCAGTAGTGCAATCTGTGAAGGCCAGATCGATCTTCAAGGATGAGAGATCGATCTCATGGCTCCAAAATGCAGGAAATGTGCAAGAATGATGGGCAGATCGATCTTATAAAGGAGTAGATCAATCTCCAGAACGATTCTGTAATGAATAGATTGATCTCATGAGGAAGAAATCGATCTCATGAAGCATTCTGTAAGGAGAAAATCGATCTACTCAAGGAGCAAATCGATCTCAAGAATTGTTCTATAAACATAAGATCAATCTCCTCAAGGAGCAGATCGATCTCATAAAGTCATTAAGAGATCCATCTCACCCCACGACAGATCGATCTCCTAGGCATAAAATTGCCCTAAAACATCCCCAAGTTCAAATGCAGATAAATCTCATTAAGGACAAGATCGATCTCCTACTCTCCGTCTATAAAAGTACCTCTGTATTTTCCTGCATATCATCTTTTCTCACCCTTCCAAACCTCCATTCTAGCCGAGCCCTAGCTTTCTCTCTCTTCCAAAACCCCCATTTTCGTCCGAATCAAAGGTTGTAGCAAGAAGGAAAGTTGTTCCTCATCCAAAGGAGAACAACATACCTAGAAATCGAAGGACGGATTGAATCGAGGCAAGAGTTAAGCACTCCACAAGTTTGGGTAAATTCTAAACTTTGATCTTGATATTTGAAGTGATTTTTGGTGGTCATGGTTGTAGGCATTGTGATGAAATAACTAGGAAATGATTAGAGATTGATGAAATTATGATTTTTGTTGGAGTAAAGATAACATTATGCAATTTGTGGTGATTTGAGATTTTTGACTATAAATTTGAATTAAGGCAATGACGTGAATTTAGCATGGAATATGGTATGAGAATGTATGATTTTGAGATGTAGTGGATGAGAATGTGAATTGTGATAGAATTATAAAAATTGGGCTATTTGAGAGGTTAATGAGAAATATGAGCAAATATGTGCTCAATGAGGTGATTGAGATAAATTACTGATGTTTTAACATCGTTTGGACAGGTCAAGAGTTCTAGAGTGGAATACGAGACTAGTCCATGATACGGGGGAACGATTACAGTATACGAGGTGCAAATAGGTAAGGGAAAAACTTAAACTAGTTTGTGCGTGTGATTTGTGACACTATTGTAGCATGAAATTGTGATTTGAGAAAATAAGCATGTTTTATGAGTTGTGAATGAGTATTGCACACGATTTTATAGCCGGTTGGGGCCCAACTTTTATGAATTGTGAACTAAGCATGAAAATGTTTTACAACCATTTTGTATTTAAAACGTGAAAAGAGATTTGGGCTCTACGTTAAGGCGTACTGAGATTGGGAAAATGAGTGCGTGGTTTTGTCGGTTGGAACTCGATTTTAACATGCTTTGTGTTGAGTACACAAATTTTTTAAATGAGATTTATGAGAGAAAACCATTATGAGTTCTACGTGAAGGCAAAACTTTTTATTTGAAAATGGCTATCATTAAGACTTAGGCATGTCATGTTGAATACACATCAGGCATTGCTTTGGCAGCATGTAAGGTCGATATTGTTCCCCGCTTTGGTAGCGCTGGGAGGCATTTCTTTGGTAGCATGTAAGGCCGATATTTTCCCAGCTTTGGTAGCGCTGGGAGGCATTGCTTTGGTAGCATGTAAGACCGATATTATTCCCCGCTTTGGTAGCGCTGTTACTATGGTAGCATGTAAGGCTGATATTTTCCCAACTTTGGTAGCGCTGGGAGGCATTGCTTTGGTAGCGCTGGGAGGCATTGCTTTGGTAGCATGTAAGACCGATATTATTCCCCTCTTTGGTAGCGCTGTTACTGTGGTAGCATGTAAGGCTGATATTTTCCCTGCTTTGGTACCGCTCGGAGGCTTTGCTTTGGTAGCATGTAAGACTGATATTATTCCCAGCTTTGGTAGCCTTGGGAGGCATTGCTTTTGTAACATGTAAGACCGATAGTGTGCATGAGGAGAGGCATTGCTTTGGTAGCATGTAATGTCAAGCATTGTTTTGGTAACGCGTAAGTCAAATATATAATGTACACGACCATATTGTCGACGTTCCCTCCTTTGAGGATGCTTGGGATGCGCACCCAGAGGAGATTTTTTTGATGTGCCATGACTAGTTTTATATGATTTTTCTTGCCTAGTCTCCTTTTTATACAAATGAGATTGTGCTTTATGGCAGCACCACGTGGATTATTAACGCGGTGATTTTCATCATGTTTTATGAGAAAAGCCATTATCGCATCCTATTTTATACATGCTTGTTCCATATGCTTGTAACTACTAGTAATCATGGTTTGAGCCATTTATCACGATGTTTCTCCTTGAGCTTTGATAAATGATTTGAGTTGATGTTTTGAATTTTTATGCTACATTTTCCACTGAGTTTATTGAGTTTAACATGTAAATCAAAATGATTGTTCTATGCAAATCATTTTCTTATTAATGAATCCCTTACCCCCTTCCTAAGCGATTTAGAAGCTTACCCTATTTTATCTCCCCCGTAGATTTCTTCAAGTGAAGTGAGTTTCTTTGCGATGTACGGAGTTGTGGCTAGTGGAAGACTTGAGCTCTAGGCTACATATATTGTGTTGAGGTATAATTTACATTTCATGTTCCCAGACTTATGTTGTATTTACAGACACTTGATGTACAATGATGTATGAGATGTATTAGGACTAATTAACCTTGAATTGGGTAATGTATAGGGTATGACATAAAATTATGAGATAATGGGATCTTGAGGTATAATTATGTATGATGATGCATGACACTGTGCAGGAATGCAACCTTAATTATGAATGGATGTGAAAAGGTTTTAAATTTTCCCTGTTTTTCCCACTTTCGGGGCGTCACAGAGTTTTTTTAGTATCAGAGCTTAGGGTGTTTAGTACTGTCAGTGTCGGTTAAGTAAAATAGAATGCATCCCAAGTGTTTGTATAAGTCTGGCCGTGAACTGAAATTGAGAATTGAGATTTCAATCTAGTTTGATGTGTACGCGCAGGAAACGTATTGAGATTGATAATGAGTGGACAACGAGGTCATTCGAGGAGGCAGGCAGAGCCACCTCCGCCACATGCCCCACAACCTGAGAGTCCTAACTCTTGATTTAACCGGATTCAGCATGATGTGTGACAAGGTTTTGAGCATGTTGTGCGACAAGGTTTTGAGCAAATGGCAATGCTATTCGCACAACGTTTTGTAGTTAATGCCTCGGGTACTACTTCTACACTACCACAAGGACCCCCCGTGCCCTCAATACAGATGGAACTGGTACCTCCCGTTACTCAGCCCGATGATAGGAGTATGGTCCGACTGAAGGACTTTTTGAAAATGAATCCGCCCGTATTAAGGGGGAAAAAGGATCCTGTAGAGGCTGAGCAGTGGCTGATTGAGTTGAGAGTTATATTTGATTATTTAGGATGCACTGATGCTGAGAGGGTCAGTATGGGTGCCTATATGTTAAAAGGGAGAGCTCAAGATTGGTGGGGTATTACCCAAGGTATTCTGATGTCCAGCCAGGATGTGATTAGCTGGGAAGAATTTCAGGCGACCTTTAGAGCCTAATTTGCAACACGAGCTGCTCACAGAAGGAAGCAAACAGAGTTTTTGAATCTGGTACAGGTCAATATGTTTGTGGATGATTATGAGAGCTGATTTACCGCTCTATTGAGATATGATCCAGAAACCTTAAAAAATGAAGAGCTCCACACTAAGAGATTTGTGTATGGGTTAAAGCCCATCATCAGAGATCGATTGATAAGGCTATGTGTTACTGAGTTTCGAGATGCTCTAAGACGAGCATAAGAGATTGAGAGGGGAATCGAAATTGTACAATCCTAGAATGAGTTTAGTGCTATGACTAGGGATAAGGGAAAGAGGCCAGCGATTTCCCAAGTAGATGTTCGGAGAGGTTCCTTTAGAAGAGGAAGGATTGAGGTACAGAAGGGCAAACTTGAGAGACCTAGAGCTTATCCCATCATCAGAGAGACCCCTCGAGATGTCAAGCCTGAGATAAAGGTTTGTAGAGACTGTGGTCGATGACATGAGGGAAGTTGTATTGGTTTGATGGATGTCTTAGATGTGGAGATATGGGTCACAGACTACAAGACTGCCCTCAACCTCAAAGACCACATACTCCAAAGCCTACCAGGCAGTAACCTCAGAGAGTGAATCCCCCGAGATGGGCCACTGCTGCAGAGAAACGGAAGAAACCCGTTACAGTGGGACGTGTGTTTGCTCTGGACAAGGAAAAAATCGACACTACAGTAGAAACTATAAGAGGTATACTCTCTATCTGTAATCATAAAGCTCATGTGTTGATTGATTTAGGGTCCACGCATTCGTTTATTTCTGAGTATTTTGCATGTAGATTAAATTTAAAGTTTGAAACTTTAGCGTATATACTACATGTAAATACCCTTATGCGTGAATCCCAGAGAACTGATTTGATCTGTAGAGGATGTGAAATAAAGGTAGGAGATAGAGTAATGTTAGCAGATCTAATAATATTAAATATGCATGGGTTTGATGTAATTTTGGGAATGGATTGGCTGGTAACCAATCGAGTGAGTTTAGACTGCTACATTAAGATTGTATCTTTCTCCTTGCCTGAACCTTATAATGTACGTTTGAAATATTGAGTAAGTAAATATGTGGAATTTTAGTAAGCAAATTAAAACTTTGATGTTACTTTTGAGAGGACTAAACTTGAGTATTCATGTGAAGGTTATGAAACACTCATCTTAGATGACAATTGGGAACATCCGAGGATTGAGGATATACATGTGGTATGTAAATTTCTAGATGTCTTCCCTGATGAGTTGCCAGGTTTACTACCTGAGAGAGCTGGAGTTTACCACTGATTTGGTACCAGATACTCAGCCTATCTCTAGACCTCCATATAGGATGGCCTTAGTGGAACTTAAGGAGTTGAAGAAACAACTACAAGAGTTGTTGGATCAAGGGTTTATTAGACCCCCAGTGTCTCATCGTGGGGAGTATCAGTGTTATTCATGAGGAAGAAGGATGGTAGTCTCAGATTATGTATAGACTACCGACTGTTGAATAAAGCCACGGTAAAGAATAAGTACCTATTACCCAGGATTGATGACCTGCTTGATCAACTGAGAAGGGTCTCAGTCTTCTCTAATATTGATTTAAGAGTGGGCTATCACCAACTAATGATTAAGGGGGAAGATATTCCGAAGATGACCTTCAGGACAAGGTATGGCCATTATGAATTTCTAGTGATGCCCTTCGGATTGATGAATGCCCCTGCAGCCTTTATAAGGTTAATGAATGAGGTATTAGAGACTATCGGATAAGTTCGTGATAGTCTTTATTGATGATATCTTGGTGTACTCTCGATCTTATGAGGAGCATGAACAGCACTTGTGGTTAGTACTTTAGATACTCTGAGATAAGTAATTATATGGAAAGCTCGGTAAGTGTGAGTTTTGGTTAGATCTGATAGCTTTCCTTGGTTACATAGTTTCAAAGGAAGGAGTATCAGTTGATCCAATTTAACTGGAGGTTGTGCTTAATTGGGAAAGATTAAAAACAGTTACAGAGGTACGAAGTTTCCTTAGTTTGGCAGGGTATTACAGAAGGTTTGTGGAGGGATTTTCCAGGATTGCTACTCATTTGACCAAGCTCACGTGTAATGAGACTCCGTTCATATGGACTGATTAATGTGAGCTTAATTTTCAGCAATTAAAGAGGAGATTAACAGCAACACCTATGTTGACTATCCCAGAGGGATCAGAAGGATTTTCTGTATATAGTGATGCCTAGCATCAAGGATTGAGGTGTGTGCTCATGTAGCATTAAAGAGTGGTCGCTTATAGATCGCAACAGTCGAAGGATCATGAACGAAATTACCCCACGCATGATTTAGAGTTAGCTGTTGTGGTGTTTGCCTTGAAGATTTGGCTGCACTACTTATATGGGGAAGGATTCCAAATCTTCACTAACCACAACAGTTTGAGGTATTTGTTTGATCAGAAAGAGTTAAACATGAGACAAAAGAGATGGATGGAACTCCTTAAGGATTATGACTGTGAGATTCTGTATCATCCAGGAAATGTGAACGTAGTTGCTGTTGCCCTGAGCAGGAAGAGTATGATATCTATTATGATGGTTAGGGAATGGATTTGTTGGAGTAGTTCGTCGAACTTCGGATCAAAGTTAAAGAGGTAGAGACTAGATTTTTGGCTAGCCTGCGAATAGAGCCCAGGATCATGGATCAAATTAGAACTGGGTAGCGTGATGATCAGAGGTTGATTGATATTGTTAGCCAGACTAAGCAAACTTCGCAGTCGGATCTCATAGTCAATGAGGATGGATTGTTGACATTTAGAGGACGAATTTATGTACCGGACAACGATGCCCTGAAGAGACAAATACTGAGAGTGTCCCACTGCTCGTGATGCACCATGCACCCAGCAAGTACTAAGATGTATCGAGATTTGAGAAAGGTGTACTGGTGGAGTGGCATGAAGGGAGACGTGGCCGATTATGTGGCCAGATGTTTAGTGTGCTAGCAAGTGAAAGCTCAGCATCGAAAACCTGGAGGATTATTGCAACCTTACCTATGCCTACATGGAAATGGGAGCTTGTCACTATGGACTTTATTATAGGTTTACAGAGGACCCGAATGGGTTGTGATGCGATATGGGTCATAGTGGATAGACTGATGAAAAGTGCCCACTTCCTTGCCATCAAGAGCACAGATATTGTGGATGCCTTAGCTGAGTTATATGTCAATGAGATAACTAGATTACTGGGGCTCTAGTGAGTATTACGTTTGATAGAGATTCCCAATTTACTTCCAAATTTTGGACCCAATTTTAAGAGTCCATGGGATCTCGATTCAGTTTTAGTACCGCCTATCATCCTCAGACAGATGGTCAGTTAGAGAGGACTATTCAGACCCTGAAGGATATGTTAAGGGCGTGTACGGTGGATTTTGAGGGATCATGGGATGATCACCTGCCCCTCGCAGAGTTTGCGTACAATAATAGCTATCATACTAGTATTGGAATGGTAGCTTTTGAGGCTCTATATGGCAGGAGGTTGACACACCCTAAAGGTATTGTCCGCAAGTGCACGGGTCATACAAGTAATAATTGGATTTGAGTCCCGAGTTATCGTCCCTCAGAGAAGTTGGTTAGTCTAATTAATTACCGGTTAATCTTACCCTATGGTATATCCTAGCAAATTAAGAGATTAAGGTGGTGATCTACTAAGACTAAGTCAAAATACTGAAAATAATAAAACTATAAGATAAAATAAATAAAACCGAGCAAAATTACTTACAGTGCTCCACGCAATTAAAAACAAAAGCCTACAAATGAAATTAAAATAGTTAAAACTAATTAATGCAAATAAAATACAAATATGAAAATAACAAAGCAAGATTAATTAAACTAAAATTAACAATCCTAAAATGCAATAATGCTACTTAATCAAAATGCAATTTAAACTAACTTAAAATTTAATGAAATAAATTTATCCCTAATTTAATTCTAAATGAACACTTAATTAACTATCAACTTAATTAAAACCAAGTTCTAAACCATTAAACAAAAATATTAATCATGCAATTCAATCAAAAACTCTAAACTAAGCTAACAAATTAAATTAGAATTAAACTAAACTAACAATGCATGAAAATGAGTTAAGTAACTATTATCCACTAGCCAAACAAAGCCTTAACAATTTAAACCAGCTAAATATCCTTCCAAACACTGTTCATGTTCTTCATTTCATTTTTTGGTTTCCAGCATTCTCGGTTCCAGGTGCTGCCAAGCATGCTTCTGCTCCATGCCTCTTGGTTGTCCTCTGCCTAGCTACCGCATACAGGCTACACGTTTCTTGGTCTGCTTCAAGTGCTGCCGGTATGCCTAGGTACTCTCAGTCTGCTGCATCCGGTATGTCCCTGCTGCAGGTGTGCTCTCGGTCTGCAGACGTTGTCCTCAGCACCAGCTTCATTCTCGGTATAGCAACAGAACATAATCCTGCAAGCATGTCTCGGACAGTTTTGTTATACACTATAGCACCTTTTATAATCCAATCCTGAACAAGTGTATGATGATCAACAAGCAGCAACAGATTTTAGAGCAACAATAATTTAACAACCTGCTAATCAGCAAACATGAAATGAAGCCAAACAAATCGAGACAACCTGAAATTTAGTGATCATTTATCCTAAATCATACTTTTAAGTGGAGATTAAAATGAATTAAAACGGAAAACAAAAAGAGATGATGAACAGTAATGTGACTTAAAAACAGAGCATGAAACTGTGGAAGATGAAAATCATAATTATCATAAAATGACTAAAACAGCTTAGCAACATGTAGAATAATGGGGACCGATGCGGCTGCCAATGACCAGCTCAGTTTTCCTGCGCTGCTAACTCAACAACACATATTGCTCCAATTGCTCTGATTACTTCTTTCACATTGTTCGTGTGTTTACACTGTAACTATAGCAACTAGGAACTATCGAGCAACCCACACTCGTGCTTCTTGCTTCAGGCAGTGACGACTTCAACACTACTTTCACTGTTTAGTTGGCAAACAAATGGTAGCCACAGCAACCTAATACCTTGGAACAGTTCTGCGTAAATCAGAGTGATGGTTGAAGAAACAGTACCACTGAACATCATAAACATTGAAAAATAAAAGGACTGACATTGATAGAAATGAAAACAGTGATTGTAAAATAAGTAAGCGAATTGAAATGACGAACATAACAATAAATTGAAACAGAAAAAATGGAAGATCAAAACAATGCCTAATCAGAGAACCATAACTAAAACATTAAATCATTGAGTAAAAGGAATATAGCAAAGTGGACGAAGAAGAAATCGCCTGTTACTCGACCTCCCACTCCTGGCCCCTTTGCTAGCAAAGATGAAATCAAAACAAAAAGAAGTAAATGAAACTAATAAAACAGAACTTTTCATTAAAGAGGTAAACTATGTCGAAGGAAAAATAAAAATTAAAGCTTGCTAAAATTCTCAAATGGTGGCCAACGAAATTAAAAGAAACAAATAGGAAAACTTGAAAATTAAACTAAAAAAAACCTAAAAACTAAAGCTACCCTAATTTACCTCTACTCTAACCTAAACTCCCCCTTTTTCAATTGACATCTTTCTCTATTTATACACACACTTAGGGGTACAATTGTAATATTTTCATCATAGATGAGTTGACATTGTTTGGCCACTTGTCTTCACACCATTGGCTCCTTGAAAAATAAAATTTCCATGTCATCTGTCTTTTTGTCCAATTGGATGTGACAGGCTTGTGTTGTCCGCGTGGTCCAATCTTAATTTTAGCCCATTTTGGTCCATTTTCTACCGAAATATTCATAATTCATCTGTATTTAATTTATATGCAAACATGAGAATTTTAGTTAAATAAGGGGATAATTAATAAAATAAATTAGAGATTTAAATAATTAATTAGGAAATTAAGCACAAATAATTCTAAAAATATAGAATTATCAGAGGTGTAGATCCCCTATAGCATGGGAAGATGTAGGTGACAGGAAGATAAATTCTCCTGAACTTCTTGAACAGGTTGTATAGAGTGTGAAACTCATATGTGAAAGATTACGAGCTGCACAGAGTAGACAGAAACGCTACGCAAATGTGCGTAGACAGCCACCGAATTTAATGTGGGTGATGCAATATTTCTGAAGATATCACCGAGTAAGGGTACCATGAGATTTGGAAAGAAAGGGAAATTGAGTCCTTGATACATCAGACCATTCAAGATTCTTGAGAGAATGAGAGAGGTAGCCTACAGGTTAGCATTACTCCCACAGATGTCCAGAATACACAATGTCTTCCATGTATCCATGTTGAGAAAGTACCACCCAGACCCTTCTCATGTCATAGAGTATGAAGAGATGGACATACAAGAGGACATGAGCTACACCGAAGAACCTGTACGGATTCTCGATAGAAAAGAGAAGGTACTTCGACAAAAAATATTCCATTGGTGAAAGTCTTACGGAAACATCACTCAATGGAAGAAGCAACTTGGGAATTGGAGAGCCTTATGAAGGAGAAGTACCCTTATCTATTTGATGAGTCGAGTCAAATTTGGAGGACCAAATTCTTTAAAAGTGGTTATGATGTGAGAACTGAGAATTTTATTTACCCCAGTTATGAGAATTGTAATTTGGTGTATGTAATTATGACGTGTTAATGTACACACACAAGTTTTAAATATGATGAAGTAAAAGAAGATGAGGTTTTTAAGTCTTAAATTTGTATGGATTGAAATGTGGACTATGGGGTAGATTATGGAAAGTTATACTTTGAGTTTTCTGTAATTTAGTGCAGCAACAGTGCAATCTGTGAAGGCCAGATTGATCTTCAAGGATGAGAGATCGATCTCATGGCTCCAAAATACAGGAAATGTGCAAGAATGATTAGCAAATCGATCTTATAAGGGAGTAGATCGATCTTTAGAATGATTCTGTAATGAAGAGATCGATCTCATGAGGAAGAAATCGATCTCATGAAGCATTTTGTAAGGAGAAGATCGATCTCCTTAAGGAGCAGATCGATCTCATGAAGTGTTTTGTAAACAGAAGATCGATCTCCTCAAGGAGCAGATCGATCTCATAAAGTCATTAAGAGATCGATCTCACCCCACGACAAATCGATCTCCTAGGCATAAAATTACCCTAAAATGTCCCTAAATTCAAATGTAGATCAATCTCATTAAGGACCAGATCGGTCTCCTACCCCCCGTCTATAAAAGGACCCTGTGTTTTCCTGCATTTCATCTTTTCTCTCCCTTCAAAACCTCCATTCTAGATGAGCCCTAACTTTCTCTCTCTTCTAAAACCCCCCATTTTCGTCCGAATCAAAGGTTGTAGCAAGAAGGAAAGTTATTCCTCATCCAAAGGAGAACAATATACTTGGAAATCGAAGGACGGATTGAATCGAGGCAAGAGTTAAGCACTCTACAAGTTTGGGTAAATTTTAAACTTCGATCTTGATATTTAAAGTGATTTTTGGTGGTATGGTTGTAGGCATTGTGATGAAATAACTAGGAAATAATTAGAGATTGATGAAATTATGATTTTTGTTGGAGTAAAGATAACATTATGCAATTTGTGGTGATTTGTGATTTTTAACTATAAATTTGGAATTAAGGCAATGAGGTGAATTTAGCTTGGAATATGGTACGAGAAATGTAAGATTTTGAGAAATATGAACAAATATGTGCTCGATGAGGTGATTGAGATAAATTACTGATGTTTTAACATCGTTTGGACAGGTCGGGAGTTCTAGAGTGGAAAGCAAGAGTAGTCCGTGATACGGGGGAATGACTGCACTATACCAGGTGCAAAAAGGTAAGGAAAAACCTTAAACTCGTTTGTGCGTGTGATTTGTGACACTATTGTAGCATGAAATTGTGATTTGAGAAAACAAGCATGTTTTATGAGTTGTGAATAAGTATTACACACGATTTTATAGCCGGTTGGGGCCCAACTTTTATGAATTGTAAACTAAGAGTGAAAATGTTTTACAACCGTTTTGTATTTAAAACGTGAAAAGAGATTTGGGCTCTACGTTAAGGCATACTGAGATTGGGAAATGTGTACGTGGTTTTGCCAGTTGGAGCTCGATTTTAACATGCTTTGTGTTGAGTACACAAATGTTTTAAATTACATTTATGAGAGAAAACCATTATGAGTTCTAGTAAAGGCAAAACGTTTTATTTGATAATGGCTATCACTGAGACTTAGGTGTGTCATGTTGAATACACATCAGGCATTTCTTTCGTAGCATGTAAGGCCGATATTGTTCCCCACTTTGGTAGCATTGGGAGGCATTGCTTTGGTAGCATGTAAGGCCAATATTTTCCCCGCTTTGGTAGCACTAAGAGGCATTGCTTTGGTATAATGTAAGACCGATATTATTCCCCACTTTTGTAGCACTGGGAGGCATTGCTTTAGTAGCATGTAAGGCCGATATATTCCCCGCTTTGGTAGCGTTGGGAGGCATTGCTTTGGTAGCATGTAAGACTGATATTATTCCCCGCTTTGGTAGCCTTGGGAGGTATTACTTTGGTAGCATGTAAGACCGATAGTGTGCATGAGGAGGGGCATTGCTTTGGTAGCATGTAAGGTCGGGCCTTGTTTTGGTAATGCGTAAGTCCAATATACCATGTACACGACCATATTGTCGATGTTCCCTCTTTTGAGGATGCCTAGGATGCGCAGCCAGAGGAGATTATTTTGATCTGCCATGATGAGTGTTATACGAGTTTTCTTGCCTAGTCTCCTTTTTATACACATGAGATTGTGTTTTGTGGCAGTGACACGTGCATTATTAATGCGATGATTTTCATCACGTTTTATGAGAAAAGCCATTATCACATCCTATTTTATACATGCTTGTTCCATATGCTTGTAACTAATTGTAATCATGGTTTAAGCCATTTATCACCATATTTCTCCCTGAGCTTTGAGAAATGATTTAAGCTGATGTTTTGATTATTCATGCTACATTTTCCACTGAGTTTATTTTGCTTAACATGTAAATCAGAGTGATTGTTCTGTGCAAATCATTTTCTTATTAATGAATCCCTTACCCCCTTACTGAGCGATTTAGAAGCTCACCCTGTTTTATCTCTCCCTGCCCCCAGATTTGTTCAAGTGAAGTGAGTTTCTCTGCGACGTACAGAGTAGTGGTAGTTGAGGACTTGAGCTCTAGGCTACATATATTGTGTTGAGGTATAATTTACATTTCATGCTCCCAGACTTATGTTGTATTTATGAACACTTGATGTACAATGATGTATGGGATGTATTAGGATTAATTAACCTGGAATTGTGTAATGTGTATGGTATGATGTATAATTGTGAGATAATGGGATCCTGAGGTATAATTAGGTATGATGATGCATGACACTATACAGGAATGCACCCTTAATTGTGAATGGATGTGAAAAAGTTTTAAATTTGCCCTATTTTTCGTGCTTCTGGGGCGTCACAATATGTATGTAAATGAATTCATAAGTGTGGTGATATACTTTTAATGAGAAGTATATGTGATGAAAGTCCAAATGTTTAATGTACACACTTATAAAAAGAGTTGTGATTGTACGTACAAGTTACATTATGTATGAATATGAAGAAATAGACTTAAACATGTGAAGAATGTGAGTAAAATGGGTTATGAGTAGTGTGGTGAAATGGAAGGAAGATTGTATAAGTTGTGCACTTCCATTTGGTTTATATCATGTACCTTTTGTTATATAAAGATTTCACACAAGTTTTAATAGGTATATAGTATGAATGGATGCCATTTTCAAGACTTAAAGGTAACTGGACGAGAAAATAACCATGGCAGCAAATTAAGGATGTTTGGGCGTGAGTTGCTACAGAAAAACTGTAGAAAATCTGGAAAATATGAAGGTCATATCCATCTCATAGATGAGAGATCGATCTGGAAGAGCCAAAATGCTCTTATTCGAGCAATAGGAATAGTGCAGATCGATCACCTAAACATAATGTAAAATGAGGATCAATTCTTAAGGCAAATAGATCGATTTCTTTAGCTCTCGGGTTGGAGCAGATAGATCTCCTCCCAAGCCAGATCGATCTCCTTGAGGTACTGCCTGAGATAGATCGATCTCTGCCTTCAAATGCCGTGAAAAGATAGGGATTTTATGAGGACCAAATCAATCTCCACGGAAGGCAGATCGATCTCATCAAGCTAAATCTATAAATAGGAGTAGTTGGATCTGTAGATTTTGAGAACAGAGATTTCCATTTCCATTTTTCAACCCAAAGCCTAGATTTTACCCTCTAAATCCGGCTATTTTCAAGAAGATTTGAGGGAAGGCCATTAGACACAAAGTTGTCCACATCGAAGAGAAAAACAACTTAGCTTGGAGGCATTTTTCCTATTGGTTGGATTTAAGGAACAAGGGGCATTTCTATTTGGAGCAAAAAGGAAATCCAAAGATGTGAGTTTCTAAAGCACCAACTGAAGTACATTGTTAAGCTATTGATGTTTAGAGTTGATTAGGGTGCTTAGTAATGTTAGAAACTATCTACAATGCATTGGAATGATTATGACCTAGAAATGGGTTAGTGTGAGAAAGTGAAATGTAGAAGATTCGATGATGAATGGGATATATTAAGGTAATAACAGTGTTGTGGATATGAGTTTAGGATGGTGTTATGAAATGAATAGAGAGGCATACCCAAAAAGGATAGAATAAGTGATTAAGGCATTGGGTATAAATGTATAGTTGAATGAGAGTTAAGGACGTTAGCTCAAGTGTTTGGATGAATGAATTGCAGCTTTCGAAGATACGTCGGAACAAGTGGAACTTAAGATATGAGAAGTTAAGAGGAGGAGAGTCGTACCCCGAGGAAATCGGGGTAAGGGAAATGTGTGGACTCTTAGAGATATCTGTGTGCCATTTGGATGCTTAAATACTTTACTAGAGTACATGAGAAATTAGGAACTGAAATTGGGTTATTGAAGGGTAAAAGTTGGGCGTTTGAGAAAAGTGCATGAAAAACAAAAGCATGATGCTTTGAAAAATCTGGTTTTATTGCTTTTTAGCAAATGATTGGTTGGTTGGCTAACATTTGAAATGATTTGCAAAGGAAATGATTTGATTTGGTTGATAACCATGTTTTGCAAAGAATTGAGCCACCTATATGGATTTCATGAAATGAAAGCGTGTTGGAGCATGACTCGCATGAGATTTGATGTATTTTATACGCATGAGTGCATGGATTTTATGATGTTGTGCGATAGTGGAACTTGCACAAACTTTATACTAGTTTTGGCATGGTGCTGGAACAGAGCTCGCATTAGATGCCCACCATACTTGATGTCGTGGTAGGAGCTTCGAGTAAACTGGGTGTCGCACCAATTAAATAGGCTCGCATGTGCATTTTTTATATTGTGACATGTTGATAGCCATTTTAGGAGCTTCAGGTAGACAAGAAGTCGGATCGATTAAATAGGCTCACACGTGTGTTTTTTAGATGTGGCCTGATATGATATGTTGATATGGGTCCACAGAGTACGTTGTACCATGCGTGTAGCATGGAGTACGTTGTACCGTGTTGTGATTTTGTTAAGCCGTCTTCGGACGAGATCTGCTATGGACCGACGGGTTAGACTTGACCCACCTCCCGTGTGGAAGCAGATAGTGGTGATACCCCGCACACCTGATCCGTGTAGCTTAGGATCACACGATATGGCAATAGTCCTAGAGGAGATTTCCCTTATTATATTACCTATCTCACATGTCTTGTTTTATGAATAAATCCATGTTTTTGAAATGCTTTGTGGGTCAGGACAGTCCGAGGGTAAGGGGATGAATTCTGGCCAGTGGTGATTTTATTGAGATGAGAAAGTATGTTAATGGTTTTATAGTGCACTGATGCATGATGATTAATGCCATGCTTTATTTGTGAAAAATACATGATGATTAATGCTATGCTTTATTTGTGAAAAGTGCATGATGATTAATGCCATGCTTTATTTTTGAAATATGCCTGATGATTTATGCCATGCATTCGAATTTAATTTGTGCACTGTACTAAACAACATGATTTGCTTTACACGCCATTAACACAAGTATGAAATAATGCTTTTGAGATGTGAATGAGAATTGTATGGTTTTGAGCATGGCATCACGATCACGTAGATAGTGCAATATCTACCTGTTCACATGATTTCCTTACTGAGTGTGTGGTTTGCTCACCCCCTTATTTTTCCCTCTCTACAGTGCTTTGAGTATAGGTTTCTACAGAGCTTTGAGTATAGGTTGAACGTGACTGGAGGCGTTCCCTTTTTGGTATCCGCTGCATCCCATCGCGTAAGGTATACACACTGATGAGATTTTGTATCTAAACTTTCTATAGCACAGTAGCATTTTGTATGTAACTATTGGGGATGTAAAGTAATGTACACACATGTAGACAGCACTCTGATTTATTTATACAAGTGTTTACCTTAATTTAATATGCTAATTAAATTGGTATGGTGGAATGAGATAGACATTTACACACAGCCCAAATGTTGAGAGTGTGGTTGTTCACAATTGAGGAAGGACGATTAATAAATGATGCATGAAAATGCGAAAATTTTGTACGTATTTTGGTAAGTTGAGGGTCGTGACATTACCTTACCTCGATCATGATCGGCTAAACTCTCAATAGTTTGGGCTATATGCCAATGTCTATCTCATCCAACCATAACAATTTGATTTGCATTAAAATTTTAGAAGTAAACACTTTTATAAATAATCAAAGTTGTTGTTTACATGTGTTTACATTGCTTTACATCCCCAATGGTTACATTAAAAATGCTACTGTGCTATAGAAAGTTTAGATACAAAATCACATCAATGTGTATACCTTACGCGATGGGACGCAGCGGATACCAAAAATGAAAGCCTCCAGTCTCTCTCAATCTATACTCAAACCTCTGTAGAGAGGGGAAAAATAGGGGGTGAGCAAACAACACGCTCAGTAAGGCAATCGTGCGAATAGGTAGATACTGCACTATCTACGTGATCGTGATGCCATTCTAAAAAACCACACATTTCATCATCAGACCTCAAATCAGTAATTCATGCTTGTGTTAATGACATGTAAAGCAAATCATGCTTTTTTATTCGGTGCACAAATCAAATTCAAAACATGGAATAACCATCATGCATATTTCATAAATAAGGCATGGAAAACCATCATACGTAAGTCTACTTTAAAGCTATTATCATACTTTCTCATCTTAAGAAAATCAACACTTGTTAGGACTCAGCCCCTCCCTCGGACTGTCTTGACTCACAATACATTTCAAAACATGGATTCATTCATAAATAAGAGACATGTGAGATAGGCAATATAACAGGGCAATATCCTCTAGGATTATGTCCATATCCTCTGTGATCCCAGGCTACACTGATCAGGTGTGCTGGGTATCACCTCTATCTGCTTCCGCACAGGAGGTGGGTCATGTCTAACCCATTGGTCCATAACAGAACTAAACATCGTCCGCAGATGATTTATCACAATCTCAACATGGTACAACGTACTCCATGCTACCTGCACGGTACAATGTACTTTATAGACCCATATCAACACATCAAATCACGCCACATCTCAAAATGCACGTGCGAGCCTTTTTAATCATTGCGACACCCAGTCTACTCGAAGCTCCTAGCACGGCTATCAATCATGTCATAAAACCTCGTACGAGTAATCTCAAGCACGACAACATGTATGGTGGACATCTAATGCGAGCAATGCTCCCGCACCATGTCAAAACAAGTATAAATTATGTGCGAGCTAAGCTCCAACACAACATCATAGAAATCCATGTGAAAACTAGTACGAGCTAAGCTCCAGCACTCATGTGTATAAAACACATCAAATCTCGTGCGAGTCATACTCTAGCACCCTTTCATTCTCATGAAATCCATGTAGGTGGTTCAATTCTTTGCAAAACTTGGTTATAATAATTTCTTTTGCAAATCATTTCAAACGTAAGCCAACCTACCCATCACTTGCTAAAAAGCAATAAAACAGGATTTTCAAATCATCATGCTTTTGTTTTCATGCACATTTCATCAAAACCTAACTCTTTGCCCTTCAATCACCCATTTCATTTCCTATTACCACATGCATTCTAGAAAAACATAATGTGCCTAAAATGCGCACATATATCTCTAAGAGTCCACACAATTCCCTTACCTCGATTTACTCGGGGTGCGACTCTCTTCCTCTTAGCTTCTCGCACTTTGGCTCAACTTGCTTCGGCTGTATCCTCGGAAGCTGCAATCATTCACCAATCACTTGAGTTAGTGTTGCTAACTCATAGTTTGACTTTCACTCGTCAATATATTTCATTGAGCCTATTTCGTTAAGTTTGGCCCATTTTTGCATTTGGCCAACATCAAGCCATTTCCAACCAATTTATATAGTAACTGACTTAGTTACTTATTTTGGACTTGATGTGAAATACTCTGCCCTTACTCTCTCATTCATTTATGCATTTTACCCAATCCATTAAATACATATTTTACCCTTTTTTCGTAAGTCCCACAATACATTCCACAAAACCATTATCACCTTAAGACATCCCATTCATCATTAATTCCAATACATTTCACTTTCTCACACTAACCTATTTCTAGGTTATAATTGTTTCTAGGTAGTTTCTACCATTAATACACATACAAATCTACTCCAAAATCAATATCTAAACAAATGTACTTGAATTGGTGCTTTAGAAACTCACATAACTTGATTTCCTCCTTGCTCCAAATGGGAAATGCTCCTTGTTCCTTAAATCCAACAAATGGAGAAATGACTCCAAGCTATGTTATTCTCCTCTTTGATATGAACAACTTTGTATCTAATAGCTTTCCCTCAAATCTCAATGAAAATTGGTGGATTTAGGAGTGAGAAAGCTAGGTTTTTGGATTGAAAATGGTAGAGTGATGTTGTTTCCTGAAATTTGTAGATACAACTGCTCATATTTATAGAATTAACATGATGAGATCGATCAGCATAAAGTGGAGATCGATCTTGCCCTCTTAAATCCCTTGTTTTCTCGATATTTGAAGGCATGAGATCGATCTGTCGAAGGCTTGAGATCGATCTGCTTCGGGCAAAAAGTTAAGGAGATCGATCTGGCTAAGGGAGGACATCGATCTGGTCCAACCCGAAAGCTAAGGAAATTGATATGCTTGCATTAAGGATCGGCCTCTTCATTACAGAATGCTTAACAGATAGATCTGGCCCCATTAGAGATCGATCTGCCCTATTCCATTGCTCGAATAAGAGCATTTTTTGCTCTTCCAGATCGATCTTTCATACTATGAGATCGATCTAACATTCAACTTTTCCAGATTTTGCTACAGTTTTCTGTAGTAACTCACACAAACTTCCTTAATTTTGCTGCCATAGTCCAACCCCTTTTAAGAATTGAAAATGACATCCATTCATACTTTATACACATTAAAACTTGTGTGCATTCATTGTATAACCAAAGATATGCAATACAAAACTAAATGGAAGTGCAATGATTTATGCAATCTCATGCAACTTCATTCCATTTTACCACACTACTCAAAACTCAATATATTCACCTTCCACACATGGAAATATTGATCTTACACTCATTATGCACTTTAAAATTTGCGTGCATTCATTTCACAATCCAATATACACCTTACATAATTAGATGGGAGTTTACAAAATTAAGGGTATTACATTCTCCCCTCTTTAAAAAATTTGGTCCTCCAAATTTGAACCAATCTGTTAGTGAATAACTCGGGATACCTCTCCCGCATCAAACTCTCCAATTCCTATGTGGCCTATTCCACCATATGATGTTACTAAAGAACTTTTACCAAGGGAATTTTCTTTGTCCTCAACACTTTCTTTTTTCTATCCAATATCCGTACCGACATTTCAACGTACGTCAAGCTTTCATTGAGCTCCAACGGCTCATATCTTATCATATGTGCCAGGTTCGTGTGGTATTTTCGTAACATGGATACGTGGAAGATGTTATGTACATCCGCTAGCTCAGGTGGTAATGCTAGCCTGTATGGCTTATCTCCCACCTTATCAAGTATCTCAAATGGCCATATATATCGAGGGCTCAACTTCCCCTTCTTCACGAATCTCATAATCCCCTTCGAGAGAGAAACCTTCAAAAACACTAACTCACCCACCATAAACTCCAGTGGTATCTGTCTCCTGTCAGTATAATTCTTTTGTCTGCTCTGAGCTGTTCGTAACCTCTCACAAATCAACTGGACATCCTCAGAGGCTTGTCTAACCAAGTCAGGAGCAAAGATCTGTCTATCAGCAACCTCTTCCCATCCAATAGGTGAACGACATCTATGCCCATACAATGCCTCATATGGTGCCATCTCAATACTCGCATGGAAACTGTTATTATAGGCGAACTCTGCGAGTGGCAAATGGTCATCCCAGACGCCTCTAAAATCCAATGCACACACTCTCAACATATCCTCCAGGGTCTATATAGTCCTCTCTGATTAACCATCTGTCTGAGGATGAAACGCCATGCTAAAACTCAACTGGGTCCCCATCGCTTCCTAAAAATGTTCTCAGAAGTGTGAAGTGAAGCGGGCATCCCTATCAGAAACAACGCTAGCTAGAAGTCCATGTAGCCTTACTATCTCGCACACATACAAGTTCGCTAACTGGCTCAAAGTATCGGTAGCTCTCATAGCTAGAAAATGGACGGACTTCGTCAACCGATCCACAATCACCTATATGGCATCATGACCTCTGCGGGTCCTCGGTAATCCCATCACAAAATCCATGGTGACATGCTCCCACTTCCATGTCGGTATTGGTAGAGGCTACAATAATCCTGCAGGCTTCTGATGCTCTACCTTTACCTACTAACAAACGAGACACTTAGCGACATATTCAGCAATGTCTTTCTTCATCCCAGACCACCAATAAACTTTTTAAAGGTTTTGATACATGTTAGTACTCCCTAGATGTATCGTATATCTTGATGAGTGAGATTCTATCAAGATCAAATTTTTGATCTATGGATCATTGGGAACACAGATCCTACTTCTGAACCTCGACAATCCATCAGAACTCAATTTAAAATCAGTCTTTGTACCCCTCAGTCTCTGCCCGACTATATCACTGCACTGCTGATCAATCCCCTGAGCCTGCCAGATTTGATCTACCAGATCCGGTTCCAACTGTGTGCTAGCTATCATAAAACTATAATACGAATCAGGCGAGGTCACATCCAAACTGAGGTTCATGAATTGTTCCAACAGCTCGTGTTCCCTAATCATCATAAATGAAAACGATGCCAAAAACTTGATACGAAACTGGTGCCCACTCTAAGTGACCTAGACATTTTATCTGCAATTGCACGGGTCATACAAGTAATAATGGGATTTGAGTCCCAGATTATCATCCCACAGAGAAGTTGATTAGCCTAATTAACTACCGGTTAATCTGACCCTAAGTATATCCTAGCAAATTATAAAGTTATGATGGGTGATCTACAAGGCTGAAATTAAAGTACTTAAAACAATAACAATTATAAAATAAAGAAAATAAAACCGAGCTAAAATTACTTATAGTGCTTCAAGCAATTAAAAACAAAATACCTACAAAAGATAATTAAAACAGTTAAAATTAATTAACGCAATTAAACTAAAATGCAAATATGAAATAAAAGAAACAAAATTATTAAATTGAAATTAAACAAACCTAAAATAAAATGTACATGTAATTAAACTAATTAATAAAAATGCAAATTAAGCTAACCTAAAGTCTAATAAACTAAAACTTCACTTAACCTAAAGAAATTCTTAAATCTAAATAAGAAAGTAACTACCTAAAAATTCATGCTAAATCAAATCTTACTCTATCTAATAAAACAAAATCTAAATAATGCATGAGAAATATTTTTTGGATTTTTCAATTTAAAATGAAAACTTAAAAATACATAAAATGATTCTATTTCTAATTTAATTTTAAATGCAACACCCAACACTAAAATGAAAATTAACTATTAATATACTTAAATCTAAGTACTGAACTAAGAAAAGAAAATATAACTAACATGCAAATGAATTTAAAACTCTAATTTTTAAGCTACCCAATAACATTGAAAATAAAATGTTAATAATGCAATAAAAATGGATTAAGTGATTAAAATGACATGGCCAAACATGACCTTAAACAACATTTCCAGCCAGCTGAGTGGTCCCGTCTTTGTTGTACTGTGCTCGTTTGTTCTCCAAATTTTATCTCCAGGCGTTGTTGTCCAGGTGCTGCCCGTGCTCTCTGCTGTATGGGTCCTGCACTCTGCTCCATTTCTTGCCTATGCCGCTGGCAGCACTAGCTGCTCCAGTTCCCGGTTTGTCCTCCCTCTTCTTGATCTGAAACTCTTTAGTGCCAGGACAGGGGCGAAACGCAGTAGCTATGTCCTGCTTATGCTCTCTGTGTCTGACTCCAACATAGCTGGTGGTAGAAGCACCCGAGAAGAACAAAAACACTGCAGCACAACCCAGGCAGCAACCTCTCATGCAGCAGCAGTGTTCTCACACTTCAATCCCTGCTGAACAGCACATTTTCCTTCTACCAATGTCATGCACAGCTAAGACTCCCTCCAGCTTCAACCGTCCAGCGTCCTCTTCACCAGCAACCAACAGTGGGAACGGGAAATAGACAGCCACACAGCTCAGCAAGCAACAACCTAGAGCAATGACAGCAAACAATATGATTGATAGAGAATAAAAACCAAAACACAGATAAACAATACAAACGTAGTAAAACAGAGCTGAACAGAGGCAACCAACGGAAGCTATAGAAAAAAAAGACAAATAAACTAAATCACAACATTGATAAAGGGAAATGCAAGTCTAATGGACTAAAGCAGTAAAAGAAAATGCAAGATTCATCAAGACTAAAACCGAGAACACAAACCACGGTTCCCAGCTCCTCACGTTACTCAGAAATTTACAACAAACAATATAAACATAATGAAATTGGAAATGAAGGAAATGGATGATTAAATAGTTAGGAATGCAGCAGAGCAAAGAAAGGGATGTTTAATCATTGTCACTAGTCACGCCCCTGACTCTACCCAAAAACAAAGTTTCTCTGAGCAACAACAATAGTAAACTCACACTGATGAATAGGGCAGTTAATGACTAGAAAAATAAAAACGAAATGAGCAACCGAACTGAGATTTAAAGCATAGCAAAGAGTAGAAGAAATTAACTGCTGTCACTAGCTTTCTTCAACAACCCGATGCACTGTAAAGAGAGACTGATTTAAGTAAAAAAAAAATGCAGCTATACGAACAGTAGCAAAACACTTAATAACCGAAAAGAAATTGCTTCATTAAAGAAAATTTGAAATTGATAAAGTAAAACTGCTTAAAGCTTGCTAGTACAATGGTGTTTAAAGAAAAATAAACTAACAGAAATTCTAGAAGGAAAACAAGAAAATAAAACATAGCAAAGAAAATTCAATCTAAAATAAAACTATTCAAAAAACTACTCATAAACTAATTCTAAAAACTACTCCTAAATTACTCTACCCTAGATTACTCTAAACTACACTACTCCTAAATTCTACACTACTTTTTTTTTTCAATTGCCATCATGTTCTATTTATACACACACACTTAGGGGTACAATGGTAATTTTTCCATCCTAGATGAGTTGGCATTGTTTGGCCACTTGTCTTCCTTTAATTTGCTGCAGAGTAGATATTTCCATGTCACTCGTCGTTTTGTCTAATTGGTTGTACGATGTGGCCCAACGTGTGTCTTCCAGAAGGTTGACACGGTGTCCATCGATCTTATCGTTTTGGAGCGAATAAATACGGACACCTGGCCTCAGGCGTGTCCAGATGACTGGTAACTCAGTCTGCAAATTGGAAGTAGTCCAATCTCCTTTAGCCCGTTTTCAACTCAATTTTCACTGAAACGATTGAATTTCATCCAGATTTAATGTATCTACACATTAAAGAATTTTATTTAAATTGAGGGAATTATTAATAAAATAATATGGGGATTTAAATCATTAATTAAGAAATTAAGCACAAATAATTCTATTAAAAATAGAATTATCACCTGAGATGTTTCCTACTCAGTGCATCAGCAACTACGTTCATTTTACCTGGGTGATACAGGATCTCACAATCATAATCCTTTAAAAGTTCGAGCCATCTCCTCTGTCTCATGTTTAACTCTTTCTGCGAGAACAGGTACTTAAGCCTCTTGTGATTAGTGTAAACCTAAAATCTCTCACCATAGAGGTAGTGGCGCCATATTTTCAATACAAACACTACAATTGCCAACTCTAAATCGTGGGTCGGGTAATTTCTCCCATGATCCTTCAATTGTCTTGATCCATAGGCTGCTACCTTCCCATCCTGCATCAATACACAGCCCAGTCCTTGGTGTGAAGCATCTGTATACACCAAGAAACCTCCTGAGCTAGTAGGAATGGCGAGAATCGGAGTTGTGGTTAATCTCCTTTTCAACTCCTGAAAACTTTCCTCACACCTATCGTCCCACACAAACTCCATATTCTTTCTCGTGAGACGTGTCAACGAAGCAGCTAATCTCGAGAATCCCTCCACTAATCTCCGAAAATAACCTATCAATCCCAGAAAACTTTTAATCTTAGTAACTATCTTGGGCTGTTCCCACTGTACAATTGCCTCTATCTTGGATGGATCCACTAATACCCCATCCTTCGACACAACATGGCCTAGAAATGAGATATGCTCTAACCAAAAGTTACACCTGCTGAGTTTGGCATATAACTCTTTCTCTTAGAGGGTTTGTAGAACTAACCTCCAATGCTGCTCATGATCTTCCCTGGACTTGGAATAAACCAATATATCACCTATAAATACAATCGCAAACTTGTCCAAATATGGCTTAAATACATCATTCATCAACGCCATAAATGCTACGGGGGCATTCGTCAATCCGACTGGCATAACAAAAAACTCGCAGTGGCCATAGCGGGTACGAAATACTACCTTGGGTACATCTCCACTCCGTAGCCTCAACTGATGATACCCTAACCGTAAATCTATCTTTAAAAATACTTAGGCTCCTCGGAGCTGATCCAACAAATCATCGATGAGTGGAAGGGGTACTTATTCTTGATGGTGGCCTTATTCATCAATCGGTAATCTATATACAGTATGAGGCTTCCATCCTTCTTACTTACAAACAGAAACGGTGCTCCCCAAGGTGAGTCGTTCGGCCTGATGAACCCCTTCTCTTGTAACTCCTATAACTGGTTACTTTATTCTTCCAACTCAACTTGAGCCATTCTGTACGGTGGCTTGGATATCAGCTCTATACCAGATGCCAAATCTATAAAAATTCTATCTCCCTATCTGGAGGTAACCCTGGTAATTCATCCGGAAAGACATCTGGAAATTCCCTGACCACTGGGATGTCTATCAACTCCGAACGTGCCTTATCTATCTCAATCTCATAAGCAATGAACCCTTCATATTATCCTTTCCACGTTAGTAACACAAATCATCATATTAACATACCTAATTGATAAATAGATTCATCTCTTGAATATCATGAATTATGATCATACTCTTTTATTTATAGTAAACATGTTCTTTCACTTTGTTTCACAAAGTTTACCACAAGATTTTCTCTCTTAGGATACATCAATGTTTTAGCAGTACAATCCATAACAACATGGTTCGCAGCCAGCCAATCCATTCCTAGGATTACATCAAAATCACTCATATATAATAAAATTAAATGGGCTGCCATTTCTCTACCTACTATCCTCATCTTATAATTTCTATATACAGGCTCGATCAATTGACTATCATTCATATGATAGATATCATTAACATCTTATCTAGTAGTGTGAGTTTTACATGCTTCAACAATTTATGTGCAAAGGATGGCGATATAAAGGAATGCGTGGCACTGGGATCAAACAATACAAATGCTTATAAATCAAAGATTTGGATGGTACCTTTAACCACATCTGAATACTAATTCGCAGTGTCGTAGTCCAGTGCATGCACTCATCCTCTGCTCACACCCACTGCCTGTTTCCCTTTTTCTTCAATTGTAACCCTCCTCCTTGGAGTAGCTGTACCAACTGGATCTCTTTCTGGCTCCTTGTCCTTCTATGGGACTCTCTCTGTCATTTTTGGGTAATTTGAAATTATGTGCCCTGGTTTTCCACATCTGAAGAATATTGTAGGAGGTCCAAAGCATGGTCGAGACCATGGTACCTACCACAATTGATACACTATTCTGTAGTAGGTCGTGGCCCTCCAATCATAATTCCCTTAGCTGGAGCTATGGCCGAATACATGGGAGGGTTAACTGTTCTCTCTCGGATCTAATCAATCCTCGGCCTCTTCCTAGAAAATCTCTTGCTTCCCTTATAAGTGAAGCCTCTATCCAGCACTAGTCTCTTCTTATCTCTATCCCTCACTTTACCAACCTTTCCAAACTCTGAGGCAATTTTCTCAACATTTTGTTCACACAATTGTGCCCTGCGCAATGCCTCCTCATAGGCCGATATATCCAAGGGGACTAATCTAGACCTGATGGTTAGTCTCAGTCCATCCATAAACTTCTGGATCTTCTCGACCTCGTTACCCATCATATTAGGATCATATCTGCCTAGGGAGATAAAGGTCTTCTCATACTCATCCACTGTCCTACTCCCTTGGGTCAGTCCCAAAAATGCCATCTTCAACTTTCGTTGTGCAGTATCCGAAACATAATATCTCTGAAAACCCTCCAAAAATACATCCGAGCTGATCTCTATATGCCAAGCTCTCAAAATAGGCCTGGTGGATTTCCACTAATGTTCTGTCGATCCATTCAGCATGAATGAAGCAAACGCTACCATCTCGGTAGTCGTGCACTCAAAGAACCCATATAACTTCTTAATCTCATTTATCTAATCCTCTGTAGCTACTGGGTCCTTAACTCCACTGAAAGACAGCGATCCAAACTTCTGGAACTACCGCAGTCTATCTTAATCACATTCGTAACCCCAGCCTCTACTGCCCTGTGGTATAGCAACAGGTATAGCCATATCCTATGCGGGTGGGGGTGTAGGTGTATCTGTCATCTGGGTTCTTTGGGCTGGTCGTGCCTGTGCCTCAGGAGCTGTTGCTAGCTCGGCATCACCCTGTGTACCGAGACTTTGTCTGCCCCCAACTCGAGGCAATCACAGAGTGACCAATTCCAAGATCATCTCTATACTCCGCTTCATCCTCGTGAAGCGTGCCTCAATACTTTCAGGTCTCTCGTTCGGACCCTGTGGAGCATGCTCAACCTCAACCTCCATATCTACCTCTTATTGAGTCTCATGTGGTTCTTGCTCAACACTACCCCAGGCCTACCTCTACGGCCTCTAACTTACGCTCTCGTCTCTCTACAACGACTGGTGTTAGGCATAATTTTCAATTTCCTACATTCACATCAATTTCTTAGTCAACCCGTCAACACACAAACAATTCTATCTAAACAAGCACAGTAACATGTGAATGTAATTTTCTAACTTATTAAGTATTTTAGACATCGATACACATCAAACCAACTCAGCTCTGATACAAGCTTTTGTCACGACCCTCAAATTATCAAAAATGATCGTAAATTTTTCATTTTTCATACATTATATATTATTTGTTCTTACCTTACCTCGATCGTGATCAGCTAAACTTTTAAAAGTTGGGCTGTGTGTCAATGTCTATCTTATCCAACCATAACATTTTGATTTGCATTAAAATTTTAGGAGTAAACACTTTTATAAATAATCAGAGTTGTTGTTTACATGTGTTTACATTACTTTACATCCCCAATGGTTACATTCAAAAGTTACTGTGCTATAGAAAGTTTAGATACAAAATTACATCAGTGTGTATACCTTACGCAATGGGCTGCAATGGATACCAAATGGGAAAGCCTCCAGTCGCTCTCAGTCTATACTCAAAGCTCTGTGTAAAGGGGAAAAATAATGGGGGGAGCAAACAACAAGCTCAGTAAGGTAATCGTGCGAAACAGATGGATACTGCACTATCTACGTGATCGTGATGCCATGCTCAAAAACCACACATTTCATCATCACACCTCAAATCAGTAATTCATGCTTATGTTAATGGCATGTAAAGCAAATCATGCTATTTTATTCAGTGCACAAATCAAATTCAAAGCATGGAATAACCATCATGCATATTTCATAAATAAGGCATGAAAAACCATCATGCGTAAGTGCACTTTAAAGCCATGATTATACTTTCTCATCTCAAGAAAATGAACATTTGTCAGGACTCAGCCCCTCCCTCGGACTGTCCTGACTCACAATACATTTCAAAACATAGATTCATTCATAAATAAGAGACATGTGAGATAGGTAATATAACAGGGTAATATCCTCTAGGACTATAGTCATATCCTCTGTGATCCTAGGCTACACTGATTAGGTGTGCGGGGTATTACCTGTATCTATTTCCCCACGGGTGGTGGGTCACGTCCAACCCGTCGGTCCATAGCAGAACTAAACATCGTCTAAAGACGGCATATCATAATCTCAACATGGTAAAACGTACTCCATGCCACCTGCATTGTACAACATACTCCGTCGACCTATATCAACACATCATATCACGCGACATCTCAAAATGCTCGTGCGAGCCTATTTAATCGGTGCAACACCCAGTCTAACCCAAAGCTCCTAGCACAGCTATCAATCATGTCATAAAACCATGTGCGAGTATTCTCAAGCACGGTAACAAGTATGGTGGCTATCTAATGCGAGCAATGCTCTAGTACCATGTCAAAACCAGTATAAAGTCTGTGCGAGCTAAGCTCCAACACAACATCATAGAAACCATGTGAAAACTAGTGCAAGCTAAGCTTCAGCACTCATGCATGTAAAACACATCAAATCTCGTGCGAGTCATACTCTAGCACACTTTCATTCTCATGAAATCCATGTTTGTCAGGACCCCAGTTTCAATCCTTGACTTTAACCAAAAACCACAATAAATTTTTCACATTTTTAACTTACCTTTCCTCTCTTCACTAGTTGGGCTGTGATTCGATGTCAGAGTCTTCACTTACCATAATATCCATTCTCATACATACATGTCAATATATTAAGTCTGACTGTAGTTGCTTTTATTATACATGTAAGATTTTATAAAATCTAATACGATTACATTCCCCATAATATATAACGTATACATCACTGTGCTGTTTCTATGTTTAGATACACAACTGTACATAATAAGTATACCTGATGAATCGATAGGAACTAGCAGTGGACTCTGGGACACTCTCCCACGATAATTCTCGCTCTACTAACGCTCTGTAGAGAGATGTAAAGAAAGGGGGTGAGCATAACGCGCTCAGTAAGGAAATCAGGCAAGCAAGTAGATATCCACACTATCTACTCAAAATAGTGCTATGCCTTGAAAACATTATTTCCTTAACTCACTTTAAAAGCATGTCTTGAAATATAATATATATGTACTTGTACAGAATAAATCTCATGTACAGAAATCATGCTTTATTTCTCAAAAGTAGGCATGTAGTGCAAAACAATGCATTGCATATAAATCATGCCTTTATGTAAATCATGCCATGTATATTTAAATCACATATAAATATGGCATCAAATGATTCACAACACAAATCGGAGTCCGACCCATCCCCCAGGTCTATCCGCAGTTTAAATCAGTCAATCAATGTGATATAACATGTGAGACTCTGTGGTTTATGCAAATAGTATCCTGGATTATGATCATATCCGAAAAGAAAGTGATCCCAAGCCACATAGATCTAGATGTGCGGGGCCTCACTGCTGTAACGGGAGGATGGTCAGTCCAATGTCAACCGCCAGCTACGTAACACACGGTACAGCGTACCTCGTGCCACTCAGACACGATACAAAGTACCCCTGTGGACCCGTTCTCACGGCCAGAGTGCCTACCATAGGACTTAGCTCTCGCTCCCGTGGAACTCATCAACATCACAGTCAGGGTGCCTAACATAGGTCTTAGCCCTCGTGCCTGTGGAAATATCATACCACGTCTATACCAACCTCATGCGGATATCCTCTCTAGCTATGACACACAGTCACGCAAGGTCTCAAGCATGGGTTTCAACATGTATTACATATCACATACAGTGTGCGTCTTGAGTGCGACTCACAGTCGTTACTCCGCTCAACACTGTTTCACATCATAAAACTCGACTCTAGTGCGAGCACTCTCTAGCAACTAGGTCAATGCATAGTTTATGTATTAAATCAAGTACGAGCAATAGCTCCCAGTACTATGCTATGCACAATATCAAAATCAAGTACGAGCAATAGCTCCCAGTACTATGTCATGTATAAACCATGAAAAATCGAGTACGAGCAACGCTCTAGCACTCTGTCATGCATATATTATTCAAAGCTGAGTACGAGTAAAACTCCAGTACTCTATCATGCATGTCATGAAAATCTAGTGCGTATCAAATCCAGCACTAATATTATGTGGAAAAACACATGAATCCCAGTGCGAGCTGTGCTCTAGCACGATTCATTCTCACATAATATGATAGATGGCTATTTAAAAAGGGATTGTTTACAAAATAGTAAAATCAGCACTAAAAGTGTGCTTAAGTCATACCAACCTTAAAATCATTAGCCCATCTATTTATTTTCATGCTAATAGCAATTAAACACTCACAATAGTATTTTCCGTGCTTTTTGCAACTTCCCACAAAAGTTGACTTTTTGACTAACTAGGGGCAAAATCATAATTTGCCACTATCGGGTCGCAATAATTATTATTCACTTTCTCTGACCCTCAGAGTTTTTAAGTGAATGCAGAAGCAGTTGAAAATACATGCAGGTATCTCTAACTACTTGCAAAAGTCCCTTACCTCGGATCACGTCAAGTGACCTCACTTCCTCGGTGCTGCTAAATCCCGCAGTCCGATAAGCTCTCAATGTAAACTCCGGAGCTGTAAATAATCATTCCTCAGGTTAATTATCATTTTCCTACTGTATTACACATTAATACAGTTTAATTTCCCTTAATGGGCCTTAAAATCCTTAATGGGCCTTAATCCGTATTAAGCCCGTTTTCCACTTATTATTTTCCTTCATCAGGGTCTATCGACTCATTAGGCCTATCAATACCCATTGGGCTTTATTCCAAGCTCTTTGGATAGTCCATATATCATTTACGACATTTAATTCAAAATTCCAATATAATTCACTAATACGGAATTTAATCCGAAATGCGTAAATTAAATCTTAAATACGCATAAATCACATAAATTGTCATAAATGAACTTTACTTACCCGAGAATATGCGATGGTATGCAAATCGAAGTTCGATCGGGCTTCCGTTCGGAATTAATCGTCGAACTGCACAATTTATTATATTTAACTCCGGGTCAATTTTCGATTAAATATAATTTAAATAAATTCATCGGAAATCAAATCGGTCACTTTTGACCTCGTATCGACTTACCCGAAGTCCGGTGAAATCCCGAAAATTTTCCTTTTCCTTTTTCTTTTTTTTCCCTCTTTTTCCCCTTTTCTCCTTGGCTGAACCGGTCCGGTCCGGTTCAGCACAGAACCTTCTCCCCTGAACCGCCTACCGGTTCAGGCATCCTTTGGCCGTGCCGGCCTATTCCGGTCGGTTCCCGACGCATCAGCACCACAGTTCGGCGCGCCTAAACCTGGGCAACACTCGGCTGGGCTCGATCGGGACCAATAACCGTCGGTGGCCGCCGGATTCCTTCTTTTCCTCCGCGGCTTCACCTCTTCGATTCGCCGGCGTCCGGCGTCGGTGGATGACGTGACCGGTGCCGATGGGTGCGCACGGTCCTGCTCTTCCTTTCCGGCCGCTTGGTTGGCCGTGGGGTGGCCTGTGCTCGCCGTCCGGTGGCCTTCTCCCTCGGTCGGCTTCCACGCGTTTTCTCTCTTCTCTCTCCCCGTGTTTTCTCTTCCGATTTCGTTTCTCTTTTTTTTTTTTAAATATATTTTTATTATTATTTTATTATAAAATAATAATAAATATCCCATAAATATCTAAAAATATCTCCAAAAATCATATTAAATTCATTTAATCCGTAAATGAATTTATCAGTCCGATTTTACCTTTTTGGTATATTTTTTCACTATTTTTGGGCTCATTTTTCGAGGCAAAAATTCCGATAAATTCTAATAAATTTATATCTTGATCAATTGGGCTCGAAATTAAATATTTTCCTCGATTTTGATCAAGATTCCTTAATTTCATATTTTTAATGAAATTCCCATATCGAAATTATACCGAATGTCAGTCATTTCACCGTTTTACCCCTGCACTCATTCGGGAATTAACTTAACCCTTATATCACTGTTATGTAGCTTACATGCATTTTTAAATTTCTCAAATTGTCGATTGCATGTTAGTAAATACTCTTCTTATGATTCAACTATGTAATAAAGTGTTCATACACATAGGAATCATAAGGAACAAGCTACATAAATCCGGGTCTGACAATCCTCCCCCACTCAGAAAATTTGGTCCTCCAAATTAGAACCAAGTCAGTCCTCAAATAGGTGAGGGTACTTCTCTCGCATCAGACTCTCTAGCTCCCAAGTAGCTTCCTCTGAAGTATGATGCTGCCAGAGAATCTTCACTAATCCGATGGTCTTCGATCTCAATACCTTCTCCTTCCTATCCAATATCCGAATCGGTCTCTCTACATATGACAAGTCCTCTCGGAGCTCCAAAGGCTCGTAACTAATCACATGTGACGGATCCGGGTGATACTTCCGAAGCATCGATATGTGAAAGACGTTGTGGACACCTGATAAGTCCGGTGGCAATGCCAACCTATACGCCTTATCTCCCACTCGATCAAGTATCTCAAAGGGTCCAATGTAGCGAGGATTTAGTTTCCCTCTCTTCCCAAATCTTGCTATGCCCTTGGAAGGAGAAACTCTCAGAAATACGGACTCACCAACTGCAAACTCTAGTGGCCTACGTCTCCTGTCAGCGTAACTCTTCTGTCTGCTCTGAGCTGTCCTCAGTCTCTCTACTATCAAGCGGACGTCCTCAGATGCTTGCGTAACCAAGTCAGGAGCAAAAATCTTAAAGTCACCCATTTCTTCCCATCCAATGGGGGAACGACATCTACGGCCATACAAAGCCTCATACGGTGCCATCCCGATACTCGAATGATAACTGTTGTTGTAGGCGAACTCTGCTAGTGGTAGGTGGTCATCCCAGGAGCCTCGATAGTCTAGCACACATGCTCTCAACATGTCCTCCAGAGTCTGTATAGTCCTCTCTGACTGACCATCTGTCTGAGGATGGAAAGCGGTGCTCAAACTCAACTGGGTTCCCATGGCTTCCTGAAAATGTCCCCAAAAGTGGGATGTAAAGCGGGAATCCCTATCAGAGACTATGCTCACTGGTACACCGTGTAACCTCACTACCTCGCGTACGTACAGTTCTGCTAACGAACTCAGAGTATCGGTAGCTCTCATAGCTAGGAAGTGGGCTGACTTCGTCAGTCTATCAACGATCACCCATATAGCATCGTGATTCCTGCGGGTCCTTGGTAAACCCATCACGAAATCCATGGTGATATGCTCCCATTTCCATGTCGGTATAGGTAGAGGCTGCAACAATCCTGCAGGTTTCTGATGCTCTACCTTCACCTGCTGACATACAAGACACTTTGCCATAAAGTCTGCCACATCTCTCTTCATGCCCGACCACCAGTATACCCTCCGGAGGTTCTGATACATCTTGTTACTCCCTGGATGCAACGTATACCTCGACGAATGAGCTTCCGCCAATATCAATCTCCTAAGTCCTGGATCCTCGGGAACACACAATCTGCCTCTGAACCTCAATAGTCCATCAGAACTCATCTCAAAATCAGTCACGGTGCCCTTCTGCATCTGACTACTCACATCCATACAAAATGGATCAGTCTGTTGAGCCACTCTAATCCTGTCCAACAGGTCCGGCTCCAAGCGTAGACTAGCTATCACATAGCCTGTATCCATGTCAGAAGGCACGACTCCCAAACTGAGGCTAGCAAACTGCTCTAGCAAATCATGTTCCCTAACCATCATATACGATATCATCCCCAGGCTCTTCCTGCTCAAGGCATCGGCTACAACGTTAGCCTTACCCGGATGATAAAGTATCTCACAATCGTAGTCCTTCAGAAGCTCTAGCCATCTTCTCTGTCTCATGTTCAGCTCCTTCTATGAGAACAGATACTTGAGGCTCTTGTGGTCGGTAAATATCTGAAACTTCTCACCGTATAAGTAGTGGCGCCATACCTTCAACGCAAACACTACTGCTGCTAGTTCCAAATCATGGGTCGGATAGTTCTTCTCATGATCCTTCAGCTGTCTGGATCCGTAAGCAACTACCTTCCCGTCCTGCATCAATACACAGCCCAGTCCCTGATGCGAAGCATCGGTATATACTGCAAATCCTCCTGAGCTGGTAGGGATAGTGAGAATCGGAGCGGTGGTCAATCGACGCTTCAACTCCTCAAAGCTCTTCTCACAATCCTCGTTCCATATGAACGGTGCACTCTTTCGAGTAAGACGTGTCAACGGAGCAGCCAACTTCGAAAATCCCCCAACGAATCTCTGATAGTATCCAGCTAAACCCAGAAAACTCCTGATCTCGATGACTGTCCTCGGCTGTTCCCACTGAACTACAGCCTCTATCTTAGATGGATCAACTGATACACCATCTCTCGATACGACATGTCCCAAAAACGAGATCTGTGACAACCAAAAGTCACACTTGCTGAGCTTAGCATATAACTCATGCTCCCGTAACGTCTGCAACACGATCCTGAGGTGCTCCTCATGCTCCTCCTTGGATCTCGAATACACCAATATGTCATCGATGAAGACGATAACAAACTGGTCCAAGTATGGCTTGAACACATCGTTCATCAAAGCCATGAAAGCAGCTGGAGCATTCGTCAATCCGAATGGCATGACCAAGAACTCATAATGGCCATATCGGGTACGAAATGCTGTCTTGGGCACATCTCCACTCTGAACCTTCAGCTGATGATACCCAGACCTTAGGTCAATCTTGGAAAAGACCTGTGCTCCCTGTAGCTGATCTAGCAAGTCGTCAATGCGTGGAAGGGGATATCTATTCTTGATGGTGGCCTTATTCAACAATCGGTAGTCTATACACAATCGGAGGCTCCCATCCTTCTTCCTCACAAACAGAACCGGTGCTCCCCAAGGCGAAACACTCGGTCGTACAAAGCCCCTGTCTAACAGCTCCTGTAACTGTCTCTTGAGCTCCTCCAGCTCAACTAAGGCCATGCAATAAGGTGGTCTCGAAATAGGCTCCGTACCAGGTACCAGATCTATACGGAACTCCATCTCTCTGTCTGGTGGTAACCCTGGCAATTCATCCGGGAAAACATCTGAGTACTCACTGACCATAGTGATATCTGCCAACTCCGGATATGCCTTATCCATATCTATCACGTACGCAATGAAACCTTGATATGTTGAAGGTTTTCTAAATCAGAAGTCATGTAATAATCATATCTACTCCTTTCATTTATCTTTATTAAACTTTACAACATATCTTGTAGGGTTAGAAACATAACTGTCTTAGCATAGCAGTCTAAAACAGCATGGTTTGTAGATAGCCAATCCATTCCTAATATTATATCAAAGTCACTCATGCTTGGTAATATTAGATTGGCTGTCATCTCCTTATCCCCTACTCTCAACTTGCAGTCATTATATACATATTCTACAACTTGACTACTATCCATAGGCGTACTGATTAACATCATCATACATAAATGTGTACGCTTTACATGTTTCTCTAATTTACATGCAAATAAAGGCGATACAAAAGAATGCGTGGCACCAGGATCAATTAAAACATATGCTTCAATATCATAAATCAGGATGTTACCTCGAATCACATCCGATGAAGCATCAGCTGTTCCCTGGTCCAAAGCATGTACACGCCCTTGACCCATCACTTGTTTCCCCTTCTCCTCTGCCGTCGCTCTACCTCTCTAAGCAGACGTACCAACTGGAGCTCTATCAAACTCCCTGTCCCTCTGCGGTGCAGTCGCATATGGAAATGGGCAATCTCTAACCAAATGCCCCTGTTTCCCACATCGGAAACATACTATAGCACCCTGTGAACACGGCCTATCTCCATGAAATCTGCCGCATCTTCTGCACTGATTCGCAGCAGGTCTCGGTTCTCCTATCATAATGCCCTTCGCTGGGGCTGCAGTCGGATAAGCAGGAGATCTAGCATATCTATCTCGTGTCCCCTCTATCCGTGATCTCTTACCGAAGGGTTTCTTCCCCCCTCGATAACTAAAATCTCTAGCCGACCTCTTCTTCTGCAAGTCTTGGCTACGGCTAAACTTCCCAAACTCGGAAGCATTCCTCTCATAGTCCTGCTCACATAGTTGCGCCCTGCGCACTGCCTCCTCATAGGTCACTATGTCCAGCGGAACCAACTTGGACCGTAGCACCGGTCTCAACCCGTCGATAAACCTGTGGACCTTCCTGGTCTCACTATACATAGTATCCGGGTCGTATCTTCCTAGGGATAGGAATCGAGTCTCATCCTCGTCCACCGATAAACTCCCCTGGTTGAGTCTCAGAAACTCTGCATGTAACTTCCGCTGTGTGGTGTCAGGAATAAACTGCCTCCTAAAGGCCTCCCGAAATATATCCCAAGTGATATCCGTATGTCGGGATCTCAATATAGGTCTGGTGGACTTCCACCAATGTTCTACGGCTCCCTTCAGTAGGAACGTAGCAAACGCGACCATCTCCGAGGTCGTGCACTCGAAGTATCCATAGAGCTTCTCTAGCTCTGCCAACCACTCCTCAGCAGCTACGGGGTTCTTGACCCCACTAAATGATGGAGGTCTGAACTTCTGGAACTCCCTCAACCGATGCAAGTCACATCCATATCCTAATCCACTGCCACCCGAAATCGGTGGGGGTGTAGGAGTATCTACTGTCCTCTGTGCATCAGCTGTCTGCGTAGGTGTATCAGGGGCAACTACCTCTCCAGTAGCAGCTCCTGCCTCCTGTCTCTGCCTACCTGGCATCATCTGTGCCAGTATCTCAATAATAGTCTCGAGACCACGCTCTAATCTCGTGAAGCGCGTCTCGACACACTCGGGTGCCTCAGTAGCACCTGCAGTCTCATGCGTAGGTAATGGCCTGGCAGCGGCTCGTCCCTCGGGTCTCTCTCCCCGGCCTCGAGCCCTACCTCTCATACCTCTACCACTACGCGTATTTGCCATATAGGCAAAGTCCCTGCATTTATAATTAGTCCATCTCCTATCCGGTATACACAGTTATATCTAAACACAGCACAGTACTATGGGGATGTACACTTTCCTATTTTTCTAACACCGACTCACATCAGACCAACCTCTGCTCTGATACCAATCCTGTCAGGACCCCAGTTTCAATCCTTGACTTTAACCAAAAACCACAATAAATTTTTCACATTTTTAACTTACCTTTCCTCTCTTCACTGGTTGGGCTGTGATTCGATGTCAGAGTCTTCACTTACCATAATATCCATTCTCATACATACATGTCAATATATTAAGTCTGACTGTAGTTGCTTTTATTATACATGTAAGATTTTATAAAATCTAATACGATTACATTCCCCAAAATATATAACGTATACATCACTGTGCTGTTTCTATGTTTAGATACATAACTGTACATAATAAGTATACCTGATGAATCGATAGGAACTAGCAGTGGACTCTGGGACACTCTCCCACGATAATTCTCGCTCTACTGACGCTCTGTAGAGAGATGTAAAGAAAGGGGGTGAGCATAACGCGCTCAGTAAGGAAATCAGGCAAGCAAGTAGATATCCACACTATCTACTCAAAATAGTGCTATGCCTTGAAAACATTATTTCCTTAACTCACTTTAAAAGCATGTCTTGAAATATAATATATATGTACTTGTACAGAATAAATCTCATGTACAGAAATCATGCTTTATTTCTCAAAAGTAGGCATGTAGTGCAAAAAAATGCATTGCATATAAATCATGCCCTTAAGTAAATCATGCCATGTATATTTAAATCACATATAAATATGGCATCAAATGATTCACAACACAAATCGGAGTCCGACCCATCCCTCAGGTCTATCCGCAGTTTAAATCAGTCAATCAATGTGATATAACATGTGAGACTCTGTGGTTTATGCAAATAGTATCCTAGATTATGATCATATCCGAAAAGAAAGTGATCCCAAGCCACATAGATCTAGATGTGCAGGGCCTCACTGCTGTAACGGGAGGATGGTCAGTCCAATGTCAACCGCCAGCTACGTAACACACGGTACAGCGTACCTCGTGCCACTCAGACACGATACAAAGTACCCCCGTGGACCCGTTCTCACGGCCAGAGTGCCTACCATAGGACTTAGCTCTCGCTCCCGTGGAACTCATCAACATCACAGTCAGGGTGCCTAACATAGGTCTTAGCCCTCGTGCCTGTGGAAATATCATACCACGTCTATACCAACCTCATGCGGATATCCTCTCTAGCTATGACACACAGTCACGCAAGGTCTCAAGCATGGGTTTCAACATGTATTACATATCACATACAGTGTGCGTCTTGAGTGCGACTCACAGTCGTTACTCCGCTCAACACTGTTTCACATCATAAAACTCGACTCTAGTGCGAGCACTCTCTAGCAACTAGGTCAATGCATAGTTTATGTATTAAATCAAGTACGAGCAATAGCTCCCAGTACTATGCTATGCACAATATCAAAATCAAGTACGAGCAATAGCTCCCAGTACTATGTCATGTATAAACCATGAAAAATCGAGTACGAGCAACGCTCTAGCACTCTGTCATGCATATATTATTCAAAGCTGAGTACGAGTAAAACTCCAGTACTCTATCATGCATGTCATGAAAATCTAGTGCGTATCAAATCCAGCACTAATATTATGTGGAAAAACACATGAATCCCAGTGCGAGCTGTGCTCTAGCACGATTCATTCTCACATAATATGATAGATGGCTATTTAAAAAGGGATTGTTTACAAAATAGTAAAATCAGCACTAAAAGTGTGCTTAAGTCATACCAGCCTTAAAATCATTAGCCCATCTATTTATTTTCATGCTAATAGCAATTAAACACTCACAATAGTATTTTCCATGCTTTTTGCAACTTCTCACAAAAGTTGACTTTTTGACTAACTAGGGGCAAAATCGTAATTTGCCACTATTGGGTCGCAATAATTATTATTCACTTTCTCTGACCCTCAGAGTTTTTAAGTGAATGCAGAAGCAGTTGAAAATACGTGCAGGTATCTCTAACTACTTGCAAAAGTCCCTTACCTCGGATCACGTCAAGTGACCTCACTTCCTCGGTGCTGCTAAATCCCGCAGTCCGGTAAGCTCTCGATGTAAAGTCCGGAGCTGTAAATAATCATTCCTCAGGTTAATTATCATTTTCCTACTGTATTACACATTAATACAGTTTAATTTCCCTTAATGGGCCTTAAAATCCTTAATGGGCCTTAATCCGTATTAAGCCCGTTTTCCACTTATTATTTTCCTTCATCAGGGTCTATCGACTCATTAGGCCTATCAATACCCATTGGGCTTTATTCCAAGCTCTTTGGATAGCCCGTATATCATTTACGACATTTAATTCAAAATTCCAATATAATTCACTAATACGGAATTTAATCCGAAATGTGTAAATTAAATCTTAAATACGCATAAATCACATAAATTGTCATAAATGAACTTTACTTACCCGAGAATATGCGATGGTACGCAAATCGAAGTTCGATATGGCTTCCGTTCGGAATTAATCGTCGAACTGCACAATTTATTATATTAACTCCGGGTCAATTTTCGATTAAATATAATTTAAATAAATTCATCGAAAATCAAATCAGTCACTTTTGACCTCGTATCTACTTACCCGAAGTCCGGTGAAATCCCAAAAATTTTCCTTTTCCTTTTTCTTTTTTTTCCCTCTTTTTCCCCTTTTCTCCTTGGCTGAACCGGTCCGGTCCGGTTCAGCACAGAACCTTCTCCCCTGAACCGCCTACCGGTTCAGGCATCCTTTGGCCGTGCCGGCCTATTCCGGCCGGTTCCCGACGCATCACCACCGCAGTTCGGCGCGCCTAAGCCTGGGCAACACTCGGCTGGGCTCGATCGGGACCAATCACCGTCGGTGGCAGTCGGATTCCTTCTTTTCCTCCGCGGCTTCACCTCTTCGATTCGCCGGCGTCCGGCGTCGGTGGATGACGTGACCGGTGCTGATGGGTGCTCACGGTCCTGCTCTTCCTTTCCGGCCGCTTGGTTGGCCGTGGGGTGGCCTGTGCTCGCCGTCCGGTGGCCTACTCCCTCGGTCGGCTTCCACGCGTTTTCTCTCTTCTCTCTCCCCGTGTTTTCTCTTCAGATTTCGTTTCTCTCTTTTTTTTTTTTAAATATATTTTTATTATTATTTTATTATAAAATAATAATAAAAATCCCATAAATATCCCATAAATATCTAAAAATATCTCCAAAAATCATATTAAATTCATTTAATCCGTAAATGAATTTATCAGTCCGATTTTACCTTTTCGGTATATTTTTTCACTATTTTTGGGCTCATTTTTCGAGGCGAAAATTCTGATAAATTCTAATAAATTTATATCTTGATCAATTGGGCTCGAAATTAAATATTTTCCTCGATTTTGATCAAGATTCCTTAATTTCATATTTTTAATGAAATTCCCTTATCGAAATTATACCGAATGTCAGTCATTTGACCGTTTTACCCCTGCACTCATTCGGGAATTAACTTAACCCTTATATCGCTGTTATGTAGCTTACATGCATTTTTAAATTTCTCAAATTGTCGATTGCATGTTAGTAAATACTCTTCTTATGATTCAACTATGTAATAAAGTGTTCATACACATAGGAATCATAAGGAACAAGCTACATAAATCCGGGTCTGACAATGTTGGTGGCTCAATTCTTTGCAAAACATGGTTATAAACCAAACCAAATCATTCCTTTTGCAAATCATTTCAAACTTCAGCCAACCTACCCATCACTTGCTAAAAAGCAACAAAATAGGATTTTCAAAGCATCAAGCTTTTGTTTTCATACACATTTCATCAAAACCTAACTCTTTGGCCTTCAATCACCCATTTCACTTCTCATTACCACATGCATTTTAGAAAAACATAATGCGCCTAAAATGCGCACAGATATCTCTAAGAGTCGACACAATTCCCTTACCTCAATTTACTCGGGGTGCGACTCTCTTCCTCTTAACTTCTCGCGCATTGGCTCAACTTGCTCCCAGTGTATCCTCGGAAGCTGGAATCATTCACCAATCACTATAGTTAATGTTGCTAACTCACATTTTGACTTTCACTAGTCAATATATTTAATTGAGCCTTTTTCGTTAAGTTTGGCCCATTTTGCATTTGGCCAACATCAAGCCATTTCCAACCAATTTATCTAGTAACTCACTTAGTTACTTGTTTAGGACTTGATGTGAAATACTCTACCCTTACTCTCTCATTCATTTATGCATTTTACCCAATGCCTTAAATACACATTTTACCCTTTTTGGGTAAGTCCCACAATTCATCCCATAACACCATCTTAAAATCACACCCACAGCACCATTATCACCTTAAGACATCCCATTCATCATTAATTCTAATACATTTCACTTTCTAACACTAACCTATTTCTAGGTTATAATTGTTCCTTTGCATTCTAGGTAGTTTCTACCATTAATACGCTTACAATTCTACTCCAAAATCAATATCTAAACAAATGTACTTGGATTGGTGCTTTAGAAACTCACCTAACTTGATTTCCTCCTTGCACCAAATGGGAAATGCTTCTTGTTCCTTAAATCCAACAAATTGGAAAATGACTCCAAGCTATGTTATTCTCCTCTTTGATGTGAACAACTTTGTATCTAATAGCTTTCCATCAAATCTCAATGAAAATGGGTGGATTTAGGAGTGAGAAAGCTAGGTTTTTGGATTAAAAATGGTAGAGTGAGGTTGTTTCTCGAAATTTACAGATCCAACTGCTCCGATTTATAGAATTAGCTTGATGAGATCTATCTGTATAGAGTGGAGATCGATCTTGACCTCTTAAATCCCTTGTTGTCCCGACACTTGAAGGCATCAGATCGATCTATCGAAGGCTTGAGATCAATCTGCTTCAGGTGGAGAGTTAAGGAGATCGATTTGCTCCAACCCGAGAGCCAAGGAAATTGATCTGCTTGCATTAAAGATCAGTCTCTTCATTACAGAATGCTTAGCAGATCGATCTGACCCCATTGGAGATCGTTCTGCCCTATTCCATTTCTCGAATAAGAGCATTTTTTGCTCTTCCAAATCGATCTTTCATTCTATGAGATCGATCTGGCATTCATATTTTTCAGATTTTGCTGCAGTTTTTTACAGTAAGTCACATAAACATCCTTAATTTTGCCGCCATACTCATTTTCTCATCCAACCCCCTTTAAGAATTGAAAATGACATCCATTCATACTTTATACACATTAAAACTTGTGTGCATTCATTGTATAACCAAAGATATACAACACAAAACTAAATGAAAGTACAAAGATTTATGCAATCTCATGTAACTTCATTCCATTTTACCACACTACTCAAAAATCAATATATTCACATTCCACTCATGGAAATATTCATCTTACACTCACTATACACTTTAAAATTTGCTTGTATTCATTTCACAATCCAATATACACCTTACATAATTAGACGGGAGTTTACAAAATTAGGGGTATTACATTCTCCCCTTCTTAGAAAATTTGGTCCTCCAAATTGGAACCAATCATTCTGTGAATAACTCGGGATACCTCTCCTGTATCAAACTCTCCAATTCCCATGCGGCCTCTTCCACCATGTGATGTTGCCAAAGAACTTTCACCAAGGGATTTTTCTTTGTCCTCAACACTTTCTCTTTTCTATCCAATATCCGAACCGACTTTTCAATGAACGTCATGCTTTCATTGAGCTCCAACGACTCATATCGTATCACATGTGCCGGGTCCGGGTGGTATTTCCTTTAACATGGATACGTGGAAGAAGTTATGTACATTCGCTAGCTCAGGTGGTAATGCAAGCCTGCATGCCTTATCTCCCACCTTATCAAGTATCTCAAATAGCCATATATATCGAGCGTTCAACATCCCCTTCTTCCCGAATCTCATAATCCCCTTCGAGAGAGAATCCTTCAAAAACACTAACTCACCCACCATAAACTCCAGTGGTCTCCATCTCCTGTTAGCATAATTCTTTTGTCTGCTTTTAGTTGTCCATAACCTCACACAAATCAACTAGACATCCTCAGAGGCTTATCTAACCGATTTGGGAGTAAAGATCTGTCTGTCACCAACCTCTTCCCATCCAATAGGGGTACGACATCTACACCCATACAATGCCTCATATGGTGCCATCTCGATACTCGCATGGAAACTGTTATTATAGGCGAACTCTATTAGTGGCAAATGGTCATCTCAAGAGCCTCCAAAATCCAATGCACACGCTTTCAACATATCTTCCAAGGTCTGTATAGTCCTCTCTAACTGACCATCTGTCTGAGGATGAAACGCAGTGCTAAAACTCAACTGGGTCCCCATCACTTTCTGAAAATGTTCCCAAAAGTGTGAAGTGAAGCGGACATCCCTATCAGAAATAACGCTCACTAGAACTCCATGTAGCCTTACTATCTCACTCATATACAAGTTCGCTAACTGGCTTAGAGTATCAGTAGCTCTCATAACTTAAAAATAGGCTGACTTCGTCAACCGATCCACAATCATCCATATGAAATCTTAACCTCTACGGGTCCTCGGTAATCCCATTACAAAATCCAGGGTGACATGCTCCCACTTCTATCTTAGTATTGGTGGAGGTTGTAATAATTCTACAAGCTTCTGATGCTCTACCTTTACCTGCTGACAAACGAGACACTTAGTGACATATTCAACAATGTCTTTCTTCATCTCGGACAACCAATAAACTTGTTGAAGGTTTTGATGAATCTTAGTACTCCCTGGATGTATCATATACCTCGATGAGTGAGCCTCTGTCAAGATCAACTTTTTGATCTATGGATCATTGGGAGCACACATCCTGCTTTTGAACCTCAACAATCCATTTGAACTCAATTCAAAATCAATCTTTGTACCCCTCTGTATCTGCCCGACTATATCACTACACTGCTGATCAATCCGCTGAGCCTCCTAGATTCGATCTACCAAATTCGGTTCCAACTACAGGATAGCTATCATAAAACCACTATCCACATCAGGCAGGGTCAAATCCAAACTGAGGTTTATGAATTGTTCCAACAGCTCGTGTTCCCTAATCATCATAAATGACACCAGCCCGAGATGTTTCCTACTCAGTGTATCAGCAACTACGTTTGCTTTACGCGGGTGGTATAGGATCTCACAATCATAATCCTTTAAAAGTTTGAGCCATCCCCTCTATCTCAAGTTTAACTCTTTTAGCGAGAATAAGTACTTAAGGCTCTTGTGATCGGTGTAAACCTAAAATCTCTCACCACAGAGGTAGTGGTGCCATATTTTCAATACAAACACTACGGCTCCCAACATTAAATCGTGGGTCGGGTAGTTTCTCTCATGATCCTTCAACTGTCTTGATCCATAGGCTGCTACCTTCCCATCCTGCATCAATACACAGCCCAATCCTTGGTGTGAAAGATACGTATACAACGAGAAACCTCCTAAGCTGGTAGGAATGGTAAGAATCGGAGTTGTGGTTATTCTCCTTTTCAACTCCTAAAAACTTTCCTCACACCTATCTTCCTACACAAACTCTATATTTTTTCTCGTGAGACGTGTTAACGGATCAGCTAATCTCGAGAATCCCTCCAAAAATCTTCGATAGTAACCTGCCAATCCCAAAAAAATTCTTATCTCAGTAACTGTTTTGGGCTGTTTACCACTGTACAACTGCCTCTATCATGGATAGATCCACTAATACCCCATCATTCACACAACATGGCTCAGAAATGAGATCTGCTCTAACCAAAAGTTACACTTGCTGAATTTGGCATATAACTCTTTCTCTCGGAGGGTCTGCAGAACTAACCTCAAATACTGCTCATGATCTTCCCTAGACTTGGAATAAACCAATATATCATCTATAAATACAATCACAAACTTGTCCAGGTATGGCTTAAATACATCATTCATCAATGCCATAAATGCTGCGAGGGCATTCGTTAATCCGAATGGCATAACCAAAAACTCGTAGTGGCCATAATAGGTACGAAATGCTGTCTTCGGTACATCTCCTCTTTGTATCCTCAACTGATGATACCTTGATCGCAGATCAATCTTTAAAAATACTTGGGCTACTCAGAGGTGATCCAACAAATCATCAATGCATGGAAAGGGGTACTTATTTTTTATGGTAGCCTTATTCAACAACAGATAATCTATACACAGTCGGAGGCTTCCATCCTTCTTCCTTACAAACAGAACCGATCCTTCCCAAGGTGAGATGCTCGGCCTGATGAACCCCTTCTCTAGAAACTCCTGTAATTACTTCCTTAATTCTTCCAACTCAACTTGAGCCATTCTGTATGTTGGCTTGGATATCGGCTCTATACTAGGTTCCAAATCTATACAAAATTCCATCTCTCTATTTGGAGGTAACCCTGGTAATTCATCCGAAAAGACATGTGGAAATTCCCTAACCACTGGGATGTCTATCAACTCCAAACGTCCCTTATATGTCTCAATCACATAAGCAATGAACCCTTCACATTATCCTTTCCACATTAGTAACATAAATTATCACATTAATATACATAATTGATAAACAGATTCATCTCTTGAATATCATGTATTAAGATCATACTCTTTTACTTATAGTAAACATGTTCTTTCACTTTATTTCACAAAGTTTACAATAAGATTTTCTCTCTCAGGAAACATCAATGTTTTAGCACTACAATACATAATAACATAGTTCGCAGCCAGCCAATCCATTCCTAAGATTACATCAAAATCACTCATATTTAATAAAATTAAATGGGCTACCATTTCTCTACCTTTTATCCTCATCTTACAATTTCTATATATAGGCTAAGTCAATTGACTATCATTCATAGGGGTAGATATCATCAACATCTTATCTAGTAGTGTGGGTGTAACATGCTTCAAAAATTTATGTGCAAAGGATAGAGATATAAAGGAATGTGTGGCACCAGGATCAAACAATATAAATGCTTCTAAATCAAAGATTTGAATGGTACCTTTAACAGCATCTAAACACTGATCCGTAGTGTCCTGGTTCGGTGCATGCAGTTATCCTTTGCTCACACCTACTGCTTGCTTCCTTTTTTTTTTAGCTGTAGCCCTCCTCCTCGGAGCAGCTGTTCTAACTGGAGCTCTCTCTGGCTCCTTACCCTTCGGTGGGGCTCTCTCTATCATCTCTGGGCAATCCCGAATTATGTGCCCTGGTTTTCCACATCTGAAGCATACTGTAAGAGGTCCATAGCATGGTCGAGTACCATGGTACCTACCACACTTGCTACACTATTCTGTAGTAGGCCATGACCCTCTAATCATAATTCCCTTAACTGGAGCTATGGCCGGATACATGGGATGGTTAATTGTCCTGTCACAACCCATTTGATCATTTTTAATCGAAAATCCCTATAAATTTTTTGTATTTTCCTTTCCTTACCCGGTCGTGAATGAACTTACCACTACACAATTGGGCTGTAAGGCATAATAATCCTTTTTTACCATTCATTTTCCAATTAAAACAAAAGTATTGTCATTCATCCAAATGTTAAGTGGTATGTTCATACATACTAAGTGTTATAACATTTACATCCCCCATATTACAAATTCAAATGATCATTGTGCTTTTCCAATATTTAGATACAAAAAAAAAAATCTTTGTGTATATACCTCTGGGTGATGGAGATGCAGCGGATGTCTCAACAAAATGTCTTAATCCTCACTGGGCCACTATGTACGCTCTATAAAGGGGGAAAATATAGAGGGATGAGCAACCACATGCTTAGTAATGCAATAATGCAAGCATGGTAGATAACAACTCTATCTACATGCTGATAATGTTATGCATAAATCATTATAATCGAAGCATGAGAATATAAAACTATGTCATATGAGCATACATATATCATGTATGGAAAATCATGTAAACATGCATAAAACATGGAAATATCAACATGTAAAATCATTTCATGCTCAATCTCTTTCAGAACTGATCACAAAAAGGAAATTTATTTAAGAAACATCTTTTTTTTTTTTAATCCATCTCTTACACAAAACATCTCATAAGAGTTATCATTTTTAAAAACACATCAATCTCATCACAATCTCTTTAAATCATAATTCTCTCAAGGCTTGACCCCTCCATCAGGTCGACCCTGGATAAAACAATCACACTCTTGTAACAAAATCATGTGGTACTACGTAATATCATATGAGACAGGTCATTATATTTCAATGGACCATGTTGGCCAACTACGTCATAACTCATCCCAGACCACACGCATCCAGGTGTGCAGGGCATCATGCTGGTACGAAGGCGGGTTAGTTCTTTGCCATACTTTCTCATCACATAACCAGCATACGGTACATCGTACTCCATGTGACATACACGGAACAATATACTTCGCGGACCAATACCATGGTTGGGGGTGCCAGCCATAGGTATTATCTACCCCATACCAAATGTAACCTTCATTGTTTCAAGTGCATGTGGAGCTTTTCGTATCTATGTATGAGAGCCTCACTACCGAACATAGCCTCCCCGCCCATTATGGCTTAGGATGTTGTGCTTAAGGGTCTTACCTAAGAGAGCCTCCCCACCGAACAGAGCCTCCCCGCCTTCTCTGGCTTGAGGATGTAGGGCTTGAGGATCTTACCAACTTTCACGGCATCATACATACCACAGTGTGAAAACTTGTGCGAGTAAAGCTCTAGCACGATTCATGCATCATATCTAAACCACCTCGTACGAGCAACGCTCTAGTACGATATTTATGCATCAAATCAAGAAGAAACCATGTACGAGCACAGCTCCAGTACGATTATATGCATAAGAAAACTACTCAAAATCCACGTACGAGCAGAAGTTCTAGTGCGGTTTATAAAACATCATCAAAATTTTCAAATCAAGGCGTGAGCTAAGCTCCAGCACATTTCTTATAAATGAAGGCATCACAATCTAGAGTGAGCGAGGCTCCAGCGCGATCTATATCACATAAATACGATAGGCCTTACACAATCAAAACAATCCCAAAACTGGGTTTAATACCTCACAAGTGCTATTTCACGAAATCATTCAAACACTAGCCAGCCTATCCACTAATTTGTTAAAAACCAAGCCTTGTGTTATGTGAAAACATTTCAAGCATAGGATTTATGCATTTCTTAGCCTTACTACCCTTTTTATAATAATAGTTTCAAAACCAAATCTCATGCATACTCGTAGCTCTTCGCATACATCCTCAATCATTTTCTCAAACAGTCATGCATTTAATAAACACCCTATATCCACCAACAAAATACGAGCAGCTACCTCTCTATACATACAAAATTCCCTTACCTGGAATCGCGTCATGTAATTTCGTTTCCTTAGAGCTACTTACATGTGCGGTTCGATTCGTCTCCAACGAACTCTCCGAAACTATACAAAGTCGTATATCACATCGATTTAGTTCATATAACTCAACTCTTGGGTTCGCTATAGTCGATTTAACCTATAGCCTCTATTAATCCTTATAAGGCCTAGATTTATCGTTCTACTCATACCTCGAGTCTAATGATTTCTTTGAGGCCTATTTATTCATACCAAATCGATATTAATCGATATTAAGCTCATAGTGTTCATATCTCATTAATTTCTTCACTATGGCATTTTATCAACATTTTAAATACTTATTTCCATAAATCCTCTAAACTCACAATGTGGCTTCATTTAACCACTGCAAATCATTCATATTACTTCAATAACAACTTATCATGATCCATAAACCTCCAACTCATCAAAATCACACTTTCTCACACTAGATTATTCCATTTTCTAGGTTACACAAGCTCCACCACATCCTAAGTCGTTTTATCCATCAATACACATGCAAATCGACTCCAAAACCATTAATTAGACAATGTATTTAGGCTGAAGTACTAGAAACTTACCAAATCTAGCTTCTCTTCTTGCTCCAAAGAAAATACACCTTGCTTCTTCAATCCAACAAATTGGGATTTGAATCCAAGGTAGGTTGTTCTTCTCTTTGATAGGAACAACTTTGTATCTAATAGGCTTTCCTCATATCTTACTTGAAATGGGTGGCTTTAAAAAAGAGAAATCTAGGTTTTAGGTTGAAATGGAAGAAATGGGGGTTTGTTTTTGTGATTTGGAGATTTCACTCCTCTTGTTTATAGAAATTGCTCAATGAGATCGATCTGACGAAGCATGAGATCAATCTGGTCCTCTTAAATCCTTCATTTTCACGACAATTTAAATAAATGAGATCGATCTGTCGAGGGCTTAAGATTGATCTGTCTCAAGCAGAGACTTAAAGAGATCGATCTGCATCTAGGGGAGATCGATCTGCTCCAACCCGAGAGCTAAGGAAATCGATCTGTTTGCATTAAAATCGAGTTTCTCATTACAGAATGTTTAGTAGATCGATCTGGCTTCATTGGAGATCGATCTGCCCTATTCCATTTCTCAAATAAGAGCATTTTGACTCTTTCAGATCGATCTCTCATTCAATGAGATCGATCTAACCTTCATATTTTCCAGATTTTGCTGTAGTTTTTTATAGTAACTCACACCAAATATTCCCAATTTACTGCCATAGTCATTTTCTTATCTAACCACCTTTAAGATATGAAAATGACATCCATTCATACTTTATACTCATTAAAACTCGTGTCCATTCAGTGTACAACCAAAGGTACACAATACAAAACCAAATGGAAGTACAACTTCATTCCATTTTACCATACTAATTTTGAGTTCCAATCATATTCATCACTTATAAAAGTCCACTTCTTCATATTCATACATAATGAAACTTATCCGTATGTCACAACTCTTATTACCAGTATGTACATTGAATTTATAGACTTTACATCACTTATGTTTCTCACTACAAGTGCATCACCTTACTTATAAACTCATAAAGTTTACATTTGAAAATACGGGTCTTATAGTCCTCCTCTCCTTCAAGGAATTTAGTCCTCCAAATTAGAACCAAGTTACTCCTCAAAAAGTTGGGGGTATTTCTTCCGTATCAAATTCTCCAATTCCCATGTAGCGTCTTCCACCGTGTGATGTTACCAAATTACTTTCATCAAAGGAATTATCTTATTCCGTAACACTTTATCTTTTCTATCCAATATCCAAACCAGCTTCTTAACATATGTCATACTCTCATTGAGCTCTAACGACTCATATCTTATCAGATGTGCCAGGTCTGGGTGACACTTCCAAAGCACAGAGACGTGGAAGACGTTGTGAACATTTGCCAAGTCTGGTGGCAATGCCAACCTATACGCCTTATCTCCCACTCTCTCCAAATTCTCGAAGGATCCGATATATCTAGGGCTCAGCTTGCCCTTCTTACCAAATCTCATAATACCCTTCAAAGGTGAAACTCTCAAAAATATCAGGTCACCCACATCAAACTCTAGTAGTCTTCGTCTCTTGTCAGCATAACACTTTTGTTGGCACTGAGCTTTTCGTAATCTCTCACATATCAATTGGACGTCCTCAGATGCTTGCTGCACTAAGTTCGGAGTAAAAATTTGCCTGTCACCAATCTCTTCCCATCTAATAGGGGATCGACATCTACGTCCATACAGTACCTCATAGGGAGCCATCCCGATACTCGCATGATAGTTGTTATTATAGGCGAATTCGGCTAGCTGCAAGTGATTATCCCAAGAGCCTCCAAAATCTAGCACACACGCTCTCAACATATCCTCGAGGGTCTATATAGTCCTCTTTGACTGCCTTTCTGTCTGAGGATGAAAAGCGGTGCTAAAACTTAAGTGGGTCCCCATCGTGTCCTGAAAATGTTCCCAGGAATGGGAAGTGAAGCGAGCATCCCTATCAGAAACAACGCTCATTGGTACACCACGTAGCTATAGTATCTCTCGAACATACAGGTTCACCAACTGACTCAGAGTATCGGTAGCTCTCATAGCTAAGAAATGGGCTGACTTAGTCAACCGATCCATAATAACCCATTTGGCATCATGACCTCTGTGGGTCCTTGATAATCCTATCACAAAATCCATGGTGACATGCTCCCACTTCCATTTCGATATCGGTAGAGGCTGCAATAACCCTGCAGGCTTTTGATGCTCTACCTTCACCTGCTGACAAACGAGACACTTAGCGACATATTCGACAATGTGTCTTTTCATTCCAGACCACCAATAAACCTTCTAAAGGTTTTGATACATCTTGGTCCTCCCTAAATTTATCGTGTACTTTGATAAGTGAGCCTCTGATAAAATCAGTCTCCTGATCTTAAGATCCTCGGGAACACATACTCTGCCTCTGAACCTCATTAGGCCATTTGTACTCAGCTCAAAATTAACACCCACACCTGCCTGTATCTAACTCAACCAATAGATACATTGTCGATCACTCTGCTGAACATGCTGAATATGACCAATTAACTCTTGCTCTAATCTCATACTAGCCATAATCTCAACTCTTTCGAATCCTAGTGGGGACACATCCAAACTGAGGTTCGTAATTTGCTCCAACAGCTCATGTTCCCGTACCATTATATAAGACACTAACCCTAGGTTCTTTCTGCTCAAAGCATCAATAACTACATTCGCCTTACCCAAGTGGTACATGAGCTCACAATCATAATCTTTTAAAAGTTTAAGTCATCTCCTTTGTCTCATATTCAACTCCTTCTGTGAGAACAGGTACTTAAGGCATTTATGATCTGTAAAAACTTGAAATTTCTTAACATAGAGGTACTGGCACCATATTTTCAAAGCAAACACCATGGCCGCTAACTCCAAATCATGTGTCGAGCAGTTCCTCTCGTGATCTTTCAACTATTTAGATCTATAGGCAACTACCTTCCCATCCTGCATAAGCACATAGCCCTGCCCATGGTGTGATGCATCTGTATACACCGAGAAATCTCTTAAGCTAGTGGGAATGGTAAGAACCGGAGCAGTGGTCAATCAACGCTTAAGCTCCTCAAAACTCCTCTCACATGCCTCATCCCATACAAACTTAATGCCTTTCCACGTGAGGCATGTCAATGGAATAACTAGTCAGGAGAAACCCTCTACAAATCTCTAATAATACCTTGCCAATCCCAGAAAACTTCTAATCTCAATAACTGTCTTGGGCTATTCCCATTGTACAATTGTCTCTATCTTGGATGGATCCACTGATACCCCATCCTTCGATACAACGTGGCTCAGAAATGAGATCTGCTCTAACCAAAAGTTACACTTGATGAGTTTGGTGTATATCTCTGTCTCTCGGAGGGTCTGCAAAACTACTCTCAAGTGCTCCTCATGATCTTCCTTGGACTTGGAATAAACCAATGTCATTAATGAATACAATCACAAACTTGTCCAGGTATGGCTTAAACATATCATTTATCAGTGCCATAAATGCTACAAGGACATTCGTCAATCCGAATGGCATCACCAAGAACTCATAGTGGCCATAACGGGTACGAAATGTTATCTTGGGTACATCTCCACTCTTGATCCTCAACTGATGGTACCCTGATGACAGATCTATCTTTGAAAATACTTGGGCTCCTTAGAGCTGATCCAGCAAATCATAATTAATGGAAGGGGGTACTTGTTCTTAATAGTGATCTTATTCAACAACCGATAATCTATACACAGTCAGAGGATTCCATCCTTCTTCCTTACAAAAAGAACCGGAGCTCCCCAAGGTGAGACATTTGATCTAATAAACCCCTTCTCTAGTAACACTTGCAGCTGTTTCTTTAGCTCTTCCAACTCAATCAATGCCATTTTATATGGTGATTTCGATATCGACTCCGTACCTAGCACTAACTCTATGCAAAATTTCATTTCCCTTTCAAGTGGTAGTCCTGATAATTCGTTCGAAAAGACATCAGGGTAATGTGTAATTACGGGTATGTCCCTCAATTTCGAGTGTGCCTTATCTATATCGACCACATAGGCAATAAACCATTCACATCATTCTTTCCACCATTAGTGTCCCAAGTCATCACATCAATATTCAACATAACCATATAAATTTATCTCTCAAGTAGATTAAATAAAATCATACCCTTTTCATTTATCATAATTATGTTCTTTCAATTCATTTCACAAAACTTACAACATGAGTTTCTATCTTTGGAAACATCAAAGTCTTGGCATGACAGTCCATAACAACATAATTGGTGCCCAACCAATTCATTCCTATTATTACATCAAAATCATTCATATTCAATTAAATTAAATTGGTTGTCATTTCCTTTCCCTCTATCTTTAACTTACAATCTCTACATACATGCTCAGTCAATTAACTATCATTCATGGGTGTGGAAATCATCAACATTTTATCCAACAATGTAGGTTTCACATGCTTTAACAATTTATGTGCAAAGGAAGGCAATATGAAGGAATGCGCGGCACCAGGATCAACTAATACTAATTCTTCTAAATAAAAGATTCAGATGATACTTTAATCACATTTGTCGATGCGTCCGCGGTGTCCTGGTCCAGTGCGTGCACTCTTCCTCTGCTCACACCCACTGCATGTTTCCCTTTTTCTTTAGCTGTGGCCCTCCTCCTCGGGGCAGTTGTCTCAACTGGAGCTCTCTTTAGCTCCTTACCCTTTTGTAGGGCAGTCTCAATCCTCTCGGGATAATACTTTGCTATATGTCCTGGTTTCTCGTATTGGTAACACTTTGCAGGGGTCATCAGATAAGGTCTAGTCCCATAAAATTTATCAAATCTCCTGCACCTTTAAGTAGTAGGTTGTGGTCCTCCAATAGAAATACCCCTCAATGCAGTCAAAGTTGAGTATATGAGAGGTCTACCAGCTCTCTCTTGCACCTCCTCGATCTTAGGTCTCTTCTCAAAATATCTCTGACCCCCTCTCCTGGCCACTCTATCCATCCTGAATCTCTTTCGATCTCTGTCTCTTCTAACATTAATCTTTCCAAGCTCGGAGGCATTCCGCTAAAAATCCTGCTCACATAACTAAGCCGTATGTACAACCTCCTCATAAGTAAGTATGTCAAATGGGGCTAACTTAGTCTGGATGGCCAATCTCAGTCTATCAACAAACTTATGGATCTTGCGAGTCTCACTACCCATTGTATCTGGGTCATATCTCCCCAACGACATAATTCTCGACTCATATTCGTCCAAGTGCGATTCCCCTGAACCAAATTCATGAATTCCATCCGTAATTTCCTCTGTGCGGTGGCTGGGATGTATTACTTCCTAAAGGCCTCCAAAAATATCTCTCATGTGATCTCAGAGTGTCGGGCCCTCAAAATTGACTCGATGGATCTCCACCAGTGTTCTACCTCGCCTTTCAGCATAAACACGGCAAAGGCTACCTTCTCAGTCTATGTACATCTAAAGAATCTGTACAGTTTCTCCATCTCATACACCCAATCATCCGTAATAACAGAGTCCTTCACCCCTCTGAACACTAGAGGTTTCAACCCTTGGAACTCTCACAATCTGCTCAACTCGCAGTCATAACCCACATCAGTACCACTCTACCATGGCGTGATAGGAGAAGTTGTATCATGTATTGGAGGTGGTGTAATAGTAGCAGTCTCTGCGGTCTGAGGTCTGTCTGCCTCTACAGTTTCTTGCTAAGTAGTAGTAGGCTACGCTGCTAGACCTCGTCTATCACCGACACCCAAAGCCTGCGTGACTATCTCCACTAGGCTCTCAATACTCTGCTCTATCCTATCAAAGAGTGCCTTTGTATCCTCTGATCTCTCAGCAGGGTCCTATGGAGCCTATTCAGTCTGTGGCTCTGAACGCTCTCAGGCCTACCTCTACGGCCTCTAGCATGTGCTCTCGCCCCTCTACCTTGGCGCATAATAGGCATAATGCCTAACTTCCTGTATCCATAATCATTTATTAGACTCAATCCATCACGGTATACATAATTATATCTAAACAAAAGCACAGTAATATATGGATGTACTTTTTCCTACGTTTTATTACTCACTCATATTAGGCCAACGTAACTCTGATATTAATCTCTGTCATGACCCATTTTATCATTTTTAATCAAAAATCCCTATAAATGTTTCGCATTTTCCTTTCCTTACCCGGTCGTGAACGAACTTACCACTACACAGTTGGGCTATGAGGCAGTAATAATCTGTAAACCCCACAAATTTCCTACGTTTAATTAGATTATATTTTAATGGAAGTGTGGATGTTCGTTGTAGGGCTCGAGAATATAGGAGCCGAGAAACCCGTGAATGATCAGGAACCCGAAGATACAAGAAGGGATAAAGCAAATGCAAGCACGGAGGGATTTGGAAAATTTTAAATTGTTAGTTAAAAATTGTTGAAGTAAACACTTGTATCGAGAATTTATGATGAATGATGGAATCCCGATACTATTTCATTTTTGAAATAAGGAAATTCCATGGAAGGCATGATATTATGTCTTTGGATAAATTATACAAAAAAATGTATATATATATATACATATATACTAGACATTTAAATAAATGAATAATAATATATATAGCATATATATATTATTTAATGTATAGTATTTAATAAATAAGTGTTAATAAATAAATAAAGCATGAGAGAATAAAAATAATAAATAATAACAACACTAACAATAAACAAACAACTAATGTATAGGTATATTAATATAATGTATAAACATATATTAATATAATGTATGGGTGTTAATATAAAATATAATATATCTATATATAATATATTATTATATATATAACTAAATGGTGTACGGAATTGGCTTCAAAAAGAAGCCAATCCCGCACACCTGAAAATGGGAAAGAAATTAGATAGAGATATTCGAAACAGAGGTGCTGGACGGGAACCAAAGAAGGAGAAGAGGAGAAAGGAAGGAGAGGTGCTCGGCTAGAGAAAAAGGAAAGGAAGGAGGAGAGCTGGCCGAGGAAGAAGGAAAGGAAAGAAGAGAAAGAAGGAAAGAAGGAAGAGAAGAAGAGAGGAAGGGAATAAAGAGGGGCTGACCGAGAGAGAAGATTAGAAAGGAGAAGAAGAAGAGAAGCAGCACTTGGAAAAAAAATAGAAAACGAATCAGGAGCAGGAGAGCTGATCGGGGAAGGGGGAATGGAAGAAAGAAAAGAGGAAAAGAAAGAAGAGGGAGACCGATTGGAGGAGCAGCAAACTAAGGCTTGAATCAGTGAAGCCGTGGAGCAGGAACAGCCTCTGGAATGTGAAACATAGTTGAAGAAGTACAGTGAAACCGAGAGCTGAGTAGGAATTGGATTGAGGCAGAAAACGGGGCTGGAAATTGGAGCAAGTTGAAGGGGGAGGCTGGAACTGAGGCTCCATTGAAGTAGGCCAGGAAAACAGGACAGACCGAGACTAAAGGGAGTAGAACCGTGACCTGAAGGGGAAACAGGGGATCGATGAAGGAGAGGGGAAGGGATCTGTGAGGGGACAGTGAAGGCTAGAACTGAGAGGTTGAGGAAGAAGAAGGCTAAAGATGGGAACTGGAAACCGAGACTGAAGAAGGGATGAGGCTGGAACCGAGACTTCATTGAAGCAGGACTTGGGAAACAGAGAACAAAATTGAAACAAGGGCTGGAAATGGAGGGAAACCGAGAGGCTTGAGGGGAGAAGAAGACTGAATAGTGAAGATTGAAACCGAGAACAAAAAAAAAAGGTAAAATACATATATGTATATATGTGTATTAATTGTACATGTATATATATTTATGTGATTATGTATAAGTATGATAAGATAAAGTATATATATGTATATACATGTATGTAAATTCAATATACATGTATGTATAGGTTGTAGATACAAGCATGTTAGTGTAGATTTTAAACAAGATGTGAAATAAAAATAAAAATGGGAGAGATGAATGATAGACAAAAAAATGTATATATATATATATATAGATATATATGTATATATATTTATGTATTGATGAATAATGGAAATAAGAATAATATATACATATGTATTCATGGGAATGTATATATATATATATATATATATATTTAGGTATATATGCACATTGGTGTATATAAGATGAATGTGTGCTAGTTTATGTACATGTAAAGAATGTAGATATGAGATAGGAAAAGAATGAAAACAAATAATATATATATATATATACATATGGGAGTGTATATATATATATATGTATATATTTATGTGTACATACATGTTGAGGTATATAATAGGGTGTATGTCAGTAAGTGTACATACAAAATAAAATGTGGTAAGAGAAAATATATAAACATGCGTGTTGACTTAAGTACGTACAATAATACGTACACACGCAGTAGTAACGAATAGGTTATGATTTTAACGCAATTCGGACAATACGCACGAATAGGGTACTAAGTGTATGATTTCGGTGTAGGTGATCGTAGAAGGAATTAAGGGAGGTACTAAGAGGCGTCACCACTTGAGCACGGAGATTTTGATAGATCGAGGTAAGAGGATATAATTTAAAATGGTAATAGTAACTTTCTGAACTATGATTAAGGAATGCTTACAAAGACATGAAGTATGATTTTCATGCATGCTTCTAAATTATATTTCTGATCAAGACTATGCTTTCTGTATTTGTGCTTTTGAAATAAGAACATGTCTTCTGAAATTATCTTTCGAACAAGATGATTTTTAATTCGATGTTTTCGCATATGAGAAATATAGTATGTTTTGAGACTAAGGGCCATTTATGTTGTATGCTAACGCATGGCATGTGTGGCATCTGAACTTCGCATGTGTGGCATCTGAACTTCGCCTGTGTGGTGTCTGAATCTTCGCCCTTGTGGTTTTGAAAGGCTGTATGACCTTGATTTCATCTACAGCCTCGCCGTGGCCATAGGTTCTGAATTTCACCTTCGGGTTCTATCTCGCCATGGCCATAGGTTCTAAATTTCACTTTCGGGTTCTGTCTCGCCGTGGCCATAGGTTCTGAATTTCACCTTCGGGTTCTATCTCGCTGTAGCCATAGGTTCTGAATTTCACCTTGGGGTTCTGTCTCGCCGTGGCCATAGGTTCTGAATTCCCCCTACGGAGGATGACTTGGTTATTTGTCGCATGATAATTAGATAGGCCGATGCAGTCTCGATTCGAAAATTAAACTCTGTCTTCAGAATGTGATTCTATATTATGTGATTTGACATATATTCCTGTTTTTGGAATTCTGATTATACGACCAGTTTACGTAATATCTGTTAAGTTCACGTACTTAAAGAATTACGTTTTGAATCTTGATGTTTCTGATTTTCCTTAATCTTTGAATGTTACTATTATTAGTTTCAGAAAGTATCATTATCGCACTATCATGTTTTATACATATTTGAATTGCTAGAATCATTTTAAATACATCTTCTTACTAGGCTTTTTCCCGAAAGCTCACCCCTCTACCTCTCAGATTAATTGCAGTGATCCGTAGGCGCTACCTGCCGCGTACACAACGTAGGCTGGTGGGGAGAGCTACCCTAGGCTACTTTTTGTACATGCAGAAAGGTATACATTTACATTCATGTACCAGACATAATTGTATGTATAGACACACATATTGGAAATATCAGTTGGGATGCAATTTTGTAAGGAACGATGTAAACATTATTATTTTGGGATAATGTTTTGAGATAATATTTTGAAATGATTAGTATTAAATTGAAATAGATGTATTGAGTGGTAAAGATGAATTTGGAAAGTATGCTTGGTAGTTGTGGATATCTAGGATTGCCAAAAAAACAACTGATTTGCAGGTGGGTAGGCTCATATATAAGCCATTGTGCTGCCAAAATTTCTATCGGCCGTATAAGTTAAAATATGGAAATTAATTACAATTACGAGTAAAGAATTAGGAAAAGTGTTTTGACACTGCACAGGAATACAACCTAAGTGAATAAGGGAATAAGTGGGTAAATTAAATTCAAAAAAAAATTTCTCGATTTTTTAGGGTCAAGGGTCGTTACATAATCCTTCTTTACCATTCATTTTCCAATTATATCAAAAGTACTGGCATACATCCAAATGTTAAGTGGTATGTTCATACATACTAAGTGTTATAACATTTACATACCACATATTACAAATTTAAATGATCACTGTGCTTTTGCATTAGTTAGATACAAAAAATATATCTGTGTATATACCTCTAGGTGATGGAGATGCAGCGGATGTCTCAACAAAATGTCTCAGTCCTCACTAGGCCATTATGTATGCTCCTTATAGGGGAAAATAGAGAGGGATGAGCAACCACATGCTCAGTAAGGCAATAATACAAACATGGTAGATAACAACTCTATCTACATGCTGATAATGTTATGCATAAATCATTATAATCGGAGCATGAGGAAATAAAACTGTCATATGAGTATACATATATCATGTATGGAAAATCATGTAAACATGCATAAAACATGGAAATATCAACATGTAAAATCATCTCATGCTCAATCTCTTTCAGAACTCATCACAAAAGGGAAATTCATTTAAGAAACATCTTTTTTTAAATCCATCTCTTACACAAAACCTCTCATCACTTTTCAAAACACATCAATCTCATCACAATCTATTTAAATCATAATTCTCTTAAGGCTCGACCCCTCCCTTAGGTCTACCATGGACAAAACAATCACACTCATGTATCAAAACCATGTGGTACTACGTAATATCATATGAGACAGGTCACTATATCTCAATGGACCATGTTGGCCAACCACGTCATAACTTATCCCAGACCACACGCATCCAGGTGTGCAGGGCATCATGCCGGTACGAAGGTGGGTTAGTTCTTCGCCAGACTTTCTCATCACATAACCACCACGTGGTACATCGTACTCCATGTGACATACACGGTACAGCGTACTTCGCGGACCCATACCATGGTTGGGGGTGCCAGCCATAGGTCTTATCTATCCCATACCAAATGTAACCTCCATTGTCTCAAGTGCACGTGGAGCGTTCCGTATCCATGTAAGAGAGCCTCCCTGGCGAACAGAGTCTCCCCGCCCACTCTAGCTTGAGGATGTTGTGCTTGAAGACCTTATAGTAAGAGAGCCTCCTCGCCTTCTCTGGCCTGAAGATGTAGGGCTTGAGGATCTTACCAACTTCCACGGCATCATACTTACCACAGTGTGAAAACTTGTGCGAGCAAAGCTCTAGCACGATTCATGCATCATAACTAAACAACCTCATACGAGCAACGCTCTAGTACGACATTTATGCATCAAATCAATAAGAAACCACGTAGGAGCACAGCTCCAGTACGGTTATATGCATAAGAAAACTACTCAAAATCCACGTACGAGCAGAAGCTCCAATACGGTTATAAAATATCATCAAAATTTTCAAATCAATGTGCAAGCTAAGCTCTAACACGTTTCTTATAAATGAAGGCATCAAAATCTAGAGCAAGCGAGGCTCCAGCGTGATCTATATAACACAAATACGATAGGCAGCTCACACACAACCAAAACAATCCCAAAATCGGGTTTAGAACCTCACAAGTGCTATTTCACGAAATCATTCAAACACTAGCTAGCCTATCCACTAATTTGTTAAAAACCAACCTTGTGTTATGTGAAAACATTTCAAACACATGATTTTTGCATTTCTTAGCCTTGCTATCCCTTTTTATAATAATCGTTTCAAAACCAAATATCATACATACTCGTAGCTATTCGCATACATCCTCAATCATTTTCTCAAATAGTCATGCATTTCACAAACGCCCTATATCCACCCATAAAATATGAGCAGCTACCTCTATATACTTACAGAATTCCGTTACCTGGAATCGCGTCATGTGATTCCATTTCCTTAGAGCTGCTTACATGTGTGGTTCAATTCGTCTCCAACGAACTCTTCGAAACTGCACAAAGTCGCATATCACATCGATTTAGTTCATATAACTCAACTCTTGTGTTCACTATAGTCGATTTAACATATAGCCTCTGTTAATCCTTATAAGCCCTAGTTTTATCGTTCTACTCATACCTCGAGTCTATTGATTTCTTTTAGGCCTATTTATTTATACCAAATCGATATTAATCGATATTAAGCTCATAATGTTCATATCTTATCAATTTCTTCACTATGGCATTTTATCAATATCTTAAATACTTATTTCCATAAATCCTCTAAACTCACAATGTGGTTTCATTTAACCACTACAGATCTTTCATATTACTTTAATAACAACTTATCATGATCCATAAACCACCAACTCATCAAAATCACTCTTTCTCACACTAGATTTATTCCATTTTCTAGGTTACATAAGCTCTACCACATCCTAAGTCATTTTATCCATCAATAAACATGCAAATTGACTCCAAAACCATTAATTCGACAATGTATTTGGGTTGAAGTATTATAAACTTACCAAATCTAGCTTCTCTTCTTGCTCCAAAGAAAATACTCCTTGCTCATCTAATCCAACAAATGGGGATTTGAATCCAAGGTAGGTTGTTCTTCTTTTTGATAGGAACAACTTTGTATCTAATAGGCTTTCCTCATATCTTACTAGAAACGAGTGACTTTTAGGAAGAGAAATCTAGGTTTTGGGTTGAAATGGAAGAAATGGGGGTTAGTTTTCATGATTTATAGATTTCACTGCTCCTATTCATAGAATTTGTTTAATGAGATCGATCTGTCAAAGCATGAGATCGATCTGGTCCTCTTAAATCTTTCATTTTCACGTCAATTTGAATGCATGAGATCGATCTGTCTCAGGCAAAGAGTTAAGGAGATCGATCTGCATCTAGGGGAGATAGATCTGCTCCAACCCAAGAGCTAAGGAAATCGATTTGTTTGCATCAAAATCGATCTTCTCATTACAGAATGTTTAGCAGATCGATCTGGCTTCATTGGAGATCGATCTGCCTTGTTCCATTTCTCGAATAAGAGCATTTTGGCTCTTCCAGATGATCTCTCATCCTATGAGATCGATCTGGCCTTCATATTTTTTGAATTTTATTGCAGTTTTCTGCAGTAACACATACCAAATATTCTCAATTTGCTACCATAGTCATTTTCTCTTCCAACCACCTTTAAGACTTGAAAATGACGTCCATTCATACTTCATACTCATTAAAACTTGTGTACATTCATTGTACAACCAAAGGTACGCAATACAAAACCAAATAGAAGTACAACTCATTTTGAGTTCCAATCACATTTATCACTTATAAAAGTCCATTTCTTCATATTCATACATAATGAAACTTATCCGTACGTCACAACTCTTATTACAAGTGTGTACATTGAATTTATGGACTTTACATCACTTATGTTTCTCACTACAAGTACATCACCTTACTTATGAACTCATAAAGTTTACAATTGAAAATATGGATCTAACATGTCCTCTCCCGGATCTCCTCAATCCTCGGCCTCTTCCCAGAAAACCTCTTGCTTCCCTTATAACTGAAGCCTCTATCCAGCACTGGACTCTTCTTCTCTCTGTCTAAGATCATCTCTATACTCCACTCAATCCTCGCGAAGCGTGGCTCAATACTTTCGGGTCTCTCTTCCGGACCCTGTGGAGTATGCTCAACCTTAGCCTCTACCTCAACCTCTTCCTGAATCTCATGTGGTTCTAGCTCAACACTACCCCCAGGCCTACCTCTACAGACTCTAACTTGCGCTTTCGCCCCTCTAACATGACTGGTGTTAGGCATAATGTTCAATTTCCTACATTCACATCAATTTCATAGTTAACCTATCGACACAAACACAATTATATCTAAACAAGCACAGTAACATGGGGATGTAATTTTCCAACTTATTAAGTATTTTAAACAACGACACACATCAGACCAACTCAGCTTTGATACAAACTTCTCTTAGGACCCTCAACTTATCAAAAATCATCACAAATTTTTCATTTTTCATACATTATTTATTATTCGTTCTTGCCTTACCTCGATCGTGATTAGTTGAACTCTCAACAGTTGGGCTGTGTATCAATGTCTATCTCATCCAACCATAACAATTTGTTTTGAATTAAAATTTTAGGAGTAAACACTTTTATAAATAATCAGAATTGTTATTTACATGTGTTTACATTGCTTTACATCCCCAATGGTTACATTCAAAATGCTACTGTACTATAGAAAGTTTAGATACAAAATTACATCAGTGTGTATACCTTACGCGGCAGGATGCAGCGGATACCAAAAAGGAAAGCCTCTAGTCGCTCTCAGTCTATACTCAAAGCTCTGTAGAGATGGGGAAAATAAGGGGGTGAGCAAACAACACGCTCAGTAAGGCAATCGTGCGAATAGGTAGATACTGCACTATCTACGTGATCGTGATGCCATGCTAAAAAACCACATATTTCATCATCACACCTCAAATCAGTAATTCATGCTTGTGTTAATGGCATGTAAAGCAAATCATGTTATTTTATTCAGTGCACAAATAAATTCAAAGCGTGGAATAACCATCATGCATATTTCATAAATAAGGCATGGAAAACCATCATGCGTAAGTGCACTTTAAAGCCATTATCATACTTTCTCATCTCGATAAAATCAACACTTGTCAGGACTTAGTCCCTCTCTCAGACTGTCCTGACTCACAATACATTTCAAAACATAGATTCATTCATAAATAAGAGACATGTGAGATAGGCACTATAACAGGGTAATATCCTCCAGGACTATGACCATATCCTCTGCGATCCCAAGCTACACTGATCAGGTGTGCGGGGTATCACCTCTATCTGCTTCCGCATGAGAGGTGGGTCACGTCCAACCCGTCGGTCCATAGCAGAACTAAACATCGTCCGAAGATGGTATATCACAATCTCAACATGGTACAATGTACTCCATGCTACCTACACAGTATAACGTACTTCGTTGACCCATATCAACACATCATGTCATGCCACATCTCAAAATACACATGCGAGCCTATTTAATCGGTGCGACGCCCAGTCTACCCAAAGCTCCTAGCACAGCTATCAATCATGTTATAAAACCATGTGCAAGTAATCTCAAGCACAACAACAAGGATGGTGGACATCTAATGCAAGTTATGCTCCAGCATCATGTCAAAACTAGTATAAAGTCTATGCAAGCTAAGCTCCAACACAACATCATAGAAATCCATGTGAAAACTAGTGCGAGCTAAGCTCTAGCACTCATGCATATAAAACACATCAAATCTCGTGTGAGTCATACTCTAACACACTTTCATTCTCATGAAATCCATGTAGGTGGCTCAATTCTTTGCAAAACATGGTTATAAACCAAATCAAATCATTTCAAACGTCAGCTAACCTACCCATCACTTGCTAAAAAGCAACAAAATAGGATTTTCAAAGCATCATGTTTTTGTTTTCATGCACATTTCATCAAAACCCAACTCTTTGCCCTTCAATCACCCATTTCATTTCTCATTACCACATGCATTCTAGAAAAATATAATGCACCCAAAATGTGCACAAATATCTCTAAGAGTCCACACAATTCCCTTACCTCGATTTACTCGGGGTGCGACTCTCTTCCTCTTAGCTTCTCGCGTTTTAGCTCAACTTACTCCGGGTGTATCCTCGAAAGCTGTAATCATTCACCAATCACTTTAGTTAATGTTGCTAACTGACATTTTGACTTCCACTAGTCAATATATTTCATTGAGCCATTTTCGTTAAGTTTGGCCCATTTTTGCATTCGGCCAACATCAAGCCATTTCCAACCAATTTATCTAGTATCTCACTTAGTTACTTATTTAGGACATGAGGTGAAATACTCTACCCTTACTCTCTTATTCATTTATGCATTTTTTCCCAATGCCTTACATAGACATTTTACCCTTTTTGGGTAAGTCCCACAATTCATTCCATAACATCATCTTAAAATCACACCCATAACACCATTATCACCTTAAGACATCCCAGTCATCATTAATTCCAATACATTTCACTATCTCACACTAACCTATTTCTAGGTTATAATTTTTCCTTTGCATTCTAGGTAGTTTCTACCATTAATACACATACCAATATACTCCAAAATCAACATCTAAACAAATGTACTTGGATTGGTGCTTTAGAAACTCACCTAGCTTGATTTCCTCTTTGCTCCAAATGGAAAATGCTCTTTGTTCCTTAAATCCAACAAATGGGAAAATGACTCCAAACTATGTTATTCTCCTCTTTGGTAAGAACAACTTTGTATCTAATAGTTTTCCCTCAAATCTCAAAGAAAATGGGTGGATTTAGGAGTGAGAAAGCTAGGTTTTTGGATTCAAAATGGTAGAGTGAGGTTGTTTCCCAAAATTTACAGATCCAACTGCTCCTATTTATAGATTAGCTTGATGAGATCGATCTGCATGGAGTGGAGATCGATCTTGCCATCTTAAATGTGAGATCTGAGAATTTCAGACATATTTTAATGATGTAATAAAAATTTGAAGTGTAATTTATTGAGCTAAGTGAATTGTAGGAATTATAATTGGAGATTTATATGTTAAGTGTGTAAAATGAGCATGAAGCATGAGGACAGATCGATCTGGGAGAAGGAGAGATCGATCTGGTAAGTTAAAAAAATGACGAGGGAAGGGAAATTTGAGGAGCAGATCGATCTCCAAGGAAGAGATCGATCTCCTTATGAATTTGTTTGAGAATGGATCGATCTCATGAGGAAGAGATCGATCTCCAAATGAATCTGTTTGAGAGAAGATCGATCTCATGAGGAGGAGATCGATCTCCAAATGCTTCTGTTTGGGGAGAAGATCGATCTCCTTAGGAGCAGATCGATCTCATAAAGCCATAAAGAGATCGATCTCACCCCTCGACAGATCGATCTCCTAGGCATAAAATTGCCCAGATCGTCCCCAAATTTCAAACACAGATCGATCTCATCAAGAGGCAGATAGATCTCCTACCTCCAGTCTATATAAGGAACCCATGTTTTCTCCTGAAATCTCACTTTCTCTCTCTTCCAAACCTCCATTTTTCTAAAAACCTAGTTTCTCACTCCTCCAAATCACCCATTTTCGGTCGAATCAGCTGTTGTGGTAAGAAGGAAAGTTGTTCCTCATCAAAGGGAGAACAACATACTTGGAAATCGAAGGACGAATCGGATCGAGGCGTGAGTTGTGCGTCTCACAAGCTTTGGGTAATTTTTAAACCTCGATCTTGATATTTGAGCTGATTTTGATGCTATTGGTGGTTGTAATTGTGTTGAAATAGTTGAGGAATGATTAGGGATTGATGAGATTGTAATGTAGTTGGATTAACGTTGATATTTGGAAATTATCGCAATTTTGAGAATTGTGCTATAAATGGAAATATAGACAATGTGGAGAATTAGCCTAGATAATTGGCATGAGGAATGTAGGATATTGGGATATTGTGAATAGAGTTGTAGTTTAGAGTTGAGTTACGAGAAATCAAGGGATTTGAGGTGTTATGAGCAATTATGCTCGATTTTGAGAATTGAGGTTTATGTGATGTTGAGTATTGATGTTTTTAACATTGTTTGGACAGCTCGGGAGTTCCAGAGTGGAATGCGAGGCTAGTCCATGATACGGGGGAACGATTGCACTATACGAGGTGCAAAGAGGTAAGGGAAATCTAAACCATTTGTGTATGTGATTTGTAAACTGTTATAGCATGATTTATGATTTATAAACAAGCATGTTGAGTGTTTTGTGTTGAGATTAAATTGCACACGATTTTATAGCCGGTTGGAGCCTAATGTTTTATGAGTTTATAACCGGGCTCTACGTTAAGGCAACATTGAGATTTGAGAAATGTGTGTGTGTGCTTTGCCGGTTAGAACTCGATTTTATTACGTTTTGTGTTGAGTACAAAATGGTTTTCAAATGAGTTTTATGAGAGAGAAACCATTACGAGTTCTACGTGAAGGCAAACTCGTCTTATGTGATAAGACTTAGGTGTGTAGTTGTGAGTACACACCGGGCATTGCTCTGGTAGCATGTAAGCCCGATCTCTTCTCCGTTCTGGTAACGTGAGAATGACCTATTCTGTGGCTGTGCCACGTTGAGAAACCCATTGGTTGTGCCACGTATACCCCATCGGTGGCTGTGCCACGTTATACCCCATCGGTGGCTGTGCCACGTATACCCCTTGGTGGCTGTGCCACGTATACCCCATTGGTGGCTGTGCCACGTTATACCCCATCGGTGGCTGTGCCACGTTGAGAAAACCCCATTGGTGGCTGTGCCACGTTGAGAAAACCCCATTGGTGGCTGTGCCACGTTGAGAAAACCCCATTGGTGGCTGTGCCACGTTGAGAAAACCCCATTGGTGGCTGTGCCACGTTGAGAAAACCCCATTGGTGGTTGTGCCACGTTGAGAAACCCCATTGGTGGCAGTGCCACGTTGAGAAACCCTATTCTGTGGCTATGCCACGTGAGAAAATAATTCAGTGGCTTTGCCACGTATGTTTTGTGGCGATGCCACGAGTGATATTAAATCAGTGGCTTTGCCACGTGTGTTTTGTGGCGATGCCACGAGTGATTTTAAATCAGTGGCTATGCCACGTTATTTGAGAAAGCGTTTAACGCGTTATTTTCACATGCTTTGTTTTGCTCTAGAGTGAGCCTTTTTACTTCATGTTTTCACATGACTTGACACATGAGAGTGTCGTTTTGAGTATTTTCGGGCTATGGTTTTCAAATGAGTTTCACATACAAATAAACCTTTTGTGATGTGCATTTTGGTTTATGAAATGAATCCCTACCCCCTTTACTGAGCGATTTAGAAGCTCACCCTATTTTTCTTTCCCCCCCCATAGTTCTTCAAGTGAATAAGGACTTCCCTGTGACGTACGGAGTAGTGGCTAGTGGAGGATCCGAGCTCCAGGCTATATATTTTGTACTTTGAGGTATATTTACCTTTTCATGTACCCAGACTATTATTGTAATTACAGACATTTGATGTATATCATTATATGGGATGTATTAGGATTAATTAACTTGGAATTGAGTAATGTATATGATTCAATATACACTATGTTGTGATGAGATCCTGAGGCATGATAATTATGATGATGTATGACACTGCACAGGAATGCACCTTTAATTGTGAATTAACGAGTAAAAAGTTTTAAATTAGCCCTATTTTTCGCATTTTCGGGGGAGTGACAGAGTTTTCTTGGTATTAGAGCTTAGGGTGTCTAGTACTGTCAGTGTCGGTTAAGTGAAATAGAATACATCCCAAGTGTCTGTAATAGTCTGGTCATGAACTGAAATTGAGGATTGAGATTTCAATCAATTTTCATATGTACGCGCAGGAGACGAGTTGAGATTGAGAATGAGTAAACGACGAGGTCGTTCGAGGAGGCAGGCAGAGTCCCCTCCACCACCTGTCCCACAACCAGAGAGTCCTAACTCTCGATTTAATCGGATTGAGACCGATGTGAGGTAAGGTTTTGAGCAGATGGCGGCGCTATTCGCGCAACACTTTAGAGTTAATGCCTCAGATACTACCCCTACACCACCGCAAGGACCTCCCATACCCCCAGTGCCTCCCGTCACTCAGCCTGAGGACAGAAGTAAGGTCCGACTAAAGGAATTTCTGAAGATGAATCCACCCGCATTTAGGGGAAAGAAGGATCCTACAGAGGCTGAGGAGTGGTTGACGGAGTTGAGAGTTATATTTGATTTACTGGGGTGCACCGATGCTGAGAGAGTCAGTATGAGTGCCTATATGCTGAAGGGGAGAGCTCGAGATTGGTGGAGTACTACCCAGGGTATCTTGATGTCCCACCAGGATGTGATTGGTTGGTAAGAGTTCCAGACAGCTTTTAGAACCCAATATGTACCACGAGCCGCCCAGAGAAGGAAACAGGCTGAGTTTTTGAGTTTGGTACAGGGTGACATGTCGGTGGATGACTATGAGAGCCAGTTCACCGCACTACTGAGATATGACCCAGAGACCTTCAAGAGTGAAGAGCTCCGCACAGAGAAGTTTGTGTATGGCTTGAAGCCCGTCATTAGAGATAGACTGATGGGGCTATGTATTACTGAGTTTGGAGATGCTCTGAGACGAGCACAAGAGGTTGAAAGAGGGATTGAGATGGTACAATCCCAGAATGAGCTCAGAGCGGTGAATAGAGATAAGGGCAAGAGGCCAGCACTTTTCCAGTCAGAGGCTCGGAGAGGTTCCTTCAGAAGAGGAAGGATTGATGTGCAGAGGGACAGATTGGAGCGACCCAGAGCCTATCCTATTATCAAGGAGACCCCACGATATGTCAGGCCGGAGATGAGGATTTGTAGAGACTGTGGCCGATCGCATGAGGGAAGTTGTACTGGGTTGATCCATGGATGTTTCAGATGTGGTGACATGGGTCACAGAGTGAAGGACTGTCCCCAACCTCAGATACCACATGCTTCGGAGCCCACTAGACAACAGCCTCAGAGAGTGGATCCCCGGAGACGGGCCACTGCGGCAGAGAAAGGGAAGAAACCTGTGGCACAGGGACGTGTGTTTTCCCTAGATAAGGAGACCGCAGACGCGTCAGCGAAAACTATAAGAGGTACACTCTCTGTCTGTAATTATGAGGCTCATGTGTTGATTGATTCAGGATCCATGCATTCGTTTATTTCTGAGCATTTTGCATGTAGATTAAACTTGAAGTTTGAACCTCTAGAATATATACTACATGTAAATACCCCTATGCGTGAATCCCAGAGAACTGAGTTAATCTGTATAGGATGTGAAATTAAGGTGGGAGATAGAGTGATGTTAGCAGATCTAATCATGTTGAGTATACATGGGTTTGATGTAATTCTGGGAATGGATTGGTTGGCGACCAATCGAGTGAGTTTAGACTGCTACACTAAGATTGTAACTTTCTCCCTACCTGAGCCTTACAGTGTACAATTGAGATATTGAGGGAATAAATATGGGGATCTCTAGTAAGTAATTTGAGAAATTTAATATTATTTTGGAGAATATTAAATATGATTATTCCTGTGAAGGTTATGAGACACTCATCTCGGACGATGAGCGGGAACATCCGAGGATTGAGGATATACTTGTGGTTTGTGAATTTCTGGATGTTTTCCCAGATGAATTGCCAGGTTTACCACCAGAGAGAGAGCTGGACTTTACCATTGATTTGGTACCAGATACTCAGCCGATCTCTAAACCTCCCTACAGAATGGCATTAGTGGAACTTGAGGAATTGAAGAAACAACTACAGGAGTTATTGGATCAAGGGTTTATTAGACCCAGTGTTTCACTGTGGGGAGCGCCAGTACTGTTTGTTAAGAAGAAGGATGGTAGTCTCAGATTATGTGTGGACTACCGACTATTGAATAAAGCCACGGTGAAGAATAAATATCCGCTGCCCAGGATTGACGATCTACTTGATCAGCTAAGAGGGGCATCAGTCTTTTCTAAGATTGACTTGAGATCGGGCTATCACCAATTGAGGATCAAGGAGGAAGATATTCCAAAGACGGCCTTTAGGACAAGATATGGCCATTACGAATTTCTGGTGATGTCCTTTGGATTGACGAACGCCCCTGCAGCATTTATGAGATTGATGAACGAGGTGTTCAGAGACTATCTGGATAAGTTTGTGATAGTCTTTATCGATGATATCCTGGTGTACTCTCGGTCGTATGGGGAGCATGCACAGCATTTGTGGTTAGTACTTCAGATACTCCGAGATAAGCAATTATACGAAAAGCTTAGTAAGTGTGAGTTTTGGCTGAACCGGATAGCTTTCCTGGGGCATGTAGTCTCAGAGGAAGGAGTATCAGTGGATCCGAGTAAAATAGCAGCTGTGCTTAATTGGGAAAGACCGAGGACAGTGACTGAGATACGAAGCTTCCTTGGTTTGGCAGGGTATTACAGGAGATTTGTGGAAGGATTCTCGAGGATTGCCGCTCCTTTGACTAAGCTCACGCGTAAGGAGACTCCGTTCATATGGACTGATCAATGTGAGCTCAGTTTTCAAGAGTTAAAGAGGAGATTGACGGCGGCACCTGTGTTAACTATCCCTGAGGGATCAGGAGGATTCTCGGTGTATAGTGATGCATCTCATCAAGGATTGGGGTGTGTGCTTATGCAGCACGGGAGAGTGGTTGCATATGGATCGCGACAGCTGAAAGACCACGAGCGAAATTACCCCACGCATGATTTGGAGTTAGCCGCTGTGGTATTTGCTTTGAAGATCTGGCGACACTACTTATATGGGGAAAGATTCCAGATCTTCACTGATCACAAGAGTTTGAGATATCTCTTTGATCAGAAAGAGTTAAACATGAGACAAAGGAGATGGATGGAGCTCCTTAAGGATTATGACTGCGAGATTCTATATCATCCGGGTAAGGCGAATGTAGTTGCTGATGCCCTGAGCAGGAAGAGTATGATATCTGCTATGATGATCAGGGAATGGGATTTGTTAGAGCAGTTCGCCGAACTTCGGATCAGAGTTAAAGAGGTAGAGACTGGATTTTTGGCTAGCCTGCGGATAGAGCCCAGGATCATGGATCAGATTAGAACTGGGCAGCGCAGTGATCAGAGATTGATAGACATGGTTAGCCAAGCCGAGCAGAGTTCGCAGTCGGATCTCACCATCAGTGAGGATGGAATGTTGAGATTCAGAGGACGGATTTGTGTACCGGACGATGATACCCTGAAGAGACAAATATTGAGAGAATCCCACTGCTTGTGATACACCATGCACCCAGGGAGTACTAAGATGTACCGAGACTTGAGAAAGGTGTATTGGTGGAGTGGTATGAAGCGAGATGTGGCAGAGTATGTGGCCAGGTGTTTAATATGCCAGCAAGTGAAAGCTGAGCATCGAAAGCCCGGAGGACTACTACAGCCCTTACCTGTACCTACATGGAAATGGGAGCATGTCACTATGGACTTTATTATGGGTTTATCGAGGACCCGAAGAGGTCGTGACGCGATATGGGTCATTGTGGATAGATTGACCAAGAGTGCCCACTTCCTTGCCATCAAGAGCACAGATACTGTGGATGCCTTAGCTGAGCTATATGTCAGCGAGATAGCTAGATTACATGGGGCTCCAGTGAGTATTACTTCTGATAGAGATTCCCGATTTACTTCCAGATTTTGGACCCAGTTTCAGGAGTCCATGGGATCTCGATTGAGTTTTAGTACCGCCTATCATCCTCAGACAGATGGTCAGTCAGAGAGGACTATTCAGACCCTAGAGGATATGTTGAGGGCGTGTACGATGGATTTTAAGGGATCATGGGATGATCACCTGCCCCTAGCAGAGTTTGCGTACAATAACAGCTATCATGCGAGTATTGGAATGGCACCCTTTGAGGCTCTATATGGTAGGAGGTGTATATCCCCTGTAGCTTGGGAAGAAGTCGGTGACAGAAAGATAAATGCTCCCGAGCTTGTTGAGCAAGCCGTACTGAGTGTGAAACTCATATGTGAGAGGTTACGGGCTGCACAAAGTAGACAGAAAAGCTACGCGGATGTGCGTAGACGGCCACTTGAATTTGATGTTGGTGATGCAGTATTTCTGAGAGTATCACCGAGCAAGGGTATCATGCGATTTGGGAAGAAAGGAAAATTGAGTCCTCGATACATAGGACCATTCGAGATTCTTGAGAGAGTGGGAGAGGTAGCCTACAGATTGGCATTACCCCTACAGATGTCCAAAATACACAATGTTTTTCATGTATCTGTGTTGAGGAAGTACCACCCGGACCCTTCTCATGTTATAGAGTATGATGAGATGGACATACAGGAGGACATAAGCTACACTGAGGAACCCATCCGGATTCTCGATAGAAAAGAGAAGGTACTGAGAACCAAGAGCATCCCATTAGTGAAAGTCTTGTGGAAGCATCACTCAAGGGAAGAGGCGACGTGGGAACTAGAGAGTCTCATGAAGGAGAAATACCCCCATCTCTTTGACTAGTTGAGTTGAATTTGGAGGACCAAATTCTTTTTAAGGTGGGGAGGATGTGAGATCTGAGAATTTCAGACATATTTTAATGATGTAATAAGAATTTGAAGTGTAATTTATTGAGCTAAGTGAATTGTAGGAATTATAATTGGAGATTTATATGTTAAGTGTGTAAAATGAGCATGAAGCATGAGGACAGATCGATCTGGGAGAAGGAGAGATCGATCTGGTGAGTTAAAAAAATGACGAGGGAAGGGAAATTTGAGGAGCAGATCGATCTCCAATGGAAGAGATCGATCTCCTTATGAATCTGTTTGAGAAGGGATCGATCTCATGAGGAAGAGATCGATCTCCAAATGAATCTGTTTGAGAGAAGATCGATCTCATGAGGAGGAGATCGATCTCCAAATGCTTCTGTTTGGGGAGAAGATCGATCTCATAAAGCCATAAAGAGATCGATCTCACCCCTCGACAGATCGATCTCCTAGGCATAAAATTGCCCAGATCGTCCCCAAATTTCAAACACAGATCGATCTCATCAAGAGGCAGATCGATCTCCTACCTCCAGTCTATATAAGGAACCCGTGTTTTCTCCTGAAATCTCACTTTCTCTCTCTTCCAAACCTCTATTTTTCTGAAAACCTAGTTTCTCACTCCTCCAAATCACCCATTTCCGGCCGAATCAGCTGTTGTGGTAAGAAGGAAAGTTGTTCCTCATCAAAGGGAGAACAACATACTTGGAAATCGAAGGATGAATCGGATCGAGGCGTGAGTTGTGCGTCTCACAAGCCTTGGGTAATTTCTAAACCTCGATCTTGATATTTGAGCTGATTTTGATGTTATTGGTGGTTGTAATTGTGTTGAAATAGTTGAGGAATGATTAGGGATTGATGAGATTGTAATGTAGTTGGATTAACGTTGATATTTGGAAATTGTCGCAATTTTGAGAATTGTGCTATAAACGGAAATATAGACAATGTGGAGAATTAGCCTAGATAATTGGCATGAGGAATGTAGGATATTGGGATATTGTGAATAGAGTTGTAGTTTAGAGTTGAGTTACGAGAAATCAAGGGATTTGAGGTGTTATGAGAAATTATGCTCGATTTTGAGAATTGAGGTTTATGTGATGTTGAGTATTGATGTTTTTAACATCGTTTGGACAGCTCGGGAGTTCCAGAGTGGAATGCGAGGCTAGTCCGTGATACGGGGGAACGATTGCACTATACGAGGTGCAAAGAGGTAAGGGAAATCTAAACCATTTGTGTATGTGATTTGTAAACTGTTATAGCATGATTTATGATTTATAAACAAGCATGTTGAGTGTTTTGTGTTGAGATTAAAGTGCACACGATTTTATAGCCGGTTGGAGCCCAATGTTTTATGAGTTTATAACCAGGCTCTACGTTAAGGCAACATTGAGATTTGAGAAATGTGTGCGTGTGCTTTGCCGGTTAGAACTCGGTTTTATTACGTTTTGTGTTGAGTACAAAACGGTCTTCAAATGAGTTTTATGAGAGAGAAACCATTACGAGTTCTACGTGAAGGCAAACCCGTCTTATGTGATAAGACTTAGGTGTGTAGTTGTGAGTACACACTGGGCATTGCTCTGGTAGCATGTAAGCCCGATCTCTTCTCCGTTCTGGTAACGTGAGAATGACCTATTCTGTGGCTGTGCCATGTTGAGAAACCCATCGGTGGCTGTGCCACGTTATACCCCATCGGTGGCTGTGCCACGTATACCCCATTCGTGGCTGTGCCACGTATACCCCATTGGTGGCTGTGCCACGTTATACCCCATCGGTGGCTGTGCCACGTTGAGAAAACCCCATTGGTGGCTGTGCCACGTTGAGAAAACCCCATTGGTGGCTGTGCCACGTTGAGAAAAGCCCATTGGTGGCTGTGCCACGTTGAGAAACCCCATTGGTGGCAATGCCACGTTGAGAAACCCTATTTTGTGGCTATGCCACGTGAGAAAATAATTCAGTGGCTTTGCCACGTGTGTTTTGTGGCGATGCCACGAGTGATATTAAATCAGTGGCTTTGCCACGTGTGTTTTGTGGCGATGCCACGAGTGATTTTAAATCAGTGGCTATGCCACGTTATTTGAGAAAGCGTTTAACGCGTTATTTTCACATGCTTTGTTTTGCTCTAGAGTGAGCCTTTTTACTTCATGTTTTCACATGACTTGACACATGAGAGTGTCGTTTTGAGTATTTTCGGGCTATGGTTTTCAAATGAGTTTCACATACAAATAAACCTTTTGTGATGTGCATTTTGGTTTATGAAATGAATCCCTACCCCCCTTACTGAGCGATTTAGAAGCTCACCCTGTTTTTCTTTCCCCCCCCAGAGTTCTTCAAGTGAATAAGGACTTCCCTGCGACGTACGGAGTAGTGGCTAGTGGAGGATCCGAGCTCCAGGCTATATATTTTGTACTTTGAGGTATATTTACCTTTTCATGTACCCAGACTATTATTGTAATTACAGACATTTGATGTATATCATTATATGGGATGTATTAGGATTAATTAACTTGGAATTGAGTAATGTATATGATTCAATATACACTATGTTGTGATGAGATCCTGAGGCATGATAATTATGATGATGTATGACACTGCACAGGAATGCATCTTTAATTGTGAATTAACGAGTAAAAAGTTTTAAATTAGCCCTATTTTCCGCATTTTCGGGGGCGTGACATTAAATCCCTTGTTTTCTCGACATTTGAAGGCATGAGATCGATCTGTCGAAGGCTTGAGATCAATCTGCTTCAGGCAGAGGATTAAGGAGATTAATATGGCTAAGGGAGGAGATCGATCTGATCCAACCCGAGAGCTAAGAAAATCGATCTGCTTACACTAAGGATCAGTCTCTTTGTTACAGAATGCTTAGCAGATCGATCTGGCCCTATTAAAGATCGATCTGCCCTGTTCCATTGCTCAAAGAAGAGCATTTTTCGTTCTTCCAAATTGATATTTCATTCTATGAGATCGATCTGGCATTCATATTTTCCAGATTTTGCTGCAGTTTTCATCAGTAACTCACACAAACATCCTTAATTTTGCTACCATAGTCATTTTCTCATCCAACCCCCTTTAAGACTTGAAAATGACATCCACTCATACTTTATACACATTAAAACTTGTGTGCATTCATTGTATAACCAAAGATATACAGCACAAAACTAAATGGAAGTACAAAGATTTATGTAATCTCATGCAAATTCATTCCATTTTACCACACTATTCAAAACTCAATATATTCACATTCCACTCATGGAAATATTCATCTTACACTCACTATACACTTTAAAATTTAAGTATATTCATTTCACAATCCAGTATATGTAAGACCTGATATTTTCGAGTGCATTTAAAAATGCAAAAGGATTAAAATGGTATTCCCGAATACGTGCAAGGGCAAAACGATCAAAAGACCAAAATTTGGTATTAATCAGGATAAGAAAATTTAATTAAAAATATGGGATTGAGAAATCTTGATCAATAACGAAGAAATAATTAAATTTCAGGTTAAATTGATCAAGATCTAAATTTATTGGAATAAGTCAAAATTTTCGTATCGAAAAAATAATCCCGAAAATAATTAAAAAATATACCGAAAAGGTAAAATCGGACTGATAAATTCATTTACGGACTAAACGAATTTAATATGAATATTTTAGATTTTTATTATTATTTTAAGGAATAAAATAATAATTTTTCAGATATTTTCGATTTTTAATAATAAAATAATAATAAATTTTAATTATAAATAAGTAAATAAAGTTAAAAAAAAAGGAAACGAAATCTGAAACAGAAACAGAGAGGAAAAGAGAAGCAAAAATGCGAAACAAAGCAGCCGAACCCGAGGAAGAAGAGGAGGCTCATCGGCGAGCTACCGGCGGCCAAGGACCCTAGGCGAAGGCAGGCGAAGGAGGCCCGAAACCCACGCAACCCACCGACAGCAGTGACTAGCGACGAGGTGGTCGAAAAACACCGAAAACGGAAGGAGATGACGCGGGAGAAAATCTTCGATTGGCGGCCATCGACACCGATTTGGTCCAAACCGAGGCCTGATTTTGGATGACCAGGTGCAAGCAAGCCGAACGACACCGGAATCACGTCGGGAACCGACCGGATGGCACCAGAACGGCAAAATGATGGGTGAACCGGACTGAACCGGTGGTCTGAACCGGATCGGACCGGTTCAGCCAAAAAGAGAGGGAAAAAAAGAAGAAAAAGGGAAAAAGAAAAAGATGAAAAATTGGAAAAAGTTCCAGTGATGCAATCGAGCTTCGGGTAAGTCGGTAAGCGGTCGAATTGACCGATTTAATTTTTGGAATATTTAATTTGATAAATAATCGACTGAAAGTTTACCCGAAAATATATTTAATTGTGTAGCTCGACAATTGGCATCCACCGAGAGCTCGAGATAGCCTCGATTTGAATACTATCATGGAATCACGGGTAAGTAACCCTTATTTACGATAATTTTATATCGTTATGCGTGATTGATATTTAACGCATAAATTACGGATTTAATTTCCGCATAAATGAATTAAATTCTAGAAAATTGAATAAATTGTCGTAAATACTAAATTGAGATATCTGAGAATTTAGAACGAGGCTAAATAAATTACTGATGGGCCCAATGAGCCCAATAGGCCTCGATAAAGTGTGGTAAACGGGCTTAAGGCCGATTAAGGCCCATTAAGGTGCAATCGGGCCCAACATGAGTAAACGGGCCCAATGATTTAAATTAAGCCCAGAAAATATGAAATACAATTAAATTGTATTGTAATTGACCTGATGAATGTGTATCCGCAGTTCCGGAGATTGGATTGGGAGCAAATCGGACTGCGTGACGAGTCATCAGTGGAAAGGTCAGACTGTACAGAAAATGAGGTAAGGGAATTATGTGAGTAGCTAGAGGTAGCTACGCGTATTTTAATAGTTTTCTGTACACTGAATATGCATGTATGCCTTGATTATGTATAAAAGTCCTGAAAATGGTTTAAAGATTTTAAGGATCGAAATAGGTGAAAGGACTATTTTACCCCTATTGAGGGAAGTTCACCTAAGGATGGTGAAAGCATGACATGCATGAAATGCATGATTTAAGAAAATTGTGATTTAAGGAATTTTATTGGTTTTTAAGCAAAGTAAATCGATAGATTGGCCAAAAAATTGAATAAATTTCACAAGATAACACTACGTAGGTGTTATTCATATTTAAATGGAATTTCTTTGGAAAATAGGCCAACTATCAAGTTTATATGGAAACAGATAGTGCTGACACGTAGTTCGCACTATATCTGCGTTTGTGATTGTCCATAAATGTGCTTGAGCACTTGCTCGCACCGACTTGTGTGACATTATATGCATGAAATGTGCTAGAGCATGGTGCTCGCACTGATTTTTATTATTGTGAAATGAGAGCTGCTAGAGCCTAGCTCGCACTCTGTTTTGACATGTTTTGACATGTTTTGATTTGTTTTGAAGTGGTATGCATAAATGGTACTGGAGAGATTGCTCGCACTAGTTTTAATGATTTGACATGCATAAGAGATGCTGGAGCTTAGCTCGCATCCTGTTTTGATTTGATATTGCATAAAGCCGTGCTGGAGTGTAACTCGCACGACATTTGATTTAATTATGCATAAAGCCGTGCTGAAGTGTAACTCGCACGATATTTGATTTACTTGAGCATTTATTTATGCTGGAGCTTGATCGCACAAAGTTTTATACGGTTTTCATAACTCATTTGAATGTCGGACTAGAGTTTTTCTCGTACGAGGTTTTCACTGAGTTGTTTTACATATCCGTACTATAGCATTGCTCGTACGTGGATTTTACTTGAAATTATAATCAGTTTAAGTCGTATTGGAGCGCTGCTCGTACGCAGATTTTACTGATTTTTATGAAACCGTGCTAGAGCTTCGCTCGCACGAGGTTTTCTGATATCATGAATATGCATGGAGCCGTGCTTGAGCTTTGCTCACACAGGGATTTATATTACATGCATATAGTCATGTTGGAGCCTTCTGTAGACTGTGTGTCACAGTGAGATGATATGCTCACACGTGCATATTAAGACAGAGATGATATGGGTGGATAAGACCTATTGTAGGCACCCCTGATTGAGCTTGGGTTCACGGAGTACGTTGTACCGTGTATGTCACGCGGAGTACGCTGTACCATGGGGATTGTTGGAGTGGAGTGGCATTAGCCACGAGGCAGCAAGCCTTTCCCTCACAATCCTGGTGTTATGCTGTTCTGGCGGGTAGGATGACCCACCTCCCCTTTCAGGTGTGATACCCCACACACTAGGTATCGTGTTGCCAGGGATCACTAGGATATGGCCATAGTCCTCGATGTTAGTGATAATTACCTATTTGTCTCACATGATATAACTTGTGGTCTGTTAGACCAGGGTAGACCCGAAGGAGGGGTCAGGCCCCCGATTTGATGAATTTATGATTTCATATGATTTTATGATATGTGACCCTGAAAGAAGGGTGGTTTTATAACTGAAATTTTATAATGAAATTTTAACAAATTGTTTTATGAGTTTGAAATGGAATTATGAGATTGTTTTATGAGTTGATTGATCCGAAAGGGTTAGTTTTTACTGCAGTTTTAATGTATTGATTTAAATGCAGTAACATGTGAAGTTTTCCATGCTTTCAATTGAAATCCATGATTTGTCTTACATGACATGAAAGACTGCATGATCTTGATTAAATTCATGCTTCATATGATTTAATGATGTCACATAAAATGCTTTGAATGCATGAATTACATGATTTATATATGCACAAATAGTTTTGGATAAACTATGGCATTGAATATGCATGACTTTATGCTTGATGATTTTAAATGAAAAGAAATGGATTTAAGGGCATGGCATTATGAGCATGTAGATAGTAGAGCTATCTACTTACTTGCATAATTACCTTACTGAGCGTGTGATTTGCTCACCCCCTTATTTTTCCATCTTTTCAGAGCACTCACAGAAATTAGTAAGCGGCTGAGGACTTGCACGCATTGGTATCCGCTGCTTCCCATCGAGAGACAGGTATACACATTTGTATAGTTTTGTATCTAAGTATGTAATGCACAGTACTGTAAACGGATATGATGTTGAGTCACGGGGATGTAGAGTTATTAATACCATTGGGTATGTATTTATTTAAAGTCAAAGAATAGTAAACTCTGATATATGAATGTGAATATGGAAATGGAATGGCAAATGGTATGAGGTGACTAACACCGAATCATAGCCCAACTATTTGTAGGATGGTCACGATGAGAGAAAGATAAGAATTAAATAATAAATAAAAAAACGAAAAATTTACTCTGATTTTTAGGTAATTTGGGTCGTGACAATATACACCTTACATAATTAGATGGGAGTTTACAAAATTAAGGGTATTACATTCTATGAATATTTATTTAATTTGAATATATACATATAAAAGAAAAATAAAAAATAAAAAGGTTTAAGGACCCCGATTCTCTTTTTCTCCTTTGTTAATAAATAAAGGAGATGAAGGATGAGAGAATAGGGAGCATCGAAGGAGAGCGAGAGCGGCAGACGAGCAGAACGACCTAGATTATTGTCGACTATGAGGGCATGTACAACATCGATGGACGATCGGCGCTGGAGAGGCAAATTGAGGAAGAGAGGTGCGAAAGAGGGAAGAGGAGAGACTAAATGGCTCGGCTTCTGATCTATCACCACATTCATAACCATGGACTCCGGGGGTCTTGTCGAACTAGCTGGTGAAAGGAAGGGTTAAAAACTGGTCTATTAAGGCCAAAACTAGTGGATAAAGCTGGATCGGCTTGGACTGGTTCAGCAAATGGAAAAATGGGTAAACTGGTTTAGCCAAGAAAAAAAGAAAAGAAAAGAAAAGAAAAATGAAAAAGAGAAGAAAAATGAAAAGAAACGATAATAATAAGAAAGAAAAGAAAAAGAGAGAAATTCTTAGAGCCTCGGTTTAAGGAAAAACCGATAAAGGAGGTCGTACAAGTTGTTCTAATATTTCAAAAAATTAATTAAAATTATTTGACCAATACTAACCTGATTTTAACATGTAAAATTGTACTGTGGCGATAAAACAACGAATGCAAGTTAGCCTAGCCCATTGTACATTCGTTAAACACAAATTTATAAGTCGAGTAAGTCAATCACACCTATTACAGTGTGTATAGCATACAAGGTAAGTAATCTTTCTCACTATAGTGGTTATAGCATATTATGTAACTAATTTTGTGTAAGTTATAATTTAAATTCATAAGTAATGAATTTGAGTGGGAAAACATTAATCAACTACCGTATAAGAATTATTAGAAATACAAGAGTAAGCAGACAATACCAGAATACTACAGGTATAGCATTCAGGGTAATTAAATCCTACGGGATGCAAGTAAGTATCAAATTCTTACAAGTATAAATGAAAGAATTTCGATTAATTTTGAATTAGTAAGTACTATTTTGGATGCAAGGCAGCATCATAAGTTATAAGCAAATTTTCCATAGATACGAATTAGCGTTGTGTGGAATAATTTGGGTCCTAAAGACGAAATCGAATAATGTTTAAGGAACTTAAGCAATATAAGTATATAGAATCAACAGAGATAAGATTTGTGAAAAATATATGTGATCGATTGATGGAAATAATTATGGATTAATATGCCATGTGATAAGACTACAATTGAAAAAAGAATAAGGCATATAAGAACCATATGTGTAAGTGAAAGGATTACTGACTGAACGTCGATAAGAATATTGAATTGATGAGTGACCACTGGGATGCAAAGTAGCATCATAATTCATAAGTTAAATTCCATTGATGTTAGATAGCATCATACAAGATAAATAAGGTCTTAGAATCGAATCGAATAATGTTTGAGGACTATAAGTGTGATATGTACATGTGATTGTGTAAGACCCGAATTTAATTAAAATACGAAAATTAAATAAGAAAATATGGTGGAGGTATGAAGGAAAGTTAGGTTAATTTGGTTCCGAGACAAGTGTCGGGGTAAAACGGTCAAAAGATCGAAATTCGGGATAAATTCGATAAGAAAAATTTAATTAAAAATAAGGAATTAAGATATCTTGATCGACAATAAGGAAATTATAAATTTTGGGTCAATTGATCAAGATTCGGAAATTTTAAAAATACCGGAAAAATTATCGGAACGATATCTCGAAAAACGCGAAGAAATAATATCAAAATTTAGAGAAAAATAAAATTTATAAATTAAATTTAAATGGAATAAATTAAAGTAGAATTAAAATAATGTAAGTGGAGATATTTTGGGATTTTATGAGTATTTTATTGAATAGTAAATTAATTAAAATAAATAAGAATAAAAATAAAATTAATAAAAAAAACAACCGAAACAAAAAAAAGAGGAGAGAGAGAGAGCTCGGGAACAACCCGAGAAACCAAAAACCGAAAACAGTGACCCGCACCCGTTCACCGTCGAATCCCACCCACCGGCGACCTTCGACGTCCGACGAAGCTTCCAGGAGCAAGAGGAGAGTCCGGCGAGCACGTGGGTACCGGTTTCACGCCGTCAGGTGGCCGGAGCAGCCCAATCGGAGCCGAGGAAGACCACCGAAAAAACAGGTTGATTCCCGACGAACCGTCGCGACTGGGCCGGAAAGGAGGCTACCGACGCGTTCAGGGGAGGAAGCCGGTCATTTTGGTATCGGTCTTGGCCGGTAAGATCGCCGGAGACGCCGGCGACGGCAAGAGGCAGTGAGGAGACTGAAACGGTGCCGTTTGGCTGGAAGGAAAGGGAAGGAAAGGGAAGGAAAAGGAAGGAAAAGGGGAAGGAAAAGGAAAGAAAAGGAAAGAAAAGAAAGGAAAAGAAGGGAAAAAGAAAAAGAGAAAAAATTGGGAAAAATTCCTGTGATGCAATCGAGCTTCGGGTAAGTCGGTAAGCGGTCGAATTGACCGATTTAAATTTCGGAATATTTTATTTAATTAATTTCCGACTAGAAATTTACCCGAAAATGTAATTAATTGTGTAGCTCGACGATTGGCATCCACCGAGGGCTCGAGACAGCCTCGAATTACGGACTAGCATGGAATCTCGGGTAAGTGACCCCTATTTACGACAATTACCTCGTTATGCGTGATATTGATTTAAATTCTGCATAAATTGAATTAAATTATGGAAATTTAGATTAATTGTCGTAAATATTAAATTTAGCTATTCGAGAATTAGAACGAGGCCCGATAAATTATTGGTGGGCCCAGTGAGCCCAATAGGCCTTGATAAAGTGAGAATTTAGTGGAAAACGGGCTTAAGGCCGATTAAGGCCCATTAAGGTGCAATCGGGCCCAATAGGGGTAACGGGCCCAATGATTTAAATTAAGCCCAGAAAGTATTAAATACAATTAAATTGTATGTTATCTGACCTGAGGAATATTAATACGCAGTTCCGGGCATTGGATTGGAAGCATATCGGACTGCGCGACGAGACGACAATGGAAAAGAAAAAGGTCAGACTCGACGAGAATCGAGGTAAGGGAATTCTGCGAACTGCTAGAGGTAACAGTACGCAATTTTAAATTCATTGGCAGTCATTTAAAATATTCTGAAGGGTCTAGAGGTCGAATAATAATTTTAGTGCCCCGAATGGGCAAATTACTAAAATACCCTTGTTAAGGGTAAAATCTAAAAATTTAGGAAAAATTGGGAGGAGCAAGGACAAGAGGTTCCTGATCGTTCTGGAGGTATTTCAACGCATGCATGAGTAGGCTGGCTCACCTTGAAAGAAAATGCACCGCATTGCATACTTTCAACGTGAAATTGATTTGAAAACTGTTTTGAGTAAATAGAGCCGCCTACGTGTTTTATTGACATATGACGTGCTAGAGCTCAGCTCGCACGATATTTTCAATTTGTGTGATGCATGCATTAGTGCTGGAGCGAGAGCTCGCACTAGAGTTTTACATGCATAGGTGCTAGAGTATAACTCGCACCAGATTTCATTTGCTTTTCATGACACGGTGCTAGAGTCTAACTCGCACCAGATTTTACATGATTTTTGTGACAGGGTGCTAGAGTCTAACTCGCACCCGATTTTCACATGATTTATATACAGAGTGCTGAGCTTAGCTCGTACTAGTTTTATCGGATTTGTGGAGTACCGCTGTCTACCCTTGGAGTCAGCCAAAAGGCCCAACAGGCTCAAGAGACCTCTTAGGTGGGGTGAGAGTGAGGGATAAGGTTGGCGGCCTTGTGGGGATGTAAGCGGGCTCTGCCAGTTTACTTGTTTTGATGAGAGTGCTGAGCATCGCTCGCACTGATTTATGAGAACATGCGATGAGCCGTGCTTGGAACATCGGGTAGACTGTGTGTCACCGATTTAATAGGCTCGCACGTGCGTTTTGAGACATGGCATGAGTATTGAGAAACAAACCTCTGTGGGAAGCAGGCCAATTGGGCTGGAGTACCTAGAGATATTATATGGGTTCACGGAGTACGATGTACCGTGCAAGTAGCATGGAGTACGATGTACCGTGTGGTATCTTCGGATACAGCATCTCCGGATGCAGCATCTTCGGATGCCGGGGATCGGATAAGACTGACGGGATGGACTGACCCACCTCCCGGACGGTTCCCGATCATGGTGAGAACCCGCACACTAGGATCCGTGTAGCTGAGGAACTCACGAGGACAAATGTGGCCATAGTCCTAGTTATTTACCTATATACAGACGTTGCCTAGTCTCGCATGTTGATGACTTTTATGATGATTTAAACTGGGTTTTAAAACTAAATTGCATGATGGTATTTCCATGCTTTTCAAAACCCAGGTGTGATGTAATCGTTTTCATGATTTTGTGTGAGTCAGGATCACCCGCAGGAGGGGTCGAATCCTGACTTTATTGTGAAAATCTTTATTGAGAAAGAAATGATTTATAATAATTGCATGTTGATTTTCCGTGCAAATGTGTTTTACATTTCATCATAATGCATAGCATTGTTTTAAAATGTGTGGAGAAAGGGTGGTTTATGCATGACACTACGTTCATGTAGGTAGTATGGTTACCTACTTGTTCGTAGGATTGCCTTACTGAGCTTGATGTGCTCACCCCTTTCATTTTCTCCCACAGATGATCTCCAGTTGAAGTTGCGACGACTCAGTACTGCATTCTGGATATCCGCTGCTGCCCATCAACATAAGGTATATACACTTGTACTTATTGCATCTACATAAGCATAGTACAGTAACATGTTTGTAAGTAACTTTAGGGGATGTATAAATAATATAACAATTATAAATGACTGGAGAAGAAATAAGTACTAGGGTAGATGTATGGTGGGACTGGCATTGACGCACAGCCCAATTATTAGTGGAGTGTTGGTCACGATTCGAGGACAGGTGAGAATTTAAGTAAGAAAATAATAAAAACGTGAAAAATTCACTCTGATTTTTGGGTAGTTTGGGTCGTGACAATTATTATGGTATCAGAGCAACGATTGGTCTGATGTGTGTCAGTGTCAGTAATTAGGAAATTACATCCCCGTGTTACTGTGCTTAGTTAGATACAATAGTGTATATCGAGATGGGCGTGACTAAGAAATGGTTGAGAATGCAGGAATGCTTAATATGAGTCGCGTTAGATGAGATAGTGCACGAGGCAGAGGTCGTAGAGATAGACCTGAGTCTGCTAAGTCGTGCTGATTTTGGCTATGAGAATCAGTATGAGATTGAAATAGAGGCGAATGTTGAGCATGCCTCACAGAGTCCGACAGAGTGATCGGACAGTATTGAGACACGCTTCGCGAGATTGGAGCGGAGTGTGGAGATCAATTTGAGGAGCAAATTGCTCAGATTATGTATGAGATCAGAGGGCGCAGCGGAGCATTGGTGGAAACCCGCTCGACCCATCTTAAGAGTTGAGATGAGAAATATCTTAGATATATTCCGGTGACAGGATATCCCGGACATGATTTAAAGGAAATTTCGGATTAAAGTCCTCACTCTGACCCAGAGGATTTGATTTAATTATGAGTATGAGACTCGATTTTATTCTGGGCAGATATTACCTCGACACTATGAACAAGTGACAGTCGAGATGTCTAAAAGTTTATGGAAGGGCTCAGATTTTCAATTAGAGTCCGATTAGCCCGTGAGATATTACCTATATCGAGGCAGTGCGCAGATTTACAGTTGGGTAAATAAGAACATGAATTACACGCCTCTGAGATTCGGAAAGTTAATAAGGGCTGAAATAGAGACAGAAAAGAAAATCGAGAAATGATAGAGATGTTGAAATGGGGAAATGATATTTGGTAAAAGATTAGATTTGACGAGTTATGGAGTAAGATAATTGGTAAGACCAATTTTGGCACTCTTGGGGGCATTGTGATTGGAGGACCCCGACCTGCTACGAAGTAGAGTAGCAGTGTGATTACTGTAAGATGTGTGGTGGACACCACAGAAGGAGGGTCTACACTGTATTGATGAAAATGGCCGTTAAGTGTGATAAGACGGACCATTGATTTTGATCGCACAGAGTTGGGCGAGATCGCCCCACGGAAAAGTAAAGAGATAGAGAATATAGCTGCAACGAAAAGGCAAGCCATAGCCGAAAGGAAGAAAGTAGGCTGTTGGACGAAGGCGAGAGGATGTTTTGGACCAAGACACTATTGATGTTTCATGGATGTGGTGTAAGATACCACACTTGTTGTGAATAATGAAGCACATATGTTCATTAATCCTGGTGCCACATATTTATTCATACTGCCTTCATTCACATATAAGTGAGTAAAAGGCATGAATGCCTACATCATTGGGCAATTCTGATAAATGAGTACCCCAATAGAGGAGGATTAATTAACGGAATATGGTTATCGAGATTTAAGTAATAAAAAGGGGTGCAACAGTTGAAATTAAAGGAGTAAAGGATTATATTCACGAAATGAATAATGACAAGAGTTTCGTTATAATAGATACACTAAGGAGATAATCTTTAAGATGAGATATGCTTAATTCTGAATACAAGATGTATTAGAGTAAGAGATATATGCTAGGTAAGAACATTCTTACGATATGGAGTCATTAGAATTAAAGCAATTAGTAGCGAATACAAATTATAACCAAGGATAAGGATGGGTATAACCATAACCAGTAGTTGTGGTTAAGTCTGAAGGTTAATAAAGGTATTTCAAAATACCTCCCCGCCTGAAGACTTGACAGCGTCTAAAAATATATATATATCCTATAACGTGAAACCGATCGTCGTAATAAATACCTTTAGCATTAGGATACCTTTACTAAGACGATAAGAATATTAAAAATTCGACACATCATGAAGGTTAACATAATAAAATTTAATAACAGCCGTTAAGATAAGAAAAGGAAATGACGCAGGTTAGTACCTGAAAATGTAAGCAATTTCGAAGGATCTTATACGCTTATGCGTAAATAAGTCAAGGATTGGACCGATTCGTAGTCATCAGTATTGATGATATGTTGGATGTAGTTAAAGCCTAGGGCAAATTATAAGCAATAATTGAAGATGGCTTTTACAGATGGATTGTTGCGAGTTCAAAAAGGATATACTTTGTTGACACGTTTAATTATGAAAACGTGGTCATTGAATAAGATGATAAATAAGATGATTGATGTGACGTGATTTTGGCGTGATGAAGTATGAACTGACCACCGTGATTAATTTCACCATACCTAACAGCTCAAGAGGTTCTCAGTGAGTATGGATACCTCAAAATTATGATGGAGCTGTGTATTGATGTATAATGGGAAGATAGTCAATTTTGGAGTCAGACAACTCCTTGATCATGAAATAAACTATCTGACCCATGATTTAAAATTGACAGCAGTAGTACTTGTACCGAGGATATGGTACTATTATGTACATGGTGAGAAATTATGGATATGCACTGATCATAGAGCCCGAGTATCTGTTTTCACAGAAAGAGGCAAATATGAGATTACAGAGTGGGCTAAAGCTTCTGAGAAATTTTGATTGTGAAAATTGTACCACCCAGGAAAGGCTGATGCCTCGAGTTGAAAGAGCCTCGGGATGGTACCACATATGATGGTCAGGGAGCGTGAGCTGCTAGATGCAGTTGTGAGCCTCAGTATAGATGTGATCCCTTCTGATGATGATAGTGATTGTGTGACAGCTAGCCTGATGATTAGAACCGGATGAGAGTGCCCGGATTTGCCAGGCTTAGCGTGATGATCGACCGGATGTCGATAGTTTGGGTCTGATTCAGAAGGGTACAGTGATAGAGTTCACAGTGGGTGATGATGAGTTACTGAGGATTCAGAGACAGTATGAGTGCTCCCCAGGACCACAGTTGATGAAATAGTGATATTGCCAGAAGCTCACTCTTCGGGATATACAGTGCATACGGAAAGTAATGATTATATATCGAAATCTCGATAAGGGTATTGGTGGTCAGATGTGGAAAGACACATGGTAGAGGTTGTGAAAAGTGCCTAGTGTGTCAGCAGAGTAAGGTAGAGTGTTAAAAGTCTGCAGAGTTATTGCAGCACCTACCTATATCGACACGGCACGGAAAATGAGAACAAGTCTCCATGAATTTTATGAAGGGTTACAGAGAACCCAGGTGAATTACGAGGCTATTTGGATGATAACCGACAGAATGACTAAGCCCACCCACCTTCTGGTTATGAAATCCCTAAATACTCAAAGTGTGTATGAGGATTCAGGTGTAAGGAAGATTGTGGAACATTAAGTAGCGTTCCAGCGAGCATGGTATCATATAGGGATTCCCGCTTCACTTCCGATTTCAGAGGATATTTTCAGGAAGCTATGGGAACCCGACTGAGTATTAGCACAGCTTTCCATCCTCAGACAGATGGTCAGTCAGAGATGGACTGTACAAGTTCTGGAGGATCCGATGAAAGCTTGTGCCATTGATTTTATAAGCTCCTGGAATGATCAGTTGATTTCTAATTAAAGTCGCCAATAACGACAGTTGGCAGTTGAGTATCGGGATAATAAGATATGAAGTAGTGTATGGTTGTAGGGGTTGTACCCCAAATTGGATAAGAAAAGTGGGTGACAGAACAGAATTAATTTCGACTTTGGATAATAAGTCTCTGAGGATGTTTAGTTAAGGATGAGAGATTAAGAACACCTCAGAGCAGATAGAAAAGTATTGGAATTCACCGATGGTGAATTAGTATGATTGAAATGTTTACTGTCCTAAGAGAATAAGGACATAGCGAACTTTTGGAAGAAGGTAAATTGAGTTGCGCTGGATGGAATATTTTGAGAGATTAGACAAGTGGGAGATAAGACCTGTAGGTTGGTGTTATCACCTGAATTAACAGGCACCCACATTGTGTCCCACTTTTGATGCTTCGGCAATGCTATCCAAATCCAGCAGAGGTGACAGGATATGAACTCCAAAAGTTCAATTTAATGAAAATACAAGTATATTGAAGAAGTTGATTCGGGCATTAAACAGGAAAGAGAAAATATTGAGGTTTAAGATAATCTCCCTAATTAAAGTCCTTTGGTAGTAATACACTCCGGAGAAGGTCACATAAGAAATTAAGAGTATGATACAATCGATGTACCCGGAGTTGTATATGGACTCATGTGAATTGGTTCTAATTTGGAGGACCAAATTCCTTAAGTGGGGGAGAGTTGTAAGACCCGAATTTAATTAAAATACGAAAATTAAATAAGAAAATATGGTGGAGGTATGAAGGAAAGTTAGGTTAATTCGGTTCCGAGACAAGTGTCGGGGTAAAACGGTCAAAAGATCGAAATTCGGGATAAATTCGATAAGAAAAATTTAATTAAAAATAAGGAATTAAGATATCTTGATCGACAATAAGAAATTATAAATTTTGGGTCAATTGATCAAGATTCAAAAATTTTAAAAATACCGAAAAAATTATCGGAACGATATCTCGAAAAACGTGAAGAAATAATATCAAAATTTAGAGAAAAATAAAATTTATAAATTAAATTTAAATGGAATAAATTAAAGTAGAATTAAAATAATGTAAGTGGAGATATTTTGGGATTTTATGAGTATTTTATTGAATAGTAAATTAATTAAAATAAATAAGAATAAAAAAAATTAATAAAAAAAACAACCAAAACAAAAAAAAAGAGGAGAGAGAGAGAGCTCGGGAACAACCCGAGAAACCAAAAACCGAAAACAGTGACCCGCACCCGTTCACCGTCGAATCCCACCCACCGGCGACCTTCGACGTCCGACGAAGCTTCCAGGAGCAAGAGGAGAGTCCGACGAGCACGTGGGTACCGGTTTCACGCCGTCAGGTGGCCGGAGCAGCCCGATCGGAGCCGAGGAAGACCGACAAAAAAACAGGTTGATTCCCGGCGAACCGCCGTGACTGGGCCGGAAAGGAGGCTACCGAAGCGTTCAGGGGAGGAAGTCGGTTATTTTGGTACCGGTCTTGGCCGGTAAGATCGCCGGAGACACCGGCGACGGCAAGAGGCAGTGAGGAGACTGAAACGGTGCCGTTTGGCTGGAAGGAAAGGGAAGGAAAGGGAAGGAAAAGGAAGGAAAAGGGGAAGGAAAAGGAAAGAAAAGGAAAGAAAAGAAAGGAAAAGAAGGGAAAAAGAAAAAGACGAAAAATTGGGAAAAATTCCTGTGATGCAATCGAGCTTCGGGTAAGTCGGTAAGCGGTCGAATTGACCGATTTAAATTTTGGAATATTTTATTTCATTAATTTTCGACTAGAAATTTACTCGAAAATGTAATTAATTGTGTAGCTCGACGATTGGCATCCACCGAGGGCTCGAGACAGCCTCGAATTACGGACTAGCATGGAATCTCGGGTAAGTGACCCCTATTTACGACAATTACCTCGTTATGCGTGATATTGATTTAAATTCCGCATAAATTGAATTAAATTATGGAAATTTAGATTAATTGTCGTAAATATTAAATTTAGCTATTCGAGAATTAGAACGAGGCCCGATAAATTATTGGTGGGCCCAGTGAGCCCAATAGGCCTCGATAAAGTGAGAATTTAGTGGAAAACGGGCTTAAGGCCGATTAAGGCCCATTAAGGTGCAATCGGGCCCAATAGGGGTAAACGGGCCCAATGATTTAAATTAAGCCCAAAAAGTATTAAATACAATTAAATTGTATGTTATCTGACCTGAGGAATATTAATACGCAGTTCCGGGCATTGGATTGGAAGCATATCGGACTGCGCGACGAGACGACAATGGAAAAGAAAAAGGTCAGACTCGACGAGAATCGAGGTAAGGGAATTCTGCGGACTGCTAGAGGTAACAGTACGCAATTTTAAATTCATTGGCAGTCATTTAAAATATTCTGAAGGGTCTAGAGGTCGAATAATAATTTTAGTGCCCCGAATGGGCAAATTACTAAAATACCCTTGTTAAGGGTAAAATCTAAAAATTTAGGAAAAATTGGGAGGAGCAAGGACAAGAGGTTCCTGCTCGTTCTGGAGGTATTTCAACGCATGCATGAGTAGGCTGGCTCACCTTGAAAGAAAATGCACCGCATTGCATACTTTCAACGTGAAATTGATTTGAAAACTGTTTTGAGTAAATAGAGCCGCCTACGTGTTTTATTGACATATGACGTGCTAGAGCTCACTCGCACGATATTTTCGATTTGTGTGATTCATGCATTAGTGCTGGAGCGAGAGCTCGCACTAGAGTTTTACATGCATAGGTGCTAGAGTATAACTCGCACCAGATTTCATTTGCTTTTCATGACACGGTGCTAGAGTCTAACTCGCACCAGATTTTACATGATTTTCGTGACAGGGTGCTAGAGTCTAACTCGCACCCGATTTTCACATGATTTATATACAGAGTACTGAGCTTAGCTCGTACTAGTTTTACCGGATTTGTGGAGTACCGTTGTCTACCCTTGGAGTCAGCCAAAAGGCCCAACAGGCTCAAGAGACCTCTTAGGTGGGGTGAGAGTGAGGGATGAGGTTGGCGGCCTTGTGGGGATGTAAGCGGGCTCTGCCAGTTTACTTGTTTTGATGAGAGTGCTGAGCATCGCTCGCACTGATTTATGAGAACATGCGATGAGCCGTGCTTAGAGCATCGGGTAGACTGTGTGTCACCGATTTAATAGGCTCGCACGTGCGTTTTGAGACATGGCATGAGTATTGAGAAACAAACCTCTGTGGGAAGCAGGCCAATTGGGCTGGAGTACCTAGAGATATTATATGGGTTCACGGAGTACGATGTACCGTGCAAGTAGCATGGAGTACGATGTACCGTGTGGTATCTTCGGATACGGCATCTCCGGATGCAGCATCTTCGGATGCCGGGGATCGGATAAGACTGACGGGATGGACTGACTCACCTCCCGGGCGGTTCCCGATCATGGTGAGAACTCGCACACTAGGATCCGTGTAGCTGAGGAACTCACGAGGACAAATGTGGCCATAGTCCTAGTTATTTACCTATATACAGACGTTGCCTAGTCTCGCATGTTGATGACTTTTATGATGATTTAAACTGGGTTTTAAAACTAAATTGCATGATGGTATTTCCATGCTTTTCAAAACCCACGTGTGATGTAAACGTTTTCATGATTTTGTGTGAGTCAGGATCACCCGCAGGAGGGGTCGAATCCTGACTTTATTGTGAAAATCTTTATTGAGAAAGAAATGATTTATAATAATTGCATGTTGATTTTTCGTCCAAATGTGTTTTACATTTCATCATAATGCATAGCATTGTTTTAAAATGTGTGGAGAAAGGGTGGTTTATGCAAGACACTACGTTCATGTAGGTAGTATGGTTACCTACTTGTTCGTAGGATTGCCTTACTAAGCTTGATGTGCTCACCCCTTTCATTTTCTCCCACAGATGATCTCCAGTTGAAGTTGCGATGACTCAGTACTGCATTCTGGATATCCGCTGCTGCCCATCAACATAAGGTATATACACTTGTACTTATTGTATCTACATAAGCATAGTACAGTAACATGTTTGTAAGTAACTTTAGGGGATGTATAAATAATATAACAATTATAAATGACTGGAGAAGAAATAAGTACTAGGGTAGATGTATGGTGGGACTGGCATTGACGCACAGCCCAATTATTAGTGGAGTGTTGGTCACGATTCGAGGACAGGTGAGAATTTAAGTAAGAAAATAATAAAAACGCGAAAAATTCACTCTGATTTTTGGGTAGTTTGGGTCGTGACAGATTGCTTTTGATAAGAATTGTGTAAGTATGTATGATTAATTGAGGATTATTATGACTACGTGATCTTTAGTGTAGGGTTCGATAATGAGCATATGTAGCTGGTTATGTTGCAGGAATTCCTAACTATTTTAAGTTATAAGAATAAGCATTTCCTAGCAATTATAAGTTATAAGATTAGGAAAAGCATGTTGTACATTCATCATGTTTTCTTCTAGTTTCATATGTTTTCCAAAACAATGTCGTGAGCTATATTGTACTTTGTACATATCACAGTGAATGGAAGGTTTTCTAAGCTTGCATTGATTTTTATTGGCATAAAGAAAAGCTTTAAAATCTCACATTTGACTTATTTGAAAGTGTATGAAACATATGCCTATTTGCACATATTTACTGTATTGGAGTAAGCTTATTTTGCTTTAAATCCACACCATTATCAGATTTTGTATAAGCTCTCAAAACAATATTGCGATTTAACCTTACATTATCCTTTATGGCATTATTTTTGTGAGGCTTTTATGAGCTTAAATTTTATTCCAATTTATACATAGAAAAGTTTTACTTCTCACTCGTGCATGTTTTAATATGATATGAGATTTATGTGTTTTGGTTTGGGTTTAAGCTTATTATGCTTTTATCCATACTAACTATTAGATTTCAAAACATGATTTTAGATTTGCTTTTATAGCTTTATAACACTTTTCAAACTTACGAAATTAAGTGCTACATAATGGAAATTACTTCTAGAGCTTACGGGACTAAGTGTTACATTATGTAAGTCACATCTAGGGTTCGTACTGTTAAAACATGTTTTGAAAGTTGTAGTAAGTTACTACTTTCAGATTAAGCTTATTTTGTTTTATATATATACATTCATTCCCTTTCAGATTTCAAAACACGTTTTTAAATTATTTTACAACATATAGGTACTTTGGTAACTTTATATTACCGCTAATAAATCAATTATGGAAACAGTTTAAGTATTCGTACTTTGAAATGACACAACCGCTTGCCTGACATAGGTCGTGGCAAGTATCCTATCACAGTCGATCATTGTGGATCGAAATCAAGACATTTGGCCATAGTGAAACCCTAATTTTTGGGGTAAAAGTTCCACTGACAGCTATAGTGATGGTCGCTTTTATTGTAATCAGAAAAAGTAGGCATATGCATGCTTTATTTGTTATCAACTTTCAATTTTTAGTATAAGTTATCAGTTTTCAATATCAATTATTAGTTTTTAGTATCAGTTATCAGATTTCAGATTTTAATATCAGTTATAAGTTTCAGATTTCAGTATTAGTTATAAGTTTTTTTTTTTATTTCAGTTATCAGTTTTAAGTTCTCTGTTAATTAGAAATTAGTTTTAAAAATCAATTTATAAGAAATCAGTTTTAAAAATTAGTTTATCAGTTATCAGTTTTATCATGTTAGAGTGTATGGATCTAAGAAAGTTAAAATTTCAAGATTTGTGTTATGTGGTCAAGTCAAAAGGAAAACCGAGGTACTTCAAAGTATCTTCTCCTCTTGATGACTTTGACATTATCACTAGAATTAGTGATATCTAGCTTCACATTAAGATACAAACTATGTGAGATCCCATATATGTATAAGCACGACTTTGTATATATATATATATGTAAATAGTGATGTGCTTGTAATGTTAAGTATAAATAAAGTAAAGTCCATAAATTAAATGTACACACATGTATTAAGAGTTGTGATTGTACATAAAAGTTACATTATGTATGAATGTGAAGGAATGGACTTTGATATGTGATGAATATGAGTAGAATGGAATATAAGTAGTATGGTAAAATGGAAGGAAGATTGCATAAGTTATGCACTTCCATTTGGTTTATATCATGTGCCTTTGGATATACAAAGATTCTACACAAGTTTTAACATGTATGAAGTATTATGGGATGTCATTTTCAAGTCTCAAAGATGATTGGATGAGGAAATGACCATGGCAACAAAATGTATGAAGTTTGGTATGAATTGTTGCAGAAAAACTACAGAAAATCTATAAATATGAATGCCAAATCGATCCCATAGGATGAGAGATCGATCTAGAAGAGCCAGAAAGCTCTTATTTGAGCAATGGAATAGAGTAGATTGATCCTTAATGTAACAGATCGATCTCCTTAGCTCTCGGGTCGGAAGCAGATCGATCTCCCGTAAGACCAGATCGATCTCCTTAAGCTTCTATTTGAAAACAGATCGATCTCAAGCCTCGATAGATCGATCTCCTGCCTTCAAAATGTCTTAGAAAAGAGGGATTTTAAGAGGACTAGATCGATCTCTACCCAAGGTAAATCGATCTCATCAAGCTGAATAGTAAATAAGGAGCAGTTAGATCTGCATTTTCGAGATAAAAACCAATCTTTCCCATTTCCAACCTAAAACCTAGCTTTCTCACTCCTAAATCCACACATTTTCAATAAGATTTGAGGGAAAGCTATTAGAGACAAAGTTGTTCACATCAAAGAGAGGAACAACATAGTTCGGAGGCATTTTCCCACTTATTGGATTGAAGGATCAAATGTGCATTTCCATTGGAGCAAAGAGGAAATCAAGCTAGGTGAGTTTCTAAATGAAATAACTCAAGTACATTGTGTAGATATTGATTTTAGAGTTGTTTGGTATGCATAGAAAGGGTAGAAACTACCTAGGAACTAATTAATCCACCATGACCTTAAAATGGTCTAGTGTGAGAAAGTGAAATGTATTGAGATTAATGATGAATGGGATATATTGAAGTTAATAAATAGTGTTGTGGTATGATTTTAAGGTGTTGTTAGTGAATAAATTGTGAGATTTACCAAAAAGGGTAAAATGTGAATTAAGGTATTGGTAAATGCAAAGATGGGTTATATTGACTAATGAGGTCAAATGTGAGTTAACAACGTTCACTCAAGTGGTTTGGATGATTGAATCGCAGCTTCCGAGGATACACCAAAACAAGACGAGCCAAAAGCGTAAGAAGCTAAGAGGAAAAGAAAGTTGCAATCAAGTAAATTGAGGTAAGGGAATTGTGTGGACTCTTAAAGATATCTGTACGCAATTTGGGTGCTTAAATGATTTGCTAGAATGCATGAGATATTAGGAAATGAAATTGGGTGATTCAAGGGCAAGAGTTGGGTGTCTGAGAAATGTGCACGAAAATAAAAGCATAATGCTTTGAAAATAATGTTTTATTACTTTTTAGCTAATGATTTGATTGGTTAGCTGACATTTTAAATGATTTACAAAAGAAATGAGTTGTTTTGGTTTGTTAACCATATTTTACAAAGAATTGAGCCACGTACATGGTTTTCGTGAGAATGAAAGCATGCTAGAGTATGACTCGCACGATATTTGACGTGTTTTATACACATGAGTGCTAGAGCTTAGTTCGTAGTAGTTTTCACATGGATTTTTATATTGGTTTTGGCATGGTGCTGGAGCATAACTCGTATTAGATGCCCACCTTACTTGTTGTTGTGCTTGGAGCTTCGGGTAGACTGGGTGTCACACCGATTAAATAGGCTCGCATGTGCATTATTTTGACATGTTGATAGCCGTGTTAGGAGCTTCGGTTAGACAAGAGGTTGTACCGATTAAATGGGCTCACACGTGCATTTGAGGTGTGGCGTGATATGATATGTTGATGTGGGTTCACGGATTACGTTGTACCGTGCAGGTAGCATGGAGTACATTGTACCGTGTTGAGATGCGATATGTTGACTTCGGATGAGATCTGCTATGGACCGACAGGCAGATTTGACCTACCTCCCGTGTGGAAGCAGATAGTGGTGATATCCCGGACACCTGATCCGTGTAGCCGGTATCACAGGTTATGGCCATAGACCTAGAGGTTATTACCTTATTTTTAATTGCATATCTCACATGTCTATTGTTTTGTGAATAAATCCATGTTTGAAATGATTTGTGGGTCAGGACAGTCCGAGGGAGGGGCTGAGACTTGACAAGTGTTTGATGGTTTTGAGATGTTGATTTGTTAATGGTTTTAAAGTGCACCGAGGTGTGATGATTAATGCCATGCTTTATTGTGAACTATGGATGATAATTTATACCATGCTTTGAATTGAATTGTGCACTGGATTTGAATAGCATGAATGCTTTACATACCATTAACACAAACATGAACTCATAATTTGAGAAACGAGGAAATGTATGTTTTGACCATGGCATCACGATCACGCAGATAGTACAGTATCTACCTGTTCGCATGATTATCTTATGGAGCGTGTGCTTTGCTCACCCCCCTTTTATTTTCCCCCTCTCTACAGAGCTTTGAGTATAGATTGTGGGTGACTGGAGGCTTATCTCTTTTGGTATCCGCTGCATCCCATCACTAAAGGTATACACACTTGAAATTATTTTGTATCTAAACTAGGCATAGTACAGTAGCATTTTGTATGTATACATTGGGGATGTAAAGCAATGTAAACAATTATAAACAGTAACTCTGATGTATTTATAAAAGTGTTTACTTCTCAAAATAATATTGTAAATTAAATGGTTATGGATGGATGAGGTAGACATTGACACACAGCCCAACTGTTGAGAAGAGTAGCTGTTCACGATCGGGAAAGGATGAATAACAAATTATGCATGAAAATACAAAAAAATTACACGTATTTTAGTACATTGAGGGTCTTGACAGAAGTTGGTATCAGAGCTTGAGTTGGTCTGACGTGTGTCGTGTCTAAAATACTTAATAAGTTGGAAAATTACATCATCATGTTATGGTGCTTGTTTAGATACAATTGTGTATGTGTCGGTTGACTGAGAATTTGATGTGTATGTAGGGAAGTGAAACATTATGCCTAATACCAGTCGTGGTAGAGGGGCGAAAGGATGGACTAGAGGCCGTAGAGGTAGGCCTGGGGGTAGTGTTAAGCCGGAAACACATGAGATTTAAGATGATGTTGAGGTCGAGGCTGAGGTTGAGCATGCTCCACAGGGTCCAGAGGAGAGACCCGAGAGTACTGAGGCTCACTTCGTGAGGATTGAGCGGAGCATTGAGATGATCTTGGAGTTGGTTACTCAATCATTACTTGGAGTTAGGGGCAGACAGAGTCCCGCTACACAGGGTGATACCGAGTAGGTGACAGCTCCAGAGGCACAGGCACAGCCAGCCCAGAGGCCACATATGACAGATACCCCACCTGCACAAGATATGCCTACACCTCTTGCTACACCATAGGCCAGTAGAGGTTGGGGTTACAGTTGTGATTTGGATAGACTGTGGTAGTTCCAGAAGTTTAGACCGCCATCTTTTAGTGGAGTTAAGGACCTAGTAGCTACTGAGGATTGGATAAATGAGATCGAGAAGCTGTATGGGTTCTTTAAGTGCACTACTACCGAGATGGTAGTGTTTGCCTCGTTCATGCTGAAGGGATTAGCAGAACATTGGTGGAAATCCACCAAGCCTATTTTGAGAGCTTGGCATACTGAGATCAGCTTGGAGATATTTATGGAGGCCTTCCGGAGATAGTATATTCCAGATACCGCATCACGGAAGATGAAAATGGCATTTTTGGGACTGACCCAAGGGAGTAGGACAGTGGATCCTTGGGTTGATATGATCCCAACACGATGAGTAATGAGGTCAAGAAGATCCGAAAGTTTGTGGAGGGATTGAGACCGACCATCAAGTCCCGATTAGTCCCCTTGGACATACCAACCTATGAAGAGGCAGTGTGTAGGGCGCAATTGTGTGAACAAGATGTTGATAGGATTTCCTTAGAGTTTGGTAAGGTTAGTAAGATGAGGGACAGAGAGAAGAAGAGACCAGTGATGGATAGAGGCTTCAGCTATAAGGGAAGCAAGAGGTTTTTTGGAAAGAGGTCAAGGATCGAAGAGATCTGGGAGAGGACAGTTAATACTCCCATGTATCTGGCTCTAGCTCCAGTTAAGGGAATTATGATTAGAGGGTCACGGCCTATGACAGAGTAGTGCGATAAGTGTGGCAGGTACCATGGTACTCGACCATGTTATGGACCTCAGGTAGTGTGCTTTAGATGTGGGAAATCAAGGCACATAATTAGGGATTGCCTAGAGATGACAAAGAGAGCGCCACGAAAGAACAAGGAGTCAGAGAGAGCTCCAGTAGGGACAGTTGCTCCAAGGAGGAGGGCTACAGATGACGAAAAGGGAAAACAAGCAGTGGGTGTAAGCAAAGGGCGAGTGCATGTGCTAGACCAAGACACTACGGATCAATCTTCGACTGTGGTTAAAGGTACTATCCATATCTTTAATTTATAAGCATATGTATTGTTTGATATTGGTGCCACGTATTCCTTTATATCGCCATATTTTGCATGTAAATTTTGGAAGTATGTAAAATCCACACTGCTAGATAAAATGTTGATGATATCTACCCCTATGAATGATAGTTAGTTGACTGAGCATATGTATAGAGATTGTAATATGAGAATAGGAGGTAAAGAAATGGCAGCCGATTTAATTTTATTAAATATGGGTGATTTTGATGTAATCCTAGGGATGGATTGGCTGGCTGTAAATCATGTTATTATGGATTGTCATGCAAAAACTTTGATGTTTCCAAAGATAGACAACCTTATTGTAAATTTTGATGAAAAGAAATGAAATGACATGATCTTTATAAATAAGAAAAGAGTATGATCTCAATACATGATATTTGAGAGATTGATTTTGTTATCTATTATATATGTTTATATGATGATTGTGTTATTAATGGTGGAAAGAATGATGTGAAGGATACATTACTTATGTGGTTGAGACGGATAAGGCACGTCTAGAGTTGATACACATCCCAGTGGTCAGGGAATTTCCAGATGTCTTCCCGGATGAATTACCAGGGTTACCTTTAGATAGAGAGATGGAATTTGTTATAGATTTGACACCTGGTACAGAGCCGATATCCAAGCCATCGTACAGAATGGCTCAAGTTTAGTTGGAAGAATTAAGGAAACAACTGTAAGAGTAGCTAGAGAAGGGGTTCATTAGGCCGAGTGTCTCACCTTGGGGAGTACCGGCTCTGTTTGTAAGGAAAAAATATGGAAGCCTCCGATTGTGTATAGATTATCTGTTATTGAATAAGGCCACTATCAAGAATAAGTATCCCCTTCCATGCATCGATGACTTGCTGGATCAGTTTAAGGGAGGGCAGGTCTTTTTCAAGATAGATCTGAGATCAGAGTACCATCAGTTGAAGATACGGAGTGGAGATGTACCCAAGATAGCTTTTCGCACCCGGTATGGACATTATGAGTTTATGGTTATGTCATTCGAGTTGACGAATTCTCCCGCAGCTTTTATGTCGTTGATGAAAGAGGTATTTCACCAGTACTTGGACTGATTTGTAATTGTGTTTATCGATGATATACTGGTGTACTTAAGGTCTAGAGAGGAGAATGAAAAGCACTTAAGGATAGTGCTACAGACCCTCAGAGAGAAGAAGTTGTACACTAAACTCAGTAAGTGCGACTTTTGGTTGGAATAAATTTTTTTTCTAGGTCATATAGTATCAAAGGATGGAGTGTCAATGGATCCATCAAAGATTGAGGCAGTGACACAGTGGTAGAGACCCCAGACAATGAAAAAGATCAGAAGTTTCCTAGGTTTAGCTAGATATTACCGAAGGTTTGTAGAGGGATTCTCGAGATTAGCTGCTCCTTTGACACGTCTCATAAGAAAGAATGTGGAATTTGTGTGGGATGATAAATGTGAGGAAAACTTTGAGGAGTTGAAAAAGAGATTAACCACAGCTTCGATTCTCATTATTCCTACCAGCTTAAGACGTTTCTCGGTGTATGCAGATGCTTCACACTAAGGACTGGGCTGTGTATTGATGCAGGATGGAAAGGTAGTAGCCTATGGATTAAAGCAGTTAAAGGATCATGAGAGGAACTACCCAACCCACAATTTGGAGTTAGCGGCCGTAGTGTTTGCATTGAAAATATGGTGCCACTACCTTTATGGAGAGAAATTTCAAGTGTTTATGGATCGCAATAGCCTTAAATACCTGTTCTCACAGAAAGAGTTAAACATGAGACAGAGAAGATGGCTCAAGCTCTTAAAGGATTACGATTGTGAGATCTTTTACCACCCGGGTAAAGCGAATGTGGTTGTTGATGCATTGAGTAGAAAGCATCTCTGGTTGGTATCATTCATGATGGTCAGGGAACACGAGCTGTTGAAACAGTTTACGAACCTCAGTTTGGATATGACCCCGCCTGATGCTGATAGTGGATTTATGATAGCTAGCCTGTAGTTAGAACCGGATCTGGTAGATCGAATCTGATAGGCTCAGCGAGTTGATTAGCAGTGCAGTGATATTGTCGGGTAGATACAAAGGGGTACAGACATGGACTTTGAGTTGAGTTCAGATGGATTGTTGAGGTTCAGAGGTATGATATATGTTCCTAATGATGCAGAGATCAGAAGGTTGATCTTGACAGAGGCTCACTCATCGAGGTATATGATACATTCAGGGAGTACAAAGATGTATCAAAACCTGTGAAAAGTGTATTGGTGGTCTGGGATGAAAAAACACATTGCTGAATATGTTGTTAAGTGTCTCGTTTGTCAGCAGGTGAAGTTAGAGCATCAAAAGCCTGCAGAGTTATTGCAGCCTCTACCGATACCGACTTAGAAGTGGGAGCATGTCACCATTGATTTCGTGATGGGATTGCCGAGGACCCGGAGAGGTCATGATGCCATATGGGTGATTGTGGATCGGTTGACAAAATCGGCCTATTTTCTAGCTATGAGAGCTACCGATACTCTAAGCCAGTTAGCGAACCTATATGTATGCGAGATAGTGAGGCTACATGGAATTCCAGTGAACGATATTTCTAATAGGGATGCCCACTTCACTTCCCATTTTTGGGAACATTTTTAGGAAGTGATAGAGACCCAGTTGAGTTTTACCACCACGTTTCATCCTCAGATAGATGGTCAGTCAGAGAGGACTATACAGACCTTGGAGGATATGTCGAGAGCGTGTGCATTGGATTTTAGAGGCTCTTGGGATGACCATTTGCCACTTGCAGAGTTCGCCTATAATAACAGTTTTCATGCGAGTATCGGGATGGCACCATATGAGGTATTGTATGGGCGTAGATGTCGTTCCCCTATTGGATGGGAAGAGGTTGGTGACAGACAGATTTCTGCTCTAGACTTAGTATAGCAGGCCTCTGAGGACGTCCAATTGATATGTGAGAGCTTACAGACAGCTCAGAGCCTGTAAAAGAGTTACGCTGACAAGAGACGGAGACCACTAGATTTTGATGTGGGTGAGTCGATGTTCTTGAGAGTTTCTCCTTCGAATGGAATTATGAGATTCAGGAAGATGGGGAAGTTGAGCCCTCGGTATATAAGGCTATTTGAGATATTTGATAAGGTGAGAGATAAGGCATACAGGTTGGCATTGCCACCAGAGTTGGCAAGTGTGCATAACATCTTCCACGTATCCATGTTAAGGAAGTATCACCCGAACACGATGCATGTAATAAGATATGAGCCATTGAGCTCAATGAGGGTATGACATACGTTGAGAAGCCAGTTTGGGTATTAGACAGAAAAGAGAAAGTGTTGAGGACAAAGACAATTCCCTTGGTGAAGGTTCTTTGGCAACATCACATGGTTTAAAAGGCCACATGGGAATTGGAGAGTTTGATGAAGGAGAAGTATCCCGAGTTATTCACAGAGTAAATTAGTTCCAATTTGGAAGACCAAATTTTCTAAGTGGGGGAGAATGTGAGATCCCATATATGTATAAGCACGACTTTGTATATATATGTAAATAGTGATGCGCTCGTAATGTGAAGTATAAATGATGTAAAGTCCATAAATTAAATGTACACATATGTAATTAAAGTTGTGATTGTACATACAAGTTACATTATGTATGAATGTGAAGGAATGGACTTTGATATGTGATAAATATGAGTAGTATGGTAAAATGGAAGGAAGATTGCATAAATTGTGCACTTCCATTTGGTTTATATCATGTACCTTTGGATATACAAAGATTCTACAAAGTTTTAATGTGTACGAAGTATTATGGGATGTCATTTTCAAGTCTCAAAGATGATTGGATGAGGAAATGACCATGGCAACAAAATGTATGAAGTTTGGTATGAGTTGTTGCAGAAAAACTATAAAAAATCTAGAAATATGAAGGCCAGATCGATCCCATAGGATGAGAGATCGATCTGGAAGAGCCATAAAGCTCTTATTTGAGCAATGGAATAGAGCAGATCGATCCTTAATGGAACAGATCGATCTCCTTAGCTTTAGGGTTGGAAGCAGATTGATCTCCCCTAAGACCAGATCGATCTCCTTAAGCTTCTATTTGAAAACAGATCGATCTCAAGCCTCGACAGATCAATCTCCTGCCTTCAAAATGTCTTGAAAAAGAGAGATTTTAAGAGGACCAAATCGATCTCCACCCAAGGCAGATCGATCTCGTCAAGCTGAATCTATAAATATAGAGCAGTTGGATCTATATTTTCGAGACAAAATCCAATCTTCCATTTCCAACCTAAAACCTAGCTTTCTCACTCCTAAATCCACACATTTTCAGTAAGATTTGAGGTAAAGCTATTAGAGACAAAGTTGATCACATCAAAGAGAAGAACAACATAGTTTGGAGGCATTTTTCCACTTGTTGGATTGAAGGATCAAAGGTGCATTTCCATTGGAGCAAAGAGGAAATCAAGCTAGGTGAGTTTCTAAACGAAATAACTCAAGTACATTGTGTAGGTATTGATTTTGGAGTTGTTTGGTATGCATAGAAAGGGTAGAAACTACCTAGGAAGTAATTAATCCACCATGACCTAGAAATGGTCTAATGTGAGAAAGTGAAATGTGTTGAGATTAATGATGAATGGGATATATTGAAGTTAATAAATAGTGTTGTGGTATGATTTTAAGGTGTTGGTAGTGAATAAATTATGAGATTTACCAAAAGGGGTAAAATGTGGATTAAGGCATTGGTAAATGCAAAGATGGGTTATATTGACTAATGAGGTCAAATGTGAGTTAACAACTTTAACTCAAGTGGTTTGGATGATTGAATCGCAGCTTCTGAGGATACATTGGAACAAGACAAGCCAAGAGCGTAAGAGGTTAAGAGGAAAAGAGAGTCGCACTCAAGTAAATTGAGGTAAGGGAATTGTGTGGACTCTTAGAGATATCTGTACGTAATTTGGGTGCTTAAATGATTTGCTAGAATGCATGAGATATTAGGAAATGAAATTGGGTGATTGAAGGGTAAGAGTTGGGTGTTTGAGAAATGTGCATGAAAATAAAAGCATAATGCTTTGAAAATCTTGTTTTATTGCTTTTTAGCAAATGATTTGGTAGGTTAGCTGACATTTGAAATGATTTGCAAAAGAAATGAGTTGTTTTGGTTTGTTAACCATATTTTGTAAAGAATTGAGCCACCTACATGGTTTTCGTGAGAATGAAAGCGTGCTAGAGTATGACTCACATGAGATTTGACGTGTTTTATACACATGAGTGTTGGAGCTTAGCTCGCACTAGTTTTCACATGAATTTTTATATTGGTTTTGGCATGGTGCTGGAGCATTGCTCGCATTAGATGCCCACCATACTTGTTGTCGTGCTTAGAGCTTCGGGTAGATTAGGTGTCACACCGATTAAATAGGCTCGCACGTGTATTGTTTTGACATGTTGATAGCCGTGTTAGGAGCTTCGGTTAGACAAGAGGTTGTACCGATTAAATAGGCTCATACGTGCGTTTGAGGTGTGGCATGATATGATATGTTGATGTGGGTCCACAGAGTACGTTGTACCGTGCAGGTAGCATGGAGTACGTTGTATCGTGTTAAGATGTGATATGCCATCTTCGGACGAGATCTGCTATGGATCGATGGGCAGGATTTGACCCACCTCCCGTGTGGAAGCAGATAGTGGTGATATCCTGCACACCTGATCCGTGTAGTCGGTATCACAGGTTATGGCCACAGACCTAGAGGTTATTACCTTATATTGAATTACCTATCTCACATGTCTATTGTTTTGTGAATAAATCCACGTTTGAAATGATTTGTGGGTCAGGACAGTCTGAGGGAGGGGCTGAGACCTGACAAGTGTTGGATGGTTTTGAGATGTTAATTTGTTAATGATTTTAAAATGCACTGAGGCATGATGTTTAATGTCACGCCCCGAAAATACGGAAAATAGGGCAAATTTAAAACTTTTTACTCATTAATTCACAATTAAGGGTGCATTCCTGTGCAGTGTCATACATTATCATAATTATCATGCCTCAGGATCTCATCATAATATAGTGTATATTGTATCATATACATTACTCAATTCCAAGTTAATTAATCCTAATACATCCCATACAATGTTATACATCAAGTGTCTGCAATTATGATAATTGTCTGGGTACATGAAAAGATAAAAGATACCTCAAAATACAATATATATGGCCTGGAGCTCAAGTCCTCCACTAGCCACTACTCCGTACGTCGCAGGAAAACCCTTTTCACTTGAAGAAATCTGGGGGGAAAGAAAACAGGGTGAGCTTCTAAATCGCTCAGTAAAAGGGGTAATGGACTCATTTCATAAACCAAAATACACATCACAAAATATTTATTTGTATGTGAAACTCATTAATCTCATTTGAAAACCATAGCATGAAAGTACTCAAAACGACAGTCTCATGTCTCAAATCATGTGAAAACATGAAGTAAAAAGGCTCAGTCTAGAGCAATAACAAAGCATGTGAAAATAATGCGATAAATGCTTTCTCAAATACGTGATGAAATCACTATAATAATAATGCACGTGGCACAGCCACTAAACACACGTGGCATAGCCACTGATTTAAATTCACACGTGGCATAGCCACTAAACACACGTGGCATAGCCACTGAGTTAAATTTACACGTGGCCCAGCCACAGGATAGGGTTTCACGTGGCAACAGCCACCAATAGGGTTTCTCACGTGGCAACGGCCACCAAATAGGGTTCTCACGTGGTAACGGCCACCAAATGGGATTTCACACGTGGCAACAGCCACCAAATAGGGTTTCTCACGTGGCAATGGCCACCAAGTATACGTGGCATAGCCACAGAATGGGTTATTCTCACGTTACCAGAACGGAGAAGAATCGGGCTTACATGCTACCAGAGCAATGCCCGGTGTGTACTCAGAATTACACACCTAAGTCTTATCACACAAGACTGGTTTTCCTTCACGTAGAACTCATAATGGTTTTTCTCTCATAAAACTCATTTGAAAACCGTTTTGTACTCAACATAAAACATAATAAAACTGAGTTCCAACCGGCAAAGCACACACACATTTCTCAAATCTCGATATTGCCTTAACGTAGAGCCCAATTCATTACTCACACAAATTCGATGGTTTATAAAGCAATTTCACACTCAGCTTATAAACGCATAAAATAATGGGCTCCAACCGGCTATAAAAATCGTGCGCAATTATAACTCAACACAACACTCAACATGCTTGTTTTATAAACCACAAATCATGCTATAATAGTTTACAAATCACATACACAAATGGTTTAGATTTCCCTTACCTCTTTGCACCTCGTATAGTGCAATCGTTTCCCCCGTATCACAGACTAGCCTCGCATTCCACTCTGGAACTCCCGAGCTGTCCAAACGATGTTAAAACATCAATACTCAATTATCTCATCAACCTCAATTCTCAAAATCGAGCATAATTGCTCATAACACCTCAAATCTCTTGATTCTCACAACTCTACTCCAAACTACACTCTCATTCATAACATCTCAATGTTCTACATTTCTCATGCCAATTATCTATGCTAATTCACCACATTGTCTAAATTTCTATTTATAGCTCAAATTCCCAAAATTGCTAAATATCATTATCACTCCAACCACATTGCAATTTCATCAATCCCTAATCATTTTTCAGCTATTTCAACACAATGCCAACAACCATTATCATCAAAATCATCTCAAATATCAAGATCGGGGTTTAGAAATTACCCAAAGCTTGTGAGGTGCACAACCCACGCCTCGATTCGATCCGTCTTTCGATTTCCAAGTATGTTGTTCTCCCTTTGATGAGGAACAATTTTCCTTCTTGCCACAACTTCTGATTTGGCCGGAAATGGGTGCTTTGGATGAGTGAGAAAGCTAGGTTTCGGTAAAAATGGGGGTTGGAAGAGAGAGAAAGTGAGATTGCAGGAGAAAAACAGGGGTTCCTTATATAGGCTGAGGGTAGGAGATCGATCTGGCTCTTAATGAGATCGATCTGCATTTGAATTTTTGGGACGATTTGGGGTAATTTATGCCTAGGAGATCGATCTGTCGAGGGGTGAGATCGATCTCTTTATGGCTTTATGAGATCGATCTGCTCCTTGAGGAGATCGATCTTCTCCCAAATAGAATCATTTGGAGATCGATCTCTTCCTCATGAGATCGATCTTCTCTCAAACAGAATCATAAGGAGATCGATCCTCTTCTATTGGAGATCGATCTGCTCCTCAAATTCCTCCTTCCTTGTCATTTTTAACTCACCAGATCGATCTCTCCTTCTCCCAGATCGATCTGTCCTCATAACTTCACACTTATTTTAACACTTAACATATAAATCTCCAATTATCATTCCCCAATTCACTTAGCTCAATAAATTACACTTCAAGTTCATATTACATCATTCAAATATATCTAAAATTCTCAGGTCTCACATTTAATGTCATGCTTTATTGTGAAAAATGCATGATGGTTAATGCCATGCTTTATTGTGGAAAATGCATGATGGTTAATGCCATGCTTTATTACGAAATATGCATGATAATTTATATCATGCTTTGAATTGAATTGTGCACTGGATTTGAATAGCATGAATGCCTTACATACCATTAACACAAGCATGAACTCATAATTTGAAAAACGAGGAAATGTATGTTTTAAGCATGGCATCACGATCACGTAGATAGTGCAGTATCTACCTGTTCACATGATTGCCTTACTGAGCATGTGGTTTGCTCGCCCCCTTTATTTTTGCCCTCTCTACAGAGCTTTGAGTATAGATTGTGGGTGACTAGAGGCTTATCCCTTTTGGTATCCACTGCATCACATCGCTAAAGGTATACAAACTTGAAATTATTTTGTATCTAAACTAGGCATAGCCCAGTAGCATTTTGTATGTTTACAATGGGGATGTAAAGCAATGTAAACACATGTAAACAGGAACTCTGATGTATTTATAAAAGTGTTTACTTCTAAGTTATATTACAAATTAAATGGTTATGGATGGATGAGGTAGACATTGACACACAGCCCAACTGTTGAGGAGAGTAGCTGTTCACGATCGAGAAAGGACGAATAATAAATGATACATGAAAATACAAAAAATTTGCACGTATTTTGGTAAGTTAAGAGTCGTTACAAACTATAAGAATAAGGTAAGATTATCAAGATTTACGAGTATGATACGATACGAACATGATTGATAGGGATACAATTGATATGATTATGAGTGATATGGATGTGATATGATACGTATATGTCTATCGAATTAAAGTTTTATGGTCAAGTGAAAAAAGGAAATGACGTACTTTAAAGTGACCTTCGATGAATACCCTAAATGACCTCGATAGTGTTTTGATAAGACGTTATTACAAAAAGTTAGAAAGAAAGTGTTACTTAAAAATATATGAAAAGTCATAAGAATTCATGATATGAGCTTACTGAGCTCCCAAGCTCATTCCCTTCTATTTTCCATCACAGGTCTAGACTAGAGGTACATTGATATTGACATCAGTATCGGTTTCGAAATTAATGCTTAGAGTTCTTAAAGCTCATATCAGTATACCTTTATACTACGTAATTATGTTTATTTTTAGATAGTTTTCACAAATTACATGAAACGGGATATGTATGAGGTCACTATATGTTTACATGATTAAGTTATTAAGCTTCGAGATGTAAAATGAGTTAACATTAGTGATAAGGCCAAAACCAAAAAAAAAAAAAAATAATAATAGAATAATTTGTATATCAATGTTCTGGAGGAACAAACGATCTCCAAAAATATGAAACTCAAACATGAGATAGATAATGAACTATATAAGACAAATGGATTAAAAAGATATGATTTGTGAGTATGGTTGAGATTGGGATAATTGAAACTGCCATATCTTGTTGTCACGACCCTCAACTTATCAAAATACATACAAAATTTTTGCATTTTCATGCATCAATTGTGAATCATCCTTCCTCGATCGTGAACAACCACACTCTTAACAGTTGGGCTGTGTGTCGACGTCTAACTCATTCCACCATACCCATTCAATTTGAACATTATTTACGAGTAAACACTTGTATAAATGTATATATATCAGAGTCGTTACATGTGTTTACATTGTTTTACATCCCCAATAGTTACATACAAAATGCTACTGTGCTATGTCTAGTTTAGATACAAAATTATCCAAGTGTGTATACCTTTAGCGATGGGATGCAGTGGATTACCAAAAGGGACAAGCCTCTAGTCACGCTCACGCTATACTCAAATCTCTATAGAGAGGGGGAAAATAAGGGGGGTAAGCGAACCACATGCTCAGTAAGGCAATCATGCGAACAGGTAGATACTGCACTATCTACGTGATCCTGATGCCATGCTCAAAAGCATTTAATTCATCATTTATCTCGAAACATGAGTGCATGATTGTGTTAATGGTATGTAAAGCAATCATGCTATTAAAATCCAGTGCACATTTCAACTCAATGCATGGTATAAATCATCATGCATAATTCACAATAAAAACATGGCATTACCCATCATGCATTTTTCTCAATAAAGCATGGCATTAAACATCATGTATTTTTCTCAAATAGCATGGCATTAAACATCATGCATCTGTGCACTTTAAAAACCATTAACAAATCAATCCAACACTGGTCAGGTCTCAGCCCATCCCTCGAACTTTCCTGACCCACAAATCATTTCAAACATGGATTTATTCTCAAAGCAATAGACATGTGAGATAGGCAGTTCAACAACAGGTAATAACCTCAAGGCCTATGTACATAACCTGTGATACCGGCTACATGGATCAGGTGTGTGGGATATCACCACTATCTGCTTCCACAAGGGAGGTGGGTCAAATCCTACTCGCTGGTCCATAGCAGATCTCGTCCGACGACGACACATCACAACTCAACACGATACAACGTACTCCATGCTACATGCACAGTACAACGTACTCCGTGGACCCAATCAACACATCATATCACGCCACATCTCAAATACACGTGTGAGCCTATTTAATCGGTACAACCTCTTGTCTACCTGAAGCTCCTAACATGGCTAATTACTCATGTCAAAACAATGCACGTGTGAGCCTATTTAATCGATGTGACACCCAGTCTACTCGACGCTCCAAACACGACAACATGCAAGGTGGGCATCTAGTGCGAGACAAACTCTAAGCACAATGCCAAAACAAATATGAAATCCATGTGAAAACTAGTGCCTCTAGCACTCATGTGTATAAAACACATCAAATCTCGTGCGAGTCATACTCTAACACACTTTCATACTCACGAAATCATGTAGGTGGCTCAAAACTTTGCAAAGTATAGTTAACAAAACCAAAATAGACTCATTTCTTTTGCATACAGTCTACTTTCTCACACTAGATCATTTCTAGGTCATAATCATTCCAATGTATTTTAGATAGTTTCTAACTATCCATACTCATGCTAAACAACTCTAAATCATTTAAATAGACAATGTACCATAGTTGGAGTGTTAGAATCTTACCAAGTTTGATTTCTCTTCTTGTTCCAAATGACAATGCCCTTAGATCCTTCAATACCAACAATGGGAAAATGCCTTCCAACTATGTTGTTCTTCTCTTTGATAGGAACAACTTTGCCTCTAATGGTCTCTCTTCAAATCTCACTGAAAATGGCTGATTTTAGAGAGAGAAAGTTAGGTTTTTGGGTTGAAAATGGAAGAATGGTGTTTTTCCCAAAATTTTTAGATTTTCAACACTCCTTTTATAGAAATAGCTTGAGGAGATCGATCTGCACTAAGAGGAGATCGATCTGGTCCCTTTAAATCCCTCATTTTCACGGCATTTTAAGCATGAGATCGATCTGTCGAAGCATGAGATCGATCTGCTCCCAAACAGAGAGATAAGGAGATCGATCTGGGTGCTTGAGGATCGATCTTTTCATTATAGAATGCTTAGGAGATCGATCTGGCTCCATTGGAGATCGATCTGCCCTATTCCATTGCCCAAATAAGAGCATTCTGGCTCTTCCAGATCGATCTCTCATCCTATGGGATCAATATGCCCTTCATAGTTTCCAGATTTTCTGCAGTTCTTTTGCAGCAACTTATACTCAATCATCCTTAATTTGCTACCATGATCATTTTCTCATTCATTCATCTTTGAGGCTTGACAATGGCATCCATACATACCTTATCCCTATTGAAACTTGTGTGGAATCCTTGTATAACCAAAAGTTTACGATATAAACCAAATGGAAGTGCACAACTTATGCAATTCTACTTCTATTTTACCACACTACTCATAATCCATTCTACTCACATTCCTCACATGTTTAAGTCCATTCTTATTCATACATAATGTAACTTGTATGTACAATCACAACTCTTATTGCAAGTGTGCTCATTAACTTATGGACTTACATCACATATACTTCACTTATGAATTCATAGTACAACTCTATTTACATTTCTATATACATATTTGCCATTATACATATACAGGGTCTCACACTTGTACCTTATAGACTAGGGTATAAAAAATATAAACCGTTATGCTATCGAAATTTTATTAACATCGAGAATTGAATCTTGGCATTAATGAGTGAATGTTAATAAGAAATCAAACTGGGTCCTTAGGTTTAAAACCTTAAATCGAGTTAGGTAGTTAAGGCCTGAAAATATTGTAAGACTGTACTCACATGACAAACTAATGTTAAAGAAAAAATGAAAAATTAGCCTAAATTTTCGAACTTTCGCGTATACGTCACCATTAAGTCATGATTTTTGAGTCGTGACATATTTATTACAAGGCTTGTCTTGTTCCCAGGGCTTCACTTCATTTAGTGATTAATAATCTATATTATTGTTAATCTAAATGGTGAAAAGAAATCTTTATGTCAATTACCATAGATTATCATATACTATTATAAAACAATGCCTTATGCTAAGTGAGTTTGCTTTAGGGCAAAACTAACAACACTAGAAGTTTCTCACTTGCATTAATGCCAATTACAAGCTTATCCAATATTGAACTCTTACGCTTAGCAATTGTGTCTTCGTTAGTACAACATTAGCCCTTACTTGAGAGGATGCTTTATGATAATAACTATTATCATTTATCGTAATACATATTTAGATCACAATGAGACTAGATTCTTTTTTTGGCTCAGTTGTTACTCTTAACAATATAAAGAATCCTTTATGGATTCAGAAGCCAAAAGATCTAAATGATATCTATTTTTATCTACCCAAATAGAAAATTATTTATATTACTACACGTGTGACTCAATATGGTAAAAGGCAACACGGCTAGTCTCTGATTTAAAAAAAATGGTTATCTTGCCAAGATGGTGGAAGGAAACTTTATCATGCTTAGCATGTGAATCAATATTTAATCGAGGTATTTGTTTTTCTTAGTATGTCTCATTACCATGTATGCATGGTATTTGTAGTATCTCATAAAATAAATTGATAACCTGCTATACTACTAGGATAGCATATATAGTCTTCACAAGCCTTTGCGTGCATCCTTCATGGCACCTTAGGACTCGATCTTTATCTTCAAGTTACGTAAAATACAATAACACTTGATCCTAATTTTATTTGCATTGTAATCTAAATATATCAATTGTAAAGAAACCTTGAGTTATAATCTCAGGGATTTAGATGAGAAGAGAATTTTTACAACCTTAGAGTAAAGTTAGAGATATGGAAGGGATCACAGTTCCTATGTTCAAATAAAAACCCTGAATATACAATCATACACACTCACATTATGCCTAAATCCATAATTACCCTTAAGTGTATATAATTCAAGCTTTTTAAATTACCAAAAGTTGAGTTTCAAATTTTAACTAAGCATCTTGACTAAAATTTTTTAAGCATATTATATTATATCCTAAATCTTTGGATTAGCCAAGTCAATTAATTTAAAAAAATTAATTCAAGAAAAATGATTTAGTTTTAGGAAGACTTTCCTTATTTATTAATTTAACCACTTTTACACTTTCTAAAATGATTTTAGCATGTAAAGGTTGATTAATACGATGATCTACATGTGATAAAAATCCTCACACTAAATCTACAAGTTTAATTTATGAATTTCATGACAAATTAAGAGTAATTTCCTTTTATAGTTCGCTAGTTTCCAAAAATAGAAGATAGCTTGAATTGAGCCCACTTTGATAATCTCGAGCCACCACCCTAACCAATTATAAAGGGAGTAGTATGAGGTAAAGGAGACCAAAAGACCTAAATTTGGAATTGCCCAATGAATTATAGAGCCATTCAAAATTCATGGGCTAGAGGACTCATTAAGTTTCCAAATTTGGCCTATCTTTAATCTACTTGAGATATCACTTCTACTAATCCAAGAGGGGTTTGGTACAAGCTCAATCAGACCAAGATTGTCCAAATCAAAGCTCCCTAGTGAAAGATATGCCCAGTCGAAATTCCTAGCTTTCGAGTCTTTTTTACTTTGGCATTTCGTTGCTTTTTATCAACAATTCATATGACAACTTACCAAGAATCTTTCTAGAATGTATACAAAACTATTTTACATACTACTAAGCTTAAAATTCACAATAGAACAACCTAAAATCAGTTGGTAGCTCTTAATGACAACATACACAAAGATCACCAGAAACAAGGAACCTACATGAAATTAGCTTCATAAATAATTACCAATTCATGTATCTAATATTTCCTATATCTAAATCAATATTTAAACAACCTTTAATCTATTTTAAATCCAAATTATAAAATAGAAATTATATTGAAAATATATTTTTAGATCATCTCAATTCAAAGCAAAATTAAAATAAGCACAAGAATTGCATCTTATACATATCAAGAACATTATAAGAACTTGAATTTGATTTCTATAGTTATCAAGAGAGGTTTCAATACCAATATTAAGTTTTCGTTCGTACTTAAATACACAATCAAAATTGTGTAGTAGAAAGTTAAACAAAGAAGCACCAAAATCAAGCAGGATCATGTTTGATAACATCACAAAGAAATTAGTTTTATAAGTTTTAGTGTAAACAATTGGTTTTAAAATTTGATACCATATCTTATGATTTCGTAATCACAAGAAATTGCATCCCGCTTGTTTCATTTACACCAGGCTAGGTTGTCTCAAATAAATGTTGTCTAAGAGATCTACACGAGTAATAAATGAATCTTCTTGAAGGCTAAGTTGAATTATAGCTTTTACCATGCTAGCAGTTTCAGTTTCAATAAACTTACAGCCCAAGATTCCAAATCTTGAACTAATAATCCTGAGGAAGAAACACTTTCTTGAAAAGTAAGGAAAACATTCCCATAATCACTTAGGGAATTTGGCACAGGGAAGCACAATAATTTATGCTTGTCAATTTCTATAAGTTAAACTCCACAGGGTTTGCTTGAAGACAAACTTGAGTGCCGTAAGTGTAAGAGATGCTTTAAGGACAAGTTAGGTCAAAAGTATCACAAAACTTGAAGGAAACTTCAATAGGGATAGCCAACTTTACCACAAACCTCAGACAAGAAACATTAATCTTACAGCAATTCATAAGGAGAAAATCACTTAGCTAGCCATATCAACAAAAAGAAATCACCTAGTCTTATTGCAATTGACTGGAAGGGGTATGCTCTTAATGGGATTATTTTATTGTAATGTTTTATTTTCACAATGCAAAATTCTCTCTTGATTACAATCATAATTATGTTTATATAGGCTAAGTCAACTATGTTTCGTTAATTGACACAATTACTTTTTAACCCTTGAACTTATTATTAATTATACTTTGTTACACCAAACTCTTTTAAATAAGCCAAATCTTCCCTTTTGATTATAATTTAGCTTAATGACTTAAATGCTTTTAATTAAGTCTGCTTAACTAAATAATTTAACTCAACCCAATTATAATTCAAAAATAAGTGTCATGAAAATTTTCAAAACTTTGAAATATGATTAACTCAACTCAATCCATTCACTACACATATATGTGTGATTTTGACTTTAAACATTCTAGAAATGAATTTAAGTATTCATTTTATTTCATTGATCAAGATAGGTTATCATAACCATCCAAATGTTAGAAAAGTCAAAGATGTTTGATAATGTTAAGTAAGTTAGTGTAATTCGGTCATTTCTTTAAAAATATATGAAAAATACATAAAGCATGGTGTAATGTCTTCTTTATGAATATTTACATTTTTATTCTCGATCTACCAATATTAACTCCATAACAAATATTGCCCTAGCCAGAGACTTAAGAGTTAATATGAGCTAGGATGACTAAGATATTATTCTCGAAAGTCACTCAAGAAGATGGATCTTCATGTTGACTACTCCTCTGTCTTCATGTGTTTCATATCACACCAAAAATCACCTTTTTTAGGCATTTGGCTTCCAAACCCATAGAGATGAAATCAAAGTGTGACAATTCAAACATAAATAACTTGACATCTTTGTCAAAGGACTATCTATACTGTAAGACCCCGTATATGTATAAGGGTAATGTGTGTAATTGGATCAAATGATATGAATGGACTTGTAATGTAAAGTATGATTGATGTAAGTCCATGGATTCAATGTATGTATGTGTAATATAAATTGTAACGTACATACAAATTTCATTGAGTATGAGTACGAAGAAATGAGTTCTAGCAAGTGATGGATGTGATTGAGACTCAAGATGAGTAGTGTGGTAAAATGGAATGGAGTTATGCTTCCATTTGGTTTTATGTAGCATACCTTTGAACATACAATGAATGCACACAAGTTTCAATGTGCACAAGGTATGAATGGATGCCATTTTCAAGTTATAAAGGTGGATGGATGAGAAAATGGCCATGGCAATAGATTATGGATGTGTTGGTATGAGTTGCAGCAAGGAAACTGCAGGAAATCTGGAAAACGTGTGGCCCAGATCGATCTCATAGGATGAGAGATCGATCTGGAAGAGCCAGGATGCTCTTATTTGGGCGAAAGAATAGAGCAGATCGATCTCCAATGGAGCCAGATCGATCTCCTTAGCTCTCTGTTTGGGACCAGATCGATCTCATGCTTCGACAGATTGATCTCATGCTTCGACAGATTGATCTCATGCCTAGACAGATCGATCTCAAGCTTAAAAATACCGTGAAAAAGAGGGATTTTAAGGGACCAGATCGATCTCCTCTTGGACCAGATCGATCTCCTCAAGCTATTTCTATATAAGGAGGGCTGAAAATCTGGAAATCTCGGAAAAACACTTAACCTTACAATCTCAACCCCAAAAATCTAACTTTCCCCCTCTAAAATCAGCCATTTTCAGTGAGATTTGGAGAGAGATCATTAGAGGCAAAGTTGTTCCTATCAAAGAGAAGAACAACATAGTGAGAGGGCATTTTCCCATTTTTGGAATTGAAGGAGTTAAGGGCATTACCATTTGGAGCAAGAAGAGAAATCATATTGGTAAGATTCTAACACTCCAATCCAAATGCATTAGCTATTTAATTGATTTTGGAGTTGATTGATATGAGTATTGATGGATAAACTACCTAGGAATGTAGTGGAATTGGTGTGACCTAGAAATCTAAAATGGGTATAATGTGAGGATATGTGGGATTGAATAAGCCTATGATTTATGGCATGCTAAAGTTGTTATTGGGGTAATATTTATGATTTTAAATGGTTAAATGAGATTACATTGTGAGTTTAGAGGAATTGTGGAAATGAGTATGGATATGCTTGATAAATGCCATAATGAGGGAATTCATGAAGTATGAACGCTATGAGCTTTATGTCGATTTGATATCGACTTTGAATAAGTTAATAGGCCTAAGAAGGTCCATAGACTCGAGCTATGGGTAAAGTAATGAAACGAGGCCAAATAAGCTTTAATAGAGGCTATAGATTAAATTGACTATAGCAAGCACAAGGGTTGCAATATATGGATCGAATATAATGCGGGATATGATTTTGTGCAGTCCCGAAGAGTTCGTTGAAGGCGAACCGAACCGTACGAGTAAGCAGCTTAAGGAAGTGGAATCACGCATCGCGATTCCAGGTAAGGGAATTTTGTAAGTATATAGAGGTAGCTGCTCGTATGTTGAACTCGTGGGTATATATAGGGCTTTGGAAATGTGCATGGACTTATAGAAATGTGTTTTGATGATGTATGAGTGTTTGTATGAGATTTGGTTGTTTTGAAATGGTTATTGAAAAAGGGATAGTAAGGCTAATAATTGCATAAATCAAGTGTTTTGAATGCTTTTACAAAACACAATGCTTTGATTTGAGCAAATAAAAGGATAGGCTGGCTAGTACTTGAATGATGTTGTGAAATAGCCCATATGAGGAACTAAGCATATTATGAGATGTTTTGAATGCATGTAAGCCGCCTATCGCGTGTATGTGATTTAATTCGCGTTAGAGACTCGCTCGCGCTGGACTTCTATCTTTTCACTTGTGTGAAACGTGCTTGAGCTTAGCTCGCACTTTGAATTTGAATTGTGATGATGTTTATAAACCGTACTGGTGCTTACGCTCGTACGTGGATTTGAGTGATTTTTCTTATGCATATAACTGTACTGGAGCTATGCTCGTACATGGTTTCTTCATATTTTATGCATAAATGCCGTACCAGAGCGTTGCTCGTACGAAGTGATTGGTTTTGACGCATGAATTCGCGCTAGAGCGTAGCTCGCGCTGGTTTTCACACTGTGGTATGTATGAGGCCGTGGCGAGAGATACGGATTAACTCAGGGAACCCAACAGGCCTGACAGACCTCTTAGGTGGGGTGAGGGTGAGGGGCTAGGACCTGACATAATCCATCCAGGGAACCCAACAGGCCTGACAGACCTCTTAGGTGGGGTGAGGGTGAGGGGCTAGGACCTGGATCAGGGAACCCAACAGGGGAGAGCAAGGCCATGAGGGGCTAGGACCTGGTATTGAGGTTACTCCCATGCGCTCTTGAGACTATAAAGGTTACACTTGGTATGGGGTAGATAAGACCTATGGCAGGCACCCCCAACCAGGTTATGGGTCCACGGAGTTCGATGTACCGTGTATATCACATGGAGTACGATGTACCGCGTGATGGTTACTTGATTTGAGAAAGTCTGGCGGAGAACTAACCCACCTTCGTGCCAGCATGATACCCCGCACACCGGAATCCGTGTGGTCTGGGATGATATGTGACGATTGGCCAACGTAGTCACTTGAGATATAGTAACCTGTCTCCTTACTTGATTTACTTACTACCACATGATTTTAAATCTCTAAGTGTGATTTGTGATTGTTTAAGGTAGACCCGAAGGAGGGGTCGAGCCTCGTGGATTTGATTTGTGAAATGGAAATGAGGTTGTGATTGTGAGTCGATGTGATGTGATTGTATGTGATGAGAAAGAGTTTTACGACGTGGGTTTAAAAAGGAGGTTTCTTAATGAATTGCCCTTTTTATGAATTTAAATGAGATCGAGCATGAGATGATTTATACATGATGTTTTACCATGTTTTATATGCCAATTTTACATGACTTTGATACATGATATATATGTATACTCATATGGCATAGTTTTATTCCTCATGCTCCTAACATAAAGGATTTATGCATAACACTATCAGCATGTAGATAGAGTAGTTATCTACCATGCTTGCATTATTGCCTTACTGAGCGTGTGGTTGCTCATCCCTCTCTATTTTCCCCCTACAGAGCGTGCATAGTAGCCCAGTGAGGACTGAGGCGTGGTATTTTGGACTCCGCTGCATCTCCATCACTTAAAGGTATATACATAGTGATTCTTTTTGTATCTAAACAATGTAAAAGCACAGTATTCTTTTGAGTTGTACTTATGGGGGATGTAGATGTCAGTAAAACATGTATTCGTATAAGTACACGATTAAATGCACATGTATGACATCGTTTTAATTAATTGAGAATGAATGAGATGTGGTGTTTATTATTGACTCACAGCCCAACAGTGTGTGGTGAGTTAGTTCACGACCGGGTAAGGTAACTATAAAACGCAAAAAAAAATTTCAGTGATTTTCGGTTAAAGAGAATGGAATTGGGTCGTGACATATACTATTGACAAGTGAAAGCATTTCCATAGATACTTAAGTGACACTATCAAATGGATCTCTCGTAGTGGGTCATGTTCAATGAACTTATTTTCCTATAAGCATCACATGCTATATTTATGTCAGACCTGGATTTTTATAGCTTGTACCTTATGATTCCTATGTGTATAAATACTATGTAATTATAATTGAATCATAAGAAGAGTATTTACTAGACTTAAAGTGTTAGTGAAATGATTTAACACGCAAAAGCTACATAAAATGCCTAATGTGAGCGATGAGCATCACAGGCTAAACCGAGTTATTCTAAATCATTCTGACTGAAATAAGAACTTAAAATGAAAGAGCATAGAGAGCTCATAAAGGGAAGTCAACTTTATTTAGTCCCGAACATAGAAAACAAGAGTAAAATCTAAAAAGGGTAAAATGGACCTTTTTGGCGAAATAAGGTGTTTCACGTAAAATTATCCACCAGGAGCAGTTGGAACATAAAGACGAGAGTGTAAGACATAAGATATGACACTTTCGAAATTTTAAGAAAAAGTCAACTTAGTCAATGGTTAAGGAAAAAGTCAAATATAGTTAAGAAAGTGGACTTTCACCATAGTTGACTAATCATGGTAAAAAAAATTAACCTAAGTGTGGAGAAAAATTTGGGGAAAAATATTCTTTGCCAGAATACAAGATAATCATCCTCGAAAGTAAGGAAAATTTATTCGGAAGGATTCCAGAATAAATTTAACGGATAAAAACGTAATGTGCCTAAGGTGAAAATTTTAAAGCCCATTAAGGTATACTAAACGTATATCGAAATTCTTAGGTCCTTTAGACCGAATTGTTGGACCAATTGATAGGCCAAATTTTGAGACAATTAAAGGCCCGAGACATAGTAAAAATTTCAGCCCGAAAGCCCATTAAGAAAGCCCAAACCGAGAAGCCCAAATGGAAAAGCCCATGAGATAAATATCTAACCATAGTTAAAGTTAACTATGACTCATAAGGTGACTCATGGCTAAGGTTTGGAAAGTCAAGTTAAATGGCTGAAAAGTGAAGCTTAATGGCTATGTATATGGTTTATAAATTCAGCCACACCATTGTCATCTTCATCACACCAAATTCGGCTAGAAGAAGAAACCATTGAAACATATTTTTCCAAGCTTTCTCTCACTAGAAATCACTAGGAATTAGGCATATTTGGAACTTGCATTCTTCATAGAAGTTGTTCCAAATTGAAAGGAGAGTGACATATGTTGGAATTGGCTATCAAGGAGCCACAGAGAGCAAACCGAGAGCCTCCAAAGTTTCGGCCAAAGGGTGAACACAATAATTGGTATATTTTCTAATTTCCAATTTCATATATGTTAATGTATGAATGATTTCAAGTATGTTGATATATGTTTTAAGCATTGAAACATATTAAATCACCATGAAGTGGGTTAGGCCGAGAGTGATTAATGGGATATTGAATTATGTCAATATGATTTTTAGACATAAATGGATTAGTGTACATGTATTAATGTTAATGGTGTAATTAGAATTAATGAAATTGATTAATTAATATATGTAATTTGTTGGAAATCAAGGTGTTTGATAAAATGCCTAAATGAACTATATGATGATTGGTAATGTTGCCTACTAAGTGATTGTGAAAATGCCTAAGTGAAAATGGCTAAATAATAGGCATGGATGGCATGCCATGGTGAAACTGAGGCATGGGTAGCTCTCGACCATGGCATGTGGTCGAGAGGCCCAATGGGCCAAGCCCAAATATTTTAGGCCCAATAGGATGTAATGGGCCCAGAACAAGCCCAATAAGAGTTGGTGGGTCCCACAAGCCCAATAGGCCCAACGAAAATGAATAGTAAAATAAATATGGGCTTAAGGTATAGTTAGGCCCATTAAGGATTATTAAGGCCCATTAAGAGAAAATGGACTGTATTAATGAGTGCTACAGTAGGAAAATTATAATTAACCTGAGAAATGGTTATTTACAGCTCCGGAGTTTACATTGAGGGCTGATCGGACTGCGAGATTGAGCAGCACCGAGGAAGTGAGGTCACTTGACGTGATCCGAGATAAGGGACTTTTGCGAGTAGTTAGAGATACCTGCACGTATTTTCGTCTGCTTTTACATTCACTTAAAAACTCTGAGGGTCAGAGAAAGTGAATAATTATTATTAAGACCCGATAGTGGCAAATTACGATTTTACCCCTAGTTAGTCAAAAAGTTAACTTTTGTGAAAAGTTGTGAAAAGTATGGAAACTATTACTGTGAGTGTTTAATTGCTGCTTAGCATGAAAATAAATAGATGGGCTAATGGTTTTAAGATTGATGTGACTTAAGCACACTTTATAGTGCTGATTTTAATATTTTGTAAACAATCCCTTTTTAAAGAGCCATCTATCATATTATGTGAGAATGAATCGTGCTAGAGCACAACTCGCACTGGATTTCATATGTTTTCCACATACATTAGTGCTAGATTTTTTATACTCACTAGATTTTCATGACATGCATGATAGAGTACTGGAGTTTTACTCGTACTCAGTTTTATATGATATATGCATGACAGAGTGCTGCAGCGATTAGCTCGTACTCGAGTTTTACATGAGATACATGATAGAGTACTGGAGCGTTGCACGTACTCGATTCTTCATGGTTTATACATGACATAGTACTAGAGCTATTGCTCGTACTTGATTTGATTTGATATTGTGCATAGCATGGTACTGAAGCTATTGCTCGTACTTGATTTAATACATGAACTATGCATTGACCTAGTTGCTGGAGGTTTACTCGCACTAGAGTTGAGTTTGTGATGTGAAACAGTGTTTGAACGTAGTGTCGACTGTGTGTCGCACTCAAGGGCGCGCACTATATGTGATATTATTTACATGTTACCTATTCATGCCGCATTCTTATGTGACTGAGTGTCACATTTTTAGAGGATGGCCAGCATGAGGGTATAAGAGATGTGGTATGATATTTCACAGGTGTGAGGGCTAAGACCTATGGTAGGCACCCTGACTGTGATGTTGATATTCCACGGGTGCGAGGGCTAAGACCTATGGCAGGCACCCTGACTGTGATGTAGGGTCCACGGGTGTACTTTGTACTGTGCCTGGGTGGCGCGAGGAGTACGCTGTACCGTGTGTTACGTATAGCTGAAGGCTATAGTGGACTGACCATCCTCCTGTAGCAGCAGTGATGCCCCACACACAGAGATCTGTGTTGCTTGGGATCACATTTCGGATATGATCATAGTCCAGGATACTATTTGCATTTAACCACAGAGTCTCACATGATATATCACATTGATTGATCGATTTAAATTGCGGATAGACCTGAGGGATGGGTCGGACTCCGATTTTGTGTTGTGAATTATTTAATGCCATATTTATTGTGATTTAAATATACATGGCATGATTTACATAAAGGTATGATTTATATACGATTCATTGTTTTGCACTACATGCCTACATTTGAGAAAGAAAACATGATTTCTGTACATGGGATTTATTCTGTACAAGTATATATATATATATTATATTTCAAGACATGCTTTTAGAGCGAGTAAAGGAATAATGTTTTCAAGGCATAGCATTATTTTGAGTAGATAGTGTAGATATCTACTTGCTTGCCTGATTTCTTTACTGAGCGCGTTGTATGCTCACCTACTTTCTTTACATCTCTCTACAGAAAGTCAGCAGTAAAGCGAGAACTACCGAGGGATAGTATTCCTGAGTCCACGGTTAGTTCTTATCGACCGTCAAGTATACAGATTTTGTACAGTTATGTATCTAAACATAGAAACAGCACAGTGATGTATACGATATATATTATGGGGAATGTATTTGTATTAGATTTTATATAATCTTACATGTATGATAAAAGCAGTTACAGTCAGTAATAATATATTGACATGTATGAATGATATTGGATGATGTGGTAAGTGAGGACTCTGACATCGAATCACAGCCCAACCATTGAAAAGAGGAAAGGTAAGTCAAAATGCGAAAAATTTGCAGTGGTTTTTGGTTAAAGTTATGGATTGAGAAAGGGGTCCTGACAGAATGGTATCAGAGCAGAGGTTGGTCTGATGTGAGTCGGTGTTAAAAAATCAGAAAGTGTACATCCCCATAGTACTGTGCTGTATTTAGATATAACTATGTATACCAGATAGGAGACGGACTAATTCATTATTGTGAATGCAGGAACTTTGCCTATATGGCAAATACGTGTAGTGGTAGAGTTACGAGAGGTAGGGCTCGAGGCCGGGGAGATAGACCTGAGGGACGAGCCACTGTCGGACCATTACCTACGCATGAGACTCCAGGTGCTATTGAGGTACCCTAGTGTGCTGAGACTCGCTTCAAGAGATTAGAGCGTGGTCTCGAGACTATTATTGAGATACTGGCACAGACGATACCAGGTAGGCAGAGACAGGAGGTAAGAGCTGCGACAGGAGAGGCAGTTGCCCCTGATACACCTACACAGTTAGCGATGCACAGAGGACTGTAGATACTCCTACACCCCCACTGATTTCGGGTGGTATTGGATTAGGGTATGGATGTAATCTGCATCGGTTGAGAGAATTCTAGAAGTTTAGACCTCCGTCCTTTAGTGGGGTCAAGGACCCAGTGGTCGCTGAGGAGTGGTTGGCAGAGCTGGATAAACTTTATGGATTCTTCGAGTGTACGACCTCAGAGATGGTCGCGTTTGCTGCGTTCCTACTGGAGGGAGCTGCAGAGCATTGGTGGAAGTCCACCCGACCTATATTGAGATCCCAACACATAGATATCAGTTGGGATATATTTCGAGAGTCCTTCAGGAGGCAGTTTGTTCCCGACACTGCACAGCAGAAACTTCAAGCAGAGTTTTTGGGACTACACCAGGGGAGTTTATCTGTGGACGAGTATGAGACTCGATTCCTATCCCTAGGAAGATATGACCCGGATACCATGTACAGTGAGACCAGGAAGGTCCACAGGTTTATCGATGGGTTGAGGCCGATGCTACGGTCCAAGTTGATCCCATTAGACATAGTGACCTATGAGGAAGCAGTGCGCAGGGCGCAACTGTGTGAGCAAGATTACGAGAGGAATGCTTTCGAGTTTGGGAAGTTTAGCCGTTGCCAAGATACACAGAAGAAGAGGCCGACTAGAGATTTCAGTTATCGAGGAGGGAGGAGACTCTTCGGTAAGAGATCATGGGTAGAGGAGGCACGAGAGAGATATGCTAAACCTCCTGCTTATCCGACTGTAGACCTAGCAAAGGGCATTATCATGGGAGGACAGAGACCTACTGCAGATCAGTGTAGAAGATGCGGTAGATCACATGGAGATAGACCGTGTTCACGGGGTACTACAGAGACCTACTGCAGATCAGTGTAGAAGATGCGGTAGATCACATGGAGATAGACCGTGTTCACGGGGTACTATGGTATGTTTTCGATGCGGGAAACATGGGCATATGGCTAAAGAGTGCCAGGAGACATTTGCACCACTGAGGGGCAGGGAGCCTGATAGAACCCCAGCTGGTACGTCTGCTCAGAGAGGTAGAGCGACGGCAGAGGACAAGGGGAAACAAGTGATGGGTCAAGGGCGAGTACATGCTTTGGACCAGGGGACAGCTGATGCTTCATTGGATGTGATTCGAGATAACATCCAGATTATGATATTGAAGCATATGTGTTAATTGATCCTGGTGCCATGCATTCTTTTGTATCGCCTTCATTTGCATGTAAATTAGCAAGACATGTAGAGCGTACACCATTATGTATGATGGTGTTGATTAGTACGCCTATAAATAGTAGTCAAGTTGTAGAATATGTATTTAATGACTGCAAGTTGAGAGTAGGGGATAAGGAGATGATAGCCAATCTAATATTACTAAGTATGAGTGACTTTGATATAATATTAGGAATGGATTGGCTATCTGCAAACCATGTTGTTTTAGATTGTTATGCTAAGACAGCTATGTTTCCTAACCCTACTAGATATGTTGTAAAGTTTAATAAGAATAAATGAAAGGAGTAGTTATGATTATTACATGATTTCTGATTTAGAAAACCTTCAACATATCAAGGTTTCATTGCGTACGTGGTAGATATGGATAAGGCACATCCAGAGTTGTCAGATATTACTGTGGTCAGTGAGTACCCAGATGTTTTTCAGGATGAATTGCCAGGATTACCGCCAGACAGGGAAATGGAGTTCTGCATAGATCTGGTACCTGGTACGGAGCCTATTTCGAGACCACCATATCGCATGGCATTAGTAGAGCTGGAGGAACTCAAGAGACAGTTACAGGAGCCGTTGGATAGGGGTTTTGTTCGACCAAGTGTTTCAACTTGGGGAGCACCGGTTCTGTTTGTGAGGAAGAAGGATGGGAGCCTCCGATTGTGTATAGACTACTGATTGTTGAATAAGGCCACCATCAAGAATAGATACCCCCTTCCATGCATTGACGATTTGTTAGATCAGCTTCAGGGAGCACAGGTCTTTTCCAAGATTGACCTGAGGTTTGGGTATCATCAGCTGAAGGTTCGAAGTGGAGATGTACCCAAGACAGCATTTCATACCCGATATGGCCACTACGAGTTCTTTGTCATGCCATTCGGATTGACGAATGCTCCAACTGCTTTCATGGCTTTGATGAACGATGTGTTCAAGCCATATTTAGACCAGTTTGTTATCGTCTTCATCGATGACATATTGGTGTATTCGAGATCCAAGGAGGAGCATGAGGAGCACCTCAGGATCGTGTTGCAGATGCTACGGGAGCATGAGTTATATTGTAAGCTCAGTAAGTGTGACTTTTGGTTGTCACAGATCTCATTTTTGGGACATGTTGTAGCGAGAGATGGTGTATCAGTTGATCCATCTAAGATAGAGGCTGTAGTTCAGTGGGAACAGCTGAGGACAGTCACCGAGATCAGGACTTTCTGGGTTTAGCTGGATACTATCGGAGATTCGTTGAGGGATTTTCAAAGTTAGCTGCTCCGTTGACACGTCTTACTCGGAAGAGTGCACCGTTTGTATGGAACGAGGATTGTGAGAAGAGTTTTGAAGAGTTCAAGCGTCGATTGACCACCGCTCCGATTCTCATTATCCCTACCAGCTCAGGAGGATTTGCAGTGTCTACTGATGCTTTGCATCAGGGACTGGGCTGCGTATTGATGCAGGATAGGAAGGTAGTTGCTTATGGATCCACACAGCTGAAGGATCATCAGAAGAACTATCCGACCCATGATTTGGAGCTAGCAGCAGTAGTGTTTACGTTGAAGGTATGGCGCCACTACTTGTATGGTGAGAAGTTCCAGATATTTACCGACCACAAGAGCCTCAAGTATCTGTTCTCACAGAAAGAGCTGAACATGAAACAGAGAAGATGGCTAGAGCTTCTGAAGGACTACGATTGTGAGATACTTTATCATCCAGGTAAGGCTAATGTTGTAGCCGATGCCTTGAGCAGGAAGAGCCTGGGGATGGTATCGTATATGATAGTTAGGGAACATGATTTGCTAGAGCAGTTTGCTAGCCTCAGTTTGGGAGTCGTGTCTTCTGACATGGATACAGGCTATGTGATAGCTAGTCTACGCTTGGAGCCGGATCTGTTGGACAGGATCAAAGTGGCTCAGCAGACTGATCCATTTTGTATGGATGTGAGTAGTCAGATGCAGAAGGGCACCGTGATTGACTTTGAGTTGAGTTCTGATGGACTACTGAGGTTCAGAGGTAGATTATGTGTTCCCGAGGATCCAGGACTCAGGAGATTGATATTGGCGGAAGCTCATTCGTCGAGGTATACGTTACATCCAGGGAGTAACAAGATGTATTAGAACCTCTGAAAGGTATACTGGTGGTTAGGTATGAAGAGAGATGTAGCAGACTTCATGGCCAAGTGGCTCATATGTCAGCAGGTGAAGGTAGAGCATCAGAAACCTGCAGGGTTATTGCAGCCTCTACTATACCGACATGGAAATGGGAACATATCACCATGGATTTCATGATGGGTTTACCGAGAACCCGCAGGAATCACGATGCTATATGGGTGATCGTCGACAGACTGATGAAGTCAGCCCACTTCTTAGCTATGAGAGCGACCGATACTTTGAGTTCATTAGCGAAACTGTATGTACGCGAGGTAGTGAGGTTACACGGTGTACCAGTGAGCATAATCTCATATAGGGATTCCCGCTTCACATCCCACTTTTGGGGACATTTTCAGGAAGCTATGGGAACCCAGTTGAGTTTGAGCACCGCTTTCCATCCTCAGACAGATGGTCAGTCAGAGAAGACTATACAGACTCTGGAGGATATATTGAGAGCATGTGTGCTAGATTATCGAGGCTCCTGGGATGACCACCTGCCACTAGCCGAGTTCGCCTACAACAACAGTTATCATTCGAGTATTGGGATGGCACCGTATGAGGCTTTGTATGACCGTAGATGTCGTTCCCCTATTGGATGGTTAGAAGTGGGTGATCGTAAGATTTTTGCTCCTGACATGGTTACGCAAGCATCTGAGGACGTCCGCCTGATAGTAGAGAGACTGATGACAGCTCAAAACAGACAGAAGAGTTACGCTAACAGGAGACGTAGGCCACTAGAGTTTGCAGTTGGTGAATCCGTGTTTTTGAGAGTTTCTCCTTCCAAGGGCATAGCGAGATTTGGGAAGAGAAGGAAACTAAATCCTCGCTATATTGGACCCTTTGAGATACTTGATCGAGTGAGAGATAAGGCGTATAGGCTAGCATTGCCACCAGACTTATCAGGTGTCCATGACGTCTTCCACATATCGATGCTTCGGAAGTATCACCCGGATCCGGCACATGTGATTAGTTACGAGCCTTTGGAGCTCCGAGAGGACTTGTCATATTTAGAGAGACCGATTCGGATATTGGATAGGAAGGAGAAGGTGTTGAGATCGAAGACCATCGGGTTAGTGAAGATTTTTTGTCAGCATCATACTTCAGAGGAAGCTACTTGGGAGCTAGAGAGTCTGATGCGAGAGAAGTACCCTCACCTATTTGATGATTGATTTGGTTCTAATTTGGAGGGCCAAATTTTCTGAGTGGGGGAGGATTGTCAGACCCGAATTTTTGTAGCTTGTACCTTATGATTCCTATGTGTATAAACACTATGTAATTATAATTGAATTATAAGAAGAGTATTTACTAGACTTAAAGTGTTAGTGAAATGATTTAACATGCAAAAGCTACATAAAATGCCTAATGTGAGCGATGAGCATCACAGGCTAAACCGAATTATTCTAAATCATTTTAACTGAAAATAAGAACTTAAAATAAAAGAGCATAGAGAGCTCATGATGGGAAGTCAACTTGATTTAGTCCCGAACATAGAAAACGAGAGTAAAATCTAAAAAGGGCAAAATGGACCTTTTGGCGAAATAAGGTGTTTCAGGTAAAATTATCCACCGGGAGCGGTTGGAACATAAAGACGAGAGTGTAAGACATAAGATATGACACTTTCGAAATTTTAAGAAAAAGTCAACTTAGTCAATGGTTAAGGAAAAAGTCAACTATAGTTAAGAAAGTGGACTTTCACCATAGTTGACTAATCATGGTTAAAAAAAATTAACCTAAGTGTGGAGGAAAATTTGGGAAAAAAATATTCTTGGCCAGAATACAAGATAATCATCCCCGAAAGTAAGGAAAATTTATTCGGAAGGATTCCAGAATAAATTTAACGGTTAAAAACGTAATGGGCCTAAGGTGAAAATTTTAAAGCCCATTAAGGTATACTAAACGTATATCGAAATTCTTAGGTCCTTTAGACCGAATTGTTGGACCAATTGATAAGCCAAATTTTAAGACAATTAAAGGCCCGAGACATAGTAAGAATTTCAGCCCGAAAGCCCATTAAGAAAGCCCAAATGGAAAAGCCCATGAGATAAATATCTAACCATAGTTAAAGTTAACTATGACTCATAAGGTGACTCATAAGGTGACTCATGGCTAAGGTTTGGAAAGTCAAGTTAAATGGCTAAAAAGTGAAGCTTAATGGCTAAGTATTTGGCTTATAAATTCAGCCACACCATTGTCATCTTCATCACACCAAATTCGGCTAGAAGAAGACACCATTGAAACATATTTTTCCAAGCTTTCTCTCACTAGAAATCACTAGGAATTAGGCATATTTGGAACTTTCATTCTTCATAGAAGTTGTTCCAAATTGAAAGGAGAGTGACATATGTTGGAATTGGCTATCAAGGAGCCATAGAGAGCAAACCGAGAGCCTCCAAAGTTTTGGCCAAAGGGTGAACACAATAATTGGTATATTTTCTAATTTCCAATTTCATATATGTTAATGTATGAATGATTTCAAGTATGTTGACATATGTTTTAAGCATTGAAACATATTAAATCACCATGAAGTGGGTTAGGCCAAGAGTGTTTAATGGGATATTGAATTATGTCAATATGATTTTAAGACATAAATGGATTAGTGTACATGTATTAATGTTAATGGTGTAATTAGAATTAATCAAATTGATTAATTAATACATATAATTTGTTGGAAATCAAGGTGTTTGATAAAATACCTAAATGAACTATATGATGATTGGTAATGTTGCCTACTAAGTGTTTGTGAAAATGCCTAAGTGAAAATGGCTAAATAATAGGCATGGATGGCATGCCATGGTGAAACCGAGGCATGGGTAGCTCTCGGCCATGGCATATGGCCGAGAGGCCCAAAGGCCAAGCCCAAATATTTTAGGCCCAATAGGATGTAATGGGCCCAGAACAAGCCCAATAAGAGTTAGTGGGCCCCATAAGCCCAATAGGCCCAACGAAAATGTATAGTAAAATGAATATGGGCTTAAGGTATAGTTAGGCCCATTAAGGATTATTAAGGCCCATTAAGAGAAAATGGACTGTATTAATGTGTTCTACAGTAGGAAAATTATAATTGACCTGAGAAATGGTTATTTATAGCTCCGGAGTTTACATTGAGAGCTGATCGGACTACGAGATTGAGCAGCACCGAGGAAGTGAGGTCACTTGACGTGATCCGAGATAAAGGACTTTTGCGAGTAGTTAGAGATACCTGCACGTATTTTCGTCTGCTTTTACATTCACTTAAAAACTCTGAGGGTCAGAGAAAGTGAATAATAATTATTGAGACCCGATAGTGGCAAATTACGATTTTGCCCCTAGTTAGTCAAAAAGTCAACTTTTGTGAAAAGTTGCGAAAAGCATGGAAACTATTATTGTGAGTGTTTAATTGCTGTTTAGCATTTTAATAAATAGATGGGCTAATGAGTTTAAGATAGATGTGACTTAAGCACACTTTATAGTGCTGATTTTAATATTTTGTAAACAATCCCTTTTTAAAGAGCCATCTATCATATTATGTGAGAATGAATCGTGTTAGAGCACAGCTCGCACTGGATTTCATATGTTTTCCACATACATTAGTGCTGGATTTTTTATACGCACTAGATTTTCATGACATACATGATAGAGTACTGGAGTTTTACTCGTACTCAGTTTTATATGATATATACATGACAGAGTGCTGCAGCGATTAGCTCGTACTCGAGTTTTACATGAGATACATGACAGAGTACTGGAGCGTTGCTCGTACTCGATTCTTCATAGTTTATACATGACATAGTACTGGAGCTATTGCTCATACTTGATTTGATTTGATATTGTGCATAGCATGGTACTGGAGCTATTGCTCGTACTTGATTTAATACATGAACTATGCATTGACCTAGTTGCTAGAGGTTTACTCGCACTAGAGTTGAGTTTGTGATGTGAAATAGTGTTCGAGCGTAGTGTCGACTGTGTGTCGCACTCAAGGGCAAGCACTGTATGTGATATTATTTACATGTTACCTATTCATGCCGCATTCTTGTGTGATTGAGTGTCACATTTTTAGAGGATGGCCAGCATGAGGGTATAAGAGATGTGGTATGATATTCCACAGGTGCGAGGGCTAAGACCTATGGTAGGCACCCTGACTGTGATGTTGATATTCCACGGGTGCGAGGGCTAAGACCTATGGCAGGCACCCTGACTGTGATGTAGGGTCCACGGGTGTACTTTGTACCGTACCGTGTGTTACGTATAGCTGACGGCTGTAGTGGACTGACCATCCTCCCGTTGCAGCAGTGATGCTCCGCACACCGAGATCTGTGTTTCTTGGGATCACATTTCGGATATGATCATAGTCAAGATACTATTTACATTTAACCACAAAGTCTCACATGATATATCACATTGATTGACTGATTTAAATTGCGGACAGACCTGAGGGATGGGTCGGACTCCGATTTTGTGTTGTGAATTATTTAATGCCATATTTATTGTGATTTAAATATCCATGGCATGATTTACATAAAGGCATGATTTATATACGATGCATTGTTTTGCACTACATGCCTATATTTGAGAAAGAAAGCATGATTTCTGTACATGGGATTTATTCTGTACAAGTATATATATATATTATATTTCAAGACATGCTTTTAGAGCGAGTAAAAGAAATAATGTTTTCAAGGCATAGCATTATTTTGAGTAGATAGTGTAGATATCTACTTGCTTGCCTGATTTCCTTACTGAGCGCGTTGTATGCTCACCCCCTTTCTTTACATCTCTCTACAGAGTGTCAGCAGTAAAGTGAGAACTACCGAGGGATAGTATTCCTGAGTCCACAGCTAGTTCCTATCGACCGTTAGGTATACAGATTTTGTACAGTTGTGTATCTAAACATAGAAACAACACAGTGATGTATACGATATATATTATGGGGAATGTATTTGTATTAGATTTTATATAATCTTACATGTATGATACAAGCAGTTACAGTCAGTAATAATATATTGACATGTATGAATGATATTGGATGATGTGGTAAGTGAGGACTCTGACATCGAATCACAATCCAACCATTGAAGAGAGGAAAGGTAAGTCAAAATGCGAAAAATTTGCAGTGGTTTTTGGTTAAAGTCATGGATTGAGAAAGGGGTCCTGACAATTTAAATATCCTTATATTTTAACCTATAAGATAGGTTGCTTACTTCATAAGTAAGGAGACTTAGCATGTGCCAGTCTTTGAGCTCTATCAATGCCTTGTCTTGATAGTACCATCACTAAGAACACTTTTAAGAACATGGCTTTGATGCATAAAGATCATTAAAATTGTAATCCTTTACAATTCTCTTGCTAGACTTAAATTGTTCCACATGCTAATGAATCCATTACTTGTCAATGATAAATGGATAGGTTTCACTCATTTAGGGACTAATAAATCCATTACTTGTCATTGATAATGGTGAAAGGAAACTTTTATCTTAGTTACCATAAGTGATCATGTATTGTCATGGTACCATGTTTCTCGCCAAGTATGTTGGCTCTAGGGCATACACTAACATATATGTCTACATTCCAAAGAAAATGGATGTTTTAGACTACTTATTGCCTAGACTTTGTCTCTAGGACTTTATGTCTTTCTGTCTAGATCTATTGTACTCTAGCTACATGATCAGCACTATCCAGAATATTGTATTTAGTATACAATCTGGTTCACACATTTTATATAGTGATACTCTCAACTACTCTCGATAGACTCAGGTACTTTAGATGAACCAAGTAAATTTATGTGTCCTTTATATTTGATTTGCATTGTTCACACCTTTAACAACTAGTAATTCGTGTATATATTTCATATTTGTATCGTGTAAAAATTATGAATAACAAAAAAAAAAAATTATCGTATCTTATTTTTTTAAGACCCGAAAATTAATCGTAAATTTTTATGAAGGATGAAAATGGTCACAATTTTAAACGAATGAGATCGGATATTATCGAGACGAGATAAGTTTACGCGTAAATCGAGGTAAAGGAATTTTGTAGGTTCATAGAGATTTCTATACGTATTTATTGAGGGGATTTAAAGGGCCTAGAATTTCTTTAAGTATCTAGAAAACAAAATAATAATTTTTACAAAAATCGGGGCATAGGTGAATAAAGGAAAAAGACGATATTGCCCCTGGGAGTAAAATTTATAAAAAGGGTAGTAAGGCAGATAAATTTCATGATTATCCTATTTTAATGTTTTATCTAAATGTATTGCTTTGATTTAAGCAAATATACACATAGGTTGGCTATTGATTTCATGAATTATACGAAAGGGTACCGGTTTGTACTGGTTATTATTTTAAAAGATGTTTTATCAAGATTGAGCCACCTATCGTATTTACATGAATAGAAAGAGTGCTAGAGTCTTTCTCGCACTCAAGTTTATTGATTTATTTCTCATGAAAAGCCGTACTGGAGCATTGCTCGTACGAGAAATTTGTTTGTGCATAAAATCATCTTAGAGCTTGGCTCGCACGAGATTTTAGATATCATGATATGCATAGAGTGGTGCTGGAGCTTCGCTCGCACTAGCCGTGAGTTGACATGCATATAGTCATGCGGAAGCGTCCTGTAGACTGTGTGTCATAGAGAGTTGAGATGCTCGCACGTATACTTTGAGACATGGGTTGGTTATCGACATAGTATTGGGGTGGATAAGACATACGGCAGGCACCCCCAGACTATGATATGGGTCTACGGAGTACGATGTACCGTGTATGTCACACGGAGTATGCTGTACCATGCAGTCATGATGACTCTATGATGTTACTTGATATTCTAACGGATAGGAATTGACCCCACCTCCCGTTGCAGTTGTGATGCCCCGCACACCGAGATCCGTGTAGCCTGGGATCATAGGGACAAAGTATGGCCATAGTCCTCGATTTTCATACAGTAACCTACATGCCTCACATGATATCATACGGTCTAGATAGATCAAGACAAACCCGAAGGAGGGGTAATGTCCCGATTTATGTTTTTAAAAGAGATGCGATTTAATGAATCAAGGTATTCCCGAGAGATGGGTTTAGCCTTGATGTCGTTGTTTTATGATAAAACAAATGAGTTTTTAACGTGATGAGTTATGATGAAACAATAAGTTTTTAAATGTGACGAGCATGAGATGACATACATGATGATTTTTCCATGTTTGTTTTATATGTCGATTTCATGATTTATCTTATATGATATATACATATATGTGGCATCGTTTTAGTCATACCTCATGCTCCAAATGTAAACGATTTTATATCATGACATTATCAGCACGTAGATAGTATAGTTATCTACCTGCTTACATTATTGCCTTACTGAGCTGTTTATGCTCACCCTTTAATTTTCCACCCCACAGGATATATTCAGTAGAAGAGAACGACAGTAGTTATATCCGCTGCTTCTTATCAAGACCAGGTATACACATTTGTATAATTTTTGTATCTGAACATATAGAGGCACGGTACTATACATGGATGTAATATTGGGGATGTATTTATTTAAAATAAATTGATATGTAAATAAAATAGGAAAATGGAATGGGAAATAGGTGAGAGGTGACTGACATCGAATCATAGCCCAACTGTTTAGTAGTGTAACTGTTCACGACGAGAAAGGAAATGTAAAAGCAAAAAAAAATTTACTTTGATTTTTAGGTAATTTGGGTCGTGACAGAAAAGATGGTATCAGAGCAGAGTTGGCCTGATATGAGTCGGTGTAAGTGGTTAAGTAAATTTACATCCACATGTACTGTGCATTGTTTAGATACAATTGTGTATATCAAGATAGAACAGCAGCTAAGAATTTAGTTCGAATGCAAGAATATAGTTTTTATAACTAATAGCTGCAATGGTAGAGGGGTGAGTACACATGCTCGAGGCCATAGAGATTGACTTGAGAGTCGAATCAGTCGTCACATGAGACTCAAGATGAGAGTGAAGTGGAGGCTGATGTTGAGCATATTCCACAAGGTCTTATAAATAGACCAAATAGTATTGAGACACGCTTCGAGAGGATGGAGTGGAGTGTAGAAAATATTTTGGAGTTGTTTACTCAATCTATGCATGTAGTTAAGGATAGGCAGGGTAAAGCCTAAACAGATGCCTCAGACTATAGAGATTTTCACACCCCTCCGGTATTTAGCGAAGTAAAGAAGTCAATAGTTGCTGAGGATTGGGTGAATGAGATAGTGAAGTTGTATGGATTCTTTCGATGTATGTCGACCGAGAAAGTGACTTTTAAATACTTTTATGTTGGAGTCGAGGTGGAGCATTGGTGGAAGTCTGATCAATCAATTTAAAGAGTTAGACATCCAAAGTTGACATGAGAAATATTTCTGGATGTATTCTGATGACAGAATATTTCGGACACTACTTAAAGGAAATTACAGGTCAAATTTCTTACACTGACCCAGAGACACTAGTTGATTGATGAGTATGAAACTCAATTTATATCTCTGGGCAGGTGTGAACCTGATACCATGGGCAGTGAGAGGCGGAAAAGCTCAAGAGTTCATGAAAGGGCTCAAATTATCGATTAGAGTCCGATTGGCTCATTACCTATGTCGAGGCAGTATGTAGATTACAGTTGCGTGAATAAGATCATGTGTTGCACGCCTCTGAGATTAGAAAAGGTAGTAATGGTCGAAATAGAGACAGATGAAAATAGAGAATGACAAAGATGTCAGAGCGGGAAAGGGACCAGTTAGTAAGACATTAGAGCTGATGAGTCACGGGGTAAGATGATTGGTAAGGCCCCAGTATATCCAATTCAACATTTATGAGGGATATTGTGATTGGAGGACCCCGACCTACTACGAAGCAGTGTAGGATGTGTGGTAGATACCACGGAAGTAAAGGCCTACACCTACACCTTATTAACTAAAATAGGAGTTAAGTGTGGTAAGACGGACCACTTAATTAATGATTGCTCAGAGTTGGGTGAGACTGCCCCACAGAAGAGCAAAGAGATAGAGAAAACCCTATTGATATCCCTACATCGAAAAGGGAGGCCACAACCGAAGAGAAAAGGAAAGTAGGCTATTGGACGGAGGCGAGTGTATGTCTTGGACCAGGACACTACTGATGTTTCATAGGATGTCGTGAAAGATACCACATTTGTTTTGAATAAAGAAATAATTATTTTAATTAATCCTGGTGCCACATATTAAGTCATACCGTCTTTAGTTGCTTATAAGTTAGTAAAAGACGTAAATGCCTACACCTATGGGCTCAATGTTGATAGTTAGTACCCCAACGAAGGAGGGTTAACTAATGAAATAATTATGAAGAAATTGTAAGTTGAAAATAGGTGTGAAAACATCACTGAAAAGTATACGGTAAGTTTTGATAAGTAATAAAAGGGGAGTAGCGATTGAAATTAAAAGAGTAAATGATTGTATTCACGAAATGAGTAATGACGGAGTTTTGTTATAAGTAATATACGAAAGGAGATATGCTTTTAGATGCGATAGATCCTGAATACGAGATAGACTGGAATAAGAGGCATATGCAAGGTAAGAATATCTATGATACGTGAAGTAATTTGGATTAAAGCCATTAGTAGCGAGTATGAATTGTGACCACATGGACTGATATGTAAAGTAATTGTGGTCAAGTGTGAGGGTTAATAAAGGTATTTCAAAATACCTCCCCGCCTGAAGACTTGACAGCGTCTAAAAGTATACACGTAACTTATAAACTAAAATTGACAGTCGTAATATATACATTTAAAAATTAGGGTACCTTTACGGGTACGATAAGAAATATAGAATTCGATTAATCAAGAAAGTTTAAAATTTTAAAATTTTATAAAAGCCGTTAAAAAGGAAATGACACGGGTTAGTAGCTTCAACGGAAGCGATTTCAAAAGGAACATTATACATTTTGCGCACATAGGTCAAGGATATGGGTAATTGAAATATTCAGTGGAAGTTGTTGAGTTAATATATTTTGAAATGACAAAACAAGTAAATTCAATAATATAAAGACAATATAAAAACATGTTTAGAAGCTATCAGTACCAGAAATTAAGTTCCTGAAGATGAGAAATCGATCTGGTGATATGAGAGATCGATCTCATGAGGATATGAGATCGATCTGCTAAGGTTTGAACCTGTACAAAGGTATTGACGAAGCCAAGATCGATCTATAAGGGTTATAAGATCGATCTGCCTACTACAGGATGTTGAGAAGATCGATCTGGTCTAGGAAGAGATCGATCTCCCCTAAAACAAAGGTAAAGGCAGTAGATCGATCTATAAGAACGATCTATACTCAAACAGAGAGTTCATGAGATCGATCTGGTATAGGAAGAGATCGATCTCCTCAAAGTCAGAGAGCTAAGGAGATCGATCTGGGTTAATGAGAGATCGATCTCCTCACTACGAGATTACCTGGCAGATCGATCTATAGATTGATCAGGCCTCAACCAGAGAGATTGAAAGATCGATCTGCCTATTTGACAGATCGATCTTCTCTAATATTTTCAAATTATGAGATCGATCGCTCATATATGAGATCGATCTCCTTGCTTCTTTTTGCCTTGATCTTGAAGGAATTATAACTAAGAGATCGATCTAGTCAAGATGGTAGATCGATCTGGCATTCTACTGGAGGTTCCCAACGGCTCTTTCTGCAAAATTTCAACGGGAAAAATAGTATTAAATGCTCCAACTACCAATCCTTCAGTATATAATCAAGCATTAAAGACACTGAGAAAAAATACACCATTGCTGCACATTCTGTATATTCTCAAGAGTTTAATTCTTTCATTCCAATTGTCTTCAATCCTCATTTATTGAGTTTGTTGTATAAGCTTGTATACAAAAGCTATATTTGTCCTACCCACATAAAAAGCTTGATATTGTATTCATCCTTGCTTTAAGAGAGAAGAGGATTGTTCCTCAGTGAGATAATCTTTGTAAAAGGGTGAATACATCTTTGTATAAAAAGGGTAGGGAGGTTATTCCTTAACCTGAAAAAGGGAGTGTGTAACTTTCGTTGAAAATGACTAAGAAAGCACTTGACAAGAAGGTCAAGGAGAGAGATGTAGGCAAGAGATTGGTCGAACCTCTATAAACGACTGTGTTTGATATTCTCTTCCTTATCTTGCTTTAATTTGTTTAATACATTATATTGCTTATTCATTATTTGTTAATTAAGTTCAAATTAGTTTAAATTTGCCATTAACATTAGAAAACCGATTCACCCCCCTCTCGGTAGAGCCAACAATTGGTATCAGAGATAGGACTCTTTGATCACATAGGAATAACTTTCTAAGAGTTAGAAATGATCTAATGGCTCACAACAATATAGCAACTAGCTTAGTAGGAGAGGGGTACTCTACGGTTGGGCCTCCTATGTTCAATGGGGAACATTATGCTTATTGGTAGACTAGGATGATGTTATTCATTCAAGCAAATGATTATGAAGTATGAGGATTATCACTAAAGGATCTCAAATCCATACAAAAATAATAGAGGGAAGAGATATCCCTAAAGAAGAAGATGAATGGGATTCAAATGATGTTAAAAGTGCTCAGCTAAATGCTAAGGCCATGCACACCCTATTTTGTGCTTTAGGGCCAAATGAATACAATAGAGTCTCCGGTTGTGACGATGCCAAACAAATTTGGGATAAATTGGCAATAACTCATGAGGGTACAACCCAAGTAAAGGAGACTAAGGTAGGAATGCTCACACATGACTATGAGCTATTTAGGATGAAGGAAGGAGAGTCAATCAGTGATATGTTCACTAGATTCACTAATGTAATTAATGGATTAAAATCATTAGGACAAATATACTCTAATATAGAAATGGTCAAGAAAATATTAAATAGCCTACGAAAATCATGGGAAGCTAAAGTGACTGCAATTGAGGAATCCAAGGACCCTCACACATTGTCACTAGATGAATTAATAGGTTCACTACTCACTTATGAGATGAAAATAAGAAGAAATGAAGAGCCTCCCAAGAAAGTGGGAGTTGCTCTAAAATCTATTACTCAAGAGGAGATTAAAAATGAGAGTGGTAGTGAAGAAGATCTTGAGATGGCAATGTTTGCCAAAAGATTTAACAAATTCATGAGAATGAGAGCTAGTGGTAGTAATAGGAGAAACCACAAGAGAGATCAAGAAGAGGTAGGAAGAAAAGATACAATTGTGTGTTATGAATGTAAAAAATCAGGACACATTAAGTTTAACTGCCCTCTTCTTAAAAGGTCCAATGATAGGTTCCACAAAAAGAAGGCAAAGGTGGCTACATGGAGCGACAGTGACTGCTCCGATGATGACTCAAATGAGGACATTGCCAACTTGTGCTTCATGGCTATTGAGGATGAAAAGGTAACTTCAAACCTCAATGAATACTCTTTTGATGAATTGCAAGATGCCTTTGATGATCTTGCATTGGAATATGAATGCATGAGTATGAAATATAAGAAGATAATATCTAAATTGAAGAAAGAAAATGAGTTAATTCTAGAGGACAAATTAGAATGTGAAAAGAAACTAGAAATTACGAATCTTGAAATTTGTGACTTAAAAGAAAAAATAGTAATCTACATAATTCCTTTAATAGATTTTATATGGGTCAGCAAAAGTTAGATAACATGTTAGAAACTCAAAGGGCATTCGTTGATAAAAATGGGTTAGGATATAATGCAAAAAGTAGAGAGACTTATCTCAAAAGCTTCATTGCTAGAAAGAGCATGAATAAACCTTCAACTACTTGTTCATATTGTAATAGGAAGGAACATGCATCACATAATTGCAATATGAAGATGACCACTCTTAAAGGAAAAATAGTAAAAAGAATATGGGTTCCAAAAGAAGTAATTAACTCAAAAGATTTTAATGCATTGGCAAAATGGATCCCAAAGGGATCAAGAATTGCATTCACTAACCTCAAAGGACCCAAGAGAATTTGGGTACCTAAGATATGAGTTTGATTTTTGATTGTAGGTAATTGAGCATTGCCACAAAGCTAAAACAAAAGAAGCTTGGTACTTAGACAGTGGATGTCAAGGCACATGACGGGTGAGAAGAGCCACTTCAACTCATTTAAATCAAAGGTTGGTGGAGAAGTCACGTTTGGGGACAACTCCAAATGCCAAGTTGAAGGGAGTGGCTCAATAGGTATTGACTATTTTTCATTAGAAAAAGTATTGCTTGTTAGGGGTCTAAAGCATAACTTACTAAGCATAAGTCAACTTTGTGACAAAGGTTACAAAGTAATTTTTGATTGCATGAAATGTCATGTTATAGATCCTAAGTCAAATAAAGTTCTTTTTCTAGGTCATAGGCAAGGTAATATATACATTGTCTATCTTAATGAACTCAAAAATGAAAACATATGCCTAATGGTAGACAATGAAAAAGAATCTTGGTTATGGCATAGAAGACTAGGTCATGCTAGCATGCATGTTTTATCTAAGTTAACTAGAAAGGATCTAGTTATAGGATTACCCAAGTTGTCCTTTGACTATGAAAAAATATGTGAAGCTTGTGTTAAAGGAAAACATAAAAGGACAACATTTAAGCCTAAGAATAGTGTATCCACCACTAGGCCTCTTCAATTACTCCACCTAGATTTATTTGGACCAACTAGAACAACAAGCCTTGGTGGGAAACACTATGGATTTGTAATAGTTGATGATTACACTAGGTTCACTTGGGTGTTCTTTTTGAGAGTGAAAAATGAAGCTTTAGAAAAGTTCATAGCTTATGCAAAAGTGACTCAAAATGAAAAATGATATACAATAACTAGTATTAGAAGTGATCATGGCAAAGAGTTTGAAAATATAGGATTTAATGAGTATTGCAATGATCAAGGAATTAGCCATAATTTTTCAGCCCCTAGGACACCACAACAAAATGGAGTGGTTGAGAGAAGAAATAGAACATTGGAAGAAATGGCTAGAACCATGTTGTGTAAAAATAATTTACCAAAATATTTTTGGGCTGAAGCTATAAATACATCTTGCTATATCATTAATAGAGCCATGATTAGACCCATGCTAAAGAAAACCCCTTATGAGCTTTACAAAGGTAAGAAGCCTAACATTAGCTACTTCCATCCTTTTGGCTGCAAATGTTTTGTCTTAAATAATGGGAAAGATAATTTAGGAAAATTTGATACCAAGAGTGATGAGGGAATCTTTCTAGGATATTCCTTAAATTCAAAGGCTTATAGGGTATATAACAAAAGAACATTGATGGTTGAAGAATCAATTCATGTAATATTTGATGAGTAAAATGATTTATCTAAAGATTCAACCAATAAAGAGGATGTAGGAATATTTGATGAAAACCTAGAGGAAATTCCAAACTTAGAAGAAGATCTATTAGAAAAACTTAACTTAAATAAAGAAGATGAAGAAGAAATAGAGATGTTAGAGAGAGAGTCTAGAGCACCAAGAGAATTAGGATATGTAAAAGATTGTGAAATAGTGGGAGATCCAACTCTTGGAGTTAGAACTAGATCATCTCTAAGGAATAAGTGTTAATATATAGCCTTTGTGTCTCAATAGAACCTAGAAATGTCAATGAAGCCTTAGATGACAATAATTGGTTCTTAGCAATGCAAGAAGAATTAAATCAATTTGAAAGAAGCAAAGTGTGGAAACAAGTTCCTAGGCCTAATGATCACTCTATAATTGGAACTAAATGGATATTCAAGAACAAGATGGATGAAAATAGTGTGATCATAAGAAACAATGCTAGATTAGTTGCACAAGGTTATAGACAAGAGGAAGGAATAGACTATGATGAAACTTATGCACCGGTAGCTAGATTAGAAGCAATTAGAATGCTACTTGCCTTTGCATGTTATAAAAACTTCAAGTTATATCAAATGGATGTAAAGAGTGCATTTTTAAATGGTTTCATTAATGAAGAAATGTATGTTGAACAACCTCCCGGCTTTGAAAATCATGAATTTCCTGAACATGTTTTCAAACTATCTAAGGCACTCTATGGTTTCAAACAAGCTCCTAGAGCATGGTATGAAAGGTTGTCAAAATTCTTAATATAAAAAGGATTTTCAAGAGGAAAAGTAGATACCACTTTATTTATCAAAAATAAAAATAAAGATTTACTAGTTGTTCAAGTGTATGTAGATGATATTATTTTTGGATCAACTAATGAATCTTTATGCCAAGAGTTTGCTAAGATCATGCAAGGTGAATTTGAAATGAGCATGATGGGAGAGCTCACTTTCTTCTTGGGACTTCAAGTGAAGCAAAGAAAGGAAGGAACCTTCATCAATCAAGCAAAGTATACTAAGGATTTGCTCAAGCGATTTGGAATGGACAATTGCAAACCTCAAGGAACTCCAATGGGCACCAACATCAAGCTTGATAAAGATGAAAGTGGTAAGTGTGTCGACACTAAACTCTATAGGTCTATGATTAGTTCATTGCTCTATTTAACTGCAAGTAGACCAGATATTTTATTTAGTATATGCCTTTGTGCTAGATTTCAATCCTCTCCTAGGGAATCACACTTATTAGCAACCAAAAGGATCTTTAGATATCTTAAGGATACTCCCTCTCTAGGACTTTGGTACCCCAAGGACTCCACTTTTACACTTCATGCATTTTCAGATGTAGACTTTGGGGGATGCAAAATAGATAGGAAAAGTACTTCAGGTACCTGTCAATTCTTAGGGAATAGATTAATCTCCTGGTTCTCTAAGAAACAAAATAGTGTGGTTCAGTCCACAACTGAAGCTGAATACATAGCAGCAGGTAGTTGTAGTGCTCAAGTGTTATGGATTAAACAACAAATGAAAGACTATGGTATTGGCATGAAACAAGTCTCTATTAAATGTGATAATACCGGTGCCATCAATCTATCTAAAAATCCTATTCAACACTCTAGAACTAAGCACATTGAGATTAGACACCATTTCCTTAGAGACCATGTTCAAAAGAGAGATATAATTCTAGAGTATATTGACACTTTACATCAAATTGCTGATATATTCACCAAACCACTTGATAGAGATAGGTTTTGTGTCCTTAGAGGTGAATTAGGACTCATGAATGTCCTTTAAGATGTATATGCTTCAAAATCTTGATTTCAAGTTGTTTTTAAAAGAGTTTTTCAATGATTTTTCTGGGCAAAAAGTATGAGAGATCGATCTCCTATCAATATAGATCGATCTCCGTACTTCAAATGAGCCTAAAGCATAAAGGTTAAGCTAGGCAGATCGATCTTCTCACCCATAAGATCGATCTCCTTAAGCCTCTGTTAAACAGCAGATCGATCTATGCATTTGGCAGATCGATCTCCTTAAGCCTCTGTTAAACAGCAGATCGATCTATGCATTTAGCAGATCGATCTCCTTAAGCCTCTGTTAAACAACAGATCGATCTGGGCCCTTGACAGATCAATCTCTTTAAGCTTCTGTATTCTGAGGATCGATCTTGTGGAACAACAGATCGATCTCTTCGAGCTTCTGAAAATGGCAGATCAATCTGTCGCCTCGACAAATCGATCTCTTGTGCCCTAGACTATAAAAACTGCTCAAAATTCCCAAATTTCTAAATTTCTAAATCTTCAAAATCCCTAAATTCTATCACACCTCAGCCTTCGATTCGTCCTCCCAAATCAATCTCGGTACGGTCTTCATCACTTCTCCTCCTCGTTTATTGGTATAGTAACCCACATTGCTAAATTTTTCTCAAAAAGTCTTAGTTTAGTGCCCAATTTCTCTCTAGGTCACATCTAGCTGCTGTTCCATTAGTTAGGTTTTAGAGAACTAGTTTTAAGAGAGTCTAGAGAGATTCCTGTGTCTAGTTGCAAGCTTAAATCATGCCTCGTATTAAGAGATTAACCAATAGAGAATCTAGACCAACCTCCTCACAACCACCCTCTGCCCCTTCAGTCACTACCTTTAACAGGTGTTTTAAAACACCTGCAAAAAGGAAGAGATATGAAGAGTATTTTTCCACCATGCCAATTAAACATTGGCGAACCATTGATTTCTCATTTTTAAACAGAATAGATTTTTCATATCACTCCAAAATAGAAGAATTTGGTTGGCTTCCATTCTTAAAAATCAATACTCCCGTACCCCCAAACATCATCAAGGCAGTCTTTTCTAATGTCGAACTCACCTATGATCCTACTGATACTTGTAAAATTCTTGAGTTTACAACGTATGTCATGGGTAAGTCAATTGCAATAGACCCTGATGTCTTAGCCCAAGCATTCCACATAAGCAATGAAGGCTTGACCAATGAAGATGAGGAAGTCCCCTTAGAGTTTGACCTTCTCGGGGATAAGGCGAGTGACCTACCAATGCACCCACGGTTACTCCACCTCATTATCTCATGGACTCTTCGTCCTTTCGGTACCCGTCATTCCACCGTTAGGAGGTTAGATCATTTTTGGATCCACCACATCCACTCCACGAGTCAAAAGCCCAACCTTGTCCATTTTATCTATGAAGATTAGTTGAAGATCGTACGTGGCCAAGTCACCACGATAGTTTTTTCGCAACCATTGACGTATTTTCTACAACGACTTGGAGTGGACTGCAGTTGTGAAAGGGGTGAAGTGCCCTCCCCAAAGAGCGTCTTGAACATTGGGACACTTCACCACATGGGCTATTAAAAGGACTTCCAAGGTGACTGGAAGAAGAAACGAGAACAACAGCTTGCTGCAGCTTTGGAGGAAGATCCATCAGATGAGCCTATTACTCCACCTACTGCACCTACTGAGGGTCCATCCTCTTCCTCTGCTCAGCCCCCTGCACCTGCCTCATCACCCGCTGGCATGGAGTCCATTGTGACGATGATAATGGAGCTAAACCGAAAGATAGATTAAGGTTTTGAAAACCTTCATGCCACCCAGCAGGCGATGTATGATGAGCTACAGGTCACTCGCACTCACGTCGAGGAACTACTGGATCGCTTCCCTCGTGCACCTTAGGCCTTAGTTAATAGAACTATTTTGGCTAATGTTTTAATATTATTAGTTGGTGTTTGAAAACCGCATTTGCTTAAATGAGTCTTTGATGGAATGACATGTTAGTTATTATTGAAATGTGCTATCATGAATTACTATTTTGAAATGAACAATGTGTTGAAAGTTAAATCGTTCTTTTTAAACCTTTCGTGCCATTGATATGACAAAAAGGGGAGAAGAAAAGAGAACATATGGGTTGGTTAAAAGATGTTTAAATGGCTTTAAGAAACATGTCTAAAGGTTTAAAGGAATGATTAAAATGAGGGGGAGTTAAGAAAGTAACGATGTCTAAAGCTAAAAGAAAGGGGGATCTTACAAAAAGGGGGAGTTTGTGCACAATGCAAATAGGTAACTATACATGTTTATTGAATAGGTTTTGTCATATCAAAAAGGGAGAGATTGTTGAGTTAATATATTTTGAAATGACAAAACAAGTAAATTCAATAATATAAAGACGATATAAAAACATGTTTAGAAGCTATCAGTACCAGAAATTAAGTTCCTGGAGATGAGAGATCGATCTGGTGATATGAGAGATCAATCTCTCGGGTTTTCTAGGATGAGAGATCGATCTCATGAGGATATGAGATCGATCTGCTAAGGTTTAAACCTGTACAAAGGTATTGAGGAAGCTAAGAATGATCGATAAGGGTTATAAGATCGATCTACCTACTACAGGATGTTGAGAAGATCGATCTGGTCTAGGAAGAGATCGATCTCCCCTAAAACAAAGGTAAAGGCAGTAGATCGATCTATAAGATCGATCTATACTCAAACAGAGAGCTCATGAGATCGATCTGGTATAGGAATAGATTGATCTCCTCAAAGTCAGAGAGCTAAGGAGATCGATCTGGATTAATGAGAGATCGATCTCCTCACTACGAGATTACCTGGTAGATCGATCTATAGATCAATCATGCCTCAAACAGAGAGATTGAAAGATCGATCTGCCTATTCGACAGATCGATCTTCTCTAATATTTTCAAATTATGAGATCGATCTGCTCATATATGAGATTGATCTCTTTGCTTCTTTTTGCCTTGATCTTGCAGGAATTATAACTAAGAGATCGATCTGGTCAAGATGGCAGATCGATCTGGCATTCTACTAGAGGTTCCCAACGGCTCTTTCTGCAAAATCTCAACGGGAAAAACAGCATTAAATGCTCCAACTACCAATCCTTCAGTATATAATCAAACATTAAAGACACTGAGAAAAAATACACCATTGCTGCACATTCTGTATATTCTCAAGAGTTTAATTCTTTCATTCCAATTATCTTTAATCCTCATTTATTGAGTTTGTTGTATAAGTTTGTGTGCAAAAGCTGTATTTATCCTACCCACATAAAAAGCTTTATATTGTATTCATCCTTGCTTTAAGAGAGAAAAGGATTGTTTCTCAGTGAGATAATCTTTGTAAAAGGGTGAATACATCTTTGTATAAAAAGGGTAGAGAGGTTATTCCTTAACCTGAAAAAGGGAGTGTGTAACTTTCGTTGAAAGTGAGAAAGAAAGCACTTGACAAGAAGGTGAAGGAGAGAGGACGTAGGCAAGAGATTGACCGAACCTCTATAAACGACTGTGTTTGATATACTCTTCCTTATCTTGCTTTAATTTGGTTTAATACATTATATTGCTTATTCATTATTTATTAATTAAGTTCAAATTAGTTTAAATTTGCCATTAACATTAGAAAACCGATTCACCCCCCTCTCGGTAGAGCCAACAGAAGTCAACTACGACAAGTTAATTAAACTTTACCTGGATCGATTTGTTGTCATCCTTATTGATGATATTTTGGGGTGTATTTAAAGTCCAGGAAACATTATAAGCAACAATTGGAAATTGCTTTTATAGATGGTTTGTTGCGAGTTCTCAACATGATCTACTTTATTGACACGTTTAACTTAGAAAAAGTTGTATTTGAATGGGATGATGATGTGACAGGAGTTTTGGTGTACTGAAGTAATAAACTGACAACCGCATTTATTCTCACCATATCCAATAGATTTAGAGGTTTCTCATGAGTCTATGGATACCTCAAAATAATGAATGGGTTGTGTATTGATGCAAAAAGGGGAAGCTAGTCGATTATGAAATCAGACAACTCAAGGATCATGAAAGGACTATCCGGCCCATGATTTAAAGTTGACAGCGATAGTGGTTGTATTGAGTATATGACACTACTATGTATACGGTGAGAAATTTCAAGTATGCATTGATCATAAAAGCCCCGAGTATCTGTTTTCACAGAAAGAGTTGGATATGAGAACAAAGAGGGTTAGAGCTTCTGAGGGATTATGATTATGGAAATTGTACCACCCAGGAAAGGCTAATGTAATGGCTAATGCCTTGAGCAGAAAGAGCCTTGCGATGGTATTACATATGATGGTTAGGGAGCGTGAGCTGCTAGAGCAGTTGTAAGCCTCAGTAGTGATGTGATTCCCTCTGATGATGATAGTGATTGTGTGACAGCTAGCCTGAGATTAGAACCCGATGAGAGTGCCCGAATTTGACAGGCTTAGCGTGATGATCGGCATGTTGTCGATAGTGTGGGTCAGATTCAGATGGGTATAGTGACAGAGTTCACAGAGAGAGATGATGGCTTACTTAGGTTCAGAGATAGTATAAGTGCTCCCTAGGACCACAGTTAATGAGATAGTAATATTGTCAGAAGCTTACTCTTTGGGATATACAGTGCATACGGAAAGTAACGAATATATGTATGAAATCTCTGAAAAGGGTATTGGTGGTCGGATGTGAAAAGAGATATGGTAGAGATTGTGGAAAAGTGCCTAGTATGTCAGCAGAATAAGGTAGAGTATTAAAAGTCTGCAGAGTTATAGCAGCCTCTACCTATATCGACACGGCACGAAAATGGGAACAATTACCACGAATTTCGTGATAGGTTATAGAGGACCCGAATAAATCATAAGGCTATCTGGGTGATAGTCGATAGATTGACTAAGTCTACCCACCTTCTGGTTAGGAAATCTCCAGATACTCTGAGTGTGTAGGCAGATTTATGTATATACCAAGTATTTTTCCAAGGAGCATGGTATCATATAGGGATTCCCTCTTCACTTTCCACTTCTGGAAACTTTTTATTTAGAAGCTATTGGGAACCTAATTGAGTGTTAGCACAGCTTTCTATCCTCAGACAGATGGTCAGTCAGAGAGGACTGTACAGGTTCTGGAGGATATGATGAGAGTGTGTGCTTGATATGATAAGCTCCTAAGATGATCAGTTGTTACTAATCAAATTAGCCAATAAAGACAGTTATCACTTGAGTATTGGGATAACTTCAAATGAGTTATAGTATGGCCGTAAGAGTTGTTTTCCCGATTTAGATAAGAAGAAGTGGGTGACAGATAGGAAAATTATTCCTGAATTGGTAAGACAAACCTCTGAGGATGTTCAGTTAATTGTGAAGGATTAAGAACACCTCAGAGCAGACAGAAAAGCGATGCTGACAAGAGATAAAAACCATTGGAATTCACCCAGGGTGAATTACTATTGTTGGAAGTTACATGTCCTTAGGACATAACATAAGGACATAACGAGATTCGAAAAGAAATTGGACAAAGTGGGAGATAAGACTTGTAGGTTAGCGTTACTACCTAAATAAACAGGCATCCACAATGTGTCATATCTTATGATACATCGAAAATATTATCCGGACCCAGCGTATGTGATAGGATATGAACTCCAACAGTTCAGCTCAATGAAAGTGTAACGTATGATTGGAAAACTTGATTCAGGTATTAAAACGGAAGTAGAAAGTGTTGAGGTTTAATATGATCTCCCTAATTAAAGTATGTTAGTAGTAGTACACTCCAGAAAAAGTCACATAAGAGTTAAAGAGTATGGTATGTGTGAAATATCCTGAGTGATTTACAAACTAATTTGGTTCTAATTTGGAGGACAAATTTCTTATGTGAGGGAGATTATGTAAGACCCGAAAATTAATCGTAAATTTTTATGAATGGTGAAAATGGTCACAATTTTAAACGAATGAGATCAGATATTATCGAGACGAGTTAAGTTCACGCGTAAATCGAGGTAAAGGAATTTTGTAGGTGCATAGAGATTTCTATACGTATTTATTGATGGGATTTAAAGGGCCTAGAATTTCTTTAAGTATCTAGAAAACAAAATAATAATTTTTACGAAAATCGGGGCATAGGTGAATAAAGAAAAAAGACGATATTGCCCCTAGGAGTAAAATTTATAAAAAGGGTAGTAAGGCATATAAATTGCATGATTATCCTGTTTTAATGTTTTATATAAATGTATTGCTTTGATTTAAGCAAATATACACATAGGTTGGCTATTGATTTCATGAATTATATGAAAGGGTACCGGTTTGTACGGTTACTATTTTAAAAGATGTTTTATCAAGATTGAGCCACCTATCGTATTTACATGAATATAAAGAGTGCTAGAGTCTTTCTCCCACTCAAGTTTACTGATTTATTTCTCATGAAAATCCGTACTAGAGCATTGCTCGTACGAGAAATTTGTGTGTGCACAAAATAGTGCTGGAGCTTCGCTCGCACGAGATTTTAGATATCATGATATGCATAGCATGGTACTGGAGCTTCGCTCGTACTAGACGTGAGTTGACATGCATATAGTCGTGCGGAAGGCTCCTGTAGACTGTGTGTCATAGAGAGTTGAGATGCTCACACGTATACTTTGAGACATGGGTTGGTTATCGACACAGTATTGGGGTGGATAAGACCTACTGCAGGCACCCCCAGACTATGATATAGGTCCACGGAGTACGATTTACCATGTATGTCACACGAAGTACACTGTACAGTGCAGTCATGATGACTCTATGATGTTACTTGATATTCTGGCGGGTACGAATTGACCCCACCTCCCGTTGCAGTTGTGATACCCCACACACAGGGATCCGTGTAGTCTGGGATCATAGGGACAAAGTATGGCCATAGTCCTCGATTTTTATACAGTAACCTACATGCCTCACATGATATCATACGGTCTAGACAGACCAGGACAAACCCGAAGGAGAGGTAATGTCCCGATTTATGTTTTTAAAAGAGATGCGATTTAATGAATCAAGGTATTCCCGAGAGATGGGTTTAGCCTTGATTTGGTTGTTTTATGATAAAACAAATGAGTTTTTAACATGATGAGTTATGATGAAACAATAAGTTTTTAAAAGTGACGAGTATGAGATGACATACATGATGATTTTTCCATGTTTGTTTTATATGTCGATTTCATGATTTATCTTATATGATATATACATACATGTGGCATCGTTTTAGTCATACCTCATGCTCCAAATGTAAACGATTTTATATCATGACATTATCAGCACGTAGATAGTATAGTTATCTACCTGCTTACATTATTGCCTTACTGAGCTGTTTATGCTCACCCTTTAATTTTCCACCCCACAGGGTATATTCAGTAGAAGAGAACGACAGTAGTCATATCCACTGCTTCTTATCAAGACAAGGTATACACATTTTGTAACGACCCAATTCCATTCTCTATAACCGAAAATCACTGAAAATTTTTCGCGTTTTACCGTTACCTTACCCGGTCGTGAGTTAACTCACTACACACTGTTGGGCTGTGAGTCAATAATAAACTCCACATCTCATTCATTCTCAGATAAATAAACGATGTCATACATTTGCATTTAAATCTTGTACTTATACAAAAGTATGTTTTACTGACATCTACATCCCCCATGATTACAATTCAAAGAATACTGTGCTTTTACATTGTTTAGATACCAAAAAGAATTACTGTGTATATACCTCTTAGCGATGGAGATGCAGCGGAATCCAAAATAACACGCCTCAGTCCTCACTGGGCTACTATGCACGCTCTGTAGGGGGAAAATAGACTGGGATGAGCAACCACTCGCTCAGTAAGGCAATAATGCAAGCATGGTAGATAACTACTCTATCTACATGCTGATAATGTTATGCATAAATCATTTACAGTAGGAGCATGAGGAATAAAACTATGCCATATGAGTATACATATATATCATGTATTAAAATCATGTACATTGGCATATAAAACATGGTAGAAACATCATGTATAAATCATCTCATGCTCGATCTCATTTAATTTCACAAAAAGGGCAATTCATTAAGAAACCTCCTTTTTAAACCAACATCATAAACACCACCAAATCAACTCACAATCACAACCACATTTTCATTTCCACAATTCACGCATGTGTATAAATCTAGGTCACTATATCAAAAGTGCCTATGTTAACCATTACATCATAAATCATCCCAGACCACACTCATCTAGGTGTGCGGGGTATCATGCTGGCACGAAGATGGATTATCCCTCGCCAGACTTTCTCATCACATAACCATCATGCGGTACATTGTACTCTATGTGATATACACGGTACAGCGTACTCCGCAACTCATATCGTGATTGGGGGTGCCATTCCTAGGTCTTATCTACCCCATACCAAGAGTTTTCCATATTCCGTGAAGGAGAGCCTCCCTGCCGAACAGAGCCTCCCCGCTTAACAGAGCCTCCCCGCCTAACAGAGCCTCCCCGCCTCTTTGGGCTTAAGGATGTTGGCTTAAGGATGTTAGCTTAAGGATGTAGGGCTTAAGGATCCTTCCGTAAGAGAGCCTCCCCACCTAACAGAGCCTCCCCGCCTCTTTGGGCTTAAGGATGTTGGCTTAAGGATGTAGGGCTTAAGGATCTTACTGTACCCATGTAGGAGAGCCTCCCTGCCTAACAGAGCCTTCTCGCCTCTTTGGGCTTAAGGATGTTGGCATAAGGATCCCACCGTAAGAGAGCCTCCCCACCGAACAGAGCCTCCCCGCCTAACAGAGCCTCCCCGCCTCTTTGGGCTTAAGGATGTTAGCTTAAGGATGTAAGGCTTAAGGATGTAAGGCTTAAGGATCTTACCAACTTTCACAACCTTGTACTTAACACAATGTGTAAACTTGTGCGAGCAAAGCTCTAGCACGACTCATGCATCCTCTCATAAAGAGACGCGTACGAGCATAGCTCTAGTACGGTTATACTCATAAGACAACCACTCAAAAGCCACGTACGAGCAAAAGCTCTAGTACGGTTTATAAGCATCAGCATAATTTCCAAATCAAGGTGCGAGCTAAGCTCCAGCACGTTTCATACAAATGAAAACATAGAAATCCAGCGCGAGCGAGGCTCTAGCGCGATTTATGTCACACGAATACGATAGGCGGCTCATACACAATAAAACAATCCTGGAAATCGGGTTTAGCACTCACAAATGCTTTTCCGCCACCACCATACAATACTAGCCGACCCATCTACAAGCTTGCTTAAAACCAAGCAATTTCGTTTTGAAAAACATCAAAACATTAGATTTATGCAATTATTAGCCTTACTATCCCATTTCATAAAATCCACTTCAAATCCAAAACCACGCATATACTCATTATCATTCACGAATACCATCAATCATTTATTTGAGCAACCATGCATTTCATAAAACACCCAATATTCACCCACAAGTTCAAAGTATGAGTAGCTACCTCTATATACTCACAAAATTCCCTTACATGGAATCGCGCGATGCGTGATTCCACTTCCTTAAGCTGCTTACTCGTACGGTTCAATTCGTCTTCAACGAACTCTTCGGGACTACACAAAATCGTATCCCGCATTATATTCGATCCATACAATGCAACCCTTGTGCTTGCTATATCCAATATAATCTATAGCCTCTATTAAAGCTTATTTGGCCTCGTTTCATTACTTTACCCATAGCTCGAGTCTATGGATCTTCTTAGGCCTATTATCTTATTCAAAATCGATATCAAATCGACATAAAGCTCATAGCGTTCATATTTCATGAATCCCCTCACTATGGCATTTATCAGTCATATACATACCCATTTTCACAATTCCTCTAACTCACCATGTAATTCCATCTAACTATCTAAAATCATAAACATTACCCCAATAACAACTTTAGCATGCCATAAATCATAAGCTCATTCAATCCCACATATTCTCACATTATACCCATTTTTGATTTCTAGGTCACATCAATTCCACTACATTCCTAGATAGTTTATTCATCAATACTCATACCAACCAACTCCAAAATCAATTAAATAGCTAATGCATTTGGATTGGAGTGTTAGAATCTTACCAATATGATTTTCTTCATGCTCCAAATGGAAATGCCCTTAACTCCTTCAATTCCAAAAATGGGAAAATGCCCTCTCACTATGTTGTTCCTCTCTTTGATAGGAACAACTTTGCCTCTAATGATCTCTCTTCAAATCTCACTGAAAATGGCTGATTTTAGAGAGGAAAAGTTAGGTTTTTGGGGTTGAGATTGTAAAGTTAAGTGTTTTTCTGAGATTTCCAGATTTTCAGCCCTCCTTATATAGAAATAGCTTGAGGAGATCGATCTGGTCCAAGAGGAGATCGATCTGGTCCCTTAAAATCCCTCTTTTTCACGACATTTTTAAGCATGAGATCGATCTGTCGAAGCATGAGATCGATCTGGTCTCAAACAGAGAGCTAAGGAGATCGATCTGGCTCCATTGGAGATCTATCTGCTTTATTCTTTCGCCCAAATAAGAGCATTCTGGCTCTTCCAGATCGATCTCTCATCCTATGAGATCGATCTGGCCCTCATCCTTTCCAGATTTCCTGTAGTTTCCTTGCTACAACTCATACCAATACATCCTTAATCTATTTCCATGGCCATTTTCTCATCCATCCACCTTTTATAACTTGAAAATGGCATCTATCCATACCTTATGCACATTAAAACTTGTGTGCATTCATTGTATGTTCAAAGGTATGCTACATAAACAAAAAGGAAGCATAACTCCATTCCATTTCACCACACAACCCATTTTGAGTTTCAATCACATCTATCACTTATAAAAACTCATTTCTTCATATTCGTACTCAATGAAACTTGTATGTACGTTACAATTCATATTACACATACATACATTGAATCCATGGACTTACATCAATCATACTTTACATTACAAGTCCATTCATATTATTTGATCCAATTATACACACTACCATTATACATATACGGGGTCTTACATTCTCCCCTCCTTTAAGGAATTTGGTCCTCCAAATTAGAACCAAGTCACTCTTCAAAAAGTTGGGGGTACTTCTCCCGTATCAAGTTCACCAATTCCCACGTGGCCTCTTCCGCCGTGTGGTATTGCCAAAGAACTTTCACTAAGGGAATTGTCTTATTCCGCAACACTTTCTCTTTTCTGTCCAATATCCGAACCGGCTTCTCAACATACGTCATACTCTCATGGAGCTCCAACGGCTCATATCTTATCACGTGTGCTGGGTCCGGGTGATACTTCCGAAGCATCGAGACGTGGAAGACGTTGTGGACATTTGCCAAGTCCGGTGGTAATGCCAATCTATACGCCTTATCTCCCACTCTCTCCAAAATCTCGAAGGGTCAGATATATCTAGGGCTCAGCTTGCCCTTCTTACCAAATCTCATAATACCCTTCGATGGTGATACCCTCAGAAACACCGACTCACCCTCATCAAACTCCAGTGGTCTTCGTCTCTTGTCAGCATAACTCTTTTGTCGGCTCTGAGCTGTCCGTAATCTCTCACATATCAACTGGACGTCCTCAGATGCCTGCTGCACTAAGTCCGAAGCAAAAATCTGTCTGTCACCAACCTCTTCCCATCCAATGGGGGAACGGCATCTACGCCCGTACAATGCCTCATAGGGTGCTATCCCGATACTAGCATGATAGCTATTATTATAAGCGAACTCGGCTAACTGCAGGTGGTCATCCCAGGAGCCTCTAAAATCCAGCACACACGCTCTCAACATATCCTCGAGGGTCTGTATAGTCCTCTCTGACTGCCCATCTGTCTGAGGATGAAAAGCGGTGCTAAAACTCAGTCGGGTCCCCAGCGCTTCCTGAAAATGTTCCCAAAAAATGGGAAGTGAAGCGGGCATCCCTATCAGAAACAACGCTCACTGGTACACCATGTAGCCGTACTATCTCTCGAATATACAGGTTCGCCAACTGACTCAGTGTATCGGTAGCTCTCATAGCCAAGAAATGGGCGAACTTAGTCAACCGGTCCACAATAACCCATATGGCATCATGACCTCTGCGGGTTCTCGACAGCCCCATCACAAAATCCATGGTGACATGCTCCCACTTCCATGTCGGTATCGGTAGAGGCTGCAATAATCCTGCAGGCTTCTGATGCTCTACCTTCACTTGCTGACAAACGAGACAATTAGCGACATATTCAGCAATGTCTCTCTTCATTCTAGACCACCAATAAACCTTCCGAAGGTTTTGATACATCTTGGTACTTCCCGGATGTATCGTATACTTTGATGAGTGAGCCTCTGATAAAATCATTCTCCTGATCTCAGGATCCCTGGGAACGCATACTCTGCCTCTGAACCTCAATAAGCCATCAGCACTATGCTCAAAATCACTACCCACACCAGTCTGTATCTGCCTCAGCCAATCGATGCATCGTCGATCACTCTGCTGGGCTTGCCAAATACAGCCAATCAACTCTGGCTCTAGTCTTAAACTAGCCATGATCTCAAGCCTCTCAGATCCAGGTGGGGTTACATCCAAACTGAGGTTCGCAAAGTGTTCTAACAATTCATGTTCCCGTACCATCATATAAGACACCAACCCAAGGTTCTTTCTACTCAAAGCTTTGACAACTACATTTGCCTTACCCGGGTGGTACATGATTTCACAATCATAGTCCTTCAGGAGTTCGAGCCATCTCCTCTGTCTCATATTCAGCTCTTTCTGCGAGAACAGGTACTTAAGACTCTTATGATCTGTGAACACCTGAAATTTCTCACCATAGAGATAGTGGCGCCATATTTTCAAAGCAAATACTACAGCCGCCAACTCCAAATCATGTGTCGGGTAGTTCCTCTCATGATCTTTCAACTGTCTAGATCCATAGGCAACTACCTTCCCATCCTGCATAAGCACACAGCCCAGTCCCTGGTGTGATGCATCCGTATACACCGAGAATCCTCCTGAGCTGGTAGGAATGGTGAGAACTGGAGCAGTCGTCAGTCGACGCTTAAGCTCCTCAAAACTCCTCTCACATGCCTCATCCCATGTAAACTTAACATCCTTACGCGTGAGGCGTGTCAATGGAGCAGCTAGTATGGAGAAACCCTCTACAAATCTCCGATAATATCCTACCAATCCTAGGAAACTTCTAATCTCAGTAACTGTCTTGGGCTGTCCCCACTGTACAACTGCCTCTAACTTGGATGGATCCACCGATACCCCATCCTTTGACACAACATGCCTCAGAAATGAGATCTGTTCCAACCTGAAGTTACACTTGCTGAGTTTGGCATACAATTCTCTCTCTCGAAGGGTCTGCAGAACTATCCTCAAGTGCTCCTCATGATCTTCCCTGGACTTAGAGTACACCAAAACATCATCTATGAAAACAATCACAAACTTGTCCAGGTATGGCTTGAATATGTCATTCATCAATGCCATAAATGCTGCGGGAGCATTCGTCAATCCAAATGGCATTACCAAGAACTCGTAGTGGCCATAACGGGTACAAAATGCTGTCTTAGGTATATCTCCACTCCTGATCCTCAATTGATGATACCCTGACCGCAGATCTATCTTAGAAAATACTTTGGCTCTTTGGAGCTGATCCAACAAATCATCGATTCTTGGAAGGGGTACTTGTTCTTAATGGTGGCCTTATTCAACAACCGGTAATCTATACACAGTCGGAGGCTTCCATCCTTCTTCCTTACAAATAGAACTGGTGCTCCCCAAGGTGAGACACTCGGTCTAATAAACCCCTTCTCCAGTAACTCTTACAGCTGTTTCTTCAGCTCTTCCAATTCTATCGGAGCCATTCTATAGGGTGGTTTCGATATCGGCTCTGTACCAGGCACCAAATCAATGCAAAATTCCATTTCCCTTTCAGGTGGTAGTCCTGGTAATTCATCCGGAAAGACATCAAGGTAATCCGTAATTACGGGTATGTCCTTCAATTTCGGGTGTGCCTCATCTATATCAACCACATAGGCAATGAACCCTTCACATTATCCTCTCCATCGTTAGTAACATAAACCATTACTCCACATTCAACATTTATCATAAACAATAATTTATCTCCTAAGCAATATGCATTTAAAATTATACTCTTTTATTTACCACAATTATACAAGTTTCATATCATTTCTTTTCATCAAAATTTACAATAAGATTGTCTAATCCTGAAAACATCAATGTTTTGGCATGAGAATCCATCACAACATGATTGGTAGCCAACCAATCCATTCCCAAAATTACATCAAAATCATTCATATTCAATAAAATCAGATTGGCTATCATTTCCTTCCCCTCTATCTTTAACTTACAATCCCTACATACATGCTCAGTTAATTGACTATCATTCATGGGTGTGGAAATCATCAACATTTTATCCAACAATGTTGGTTTCACATATTTCAACAATTTATGTGCAAAGGAAAGTGATATGAAAGAATGCGTGGCACCAGGATCAAATAATACCAATGCTTCTAAATCAAAGATTCGGATGGTACCTTTAATCACATCCGTCGATGCGTTCGCAGTGTCCTGGTCCAGTGCATGTACTCTTCCTCTGCTCACACCCGCAGCCTGTTTCCCTTTTTCCTCAGCTGTAGCCCCCCTCCTCGGGGCTACTGTCTCAACGGGAGCTCCCTCAGGCTCCTTGCCCTTCTGTGGGGCAATCTCCATCCTGTCGGGACAATACTTAGCTATATGTCCTGATTTCTCGCATCTAAAACACACCATAGGGGCCATCAGACAGGGTCTATTCCCATGAAATCTCCCACATCTCCTACACTGATCAGTAGTAGGCCGTGGTCCTCCAATAGTCATGCCCCTTGGCGCAGTCAAGGCTGGGTATACGAGAGGTCTAGTAGCTCTCTCTCGCGCCTCCTCGATCTTAGGTCTCTTCTCAAAATACCTTGGGCCTCCTTTCCTGGCCACTCTATCCCTCCCAGATCTCTGTCCTTTCCAACGCTAATTCTCCCAAGCTCGGAGGCATTTCGCTCAAAGTCTTGCTCACACAACTGAGCCTTATGTACGGCCTCCTCATAAGTCACAATATCGAAGGGAGCTAGCTTAGTCCGGATGGCCAATCTCAATCCATCCATGAACTTCTGAATCTTTCGGGTCTCACTACCCATCGTGTCCGGGTCATATCTCCTCAAGGACATAAACTTGGACTCATACTCGTCCACAGTCACGTTTCCCTGAACCAAATTCATAAATTCCATCCGTAATTTCCTCTGTGCGGTAGCTGGAATATACTGTCTCCTGAAGGCCTCTAGAAATATCTCCCACGAGATCTTAGAGTGTCTGGCCCTCAAAATAACCTCGGTGGACCTCCACCAATACTCGGCCTCGCCTTTCAGCATAAACACGGCAAAGGCAACCTTCTCACTTGAAGTGCATCGAAAAAACCTATACAGTTTCTCCATCTCATACACCCAATCCTCCGTAATCACTGGGTCCTTCACCCCTCTAAACACTGGGGGTTTCAGCGCTTGAAACTCTCGCAACCTGCTCAAGTCGCAGTCATAACCCAAATCACTACCGCTATGCTGTGGAGCGATAGGAGAAGCTATATCCTGGGCTGGAGGTGGTGTAACTGTAGCTGTCTCGGCAGTCTGAGGTCTCTCCGCCTCTGCAGCTGCCTGTTCCGTAGTAGGCTGTGCTGCGAGACCTCGTCTATCACCGGCGCCCAAGGCCTGCGTGACTATCTCCACCAAACTCTCGATACTCCGCTCTAACCTAGCGAAGCGAGCCTCAGTATCCTCTGCTCTCTCAGCAGGGTTTTGTGGAGCCTGCTCAGTCTGTGGCTCCGCACGGCTCTCAGGCCTACCTCTACGGCCTCTAGCACGTGCTCTCGCCCCTCTACCTTGGCGTGTAACTGGCATAGTGCCTAACTTCCTGTATTATAATAATTCATTAAGCTCAATCCATCACGGTATACACAGTTATATCTAAACAAAAGCACAGTACTATGGGGATGTACTTTCCTACGTTTTATTAATGACTCACATCAGGCCAACACAGCTCTGATATCAATCTCTGTCACGACCCAATTCCATTCTCTATAACCAAAAATCACTGAAAATTTTTCGCGTTTTACCGTTACCTTACCCGGTCGTGAGCTAACTCACTACACACTCTTGGGCTGTGAGTTAATAATAAACTCCACATCTTATTCATTCTCAGATAAATAAACGATGTCATACATTTGCATTTAAATCTTGTACTTATACAAAAGTATGTTTTACTGACATCTACATCCCCCATGATTACAATTCAAAGAATACTGTGCTTTTACATTGTTTAGATACCAAAAAGAATTACTGTGTATATACCTCTTAGCGATGGAGATGCAGCGGAATCCAAAATAACACGCCTCAGTCCTCACTGGGCTACTATGCAAGCTGTGTAGGGGGAAAAATAGAGTGGGATGAGCAACCACACGCTCAGTAAGGCAATAATGCAAGCATGGTAGATAACTACTCTATCTACATGCTGATAATGTTATGCATAAATCATTTATAGTAGGAGCATGAGGAATAAAACTATGTCATATGAGTATACATATATATCATGTATTAAAATCATGTATATTGGCATATAAAACATGGTAGAAACATCATGTATAAATCATCTCATGCTCGATCTCATTTAATTTCACAAAAAGGGCAATTCATTAAGAAACCTCCTTTTTAAACCAACATCATAAACACCACCAAATCAACTCACAATCACAACCACATTTTGTGAGATCTGAGAATTTCAGACATATTTTATTGATGTAATAATAATTTGAGTATAATTTATTGAGCTAAGTGAATTGTGGGAATTATAATTGCAGATTTATGTGTTAAGTGTGTAAAATGAGCATGAAGCACGAGGACAGATCGATCTGGGAGAAGGAGAGATCGATCTGGTGAGTTAAAAATGACGAGGGAAGGGAAATTTGAGGAGCAGATCGATCTCCAATGGAACAGATCGATCTCCTTATGAATCTGTTTGAGAAGGGATCGATCTCATGAGGAAGAGATCGATCTCCAAATGAATCTGTTTGAGAGAAGATCGATCTCATGAGGAGGAGATCGATCTCCAAATGCTTCTGTTTGGGGAGAAGATCGATCTCCTTAGGAGCAGATCGATCTCATAAAGCCATAAAGAGATCGATCTCACCCCTCGACAGATCGATCTCCTAGGCATAAAATTACCCAGATCGTCCCCAAATTTCAAACACAGATCGATCTCATCAAGAGGCAGATCGATCTCCTACCTCCAGTCTATATAAGGAACCCATGTTTTCTCTGTAATTTCACTTTCTCTCTCCTCTAAAACCTCCATTTTTCCTAAAACCTAGTTTCTCACTCCCCCAAATCACCCATTTTCGGTCGAATCAGCTATTGTGGTAAGAAGGAAAGTTGTTCCTCATCAAAAGGAGAACAACATACTTGGAAATCAAAGGACGAATCGGATCGAGGCGTGAGTTGTGCGTCTCACAAACTTTGGGTAATTTCTAAACCTCGATCTTGATATTTGAGCTGATTTTGATGTTATTGGTGGTTGTAATTGTGTTGAAATAGTTGAGAAATATTAGGGATTGATGAGATTGTAATGTAGTTGGATTAATGTCGATATTTGGAAATTGTGACAATTTTGAGAATCGAGCTATAAATGGAAATATAGACAATGTGGAGAATTAGCTTAGATAATTGGTATTAGAGATATCGAACATTGAGATATTGAGAATGAGGTTGTAGTTTAGGGTTGAGTTACGAGAATTAAGGGATTTGAGGTGTTATGAGCAATTATGCTCGATTTTGAGAATTGAGGTTTATGTGATGTTGAGTATTGATGTTTTAACATCGTTTGGACAGCTCGGGAGTTCCAGAGTGGAATGCGAGGCTAGTCCGTGATACGGGGGAAACAATTGCACTATACGAGGTGCAAAGAGGTAAGGGAAATCTAAACCAATTGTGTATGTGATTTGTAAACTGTTATAGCATGATTTATGATTTATAAACAAGCATGTTGAGAGTTTTGTGTTGAGATTTAAACAGCACACGATTTTATAGCCGGTTGGAGTCCAATGTTTTATGAGTTTATAACTGGGCTCTACGTTAAGGCAACATTGAGATTTGAGAAATGTGTGCGTGTGCTTTGCCGGTTAGAACTCGGTTTTATTACGTTTTGTGTTGAGTACAAAATGGTTTTCAAATGAGTTTTATGAGAGAGAAACCATTACGAGTTCTACGTGAAGGCAAACCCGTCTTATGTGATAAGACTTAGGTGTGTAGTTGTGAGTACACACCGGGCATTGCTCTGGTAGCATGTAAGCCCGATTTCTTCTCCGTTCTGGTAACGTGAGAATGACCTATTCTGTGGCTGTGCCACGTTGAGAAAACCCCATCGGTGGTTGTGCCACGTATACCCCATCGGTGGCTGTGCCACGTATACCCCATTGGTGGCTGTGCCACGTATACCCCATTGGTGGCTGTGCCACGTTGAGAAACTCCATTGGTGGCAGTGCCACGTTGAGAAACCCTATTCTGTGGCTATGCCACGTGAGAAAATAATTCAGTGGCTTTGCCACGTGTGTTTTGTGGCGATGCCACGAGTGATATTAAATCAGTGGCTTTGCCACGTGTGTTTTGTGGCGATGCCACGAGTGATTTTAAATCAGTGGCTATGCCACGTTATATGAGAAAGCGTTTAACGCGTTATTTTCACATGCTTTGTTTTGCTCTAGAGTGAGCCTTTTTACTTCATGTTTTCACATGACTTGACACATGAGAGTGTCGTTTTGAGTATTTTCATGCTATGGTTTTCAAATGAGTTTCACATACAAATAAACCTTTTGTGATGTGCATCTTGGTTTATGAAATGAATCCCTACCCCCCTTACTGAGCGATTTAGAAGCTCACCCTATTTTTCTTTCCCCCCAGAGTTCTTCAAGTGAATAAGGACTTCCCTGCGACGTACGGAGTAGTGGCTAGTGGAGGATCCGAGCTCCAGGCTATATATTTTGTACTTTGAGGTATATTTATCTTTTCATGTACCCAGACTATTATTGTAATTACAGACAGTTGATGTATGACATTATATGGGATGTATTAGGATTAATTGACTTGTAATCGAGTAATGGGTATAATACAATATTTATTATATCATGATGAGATCCTGAGGCATGATAATTATGATGATGTATGACACTGCACAGGAATGAACTCTTTATTTGTGAATTAACGAGTAAAAAGTTTTAAATTAGCCCTATTTTTCGCATTTTCGGGGCGTGACACATTTTCATTTCCACAATTCACGCATGTGTATAAATCTAGGTCACTATATCAAAAGTGCCTATGTGAACCATTACATCATAAATCATCCCAGACCACACTCATCCAAGTGTGCGGGGTATCATGCTGGCACGAAGATGGATTATCCCTCGCCAGACTTTCTCATCACATAACCATCATGCGGTACATCGTACTCCATGTGATATACACGGTACAGCGTACTCCGCAACTCATATCGTGATTGGGGGTGCCATTCCTAGGTCTTATCTACCCCATACCAAGAGTTTTCCATATTCCGTGAAGGAGAGCCTCCCTGCCGAACAGAGCCTCCCCGCCTAACAGAGCCTCACCGCCTCTTTGGGCTTAAGGATGTTGGCTTAAGGATGTTAGCTTAAAGATGTAGGGCTTAAGGATCCTTCCGTAAGAGAGCCTCCCCACCGAACAAAGCCTCCCCGCCTAACAGAGCCTCCCCGCCTCTTTGGGCTTAAGGATGTTGGCTTAAGGATGTAGGGCTTAAGGATCTTACTGTACCCATGTAGGAGAGCCTCCCTGCCTAACAGAGCCTCCCCGCCTCTTTGGGTTAAGGATGTTGGCTTAAGGATCCCACCGTAAGAGAGCCTCCCCACCGAACAGAGCCTCCCCGCCTAACAGAGCCTCCCCGCCTCTTTGGGCTTAAGGATGTTAGCTTAAGGATGTAAGGCTTAAGGATGTAAGGCTTAAGGATCTTACCAACTTTCACAACCTTGTACTTAACACAATGTGCAAACTTGTGCGAGCAAAGCTCTAGCACAACTCATGTATCCTCTCATAAAGAGACGCGTACGAGCATAGCTCTAGTACGGTTATACTCATAAGACAACCACTCAAAAGCCACGTACGAGCAAAAGCTCTAGTACGGTTTATAAACATCAGCATAATTTCCAAATCAAGGTGCGAGCTAAGCTCCAGCACGTTTCATACAAATGAAAACATAGAAATCCAGCGCGAGCGAGGCTCTAGCGTGATTTATGTCACACGAATACGATAGGCGGCTCATACACAATAAAACAATCCCGGAAATCGGGTTTAGCACTCACAAATACTTTTCCACAACCACAATACAATACTAGCCGACCCATCTACAAGCTTGCTTAAAACCAAGCAATTTCGTTTTGAAAAACATCAAAACATTAGATTTATGCAATTATTAGCCTTACTATCCCATTTCATAAAATCCACTTCAAATCCAAAACCACGCATATACTCATCATCATTCACGAATACCATCAATCATTTATTTGAGCAACCATGCATTTCATAAAACACCCAATATTCACCCACAAGTTCAAAGTACGAGCAGCTACCTCTATATACTCACAAAATTTCCTTACCTGGAATCGCGATGCGTGATTCCACTTCCTTAAGCTGCTTACTCGTACGGTTCAATTCGTCTTCAACGAACTCTTCGGGACTACACAAAATCGTATCCCGCATTATATTCAATCCATACAATGCAACCCTTGTGCTTGCTATATCCAATATAATCTATAGCCTCTATTAAAGCTTATTTGGCCTCGTTTCATTACTTTACCCATAGCTCGAGTCTATGGATCTTCTTAGGCCTATTATCTTATTCAAAATCGATATCAAATCGACATAAAACTCATAGCGTTCATATTTCATGAATCCCCTCACTATGGCATTTATCAATCATATACATACCCATTTTCACAATTCCTCCAACTCACCATGTAATTCCATCTAACCATCTAAAATCATAAACATTACCCCAATAACAACTTTAGCATGCCATAAATCATAAGCTCATTCAATCCCACATATTCTCACATTATACCCATTTTTTATTTCTAGGTCACATCAATTCCACTACATTCCTAGATAGTTTATTCATCCATACTCATACCAACCAACTCCAAAATCAATTAAATAGCTAATGCATTTGGATTGGAGTGTTAGAATCTTACCAATATGATTTTTCTTCTTACTCCAAATGGAAATGCCCTTAACTCCTTCAATTCCAAAAATGGGAAAATGCCCTCTCACTATGTTGTTCCTCTCTTTGATAGGAACAACTTTGCCTCTAATGATCTCTCTTCAAATCTCACTGAAAATGGCTGATTTTAGAGAGGAAAAGTTAGGTTTTTGGGGTTGAGATTGTAAAGTTAAGTGTTTTTCCAAGATTTCCAGATTTTCAGCCCTCCTTATATAGAAATAGCTTGAGGAGATCGATCTGGTCCAAGAGGAGATCGATCTTGTCCCTTAAAATCCTTCTTTTTCACGGCATTTTTAAGCATGAGATCGATCTGTCGAAGCATGAGATCGATCTGTTGAAGCATGAGATCAATCTGTCGAAGCATGAGATCGATCTGGTCTCAAACAGAGAGCTAAGGAGATCGATCTGGCTCCATTGGAGATCGATCTGCTTTATTCTTTCGCCCAAATAAGAGCATTCTGGCTCTTCCAGATCGATCTCTCATCCTATGAGATCGATCTGGCCCTCATGCTTTCCAGATTTCCTGTAGTTTCCTTGCTACAACTCATACCAATACATCCTTAATCTATTTCCATGGCCATTTTCTCATCCATCCACCTTTTATAACTTGAAAATGGCATCTATCCATACCTTATGTACATTGAAACTTGTGTGCATTCATTGTATGTTCAAACGTATGCTACATAAACCAAAAGGAAGCATAACTCCATTCCATTTCACCACACAACCCATTTTGAGTTTCAATCACATCTATCACTTATAAAAACTCATTTCTTCATATTCGTACTCAATGAAACTTGTATGTACGTTACAATTCATATTACACATACATACATTGAATCCATGGACTTACATCAATCATACTTTCATTACAAGTCCATTCATATTATTTGATCCAATTATACACACTACCATTATACATATACGGGGTCTTACACATTTGCATAATTTTTGTATCTGAACATATAGAGGCACAGTACTGTACATGGATGTAATATTGGGGATGTATTTATTTAAAATAAATTGATATGTAAATGAAATAGAAAAAATGGAATGGGAAATAGGTGAGAGGTGACTAACACCGAATCATAGCCCAACTGTTTAGTAGTGTAACAGTTCACGACGAGTAAGGAAATAAAAAAGCAAAAAAAAAAAATTACTCTGATTTTTAGGTAATTTGGGTCGTGACAATTTTACACAGACACGCTAAACATAAAATATTTTTACCTTTTATTGATTTCATATGCTGCTTTAGGCAATCTTTGTAATTTTTATATATTTTTTCATATCATTTTTCTATCATGTCATCGTATTAAATTTAAAATTATGAAATCTACCTAATACATTTATGATCATATCCTACATGACATAAATATTAAATAAAGATACTCATTAAAAAGCTATATATATATATATATATATATATATATATATATATATATATATATATATATATATATATATGAAACAATGATTAATCAAATAAATAAATAATAAAACTGATTTATAAGATCGTAGCTCTGACAAGATTGATTTTTTTTTTTTTTAACAAAGTTATTCGCCCAAATTTTGAGTAGTTATGCTTAAATTCTAATTATGGCTTGCAACATACTAATAATTGAGCTTCCAGCCACCTTTGTTTGTTAACTCTAGCGATAAACTCCTCAACTCTTTTATTTAGTTCCTCAGCAGGTATGCAAACCTCTTCTTCAACAATTTCTCCTTTTTCTTCATAAGCTTCTTCTTCGTCCACAATTTGAAATGTTTTCGCTTCGTTGACATCAGATGTAATCACTTCTTTCACTTCGACTTCTTCTTTTTCTTCCTTTCCACCAAATTTCTCTTCTTTCATCATTTCAACTAATTCTTCATTTTCTTCTTTTGAATTCACTTCCTTATCTTCATTCGTATTGACTACTTTAAGTTCAGCTTCATTTTCGACTTCTTCTACCCTTTTCTCCTGCGGCTGCCTGGTCTTCTCTAGAGGTGACAAGACTGAGACTCCCTGAAGGCTTCGACTTCTTTCCATATACTCATTGTAAATGTCACGAGTTGGAGATGAGTTTGGGCCCCGAAGCCATGATTCTCCAACAAGGAAGATAACAATAACATTAACCACAATGAACAAGTACTTAGGATTATTGAAGAAAGAAGACCAAATACATGGGATAGATATTATGAGAAAATTCTTCATGGTTGAACATAGAGAAGGAAGCCAGAAAATATTGGAGAAAACTAAACTAAAAGCTAATCCAGCCAACAAATGAAGGAGGAGGTTGGGAAGAAACAGACTTTTCCTATACTTCTTTGCTTGAAACTTCTCTGCCTTCATTGAATCCATATCCTTGCTGTTCTAATAAAGTTGGTTTGGAGAGATTTTTGAGAAATTTAAGTTGTGGAAGGAAACAATCAACTAGGAAACTTCATAGTTTTTGAGTTAAAAAGCTTGTGTTAGAAAACTCACATCTGACTCAACACAGAGCAGTGTGGCAACAATGAGTTAATATAGTGGGGAAAGAGAGGAGGATATTTTGGTGGGATTCAAGAGATTCTACTTTCTTTTCATTTTTTTTTTTTTTTTGGCATGAGAGGTTTACTTTTAAAAAAAAAAAGCCTGGGCAGGTTAAGAATGTGTCAATTTATAATTATGGTGGTTTTTTTGGACCTGCATTTACTTTCCAGTGTTGTTCTTGTGGATTGTTTTGAATTTTCTACTACAATTACTGAGTTTGAACTTATAGTGACAGTAACTCATAATTCTCTGCTGCAATGGATTTCTTTGCTTAATTAGCTATTTTAAGAGTAATTTAACTATCACTAGTTCATGATTCAAAGAAAGGAAAAAGGGTTAGCGCTCAGCTGCTTTCCAAGGGTGCATGCACGCGCACGGCGCACCGGAAGAGATGAATGACAGCGAAGTTGTGGTTTGCATCCTTTTGTATATGCTTTTTGTTCTACCATTCTTTCCTCTATAATTGAATCCATAAGTAGCACGTGTGTTAAATGAAGTTTAAAGTAAGGACCATGGTTAACAATTGTGTTACCATGGTTAACAATAGTGCCAACTGCTATTGAATTAGTTAAAAGTTAGCTGCAAGTGACAGGTAGGGAAAACGTTTTATATAAATATATGGTTTCAGTTTTTATATATGTTAATTAAAAAAATCATATTAATTTTAAAACCTGGATGCGTATGAAAAAAAATATTATTTTGTAAATCAAATTTAAAATTTAAATTTTAAGATCGATACCTAAAATATGTGTGCTTAAAACATCAAATCTATGTATTAAGCTTCTGCATTTATAAGTGCACCTACCCAAAGATGCCCTCACCCTAAAATGAAAAATAGGTAATATGTATTTTGGAACATGACATTTTAATTTACTAAGTATTTGAGTTTAATATACGAAATTGAATAAGATATAACTTCTCTCGTAAGTAACTGTTGCTTGTTAATTATCTACATAGATGCGTGGGTCGTAAAGTGGCGCTCAATTATTTTGATCTTGAAGTCATTTGGGCACACGAAACTGGTGGATTTGTGGTTCGTGGGCGTGAGTTATTTTTAAATAATATCTCTCTATGAAAAGCGACACGTAATCCCTTTTAGCATTCTTTGATTTCTAATTTTCATGAAACATTGTATTACTCTGGATTTGGCTTCATTACCTTGATATATATATTCCACAAACTAGTTACGTGACGTAGATTCAATGAATTGGTGCTCACAACTTTTCCGATATGGATATGTGCGTTACAACATAAAGCCTTTGTCATATCATTACCTAATTTTAGTACATACAACAACAGGAATATGTAATTAAAACATCCTTATATTATTATCTTTTGCGTAGCTTGGATTTCAAATTCAAGTATAATCACATATCTGTATGAGGATTTAATTCAATTTTTTATTGATTTATTTAATGAATTATTTAATGAATTATTCATTCCTTATTTAAGCTTGGCCTTTATAATAACAATTAAAATTATATTTAAGTAGGTTTACGGTCCTGACAAGGAGAAATGAGTATGTTTTCGGTTAGATTAATTGACCGCACCTTATTCTTATTCTTGCTTTATTGGCCTTGAAATGGAAGAGAACATTGCTTTTCGGGAGGTGGTAATCTTTCAGAAAATACTGCTTCCATTGGCTTTGGGCTGACTATTCTCAATTGAATGGTTGAAATTCCTTCCTTAGCACCTAAGAGATGCATGTGGCCGCCAAATGAAATAAGTGTATTTGTTTTGTTTGGGTCACAAAAAGGGGAGACGTTACCGTGGCTTCTCTTTTTGGTACGGGGGCCGAGAAAGATTCTATATACGTTTTTTACACCTATTTTTGTATTTGAACAATAAAGTATGAGGAACAGAATCTCGTAGACCAATTCAACTTGGCATCGACAACGAATTAACTCAAACAAGATCTAGGCCGAGAGGCTAAATTCCTTATTTCTATCAAATTTACTCGTTATAGTGCCGACTAGTTCTGCAAGCAAAGTCACCTTACAGGCCGATCATTACTAGAGAAAAGATAATAAACTACGGTTAAATCAAATATTTATTACGGTTTCTAAAAGCTTACCCAATCTAAGATCATTAACTATGATATTTTAAAGTTTATAATTTATTGAATTTCAGACATTATAGTTTTAAGTACATTTATACTATACAATAGGAAAAGTCATTTCTATCTAGGGGTGTAAACGAACAGAATGTTCGGTCAACTGTTCATGAATTGTTCGATTACTGTTCGTTTATATTCGTTTATTAAACTTAACAAACGAACATGAACAATATTTTTTGTGTTCGTTCATTAAACAAACGAACATGAACAGAGGTGTGGTTCGTTCATTTATGTTCGCGAACAAGCTCGTTTATGTTCGTTTATTGTTCGTTCGTTTAAAGTGTCATTTGTTGTTCGTTCGTTTATGTTCGCGAACAAACTCGTTTATGTTCATTTATTGTTCGTTCATTTAAAGTGTCATTTTTTGTTCGTTCGGTTATGTTCGTTTGTTGTTTGTTTAGTGTTCGTTTGTTATTTGTTTGTTGTTCATTTGTAATTTATTAAAGTATGAAAATTACTTATATTATATTATTATATAAGTTATAAGTTATATAATTATAATATATACTAAAATCCTAAAGTCGTATTTGGTGCATAGGATGATGGATAGGATAGTATGATAATCACCCTATCTTATATTTGATGCACACATTAAGGGGAAGATTGGATTGCAAAGAGAATTAGTAATCCTCTTAGTATATGATGATCCAATACTCTCTAAAAAGTAAAGATTATTTCTAATGAGATTAAAAATAAATATTCATATTTTATTTATTTTATACTTCAAATTTTTATTTACTTATTTTGTCAGATGATTCGAAGGATTGTCGATAACACCAATTTTTAGTATTAATTTTTGAACTTTTAATATATTAATTCTTAAACTTCGTTGTATTATATTTAAGAATTTTCGTTGGATGATTCAAATTGTATTATTGTTTATGTAGAATTTAGTCTTTATGTAGAATTTTTAATATTTAATTTTCAATTTGTATTAATATTTAACGTGTTCGCGAACAGTTCCTGAACACTTGTACGCGAACACGTAAACAAACAAGTTCGCGAACACTTGTTCATGAACACGTAAACGAACATGTTCGCGAATGAAAACGAACAACATTAAAAAATAAACGAACGAATACGAACAAACACCTTAACGAACACGAACGAACACAAACAATACTAAAAAATAAACGAATGAACATAAACATTAGTCGTTCGTTCGTGTTTGGTTCGTTTACATCCCTATTTCTATCCGTACTTTATAAATACCAATGAAAGACCGCAAAACTATTGGTATAAATATTGCCAGCAATTTATTGATCAGCAATTGACCATCAGGTGAATGTCGATAAAATTTATTAGCTGCCAGGTCCACCAATGCCAAAAAAGTGTTTGTATATGTTGGCATGACTCTTTTTGATACCTTAAAATGCTTTTATATGTAAAAAAGCATTTAAAAGGATTTTAAAGTACCTATATAAATCATAATTTAAATTTGAATTTTTCACATTTATTAAATTATATCGACACTTAAAATTGCCTCTAAAAATCTTATTTGAATTTTTTTATGCTTTTATTCTTCCAATAAATTTTTAGTTCGCTATATTTATTTACCTTTTTATGATAACCCTTCAAGATTTTTTTTTTAAATTTATCAATATACTTTTTAAAACTTAAAATCAAATAAACATAATTTTTTTAAATATCACAAGTTTTTGCATTATATTTAACTTAAAATTTAATTAATGAGATACATATAACACTCTTTTAAACTACTTTTCATCTAAAGCTTACCAAATGAAAACAGTATATTAAAAAAATGTGCACATGATAAGTATATACCAAATAAGACAAGCATACATAGAGATGAATGAGAAATATAAAGAGAAAGTCATCAACATTCTAGTGCACTGCCTCAGTTGCAATAGATCTTACTTTTAGATTGAGGAAGATAGTCCTCAAGTTAGCTAGAAGAGGAAACAACAAAGCATTAGAATGGAATAAAACTTGTTTCAGCGCTATACAAAAATAATCATAACTTAAACACGGTGACACCAAGTGTGATAATCCGAAATTTCCCGCCTTGAAAATTTTTCTTGAAAATACAAGATAATATTTCATTTAAAAAATATAAATAAATAAATAAAATATAAAATAAAATATATCTATATATATTAAATAAATATATATAGATATATATATATATATAATAATATATAGGTAGATATATATATAATATTATAATAATATATTATATTATATATATATATAGATATTTATTTATAACATATATATATATATTAATATATATATATATATATATATATAAAAGGAAAAAAGAGAGAGAAGGATCGAGAAACTCGATCACTATCATTTTCTCCTCTATAAAATAGAGGAAAAAACAGTGGCGGAAGAGAGATAGAGAGAAGTGGAGAGACTCGGCGTTGACTAACCCAGGGAAGGAGGAGCAGTCGTCGGTGACAACCCATAAGAAATCTGGTGAGGGAAGCAATGATCGACAAAGGAAATGAGAGAAACGATCGAAAGAGAGAAGATGAAGGAAAAGGGGAGTCGTTGCTGATATCTCTAAGCCAGGCCGACCGAAGCTTTCCTTTCACTGTGCGACACCGCTAGCGAAAGATGGAGCTGAGAATTGGCCGGCGAGTTCCCGAATGACGAAAATAGAGACTGAGCCGATTCAGTAGAAAGGAAATGGGTTGAACTGGTCTGAATTGTGTCAGCATGGAAAAAAAAAGAGAAAATTTTGTGATGCCTTGGTTTAAGGATAAACTGGTAAGCAGTCGAATTTGACCATTTTAATTTTTTGAAAATTTATTTGAATTTATATTTGATCAAAACTGGCCCGGTTTAAATATATAAACATGTAGCGCGACAATAAGCGATGAACACGAGTTCGATCATGCCCCGATTTGCATGTCATCACAGAATATTGGGTTAGTGAACCTCACTGCTACAACTTGTACTAGCATACGAGTTAAGTTTAATTGCATAATCTATGGGTTGATCCCATACAAATTGCTTTATGTTTTGAATCGAACCTTTGATATCGTAAATGCTTTGTTTGAACTTTTTGAAGAAGTATGTGAACCTTTTGATTGATTTGAAATATGAAACGTATTGAATTAACTAAATTGGGAACATAAATTGTTCTCTACTTTGCAGGTTGGGTAATGAGAAATTGTTACCTAATCTTATTGTAGAAATTTCACAAATTGTCTATATGTTTCGAACTAAGACCCTTGTGTTACTGAAAATGTGATTTCGATTCGTTTTGATATGTTTTCAACTCTGCGATGATTTTCATACATTAAAATCATTACATGGCATTGTATGGGAGATTTAAAAGCTTGCACAGATTTTTATCTGTATGCATGCATTTCTTTATAATCTCATTTCAAATTTGTTTTAGATTAATTGGAGCATATAACTTATTTAGCTTATGCTTAGTGTTTTTTGGATTTAAGCATAAACTGCTTTTCGTCTCGATTGTTATATGACTTCTGAAAACGTGATTTTTGACTTTTTATCATTTATGGGCATTTTTACTATGTTATTCCCGGTAAAGCATATGGAGACAGCTCTGAGTTTATGACTCTTATACATGCAGTTTGGCTTGTCTGACATTGTCGTGATAGGTTTTAGTTCCGGTGAATCACTAGGACTGGAGACTTTTCGGATCTGTGGCCATAGGTAACAGCCTAGTTTCTGGGGTGGTTTCGGTTGCAGATAGTCATAATAGGAAAGCTTTTATCGGGATGTACTTGTGAACTTCGCCTATATTCGTATGATCCAATTATCGAACATTGTGGATAATATATCGAACTATATAGTTTCAAAATTGTTTTCTGATATATGAACATGATATGAATTAATCTCTTTGATGCGAGATAGCATCAAATGGATTAAATCAAGTCCTAGGACAAGAATCAAATGACGTCTAAAGATCCTAAGTGTTATAAGTATGTGAAAAATATCGACGATAAGATTATCAAAAAGGATATGTTCTTATATGAACCTTATTTTGAATTACAATTGCATCTCGATGCATATTATAATTTTGTGGGATTTAGAAAGCTTGCATTAGTTTATATCTGCATTAAAGAAACTTTAAAATCTCACTTATGGCATGTTTTGAAAGTATGTGAGACATACATCTCTGTGTTTTGGATTTAAGCTAACTCTACTTTTATCCACATTGTGATTAGAAATGACTTCAAAACATGCATTCTGATCACTTTTACAGCTAAATATTTTGCCTTAGCTGACAAGCGATAATAGTTAGTCATGATTATTTTCAGCCATTGCTAGCGGGGTATATAATAGTTAGCAATGACGTAGCCTGCTATTGGCGATATAAATAGCAAATGTTTCGGCCCTTTCTAACGGGATATAATAGTTGGCAAAGTTTTCAGCCCTTGCTAACAGGACATAATAGTTGGCAATGTTTTGGTCCTTGCTAATAGGGTACAAAATGGTTAGCAATGTTTAGGCCTTTGCTAACGAGACATAATAGTCGACAATGTTGCAACCCCTGCTGACGAGGAATATAATGTTGGCAGTTTCTGGCCCAGCTAACGGGTTATAATAGTTAGCAATGGTCATGTATTTCGTGACTATGATATTTCCCTGATCATGGGTTAAAATAGTGATAATATGAAATATGTTTCGGACTTTGAAATATGCATTGAATTGTGTTTCGAAATGTGAAAAATGTTTTGAAGTATGAAATATGTTTTTGAAAATGTTTTATGATCATGAGCATGGTTCATGGAACATATCCTAACGATATGAAATAAATATGTTGTGGCCCTTGCTAATGGGGATGATAATAGTTAGTGATGAAGTCTTAGCTGACGGGATATAATAGTCAGTGGTGTCTTTATTAACGGATTAGAATAGTTAGCAAAGATAGTGTGAAATATGTTTTGAATTGTGAAATATGTTTTGGAATAAGAACTATGTTTCGAACTATGAAGAGGGTTTTGGAATATGAAATATACTTCGAATATGAAATTTGTTTCCGGATAAGGGATACATTCCGAGTGTGAATATGTTTCGGATACGAGACATGTTTCAACGTGTGATAAGTTTCGAATGCAATTTATGTTTTGAATAAGAGATATTTTCGATATATAAATATATTTCGACATGTGATATGTTTTGGATTATGTGATGTGATTTTGAAAATGGTTGTGTTTTAAGGACGAATATGGATTACATTAAACTGTGGTTTTCTGTATTCAACTATATTTCAAATTTTGAACCCCTATGGGTATATTCAATTTGGGTGGTCAAGTTTGATGGCCAATTAAGGTATTTCAAAATACCCATCTGCCTAAAAAACTTGACAGCGTTTAGATAATGTTATAGTTCGTAAACCCAAGAAAAATGTGACTTTCAATAAGTTTCGAATTATGAAGTATGTTTTCGAATAAGACATGTCTTGAAATGTGATAAGTTTTGAATTGTGATTTGGATAAGTGATAAGAAAGAATGATCAAATGAGAATGCATAAAACATGTATTAGAAATTCAGTATCTTGTATGTTATTACCTTTGTGCTTGTGTGGTTTGCTTACTAAACTTTCCCCAAAGCTCACTCCCCTTCTAATTTCCATCACAGGTTTAGACTAAAGGTGCATTGACATCGATATCAGTATTAGCTTCAAATTAAATGCTTCGAGATCTCACAGCTTATATCGGTATATTTATTTATACTGTTTATTTGTATTTAATTTCAAATAGTTATCCTTAAGTGCATGTATCGGGATATGTAGTGAATTAAGAAATGATTATGAAAGTTAATAAGAAATTAGACTGCGACCTTAGGTTCATAACCTTAAACTAAGCTAGGTAGTTTGAGACCTAGAACAATGTATGTCAGACCCAGATTTTTATGTAGCTTGTACCTTATGATTCCTATGTGTATGAACACTATGTAATTATAGTTGAATCATAAGAAGAGTATTTATTAACATGCAATCGACAATTTGAGAAATTAAAAATGCATGTAAGCTACATAACAACGAGATAAGGGTTAAGTTAATTCCCAAACGAGTGCAGGGGTAAAACAGTCAAATGACTGACATTCGGTATAATTTCGATAAGAGAATTTCATTAAAAAAATGAAATTGAGGAATCTTGAACAAAATCGAGGAAAATATTTAATTTCGAGCCCAATTGATCAAGATATAAATTTATTAGAATTTATCAGAATTTTTACCTCGAAAAATAAGCCCAAAAATAGTGAAAAAAATATATCGAAAAGGTAAAATCGGACTGATAAATTCATTTACGGATTAAATGAATTTAGTATGATTTTTGGAGATATTTCTAGATATTTTTGGGATATTTATGGGATATTTATGGGATTTTTATTATTATCTTATAATAAAATAATAATAAAAATATATTATTAAAAAAAAAGTAAATCTGAAAGTTAGAATCGGGAAGAGAGAACAGAGGAAACGGAAGGAAGCCGACCCGAGGGAGAAGATCACCGAACGGCCACCACCGGCCACCCCACGGACAGGACAGAGGTCAAAAAAGGAAGAGGAGGCCCGTGCGCACCCATCGGCATCGGTCACGCCCTCCACCGAAGCCGGACGCAGCCGAATCGAAGAGGTGAAGCGGCGGAGGAAAAGAAGGAATCCGGCGGCCACCGACGGTGCTTGGTCCCGATCGAGCCCAACCGAGTGTTGCCCAGGCTTAGGCTCGTCGAACTGCGGTGGTGATGCGTCGGGAACCGGTCGGAATACGCCGGCACGGCCAAAGGATGCCTGAACCGGTCGACGATTCAGGGGAGAAGGTTCTGTGCTGAACCGGACCGGGCTCGCCAAGGAGAAAAAGGGGAAAAGAGGAAAAAGAAAGAAAAAGGAAAAGGAAAATTTTCAGGATTTCACCGGACTTCGGGTAAGTCGATACGAGGTCAAAAGTGACCGATTTGATTTTCGATGAATTTCTTTAAATTATATTTAATCGAAAATTGACCCGGAGTTAAATATAATAAATTGTGCAGTTCGACGATAAATTCCGAACGGAAGCCCGATCGAACTTCGATTTACGTACCATCGCATATTCTCGGGTAAGTAAAGTTCATTTACGATAAATTATGTGATTATTGCGTATTTAAGATTTATTTTATGTATTTCTGATTAAATTTCGTATTTAGTGAATTATAATTGGAATTTTGAATTAAATGTCGTAAATGATATACGGGCTATCCAAAGAGTTTGGAATAAAGCCCAATGGGTATTGATAGGCCCAATGAGTCGATAGACCCTAATGAAGGGAAATAATAAGTGAAAAACGGGCTTAATACGGATTAAGGCCCATTAAAGATTATTAAGGCCCATTAAGGGAAAATAGACTGTATTAATGTGTAATACAGTAGGAAAATTATGATTAACCTGAGGAATGGTTATTTACAGCTCCAGAGTTTACATTAAGAGCTGATCGAACTACGGGATTTAGCAGCACCGAGGAAGTTAGGTCACGTGACGTGATCCGAGGTAAGGGACTTTTGCGAGTAGTTAGAGATAACTGCACGTATTTTCATCTACTTTTACATTCACTTAAAAACTCTGAGGGTCAGAGAAAGTGAATAATAATTATTGCGACCCGATAGTGGTAAATTATAATTTTACCCCTAGTTAGTCAAAAAGTCAACTTTTGTGAGAAGTTGTAAAAAGCATGGAAAATACTATTGTGAGTGTTTAATTGCTATTAGCATGAAAATAAATAGATGGGCTAATGATTTTAAGGTTGATGTGACTTAAGCACACTTTATAGTGCTGATTTTAATGTTTTATAAAAATCCCTTTTAAATAGTCATCTATCATATTATGTGAGAATGAATCGTGCTAGAGCACAGCTCGCACTGGGATTCATATGTTTTCCACATACATTAGTGCTGGATTTTTATATGCACTAGATTTCCATGACATGCATGATAGAGTACTGGAGTTTTACTCGTACTCAGTTTTATATGATATATGCATGACACAGAGTGCTGGAGCGATTAGCTCGTACTCGAGTTTTACATGAGATACATGACAGAGTATTGGAGCGTTGCTCGTACTCGATTCTTCATGGTTTATACATGACATAGTACTGGGAGCTATTGCTCGTACTTGATTTGATATGTGCATAGCATAGTACTGGAGCTATTGCTCGTACTTGATTTAATACATGAACTATGCATTGACCTAGTTGCTAGAGATTGCTCGCACTAGAGTTGAGTTTGTGATGTGAAACAGTGTTCGAGCGCAGTGTCGACTGTGTGTCGCACTCGAGGACGCACACTGTATGTGATATTATATACATGGTACCTATTGATGCAGCATTCTTGTGTGACTGAGTGTCACATTTTGAGAGGATGGCCAGCATGAGGGTATTTGTGAATGTGGTATAAATATTTCCATAGTTACAAGGGCTAAGTCCTATGGGAGGCACCCTGGCTGTGAGGGTCCATGGGTGTACTTTGTACCGTGTCTGAGTGGCACGAGGTGTACGCTGTACCGTGTGTTACGCATAGCTGACGGCTGTAGTGGACTGACCATCCTCCCGTTGCAGCAGTGATGCCCCGCACACCGAGATCTGTGTTGCTTGGGATCACATTTCGGATATGATCATAGTCCAGGATACTATTTGCATTAAACCACAGAGTCTTACATGATATATCACATTGATTGACTGATTTAAACTGCGGACAGACCTGAGGGATGGTCGGACTCCGATTTTGTGTTGTGAATCATTTGATGCCATATTTATTGTGATTTAAATATACATGGCATGATTTACATAAAGGCATGATTTATATACGATGCATTGTTTTGCACTACATGCGTACATTTGAGAAAGAAAGCATGATTTTCTGTAGATGGGATTTATTCTGTACAAGTATATATATTATATTTCAAGACATGCTTTTTAAAGCGAGTAAAGGAAATAATGTTTTCAAGGCATAGCATTATTTTGAGTAGATAGTGTTGATATCTACTTGCTTGCCTGATTTTCTTACTGAGCGTGTTGTATGCTCACCCCCCTTTCTTTACATCTCTCTACAGAGCGTTAGTAGAGCGAGAGCTATCAAGGGATAGTGTTCCAGAGCCACTGCTAGTTCCTATCGATCGCCAGGTATACTTATATTGTACAGTTGTGTATCTAAACATAGAAATAGCACAGTGATGTATACGTTATATATTATGGGGAATGTATTTGTATTAGATTTTATATAATCTTACATGTATAATAAAAGCAGTTACAGTCAGTAATAATATATTGACATGTATGTATGAAATGGATGATGTGGTAAGTGAGGACTCTGACATCGAATCACAGCCCAACCATTGAAGAGAGGAAAGGTAAGTTAAAAATGCGAAAAATTTATAGTGATTTTTGGATAAAGTCATGGATTGAGAAGAGGGTCCTGACAGAGTGGTATCAGAGCAGAGGTTGGTCTGATGTGAGTCGGTGTTAGAAAATAGGAAAGTACACATCCCCATAGTACTGTGTTGTGTTTAGATATAACTGTGTATACCGGATAGGAGATGGACTAATTCATTATTATGAATGCAGGAACTTTGCCTATATGGCAAATACGTGTAGTGGTAGAGGTATGAGAGGTAGGGCTCGAGGCCGGGGAGATAGACCAGAGGGACGAGCCGCTGCTGGACCATTATCGACGCATGAGACTCCATGTGCTACTGAGGCACCCGAGCGTGCAGAGACGCGCTTCACGAGATTAGAGCGTGGTCTCGAGATTATTATCGAGATACTGACACAGACGATGCTAGGTCGGCAGAGACAGGAGGCAAGAGCTGCTACAGGAGAGGCAGTTGCCCCTCATACACCTACGCAGACAGCTGATGCATAGAGGACTGTAGATACTCCTACACCCCCACCGGTTTTGGGTGGTAGTGGATTTGGATATGGATGTGATTTGCATCGGTTACGAGAATTTCAGAAGTTTAGACCTCCATCCTTTAGTGGGGTCAAAGACCCAGTGGCTGCTGAGGAGTGGTTAGCAGAACTGGAGAAGCTTTATGGATTCTTCGAGTGTACGACCTCGGAGATGGTCGCGTTTGCTGCATTCCTACTGAAGGGAGCTGCAGAGCATTGGTGGAAGTCCACCCGACCTATATTGAGATCCCGACACACAGATATCAGTTAGGATATATTTCGGGAGGCCTTCAGGAGGCAGTTTGTTACCGACACCGCGCAGCGAAAACTTCAGGCAGAGTTTTTGGGACTACACCAGGGGAGTTTATCTGTGGACGAGTATGAGACTCGATTCCTATCCCTAGGAAGATATGACCCGGATACCATGTACAGTGAGACCAGGAAGGTCCACAGGTTTATTGACGGGTTGAGGCTGGTGCTACGGTCCAAGTTGGTCCCATTAGACATAATGACCTATGAGGAAGCAGTACACGTGGCGCAACTATGTGAGCAGGATTACGAGAGGAATGCTTCCGAGTTCGGGAAGCTTAGCCATAGCCGAGATGTACAGAGGAAGAGGTCGGCTAGAGATTTCAGTTATCGAGGAGGGAAGAAACTCTTCGGTAAGAGATCATGAGTAGAGGAGGCACGAGAGAGATATGCTAGACCTCCTGCTTATACGACTGTAGCCCCAGCAAAGGGCATTATCATAGGAGGATAGAGACCTGCTGTAGATCAGTGCAGAAGATGCGGTAGATCACATGGAGATAGACTGTGTTCACAGGGTGTTATGGTATGTTTTCGATGTGGGAAACAGGAGCACATGGCTAGAGAGTGCCCAGAGCCATTTGTGACTGCACCACCGAGGGGCAGGGAGTTTGATAGAACCCCAGCTGGTACGTCTGCTCGGAGAGGTAGACCGACGGCAGAAGAGAAGGGGAAACAAGTGATGGGTCAAGGGCGAGTACATGCTTTGGACCAGGGGACAGCTAATGCTTCATCGGATTTGATTCGAGGTAACATCTTGATTTATGATATTGAAGCATATGTTTTAATTGATCCTGGTGCCACGCATTCTTTTGTATCGCCATCATTTGCATGTAAATTAGCAAGACATGTAGAGCGTACACATTTATGTATGATGATGTTGATTAGTATGCCTATGAAGAGTAGTCAAGTGGTAGAATATGTATTTAATGACTGCAAGTTGAGAGTAGGGGATAAGGAGATGACAGCCAATCTAATATTATTAAGTTTGAGTGACTTTGATATAATATTAGGGATGGATTGGCTATCTGCAAACCATGCTGTTTTAGATTGTTATGCTAAGACAGTTATGTTTCCTCACCCTACTAGATATGTTGTAAAGTTTAATAAGAATAAATGAAAGGAGTAGTTATGATTATTACGTGATTACTGATTTAGAAAACCTTCGACATATCAAGGTTTCATTGCATACGTGGTCTATATGGATAAGGCACATCTGGAGTTGTCAGATATTACTGTGGTCAGTGAGTACCCAGATGTTTTCCCGGATGAATTGCCAGGGTTACCACCAGACAGAGAGATGGAGTTCTGTATAGATCTGGTACCTGGTACGGAGCCTATTTTGAGACCACCATATCGTATGGCCTTAGTTGAGCTGGAGGAGCTCAAGAGACAGTTACAGGAGCTATTGGATAAGGGTTTTGTTCGACCGAGTGTTTCACCTTGGGGAGCACCGGTTCTATTTGTGAGGAAGAAGGATGGGAGCCTCAGATTGTGTATAGACTACCGATTGTTGAATAAGGCCACCATCAAGAATAGATACCCCCTTCCACGCATTGACGACTTGTTAGATCAGCTTCAGGGAGCACAGGTCTTTTCCAAGATAGACCTGAGGTCTGGGTATCATCAGCTGAAGGTTCGGGGTGGAGATGTACCCAAGACAGCATTTTGTACCCGATACGGCCATTATGAGTTCTTGGTCATGCCATTCGGATTGACGAATGCTCCAGCTGCTTTCATGGCTTTGATGAATGATGTGTTCAAGCCATATTTGGACCAGTTTGTTATCGTCTTCATCGATGACATATTGGTGTATTCGAGATCTAAGGAGGAGCACCTCAGGATAGTGTTACAGACGTTACGGGAGCATGAGTTATATGCTAAGCTCAGTAAGTGTGACTTTCGGTTGTCACAGATCTCATTTTTGAGACATGTTGTATCGAGAGATGGTGTATCAGTCGATCCATCTAAGATAGAGGCTGTAGTTCAGTGGGAATAGCCGAGGACAGTCATCGAGATTAGGAGTTTTCTGGGTTTAGCTGGATACTATCAGAGATTCGTTGAGGGATTCTCGAAGTTGGCTGCTCCGTTGACACGTCTTACTCAAAAGAGTGCACCGTTCATATGGAACGAGGATTGTGAGAAGAGTTTTGAGGAGTTGAAGCATCGATTGACCACCACTCCGATTCTCACTATCCCTACCAGCTCAGGAGGATTTACAGTGTATACCGATGCTTCACATCAGGGACTAGGCTGCGTATTGATGCAGGATGGAAAGGTAGCTGCTTATGGATCTAGACAGCTGAAGGATCATGAGAAGAACTATTTGACCCATGATTTGGAGCTAGCATCAGAAGTGTTTGCGTTGAAGGTATGGCGCCACTACTTGTATGGCGAGAAGTTCTAGATATTTATCGACCACAAGAGCCTCAAGTATCTGTTCTCACAGAAGGAGCTGAACATGAGACAGAGAAAATGGCTAGAGCTTCTGAAGGACTACGATTGTGAGATACTTTATCATCTGGGTAAGGCTAACGTTGTAGCCGATGCCTTGAGCAGGAAGAGCCTAGGGATGGTATCGTACATGATGGTTAGGGAACATGATTTGCTAGAGCAGTTTGATAGCCTCAGTTTGGGAGTCGTGCCTTCTGACATGGATACAGGCTATGTGATAGCTAGTCTACGCTTAGAGCCGGACCTGTTGGACAGGATCAGAGTAGCTCAATAGACTGATCCATTTTGTATGGATGTGAGTAGACAGATGCAGAAGGGCACAGTGACTGATTTTGAGTTGAGTTCTGATGGACTACTGAGGTTCAGAGGCAGATTGTGTGTTCCCGAGGATCCAAACTCAGGAGATTGATATTGGCGAAAGCTCATTCGTCGAGGTATACGTTACATCCGAGGAGTAACAAGATGTATCAGAACCTCCGGAAGGTATACTGGTGGTCGGATATGAAGAAAGATGTAGCAGACTTCGTGGTAAAGTGTCTCATATGTCAGCAGGTGAAGGTAGAGCATCAGAAACCTGCAGGACTATTGCAGCCTCTACCTATACCGACATGGAAATGGGAGCATATCACCATGGATTTCGTGATGGGTTTACCGAGAACCCGCAGGAATCATGATGCAATATGGGTGATCGTTGATAGACTGACGAAGTCAGCCCACTTCCTAGCTATGAGAGCTACCGATACTCTGAGTTCATTAGCAGAATTGTATGTACGCGAGGTAGTGAGGTTACACGGTGTACCAGTGAGCATAGTCTCTGATAGGGATTCCCGCTTCACATCCCACTTTTGGGGACATTTTCAGGAAGCCATGGGAACCCAGTTGAGTATGAGCACCGGTTTCCATCCTCAGACAGATGGTCAGTCAGAGAGGACCATACAGACTATGGAAGACATGTTGAGAGCATGTGTGCTAGACTATCGAGGCTCCTGGGATGACCACCTGCCACTAGCCGAGTTCGCCTACAACAACAGTTATCATTCGAGTATCGGGATGGCACCGTATGAGGCTTTGTATGGCCGTAGATGTCGTTCCCCTATTGGATGGGAAGAAGTGGGTGACCGTAAGATTTTCACTCCTGACATGGTTCCGCAAGCATCTGAGGACGTCCGCTTGATTGTAGAGAGACTGAGGACAGCTCAGAGCTGACAGAAGAGTTATGCTGACAGGAGACGTAAGCAACTAGAGTTTGCAGTTGGTGAATCCGTGTTCTTGAGAGTTTCTCCTTCCAAGGGCATAGCGAGATTTGGGAAGAGAGGGAAACTAAATCCTTGCTACATTGGACCCTTTGAGATACTTGATCGAGTAGGAGATAAGGCGTATAGGTTGGCATTGCCACCGGACTTATCAGGTGTCCATAACGTCTTCCTCATATTGATGCTTCGGAAGTATCACTCGGATCCGGCACATGTGATTAGTTATGAGCCTTTGGAGCTCCGAGAGGACATGTCATATGTTGAGAGACCGATTCGAATATTGGATAGGAAGGAGAAGGTATTGAGATCGAAGACCATCAGATTAGTGAAGATTCTCTAGCAGCATCATACTTCAGAGGAAACTACTTGGGAGCTAGAGAGTCTGATGCGAGAGAAGTACCCTCACCTGTTTGATGACTGACTTGGTTCTAATTTGGAAGACCAAATTTTCTGAGTGGGGGAGGATTGTCAGACCCAGATTTTTATGTAGCTTGTACCTTATGATTCCTATGTGTATGAACACTATGTCATTATAGTTGAATCATAAGAAGAGTATTTATTAACATGCAATCGACAATTTGAGAAATTAAAAATGCATGTAAGCTACATAGCAACGAGATAAGGGTTAAGTTAATTTCTGAACGAGTGCGGGGGTAAAACGATCAAATGACTGACATTCGGTATAATTTCGATAAGAGAATTTCATTAAAAATATGAAATTGAGGAATCTTGATCAAAATCGAGGAAAATATTTAATTTCGAGCCTAATTGATCAAGATATAAATTTATTAGAATTTATCGGAATTTTTGCATCGAAAAATGAGCCCAAAAATAGTGAAAAAATATATCGAAAAGGTAAAATCGGACTGATAGATTTATTTACGGATTAAATGATTTTAATATGATTTTTGAAGATATTTTTAGATATTTTTGGGATATTTATGGGATATTTATTATTATTTTATAATAAAATAATAATAAAAATATATTAAAAAAAAGTAAATCTGAAAGTTAGAATCGGGGAGAGAGAACAGAGGAAACGGAAGGAAGCCGACCCGAGGGAGAAGATCACCGGACGGCCACCACCGACCACCCCTCGGGCAGGACAGAGGTCGAAAAAGGAAGAGGAGGCCCATGCGCACCCATCGGCACCGGTCCCGCCCTCCACCGACCCCGGACGCCGGCGAATCGAAGAGGTGAAGCCGCGGAGGAAAAGAAGGAATCCGACGGCCACCGGCGGTGCTTGGTCCCGATCGAGCCCAGCCGAGTGTTGCCTAGGCTTAGGCCCGTCGAACTGCGGTGGTGTTGAGTCGGGAACCGATCGAAATACGTCGGCATGGCCAAAGGATGCCTGAACCGGTCGGCGTTCAGGGGAGAAGGTTCTGTGCTGAACCGGACCGGACCGGTTCAGCAAAGGAGAAAAGGGGGAAAAGAGGAAAAAGAAAGAAAAAGGAAAAGGAAAATTTTTGGGATTTCACCGGACTTCGGGTAAGTCGATACGAGGTCAAAAGTGACCGATTTGATTTTCGATGAATTTATTTAAATTATATTTAATCGAAAATTGACCTGGAGTTAAATATAATAAATTGTGCAGTTCGACAATAAATTTCGAACGGAAGCCCGATCAAACTTCGATTTGCGTACTATCGCATATTCTCGGGTAAGTAAAGTTCATTTACGATAAATTATGTGATTATTGCGTATTTAAGATTTATTTTACGCATTTCGGATTAAATTTCGTATTTAGTGAATTATAATTGGAATTTTGAATTAAATGTCGTAAATGATATACGGGCTATCCAAAGAGTTTGGAATAAAGCCCAATGGGTATTGATAGGCCCAATGAGTCGATAGACCCTAATGAAGGGAAATAATAAGTGGAAAACGGGCTTAATACGGATTAAGGCCCCTTAAAGATTATTAAGCCCATTAAGGGAAAATAAACTCTATTAATGTGTAATACAGTAGGAAAATTATGATTAACCTAAGGAATGGTTATTTACAGCTTTGGAGTTTATATTAAGAGCTGATCGGACTGCGGGATTTAGCAGCACCGAGGAAGTGAGGTCACGTGACGTGATCCGAGGTAAGGGACTTTTGCGAGTAGTTAGAGATAACTGCACGTATTTTCATCTGCTTTTACATTCACTTAAAAACTCTGAGGGTCAGAGAAAGTGAATAATAATTATTGCGACCCGATAGTGACAAATTACGATTTTGCCCCTAGTTAGTCAAAAAGTCAACTTTTGTGAGAAGTTCCTAAAAGCATGGAAAATACTATTGTGAGTGTTTAATTGCTATTAGCATGAAAATAAATTGATGGGCTAATGATTTTAAGGTTGATGTGACTTAAGCACACTTTATAGTACTGATTTTAATGTTTTATAAACAATCCCTTTTAAATAGCCATCTAGCATATTATGTGAGAATGAATCTTGTTAGAGCACAGCTCGCACTAGGATTCATATGTTTTCCACATACATTAGTGCTGGATTTTTATACGCACTAGATTTCCATGACATGCATGATAGAGTACTGGAGTTTTACTCGTACTCAGTTTTATATGATATATGCATGACACAGAGTGCTGGAGCGATTAGCTCGTACTCGAGTTTTACATGAGATACATGACAGAGTATTGGAGCGTTGCTCGTACTCGATTATTCATGGTTTATACATGACATAATACTAGGAGCTATTGCTCGTACTTGATTTGATATGTGCATAGCATAGTACTTGGAGCTATTGCTCGTACTTGATTTAATACATGAACTATGCATTGACCTTGTTGCTGGAGATTGCTCGCACTAGAGTTGAGTTTGTGATGTGAAATAGTGTTCGAGCGCAGTGTCGACTGTGTGTCGCACTCGAGGACGCACACTGTATGTGATATTATATACATGGTACCTATTCATGCCGCATTCTTGTGTGACTGAGTGTCACATTTTGAGAGGATGGCTAGCATGAGGGTATTTGTGAATGTGGTATAAATATTTCCATAGTTACGAGGCTAAGTCCTATGGGAGGCACCCTAGCTGTGAGGGTCCACGGGTGTACTTTGTACCGTGTCTGAGTGGCACGAGGTGTACGCTGTACCGTGTGTTACGCATAGCTGACGGCTGTAGTGGACTGACTATCCTCCCGTTGCAGCAGTGATGCCCCGCACACTGAGATCTGTGTTGCTTGGGATCACATTTCGGATATGATCATAGTCCAAGATACTATTTGCATTAAACCACAGAGTCTTACATGATATATCACATTGATTGACTGATTTAAACTGCGGACAGACTTGAGGGATGGGTCGGACTCCGATTTTGTGTTGTGAATCATTTGATGCCATATTTATTGTGATTTAAATATACATGGCATGATTTATATAAAGGCATGATTTATATACGATGCATTGTTTTGCACTACATGCCTACATTTGAGAAAGAAAGCATGTTTTTCTGTACATGGGATTTATTCTGTACAAGTATATATATTATATTTCAAGACATGCTTTTTAAAGCGAGTAAAGGAAATAATGTTTTCAAGGCATAGCATTATTTTGAGTAGATAGTGTTGATATCTACTTGCTTGCCTGATTTCCTTACTGAGCGTGTTGTATGCTCACCCCCTTTCTTTACATCTCTCTACAGAGCGTCAGTAGAGCGAGAGCTATCAAGGGATAGTGTTCCAGAGTCCACTGCTATTTTCTATCGATCGCCAAGTGTACTTATATTGTAGAGTTGTGTATCTAAACATAGAAACAGTCAGTGATGTATACGTTATATATTATGGGGAATGTATTTGTATTAGATTTTATATAATCTTACATGTATAATAAAAGCAGTTACAGTCAGTAATAATATATTGACATGTATGTATGAAATGGATGATGTGGTAAGTGAGGACTCTGACATCGAATCATAGCCCAACCATTGAAGAGAGGAAAGGTAAGTTAAAAATGCGAAAAATTTATAGTGATTTTTGGATAAAGTCATGGATTGAGAAGAGGGTCCTGACAATGTAATACTACGCTCACATGACAAACCAGTGTTAAAAGAAAATAAAAAATTTAGCCTAAATTTTTATACTTCTGTAATAAATTTTTTGAAAATTCGCGTCCTTTAAGTCGTGACACCAGCAAACCAATTAAAGGTAGATATGAAATTGTGAAGCTTGGAAATTCCCTAAGTTCGACTTTAATGACTAAATGTAGTTTGGTGTTTAATGTTAAATGATCTGAAAATCTTGACCTTTTAGTATTGTTTTGGTTATAACTTTAGATTAAGAAATCCAATTGATGAATAGTAAACTTTTATAGAAAGCTAATTTAAATAAATTTCCATCCACATGTCATTTTCATTCTAGTTTATTCTGGATTAATTCAAAATTTTTTAAAGTTGTACTATGTGCAACCACGTATAAGTAATCTGGCCAACAAACCGATATGCAAAGAATTACGTATAACATTTTGTAAGAACCTCCAATTAGTGTGATTCAAATTCATTGGACAATTAACTTAAATATCTTTCTAACCATATATTATACATGGTCTAGTTCATTGTGGATTAATACCAGTGAATTTTCAAAACTGACATACATGCATAAATTTAAGACAATGAGTATTCTTCAAAGAATTATGAATTTCTCAATAGAAGAGACTCCAAATTGAAGTGATCCAATTTCGTTGGAAAGTTAACTCAAATATCTTTCCAACAATATATGGCATGTCTCCTAATTCCTTGTAGATTAGTAAACTATTTTTTCAAAGTTAAGTCATGTGCTAAGTAGTAATAGAAGTGAATTTAATTCCACCAATTAGAAACTAAGTTGGTGGTGGACCAAATTTCATGGCTTAGAAAAATGGTTCCTATTCTTAAATTAAGTATTTGCATGTCAAGTAACAGAAATTTTGCCTCCTCCTCATTGACTAATGAGTAGGCAGCATGTGGCAACAATGGTACAAGAAGGTGCACCATGGTCGGCTTCTATTACCTATGGTTTCTCCCCTTCATTTTCCCATTCCAAGAGAGGAAGACTAAGTGGAGAAAACCAAAATAAGGGGAGAGACATTTTTCCATTGACAAAACTTGCTCCTGAGCTTCACTTATTATATGCAAAAATTGATTTTCAAATAGAAACAAGCCATATGTTCGGTCAACTCCCTCACCCATCATTTCTCTTCCACTCATCCCTATACTCTAGACATTTCAAGACAAAAGAATAAGAGAAAAGAGGGCTTAAGCATTCAGCTTCAAGGAATTTGGGTAATGAGCCTTAAACTCTTCTAATTTCAAGTAAGAAAATGGTTATATAAACTAGATATGGCATGTTGTTAATGAAAATTTTGAAATGGCACCTAGAGAGGTTCAACTAGCTTGGAAGGATTAGGTTCTTGCCTCTTTTTGACACCAAGGAGGTATAATAATTGACCTTTGGCTCATTGTTACATGGTGTAAATGATTGATGTGTAAATTTTAGGGTTTTGAAAGATGATTAAATTCTAAAAACTTAGGGATTTAATCTGTAATTTTTGAAAATGGTATGTATTGAAATGTGTTGGAGTGGTGGTTGTATGGTATGATTAAGAGACTGACTTAGTGTAATTAAAAGGGCTTGAGAAGCTGAATTTAGGGTTAGCAAACTTCAAAATACCATATTGGATAATATTAAGATCAAATCTAAAAGTGAAAAAGTTGACTTTTTTTAGGGTTTGACTTTAGGAAAAAGGGTTGACTTGAGGTACATTAAGATCTAGAATGAAGTTTGAAGGTCCCAGTTATGAAAATAGGGTTTAAGTGATTTTTCGTCAAAAGTTAACTTGGGGTTTGACTAGGTTAAACCTTCAAGGTTCTACTTCGATTGAGGGCTGACTTTGACCAAAAAGTCAAATGGGGTTTGAATAATTGCAAATACTATGAATCTAACTAAATTTAAACTAGATTAAGAAGTGTATTGGTCAAATGACTAAAAATCTGAGGTTGACTTTTGCATATACATATTGACTGTGATTGCACTGGATCGAGGCATCATCTCGTGACTTTGGTAAAATTATGCTAGAAGTGAGTAAGTACATTAATCGAGTTTTTTATTATTTTTAGTAGCACCATGAAATATCAGCTTGTAAAATTAATCTAAACATACATATAGCCTGTTTTAAAAATTGTGATTTATAAGTAGTTTTCTAAATTTGCAAGATTTTGACCATGATTTGACTAGTCCTTGAGCATGTTTTTGTATGTATCTGATTAGACCATATATATACTGATTTGATATCTATAAGTGTTTTGTGAAAATCGTGACTGACGTGTTCATGGCCTTTTATAAAACTGATGTTTGCAACCTGTTTTTTTAAGCATTTTAAAACTCTGATATGTTTTTGAAAAAATGCTTTAAGCTTGTTTTCATTATGAAATGTGATTTCACCATGTGATTACACTAATTTGATATTGATATTTGTTTTAGATCACATTAACGTTTTTAGTTATGATTTCGTATATGTTTTTGTAAATTGTCACTCCTTTTAGGTACATTGTGTCTTGATTTGGAGATTTAAGCACTCTATTAGAACTATTTAAGATTTCATGATTGATAACTGTAGTACATCCCATAAGGGTATAAGAACTGATTGTGTAATGACATTAGGTTGATCTAGAGCTGGGTCCAACAAAAATAAAGATTGATTGAGGCATTGACGGGTGATAGGTACCTAATCCTAGTGTAATGATATAGAACCCATCATAGTATGCATAATACTATTGTGTTTGTTCTCGATGGGGAACACATTACTAGAATGTCTGCATGATACTGGTAACTATTGACCAGTGGCTGAAGTGGATGTATATACTCCATGAGGGTATGAGTACTATTGCATATACAACAGTGGGTTTCGTGACCTACCACGTTAGTTCTATGATATCACTAATGCTTACTTAAATAGGATCCTGATTTTGTTTTCAGTGTTTCGTACATTGATGTTTTGTTTTCGTTTGAGTTAATTAACATGAGATTTTGTAACGGTATTTCGAAATAAGCCTAAGCATATGTACTTTTATTTATTTATTTATTTATTTTTACGGTTTTCATGTATGCATGTTACCATTATGACATGTACTCGTTCTGGTTTGGTTTGCTAAATAACATATACTGTTTTCAATTACATGTTTGAAAACACATGGCATGATACCTTTTTACACAAAATTTGATGTTAGAATAATTATTTCATTTTTATTCCCATCTACCTTTATGTGGTACTAATTGTCACGACCCTTTACCATCATTTTCATCTAAAAATCACTATAAATTTTTCGTTTTTTCATTTTCTAACCCGATCGTGAACAATTCTCAGTAATAATAGTTGGGCTATGAGTCAGTATTAATCATCATTACCAGTCATCTTTCAATTAATCAAGATCAAGCACATTCTTTTAAAAATTTAAGTTCTACATTTATACATGTTTACTAGCACTTACATCATCCATATTACAATTCAAAATGAATACTGTGCTATTACATGTTTAGATACAAAAGGAATTCCTGTGTGTATACCTCTTAGCGATGAAGAGCAACAGATATCAGAATACAACACCTCAGTCCTTCATTAGGCTACTATGTGCGCTATGTAGAGGGAAAAATGATAGAGATGAGCAACCACACGCTCAGTAAGGCAATAATGCAAGCATGGTAGATATCTGCACTATCTACATGCTTATAATATCATGCATCAAAATCATTTATATTGATTGAGAGCATGAGGAAATATTGAAACTATGCAACATGTATATATACATATATCATCTACTGAAAAACCTAAAAATAGGCATGTAAACATGGAAAAGATCATCATGTAAAACATCTCATGCTCATCATAATAAAAATCATCATAAAAAGGAAAACTCATAACAAAACCATCCTTCAGGATTTAGTACTCTCTCAAAACATATTGAAACTCATTACAAACCACAATACCATCTTTATAGAAACATCCCTCATGTCTCGACCCCTCCCTCGGGTCTACCCTAGACAACACCATTCATGATCTGTATATAAAATCATGTGATATCATGTGAGACAAGTGGTCACTATATAATCAAAGACTCTGTTGGCCAACTATATCATTATTATCCTAGACACACGGATCCCGGTGTGTGGGGTATCATGTTAGAATGGAGGTGGGTAGTCCTTCGTCAGGCTTTCAAATCAACATCATAACCTTACGGTACAGTGTACTCCATGTGATTACATGGTACAATGTACTCTGTGGACCAATATTGTTAGACCCAAACTACTTAACCAGACGCCCAACTCGCAAGGGATCGACCGGGGGTGCTATGATAAGTGTGGAGCTCGGGAATGTTTTGCACAGGGTGCAATGAGGCACGCACCAAAACAGGCAAGACAGGCACTTGGCTTGGGTGGATTGCCAAGCATGAAACAGAGTCGCTAACGGACGATGATCGTAATTTACGGGTGGTATCACTGGAGATTATCACGAATATAAACTCTGAAGAGCATTGATGTGGTAATCATCCGGAGAGTCCTTAGTTTAATAGGAATTAATCCTATAGAGTTTCTATTGTAATCAAACTCAGTTGCCTACGTGAGAGGGATGTCCTCACTTGTCTATATAAACCCCATAGGAGGGGGTAGAATGTATTCATCATTCATTGAGAGAATCATTCAGGGAGAAAGAGAGTGATAGCTAAGAGCGATCTTCTTGGCTAAATATTGTATTCCTTTTTATTACGGATTAATAGAAAGACTCTTTTCTTTAAAGCTTGAGTGTTCTTTGCTTTATTAGTATACTTTATCGAGTCATCTTTCTACTTGAGTGTTATATTGCTGCGTATTGACCCGAATTTGGGTTAGTGTGGAGATTGGCTGCATAAGTTGTGGGGAACTTAGGCCATCACTGGGAAAAGTTCTATATGAGAGAACGGCCCTATGACAAGTTGGTATCAGAGCTGAGTTTTGGATCATGGCACACGAGTTGGCTGATAGAGTTGCTGCACTTGAAGCAATGGTGGGCGTACCACAAGAGGAGACAGATATAATGGCCAAGCAGATTGAAGCCATGGTAGGCAGTGTCCAGGAGCTGACACAGCTGGCATTCGACATGCAGGAGGAGCATGCTAATCGCTACACCAACATCATACAACATGTTTGCGATCTATCGGATAAATTTAAGGTGCTGTTGAATTCCTTGAAGGCTGATGTTTTACTGATGAAACACATAATGACTGCTGCAGACCATGGGGAGGCATCTAGTAGTAGCAGAGGGAGTAATAGTAGCGATCTTCAGAAGAAGATCAAGGTGCCTGAACCTAAGGAGTTGGCAGGAGTTCACATTGCGAAGGAGCTTGAGAATTTTCTGTGGGACATGGAGTAGTACTTCAAAGCTGCCCGAATACTGGAGCAGGAGCAGGTTACAATCACTAGCATGTACCTCTCAGGTGATGCTAAGCTATGGTGATGAAGCAGACTTGCAGATGGTGATAGTGCTGGTCGTCTGAGGATTGAAACATGGGATGCACTGAAGAAGGAGTTATGGGATCAATTCCTTCCTTTGAATTTGGCATGGGTCGCAACAGAGGCACTCAAGAAATTGAAGCACATGAGTTCTGTGCGAGATTATGTCAAGGAGTTTAGCTCTTTGATGTTGGACGTCAAGAATATGTTAGAGGAGGATAAGTTGTTTAACTTTTTCTCAGGACTTCAGCCATGGGCTCAGGCTGAGTTACGTAGGCAGAACGTGAAAGACCTGCCATAGGCAATTACGACTGTAGATAGTTTAGCGGATTACAAACTGGTTTCTTCTTTGAACATTAGGGAAAGGAAGAAGAACTATCTTGATGGAAATAGGGGAAAAGGTAAGAAAGACTAGAAGAAGCACCAGAGAAACAAGGAGAAGGCTAAGTCTTCTAAGCCGAGGGGATCGAATCCACCCTAAAGTAAGGGAGATTGGAGTTGTTTCTTATGTAATAGGAATTACAAGGCCCGAGATTGCCCTAGACGGACCAAGTTGGCGACTCTCATGAGTAAGGAGGATCCGGATGACGAATGTCCAAGAGTTACCCGGATGCAGTTGCTCAATGCTATTTTGACCGAGCAATAAGCTCCTCATAAGGGACTAATGTATGTTAAAGCTGAGGTGAATGGAAGATCGATTCGAGCGATGCTTGATATTGGAGCAGCCAACAACTTTGTTTCATTGAACGCGGTTGAGTATCTTAGCCTGAAAGTCACGAGGAGTAACAATCGGGTGAAAGTAGTAAATTCTAAAGCCCAAGGTATCTAGGGAATGTCTACCGCATCGGTGAAGATAGGAACTTGGCAATAGGATTGTAAGTTCTTGGCTTTACATTTAGATGATTTTGATGTGATCATGGGCAGCAGGCATCAGCAGATAAGACTTATGAACAACTCAGGGAGAATGTAAAGTTGGGCAAAGTTCGTAGGTATTGGCTCGAGGGGGATTTGCTGTATGCCAAAGGCAATTGACTCTATGTTCCATCTGGCAGGGGACTAAGAAAAGAGTTGCTGAGAGAAACCCATGACCCTCAGTGGGTAGGACATCCTGGAGTGGAGAGGATGTTGGCATGGTTATCAAGGACATATTTCTGGTCGAAGATGGAGGAAGACATCAAACTATATGTTTGCATATGCCACATATGCCAGATTGATAAGATAGAGAGGAAGAAGCAAGCGGGTTTGCTTCAACCATTGCCTATCCCTAAGAGGATGTGGGAATCAGTTTTTATGGATTTCATTACAGGGTTTTCAGAGATAAATAAAATGAAATCTATAATTGTGGTGGTAGATCGTTTTTCTAAGTATGCTGTGGTCAAGCAGCCCCACAAGCATGTACTGCACATGAAGCTGCAGAGTTGTTCTTGAATCATGTGGTGAAGATTTTTGGATTACCCAAGGATATAGTGAGCGATCGGGATGCTCGGTTTACTGGGAGATTCTGGACTTACTTGTTCAAGTTGATAGGTTCAGAATTAAAGTTTTCAACGGCTAATCATCCATAAACTGATGGCTAGACAGAACTGATTAATGCATTGTTGGAAGAGTATTTGACGCACTATGTGACCGCGAGCCAAAATAATTGGGTAAGTTTGCTCGATTCTGCACAGTTTTGCTATAATATGCATAGATCATCTTCCACGGGTATGAGTCCAGTGGAGTTAGTATTTGGACATCAACCTACTACATCTTTGGAGATTGCAAAGACTCAGTCCCAAGGGGAATGCCCAACGGCATACAGATTTGTGTGAGACTGTCAGGAGTTAATGGAACAGGCTAGGGAGAGCTTGGAGAAGGCACAAAGGAGGATGGTGAAATATGCGGATCAGCATAGGCGGGCACTAGAATTTGAGGTGGGTGACAAGGTGTTACTCAAACTGACGCCTCAGATATCGAGAAAAGTCACAGACAAGCGGTATCACAAAGGTCTAGTGCAAAAATATGATGGCGCTTTTGAAGTTATAAAGCGGGTAGGCGCAGTGGCTTATCAGCTAAAACTGTTAGAGAGAATGAAGTTGCATCCTACTTTTCACGTGAGCTTTTTCAAGCCTTACCATGAAGATGTTGACCCGGGGAGATAACAGGTAAGGAAAGCTCCACCTACTGTGAGAAGCCATTTTGGGAAGAAGGTGGCGAAGATACTCGACCACAAGGTTGAGGGAGCTAGTAGGAAGAATCGGAGAACCTACTACTTGGTCCAGTGGGAAGGTGAAGATGAGGCAGATGCTATTTGGGAGAAAGACACTTCTTTGTGGCAATTCGAGGATGAGATCAAGGCGTATTTGGAGCTCATTCCGATGAGGGCATCGGCTTCCTCAGACGGGGGGAGGGTTTGTTATACCCTAACTACTTGACCAGGCGCCCAACTCGCAAGGGATCGACTAGGGGTGTTATGACGAGTGCGGAGCGCAGGAAAGCTTTGCACGGGGCGCAACGGGGCGCGCACTAAAACAGGCAAGACATGCACTTGGCTTGGGTGGATTGCCAAGCATAAAACGTAGACGCTAATGGACTATGATCATAGTTTACGAGTGGCGAGCTAACTTGCCGACACTCTAGAAACATGAACCAAGTGGTTGACAACGGCTATAGCAAAGATCATGCAATCTTGGGAGACGAGCGCGAGAGCTAAGGGGAATCCTTAAAAATTGAGATAAGAATGAATGCGGGTCATAAGCCGGGATAAGCGGAGAAGTCTTGGCAGATCGAATCGCTGGAGATTATCATGAATATAAACTCTGAAGAGCATTGAGGTGGTGATCATCCGGAGAGTCCTTAGTTTAATAGGAATTAATCCTATAGAGTTTCTGTTGTAATCAAACTCAGTTGCCTATGTGAGGGGGATGTCCTCACTTGTCTATATAAACCCCACAGGAGGGGGTAGAATGTATTCATCATTCATTGAGAGAATCATTCAGGGAGAAAGAGAGTGATAGCTAAGAGCGGTCTTCTTGGCTAAATATTGTATTCATTTTTATTGCGGATTAATAGAAAGGCTCTTTTCTCTAAAGCTTGAGTGTTCTTTGCTTTATTAGTATACTTTGTTGAGTCATCTTTCTGTTCGAGTGTTATATCGCTGCGTATTGACCCAAATTTGGGTTAGTGTGAAGATTGGCTATACTAAGTTGCGTGGAACTTAGGCCATCACTGGGAAAAATTCTATAGGAGAGAACGACCCCGTGACACATATCATTTTTGGGTGCTTGCCATAGGTCTTATCTACCCCATGCCCTGTATAACCTACTCAGTCTCAAGTGTGCGTGCGAGCTTCTCATTCGTGTGACTAGCAGTCTACACGAGGCATCTGGCACAGCTTGTATGAGCATCTTATCCATGTGACACAAAATTTACACGAGGCATTCAGCACGACTCATTACATGTCACAGTGTGAAAAGCCCTGTGCGAGCAAAGCTGTAGCACGATTTCATGCATCATCATTAAATACTCTCGTACAAGCAACACTCTAGTACGAATTTATGCATAACAAGCAATGAGAAAATCATGTACGAGCATAGCTCCAGTACGATTATTTGCATAAGGAAATCAATGGAAATACATGTACGAGAAAAAGTTCCAGTACGGCTTATAAAACATCACATAAATATGATAGCTGGCTCTATTTCAACAAAACACGTTCAAACCACAGTTAGCACTGGACTCATGCTATTTCACAAAATTAAGAAGTCAATAGCCAGCCTATTCATAGATTTGCTTAAACAAAAACAATGTATTTCATAAAAATATCAAAACATAGTGTTTATGCAATTATTAGCCTACTACTCCTTTTGTAAGGTTCACTTACAAAACCAAAATCATCTATATCCAAAATCGTTTGTACAAATCATTAATCCTTCCTAGATATCTATATCCAAAATCGAGTGATTTCAAAGCCCTATAAGCACTCTCAAAATACATGCAGCTACCTCTAGATGCTCACAAAATTCCCTTACTTGGAATCGCTTCGAGTGATTCCACGTCCTTGGAGTTGCTCGATCGCGTAATTCAATTCACTTCCAACGAAATCTCCGGAGCTGCACAATATTACTTATCACATCAATTTAACCTAATATAATAGAATTCTTGTATTTACTATAGTCGATTCAACTTATTGTTTTCATTAACGCTTATTAGGCCTCATTTTCTCTTAAGTCCAAACTAATTGCTCTATTCATTTCTCGATAATCTATTGATTCACACTAAATCGACACTAAGCTCATAATGCCTCCAGTTCATTATTTCCTTCAGTATGGCAATTTATCAAAGACTCTTATACCCACTTTCAATCATCATCCATTCCAACATATATATTTCACAAAACTATCTTAGAATCATTTATACATGTAATGCCTGTAGTTTTACAAGTATTTCTTATGAAGCTATGGTGTATATGCACATTATTACATGTGTACAAATAATAAAGGATGTAGGAGTTATGGAATTTAATGTACAATTCATGATTCTAAGTTGTGTGCACAAGTTTTATTGCATATGAATTATATAGACTGGATACTATTATATGTTGGCTGTGTACGAAATGTAAAATAAGGTATTAGGCAATTAAGGATGAATTATACATTAGAAATTTTGCAAAAAACTACAGTAATAAGGATACCAGGGGAGAGCAGATCGATCTCCCATGAGGAAAAGATCGATCCCCTCTCTCGAAATGTCAAGTATCAATTCAATTTGAATAGAGTAGATCGATATCACAATAAGGCAGATCGATCTCCTTGAGCTTCTATCTGAAAGAAATCGATCTCTCACTAGGAACAAATCGATCTCAAAATGTCTCGGGTTAGAACAAATCGATCTTCCCTTTACTAACAGATCAATCCTTCAAAAAATTCTGCTTTTGGCAGATTGATCTCATCATGAAGAGCAGATCGATCTGGTAGTAGTTATGTTAAGAAAAAGGACTACCAAACCATGTAGAGATCGATCTTCACAAGGGACCAGATCGATCTCATAACTTTGCATCTATAAAAAGAGCACGAGATTGGACTAAAAATCAGGCTTTCTTTCCTACCAAACCCGCACCTATCCTTTTCTCACAAAGAATCAAGCTTTCTCACTCTAAATATCACTACATTTTGGCCAGAATTGAAAGAAGCTCAAGAAGGGAAACTTGTTCCTTGAAGTAAGGAGAACAACATACCAAAAAATCACATATTGGTTTGATCAAGATGAAGAGAATAGACTACCACAAGTTTGACCAAGGAAAAAGCTAAGTTGGATAAGTCTTCAAAACTCTCAACTCCAAGCATGATGTTTTAAGTGATTTAAGGAGTTGATGAAGTTATTTTGTGTTAGTAGGATATGGCTAGGATGCTTAGAACTCACTTGACTAAAATATGTCTAGAAGAACAATAAATTGAGTTTACTATTGTGATGATCTTGGAACACTATGATATTAGTGGTGTTGAATGAATGGTTTTAGATGGATTTACAAAGAAATATTAAGGTGAAATAAGATAGAAAGATTTTGAAAAGCATGAGTAAGTAAGTAAATGACAATGTGGATGTTTAGAAGAAGAAGAGGAAATTGACTTAATGATTTATGCATGTAGATTGAAATACGTTGAGACTCGATAAACTCGGATCGTGAACGGAGCAAATGAGACAAAGGAAATACAAGTGTGATTCAAGGTAAGGGATTGTATGTTATTAGCGATAGAGATATTTGTACGTATTTTACGACAATTTTAGTAGTTATGATTCTAGTAATATTATGTTTAGATATTTAGCCATAAGTGATATGACATGTATTATGGTACAAATTGTGGCAATGGGATGTGGGAAGGTAAACAACATGACATGCATGTTTTCAATGTTTTACAACCTTATGTTGTTATTGTGACAAAGAAATGGTGATGGATAGGTTGACTAGTTTTACATGTTTATCATGGAACGACATGCTACGTTAATAAACATGATTTGAGTTTTAAAAGAGAAAAATAGCCACCTATCAGATTTGAGATGTGAATTAGTGTTGGAGCCTTAGCTCACACCTGATTTGATGATTTTGACTATGCTGGAGTTTTACTCGCATATGTTTTCTTGATTTGACAAACCGTGCTGGAGCGTAGCTCGCACGTGGTTTTATGACGATGGTAATATGTTGAAGCCTAGCTCGCACAATGATTTTTTAGATGATACAGTGCTAGAAGTTGTTGCTCACACTGAGAGATACCATGCTGGAGCATTACGGAGACTGTGTGTCACGCTGATTCTGCTCGCCTGGTATATAAGATATGGGTTAGGACGATGAGTCCATTGTTGTAAGGTGGATGGACCGGGTCCACGGGCGTACACTGTACCATGTAGTTGTCTGGGGAATACTATGTACCATGCTATGTACACGTAGGTACAAGTATCGCATAGATGACAAATGGAGTACGTTGTACTGTGAGTATATGTGATATGATGAGGAAGATGATGATGATGATGATGATGATGATGATGATGATGATGATGATTGAAATGAGCTGAAGGATAGGACTGACCCATCCCCCTTCAGGTGAGTGATGCCCTGTGCACACCTGATCAGTGAAGCATGGGATCACTGACTATGGCCATATGTCGTGGATATTTGTTTGCCTAAAATTTCCTACCTGTCTCATAAATAAGAGAAAAATGATGAAAAGAAATGATTTGTGAAAATCAGAAAAGAGACAATGTGATTTGGTAAATATCTTATTTTCAATGCTTATACCGTGATAGTACTATTTTATGACATGTTCTTACATGAAAATATTGAGCATTTATTTTTATGAAAATGCCTATGAGAGTAGAGTGTTTAAATGCATTTTCTATTGATATTTTCATCTATAATGAAAGACGATTTTGTTAATGATGCATGGGAAATGTAGATAGTACAGTATCTACTTGTTAGCATCATTTTCCTTACTAAGCTGTGGTTTGCTCATCCCACTATTTTTCCCCCTCCAGATACTGAGAAGTAGAGTAGTGCGGTGGTCTCTAGATCTGTTTTGTTTTAGTTAGCTCCCACCAGTTGCTAAGGTATAAGAAATGTAAACACATAAGCATTTTGTATCTATTATATTGCATCGCACAATCGTACATGGAAAGTGATAATTATTGTATGGGGATGTTATGTAAAGATATTTTATTTATTAAATAGATTTTATATATCTACACACATGCCTGAGAGTGTGTGATTTAAAGTTTCAAATATCTCCACTATAAATGTATGAAATTAGTAGTTACATCGGCTCACAGCCCAATCGTAAGTGGAATATGTATGGACGAAGGGCATCCGGAGTCGGGGTGTGACAGAAATTGGTATCAGAGTAAGGTTGGTTTGATGTGAGTCGATATTTTAGGACTAAGAAAATGTACATCCCCAAGTTACTGTGCGATATTTAGATACAAATGTGTATATGGAGCTAGTAGTGATTTAAGAGTTTATTATAAATGTAGGAAAGTCAACAGGGTTGTGAGCTATGCCTGAGAGACACCGCAAGAGGGGAGAGAGCTCACGAGCTCAGGGGCGAAATGATAAGACTGGGAGGCATAGTAGATCGTCCTCTAGTCATGAACCCCATGATTTAGTAGAGGCTTCTGATCCTTGGGTAGCCAGATTTGAGGAAGACATGCGTACAATGATGACCATGATGGGTTAGAGCATGTCTAGATTGGAGGGTATACTCGGTACAGTAGGACAGGCTGCACTGAATCCCCCTGCAGCTGCACCTGCACAACCCGAACTCGATAGACCACGAGGTCCCCATATTCGACCAATTCCTCCTCTAGTGGTTCCTACGCAGTATGATGATGATGATTTGGGGCATGGTTATGATTGTGATATGGAGTGGTTGAGGCATTTTTTGGACTTTAAGCCTCCTCCTTTTAGTAGGGTAAAGGATCTAACAGTGGCTGAGGATTGGATAAGTCAAATGGAGAAGTTGTTTGAATTTTGTAGATGTTCGGCTATAGAAAGAGTAATGCTTGTGGCCTTTGTATTGAGAGGCAAAGTAGAGCACTGGTGGAAGTCCACCAGACCTATGTTGAGAACTCAAGGTATAACGATCACGTGGGATATGTTTTTGGGTGTTTTTAGAGAGCAATATATCCCAGACACTGCTCGACATAGGCTACAAATAAAATTTTTAAATCTGACTCAAGGGAACCAAACAGTGGATGATTACAAGTCATGATTCACATCATTAGGCCGATATGATCTGGACTCTATCAGGGGTGAAACTATTAGGGTCTGTAGATTTGTTGATGGACTAAGGCCTTCGATTGGACCTAAATAGGCCCCGTTTAATGTTGCTACATATAGAGAGGCTGTACGATGGGCCCAGTTGTGTGAGCAAGACTATGACCTGCATATTTTAGAGTTCAGTTGGGGTAAGGACAAGGGTCCGAGGAAATTAGAAGATGGCAAGGGTGCCAGATTTGGTCGAAGATATCCTGGTAAACGTCGAAGAGAGGCAGAGGAGTCACAGAAGAAGGCTACTAGACCTTTGATGCATCTGACTCCAACCCCAACCAGGGGTATAGTGATTGGTAGACCCTGGACGACTACTAATCAGTGCAAAGTATGTGGTCGATATCATGGTAGTAGGCCCTGTTATTTTCAGGGTACAAGATGCTTCAGATGTTGTAGGCTTGGGCACTATGTAAAGGATTATCCAGAAGCAGTTGAAGTAGTCCCACAGAGGGGTAAGGAGACAGAGAAAGTTGCTACAGTTACACCTCCTACAAGGAAGAAAGCCAAGACTGAAGAAAAAAGGGAACCAAGTTGTGGGTCAAGGTAGGGTATGTGTGATAGACCAGGCATCAGCAGATACCTCTTCTGAGGTGATAAAAGGTACAATTCTGATTTTCAAATTGGAAGCTATAACTTTATTTAATTCTGGTATTACGCATTCCTTTATATCGCATGCATGTACATTAAAGTTAACAGGTCTTGTAAAACCCACATACTTGAACAGAACTTTACTAATAAGTACTCCAATGAGAGTTAGTCAATTAGCTGAACAAGTATGTAAAGATTATAAGGTGAGGGTAGGAGATAAGCATACGACAACCAATCTGATTTTGTTGAATATGTATGACCTTGATGTAATCTTGAGAATGGATTGGTTAGCTACCAATCATACTGTCTTAGATTGCCACTCTAAGTCTATTACATTTTCACTACCCGAGAAATTTGTTGTAAAATTTTATGAGAATTAATGAAATCCTGATTTTGTAGCAAGTAAAGTGCATTAGTACATAAAATGACATAAATGTTGTTTTGAAGGTTTTATTGCTTATATGGTGGACTTGAACAAAACACATCTGGATATAGATGACATTCTCATGGTTAGAGAATTCCCTGATGTCTTTCCAAACGACCTACCGGGATTGCCACTGGATAGAGAAATGGAATTTGGTATAGACTTGACACTTGGAACAGAGCCAATATCCAAATCACCATATAGGATGGCTCCAATTGAGCTAGAGGAATTAAGGAAGCATTTGCAAGATATCCTAGATAAAAGGGTTTATAAGACCAAGCGTCTCACCATGGGGAGCCCCAGTATTGTTTGTGAAGAAAAGATATGGGAGCCTTAGGTTGTGTATTGATTATCGAATGTTGAATAAGGCTACCATAAAGAATAAGTACCCCTTTCTGCACATTGATGATTTATTGGATCAGTTTCGGGGAGCACAGATCTTTTCCAAGATTGATTTGAGGTCTGGGTACCATCAACTGAAGATTCGGAAGGAAGATGTGCCCAAGACAGGTTTTCGCACCCGCTATGGTCATTACGAACTCTTGGTGATGCCTTTCAGGTTGACAAATGCGCCAGCAGCTTTTATGGCTATAATGAATGAGGTATTCATTCTGTACCACCCTAGGAATGCGAATGTGGTTGCCGATGCATTGAGTAGAAAGAGTCTCGAGTTGGTATCATATATGATGGTTAGGGAGCACGAGTTGTTGGAACAATTCACGAACCTTATCTTGGATATAACCCTACCCGAGATTGGCAGTCATGGAATTATAGCCAGCCTGAGGTTAGAACCAGAGTTGATTGAGAGAATCCGACAAGCTCAGCAAAATGATCAACGGTGTATTGATGTAATTAGCCAAATTCAGAAAGGTGAGGGCACTGATTTCATATTGAGTTCAGATGGAATACTAATGTTTAAAAATAGAATATGTCCCTAAGGATTCAGAGCTTATGAAGTTGATTTTATCAAAGGCTCACTCATCGAGATATAGAGTATATCTAGGGAGCAGTAAAATGTATCAACATCTCTGGAATGTATATTGGTGGTATGGAATGAAAAGAGATATAGCTGAGTATGTTACTAGATGTCTCATCTATCAGCAGGTTAAGGTAGAGCATCAGAAACCTGAAGGGTTATTACGACCTCTACCGATACCGACATGGAAGTGGGAGCACATCACCATGGATTTTGTGATGGGATTACTGAGAACCCATAAGAATTGCAATGCTATTTGGGTTATAGTAGATCAGTTAACAAAAACAACACACTTTTTAGCTATGAGATCTACAGATACCTTGAGTGCATTGATGAACTTGTATGTATGGGAAATAGTGAGACTGCACGGAGTCCCAGTAAGTGTTGTTTTTGAAAGCGAGTCCCACTTTTAGGGACATTTCTTGAAAGCGATGGGGACCCAATTGAGCTTTAACACCGTTTCCATCCTCAGATAGATGGTCAGTCAGAGAGGACTATACAGACCTAGGAGGAAATGTTAAGAGCGTGTGTGCTAAATTTTAGAGGCTCATGGGATAATCACTCTCCACTGATTGAGTTCACCTACAACAACAGTTATCACTCATGTATTGGTATGGCCCCCTATGAGGCACTATATGGTCGTAGATGCCGATCGCCTATTAGTGTCACACCCCACTTCCGGGTGTCCTTTATCCATACTTACGCTACTATGTTTGGGCTGTTAGGCGATGCAATTACTAAAGTTCCAAAAATTTATAGCTAAAATATTTAAAATTTAATTCACACTCCCAGGTGTGTAAATATACAAAATTAATTGTATAATAATATCTTTAGGTAACATCCCCATAAAACTGTTACATTTCTTACGTATAACTGTGCGATACAAGATAAAAGATACAAAATGCTCTTGTGTATATTATTCTTATACCTTTGCAACTGATGGAAGCTGTCTAACGTAAAAAGGAATTTAGAGACCATCGCACCGCCTTACTTCTCAGTATCTGGAGGGGAAAAATAGTGGGGTGAGCAAACCACAGCTCAGTAAGGAAATGAATGCTAGCAGGTAGATATCGTACCACCTACATAGCCCATGCATGTATAAACCAAAACCATTTTTTCATTATAAATGAAAATGTTATCAGAAATTGCAGTTAAACGTATATTTCTTATTTGGCATTTTCATGTAACAGAAATGTTCAGTATTTCCACTTAAAACATGTTCCATAAAACAGTGCTCTCACGGCACAAGTGTTTAATTCAAAGATTTATCAAATACATAAAATCTCTTTCTTTTCTGAGTTCTACTCAGTCTATCAAACCTTTGAGACATGAATGGAATTTTCGACAATCAAATATCACCACGTATGGCCATAGTCAGTGATCCCAGGCCTCACTGATCAGGTGTGCATAGGGCATCACTTCGCTTGAAAGGGGATGGGTCAGTCCTACCCTCCAGCTCATATCAATCAACCTCATCTACTCATATACACACCGTATAAGGTACGCCATGTGTCATCTACATGATACTTGTACTCACGTGCACCCAGCACGATACATAGTATACCAACGGACAACTACATAGTACTACGTACGACCGTAGACCTAAGTCCATACTCCAACTCTGATGGACTTTTCATCTTGGACCATGTCTCATATACCAGGCGAGCAATTAGCATGACATAGTCATCGTAAGGCTCCAGCGCAGTACAATTTATTGTTAAGGCCCCGCCCATTTCGAGGTCGTTGGTTGGCATCCCCTTGGGTCTCAGACCCCCATGTTTACCTCAACTCAGTAAAAACATATGCGAGCTAACACTCTAGCACATTATCATTATAAAACCACGTGCGAGTCACGCTCCAGCACGGTTTATCAAATCATACAGACATAAGCGAGTCAAACTCCAACATAGTCAAAATTATTAAAACAGGTGTGAGCTAAAGCTCCAACACCATTTCACATCTAAAATCCGATAGGTGGCTACTTTCTCTTTTAAAACTCAAAACATGTTTATTTATGCAGCATGCCTTTCCATGCTAAAACATGTAAAACTAGCCAACCTATCATTATCATTTCTCAATCACAAAATCAATACAAAATTGAGAAAACATTGAAATCATGCATATCATGCTATTTCCTTAACCTATCTCATTTCTCAATACATATATATCATAGTACATTTCATGCTTCCATATCATTTCATAAAATTGTAGTATCGTACTAATTCTAGCGATATATCTACGAAATTGCCGTAAAATACGTACGAACATCTCTATAGCTAACACATAATCCCTTAACACGAATCGTACGCTTATTTCCTCCATCATGTTTGCTCCGTTCGCGATTAGGGTTATCCATGTTTCGTGTATTTCAAGCTACACGTATAAATCATCAAGTTATTTCCTCTTTTTTCTCTTCTAAACCTCCACATTGTCATTTATTTTTTTATCCATACTCCTCAACCCATTAAATCACATTTCATCTTTCTCACAAATCTCATTATACTTCTCTTAAGTTTTCCACCCTTTCTCATGGATCTTCTCTCCATAAATCCCTTTCAATATTACTCACTCAGCACTACACTCATCATTTTTAATCAACATTTTGCATACCATTAAACCTATACAATGTCTAGAATCCTTATTTAGAAGCTAGATGGTTGAAGAGCTTAACCATTTTTCTTAGTCAAACTTATGGTAGCCACAACTCCTTCTCTTGACCACACCAATGTGTGATTTTTGGGTATGTTGTTCTCATTGCTCTATGGAATAACTTTCCCTTCTTGAGCTTCTTCCAAAACTGGCTGGAATATGGTGATTTCTAGAGTGAGAAAGCTTAGATTTTTGAGAGAAAATGGCAGGTGAGGTTTGGTACGGGAAGAGTTCTGAGTTTCATCTCATCCCGTGCTCTTTTTATAAATACGAGCTTTTGAGATCGATCTGGTCCTTGTAGAGATCGATCTCAGCAAGGTTTGGTAGTCCTTTTTACCAAACACAACCACTACAAGATCGATCTTCTTCCTTGATGAGATCAATCTGTCGAAGGGTAATTTTCCTCTCGGAGATTGATCTGCCTCTTATAGGAGATCGATCTGCTCTTTACAGAACCCTTACAGAGATGGATCTGTCGAGGCTTGAGATCGATCTGTCTCAAACAGAGAGCTAAGGAGATCGATCCTTTTGCCTTAAAATCGATCTTCTCATTACAGAATGTTTATCAGATCGATCTATCCTATTCCATATATCAAAATAAGAACATTTTGGCTCTTCCAGACCGATCTCTCATTCTATGAGATCGATCTATCATGCATATTTCTAGATTTCTACTGTAATTTTCTACAAAAATTCTCTCACACACATCCTTAATTTGCTGCCATAGTCATTTCTTCATTCATCCATCCTTGAGACATGAAAATGGCATCCAATCACACTTTGTACACATTAAAATTTGTTTGTAATCCTTGCATGACCAAATATATACAACATAGAACTAAATGGGGACATAAAGATTTGCACCACTTGTGCATTTTCATTCCATTTTACTCCACTACTCATATTCCATTCCACTCACATTCATCATATATCAAAGTCCATTTCTTTATATTCATGCTTAATACAACTTGTACGTACATCACAACTCTTATTACAAGTGTGTACATTCAACTTATGGACTTTGCATACATATGCTTTACATTACTAGTACATTATAATACTTCATGAATTCATTTACATATGTGTATAAAGTTAAACCTATACGGGGTCTCACATTCTCCTCTACTTAGAAAATTTGGTCCTCCATATTAGAACCAATCATTCTGTGAATAACTCGAGATACTTCTCCCGCATCAAACTCTCCAATTCTCATGTGGCTTCTTTTGATGTATGATGTTGCCATAAAACCTTAACCAATGAAATTGTCTTGTTCTGCAACACCTTCTCCTTCTTATCAAATATTTGGATCGGTTCCTCCACATACGACATATCCTCCTTGAGCTCCAATGGCTCATAGCTAATTACATGTGTTGGATCCGGATAGTACTTTCGAAGCATAGAAACATGGGAGACATTGTGGACTTCAACTAACTTAGGTGGTAAGGCTAGCTTATATGCTCCATCTCCCAGTATATCCAAAATCTCGAAGAGACCAATGTAACGAGGACTTAGTTTTCCCATCTTTCTGAACCTCGTTATTCCCTTAGAAGGAGACACTTTCAAAAATACGGACTCACCCATATCAAACTCAAGTGGTCTCTATCTCTTGTCAGCATAGCTCTTTTGTCGACTTTGAGTTGTTCGCAACCTATCACATATTATCCAAACATTATCGGAGGCTTGTTTAACCAGATCGGGAGCAAGCAACTATCTGTCACCAACTTCTTCCCAACCAATGGATTAGCGGCATCTACGACCATATAGTGCCTCATAAGGGGCTATACCAATACTTGAGTGATAACTGTTATTGTAGGCGAACTCAATTAATGGCAAGTGATTGTCCCATGAGCCTCTAAAATCTAGCACGCACGCTCTAAACATATCTTCTAGGGTCTGTATAGTCCTCTCTGACTGATCATCTATTTGAGGATGAAAAGCAGTGCTAAAGCTCAACTAGGACCCCATTACTTCCTAAAAATATCCCCAAAAATGGGAAGTGAAGCGGGCATCCTGGTCAGAAACAAAACTCACTAGGACTCTATGCAATCTCACTATCTCATGTACATATAAGTTCGCCAATGCACTCAAGGTATTTGTAGATCTCATAGCTAAGAAGTGTGCCAATTTCGTTAACCTATCTACTATAGCCCATATAGCATCATGGTTCTTACGGGTTCTCGGTAACCCTATCCCAAAATCCATGGTGACGTCTCCCACTTCCATGTCGGTATCGGTAGAGGTTGTAATAATCCTCCAGGTTTCTGATGCTCAACTTTTACTTGCTGACAAATGAGACATCTAGCGACATGCTCAACTATGTCCCTCTTCATTCCAGACCACCAATACACCTTCCGGAGATTTTGATACATTTTACTACTCTCCGGGTGTACTGTATATCTCGATGAGTGAGACTCTGATAATATCAAATTCCTCAACTCTGAATCCTTAGGAACACATACTCTATTCTCGAACCTTAATACTCCATCTAAACTCAATACAAATTTCGTACCCTTACCCTTTTGGATTTGGCTAATCACGTCAATGCACCATTGATCAATTTGTTGAGCTTGTCGGATCCTCTCAATCAACTCCGGTTCTAATCTCAAGCTAGTATCTTAGGTAGGATCATATCCAGACTAAGGTTTGTGAATTGTTCCAACAACTCATGCTCTCCAACCATCATATGTGATACCAACCCAAGACTTTTCTTGCTCAATGCATCTGCAACCACATTTGCCTTCCCCGGATGGTACAAAATCTCACAATCGTAGTCCTTGAGGAGTTCTAACCACCTTCTCTATCTCATATTTAACTCCTTTTGTGAGAATATATACTTTATGCTCTTATGATCCGTAAAGATCTGAAATCTCTCACCAAACAAGTAGCAGCGCCATATCTTCAATGCAAATACTATGGTCGTCAATTACAAATCATGAGTGGGGTAGTTCTTCTCATGATCTTTTAGCTATTTAGATCCATAAGCTACTACCCTTCCATTCTGCATCAAGATACAGCCTAGTCCTTGATCTGAAGCATCCATATACTCAGAGTAGTTTCTTGAACTGTTAGGGTTGATAAGAACTGGCGTGGTGGTTAATCTACGTTTAAGTTCCTGAAAGCTCCTCTCGCATGCTTCATCCCATATAAACTCCACATCTTTTCTCGCAAGACATATCAATGAAGTAGCCAATCTAGAAAATCCCTCTACAAATCTCCTGTAGTATCCTGCCAAACCTAAAAAACTCCTAATCTTTGTGACTGTCCTAGGCTATTCCCACTAAACAACAGCCTCAATCTTGGATGGATCTACTGATAGCCCATCCTTCAATACAACATGACCCAAAAAAGAAATCTGCTCTAGCCAAAAGTCACATTTACTCAGTTTGGCATACATCCTTCTCCCTCGGAGGGTTTAGAAAACAATACTTTAGTGCTGCTCATAATCTTCATTGGACCTTGAATACACCAATATATCATCAAAAAAGACAATTACGAACTGGTCCAAGTATGGCTTGAATATCTTATTCATTAGAGCCATAAAAGCTGCTGGCGCATTCATCAACCTGAAAGGCATCACTAGGAATTCGTAATGACCATAGCGGGTGTGAAAAGCTGTATTGGACACATCCTCCTTTTGAATCTTCAATTGATGATACCCAGACCTCAGATTTATCTTGGAAAAGATCTGCGCTCCCCAGAGCTGATCCAATAAATCATCGATGCGCGACAAGGGGTACTTATTCTTGATGGTAGCCTTGTTCAACATCCGATAGTTGATACACAACCTGAGGCTCCTATGTCTTTTCTTCACAAATAATACCAGAGCTCCCTATGGTGAGACGCTCGGTCTTATAAACCCCTTATCTAGCATATCTTGCAATTGCTTCCTTAATTCCTCTAGCTCAACTGGAGCTATCCTATATGGTGACTTAGATATTGGCTCGGTTCCAGGTGTCAAGTCTATGCCAAACTCCATTTCTCTATCTGGTGGTAATCTCGGTAGGTCGTCTAGAAAGACCTTAAGGAATTCTCTAACCACTGAAATGTCATCCATATCTGGATGTGTTTTGTCCAAATCCACCACATAAGCAATAAAACCTTCAAAACAACATTCAAGTCATTTATACCAATGTACTTTACTTGTTACAAAATTCAAGATTTCATTTCTTCTCTTAAAATCTTACAACACACTCTTCAGGTAGATAAAATGTAATAGACTTAGTGTGGCAGTCTAAGACAGCATGATTGGTAGCTAACCAATCCATTCCCAAGATTACATCAATATCATACATATTTCATAGAATCAGGTTGGTTGTCGTACACTTATCTCCTACCCTCACCTTACAATCTCTACACACCCGTTCAGCCAATTGGCTAACTCTCATTGGAGTACTTATTAACAGAGTCATATTTAAGTGTCTAGGTTCTACAAGATCTGTTAACCTCGATACACATGCAGGTGATATGAAGGAATGCGTAGCACCAGAATCAAACAAAGTTATAGCTTCCAATTTAAAAATTAGGATTGTACCTTTTATCACTTCAGAAGATATATCTGCTGATGCGTGGTCTATTGCATACACCTTGCTTGACCCATAGCTTGTTTCCCTTTTTCTTCAGCAGTGGCTCTCTTCTTTGCAGGAGGTGTAACTGTAAGACTCTCTCTGGCTCCTTACCCCTCTATGGAACTACCTCAATAGCCTCTGGACATTCCTTTGCATAATGTCCAAACTTGCCACATCTGAAGTATCGTGTACCCTGCAGATGACAGGGCCTACCACCATGATATCGACCGTATATTCTGCACTGATCAGTATTCGATCGGGGTCCACTGATCACTATACCTCTAGTTGGTATTTGAGTCAAAGGCATAAAAGATCTAGCAGCCTTTTTCTGTGACTCATCTGCCTTTCTTGGACGCTTACTCATAAATCTCTGACCAAATTTAGCACTCTTGCCTTCTCCCAGCTTCCTCGAACCCTTGTCCTTACCCCAACTAAACTCAAAAATCTACAGGTCATAATCTTGCTCACATAACTGGGCTCGTCGTACAGCCTCTCTATACGTAGCGACATCGAATGGGGATAACTTAGCTCGAATCGAAGGCCTCAATCCATCCACAAATTTGTGGACCCTTATAGCTTTACTCCTGATAGAGTTCGGATCATATCGGCCTAGTGAGGTGAATCGTGACTCATACTCATTGACAGTTCTATTCTCTTGAGTCAGATTCAGAAATTCCATCTGTAACTTACGTCGAGCGGTATCTGGGTTGTATCGCTCTGTGAAAGTACCCAAAACATATCCCATGTGATAGCCATACACTGAGCTCTCAACATAGGCCTGGTGGAATTCCACCAGTGCTCTGCTTCACCTATCAGTATAAAGGTCGCAAGCGCTACTCTCTCCGTAGCCGAACATCTACAGAAGTCGAACAACTTCTCCATCTGACTAATCCAGTCCTCAGCTACTGTCGGATCCTTTACCCCACTAAAAGAAGGAGGCTTAAAATCCATGAAGTGCCTCAACCTCTCCATATCATAATCATATCCATACCCCAAATCATCCTCATCATACTACTGTGGGGCTACTAGAGGAGGTATTGGTCGAATATGGGGATCTCGTGGCCTAACTGGTTCAGGTGGTGCAGGTGCAACATTCTCAAGTTTAGGTGCAGCTGTTGGGGGATTCGGTGCAGCCTATCTCGCTGTACCAGGTGTACCCTCAAACGTAGCCATAATTTGACCCATCATGGTCATCATAGCTCGCATGTCTTCCTCTAATCGGGCTATCCGAGGATCGAAAGCCTCTATCTGTTCCTGGGGCTCATGACTAGAGCACAATCTACTGTGCCTGTCAGTCATGTCATTTTGCCCTTGAGATCTCGAGCTCCCTCCCCTTTTGCGGTGTCTCTCAGGCATATCTCATAAACCTAATAACTTCCTGCATTTATAACAAACTTTTAACTCACTATTATCTCCGTATACACATTTGTATCTAAAAATCGCACAATGACTTGGGGATGTATGTTTTCTTATTTCTAAACATCAACTCACATCAGACCACAGAAGCTCACACCCTACTTCCGGGTATCATATATCCATACTTACGCTACTACGGTTGGGCTGTGAGGTGATGCAATTACTAAAGTTCAAAAAATTTACAGCGAAAATATTTAAAATTTAATTCACACTCTTAGGTGTGTAAATATACAAAATTAATTGTATAATAATATCTTTACATAACATCCCTATAAAGCTGTTACATTTCTTAGGTATAACTGTGCGATACAAGATAAAAGATACAAAATGCTCTTGTGTATACTATTCTTATACCTTTGCAACTGATGGGAGCTGTCCAACACAAAAAGGAATTTAGAGACCACCGCATCGTCTTACTTCTTAGTATCTGGAGGGGGAAAATAGTGGGATGAACAAACCACAGCTCTATAAGGAAATGAATGCTAGCAGGTAGATATCGTACTACCTACATAGCCCATGCATGTATAAACCAAAACCATGTTTTCATTATAAATGGAAATGTTATCAGAAAATGCAGTTAAACGTATATTTCTTATTTGGCATTTTCATGTAACACAAATGTTTAGTATTTCCACTTAAAACATGTTCCATAAAATAGTGCTCTCACGGCACAAGTGTCTAATTCAGAGATTTATCAAATACACAAAATCTCTTTCTTTTCTGAGTTCAACTCAATCTCTCGAACCTCTGAGACAGGCATGGAAGTTTTGACAATCAAATATCCACGACGTATGGTCATAGTCAGTGATCCCAAGCCTCGTGATCAGGTGTGCATGGGGCATCACTTCGCCTGAAGGGGGATGGGTCAGTCCTACCCTCTAGCTCATCTCAATCAACCTCATCTCCTTATATACTCACAGTATAAGGTACGCCTTGTGTCATCTACACGATACTCGTACTCACGTGCACCCAGTATGGTACATAGTATACTAACGGACAACTACACAGTACTATGTACGACCGTGGACCCAAATCCATACTCCAACTCCGATGGACTTTTCATCTAGAACCATGTCTCATATACAATGACGAGCAATCAGCATGACACATAGTCATCACAAGGCTCCAGTGCGATACGATTTATTGTTAAGGCCCTAGCCCGTTTCGAGGTCGTCAGCTGGCATCTCTTTGGGTCCCAAGCCCCCAGGTTTACCTCAACTCAGTAAAAACATGTGCGAGCTAACACTCCAGCACATTATCATTATAAAACCACGTTCGAGTCACGCTCCAGCACAGTTTATCAAATCATGCAGATGTATGCGAGTCAAACTCTAGCATAGTCAAAATCATTAAAACAAGTGTGAGCTAAAGCTCCAATACCATTTCACATCTCAAATCTGATAGGTGGCTAATTTCTCTTTTAAAACTCAAAACATGTTTATTTATGCAGCATGCCTTTCCATGCTAAAACATGTAAAACTAGCTACCCTATCATTATCATTTCTCAATCATAAAATCAATACAAAATTGAGAAAACATTGAAATCATGCATATCATGCTATTTCCTTACCCCATCCCATTTCTCAATACATATATATCATAGTGCATTTCATGCTTCCATATCATTTCATAGAATTGTAGTATCGTACTAATTCTAGCGATATATCTATGAAATTGCTGTAAAATATGTACGAACATCTCTATTGCTAACACACAGTCCCTTACCTCGAATCGTACGCAAATTTCCTCCGTCACGTTTGCTCCGTTTACGATTCGAGTTATCTGTGTTCCACGTATTTCGAGCTACACATATAAATCATCAAGTTATTTCCTTTTTTGTCTCTTCTAAACCTCCACATTGTCATTTATTTATTTATCCATACTCCTCAACCCATTAAATCGCATTTCATCTTTCTCACAAATCTCATTATACTTCTCTTAAGTTTTCCACCATTTCTCATGGATCTTCTCTCCATAAATTCCTTTCAATATTTCTCACTCATCACTACACTCATCATTTCTCATCAATATTTTGCATACCATTCAACCCATACAATATCTAGAATCCTTATTTAGAAGCTTGAGGGTTGAAGAGCTCACCCATTTTTCTTAGTCAAAGTTGTGGTAACCACAACTCCTTCTCTTGACCACAACGATGTGTGATTTTTTAGTATGTTGTTCTCCTTGCTCTAAAGAATAACTTTCCCTTCTTAAGCTTCTTCCAAAACTGGCCGAAATGTTGTGATTTCTAGATTGAGAAAGCTTGGATTTTTGAGAGAAATGGCAGGTGAGGTTTGGTGGGGGAAGAGTTTTGAGTTTTCATCTCATCCCGTGCACTTTTTATAAATGCATGCTTATGAGATCGATCTGGTCCTTGTAGAGAGAAAATGGCAGGTGAGGTTTGGTGGTAGTCCTTTTTACCAAACATAACCACTATAAGATCGATCTTCTTCCTTGATGAGATCGATCTGTCGAAGGGTAATTTTCCTCTTGGAGATCGATCTGCCTCTTGTAGGAGATCGATCTGCTCTTTACAGAACCCTTAAGGAGATCGATCTATCAGGGCTTGAGATCGATCTGTCTCAAATAGAGAGCTAAGGAGATCGATCCTCTTGCCGTAAAATCGATCTTCTCATTACAGAATATTTATCAGATCGGTCTGGCTCTGCTGGAGATCGATTTGTCCTATTCCATAGCTCAAAATAAGAGTATTTTGGCTCTTCCAGATCGATCTCTTATCCTATGAGATCGATCTATCATGCATATTTCCAGATTTCTATTGCAATTTTCTATAAAAATTCTCTCACACACATCCTTAATTTACTGCCATTGTCATTTCCTCATTTATCCATCCTTGAAACTTGAAAAGGGCATCCAATCACACTTTGTACACATTAAAATTTATGTGTAATCCTTGCATGACCAAATATATATACAACATATAACTAAATGGGGACATAAAGATTTGCACCACTTATGCAATTTCATTCCATTTTACTCCACTACTCATATTTCATTCCACTCACATTTATCATATATCAAAGTCCATTTCTTCATATTCTTGCTTAATGCAACTTGTACGTACATCACAACTCTTATTACAATTGTGTACATTCAACTTATGTACTTTGCATCACATATGCTTTACATTACTAGTCCATTACAATAATTCATGAATTCATTGACATATGTGTATAAAGTTAAACCTATATGGGGTCTCACAATTGGTTGGTAAGGGGTTGGTGACAGACAATTGCTCGCTCTCGATTTGGTTAGACAAGCCTCAGAAGATGTTCGGATAATATGTAAGAGGTTGCGAAGGGGTCAGAGTCGACAAAAGAGCTATGCTGATAGGAGTCGAAGGCCACTTGAGTTCGCTGTGGGTGAGTCTATATTTTTGAAAGTATCTCATTCTAAAGGAATAACGAGGTTCGGGAAGAAAGGAAAACTAAGTCCTCGTTACATCGATCCCTTTGAGATTTCAGATAAAGTGGGAGATAGGGCATATAGACTAGCCTTACCACCTGAGCTAGCAGAGGTCCACAATATCTTCCATGTTTCCATGCTCCGAAAGTACCATTCGGATCCTGCACATGTAATTAGCTATGAGCCATTGGAGCTCAAGGAGGATATGTCATATATAGAGAAATCGATTCAGATATTGGATAGAAAAGAGAAGGTGTTACGGAACAAGTTGATTTCATTAGTTAAGGTCCTGTGACAATATCATACATTAGAGGAAGCCACCTGAGAGTTAGAGGACTTGATGAAAGAGAAATATCCTCAACTTTTTGAGGAATGAACTTGATTCAATTTAGAGGACCAAATTTTCTAAGGATAGGAGAAATGTAATGCCTATAGTTTTACAAGTATTTCTTATAAAGCTATGGTGTATATGCATATTATTACATGTGTACAAATAATAAAGGATGTAGGAGTTATGGAATTTAATGTACAATTCATGATTTTAAGTTGTGTGCAAAAGTTTTATTGCGTATGAATTATATAGAATGGACACTATTATACGTTGGCTGTGTACGGAATGTAAAATGAGGTATTAGGCAATTAAGGATGAATTATACATTGGAAATCTGTAAAAAAACTACAGTAATGAGGATGCCATGGGAGAGCAGATCGATCTCCCATGAGGAAGAGATTGATCCCCTCTCTCGAAATGTCAAGTATCAATTCAATTAGAACAGAGCAGATCGATCTCATAACAAGGTAGATCGATCTCCTTGAGCTTCTGTCTAGAAGAAATCGATCTCTCACAATGAAAAGATCGATCTCCAAATGTCTTGGGTTGGAACAAATCGATCTTCCCTTTACTAACAGATCGATCCTCCAAAGAATTCTACTTGCGACAGATCGATCTCATCATGAAGCACAAATCGATTTGGTAGTAGTTATGTTAGGAAAAAAGACTACCAAACCATGCAGAGATCGATCTCCACAAGGGACCAGATCGATCTCATGTCTTTGCATCTATAAAAAGAGCACAGGATTGGACTGAAAATCAGGCTTTCTTTCCTACCAAACCCGCACCTATCCTTTTCTCTCAAAGAATCAAGCTTTCTCACTCTAAATATCACTACATCTCAGCCAGAATTAGAGGAAGCTCAAGAAGGGAAAGTTGTTCCTTGAAGTAAGGAGAACAACATACCCAAAAATCACATATTGGTTTGATCAAGAGGAGGAGAATAGACTACCACAAGTTTGCCCAAGGAAAAAGCTAAGTTGGGTAAGTCTTCAAAACTCTAAACTCCAAGCATAATATTTTAAGTGATTTTAGGAGTTAATGGATGCATATTGTGTTAGTAGGATTGATAATTCTATTTTTAATAGAATTATTTGTGCTTAATTTTCTAATTATTTATTTAATCCCATATTATTTTATTAATAATCCCCTTTATTTAATTAAAATTCTCTTGTGTGCAGATAAATTAAATTCGGATGAAAACTCAGTCGTTTCAGTCAAAATTGGGTTGAAAACGGGCTAAAGGAGACTGGACCACTTCCAATTTATAGACCGAGTCACCAGTTGTCTAGACACGCATGATGCCAGGTGTCTAATTTTTATTTGCTCTGAAACGATAATATCGATGGATACCGTACCAACCCTCTAGAGGGCACACGCTGGGCCACATCGCACAGAAAATTGGATAAAAAGACTAATGACGTGGAAATATCTACTCTGCAGCAAATTAAAGGAAGACAAGTGGCCAAACAATGTCAACTCATCTAGGATGGATAAATTACCAATGTACCCCTAAGTGTGTGTATAAATAGAATAAGATGGCAATTAAAAATGCAATGTAGCCTAGGTTATAATAGAAGTAATTTAGGAGTAGGAGTAGTGTAGGTAGAGTAGTTTTGAGATTTATTCCTTTCTAGTATTTCTTTTTACTTTCCCGTTTGTTTTACTTTGTAATTTTCGTTTGCCACCATTTTCTTTTGCTACTGTTTACAACAATTTCAATATTTATTAAAAGCTTTGCAAGTTTTGTTTCAGCAATCATTTTCCATTGTTCATTGATCTTCTCAGTTTTGTTAAAGTTCATGCCTTTATGTTTTTTTTATTTTATTTTAGTTTCAATAAAAAGTTTATAGCTTTCAAATGTTATTTCTCGGTTTGCTTCTTGTTTGTAGTTTTTTTTTTTTGTTATTATTCAAGCAAGATCTCGATTTTGTGATGCAGCTGAGTATTGTGAGAGGTTAGGTAAGCTAGTGACAGTGGCTAAACTTCCTCTCATTGCTCCATTGCATCCATCAGTATGTTGGTTAATCGTGTTTACTGTTATTTAAGGTTCTACTTAGTTTCCCGTGGGTTCATCCTTCCATTTTAGTTTGTTTTCTACTGATTTATAACTATGCTATTATGCCCAAATATTTCTTTAGTATGTATTTTTGCTGGATGACTCTCTAAATCACGGTAAAGGACGTGAGGTGTGGAGTGCTCGGACTATTAGAAAGCCACGATTTTTGCTGACCAGAGAGTGTGCTATTGTTAAGAGGTGTTGTTGGAGAGCTGGACTGGGAATTGAGGCAGCAATGAGCATCAAGATAGAACCCAGGCATCATGTGTAGTAGCCAACCGAGAACCATAATTTCTCCTCTCTTCTCCTCTATTTTGTGATTCATTTACTGTTCATCTTCTTTCTTTGGTTTAATTTTTAGTTCAGTCATTTTAAGTGTTGTTCTTCATTTATTGATAAAAGCTTACATTATAGCAATGTATCCTGGTCTGCTTTACTGAGCATAGCAGAAAATGCTTTGCTGTAACTGAGCTGCTATGGAACCATGAGCACCTGGAAATTGAGCTACAGCTGGGCATTGCTGGGCATCTCGTGGTGGACTCGGGGTACTGGCTTAGTTGATGTAGATGCTGGGCAGCACTTGGGGCAGAGGACAGCAGCACCTGCAGCAATATATGACAGAACCGGGAGCTGGAGTAGCAAACAACAGAACCAGGACAGCAATAATTGCAGCAGATAGCAGTACCTGGAACAGACACACCGAGAGCACTTAGACAGACCGAGAGTGTAGGACCATTTCGTGGAGGACGACATTTCCTACTAGCTGGTCAGAGGTCGTGCGAACCAGCAGTAGCACAGAACTGTAGCAGAATGCAAGACAAAGCAGACCAAGAGCACACCAGCACTTGGAACCGAGAACACTGCCTAAAAATGAAACAAAGAAGACATGTGAACAGTGCAGTATCGGGACCACTTGATTTGCAATTTCGATTAAGGCCTTATTTGGCCAATTAATTTGTTATTTCATGCTTTTAGTTGTTTTAATCTTTAATTAGTTGTTAGTTTTTATTAATTGGTAGGTTAGTTTTAATAACTTTGCATGTTAATTTAATTTGTAGTGTTAATTTTTAGGTAGTAGTTAATTTTATATTAAATGTTTTAGGACTTTATTTTAGTTTAGATGCATTTAGAATTAATTTAGATTAAATGTGTTTCATGCATTTTTAATATAGTCTTTATTTTAATTAAATTTTAGTTTAGTTTAATTTGTAATTTTTATTAGTTTAATTACATGCATTTTTTTAGGCTTGTTTAATTTTAGTTTAATTAATCTTGTTTCTTTATTTTCATTTTTGCTTTTTATTTTAATTGCGTTAATTGATTTTAACTATTTTAATTATTTTCATAGGTATTTGCTTTTAATTGCTTGGAGTTCGATAAGTAAATCTTAGCTCGATTTTATTTTCTTTATTTTATAGTTTTATTATTTTCAGTACTGTTAGCTTTATAGATCACCCATCAATTCATAATTTGCTAGGATATACTTAGGGTAAGATTAACCGGTAGTTAATTAGGCTAATCAACTTCTCTGTGGGACGATAACTCGAGACTCAAATCCCATTATTACTTGTACTACCCGTGCACTTGCGGATAATACGTTTAGCTCATACCAAGGATATGGCTAGGATGCTTAGAACTCACTTGACCAAAATATGTCTAGAAGAGAAATAGATTGAGTTTACCATTGTGACGATCTTGGAACACTATGATATTAGTGGTGTTTAGTGAATGGTTTTAGATGGATTTACAAAGAAATATTAAGGTGAAATATGATCGAAAGATTTGGGAAAGCATGAGTAAGTAAGTAAATGACAATGTGGATGTTTAGAAGAAGAAGAGGAAATTGACTTGCTGATTTATGCATGTAGATTGGAATAAGTTGTCATGACCCAAATTACCTAAAAACCCCTACAAATTTTTCGCATTTTCATTTCCTCACCCATCGTGAACAGTTACACTTCTAAACAGTTGGGCTATGATTCGGTGTTAGTAACCTCTCACCTATTTACCATTCCATTTTCATATTCACATTCACATATCAATTTATTTAAACAAAATACATCCCCAATATTAAATCCATATACAGTACTGTGCATCTATTTGTTCAGATACAAAAATTATATAAATGTGTATACCTGATCTTAATAAGAAGCAGCGGATAACCGAGATGCGAGACTATTGTCGCTCTCTTCTACTGAATATACCCTGTGGGGTGGAAAATGAAAGGGTGAGCGAAACGTGCTCAGTAAGGCAATAATGTAAGCAGGTAGATAACTATACTATCTACGTGCTGATAATGTCATGATGTAAAAATCGTTTACTTTCGGAGCATGAGGTAAGATTAAAACAATGCCACATGTATGTATATATCATATACAAGAAATCATGAAATCGACATATCAAGCACACATGGAAAATCATCATGTATGACATCTCATGCTCGTCACATTAAAACTCATTTATTTCATGATAAACTCTTCCCTTTAAAACTCATTTGTTTAATCACAAAACTCATCACTTTGAAACTTATTTGTTTCATCATAAATTCATCACATTTAAAACTCATTAGTTTCATTATAAAACAACTTCATCAAGGTCAAACCCATCTCTCGGGAATACCTTGATTCATCAAATCACATCTCTTTTAAAAACACAAATCGGGACTACCCCTCCATCGGGTTTATCCTGGTCTATCCAGACCGTATGATATCATGTGAGGCATGTAGGTTACTGTATGAAAAATCGAGGACTATGGCCATACTATGTCCCTCTGATCCTAGGCACACGGATCCCGGTGTGCGGGGTATCACAACTGCAACGGGAGGTGGGGTCAAGTCCTACATGCCAGAATATCGAGTAACATCGTAGAGTCATCATGACTGCACGGTACAGCGTACTCCGTGTGACATACACGGTACATCGTACTCCGTGGACCCATATCATAGTCTGGGGGTGCCTGCCGTAGGTCTTATCCAGCCCAATACTATGTCGATAACCAACCCATGTCTCAAAGTATATGTGCGAGCATCTCAACTCTCTGTGACACACAGTCTACAGGAGGCTTCCGCACGACTATATGCATGTCAACTCGCGTCTAGTGCGTTTATGTGAGCATCCTGCTGCCCGCCCCACACCAGGTCACAGGCTTACGGAGCTCCAGCACCACGCTATGCATATCATGATATCTAAAATCTCGTGCGAGCGAAGCTTCATCACGGTTTTGTGCACACACAAATTTCTCGTACGAGCAATGCTCCAGTACGGCTTTTCATGATAAATAAATCAGTAAACTTGAGTGCGAGTAAGACTCTAGCACTCTTTTTTTTTATTCATGTAATTACGATAGGTGGCTCACTTTTAATGAAACATCTTTTAAAATAGTAACCGGTACAAACCGGTACCTTTTCGTAAAATTCACGAAATCAACAGCCCACCTATGTGCATATTTGCTTAAATCAAAGCAATATGTCCATATAAAGCAGTAAATATATAAAATCATGCAATTTACCTGCCTTACTACCCTTTTTGCAAATTTTACACTCAGGGGCAAAATCGTCCTTTTTCTCTATTTATCTAAGCCCCGATTTTTGTAAAAATTATTACTTTATTTCTAGATGCTTTAAGAAATTTCTAAGCCCTGTAAATCCCCTCTCAAAATACGCATAATTATCTCTGTGCACCTACAAAATTCCCTTACCTCGATTCTCGTCGAGTCTGACCTTTCCTTTTCCACTGTTGTCACGTCACGCAGTCCGATCTGCTCCCAATCAAACCTCCGGAACTGCGTAATAATATTTCTCAGGTCAGATATTAGACAACTTAATTGTATTTAATACTTTCTGGGCTTAATTTAAATCATTGGGCTCATTTATCCCTATTGGGCCCGATTGCACTTTAATGGGCCTCGACCCATTTTCAGCCCGTTTATACTGTTTAAATCCCTTCTTCGGGTTTACTGGGCTCATTCAGCTTACCAATAATTATCGGGCTTCGTTCCAAACTCATTGGATAGCCCGTATACCATTTACGGTAATTACGTTGTAATTTCGATTAATATTCCTTTTATACAGAATTAATCCGTAAATTCTGTAAAATAATTGAAATTCTGTATTAAAGGACTCTAATTGCCGGAATTAAACTGTACTTACCCGATACGATGCGGGATACGAAAATCGGAGCTCAATCGGCTCTCGTTCGGGCTTTATCGTCGAACTGCACAATTATTATATTTAATCCCGGGTTACTCTTTGATTAAATATAATTTAAATAAATTTCTCGAAAATCAATTCGGTCACTTTTTGACCTCATATTGACTTACCCGAAGTCCGGTGTATCCCCGAAAATCCTTTCCCTTTTTCCTTTTCCTCTTTTTCTCCTTTTTTCCTCTCTTTTTAGCTGAACCAGTTCAGTCCGGTTCAGACCGGTTCAGACCGCCGGTTCAGCTCGGTCCGGTTCGGTTCAATTTTGGCCGGTTCAGGCTGGTTCAACCGGTTCAATCCCCATTTGCTCATTCTGACGTCGTCCGGCCGGTTCCCGGTGCGATTTCGGTGCCGTTCGGCTCGGCTACACCTGGGCATTCAGAATCGGGCCTCGGTTGGGGTCGAAATGCGACCATCGTCGGTGAATTCCTCCTTCTCCCCTGCGGCTGTCTCCTCCCGATCCGGCGGATTCCGACGGTTTTGTCGGCCGGTACTGGTCTCAAAAGGACCGGCTCCTCCTCCTTATCACGCTGGTACCCGCCGTTCGCCCCCAGCTGCCGTGGATCGCCGGTACCAACTCCGTTTTCCCCGCGGGCTTCTTTCCCTCCGTTCGGCGATTTTTGGCCTCCTTAGCGCGCGTCGCCGGCGCCAATAGCTTCGCCGGCCTCTCCTCTTGCTGCTCGGCCCTTCGTCGGAGGTCAAAGGTCGCCGGTGGTGGCTCGTCGGTCGGCCACGCACAGTCCCCATCTCCGTTTTCCCTTTTCTTTCTCTCTCCCCGACTTTTACAGATTTCTTCTCTTTTTTTTTAACTATTTATTTTATTAATAAAATATTCATTAAAATAGTCTAAAAAATCTGAAAATATCTACAAAATTAATATTTTATTCCAAACAATTTAACTTAATTTAATTTATTTTATTTATTATATTTTTAACCATTTTTCGGGTATAATTTCTTCGTATTTTTGGGATATTGTCCCGGGTGACTTTTCGATATTTTTAAAAATTTCGGATCTTGATCAGTTTGACTCAAAATTATATAATTTCCTCATTATTGATCAAGATATTCTAAATCCTTATTTTAAATTAAATTTTCTTATCGAATTTATCCCGGCTTTCGATCTTTTGACCGTTTTACCCTTACACATGTTCGGGATTTATTTAGCCCGACTTCCCTTCACGAATATTCATTCATTTTATGATTTGAATCCTTATTTTCAGTCCGAATCCCATTCCTTTAAATTTGTGAACATTTTTCTACCTCATAAAATTTACGATTTAATTTCGGGTCTTACAATTCTCCCCCACTTAAGGAATTTGGTCCTCCAAATTAGAACCAAGTCATATGAGTCTAGATACAACTCCGGGTACATCGATCGTATCATACTCTTAAATTCTTATGTGACCTTCTCCGGAGTGTATTACTACCGAAGGACTTTAATTAGGGAGATCATCTTAAACCTCAATACTTTCTCTTTCCTGTTTAATGCGGGAATCAACTTATCAATATTCTTATATTTGCATTAAGCTGAACTGTAGGATCTCATATCCTATCATCTATGCTGGATCTGGATAGTATTGCCGAAGCATCAAAAGCTGAGACACATTGTGGGTGCCTGCTTATTCAAGTGATAACACCAACCTGCAGGTCTTATCTTCCACTTGCCCAATCTCTCAAAATATTCCATCCAGCGCAACTCAATTTACCTTCTTCCAAAAGCTCGCTATGTCTTTATTCTCTTAGGACAAGAAACATTTCAACCATACTAATTCACCAAGGGTGAATTCCAATACTTTTCTATCTGCTCTGAGGTGTTCTTAATCTCTCATCCTTAACTAAAACATCCTCAGAGACTTATTATCCAAAGTCGAAAATGATTTTATCTGTAACCCACTTTTTCTTATCCAATTTGGGGAACAACCCCTACAGCCATACACTGCTTCATATCTTGTTATCCCAATACTCAACTGCCAACTGTCGTTATTGGCGACTTCAATTTGTGACAATTGATCATTCCAGGAGCTTATAAAATCAACGGCACACGCTTTCATCGGATCCTCTAGAACCTGTACAGTCCTCTCTGACTGACCATCTGTTTGAGGATGGAAAGCTATGCTAATACTCAGTCGGGTTCCCATAGCTTCCTGAAAATATTCCCTGAAATAGAAAGTGAAGCGAGAATCCCTATATGATACCATGCTCACTGGAACACTACTTAATGTTTTCACAATCTTCCTTACACATAAATCCTCATATACACTTTGAGTATCTGGGAATTTCATAACCAGAAGGTGGGTAGACTTAGTTACTCTATCGACTATCATCCAAATAGTCTCGTAATTCACCTGGGTCCTCTGTAACCCATCACGACATTCATGGAGACTTGCTCTCATATCCCTGCCGTGTCGATATAGGTAGAGGCTGCAATAATTTTGCAGACTTTTAATACTCTACCTTATTCTGCTGACATACTAGGCACTTTTCCACAATCTCTACCATATCTCTTTCACATCTGACCACCAATACCCCTTTTCAGAGATTTCAATATATTTTTATTACCTTCCGTATGCACTGTATATCCCGAAGAGTGAGTTTCTGACAATATTACTATCTCATCAATGTGGTCCTGGGGAGCACTTATACTGTCTCTGAACCTCTCTGTAAATCATTATCATACTCTGTGAACTCTGTCACTGTACCCTTCTGAATCTGACCCAAACTATTGACATCCTGCCGATCATCATGCTAAGCCTGTCAAATCCGGGCACTCTCATCCGGTTCTAGTCTCAGGCTAGCTGTCACACAATCACTGTCATCATCAGAAGGGATTACATCAATACTGAGGCTCATAACTGCTCTAGCAGTTCACGCTCCCTGACCATCATATGTGATACCATCCCAATACTCTTTCAACTCGAGGCATCAGCCTTCCTTGGGTGGTACAATTTTCACAATCAAAATCTCTCAGAAGCTCTAACCCACTATGTATTCTCATATTCGCCTCTTTCTGTGAAAAACAGATACTCGGGCTTTATGATCAGTGCATATCCAATATTTCTCACCATATACATGATAGTACCATATCCTCGGTACAAATACTACCGTTACCAACTTAAAATCATAGGTCAGATAGTTTATTTCGTGATCAAGGAGTTGTCTGACTCCATAATTGACTATCTTCCCATTATACATCAATACATAGCTCATCCTGATTTGAGGTATCCATACTCATTGAAAACCTCTTGAGCTGTTGGGTATGGTGAAATTAATCACGTTGGTCAATTCATACTTCATTACACCAAAATTCATGTCACATCTATCATCCCGTTCCAATACCACGTTTTATAGTTAAACGTGTCAACAAGGTATATCCTTTTAGAACTCGCAGCAACCATCTGTAAAAGCAATTTCTCATTATTGCTTATAAATTGCCCTAGACTCTAACTACACCCAACATATCATCAATAACGATGATTACAATTAGGCACAATCCTTAACTTATTTACGCACAAGCGTATAAGATCCTTCTCAACCGCTTACATTTTCAGGTACTAACCTGCACCATTTTCTTTTCTTATCTTAACGGCTCTTATTAAATTTTATTATGTTAACCTTCATGATGTGTCGAATTTTTAATATTCTTATCGTCTTAGTACAGGTATCCTAAAGCTAAAGGTAGTTATTACGACTATCGATTCACGCTATAAATTATATGTATATTTTTAGACGCTGTCAAGTCTTCAGGCGGGGAGGTATTTTGAAATACCTTTATTAACCCTTAGACTTAACCACAGTTACTTTACATATATGTCCTTGTGGTCACAATTTATTTTCATGACTTATCGCTTAATCCTAATAACTTTATATCGTAAAGATGTTCTTACCTTGCATACGCCTCTTACTCTGATACATCTTGTATTCAGAATCTATCTTATCTTAAAGATTATCTCATTTCGTATATCAATCATAACAAAACTCCTGTCATTATTCATTCCGTGAGTACAATCCTTTACTCCTTTAATTTCAACTATCGCACCCCCTTTTGTTACTTAAAATCTCTATATCTATATTCCGTTAATTAATCCTCCTCTATTGGGGTACTCCTTTATCAGTATTATGCCCAATTATGTAGGCATTCATGCCTTTTACTCACTTATATGCGAATGAAGGCTGTATGAATAAGTGTGTGGTACCAGGATCAATGAACATATGTACTTCATTATTCGTAACAAGTGTGGTATCTTACACCACATCCATGAGACATCAATAGCGTCCTGGTCCAAGACATCCTCTCGCCTTCATCCAACAACCTACTTTCCTTTTTCTCTTCGGCTGTGGCCTCCCTTTTCGTTGCAGCTATACCAACAAAGTTTTCCTTTGTCTCTTTACTTTTCTGTGGGGCGATCTCGCCCAACTCTGTGCAACCAAAATCAATGGTCCATCTTACCGTACTTAACGACCATTTTCATCGATACCGTGTAGGTATAGACCCTCCTTCCGTGGTATCCACCACACATTCTACAGTGATCACACTGCTACTCTGCTTACACTGCTATACTGCTTCGTAGCAGGTCGGGGTTTTCCAATCACAATGCCCCTCAAGAGTGCCAAAATTGGATGCACTGGGGCTTTACCAATTATCTTACTCCATATCTCGTCAACTCCAATCTCTTACCAACTGGTCTCTTTCCTGCTCTGACATCTCTGTCATTCTCTATTCTCTTCTGTCTCTATTTCGACCCTTACTACCTTTCCCAATCTCATAGGCATGCAACACATGACATTATTCATGCAACGGTATTCTGTGCACTGCCTCGACATAGGTAGTGAGCCAATCGGACTCTAATCGACAATTTGAGCCATTTTCATGAACTTTTGGGTTTTTCGACTCTCACTGTCCACAATATCGGGTTCATACTTGCCCAGGGATGAAATCTGAGATTCATACTCATCAATCAACCAATGACTATGGGCAGTGTAAGAAACTTTATCAATAAATTCCTTTAAGTAGTGCCCGAAATATTCAGTCACCAGAATACATCCAGAAATATTTCTCATGTCGACTCCGGATGTCTAACTCTTAAGATGGGTCGAGCGGGTTTCAATCAATGCTCCGCTGCGCCCTCTGATCTTATGTCTACTCTGAGCAATTTGCTCCTCAAAATAATCTCCACACTCCGCTCCAACCTCACGAAGCGTGTCTCAATACTATCTGATCACTCTGTCGGACTCTGAGAGGTATGCTCAACATTAGCCTCTATTTCAATCTCATCCCGATTCTCATGGGTCAACTCAGCACGACTTAGCAGACTCAGGTCTACCTCTACGACCTCTGCCTCGTGCACTATCTCATCTTGAGTCTCATATCATGACTCATTTGATTCTCAGACCGATCTCTACGGTCTCGAGCATGTGTACTCGCCACTTTACCATAGCGACTATCAGTTATAAAAACTATATTCTTGCATTCGAAACAAAATTCTTAGCTGCAATTCCATCTTGATATACACAATTGTATCTAAACAATGCACAGTACATGCGGATGTAAATTTACTTAACCACTAACACCGACTCATATCAGGCCAACTCTGCTCTGATACCATTTAATTTGTCATGACCCAAATTACCTAAAAACCCCTACAAATTTTTCGCATTTTCATTTCCTCACCCGTTATGAACAGTTACACTTCTAAACAGTTGGGCTATGATTCGGTGTTAGTAACCTCTCACCTATTTACCATTCCATTTTCATATTCACATTCACATATCAATTTATTTAAACAAAATACATCCCCAATATTAAATCCTTATACAGTACTGTGCATCTATTTGTTCAGATACAAAAATTATATAAATGTGTATACCTGATCTTAATAAGAAGCAGCGGATAACCGAGATGTGAGACTATTGTCGCTCTCTTCTACTGAATATACCATGTGGGGTGGAAAATGAAAGGGTGAGCGAAACGTGCTCAGTAAGGCAATAATGTAAGCAGGTAGATAACTATACTATCTACGTGCTGATAATGTCATGATGTAAAAATCGTTTACTTTCGGAGCATGAGGTAAGATTAAAACAATGCCACATGTATGTATATATCATATACAAGAAATCATGAAATCGACATATCAAGCACACATGAAAAATCATCATGTATGACATCTCATGCTCGTCACATTAAAACTCATTTATTTCATCATAAACTCTTCCCTTTAAAACTCATTTGTTTAATCACAAAACTCATCACTTTGAAACTTATTTGTTTCATCATAAATTCATCACATTTAAAACTCATTAGTTTCATTATAAAACAACTTCATCAAGGTCAAACCCATCTCTCGGGAATACCTTGATTCATCAAATCACATCTCTTTTAAAAACACAAATCGGGACTACCCCTCCATCGGGTTTGTCCTGGTCTATCCAGACCGTATGATATCATGTGAGGCATTTAGGTTACTGTATGAAAAATCGAGGACTATGGCCATACTATGTCCCTATGATCCCAGGCACACGGATCCCGGTGTGCGGGGTATCACAACTGCAACGGGAGGTTGGGTCAAGTCCTACCCGCCAGAATATCGAGTAACATCGTAGAGTCATCATGACTGCACAGTACAGCGTACTCCGTGTGACATACACGGTACATCGTACTCCGTGGACCCATATCATTGTCTGGGGGTGCCTGCTGTAGGTCTTATCCAGCCCAATACTATGTCGATAACCAACCCATGTCTCAAAGTATATATGCGAGCATCTCAACTCTCTGCGACACACAGTCTACAGGAGGCTTCCGCACGACTATATGCATATCAACTCGCGTCTAGTGCGTTTATGTGAGCATCCTGCTGCCCGCCCCACACCAGGTCACAGGCTTACGGAGCTCCAGCACCACGCTATGCATATCATGATATCTAAAATCTCGTGCGAGTGAAGCTTCAGCACGGTTTTGTGCACACACAAATTTCTCGTATGAGCAATGCTCCAGTACGGCTTTTCATGATAAATAAATCAGTAAACTTGAGTGCGAGTAAGACTCTAGCACTCTTTTTTTTATTCATGTAATTACGATAGGTGGCTCACTTTTAATGAAACATCTTTTAAAATAGTAACCGGTACAAACCGGTACCTTTTCGTAAAATTCACGAAATCAACAGCCCACCTATGTGCATATTTGCTTAAATCAAAGCAATATGTCCATATAAAGCAGTAAATATATAAAATCATGGAATTTACCTGCCTTACTACCCTTTTTGCAAATTTTACTCTCAAGGGTAAAATCGTCCTTTTTCTCTATTTATCTAAGCCTCGATTTTCGTAAAAATTATTACTTTATTTCTAGATGCTTTAAGAAATTTCTAAGCCCTGTAAATCCGCTCTCAAAATACGCATAATTATCTCTATGCACCTACAAAATTCCCTTACCTCGATTCTCGTCGAGTCTGACCTTTCCTTTTCCACTGTTGTCACGTCGCGCAGTCCGATCTGCTCCCAATCAAACCTCCGGAACTGCGTATAATTATTCCTCAGGTCAGATATCATACAACTTAATTGTATTTAATACTTTCTGGGCTTAATTTAAATCATTGGGCCCATTTATCCCTATTGGGCCCGATTGCACTTTAATGGGCCTCGACCCATTTTCAGCCCGTTTATACTGTTTAAATCCCTTCTTCGGGTTTACTGGGCTCATTCAGCTTACCAATAATTATCGGGCTTCGTTCCAAACTCATTGGATAGCCCGTATACCATTTACGGTAATTACGTTGTAATTTCGATTAATATTCCTTTTATACAGAATTAATCCGTAAATTCTGTAAAATAATTGAAACTCTGTATTAAAGGACTCTAATTGCCGGAATTAAACTGTACTTACCCGATACGATGCGGGATACGAAAATCGGAGCTCAATCGGCTCTCGTTCGGGCTTTATCATCGAACTGCACAATTATTATATTTAATTCCGGGTTACTCTTCGATTAAATATATTTTAAATAAATTTCTCGGAAATCAATTCGGTCACTTTTGACCTCATATTGACTTACCCGAAGTCCGGTGTATCCCCGAAAATCCTTTCCCTTTTTCCTTTTCCTCTTTTTCTCCTTTTTTCCTCTCTTTTTGGCTGAATCGATTCAGTCCGGTTCAGACCGGTTCAGACCGTCGGTTCAGCTCGGTCCGGTTCGATTCATTTTTGGCCGGTTCAGGCCGGTTCGATCGGTTCAATCCCCATTTGCTCATTCTGGCGCCGTCTAGCAGGTTCTCGGTGCGATTTCGGTGCCGTTCGGCTTGGCTACACCTGGGCATTCAGAATCGGGCCTCGGTTGGGGTCGAAACGCGACCATCATCGGCGAATTCCTCCTTCTCCCCCACGGCTGTCTCCTCCCGATCCGATGAATTTCGATGGTTTCGTCGGCCGGTACTGGTCTCAAAAGGACCGGCTCCTCCTCCTGATCACGCTGGTACCCGCCGTTCGCCCCCAGCTGCCGTGGATAGCCGGTACCGACTCCGTTTTCCCCGCGGGCTTCTCTCCCTCCGTTCGGCGATTTTCGGCCTCCTTAGCGCGCGTCGCCGGCGCCAATAGCTTCGCCGGCCTCTCCTCTTGCTGCTCGGCCCTTCGTCGGAGGTCAAAGGTCGCCGGTGGTGGCTCGTCGGTCGGCCACGCACAGTCCCCCTCTCCGTTTTCCCTTTTCTTTCTCTCTCCCCGACTTTTACAGATTTCTTCTCTTTTTTTTTAACTATTTATTTTATTATTAAAATATTCATTAAAATAGTCTAAAAAATCTGAAAATATCTACAAAATTAATATTTTATTCCAAACAATTTAACTTAATTTAATTTATTTTATTTATTATATTTTTAACCATTTTTCGAGTATAATTTCTCCGTATTTTCGGGATATTGTCCCGGGTGACTTTTCGGTATTTTTAAAAATTTCGGATGTTGATCAGTTTGACTCAAAATTATATAATTTCCTCATTATTGATCAAGATATTCTAAATCCTTATTTTAAATTAAATTTTCTTATCGAATTTATCCCGGCTTTCGATCTTTTGACCGTTTTGCCCTTACACGTGTTCGGGATTTATTTAGCCCGACTTCCCTTCACGAATATTCATTCATTTTATGATTTGAATCCTTATTTTCAGTCTGAATCCCATTCCTTTAAATTTGTGAACATTTTTCTACCTCATAAAATTTACGATTTAATTTCGGGTCTTACATAAGTTGAGACTCAATAAACTTGAATAGCGAATAGAGCAAACGAGATAAAGGAAATACAAGTGCGATTCAAGGTAAGGGATTGTATGTTAGCGATAGAGATATTCGTACATATTTTACGACGATTTTAGTAGTTATGATGCTAGTAATATTATGTTTAGCTATTGAGCCATAAGTGATATCAAATGTATTATGGTAGGAATTGTGAAAATGGGATATGGGAAGGAAAACAACATGACATGCATGTTTTTAATGTTTTACAACCTTATGATGTTATTGTGACAAAGAAATGGTGATGGATAGGTTGGCTAGTTTTACATGTTTAGCATGGAAAGACATGCTACGTTAATAAACATGATTTGAGTTTTAAAAGAGAAACATAGCCACCTATCAGATTTGAGATGTGAATTGGTGTTGGAGCCTTAGCTCACTCCTGCTTTGATGATTTTAACTATGTTGGAGTTTTACTCGCATATGTTTTCATGATTTGACAAACTGTATTGGAGCGTAGCTCGCACGTGGTTTTATGACAATGAAATTGTGTTGAAGCCTAGCTCGCACAATGATTTTTGAGATGATACAGTGCTAAAAGAAGTTGCTCGCACTGAGAGATACCACGTTGGAGCCTTGCAGAGACTGTGTGTCACATTGATTCTGCTTGCCTGGTATATGAGAGATGGGTTAGGATGATGAGTTTGTCGTTGTAGGGTGGATGGACTGGGTCCACTGGTGTACGCTGTACCGTGTAGTTTTTCAGGGAATACTATGTACTGTGCTGTGTGCACGCAGGTACGAGTATCGCGTAGATGACACATGGAGGACATTGTATAGTGAGTATATGTGATATGATAAGGAAAATGATGATGATGATTGAAATGAGCCGAAGGGTAGGATTGACCCATCCCCCTTCAGGCGAGTGATGCCTTGTGCACACCTGATCAGTGAGGCCTACGATCACTAACTATGGCCATATGTCGTGGATATTTGTTTGCCTAAAATTTCCTACCCATCTCATAGATAAGAGAAAAATGATGAAAAGAAATGATTTGTGAAAATCAGAAAAGAGACAATGTGATTCGATAAGTATCTTGTTTTCAATGCTTATACCGTGATAGTACTGTTTTATGACATGTTTTTACATGAAAATATTGAGCATTTATTTTTATGAAAATGCCATGAAAGTAGAGTGTTTAAATGCATTTTCTATTGATATTTTCATCTACAATAAAAGAGGATTTTGTTAATCATGCATAGGCTACATAGATAGTATAGTATCTACCTGTTAGCATCCTTTTCCTTACTGAGTTATGGTTTGCTCATCCCACTATTTTCCCCCTCTAGATACCGAGAAGTAGAGCAGTACGGTGCTCTCCATATCTGTTTTGTGTTGGTTATCTCCCACCAGTTGCTAAGGTATAAGAAATGTATACAAATAAGCATTTTGTATTTATTATATTGTATCGCATAATCATACATTGAAAGTGAGAATTATTGTATGGGGATGTTATGTAAAGATATTTTATTATTTAAATAGATTTTATATATCTACATACATGCCTGGGAGTGTGTGATTTAAAGTTTCAAATATCTCCACTATAAATGTATGAAATTAGTAGTTACATCAGCTCACTGCCCAACTGTAAGTGGAATATGTATGGATGAAGGGAACTCGGAGTCGGTGTGTGACAATAGATGCTTACTAACATATCTACATGCTTAAATCATCATCAACTCCATGCCATTTCAACTTTCTCTAACTAAACCCATTCTAGGTCATGGTTGTTTAAGCATGTATATGAACATTTTAGCCAACATTATATACACCAATCGACACATCAAAATGTCTATATTAACATACTAGAAGATGGTGTATAGAAATCTTACCTAGCTTGACCTTTTTCCTCTTTTTGCCAAAATGGGGAAGAACCTCTTTTCTCCTTCAATCCAAGGTTTGAGCTTCCAATCTTTGACTATGTTGTTCACTCCCTCTCTAGGAACAACTTTGCTCAAATGAATTTTTCCTCAAATCTTTTTAGAAGGGGGTACATTCTAGAGTGAGAAAATTAGGTTAGTTTGGGTAAAAATGGAGGGTTTTGGGATTTTTGGGGAAGAAGGCTCGACAGTCAGTTTCTTTTTATATAAATCGCGTTATGAGATCGATTTCACCTTGCTTAAATCCCTTCTGAATTTGACAATGCAGGCTAGGGGATCGATTTGGCCATTGTATGAGATCGATCTTCTCAAATGGATAGGATTGATCTTTGTTCATGGGATGTGATTGATCTCGACCAGGCAAAAAGCTTCAGAGATGAATTTGGCCTTAGGAGGAGATCGATTTGGTCCAAATATAAGTAACTTGAGATCAATATGCTTTGAGTGAGGGGTCGATCTCCCTCTTCTATAATGCTTGGTATTGTGTGTCCAGGCCATGAGATCGATCTACCCTTGCAATGGGATCGATCTGGCCTTCATCCTACAGCATTTCAGCTGCAATTTTTTAGATTCCTCAAAGTTAAACTCATATTCAACCACTTCAATACCTAATTTGTATTTAATTCACACGTAACACTCAAAAGCATCCAATTCTTATGATTCATATATCGTGTAACTTGTCTGTACATCATGGAAATCATAAGATTACATGAAAATTAACGGGCCTTACATTCCTCCCCTCCTACAAGGAATTTGATCCTCTAAATTAGAACCAAGTTAACTTTAGAACAACTCCGAGTACTTCTCTTGCATCATACTCTCCAACTCTAAAGTGGCTTCCTCCGGAGTGTGATATTGCCAAAGAACTTTCACTAAGGGAATCATCTTCGACCTCAGCACCTTCTCTTTCTTATCCAATATCCGAACTGGCTTCTCAACATATGACATACTCTTATTGAGCTCCAATGGCTCATATCTTATCACATGTACCGGGTCTAGACGGTACTTCCGAAGCATAGAGACATGGAAGATGTTATGAACACCTGCTAATTATGGTGACAATGCCAACCTATAAGCCTTATCTCCTACCCTCTCCAAAATCTCGAAGGGTTCGATATACCGAGGGCTTAACTTACCCTTCTTACCAACCTCATAATCCCTTTCGAGGGAGAAACTTTCAAGAATACTAACTCACCTATAGTGACCTCCAGTGATCTCCATCTCCTGTCAGCATAACTCTTTTGCTGGCTCTGAGCTGTTCCTAACCTCTCACATATTAATTGGACATCCTCAAAGGCTTACTGTACTAAATCGGGAGCGAAAATCTATCTATCACCAACCTCTTCCCATCTAATAGGGGGTTGACATCTGCATTCATAAATTGCCTCATATGGTGCCATCTCGATACTCGCATGATAGCTGTTATTATAGGTGAACTTGGCTTACGGTAGGTGATCATCCCAAGAGCCTCTAAAATCCAGCACACATGCTCTCAACATATCCTCTAGGGTCTGTATAGTCCTCTCTAACTGACCATCTATCTAAGGATGAAAAGCAGTGCTAAAACTCAATTGGGTCCCTATCATTTCCTAAAAAATATTCCTAGAAATGGGAAGTGAAGCGAGCATCTCGATCAGAAACAACACTTACTGGAGCACCATGCAACTGAACTATCTCTTGAACATACCAGTTCGCCAACTGGCTCAGAGTCTGTGGCTCTTATAGCTAAAAAATTGGCTGACTTCATCAACCAATCCACAATCACCCAAATGGCTACATGACCTCTGCGGGTCCTCGGTAAACCTCTCACAAAATCCATGGTGACGTGCTCCCACTTCCATGTCTGTATCGGTAGAGGTTGCAATAACCCTACAGCCTTCTTCTGAAGCTCTACCTTCACTTGCTGACAGATGAGACATTTAGTGACATACTCAATGATGTCTCTCTTCATTCTAGACCACCAATAAACCTTCCGAAGGTTTAGACACATCTTAGTACTCCCTGGATGTATCGTATACCTCGATAAGTGAGCCTTTGATAAAATCAATCTCTTAATCTCTGGGTCCTCGGGAATACATATCCTGCCCTTGAACCTCAGCAATCCATCTGTACTCAGCTCAAAATTAGTACTCGTACCTATTCGTGCCTGACTCAACCAATCGGTACACTGTCAACCACTCTGCTAAGCCGGTCGAATACGACTAATCAACTTTGGCTCTAATCTTAAACTAGCCACAACATCAAATCTCTTCTTATCAGGTAGGGCTACATCAAATCTGAGGTTCACGAATTGCTCCAACAACTCGTCTTCTCGAACCATCATATAAGAAACCAACCCGAGGTTCTTCCTTCTCAGTACATCGGTTTCTACATTCGCCTTACCCAGGTGGTATAAGATTTCACAATCATAGTCCTTCAGGAGTTCGAGCCATCTTCTCTGTCATATATTCAACTCTTTCTACGAAAATAGATACTTAAGGCTCTTGTGATCCGTATATACCTGAAATTTCTCACCATAGAGATTGTGGCACCATATCTTCAACGCAAACACTACGGCCGCCAACTTTAAATCATGAGTTGGATAGTTTCTCTTGTGATCCTTCAACTGTCTAGATCCGTAGGCAACTACCTTCCCATCCAACATAAGTACACAGCCCAGTCCCTGATGTGATGTATCCATATACACAGAGAAACCTCTTGAACTGGTAGGAATGGTGAGAATCGGAGCAGTAGTCAACCGACGTTTAAGCTCCTAATAACTCCTCTCACATGCCTCGTCCCACAAAAACTTAACATCCTTCCTCTGAGATGTGTCAACGGTGCAGCTAGTCTGGAGAAACCCTCTACAAATCTTCGATAATAACCTGTCAATCCCAAAAAAACTTTTGATCTCAGTAACTGTCCTAGGCTGTTCCCATTGTACAATAGCCTCAATCTTTGATGGATCCATTGATACCCCGTCCCTCAATACAACATGGCCTAAAAAATGAGATATGCTCCAACCAAAAGTTACACTTACTGTGTTTGGAATATAACTCATTCTATCGGAGGGTCTGCAGAACTATCCTCAAATGCTGCTCATGATCTTCCCTGGACTCGGAATAAACAAAAATATCATCAATAAAAAAAATCACAACTGGTCCAGGTATGGCTTGAATACATCATTCATTAAAGCCATAAATGCTGCAAGGGCATTAATGAATTACATAACCAAGAACTCATAGGGGCCATAACGGGTACGAAATACTATCTTGGGTACATCCCCACTTTGTATCCTCAATTGGTGGTACCCAGATCGCAGATCTATCTTAGAAAAGACTTATGATCCCCGAAGCTGATCCAACAAATCATCAATGTGTGGAAGGAGGTACTTGTTCTTAATGATGGCCTTATTCAACAACCGATAATCTATACACAGTCGAAGGATCTCATCCTTCTTCCTCACAAACAGAACCAGAGCTCCCAAAGGTGAGACACTCGGTCTAATAAACCCCTTCTCTAGCAACTCTTGCAATTGCTTCTTTAGCTCTTTCAACTCAATCGGAGTCATTCTATACGGTGGCTTAGATATCGACCTTGTACCAGGTACCAACTCTCTACAAAACTCCATTTTCTTGTCAGGTGGTACCCCTGGTAAAATCGTCTGGAAAGACATCAGGAAACTCTGCAACTACTGGAATGTCTCTCAATTCTGGGTGTCTCGTATCTGTGTTAAGCACGTATGCAATGAACCCTTCACATTATCCTTTCCACCGTTAGTGACATAGGTCATCATATTAACATTCATGATTAACAAGCAAATTCATCTCTTTAATATGATAAATAAAAATTATACTCTTTCTATATACAATAATCATGTTTCTTCATTTCTTTTCAACAAAGCTTACAATAAGGTTATCTACCTATGAAAACATCATTATCTTAGCAAAACAGTTCAAAATAGCATGATTTGCAGCCAACCAATCCATTCCTAAAATTACATCAAAATCGCTCATACTCAATAGAATTAAATCGACTGCCATCTCTTTTCCCCATATTTTCAGCCTACAATCCTTATACACATATTCAATCAACTGATTATCATTCATAGGTATAGAAATTAACAACATTCTATCTAACAATGTAAGCTTTACAAGCTTCAAAAACTTATGTGCAAAGGAAGGGGATAAAGGAATGTGTGGCACCAAGATCAAATAATACAAATGCTTCTAAATCAAAAATTAGGATGGTACCTTTAATCACATTCGTCGAAGTGCCTGCGGTGTCCTGGTCCAATGCATGTACTCGTCCTTTGCCAACTGCCAGCTTCCCTTTTTCCTCAGCTGTAGCTTTTCTCCTTGGAGCAGAAGTCTCAATAGGAGCTCTCTCCGACTCTTTGCCCTTCTGTGGGGCAGTCTCAATCATCCCTGGACAATACCTCGCGATATGTTCTGGCTTCCCACATCTGTAACACACAACAGGGGTTGTCAGACAAGGCCTGGTACCATGAAATCTACCACATCTTCTACACTGCTCAGTAGTAGGTTATGATCCTCTGATGACTACACCCCTCGGTGGAGCTAAAGCTCGATACACAGGAGGTTTAACGGCTCTCTCATACACCTCCTCAATCTTTGGCCTCTTCTCAAACAATCTCTGACCTTATCTCCTAAGAATCCTATCAACCTCGGATCTCTTGTGGTCTTCATCTCTCTTACCACTAACCTTTCCAAATGCAGAGGTATTCTGCTCAAAGTCCTGTTCACATAGCTGCACCCTGCGCATTGCCTTTTCATAAGTAAGGATGTCGAACGAAGCCGATCTGGATCTAATGGTTGGTCTCAGTCCATCCATGAACTTCTGGACCTTCACAGCCTCACTGCTTAATGTATCAGGGTCATACCTCCCCAAGAATATGAACCTCAACTCATATTCATTCACAGAGTGGTTCCCCTAAACCAAATTCATAAACTCCATTCGTAGCTTCCTCAGTGCAGTGGCTGGAATATACTGCCTCCTAAAGGCCTCCAAGAATATCTCCTATGTAATCTCAGAGTGTCAGACCCTCAAAATAGATATGGTAGATCTCCACCAGTGCTTTGCCTCGCCTTTCAGTATAAATATGATAAAAGCAACCCTCTCAGTTGACGTACATCTAAAGAACCCATAAATTTCTCCATCTCATATAACCAATCCTCAGCTACAACCGGGTCCTTCACCCCTCAAAATACTGGAGGTTTCAACTCCTGGAATTGTCGTATCCTGCTTAACTCACAATCATAACCCGGTCACTTCTGCATGTTTGTGGAGCGATAGGAGAAGCCATGTCCTGAACTGGGGGTGGTGTAATAGTCTCTGTAGTCTGAGGTCTCTTTGCCTCTGCAACTGCCTGTCTAGTAGCAGTAGGCTGAACGGCTGGACCTTGTCTATCACCAACACCCAACGCTTACGATGCTATCTCCACCAGGCTCTCAATAATCCGCTCTATCCTAGCGAAGTGCGCCTCTGTATCCCCTGGTCTTTCAACAGGGTCCTGTGGAGCCTGATCAGTCTATGGCTTCGCACGGCTTTTGGGCCTACCCCTACAGCCTCTAGCACGTGAACTTGGCCCTCTATCTCAGCGTGTAACAGGCATAATGCCTAATTTCCTATATCGATATCATATATTAGTCTCATTCCATCTCGGTATACACAATTATATCTAAACAAAAGCACAATAATATGGGGATGTAACTTTCCTACTTATTAGTACCGACTAATATCAGGCCAACTCAGTTGTGATACCAATCTCTATCATGACCCTTTTTATCCTTTTCATCTAAAAATCACCATAACTTTTTCACTTTTTCATTTCCAAACCCGGTCGTGAACAACTCTCACCAATGACAGTTGGGCTATGAGTCAATGTTAATCATCATTACCTTTCATCTTTCAATTAATCAAGAGCAAGCAAATGCATTTAAAAATTTATGTTCTACATTTATATATGTTTGCCAGTACTTGCATCTCCCATATTACAATTTAAAATGAATACTGTGCTATTACATGTTTAGATACAAAAGGAATTCTTGTGTGCATACCTCTTGGCGATAGAGAGTAGTGGATATCCAAATACAACACCTCAGTCCTTCACTAGGCTACTATGTATGCTCTGTAGAGGCGAAAATGATAGGGATGAGCAACCACACACTCAGTAAGGCAATAATGCAAGCATGATAGATATCTGCACTATCTACATGCTTATAATATCATGCATAAAAATCATTTATATTGAGAGCATGAGGAAATATTTAAACTATGCCACATGTATATATACATATATATCATGTACTGAAAAACCTGAAAATAGGCATGTAAACATGGAAAAGATCATCCTGTAAAAATCTCATGCTCATCATAATAAAACTCATCACAAAAAGGAAAACTCATCACAAAAACTATCCCTCAGGATTTAGTACTCTCTCAAAGCATATTGAAACTCATTACAAACCGTAATACCATCTCTATAAAAAAATTCCTCAAGGCTCGACCCCTCCCACGGGTCTACCCTGGATAACACCATTCATGATCGGTATATAAAAGCATGTGATATCATGTGAGATAGTTAGTCATTATATAATCAAGGACTATGTTGGCCAACTATGTCATTATCATCATAGACCGCATAGATCCCGATGTGTGGGGCATCATGCTGGAACAGAGGTGGGTTAGTCTTTCGCCAGACTTTCAAATCAACATCATAACCTCACGGTACAGTGTACTCCATGTTATATACATGGTACAATGTACTCCGTGGACCCATATCATTGTTGCGGGTGCCTGCCATAGGTCTTATCTACCCCATGCCATGTATAACCTACTCAGTCTCAAGTGAGCGTGCGAGCATCTCATCTGTGTGACTAGCAGTCTACATAAGGCATACAGCACAGCTCGTACGAGCATCTCATCTGTGTGACACAAAGTCTACACGAGGCATTTATCACGACTCATTACATATCACAGTGTGAAAAGCCCAGGGCAAGTAAAGCTCTAGCATAATTTCATGCATCATCATTAAATACTCTCGTACAAGCAACGCTCTAGTACAATTTTATACATAACAAGCAATGAGAAAATCATATACGAGCATAGCTCCAATACGGTTATTTACATAAGGAAATCAATGGAAATCCACGTACGAGCAAAAGCCCCAGTACGACTTATAAAACATCACATAAATCTGATAGGTGGCTATATTTGAACAAAACACGTTCAAAGCACAATTAGCACCAGACTCGTGCTATTTCACAAAATTAAGAAGTTAATAGCTAGCCTATCCGTAGATTTGCTTAAACCAAAGTAATGTATTTTGTAAAAATATCAAAAATCGTGTTTATGCAATTATTAACCTTACTACCCCTTTTGTAAGGTTCACTTTCAAAACTAAAATCATCTATATCCAAAATCATTTCTACAAATCATTAATCCTTCCTAGATAACCAAGTGATTTCAAAGCCCTATAAGCACCCTCAAAATACGTGCAACTACCTCTAGATACTCAAAATTCCCTTACTTGGAATCGCGTCGAGTGATTCCACGTCCTTGGAGCTGGTCGATCGCACAATTCGATTTGCTTCCAACGAAATCTCCAAAGCTGCACAATATTACTTATCACATCAATTTAACCCAATATAATATGATTCTTGTATTTACTATAGTCGATTCGACTTATTATTTTTATTAACGCTTATTAGGCCTCAATTTCTCTTAAGTCCAAATTAATTGCTCTATTCATTTCTCAAGAATCTATTGATTCACACTAAACCAGCATTATGCTCGTAATGCCTCCAGTTTATTATTTCTTTCACTATGACAATTTATCAAACACCTCTTATACCTACTTTCAATCATAATCCATTCTAATATATAGATATATATATATATTTCACAAAACTATCTTAGAATCATTTATACATGCTTACTAACATCTCTACATGCTTAAATCATCATCAACTCCATGCCATTTCAGCCTTCTCTCACTAAACCCATTCTAGGTCATGGTTGTTTAAGCATGTATATGAACATTTTAGCCAAAATTATATACACCAATCAACTCATCAAAATGTCTATATTAACATACTAGAAGATGGTGTATAGAAATCTTACCTAGCTTAACCTTTTTTCCTCTTTTTGTAAAAATGGGAAATAACCTCTTTTCTCCTTCAATCTAAGGTTTGAGCTTCAAATATTTGACTATGTTGTTCACTCCCTTACTAGGAATAACTTTGCTCAAATGGCTTTTTCCTCAAATCTTTTTTAGAAAAGGGGTGCATTCTAGAGTGAGAAAATTAGGTTGGTTTCGGTAAAAATGGAGGGTTTTGGGATTTTTGGGAAGAAGGCTCGACAATTAGTTTCTTTTTATAGAAATCACTTTATGAGATCGATCTCCAAGGGTGGAGATCATCTCCCCTTGCTTGAATCCCTTTAGAATTTGACAATGCAGGCTAGGGGATCGATCGACCCATTGTATGAGATCGATCTGCTCAAAGGGATACGATCGATCTTTGTTCATGGAATGAGATCGATCTCGGCCAGGCAGAAAGATTCAAAGATCGATCTGGCCTTAGGAGGAGATCATTTTGGTACAAACAGAAGCAACTTAAGATCGATCTGCTTTGAGTTAGGGATCAATCTGCCTCTTTTAGAATGCTTGGCATTGTGTTTTTAGGCCATGAGGTCGATCTCCCCTTGTAATGGGATCGATTTGGCCTTCATCCTACAACATTTCAGCTACAATTTTCTAGATTCGTCAAAGTTAAACTCATACTCAACGACTTCAATACCCAATTTGTTTTTAGTTCACACTTAACACTCAAAAGCATCCAATTCTTATGATTCATATATCATGTAACTTGTCTGTACATCATGGAAATCATAAGATTACATAGAAATTCATGAGCCTTACACTAATCCTACATGCTTGATTTAGTTACTTATGATTCATTAGCTACTAATCCGATTTTAAATATTTTAGATTGAGCAGCCTTCAGGATACTTCAAGGAGTATCAATATCACATTGTTCTTCCATCTCTACATGATAGGTATATGTAGAAGTGATTTAAATTTGTATTTTGTACTACTTTTCAGTAAACATTTATTAAGATTAAGTTGAGTCTTTGGGATGTATTTCAACTTAAATGCTTATGTACATGCAACTTAGTATGAATTATTATGGAATCGTATAACTAATGGTTGTGATAGATGAAAAATGCCTTATTTATTATGTATGACATGTTAAGGAAAATATTATAGAAAACCATTATCTTCAAAAAGTAAATTACATATACCATGTGGCATGACTAGAGATATTAAGTTGGATTGTAAGTTACTACCTACCTTACCCACAACAAACGTGAGATGCATGATTATTAAGAAAAAGTATTTCACATATGCATGTATATATAAATTTGAGTTGTGACAGAAAAGTTGGTATTAGAGCCATATTTTTCTAATAAAGATTAAGAAGTAATAGGTCATTGTTAGTCTTACATCGCAGTTTACTGATACAGTATTTGAATTTGTTTTAAAATGTGAGTTGCTTTTAAACTTTACCTTAATGAGAATATACAATAATGAGACAAACTTGTAGCCAAGGCCTGAGTTCAAACCCTAGAGAACTAAGCCCGACCTTGATGGTAAAATATTCACACTTGACTAGAACACGTAGATTGGACCTTGGAGAGTCTTACTTCTTTTTTGATTAAAAAGTCTGAGGTAACCGTAACGAGCTTGAAATATCCGATGTAGATCGCAACCTAACGCTTCTAAAACAATTTTAGAAGATGTACCCATTGATTTTTAATGCAACTTGAGATAATATAGTGGCAGAGGCATGAGTCAAGAAACTTGAGAGGTTCAATTACACGAGATGCATTAATGAAGAGATTTCTAATTGCTGAAATTATTATGAATTCGAGACCAAATTACGAATATTTACAGATTTTGAAGATTTTGAAGGGACACAGTAGTGAGGAAAAGTCCACATGGCATTGACGTGCGGTTAGAGTGTATGTAGGACTTTTACGTGGTTTGACTCTATGAATAAGCCATACTTGATAAAAGTGGATGATAAAATCCTAAAAGCTAATTTTATATTTCTGAGCATATATGAATTTAATGGAGTTACAATAAATTCTTGAATCAAGAAGGAGATGGGTATTAGTAAAAGATCTTAATATGAAACAAGATCAAAAAGAAAATTATTTGAAAATTTTAAGTTGCTCATTGACTTTAAGTGGGAAACTGACAGGGAATGGTTGCGCATGACTTGAAAACTCACCTCACTTGTATTCATAATCATGATTTGGAGATCTTGTAAAAATAAGCCTTGATTTTTAAGATTTAAAAGAGTTTTATATGTAATTTTCTTATGAATTGTTAATGAGGTGAGAATGTAATTTTTATGGTACATATTCGGAGTCAAAGTGTGAACAAACTGATTGTATGAGAAATAGCTAGTGATGAAATCAATAGGTGGAATGAGTTAGAAACAATAGGTTTGAAAGATTTGGGGTTTGGAATAGATAGGTTATTTTGTGTAAGGAAAATTATGAGAATTAGTTAATTATTTTGAGATTATATTGGAATTAAAAATTTGAATATGTGATAGAAGGATGAAGTGGTTTAAAGTTATTAATATTGGGTTAATTATTAATAGAAAATACTAGGATATAGTAAATAAATTGGATGCTATATATGAGTTGTAAAATTCAGACAAAAATTATTGTAATGTTGACTTCGTTATTAGTGAACCAATGGAATGGATTTAGAAGTTTTATCGAGAATAGAAGGATAAGATACAATGAATAAGTTTGATGTGATACTATCATAAGTGATTTATATAAGTTTTTGTTAGTATCATATTATGTTAAGGTTGTTAGCAATACATCTCTTAAGATCATTGAGGAAATATGTTAAAAATTAATGTTGTTAATAATGGATTTGTGGCTTGGTCTTGAGGATTGATGTTCATGACTTTATGTTGTAATGAGGACCAATGAGGAAATGTTGATATAAAGTGAAAATTAAAGAAATTGGTTAGTAGCCATGATACTTGTTTTATGGAGATTGTCAATATGTAACAATAGTGATCATTTGATTATTGGATTATATATGGAAATATAGCTTATGTGATATTTTGATTTAAAATGATGTTAGTAAAGGAACAATACCCTAACCAGTATCATGATTTTGCAATGATATTAGTAAAGGCGTAATAGCCTATGTGACATTGTAGTTTTGAATTAATGCTAATAAAGGCATGATAGCACATTTGACATTTTGGATTTAAAATGGTGCTAATGAAGGCACAATAGTCTATATGGATTTAAGAGAATTAATGATCATCCCTAAGCCATATATACACATGACTTGGAACTTGAGACATTTGAAGGCATATCTTAACTCATACAACCTAATCATGTATAGTACAGAACTCAGAACATATTGAATCATGCTTGTATGCATTTGGATGAATTTTGGACAGTTATGAATAAATTGCACATGGTGAATTGTGTAATGAATTTGTTTAGACAGCCATGAACCTTAGATAATTCGACATATGCCTTGATGTAGCACATGGTATGTAATACCCTTGAGAGCTAAGTTTTTTATGGTAATTTTTTCTTTACTTATCATGATGTCATCATGCAATGTAGGTTTCACTATATAAATAAGGTGCTACTCGTTTAAAAGTTTAAGACTAATTGTCTAATGTCTAAATTAAACTACCTCGTGATGCATGCCATTTCACCTAAAACAGTTTATCCATTCAACATACATGTTTTCCATCTTTAATCAATAGCATAAAATTATATCAAATTCGTAAATCAATAACAATCCTATAATCAACTCAAAATGATCTCATGGCACTTTGCATATGAACCTTTTACTTATCTTTTGTTTATCATGCAAGAACAATCCTAAAGTATTTCTAGGTCACAAACTTTCTAGCTTGGTTTAAGGCTTCGAACCTAAAGTCCTAGTCAAATTTCATATAAAAATCAATCTAAAATAGCCCAATACACAATTTCATATGAAACGAAAAAATCCAAAATTTGACCTATTTTATATGGGTTTCTAAACTCGGGTTAAATGCAATCGAAACTCAAATCTAAATATCGATTGCATTGTGACACATATATATCTGCTTCATGTTCATATCTCATGATTTTTAGAGACTGTTTGTGTAATACCTTTAATTTTTGTAAACTCCCATTTAATTATGTAAGGTGTATAATGGATTGTGAAATGAATACGCGTAAATTTTAAAGTGTATAGTGAGTGTAAGAAGGATGTTTCCATGGGTTGAATGTGTATATATATATTAAGTTTTGTGGTAAAATGGAATCACGTTGCATGAGTTGCATAAATCTTTGTACTTGCACTTAGTTTTGTATTGTATACCTTTGGTTATACAATGAATGCACACAAATTTTAATGTGTATAAAGTATCAATGGATGTCATTTTCAAGTCTTAAAGGGGGTTGGATGAGAAAAAGACTATGGCAGTAAAATTTAGGATGTTTTATGTGAGTTTCTGCAGAAAAATGCAGCAAAATCTAGAAAATATGAATGCCAAATCGATCTCATAGAATGAAAGATCGATCTGGATGAGCAAAAAATGCTCTTATTTGAGCAATGAAATAGGGCAGATCGATCTGCTAAGCATTCTATACTGAGGAGATAGATCCTTAATGCAAGCAGATCGATTTCCATAGCTCTCAGGTTGGAGCAGATCGATCTCCTCCCTTAGCCATATCGATCTCCTAAACTCTCTGCATGAAACAGATCGATCTCAAGCCTTCGACAGATCGATCTCATGCCTTCAAAATGTTGAGAAAATGAGGGATTTAAGAGGACAAGATCGATCTCCACCATATGCAGATCGATCTCATCAAGCTAATTCTATAAATAGGAGCAGTTGGATCTGCAAATTTTGAGAAACAACCTCACTCTACCATTTTCAATCCAAAAACCTAGCTTTCTCAGTCCTAAATCCACCCATTTTCATAAAGATTTGAGGGGAAGCTGTAAGACCCGATTTTTTATCGTAAGAGTAAATGGAATGAATAAAAATTTTCGAGTGCATTTAAAAATGCAAAAGGATTGAAATGGAATTTTCAAACACGTGCAAGGGTAAAACGATCAAAAGACCGAAACTCTGTATAATTTCGACAAGAAAATTTGATTAAAAATATGGGATTAAGAAATCTTGATCAATAACAAAAAAAATAATTAAATTTCAGGTTAAATTGATCAAGATATGAATTTATTGGAATAAACCGAAATTTTCATATCAAAAAATAATCCCGAAAATAATCGAAAAATATACCGAAAAGTCGAAATAATAACGACAAATTCATTTATTGGTTAAATAAATAAAATATAAATATTTTTAGATATTTTTGCCAAATAATAATATTTAATTGAATATAATAATAATAATAATAATAACAATAAATAAAAAATAAAGTAAAAAAAATTTTGAAAACACGATTTGAAAGAGAAAGACTAAAACACAAAAAAAATAGAAACTAAAAAATGGAGAAACGAAGGGGAAGGAAACCGAGGGAACGGTTTCCCTTCGATCCAACACCACCGATAGGGCTGAGGGGCCGGCGAAGGTAGCACCACACCAGGCGAACCACCAGCGGCCGTGACGCGCCGAGGAGAAGCCAAAATCACTTTGAAAATGGAAAGAGATGCCACGGTAGAGAAGCTTCGATCGACGACCATCGGCGTCGATTCGAGCCACACCAAGGCCCGATTTTGGAAGCCCAGGAGATTGCGCATTGAACGGCACCGAAAACGGCCCGAGAACAGGCTGGACAACGCCGGAATGACCAAATGATACCAAACCGGACTGAATCGTTGGACCGAACCAGGCTGAATCGTTCGACTGAATCGGTCTGAACTGGGTTGAATTGGACCAGATCGGTTCAACCAAAAAGAGAAGGAAAAAAAGGAAGAAAAAAAGAAAAAGAAAAAGAGGAAAAATTGAGAAAAATTTCAGTGATGCAATTGAGCTACGAGTAAGTTGGTAAGCGGTCAAATTGACCGATTTAAATTTTGAAATATTTAATTTGATTAATATCCAACTGGAAATTTACTTGAAAAATTATGTAAATTGTGTAGCTTGATAATTGGCATCAACCGAGAGCTCGAGACAGCCTCGATTTGTGTATGATCATGGAATATCGGGTAAGTAACCCTTATTTACAACAATTTTGTATCGTTATGCGTGTTAAAAATTTACCGCATAAATTACAGATTTAATTTTCGCATAAATGAATTAAATTCTAGAAAATTGGATAAAATTATCGTAAATACTAAATTGAGATATCCGAGAATTTAGAAGAAGGCTACATAAATATTGATGGGCCCAGTGAGCCTAATAGGCCTCGATGATGGGACTAGTAAGTGTAAAACGGGCTTAAGGCCGATTAAGGCCCATTTTGGTGCAATCGGGCCCAATATGTGTAAACGGGCCCAATGATTTAAATTAAGCCCATAAAATATGAAGTACAATTAAATTGTATTGTATTTGACCTGATGAATGTGTATCCGCACTTTCGAAGATTCGATTCGGAGCAAATCGGACTGCGTGACGAGTCATCAGTGGAAAAGTCAGGCTGTACAGAAAAATGAGATAAGGGAATTGTGTGAGTAGCTAAAGGTAGCTACGCTTACTTTAAATAGTTTTTGTATACATTGAATATGTATGTATACACTTATATTGTATAAAGGTCCTAAAAGTGGTTTAAATGATTTGAAGGATCGAAATAGAAAAATACTATTTTACCCCTATTGAGGGAAGTTCACCTAAGGATGGTGAAAGCATGACATGCACGAAATGCATGATTTAAGGAATTTTATGAATTAAGGAATTTTATTGGTTTTTAAGCAAAGTAAATCGATAGATTAGCCAGTAATTGCATAAATTTCACAAGATAACACTACGTAAGTGTTATTTATATTTAAATGAAAATTATTTGGAAAATGAGCCAACTATCAAGTTTATATGGAAACAGATAGTGTTGGCATATAGTTCGCACTATATCTGCGTTTGTGAATGTGCATAAATGTGCTTGAGCGGTTCCTCGTACCGACTTGTGTGACATCATATGCATGAAATGTGCTAGAACAGGGTGCTCGCACTGATTTTTATTATTGTGAAATGAGAGGTGCTGGAGCCTAGCTCGTACTCTGTTTTGACATGTTTTGACATGTTTTCACTTGTTTTAACTTGGTATGCATAAAAGGTGTTGGAGCGATTGCTCACACAAGTTTTTATGACTTGATATGCATGAGAGATGCTGGAGCTTAGCTCGCATCCAATTTTGATATTTAATTGCATAACGCCGTACTAGAGCCTTGCTCGTACGTGATTTAATCGATTTAATTTCATAAAGTCATGCTGGAGTGTAACTCGCACGAGATTTGATGTATTTATGCATAAAGCTGTACTGGAGCGTTGCTCGTACGAAGTTTTGATTTACTTGAGAATTCATTCGTGCTGGAGCATTGCTCGCACATGATTTTATATGGATTTATAACTCATTTTAAAGTAGTACTGGAGTGTTACTCGTATGCAGATTTTACTGATCTTTATGACACCGTGCTAGAACTTTGCTCGCACAAGATTTTTAGATATCATGAATATGCATGGAGCCGTGCTAGAGCTTCACTCGTACAGGGATTTATATTACATGCATATAGCCGTATTGGAGCCTCCTATAGACTGTGTGTCACAATGAGATGATATGCTGACACGTGCATACTGAGACAGAGATGATATGGGTGGATAAGACCTATTGCAGGCACCCTTGACTGAGCTTGGGTTCACGAAGTACATTGTACCGTGTATGTCACGTGGAGTATACTATACCGTGGGGATTGTTGGAGTGGAGTGGCATTAGCCATGAGGTAGCAAGCCGTGCCTTCACAATCCTGGTGTTATACTGTTCTGGTGGGTAGGACGACCCACCTCCCGTTTCAAGTGTGATACCTTGCACACTAGGTACCGTGTTGCCAGGGATCACAAGGTTATGGCCATAGTCCTATGTTGTTACTACTAGTCACTTACTTGTCTCACATGATATAACTATTGATCGATAGACCAGGCTAGACCTGAGGGAGGGGTCAGGCCCCCGATTTTATGATTTTTATGATATGTGACCTTGAAAGAAGGGTGGTTTTATAACCGAAGTTTTATAATGAATTTTACTAAATTGTTTTATGAGATGATTGACTCGAAAGGGTTAGTTTATACTGCAGTTTTAATGAATTGATTTAAATGTAGTAGCATGATAATGTTTTCCATGCTTTCATTTCAAATTCATGATTTGTCTTACATGACATGAAAGAATGCATGATCTTGTTTTACTTCATGCTAATTATGAGTTAAGGATGTCACATAAAATGCTATTGATGCATGAATTACATGCTTTTCTATATGCACAAATAGTTTTGGATAAACTATGTCATGTTATATGCATGGTTTTGTGCTTGAGATTTTAATGAAAAGAAATGGATTTTAAGGGCATGGCATTTTGAGCATGTAGATAGTGGAGCTATCTACTTACTTGCATAATTGCCTTACTGAGCGTGTGATTTGCTCACCCTCTTATTTTCCCATCTTTTCAGAGCACTCGCAATAGTTATTGAGCGGCTGAGGACTTGCATTCTTGGTATTTGCTGCTTCCCATCGAGAAACAGGTATACACATTTGTATAGTTTTGTATCTAAATATGTAATGCACAGTACTGTAAACGTATATGATGTCGGGGATGTAAGGTTAAGTAAATACCGTTGTGTATGTATTTAGTTAAAGTCAAAAGATAGTAAACTCTGATATGTAAATGTGACTATAGAAATGGAATAGTAAATAGGTGAGAAGTGACTAACACTGAATCATAACCCAACTGTGTGGTAGGATGGTCACGATGAAAGAAAGGTAAGAATTAAATAATAAATGAAAAAGTGAAAAATTTACTCTGATTTTTAGGTAATTTTGTTCGTGATAGGTTTAATGGTATCAGAGCTTAAGTTGGCCGGATATGAGTTGGTGTTAGTAGTTAAGGAAGTTTACATCCTCATGTACTGTGTATTGTTTAGATACAATTGTGTATATCGAGATGGAAGTGTAGCTAAGAATTTGTTTTTGAATGCAAGTATAGACTCTTTAACTAGCCGCTATGGTAGAAGGGCGAGTACATGAGCTCAAGGCCATAGAGGTAGGCCTGAGAGTAGTACTGAGTCACCACATGAGACTCAAGATGAGATTGGAGTGGAGGCTGATGTTGAGCATGCCTCATAGAGTCTGACAGAGAGATCGAACAGAGTCCAACAGAGAAATCGAACAGTATTGAGACACGCTTCGCGAGGTTGGATCGAAGTCTAGAGAATATTTATGGAGCTAATTGCTCGGTGTATGCATTGTATTTGAGGGCGAGTTGGAGCATTGGAAGTTCACTCGACCTATCTTAAGGGTTAGACATCTAGAATAGACATGAGAAAGTAATTCTAGATGTATTCCGATGATAGAATATCTCAGACATAATTGCAGATGAAATTCTTTACTCTGACCCAGAGGAATTGGTTAATTGACGAGTATGAAACTTAGTTTATATTCCTGGGCAGATATGACTCGGACACGATGAACAGTGAGAGTTGAAATGTCTGAAAGTTCATGGAAGGGCTCAGATCGTCAATAAGAGTCCGATTATCCCGTTAGATATCACAACCTATGCCGAAGCAGTGCGCAGACTACAGTTGTGTGAATAAGATCATGAGTTACACGCTTCTGAGATTGGGAAAGGTAGTAAGGGCTGAAATAAAGACAAAAAGAGAATATAGAATGATAGAGATGTCAGAACGGGAAAAAGGTAGTTTGGTGAAAGATTAGGGCTGATGAGTCACAGGGTAAGATGATTGGTAAGGCCCCAGTGTATCTAATTTCAACACTTATGAGAGGTATTGTGATTGGAGGACCCCGACCTGCTACAAAACAGTGTAGCAGTGTAATAGTGTAACAGTGGAACAGTGTAGGATGTGTGGTAGATACCACGAAAATAAGATGTTGGACGAGGGCGAGTGTATGCCTTGGACCAAGACACCATCGATGTTTCATCTGATGTGGTGGAAGATACCACACTGGTTGTTAATAATGAATTAGTTATTTTAATTGCTCCTGGTGCCACGCATTTATTCATACCGCCTTCATTTGCTTATAAGCTAGTGAAAAATGTGAAGCATGTACCCTTAAGCAAGATGATGATGGTTAGCTAATTATCACTAACTGAATATGGATATAGGGATTGTAAGTTGAAAATAGGGGTGAAAACATCCCTGAAAAGTGTATTGTAAGTTTTAATAAGTAATGAAAGAGTTTGTTATAAGTGATATATGAAAGGAGATCAGCTTTGAGATGTGATAGATCCTGAATATGAGATATATTGGAATAAGAGGCATATACAAGGATAAAGGGAGGATATTAATCAGTCTATGTGGTCAAGTCTGAGGGATAATAAAGGTATTTCAAAACACTTCCCCGCCTGAAGATTTGACAGCGTCTAGAAGCGCACACATAACCTATAAATTGAAATCGACAGTCGTAATATATACATTTAAAATTTGGGTACCTTTACTAGTAGAATTCGATTAATCATGAAGTTTAAAAATTTAAATTTTATAAAAGCCGTTGATAGAAGAAAAGGGAAATGACATGGGTTAGTATCTTGAATGGAAGCAATTTCGAAATGACAATATACATTTATGAGTACATAGGTCAAGGATATGGGTGATTGAAATATTAAGTAGAACTCAACTACGATGAGGTATTTAAACCTTACCTGGACCGATTGGTTGTCATCTTTAGCGATGATATTTCGATGTATTCAAAGTCCAAGGAAGAGCATGAGTAGTAACAAGAAACTGTATTATAGACGAGGTGTTGAGAGTTTCTCAAAATGGGCTACTCAGTTGACACGTCTCATTTGGAAAAAGATTTCATACGAGTGAGATGATAAGTATGAAAATAACTTCCATGAGTTTTGGTACATTGAAGTAATAAACTGACCACCGTAATTATTCTCACCATAACCAACAGCTTAAGAAGTTTCAGTGTATATGGGTACCTCAAAATAAAGATTAGGCTGTGTATTGATGTAAAATGGGAAGATAGTCGTTTATGGATCTAGATAGCTCAAGGACCATGAGAGAAACTATCCGACCCATGATTTAGAGTTGGCAGCTGTAGCATTTACACTAAAAGTATGGCGCCACCACATAAATGGTAAGAAATTTCAGATATGCACTGATCGTAAAAGCCCCGAGTATCTGTTTTCACAGAAGAGTCGAATATGATAACCATGAGGGTTAGAGCTTCTAAGAATTATGATTGTGAACATTGTACCACCCAGGAAAGGCTAATGTAATGGCTGATGCCTTGAACAGAAAGAGCCTTGGGATGGTATCACATATGATGGTCAGGGAGCATGAGTTGCTAGAGCAGTTGTGAGCCTTAGTAGTGATGTGATCACTTCTGATGATGACGGTGATTTTGTGACAACTAGCTTGAGGTTAGAATCGGATTTGTGTGACCGGAATTGCCAGGCTTAGCATGATGATCGACATGGTGTCGATAGTGTGGGTCAGATTCAGAAGGGTATAGTGACAGAGTTCACAATGAGTGATGATAACATACTGAGGTTCAGAGAAAGTATAAGTGCTCCATAGGACCATAGTTGCTGAGATAGTTTTATTGTTAGAAGCTCACACTTCGGGATATACAGTGCATCAGAGAAATAATAAATATATCAGAATCCTTGAAAAGGGTATTGGTGGTCAGATATGAAAAGAGATATTGTAGAGATTGTGGACAAGTGCCTCGTATGTCAGCAGAGTAAGGTAGAGCAAAAGAAGTTTGCAAGATTATTGCAGCCTCTACTTATATTGACACAAAAATGGGAACAAGTTACCATGAATTTCCTGATGGGTTACAGAGGACCTGGATGAATCACAAGGCTATCTGAGTGATAGTCGATAGATTGATTTAGTTTACCCACTTTCTGGCTATTGAAATCCTCAGATACTCAGAGTGTGTAGGTGGATTTATGTGTACGTAAGAGATTGGAACATTATGTGGCATTCCAATGAGCATGGTACCAGATAGGGATTCTCGCTTCACTTTCCACTTCTGGGAACATTTCCAGGAAGCTATGGGAACCCGATTGATTGTTAGTATGACTTTTCATCCTTAGATAGATGGTCAATCAGAGAGGACTGTACAAGTTCTGGAGGATATGATGAGAGCGTGTGCCATTAATTTTATAAGCTCCTAGGATGATCAGTTGTTACTAATTGGAATCGCCAATAATGACAGTTGTCACTCGAGTATCGGGATGACTTTATATGAGGCATTGTATGGCCGTAGGGAGTTGTTTCCCGACTTGGATAAAAAAAGTGGGTGAGAGATAGAGAATTGTTCTCGAATTGGTAAGACAAACCTCTGAGGATGTTTAGTTGATTTGTGAGAGATTAGGAACACCTCAGAGCATATAGAAAAGCTATGCTGATAAGAGACAGGAAACCATTGGAATTCACCGAGGGTGAATCAATATTGTGGTAGTTACATGTCCTAAGGACGTAACAAGATTAAGAAAGTGATTGGACAAAGTGGGAGACAAGGCCTGTAGGTTGGCGTTACCACTTGCATTAGCAGGCATCCATAATGTGTCCCATCTTATGATGTTTCAAAAATATTATCTGAACCCAGCATATGTGACCGGATATGAGCTCTAACAATTTAGCTCAATGAAAGTATAACATATAAAATTGATTCGGGTATTAGACGAAAGGAGAAAGTGTTGAAGTTTAAGACGATCTCTCTAGTTAAGTATGTTGGAAGTATTACACTCCGGAAAAAGTCACATGAGAATTTAAAAGTATGATGCGATAGATGCACCCGGAGTTATTTATTGACTCATTTGACTTGGTTCTAATTTGGAGGAGCAATTTCTTAAGTGAGGGAGATTGTAAGACCCGATTTTTTATCGTAAGAGCAAATGGAATGAATAGAAATTTTCGAGTGCATTTAAAAATGCAAAAGGATTGAAATGGAATTTTCAAACATGTGCAAGGGTAAAACAGTCAAAATACCAAAACCCAGTATAATTTCTACATGAAAATTTGATTAAAAATATGGGATTAAGAAATCTTGATCAATAACGAAAAAAATAAATAAATTTCGGGGTAAATTGATCAAGATATGAATTTATTGGAATAAACCAAAATTTTCGTATCAAAAAATAATCTCGAAAATAATCGAAAAATATATCGAAAAGTCGAAATAATACCGATAAATTCATTTATTGGTTAAATGAATAAAATATAAATATTTTTAGATATTTTTGCCAAATAATAATATTTAATTAAATATAATAATAAAAATAAAAATAAATAAAAAATAAAATAAAGTAAAAAAATTTTTCTGAAAACACAATTTGAAAGAGAAAGACTGAAACGCGAAAAAAATAGAAATGAAAAAAATGGAGAAACGAAGGGGAAGGCAATCGAGGGAATGGTTTGGTTTCCCTCCGATCCAATACCACCGACAGGGCTGAGGGGCCGATGAGGGCCGGCGAAGGTAGCACCACACTAAGCAAACCACCAGCGGCTATGACGCGCCGAGGAGAAGCCGGAATCACGTCGAAAATGGAAAGAGATGCCGAGGAAGAGAAGCTTCGATCAGCGGCCATCGGCACCGATTCGAGCCATACCGAGGTCCGATTTTGGAAGCCCAGGCGATGGCGCACCAAACGACACCGAAAACAGCCTGAGAACCAGTCGGACGATGTCAGAACTACCAAATGATGTCGAACCGAACTGAATCGTTGGACCGAACCGAACTGAACCACTGGACTGAACCGGGTTGAACCGGACCGGATCGGTTCAGCTAAAAAGAGAAGAAAAAAAGGAAGAAAAAGAGAAAAAGAAAAAGAGGAAAAATTGAGAAAAATTCCAGTGATGCAATTGAGCTATGGGTAAGTCGGTAAGGGATCGAATTGACTGATTTAAATTTCGAAATATTTAATTTGATTAATATCCGACTAGAAATTTACCCGAAAAATTATGTAAATTATGTAGCTCGACAATTAGCATCAACTGAGAGCTCGAGACAGTCTCGATTTGTGTACGATCCTGGAATATCGGGTAAGTAACCGTTATTTACGACAATTTTGTATCGTTATGCGTGTTAAAAATTTACCGCATAAATTACGAATTTAATTTCCGCATAAATGAATTAAATTTTGGAAAATTGGATAAAATTGTCGTAAATACTAAATTGAGATATCCGAGAATTTAGAACGAGGCTAAATAAATATTGATGGGCCCAGTGAGCCTAATAGGCCTCGATGCTGTGAATAGTAAGTGAAAAACGGGCTTAAGGCCGATTAAGGCCTATTATGGTGTAATCAAGCCCAATATGGGTAAACGGGCCCAATGATTTAAATTAAGCCCAGAAAATATTAAATACAATTAAATTGTATTGTATTTGACCTGATGAATGTGTATTCGCAGTTTTAGAGATTGGATTCGGAGCAAATCGAACTGCGTGACGAGTCATCAGTGGAATGGTCAGACTGTACAGAAAACATGAGATAAGGGAATTGTGTGAGTAGCTAGAGGTAGCTACGCTTACTTTAAATAGTTTTTGTATACACTGAATATGTATGTATACACTGATATTGTATAAAGGTCCTAAAAGTGGTTTAAATGATTTTAAGGATCAAAATAGGAAAAGACTATTTTACCCTTATTGAGGGAAGTTCACCTATGGATGGTGAAAGCATGACATGCACGAAACGCATGATTTAAGGAATTTTATAAATTAAGGAATTTTATTGGTTTTTAAGCAAAGTAAATCGATAGATTGGCCAGTAATTGCATAAATTTCACAAGATAACACTACGTAAGTGTTATTTATATTTAAATGAAAATTATTTGGAAAATGAGCCAACTATCAAGTTTATATGGAAACAGATAGTGCTGGCATATAGTTCGCACTATATCTACGTTTGTGAATGTGCATAAATGTGCTTGAGCGGTTGCTCGCACCGACTTGTGTGACATCATATGCATGAAATGTGCTAGAATAGGGTGCTCGCACTGATTTTTATTATTGTGAAATAAGAGGTGGTGGAGCCTAGCTCGCACTCTGTTTTAACATGTTTTGACATGTTTTCACTTGTTTTAACTTGGTATGCATAAATGGTGCTGGAGCGATTGCTCACACTAGTTTTTATGATTTGATATGCATGAGAGATGCTGGAGCTTAGCTCGCATCCAATTTTGATATTTAATTGCATAACGCCGTACTGGAGTCTTGCTCGTACGTGATTTAATCGATTTAATTTCATAAAGTCGTGCTAGAGTGTAACTCGCATGAGATTTTATGTATTTATGCATAAATCCGTAGTGAAGTGTTGCTCGTACGAAGTTTTGATTTACTTGAGCATTCATAAAGTCGTGCTGGGGTGTTACTTGTATGCAGATTTTACTGATCTTTATGACATCGTGCTAGAGCTTTGCTCACACGAGATTTTCAGATATCATGAATATGCATGGAGCCGTGCTAGAGCTTCGCTCGCACAGTGATTTATATTACATGCATGTGTTGGATCCTCCAGCAGACTGTGTGTCACAGTGAGATGATATGCTTACACGTGAAAACTGAGACAGAGATGATATGGGTGGATAAGACCTATTGTAGGCACCCCTGACTGAGCTTGGGTTCACGGAGTACATTGTACCGTGTATGTCACGTGGAGTACATTATACCATGGGGATTGTTGGAGTGGAGTGGCATTAGCCACGAGGCAGCAAGCCTTGCCCTCGCAATCCTGGTGTTATGCTGTTCTGGCGGGTAGGACGACCCACCTCCCATTTCAGGTGTGATACCTCGCACACCAGGTACCGTGTTGCCAGGGATCACGAGGTTATGGCCATAGTCCTATGTTGTTATTGATAGTCACCTACTTGTCTCACATGATATAACTATTGGTCGATAGACCAGGGTAGACTCGAGGGAGGGGTCAGGCCCCCGATTTTATGATTTTTATGATATGTGACCCTGAAAGAAGGGTGGTTTTATAACCGAAGTTTTATAATGAATTTTATTAAATTATTTTATGAGATGATTGACACGAAAGGGTTAGTTTATACTGCAGTTTTAATGAATTGATTTAAATGTAGTAGCATGATAATGTTTTCCATGCTTTCGTTTCAAATTCATGATTTGTCTTACATGACATGAAAGAATGCATGATCTTGTTTTACTTCATGCTAATTATGAGTTAAGGATGTCACATAAAATGTTATTGATGCATGAATTACATGCTTTTCTATATGCACAAATAGTTTTGGATAAACTATATCATGATATATGCATGGTTTTGTGCATGAGATTTTAATGAAAAGAAATGGATTTTAAGGGCATGGTATTATGAGCATGTAGATAGTGGAGCTATCTACTTACTTGCTTAATTGCCTTACTGAGCGTGTGGTTTGTTCACCCCTTATTTTCTCATCTTTTCAAAGCACTCGCAATAGTTATTGAGTGGCTTAGGACTTGCATTCCTGGTATTTGCTGCTTTCGATCGAGAAACAGGTATACACATTTGTATGATTTTGTATCTAAATATGTAATGCACAGTACTGTAAACGTATATGATGTCGGGGATGTAAGGTTAAGTAAATACCATTGTGTATGTATTTAGTTAAAGTCAAAAGATAGTAAACTCTGATATGTAAATGTGATTATGGAAATGGAATGGTAAATAGGTGAGAAGTGACTAACACCGAATTATAGCCCAACTGTGTGGTAGGATGGTCACAATGAAAGAAAGGTAAGAATTAAATTATAAATAAAAAAGTGAAAAATTTACTCTGATTTTTAGGTAATTTGGGTCGTGACAGAAGCTATTAGATACAAAGTTGTTCACATCAAAGAGAAGAACAACACAGCTTGAAGTCATTACCCCATTTGTTGGAGTGAAGGACCAAAGGTACATTTCCCTTTGGAGTAAGGAGGAAATCAAGCTAGGTGAGTTTCTAAAGCAACAACCCAACTACATTGTTTAGATATTGATTTTGGAGTTGATTTGTATGTATATTAATGGTAGAAACTACCTAGAATGCAAAGGAACAATTATGACCTAGAATGAGTGTAGTGTGAGAAAGTGAAATGTATTGGAATTAATGATGAATGGGATATCTTAAGGTGATAATGGTGTTGTGAGTATGATTTTAAGATGGTGTTATGGAAGGAATTGTGAGACTTATCCAAAAAGGGTAAAATGTGTATTTAAGGCATTGGTAAATTGCATAAATGAATGAGAGAGTAAGGATAGATTATTTCATCTCAAGTCCTAAACAAGTAACTAAGTGAGTTACTAGATAAATTGGTTGGAAATGACTTGATGATGGCCAAATGCAAAAATGGGCCAAACTTAACGAAATAGGCTCAATGAAATACATTAACTAGTTAAAGTCAAAATGTGAGTTAGCAACATTAACTCAAGTGATTGGTAAATGATTTGTAACTTCTGAGGATACACCCGGAGCAAGTTGAGCCAAAGCGCGATAAGCTAAGAGGAAGAGAGTCGCACCCCGAGTAAATCAAGGTAAGGGAATTGTGTGGACTCTTAGAGATATCTGTGCGAAATTTAGGCTCATAATGTTTTTCTATAATGCATGTGGCAATAGGAAATGAAATATGTGATTGAAGGGTGAGAGTTGGGTTTCTTGACAAATGTGCTTGAAAACAAAAGCATGATGCTTTGAAAATCCTGTTTTATTGCTTTTTTGCAAGTAATTTGGTAGGGTGGCTAACATTTGAAACGATTTGTAAAAGAAATGATTTGATTTGGTTTATAACCATGCTTTAGAAAAGAATCGAGCTACCCACTTGGATTTCTATGATGTTGTGTTGGCGCTTAGCTCGCACGGATTTTATACTGGTTTTAACATGGTGTTGGAGCATAGCTCACATTAGATGTCCACTATACTTGTTACCATGCTTGAGATTACTCGTATGCGGTTTTATGACATGTTGATAGCATGCTAAGAGCTTTAGGTAAATTAGGTGTCGCGCTGATTAAATAGGCTCGCACGTGCATTTTGAGATGTGGTGTGATATGATGTGTTGATATGGGTCCACGGAGTACGTTGTACAGTGCAGGTAGCACGTTGTACCGTATTAAGATTGTGATATGCCGTCTTCGGATGATGTTTAGTTTTGCTATAGACCGACGGGTTAGATGTGACCCACCTCCCGTACGGAAGCATATAGAGGTGATACCCCGTACACCTGATCAATGTAGCTTGAGATTACAGAGAATATGGCCATAGTCCTACATTATATTTCCATGTTATATTGCCTATCTCACATGTCTCTTATTTATGAATGAATCCATGTTTTGTAATGTATTGTGAGTCAGGACAGTCCGAGGGAGGGGCTGAGTCCTAACAAGTGTTAATTTGATTAAGATGAGAAAACCTGATAATGGCTTTAAAGTGCATTTAGCATAATGCTTTTCCATGCCTTATTTGTGAAATACGCATGATGGTTTTCCATACTTTGAATTTGATTTATGCTCTGAATTAAATAGCATGATTTGCTTTACATGTCATTAACACAAGCATGAATTATTGAATTGAGGTGTGATGATTAAATGTATGGTTTGGAGCATAGCATCACGATCACGTAGGTAGTGCAGTATCTACCTGTTCGCATGATTTCCTTACTGAGCGTGTTGTTTGCTCACCCCCTTATTTTCCCCCTGTCTACAGAGCTTTGAGAATAGATTGAGAGCGACTGAAGGCTTCCTTTTTTGGTATCTGTTGCATTCCATCGCGTAAGGTATACACACTGATATAATTTTGTATCTAAATTTTCTATAACACAGTAGCATTTTGAATGTAAGCATTGGGGATGTAAAGTAATGTAAACACATGTAAACAACAACTCTGATTATTCATAAAAAGTGTTTACTTCTAAATTTTTAATGCAAATCAAATTGTTATGGTTGGATGAGATAGACATTGACACACAGCCCAACTGTTGAGAGTGTAGCTGATCACGATCTAGGTAAAGTAAGGACAAATAATAAATAAAGTATGCAAAACGAAAAATTTATGATGATTTTTGGTAAGTTGAGGGTCGTGACAGAAGTTGGTATCAGAGCTGAGTTGGTCTGACGTGTGTCGGTGTTTAAAATACTTAATAAGTTGGAAAATTACATCCCCATGTTACTGTGCTTGTTTAGATACAATTGTGTGTGTATTGATGGATTGACTAAGAAATTGATGTGAATGTAGGGAATTGAGCATTATGCCTAACACTAGTTGCGGTAGAGCGGCAAGAGCGCAAGGTAGAGGCTGTAAAGGTAGGCTTGGGGTAGTGTTAAGCCAGAACCACACGAGACTCAAGAAGAGGTTGAGATAGAGGCTGAGGTTGAGCATGCTCCACCGGGTCTGAAAGAGAGACCCGAAAGTATTGAGGCATGCTTCGCGAGGATTGAGCGGAGTATAGAGATGATTTTGAAGTTGGTTACTAAATCTTTACCTAGAGTTGGGGGTAGACAGAGTCCCACTACAAAAGGGTGATGCTGAGTAGGCAGCAGCTCCTGAGGCATAGGCACGACCAGCCTAGAGACCTCAGATGACAGAGACACCTACACCCCCACCCGTAGAGGATATGCCTACACCTATTGCTATACCACAGGGCAGTAGAGGTTGGGGTTATGGCTGTAATTTTGATAGGCAATGATAGTCCTAGAAGTTTGGACCACCATCTTTCAGTGGAGTTAAGGACCCAATAGCTGCGGAGAATTAGATAAATAGGATTGAGAAGTTATATGGGTTCCTTGAGTGCATTACTATCGAGATGGTAGCGTTTGTCGCATTCAAACTGAAGGGATCGACAGAACATTGGTGGAAATCCACTAGGCCTATTTTGAGAGCTCGACATACAGAGATCAGCTGGGATGTATTTTTAGAGGCTTTTCGGAGACAGTATGTTCCAGATACTACACTGCGAAAGATGAAGATGGCATTTTTGGGACTGACCCAAGAGAGCAGGACGGTGGATGAGTATGAGATGACCTTTATCTCACTGGGCAGATATGATCCTGAAACGATAAGTAATGAGGTCGAGAAGGTCCAGATGCTTGTGGATGGACTGAGACCAACCATCAGGTCTAGATTGGTTCCCTTGGATATACCGACCTATGAGGAAGCAGTGCGCCGGGCATAATTGTGTGAGCAAGACATTGATAGGATCGCCTTAGAGTTTGGGAAGGTTGGTAAAGTGAGGGATAACAATAAGAAAAGACCGGTACTAGACAGGGGCTTCAGTTATAAGGGAAACAAAAGGTTTTCTGGGAAGAGGCTGAAGATTGAGGAGATCCGGGAGAGGACAGTTAATTCTTCCATGTATCCAGCCATAGCTCCAGCTAAGGAAATTATGATTGGAGGGCTACGGCCTACTACAGAACAGTGTAGCAAGTGTGGTAGGTACCATGGTACTCGACCATGATATGGACCTCCTGTAGTATGCTTCAGATGTGGGAAACCAGGGCACATAATCCGGGATTGCCCAAAGATGACAGAGAAAGTCCCACAGAAGGGTAAGAAGCCAAAGAGTGCTCCAGTTGGTACAACTGCTCTGAGGAGGGGGGCTACAGCTAAGGAAAAGGGGACGCAAGCAGTGGGCATGATCAGAGGATGAGTGCACGAACTAGACCAATACATTGTGGATCAGTCTTTAGATGTGGTTAAAGGTACCATCCAAATCTTTGATTTAGAAGCATTTGCATAGTTTGATCCCGATGCCACACATTCCTTGACATCACCATTCGTTGCACATAAATTGTCGAAGCATGTAAAACCCACACTGCTAGATAAGATGTTGATGATATCTACCCCTATGAATGATAGTCAATTGACTGAGCATGTATATAGAAATTGTAAGATGAAGATAGGAGGTAAAGGAATAACAGCCGATTTAATTTTATTAAATATGAGTGATTTTGATGAAATCCTAGAAATGGATTGGCTGGCTACAAACCATGTTGTTATGGATTGTTATGCTAAAACATTGATGTTTCCTGAGATAGAAAATCTTGTTGTAAACTTTGTGAAATAAAGTTAAAGAACATGTTTACTATAAATAAAAGAGTATGATCTTAATTCATGATATTCGAGAGATATATTTGTTTATCAACTATATATGTTAATGTGATGATTTGTGTTACTAACTGTGGAAAGGATAATGTGAAGGGTTCATTTTTTATGTGATTAAGACAGATAAGGCACATCCAAAGATGATAGACATCCCAGTGGTAAGGGAATTTCTAGATGTCTTTCTGGATGAATTACAAAGGTTACCTCTAGATAGAGAGATGGAATTTGGTATAGAGTTGGCAACTGGTACAGAGCCGATATCCAAGCCACCATATAGAATGGTTCCGATAGTGTTAGATGAATTAAGGAAGCAATTGCAGGAGTTGTTAAAGAAGGGGTTCATCAGACCAAGCGCCTTACCTTAGGGAGCGCCGGTTCTGTTTGTAAGGAAGAATGATGGAAGCCTCAGACTATGTATAGATTACCGGTTGTTGAATAAGGCTACCATCAAGAATAAGTACCACATTCCATGGATCAATGACTTATTGGATTAGCTTATGGGAGCGTAGGTTTTCTCCAAGATAGATCTTAGATTTGGGTATCATCAGTTGAAAATTAGAGATGGAGATATACCCAAGACAACTTTTCATACCCGCTATGGACATTATGAGTTTATGGTTATGCCATTCGGGTTGACAAATGCTCCCGCAGCTTTTATGTCATCGACGAATGAGGTGTTTCACCAGTATTTAGATCGATTTGTTATTAATTTTATTAATGATATACTGGTGTACGCAAGATCTAGAAAGGAGTATGAACGGCACCTAAGGATAGTGCTACAGACCCTCTGAGAGAAGAAGTTTTATGCTAAACTAAGTAAGTGCAACTTTTGGTTGGAACATATCTCTTTTCTGGGTCATATAGTATTGAAAGATGGTGTGTCAGTGGATCTATCAAAGATTGAGGCAGTGATACAGTGGCAGAGACCCTAGATGGTAATAGAGATCAGAAGTTTCCTGGGTTTAGCTGGATATTATCGACGGTTTGTGGAGGGATTCTCGAGATTAGCTACTCCGTTGACACGTCTCACAAGAAAGAATGTGGAGTTTGTGTGGAACGATAGATGTGAGGACAGCTTTCAGGAGTTGAAAAGTTAATTAACCATAGCTCTGATTCTCACCATTCCTACCAGCTCAGGAGGTTTCTTGGTGTATACAGATGTATCACACCAAGGACTAGGCTATGTACTTATGCAGGATGGGAAGGTAGTTGCATATGGGTCTAGACAATTGAAGGATCTGAAAGAAACTACCCGACCCATGATTTGGAGTTGGTGGTTGTAGTGTTTAAATTGAAAATATGGCACCACTATCTCTATGGTGGGAGATTTCTAGTTTACACTAATCATAACAGCCTTAAGTACCTGTTCTCGTAGAAAGAGTTGAACATGAGTCAGATGAGATGGCTCGAGCTTTTAAAGGATTGTGATTGTGAGATCTTGTACCACTCGGGTAAGACAAATGTAGTTGCTGATGCATTGAGTAGAAAGCATCTCAAGTTGGTGTCATTTATGATGATTAAGAAACACGAGCTGTTGGAACAGTTCACGAACCTCAGTTTGGATGTGACCGCACCTGATGCTGATAGTGGCTTTATGATGCTAACCTGCAGTTAGAACCAGATCTGGTAGATCGAATTCGGCAAGTCGGATAGATACAGTGGGGTATAGAGACTAATTTTGAATTGAGTTCAGATGGATTGTTGAGGTTAAGAAACAGGATATATATTCTCGATGATCTAAAGATCAGGAAGTAGATCTTGACAGAGGCTCACTCATTGAGGTATACGATACATCCAGGGAGTACTAAGATGTATCAAAACCTTCAAAAAGTTTATTGGTGGTCTGGGATGAAGAAAGACATTACTGAATATGTCGCAAAGTGTCTCGTTTATCAGCGGGTGAAGGTAGAGCATCAGAAGCCTATAGGGTTATTGCAGCTTCTACCGATACCAACTTGAAAGTGGAAACATGTCACTATCGATTTTGTGATGGGATTACCGAGGACCCATAGAGGTCATGATGCCATGTGGGTGATTGTGGGTCAGTTGACAAAATCAGCCCATTTTTTAGCTATGAGAGCTACCGATACTCTAAGCTAGTTAGCGAACTTGTATGTACACGAGATAGTGAGGCTACATGGAATTCCAGTAAACGTTGCTTCTGATCGGGATGCCCGCTTCACTTCCTATTTTTGGGAACATTTTTCAAGAATTGATGGGGACCCAATTGAGTTTTAGCACCGCGTTTCATCCTCAGACAGATGGTCAGTCAGAGAGGATTATACAGACCTTGGAGGATATGTTGAGAGTGTGTGCGTTGGATTTTAAAGGCTTCTGGGATTACCATTTGCCACTCGCAGAGTTCGCCTAAAATAACAGTTTCCATGCGAGTATCGAGATGGCACCATGTGAGGCACTATATGGGCGTAGATGTCGTTCCCCTATTGGATGGGAAGAGGTTGGTGACAGACAGATCTTTGCTCTTGACTTGGTTAGACAAGCTTTTGAGGATGTCCAGTTGATTTATGAGAGGTTACAGACCGCTCAGAGTAGGCAAAAGATTTATGTTGACAGGAGACGGAGATCACTAGAGTTTATGGTGGGTGGGTCAGCATTTTTGAAGGTTTCTCCCTCGAACGGGATTATGAGATTCGGGAAGAAATGGAAGTTGAGCCCTCGGTATATAGGGCCATTTGAGATACTTGATAAAGTGGGAGATAAAGCATACAGGCTAGCATTACCACCTGAGCTAGCGAGCATACATAATGTCTTCCACGTATCCATGTTACGAAAATACCACCCGAACCCAGCGCATGTGATAAGGTATGAACCATTGGAGCTAAATGAAAGCATGACTTACATTGAGAAGCCGATTCGGATATTGGATAGAAAAGAGAAAGTGTTGATGACAAAGACAATTCCCTTGGTGAAAATTCTTTGGCAACATCACAGGGTGGAGGAGGCCACATGGGAATTGGAGAGTTTGATGGGGGAGAGGTATCCCGAGTTATTCACAGAATGATTGGTTCCAATTTGGAGGACCAAATTTTCTCGGGAGGGGAGAATGTAATATCCTTAATTTTTATAAACTCCCATTTAATTATGTAAGGTGTATAATGGATTGTGAAATGAATACACGCAAATTTTAAAGTGTATAGTGAGTGTAAGAAGGATATTTCCATGAGTAGAATGTGAATATATTGAGTTTTGAGTGGTGCGGTAAAATGGAATGAAGTTGCATGAGTTGCGTAAATCTTTGTACTTCTATTTAGTTTTGTATTGTATAACCTTTGGTTATACAATGAATGCACACAAGTTTTAATGTGTATAAACTATGAATGGATGTCATTTTCAAGTCTTAAAGGGGTTGGATGAGAAAATGACTATGGCGGCAAAATTTAGGATGTTTTGTGTGAGTTTCTACAGAAAACTGTAGCAAAATTTGGAAAATATGAATGCTAGATCAATCTCATAGACTGAAGGATCGATCTGGAAGAGCAAAAAATGCTCTTATTTGAGCAATGGAACAGGGCAGATCTTAATTGGGGCCAGATCGATATGCTAAGCATTCTGTAATAAGGAGATCGATCCTTAATGCAAGCAGATCGATTTCCTAAATGCAAGAAGATCGAGAAAATGAGGGATTTAAGAGGACAAGATCGATCTCCACCCTATGTAGATCGCTCTCATCAAGCTAATTCTATAAATAGGAGCAGTTGGATTTGTAAATTTCGGGAAACAACCTCACTCTGCCATTTTCAATTAAAAAACCTAGCTTTCTCACTCCTAAATCCACCCATTTCATAAAGATTTGAGGGAAAGCTATTAGATACAAAGTTGTTCACATCAAAGAGAAGAACAACATAGCTTGGAGTCATTGCCCCATTTGTTGGATTGAAGGACCAAAGGTACATTTCCATTGGAGCAAGGAGGAAATCAAGGTAGGTGAGTTTCTAAAGCAACAACCCAAGTACATTGTTTAGATATTGATTCTGGAGTTGATTTGTATGTATATTAATGGTAGAAACTACCTAGAATGCAAAGGAACAATTATGACCTAGAATGAGTCTAGTTCGAGAAAGTGAAATGTATTGGAATTAATAATGAATGGGATATCTTAATGTGATAATGGTGTTGTGAGTATGATTTTTATGATGGTGTTATGGAAGGAATTGTGAGACTTACCCAAAAAGGGTAAAATATGTATTTAAAGCATTGGGTAAAATGCATAAATGAATGAGAGAGTAAGGGTAGAGTATTTCACCTCAAGTCCTAAACAAGTAACTAAGTGAGTTACTAGATAAATTGGTTGAAAATGGCTTGATGATGGCCAAATGCAAAAATGGGCAAAACTTAACGAAATAGGCTCAATGAAATATATTGACTAGTTGAAGTAAAATGTGAGTTAGCAACATTAACTCAAGTGATTGGTTAATGATTTACAACTTCCGAGGATACACTCGGAGCTAGTTGAGCCAAAGCGCGAGAAGCTAAGAGGAAGAGAGTCGCACCCCGAGTAAATCAAGGTAAGTGAATTGTCACGACCTAAATTTCCTAAAAATCACAACACATTTTTCTTTCTTCGTTTATTCTTTAATTCTTACCTTTCTCACATCGTGACCATCCTACTAACAGTTGGACTATGATTCGGTGTTAGTCACCTCTCACCTATTTACCATTCCATTTCCATAATCATATTCTCATATCAGGATTTACTATCCTTTAAATTTAACTAAATACTTATACAATGGTATGTACATAACCTTACATCCCCGACATCATATCCATTTACAGTACTGTGCATTTACATATTTAGATACGAAACTATACAAATGTTTATACATGTCTCTCGATGGGAAGCAATGGATGCCAAGATGTAAGTTCTTAGCCGCTCACTAACTATTGTGAGTGCTCTGAAAATATGGGAAAATAAGGGGGTGAGCAAACCACACGCTCAGTAAGGCAATTATGCAAGTAAGTCGATAGCTCCACTATCTACATGCTCATAATGCCATGCCCTTAAAATCCATTTCTTTTCGTTTAAATCTCATGCACAAAATCATGCATACATCATTGCCATAGTTTATAAAAACTATTCGTGCATATAGAAGTCATGCAACTCATGCATCAATGGCATTTTATGAAAAATCATAAAATCATAATTAGCATGAAATAAATCAAGATCATGCATTAATTCATGCCTTGTGACACCAAACATGAAAGACAAATCTTTTCATGAATTTGTAATTAAACCATGGAAAACTCCTCATGCTACTACATTTAAATCACTTCATTAAAGCTCAGTATAAAATAACCTGAAGGGGTCAAGCATCTCATAAATCAATCTCACTAAAAATTCATTATAAAATTTTGTTATAAAAGTCACCCTTCTTTTGGGACACATTTCATAAAATCCTCCGAAAAATCTAGCATCATAGTAGAAAATCATAAAATCGGGGGCCTGACCCCTCCTTCGGGTCTACCCTGGTTTATCGAAACCACAAGTTATATCATGTGAGACATGTAGGTGACTATATCAATAACAACGAGGACTATGGCCATAACCTAGTGATCCCTGGCTACACGGTACCTAGTGTACAGGGTATCACACCTGAAATGGGAGGTGGGTCAATCCTGCAGCCAGATCAACACAACATCAGGATTGCGAGGGTAAGGCTTGTTGCCTCGTGGCTAATGCCACTCCACTCCAACAATCCCCACGGTACAGCGTACTCCGCGTGACATACACGGTACAACTTATTCCATGAACCGAATCTCAATCAGGGGGTGCCTGCAATAGGTCTTATCCACCCATACCATCTCTGTCTCAGTATGCACGTGTGGGCATAACATCTCTCTGTGACACACAGTCTACAAGAGGCTCCAACACGGCTATATACATGTCATATAAATCCCTGTGCGAGTGAAGCTCTAGCACGACTCCATGCATATTCATGATATCTAAAAACCTCGTGCGAGCGAAGTTCTAGCACGTTTTCATAAAAATCAGTAAAATCTGCGTACGAGTAGCACGCCAGTACGACATTAAAAGAGTTATAAATCCATATAAAATCACGTGCGAGCAACCTTTAGCACGGTTTTATGCATAAAATGCATCAAAGCCTCATGCGAGAAATGCTCCGGCACGAATAAATGCTCAAGTAAATCAAAACTCGTGCGAGTTACACTCCAGCATGGCTTATGAAATTAAATCTATTAAATCACATACGAGCAAGGCTCCAGTACAACTTTTATGCAATTATCATGCCAAAACAGGATGCGAGCTAAGCTCCAGCATTTCTCATGCATGTCAAATCCTTAAACTAGTGCAAGCAATTACTCTAGCACCGTTTTATGCATATCAAGTCAAAACAAGTCAAAACAGTCAAAACAGAGTGCGAGCTAAGCTCCAACACCTCTCATGCATTTCACAATAATAAAAATTAGTGCGAGCAACTGCTCTAGCACATTTCATGCATATGATGTCACACAAGTTGGTGCGAGCAACCGCTCTAGCACATTTTATGCACACTCACAAACGTAGATACAGTGTGAGCTATGCACCAGCACTATCTGTTTTCATATAAACTTGATAGTTGGCCCATTTTCCAAAGGATTTTCATTTAAATCTAAATAACACTTACATAGTGTTATATTGTGAAATTTATGCAATTTCTGGCCAATCTACAGATTTGCTTTGCTTAAAAACCAAGAAAATTTCTTAAATAAAAAAATTCCTTAAATCATGTATTTCATGCATGTCATGATTTCACCACCCTTAGGTGAATTCCCTCAAAAGCGGCAAACTAGTCTTTTACCTATTCTGAGTCCTTAAAATCTTTATACATTTTCAAAGTATACAAAAGATATTAAAAATACGCGTACCTACCTCTAACTACTCACACAATTCCCTTACCTCATTTTTCTGTATAGTCTAACCTTTCCACTTATAACTCGTCACGCAGTCCGATTTGCTCCCAATCCAATCTTCAAAACTGCGGATAAATGTTAATCCGGTCAAATACAATATATTTAATTTTATTTCATATTTTTTAGGCTAAATTTAAATCATTGAGCCCGTTTACCCATATTGGGCCCTATTGTACCATAGTGGTCTTAATTGGCCTTATGCCCATTTTCCACTTACTATTCACATTATCGAGCCCTATTGGGCTTATTAGGCCCATCAGTATTTTTTGGACCTCGTTCTAAACTCTTGGATAACTCAATTAATTATTTACGACAATTTATCTCTAAATCCATAATATAATTCATTTTATGCGAAAATTAAATCTGTAATTTATGCGAAAAATTTTTAACATGTATAACGATGCAAATTGTCGTAAATAAGGGTTACTTACTCAAGATTCCATGATAGTACGCAAATCAAGGCTGACTCGAGCTATCGTTTGATGTCAATTGTCGAGCTACACAATTTCGTATTTTTTTGGATTAATTTTCAGTCGAATCATAATCAAATTAAGTATTTTGCAATTTAAATTGGTCAATTTCAACCGCTTACCGACTTACCCGTAGCTCGATTGCACCATTGTGATTTTTTGTAAGACCCGAAATTAAATCGCAAATTTTATGAGGTAGAAAAATGTTCACAAATTTAAAGGAATGTGATTCGGACTGAAAATAAGGATTCAAATCATAAAATGAATGAATATTCGTGAAGGAAAGTCGGGCTAAATAAATCCCGAATACGTGTAAGGGCAAAACGGTCAAAAGACCGAAAGCCGGGATAAATTCGATAAGAAAATTTAATTTAAAATAAGGATTTAGAATATCTTGATCAATAATGAGGAAATTATATAATTTTGAGTCAAAATGATCAAGATCTGGAATTTTTAGAAATACCGAAAAGTCACCCGGGACAATATCCCGAAAATACAGAGAAATTATACCCGAAAAAGGATTAAAAAAATATAATAAAGAAATTAAATTAAATTAAATAAATCTATTTTGAATAAAATATTAATTTTGGTAGATATTTTGATTCTTTAATATAATTTATTGATTAAAATAATAATAAAAACAAATTGTTAAATAAAATAATAATTGTAAAAAAAAAAAGAAAAAAAGAGAAGAAATCTGTAAAAGTCGGGGAGAGAGAAAGAAAAGGGAAAACGGAGAGGGGGACTGCGCGTGGCCGACCGACGACCCACCACCGGGCACCGACGGCCTCCGACGAAGGGCTGAGCAGCAAGAGGAGAGGCCGGCGAAGCCATTGGCACCGGTGACGCGCCGTCAGGAGGTCGGAGATCGCCGAACGGAGGAGGAGAAGACCGCGGGGAAAACGGAGTCGGTACCGACGATCCACGGTAGCTGGGGACGAACGACGGGTACGGGCGTGCTCGGGAGGAGGAGCCGGTCCTTTTGAGACCAGTATCGACCGGCGAAATCGCCGAAATCCACCGGATCGAGAGGTGGCAGCCGCGAGGGAGAAGAGGTGATTCGCCGGCGATGGCTGCATTTCGACCCCAGCCGAGGCCCGATTCTGAATGCCCAGGTGTAGCCGAGCCGAACGGCACCGAAATCGCACCGGGAACCGATCGGACGGTGCCGGAATGAGCAAATGGGGATTAAACCGGTAGAACCGGCCTGAACCGGCCAAAACTGAACCGAACCGGCGGTCTGAACCGATCTGAACCGGACTGAACCGGTTCAGCCAAAAAGAGAGGAAAAAAGGAGAAAAAGAGGAAAAGGAAAAAGGGAAAGGATTTTTGGGGATACACCAGACTTCGGGTAAGTCAATATGAGGTCAAAAGTGACTGAATTGATTTCCGAGAAATTTATTTAAATTATATTTAATCGAAGAGTAACCCGGGATTAAATATAATAATTGTGCAGTTCGACGATAAAGCCCGAACGAGGGCCGATTGAGCTCCGATTTTTGTATCCCGCATCGTATCGGGTAAGTACAGTTTAATTTCGGCAATTAGAGTCCTTTAATACAGAGTTTCAATTATTTTACAGAATTTACGGATTAATTCTGTATAAAAGGAATATTAATCGGAATTACAACGTAATTACCGTAAATGGTATAGGGCTATCCAATGAGTTTGGAACAAAGTTTGATAATTATTGGTAAGCTGAATGAGCCCAGTAAACCCGAAGAAGGGATTTAAACAGTATAAACGGGCTGAAAATGGGTCGAGGCCCATTAAAGTGCAATCGGGCCCAATAGGGATAAATGGGCCCAATGATTTAAATTAAGACCAGAAAGTATTAAATACAATTAAGTTGTATGATATCTGACCTGAGGAATAATTATACGCAGTTTCGAAGGTTTGATTGGGAGCAGATCGGACTGCGCGACGTGACAACAGTGGAAAAGGAAAGGTCAGACTCGACGAGAATCGAGGTAAGGGAATTTTGTACGTGCATAGAGATAATTATGCATATTTTGAGAGGGGATTTACAGGGCTTAGAAATTTATTAAAACATCTAGAAATAAAGTAATAATTTTTACGAAAACCGAGGCTTAGATAAATAAAGGAAAATGACTATTTTGCCCCCAGTTAGAAAAATTTCAAAAAGGGTAGTAAGGCTATGAAATTGCATGAATTTCATGATTTTAATGTTTTATATGATTATATTGCTTTGATTTAAGCAAATATACACATAGGTGGGCTGTTGATTTCGTGAATTTTATGAAAGGGTACCGGTTTGTACCGGTTACTATTTTAAAAGATGTTTTATTAAAAGTGAGCCACCTATCGTATTTACGTGACTAAATGAGTGCTAGAGTCTTTCTCGCACCCAAGTTTACTGAATTATTTCTCATGAAAAGCCGTACTGGAGCATTGCTCGTACGAGAAATTTGTGTGCGCACAAAACCGTGTTGAAGCTTCGCTCGCACGAGATTTTAGATATCATGATATGCATAGCGTGGTGCTGAAGCTCCATAAGCCTGTGACCTGGTGTGGGGCAGGCAGCAGGATGCTCACATAAACGCACTAGACGCGAGTTGACATGCATATAGTCGTGCAGAAGCCTCCTGTAGACTGTGTGTCACAGAGAGTTGAGATGCTCGCACATATACTGTGAGACATGGGTTGGTTATCGACATAGTATTGGGCTGGATAAGACCTACGGCAGGCACCCCCAGACTATGATATGGGTCCACGGAGTACGATGTATCGTGTATGTCACACGGAGTACGCTGTACCGTGCAGTCATGATGACTCTACGATGTTACTCGATATTCTGGCGGGTAGGACTCGACCCCACCTCCCGTTGCAGTTGTGATACCCCGCACACCGGGATCCGTGTGCTTGGGATCACAGGGACATAGTATGGCCATAGTCCTCGATTTTTCATACAGTAACCTACATGCCTCACATGATATCATACGGTCTGGATAGACAGGACAAACCCGATGGAGGGGTAGTCCCGATTTATGTTTTTCAAAAGAGATTTGATTTGATGAATCAAGGTATTCCCGAGAGATGGGTTTGACCTTGATGAAGTTGTTTTATAATGAAACAAATGAGTTTTAAAGTGAGAGTTTATAATGAAATAAATGAGTTTTAAATGAGATGAATTTATGATGAAACAAATAAGTTTCAAAGTGATGTGTTTGTGATTAAACAAATGAGTTTTAATGTGACGAGCATGAGATGTCATACATGATGATTTTCCATGTGTGCTTTATATGTCGATTTCATGATTTCTTGTATATGATATATACATTCATGTGGCATTGTTTTAATCTTACCTCATGCTCCGAAAGTAAACGATTTTTACATCATGACATTATCAGCACGTAGATAGTATAATTATCTACCTGCTTACATTATTGCCTTACTGAGCACGTTTCGCTCACCATTTCGTTTTCCACCCCACAGGGTATATTCAGCAGAAGAGAGCGACAATAGTTTCGCATCTCGGTTATCCGCTGCTTCTTAGCAAGATCAGGTATACACATTTATATAATTTTTGTATCTGAACATATAGATGCACAGTACTGTATATGGATTTAATATTGGGGATGTATTTTGTTTAAATAAATTGATATGTGAATGTGAATATGAAAATGGAATGGTAAATAGGTGAGAGGTTACTAACACCGAATCATAGCCCAACTGTTTAGTAGTGTAACTGTTCACGACGGGTGAGGAAATGAAAAAACAAAAAATTTATAGGGATTTTTAGGTAATTTGGGTCGTGACAAATTTAATGGTATCAGAGCAGAGTTAGCCTGATATGAGTCGGTGTTAGTGGTTAAGTAAATTTACATCCCCATGTACTGTGCATTGTTTAGATACAATTGTGTATATCAAGATGGAACTGCAGCTAAGAATTTTGTTTCGAATGCAAAAATATAGTTTTTATAACTGATAGCCACTATGGTAGAGTGGCGAGTACACATGCTCGAGACCGTAGAGATCGGTCTGAGAATCAAATGAGTCATGATATGAGACTCAAGATGAGATAGTGCACGAGGCAGAGGTCATAGAGGTAGACCTGAGTCTGCTAAGTCGTGTTGAGTTGACCCATGAGAATCGAGATGAGATTGAAATAGAGGTTGATGTTGAGCATACCTCTCTGAGTCCGACAGAGTGATCGGATAGTATTGAGACACGCTTCGCGAGATTGGAGCGGAGTGTGAAGATTATTTTGAGGAGCTAATTGCTCAGATTATGAATGAGATACGAGGGCGCAGCGGAACATTGGTGGAAACCCGCTCGACCCATCTTAAGTGTTAAACGTCCATAGCTATGATGAGAAATCTTATTGGATGTATTCCGGTGACAGGATATCCCGGACATGATTTAAAGGAAAAAATTTCTTACACTGCCCAGGAATACTAAATTGATTATGAGTATGAAACTCAGTTATATTCTTTGGCAGATATTACCTCGACACTATGAACAAGTGGCAGTCGAGATGTCTAAAAGTTCATGAAATGGCTCAACTTTTCAACTTGAGTTCGATTGGCCCCGCGAGATATTACCTATACCGAGGCAGTGCGCAGATTTACAGTTGGGTAAATAAGAACATGAATTGCACGCCTCTGAGATTAGGAAAGGTAGTGAGGGCCGAAATAGAGACAGAAAAGGAGAATCGAGAAATGGCAGAGATGTTAAAATAGAAAATGGTAATTGGTAAAAGATCTGATTTGACGAGTTATGGAGTAAGATAATTGGTAAGGTCCAGTGCATCCAATTTTGGCACTCTTGAGGGCATTGTGATTGGAGGACCCAGACCTGCTAAGAAGCAGTGTAGCAGTGTGAGCACTGTAAGCAGTGTGAGATGTGTGGTAGATACCACGGAAGGAGGGTCTATACCTACACGGTATCGATGAAAATGGTTGTTAAGTACGGTAAGATGGACCATTGATTTTGGTTGCACAGAGTTGGGCGAGATCGCCCCACAGAAAGGTAAAGAGACAGAGAAAAATTTTGTTGGTATAGCTACAACGAAAAGGGAGGCGATAGCCGAAAAGAAAAAAAAGGGAAGTAGGTTGTTGGACGAAGGCGAGAGAATGTCTTGGACTAGGACACTATTGATGTTTCATGGATGTGGTGTAAGATACCACACTTGTTATGAATAATGAAGCACATATGATCGTTAATCCTGGTGCCACACATTTATTCATACCGCCTTCATTCGCATATAAGTGAGTAAAAGGCATGAATGCCTACATCATTGGGCACAATACTGATAAATGAGTACCCCAATAGAGGAGGATTAATTAACCGAATATGGATATAGAGATTTTAAGTTGAAAACAGGTGGTGAAAACATCACTGAGAAGTATACTGTAAGTGTTGACAAGTGATAAAAAAGGGTGCAACGGTTGAAATTACAGGAGTAAAGGATTGTACTCACGGAATGAATAATGGCAAGAGTTTTCTCATGATTGATACACTAAGGAGATAATCTTTGAGATATGTATACAAGATGTATTGGAGTAAGAGACGTATGCTAGGTAGGAACATCTTTATATATGGAGTCATTAGGATTAAAGCAATTAGTAGCGAATATAAATTGTGACCACAGAGACTGAGATATAACGTAGTTGTGGTTAAGTCTGAAGGTTAATAAAGGTATTTCAAAATACCTCCCCGCCTGAAGACTTGACAGCGTCTAAAAGTATATATATAACCTATAACGTGAAATCAATCATTGTAATAACTACGTTTAGCATTAGGATACCTTTACTAAGACGATAAGAATATTAAAATTCAACAAATCATGAAGGTTAACATAATAAAATTTAATAAGAGTCGTTAAGATAAGAAAAGAAAATGGCGCAGGTTAGTACCTGAAAATGTAAGCGGTTGAGAAGGATCTTATACGCTTATGCGTAAATAAGTTAAGGATTGTGCCTAATTGTAATCATCGTTATTGATGATATGTTGGGTGTAGTTAGAGTCTAGGGCGATTTATAAGCAATAATGAGAAATTGCTTTTACAGATGGTTGCTGCGAGTTCTAAAAGGATATACCTTGTTGACACGTTTAACTAGAAAACGTGGTCTTTGAATGAGATGATAAATAAGATGATAGAGGTGACGTGAATTTCGGTGTAGTGAAGTATGAACTGACCACCGTGATTAATTTCACCATACCCAACAGCTCAAGAGGTTCTCAGTGAGTATGGATACCTCAAAATAATGAAGGAGCTGTGTATTGATGTATAATGGGAAAATAGTCAATTATGGAGTCAGACAACTCCTTGATCATGAAATAAACTATCTGACCCATGATTTTAAAGTTGACAACAGTATTTGTACCGAGGATATGGTACTATTATGTACAAGGTGAGAAATTGTGGATATGCACTAATCATAAAGCCTCGAGTATCTGTTTTTTTTACAGAAAGAGGCGAATATGAGAATACATAGTGGGTTAGAGCTTCTGAGAGGTTTTGATTGTGAAAATTGTACCACCCAAGGAAGGGCTAATGTGACGACTGATGCTTTGAGTAGAAAGAGCCTAGGGATGGTACCGCATATGATGGTCAGGGAGCGTGAGCTGCTAGAGCAGCTGTGAGCCTCAGTATTGATGTGGCCCCTTCTGATGATGACGGTGATTGTGTGACAGCTAGCTTGAGACTAGAACCGGATGAGAGTGCCCGGATTTGACAGGCTTAGCGAGATGATCGGCATGATGTCGATAGTGTGGGTCAGATTCAGAAGGGTACAGTGACAGAGTTCACAGAGTATGATAATGATTTACAGAGGTTCAGAGACAGTATAAGTGCTCCCCAGGACCACAGTTGATGGGATAGTAATATTGCCAGAAGCTCACTCTTCGGGATATACAGTGCATACGAAAAGTAACGATTATATATATGAAAATCTCGAAAAGTGTATGGGTGGTCAGATGTGAAAAGAGATATTGTGTAGATTATGGAGAAGTGCCTAGTATGTCAACAGAATAAAGTAGAGTATTAAAAGTCTGCAGAGTTATTGCAGCACCTACCTATATTGACACGGCACGAAAACGAGAGCAAGTCTCCATGAATGTCGTGATGGGTTATAGAGGATCCGGATAAATCAGGAGACTATTTGGATGATAATCGGTAGAGTAACTAAGTCTACCCACCTTCTGGGTTATGAAATCCCAAAATACTTAGAGTGTATATGAGGATTTATGTATAAGGAAGATTGTGGAACATTATGTAACGTTCCAGTGAGCATTGTATTATAAAGGGATTCCCGCTCCACTTCCTACCTCTGAGGATATTTAAGGAAGCTATGGGAACCCGACTGAGTATTAGCACAGTTTTTCATCCTCAGACAGATGGTCAGTCAGAGAGGACTGTACAAGTTTTGGAGGATTCGATGAAAGCGCGTGCCATTGATTTTATAAGCTCTTGGAATGATCAGTTGATTTCTAATTGAAGTCGTCAATAGTGACAGTTGTCACTTGAGTATCGGGATAACAAGATATGAGGCAGTGTATGGCTGTAGGGGTTGTACCCCAAATCGGATTAGAAAAAGTGGGTGACAGATAGAATTATTTTCGACCGTGAATAATAAGTCTTTGAGGAGGTTTTAGTTAAGGATGAGAGATTAAGAACACCTCAGAGCAGATAGATAAGTATTGGAATTCACAGGGGGTGAATTAGTATGGTTGAAACATTCTTGTCCTAAGAGAATAAGGACATAGCGAACTTTTGGAAGAAGGTAAATTGAGTTGTGCTGGATAGAATATTTTGAGAGATTGGACAAGTGAGAGATAAGACCTGTAGGTTGGTGTTATCACCTGAATTAACAGGCACCCACAATATGTCCCAGCTTTTGATGCTTCAAAAATACTATCCAGATCCAGCATAGATGATGGGATTTGAGATCCAACAGTTCAGCTTAATGCAAGTATAAGTATATTGAAGAAGTTGATTCGGGCATTAAACAGGAAAGAGAAAGTATTGAGGTTTAAGACGATCTCCCTAATTAATGTCCTTTGGTAGTAATACACTCCGGAGAAGCTCACATAAGAATTTAAGAGTATGATACGATCGATGTACCCGGAGTTGTATCTAGACTCATATGACTTGGTTCTAATTTGGAGGACCAAATTCCTTAAGTGGGGGAGAATTGTAAGACCCGAAATTAAATCGCAAATTTTATGAGGTAGAAAAATGTTCACAAATTTAAAGGAATGTGATTCGGACTGAAAATAAGAATTCAAATCATAAAATGAATGAATATTCGTGAAGGAAAGTCGGGCTAAATAAATCCCGAATACGTGTAAGGGCAAAACGGTCAAAAGACCGAAAGTCGGGATAAATTCGATAAGAAAATTTAATTTAAAATAAGGATTTAGAATATCTTGATCAATAATGAGGAAATTATATAATTTTGAGTCAAATTGATCAAGATCTGGAATTTTTAGAAATACCGAAAAGTCACCCGGGACAATATCCCGAAAATACAGAGAAATTATACCCGAAAAAGGATTAAAAAAATATAATAAAGAAATTAAATTAAATTAAATAAATCTATTTTGAATAAAATATTAATTTTGGTAGATATTTTGATTCTTTAATATAATTTATTGATTAAAATAATAATAAAAACAAATTGTTAAATAAAATAATAATTGTAAAAAAAAAAAGAGAAGAAATCTGTAAAAGTCGGGGAGAGAGAAAGAAAAGGGAAAACGGAGAGGGGGACTGCGCGTGGCCGACCGATGACCCACCACCGGGCACCGACGGCCTCCGACGAAGGGCCGAGCAGCAAGAGGAGAGGCCGGCGAAGCCATTGGCACCGGTGACGCGCCGTCAGGAGGCCGGAGATCGCCGAACGGAGGAGGAAAAGACCACGGGGAAAACAGAGTCGGTACCGACGATCCATGGCAGCTGGGGACGAACGACGGGTACAGGCGTGCTCGGGAGGAGGAGCCGGTCCTTTTGAGACCAGTATCGGCCGGCGAAACCGCCGGAATCTACCGAATCGAGAGGTGGTAGCTGCGAGGGAGAAGAGGTGATTCGCCGGCGATGGCTGCGTTTCGACCCCAGCCGAGGCCCGATTCTGAATGCCCAGGTGTAGCCGAGCCGAACGGCACCGAAATCGCACCGGGAACCGGTCGGACGGCGCCGGAATGAGCAAATGGGGATTGAACCGGTCGAACCGGCCTGAACCGGCCAAAACTGAACCGAACCGGACCGAGCTGAACCGGCGGTCTGAACCGGTCTGAACCGGACTGAACCGGTTCAGCCAAAAAGAGAGGAAAAAAGGAGAAAAAGATGAAAAGGAAAAAGGGAAAGGATTTTCGGGGATACACCGGACTTCGGGTAAGTCAATATGAGGTCAAAAGTGACCGAATTGATTTTCGAGAAATTTATTTAAATTATATTTAATCGAAGAGTAACCCGGGATTAAATATAATAATTGTGCAGTTCGACGATAAAGCCCGAACGAGAGTCGATTGAGCTCCGATTTTTGTATCCCGCATCGTATCGGGTAAGTACAGTTTAATTCCGGCAATTAGAGTCCTTTAATACAGAGTTTCAATTATTTTACAGAATTTACGGATTAATTCTGTATAAAAGGAATATTAATCGGAATTACAACGTAATTACCGTAAATGGTATACTGGCTATCCAATGAGTTTGGAACGAAGCTCGATAATTATTGGTAAGCTGAATGAGCCCAGTAAACCCAAAGAAGGGATTTAAACAGTATAAACGGGCTGAAAATGGGTCGAGGCCCATTAAAGTGCAATCGGGCCCAATAGGGATAAATGGGCCCAATGATTTAAATTAAGCCCAGAAAGTATTAAATACAATTAAGTTGTATGATATCTGACCTGAGGAATAATTATACGCAGTTCCGGAGGTTTGATTGGGAGCAGATCGGACTGCGCGACGTGACAACAGTGGAAAAGGAAAGGTCAGACTCGACGAGAATCGAGGTAAGGGAATTTTGTAGGTGCATAGAGATAATTATGCGTATTTTGAGAGGGAATTTACAGGGCTTAGAAATTTATTAAAACATCTAGAAATAAAGTAATAATTTTTACGAAAACTGGGGCTCAGATAAATAAAGGAAAATGACTATTTTGCCCCCAGTTAGAAAAATTTCAAAAAGGGTAGTAAGGCTATGAAATTGCATGAATTTCATGATTTTAATGTTTTATATGATTATATTGCTTTGATTTAAGCAAATATACACATAGGTGGGCTGTTGATTTCGTGAATTTTATGAAAGGGTACCGGTTTGTACCGGTTACTATTTTAAAAGATGTTTTATTAAAAGTGAGCCACCTATCGTATTTATTTGACTAAATGAGTGCTAGAGTCTTTCTCGCACTCAAGTTTACTGAATTATTTCTCATGAAAAGCCGTACTGGAGCATTGCTCGTACGAGAAATTTGTGTGTGCACAAAACCGTGCTGAAGCTTCGCTCGCACGAGATTTTAGATATCATGATATGCATAGCGTGGTGCTGGAGCTCCGTAAGCCTGTGACCTGGTGTGGGGCGGGCAGCAGGATGCTCACATAAACGCACTAGACGCGAGTTGACATGCATATAGTCGTGCGGAAGCCTCCTGTAGACTGTGTGTCACAGAGAGTTGAGATGCTCGCACATATACTTTAAGACATGGGTTGGTTATCGACATAGTATTGGGCTGGATAAGACCTACGACAGGCACCCCCAGACTATGATATGGGTCCACGGAGTACGACGTATCGTGTATGTCACACGGAGTACGCTGTACCGTGCAGTCATGATGACTCTACGATGTTACTCGATATTCTGGCGGGTAGGACTTGACCCCACCTCCCGTTGCAGTTGTGATACCCCGCACACCGGGATCCGTGTGCCTGGGATAACAGGGACATAGTATGGCCATAGTCCTCAATTTTTCATACAGTAACCTACATGCCTCACATGATATCATACGGTCTGGATAGACCAGACAAACCCGATGGAGGGGTAGTCCCGATTTATGTTTTTCAAAAGAGATTTGATTTGATGAATCAAGGTATTCCCGAGAGATGGGTTTGACCTTGATGAAGTTGTTTTATAATGAAACAAATGAGTTTTAAAGTGAGAGTTTATAATGAAATAAATGACTTTTAAATGAGATGAATTTATGATGAAACAAATAAGTTTCAAAGTGATGAGTTTATGATTAAACAAATGAGTTTTAATGTGACGAGAATGAGATGTCATACATGATGATTTTCCATGTGTGCTTTATATGTCGATTTCATGATTTCTTGTATATGATATATACATTCATGTGGCATTGTTTTAATCTTACCTCATGCTCCGAAAGTAAACGATTTTTACATAATGACATTATCAGCACGTAGATAGTATAATTATCTACCTGCTTACATTATTGCCTTACTGAGCACGTTTCGCTCACCCTTTCATTTTCCACCCCACAGGGTATATTCAGCGGAAGAGAGCGACAATAGTTTCGCATCTCGGTTATTCGCTGCTTCTTATCAAGATCAGGTATACACATTTATATAATTTTTGTATCTGAACATATAGATGCACAGTACTGTATATGGATTTAATATTGGGGATGTATTTTGTTTAAATAAATTGATATGTGAATGTGAATATGAAAATGGAATGGTAAATAGGTCAGAGGTTACTAACACCGAATCATAGCCCAACTGTTTAGTAGTGTAACTGTTCACGACGGGTGAGGAAATGAAAAAGCGAAAAATTTGTAGGGATTTTTAGGTAATTTGGGTCGTGACATTTTTCCCGAATTTTCCTCTTTTTCTTTTTCCCTTTTTCTTTCCTCTTTCTTCGTTTCTGGCTGAACCGGTTCGATCCGGTTCAGCCCGATTCAAACTAGTTCGGTTCAGCCGATTCAATCCAGTATGGCCCGATTCAGGGCTTCGTCGACCAGTTCTTCACCGGCTTCCATCGCCAGCAGATCCGCGGGACCTCATGAAGCTCGGATCTGTGATCGGTTTGGTTAGAGGTGGCCGAAAAGTAGCCGGTTCAGCTTTTCTCTCCTCTGGCGTCGGTGCCTTCCCTTTCTGCAGCCGTTGACGATGCTATCGATCATTCCACTGGCCGATGCAACCACCGATCAGTCTGTCTTCACCTGAGAAAGGCTCGGTTGGTGGTGGTTGGGCCTAGATCGACGCCGGTCACCGGATTTCTCTTTCCTCCTCTTGTCGATTTCTCTCGTTTCTCTCTCTTGACCGTCGATCGCCGCTTCCTTCGGCCTCCACCAACATCGGCGATGGCTTGGCTGTCAGATGGCTTCGTCCACCTTGCCTAGGTCTGTCATCGATCGTTCCTTCGGTGAGGGAACCGACTCCCTCGGTTCGCCTTCATTTTCCTGTCTGCAGAATCACGATTTTTGCGATTCGGTATTTTTTATTTATTTATAATTTATTTTAATTATTATTTTAATCCATTAAAATATATTAAAAATAAAAATATCCCAAAAAAATTCTTATTTAATTCATTTAATCATAAATGAATTTATCGGTCTTATTTCGTCTTTTCGGTATATTTTCTAATATTTTCAGGATAATTTCTCAAAGTGAAAATATAAATTTATTCCAATAAATTTATATCTTGATCGATTGGACTCAAAATTTAATTATTTCTTCGTTATTGATCAAGATTTCTCAAATCCATATTTTTAATGAAAATTTTCTTGTCCAATTAATATAGAATTTCAATCTTTTGAACGTTTTACCCTTCACATATTCACGAATACCATTTAAATTCTTCATTTGATATTTAAATGCACTAGGGAATTTTTTATTCATTCCATTTACATTTTTCATTCACGTACAACTCTTCTTATGATTCAATTTACATCATTTGAATCATAATAAATTTCGATAAAAATCAGGTCTTCCATAATCTCCCCCACTTAAGAAATTTGGTCCTATAAATTAGAACCAAGTCAAATGGGTCCATAAACAACTCCGGGTACGTCTATCACATCATACTCTTTAATCCTCATGTGACTTTCTTCGGAGTGTAATACTACCAATATACTTAACTAGGGAGATCATTTTAAATCTCAACACTTTCTTCTTCCGTCTAATACTCTCATTACTTGTCAAACTTAGAGTACACTTTTTAGGGGTGAAAACATCACTATCTTAGGATAGCAATCTAAACAACATACTTTGCAGCCAAATCTATCTATCTATTCTCAAATCTTACTTCAAATTATTCATATTCCATTGAATAAAATCGGCTGACTTATACTTCTTCCCCCATTTTTGACTTATAATCTTTATACCCATATTCAGTTAGTGATAATCAGCTAACTAGCATCATCTTGCCTTAGGATACAAGCTTCACATCTTTCACTAGCATATAAGCAACTGAAGGCGGTATGAATAAATGTGTGATGCCAGGATCAATTAAAATAATTACTTTATTATTCACAACCAGTGTCGTATCTTCTACCACATCAAATGAAACATCAGTAGTGTCCTGGTCCAAGGCATATACTCGCCCTCGTTCAACATCCTACTTTCCCTTTCTCTTCGACTGTGGCCTCCCTTTTCAATGCAGAGTTATCAATAAGGCTTTCTCTGTCTCTTTGCCCTTCTGTGCGGCAGTCTCACCCAACTCTAAGCAATCATTAAATAAATGGCTCGTCTTGCCACATAACGTCTATTTTAGTCAATATGGTGTAGGGCCTACTCCCGTGGAATCTACCACACATCCTACACTGCAACGGTGTAGGTTGGGGTCCTCTAATCACAATACCCCTCGTAAGTGTTGAAATTGAATACACTAGGCCTTACCAATCATCTTACCCCGTGACTAATCAGCTCTAATCTTTTATCAAACTACCTTTTTCCCTTTCTGACATTTCTGTCATTCTCTGTCACGACCCGAATTACCTAAAAATCAGAGTAAATTTTTCGCTTTTTCATTTATTATTTAATTCTTACCTTTCTCTCGTCGTGACCATCCTACAACACAGTTGGGCTATGATTCGATGTTAGTCACCTCACACTATTTAACATTTCATTCCCATAATCATATATCAGAGTCTACTATCCTTTTGACTTTAAATAAACACATACCCACTGGTATTTACATGACTCTACATCCCCGACATCATATCCATTTACAGTACTGTGCATTACATATTTAGATACAAAACCATACAAATGTGTATACCTGTCTCTCGATGGGAAGCAGCAAGCAGCGGATATTAAGCATGCAAGTCCTCAGCCGCTCAATAATTATTACAAGTGCTCTGAAAAGATGAGAAAATAAGGGGGGTGAGCAAACCACACGCTCAGTAAGGCAATTATGCAAGTAAGTAGATAGCTCCACTATCTACATGCTCATAATGCCATGCCCTTAAATCCATTTCTTTTCATTTAAAATTACACGCACAAAGTCATGCATATTCAATGCCATAGTTTATCCAAAACTATTTGTGCATATATAAATCATGTAACTCATGCATTCAAAGCATTTTATGTGACATCATTAAATCATATTAAGCATGAATTAGATCAAGATCATGCAGTCTTTTATGCCATGTAAGACAAAACATGGATTTCAAATGAAAGCATAGAAAACACATCATGCCACTGCATTTAAATCAATTCATTTAAAACGCAGTATAAAATAACCCCTCTGGGTCAATCATCTCAAAACTCATAAAACAAATTGTTATATTTCATTATAAAACTTGAGTTATAAAACCACCCTTCTTTCAGGGTCACATATCATAAAATCATCTGAAATCATCAAATCATCAAATCGGGGGCCTGACCCCTCCTTCGGGTCTACCCTGGTCTAACAGACCACAAGTTATATCATGTGAGACAATCAGGTAATTAACAGTAACATCGAGGACTATGGCCATATCCTAGTGATCCCTGGCAACACGGTACCTAGTGTGCGGGGTATCACACCTGAAACGGGAGGTGGGTCGTCCTACCCGCCAGAACAGCATAACACCAGGATTGCGAGGGCAAGGCTTGCTGCCTCGTGGCTAATGCCACTCCACTCCAACAATCCCCACGGTACAGCGTACTCCGCGTGACATACACGGTACAACGTACTCCGTGGACCCAAGCTCAGTCAGGGGTGCCTGTAATAGGTCTTATCCACCCATATCATCTCTGTCTCAGAATGCACGTGTGAGCATATCATCTCACTGTGACACACAGTCTACAGGAGGCTCCAACACGGCTATATGCATGTAATATAAATCCCTGTGCGAGCGAAGCTCAAGCACGGCTCCATGCATATTCATGATATCTGAAAACCTCGTGCGAGCGAAGCTCTAGCACGGTTTCATAAAAATCAGTGAAATCTACGTACGAGCAGCGCTCCAGTACGACTTAAACTGATTATAATTTCATGTAAATTCCACGTACGAGCAACGCTCTAGTACGGATATGTATATAAATTCAGTGAAAACCTCGTACGAGAAAAACTCCAGTACGACATTCAAATGAATTATGAAAACCATGTAAAACTTTGTGCGAGCAATGCTCCAGCACAAATGAATGCTCAAGTAAATCAAATCTCGTGCGAGTTATACTCCAGCACGGCTTTATGCATAACTAAATCAAATCTCGTGCGAGTTACACTCCAGCACGGCTTTTATGCATAATTAAATCAAAACAGGATGCGAGCTAAGCTCCAGCATCTCTCATGCATGTCAAATCATTAAAAGTAGTGCGAGTAATCGCTCCAGCACTATTTTATGCATACCACGTCAAAACAAATCAAAACATGTCAAAACATGTCAAAACAGAGTGCGAGCTAGGCTCCAGCAGCTCTCATTTCACAATATTAAAAATCAGTGCGAGCACCATGCTCTAGCACATTTCATGCATATGATGTCACAAGTCGGTGCGAGCAACTGCTCAAGCACATTTATGCACATTCACAAACGCAGATATAGTGCGAACTACGTGTCGGCACTATCTGTTTCCATATAAACTTGATAGTTGGCCTCTTTTCCAAAGAAATTTCATTTAAATATTAATAACACCTACGTAGTGTTATTTTGTGAAATTCATGCATTTACTGGCCAATCTATCGTTTTACTTTGATTAAAATCAAGAAAATTCCTTAATCATAAAAATCCTTAAATCATGCATTCCATGCATGTCATGCTTTCACCATCCTTAGGTGAACTTCCCTCAATAGGGGTAAAATAGACATTTCACCTATTTCGATCCTTAAAAATTATTTAAACCACTTTTAGGATCATTTTACAATAATCGTGTATACATACATAATCAGTGTATACAAAATCTATTAAAATATGCGTAGCTACCTCTAGCTACTCACACAATTCCCTTACCTCTTTTTTTCTGTACAGTCTGACCTTTCCGCTGATGACTCGTCACGCAGTCCGATTTGCTCCGAATCCAAATCAAATCTCCGGAACTGCGGATACACATTCATCAGGTCAAATACAATACAATTTAATGTATTTTATATTTTCTGGGCTTAATTTAAATCATTGGGCCCGTTTACTCATATTGGGCCCTATTGTACCTTAATGGGCCTTAATCAGCCTTAAGCCCGTTTACCACACTTTATCGAGGCCTATTGGGCTCATTGGACCCATCAATATTTATTTAGCCTCGTTCTAAATTCTCTGATATCTCAATTTAATATTTACGACAATTTATCTAATTTTCCAGAATTTAATTCATTTATGCGGAAATTAAATCCGTAATTTATGCGTTAAATATCAATCACGCATAACGATATAAAATTGTCGTAAATAAGGGTCACTTACCCGTTATTCCCTGATCGTATACAAATCGAGGCTGTCTCGAGCTCTCAGTGGATGCCAATTGTCGAGCTACACAATTAAATATATTTTTCCGGGTAAATTTCCAGTCGGAATTAATTAAATTAAATATTCAGAAAATTAAATCGGTCAATTTGACCGCTTACCGACTTACCCGAAGCTCGATTGCATCACTGGAATTTTCCCCAATTTTTTCTCTTTTTCTTTTTCCCTTTTTCTTCCTTTTTTTTTTTTTTTCCCTCTCTTTTTGGCTGAACCGGTCCGGTCCGGTTCAACCCGGTTCGGACCGCCGGTCCGGTCTGGTCCGGTTCGGCCGATTCTGTCCGGTTCGGCCGGTCCAGGCTCCCTTTGGTCGTGCCGGCGCCGTCCGGCCGGTTCTCTGGCCGATTCCGGTGCCGTTCAACGCGCCATGGCATGGGCTTCTCAAATCGGGCCTCGGTTTGTCTCGAATCGACGCCATCGCCGGCGAATCGGGGTTTCTTCCCCGCGGCTCTCCTCCGTCGATCTGGCTTTTTCCGGCGATTTCCGACCACTTCGCCGCGCGTCGCTGCCGCCGGTGGGTAGCACGGGTTTCGAGCCTCCTTCGTCGGCCTTCGCCTGGGGTCCCTGGCCGCCGGTAGCTCGCCGGTGAGCCTCCTCGGTCTCGGCTTGTTTTCTGCTTCATTTCGCTTCTCTGTTTCGCGTTTCTTCAGACTTTTCGATTCTGTTTTTTTTTTTTTTTTTTTTTTTTTTTTCATTTTATTTATTTATAATTTATTTTTAATATTATTTTAATCAATAAAATAATATTAAAATACAAAAATATCTTTTTAAAAAAATATATTTTATTCATCTAATCTGTAAATAATTTTCTCAGTCCGATTTTACCTTTTCGGTATATTTTTCGATTATTTTCGGGATTATTTTTCGATGCGAAAATCCCGATTTATCCCAAGAAATTCATATCTTGATCAATTTAACCCGAAATTTAATTATTTCTTCATCATTGATCAAGATTTCTCATTCTCATATTTTTAATTAAATTTTCTTGTCCCGATAAATACCGAATTTTGGTCTTTTGACCATTTTGCCCCTGCACGTATTCGGGAATGCCATTTAAGTCCTTTTGCATTTTTTAAATGCACTCAAAAATATCGGGTCTTACAATCTCCCCCACTTAAGAAATTTGGTCCTCCAAATTAGAACCAAGTAATATGAGTCCATAACACAACTCCAGTACATCTATCATATCATATACTGTCATCCTCAAGTGACCTTCTCCGAAGTGTAATACTACCATCATACTTAACTAGGGAGATCATCTTAACCCTCAACAACACTTTCTCTTTCCATTTTTAATAACCAACTCGATTTCATACATTACTCTTTCATTGAGCTAAACTGTTGGAGTTCATATCCGATCATATATATTGGATCCGGATATTATTTCTTAAGCATCACAAGATAGGACACATTGTGGATGCCTGTTTATTCAAGTGGTAATACCAACCTACAGGTCTTACCTTCCACTTTGTCCAATCTCTTATCCGAATATCGTTACGTCCTTATGCTCTTAGGACAAGTAACTATCAACAGTAATGATTCACCCTTGGTGAATTCCAATGGTTTCTGTCTCTTGTCAGCATAGCTTTTTCTATCTGCTCTAAGGTGTTCTTAATATCTCACAAATCCACTGAACATCCTCAGAGGTTTGTCTTACCAATTCGGGAACAATTCTCTATTTGTCACCCACTTTTCTTATCCAAGTCAGGGAACAACTCCCTACGGCCATACTAAGCCTCATATAATCTCATCCCGATACTCAAGTAACAACTGTCATCACTGGCGAATTTGATTAGTAGCAACTGATTATCCCAGGAGCTCATAAAATCAATGGCACACGCTCTCATCACATCCTCCAGAACCTGTACAGTCCTCTCTGACTGACCATCTGTCTGAGGGTGGAAGCTGTGCTAACACATAATCGGGTTCCCATAGCTTCCAAAAACATATTCCCAGAAGTGGGAAGTGAAGCGGGAATCCCTATCTGATATCATGCTCCCTGGAATGCTACATATTATTTCACAATTTTTCATTCACATAAATCCGCCTACGCACTCAGAGTATCTCGGGATTTCATAACCAGAAGGTGGGTATACTAAATCAATCTATCGACTATCACCCAGATAGCCTCGTGATTCATTTGGGTCCTCTTTAACCCATCACGAAATTCATGGTAACTTGTTCCCATTTCCGTGTCAATATAGGTAGAGAATGCAATGACTCTGCATCTTCTTTTACTCTACCTTACTCTGCTGACATAGGAGACACTTTTCCGCAATTCTCTACAACATCTCTTTTCATATCTGACCACCAATACCCTTTTCAGAGGTTCTGATATATTTATTACTTCTTGGATGCACTGTATATCCCGAAGAGTGAGCTTCTGACAATACTACTATCTCATCTACTGTGGTCATGGGGAGCACTTATACTTTCTCTGAACCTCTGTAAGTCATCATCATACACTGTGAACTCTGTCACTACACCCTTCTGAATCTAACCCACACTATCGACACCATGTCGATTATCACGCTAAGCCTGGCAAATCCGGTCACACAAATCCGGTTCTAACCTCAGGCTAGCTGTCATAAAATCACCGTCATCATCAGAAGGGATCACATCACTACTGAGGTTCACAACTGCTCTAGCAGCTCACGCTCCCTGACCATCACATGTAATACCATCCCGAGACTCTTTCTGCTCAAAGCATCAGCCATAATATTAGCCTTTCCTGGGTGGTACAATGTTCACAATCATAATCCTTAGAAGCTCTAACCCTCATGGTTATCTCATCCGACTCTTTCTGTGAAAACAGATACTCGGGGGTTTTTACGATCAGTGCATACCCGAAATGTTTCACCGTATAAGTGGTGGCGCCATACTTTTAGTGTAAACGCTACGGCTGCCAACTCTAAATCATGGGTCAGATAGTTTCTCTCATGATCCTTGAACTATTTGGATCTATAAACGACTATCTTCCCATTTTTACATCAATACACAGCCCAATCCTTATTTGGAGGTATCCATACACACTGAAACCTCTTGAGCTGTTGGTTATAGTGAGAATACTTATGGTGGTCAGTTCATTACTCCAATATACCAAAACTCATTGAAGCTATTTTCATACTTATCATAACACTCGTATGAAATCTTTTCCCGAATGAGACGTGTCAACTGAGCAACTCATTTCAAGAAACTCATAACACCTTGTCTGTAAGACAGTTTCCTGTTGCTACTCATTCTCTTCCCTGGACTTCGAATACATCATAATATCATCACTAAAGATGACAACCAATCGGTCCAGGTAAGGTTTAAATACCTTAACGTAGTTGAGTTCCACTCAATATTTCAATTTTTCATATACTTGACCTATGTACGCATAAACGTACAATGTCATTTCGAAATAGCTTTCGTTCAAGATACTAGCTCACGTCATTTCTTTCCTCTTATATTGACGGCTTTTTTTTTTATAAAATTTTAATTTTTAAACTTTCATGATTAATCAAGTTCTATATTTCTTTATCGTACCAGCAAAGGTACCCAAATTTTAATGTATATATTATGACCGTCGAATTCAATCTATAGATTATGCGTGCGCTTCCAGACGCTGTCAAATCTTCAGGCAGGGAAGTATTTTAAAATACCTTTATTATCCCTCAGACTTGACTACATACCGCTTAATCCAATTTACTTTGCATATCAAGGATATCCTTACCTTGCATACGTCTCTTATTCCAATATATCTCCTTTTATATATCACTTGTGACAAACTCTTTCCTTACTTGTCAAGTTACAATACACTTTTCAGTGATATTTTCTTCCCTATTTTCAACTTACAATCCCTATACCCATATTCAGTTAGTGAAAATCAACTAACTATCATCCTCTTCATGCTTAAAGGTATAGGCTTCACATTTTTTTCACTAACTTATAAGCAACTGAAGGCGGTATAATTAAATGCGTGGCACCAGGATCAATTAAAATAATTATTTCATTATTCTTAACCAGTGTGGTATCTTCCACCACATCCTATGAAACATCAATAGTGTCCTGGTCCAAGGCATACACTCGCCTTCATCCAACATCTGATTTCCGTGATAACTACCACACATCTTACACTGTTCACACTGCTACTCTGTTATACTGTTACGTAGCAGGTCGGGGTCCTCGAATCACAATACCCCTCAATAGTGTTGAAATTAAATACACTGGGGCCTCCAATCATCTTACCCCGTGACTCATCAACTCTAAGCTTTTACCAAACTATCTTTTCTTGTTCTGACATCTTTGTCATTCTCTTTTCTCTTTTTGTCTCAATTTCGGCCCTCACTACCTTTCTCAATCTCAGAGGCATGCAACTCGTGATCTTATTCATACAACTATAGTCTGCGCACTGCCTCGGCATAGGTAGTGATATCAAACGGGCTAATCGGACTCTAATTGACAATCTGAGCCCTTCCATGAACTTTCAGCTATCTCGACTCTCACAGTTCAGTGTCCGAGTCATATCTGCCCAGGAATATAATCTGAGTTTCATACTCATTAATTAACCAATTCCTCTGGGTCAGAGTAAATAATATCATCTGTAATTTCCTTTAAACAGTGTCCGGGATATTTTGTCATCGGAATACATATATAATTTTTTTCCATGTCCATTCTGGACGTCTAACTCTTCAAATGGGTCGAGCGAACTTCAATTAATGCTCCAACTCGCCCTCAAATATCATACATATTCTGAGTAATTAGCTCTCAAAATATTCTCCCCCTTCGCTCCAACCTTGCGAAGCGTATCTCAATACTGTCCGATCTCTCTGTCAGACTCTATCCGATCTCTCTATCGGACTCTGTGGGGCATGATCAACCAGCCTCCACGTCAATCTCATCTCAAGTCTCATGGGGCGACTCAGTACAACTCATGGGCCTACCTCAACGGCCTCGAGCTCGTGTACTCGCCTCTCAACCATAGCGGCTATCAGTCAATGAGTCTATTCTTGCATTTAAAACCAAATTCTTAGCTGTACTTCCATCTCGATATACACAATTGTATCTAAATAATGCACAGTACATGGGGATGTAAACTTCCTTAACCACTAACACCGACTCATATCAGGCCAACTCAAGCTCTGATACCATTAAACCTGTCACGACCCGAATTACCTAAAAATCAGAGTAAATTTTTCGCTTTTTCATTTATTATTTAATTCTTACCTTTCTCTCGTCGTGACCATCCTACAACACAGTTGGGCTATGATTCGATGTTAGTCACCTCACACTATTTAACATTTCATTCCCATAATCATATATCAGAGTCTACTATCCTTTTGACTTTAAATAAACACATACCCACTGGTATTTACATGACTCTACATCCCCGACATCATATCCATTTACAGTACTGTGCATTACATATTTAGATACAAAACCATACAAATGTGTATACCTGTCTCTCGATGGGAAGCAGCAAGCAGCGGATATTAAGCATGCAAGTCCTCAGCCGCTCAATAATTATTACAAGTGCTCTGAAAAGATGAGAAAATAAGGGGGGTGAGCAAACCACACGCTCAGTAAGGCAATTATGCAAGTAAGTAGATAGCTCCACTATCTACATGCTCATAATGCCATGCCCTTAAATCCATTTCTTTTCATTTAAAATTACACGCACAAAGTCATGCATATTCAATGCCATAGTTTATCCAAAACTATTTGTGCATATATAAATCATGTAACTCATGCATTCAAAGCATTTTATGTGACATCATTAAATCATATTAAGCATGAATTAGATCAAGATCATGCAGTCTTTTATGCCATGTAAGACAAAACATGGATTTCAAATGAAAGCATAGAAAACACATCATGCCACTGCATTTAAATCAATTCATTTAAAACGCAGTATAAAATAACCCCTCTGGGTCAATCATCTCAAAACTCATAAAACAAATTGTTATATTTCATTATAAAACTTGAGTTATAAAACCACCCTTCTTTCAGGGTCACATATCATAAAATCATCTGAAATCATCAAATCATCAAATCGGGGGCCTGACCCCTCCTTCGGGTCTACCCTGGTCTAACAGACCACAAGTTATATCATGTGAGACAATCAGGTAATTAACAGTAACATCGAGGACTATGGCCATATCCTAGTGATCCCTGGCAACACGGTACCTAGTGTGCGGGGTATCACACCTGAAACGGGAGGTGGGTCGTCCTACCCGCCAGAACAGCATAACACCAGGATTGCGAGGGCAAGGCTTGCTGCCTCGTGGCTAATGCCACTCCACTCCAACAATCCCCACGGTACAGCGTACTCCGCGTGACATACACGGTACAACGTACTCCGTGGACCCAAGCTCAGTCAGGGGTGCCTGTAATAGGTCTTATCCACCCATATCATCTCTGTCTCAGAATGCACGTGTGAGCATATCATCTCACTGTGACACACAGTCTACAGGAGGCTCCAACACGGCTATATGCATGTAATATAAATCCCTGTGCGAGCGAAGCTCAAGCACGGCTCCATGCATATTCATGATATCTGAAAACCTCGTGCGAGCGAAGCTCTAGCACGGTTTCATAAAAATCAGTGAAATCTACGTACGAGCAGCGCTCCAGTACGACTTAAACTGATTATAATTTCATGTAAATTCCACGTACGAGCAACGCTCTAGTACGGATATGTATATAAATTCAGTGAAAACCTCGTACGAGAAAAACTCCAGTACGACATTCAAATGAATTATGAAAACCATGTAAAACTTTGTGCGAGCAATGCTCCAGCACAAATGAATGCTCAAGTAAATCAAATCTCGTGCGAGTTATACTCCAGCACGGCTTTATGCATAACTAAATCAAATCTCGTGCGAGTTACACTCCAGCACGGCTTTTATGCATAATTAAATCAAAACAGGATGCGAGCTAAGCTCCAGCATCTCTCATGCATGTCAAATCATTAAAAGTAGTGCGAGTAATCGCTCCAGCACTATTTTATGCATACCACGTCAAAACAAATCAAAACATGTCAAAACATGTCAAAACAGAGTGCGAGCTAGGCTCCAGCAGCTCTCATTTCACAATATTAAAAATCAGTGCGAGCACCATGCTCTAGCACATTTCATGCATATGATGTCACAAGTCGGTGCGAGCAACTGCTCAAGCACATTTATGCACATTCACAAACGCAGATATAGTGCGAACTACGTGTCGGCACTATCTGTTTCCATATAAACTTGATAGTTGGCCTCTTTTCCAAAGAAATTTCATTTAAATATTAATAACACCTACGTAGTGTTATTTTGTGAAATTCATGCATTTACTGGCCAATCTATCGTTTTACTTTGATTAAAATCAAGAAAATTCCTTAATCATAAAAATCCTTAAATCATGCATTCCATGCATGTCATGCTTTCACCATCCTTAGGTGAACTTCCCTCAATAGGGGTAAAATAGACATTTCACCTATTTCGATCCTTAAAAATTATTTAAACCACTTTTAGGATCATTTTACAATAATCGTGTATACATACATAATCAGTGTATACAAAATCTATTAAAATATGCGTAGCTACCTCTAGCTACTCACACAATTCCCTTACCTCTTTTTTTCTGTACAGTCTGACCTTTCCGCTGATGACTCGTCACGCAGTCCGATTTGCTCCGAATCCAAATCAAATCTCCGGAACTGCGGATACACATTCATCAGGTCAAATACAATACAATTTAATGTATTTTATATTTTCTGGGCTTAATTTAAATCATTGGGCCCGTTTACTCATATTGGGCCCTATTGTACCTTAATGGGCCTTAATCAGCCTTAAGCCCGTTTACCACACTTTATCGAGGCCTATTGGGCTCATTGGACCCATCAATATTTATTTAGCCTCGTTCTAAATTCTCTGATATCTCAATTTAATATTTACGACAATTTATCTAATTTTCCAGAATTTAATTCATTTATGCGGAAATTAAATCCGTAATTTATGCGTTAAATATCAATCACGCATAACGATATAAAATTGTCGTAAATAAGGGTCACTTACCCGTTACTCCCTGATCGTATACAAATCGAGGCTGTCTCGAGCTCTCAGTGGATGCCAATTGTCGAGCTACACAATTAAATATATTTTTCCGGGTAAATTTCCAGTCGGAATTAATTAAATTAAATATTCAGAAAATTAAATCGGTCAATTTGACCGCTTACCGACTTACCCGAAGCTCGATTGCATCACTGGAATTTTCCCCAATTTTTTCTCTTTTTCTTTTTCCCTTTTTCTTCCTTTTTTTTTTTTTTCCTCTCTTTTTGGCTGAACCGGTCCGGTCCGGTTCAACCCGGTTCGGACCGCCGGTCCGGTCTGGTCCGGTTCGGCCGATTCTGTCCGGTTCGGCCGGTCCAGGCTCCCTTTGGTCGTGCCGGCGCCGTCCGGCCGGTTCTCTGGCCGATTCCGGTGCCGTTCAACGCGCCATGGCATGGGCTTCTCAAATCGGGCCTCGGTTTGTCTCGAATCGACGCCATCGCCGGCGAATCGGGGTTTCTTCCCCGCGGCTCTCCTCCGTCGATCTGGCTTTTTCCGGCGATTTCCGACCACTTCGCCGCGCGTCGCTGCCGCCGGTGGGTAGCACGGGTTTCGAGCCTCCTTCGTCGGCCTTCGCCTGGGGTCCCTGGCCGCCGGTAGCTCGCCGGTGAGCCTCCTCGGTCTCGGCTTGTTTTCTGCTTCATTTCGCTTCTCTGTTTCGCGTTTCTTCAGACTTTTCGATTCTGTTTTTTTTTTTTTTTTTTTTTTTTTTTTTTTTCATTTTATTTATTTATAATTTATTTTTAATATTATTTTAATCAATAAAATAATATTAAAATACACAAATATCTTTTTAAAAAAATATATTTTATTCATCTAATCTGTAAATAATTTTCTCAGTCCGATTTTACCTTTTCGGTATATTTTTCGATTATTTTCGGGATTATTTTTCGATGCGAAAATCCCGATTTATCCCAAGAAATTCATATCTTGATCAATTTAACCCGAAATTTAATTATTTCTTCATCATTGATCAAGATTTCTCATTCTCATATTTTTAATTAAATTTTCTTGTCCCGATAAATACCGAATTTTGGTCTTTTGACCATTTTGCCCCTGCACGTATTCGGGAATGCCATTTAAGTCCTTTTGCATTTTTTAAATGCACTCAAAAATATCGGGTCTTACATTCTCTATTCTCTTCTGTCTCTATTTCAGCCTTTACTATCTTTCCCAATCTCAGAGGTGTGTAACACATGATCTTATTCACACAACTATAGTCTGCGCACTGCCTCGGCATAGATAGTGATATCTAATGGAGCCAATCGGACTGTAATTGACAATCTGAGCCCTACCATTAACTTTCAGACATTTCGACTCTCATTGTTCATAGTGTCGGGGTCATACCTGCCCAGGAATATAAACTGAGTTTCATACTCATCAATCAACTAGTTCCTCTGGGTCAAAGTAAAGAATTTTATCTGTAATTTCCTTTAAGTAGCGTCCGAGATATTTTGTCACTGGAATACATCTAGAATTATTTTTCCATATCCATTATGAATGTCTAACTCTTAAGATGGGTCGAGCAGACTTCCACCAATGCTCCAACTCGCCATCAATTCCATGTATACTATGAGTAATTAGCTCCTAAAATATTCTCCACACTCCGCTTTAACCTCGCGAAGCGTGTCGAGCGGACTTCCACCAATGCTCCGACTCGCTATCAATTCCATGTATACTATGAGTAATTAGCTCCCAAAATATTCTCCACACTCTGCTCCAACCTCGCGAAGCGTGTTTCAATACTATCCGATCTCTCTGTCAGACTCTGTCTGATCTCTCTGTCGGACTCTGGGGGCAGACTCAATACCAGCCTCCACTTTAATCTCATCTTGAGTCTCATGTGGCAACTTAGTACGACTCTCAGGCCTACCTCTATAGCCTCGAGCTCGTGTACTCGCCCCTCTACCATAGTGGCTATCAGTTAATGACTCTATTCTTGCATTCGAAACCAATTTCTTAGCTACAATTTCATCTTGATATACATAATTGTATCTAAACAATGCATAGTATATGGGGATGTAAACTTCCTTAACCACTAACACCGACTCATATCAGGCCAACTTAACTCTGATACCAAAAACTGTCACGACCCAAATTTCCTAAAAATCACTACAAATCTTTCATCTTTCATTTATTCTTTAATTCTTACCTTTCTCGCATCGTGACCATCCTACTAACAGTTGGGCTATGATTCGCTATTTACATAACCTTACATCCCCGACATCATATCCATTTATAGTATTGTGCATTTACATTTTTAGATACGAAACTATACAAATGTGTATACCTGTCTCTCGATGGGAAGTAATGGATACCAAGATGCAAGTTCTTAGCTGCTCAGTAACGACTGCGAGTGCTCTGAAAAGATGAGAAAAAAAGGGGGTGAGCAAACCACACGCTCAGTAAGGCAATTATACAAGTAAGTTGATAGCTCCACTATCTACATGCTCATAATGCCATGCCCTTAAAATCCATTTCTTTTCGTTTAAATCTCATGCACAAAATCATGCATACATCATTGCTATAGTTTATAAAAACTATTCGTGCATATAGAAATCATGCAACACATTCATCAATGGCATTTTATGAAAAATCATAAAATCATAATTAGCAAGAAATAAATCAAGATCATGCATTAATTCATGCCATGTGACACCAAACATGAAAGACAATTATTTTCATGAATTTGTAATTAAAGCATAGAAAACTTCTCATGCTACTGCATTTAAATCACTTTATTAAAGATCAATATAAAATAACCTGAAGGGGTTAAGCATCTCGTAAATCAATCTCATTAAAAATTCATTATAAAATTCTGTTATAAAACTCACCCTTCTTTTAGGGACACATTTCATAAAATCCTCTAAAAAATCTAGCATCATAGTAGAAAATCACAAAATCGGGGGCATGACCCCTCCCTCGGGACTACCCTAGTTTATCTAAACCACAAGTTATATCATGTGAGACATGTAGGTAAATATATCAGTAACAACAAAGACTATGTCCATAACATAGTGATCCCTGGCTACACGATACCTAATGTGCGGGGTTTCACACCTGAAATGAGAGGTGGGTCAATCCTGCCACCAGAACAACATAACATTAGGATTACGAAGGTAAGGCTTGCTGCCTCGTGGCTAGTGCTACTCGACTCTAAAAATCCCCACGGTACAGCGTACTTCGTATGACATATACGGTACAACGTACTTCGTGAACCCAATCTCAGTCAGGGGGTGACTGCAATAGGTCTTATCCACCCATACCATCTCTGTCTCAGTATGCACTTATGGGCATATCATCTCACTGTGACACACAATCTACAAGAGGCTCCAACACGGCTATATGCATGTTATATAAATCCCTATGCGAGCAAAGCTCTAGCACGGCTGAAAACCTTCTGAGAGCGAAGCTCTAGCACATTTTTAAAAAAATCAGTAAAATTTACGTTCGAGTAACACGCCAGTACGACTTTAAAAGAGTGATAAATTCATATAAAATCACGTGCGAGCAAGCTCTAGCACGGTTTTATGCATAAAATTCATCAAAGCCTCGTGCGAGCAATGCTCCAGCACAAATGAATGCTCAAGTAAATCAAAACTCGTTCGAGTTACACTCCAGCACGACTTATGAAAATAAATCGATTAAATTAAGTACGACCAAAGCTCTAGTACGGCTTTTATGCAATTATCATATCAAAACAGGATACGAGCTAAGCTCCAGTGTTTATCATGCATGTCAAATCCTTAAACTAGTGCGAGCAATCGCTCTAGCACCTTTTTATGTATATCAAGTCAAAACAAGTCAAAACAGAGTGCGAGCTAAGCTCCAGCACCTCTCATGCATTTCACAATAATAAAAATCAGTGCGAGCAACCGCTCTAGCACATTTCATGCAAATGATGTCACACCAGTCGGTGCGAGCAACTGCTCTAGCACATTTTATGCACACACAAACGTAGATATAGTGTGAGTATGCACCAGCACTATCTGTTTTCATATAAACTTGATAGTTGGCCCATTTTCTAAAGGATTTTCATTTAAATCTAAATAACACTTACGTAGTATTATATTGTGAAATTTATGCAATTATTAGCCAATCTACCGATTTGCTTTGCTTAAAAACCAAGAGTATTTCTTAAATAAAAAAATTCCTTAAATCATGTATTTCATGCATGTCATGCTTTCACCATCCTTAGGTGAAATCCCTCAATAGGGGCAAACTAGTCTTTTACCTATTCCGAGTCCGTAAAATCTTTATACATTTTCAGTGTATACAAAAGCTATTAAAAATACGCGTAGCTACCTATAGCTACTCACACAATTTCCTTACCTTATTTTTTGTACAATTTGACCTTTCCACTGATGACTCGTCACGCAGTCCGATTTACTCCAAATCTAATCTCCGAAACTGTGGATAAATGTTCATCAGGTCATATACAATATATTTAATTGTATTTCATATTTTCTGGGCTTAATTTAAATCATTGGGCCCGATTGTACCATAATGGTCTTAATTGGCCTTAAGTCGGTTTTCCACTTACTATTCACATTATCGAGGCTTATTGGGCTCATTGGGCCCATCAGTATTTATTGGGCCTCATTCTAAAATCTTGGATAGCTCAATTAATTTTTTAGGACAATTTATCTCTAAATCCAGAATATAATTCATTTTATGCGGAAACTAAATCCGTAATTTATGCAGTAAATTTTTAACACGCATAACGATGTAAATTATCGTAAATAAGGGCTACTTACCTAAGATTTCATGATAGTAAGCAAATCGAGGCTGACTCGAGCTCTCGTTTGACGTCAATTGTCAAGCTACACAATTTCATATTTTTTCGGGTCAAATTTCAGTCGAATCATAATCAAATTGAATATTTCAAAATTTAAATCGGTCAATTGCGACCGCTTACCAACTTACCTGTAGCTCGATTGCATCACCAGGATTTTTTCCTAATTTTTACTCTTTTTCTTTTTCCCTTTTTCTTTCTTTTTTCTTCTTTTCTGGCTGAACCGGATCTGTCTGGTTCAGCCCGATTCAGACCGGTTCGATTTAGCCGGTTCAGTCTGGTCCATCCCGATTTAGGGCTTCACCGGTCAATTCTTCATTTGCTTTCATCGACACCAGATCTGCGGGACCTCCCGAAGCTCGGATCTAGGGTCAGTTTGGTCAGAGGCGGTCGAAAAGTGGTCGATTCGGCTCTTCTCTCCTCCGGCATCGGTGCCTTCCTTTTCTGCCGCCATTGACAGCGTTGTCGGCCGTTCCACTAGCCGATGCAACCACTGATCGATCAGTCTTCGCCTGAGGAACGCTCGGCTGGTGGTGGTCGAGCCTAGATCGACGACGGTCACAGAATTTCTCTGTTCTCCTCTCGTCAGTTTCTCTCGATTTCTCTCTCTCGACCGCTGACCGTCGCTTCCTTCGACCTCTACCAACGTCGGTGATGGCTTGGCTGTCTGATTGCTTCAGCCACCTCACCTGGGTTCGTCGTTGGTCCCTCCATCGGTGAGGGAACCGACTCCCTCGGTTCACCTTCATTTTCCTGTCTGCAGAATTGCTATTTTCGCGATTCTGTATTTTTTTATTTTATTTATTTATTTATAATTTATTTTAATTATTATTTTAATCCATTAAAATATATTAAAATTTAAAATATCCCAAAAAACTCTTATTTAATTCATTTAATCTATAAATGAATTTATCAGTCTTATTTCGTCTTTTCGGTATAATTTCCAATATTTTTGGGATAATTTTTCGAAGTGAAAATTCTGGTTTATTCCAATAAATTCATATCTTGATCGATTGGACTCGAAATTTAATTATTTCTTCGTTATTGATTAAGATTTCTCAAATCCATATTTTTTATGAAATTTTTCTTGTCTAATACCGAATTTCAGTCTTTTGACCATTTTACCCTTCATGTGTTCAAGAATACCATTTAAATCCTTTATTTGATCTTTAAATGCATTCGAGAATTTTTATTCATTCTATTTGCATTTTTTATTCACATCGAACTCTTCTTATGATTCAATTTACATAATTCGAATCATAATAAATTTCGATAAAAATCGGGTCTTACAAGAATTGTGTGGGCTCTTAGAGATATCTGTGCGAAATTTAGGTGCATAATGTTTTTCTAGAATGCATGTGGTAATAGGAAATGAAATGAGTGATTGAAGGGCGAGAGTTGGGTTTTTTGAGAATTGTGATGAAAACAAAAGCATGATGCTTTGAAAATTGTGTTTTATTGCTTTTTAGCAAGTAATTTGATAGGTTGGCTAACATTTGAAACAATTTGCAAAAGAAATGATTTGATTGGTTTATAACCATGCTTTGCAAAGAATCGAGCCACCCACTTGGATTTTTATGATGTTGTGCTGGAGCTTAGTTCGCACAGATTTTATACTAGTTTTGACATGGTGCTGGAGTATAGCTTGCATTAGATGTACACCATACTTGTTACCGTGCTTGAGATTACTTACACGCGATTTTATGACATGTTGATAGTCGTGCTAGGAGCTTCGGGTAGATTAGGTGTCGCACCTATAAAATAGGCTCGCAAGTGCATTTTGAGATGTGGCGTGATATGATGTGTTGATATGGGTCCACGAAGTACGATGTACCGTGCAGGTAGCATGGAGTATGTTGTACCATGTTGAGATTGTGATATGCCATCTTCGGACGATGTTTAGTTCTGCTATGGATAGACGGGTTGGACGTGACCCACCTCCTGTGCGAAAGCAGATAGGGGTGATACCCCGCACACCTGATCAGTGTAGCCTGGGATCAAAAAGGATATGGCCATAGTCCTAGAGGATATTTCCTTGTTATATTGCCTATCTAACATGTCTCTTATTTACGAATGAATCCATGTTTTGAAATGTATTATGAGTCAGGACAGTCCGAAGGAGGGGCTGAGTCCTGACAAGTGTTGATTTGACTGAGATGAGAAAACATGATAATGGCTTTAAAGTGCACTTACGCATGATGCTTTTCCATGCCTTATTTGTGAAATACGCATTATGGTTTTCCATGCTTTGAATTTGATTTGTGCACTGAATTAAATAGCATGATTTGCTTTACATGCCATTAACACAAGCATGAATTATTGAATTGAGGTGTGATGATGAAATGTATGGTTTTGAGCGTGTTGTATCTACCTATTTGCATGATTGCCTTACTGGGCGTGTTGTTTGCTCACCCCCTTATTTTTCCATCTCTACAGAGCTTTGAGTATAGACAGAGAGCGACTGGAGGCTTCCCTTTTTGGGCAGGCCATCGTATAAGGTATACACACTGATATAATTTTGTATCTAAACTTTCTATAGCACAGTAGCATTTTCAATGTAACCATTAGGGATGTAAAGCAATGTAAACACATGTAAATAGTAACTCTGATTATTCATAAAAAGTGTTTACTTCTAAATTTTTAATGCAAATCAAATTGTTATGGTTGGATGAGATAGACATCGACACACAGCCCAACTGTTGAGAGTGTAGCTGATCACGATCGAGGTAAGGTAAGGACGTATAATAAATAAAGTATGAAAAATAAAAAATTTGTGATGATTTCTGTTAAATTGAGGGTCGTGACAGTGTGGTTCTCCAAAATATATACTAACATATATTCAAATATTTTTTAGATTTTGATACTTTCAGAAAAAAAATTGATTTACATCCCATGATGCAAAAAAATGCATATATAATCATACTACAATTGCATACACATCTCTTTCTATGTACAGGTACAAATTTGTCTGAAACCAAAATAATTTAAGAAGTAAAAAGCTATACTAAATGTACGACGCGAGTAATTAGAAGCTAAAAACTTCAGTGCGAGAATGCTAAAATCAACAAATTCGAATCTTGCAATTAACCTATGATGGAAACGTAGGGAATGAGCTATAAAACCTAGTAACTTAACCACATAAGTGTAGAATTAACCACATATAGGTAACCGATTCATAACTGCATGCCATATCGAAAATGTAACGTTTTAAAATCAAAGTTTATATCGGAAATGATATCACACTTCTCATACTTTCTATAACTTTTTTTTATTTCTAGGTCTCGAAATAGCAATCTTTCTAGATGCAGTCAAAGTCGTCAAAGGGAGGATACTTTGAAGTAGCTCATTTCCCTTTAGACCTGACCACAGAAGAAAGAATTCTAATGCATTTTCATAAAATGAAAATCTCTTCTCCTTAAAATACTTAAAAACTGGTAACTAAAAACTGATAATTTATAACTGAAAACTAATAATTTATAATTGATAACTAAAACTGATAACAGATAATTGACAATTGAAACATAATAATGGATAACTGAGAACTGAAAACTGATAACTTATAAAACATTCATATAGGCAATACTCTTGCTGATTGCCAATAAAAGTTGTCATCACTGTAGCTATCAATGGAACTCATACCTTGGAAACTAGGGTGTTATCTCTAGTCATTGATCTTGATTCCGATTCTGGTGATCAACCAAAATCAAAACTTACCACGACAATGTCGGATAAGCATGAATGCCCACTAATAAAGTATGAATACTTGGGTAGTTTTCGTAATTGCTCTATGAATGTAATGTGATGCTACCAAAATGCCCATGTACTAAAAATCTGAAAACACGTCTCGAAAACGGAATCATTAAATTCAAAAAACACATAAGCTTCATGTTCATTCGAAACATGATCAGGTGAGAATATAAATTTTTTTATGCATAAATCAAGATAAATGCAAGCTTATAAAATCTCACAAAATAATTCCATGTAATGCAAGAATAAATCACAACATTGTTCTGAAAGCTATTAAACAATCTAAAAACATATGCAAATACAAATTGAATTTCTGAATTCTTTACTTTACTGAAAATACGAAAATTTTTATAATATAACTAGATAATAATGGCTTATTACCCAGTCTGCAAGGCAAATTCCAAAATAGTTCGTGTCACAGTTTATATCTTAAAGTGTAACGACCCAATTTGCGGTACAATATGGTTGGGCTACAAGTCGATACTGGATCAATACCATGAAACTGTCTACATAAACGCATTTTTTTGTAACATTTTTGAACAAAACCAATACATAACTGTTCTTTTACAAAAGGACCATTGTTCACATTCCCTAGATATATTGCATTATTGTACTTACAAAAATTTTAGGTACAAAAGAATACATAAATTTGGGTATACCTTTGACGCAGAAGAATACTCCATTGAACTATGGCTGTGCAAAAAAATCGTACTTACGAAAGCGATCCAGCTACTGATGAAGCTCTGTGAGGAAAAATAAAGAGTGAGCTCAACGTACACATAAAGAAAAATGCATGGCAGATAGATAAATACACTATCTACATATTTGCCTAATAGGGTTATTGTGTAAAATATATTGAGCAATCCAGTAAAATTAGAGTTGGAAGTCAATAACAGTTTCAATGTCGATAGTATAAAATATTGAACTACAAATAAATACATTTTCTAAAACTTTATACAGTAGATTAAATGATTTCCATACAAAAATGCAGTTCATACGGTCAGTTCAGTAAATCAAATAGATGAGACAAGGTGGAACAAGTTAGAACAATAATCAGTATGACAATTGGCCAATGTCGGTGACTCCAAGCATCACTGATCAGGTGTGTTGGGATGTCAATCACCATGGGAGTGGTCAGCTACTCAAAATGGCTCATAATACAGTATGTCCGAAGATCGATAGCACGGTACAACGTACTCACATGCTGTTACAACCCCCAATTTACCGAAAATCGCGACCATTTTTTTCCATTGTTCTTACCATCCTTCTATCGTGAACAGCTTCACCACCAACAGTTAGGTTGCTCATCGATGTTAATCTCATCCAACAATACCATTTCAATTCACATTTCATTTAAACTTAAACACTTACATTTCATAGTCAAAGTTGCGATTTTACATGTGTTTACAATTCTTTACATCCTTGAATGTTACATTCAAAATATCACTGTGCTATTGCATGTCTAGATACAAAATTGTACAAATGTGTATACCTTTATATGATGGGATGCAGCAGACACCTGAAATCAAATCCTCAATCACTCTCAATCTACTAAAAGTGTTCTATAAAGGGATAAAATAAAGGGGGTGAACAACCACACGCTCAGTAAGGCAATCATGCGAGCAAGTAGATAACTGTACTATCTACATGATCGTGATACCATGCATAAAACCACATAGTTACGCGTCATACCTAAAAACACCAGTTCATGCACGTGTTCATGATATATAAAGTAGTTCATTTTTTTTTCAATTCAGTGCACAAGTTATTAAATAAAGCATGGAAAATCATCATGCGAGGTGCACTTAAAATAGTTCATGCTATTCAAATTCAGTGCACAAGTCGGTAAATAAAGCTTGGAAAATCATCATGCAAGGTGCACTTAAAACAGTTCATGCTATTCAAATCAAAACCAAATCACCATCCGCTAGGACTCAGCCCCTCCTTCGAACTATCCTGACCCATAAAATAATTTAAATCATGCAATCATCATAAACCAAGTGACATGATAGATTAGGCAAATAATAAGGGTAATATCTAGGACTATGGCCATATCCTCTATGATCTTAGGCTACATGGATCCTAGTGTATGGGGTATCACACCTATCTGCTTCCACATAAGAGGTGGGTCACGTCCTACCCGCCGGTCCATAGCAGATTTTCCTTCGTTTGAAGACGGTATATGTATATATTCAAGCATGGTACAACGTACTCCATGCTACATGCACAGTACAACATACTCCGTGGACCCATATCATCATATCAAATCATGCCACATCTAAAATTGCATGTGCTAGCCTATTTAATCGATGTGATACAAAGTCTACCCGTAGCTCTCAGCACGAATTCCAACACGTCATAAAATCGCGAGCGAGCAAAGCTCTAGCACGACTGTAAATGTATAGTGAACATCTCGTGTGAGTAATGCTCCAACACTATGCCATAAAATCCATGTGAAAATTAGTGCGAGCAAAGCTCCAACACTCATGCTTGTAAAACTCTAGTGCGAGCACAGCTCCAGCACTAATGCATGTATGAAAATGTCAAATCTCGTGCGAGGAGCACTTTAGTACGCTTTATTTCCACAAAACACATGTAGGTGGCTAATTTCTTTGCAAAGAACGGTTATTAAATCAAATCAAGTCATTTTCTTGCAAACCATTTAAATGCTAGCCAGCCTACCTATCCACATGCTAAAAGCAGTAAAAGACTCAAAAACATCATATTCTTGCTTTTCATGATCTTTTCTAAAATCTTAATTTTTGCCCTTCCCATGGGAAAATGATAATTTACCATTCTGGACCCTTTAAAACATTATTTCTTTTCTATGATCCTCAGACATTTTTAGGAAATCATAAATGCACCCGAAAATTCATACAAATATCTCTAAGAGCCAATAAAACTCCCTTACCTCAAATTACTCGAAAGTTGCTTCTTCCTCATTTCGTACTTTTCGTTATTGGGTCTAACTGGCTCCGGATATCTCCTCGGGGGCTACAAATATACATCAGTCATATCAGTCAAGGCTGACAACTCATTATTATAACTTCATCATTTTCAACATATCTTATTAGGCCTATTTGCTCTTGTTGGCCCCAATTACACCTTAAAGGCCTTACACCATATTAAGCCCATTCACACAACACTATTCGTTTCACCTAAGCCCATTGGCCTTATTGAGTTGATTGTATCAAGCTTGGTCTATGATCACATTCGACCATGGCATGGTGGCCAAACACCCATCACGCAACTATGGCCAAATGCTAGCCATCGTCTTGCCATTCCTAGCCAAATTTGGCTAGCAAACTCACTTATTTATTTTATCAAGCACTTGGCATGCATGCTTTAACCTTAGTTTTCCATTCATTCATGCATTTTCACAAACACCTTATATGCACACTTCATAACTTCATACAATTCAATAAATTGATTTCTCAAAACCATCTCAAAATCATGCATATAACATCACCAAAACCATAGTATAATCAATTCATCATTAAATCAACCATAGCTCATTTTCTCACACTAAACCCATATTTGGTCATGGATGATTAAGCATACTCATGGATGTTTCAGCCAACCATACATACACTAATCAACTTATAAAAATATCTAAATTAACATATTTGAAGTTGGTGTATTGAAAACATACCTAACTTAACCTTTCTATTTTGGCCAAAATTGGGGAAACACCTTGCTCCTTCAATCCGAAGATTCCACTACTAGTTTTTTGACTATGTTGTTCTCCTCATCACTAGGAACAACTTTGCTAAAAGTAACCTTTCTCAAATCTACTTGGAAGGTGATGATATTTTATAGTGAGAAAGAACTTGTTCACTTGCTAAAATGGAGAGGAATTTGATATTCTGGGGATGAAGGCTCGGCTGTCGGGCTTTTAAATAGAAATGGTATTTTGAGATCGATCTCATAGGGTGAGAGATTGATCTTCCTTTGGTTTAACTACACAAGTATTTAGTAAATGAGTTGTGGGATCGATCTTCTCTTTGGGAAGGGATCGATCTGCTCTTGGGAAGGGATCGATCCTTTCTAGCAAGAAACCATTCGAGATCGATCTATGTTTGGGTAGGGATCGATCCTTTCTAGGCAAAATCACATGGAGATTGATATGCTTCGGAAGGGATCGATCCTCTCTATGCGGAATCACATCGAGATCGATTTGCTTTCTTATAGAACCTTTGTGATTTCATTCTGGAATTACAAGATCGATCTTGTCATGAAGGGAGTTCGATCTGGCCTTTATTTGTAGGATTCCAGCTGCTATTTTCCTAGAATTTTAAAGGAAAGATTGCATTTAATTGCTTCATCAATCATTTTGCATTCTAATCACACTTAGAGAATAAAAAGGTCCATTTCTTATGATTCACATATTATGTAACCTGTGTGTAAAGCATGAAATCATAAAAGAGCATAGAATTCATGGGCCTTACATCTTCCTTTCGTGCTTTAAGTCCTTATATTCAGTCGGCGTGGTTTAAATTCCATCCGTTTAGTCAGTGGCCACATTAGCCCTTATTTAGCCATTAAATGGATTCATGAATATCCATTCACTCTCTTTACAATTTCATTCAAGCAAAAGCTCTTCTTATGATTCAATTAACATATGAAAATGTGTACATCATATGAATCATAAAGAATACATCACCAAAAGTGGGTCTTACATAATCTCCCCCACTTAGAAAATTTGGTCCTTCAAATTGGAACCTAATCAGTCGGTGAATAACTCTAGGTACTTCCCCTGCATCAAACTCTCCAACTCCCATGTAGCTTCCTCCGTATTGTGATACTGTCAAAGAACTTTCACTAAGGGAATCGTCTTCGGCCTCAACACCTTCTCCTTCCTATCAAATATCCGAACTGGCTTCTCAAATATGACATGCTCTCGTTGAGCTCAAATGGCTCATATCGAATCCCATCCATCGATCCGGGGGTACTTTCGTAAAATAGAAATGTGGAAGACGTTATAAACGCCCGCTAGCTCAGGTGGTAATGCTAGTCTGTAGGCCTTATCTCTAACTCTATCAAGTATCTCAAAGGGTCCAATGTAATGAGGACTCAACTTCCCTTTCTTTCCGAACCTCGTTATAACCTTGGAAGGAGAAACTCGTAAAAATACTGACTCACCCACTGTAAACTCCAATGGTCTTTGTCTCATATCAGCATAACTCTTCTGTCTGCTTTGAGCTGTCCGTAATCTCTCACAAATCAACTGGACGTCCTCAGAGGCCTATCTCACTAAGTCGGGAGCAAATATCTGTTGGTCACTCACCTCTTCCTATCCAATAGTAGAATGGCATCTACGACCATACAAAGCCTCATATGGTGTCATCTCGATACTCAAATGATGACTGTTATTATAGGTGAACTCTGCGAGTGGTAAATAGTCATCCTAGGAGCCTCTAAATCTAATGGACACGCTCTCAACATGTCCTCAAAAGTCTGTATAGTCCTCTCTGACTGACCACCTGTCTGAGGATGGAAAGCTATACTAAAACTCAGTTGGGTTCCCATAGCTTCCTAAAAATGTTTCCAGAAGTGGGAAGTGAAGCGAGAATCCCTATCTGACACAATGCTTAGCGAAATACCATGCAACCTCACTATCTTGCGCACATACAAATCTGCCAGAGTACTCAGAGTATAAGTGGCTCTCATAGTTAGAAAGTGTGTCGACTTCGTCAATCTGTCCACTATCACCCAAATTGCATCGTGATTCCTACGCGTCCTGGGTAAACCCATCACGATGTCCATAGTCACATGCTCCCATTTCCAAGTCGATATAGGTAGAGGTTGTTATAACCCTGCAATGTAGGGGGAAGTAAACTACCCTAGAGTACTACCCGGCTTACCACTTTTACTTTGATGAAGGCATTGGAAGTACAGTTGATTATGTTCCTAGAAGAAAGAAGGTCAGTATCTACAGTGGAGTAAGAATCCCCCGTGGAACAATGGTCTAGCTTCATGGACTAGTCGTTCCATAGTCTTACAAAGCAGTTACTCACACTTCACCACATACTTCGCTATATCTCTCTTCATCCCTAACCACCAATACACTCTTCGGAGTTTTGATACATCTTGTTACTCCCTGGATGCAGTGTATACTTAGAAAAATGAGCTTCTGTCAAGAATAACCTCCTGATCTCTGGGTCATCAGGAATACATATATTTTCCCTAAACCTCAGCAATCCATCTAGACTCAAATTAAAATTAGTCTCTATACCCCTCTGTATCTGTCTGATAATGTCACTGCACTACTAATCAATCTGTTGAGCATGTCATATATGATCTACCACATTCGGTTCCAATCGCAAGCTAGCTACCATACAACCACTATCAATATCAGGCGGGTTCACATCTAAACCGAGGCTCACAAACTGTTCTAATAGCTCGTGTTCCCTGATCATCATGTACAATACCAACTTGAGATACTTCATACTTAGTGCATCAACTACTGCATTCGCCTTACCCAGGTGTTACAAAATCTTACAATCATAGTCCTTCATAAGCTCGAGCCACCTTCTCTATCTCATGTTCAACAACTTTTGTGAGAATAGATACTTGAGGCTCGTATCGTCAGTAAATACCTAAAATTTCTCATCGTATAGATAATGGCGCCATATCATCAAGGCGAATACCACGACCGCCAACTCTACCTCATGGGTCGGATAGTTCCTCTCATGATCCTTCAGCTATCTAGATCTATAAGTGACTACCTTCCCATCCTGCATCAATACACAACCCAGTCCTTGGTATAAAGCATTTGTATATACAGAAAAGCCTCATGAGCTACTAAGAATTGTGAGAATCAGAGTGGTGGTCAATCAATGCTTCAACTCCTAAAAACTCTTCTCACATCTATTATCCCACACAAACTTAACATTCTTCCTCGTGAGACATGTCATCGGAGTAGCTAATCTCGAGAATCCCTCACCAAACCGTCAATAATACCCTGCTAAACCCAAGAAACTCTTGATCTTTGTGACTGTCTATGGTCTGTTCCACTGAACCACTGCCTCAATCTTGGATGGGTCCACTGACACACCATCCCTCAATTCAATATGGCCCAAAAAATAGATCTGCTCTAGCTAAAAGTCACACTTACTGAGTTTAGCATATAACTTCTTCTCTCGGAGAGTTTGTAGCGCTATCCTTAGGTGCTGCTCATGCTTCTTCTTAGATCTCTAGTACACTAGGATGCCATCGATAAACACGATAACAAATCGGTCCAAATACTGGCGAAACACCTCATTAATCAATGACATAAAGGCTGCAGGAGCATTCGTTAACCCGAATGGCATAACCATAAACTTATAATGACCATACTGGGTGCGAAAAGCTCTTTTGGGTACATCTCTATCTCGAACTCTTAACTGATGGTACCCAGATCTCATATCTATCTTAGAAAAGACATGCGCCCCCTGAAGCTGATCTAACAAGTCATCGATGTGTTGAAGAGGGTACTTATTCTTTATGGTCACCTTATTCAACAACCTGTAGTCAATACACAGTCGAAGGCTCCCATCATTCTTTTTTAAAAATAGAACCGGTGCTCCCCAAGGTGATACACTTGGTCTAATGAACCTTTTATCCAACAACTCCTATAATTGCTTCTTTAGTTCCTCCAACTTAGTTGAAGCCATTCTATACGGTGGCTTGGATATTGGCTCTATACCAGGTGCCAAATCTGTACAAAACTCCATTTCTCTATCTGGCGGTAACCCTGGTAAATCATCCAAAAAGACATCTGGAAATTCCCTAACCACTGGGATGTCTCTTAATTCCAGACATGCCTTATCTGCCTTAACCACGTACATAATATAACCTTAAAAATATTAATAATTTAGTCAGCATAAAAATTCATCCATTTCACTTACAACAACTACTACTTTCATTACTTGTTAAGGGAACTTTACAATACATTGTTCGGTGAAACTTACGATAACGCTATCTACCCCTGAAAATGTTACCGTCTTAGAAACAAAATCTACCACAACACTGCAGCCAACCAATACATTCCTAGGATTACATTAAAGTCTCTCATATGCATTAAAATAAGGTCGACTGGCATTTCCTTTTCCCCTACTTTTAACTTGCAATCCCTAAACACATATTCCACTAGCTGACTATTGTTCATGGGAATACTTATCAGCATCTTCTTATTTAATGGGGTAAGCTTCACATATTTAAACAACTTATATACAAATGAAGGTGATACAAATGAATGTGTGGCACTAGGATCTATTAAAACATAAGCTTCAAAATTAAAATTTTAGATGGTACCTTTCACCACATCTAAAGACTGCTCTGTAGTATCCTGGTCCAGAGCATGTACTCGCCCTCTGCCAACTACTCGCTTCCCATTCTCTTCAACTGTCGCCTTTCGTCTCAGAGTAGGAGTATCAACAAGAGCTCTCTCTGGCTCCTTGCCTTTTTATGGGGCACTCTCAGTCATCTCTGGGTAATCATATGCCCTGGCTTCCAACATCGAAAACATATTGCCAGAGGTCCATAACACGGTCGAGTACCATGGTATCTACCACACTTACTACACTGCTCTCTAGTAAGTTGTGGCCCTCCAATCACTATACCCTTCGCTAGAGCTATGGCCGGATACACGAGAGGCTTAAGTGTTATCTCCCATATCTCTTCAATCTTCGGCCTCTTCCCAGATAATCTCCTACTCCCTCTATAACTAAAGCCTTTATCCATTGTCGATCTTTTCCTATCTCTGTCCCTCACTCTACCAACCTTTTTGAACTCTGAGGCATTCTGCTCCATATCCTATTCACACAACTACGCCCTGTGCACTGCCTCTATATCGGTCGGTATATCAAAAGGAAGCAATCAGGATCTGATGGTTGGTCTCAGTCCATCCACAAACTTTCGAACCTTCTTGACCTCACTATCCATCGTGTCAGGATCATACTTGCCTAGGGAGATAAAAATCGTCTTATACTCGTCCATCGATCTACTCCCCTGGGTCAATCCCAAGAACTTCGTCTATAGCATCCGCTGCGCAGTATCCAGAATATGCTGCCTCCAGAAGGCCTCCAAAAATATATCTCAGGTGATCTCTGTATGTCGGGCTCTCAAAATGGGTCTAGTGGACTTGAACCAGTGCTCTGTCGATCTCTTCAGCATGAATACGGAAAAAGTAACCATCTCTATATTAGTGCACTCAAAAAACCCATATAACTTCTCGATCTCATTCACGCAGTCCTCTGCAGCTATTGGGTCCTTAATCCCACAGAAAGACGACGGTCTAAACTTATGTAACTGTCGTAATCTATCAAGGTCACATCCATAACCTCATCCTCTACCATCTTGTGGTGGATCAACAAGAGAAGGCGTATCCTATACTGGTGGGGGTGTGAGAGTATATGTAGTTTGGGGTCTTTGAGATGGTTGTGTAGGTATCTCAGGAGTAGCTGCCTATTCAGCATCACCCTGTACAGTTAGACCGTACGCACCCCTAGCTCCAAGTATCGACTAGGCAACCAACTTCAAAATCATCTCTACGCTTCTCTCTATCCTCATGAAATGTGCCTTAATACTCTTCGATCTCTCTACCTGACCCTGTGCAGCATGCTCAACATCAGCCTCCACCTCTATCTCCTCCTGAGTCTCATGTGATGACGGCTCATCACGGCTCTTAAGCCTACCCCTACGGCCTCTAGCTCATACTCTCGCCCCTCTACCATGACTGTTATTAGGCATAATGCCTAGATTCCTACATTCACAACCATTTCTTAGTCAAACCCATCTCGATATACATAGTTGTATCTAAACAAGCACAGTAACATAGGATGTAATTTTTCTAATTATTAACACCGACACACATCCGACCAACTCGACTCTGATACCACCTCTATCATAACCCCCAATTTACCAAAAACTGCTACCATTTTTTCCATTGTTCTTACCATCCGTCGATCGTGAATAGCTTCAACACAAACAGTTGGGATGCGCATCGGTGTTAATCTCATCCAACCCTACCATTTCATTTAAACGTAAACACATGCATTTCATAGTCAAAGTTGCGATTCTATATGACAAATTCTTTACATCCCCGAATGTTACATTCAAAATATTACTGTGCTATTACAAGTCTAGATACAAAACTATACAAATGTGTATACCTTTATATGATGGGATGCAGCAGACACCTAAAATCAAATCCTCAATCGCTCTCAATCTACTGAAAGTGCTCTGTAAATGAGAAAAATAAGGGGTTGAGCAACCATACACTTTGTAAGGCAATCTTGCGAGCAAGTATATAACTATACTATTACGTGATCGTGACGCCATGCATAAAACAACGTAGCTACATGTCATACCTAAAAACATCAGTTCATGCACGTGTTCATGGTATATAAAGCAGTTCATGTTATTCAAATCAGTGCACAAGTCGGTAAATAAAACATGGAAAATCATCATGTGAGGTGCAGTTAAAAATGTTCATGCCATTCAAATTCAGTGCACAAGTCGGTAAATAAAGCATGGAAAATCATCATGTGAGGTGCACTTAAAAATATTCACGCCATTCAAATTCAGTGCACAAGTCGATGAATAAATCATGGAAACTCATCATGCAAGGTGCACTTAAAACAGTTCATGCTATTCAAATCAGCACCAAATCACCATCTGTCAGGACTCAGCCCCTCCCCAGGACTGTCCTGACCCACAAAATAATTTAAATCATGCAATCATCATAAACCAGGTGACATGTGAGATTATGCAAATAATAAGTGTAATATCCAGGACTATGGCTAGATGCTTTGTGATCCCAAGCTACGCGGATCCTAGTGTGCGGGGTATCACGCCTATCTGCTTCCGCAGCGAGGTGGGTCATGTCCTACCTGTCGGTCCATAGCAGATTTTCCCTCGTCCGAAGATGGTATATATATATATATATCTAAGCACGATATAACGTACTCCATGCTACATGCACAGTACAACGTACTCCATGGACATATATCATCATATCAAATCATGCCACATCTCAAAACGCACGTTTGAGCCTATTTAATTGGTGTGACACAAAGTCTACCCGAAGCTCCCACACGACTCCCAACATGTCACAAAATCATGTGCGAGCAAAGCTCTAGCACGACTGTCAATGTACATTGAAAATATAGTGTGAGCAACACTCCAACACTATGCCATAAAATCCATGTGAAAATTAGTGCAAGTTAGGCTCTAGTACTCATGCATGTTAAACTCTAGTGCAAGCACAGCTACAACACTAATGCATGTATGAAAATGTCAAATCTCATGCGAGCAGTGCTCTAGCACGCTTTATTTCCACAAAATCCATGTGGGTGGCTAATTTCTTTGTAAAGAATGGTTATTAAATCAAATCAAGCTGTTTTCTAGCAAACCATTTAAATGCTAGCTAGCCTACCTATCCACATTCTAAAAGCAATAAAAGACTCAAGAACATCATGTTCTTGCTTTTCATGATCTTTTCTAAAATCCCAATTTTTGCCATTCCCAGGGGAAAATGATAATTTACCATTTTGAACCCCTTAAAACATTATTTCTTTTCTATGACCTTCGAATAATTTTAGGACATTGTAAATGCATCCAAAAATGCGTACAAAATATCTCTAAGATCCAACAAAATTCCCTTACCCCTAATCACTTGGAAGATGCTTCTTCCTCTATTCCCACTTTTCTTGATCGGGTCTAATTGGCTCCGGATATATCCTCGGGGGTTGCAAATATTCATCAATCACATCAGTCAACACTGATAACTCATTATTCTGACTTCATCATAGTCAATATATCTTATTGGGCCTATTTGCTCTTATTGGCCCCAATTACACCTTAATGGCCTTACACCATATTAAGCACATTCACACAACACTATTCGTCTCACCTAGGCCCATTGGCCTTATTGGGTCGATTGTATAAAGCTTGATCCATGATCACATTCGGCCATGGCATGGTGGTCGAACACCCATCACGCCACTATGGCCAAATGGTAGCCATCGTCACGCCATTCTTAGCCAAATTTGGCTAGCAAACTCACTTAGTTATTTTATTAAGCACTTGGCATGCATGCTTTAGCCTTAGTTTTCCATTCATTCATGCATTTTCACAAACACCTTATATGCACACTTCATAACTTCATCAAATTCAATAAACTGATTTTACAAAACCATCTCAAAATCATGCATATAACATCACTAACACCATAGTATAATCAATTCATCATTAAATCAATCATAACTCATTTTCTCACACTAAACCCATATTTGGTCATGGATGATTAAGCATGCTCAAGGATGTTTCAGCCAACCATACATACATCAATCAACTCATAAAAATATCTAGATTAACATATTTGAAGTTGGTGTATTGAAAACATACCTAGCTTAACCTTTCTATTTTGGCCAAAATTGGGGAAACTCCTTGCTCCATCAATCTAAAAATTCAACTACTAGTTTTTTACTATGTTGCTCTCTTCATCACTAGGAACAACTTTGCTAAAAGCAACCTTTCACAAATTTGCTTGGAAGGTGATGATATGTTTGAGTGAGAAAGAACTTATTAACTTGCTAAAATGGAGAGGAAATTCATATTCTAGGGAAGAAGGCTCGACTGACAGGATTTTAAATAGAAATGGTATTGTGAGATCGATCTCTTAGGGTGAGAGATCGATCTCCCTTTGGATGAACTACACAAGTATTCAGTAAATGAGCTGTGGGATCGATCTGGTCTTTGTGAAGGCATTGATTTGCTCTTGGGAAGGGATTGATTAGCTATTACGAATGGATCAATCCTTTCTAGCTAGAAATCATTTGAGATCGATCTGTGTTTAGGAAGGAATCGATCCTTTCTAGGCAAAATCACATGGAGATCGATCTGCTTTGGGAAGGGATCGATCCTCTCTATGTAGAATCATATCGAGATCCATCTGCTTGCCTATAGAAAGTTTGTGATTTTATTTTGGAATTATGAGATCTATCTGGCCTTCATTTGTAAGATTCCAACTTCTATTTTTCCCAAAATTTCAAAGGAAAGATTGCATTTAATTCTTTACCAATCATTTTGCATTCTAATCACACTTAGAGCATAAAAAGGTTCATTTCTTATGATTCACATACTATGTAACTTGTGTGTACAACATGGAATCATAAAAGTGCATAGAATTCACGGGCCTTACATCTTCCTTTCGTGTTTTAAGTCCTTATATTCAGTTGAAGTGGTTTAAATTCCATTCGTTTAGTCGGTGGCCACTGTAGCCTTTATTTAGCCATTTCATGGATTTATGAATATCCATTCATTCTCTTTGCAATTTCATTCAAGCAAAAACTCTTCTTATGATTCAATTAACATATGGAAATGTGTACATCATTGAATCATAAGGAATACATCACTAAAAGTGGGTCTTACATGTTGCACGGTACTATGTGGACCATGATAACAATAGCAGTTCAGTAACAGTAACAGTAACGTGCAGAATGATTAACCATCACCTTTGCTTCAAAACCAATGCGAGTCAGGCCGTGAGATACACAGTCAACACATGCTCAAGCACATTTTATCGGTATTAATATAACAACAGTTCATTTTCATTAAACCATTTTTTAAATTCAGTTCGGTACATAAAACAATTCAAACGAGGTTGGCTCATCGTTTTTCGGTCAAAATCCTCAGTGTACAGTCTATGGCAATTAAGATTAGGGATATTTCATTAAAATTAGTAATTAAAACCACATTAATATTTATATAAATAAACTAAAAAAATTTATATCGGTAAAGATAGGCTGACTAACTAAGGCTAAAGTTTTTCTATAAATTTGATAACTATAAAATCGGTCTAGAGTATTCTATAATTTCAATGACTATAAAATTGTCCTAAAATTTTATATCTACAATTCCATAGAAAATACGCGTAATTATCTCTAGCAGCACACGAAAATTTTCCTTATTTTAAACATTTCCTAGAATTTATATCTACGGTCCAAACATAAAATATGTGTAGATATCATGATCAACTCACAAGAATTTTCCTTAACTCGATGTCTGTCAGTAGTCCTCAATGCCTTAGTGATATGAGTCGGTGGGTTCGGTCTAATCGATTTATTTCTTCAAAGTTTCAAACTAATATTTGTATAAATATTTATGAACCGTTTTCCCTCGAATTTCTCAAAATTTCTCAAATTTTTTATGCACTATTTCCTATCTTCAATATTTCTATTCACTAATATTTCTATTTATATATATATATACATTTTTTCTTCGGTTTCGCGCCTTCTTCTTTTCTTTTCTTTCTTTTCTTCTTATTCTTCTTTTTTTTCTTCTTCTTCATTGCTCAGTCATCCCAGTTTATTGTCTTCCTTGTCCTCAACCAAAAAGCATTCCGCCTCACCCTTGCTTCCTCCTTCACTCTCGGCTCAGGTCCCATTCTCCCGTCCAACTCTCAGCTTCCAGTCCCCTATGACCGTTGGTAGTCCCTGCCACTGCTTCAGTTTTGCTTCTCTGTTTCAACTTCTCTTATTCTATTATGTTTCCAACTGCCCATCTATTGCCTATCCTAGTCACGCCTCTACCTTTGCCAAGCTTTCTAGTCTTCAATCTGGCCGAGTGAGGTTCTTACTTTAACCTCAGTTCTGCTCCGACAAGAAAACTGCTTACACAGCCCCTGCTTTTGCCATGCTCTCCTACATTGGCAGAACGCTTCACCAAATGTTACTGCCTAAATTAAATTCTGCCTAACATCTACTCCATTGTGTCATGTTCATATACATATATATATATTTCGTTTACTCCATCGACGGTTGCAGTTTCCAGCTTCCTCACAGGTCTCTGTTTAAGCTCTTTATTGCCTACTCCTACTTCAGTTTCTTACCTTCATCGCTCTCCATCATTTCTCTCTTCACTATTCCATTCTTCTTTCTTTCCTTAAGCATGTCACGTTTCCTTTTCTTCTTTAAGCTCTCGGTTTTATTTCTTTCTTAAGCAGACCAGCAAGATGCAACAGCTTCAGCTCCAATTTCATTTCCAGTTCAGCCTTTGTATCCCTAGCTATCTCTCACGGTTTCCTTAATATTTTCTCATTCAAACTTACACTTTTGCTCCTAAGAATTTATGAACATCAACAGCCTGCCAACTAGTCTCTTCTCACCTACTCCAACAGCTGCAGCTACAGGTAACAGTCATTGTTTGTTTATCAGCAATCATGGCTTCCCTGAAGCTGTCGTGTCTTTCTTCATTCTCCATTTTCTGTTGCTATCAGCAGTCACGAGACCGCTCCATTTCTTCCCTTATTTCACGTTTTCTACTCCCCTTCCTTAAGCTAATGGTTGGCATAGGTTTATGTCCCTTCTGCAGATGCTTTTCCATTGCTTCATTTCAAACTGATTTCCTTCCTAAGTAGTACGTACACTGCAGGCCACTATTCATCTCTGTTTTCCTTTCTTTTCTTTTCCTCCGAGAACCATCCCATCAACTCACATTCTCACATCTCCTACTCCTTTTCCCGAAACGGGTCTGACAACTACACCCTCTTCACCTACTAACTCCCACTATTTTCCCCTTATATATAAATATTCACATATTAAGTTCGGTAATGGTGCAGATGGGACAACTCTTTCTTGCCATTTCCCTTTCCTAGGCTGCTGCAATAGCAGCATCATGAGAGCCTTCCCTTTTCACGTTTTCCTCCCTCTCCTTTGCATCACATTTCCTTTAAAGCAATGCGTATATGTATATATATATATATATATATTGTATAGGTCCTCATGAATTGCCACTAATGGGGCTCTCGGGGTTGGGTATTTATAGGTTCACTTGCACATACTCATTTATATATGTACATGTATCCATCTCTTTACTTTGGCAAATAGCTAAATATCATATATATATATATATACATACTTCACAAATCCTCCTTATGATATTAGAATTAAATTTAATCTAATAATCATACCTATCTATCACAGACGGGTAACCTAGCAGATATAATTTATTTTTATATCTTACAATTATTTGTTCTATTAACTTAAATACTTTTGGATTAATTAAAATTCCCTAAGTTCCGCATATTTAAAATACACTTTAACTTGATCATTTACCAGGAAACGAAATTTTAATCCCAATGGCTTAATTGTTATTCATTATTAAAATTAAATACATAAACATTTATGATGACTACACAAAGGCAGTCAATTCTTCACATACTTACACATATAATTCATACAAATCATATACATTACTCAATAGTGGTTTTAAAATAGAAAAACATTTTGTATAGGATTAAACCGTAACTTATGCAATCAACTTACCTAAGCTTATAGATTGCTAATATAGCAAGCCTTGATCATACAATTCTTTCAGTAAACACTCCATAATGTCTAAACAGACCTTAATGCCACTTTAATGCCTTTAGTTGCATGACTTTCATTAAGTCACCCTAATATAATGTAACAAAAGTCACTATTTCATATTTCCTTATTAATCTAATTGCACGTATCATAATAACACTTTTCTAACACTAATATAGTACCAAGATTACATTGAAATGGTAAATTTACCATAATACACTTTTTTAGGCCGAATGCACACCATTGATCTAACATTGTTTTCATTCCACAATAATATTAAAATCAAGCTTAATTAAATTGATTTCAAACTATATCTTAAAATCCCCATGAGATTACACCATTTCCTTAACAAAACCATAATGGTTGAAACCTCAAGTGCATGATACCTGTACATTTAACCAATTCTAGCTTCACCCAGCTTCAGAACATCATGAATACATTCACATATGTTGAAATAATAGCTTAAGTATACCTTATTAATCACTAAGTGGCCGAATGGTATATATAGCCTTTAGGATCATTTTTCTTCAATTTGAAGCCATATATCATTATTTTATGATGATTCAGAGATATTTGAGTAAGTGCCCATTCCCGTGGAGCCTAAGAACCACTCTGTATGCGAGTTAGCCTTATTTGCAACAAAAATGATAAAAAGAGTAATTTAATCATTTTACATTATTTTACAGTCGTATGATGGTGTAGTAAGTATAAAATTTGTTATTCCTACATCCTCCATACCTTAAGAAATTTGGTCTTTAGAATTCTTCTTAGTCTGATCGAAAAGATAAGGGTATTTCTCCCGTATCAAGCTCTTTAGCTCCCAAGTAGCTTTTTCAAAGGTATGATGTTAAAAGAGAACCATACTAACAAGATGGATTTCAATCAGACTGTCTTTTCCTTCCTATCTAGAATATAGATTGATCGCTCGATGTAACCCAAGTCCTCATTGATCTCAAGAGGTTCATATTGAATCATGTGGGAGGGATCTAGTTGACACTTTTTTAGCATAGACATATGGAAGGCGTTATCCACACTAGTTAACTGAGGTGGATTTGCCCTTCTGTATGCTACATCTCCAACCCTATCTAATATCTCAAAAAACCAGATAAAGAGAGAAGAGAGTTTTCTTTTCTTTTTGAACCTCATGATACCCTTAGAAAGAGAGACTTTAATTCTTTTTGAAGATCATGATACCCTTAGAAAAAGAGACTTTAAGTAATACCTTATCCTTAATTTGAAACTCAAGTTGTTGTCTCTTAATGTCAGCATAACCCTTTGACAGTTCTAAGGTATTTTTAATCTCTCACAAATTAATTTCATCGTCTTAAAAACTTTCTTACTAGTTCAAGAGAAAAGATCTTATGCTCGCCCACCTCTTCCCACACGATAGCAGATCTACATATTTATCCATAAATTGCCTTATATGGAGCCATCGTTATACTCAATGATAGGTGTAGGAATTTTACTAAGGTAAGGTAGCCATCCTTAGAGCCTTGAAAATCAAGAACATAGACCCTCAACATATGTTCTTAGGTCTGAATCGTCCGCTCGGACTGACCGTCTGTCTAAACATGAAAGGTAACATTAAGCTGTAATTAGGACCCCATGGCTTCCTGAAATTGCTCCTAAAAATGGGAAGTAAACTAAAACTCTCTATCTTAAACAATGCCGATTGATACTCTGTGCAGCCTAACAATCTCCCTAACATATAACTCCACAGGTGAACTCAGGGAATCAGTGGCTCTCGTAGGTAGAATGTCACAACCCAAACTACCCAAAAATCAGAGTTAATTTTTCGCGTTTTGCTTATTTACTTAAATTCTTACCTGTCCTCGAATCGTGACCACACTCCACTAATAAATTGGGCTGTGCATTAATGCCAGTCCCATCATACATTTACCATAGTACTTATTTCTTCTCCAGTCATTTATAATTGTTTACATTATTTATACATCCCCTAAAGTTGCTTACAAACATGTTACTGTGCTATGCTTATGTAGATACAATATGTACGAGTGTATATACCTTATGTCGATGGGCAGCAGCGGATATCTGGAATGCAGTACTGAGTCGCCGCAACTTCAATTGGAGATTATCTGTGGGAGAAAATGAAAGGGGTGAGCACATCAAGCTCAGTAAGGCAATCCTACGAACAAGTAGGTAACCATACTACCTACATGAACGTGGTGCCATGCATAAACCACCCTTTCTCCACACATTTAAAACAGATGATATGAAAGTTATGATGTTATGTAAATCGAGTTTGCACAGAAAATTTAACATGCAATTTTTTCAAAGCATTTCTTTCTCAATTAAAATTTTCACAATAAAGTTAGGACTCGACCCCTCCTTCGGGTGATCCTGACTCACATAAAACCATGAAAATCGGTATACATCACACATGGGTTTAAAAAGCATGAAAATAACCATCATGCACATTTAATTAAAAACCCAGTTTAAATCATCGAAATCGTCGACATGCGAGACGAGGCAATATCTGTATATCGGCAAATAACCAGGACTATGGCCATATGTGTCCTCGGGAGTTCCTCAGCTACACGAATCCTAGTGTGCGGGTTCTCCCATGATCGGGAACCGCCCGGGAGGTGGGTCAATCCAACCCGTCAGTCTTATCCGATCCCATGCATCCGAAGATGCTAACGTATCACAAAGATACCAAGTATCACAAAGATACCAACGTATGCAAAGATAACACACGGTACATCGTACTCCATGCTACTTGCACGGTACATCGTACTCCGTGGACCCCCAACCTTATCCCTCGTTCGGGCTCATCAGCTGGTCCTCCAACCCTTATCCCTCGTTCGGGCTCATCAGGTGGATCTTCAACCCTTATCCCTCGTTCGGGCTCATCAGGTTGTTTCTCTAACCCTTATCCCTCGTTCGGGCTCATCAGGTTATTTTAACATGCCATGTCTCAAAAACGCACGTGCGGACCTATTTAATCGGTGACACACAGTCTACCCGATGCTCCAAGCATGGCTTATCGTATGATCTCTGAAAATCGGTGCGAGCAATGCTCAGCACTCTCATCAAATCAAGTAAAACTAGTGCGAGCTAAGCTCTAGCACTCTGTATGCAAACCGTATAAAAATCTGGTGCGAGCGAAGCTCTAACACCCTGTCTTAAAATCATATAAAAATATGGTGCGAATTAGACTCTAGCACCCTGTCACGAAAATCATATATATATATATATATATATAAGAATCTGGTGCGAGTTGGACTCCAGCACCTATGCATGTAAAACTCTAGTGCGAGCTCTCGCTCCAGCACTAATGCGTGCATCACACAAATCGAAAATATCGTGCGAGCTGAGCTCTAGCACGTCACATGTCAATAAAACACGTAGGCGGCTCTGTTTCCTCAAAACAGTGTTCAAAACAATTTCACGTTGAAAGTATGCAATGCTGTGCATTTTCTTTCAAGGTTAGCCAGCCTACTAATGCATGCATCAAAACACCTCCAGAATGAGCAAGAACCTCTTATTCTTGCTCCTTCCAAGTTTTCCTAATTTTGTAAATTTTACCCTTAACAAGGGTATTTCGGTAATTTGCCCATTCGAGGCACTAAAATTATTAATTGACCTCTAGACCCTTCAGGTAATTTTTAAAGACTGCAAATGAACTTAAAATTACGTAAAGTTACCTCTAGCAGTCCGCAGAATTCCCTTACCTTATTTTTCCTGTCGAGTCTGACCTTTTCTTTTCCACTGTTGTCTCGTTGCGCAGTCCGATATGCTCCCAATCAAATGCCCGAAACTGCGTATTAATATTCCTCAGGTCAGATATTATACAATTTAATTGTATTTAATATTTTCTGGGCTTAATTTAAATCATTGGGCCCATTTACCCCTATTGGGCCCGATTACACCTTAATAGGCCTTAATCGGCCTTAAGCCCGTTTCCATTTAATTTTCACATTATCGAGGCCTATTGGGCTCATTGGGCCCACCAATAATTTATTGGGCCTCGTTCTAACTCTCGAATAGCTAAATTTAATATTTACGACAATTTATCTAAATTTTCCATAATTTAATTCAATTTATGCGGAAATTAAATCAATATCACGCATAACGAGGTAATTATCGTAAATAAGGGTCACTTACCCGAGATTCCATGCTAATACGTAAATCGAGGCTATCTCGAGCTCTCGATGGATGCCAATCGTCGAGCTACATAATTTCATAATTTTTCGGGTAAATTTCCAGTCGAAAATTAATTAAATAAAATATTCCAAAATTTAAATCGGTCAATTCGGCCGCTTATCGACTTACCTGAAGCTCGATTGCATCGCTAGAATTTTTTCCAATTTTTTCTCTTTTTTTCTTTTTCCCTTTTTCTTCCTTTTTTCCTCTCTTTTTGGCTGAACCGGTTCAGTTCGGTTCGGACCGGTTCAGACCGCCGGTTCACTCCGGTTTGGCGGGTTCACCTCTAGTTCACTGCCTTGCCGGTCGGTTCTCCACCGGCTTCCACAGCCAGTGGCTCCGCAAGGCTGTCCGCATCTCAGATCTGGGCTTGGTTCGCCTCAACGTCGCCGAAAAATGGTCGGTCCGGCCTGTTCTCCTTCGGCCGTCGGACCCATTTTGCTTTTCCGCTGTTTTCGGCGCCGTCCGCCAGTTTCGGTGGCTGCAACCACCACCAATCTGCTCACCGTCGCCTGGGGAAGCTTCGGCTGGGGTCGATCAGGCCTGAATCACGCCGATTGTCGACGATTCTCTCTCCCCCTCTCGATTTCGATTTTCTCCGTTTCTCTCACCGGTGGCCGCCGTTCGGGCCTCCATGGGGCCGGTGATGGGTCGGGCCTCGTCTGGCTCCCCCTCCTCGGCCTTCGTCGATCGTCGTTTCGCCGGTAGGGGCTCGGCCTCTGCTACCGTTTTCCGTTTCGGTCTCGTGCGATTTCGCGTTTTCCAGTTTCTGAATCTTTTTTTTTTTCAATTCATTTAATTTAATTTTATATATTTATTTATTTTTATTATTTATTTATTTTTTATTATTCATTAAAATACTCCATAAAATCTAAAATATCTACACTTATATTATTTTTATTTTAATTTAATTTATTTAATTTTAATTTAATTTATTAAATAAATTTTTCTCCAAATTTCCGATATTATTCCTTCGCGCTTTTCGAGATATCATTCCGATAATTTTTCGATATTTTTAAAATTTTTGAATCTTGATCAATTGACCCAAAATTATATAATTTCCTCATTATCGATCAAGATATCTTACATCCTTATTTTTAATTAAAATTTCCTTATTGTCCTAATACCGGGTTTTGGTATTTTTACCATTTTACCCCTGCTCTTGTTTCGGAATCAATTTAACCTGACCTTCCTTCATACATCCCTCATCTTTTCTTATTTAATTTTCGTATTTTAATTAAATTCGGGTCTTGCATAGAAAGTGGGCTAACTTAATCAATTTGTCAACTATAACCAAGATTGCATCATGACCTTTCCTAATCCGAGAAGTCCCAAAACAAAATCCATGCCATATGCTCGCCTTTTATTCGGTATTGGTAAAGATTTGAGTAATCCTCTGGCCTATATCTCTCTTCATATAGGCTCACCAATAAACACTTCGTAAATTTCGATACATCTTGGTACTACCCAAGTCTATCGTATACTTATAACTGTGGGCCTTGTCTAGAATATGTTTTCAGAAGGTATCATTCTGAGGTATACATCTTCAGTGGCCCTAAACTCCGATCCTGCTCTACTTAACTAGTTCACTAAATTAGAATCAGATTATTCTCTATGAGCCTATCTGATCTGATCAAGAAGTGATGGTTTAATCCAAAAAACTTGCTATAAAACACTTATTTGTAGGTTTCACATTCAAATTAAGCTAAAAAAACCTATTTTTAAGACTTTACTCTTGAAGCATCATGTAAGGAATCACAACAACGCTTTTGCAGCTGAAAGCATTAGCAACCATATTTGCTTTCCTTTAATGGTACAAGATCTCGTAGTTGTAATCCTTTAGAAGCTCTATCCAACACATCTACCTCATCTTGAGCTTTTCTACGAAAACAAATACATTAAACTCTTGTGTTCAATGAAGATCTAAAATTTCTCACTGTATTAGTTCTAGCACAAAATTTTCAGTGCAAAGACCATTATAGCTGGCTCAAGATCACGAATAGGATAATTTTTCTCATGATTCTTGAGCTGTCTAGTGGTACGATCTAAACATATTGTCCGCAAGTGCACGGGTCATACAAGTAATAATGGGATTTGAGTCCCGGATTATCGTCCCACAGAGAAGTTGACTAACCTAATTAACTACCGGTTAATTTAACCTAAAGTATATTCTAGCAAATTATGAAGTTTTGATTATGGGTGGTCTACTAAATTTGAAATTAAAAATAATGAAAATAATAAAAGCTATAAATTAAAGAAAATAAAACCGAGCTAAGATTTACTTACCGAGCTCCGCGCAATTAAAGAAAATACCTGCAAAAGCTAACGCAATTAAAATAAAATGCAAATATGAAAATAAAGAAATAAAATTAAACTAAACTAAAATTAAAACAAACTTAAAATAAAAATGCAGGTAATTAAACTAATAAAAATTACAAATTAAACTGACCTCGAATCTAATAAAAATGAAAACTAAAGTAAAAATGCATGCAACTCTTTAATCTAAATTAACTCTAAATACAACTAATAAAATACTAAACTAAAATAAAGTCCTTAAATATATAATATAAAATTAATTATTAACTAAAAATTAACACTACAAATTAAATTGACATGCAAAGATATTAGAACTAACCTACCAATTAATAAAAACTAACAACTAATTAAAGATTAAAACAACTAAAATATGAAATAACATTTGCAAAAGAATTGATTAGCCAAATGTGGCCTTAGCCAAATTTGGAATTCCAGAGATAGGCCACAAATTTCCACTGTTCATTATCTTTCCAATTTCATGCTTCTTTGCCAGACTTTCACATTTTCGGCTCTTTCACTTTCTGCATGTTCAATGGTTGTGAACCGGCATGCAATTGCTCTCGGTTCTATCCAGGGCTGCTGTCCTGTGTTGCTACCATCAGCGCAAGACCAGGGAAAGTGCTCCTGCTCCATGTGCTGCCCGACTCTCTACTGCACAGGTTCTTGGCAACTTTGCTCAGATGATGCTCCCAGTACTGTCCAGGTCAGCTTCAATGTTACAAGAGCAGGTTAGTTGGCCAGCAATTGGTATAAGCAACCTCAACTAGCAGCAGTCACAACTCGTCCAACCTTCAAGCAGTCCAGCTTCCAGCAGCAAAGTTATGAATAGTAAAATGCACTAAAATAGAGCAGAACAGAGGGAACGAGAAGGCAAAAATAGCAGCATCATTCGTAATTCACAGCAGCTTGAAACACCACACTACTGCTTTGCTTCAGCACCGAATAGTAACCGCTACCCTTGTTTAACGCTGCCACAATAGAATGAATAAGAAGCCGTCTGTCACCCAGCCTATCCTTTCTCCCCTGCACAGCAGTAGCCGAGCCATTGTCCTGAAATAGAATAGAAAATAATCTTACAGAAGCAAGCTGCAAAAGTAAAATAAGCTGGTGTAGATGAACTAAAGGAAGCTTAAAGGTAGTTACTACTTAAAACTGAGAACTAAAGAATCAATGAAAACTTTAAACAGTAATCATGAACTTGAAACAGAGTGTAACAGAGGTGGATTATGGACTGTCCACTACAACCATGGACTCCTACTGCTGCTCTACACAGCACGCCAGTAATCTTAAACCCGAAAGGAAATATGCAAAAACAACAAATGAAAGTCATCTGTGAGCTTCATCAACTTGAATAATAATCATCCTCGGGTTGTTCTCATTCCAACTCCTACTGCCATTGTTCCACATTACCATTGATGAGGATTAATGCCCAGCATCAGCCCACATCAAAGCATCAAAATCGATAGGCAGATATGGAGAAGGAAGCTTGTCACCTGAATAAAAGATGAGCAATCTGAGAGCTAGGAAAAATAAAAGTTGCTTCAACAAAACAAAAACATAAGCAGTTTTAATAAAGTTGAGAGCTAGTAAAAGAGAAACAAATATTTTCCATTAAATTTCATTGAATCAAATTGAAGGAAATAACCGTGAACTACCAAATGAAATTAGCAAAGGAATGAAACTCTTCATAAATTAAGAAAGTTGCCATGAACAGTAAAATAAAATTGCTTGTTAAAGAAACTATTCGGAAATTTAAAACAAGAAAAGCTTAAAATTAACCTAAAAAACTATTCTACCCTAAAATTAAAACTACTCCTAAATTACTTCTATTCTAACCTAGGCTACTCCCCCTTTTTCAATTGCAATCTTTTTCTATTTATATACACACTTAGGGGTACAATTGTAATTTTTCCATCCTAGATGAGTTGGCATTGTTTGGCCACTTGTCTTCACACCATTGGCTCCAAGAAAAATAATATTTTCATGTTATCTGTCTTTTTGTCCGATTGGATGTGCTAGGCTCGTGTTGTCTGCGTGGTCCAATCTCGATTTTAGCTCAATTTCGGTCCATTTTCTACCGAAATATTCAAAATTCATCTGGATTTAATTTATCTGCAAACATAAGAATTTTAATTAAATAAAGGGAATAATTAACAAAATAAATTGGGGATTTAAATAATTAATTAGGAAATTAAGCACAAATAATTCTAAAAATATAGAATTATCATACCCCCAAACTTGAGCTTTTGCTTGTCCTCAAGCAAAAAAAAAATGATTATAGGAATGATAAGTACAAAACACAATAATTTCCCCAATGTTTTCCTCATAGAAAAAGTACATACTATGAAATCAAATAATCACAATTACAAGTCAAACACTCAGAATCATTCAATTATAAGTTCTAACCCAAATTGGACTCCTCGTGAGTGTGTGAAAAATGTCTAAGTCACTTCACAGTATATTACTCGGATCAGATTATGCAACACAGTGAATGCAAAGTTAATGACATGTGATCATTCCCATAAGTTTGCTTTTCACTTCTCTCTCCACTAATGTAGTCACACTTAACTAAAGATTAATAGGACTTCATTAAGCTTGTAATGTAATGCTGGGGCTAAGGTATGATAAAGTCGATTTAGGTTTAATTACCCCTTAATATGCATTACTTCTAGGATCTATAATGTAAGAGCTCTAATTATTTCCCCCAAACTTATTTCTTTTGCTAAACAATTTTTTTTTTTGAATTTTTCTTCTTTCTTCTTTTCTTTTTCTTTTTCTTTCTTTTTCATAATTTTTTTGTATACATACTCTTCCACTATCACTTAATACCCATATAGCTCACAATATATCCCAATGACTTTTCATGCTTTTGGGGTAAGGGATAGGAACAAAGTATTTGAGCTGAGGAAAATAACGCAGGTATATTTACAGAGAAAAGCTTATTTGGCCCAGATGGGTGACTAGGGGTAGAATATGTACAAGGAATGCTAGAAAGGCTCAAACAATCCAAAGATGGCCTAAATCATCCCCCTAATTAAGTGTGATCTAATAGTTCACTTCGAGATTAGATCAAACAAATTCTAGAATATAATACACAAAATCAACTAAACAAATGAAATCCTAAGTCCAAATAACCTTTCTCTAAATAAATATACAGATTCATGAAATGACATGTGCAAAAGATGAGGAAATCACAAGACAAATTCAAGAACTCAACTTCATGCTTTTCCTATAATCATGCTTCTTAGTCAATCAAAATCAGACTTAATCATGGGGTCATATCATCGGAATATGAGAAAACTACATGCTAAGTACTAAATCATCCCAAAATCAAATCGTTAAAGCTCAGATTTTAGAAAAAATTTTGAAAAAATTTTCAATTTTGCTCAAATTTTTAAAAAATACTCAAGTGATATCCCCTCCCCCAAACTTATAGTGCACAGTGTCCTCAATGTGCAGATAATATAAGAATTGAAGTTTAGGAACAAAGTACTCCCCTTTCTGATGATGATGAACAACTGAAGCTTTTATTGAAAGCATAAAACTAGAAATTAAACCTGTAAAATAAACAAAGAAAGAAATAACAGAAAAGAAAAAGAAAAAGAACTATATACAAGGTGAAAAGAAAAACGCAACCAGTTCAAATGCAGCTGAAGAACACAACACTCAGCAGCAGTGCAAAAAGTAGGAGGATCAGCCAGAGTGGTGACAAAATGTTAACAGTTAAATCCTCCTGAGCTCTATCTACTTCCTTCTTTCTCTTAGATATTATATGGTCAAGCCTTGTGTCCTCCATCCTAAAACAGTTTTGAGAGTCATCAGGGAACTTTAAAGGTTTGAAAACATTAAACTTTACTTCCTGATCTTGGACTCTCATCGTTAACTCCCCCTTTTGCACATCAATTATCGTCCTACCAGTAGCTAGGAAAGGTCTACCTAAAATAATGGGGACTTCCCTGTCTTCCACCATATCTAGTACAACAAAATCTGCAGGGAAAATAAACTTGTCCACCTTTACTAAGACATCTTCAATGACCCCCTTTGGATATTTAATGGATCGATCTGCTAGCTGAAGGGTCACTGTAGTGGGCTTGACATCCCTTATTCCCCTAATTAAGTGTGATCTAATAGTTCACTTCGAGATTAGATCAAACAAATTCTAGAATATAATACACAAAATCAACTAAACAAATGAAATCCTAAGTCCAAATAACCTTTCTCTAAATAAATATACAGATTCATGAAATGACATGTGCAAAAGATGAGGAAATCACAAGACAAATTCAAGAACTCAACTTCATGCTTTTCCTATAATCATGCTTCTTAGTCAATCAAAATCAGACTTAATCATGGGGTCATATCATCGGAATATGAGAAAACTACATGCTAAGTACTAAATCATCCCAAAATCAAATCGTTAAAGCTCAGATTTTAGAAAAAATTTTGAAAAAATTTTCAATTTTGCTCAAATTTTTAAAAAATACTCAAGTGATATCCCCTCCCCCAAACTTATAGTGCACAGTGTCCTCAATGTGCAGATAATATAAGAATTGAAGTTTAGGAACAAAGTACTCCCCTTTCTGATGATGATGAACAACTGAAGCTTTTATTGAAAGCATAAAACTAGAAATTAAACCTGTAAAATAAACAAAGAAAGAAATAACAGAAAAGAAAAAGAAAAAGAACTATATACAAGGTGAAAAGAAAAACGCAACCAGTTCAAATGCAGCTGAAGAACACAACACTCAGCAGCAGTGCAAAAAGTAGGAGGATCAGCCAGAGTGGTGACAAAATGTTAACAGTTAAATCCTCCTGAGCTCTATCTACTTCCTTCTTTCTCTTAGATATTATATGGTCAAGCCTTGTGTCCTCCATCCTAAAACAGTTTTGAGAGTCATCAGGGAACTTTAAAGGTTTGAAAACATTAAACTTTACTTCCTGATCTTGGACTCTCATCGTTAACTCCCCCTTTTGCACATCAATTATCGTCCTACCAGTAGCTAGGAAAGGTCTACCTAAAATAATGGGGACTTCCCTGTCTTCCACCATATCTAGTACAACAAAATCTGCAGGGAAAATAAACTTGTCCACCTTTACTAAGACATCTTCAATGACCCCCTTTGGATATTTAATGGATCGATCTGCTAGCTGAAGGGTCACTGTAGTGGGCTTGACATCCCTTATTCCTAACTTCTGATAGATAGACAATGGCATCAAATTTATACTAGCTCTTGAATCACATAAGGCTCTACCAATGAATAAATTTTTAATAGTGCAGGGAATGGTAAAACTCCCGGGATCCTTGAGCTTAGGGAGTAATTTTCTCTGGATAATGGCACTACATTCCTCCGTTAAGGCCACCGTCTCATATTCTTTCAATCTTCTCTTCCTCGAGAGGATATCCTTTAAAAACTTCACATAACTTGGCATTTGTTCTAAGGCATCTGCAAAAGGAATGTTGATGTGAAGCTTCTTAAAAACCTCAACAAATTTAGCAAATTGTTATTCCAGTTTTTGATTTTTGAACCTCTGAGGAAAAGGTACTGGTGGTTTAACTAGAGGCAATGTAGTGGAAACCTGTGTAGAATCAGAGGACGAGGAAGGCAATGAAGAAGAAGAAGGTATAGATGAAGAAGCGCTTAGCTTTGTTTCCTTTACAGCATGATCCTGACGTTCATGCTCTTTCTGAGCTGCTTCATTAGAACCTATGGGTTTATCAACTATAGGTTGTTCAGGTCCAAACTTAACTTGTGGCTCATCTAGCTTTCTGTCACTCCTAAGGGTGATGGATCTAACATGTTCTTTACCATCCCTTTGCTTAATAGGATTAACTTCAGTGTTACTAGGAAGGGTCCCTTGAGGACGTTGGCTAAGAGAACTAGCTATTTGTCCAACATGAACTTCTAAGTTCTTAATTGAGGCATCTTGATTTTGCATGATAGTCGTGAACATTTTGTCACGACCCATTTTCCTAGAAACCCCTACAAATTTTTGGCTTTTTCATTTCCTTACCCTTCGTGAACAGTTGCACTACTAACAGTTGGGCTATAAGTCGATGTTAGTCCCTCATGTCATGTTACTTACCTTAACATTTATTTTTCATATTTCATTTACATATCAATTTATTTTAACTAAATACATCCCCAATATTACAATCCGTGTATAGTACTGTGCCTCTATATGTTCATATACAATAATTATACGAATGTGTATACCTGATCTTGATAAGAAGCAGCGGATAACTGAAATGCAAGACTACTGTCGCTCTCTTCTACTGAATGTACCCTGTGGGGTGGAAAATGAAAGGGTGAGCAAAACTTGCTCAGTAAGGTAATAATGTAAGCAAGTAGATAACTATACTATCTACATGCTGATAATATCATGATATAAAATCGTTTACATTTGGAGCATGAGGTATGACTAAAACGATGCCACATGTATGTATATATCATATAAGAGAAATCATGAAATCGACATATAAATCAAACATGAAAAAATCATGTATGACATCTCTTGCTCGTCACATTAAGACTTATTTGTTTCATCATAAACTCAACACTTAAAAACTTATTTGTTTTATCATAAAACAACCACATCAAGGCTAAACCCATTGCTCGGGAATACCTTGATTCATTAAATCGTATCTCATTTAAAAACATAAATCGAGACATTACCCCTCCTTCGAGTTTGTCTTGGTTTATTCAGATTGTATGATATCATGTGAGGCATGTAGGTTACTGCATGAAAATCGAGGACTATGGCCATATTATCTCCCTGTGATCTCAGGCTACATGTATCCCGGTGTGCAGGGCATCACAACTGCAACGGGAGGTGGGGTCAAATCCTACTCGCCAGAATATCAATTAACATCATCGAGTCATCATGACTGCATGGTACAGTGTACTCCGTGTGACATACACGGTACAACGTACTCTGTGGACCCATATCATAGTCTGAAGGTGCCTGCTGTAGGTCTTATCCACCCCAATACTATGTCAATAACTAACCCCTGTCTCAAAGTATATGTACGAGCATATCAACTCTCTGCGACACACAGTCTATAGGAGGTTTTCCGCACAACTATATGCATGTCATCTCATGTCTAGTACGAGCGATGCTCCAGCACCACGCTATGCATATCATGATATCTAAAATCTCGTGCGAGCGAAGCTTCAGCACGGTTTTGTGCATACACAAATTTCTCGTACGAGCAATGCTCCAGTACGACTTTTCATGAGTAATAAATCAGTAAACTTTAGTACGAGTAAGACTCTAGCACTCTTTTTACTCGTGTAAATATGATAGGTGGCTCAATCTTGATAAAAACATCTTTTAAAATGGTAACCGGTACAAACTGGTACCCTTCGTATAATTCATGAAATCAATAGCCAACCTATGTGTATATTTGTTTAAATCAAAGCAATACATTCATATAAAACATTAAAACATGAAATCATGCAATTCATCTGCCTTACTACCCTTTTTGTAAATTTTACTCCCAGGGGCAATATCATCTTTTCTTTATTCACCTATTCCCCGATTTTTCGTAAAAATTATTATTTCGTTTCTAGATACTTAAAGAAATTCTAAGCCCTATAAATCCCCTCAAAAATACGTATAGAAATCTCTATGCACCTACAAAATTCCCTTACCTCGATTCTCTATACAGTTTAACTTTTCCAATTCTACCGATCATCCGATCCGTTTAGCTCCTAATATGTACTCCGAAGCTGCAGATAATTATTTACCATGTCAATTTAACCCAATAAATCTAATTTTCGTGTTTACTATAGTCGATTTAACTAATTGGGTCAATTTACTCTTATTGAGCCCGATCGCACCTTAATGGGCCTCGACCCATTTTCAGCCCGTTTCTACTTATTAAATCCCTTCTTTGGGTTTACTGGGCTTATTCTGCTTACCAATAATCATCGGGCTTTGTTCCAAACTTATTGGATAGCCCGTATACTATTTACGGTAATTACGTTGCAATTTCGATTAATATTCCTTTTTATATAGAATTAATCTGTAAATTTCGTAAAATAATCGAAACTCTATATTGACGACTCTAATTGATGAATTAAAATGTACTTACCTAATGTTATGCGGGGTACGAAAATCGGAGCTCAATCAGCTCTCGTTCGGAATTCATCGTCAAACTGCACAGTTTTATATTTAATACCTAGTTACTTTTGGATTAAATATAATTTAAATAAATTTCTTGAAAATCAAATTGGTCACTTTTGACCTCGTATCAACTTACCCACAGTCCGGTGTATCCCCGAAAATTCTTCCCTTTTTTCCTTTTTCTCTTTTTCTCTTTTTTTCCTCTCTTTCTTGGCTAAATCGGTTCGGTCCAGTTCAACCCGGTTCAGACCGTCGGTTCAGTCCGGTTTGGTCGGTTCGACTGGTTCAGTGCCTTTCCGACCAGTTCTCCGCCCGTTTTCATCGCCAGTAGCTCCGTTGGGTCATCCGATGCACGGATCTGGGGTTAGTTTCATCTAAGGCTACCGAAAAGTGGCCGGTCCGGCTTGTTCTCCCTTTGCCGTCGGTGCCCTTCCTCTTTTTCGTTGTTTCTGGCATCGTCCGTCTGTTTCGACGGTCGTGGCCACCACCGATCGCGTCGCCTGCACCTGGGGAAGCCTCGGCTTGGGTCGGTTGGGGCTAGATCGACGTCGGTCGCCGAAAATTTCTCCTCTCCCCTATCGGTTTCTCTCCCTCGATTTCACCAGATTCCGACGTCGGTGGGTTGCATCTCGAGTACCAGGGAGGTCGCGCCGACGTCCTCTTCATTTTTTGGCCCTCACCTGGCCGATTGGTCGCCGGACAATCAACGGTCGGTTGGGTCATCCTCGATTTTTCCTTTGTTTTCTCTCTCCTCAACATTTTCAATTTCTCTTCTTTTTTCTTTTTTTACTTAATTATTTTATTTTTATTTATTATTATTTATAATTTAGTTTATTATTATTATTATTATATTCATTATTTTATTCTAAAATCCCAAAAATATCTAAATAAAATTATATTTTATTCTAATTAATTAATTTAATTTCTTTAATCTATTTTTCCACTTTCTCGAAATATTTTCTCCGTATTTTCGAGATATTGTCCCGAGCGAAAATTTCGATTAATTCCAGTAAATTCATATCTTGATCAATTTAACCCAAAATTTAATTATTTCCTCGTTATTGATCAAAATTCTCAAATCCATTATTTTTAATTAAATTTTCTTGTCGAATTTATTTCGACTTTCGGTCATTTGACCGTTTTACCCTTCACGTATTCGAAAATTCCATTTCAGTCCTTTTGCATTTTTAATTTCGTGTTTTGAATCCTTATCTCTAGTCCGAATCCCATTCATTTAATTCAGAATTTTTAAATCTTTCCTTTCACAAACATACTCATTTTGTGTTTTTAACTAAATTCGGGTCTTACACATTTCCTCAAGCGAGGGCTTCTTCTCAGCTGCTGGTGCATGGTAATGTTGCGGCTGCATGGGTTGTGGTGGTGGTGGTGGTGGTGGTGGTGGTGATGATAGATGATATTTAAATTGAGGTGGGGATGGATGATGTGGTGGATGGTATGGAAATTACGGCTATGGTGGTACCTGAACCGGTGGAGCTTGAAAACCAGGGAGTTCTACATGTCTAGAGCTAGAAGTTTACCCTTGGTTTTGGCTCCAGGAGAAGTTAGGATGGTTCCTCCACCCTGGATTATAGGTGTTTGAAAAAGGGTTGTTCTGTTGCGTTTGAGAAGGGGCAACATACTGAACCGATTCTAAGTTGAGCGGACACCTATCTACAGAGTGGGTACCACTACACAGCTCGTAGGAAAGAAAAGGACTTTTGACAGAATAAACAGGGTTATGACTAGTAGGAGGATTATGTTGGGTACTGAGCGACTCTACCTTCTTCGTAAGGTTAGCGATTTGAGAGGTCAAGGTAGACAGTATGTCGAGCTAATAAATACCCGTCGACTTCTTTGGCATTTGCCTCTCTGAGGACCATAGATAGTTGTTAGCCGCCATCTTTTCTAACAACTCGTAAGCTTCCTCCTCTATTTTACACATTAGCGCTCCACCCACAGCAGCGTCAATAATGGTCCTATTTGGGCTTGTAAGTCCGTTGTAGAAGGTCTGGACTTGCAACTACAGAGGTAGGCCATGGTGAGGGCACTTCCTAAGAAGCTCCTTATATCGTTCCCATGCTTCGTAAAGAGTTTCAAAGTCGTACTGAGCAAAGGAAGATATGTCACTACGAAGTCTGGCCATTTTAGATGGAGGGAAAAACTTAGCTAGAAATTGATGGGCTAACTTGTCCCATGTAGAAATGGATCCTGGAGGCAGGGAGGTTAACCAGTGTCTTGCCTTATCCCTAAGTGAGAAGGGGAAGAATCTAAACCTAAGCACATCATCAGATAACCCATTGTGTTTGAACGTGTTGCACAAGTTCAGGAATTGCCCAAGGTGAGCATGTGGGTCATCGTACGGAAGCCCACTGAACTGCAATGAAGTTTGGATCATCTGGAGGATTGCGGGCTTAATTTCAAAATTGTTAGCAGGGACAGCTGGTGGCCTAATGCCGGAATAATATCCTCTAATCGACGGCATTGCATAATCTCCAACGGTCCTAATTTCCCTATTTTTTGCCATCATGTTTTGCAGACGAGCTATAAATTTTCTAGAGTCCTTTCGAATTTTTCTAAGAGTGCGTTCAATTTCAGGATCTAAAGGAAAGCAATCAAAACTCCTGGCTCTACGCATGCAAACATCAGAAAGTCCTTAATTTTTTTTTAAGTTTTTTATTTTTCAACTTGTTTTAATTAAATGGAGAAAATTAACTAAACTAAGGACCTAAATATTTACAAGCTAGAATTACACCTAAGCATAATTTCACCGATATTAATTACTGACTAATTAAAACTTCCCCAGCAACGGTTCCAAAAACTTGGTATGATCTAAACGTATTGTCCGCAAGTGCACAGGTTGTACAAGTATTAATAGGATTTGAGTCCCGGATTATCGTCCCACAGAGAAGTTGACTAGCCTAATTAACTATTGGTTAATCTTACCCTAAGTATATCCTAGCAAATTATGAAGTTTTGATTATGGGTGGTCTACTAAATTTGAAATTAAAAATACTGAAAATAATAAAAGCTATAAACTAAAGAAAATAAAACTGAGCTAAGATTTACTTACCAAGCTCCACGCAATTAAAGAAAATACCTGCAAAAGCTAATGCAATTAAAAATAAAATGCAAATATGGAAATAAAGAAATAAAATTAAACTAAACTAAAATTAAAACAAACTTAAAATAAAAATTCATGTAATTAAACTAATAAAAATTGCAAATTAAACTAACCTCAAATCTAATAAAAATGAAAACTAAATTAAAAATGCATGCAACACTTTAATCTAAATTAACTCTAAATACAACTAATAAAATACTAAACTAAAATAAAGTCCTTAAATATATAATATAAAATTAATTATCAACTAAAAATTAATACTACAAATTAAATTGACATGCAAAGATATTAGAACTAACCTACCAATTAATAAAAACTAACAACTAATTAAAGATTAAAACAACTAAAATATGAAATAACATTTGCAAAAGAATTGATTAGCCAAAGTGGCCTTAGCCAAATTTGGAATTCCAGAGATAGGCCACGAATTTCCACTATTCATTATCTTTCCAATTTCATCCTTCTTTGCCAGAGTTTCACGTTTTCGGCTCTTTCACTTTCTGCATGTTCAATGGTTGCGAACCGGCATCCAATTGCTCTCGATTTTATCCAGGGCTGTTGTCCTGTGTTGCTAGCATCAACGCAAGACCAGGGAAAGTGCTCCTGCTCCATGCGCTGCCCGACTCTCTACTGCACAGGTTCTCGGCAGCTCTGCTCAAATGATGCTCCCAGCACTGTCCAGGTCGGCTTCAATGTTACAAGCGCAAGTTAGTTGGCCAGCAACTGGTATAAGCAACCTCAAACAGCAGCAGTCACAACCCGTCCAACCTTCAACCAGTCCAACTTCCAGCAGCAAAGTTATGAACTATAAAATGTACTAAAATAGAGCAGAACAGAGGGGACGGGAAGGCAAAAATAGCAGCATCATTTGTAATTCACAGCAGCTCAGAACACCACACTACTGCTTTGCTTCAGCACCGAATAGTAGCTGTTACCCTTGTTTCACACTACCACAACAGAATGAAGAAGAAGCCGTTTGTCACCCAGCTTATCCTTTCTCCCCTGCACAGTAGCAGCCGAGCCACTATCCTAAAATAGAAAAGAAAATAATCTTACAGAAGCAAGCTGTAAAAGTAAAATAAGCAGGTGTAGATGAACTAAAGGAAGCTTAAAGGTAGTTGCTGCTTAAAACCGAGAACTAAAGAATCAATGAAAACTTTGAACAGTAATCATGAACTTGAAACAGAGTGTAACAGAGGTGGATTGTGGACTGCCCACGGCAACCATGGACTCCTACTGCTGCTCTGCACAGCGCATCCGTGAGCTTCATCAACTTGAATAATCGTCATCCTCGGGTTGTTCTCATTCCAACTCCTACTGCTATTGTTCCACATTACCATTGATGAGGATTAATGCCCAGCATCAGCCCACATTAAAGCATCAAAATCGATAGGCAGATATGGAGAAGGAAGCTTGTCACCCGAATAAAAAATGAGTAATCCGAGAGCTAGGAAAAATAAAAGTTGCTTCAACAAAACAAAAACATAAGTAGTTTTAACAAAGTTAAGAGCTAGTAAAAGAGAAACAAATATTTTCCATTAAATTTCATTGAATCAAATTGAAGGAAATAACCATGAACTACAAAATGAAATTAGCAAAGGAATGAAACTCTTCATAAATTAAGAAAGTTGTCATGAACAGTAAAAAAAAAATTGTTTGTTAAAGAAACTATTCGAAAATTTAAAACAAGAAAAGCTTAAAATTAACCTAAAAAACTATTCTACCCTAAAATTAAAATTACTCCTAAATTACTTCTATTCTAACCTAGGCTATTCCCCTTTTTCAATTGCCATCGTTTTCTATTTATATACACACTTAGGGGTTAAATTGTAATTTTTTCATCCTAGATGAGTTGGCATTGTTTGGCTACTTGTCTTCACACCATTGGCTCCTTGAAAAATAATATTTTCATGTCATCTGTCTTTTTGTCCAATTGGATGTGCTAGGCTCATGTTGTCCGCGTGGTCTAATCTCGATTTTAGCTCAATTTCGGTCCATTTTCTACCGAAATATTCAAAATTCATCCGGATTTAATTTATGTTCAAACATGAGAATTTTAATTAAATAAAGGGAATAATTAACAAAATAAATTGGGGATTTAAATAATTAATTAGAAAATTAAGCACAAATAATTCTAAAAATATAGAATTATCATCTAGATCTGTAGGCCACTACTTTCCCGTGTTGCTGTAACACATAACCTAAACCCTAAAGCAAAGCATCACCATACAGTGCAAGCTCTCTAAGGCCACTTGGAATGGTCAACAACGATGCTGATGTCAACTTTTGCTTCAGTTATTGAAAACTATCCTTACACGCATCTATCCATTCAAACCTAAGATCTTTACATGTCAAGCGTGTTGAAAGCGCTATAATCCTCTAAAAGCCCTTAATAAATCTAGGATAATATCTGGCTAAACCTAGGAAATACAGATGTCGGTTACTCTCTTTCGCCTATCCTATCTCAACACGGCTTCTACCATGGACAAGTCCACTGTATCTCCATTTTTAGATGCCATATGCTCTAAAACCAATATATGTTTTAACCAGAAGTCACATTTACTAAATTTGGCATACAACTGTAAGTCTCAGATAATCTAGAGATCTATCACTGCTTATATTGTTCTTGGTACTTAGAATAAATCAGAATATCATTGATAAAGATGGTCACAAACTGGTTGAGGTAGGACTTAAAGACCTCGCTCATAAGGCTCACAAAGGATGTAGAGGCATAAGTAAACGTGAATGGCATAAGAACTCGTAGTGCTCATACCAGGTCCTAAAAATAGTCTTAGGGATATCCTTGTGACTAATACATAACTGATGATATCCAAATCATTAATCATTTAAAAAAAAAAATATTTGAGCACCTTACAACTGATAAAATAGTCCATCAATCTAAGGAAACATGTATTTTTTCTTAATTATAACTTTTTTCAATAATCTGTTGTTGTTACATAAACTTAGGCCACCGTCTTTCTCACAGACAAACAAAGCTGGACCACCCCACACTGATGTACTAGGGCTAGTGAAGCCCTTATCATCTAGTTCATAGAACTGTTTCTTTAGCTCATCCAACTCCGTTAAAGACATATGATATGAGGCCTTAGATATTGGCCAAGTTACCTATAGTAAATCAATGGAAAACTTAGTCTCACATTCAAGTGGTAATCTTGGTAAGTCATATGTAATGACATCTAGAAAGTCTATAACTGACAGAATATCAGAGAGCTCCAATTATGCATTGTGTGTTTCTTCCATAAAAGATAAGTAACCTTCACAACAAATAACACATATATTCACGAGATTTCTGAACAAAATATATACTTTCATTTCATTCATTTTGCAAAATTGATTACAACTAGTTCAACGAAAGCTAATGTTACACCTTTCTTACTGTTATCTATATTAGCATGGTGGTAGCTAGCCAATCCATACCCAAAACGACATTTATATCATATATATTTAGCAATATTAAGTTGGCCTTTAACTCTTTTCTCTTACTTTGACTTTACATTTCTTACATACACACTTTGTTATCTAAGATTCTTTAAGTGGTATGCGTTTATGTAGCATGTATCCTTGTGACTCTAGCTCTACCTTTACTCTGTTAAAAAATAAAGGGGAAATGAATGAATGCGTAAAGTCTAGATCTATTAAACATAATTCTTCACAATCAGAGATCAAAAGCTTACCCTTAACTACTAAGTTAAAAATGTCAATTCTTTTCTAATCTAGGGTAAACACTATGCCCTAAGCTATCAACTTTTTGCCCTTATCTGTTAGTGTAGCCTTCTCTGTGGTAGTGGTAGTTGTGGCTGGCTTATCTTATCTCCTTTTAGAAGCCTTTAGAAGAGGGACAATATATGATCATATGACCTATCTTACCACAATGGAAACAAACATACATAGGCTAATAACAGATTTATCAGCCTATGGTTGAGGAACCTTAGTTTTTGCCTATTCTCTTACCTTTACGTTTAGTCTTCTACTTATCGGGTTCAATCATACTCAGAGCCAGCCGTTTGCCCTTTTCTTTATTGCGTGTCTGATATAAGGACTTTGTCTTATTCAAATCCTGCTAAAAAAACTAAGCCTACTAAATTGTCTCAAAAAAGGAAATAATATTTAAAACTGACATTCGACCCCTAATAGCTGGTCATACACCATCTATGAATTTCACTACCTTATGAGTCTCATCTCGAGATATCAAAGGATCATATTAGCCGAAAAGTGGTATATTTGGACTCATACTGGTCCGTTTTGAAATTTTACTATTCAAGACTTAAGAATTCAGCTTGTTTTTTCCTCCAATCACTCTCAGGAAAGTATTAAATATTGAAAGCTATCATGAACTGATCCCATGTAATCACTGCTTCCTAACTTCTGAGGACATTTTTGGCATATCTCCTACAGTATTTTGCCTCTCACTTAAACATGTATGCTGCTAGCAGTATCCTCTTATGCAATTTGCAATCCATGTACTTGGAGATTTTCTCCATCTTCATTAACAAGGTCTCCACTTGTCACGACCCTCCATGACTTAACCAAAACCACTACAAATTTTTTGCATTTTAACTTACCTTTCTCCTTATTAATGGTTGGACTGTGATTCGATGTCAGCATCCTCGATTACCATATCATTCATCCATTTTCATACATACAAGTCAATACACTATCTACTGACTGTAATTTCTTTTATAATACATGTGAGCTCATATAAAATCTGATACAAATACATTCCCCATAATATATATCGTATACATCACTGTGCTATTTATATACCTGTCGATTGATAGGAAATGGCAGCGGATAACAGGAATACTATCCCTCAAACACTCTCACTCTACTGCTGATGCCCTGTAGAGAGATGTAAAAGAAATGGGGGTGAGCAAACAACGCACTCATTAGGGAAATCAGGCAAGCAAGTAGACATCTACACTATCTACTCAAAATAATGCTATGCCTCAAAATATCATTTCCTTAACTCACTTTCAAAGTATGTCTTTAATATATATATATATACATATATACTTGTACAGATTAAATCCCATGCACAAAAATCATGCTTTCATTCTCAAATGTAGGCATGTAGTGCAAAATAATGCATCTTTAAAATATCACAATGCCTTTAGATAAATCAGGCCATTGATATTCAAATCAAAGTAAATATGGCATTTAATTATTCACAACACAATAATCGGATTCTGACCCATCCCTCAGGTATATCCGTATCATAAATGAATCAATCAATCAAGTGATATATGATGTGAGACTCTGTGGTGAAATGCAATAATATCTTGGACTATAGCCATATCCTATAATGGTGATCCCAGGCACAGATCTAGGTGTATAGGGCATCATTGCTGCAACGGGAGTGGGGTTAGTCCATCACAACCACCAGCTATAACCTCCTCAACTCCACAACACCACATGGTACAGTGTACCCCATGCCACTCGCACGGTACAACGTACTCCGTGGACCCTACATCATAGTCGGGGTACCTGCCATAGGTCTTAACCTTTATACCATGGAATATAAATACCACGTCTCTAAATCCACATGCGAACATCTCATAGTGTGACACTTAGTCTACACGAGGAAATCAAGCACGGTTTTCAACATGTCTTATATATCACATAAAATACAGTGCGCGCCTTTAAGCACGACTCACAGTCGATGCTCCGCTCAAATAGTGTTTCACATCACAAACTCAACTCTAGTGCGAGTAAACCTCTAACAACTAGGTCATGCATAGTTCATGTTTCAAATCAAGTACGAGCAATAGCTCCAGTACCATGCTATGCACAAAACTCATCAAATCAAGTACGAGCAATAGCTCAAGTACTATGTCATGTATAAATCATGAATAATTGAGTCCAAGCAACGCTCTAGCACTCTGTCATGCATTTCATGTAAAATTCGAGTACGAGCGAATCATTCCAGCACTCTCTCATGCATATCATATAAAACTAAATACAAGTAATAACTCCAGCACTCTATCATGCATGTCATGGAAATCCAGTGCGAATCATGCATCAGCACTAATATATGTGGAAAATATATGAAATCAAGTGTGAATTGTGTTCTAGCATAATTTATTCTCACATAATATGATAGATGGCTCTTTAAAAAGGGATGATTTTCAAAACATCAAAATCAGCACTATAAAGTGTGCTTAATTCACATCAACCTTAAAAACGTTAGCCCATCTTTTTACAACTTTTATCAAAAGTTGACTTTTTTCCTAACTAAGGGTAAAATTGTAATTTGCCACTATCCGGTCACAATAATTATTATTCACTTTCTTTGACCCTCAAAGTTTTTAATTGAATGTAAAAGCAGACGAAAATACGTGCAGGTATCTCTAACTACTCATAAAATTCCCTTACCTGCAATCACTCGAGAAATTTTACTTTTTCAATGCTGCTCGATCCAGCAGTCCAATTCGCTCCTCCACTAATCTCTGGAGCTGCATATAACCATTTATCAGGTTAATTATACTTTTTCTACTGTATTTCACATTAAATACACTTTATTTCCCTTAATGGGCTTTAATAAACCTTAATGAGCCTAATTATGCCTTGAGCCCATTTCCATTTTACTATTTATTTTCGTTGGCCTATTACGCTTATGGGGTCCACCAACTCTTATTGGGCTTATCCGGGACCCATTTCATCACATTAGGCCGAAACCAATTGTGCTTAGCCCATTGGACCTCTCGGCCACATGCCATGGCTGAGAGCATCCCATGCCGTCGGTTACACCATGGCATACCGTCCATGTCCATTTGTTTAGCCAATTCACTTAGGCATTTTCACAAACACTTGGTTGGCAATGTTCTTAAACTTCACTTAGTTCATTTAGGCATTTTATCAAACACCTTGATTGCCAACAAATTCATGTATCAATTAATCAAATTGATTAATTCTAACTATACCATAATCATGAACACATGTACATCAACTCATTTATGCCTTAAAATCATATGGGCATTCATTAATATATCACTACTCACTCTCGGACTAACCATGTTCATAGAGATTTCATATGTTTCAATGCTTAAAACGTACACCAATATAATTAAAATCATTCATACATTAACATTTATGAATTTTAAAGCTTGAAATTATACCTAGAATTTGTGTTCACACTTGGCCGAAACTTTGGAGCCTCACGGTTTGCACACTATGGCTTCTTGATAGCCAATTCCAACATATGTCACTCTCCTCTCAATTTGGAACAACTTTCATGAAGAATGCAAGTTCCAAATATGCCTAAATCCTAGTGATTTCTAGTGAGAGAAAGCTTGGATAATTGTATTTCAATGGTTTCGTCTTCTAGCCGAGAATGGTATGGTGAAGATGACAATGGTGTGGCTGATTTTATAAGCTATTTAGTTAGCCATTAAGCCTTACTTTCCAGCTATTATAATTGACTTCATAAATTTTAGTTATGAGTCACCTAATGAGTCATAGTTAGCTTTAACTAATGGCTTGATATTTAATCCATGTGGGCCTTACAATTGGGCCTCTCGGTTTGGGCTTTCTTAATGGGTTTTCAGGTAAAATTTTTACTATACCTCGAGCCTTTAATTTTCTAAATATTTGGCCATTTAATCGGTCCAACAATTTGGTCAAGGGACCTAAGAAATTTGATCTACATTTAGTTTACCTTAATGGGCTTTAAAATATTTACTTTGGCCCATTACGTTTTTAACAATTAAATTTTGATGTTAACCTGGCTAAGCAGCAACAGGAATATACCTTCCATGTATTCGAATTGCACTGACGATAAGGAGATGACGTCGATGCAACTTGTTCCTCGTATAGTCTGCAAAAACAATAGGAGTCAGAGGGGGCAGGGATTTGTCCATGCACGCGCACTCCGATGATTAAGTCAGAAATCGGGAGTTGTGTATGAAGGAATGAAGAAGAGAATGTATTACTTAATTCAGAGAGTTTAAGTTTTTTCCCTTCCTTTTTGTTCTCGGTCCTCCTTTTTTCCGAGAGCTCACCTGGATATTTATAGGTTTCTCCAAGTCGGTTCAAGCTGAGGCCCAGGCGCGTGTCTGGACCGCGACAGAGTCATAGAGCACTCTGTCGTGCTTCGGGTCAAGCAGCTTGCGGGGGAGTCGGCAGGCAGCAGAGTACCCATGGACCTCTTCCGCAACTATGCGAAAGACCTCTGCCGCAGGCTGTGCGGGAGACCTCTGCAACGGGGGCAATGCGGGAGACCTATGTCGCAATAGAGGCGATGGAGGTCTGTCGCGCCTACTGTGCGGCACACATACTGGGCGACAGAGTGCCTATCGCCCCGAGCACTCTGTCGTTTAATAGGCAACTGTGTCGCTTGGCAACTCTGTCGCAACATCAGCCACGTGGCTTATTCTTGTTCTGACACGTGGCAGTCAATGGTTGGCGGATGGTTGTACACGTGGATTCTGGTGACACAACCACCATCAATTACTCCCCACTCTTTGGTAGGAATTTTTCCTGCGAAAGAGGATCTGGGTTCGGATTTTTCTCGGGTCGGGTCGGATCTCCGTGCGTGAGGCGATGCAGTCGGGCCACTATATATACTGGGCCCCTGCAGTCCTTGTCGCTACTCAGTTCTCTCGCATAGACACTCTGCCCGACTCTCAGGACACTCTCTCGCAACTCTGCAGCAACTCCATCGCTACTCTGCCGCAACTCTGCCGCGTACACATCACTGTGTCGCAAGTTTGTCGCAGCTTCTTAGGACTCTGTCGCCAGTTCTTCTCTTCTTCATTTTAGGTGATTTAATAATCCGTAGTCCCACTCATTGGTTTTTGGACTCCTAAAATGGCTAGCCATGGTGTAGGAAAACAAATAGACCTAGGTGTTAAGTCGACTTTAAAGGAAGCCGACGTCCAAGACCTAGTATCTAGGTTTCCTCTACCCGAGGTATATTCCTATAGACTCCTAACCCCTCAGGAGAGTGACATACGTCGTGTGTCCAACGGGATAGTCGTTTTTAGGGCAGCCTTAGAATTAGGACTCCGCTTCCCGTTGTCCGACTTCGGGGTTTCTTTCCTTAGGACGCACAGGGTATCCCCGGGACAACTGCATCCTCATGCATGGATGCAATTAGTAGGGTTCACCGTGCACTGCCATTTAAGGGGCGTCCCTCCGTCCTTTCCTCTCTTAGATGTAATTTTTAGGTTTCGAGGGAGCCCCGGCTTAGTGCCTTACTCGCTTCAGCGGGTGTATCAGTCCGGTTTTGAGAACAGGTTATTCGAGAAACCTGCTAACAAGCTTCATGGTTTTGAGACGGAGTGGCTTGTTGTGGAAGTGCCCGAGGGCCTGGATTTCCCCACTCGTTGGGAGAATAGGCGAGAAATCCCCAAGGGTCCCAGGATTTCCACACTTAGGGAGAAGTTATCTTCAGACGTCAACAAACTGTTGGTCAATCATCCCATTAGCCTTGACAGCCTTATATCAAATGAAAATTTGATATCAGCTGGCTAAGGTGTGAGTTCGGCCCCTGTTGTCGGGCCTTCTGTTCCTTCATCCTATCCTCCACCTTCGACTTCCCCCGAGTTAAATCCTGAACCTGTAAGGCCACAGGAGGATATAGGGAGTACCAACATAGTGTCTAGTTCTGGCAGTGAACCCTTGGCTGACCTGACTGGCTGGGAAGGGTTCGGCTCCACTTTCATGGTGCTCCCTGATGACGACGCAATAAATATAGAGTCCCTTCAGGAGCATCTTGATTCTCCTGACGGTAACTTTTAATTCTTTTTACCACTTACTGTTTTTGATCAGTTTTTGACCACTGATTAGTTTTCTTTTCATTTTTTACAGAAATGAGTCACTTCCGGCGATCGTTGGCTCATCAGGTCTTGGAGGCCGGTCCTTCCAGTGTTCCTACCAGGAAGAGGCGTCGTTTAGCCGACGATGTCCTAAGCGTGGCACCGGTCCCCTCTCCGTTACCTCGTGCTCGGATCCCACCCGCTTCTAGGCAGGCGATGCCTCCCCCTCCGGAACAAAGGGATCCCTCTTGGGATAGGGGGAGAGTCCCTTCATCTTCGTGAGGGGCTTTCGGGTCATCCAAACGGTTCCGCTTCGAGGAGCGTGCGAAGTGCAATATCATTCCGTCGCAGCGGAAGAATCGAAGGTGCTTATACATCGAGGGTTCGATGGGAAACAGGCCAATACTACCGAGGATAGGCCCTGCTGATGAGAGGTCCTACCCTGTGGATAAGGGGTTTATTATGAGAGGGGCCGAATTTTGAGTTTACCCCAGGGCCCGCGACAACGATACTTTAGACACTTCTGGGGTGGCTTCCTGGATTAGTTGGTCTTCCATCCTTCCTCGGGACGAGGTGAGAATATTTCAGAATTACCCGGAGGGGGAGGAATTAGCCGACATGGAGGCATTGAGGGTAAGTTTCATACTCCTCTTCGTTTGACTCCTTTTTGCTACATTTTTTGAATCTAACTTTTTGCATTCCTTTGCAGCTGGCTCAGAGGACCGTGGCCAACAATGCCCAGCACCGGGCCTATCGGGAGCGAGCTGATAAAGAAATTCGGGATTTGAAGGACAAGGTTATGGAATTATCCAACACTGTCAATAACTTGTCCAAACTTCCGGATTTGGTGCGAACCTTGGAGGAACAGCTCGCCAAGGTTCACCAGGACCTGAACCAGGCCAAGGGGGATCTCACCGTTGAGGCGGCCCGATTTGGCAAATTTCAGGAGGATCTTCAGGAGGCCCCCTCTGAACTAGACCGTATGCAATCCAGCTACGGGTCTTTGCTTACTCGAAATCAGGAGCTCGAGCAATGCGTTACCGAGTTAGAAGGTCAAGCTGCTCCTATTCTGACCCAAGTAGAGATCGATAGCATTCAGGCAGAAGCCGTAAGGGAGTATCGCCTTTCCAAAGATTGCTTGAGGCGAAAGGAGGATTTCTCAAACCCCTATGTGAAATGCGAATTCTACCTTGCCCGGTCATGGTTAGAGGCGCATAGGGAAGGAGAGGAATTCCCCGAGCTCCAGTACACGAATGAGGCAATGCTATTCGAGGCTCCCGACTGGACCAAGTATGAACCTGGGGCTGAACCCGTGGACGAACTATTCAAGAGGACCGCTCAAGATGACCTCGCCAACCTCACCGGTCCTTGGGAGCCCGCGGATTTGGGCGGTGCTCTTGAGCCTATTGACGCTCTTCTTGATTTGGATGGCGAGGAGGGTCAGCAGTCCCTGGGTAGTGGAGGTCCGTCTGTAGCTGATCCCCAGCTTTCTCCCGAAGATTAGATAGCTATTTTCTGTTTTTTGTTTTTCTTTTCAAGTACTTTGTTGTCCTTTTGTTTTAATTTTGTACTTTTGTTGAATGTAATTGTAAAGATCTACTAGAGATCTATTTGTAATGACTTTTGAATGAAATGAAATCGAGATTTTTGTTCATGCTTCGTATCGCATTAATTCTCTATTTATCATTTATCATTCTTTGTCTGTTTGTTTATTTTGCTTGTATATATTCGCTTTGAATGTTTCGTGTATGCTCCCCAATTCTTGATAGAAAGGTATACTTTCAGAAAGAATTTTTTATGTAAACGTATAACTGTTTAAGGCTTGATTACTATAGCGTAAATGCGTCTTTAGTTTTTATAGCCTTGATATTTTTATTTCCTGGCCACAGTGACGCATAGCGTCTCAGGCTCTTATGGTTAATCGGAGTGTATACCTGGCCACAGTGACGCATAGCGCCTCAGGCTCTTACGGCTCGGCTGAATGTACGCCTGGCCACAGTTACGCATAGCGCCTCAGGCTCTTATGGCTCTTCTGAATGTACGCCTGGCCACAGTGACGCATAGCGCCTCAGGCTCTTACGGCTCGGTTGAATGTACGCCTGGCCACAGTGACGCATAGCGCCTCAGGCTCTTACGGCTCGGCTGAATGGACGCCTGGCCACAGTGACGTATAGCACCTCAGGCTCTTACGCCTCTGCTGAATGGACGCCTGGCCACAGTGACGCATAGCGCCTCAGGCTCTTACGGCTCGGTTGAATGTACGCCTGGCCACAGTGACGCATATCGCCTCAGGCTCTTACGGCTCGGCTGAATGTACGCCTTGCCACAGTGACGCATAGCGCCTCAGGCTCTTACGGCTCGACTGAATGTACGCCTGGCCACAGTGACGCATAGCGCCTCAGGCTCTTACGGCTCGGCTGAATGTACGCCTGGCCACAGTGACGCATAGCGCCTCAGGCTCTTACGGCTTGGCTGATATCCTGTCAAAAGATTTAGATGCATAGAAGTTGCAGATGTATAATAAAAGGACATTCTGCGTGATGATTTGATAACAATATCTTGTGATAGTATAGACAAATGATAATAATGTTTGGGAAAGAAAATATGGTGCTTAATTCAAATACAGTTTTAGGTGATTTGAATTCCATGTTTTCCCTATTTTCTTCCCTTGTAGAGTCTGTAGAATACAGGTATTGGGCCCGATCTTGTATCTGACTCTGTATGGACCTTCCCAATTGGCTCTGAATTTCCCATCCTCCTTTAGGGTATTCGTGATACACGACTTTCTGAGCACTAGATCCCCCTCAGACATCGGCCTATCTCTCACCTGACTATTATAGTAGTTGGCCACCCTCTGATGATAGGATGCCAATCGAATAGCTGCGGCTTCTCTATGTTCGTCGAGTAGGTCCAAGCCTTCCCTTAGAGCTTGTGAATTTTCTTCTTCTACTAAGGGCACCACTCTTGGTGATAACGTTCCAATTTCCACGGGGATCAGTGCTTCTGCTCCGTATACGAGGCTGAACGGCGTTTCTCTGATCGACACACGACTGGTGGTACGATATGCCCATAAAACACTAGGCAATTCGTCCACCCATGCCCCTTTAGCTTTGTCTAGCCTGGTCTTCAGCCCATGAAGGATAGTCCGATTACTGACCTCGGCCTATCCATTAGCTTGAGGATATGACACAGAAGAGATCTTTAGCTGAATGTTGAGGCGCTTACAAAATTCGCGGAAAGCATTACAATCGAATTGCTTTCCATGGTCGACATTTAAGATGCGTGGGATTCTGAATCGACAGATAATGTCTTTCCATATCGTTGCCTCGACCTTCTTTTCTGTGATCGTAGCTAAGGGCTCTGCTTCAATCCATTTTGTAAAGTAGTCGGTGGCGACTAATAGGAATTTTCGTTGGCCCGTAGCTAAAGGAAAAGGCCCTAGAATGTCCAACCCCCAGTGTGCGAAAGGGATCGGCTGTATCGTGCCTTGAGAAGGAGTCACTGGGGCTGTTGTGATAGGCGCAAACCTTTGGCATTTGTCACACCTACGGGTTTGGTCCGTTGCATCTTTTTTTAGTGTCGGCCAGTAAAAGCCCGATCGTAGTATCTTAACAGCAAGGGCTCTAGCTCCCAGGTGTTCGCCGCAAATTCCTTCATGCATTTCGGCTAGGGCATAATTTGCTTGCTCCAATCCCAGACACTTTAGCAAGGGTGATGAGTATCCCCTTTTGTACAGTTCCCGGTTGATGAGTGTGAATCTTGCCCCTTGTATTCTTAAGCGATGAGCCTCGTCCTTATCTTGGGGGATTGTACCTTCAGCTAGATATTGCTTGAATGGGGATCTCCAGTCGTCTCCCATTTCAATGTCACACACCTCGACCTCTTCAATACTAGGCCGTTCGAGCCTCTCCACCTTTACTATCCTCCCTCTTGTTTCGGTGGAAGAGGCTAACTTAGACAATGAATCAGCATGTGTGTTTTCAGACCGGTTGATTTGTATCAGCTGAAAGCTTTTAAAGGTTTGTGCCAAAGATTGAACTTTCTTCAGGTAAGGGACCAACATCGGTTCTCGAACCTCATATTGTCCGTTGAATTGGTTCACCACCAATTGAGAGTCACTTCGTGCTACCAAGTGGTGAACCTGCAGCATTTCAGCCAGCCTCATCCCGGCTATCAAAGCCTCGTACTCCGCTATGTTGTTTGAGCTAGGGAACCCAAACCGTAAGGAGTATTCCAGGGGTTTCCCTTCTGATGATATCAGGACTACACCTGCCCCGCTTCCGTTTGCACTTGACGCCCCGTCGACATACAGTGACCATAGTTGAACATCTCTTTCATCGCAGTCGCTCAGGCTAGTGCATTCCACCATAAAATCTGCCAAAGCTTGACCCTTGATGGCCTGTCTGGGTTGGAACGTGATATCATAGCCTCCAAGTTCCACTGCCTATTTTACTAACCTGCTTGAGTGTTCAGGTTTCTGAAGGATTTGTCTTAACGGTTGATCTGTCAAGACGGTGATAGGGTGTGCTTGGAAATAAGGGCGCAACTTTCGGGAGGCCATCACAAGGGCTAATGTTAGCTTTTTGGCTAGCGGGTAGCGGGTCTCAGGATCCAATAGCACTTTGATCACGTAGTAGATGGGACGGTGCACCGTTTCATCTTTCTTCAGTAGCACCGTACTGACGACGAAATCACCGACTCCCAAATAGATGTAGAGTTGTTCTCCTTCCAGGGGCCTTGTTAATAAAGGCAACTATTTCAAGTATTCCTTGAGGTCCTTGAAGGCCTTTTGATAATCTCTCGTCCATTCAAAGTTCTTTCCCCCTCGTAGAGTTTTGAAGAACGGCAAGCTCCTTTCTGCTGACTTTGACAAGAAGCGATTTAGAGCTGCTATTCTGCCTGTCAATCTCTGGACCTCTCTTACGGTGGTTGGGGGTTTCATGTCTATGACCGCCTGTACCTTTTCAAGATTTGCCTCAATGCCCCTGTTAGTGATTATGAAGCCTAAGAACTTCCCTGATCTTACCCTGAATGAGCACTTTTCGGGGTTTAGCTTCATGTTGAATCTCCTCAATACTTCGAATACCCTGGACATTTGATCAGCATGAGACTCTCCTATGCGGCTCTTGATGATCATATCGTCCACGTAGGCTTCCATGGTATTTCCCAGAAGATCTTTGAACACTTTGCTCACCATTCGTTAATAGGTGGCTCCCGCGTTCTTTAAACCGAACGGCATTACCCGATAGCAATAGGTTCCATTGTCGGTTATAAAGGAAGTCTTTTCTTTGTCTTCTGGGTAAAGCATGATTTGGTGATACACGGAGAAAGCATCCAAGAAACTGAGGAATTCGTAGTCGGATGTTTCGTCTACCAGTCTGTCTATCCGGGGTAGGGGGTATGAATCTTTAGGGCAGGCTTTGTTTAGATCGGTGAAATCCACACACATTCGCCACTTCCCGCTAGATTTTTTTACCATCACTACATTGGCCAACCACTCAGGGTAGTAAACCTCTCGGATGAATCCAGCGCCCAGGAGTTTACTCACTTCTTCAGTGATTGCTTTCTGTCTTTCCTGGGCAAAACTCCTTTTTTTCTATTCGACAGGTCTGTGCTCGTGTATGACGTTAAGCTCATGGCAGATCACTTCGGGACTAATCCCAGGCATGTCCACCAGGCTCCAAGCGAAGACATCCGAGTTTCTTCTCAGGCACTCGACTATCTCATTCTTTAGTTGTTCGCCCAGTTAAGTCCCGATGAATGCCTTTTTTTCTCCATCCCCTTCTGTTAGCTCAATGGCTTCTGTTTCTTCTATAGGCTGAAGCTTGGGCGGATCATCTATACATAAGGTTTCTTTCCTCTGTGCTACCTTGTTGGCGGTGGAAGCGAGATAACAAGCACGGGCACTCCTTTGGTTTCCTCGTACTTGCCCGACTCCGTTGGGAGTAGGGAACTTCATCAATAGATAGCAAGAGGATATCGTCGCCCTCATATCATTCAGCACTGGTCTACCCAAGATGATGTTATAGGCAGTGGAGGTTGACCTGACTACCATGAATAATACTTACCGGGTCACGTCCTTCGGGTGCTCTCCGAGAGTCACAGGCAACTCTATGGACCCGGCCACCCTCACTCGCTCGGTCGTGAATCCGTATAGTGGCGTCATAACAGGTTTTAACCTATCTTCGGATATGCTCATTTTTTCGAAGCAGTTCCAATAGATTAGGTTCACTGAGCTCCCGTTATCGACCAGGACTCTACTCACCGAGTGTTTGGCCACTACCGTGGATATCACCATGGGGTCGTCATGGGGCATGATAATATCACCTTTGTCAGTCGGAGTGAACATGATGGGTTCTTCATCCGCTTGTTCTTCCATCACAACGTTAACCTGATACGCTTGCCTTGCGTAGCTCTTGCGGGAAGTAGAGGAGCTTTCCACAATTGATTCCCCGCCTGCAATAACATTTATTGCTGGGGCTGTAGGTTCGTTATTTGGCGAAATGGTACGGGAGATCGTAGGCCTGAATGCTTCGTTCCTTGGCCTATTTCTTCCGTTGTCATTATTTGTCCCAGTCCACGGACGGTCATTCCTTTGGTCACGCGGAGGATAACGGGGTCTCTCGCTCCTCCACAGGAAGCGGTTGATCTTCCCCTCTCTGGCCAGTCTTTCTAACTGATCCATTAAATCTCTGCACCTCTCTGTTGGGTGACCGTGAGCGCAATGGAATTCACAGTAGGCTTCAAAGTTTCGTCCTACGTCTCCAATTTTCTTCTTGGGGAATTCCAACAATCCCGCCCCTTCGATTGCTACCAGTATCGCAGTGCGAGGCTCATTCAACCTGGTATAACCTTCATACCTAAGCCTAGGGGCTTTGTCTACTCTCACGGGTCTTGGAGAGCTTCTCTCAGGTGCATCTCTCTCTCTCTTCTTTCCTTCCTTCGCCTCCCTGGGCTGTATCATCTTCATCACCTCTTCTTGGGCCACATACTTATTGGCCCTAGCAAAGAGATCGGAGATTGTCTTTGGCTGGTCAAGAGAGAGAGATTCTTGCAGCTTTTCGGAGCTGGTCCCTTGCAATATTGCAGCCATGGCTACCGCTATCGGTAGATCTTCCACCTCCAAGGTTGCATCTCGGAAGCGGTCTACAAAACTCTTCAAGGATTCTTTATTCCCTTATTTAAGAGTAAGTAGATAAGTAGCGTCCTTCCTTCTCTGGCTGTGGATCATGAAGACTTTCAAGAATTCATTTCTCAATTGGTCGAAAGAGGAGATCGAACCTTCGTTTAACCCGTTGAACCACTTTAGAGCGTGCCCGGACAATGTGAGAGAAAAATCCCTGCACATAATTTTGTCCTGCCACCCATACAGCAGCATGAGGGATTCATAACTCTGTATGTGATCATAGGGGTCTGCTTTGCCGGTGTAAGTGGCCATAGAAGGCATCTTGAACTTCTTCAGTAAAAGTTTGTTCATGATCTCCGGACTGAATGAGATCCTCCTCCTTTGGCCATCATCCGGAGACAGCAGTTTTTTCTTCTCTAAGATCCTTTGGACGACCTTCTCCACGTTTTTCGATTCTCAAATTGAGTATGGCCCTGTCCCTTCGGGTCTAGAAGAGTCCGACTGATAGGAACCTCTTCCAGCACCTCCCATTCTGGGACTTGACATTTTGAGAGTTTCTCGTGGGTTAGAACCCCTCGATCTTTGTTGCTCCCCAGCCCTATATTCTTTTAACTCATGCTCCAACTCCACGGGAGATGAGCTGCGGCATGTGGAGGAACTCTGCCGCATACGGGCCGCGGGGGAACTCTGCCACATACGGGCTACATGAGAACTCTGCTGCCTATGAGCGGCGGGGAAACTCTGCCGCCTATAGGCGACGGGAGAGCACTGTCGGGTACGTGTTGCGGGATACCTCTGCCGCATGTAGTCCGCGGGAGAGCTCTGTCGTATGGGTTCCGCAAGAGAACACTGTCACCCGAAGTCTACGGGTGAGCTTTGTCGCTGTTGAGCCGCGGGTGAGCTCTGTTGCACATTTGGCGAGCTCTGCCGCCTATCGGCCAGTGGTGAACACTACCGCAGTTGAGCTGCGGGTGAGCTCCGTGGTCTATCTGCTGCGTGAGACCTCTGCTGCGCGAGGTCTGTGGGTGAGCCCTGCCGCACAGGTGCTGCGGGCAAACTCTGTCTTGCTGGATCTGCAGTGGCATTATTTTGTATTCCTGCCTCTTGTCCAGCGTTTACCAGGGTGGAGGGCTGACCTCTCTCGTAGGTCTGCCTAGGCGTGCTTTTCCCCACTAACTGCTGCACTTCATGGGGCAAGCTGAATTGGGGGAGAGCGTCTCTGAAGAAGCTCACCATAGCTTTCAATGCTGTCGTAATCTCTTCATTTTTACGTTTCAGGGTCTCAAATTCTTCTAGAGAAACCAAGGCTTCTCTGTCACCCCTTCCACTATGTCTTCGTCTCTGCTCTGGTCTGACAGGGGGACTCACAGAATTCTGCCCTCCTGTCAACTTTGCTGTAGAGCGTGTCCTCACCATTTGGATAGAGAACCTGACTTTTTGTCAGCTTCCCACAGAGGCGCCAATTTATGTTAACCTGGCTAAGCAGCAACAGGAATATACCTTCCACGTATTCGAATTGCACTGACGACAAGGAGATGATGTCGATGCAACTTGTTCCTCGTATAGTCTGTAAAAACAATAGGAGTCAGAGGGGGCAGGGATTTGTCCCTGCACGTGCACTCCGATGATTAAGTCAGAAATCGAGAGTTGTGTATGAAGGAATGAAGAAGAGAATGTATTACTTAATTCAGAGAGTTTAAGTTTTTTCCCTTCCTTTTTGTTCTCGGTCCTCCTTTTTTCTGAGAGCTCACCTGGATATTTATAGGTTTCTCCAAGTCGGTTCGAGCTGAGGCCCAGGCGCGTGTCTGGACCGCGATAGAGTCATAGAGCACTCTGTTACGCTTCGGGTCAAGCAGCTTACAGGGGAATCGGCAGGCGGCAGAGTACCCATGAACCTCTTTCGCAGACTATACGGAAGACCTCTGCCGCAGGTTGTGCGGGAGACCTCTGCCACGGGGGCAATGCGGGAGACCTATGTCGCAATAGAAGCGATGAAGGTCTGTCGCGCCTGCTGTGCAGCACACATACCGGGTGACAGAGTGCCTATCGCCCTGAGCACTCTGTCGTTTAACAGGCAACTGTGTCGCTTGGCAACTCTGTCGCAACATCAGCCACGTGGCTTATTCTTGTTCTGACACGTGGCAGTCAATGGTTGGCGGATGGTTGTACACGTGGATTCTGGTGGCACAACCACCATCAAATTTAATTCGAAATCCATCAAAATAAACTTTCCTTACTTCCGGGGATGATTATCTTGTATTCTAACTAAAAATATTTTTCTCCAAATTTTTCTCCATACTTGGGTTAATTTTTAACTATGGTTAGTTAACTATGGTAAAAGTCCACTTTTCTTAACTATAGCTAACTTTTTCCTTAATCATTGACCAAGTTGACTTTTTTCAAAATTTTAAAAGTGTCATATCTTATGTCTTACACTCTCGTCTTTACGTTTTAGCTGTTTCTGGTAGGTAGATATGCCTTCAATACCATAAACCGTAAAAAAATTCTGTTTTTCCCTTTTTTAGCGTTTACTCTTGTTCTCTATGTTTGGGACTAATTAAACCTGTCTTTTCTTCATGAGTTCTCTATATTTTCTCATTTTAAGTTCTTCGCTTTAGTCAGAACAATTCAAATCCACTCGATTTAACTTGCGGCTCTTATAACTCACATTAGGCTTTTAGGTAGCTTTTAAGTGTTAAAGCATTGCACTAACACTTAAATCTAGTAAATACTCTTCTTATGATTTAAATAACTTAATACATGTCTGTACATATATAAATCATTAGGAACAAGCTACATAAAAAGATGAGTCTGACACCACTACATCGAAATCTTTAACTCCCTTAAATGTCGACAAATTAATTTTTGAAACTGCTTGAATTTGTCGGCACTCCTACTACAAAAGGGGCTACTATAGGTTGAGGATAGGAACAACCCGTTAGGGAGGTAGACGAGATGGCAGTTGAGGGATTAGCTGAGAAAGAACTAGTGGTAGCATAAGAACCTATGGTAGAGCCTGAGGCTACATCAGACGAGGTGGATACAGTGTAGCTAGAGTGTGAAGTTTTATAGGTGGTGGCACTGATGGTGGTGTTTGTGATGAAAGTGGTGGCACATTACCCAATTGCTGTACCATTATGGTAATCAGGTTTTGTAAGGTTGTTGTGATTTCAACATAATTACATTCAAGTTACGCCTTTCATGCACGTTGATCTGGACTATCCGGACTCTAAGGAAGTGAAGGAGAAAGGGATAGAGGAGGTGATGGAGGAGCGTGTCTCCCTCGTGGTGGCCTGTTTCGTCCTCTCGACATTTTTTACTATTTTATACAGAAAGTGTCACATGCATTTGAACAATATCCATTTACTCATAGTTTATATTCAGACAAACACAACACTATGGGATCTGCATGGGATGTAAATGACTCATTAGAACTTATTAAACTGTCTTAGCAAGATAAACCTATAAAGTCCATGAATTTCTATGTAATCTTATGATTTCCATAATGTACAGACAAGTTACACAATAAATGAATCATAAGAATTGGATATGTTTGAGTGTTAAGTATGAATAAAATGTGAAATGGGTATTGAAGTGATTGAATGGGAGTTTAACTTTGAAAATCTAGAAAATTGTAGCTGAAATACTGTAAGATGAAGGCCAGATCGAACTCATTGCAAAGGGAGATCGATCTCTTTGCCCTGAAATACAATGTCGAGCATTCTGGAAGAGGGAGATCGATCCCTCATCCAAAGATGATTGATCTCAAATTGCTTTTGTTTGGGCCAAATCGATCTCTTCCCATAAGGCAAATCGATCTCCAGTAGCCTCTGAATATGCCAGATCGATCTCCTCTTAAGGCCAGATCGATCTCTGAAGCTTTCTACCTGGCCAAGATTGATCTCTTAAGCCTTTTGCTTGGCTGAGATTGATTGCATCCTATGAACAAAGATTGATCCTATCGCTTCGAGCAGATCGATCTCATGCAAACAGGCAGATCGATCTCATACAATGGGTAAATCGATCCCCTAGCTTGCATTTTGAAATTCTAAAGGAATTTAAGCAAGGGGAGATCGATCTCCACCCTTGGAGATCTATCTCATAATGCGATTTCTATAAAAAGAACCTGACTGTCGAGCCTTCTTCCTAAAAAATCCTAAAATTTTCCATTTTAACCTAAAAATAACCTAATTTTCTCACTTTAAGATATGCTTACCTTCCAAAAAGATTTCAGGAAAAAGCTATTTGACCAAAGTTGTTCTTACTGAGGGAGTGAACAACATAGTCAAAGATTAGAAGCTCAAACCTCAGATTGAAGGAGAAAAGAGGTTTTTCCCTAATTTGGCAAAAAGAGGATAAAGTTAAGCTAGGTAAGATTTCTATACACCACCTTCTAGTATGTTAATGCAGACATTTTGATGAGTTGATTGGTGTATAAAATGTTGGTTGAAATGTTCATATACATGCTTAAACAACCATGACCTAAAAGAGGTTAAGTGAGAGAAACTTGAAATAACATGGAGTTGATGATGATTTAAACATGTAGAAATGTTAGTAAGCATGTATAGATGATTCTAAGATAGTTTTGTGAAATACATATGTTAGAATGGATGATGATTGGAAATGGGCATAAGAGGTGTTTGATAAATTGCCATAGTTAAGGAAATGATGAACTAAAGGCGTTAAGAGCTTAATGCTGGTTTAGTGTGAATCAATAGATTCTGGAGAAATGAATAGAGTAATTAAAAAGGGCTTAAGAGAAAATAAGGCCTAATAAGTGTCAATGAAAATAATAAGTCGAATCGACTATAGTAAACACAAGATTCGTATTATATTGAGTTAAATTGATGTGATAAGTAATTTGTGTCGCTTCAGATATTTCATTGGAAGCGAATCAAATTTCACGTTCGAGCAGCTCTAAAGAAGTGGAACCCCTCGACACGATTCTAGGTAAGAGAATTCTGTGACTATTTAGAGGTAGCTGCATGTATTTTGAGGGTAATTACAGTACATTACAATTGTTTGGATTACCTAGAAAGGAAATAATGATTTGTGCAAAAGACTTCAAATTTAGATGATAATGTGATTTTGGATATTTGCCTCTAGAAGCTAAATTCATTCAAAAAGGGTAGTAAGGCTAATAATTGCATGAAACATCATGTTTTGATATTTTTTATGAAATACATTGCTTTAGTTTAAGCAAATCTACAGATAGGCTGGCTATTGACTTCATAAATTTGTGAAATAGAAAAAGTCTGACGCTAACTGTGATTTGAACGTGTTTTGCTGAAATAGAGCCACCTATCAAATTTATGTGATGTTTTACAAACTGTACTACAACTTTTACTCGTACATGGGTTTCCATTAATTTTCTTATGCATATAACCATACTGAAGCAATTCTCATACGTGATTTCCTCATTATTTGTTATGCATAAAACCATAATAGAGCATTGCTCGTATGAGGGTATTTACTGATAATGCATGAAATTGTGCTAGAGCTTTGCTCGCACTGCGCTTTTCACACTATGATATGTAATGAGTTGTGCTGGATGCCTCATGTAGACTTTATTTCACACGGATGAGATGCTCGCACGAGCCATGTTAGATGCCTCGTGTAGACTGCTAGTCACACGGATAAGATGCTCGCACGTGCATTTGAGAATAAGTAGGTTATACACGGCATGGGGTAGACAAGACCTACGGTAGGCACCCCCAACCATGATATGGGTCCACGGAGTACGTTGTATAGTGTATATCATATGGAGTACATTGTACCGTGAGGTTATGATGTTGATTTAAACTTCTGGCATTAGGACTAACCTACCTCCATTCTAGTAAGATGCCCCGCACACCAAGTTGCCAAAAGAGTCCTCAATTTGATGTAATGACCCCCTGTCTCACATGATATCACATGGTTTTATGTACTAAATATGATTTGTGTTGACCAGGGTAGACACAAGGGAGGGGTCAAACCTTGTGGGATGTTTTTAAAGAGATGGTATTGTTGTTGTGATAAGTTTTACTATGTTTGGAGAAAGTGCTAAATCCTGAGGGATGGTTTGTGATGAGTTTCCCCTATTATGATGAGTTTTATTACAATGAGCATGAGAAGTTGTGTAAGACTCGATTTTATCGTAAGAGCAAAAAAAGGAATGAATAAAAATTTTTGAGTGCATTTGAAAATGCAAAAGGATTGAAAAAGTATTCCCGAACACGTGCAAGGGTAAAACGTCAAAAGACCAAAATTCTGTATTAATCGGGACAAGAAAATTTAATTAAAAATATGAGAATGAGAAATCTTGATTATTGATGAAGAAATAATTAAATTTCGAGATTAATTGATCAAGATATAAATTTATTTAATATTTTAAAAAATTTTACCTCTAAAAATAATCCCGAAAATAGTGAGAAAATATACCGAAAAGGCAAAAATCGAACGGAGAAATTCATTTACAGATTAAATGAATAAAATAGTATTTTTCTAGATATTTTTTAGATTTTAATATTGTTTTAATGATTAAAACAATATTAAAATAAATTATAAATAAATAAAATAATAATAATAATAATAACTAAAATTGAATTGAAAATTGCGAAAACAGAGGAAAATAGTGAAACCCAAAACGCGAAGGCTGACCTGAGGAAGAAGAGACTCACCTGCGAGCCACCGGTGGCCAGGAACCCCAAGCGAGGGCCGACAAAGGAGCCTCGACACCCGCGCAACCCACCGGCAGCCGTGATGTGCGGTGAGATGGCCAGAATCGACAGATCGACGGAGGGAGATGCCGCGGGAGAGAAAGGGAATAGGCGACCATCGACGTCGATTTGGTCCAACCCGAGGGCTAATTTTGGAAGCCTAGATGATGGTGCTTCGAATGGCACCGAAATCGGACTGGGAACCGACCGGACGGCGCCGAAAGGATAAAATGAGGCCTAAATCGGTACAGCCGGTTCAGCGCAGTGAGGGTCGGCTGAACTGTATCGGACCGATTCAGCCAAAAAAATGAAGAAAAAAAGAGGAAAAATGGGAGAAAATCCCAGTGATGCAATCGAGCTACGGGTAAGTCGGTAAGCTGTCGAATTGACCGATTTAAATTTTAAAAATATTTAATTTAATTAATATCCGACTGAAAGTTAACCCGAAAAAATATTTAATTGTGTAGCTCGACAATTGACGTCAAATGAGGACTCGAGTCAGCCTCGATTTACGTACTATCATGGAATCTCGGATAAGTAACCCTTATTTATGACAATTTTGCATCGTTATGCGTGATTTATATTTATCGCATAAATTACGGATTTAAATTCCGCATTAAATGGATTAAATTCTAGAAATTCAGATGAATTGTCATAAATAATTAATTGAGATATCTGAGAATTTAGAACGAGGCTCAATAAATATTGATGGGCCCAATGAGCCCAATAGGCCTCGATAATGTGAATAAAGTGGGAAAATGGGCATAAGGTCAATTAAGGTCCATTATGGTGCAATCAGGCCCAATATGGGTAAACGGGCCCAATGATTTAAATTAAGCCCAGAAAATTATGAAATACAATTAATTGTATTTTATTTGACCTGATGAATATGTATCCGCAGTTTCGGAGATTGGATTGGAAGCAAATCAGACTGCGCGATGAGTCATCAGTGGAAAGGTCAGACTGTACAAAAAATGAGGTAAGGGAATTGTGTGAGTAGTTAGAGGTAGCTACGCATATTTTAATAGTTTTTGTATACATTGATTATGTATGTATACACTGTTATTGTATACTGATCCTAAAAGTGGTTTAAATGATTTTAAGGATCGAAATAGGTGAAAAGACTATTTTCCACTATTGAGGGAAGTTCACCTAAGGATGGTGAAAGCATGACATGCATGAAATGCATGATTTAAGGAATTTTATGAATTAAGGAATTTTATTGGTTTTAATCAAAGCAAATCGGTAGATTGGCCAGAAATTGTATAAATTTCACAAGATAACACTACGTAGGTGTTATTCATATTTAAATGAAATTCTTTGGAAAACGGGCCAACTATCCAGTTTATTTGTAAGCAGATAGTGCTGGCGCATAGCTTTCACTATATCTACGTTTGTGAGTGTGCATAAAATGTGCTTGAGTGGTTGCTCGCACTGACTAGTGTGACATCATATGCATGAAATGTGCTAGAGCGGTTGCTCGCACTGATTTTATTATTGTGAAATGCATGAGTAGTGCTGGAGCCTAGCTCGCACTCTGTTTTGACATTTTTTGACTGTTCTGATTTTGTTTTGACTTGATATGCATAAAATGGTGCTGGAGCGATTGCTCGCACTAGTTCTTATGATTTGACATGCATGAGAGATGCTGGAGCTTAGCTCACATCCTGTTTTGATATGAAATTGTATAAAATCGTGCTAGAGTGTAACTCGCACGAGATTTGATATATTTATGCATAAGCTGTACTGAAGCGTTGCTCGTACGAAGTTTTGATTTACTTGAGCATTCATTCGTGCTGGAGCATTGCTTGCACGTGATTTTATATGAATTTATAATTATTTTAAGTCATACTGGAGCGCTGCTCGTACGCAGATTTCATTGATTTCTATGAAACCGTGCTAGAGCTTCGTTCACACAAAATTTTCTGATATCATGAATATGCATGGAGCCGTGCTTGAGTTTCGCTCGCACATGGATTTATATTACATGCATATAGCCATGTTGGGGCCTCTTGTAGATTGTGTGTCACAGTGAGATGATATGCTCACACGTGCATACTAAGACAGAGATGATATGGGTGGATAAGACCTATTGCAGGCACCCCTGACTGAGCTTGGGTTCACGGAGTACGTTGTATCGTGTATATCACGCGGAGTACGCTGTACCGTGGGGATTGTTGGAGTGGAGTGGCATTAGCCACGAGGCAGCAAGCCTTGCCCTCGCAATCCTGGTGTTATGCTGTTCTGGCGGGTAGGAAGACCCACTTTCCGTTTCAGGTGTGATACCCCGCACACTAGGTACCGTGTTGCCAGGGATCACGAGGTTATGGCCATAGTCCTATGTTGTTACTGGTAATCACCTACTTGTCTCACATGATACAACTTGTGGTCTGATAGACCAGGGTAGACCTGAGGGAGGGGTTAGACCCCCGATTTTACGATTTTATGATTTTATGATATGTGACCCTGAAAGAAGGGTGGTTTTTATAACCGAAGCTTTATAATGGATTTTAATGACTTGTTTTATGAATTTGAGATTTACTTATAAGATAATTGACCTGGATGGGGTTATTTTATTCTGCATTTTAATAAAATGATTTGAATGCAGTAGCATGATGATGTTTTCCATACTTTCATTTCAAATTCATGAATTGTCTTACATGGCATGAAAGAATGCATGATTTTGATTTAATTCATGCTAAGTATGATTTACTGATGTCACATAAAATGCTATTGATGCATAAGTAGTATGATTTATATGCACGAACTGTTTTATAAACTAAGTCATGATGAAATACATGATTTGTGCTTAAGAGTTTAATGAAAAGAAATGGATTTTAAGGGCATGGCATTATGAGCATGTAGATAGTGGAGCTATCTACTTACTTGCATAATTGCCTTACTGAGCATGTGGTTTGCTCACCCCCTTATTTTCCAATCTTTTCAGAGCACTCACAGTAATTAGTAAGCGGCTGAGGACTTCCAATCTTGGTATCCGTTGCTTCCCATCGAGAGACAAGTATACACATTTGTATAGTTTTGTATCTAAATATGTAATGCACAGTACTGTAAATGTATATGATGTCAGGGATGTAAGGTTATGTAAATACTATTGTGTATGTATTTAGTTAAAGTCAAAAGATAGTAAACCCTGATATGTGAATGTGATATGGAAATGGAATGGTAAATAGCTGAGAGGTGACTAACACCGAATCATAGCCCAACTGTGTTATAGGATGGTCACGATGAGAGAAAGGTAAGAATTAAATAATAAATGAAAAAGTGAAAAATTTACTCTAATGTTTAGGTAATTTGGGTCGTGACAGGTTTAATGGTATTAGAGCTGAGTTGGCCTGATATGAGTCGGTGTTAGTGGTTAAGGAAGTTTACATCCCCATGTACTGTGCATTGTTTAGATACAATTGTGTATATCGAGATGGAAGTGTAGCTAAGAATTTTGGTTTTTGAATGCAAGAGTATAGACTCATTAACTGATAGCTGCTATGATAAAAGGTTGAGTACGCGAGCTCGAGGCCGTAGAGGTAGGCCTGAGAGTTGTACTAAGTCACCACATGAGATTCAAGATGAGATTGACTTGGAGGCTAGTATTGAGCAAGCCCCACAGAGTCTGACAGAGAGATCAGACAGAGTCTGACAAAGAGATCGGACAAAGTCTGATAGAGAGATTGGACAGTTTTGAGAGACGATTCACAAGGATGCAGCGGAGTGTGTAGAATATTTTACGAGCTAATTGCTTAGAGTATGCATGAGATTTGAGGGTGAGTCGGAGCATTAGTGGAAGTTTGCTCGACCCATCTTAAGAGTTAGACATCCATAATGGATATGGAAAGTAATTCTAGATATATTACGATGACAGAATATCCCGGACATTGTTTAATGGAAATTATAGATTAAATTATTTACTCTGACCCAAAGGAACATGTTGATTAATGAGTATGTAACTCAGCTTATATTCCTAGGCAGATATGACTCCGACACAATGAACAATGAGAGTCAGAATGTCTGAAAGTTCATGAAGGGCTCAGATGGTCAATTAGAATTCGATTGGCCATTAGATACCACTACCTATGCCGAGGCAGTTCGCACACTATAGTTTTGTGAATAAGATCATGAGTTGCACGTCTCTGAGATTGGAAAAGGTAGTAAGGGCCGAAATAGAGACAGAAAGAGAATAGTGAATGACAGAGATGTCAGAACAGGAAAAAGGTAGTTTGGTAAAAGCTTTGAGCTGATGAGTCACGGGGTAAGATGATTTGTAAAGCCCCAGTGTATCTAATTTCAACACTTATGAGGGGGTATTCTGATTAGAGGACCCCGACCTGCTCCGTAGCAGTGTGAGCAGTGTAGTAGTGTAACAGTGTAGTAGTGTAAACAAGGTAGGATGTGTGGTAGATACCACGAGAAATAAGATGTTGGACGAGGGCGAGTGTATGCCTTGGACCAAGTCACTATTGATTATTCATCAGATGTGGGGGAAGATACCACACTGGTTATAAATAATGAAGTAATTATTTTAATTGATCCTGGTGCCACGCATTTATTCATACCGCCTTCATTTGCTTATAAGCTAGTGAAAGATGTGAAGCCTGTACCCTTAGGCAAGATGATCATGGTTAGATGATTCTCACTAACTGAATATGGGTATAGAAATTGTAAGTTAAAAATAGGGGTGAAAACATCACTGAAAAGTGTATTGTAAGTTTTAATAAGTAATGAAAGAGTTTGTTATAAGTGATATATGAAAGGAGATAAGCTTCAAGATATAATAGATCCTGAATATGAGATATAATAGAATAAGAGGTGTATGAAAGGTAAGGTTATCATTGATATGTAAAGTAATTTGGATTAAGCGATATGTAGTGAATATGAATTGCGACCAAGGATAAGAGGAGGATGTATCTACACCCAGTCGATGTGGTCAAGTCTGAGGGTTAATAAAGGTATTTCAAAATATCTCCCCGCCTGAAGATTTGATAGCGTCTAGAAGCGCACACATAACCTATAAATTGATATCGACAGTCATAATATATGCATTTAAAATTTGGGTACCTTTGCTGGTACGATAAAGAAATATAGAATTCGATTAATCATAAAGGTTTAAAAATTAAAATTTTATAAAAACCATAATATAAGAAAAAAAACGAAATGATGTGGGTTAGTATCTTGAACGGAAGCGATTTCAAAATGACATTATACGTTTATGAGTACATAGGTCAAGGATATGGGAAATTGAAATATTCGGTGGATCTCAACTAAGATGAGGTATTTAAACCTTACCTGGACCGATTAGTTGTCATCTTTAGCGATGATATTTTGATGTATTCGAAGTCCAAGGAAGAGCATGAGTAGCAACAGGAAACTGTATTATAGACGAGTTGTTGAAAGTTTCTCGAAATGGGCTGCTCAGTTGATACATCTCATTTGGGAAAAGATTGTATGCCAGTAGGATGATAGGTATAAAAATAACTTCAGTGAGTTTTGGTATATTGAAGTAATAAACTGACCACCATAATTAGTCTCACCATAATAAACAGCTCAAGAGGTTTCAGTGTGTATGGATACCTCAAAAAAAGGATTGGGCTGTGTATTGATGTAAAATGGGAAGATAGTCGTTTATAGATCCAGATTGTTCAAGGATCATGAGAGAAACTATCCGACCCATGATTTAGAGTTAGCAGCTGTAGAGTTTACACTGAAAGTATGGCGCCACCATTTAAATGGTAAGAAATTTCGGTTATGGACTGATCGTAAAAGCCCCGAGTATCTGTTTTCACAGAAAGAGTAGAATATAAGATAACCAAGAGGGTTAGAGATTCTAAGAATTATGATTGTGGACATTGTACCACCAGGAAAGGCTAATATAATGGCTGATGCCTTGAACAAAAAGAGCCTCGAGATGGTATTGCATATGATGGTCAAGGAGCGTGAGCTGCTAGAGCAGTTGTGAACCTCAGTACTGATGTGATCCCTTCTGATGATGACATTGATTTTATGACAGCTAGCCTGAGGTTAGAACCAGATTTGAGTGATTAGATTTGCCAGGCTTAAAGTGATGATCGACATGGTGTCGATAATGTGGGTCAGATTCAGAAGGGTATAGTGACAAAGTTCACAGTGAGTGATGATAACTTACAGAGGTCCAGAGACAGTACAAGTGCTCCTCAGGACCACAATTACTGAGATAGTGCTATTGTCAGAAGCTCACTCTTCGGGATATACAGTGCATTCGAGAAATAATAAATATATCAGAATCTCTGAAAGGGTATTGGTGGTCAGATATGGAAAGAAATATTATAGAGTTGTAGCAAAGTGTTTCATATGTCAGCTGTCACGACCCAAATTACCTAAAAATCCCTACAAATTTTTCGCTTTTTCATTTTCTTACCCGTCGTCAACAGTTATACTACTAAACAGTTGGGCTATGATTCGGTGTTAGTCACCTCTCACCTATTTACCATTCCATTTTCATATTTCATTTCCATATCAATTTATTGAACTAAATACATCCCCAATATTACATCCATATGCAGTACTGTGCATCTATATATTCAGATACAAAATTGTACAAATGTGTATACCTGATCTTGATAAGAAGCAGCGGATAACCGAATTGCGAAGCTATTGTCACTCTCTTCTACTGAATATACCCTGTGGGGTGGAAAGTGAAAGGGTGAGCGAAACATGCTCAGTAAGGCAATAATGTAAGCAGGTAGATAACTATACTATCTACGTGCTGATAATGTCATGATATAAAATCGTTTACATTTGGAGCATGAGGTATGACTAAAACGATGCCACATGTATGTATATATCATATAAGGGAAATCATGAAATCGACATATAAAACACACATGGAAAAATCATGTATGACATCTCATGCTCGTCACATTAAAACTTATTAGTTTCATCATAAACTCATCACTTTAAAAGTCATTGTTTCATCATAAAACAACTTCATCAAGGTCAAACCCATCTCTCGGGAATACCTTGATTCATTAAATCACATCTCTTTTAAAAACATAAGTCGGGACTACCCCTCCATCGGGTTTGTCCTGGTCTATCCAGACCGTATGATATCATGTGAGGCATGTAGGTTACTGTATGAAAAATCGAGGACTATGGCCATACTTTGTCCATGTGATCCCAGGCTACACGAATCTCGGTGTGCGGGGTATCACAACTGCAACGGGAGGTGGGGTCAAGTCCTACCCGCCAGAAATCAAGTAACATCAGAGTCATCATGACTGCACGGTACAGCGTACTCCGTGTGACAGACACGGTACATCGTACTCCGTGGACCCATATCATAGCCTGGGGGTGCCTGCCGTAGGTCTTATCCACCCCAATACTATGTCGATAACCAACCCATGTCTCAAAGTATATGTGCGAGCATCTCAACTCTCTGTGACACACAGTCTACAGGAGGCTTCCGCACGACTATATGCATGTTAACTCACGTCTAGTGCGAGCGAAGCTCCAGCACCACGCTATGTATATCATGATATCTAATATCCCGTGCGAGCAAAGCTCCAACACGATTTTGTGCACACACAATTTTCTCGTACGAGCAATGCTCCAATACGGCTTTTCATGAGAAATAAATCAGTAAACTTGAGTGCGAGAAAGACTCTAGCACTCTTTTTATTCATGTAAACACGATAGGTGGCTCAATCTTGATAAAATATCTTTTAAAATAGAAACGAGTACAAACCGGTACCCTTTCGTATAATTCATTAAGTCAACAGCCAACCTATGTGTAAATTTGCTTAAACCAAAGCAAGATAGTCATATAAAATATCAAAACATGAAAATCATGCAATTTATCTGCCTTACTACCCTTTTTGTAAATTTTACTTCTAGGGGCAAAATCGTCTTTTTCCTTTATTCACCTATGCCCCGATTTTCACAAATTTATTATTTCATTTCTAGATGCTGTAAGACATTTCTAAGCCCTGTAAATACCCTCAAAATACGTATAGGCATCTCTATGCACCTACAAAATTCCCTTACCTTATTTTTCTCTAGAGTGTGACCTTTCCTTTTTCCACTGTTGTCTCGTCGTGCAGTTCGATATGCTCCCAATCAAACCTCCAGAACTGCGTATAAATATTCCTCAGGTCAGGTATTATACAATTTAATTATATTTCTTATTTTATGGGCTTAATTTAAATCATTGAGCCCATTTACCCCTATTGGGCTCGTTTGCACCATAATTGGCCTTAATCGGCCTTAAGCCCGTTTTCCACTTAATTTTCACATTATCGAGGCCTATTGGGCTCATTGGACCCTTCGACAATTTATTGGGCCTTGTTCTAACTCTCGAATAGCTAAATTTATTATTTACGACAATTTATCCGACTTTCCAAAATTTAATCTATTTTATGCGGTAATTAAATCCGAATCACGCATAACGATGCAAATTGTCGTAAATAAGGGTTACTTACCCGAGATTCCATGCTAGTCCACAAATCGAAGCTGTCTCGAGCTCTCTTTGGATGCCAATTGTCGAGCTACACAATTTCATAATTTTTCGGGTAAATTTTCTAGTCGAAAATTAATTAAATAAAATATTCCAAAATTCAAATCGATCAATTTTGACCGCTTATCGACTTACCCGAAGCTCGATTGCATCGCTGAAATTTTTTCCAATTTTTTTCTCTTTTTCTTTTTCCCTTTTTCTCCTTTTTCCTTCTCTTTTTGGCTGAACCGGTTCAGTCCGGTTCAGACCGGTTCAGACCGCCAGTTCAGCTCGGTCCGGTTCGGTTCAGTTTGGCCGGTTCAGTTCGGTTCGGCCGGTTCAGTCCCCATTTGGTCATTTCGACGTCGTCCGGCCGGTTCCCGACGCCTCACCACCGCCGTTCGACGCGTCTGCATCGGGCATCCAAGATCGGGCCTCGACTGGAGTCGAAACGCAGCCATCGCCGGTGAATCTTTCCTTCTCCCCCCCGCGGCTGTCACCTCTCGATCCGACAGATTTCGACGGTTTCGTCGGCCGATACTGGTCTTAAAAGAACCCGCTCCGCTTCCCGATCACGCCGGTACCCGCCATTCGAGCCCGCTGCTGTGGATCACCGAAACTAACTCCGTTTTCCTCGCGGCTTCCTCTTCCTCAGTTCGGCAATCTCCGGCCTCCTGACGGCGCGTCACCGGTGCCCAAAGCTTCGTCGGCCTCTCCTCTTCCTCCTCGGCCCTTTGTCGGAGGGTGACGATCGCCGGTGGACGTGGGTCGGTCGGCCACGCGCGGGTCTCCTTCTCGGTTTCAATCATTTTCCCTCTCCCTGATACATTTTCTGATTCTCCTCTTTTTTTTTTTACAATTATTATTTTATTTAACAATTTGTTTTATTATTTATTTTAATTATTACACTATTCATTAAAATACACTATAAAAATCCAAAATATCTACAAACTATATTATTTTATTCCAAATTTACTCTATTTAATTTAATTTAATTTATTTATTATATTTTAATCCTTTTTCGGGTGTAATTTCTCTGTATTTTCGGGATATTGTCCCGAATGACTTTTCGGTATATTTTTTGATTATTTTCGGGATTATTTTTCTGAACTAAAAATTTCGATTAATCCCGATTAATTCCAATAAATTGATATCCTGATCAATTTAATCCAAAATAAATTTATTTCACCTTTATTGACCAAGATTTCTCAATCCATTATTTTTAATAAATTTTCCTCATCGAATTTATTCCGACTTTCAATCTTTTTGACCGTTTTGCCCTTACACGTGTTCGGGATTAATTTAACCTGACTTCCCTTCACGAATACTCATTTATTTCGTATTTTAATTAAATTCGGGTCTTACAAATCTCCCCCACTTAAGGAATTTGGTCCTCCAAATTAGAACCAATTCATATGAGTTTATAGACTACTCCGGGTACATCGATCGTATCATACTCTTAAATTCTCATGTGACCTTCTCTGGAGTGTATTACTACCAAAGGACTTTAATTAGGGAGATCATGTTAAACCTCAATACTTCCTCTTTCTTGTTTAATGCCCGAATCAACTTATCAATATACTTATATTTGCATTAAGCTGAACTGTTGGATCTCATATCCTATCACCTATGCTGGATCTGGATAATATTTTCGAAGCATCAAAAGATGGGACACATTGTGGGTGCCTGCTTATTCAAGTAGAAATGCCACCTACAGGTCTTATCTTCCACTTGTCCAATCTCTCAAAAGATTCAATCCAGCGAAACTCAATTTACCTTCTTCCAAAAGTTCGCTATGTCCTTATTCTCTTAGGACAAGAAATATTTCAACCATACTAATTCACCCTCGGTGAATTCCAATACTTTTCTATCTGCTCTGAGGTGTTCTTAATCTCTCATCCTTAACTAAACATCCTCAGAGACTTATTATCCAAAGTCGAAAATAATTATATCTATCACCCACTTTTTCTTATCCAATTTGGGGAACAACCCCTACAGCCATACACTGCCTCCTATCTTGTTATCCCGATACTCAAGTGGCAACTGTCACTATTGACGAATTTGATTTGTAATAACTGATCATCCCAGGAGCATAAAAAATCAAAGGCACACGCTTTCATCGGATCCTCCAGAACCTGTACAGTCCTCTCTGACTGACTATCTGTCTGAGGACGAAAAGCTGTGCTAATACTCAGTCGGGTTCCCATAGCTTCCTGAAAATATTCCCTGAAGTAAGAAGTGAAGCGGGAATCCCTATATGATACCATGCTCACTGGAACGCTACTTAATGTTCCACAATCTTCCTTATACTTGAATCCTCATATACACTCTGAGTATTTGGGGATTTCATAACCAGAAGGTGGGTAGACTTAGTCACTCTATCGACTATTATCCAAATAGCCTCGTAATTCACCTGGGTTCTCTGTAGCCCATCACGACATTCATGGAGACTTGCTCCCATTTTCGTGCAGTGTCGATATAGGTAGAGGCTGCTATAACTCTGCAGACTTTTAATACTCTACCCTATTCTGCTGACATACTATGCACTTTTCTACAATCTCTACCATATCTCTTTTCACATCTGACCACCAATACCCTTTTCGAGATTTCATTATATATATATTCGTTACTTTTCGTATGCACCGTATATCCCAAAGAGTGAGCTTCTGACAAATATTACTATCCCATCAACTGTGGTCTTGGGGAGCACTCATACTGTCTCAAAACCTCTGTAAATCATCATCACTCTGTGAACTCTATCACTGTACCCTCTGAATCTGACCCATACTATCGACACCATGCCGATCATCATGCTAAGCCTGTCAAATCTGGGCACTCTCGTCCGGTTCTAGTCTCAGGCTAGCTGTCACATAATCACTGTCATCATCAGAAGAGATCACATCACTACCGAGGTTCACAACTGTTCTAGCAGCTCACGCTCCCTGACCATCATATGCAATACCATCCCAAGGCTCTTTCTGCATCAAGGCATCAGCCATCACATTAGCCTATCTTGGGTGGTACAATTTTTCACAATCAAAATCTCTCAGAAGCTCTAACCCACTATGTATTCTCATATTCGCCTCTTTCTGTGAAAACAGATTCTTGGGACTTTTATGATCAGTGCATATCCAAAATTCCTCATCGTGTACCTAATAGTACCATATCCTCGGTACAAATACTATCGTTGCCAACTTAAAATCATGAGTTAGATAGTTTATTTCATGATTAAGGAGTTGTCTGACTCCATAATTGACTATCTTCCCATTATACATCAATACACAGCTCCTTCATTATTTTGAGGTATCCATACTCACTGAAAACCTCTCGAGCTGTTGGGTATGGTGAAATTAATCACGGTGGTCAGTTCATACTTCACTACACCGAAATTCATGTCACATCTATCATCTTATTTATCATCTCATTCAAGGCTCACTCTAGAGCAAAACAAAGCATGTGAAAATAACGCGTTAAACGCTTTCTCAAATAACGTGGCATAGCCACTGATTTAAAATCACTCGTGGCATCGCCACAAAACACACGTGGCAAAGCCACTGATTTAATATCACTCGTGGCATCGCCACAAAACACACGTGGCAAAGCCACTGAATTATTTTCTCACGTGGCATAGCCACAAAACACACGTGGCAAAGCCACTGAATTATTTTCTCACGTGGCATAGCCACAGAATAGGGTTTCTCAACGTGGCACTGTCACCAATGGGGTTTCTCAACGTGGCACAGCCACCAATGGGGTTTCTCAACGTGGCACAGCCACCAATGGGGTTTCTCAACGTGGCACAGCCACCAATGGGGTATACGTGGCACAACCACCAATGGGTTTCTCAACGTGGCACAGCCACCAATGGGGTATACGTGGCACAGCCACCAATGGGTTTCTCAACGTGGCACAGCCACAGAATAGGTCATTCTCACGTTACCAGAACGGAGAAGAAATCGGGCTTACATGCTACCAGAGCAATGCCCGGTGTGTACTCACAACTACACACCTAAGTCTTATCACATAAGACGGGTTTGCCTTCACGTAGAACTCGTAATGGTTTCTCTCTCATAAAACTCATTTGAAAACCGTTTTGTACTCAACACAAAACGTAATAAAACTGAGTTCTAACCGGCAAAGCACACGCACACATTTCTCAAATCTCAATGTTGCCTTAACGTAGAGCCCAGTTATAAACTCATAAAACATTGGGCTCCAACCGGCTATAAAATCGTGTACAATTTAATCTCAACACAAAACACTCAACATGCTTGTTTATAAATCATAAATCATGCTATAACAGTTTACAAATCACATACACAAATGGTTTAGATTTCCCTTATCTCTTTGCACCTCGTATAGTGCAATCGTTCCCCCGTATCACGGACTAGCCTCGCATTCCACTCTGGAACTCCCGAGCTGTCCAAACGATGTTAAAAACATCAATACTCAACATCACATAAACCTCAATTCTCAAAATCGAGCATAATTGCTCATAACACCTCAAATCCCTTGATTTCTCGTAACTCAACTCTAAACTACAACTCTATTCACAATATCCCAATATCCTACATTCCTCATGCCAATTATCTAGGCTAATTCTCCACATTGTCTATATTTTCGTTTATAGCACAATTCTCAAAATTGCGACAATTTCCAAATATCAACGTTAATCCAACTACATTACAATCTCATCAATCCCTAATCATTCCTCAACTATTTCAACACAATTACAACCACCAATAACATCAAAATCAGCTCAAATATCAAGATCGAAGTTTAGAAATTACCCAAAGCTTGTGAGACGCACAACTCACGCCTCGATCCGATTCGTTCTTCGATTTCCAAGTATGTTGTTCTCCTTTTGATGAGGAACAACTTTCCTTCTTACCACAACAGCTGATTCGGCCGGAAATGGGTGATTTGGAGGAGTGAGAAACTAGGTTTTCAAAAAAATAGAGGTTTGGAAGAGAGAGAAAGTGAGATTTCAAGAGAAAACACGGGTTCCTTATATAGACTGGAGGTAGGAGATCGATCTGCCTCTTGATGAGATCGATCTGTGTTTGAAATTTGGGGACGATCTGGGCAATTTTATGCATAGGAGATCGATCTGTTGAGGGGTGAGATCGATCTCTTTATGGCTTTATGAGATCGATCTGCTCCTAAGGAGATCGATCTTCTCCCCAAACAGAAGCATTTGGAGATCGATCTCCTCCTCATGAGATCGATCTTCTCTTAAACAGATTCACTTGGAGATCGATCTCTCCCTCATGAGATCGATCCCTTCTCAAACAGATTCATAAGGAGATCGATCTCTTCCATTGGAGATCGATCTGCTCTTCAAATTTCCCCTTCCTCGTCATTTTTAACTCACCAGATCGATCTCTCCTTCTCCCAGATCGATCTGTCCTCATGCTTCATGCTCATTTTACACACTTAACATATAAATCTCCAATTGTAATTCCCACAATTCACTTAGCTCAATAAATTATACTCAAATTATTATTACATCAATAAAATATGTCTGAAATTCTCAGATCTCACAACAGTCAAGGCTGGGTATATGGGAGGTCTAACAGCTCTCTCCTACACCTCCTCAATCTTTGGCCTCTTCTCGAAAAATCTTTGGCCACCTCTCTTGGCCACTCTTCCAAACCCGGATCTCTTCCAGTCTCTGTCCTTTCTAACACTGACTCTCCTAAGCTCGGAGGCATTTCGCTCAAAGTCTTGCTCACATAACTGAGCCTTATGTACAGCCTCTTCATAGGTCAAGATGTCAAAGGGAGCTAGCTTAGTCCGGATGGTCAATCTCAATCCATCCATGAACTTCTGAATCTTTCGGGTCTCACTACCCATCGTGTCCGGGTTATATCTCCCCAATGACATAAACTTGGACTCATACTCGTCCACAGTTCGGCTCCCTTGAACCAGGTTCATAAATTCCATCGCAATTTTCTCTGTACGGTAGCTAGAATATACTGTCTTCTGAAGGCCTCCAAGAATATCTCCCATGAAATCTCGGAGTGTCTAGCTCTCAAAATAGCTTCGGTGGACCTCCACCAATGCTCGACCTCGCCTTTTAACATAAACACGGTAAAGGCTACCTTTTCAGCTGAAGTGCATTGGAAAAACCTATATAGTTTCTCCATCTCATACACCCAATCCTCCGTAACCACTGGGTCCTTCACCCCTCTAAACACTGGAGGTTTCAGCGCTTGAAATTCTCGCAACCTGCTCAAGTCGCAGTCATACCCCAAATCACTACCGCTCTGCTGTGGAGCGATAGGAGAAGCTATATCCTGGGCTGGAGGTGGTGTAACTGTAGCTGTCTCAGCAGTCTGAGGTCTCTCCGCCTCTGCAGCTGCCTGTTCAATAGTAGGCTGTGCTGCGGGACCTCGTCTATCAGCGGCGCCCAAGGCCTGTGTGACTATATCCACCAAATTCTCAATACTCCGTTCTAACCTAGGGAAGCGAGCCTCAGTATCCTCTACTCTCTCAGCAGGGTTCTGTGGAGCCTGCTCAGTCTGTGGCTCCGTACGGCTCTCAGGCCTACCTCTACGGCCTCTAGCACGTGCTCTCGCCCCTTTACCTTTTCGTGTAACTGGCACAGTGCCTAACTTCCTGTATTATAATAATTCATTAAGCTCAATCCATCGCGGTATACACAGTTATATCTAAACAAAAGCACAGTACTATGGGGATGTACTTTCCTACGTTTTATTAATGACTCACATCAGGCCAACACAGCTCTGATACCAATCTCTGTCACGACCCAATTCCATTCTCTTTAACCGAAAATCACTAAAAAATTTTTGCGTTTTACTGTTACCTTACCCGATCGTGAACTAACTCACCACACGCTGTTGGGCTGTGAGTCAATAATAAACTCCACATCTTATTCATTCTCAGTTAAATAAAACGATGTCATACATTTGCATTTAATCTTGTACTTATACAAAAGCATGTTTTACTGACATCTACATCCCCCATAATTACAACTCAAAGAATACTGTGCTTTTACATTGTTTAGATACAAAAAGAATCACTGTGTATATACCTCTAAGCGATGGAGATGCAGTGGACTCCAAAATACCACGTGTCACGACCCGAATTACCTAAAAATCAGAGTAAATTTTTCGCTTTTTCATTTATTATTTAATTCTTACCTTTCTCTCGTCGTGATCATCCTACAACACAGTTGGGCTATGATTCGGTGTTAGTCACCTCACACTATTTAACATTTCATTCCCATAATCATATATCAGAGTCTACTATCCTTTTGACTTTAAATAAACACATACCCACTGGTATTTACATGACTCTACATCCCCGACATCATATCCATTTACAGTACTGTGCATTACATATTTAGATACAAAACCATACAAATGTGTATACCTGTCTCTCGATGGGAAGCAGCAAGCAGCGGATATTAAGCATGCAAGTCCTCAGCCGCTCAATAATTATTACAAGTGCTCTGAAAAGATGGGAAAATAAGGGGGGGTGAGCAAACCACACGCTCAGTAAGGCAATTATGCAAGTAAGTAGATAGCTCCACTATCTACATGCTCATAATGCCATGCCCTTAAATCCATTTCTTTTCATTTAAAATTTACACGCACAAAGTCATGCATATTCAATGCCATAGTTTATCCAAAACTATTTGTGCATATATAAATCATGTAACTCATGCATTCAAAGCATTTTATGTGACATCATTAAATCATATTAAGCATGAATTTAATCAAGATCATGCAATCTTTCATGCCATGTAAGACAAAACATGGATTTCAAATGAAAGCATGGAAAAACACATCATGCCACTGCATTTAAATCAATTCATTTAAAACGCAGTATAAAATAACCCCTCTGGGTCAATCATCTCAAAACTCATAAAACAATTCGTTATACTTCATTATAAAACTTGAGTTATAAAACCACCCTTCCTTCAGGGTCACATATCATAAAATCATCTGAAATCATCAAATCATCAAATCGGGGGCCTGACCCCTCCTTCGGGTCTACCCTGGTCTAACAGACCACAAGTTATATCATGTGAGACAATCAGGTAATTAACAGTAACATCGAGGACTATGGCCATATCCTAGTGATCCCTGGCAACACGGTACCTAGTGTGCGGGGTATCACACCTGAAACGGGAGGTGGGTCGTCCTACCCGCCAGAACAGCATAACACCAGGATTGCGAGGGCAAGGCTTGCTGCCTCGTGGCTAATGCCACTCCACTCCAACAATCCCCACGGTACAGCGTACTCCGCGTGACATACACGGTACAAAGTACTCCGTGAACCCAAGCTCAGTCAGGGGTGCCTGTAATAGGTCTTATCCACCCATATCATCTCTGTCTCAGAACGCACGTGTGAGCATATCATCTCACTGCGACACACAGTCTACAGGAGGCTCCAACACGGCTATATGCATGTAATATAAATCCCTGTGCGAGCGAAGCTCAAGCACGGCTCCATGCATATTCATGATATCTGAAAATCTCGTGCGAGCGAAGCTCTAGCACGGTTTCATAAAAATCAGTGAAATCTGCGTACGAGCAGTGCTCCAGTACGACTTAAACTGATTATAATTTCATGTAAGTTCCACGTACGAGCAACGCTCTAGTACGGATATGTATATAAATTCAGTGAAAACCTCGTACGAGAAAAACTCCAGTACGGCATTCAAATGAATTATGAAAACCATATAAAACTTTGTGCGAGCAACGCTCCAGCACAAATGAATGCTCAAGTAAATCAAATCGCGTGCGAGTTATACTCCAGCACGGCTTTATGCATAACTAAATCAAATCTCGTGCGAGTTACACTCCAGCACGGCTTTTATGCATAATTAAATTAAAACAGGATGCGAGCTAAGCTCCAGCATCTCTCATGCATGTCAAATCATTAAAAGTAGTGCGAGTAATCGCTCCAGCACTATTTTATGCATACCACGTCAAAACAAATCAAAACATGTCAAAACAGAGTGCGAGCTAGGCTCCAGCAGCTCTCATTTCACAATATTAAAAATCAGTGCGAGCACCATGCTCTAGCACATTTCATGCATATGATGTCACAAGTCGGTGCGAGCAACTGCTCAAGCACATTTATGCACATTCACAAACGCAGATATAGTGCGAACTACGTGTCGGCACTACCTGTTTCCATATAAACTTGATAGTTGGCCTCTTTTCCAAAGAAATTTCATTTAAATATTAATAACACCTACGTAGTGTTAATTTGGGAAACTTATGCAATTATTGGCCAATCTATCGATTTACTTTGATTAAAACCAATCAAATCTTTAATTCGGAAAATTCCTTAAATCATGCATTTCATGCATGTCATGCTTTCACCATCCTTAGGTGAACTTCCCTCAATAGGGGTAAAATAGTCTTTTCACCTATTTCGATCCTCAAAATTATTTAAACCACTTTTAGGATCTTTATACATCATCAAGGCATACATACATATTCAGTGTACAGAACACTATTAAAATATGCGTAGCTACCTCTAGCTACTCACACAATTCCCTTACCTCATTTTCTGTACAGTCTGACCTTTACATCGATGTCTCGTCACGCAGTCCGATTTGCTCCAAATCCAAATCAAATCTCTGGCACTGCGGATACACATTCATCAGGTCAAATACAATACAATTTATTGTATTTCACAATTTTCTAGGCTTTATTTAAATCATTGGGCCCGTTTACCCATATTGGGCCCGATGCACCATAATGGGCCTTAATCGGCCTTAAGCCTGTTTACCACACTTTATCGAGGCCTATTGGGCTCACTGGGCCCATCAGTAATTTATTTAGCCTCGTTCTAAATTCTCTGATATCTCAATTTAATATTTACGACAATTTATCTAATTTTCCAGAATTTAATTCATTTATGCGGAAATTAAATCCGTGATTTATGCGTTAAATATCAATCACGCATAACGATATAAAATTGTCGTAAATAAGGGTCACTTACCCGTTATTCCCTGATCGTATACAAATCGAGGCTGTCTCGAGCTCTCAGTGGATGCCAATTGTCGAGCTACACAATTAAATATATTTTTTCGGGTAAATTTCCAATCGGAATTAATTAAATTAAATATTCAGAAAATTAAATCGGTCAATTTGACCGCTTACCGACTTACCCGAAGCTCGATTGCATCACTGGAATTTTCCCCAATTTTTTCTCTTTTTCTTTTTCCCTTTTTCTTCCTTTTTTCCCTCTCTTTTTGGCTGAACCGGTCCGGTCCGGTTCAACCCGGTTCGGACCGCCGGTTCGGTCTGGTCCGGTTCGGCCGGTTCTGTCCGGTTCGGCCGGTCCAGGCTCCCTTTGGTCGTGCCGGCGCCGTCGGGCCGGTTCCCGGCGCGATTCCGGTGCCAATCGGCGCGCAATCGTCTGGGCTCCCTAAATCGGGCCTCGGCTGGGGTCGAATCAGCCCCATCGCCGGCGAATCGGGGTTCTCTCCCCCGCGGTCTTCTCCTCCGTTTCCGACGTTTTCCGGCCACCTCGTCGCGCGTCTGGGCTGCTGGAGGTTCGCCCGGTGCTGGGCTGCGCTCGCCGGTCCTCACCGGCCTCTCAGCGTCGCCGGTGGTTCGCCGGTGACGAACCTCCCCCTCGGTTTCGGCCTTCGCGTCTTTTGCTTCGTTTCGCCTCTGTTTCTTTTCTCTTCTGTTTCAGACTTTTCATTTTTCTTTTTTTTTTTTTTTTTTTTTTTTTATAATTAAATTTTATTATTATTTTATTCAATAAAATAATAATAAAATTCCCAAAAATATCTAAAATAATCTTAGTTTATTCATTTAATCTGTAAATAATTTTCTCAGTCCGGTTTTGCCTTTTCGATATATTTTTCGATTATTTTCGAGATTATTTTTCGATGCGAAAATCCCGGTTTATCCCAAGAAATTCATATCTTGATCAATTTAACTCGAAATTTAATTATTTCTTCATCATTGATCAAGATTTCTCATTCTCATATTTTTAATTAAATTTTCTTGTCCCGATAAATACCGAATTTTGGTCTTTTGGCCATTTTGCCCTTGCACATATTCGGGAATGCCATTTAAGTCCTTTTTGCATTTTTAAATGCACTCGAAAATATTGGGTCTTACAATCTCCCCCACTTAAGAAATTTGGTCCTCCAAATTAGAACCAAGTAATATGAGTCCATAATTAACTCCGGTTACATCTATCGTATCATATACTGTCATCCTCAAGTGACCTTCTCCGGAGTGTAATACTACCATCATACTTAACTAGGGAGATCATCTTAACCCTAAACACTTTCTCTTTCCGTTTAGTGCCCGAATCAATTTCTCCAATCATACGTTATATTTTCATTGAGCTAAACCATTGAAGCTCATATCTGATCACATATACTGGATCCAGATAGTATTTCTTAAACATCAAAAGATAGGACACTGTGGATGCCTGCCAATTCATGTGGTAATGCCAACCTACAGGTCTTATCTCCCACTTGTCCAATATCTCTATCTGAATCTCCTTACGTCCTTAAGACAAGTAACTGCCAACAATGCTAATTCACCCTCGGTGAATTCCAATGATTTTCCTGTCTCTAGTCAGCATAGTCTTTCTGTCTACTCTGAGGCGTTCTTAATTTCTCATAAATCAACTGAACATGCTCAGAGGTTAATCTTACAAATTAGGGAACAATTCTCTATCTGTCACCCACTTCTCTTATCCAAGTCAGGGAACAACTCCCTACTGTCATACAATGCCACATATAATCTCATCCCGATACTCAAGTGACAACTGTCATCACTGGCGAATTTGATTAGTAGCAACTGATCATCCCAGGAGCTCATAAAATCAATTACACACGCTCTCATCACATCCTCCAGAACCTATACAGTCCTCTCTGACTGACTATCTGTCTGAGGGTGGAAGCTGTGCTAACACGCAATCAGGGTCCCATAGCTTCCAAGAACATATTCCCAGAAGTGGGAAGTGAAGCGGGAATCCCTATATGATATCATGCTCCCTGGAACGCTACACAATGTTCCACAATTTTTCCATACACATAAATCCGCCTATACACTTAGAGTATCTGGGGATTTCATAAACAGAAGGTGGGTAGACTAAATCAATCTATTGACTATCACCTAGATAGCCTCGTGATCCATTAGGGTCCTCTATAACCCATCACGATATCCATGGTAACTCGTTCCCATTTTCGTGTCAATATAGGTAGAGGCTGCAATAACCCTGCAACTTCTTTTACTCTACCTTACTCTGCTGACATACGAGACACTTTTCCGCAATTCTCTACAATATCTCTTTTCATATCTGACCACCAATACCCTTTTCAGAGATTCAAATATATTTATTATTTCTCGGATGCACTGTATATCTCGAAGAGTGAGCTTCTGACAATAACACTATATCATCAACTGTGGTCCTGGGGAGCACTTATACTGTCTCTGAACCTCTGCAAGTTATCATCACTCACTGTGACCTCTGTCACTGTCCCCTTCTGAATCTGACCCATACTATCGACACCAAGCCGATCATCACGCTAAGCCTGGCAAATCCGGTCACACAAATCCGGTTCTAACCTCAGGCTAGCTGTCACACAATCACCGTCATCATCAGAAGGAATCACATCACTACTGAGGTTCACAACTGCTCTAGCAGCTCACGCTCCCTGACCATCATATGTGATACCATCCCGAGACTCTTTCTGTTCAAGGCATCAGCCATTACATTAGCCTTTCTTGGGTGGTACAATATTCACAATCATAATCCTTAGAAGCTCTAACCCTCATGGTTATCTCATTTTCTACTCTTTCTGTTAAAACAGATACTTGGGGCTTTTACGATCAGTGCATACTCGAAATTTCTTACCGTATAAGTGGTAGCGCCATACTTTCAGTGTAATCGCTACGGCTGCCAACTCTAAATAATGGGTCAGATAGTTTCTCTCACGTTCCTTGAATTGTCTGGATCCATAAACGACTATCTTCCCATTTTACATCAATACATAGCTCAATCCTTATTTGGAGGTATCCATACACACTGAAACCTCTTGAGCTGTTAGTTATAGTATGAATACTTACGGTGGTCAGTTCATTACTCCAATATACCAAAACTCATTGAAGCCATTTTCATACTTATCATAACACTCGTATGAAATCTTTTCCCGAATGAGACGTGTCAACTGAGTAGCCCATTTTGAGAAACTCTCAACACCTCGTCTGTAAGACAGTTTTCTGTTGCTACTCATTCTCTTCCCTGGACTTCGAATACATCATAATATCATCGCTGTAGATGACAACCAATCGGTCCAGGTAAGGTTTAAATACCTTAACGTAGTTGAGTTCCACTCAATATTTCAATTTTTCATATACTTGACCTATGTACGCATAAACGTACAATGTCATTTCGAAATAGCTTTCGTTCAAGATACTAGCTCACGTCATTTCTTTCCTCTTATATTGACGGCTTTTTTTTTTTTTATAAAATTTTAATTTTTTTAAACTTTCATGATTAATCAAGTTCTATATTTCTTTATCGTACCAGCAAAGGTACCCAAATTTTAATGTATATATTATGACCGTCGAATTCAATCTATAGATTATGCGTGCGCTTCTAGACGCTGTCAAATCTTCAGGCAGGGAGATATTTTAAAATACCTTTATTAACCCTAAGATTTGACCACATACTGGGTGTAAATTTATCCACCCCTTATCCTTGGTCGCAATTCATATTCACTACTTATCGCTTAATCCAATTTACTTTGCATATCGAAGATATCCTTACCTTGCATACATATCTTATTCCAATATATCTCCTTTAATATATCACTTATAACTAACTCTTTCATTACGTGTGAAAACTTACAATCCTTATACCCATATTCAGTTAGTGAAAATCAACTAACTATCATCATCATGCCTAAGGGTACAGGCTTCACATTTTTCACTAACTTATAAGCAACTGAAGGCGGTATAATTAAATGCGTGGCACCAGGATCAATTAAAATAATTATTTCATTATTCTTAACCAGTGTGGTATCTTCCACCACATCCTATGGAACATCAGTAGTGTCCTGGTCCAAGGCATACACTCGCCCTCGTCCAACATCTTATTTCCGTGGTAACTACCACACATCTTACATTGTTCACACTGCTACTCTGTCATACTGTTACGTAGCAGGTCGGGGTCCTCAAATCACAATACCCCTCGTAAGTATTGAAATTAGATATACTGGGGTTTATCAATCAACTTACCCCGTGATTTATCAGCTCTAAGCCTTTACCAAACTACCTTTTCTCGTTCTGACATCTTTGTCATTCTTTATTCTCTTTTTGTCTCCATTTTGGCCCTTTCTACCTTTCTCAATCTCAGAGGCGCGCAATTTATAATCTTATTTACACAACTGTAGTCTGCGCACTGCCTCGGCATATGCCTCGGCATAGGTAGTGATGTCGGGCAAATCGGACTCTAATTGACAATCTGAGTCCTTCCATAAACTTTCAGACATCTTGACTCTCACTGTTCATCATGTTCGAGTCACATCTGCCCAGGAATATAAACTGAGTATCATACTCGTTAATCAACATGTTCCTCTGGGTCAGAGTAAAGAATGTCATCTGTAATTTTCTTTAAAATAATATCCGAGATATTCTGTCACTGGAATACATATTGAATTACTTTTCATGTCCAATCTGGATGTCGAAATCTTCAAATGGGTCGAGCGAACTTTCATCAATGTTCCGACTCGCCCTCATATATACCCTGAGCAATTAGCTCATAATATTCCCCACACTCCGCTCCAACCTCGTGAAGCGTATCTCAATACTGTCTGATCTCTTTGTCAGACTCTATCCGATCTCTCTATCGGACTCTGTGGGGCATGATCAACCAGCCTCCACGTCAATCTCATCTCAAGTCTCATGTGGCGACTCAGTACAACTCATGGGCCTACCTCAACGGCCTTGAGCTCGTGTACTCGCCTCCCAACCATAGCGGCTATCAGTCAATGAGTCTATTCTTGCATTTAAAACCAAATTCTTAGCTGCACTTCCATCTCGATATACACAACTGTATCTAAGCAATGCACAGTACATGGGGATGTAAACTTCATTAACCACTAACACCGACTCATATCAAGCCAACTTAAGCTCTGATACCATTAAACCTGTCACGACCCGAATTACCTAAAAATCAGAGTAAATTTTTCGCTTTTTCATTTATTATTTAATTCTTACCTTTCTCTCGTCGTGATCATCCTACAACACAGTTGGGCTATGATTCGGTGTTAGTCACCTCACACTATTTAACATTTCATTCCCATAATCATATATCAGAGTCTACTATCCTTTTGACTTTAAATAAACACATACCCACTGGTATTTACATGACTCTACATCCCCGACATCATATCCATTTACAGTACTGTGCATTACATATTTAGATACAAAACCATACAAATGTGTATACCTGTCTCTCGATGGGAAGCAGCAAGCAGCGGATATTAAGCATGCAAGTCCTCAGCCGCTCAATAATTATTACAAGTGCTCTGAAAAGATGGGAAAATAAGGGGGGGTGAGCAAACCACACGCTCAGTAAGGCAATTATGCAAGTAAGTAGATAGCTCCACTATCTACATGCTCATAATGCCATGCCCTTAAATCCATTTCTTTTCATTTAAAATTTACACGCACAAAGTCATGCATATTCAATGCCATAGTTTATCCAAAACTATTTGTGCATATATAAATCATGTAACTCATGCATTCAAAGCATTTTATGTGACATCATTAAATCATATTAAGCATGAATTTAATCAAGATCATGCAATCTTTCATGCCATGTAAGACAAAACATGGATTTCAAATGAAAGCATGGAAAAACACATCATGCCACTGCATTTAAATCAATTCATTTAAAACGCAGTATAAAATAACCCCTCTGGGTCAATCATCTCAAAACTCATAAAACAATTCGTTATACTTCATTATAAAACTTGAGTTATAAAACCACCCTTCCTTCAGGGTCACATATCATAAAATCATCTGAAATCATCAAATCATCAAATCGGGGGCCTGACCCCTCCTTCGGGTCTACCCTGGTCTAACAGACCACAAGTTATATCATGTGAGACAATCAGGTAATTAACAGTAACATCGAGGACTATGGCCATATCCTAGTGATCCCTGGCAACACGGTACCTAGTGTGCGGGGTATCACACCTGAAACGGGAGGTGGGTCGTCCTACCCGCCAGAACAGCATAACACCAGGATTGCGAGGGCAAGGCTTGCTGCCTCGTGGCTAATGCCACTCCACTCCAACAATCCCCACGGTACAGCGTACTCCGCGTGACATACACGGTACAAAGTACTCCGTGAACCCAAGCTCAGTCAGGGGTGCCTGTAATAGGTCTTATCCACCCATATCATCTCTGTCTCAGAACGCACGTGTGAGCATATCATCTCACTGCGACACACAGTCTACAGGAGGCTCCAACACGGCTATATGCATGTAATATAAATCCCTGTGCGAGCGAAGCTCAAGCACGGCTCCATGCATATTCATGATATCTGAAAATCTCGTGCGAGCGAAGCTCTAGCACGGTTTCATAAAAATCAGTGAAATCTGCGTACGAGCAGTGCTCCAGTACGACTTAAACTGATTATAATTTCATGTAAGTTCCACGTACGAGCAACGCTCTAGTACGGATATGTATATAAATTCAGTGAAAACCTCGTACGAGAAAAACTCCAGTACGGCATTCAAATGAATTATGAAAACCATATAAAACTTTGTGCGAGCAACGCTCCAGCACAAATGAATGCTCAAGTAAATCAAATCGCGTGCGAGTTATACTCCAGCACGGCTTTATGCATAACTAAATCAAATCTCGTGCGAGTTACACTCCAGCACGGCTTTTATGCATAATTAAATTAAAACAGGATGCGAGCTAAGCTCCAGCATCTCTCATGCATGTCAAATCATTAAAAGTAGTGCGAGTAATCGCTCCAGCACTATTTTATGCATACCACGTCAAAACAAATCAAAACATGTCAAAACAGAGTGCGAGCTAGGCTCCAGCAGCTCTCATTTCACAATATTAAAAATCAGTGCGAGCACCATGCTCTAGCACATTTCATGCATATGATGTCACAAGTCGGTGCGAGCAACTGCTCAAGCACATTTATGCACATTCACAAACGCAGATATAGTGCGAACTACGTGTCGGCACTACCTGTTTCCATATAAACTTGATAGTTGGCCTCTTTTCCAAAGAAATTTCATTTAAATATTAATAACACCTACGTAGTGTTAATTTGGGAAACTTATGCAATTATTGGCCAATCTATCGATTTACTTTGATTAAAACCAATCAAATCTTTAATTCGGAAAATTCCTTAAATCATGCATTTCATGCATGTCATGCTTTCACCATCCTTAGGTGAACTTCCCTCAATAGGGGTAAAATAGTCTTTTCACCTATTTCGATCCTCAAAATTATTTAAACCACTTTTAGGATCTTTATACATCATCAAGGCATACATACATATTCAGTGTACAGAACACTATTAAAATATGCGTAGCTACCTCTAGCTACTCACACAATTCCCTTACCTCATTTTCTGTACAGTCTGACCTTTACATCGATGTCTCGTCACGCAGTCCGATTTGCTCCAAATCCAAATCAAATCTCTGGCACTGCGGATACACATTCATCAGGTCAAATACAATACAATTTATTGTATTTCACAATTTTCTAGGCTTTATTTAAATCATTGGGCCCGTTTACCCATATTGGGCCCGATGCACCATAATGGGCCTTAATCGGCCTTAAGCCTGTTTACCACACTTTATCGAGGCCTATTCGGCTCACTGGGCCCATCAGTAATTTATTTAGCCTCGTTCTAAATTCTCTGATATCTCAATTTAATATTTACGACAATTTATCTAATTTTCCAGAATTTAATTCATTTATGCGGAAATTAAATCCGTGATTTATGCGTTAAATATCAATCACGCATAACGATATAAAATTGTCGTAAATAAGGGTCACTTACCCGTTATTCCCTGATCGTATACAAATCGAGGCTGTCTCGAGCTCTCAGTGGATGCCAATTGTCGAGCTACACAATTAAATATATTTTTCCGGGTAAATTTCCAGTCGGAATTAATTAAATTAAATATTCAGAAAATTAAATCGGTCAATTTGACCGCTTACCGACTTACCCGAAGCTCGATTGCATCACTGGAATTTTCCCCAATTTTTTCTCTTTTTCTTTTTCCCTTTTTCTTCCTTTTTTCCCTCTCTTTTTGGCTGAACCGGTCCGGTCCGGTTCAACCCGGTTCGGACCGCCGGTTCGGTCTGGTCCGGTTCGGCCGGTTCTGTCCGGTTCGGCCGGTCCAGGCTCCCTTTGGTCGTGCCGGCGCCGTCGGGCCGGTTCCCGGCGCGATTCCGGTGCCAATCGGCGCGCAATCGTCTGGGCTCCCTAAATCGGGCCTCGGCTGGGGTCGAATCAGCCCCATCGCCGACGAATCGGGGTTCTCTCCCCCGCGGTCTTCTCCTCCGTTTCCGACGTTTTCCGGCCACCTCGCCGCGCGTCTGGGCTGCTGGAGGTTCGCCCGGTGCTGGGCTGCGCTCGCCGGTCCTCACCGGCCTCTCAGCGTCGCCGGTGGTTCGCCGGTGACGAACCTCCCCCTCGGTTTCGGCCTTCGCGTCTTTTGCTTCGTTTCGCCTCTGTTTCTTTTCTCTTCTGTTTCAGACTTTTCATTTTTCTTTTTTTTTTTTTTTTTTTTTTTTATAATTAAATTTTATTATTATTTTATTCAATAAAATAATAATAAAATTCCCAAAAATATCTAAAATAATCTTAGTTTATTCATTTAATCTGTAAATAATTTTCTCAGTCCGGTTTTGCCTTTTCGATATATTTTTCGATTATTTTTGAGATTATTTTTCGATGCGAAAATCCCGGTTTATCCCAAGAAATTCATATCTTGATCAATTTAACTCGAAATTTAATTATTTCTTCATCATTGATCAAGATTTCTCATTCTCATATTTTTAATTAAATTTTCTTGTCCCGATAAATACCGAATTTTGGTCTTTTGACCATTTTGCCCTTGCACATATTCGGGAATGCCATTTAAGTCCTTTTTGCATTTTTAAATGCACTCGAAAATATTGGGTCTTACACCACGCCTCAGTCCTCACTGGGCTACTATGCACGCTCTATAGGGGGAAATAGAGAGGGATGATCAACCACACGCTCAGTAAGGCAATAATGCAAGCATGGTAGATAACTACTCTATCTACATACTGATAGTGTTATGCATAAATCATTCATAGTAGGAGCATGAGGAAGTAAAACTATGCCATGTGAGTATACATATATATAATGTATTAAAATCATGTACATTGGCATATTAAAACATGGTATAAACATCATGTATATATCATCTCATGCTCAATCTCATTTAAATTTATAAAAAGGGCAATTCATTAAGAAACCTCCTTTTTAAACAAACATCATAAACCTCTTTCTCAACACATACATATCACCAAATCAATTCACAATCACAACCACATTTTCATTTCACAATTCACGCATGTGTATAAAAACTAAGTCACTATATCAAAAGTGCCTATGTGGACCACTACATCATAAATCATCCCAGACCACAAGCATCCAGGTGTGCGGGGTATCATGCTGGCACGAAGATGGATTATCCCTCGCCAGACTTTCTCATCACATAACCATCATGCGGTATATCGTACTCCATGTGATATACACGGTACAACGTACTCCGCAGACTCATATCATGATTAGGGGTACCATTCCTAGGTCTTACCTACCCCATACCAAGAGTTTCCCATATCCGTGAAGGAATGCCTCCCTGCCGAACAGAGCCTCCCCGCCTAACAGAGCCTCCCTGCCTCCTCGGGCTTAAGGATGTTAGCTTAAGGATGTAGGGCTTAAGGATCCTTTCGTAAGAGAGCCTCCCCACCGAACAGAGCCTCCCCGCCTAACAGAGCCTCCCCGCCTCTTTGGGCTTAAGGATGTTGGCTTAAGGATGTAGGGCTTAAGGATCTTACCATACCCATGTAGGAGAGCCTCCCTGCCTAACAGAGCCTCCCCGCCCCTCCAGGGCTTAAGGATGTTGGCTTAAGGATCCCACCGTAAGAGAGCCTCCCCGCCTAACAGAGCCTCCCCGCCTAACAGTGCCTCCCCGCCTCTTTGGGCTTAAGGATGTAGGGCTTAATGATCTTACCAACTTTCACAACCTTATACATATCCAATGTGCAAACTTGTGCGAGCAAAGCTCTAGCACGATTCATGCATCCTCTCATAAAGAGACGCGTACGAGCATAGCTCTAGTATGGTTATACTCATAACACAACCACTCAAAAGCCACGTACGAGCAGAAGCTCCAGTACGGTTTATAAACATCATCATAGTTTCCAAATCAAGGTGCGAGCTAAGCTCAAGCACGTATCACACAAGTGAAAACATAGAAATCCAGCGCGAGCGAGGCTCTAGCGCGATTTATGTCATACAAATACGATAGGTGGCTCATACATAATCAAACAATCTCGACAACCGAGTTTAGCACTTCACAAATGCCTTTTTCCACAACGTTAATAAACATTAGCCGACCCATCTATAAGCTTGCTTAAAACAAAGCAATTTGGTTTTGAAAGACATCAAGACATTAGATTTATGCAATTATTAGCCTTACTATCCCATTTCATAGAATCCACTTCCAAAAGCAAAAATCACACATATACTCATTTTCATTCATGAATACCATCAATCATTTACTTTAGCAACCATGCACTTCGTAAAACACCCAATATTCACCCACAAATTTAAAGTACGAGTAGCTACCTCTATATACTCACAAAATTTCCTTACCTGGAATCGCGATGCGTGATTCCACTTCCTTAAGCTGCTTACTCGTACGGTTCGATTCGTCTTCAACGAACTCTTCGGGACTGCACAAAATCGTATCCCGCCTTATATTCGATCCATATAATATGACATCGTGCGTTCATTATAGTCAATTCGACCTATAGTTTTCTATTAACGTTTATGAGGCCTCGTTTCATTACTTTACCCATAACTCGAGTCTATGGATTCTTCTTAGGCCTATTAACTTATTTCGAATCGATATTAAATCGACATTAAGCTCATAGTGTTCATATTTCATGAATTCCCTCACTATGGCATTTTATCAAGCATATACATACTCATTTTCACAATTCCTCCAAACTCACAATGTAATTTCATTTACCATCTAAACTCATAAACATTACCACAATAACAACTTTAGCATGCCCATAAATCATAAACTCATTCAACCCATTCTAGGTTTTCAAGGTCACACCAATTCCACCACATCCCTAGATAATTTATCCATCAATACTCATGCCAAACAACTCCAAAATCAATTAAATAGACAATGTAGTTGGATTGGAGTGTTAGAATCTTACCAAATATGATTTTTCTTCTTGCTCCAAATGGCAATGCCCTTAACTCCTTCAATACCAATAATGGGAAAAAGCCTAACCACTATGTTGTTCTTCTCTTTGATAGGAACAACTTTGCCTCTAATGGTCTCTCTTCAAATCTCACTGAAAATGGCTGATTTTAGAGAGGGAAGTTAGGTTTTTGGGTTAGAAATGGAAGATTGGTGTTTTTCACGAAATTTTCAGATTTTCAGCCCTCCTTATATAGAAATAGCTTGAGGAGATCGATCTGGTCCAAGAGGAGATCGATCTGGTCCCCTTAAATCTCTCATTTTCATAAAATTTTTAAGCATGAGATCGATCTGTCGAAGCATGAGATCGATCTGTTGAAGCATGAGATCGATCTGTCGAAGCTTGAGATCGATCTGGTCCCAAACAGAGAGCTAAGGAGATCGATCTGGGTGCTTGAGGATCGATCTTTTCATCACAGAATGCTTAGGAGATCGATCTGGCCCCATTGGAGATCGATCTGCTCTATTCCATTGCCCAAATAAGAGCATTCTGGCTCTTCCAGATCGATCTCTCATCCTATGAGATCGATCTGGCCTTCATGTTTTCCAGATTTCTTGCAGTTTCCTTGTTACAACTCAGACCAACACATCCTTAATCTGTTGCCATGACCATTTTCTCATCCATCCACCTTTATAACTTGAAAATGGCATCCATTCATACCTTATGCACATTGAGACTTGTGTACATTCATTGTATGTCCAAAGGTATGCTATATAAAACCAAATGGAAGCATAACTTCATTCCATTTTACCACACTATCCATTTTGAGTTTCAATCACATCCATCACTTATAAGAACTCATTTCTTCATATTCATACTCAATGGAACTTGTATGTACGTTACAAATCATATTACACATACGTACATTGAATCCATGGACTTACATCAATCATACTTTACATTACAAGTCCATTCACATTCATTACACATTACAACTTTACATATACGGGGTCTCACAAGTGACTTATGTAATATCCCTAAAAGTAAATTTATTCTATAAACTGTACGTTTACAACTTTACATACTTTCTTACCTAGATTACATCTCAAAATATTATTTACATCAATTGTCTATGCTATATAGGATGTCTGATAATAAAAGCAAAAGCATAGCTTCGCGTGTACTGTATGTAGTCTGGGGAGAGTATCGAGTCCACCAGCCTACTTCAATTACACACCAGGCGTAGATAGTGATCACTTAAAATAGTCTGTAAGAGTAGAGAAACGAGTGAGCTCTTCAAGCCCAATAGGACATGCGTTTAAGGCAGTCTTAATATCAAAGCCTACGAAAACATGATGCTTTTATATAAACATTGGTAAGCATATATATGTATAGATTTATCGAAAATTGACTTATCTTAAAACAAGTAAATTAAACACATTTCAAATGGCATAATTCACTTGTCACAAAGTTTATTACTTTTCTTTTGAAGTTATACAGAACATACACTGGACACTAGGCAATTACACATAACAAAAATAAGTTATGTTCATATAAACTCAACCTCCAAAGAGGGAGACAAATAAACAGAGTATAAATGGCCATCGTAAGGGGACTATAGACTGGATCAAAGTCGTACAACGCCCTACGCCGCTAAAGCTCAAACAAACAATGCATGAATTGGCGGACGATAAGGCACCGAGTGGCTACACATACTCGACGCGGTTAAACATGCTCTACAAATGACTAAATGTGCGCAATGTGGCATAAGACATGCACCACGAAGGTTCAAATTCCACATGGGCCATGCATGGCAGATATCATGGTCTACATGTTGTCTTAGTCTTCAATCGATACGTATGAATTCTTTTTCGATCTTATTAACCTGCATAGTAATAAAACCGAGCTTATAATCAGATTTCGTACACATAAAACTAATTCATAAAATGAATTTCTATATTACAATTTACATTTTCCAAAACATTTCACATATGTCGAAAAATACGCTCGCAGAGCTCGAAAGGTGTCTTTTCCTTCAGTTTCTCAGTTTGAATATGAATAGTACGTTTTCAAATCTCAAAAATACATTTCATAAATTCGAACACATTTCAAACATATTTATAAATTAAAAATAAGGTAATAGGAATACTAATACTACTTTAAATTTCATCCCTTACCTAATGAATCTTGGAACAACAAAAAATTATCGGGGGTCGGGTTTACCTCGTTTTACGTGCCAATACCTTGAGTTATCTAAAATAGTTCCAAAATCATCAAATGATGCTCAAAACAATCTTAACATCTTTATATATGTATTACCTTACATAAAATTCACTAAATTTGGCCATTTTCCTAACTTTCCTTTCTCGATTTTATCGATAAAGATGTTGGTTTAAGCTATTTCGATAGTTTCTTTTCTCTTAACTTCAAACTTATAAAGTTAACAACCTGAACACTTATCCAAGTCTAAATTTAACACACTATAACTTGTCAAATTATCAAACTTTCATACTTTTATAGTTCTCTATTAAACTGAGATATAAAATGAAGTTTTTAGTATTAAACAATCATTCTACAACATCAAAATCAACTAAATTTCAGTATTTTCTTAACCTTCCATGGCTGACCGAACCTATGCTTATCCCTATAAATTATTTCATCAATTTCTACTTCAGCAAAAATCTTTTAAATTCATCGATCATTAACATATCTAACATTCATGATCTTCCATCAACTTTACCTTATGTTTAACTAAGTTTGACCTGCGATTCTTACTCAAAAAATGATTTTTAACTGTAGATAAACATGTATATTACTTAGAATCATAAAAAACAAACTCAAAAACCAATCAAAAACTCATAAATTCAAGTTTTCCTCTTACCTAGAAACATGGCAGATTCTACCTCTACTCTTCTCTCTAGCTTTTCACCTAGAAAACAAGCTTGTTTATAATTGGATTTTTTATATGTTGTATAGGACTTAGAAAAAAGATTTGATCCTTGTTGACCAAAGTCTAAGTCTTATTAGAAGGTGGCCGACAAATTCGTGCAAGTCTGGTCTAGGGATGGCATCAGCGACAACTTGGGAAGGGTGGTTCTCTCTAGTTTTAGCTTATTTCGAGATGTTCTCTACCATTCCAGAAAGACCATTATTTATCTTTTATATTAGAGAAGATTGGCCTCAAAAGCCTTCTGGATGGACTTCAAATTAGGCTTTTATGTTGCCCCAGTAAATGTTAGGCCTGGGCTGCCAGCAGCCTTGTTTTTGTAAAATCCATAAAAATTATTTCCAACCCATTTTCATCCAAATTTCCACTTCTCAAGTGTTATACTAAGTCTCTAGTACATCCCATAAAAGTTTCGATCCACTTATCTACGAAACGTTCCCCGATTAAGCTCATTTTGCACGATTTGGTCAATATCGATTTAATTGGCTTAAGATTTTTGGTTTCCTTTAAAAATTCATTTAATCATTGAAACCTCCTTTTTTCCACTAAATCTTCATTCTCCAAGTCAATACACCTTCCTTTAATTTCCTATGGCCTCAAAATAATTTTCAAGAATTTCTAGAATTTATTCCGAATGTTTTTTACTTACTAGGCCCAATTGATCGGTTTAGCGCTAACTTGAGTTCTTACTAACTTTTTCACTTCCAATACCTTAATTTCAACTCCTAATCACCAAAACATACTTATACATGAAATCTTGAGGAATAGTTGAACTAAAACCCTACCTTGATTTTGATGCCCTGAGCTCCATGCCACTAGCTCGAGTGTTTCAATTGTTCCGAGCCTGCATAATGTTATTCTGAGTATCTTCATTGCTTTCTAGATTCCAAACAAATAGTGAAACGAAAAATTTTGGGTTTCACAATGAGGGCAAATGTTAATAAACAAATATGAAATTTTAGAGCGTTAAACCTCTAAAACCCTAACACCTTCAAGAGTACAGAAAATAAAGTAGACCGATTCTTGAAGAGGTTAAAGCCAACCATCAGGGCCAAGTTAGCTCTTTTTGGTTTCACTAGCTATGATGAGGTCATCTTTATAGCCTAACTAGTGAAGTAAGACTATGAGCTCCATCTAGCCGATTGTGGGGCTCGAGGTAAAATAAAGGAAAAAAGATTTGCAAACAGTAAACCTTTACAAAGGAAGTGTGTAAAGCCCGTAACATAATATGTATTCTTTATGATTTTGTGATGTATGTGTTGGCTCAACTGAGATGGGAGGTGAATCGGTTTTTCTAGTCTATATGCTAAATTTAAACTCTCTTAGTTAATATTGCAATTAAACAAGTCAATGACAACAATAAGTAATAAAGTAAAATGCAGTAAAACAAAAGAGATAAGGGAGAAGATTAGCAAACTCAGGAATTTATAGAGGTTCGACCAAAACGCTTGCCTACGTCCTCTCTTCTTAACCTTCTTGTCAAGGCTTCTCTTTCACTTTAATGTGATCAATACAATTTCCTTTTCAAAGTTAAGGAATAACCTCTCTACCTCTTCACAAATAAAGCTATTCACTCTCTTTTACAGAAACTTAATCACAAGGAAACTCTCTCTCCTTTTTCTTTTGGATGAGAATGAATATAACAGTGAATTTATCAAAGGTAGGTACAAGAAGAGAACAACTAGTTACAAGCTTTGAATGTAGATTTAATACACTCTAAATTAAAGACACAAACAATATGCTTGTAGAATTTTTCAGGCTTGCTTCTATTTTTTTGAATGTCTTAATGACTTCAATTTATAGGCTCAGCAAGTTGGTGAAGCATTAAATGCAATTTTTCCCGTTGCAAGTTTGTAGAAAGAGCCGTTGGGAACCTCTAGTAGAGTGCCAAATTGATCTTCCATCTTGACCAGATCGATCTTCTAAATTAAATTCCTACAATTTCAAAGCAATCCAAAGCAAGGAGATTGATCTCATTCTTGGAGCGATTGATCTCATAATTCATAACATGTTTGTACAGATCGATCTGTCGAACCAGCAGATTGATCTTAGAAACTCTCTGTTTGAAGAAGATCGATCTTCATATCAATCTTGTAAGTGATCTTGTAAGATGGAGATCAATCTCTAATTACGCTAGATCGATCTCATAACCTTATTGTCTTGAGGGGATCAATCTCTATTCCTAAGAGATCAATCTCATAAACATTCTGTCAAAACAAAGATCTATCTATAGATCGATCTAAGACACAACCTTACCTTAAAGGATTTCGATCTCTAACCTGACTAGATCGATCTTATAATATTCTGTTTAACAAGGATCGTTCTCATAACCCTTGGAGATCGATCTCTTCTTCCTTAACAACCGAGTACTTGATCTTGATTCTTTTAACCTTTAAACAGATCGATCTCATATCCCATGAGATCGATCTCTCATCCTTTAAAACCTAGTTTTTGGCAAAGAATTTATCTCAATATGTTCTAATTAATTTCTTCGCATGTTTTAAACATTCCTTGATTTATCATAACCACTTTTGAATTACTGTTTTGTCATTTCAAAATATATCAAATTAACAGTATGGATAAGTCACATTTGATATAAATCATAAGGAATGAATGTATTTAAGTTACCAATGGGTATGAAATGTAAAATGGGTAATTTAACAAAGTTAAATTGAATGTAACAATGGAATTCTAGGAGAAATTGCAACAGAGTTGCTTCTGAAGAGGAGCAGATCAATCTCCAATTTAATGTAGATCGATATTAAAGAGGTTCTGGGTAGAACAAATCAATCTCATGTAAGGGCCAGATCGATCTCCTTAAGGTTCTGAGTAATACAGATCGATCTCATGATTAAAAGCATATCGATCTCCCTAGGCTTGGAAAGTCAATTTTTGAGGAGAAAAAGGCAGGATAGATCGATCCCTATCGTTAGTAGATCGATCTCTATGAGCAATTCTATAAATAAAAGGCTCTACAATCTTTATTTTCTCGAGAGTTACCAAACTTTTCAAGAAACCAAAGTTAACCTAATCTTTCTAGATTAGAAAACTTCATCCTTCATGCATTATTCATTTTTCGTCCTTACCTTACCTCATTCGTGATCAGCTACCCTCTCAACAGTTGGGTTGTGTGTCAATGTCTAACCTCACCTAACCATAACAATTTCATTTGCATTAAAATTTAGAAGTAAACACTTGTATAATTAAATCAGAGTTGTTGTTTGCATGTGTTTACATTGCTTTACATCCTTAATAGTTACATACAAAATGCTACTGTGCTATAGAAAGTTTAAATGCAAAATTACATCAGTGTGCATACCTTACGCGATGGGATGCAGAAGATAGCAAAAGGGAAAGCTTCCAGTCACTCTCATTCTATATTTAAATCTCTGTAAATAGGGGAAAATAAGGGGGGTGAGTAAACCACACGCTCAGTAAGGTAGTCATGCAAACAGGTAGATATTGCACTATCTACGTGATCATGATGCCATGCCCAAATCCATTCATTTCATCTTTTCGTCTCAAAACATGAGTTCATGCTTATGTTAATGGTAGGTAAAGCAATTTATGTTATGAAAATTCAGTGCACCATTCGAATACAAGGCATGGCAATAAACATCATGCATATTTCATAAATAAGGCATGGAAAACTCATCATGCGTAAGTGCACTTTAAAACCATTAACATACTTTCTCATCTCAAACAAATCAACCCTTGTCAGGACATGAGCCTCTTCCTCGGACTGTCCTGACTCAGAAAGCATTTCAAAACATGGATTTATTCATAAACAAAGACATGTGAGATAGACAATATAATAAGGGAAATCTCCTCTAGGCCTATGGCCATATCTTGTGATCCCAGGCTATATTTATCAGGCGTGTGGGGTATCACCACTATCAGCTTCCACACGGGAGGTGGGTCAAGTCCAGCTTGTCGGTCCATAGCATATCTAAACATCGTATGAAGACGGCATATCACAATCTCACCATGGTGCAGTGTACTCCATGCTACTTGCACGGTACATCATACTCTGTGGACCCATATCAACACATCATATCATGCCACATCTAAAAAATGCACGTGCAAGCCTATTTAATCGGTACAACATACTGTCTACTCGAAGCTCCTAGCACGATGATAATTCGATATTTTTAGAATTATTTGAACATAATTTCCTAATTAATTATTCAAATCCCCAATTTATTTTGTTAATTATCCCCTTTATTTAATTAAAATTATCATGTTTGCAGATAAATTAAATTCGGATGAATTTTGAATATTTCGGTAGAAAATGGATCGAAATTGGGTTAAAATCGAGATTCAACCATGTAGACAACACGAGCCATGCCACCTAGCACATCCAATTGGACAAGAAGACCGATGACATGGAAATATCTTTCCAGAGAGCTAATGGTGTGAAGACAAGTGGCCAAACAATGCCAACTCATCTAGCATGAAAAAATTACCATTATACCCCTAAATGTGTGTATAAATAGAATACGATGGCAATTGAAAAGGGGGAAGTAGCCTAGGTTAGAATAGAAGTAATTTAGGAGTAGTGTAATTTTCGGGTAGAATAGCGTTTAGGTTAATTTTAAAGCTTTCTTCAAATTTCCGAATAGTTTTTTTTCAATCAAACAATTTTACTGTTCATGGAACTTTCTTAATGTTTTTGTAAACACCGCAAATTTTCTGTATTTAAATTAAACAAAATATATATAATAAATGAAAATATGTTATAAGGAAATATGTGAAAATATTTATATATATTTGTTAAGTTGAAAAAAAATGAAGTATAAAAATAATTACAATAAAAATATATACATGTAATTGTCCAAGAATGAAATTATAATTAAAAATATACATATATATAAAAATACAAATATAACATATATAATAAAAATTAAAATATATATATATATATATAAATATAAATATAAATATAAATAGATATATATATATATATAAATAATATATATAATAAAAATAAAAAAATTAAAAAAAAAACTAAACGGAAAAAAAAAAAAGGGAAAAGATAACCCCCTTATTCCTCTTCTTTGCTACCGTCGGCAAGCTTTTCTCCCCGTTTTCCCTGCCGTCCTCCCTTTCCCTCACCAGGGACCGAACCGAGCCCCAAGCCAGCGACGATCGGCCTCCTTTCCTTCCTTCCCCCTTGCTATTTGCCGAACCGAGCTCCTTCCTCTCCTTTTCACTCGTCGACGACTGAACCAAAGACAGTCGGCAGCCTCGCGTTGCCCGAACTCCGAGCAGCTTCCTCCCTTTGACCACCGGCGATCGTTCCCTCCCTTTTTGCCTCTCCCCTCGCTTGGAAATAAAAACAAAAACAGAGGGATTTCTTTTCTGTTCACGGATTGCAGCGACTAGGGAGACCCGACGCTGGCCAGCACTGAACCCAAGCCCGACAACCTCCCTCGCCTGTCCTTCCCTGTCCGGCCACCCCTATTTCCAACGCAACAGTGTCAAACAAAAAAAAACACAGATAAATTTCCCAATTTCTGTTTCCCCATCCTTGTACCAGTTGATCCCTATGTTAAAAAAAAATCCAAGCTTTATTTAGTTTAATGTATGTATAAATTGTATGTATATAGCATGTTAGTTATAGATTGAATTAGACAAAAATTGGAAAGATGAGAAGTAGACAAATATGTGTATGTATGAGATGAGGAAAAAAATGGGAAAACAATATTAATATATATATACATGTATAGGAGTGTATATATATGTATATTTATTTATTTAGGTACATGTACATATAGGTGTATATAATGAATTGGGTATGCTAGTATTTGTACAAAAAAATATGTATGCAAATGTGATAAGGAAAAATGGAAAACAATGATATATATATATATATATATATAAATGAGTGTATATATATATATATATTTATTTAGGTGCATATACATATGGATGTACATAGGATGAATGTGTGCTAGTGTATGTATATACAAAGAATGTATATATATATATATATATGAGATAGGGAAATATGAAAAACAAATAAAAGTATATATGTGTATATACAAAGAATGTATATATGTGAGATAGGGGAACATGAAAATAATAAAAGTATATATATCTATATATATACATATAGGAGTGTGTATATATATATATATATATTTATGCGTGTATACATGTGGATGTATATAATAAAGGTATATGTTAATACTTGTAGGAGCAAATATATAAATAGTGAAGAAATATATATAAACGTGTGTGTCGGCCTAATGATATACAATAATACGTACACAAGCAGTAGCAACGATAAATTACGATTTTAACGCAATTCGCATGAATAGGGTGCTAAGTCTACAATTTTCAGTGTAGGTGATTGTAGAAGGGATTAAAGGAGGTACTAGGAGACGTCACCATTCAAATTCCAGATACCCGATAAATTGAGGTAAGGGGTATTACTTAACTTAGTTTTGATATTGCATTCTTGTTTCACTGAGAAATGATTTTATGAAAGAGCATATGATTTGAAATGATTTATCAATGCTTCCATACTTGCGAAACTATTTACAAAACATGATTTCGTTTTACAAAATGTTCGCTAGAACATCTATGTTTATGAAATAAACTCTAGAATTATGAAAATGCATGGGAGTTTTATGAGGGCTTGAAAACCAATATTTACGCTTTGAAATGGAACTTTTAACGTTTTCAAAAGTATTTAGGAAAAGAGAAAAGATGTTTTGAGACTATAGGCTTCATGCATGGTTACTTCTTGTGGTGTTCCGGCTCCACCACTTGGGTGCCGGTACGTAGGCCCCTTTAGCACTTGACTCGACCTGTGTGGAAGATGTCGTGCTACTGGTGCTTTAGAATGATATTTCGGTAGTATCTCGTGCCCGCGCAGCACACAATTATGTTTCCTACACGGAGAGTGCCACTGGTGCCCGTGTCCTAGCTGAGTGCTAGTGAATGTAAGTAAGATAGATACTACCCATACTTTACGAAAGGGCTGTATGACCATGATCCAATCTACAGCCCATTTACCATGGCCATAGGTATGATGACTCTATACGGAGAATGACACGTATCGCATGACTTAGTTATAGCCTAGTCTCCTCGATTTTAATTATAAAATCGACTATGATGAAAGTTTATGAAATGATTATGAAACATGCATAAGATGTTTATGAAATGATTATGAAATATGCATGAGATGTTATGAAATGATTATGAAATATTCATGTTATGTTTACAAAATGATTTATGAAATGTTCATGAAAATGGTTAAGCATATTAATGGTTTTATTGACACGCATGCTTTATAACGTTTATACATGAAATGGAAATTTCTGTATTACATTAAGTTTCGTTTCATGAACAATTTCAAATACTTTTATATGTCAGAACTATTTTAATAGTACTATCTTACTGGGCTTTTCCCTAAAAGCTCACCCCTCTACCTTCAGATCATTTGCAGTGAATCTATAGACGCTACCTACCGTGTACACAACATAAACTGGTGGGAAGAGCTACCCTAAGCTACTTTTGTACACACGAAAGGTATACATTTGCATTCCTGTACCAGACAAAATTGTACGCACAGACATATATTGGAATTATCAGTTGGGATGTAATTTTGTAAGGAACGATGTAAACATTACTACTTTGGGATAATGTTTTGAGACAATATTTTGAGATGACTATTATTAAATTGAAATAGATGTATTGAGTGGTAAAGATGAATTTGGAAAGTATACTTGGTAGTGGTGGATATCTAGGATTGTTGGAAAGCATGCTTGGTAGTTGTGGATATCTAAGATTTCCAAAAATAACTGAATTGCAGGTGGGTAGGCTCATATATAAGTCATTGTGCTGCCAAAATTTCTATCGGCCATATAAGTTAAAATATAGAAATTAATTATAATTACGAGTAAAGTATTAGGAAAAGTGTTTTGACACTGCACAGGAATACAACCTAAGTGAATAAGGGAATAAGTGGGTAAATTAAATAAAAAAAATTTCCCCGATTTTCAAGGGTCAAGGGTTGTTACAGCTTTTTATGAAGTTTTTCATTTTCTTTGCTCGATTATTTGTAGTTCATAATTTCAAAGTTATTTCCTTTGCATTTGATTCATTGAAAGTTGATGGAAAGTGTTTGCATCTCTTTTTCTCATTCTCGATTTTCCTAAACTTTGTATGTTTTTGTTGAAGTAATCTTTATTTTCCTAGCTCTCGATTTTCTTCTCTTGGTGCATTCAGGAACCACTTCTTCCTTTGTTTCTCCCTTTTGGTTTTGATGCTTTGATGTGGGTTGATGCTTAGCTTTTATCCACATCAATGGCAATGTGAAACCTCGATTGGAGAAAGGAATGAAACAACCCGATGCTACTGGATTCTCATTTATATGCAGTACACATATTCACAATCTCATTTTAATGTTCTGTTGTTAAGTGTTTCTTCTTTCTTTTCGGTTTATTGCTGGTATCCTTAAAAGGTTTTGTTCTTCTTTCATTGATTGAACTATACAAATGCTAATCTTTACTGCATATTAATGCTAGCTTCTGTTATTTTCTACTACATCTTAGTCATTCTTCTCGGTTTTGCATTTGTTCATAACTACATTTTTTGTTTTTCCTTTATTTAGTTATTTATTTACATCTTGCTTATTGTTACTTATTAATGCTAATCTAAGTCCTAATGCTAGCTTTACTGCATATTAATGCTAGCTTTTGTTATTTTCTACTACATGTTAGTCATTCTTCTCGGTTTTGCATTTGTTCATCACTACATTTCCTATTTTTCCTTTATTTAGTTATTTAATTACATCTTGCTTATTGTTACTTATTGTCACCATGCATCGCAGAGTAGGGACAGAGTGTACCATGACAGTGATTGGGGATTAACAAACGCATTCTATTATGCTCTGTTTTAGTGTAATGTTACTGTTCATCTCTGTGTTGTTTGTAATCTGCATTGCTCATTGTTTTCTGTTGCATTATGTGCTGGCACGGTGGATGTTGATGCTGGACAGCAAAAGCAAAGGTCATGTCTTGCAAGTTTGTTGTAAACTGAAACAGTTGCAGTAGTACAAAGCAGAAGCCATTGACGTAAGCAATAGCTAACACCTAGAGCAGAAGCACTAGACCGAGGAACAGCAGCTGAAGCAGGTAGAGGATAGTGGCCTGTAGCAGTTAGCTGGCTAGATCAAAAGCAACACCTGGAGTAGAAAATAACCCGAGAGGTGTGGACAGACCGGATGCAGCAGATATGCGAACCTGGATAGCAGCTGATGCAGAGGTTGTAGGCCGATTGGAGACAGCACGAATAACAACCTGGAGCAGAATGAGAGCAGTAGCAGGCAGTCTGGATGCAGCACGGATAGCAGCTGGAGGGCTATGCAGTTAGATGGAAAACCTAGAGCAGCCTGGAGCAAGTTGCAGTGTGCATCTGACTCAGTAGTGTATGACATATCGAGAATGGAAGCTGAACAGACGACAACAGCCTGGACCAAAGGACAAACCGAGAGCATATGGAAAATGCAATTGAAGATATGAACAGTGAATGGAGGGATTTGGATGATTTAAAATTTGTTAAGGCTTTGTTTGGCTAGTTCATTGTAGTTAATTTATTTATTTTCACGCATTTTTTGTATAGTTTAATTCCAATTTAATTTGTTAAGCTTAGTTTAGAGTCTTTAATTAAATTGCATGTTAGTATTCTTGCATAGTAGTATAAAACTTAGTTTTAATTAGGAAGATAGTTATTTAAGCGTTCATTTAGAATTAGATTAGGGGTAAATTTATTTCATTAAATCTTAACTTAGTTTAAATTGCATTTTGATTAAGTAGTTTAATGGCATTTTAGGTTAGTATTTCATTAAAGCATGAAGTTGAATTCTTAAATTTGTCTTAATTCTGATTGTGATTGCCACATCTTATGCACATGTCATATCATGAATCTGTATATTTATTTAGAGAAAGCTTATGTGGACATATGATTGCATTTGATCAATTGATTTTGTGCATCATATTCTAGAATTTGTTTGATCTAATCTCAAGGTGAAATATTAGATCACACTTGATTAGGGAGATGATTTAGGCCATCTTTGGATTGTTTGAGCCTTTCTAGCCTTCCTTGTACATATTCTACCCCTAGTCACCGATCTGGGCCTAAAAAGCTTTTCTCTGTAAATATACCTGCGTTATTTTCCTTAGCTTAAATACTTCGTTCCTATCCCTTACCCCAAAAGCATGAAAAGTCATTGGGATATATTGTGAGCTATATGGGTATTAAGTGATAGTGAAAGAGTATATATAAAAAAAAAAAAGAAAAAGAAAAAAGAAAAGTAGAAAGAAGAAAAATACAAAAATAGAATAAAATAAATAAGTTTGGGGGCAATGATTTGAGCTATTACATAGAAGTAATGCATGTTAAGGGGTGATTAAACCTAAATCGACTTTATCATACCTTAACCCCATCCTTACATTACAAGCTTAATGAAGTCCTATTGATCTTTGGTTAAGTGTGACTACATTAGTGGAGATTGAAGTGAAAAGCAAACTTCTGGGAATGATCACATGTCATTGACTTTGCATTCACTGTGTTTGCATAATCTGATCCGGATAATGTACTGAGAAGTGACTTAGAAATTTTTCACACACTCACGAGGAGTTCAATTTGGGTTAGGACTTATGATTGAGTAATTCTAAGTGCTGGACTTGTAATTGTGAGTCTTTGATTTCATAGTCTGTACTTTTTCTTTGAGGAAAATATTGGAGAAATTATTGTCTTTTGTACTTGTCATTCCTATAATCATTTTGTTTTGCTTGAGGACAAGCAAAAGCTCAAGTTTGGGGGTGTGATAATTCTATATTTTTAGAATTATTTGAACTTAATTTCCTAATTAATTATTTAAATCCCCAATTTATTTTGTTAATTATCCCCTTTATTAAATTAAAATTCTCATGTTTGCAGATAAATTAAATCCGGATGAATTTAGAATATTTCGGTAGAAAATAGACCGAAATTGGGCTAAAATCGAGATTGAGCCACGCAGACAACACGAGCCATGCCACCTAGCACATCCAATTGGACAAGAAAACCGATGACATGGAAATATCTTTTCAAGGAGCCAATGGTGTGAAGACAAGTGGCCAAACAATGCCAACTCATCTAAGATGAAAACATTACCAGTATACCCCTAAGTGTGTGTATAAATAGAATATGATGGCAATTGAAAAGGGGGAAGTAGCCTAGGTTAGAATAGAAGTAATTTATGAGTAGTGTAATTTTAGGGAGAATAGCTTTTAGGTTAATTTTAAAGCTTTCTTCAAATTTTTGAATAGTTTTTTTTTAATCAAACAAATTTACTGTTCATAGAACTTTCTTAATGTTTTTTATGAAGTTTTTCATTTTCTTTGCTCGGTTATTTGTAGTTCATAATTTCAAAGTTATTTCCTTTGCATTTGATTCATTGAAAGTTGATGGAAAGTGTTTGCATCTCTTTTTCTCATTCTCGGTTTTCCTAAACTTTTTATGTTTTTGTTGAAGCAATCTTTATTTTCCTAGCTCTCAGTTTTCTTCTCTTGGTGTATTCTGTAACCACTTCTTCCTTTGTTTCTCCCTTTTGGTTTTGATGCTTTGATGTGGGTTGATGCTTTGCATTTATCCACATCAATGGCAATGTGGAACCTCGGTTGGAGAAAGGAATGAAACAACCCGATGCTACTGGATTCTTGTTTATGTGCAGTACAAATATTGATAATCTCATTTTAGTGTTCTGTTGTTAAGTGTTGCTTCTTTCTTTTCAGTTTATTGCTGGTATCCTTGAAAGGTTTTGTTCTTGTTTCATTGATTGAACTATACAAATGCTAATCTTTACTGCATATTAATGCTAGCTTCTGTTATTTTCTACTGCATGTTAGTCATTCTTCTCGGTTTTGCATTTGTTCATCACTACAATTCCTGTTTTTCCTTTATTTAGTTATTTATTTCCATCTTGCTTATTGTTACTTATTGTCACCATGCATCGCAGAGCAGGGACTGAGCGCACCATGGCAGTGATCGGGGATTAACAAACGCACTCTGTTATGCTCTGTTTTAGTGTAATGTTACTGTTCATCTCTGTGTTGTTTGTAATCTAAATTGCTCATTGTTTTCTGATGCATTGTGTGCTGGCACGGTGGATGTTGATGCTGGATAGCAAGAGCAAAGGTCATATCCTACAAGTTTGTTGCAAACCAAAACAGTTGCAGTAGCACAAAGCAGAAGCCATCGACGTAAGCAGTATCTAATGCCTGGAGCAGAAGCACTAGACCGAGGAACAGCAGCCGAAGTAGGTAGAGGACAGTGGCCTATAGCAGTTAGCTGGGCAAACCGAAAGCAACGCCTAGAGCAAAAGAGAACCCGAGAGGTGTGGATAGACCGGATGCAGCAGATATACGAACCTGGACAGCAGTTGATGCAGAGGTTGCAGGCCGATTGGAGACAGCACGAATAGCAGCTTGGAGCAAAACAAGAGCGGCAGCAGGCAGTCTGGATGTAGCACGGATAATAGCTGGAGGGCCTGTGCAGTTAGATGGCAAACCTAGAGTAGCTTGGAGCAAGTTCTAGTGTGCATCTGACTCAGTATTGCATGACAGACCGAGAATGGAAGCTGAACAGAAGACAACAGCCTGGACCAGAGGACAAACCGAGAGCATCTGGAAAATGCAATTTAAGATATGAACAGTGAATGGAGGGATTTGGATGATTTAAAATTTGTTAAGGCTTTGTTTGGCTAGTTCATTGTAGTTAATTAATTTATTTTCATGCATTTTTAGTATAGTTTAATTCCAATTTAATTTGTTAAGCTTAGTTTAGAGTCCTTAATTAAATTGCATGTTAGTATTCTTGCATAGTAGTATAAAACTTAGTTTTAATTAGGAAGATAGTTATTTAAGTGTTCATTTAGAATTAGATTAGGGGTAAATTTATTTCATTAAATCTTAACTTAGTTTAAATTGAATTTTGATTAAGTAGTTTAATGGCATTTTAGGTTAGTTTAATTTTAGTTTAATTAATCTTGCTTTGTTATTTTCAGAATTGCGTCTTATTTTAATTGCGTTAATTAGTTTTAACTATTTTAATTATTTTTGTAGGTTTTTTATTTTAACTGCGTGGAGCACTGTAAGTAATTTTGCTCGGTTTTATTTTCTTTATTTTATAGTTTTTATTATTTTATTGGTTTCAGTATTTTTAATTCTAGCTATGTAGATCACCCACCTTAATTTCATAATTTGCGAGAATATACTTAGGGTAAGATTAACTGGTACTTAATTAGGCTAGTCAACTTCTCTGTGGGATGATAACTCCGGGACTCAAATCCCATTATTACTTGTACGACCCGTGCACTTGCGGTAATACGTTTAGGGCATGGCACACGACTATTAGCATGTCAATTCTCAAAATGCATGTGCTAGCCTATTTAATCGGTGCGACACCCTGTCTACCCGAAGCTCCTTGCACGACAATAAGTATGTTGGACATCTAATGTGAGCTATGCTCCAGCACCATGCCAAAATCAGTGTAAAATCTCTGCGAGCTCAACTCTAGCACAACATCATAAAAATCCATGTGAAATCTAGTACGAGCTACGCTCTAGCACTCATGTGTATAAAAATACATCAAATCTCGTGCGAGTCACACTCTAGCACGCTTTCATTCTCATGAAAACCATGTAGGTGGTTCAATTCTTTGCAAAACATGGTTATTAACCAAATCAAATTATTTCATTTGCAAATCATTTCAAATGTTGGCCACCCCACCAATCACTTGCTAAAAAGCAACAAATAAGGTTTTCAAAGCATTATAATTCTGTTTTCATGCACATTTCTCGAAATCCAACTCTTTGCCCTAAAATCACCTAATAACATTTCCTATTGTCACATGCACTCTTGCAAAACATTTAAGCACCAAAATTGCACACAGATATCTCTAAGAGTCCACACAATTCCCTTACCTCGATTTACTCTAGGTGTGACTCTCTTCCTTTACACGTCTCGTGCTTTTCGCTCAACTTGCTTCGGTGTATCCTCAGGAGCTGCAATTCATCCATCAAACGCTCGAGTTGGTGTTGCTAACTCTCATTCAACTATGCATTTTACCCAATGCCTTAAATATTCATTTTACCCCTTTTTGGGTATGTCTCACAATTCATTCCATAACACCATCTTAAATCCATACCCACAACACCATTATCACTTATAGATATCGTATTCATCATTTATTCCACCACATTTCACTTCCACACACTAACCCATTTCTAGGTTATAATAATTCCATTACATTCTAGATAATTCCTACCATTAATATTCACACCCAACAACTCCAAAGTTAACAAATAGACAATATACTTAGATTGGTGCTCTAGAAACTCACCTCTTTGGATTTTCTTCTCTCTCCAATTGAAAATACATCTTTACTCCTTCAATCCCACGGATGGGGTAATGCCACCAAGCTATGTTGTTCTTCATCTTGATGTAAACAACTTTGTGTCTAATAGCCTTCCCTCAAATCTCCTTGAAAATGGATGGATTTAGAGAGAAAAAACTAGGTTTGGGGATGAAAATGGTAGAGTGAGAGTATTTCCTGAAATCTACAGATCCAACTGCTCCTATTTATAAATTTAGCTTGATGAGATCGATCTGCCTTGGGTGGAGATTGATCTAGTCCTCTTAAAATCCCTTTTTTTCATGAAATTTGAAGGTAGGAGATCGATCTGTCGAAATCTTGAGATCGATCTGTCTCAGGCAGAAAGTTGAGGAGATCGATCTAGCTAGAGAGGAGATCGATCTGCTCTAACTCGATAGCTAAGGAAATCGATCTGTTTGCCTTAAGAATCGATCCTTATTTGATAGAATGTTTAGCAGATCGATCTGACCCCATTGGAGATCAATCTGCACTATTCCTATTGCTCGAATAAGAGCGTGTTGGCTCTTTCAGATCGATCTCTCATCCTATGAGATTGATCTGACCTTCATATTTTCCAGATTTTCTATAATTTTTCTGCAGCAACTCACACCCAAACATCCATAACTTGTTGCCAAGGTCATTTCCCCATTCAATTAGCTTTAAGACTTGAAAATGGCATCCATTCATACTTTATACACATTAAAACTTGTGTGCATTCATTATATACCCAAAGGTATATAATACAAAACCAAATGGAAGCATAAAGATTCACTCCTCTTATGCAACTTCATCCCATTTTATCACACTAGTCATATTCCATTCCACCCACATTTATCACATACAAAAGTTCATTTCATCATATTCATACATAATGAAACTTGTATGTACATCCCAACTCTTATTACAAGTGTGTACATTGAACTTATGGACTCTACATCATTTATGCGTCACATTACAAATACATCACCATTTACACATATAAAAAGTTATACATATATGGGGCCTCACATTCTCCTCCACTTAGAAAATTTGGTCATCTAAAATGGAACTAAATCATTCCGTGAATAGCTTGGGATACCTTTCCCGCATCAAACTCTCTAATTCCCATGTGGCCTTTTCCACCGTGTGATGTTGCCAAAGAACCTTCACTAGAGGAATTGTCTTTATCGTCAACACTTTCTCTTTTCTATCCAATATCTAAACTTGTTTCTCTACGTATGTCATGCTTTCATTGAGCTCCAAAGGCTCGTACCTTATCACATGTGCCGAGTCCGGGTGATAATTTCGTAACATGGATACGTTGAAGACGTTATGTACACTCGTTAGCTTAGGTGGTAATGCTAGCTTATATGTCATGTCTCCCACCTTATCAAGTATCTCAAATGGCCATATATATCGAGGGCATAACTTCCCCTTCTTCCGGAATCTCATGATCCCCTTCGAGGAAGAAACCTTCAAAAACACTCACTCACCCACATTAAACTCTAGTGGTCTCCGTCTCTTGTTGGCATATCTCTTTTGTCTGCTCTGACCTATCCGTAACCTCCACAAATCAATTGGACATCCTCAGAGGCTTGGCTAACCAAGTCCGGAGCAAAGATCTGTCTGTCACCAACCTCTTCCCATCCAATAGGGGAACGACATCTACGCCCATACAATGCATCATATGGTGCCATCTCAATACTCGCACGAAAACTGTTATTATAGGTGAACTCTGTGAGTGGAAAATGGTCATCCCAGGAGCCTTCAAAATCTAATGCACATGCTCTCAACATATCCTCCAGGGTCTGTATAGTCCTCTCTGACTGACCATCTGTCTAAGGATGAAATATGGTGCTAAAACTCAATTGGGTCCCCATCGCTTTCTGAAAACGTTCCCAAAAGTGGGAAGTGAAGCGGGCATCCCTATCAGAAACAACGCTCACTCGAATTCCTTGTAGCCTCACTATCTTGCGCACATACAAGTTCGCTAACTGGCTCCAAGTATCGGTAGCTCTCATAGTTAGAAAATGGGTTAATTTCGTCAACCGATCCACAATCACCCATATGGCATCATAACCTCTACGCATCCTCGGTAATCCCATCACCAAATACATGGTGATGTGTTCCCACTTCCAAGTCAGTATCGGTAGAGGCTGTAATAACTCTACAGGCTTCTGATTCTTTACTTTCACCACTGACAAACGAGACACTTCGTGACATATTTAGCAATGTCTTTCTTCATCCTAGACCACCAAGAAACCTTTCTCGGGTTTTGATACATCTTAGTACTCCCTGAATATATCGTATACCTCGATGAGTGAGCCTCTGTTAAGATTAACTTTCTGATCTCTGGATCATCAGGAACACATATCCTTTTTCTGAACCTCAACAATCCCTTTGAACTCCATCCAAAGTCTGTCTCTGTACCCCTCTGTATCTGCCCGACAATATCACTGTACTGCTGATCAATTCGCTGAGCCTATCGAATTCGATCTACTAGATCCGGTTCCAAATGCAGGCTAGCTATTATAAAGCCACTATCAGCGTCAGGCAGGGTCACATCTAATTTGAGGTTCATGAACTGTTCCAATAGCTCGTATTTCCTTATCATCATAAATGACACCATCTCGAGATGCTTCCTACTCAGTGCATTAGCAACTACATTCGCTTAACCTGGGTGGTACAGGATCTCACAATCATAATCCTTTAAAAGCTCAAGCCACCTCCTCTGGCTCATGTTTAATTCTTTCTGCGAGAACAGGTACTTAAGGCTCTTATGATCAGTGTAAATTTGAAATCTCTCACCATAAATATAATGGCGCCATATTTTCAAGGCAAACACTACGACCGCCAACTCTAAATCGTGGGTCAGGTAGTTCCTCTCATGATCCTTCAATTGTCTTGATCCATAGGCTACTACCCTTCCATCCTACAAAGTACACAGCCCAGTCCTTAGTGTGAAGCATCTGTATAGATCGAGAAACCTCTTGAGCTGGTAGGAATGGTGAGAATTGAAGCTGTGGTTAATCTCCTCTTCAACTCCTCAAAACTTTCCTCACACTTATCATCCCACACAAATTCAACATTCTTTCTTTTGAGACGTGTCAAAGGAGTAGCTAACATTGAGAATCCGTCCACAAACCTTCGGTAATACTTAGCTAAACCCAAGAAACTTTTGATCTCTATCACTGTCTAGGGTCTTTGCCACTATATCATTGCCTCAATCTTTGATGGATCCACTGACACTCCGTTCTTCGATATTATGTGACCCAGAAAAGAGATATGTTCAACCAAAAGTCGCACTTACTGAGTTTAGCGTACAACTTCTTCTCTCGGAGGGTCTGTAGCACTATCCTTAGGTGTTGTTCATGCTTCTCTCTAGATCTTGAGTACACCAGCATATCATCAATAAACACAATAAAAAATAGCTCCAAATACCAGTGAAATAGCTCATTCATCAATGACATAAAAGCTGCGAGAGCATTCGTCAACCCGAATGGCATAACCATAAACTCATAATGTACATATCGGGTACGAAAAGCTGTTTTGGGTACATCTCTACTCCGTATCTTCAACTGATGGTACCCAGATCTCATATCTATCTTGGAGAAGACTTGCGCTCCCTTAAGTTGATCCAATAAGTCATCGATACTTGGAAGGGGATACTTATTCTTGATGGTGGCCTTATTCAACAATCGGTAATCTATAGACAGTCGAAGGCTTTTATCCTTCTTTCTTACAAACAGAACCGGTGCTCCCCAAGGTGAGATGCTTGGTCTGATGAACCCCTTCTCCAACAACTCTTGTAACTGCTTCCTTAATTCTTCCAACTCAACTTGAGCCATTCGGTATGGTGGCTTGGATATCGGCTCTGTACCAGGTGCTAAATCTATACCAAATTCCATCTCTCTATCTAGAGGTAACCCTGGTAATTCATCTGGGAAGACATCTGGAAATTCCCTGACCACTGGGATGTCTATCAACTCCGAACGTGCCTCATCTGTCTCAATCACATAAGTAATGAACCCTTCACATTACGCTTTCCACTGTTAGTATCACAAATCGTCACATTAACATGCATAAATGATAAACATATTCATCTCTCGAATGTCATGTATTAAAATCATACTCTTCTCATTTTCATTAAACATGTCTTTCATTTCATTTCACAAAACTTTCAATGAGATCATCTTTCTTTGGAAAAGTCAGAGTCTTAGCACTATAATCCATAATAACATGGTTCGTAGCCAGCCAATCCATACCTAGGATTACATCAAAATCACTCATATTTAATAGAATTAAATCGGCTGCCATTTCTTTATCTCTTATCCTCATCATACAATTCTTATATACATGCTCAGTCAATTGACTATCATTCATAAGGGTAGATATCATCAACATCTTACCTAGCAGTGTGGGTTTTACATACTTCAACAATTTACATGCAAAGGATGGCGATATAAAGGAATGCGTGGCACTAGGATCAAACAGTACAAATGCTTCTAAATCAAATATTTAGATGGTACATTTAACCACATCTGAAGACTGATCCGCAGTGTCCTGGTCCAGTGCGTGCACTCATCCTTTGCGTACACCCACTGCCTGTTTCCCCTTTTCCTCAGCTATAACCCTCCTCTTCGAAGCAGCTGTCCTAACTGGAGCTCTCTCTGGCTCCCTGCCCTTTTGTGGGGCTCTCTCTGTCATCTCTGGGCAATCTCAAATTATGTGCCCTGGTTTCCCACATCTAAAGCATACTGCAGGAGGTCTACAGCATGGTCAAGTGCCATGGTGCCTACCACACTTACTACACTGCTCTATAGTAGGTCGTGGCCCTTCAATCATGATTCCCTTAGTTACAGCTAAAGCTGGATGCATGGGAGGATTAACTGTCCTCTCCCGACTCTCCTCGATCCTCAGCCTCTTCCCAGCAAACCTCTTGCTTCCCTTGTAACTGAAGCCTCTATCTAGTACTGGTCTCTTCTAATCACTGTCCCTCATTTTACCGGCTTTCCTAAACTCTGAGGCGATCCTACCAACGTCTTGCTCACACAATTGCACCCTGCGCACAGCCTCCTCGTAAGTCGGTATATCTAAGGGAACTAATCTGGATCTGATGGTAGGTCTCAATCCATCCACAACCTTTTGGATCTTCTCGACCTCATTACCCATCATGTTGGGATCATATCTACCCAAGGAGATAGAGGTCGTCTCATACTCGTCCACCGTCCTACTCCCTTGGCTCAGTCCTAAAAATGCCATTTTCATCTTCTGCTATGTAATATCCGAAACATACTGTCTCTGGAAAGCCTCCAAAAACACATCCCAACTGATCTTTGTATGTCGGACTCTCAAAATAGGCTAGGTGGATTTCCACCAATGTTTCGCTGATCCGTTCTGTACGAATGCGATAAACGCTACCTTCTCGATAGTAGTGCACTCAAAGAACCCATAGAACTTCTCAATCTAATTGATCCAATCCTCTGCAGCTACTGGGTCCTTAACTCCACGGAAAGACGGCAGTCTAAACTTCTGGAACTACCGTAGTCTATCTAAATCATAACTGTGACCCCAGCCTCTACCGCCCAGTGGTATAGTAATAGGCGTGGACATATCCTGTGCAGGTTGGGGTGTAGGTGTATCTGTCGTTTGAGGTCTCTCTGCTAGCCGTGCTCGTGCCTCAGGAGCTACCGCCTGCTCAATATCACCCTCTGTAGCAGGACTCTATTTGCCCCCAACTCCAGGTAACAATTTAGTAAGCAATTCCAAGATCATCTCTATGCTCCGCTCAATCCTCACGAAGCGTGCCTCAGTACTCTCGGGCCTCTCCTCTGGACCCTGTGGAGCATGCTCAACCTCAGCCCCCACCTCAATCTCTTCCTGAGCCTCGTGTGTTTCTAGTTCAACACTACCCCCAAGCCTACATCTACGACCTCGAGCTTGCGCTCTCGTCCCTCTACCACGACTGATGTTAGGCATAATGTTTCACTTCCCTACATACACATCAATTTCTTAGTCAACCCATCAACTCACACACAATTTGTATCTAAATAAGCACAATAACATGGGGATGTAATTTTCCAACTTATTAAGTATTTTAGACATCGACACATGTCTAACCAACTCAACTCTGATGCCAACTTCTGTCACGACCCTCAACATACCAAAAATTGTCACAAATTTTTTTCGCTTTTCATGCATTTTTCATTTTTCGTCCTTACCTTACCTTGATCGTGATCAGCTACCCTCTCAACAGATGGGATGTGTGTCAATGTCTACCTCACCTAACCATAACAATTTCATTTGCATTAAAATTTAGAAGTAAACACTTGTATAATTAAATCAGAGTTGTTGTTTGCATGTGCTTACATTGCTTTACATCCCCAATAGTTACATACAAAATGCTACTGTCTATAGAAAGTTTAGATACAAAATTACATTAGTGTGTATACCTTACGTGATGGGATGCAACGGATACCAAAAGGGAAAGCCCCCAGTCACTCTCAATCTATATTCAAATCTCTGTAAAGAGGGGAAAATAAAGAGGTTGAGCAAACCACACGCTCAGTAAGGCAGTCATGCAAACAGGTCGATATTGCACTATCTACGTGATCATGATGCCATGCTCAAATCCATTCATTTAATCTTTTCATCTCAAAACATGGGTTCATACTTGTGTTAATGGCAGGTAAAGCAATTTATGCTATGAAAATTCAGTGCACCATTCGAATACAAGGCATGGTATTAAACATCATGCATATTTCATAAATAAGACATGGAAAACTCATCATGCGTAAATGCACTTTGAAACCATTAACATACTTTCTCATCTCAAACAAATCAACACTTGTCAAGACATCAACCCCTCCCTCGGACTGTCCTGACTCACAAAGCATTTCAAAACATGGATTTATTCATAAACAAAGACATGTGAGATAGGCAATATATTAAGGGAAATCTCCTCTAGGACTATAGCCATATTCTATGATCCCAAGCTACACTGATCATGTGTGCGGGGTATCACCACTATCTGCTTCCACACGAGAGGTGCGTCAAGTCTAGCCCGCTGGTCCATAGCAGATCTAAACATCATTCAAAGATAGCATATCATAATCTTAACACGATACAGCGTACTCCATGCTACCTGCACGGTACATCATACTCTGTAGACCCATATCAACACATCATACCATGCCACATCTAAAAAATACGCGTGCGAGCCTATTTAATTGGTACAACATCCTATCTAGCCGAAGCTCCTAGCATGGCTATCAACATGTCAATTCTCAAAATGCATGTGCGACCTATTTAATCGGTGTGACACCCAGTCTACCTAAAGCTCCTAGCACGACAACAAGTATGGTAGCCATCTAATGTAAGCTACGCCCCAGCACCATGCCAAAACCAGTCTAAAGTCCGTGCGAGCTCAACTCTAGCACAACATCATAAAAATTCATGTGAAAACTAGTGCGAGCTACGCTGTAGCACTCATGAGTATAAAAACACATCGAATCTCGTGCAAGTCACAATGTAGCACGCTTTCATTCTCACGAAAACCATGTAGGTGGCTTAATTCTTTGCAAAACATGGTTATCAACCAAATCAATTTATTTCTTTTGCAAATCATTTCAAATGTTGGCCAACCCACCAATTACTTGCTAAAAAGCATTATGCTTTTGTTTTCATGCACATTTCTCAAAACCCAACTCTTTGCCCTTTAATCATGAAATAACTTTACCTAGTGTCACATGCACTCTAGTAAAATATTTAAGTGCTGAAATTGTGCACAGATATCTCTAAGAGTCCACACAATTCTCTTTCCTCAATTTACTCTAGGTGCGACTCTCTTCTTTTGCACTTCTCATGCTTTTCACTCAACTTGCTCTGGTGTATCCTCAGGACCTATAATTCATCCATCAAACACTCGAGTTACTGTTGCTAACTCTCATTCAACTATGCATTTTACTCAAAGCCTTAAATATTCATTTTACCCCTTTTTGGGTAAGTTTCACAATTCATTCCATAACACAATCTTAAATCCATACCCACAACACCATTATCACTTAAAGATATCATATTAATCATTTATTCCACAACATTTCACTTCTTCATACTAACCCATTTCTAGGTTATAATCATTCCATTACATTCTAGATAATTCCTACCATTAATATTCGCACCCAACAACTCCAACGTCAATAAATAGACAATGTACTTAGATTGGTGCTCTAGAAACTCCCCTATTTGGATTTCATTCTCACTCCAATTGAAAATGCATCTTTGCTCCTTCAATCCCACAAATGGGGTAGTGCCTCTAAGCTGTGTTGTTCTTCACCTTGATGTGAACAACTTTGTGTCTAATAGCCTTCATTCAAATCTCCTTGAAAATTGATGGATTTAGACAGAGAAAATTATGTTTTGGGTTGAAAATGGTAGAGTGAGAGTATTTTTTGAAATCTACAGATCTAACTGCTCCTATTTATAGATTTAGCTTGATGAGATCGATCTGGTCCTCTTAAAATCCCTCTTTTTCACAGAATTTGAAGGTAGGAGTTCGATCTGTCGAACCCTTGAGATCGATCTTTCTCAAGCACAAAGTTGAGGAGATCGATCTGGCTAGGGAGGAGATCGATCTGCTCCAACCCGAGAACTAAGGAAATCAATTTGTTTGCCTTAAGAATCGATCCTCATTTTACAGAATGTTTAGCAGATCGATCTAGCTCCATTAGAGATCGATCTGCGCTATTCCTATTGCTCGAATAAGAGCATTTTGGCTCTTCCAAATCGATCTCTCATCCTATGAGATCGATCTAACCTTCATATTTTTTTTCAGATTTTTTATAGTTTCTCGCAACAACTAACACCCAAACATCCTTAATTTGCTGCCATGGTCATTTCCCCATTTAGTTACCTTTAAGACTTGAAAATGGCCTCCATTCATACTTCATACATATTAAAACTTGTGTGCATTCATTATATATCCAAGGGTATACAATACAAAACCAAATGGAAGCATAAAGATTCACTCCTCTTATGCAACTTCATCCTATTTTACCACACTACTCATATTCTATTCCACTCACATTCATCACAAAATCCATTTCTTAATATTCATACATAATGAAACTTTGTACATACATCCAAACTCTTATTACCAGTGTGTACATTGAACTTATGGACTCTACATCATTTATGTTTCACATTACAAATACATCACCATTTACACATATACAAAGTTATACATATATGGGGTCTCACATTTTTAGTGAGATTTAGTTAAGTAAAGTTGTTCTTAGTAAAGAGTGGAACAATATACTTGGAAACAAAAAGTTGGAATCAAATATTGAAGAAGCAAGGTAAATTTTCCCAATTTTTGTGAAAATGAGGAAAGCTCAAACTAGGTAAGATTTAATACACCACTTTGATATATGTTAATCTAGGTTTATTGTTGAGTTAATTGGTATAAGTTTAAATTACTGAAAATAAATGGGTCATGAAAAATATCCATGACCTAGCTATTGGAAAGAAATTGAGAAAATGATGAGATTGAGATATTGAGAGAACTTAAAGACATTGGTTTAGAGTCATGCAAGTGAAAACAAGTATATTAAAGTATTCTAATATGGATAATTATTAACAGCTTCGAAGTTGATATTGAAAGCTGAACTGACTGTGAGGTTTAGCAGCACCGAGGAAGTGAGGTCACTTGACATGATCCGAGGTAAGGGAATTTCGTCAGTAGCTAGAGATAGCTAAACGTATTTTGAATAGTTTTTTTATAATTATATGATATATGAATTCCCATGAATAGAATTGTTGTGATGAAGACCGAAGAGATAAATCATGGTTTTATCCACAAATAGCGTGAAAAGGCCTCAGAAGCATGTATTTAACTAATCTTCATAGTTGCATGATAGAATGGCTAATGTTTTCAGGTATATGTGAAAACAGCACACTTGAGTGTCAATTTGATTTGAATTAGGTGAATTATGATTTGAATATGCCATCTATTGGGGTTTGTGTTAAAACCATAAGTGCTAAAGAATACTCGCACCTGATTTTTGAGATATGCATCACATAGTACTTGAGTGTATTCCCGTACTAAATTTTTTAAATGCGTGTTATGCATGATAGAGTACTGGGAGCATAGCTCATACTCAGTTTTATTGATTGGTGCATTGTAGAGTATTGGGAGCTTTGCTCATACTCAGTTTTACATGGTAGAGTACTAGGAGCATTGTTCGTACTCAGTTTTCTTTGATTTATACATTATAGAGTACTAGGAGTTTTGCTCATACTCAGTTTTTTTATGACATAGTGCTAGGAGCATTGCTCGCACTTGAGTTATATTATTGTGTTATGGTCGTGCTGGGAGTTTACTCGCACGTACCAGATTTTTGTAAGAAAGTATGAAACAGTCGTGTTAGGAGCCTGTGCTGACTGTGTATCGCACCGATTATATGCTCACATGTGCAATATTTTGAGATATGGTCGAGGGCTATAGAAAATAGAACCCATAGTATGAGGACTAAGACTTATGGCAAGCATCCCGACTATGTGGTATATCCAACGCATAAGGACTAAGACTTATGGCGAGCATCCCACCTTGAGATAAGGTCCATGGAGTACTTTGCACCATTTATGTCACATGGAGTACGATGTACCGTGAGTACGCGAGATGAGTGAGTTGTGAGCTGACGGTTAAGGATTTGACCCACCTACCGTTACGACAATTGTGAGAACCCGCACACTGAGTACTGTGTGGCCTGGGATCATGGAAAATGAGTTATGATCATAATCTCGAAACATGTAGTTGCCTATCTCCTTTCATACAAATTAAGTTTCTTGAATGAACTATCACATGGTTTAATAATGTGGACATGTGAATTTGTGTGTGATAAAGGGTAACCCGAGGGATGGGTGAGGCCCAGTTTTCCATGTTTTTAAACATGATGATATGCCATATTATTTTGATTTAATTAAATGGCATCACAAAATGTGATTGATATGAAATTACATAAGAAATTCAATGTTTTTCATAAACTACTGAGATTTTAAACTAGCATGAATTCAATTTGTATAACTGGCGTTTTGTATCTATATGTATATTGCATAAATGTTTTAAATAAAGATACATGCTTTAGATACGAATAGATAAGGAAATGATTTCAAGGTATGAGCATAGTATTTTGTAGATAGTGTGGTTATCTTCTTGTTTGCCTGTTTTCCATACTGAGCTATGAGCTCACCTCCTTTTTATTTCCCCTCTCTACAGAGCATTCACAATAGTCGAGCACAACTGAGGACTGGTATTCTTTGATCCGCTGCATATCCATCTTACGAGTGGTATACACATTTGAAACATTTTGTACTGAAAAATGTAAAAGCACAGTTATGTAAACAATTGTACGGTTAGGATGTATATGTACCAGTAATTGTATTAATGTTTAAGAGTTTACATCATAGAAAAGAATGTTGACTTGTATGTGTATTAGGAATGAATATGGTTTAGATGACTAATATCGAATCACAGCCCAACCATTTGATGTGAGTGACGACAGAAGGAGAGGTAAGTAAAATGTGAAAAAAATTGTGGTTATTTTGGTAGGTCACGGGAGGGGAGGTCATTACATAATGGTATCAGAGCAGGGTTAGTCTAATGTGAATCGATATTAGTAATTAGGAAAGTTTACATCCCTATAGTACTGTGCTTTGTTCAGTTACAATTGTGTATACGATATGGAAATCAGAATAATTAATGGTTATAAATGCATGAATTTAGCTATTGTGGCTAATACCAGCTGTGGTAGAGGGCTAGAGGGAGGGCTCGAGGTCGTAGAGGTAGGCCAGAGACCCGAGATGAGACTACAAGTCTCACTGAGGTACCCAAGAGTGCCGAGGAATGTTTTGAGAGACTAGAGCGACACCTTGAGACCATAGTGGAGTTACTGGCACAGACTATGCCATGAGGATAGGGATAGGATGCAGCGACTGCGCCTGGAGAGGTAGCTGCACCTAGTACGCCTGCAAAACCAGCTCATGTGCCACAGCCTATGGATACACCTACAGCCCCACCAATTCAGGATACGCCATCTTAAGTTACTCTACGACAGGGTGGTAGTGCTTTGAGGTATGGTTGTGATCTTAACAGACTCTGACAATTCCAAAAGCTTGGACCACCTTCATTTAGAGGGGTCAAGGACCCAACTTTAACGAAGGAGTGGATAGGAGAGATGGAGAAGTTGTACAGATTCTTTGAGGGTCGACTTTAGAGATGGTCGCATTTGCTGCGTTCCTACTGAAAGGGATGACAGAGCATTGATGGAAGTCCACCCGACCCATATTGAGAGCTCGACATATAGAGATTAGTTGGGAGATATTTTTGGATACCTCCAAGAGGCAGTTGGTTCTAGATACGGCCTAGAGAAGGCTGCAGGTCAAATTTTTGGGGTTGAGCCAGGGAAGTCATTCAGTAGATGAATATAAGACTAGATTTCTATCCCCGGCAAGGTATGAACCCGACACCATGAGTAGCAAGACCAGGAAGGTCCATAGATTCATTGATGGTCTGAGACCAGTATTACGGTCTAAATTGGTTCCATTTGACATCTCTACCTATAATCAAGCAGTGCGCAGGGCGCAACTCTGTAAGCAGGACTACGAGAGCAATGTCTCTGAGTTTAGGATAATTGGAAAGGGTAGAGATCGAGATAGGAAGAGGTCGATGAGTGATAGTGCCTGAGGTTTTAAATATCGAGGAGGGAAGAGACTCTTTGAAAAGAGACCAAATATCAAGGAAGTATAGGAGAAGACTGTTAGATCTCCTGCATACCCGGCCTTAGCTCTAGCTGGAGGTATTATGATTGGAGGACCGAGGCCTACCATAAGCAGTGTAGATGTGGTAGATTCCATGGAGGTAGACCTTGTCCTGTTTCTAGCGGATTATGCTTCAGGTGTGGGAAGCCAGGACACATGGCTAGAGGTTGCCAAGAGGTTACAAATATTGCCCCACAAAAGGGTAAGGAGCCATGCGTATGCTCTGAGGAGGAGAGCGACAGTAGAGGAGAAAGGGAAGCAGGTCATGGGATGAGGGCGAGTGCATGGCTTGGACCAGGGGACAGCCGATCCTTCGTCGGATGTGATTAAGGGTAACATCTTGATATATGATTTAGAGGCATATGTTTTAATTGATCCTAGTGCCATGCATTCATTTGTATCACCTTCATTTGCATGTAAGTTAGAAAAGCGTGTAGAGCATACACCTTTAAGTAGAATGATGTTATCACGAGCGCCCGTCACTTAACCAAAAACCACTACAAATGTTTCGCTTTTTGCTTACCTTTTTCTCTATCAACAGTTGGGCTATGATATGTTAGTATCCTCGCTTACCATACCATTCATTTATTATCATACATACATGTCAATATACTATCTACTGATTGTAATTTCTTTTATAACATAAGTTAGCTTGTATAAAATCTAATACAAATACATCCCCCATAATTTAGATCGTTTACATCACTATGTTGTTTATATGTTTAGATATAGAACCGTACAAAATATGTATACCTATCAATCGATACGAAATGCAGCGGATAACAGGAATACTACCTCTCAAACGTACTCGCTCTACTGCGGATGCTCTGTAGAGAGGTGTAAAAAAAAAGGGTGAGCTCACAGCTCAGTAAGGAAATCAGGCAAGCAAGTAGACATCTACAATATCTACTCAAAATAATGCTATGCCTCGAAAATATCATTTCCTTAACTCACTTTAAAAGCATGTATTTAAAATATATACATATACTTGTACAGATTAAATCACATGTACAGAAATCATGCTTAGTTCTCAAATGTAGGCATTTCATGCAAAACAATCCATCTGTATAATTTCATAATGCCTTTAGATAAATCATGCCATTTATATTCAAATCACAGTAAATATGGCATTTAAATCATTCACAACACAACAATCGGATTCTGACCCATCCTTCAGGTCTATCTGTATCATAAAATTAATAAAGTGATATATGTGAGACTCTGTGGTTAAATGCAATACTATCTTGGACTATGGCCATATCCTATAATGGTGATCCCAGGCTACACGGTGCCTAGTGTGCGGGGCAGCACAGTTGCAACGGGAGGGGGCTCAATCCATCACAATCACCAGCTATCAACTCCTTAACTCCTCATACACATCATAACAACACACGATACAGTGTACTCCGTGACACATACACGGTACAACGTACACCCATGGACCCTATCTTAATAGACAATTAATACCACGTCTCTAAATCCACATGTGAACATCTCACAGTGTGACACTCAGTCTACACGAGGAAATCAACATGGTTTTCAACATGTCTTATATATCACAATAAAATTACAGTGTGCGCCTTTGAGTGGGACTCACAGTCGACACTCTGCTCAAACACTATTTCACATATTTCAAACTCAAACTCTAGTACAAGTAACCCTTCAGCACTAGGTCATGCATAGTTCATGTTTCAAATCAATTACAAGTAACAGCTTCAGTACCATGCTATGCATGAACATATAAAACTGAGTACGAGCAATGTTCAGCACTTTATCATGCATAAATCGTACAAAACTGAATATGAGTAATAGCTCCAGCACTCTATCATGCATGTCATTGAAATCTAATGCGAATCATACTTCAGCACTAATATATGTGGAAAACGTATGAAATCAAGTGCGAGTTGTGCTCTAGCACGATTTCTTCTCACATAATTTGATAGATAGCTCTTGAAAAGGGATGATTTTCAAAACATAAAAATCAGCACTATAAATTGTGCTATTTCTCATCAACCATGAAAACATTAACCCATCTACCTACTCTTTTGCTAAACAGCAGTAAAAACATTCATAATTGTGGTTTTCATGCTTTATACAACTTTTCCTAAAAGTTGACTGTTTTCCTAACTAAGGGTAAAATCATAATTTGCCACTATCGGGTCGCTATAATTATTATTCACTTTCTCTGACCCTTAGAGTTTTTAAGTGAATGCAAAAGCAGATGAAAACATGTGCAAGTATCTCTAACTACTAGCAAAAGTCCCTTATCGAAAATCATTCGAGAAATTTTACTTTCTCAATGCTACTCGATCCAGTAGTCCGATTAGCTGCTCCAACAAATCTCTGGAGCTGCATATAACCATTTATCAAGTTAATTTTACTTTTCCTATAGTATTTCACATTTAATACAGTCTATTTCACTTAATGGTTTTTGATAAACCTTAATGGGCCTAACTTTGCTTTAAGCTCATTTCTATTTTACTATTTATTTTTGTTGGGCCTATTGGTCTTGTGGGGACCACCAACTCTTATTGGGCTTGTTCGAGACCCCTTACATCACATTGGGTCGAAATCAATTGGGCTTGGCCCATTGGACCTCTCGGCCACATGCCATGGCCGAGAACCATGAATGTCTAGCCATGTCGAGCACCACGCCACCGTCGACCATTTCACTAGCCATTCACTAAGGCATTTTCACAAACACTTGGTTAGCAATGTTCTTAAGCTTAACTTAGTTCATTTAGGCATTTTATAAAACACCTTGATTGCTAACTTAATTTATCCACCAATTGATCAAATTGATTAATTCTAACAATGCCATAATCATTAACACATGTATACCAACTCATTCATGCCTTAAAATCAAATGGGTATTCATCAATTTACCATTACCCACTCTATGTCAATCCATGTTCATAGTGATTTCATATGTTTCAATGCTTAAAACATATACCAATCTACTAAGAATAATTCATACATTAACATATATGAATTTGAAAGCTTGAATTTCTACCTAGATTGCACTTTCACACTTGGCTGAAACTTTGAAGCTCCTCGATTTTCTCACTTTGGCTTCTTGATAGCCAATTCCAACATATGTTAATCCTCTCTCAATTTGGAACAACTTTCATGAAGATTACAAGTTCCAAATATGCCTTTTTCCTAGTGATTTCTAGTGAGAGAAAGCTTAACTATGTATGTTTTAATGGTTTCTTCTCTTTTTCTGAATTCTTAAGGAAGAAGATGAAGTTGTGTTGGCTGATTTTATTTGTCAATTACTTAGTCATTAAGCCTAAATTTTATGCTAACAAATTTTAATTGAATTGGTTTAGGTAATGGTTACCAATTTGGCTATGGTTACATTTTACTAATGGGCTTGATTTTTACCAATTTGGGCCTAGCTTTTGGGCCTCTTGATTTGAGCCTTCCTAATGGGCTTTTGGACTGAAATTTTTACTATACATTGGCCTTCAATTGTCTAAATATTGGGCCCATAAATCGATCCAACAATTCGGTCTAATGGACATAAGAAATTCGATCCACACTTATTATACCTTAATGGGATTTAAAATTTTTCACTTTGGCCCATTATGTTTTTACCCGTTAAATTTAATCCGAATTTCGATTAACTATTTTTTTTTTACTTCTAGGGATGATGATCTTGTATTCTGACTAAAAATATTTTTTCCCAAATTTTTCTCCATACTTAGGTTAATTTTCAACCATGGTTAGTCAACTATGGTCAAAGTCCACTTTTCTTAACTACAGTTGACTTTTCTTGACCATTGACCATTTTTGACTTCTTCTAAAAAATTTTAAAGTGTCATATTTTATGGTTTACACTCTCGTCTTTACGTTTTGGCCATTTCTGTTAGGTGAATATACCTAAAATACCTTAAATAGTTGAAATGGTCTGTTTTGCCCCTTTTGGCTTTTACTATTGTTCTCTGTGTTCGGGACTAAATCAAACTGAATTTCCTTCATGAGCTGTCTATATTTTCTCATTTTAATTTCTTCTCTCCAGTCAGAATGATTCTGATCCACTCGGTTTAGCCATGTGGCTCTTATAGCCCTTTTTCAACTTTTATGTAGCTTATAAGTGTTAAAGCATTTCACTAACACTTAAATCAAGTAAATACTCTTATTATGATTCAAATAACTTAATATAATGTCTGTACATATCTAAATCATAAGGAACAAGCTACATAAAAATACAGGTCTTACAAATGTTGATTAGTACGCCTATAGATAATAGTCAGCTAGTGGAGTATATGTTAAATGATTGTAAGCTAAGAGTAGGGGACAAGGACATAACAGCCAATCTAATACTGTTAAGTATGAGTGATTTTAATGTCATCTTAGGAGTGGATTGGTTATCGTTAAACCATGCTGTGCTAGAATGTTATGCTAAGACAGTTATGTTTCCTAACCCTGAAAATATGTTGTAAAGTTTTATGAAAAGAAATGAAAGTAGTAGTTATGGTTATAATTGACAATGTAATATTGTTGACTAAGAACTAAATATGTTGAAGGTTTTATTGCGTACGTGGTTGATACGGATAAGGTACATTTGAAGTTGGCAGATATTCCTGTGGTTAGTGAATTCCCAAATGTCTTTCTGGATGAATTATCAAGTTGCCACCTGACAGAGAGATGGAGTTCTGTATAGATTTGGTACATGGTACTGAACCTATATCGAAACCACCATATCGCATGGCCTTAGTTGAGCTAGAAGAGCTCAAGAGACAGTTACAAGAGTTGTTAGACAGGGGTTTCATCATATTGAGTGTTTCCGCTTAGGGAGCAGCGATTTTGTTTGTGAAAAAGAAGGATTGAAGCCTCTGATTGTGCATAGATTACAAATTATTGAATAAGGCTACCATCAAGAATAGGTATCCTCTTCCACGTATTGACGATTTGTTAGATCAACTCCAAGAAGCGCAGGTCTTTTCTAAGATTGATCTGAGGTCTGGGTATCATCAATTGAGAGTTCAGAGTGAAGATGTACCTAAGACAATATTTAGGACTCGATATGGCCACTATGAGTTCTTGGTTATGCCATTCGGATTGATGAATGCTCCTGTAGCTTTCATGGCTTTGGTGAACGATGTGTTCAAGCCATACATAGATCAGTTTGTTATCGTCTTTATCGTTGACATATTGGTATACTCAAAATCTGAGGAAGAGCATGAGAAGCACCTCAAGACTGTATTGCATACCCTACAAGAGCAGAAACTATATGCTAAACTCAGTAAGTGTGATTTTTTATTATCACAGATCTCATTTTTGGTGTATCAGTAGATCCATCCAAGATTGAGGTTGTAGTTTACTGGGAACAGTCAAGGACAGTCAATGAGATCAGGAGTTTCCTGGGTTTAGCAGGATATTATCGGAGATTCATTGAGGGATTTTCAAATTTAGCTGCTCTGTTGACACGTTTCAATCGGAAGAGTGTAGCTTTTATATGGAATGAAGATTGTGAGAAAAGTTTTCAGGAGTTGAAGAGTCGACTGACCACTGCTCCTATTCTCAATATCCCTACCAGCTCAAGAGGATTTTCAGTGTATACTAATGCTTCACATCAGAGACTGGGCTGTGTATTGATGTAAGATGAGAGGGTAGTTGTTTATAGATCCAAACAGCTGAAGGACCATAAGAAGAACTATCCGACCCACGATTTGGAGTTAGCAGCAGTAGTGTTTGCGTTTAAGGTATGATGCCACTATTTGTATGGTGAAAAGTTTCAGATTTTTACCGACCACAAGAGCCTTAAGTATATGTTCTCGCAAAAAGAGCTAAATATGAGACAGAGTAGATGTCTAGAGCTTTTGACGGATTATGATTATGTGATATTTTATCATTCGGGTAAGGCTAATGTTGTAGCTGATGCTTTGAGCATGAAGTGCCTTGGGATGGTATCGTATATGATGGTCAGGGAACATGAGTTGCTAGAGCAGTTTGCTAGCCTCAGTTTGGGAGTCATGCATTTTGACATGGATACGGACTGTATGATTACTAGTCTACGCTTGGAGTTAGATCTGTTGGATAGGATCAGACAGGCTCAGCAGACTGATATGTACTGTATTGACATGACTAGTCAGATACAAAGGGGCACAGTGATCGATTTTGAGATAAGTTCAGATGGACTTCTGAGGTTCAAAGGTAGATTGTGTGTTCTCGAGGACCCAAAGCTCAAGAGATTGATATTGATGGAAGCTCATTCATCGAGGTACACGCTACATCTGGGGAGTAATAAGATGTATTAGAATCTCCAAAAGGTGTACCGGTGGTCGGGTATGAAGAGAGATATGATAGATTTTATGGCAAGATGTCTCGTATATCAGCAAGTGAAGGTAGAACATCAGAAGTCTACAGGGTTATTACAGCATCTACCTATACTGACATGGAAAAGAGAGCATATCACCATGGATTTCAGATGGGTTTATCGAGGACCCGAAAAAATCACGATGCGATATGGGTGATCGTTAATAGACTGACGAAGTCAGCCCACTTTCTAGCTATGAGAGCTATCGATACTCTGAGTTCATTGGCAGAGTTGTATGTACACAAGGTAGTGAGGTTACATGGTCTTCCAATGAGCATTGTCTCAGATAGGGATTCCCGCTTCACTTCCCACTTTTTGGAACATTTTTAGGAAGCCATGGGAACCCAGTTGAGTTTGAGCACTGCTTTTCATCCTCAGACAGATGGTCAGTCAAAGAGGACTATACAAACTCTGGAGGATATATTGAGAGCGTGTGTGTTGGATTATAGAGGCTCTTGGGATGATCATTTGTCACTTGCCGAATTTGCCTACGACAAGAGTTATCATGCGAGTATTAGGATGGCACCATTTGAGGCTTTATATGGTCGTAGATGTCGTTCCCCTATCGGATGGGAAGAAGTGGGTGATAGGAAAATATTTGCTTCTGACTTGGTTACACAAGCCTCTGAGGATGTCCTGTTGATTGTTAAGAGATTAAGGACAGCTCAAAGTAGACAGAAGAGCTATGCTGACAAGAGACAAAGACCACTTGAGTTCGCAGTTAGTGAGTCAGTATTTCTGAAGGTTTCTCCTTCCAAGGGTATAGCGAGATTTGGGAAGAGAGGTAAGTTAAGTCCTCGCTACATTGGACCATTTGAAATACTGGATAAAATGGGAGATAAGACATATAGATTGGCTTTACCACCAGATTTATCGGGAGTGCAAAATGTCTTCCACATTTCGATGTTAAAGAAATATCATCCAGATTTAAATCATGTGATTCGGTATAAGCCACTAGAGCTCAAAGATGATTTGACATATTTAGAGAAACTGATATGGATACTGGATAGAAGGTAGAAAGTCTTGAGGAATAAGACTATTTAGTTAGTGAAGATTCTCTGGCAGCATCACACGTCAAAAGAGGCTACTTAGGAGCTAGAGAGTCCGATGCGAGAGAGATACCCTCAGTTGTTTAAAGAGTAACTTAGTTCTGATTTGGAAGACCAAATTTCGTAAGGTGGGGAGGATTTTAAAGCCCGTAACATAATATGTATTCTTTATGATTTTATGATGTATGGACAAGTCACATTTGATATAAATCATAAGGAAGGAATTTATTTAAGTTACCAATGGGTATAAAATATAAAACGGGTAATTAAACAAAGTTAAATTGAATGTAACAATGGAATTCTAAGAGAAATTATAGCAGAACTGGAAGAGGAGCATATCGATCTCTCATTCAGTACAGATCGATCTTGAAACAGATCGATCTCATGTAAGGGTCAGATCGATCTCCTTAATGTTCTGAGTAATGCAGATCGATCTCATGCTTAGGATCATATCAATCTCCCTAGGCTTGGAAAGTCAATTTTTGAGGAGAAAAGTGCAAGACAGATCGATCCCCATCGTTAGCATATTGATCTCTAAAAGCAATTCCATAAATACAAGGCTCTGCAACCTTTATTTGCCCGAGAGTTACCAAACCATTCAAGAAACCAAAGTTAACCTAATCTTTCTACACCAGAAAACTTCATCCTTCAAGCAGTTTAGAGTGAGATTTAGTTAAGCAAAGTTGTTCTTAGTAAAGAGTAGAACAATATACTTGGAAAAATGAAGTTGGAATCAAAGATTGAAGAAGCAAGGTGAATTTTGCCAATTTTAGTGAAAAAGAGGAAAGTTCAAGCTAGGTAAGATATAATACACCACTTTGATATATGTTAATCTATGTGTATTGGTGAGTTAATTGGTATAAGTTTACATTACTGAAAATAAATGGATCATGAAAAATATCCATGACCTAGCTATTGGAAAGAAATTAAGAAAATGATGAGATTGAGGTATTGAGAGAAGTTAAAGACATTGATTTAGAGTCATGTAAGTGAAAACACGTATATTAAAGTATACTGAAGTTGATAATTATTAGCATCTTTGAAGTTGATATTGGAAGCTGACTGGACTGTGAGGTTTACCAGCACAGAGAAAGTGAGGTCACGTGACGTGATTCGAGAAAAGGGAATTTCGTGAGTAGCTAGAGATAGATACACGTATTTCGAATAGAATTTCGATAATTATATGATATATGAATTCCCGTGAATAGAATTGTTGTGATAAAGATCGAATAGATAAATTGCGATTTTATCCGAAAATAGGGTGAAAAGGCCTTAGAAGCATTTATGTGACTAATCTTCATAGTTGCATGATATAATAGCTAATGTTTTCATGTATAGGTGAAACAACACACTTGAGTGCCGATTTTATTTGAGTTGCGTGAATTATGATTTGAATAAGCCATCTATTGGGGTTTGAGTGGAAACCATAAGTGCTAGAGAATACTCACACTTGATTTTTGAGATATGCATCATATAGTACTTGAGTGTATTCTCGTACTAAATTTTAAATGCGTGTTATGCATGATAGAGTACTGGGAGCATATCTCGTACTCAATTTTATTGATTGATGCATTATAAAGTATTGGGAGCTTTGCTCATACTTAACTTTACATGATAGAGTACTGGGAGCATTGTTCGTACTCGATTTTCATTTATTTATACATTATGGAGTATTAGGAGCTTTGCTCATACTCAATTTTTTATATGACATAGTGCTAGGGGCATTTCACGCACTAGAGTTATATCATTGTGTTATGGTCGTGCTGGGAGTTTACTCGCACATACCATATTTTTATAAGAAAGCATGAAACGGACGTGTTAGGAGCCTGTGTTAACTATGTGTCGCACCGATTATATGCTTACACATGCAATATTTTAAGATATGGCTGAGGGCTATCGAAAATAGAACCCATAGTATGAGGACTAAGACTTATGGCAAGCATCCTGACTATGAGGTATATCCAAGTTATGAAGACTAAGACTCATTACGAGCATCCCACCTTGAGATAGGGTCCATGGAGTACTTTGTACCCTGTATGTCACATGGAGTACGATATACCATGAGTACACGAGATGAGTTAGTTATAAGCTGACGATTGAGGATTTAACCCATCTACCGTTGCGATAATTGTGAGACCCCGCACACCGAGTACTGTGTTGCCTGGAATCACGAAAAACGAGTTATGATCATGATCTCGAAACATGTAATCACCTATCTCCTTTCGTGCAAATTGAGTTTCTTGAATGAACTATCACATGGTTTTATAATGTGGACATGTGAATTTGTGTGTGATAAAGGGCAACCCGAGGGATGGGTGAGGACTAGTTTTCCATGTTTTTAAACATGATGATATGCCATATTATTTTCATTTAATTAAATGGCATGACAAAATGTGATTGATATGAAATTACATGAGAAATGAAATGTTTTGCATAAACTGCTAAGATTTTCAACCAGCATGAGTTCAGTTTGTATAACTGACATTTTATATTTATATGTATATTGGATAAATGTTTCAAATAAAGATACATGCTTTAGATACGAATAGATAAGGAAATGATTTCAAGGCATGAGCATAGTATTTTATAGATAGTATGGTTATCTACTTGCTTGCCTGATTTCCTTGAGTTGTGAGCTCACCCCTTTTTATTTCCCCTCTCTACAGAGCGTTCACAGTAGTCGAGCATGGTTGAGGACTAGTATTCTTTGATCCCCCGCATATCCATCTTACGAAAGGTATACACATTTGAAACATTTTATATTGCACAATGTAAAAGCATAATTATGTAAGCGATTGTACGGTTAGAATGTATATGTACCGTTAGGATGTATATGTACTAGTAATTGTATTAATGTATAAGAGTTTACATCATAGAAAAGAATATTGACTTGTATGTGTATTATGAATGAATATGGTTGAGGTGACTAATATTGAATCACAACCCAACCGTTTGATGTGAGTGATGACAGAAGGAAAGGTAAGTAAAATGTGAAAAAAATTGTGGTGATTTTGGTAGGTCACTGGAAAAGAGGTCGTGACAAAGGGTACTCAGGGTTTAGATCAGAGATAGAGAAATGTAGAGTCTCAACTCGGGGCTGTTAGGCCTACTACTACCACAGCTCAAGAGGCTCAAACTATTTATAGGAGTTGTGGTAAAAATCACGACTCTAAGCTTTGTAATTAGGTTACAAGTGCATGCTTCAACTACAATCAGATGAGGCATCTGGCTAGAGATTATCCATAACCTAAGCTCACTCTGACCCAAGCACCGATGCTTACAGCTCATATGAGAGCCACAACTACAGAGAAAGGTAAGAGTCCCATAGCTCAACGTCATGTGTTTGCATTAGACAAGGAGTCAGTTGATGCCTCCTCCGACGTAATTCAAGGTATGATCTTTATTTATGATTTGGAGGCTTTAGTATTCTTTAGTGCGGGTTCTACCCATTTAATTGTATCACGCATGTTTACAAGTAAACTGCTTGTAGATCCTGAACCACTATGTCATCTCTTACACATAAGCACTCCTATGAAAGAATTTCAAATGATAAATCCAGTGTACAAGGATTGTAAATTGAAGATAAGAGATGAGGAGTTTATAGCAAACTTGATTGTATTGCATATGTATGGATTTATTATTATATTAGGCATGGATTGGCTAGTTACTAAATGTGTCAACTTAGACTACTATGCTAAGACTGTAACTTTTTCCTTACCCGATAAGTATGTTATAAGTTTTGAAAAGTAAGAAATAAAAATATATGTTTTGCTTTACAAAGTCTTATAATCTACGTTGTTGTAAAGGTTATCTTACCTATGTAGAAGACACTAGAAGGAAGCATCTAGAGCTTCAAGAGATTTTAGTAGTATTGGATTTTCCAAATGTTTTTCCCGATGAATTATCGAGATTAACACTAGATGCAGAGCTCGAGTTTACCATTATTTGGTATTGAAAACTCAACTCATATCTAAGCCTCCTTATAGAATGGCGTTGATGGAATTGGAAAAGTTAAAGAAGCAAGTCTAAGAGCTATTGGACAAAGGGTTTATACGCTTAAGCGTCTCATCTTGGGATGCTCTAGTTCTCTTTGTGAAGAAGAAGGATGGTAGCGTAAGGTTATACATTAACTACCAATTATTGATCATTGTCAAGATTAAGCATCCGCTCCTAATGATTGATAACTTCTTTGATGAGTTACGAGGTGTCAAAATGTTTTATAATATTAATCTAAGATCGGGGTATCATCAACCGAAGATCAAGAAGGAGGATACCCCTAAGATAGCCTTTCAGATACGATATGGCCATTTTGAGTTCTTAGTGATACATTCGGTTTGACCAACGTACCCACAACCTTTATGAATTTGATGAACGAAGTGTTCAAGCAGTACCTAGATAAGTTTGTAATTGTGTTCATCGATGATATTTTAATTTATTCCAAGCCTTCGGAGGAGCATGATGAACATTTGGGGATTGTATTACAGACACTCTATGTAAGACCCAAAATTATATCGTAATTTCTTATAAAGGATTGAAAATGGTCACAAATTAAATGAATGGGATTCAGACTGGAGAAAAGGATTTAAAACACAAAATGAGTGAGTGTTCAAGAAGGAAAGTTGGGCTATATTGGTCTCGAACGTGTAGAAGGGTAAAACGGTCAAAAGATAGAAATTCGGTATTAATGGTGACAAGAAAATTTTATTAAAAATATGGGATTGAGAAATCTTGATCAATACCGAAGAAATAAATAAATTTCAGGTTAAATTGATCAAGATATAAATTTATTGGAATACATCGAAATTTTCACCTCGAAAGATATCCCGAAAATATTGAAAAAATATACCGGAAAGACGAAATAAGACAAATAAATTTATTTATTGATTAAAAGAATAAAATATAATTTTTTACATATTTTTGAGATTTTTAGAATATAATAATGAATAAAATAATAAAATAATAAATTATAAAAATAAATAAAATAAAAAAGAGAATTGCAGACTCGCGATTCTGGAAGGAAAAAAAAGAAATCGAAGATGCGCGAAGAAGGCAGAGACCTGTGCTTCTGCCTCCACCAGACGAAAGCCACCGAGGAAGCCAGACGAGAGAGGCGGTCGAGCCTCGCCAGCGCTGGCAGAGAGAGGAGAGGCGCGACCGACAAGAGAGAAAGTGAGAGAAAGAGAGAAAATTGAGACGATCGACAGCCAAAGGAAGGAGGAATGACTCGCCATCGGCCAGAGGGGATGGCCAATGGTGTCAATCCAGGCGTAAATCGACCAGAAACAGCACCGATCGGGAGACAAAGAGAAAAGGTACCGACGTCGACGGAGAAGAGGCCGGACCGGCCACTTCCTGGCTAGCCATGGCAAAATCGAGGCCAGATCCGAGCTTTGCAAGGTCCTACGGAGCTACTGGTGATGGAAGCCAGCGAAGAACCGATCGACGAAGCCCCGAACCGATCGAACTGTACTGAACCAGCTGAACCGGACCGATATGAATAGGGCTGAACTGGACTGAGCCAGTTCAACCAGAAAAGAAGGAAAAGAAAGAGAAAAAGGGAAAAAGAAAAAGAGGAAAAATTAGGGAAAAATTTTGGTGATGCAATCGAGCTACGGGTAAGTCGGTAAACGATCAAAATTGACCGATTTAAATTTTGAAATATTTAATTTGATTAATATCCGACTGAAAATTGACTCAGGAAAATATGTAATTGTGTAGCTCGACAATTGACGTCAAACGAGAGCTTGAGATAGCCTCGATTTGTGAACTATCATGGAATCTCGAGTAAGTAACTCTTATTTACGACAATTTACATCGTTATACGTGTTAAAAATTTTACTGCATACATTACGGAGTAATTTCTTATAAAATGAATTAAATTTTGGAATTTGAGATAAATTGTCGTAAATAATTAATTGAGTTATCCGAGAGTTTAGAATGAGGCCCAATAAATACTGATGGGCCAAATGAGTCCAATAGTCCTCGATTATGAGAATTGTAAGCGGAAAAAGGGCTTAAGGCCCATTAAGGTGTAATCGGGCCCAATAGGGGTAAACCGGCCCAATGATTTAAATTAAGCCCATTAAAGTGAAATATGGATTAATATGTTTGGATTTAACTCGATAAATGATTATTTGCAGCTCCGGAGGACATATTGGGAGCTAAATAGATCGGGTGATCGGTAGCGTTGGGAAAAGGTCGGACTGTATAGAAAAATGAGGTAAGGGAACTTTACGAACTGCTAGAGGTAACTTTACGCAATTTCAACTTCATTTGCAGTCTCTTCAAGTGTCTGAAGGGTCTAGATTTATGATAAAAATTTTAGTGCCCCGGATGGATAAATTACCAAAATACCCTTGTGAAGGGTAAAATTTCCAAATTTAGAAAAAATTGGGAGGAGCAAGAACAAGAGTTCCTTGCTTGTTCTTGAGGTGTTTGACACAAGCATGGGTAGGCTGACTAACTTTTAATAAAATGCACAGCATTGCATAACTTTATTCAATGTTGATTTTCTCTAAAATTGATTTGAGAAATGTAGCCGCCTACGTGATTTTATAGAAATGTGACGTGCTAGAGCTCAGCTTGCACGATTTTTTGATTTTGTGTGATGCATGCATTAGTGCTGGAGCAAGAGCTCGCACTAGAGTTTTACATGCATTGGTGCTAGAGCCTAGCTCGCACCAGATTTTAACATGATTTTTGTGACAGGGTGCTGGAGTCTAACTCGCACCAAATTTTCATATGATTTTCATGATAAGGTGCTAGAGTCTAACTCGCACCAGATTTTCACTTGAATTGTTATGATAGAGGGCTGGAGCCTAGCTCGCACTAGTTTTACATGATTTTGACAGAGTGCTGGAGCTTAGCTCGCACTAATCTTATGAGATTTTATGAAACGCGTGCTGGAGCTTGGCTCACATGAGATTTTCCTTGATTTTAGAGAGTGTTGGAGCATCGCTCGCACTGGTTTTATGAGAATATGCGATGAGCCATGCTTGGAGCATCAGGTAGATTGTGTGTCACGTCGATTAAATAGGCTCGCACGTGCGTTTTGAGACAGAGCATGAATATGGATATGAGATATGGGTCCACGGAGTACGTTGTACCGTGCAAGTAGCATGGAGTATGTTGTACCTTGCTGGGATTGATTGTGTGGCATCTTCAGATACGAGTGGCATCTTCGGATGTGAGTGATCGAGTAAGATCGACGGAATGGATTGACCCACCTCCCGGGGCAGTTCCCGATAGTGGTGAGACCCCGCACACTAGGATTCGTGTAGCAGTAGGATCACGAGATCATATGGACATCGTCCTAGTTATTTGCCTAAGTATATTGTCTAATCTCGCATGTTGATGTTTTGATAAACTCGTTTTGTGGATTTTTGTGTGAGTTTGGATCACCCAAGGGAGGGGTTAGATTCTGACTGAGATATGATTTTGATGAAAATGAAACTGGGTTTTAAACAAAAACTTACATGATGTTATTTCCATACTATTTAAACCCATGAATGATATAAATTGGTTTTACATGATATTCACTGTATCACATGATACTATTGCTTTGAAAAGCATTTGATTTCATGGTTTTGTGTGAGTCAAGAACACCCGAGGGAGGGGTTGAGTCCTAACTGGGTTGTGAAATTTTAACAAGAATGAAATGTTTTAAATGGATTTGCATGTCGAGTTTTCCATGCTTTTGAAATCCATATGTGAACTTGTTTTACATGACATCATAAATTGTAGCATCGGTTTTGAAATGTGTGGAGAAAGGGTGGTTTATGCATGGCACCACGTTCATGTAGGTAGTATGGTTGCCTCCTTGTTCGTAGGATTACCTTACTGAGCTTGATGTGTTCACCCCTTTCATTTTCCTACACAGATTTCCTCCAGTAAACTTTGAGGCGACTGAGTACTGCATTCCTAATACGCTACTGCCCATCATTTTGAGGTATATACACTTGTACATATTGTATTTAAATAAGAAGAGCACAGTTACATGTTGGTAAATAACTTTCGGGGATGTATAGACACTGTAAACACTTGTAAATGAATGGGAAAGAATTAGTGAAAAAACACATGTGTTTACCTTTCATTTAATAAGAAATTAAGTTATATGATGATTGAATGGTGGGACTGGCATTGACGCACAGCCTAATTGTTAGTGGAGTGTGGTCACGATTAGAGGACAGGTAAGTATGAAAGAAAAATGAAAAATTTACTTTGATTTTTAGGTCGTGACACTCTAAGATAGACAATTGTATGCTGATTTGAACAAATGTGAATTCTGGTTGGAGCAGATCGTATTTTTGGTCGCATCATTTTGAAAAAAATGGGTGTTAATATATCTGTCTAAGATTGAGGCTACAATAGGAATGACTTAGGAATGTGATTGAGATACATAGTTTCTCGGGACATATCCGATACTATAGGTATTGAGCTACATAGTTTCTCGAGACTTATTGAGTATTATAGGCACTTCATGGAAGGGTTCTGGATTCTCTAAGTTACCTGCTCTTTTGATAAGGCTCACAAAGAAAAATGTGAAATTTGAGTGGTCTGACAATTGTGAGCAATTTTTAAGAGCTTAAGCAGAAGTTGACATCAACACCAATCTTGACCATTTCAAGTGGTTTAGGGGGTTTCTCAATATATAAAATAACACTTTCTTGCAGGGTTTAGGTTATGTTTTCATGTAAAATGGTAAGGTAGTTGGTTATGGTTCTCACCAACTGAGAAGAACTACCCAACTCACGATTTAGAGTAGCCGCATTGGTCTTTGCGTAGAAGATTTGACGATATTATTTTTATAGTGAAAGGTTCCAGGTGTTCATTGATAACAAGAGATTGAAGTATTTATTCTTTCAAAATGAAATGAATTTGAGATAAAAGAGATGGATGAAACTTTTTAAGGATTACAACTGTGAGATACTATACCACCAGCATAAAGATAATGTGGTAGCAGATGCATTGAGTAGGAAGCACCTGGGGTTAGGTTCTTACATCATGATCATATAGCATGAGTTGCTTGAGTAGTTAACGAGATTGAGGTTGGACGAGACACTTTCTAACATTAATTGTATGATGGCTACTTTGAGGGTTGAGCCTGATTTGATGGAACAGATTAGGCAAGCTCAAATGGAGGATTAATACTTTATAGAATCAATGGAAGAGATTCAGCAGGGTTAGAGGTTAGATTTTGATATTGATAATGGCAGACTTTTAATGTTCCATGATACCGAATGATGAGGCCTTAAAGAAACTGACTTTGAATGAAGCCCACACCTCTAAAAGCATATTACATCCCAAAAGCAGCAAGATGTATCACAACTTGTGCAAGGGGTATTGGCGGGTCGGTATGAAGCGAGATATAGTGGAGTATGTGGCTAAATGTCATGTGTGTCAGCAGGTTAAGGTAGAGCAGTACCAACGGGATTACTTAAGCCCCTACTTCTACCAAAATGAAAATGAGAGCAAATCACTATAGATTTTATTATAGGTTTACCGAGGACCCAGAGGAATCACAATGCAATTCGGGTGATAGTTAACAGATTGACTAAGTTGGTGAACTTCCTAGAATTTAAGTTTATAGACACTTTTAGTGCTCTAATTGATTTATATGTCAAGGAAATTGTTTGGCTACATGAGACACCAGTGAGCACTACTTCGAATTGAGACTCTAGGTTTATGTTGGCTCAACCAATAGAGGGTGAATCAGTTTGCTATTAATTTATCAAATTTGAAACTTACTTAGCTAATATTGCAAACAAATAAATTTATAACTACAATAAGATAGAGAATAAATGTGCAGTAAATAAGGAGATAAGGGAGAGAAGTAGCAAACACAATGATTTATAGAGGTTCGGCCAAATCCTTTACCTACATCCTCTCTTCTTGACCTTATTGTCAATGAGTCACTTCCTGTATCAAGCTGAGCTTTACAACTTCCTTTTCAAGGTTAAGGAATAACCTCTCTACCCTCTTAGCAAGTATTGCTATTCAAACTCTTTTACAACAGCTCTCTGACAGGGGAACTCTCTCATTTGCTATAAGATAAAGAGTGAATACAATCAAGGCTCTCTTAATGGGTAGGTGATGAAAATAGCTTAACTAAAGCTTTCAATGACAATTAAGTACACTTTTGCTGAAAACACAAAGAATATTTTCTCAAGATGACTCAGAGCTTCTCTATTTTCTTACTTTTTGTCTCCAATATCTTTATGAATTGTATTTATACACCCAATTGGTTGGTGAAGCATTTAATGCAATTTTTTCCCGTTGAAACCTTGCAAAACTAGTCGTTGGAGTCTTGCAAACGAATGCCAGATCGATCTCCTTTACCCGTGTCATACCCCGCTTTTGTGAACCCTTCTATCCATACATTCTCTACTACGGTTGGGCTGTGAGAAGATGTAATTACTAAAAATTCATTCATTTACAGCGGAATATTTAAAGCTTTAATTCACACTCCCAGGTGTGTGTGTGTAGATACATAAAATTAATTGTATAAATACCATGTGCTTACATATCATCCCCATAATACTGTTTACAATTCCAAGATATAACTGTGCGATACAATATATTAGGTACAAAATACTCGTGTATACAAATCTTATACCTTTGCGGATTGTGGGAGCTGTTTAACACAAAAGATCTAGAGACCACCGCTCTCTTACTTCTCAGTACCTGGAGGGGGAAAATAGTGGGATGAGCAAACCACAGCTCAGTAAGGAAATGTATGCTAGCAGGTAGATATCGTACTACCTACATAGCCCATGCATGCATAAACCAAAACCATGTTTTCGTTATAAATGGAAATATCATACGAAAAATGCATTTAAACATATATTTCTCAATAGCATTTTCGTGTAAAATGAGTATCAAGCTTCCATTTAAAACATGCTCATAAATAGTGCCCTCACGGCACGAATGTGAAATGAGAGGTTTATCAAAAACATGAAATTTCTTTCACTTCTCAAATCATTCTTTCCGCAATTCTCTTTCTTTTCTGAGATTATCTCTGTTTCTCAAATCTCTGAGACAGGCATGGAATTTTCGACAATCAAATATCCACGACATATGGCCATAGTCAGTGATCCCAGGCCTCACTGATCAGGTGTGCATAGGGTATCACTTCGCCTGAAGGGGGATGGGTCAGTCCTACCCTCCGGCTCATCTCAATCCACCTCATCTCCTCGTATACTCACGGTGAAGATACGTCGTGTGTCATCTACGCGATACTCGTACTCACGTGCACCCAGCACGGTACATAGTATACCAACGGATGACTACACTATTCTACGTACGACCGTGGACCCGAGTCCATACTCCAACTCCGATGGACTTTTCATCCTAAACCATGTCTCATATACCAGGCGAGCAAGCAGCGTGACACACAGTCAACGCAAAGCTCCAGTGCTGTACAATCTATCATTAAGGCCCAGCCCGTTCAAATGGTCGTCGGCTGGTATCCCCTTGGGTCCCAGACCCCCAGGTTTACCTCAACTCAACAAAACAGGTGCGAGCAAAGTTCTCACATTTTCTCAAAACCCTCGTGCGAGTTAAAACTCCAACACGGTACATCAAGGCATTAAAACAGGTGTAAGCTAGCGCTTCAACACCAAATCACATCTCAAAACTGATAGATGGCTATTTTCTCTTTTTAAAATTCAAAACATGTTTATTCATACAGCATGCCTCTTCATGCTAAAACATGTAAAATTAGCCAACCTATCATCAACGTTTCTCAATCCTCAAGATTAATGTATAATAGAGAAAAACATTGAAAACATGCATATCATGCTATTTCCTTACCCTGTCCCATTTCTCAATACATATATACATCCTAATACTTTTCATGCTTCCATATCATTTCATAGAATTATAATATCATACTAGTTCTAGCAATATATCTATGAAATTGCCGTAAAATACGTACAAACATCTCTATAGCTAACATATAGTCCCTTACCTCGTTTTACTTGTGTGCAACTATCCGCCTTTATGCTTCTTACGTTCTCATCTCGACTTGCTCCGGCGTATCATCCGAAACTGAAATTCATCCATCAAACACTCGAGTTAACGTTTCTAACTCTTGCTCAACTAATCATTTATCCGATGCCTTAAATACATATTTTACCCTTTGTGGTAAATCTCACAATTTTATCCCAATATCAACATGTCCACACCATTCCCACAACATAATCATCCACGCGAGATATCTCATTCATCATTAACATCTCTACATTCCACTTTCTCACACTTGACTATTTCTAAGTCATATTCATTTCATACCATTCTAAGTAGTTCTATCCACAATATGCACACCCCAAATATCTTTATAATCATTAACTAAACCAATGTACTTGGATTTGTGCATTAGAACTTACCTCATTGGATTTCCTCTTGCTCCAATTAGGATTGCCCTTTATTTCTTCAATCCATCAAATGGGGAAATGCCTCTAGACTATGTTGTTCTTCTTTTTTTTGTGAACAACTTTGTCTCTAATAGACTCTCCTTAAATCTCACTGAAAATGACTGGATTTAGGAGTGAGAAAGCTAGTTTTCTTTGAGTTAAAGTGAGAAGAAATGGTTTATCCCGAAATTCTGCAGATCCAACTTCTCCCATTTATAGTTTTGACTTGATGAGATCGATCTCCCTTGGGTGGAGATTGATCTGGTCCTCTAAAAATTCCTCTTTTTTAAGGCATTTTAAAGGCAGGAGATCGATCTGTCGAGGCTAGAGATCGATCTGCTGTCGAATAGAAGCTTAAGGAGATCGATCTGGTCTTAGGGGAGATCGATCTGCTTCCAACTCGAGAGCTAAAGAGATCGATCTGCTTCCTTTAGAGATCGATCTGTTCCCTTCCATTACTCACATAATAGCATTCTGGCTCTCCCAGATCGATCTCTCATCCTATGAGATCGATCTGGCCTTCACAATTTCCAGATTTCCTGCAGTTTTTCTGCAACAACTCCCTTCAAGACTTCCTCAATTTGCTTTCATAGTCCTTTCCTCATTCATCGCCTTGAGACTTAAAAATGTCATCCCATCCCACTTAATGTATTTTAAAACTTGTGGAAAATCTTTGTATAACCAAGTATTCACGATATTACTCGAATGGAAATATACACTTATGTAAATCTTTCCTTCCATTTTACTATACTACTCATATTCCATTTCGATCACATTCTTCTCGTGTTCAAGTTTATTTCCTCCTACTCATGCGTAATGCAACTTGTATGTATAATCACAATTCTTATTACAAGTGCGTACATAATCTTATGAACTTACATTGCATACACTTCTCATTACAATGTATCATCATACTTATGATTTTATTTACATTCCCATGTTCCTATATACCTAGCTATACATATACGGGGTCTCACAACCCGAGAGGATCGATCATTTGGTTCTAGAACCTACAGTCACAAAAGGTACTCCAAGAAGGAAAGATCGATCTCATCATATAAAGTGATCGATCTTCTTTTCTTGAGAAGTCAGTCATCATTTTGTCGTAAAATAAGGGAGATCGATCTCTATATTGAACAAATTGGTACTACCTAGAGGAAATCGATCTCACAATGTTTCTGCCAAAAAGAGATAGATATTACAATCAATGAGATCGGTCTCATAATGATTCTGCCAAAAAGGAATCAATCTCACAACCTAGGAGATCGATCCCACAATGATTCTGCCTATAAAGATCGATCTCACTACTTAGGAAATCAATCTCTTGGCTTAAGTTTCAGTTTTTCTAGCAAGAATTTAGTTTTTCAAAGATTTCTAAGTTTAGCTCTTTACAAGTTTTCTAAGTAATTTTTAGTACAATTAGCAATATGTTCTCTAAGACAATTACTCTGAATTAATACCTTACAAATGATTTGAAAGTTTAAAATAAGCACATTTAAATTAATGTTTTGTCATTTCAAAATATATCATCCAAAGCTAACAGTTTACATCGCACTTTTTAGATGGTTTCAAGAAACTATGGGTTCTTGGTTACATTTCAGTACATCCTTTTGTCCTCAAACTAATTGTCAGTCAAAAAGGACCATTCCAACTCCGAAGGTCATGTCATGGGCTTATGTTATGGATTTTAAGGACTCTTGGGATGATCACCTACCATTAGTTGGATATGCATATAATAATAGCTATTACTCCAGCATTGAAATGGCTATATATGAAACTCTATATGAAAGGAGATGCAGGTCTCCAATAGGCTGGGAAAATATTGGTGGTAGGAAGATGTTTACTCTCAAATAGCTAAGCAGGCTTCTGAGAAGGTCTGATTGATTTATGAGAAACTTAAGACAACTCAAAGCCGATAAAAGAGTTATGCTGACACTTAGGGACGAGATTTGGAGTTTACAGTGGGCGATACAGCTTTCCTTAAGGTTTTACCATCCAATAGGTTATGAGGTTTGGGAAAAAAGGGATTAAGTCCTCGATTTATTAGTCTATTTGAAATTTTATATCAAGTGGAAAATGTGGCATATCAGTTAGCATTACCTCTATAGCTATCTGTAATGCACAAAGTCTTTCATATACCTATACTTTGGAAGTACCACCTGGATGCCTCCCACGTAATTGGGTATAAACCGTTGGGGTTTAAGGAGAATCTAAGTTATGATGTACGACCAATCCAGATCTTAGAAAGGAAAGAAAGGGTGTTAAGTTCGAAGACAATTCTGATGATCAAAATTCTCTGGCAACACCACTCCTTCGAGGAAGTCATGTAGGAGCTAGAGAGCTTGATGAAGGAGAAGTATCCATGTCTATTTTAAGTTACCTGAGAAATTTAGAAAACCAAATTTTCTAAGGTAGGGTTGATGTGAAACCCCAAATTGTATAAGTTTATTTCTACATGGAAAAAATTGATTTTATAATGTATATATGTTATGACTTGTTGGATGCACTTGTAAGAGTTATGGATGTTTATGAAATCTATATCTTATAATAATTGTGGTTGAGATGAATAATGCTTATTGATTTTATGCATGTTTGAGGTGTTAAGTGTAAGTTAAGGGTTGAAAGTTAAGTGTTTTGAGGTTTAAACATCAAAAGAATGATGTTCTAGACTAAGAGATCGATCCTTTAGCTTAGAAGGAACGATCACCTATTGGCAGAAGCTAAAAAATGAGTAGTAAAGAAGTAAAGGATCGATCCGTTAAAGTCAAAATGCCCAATTTGTGTAATAAAGCATAGAGGGATCTATCCCCTCCGTAAAGGGATCGATCCCCTCATCTTAGAACACAATTTTAGGGATTTTTAACGGAGAGGATCGATCCCATCCATAAGGGGATTGATCCCCTAGTTGTCAAGCCTTAAAAAGTGTTTTAAAGACACGAGAAAACTTAGAAAAAAAAAAGAAGAAGTCGAGAGAAAAAAGGGAAAAAGAAAAGCGAAGGAAAAAAGGGAAAGGAAAGAGAAAAAGGAAGTAGAAAAGCAAAGGACCTCTAATCATTTCCTCTAGTTATCTAAAACTTTAAAATATGCTTTAAAGACACGGGAAAACTTAGAAAAAAAGAGAAGAAGTCGAGAGAAAAAAGATAAAAGTAAAAGATAAAAGAGAAAGAAAAAGGGAAAAGAAAGGGGAAAATGAAGTAGAAAAGCAAAGGAGCTATACTTATTCCCATCTTCCTTTTTCATTTCTTCAAGAACACAAATCATAGAGTGAGATTCGAGAAAGAGAAGGGAGAAAGGGTTTTGGTCTCGAAAAGGGGAAAAGAAGGTAAGAAGCTTTAATGTTGATTCTAAATTAGTGGGTAAGCTTATTTATGAGTGTTGATTTTTGTATTAATGGGTATTTATGGTTTGAAGGTGGTTGATTGATGTGGAAGCATAAAGAGACAAAACTTAGGTTTTCACTCTCTACTAGTATGATTTTCTAAAATCCTAGAATTATTATATGTTCTGATTGGTGGTATGATGTATTGATTTATTCAAGTAGATTCCTGAAATAAAATTATTGAATAATTATTTAAGGTTATTGTTTTGGATGACTTTTGGGTTATTTGGATGAAGAATATGTATTGGTGTAGGTTGATTGATTAATGAAAATTGTGGTATTGATTCATTAAAAGAAAAATAGTTTAAGCACCAAAAAGTGCCTTGGGCCACTATAACCAATTTAGTGTTAAGGGTTTAAGTGACTAATTTGATATAGAGTGCTTTTTGGCACTTGAAGAATTTATGGAAATTGATAAATATGATGAGTTAGGAATTGTTTGCATGGTTATAAAGTTTAATTTGGTAAGGTTGATAATAATTAAGGCTGATTGTGATGATATTGCAGTTAAGGGATTGGTTGGAGTGAGGATGACTTAGGCTTTATATATGCATTGCCTAACCTTAGCTTGGTGACAAAGGTTTGTGGTTGCCACACCATTATCGAGGTAAGGGATTGCATGTAGGAGACATGGTATCTCGACTCAACCATATTAATGGTTTGGTCATAGATATTTTAGTATAACTACGCATATCAGCATGATAGAACTTAAGTATTGTATTGATTAAACAATTATTGAGATAACCCCTTTAGTCTTATGAATTTCATTAGTTTACAAAATTGTTAAATAAGTTTATTGTAGATTTTAAAATAAAGGTCTCTAAAATGTTTCCTTAAACGTAAATTGCTTTTGTCTTATAAAAGCCTATTTATGAAATTGTGTATAACGTTTCAAAATAAGAAAAGCTTTAATTGATTTGATTTAAATAAAAACTGAATTATTTTCATTAGTGGTTGCCTAACTATTTGCAATGAAACCATGATTTCTTGGGATACTCATTCCCTTATTAGATGTATGATTATTAAAATTATTGATTTCGATTTTGGATAGGGAATTATGGATTGTATTGTATCATATTGAAGTCTGGAATTGGTTTAGAGACTTCAAGCCTCCTGGTACACGTTTTTCCTTGGCACTTATGCCAAAGTGTATTGTATTGTCTTACTAGCTGTTTGACTTGGACACGTCTACAGCTTCCTAGTACTTGTTGATCTAGTGGAACTGAGGACCCTTAACCATGGCCATAGTTTCCTTCACGGAACGACTGTGTCTCTTTGTGAGATGATTATGTTCCTTCATGAAGTAGTTCTATTGTGCATGTTACCTTTGGGATGTTAGCCTAGTCTCTAAATTTCTATTGAAAGTATTTAACTGATCGATTTATAAATTGATTGCATTTGAAAGCATGAACTTATATTGCAATAATTGTTTTGGAAGCATATTTTGACGTATATATGTATATTGTTTGAATGTTTTGATTTGAATTGCATCATTTTAGATACCTTGCCCTTCTCATGTAACATTTATCGGGCATTTGCTCATCCCCTCTCTTTCTTCATCCATAGATTATCTTTGTTAGACACTAAGGGTGTCCTTTTAAGCAAGCTTGGAGAGTGTCTTCCCGCCACTTGTTCACTACATTTTGAAAGGTATATGCATAGATATATCTTTGGTTGTAACTCAGACAATTAATGCCCAATCAATTTATAGTCATTTTGGGGATGTAACGATAGGTTTAATAGGTATCAAGTTAGAGTCGATAGTCTGTATTAGATGTCGATTATGGCATGATTATTGAATTGTGATGTAACAATCAAATTATTGATGATTATATTCTTTCAAGGTGATTAAAAAAAGACGTCTAATCTCGATTAATTAGATGTATGATACGTTTATTTGAAGTTTATGTTGGATTCACATTACACATAATTGTATGGGACAGGACTAAAGATATTTACTATTCTAGTTGACGAAATAAGATCAACCATAGCGATTGGATGCTCTACTGATCATCGACAAACCTAAGTAAGGAAAATAAAAATTTAGTTCAAATTCCTAAATCAGGATGTTACAAAATGTCCAGCTACCTAGGTGGATTTGCTAGCAAATTTAAATTTGAATATTTTGTGTATGATGGATAATTTATTTTTTATTGCTTCTTCGAATATCAGACTCATTTTCCTATGTCATGTTTCAATATCATTTTGAAGTTGTTTTGATATATATATAAGAATTATGCTCTTTCCTAAGTTGTTGAGTGTTTTCTATACTTCAAATGATAGTGAATATGATCATTTGTTTTCGCTTATAATATAATATGTTATGGCATGAAACATTTCTGTCTGTAATCGTTTTGGTGTGGGTTCATAACTTTCATAGCACCTTTAGCTTTGATTAAGCAATTTTTTAATTTAATTCCTTGTCAAGTTTAACATGGATACTTCTTTGCCTTCATCTTTCTTCATATGCAGATTTTGGATTTTCTTTTACTTTAAATTTTTTGTTTTGAATTTGATGTTTTAATTTTTTATTTTAATTACACTATTTTCTCGAGATTTCTAATACTTTCTTTTACTTATGTTGTTTTATTTTTTGATGGTTTTATCGTGTTTCTTCTCCTCAATTGCAAACTCATCTTTAGTTTCTTCTCTTCAATGGATTTGGTTCGATTAATGATTGTCTGGAGAGTGCAAAAGAGGAATAAAGGATGGGAATGGAATTAATATCAAACCATAAAAATGAAGGAAGAAAACAAAAGAAAGGAAGAGCATGTGGATAGGTAGATATAAAAAAAGAAATCCCACATCGAAAACAAAAATTCAGAGGCAAAGAAGTAGTCCTATGAATAAAGCTTTTGGCATATTAATTTCGTCCGGTAAGGTTCTGCTCTATTTTTTGAATTTTAAAATTATATTTCTTTTGATACAGTTAATATTTTAATATATATTATCTTTTTAAGTTATGGGTTCTATTGTAATTTCATTCGTTGATTTTGCGGATCAAAGAACTAAATTCATATGAGCCATTGAGGAATTTGTAAGCTCACCTATTTTGAAAGGAACAGTTTTGAATTTTAAGTTTTCGTTTTTAACTCTGAATTTTTTATTTAAAAATAATCCATATTTACCTCCAATTCTTCTAAATACATTTTTGATGCGAAATTGCCTTTTTACCTTTTTTTCTTCCACAAAAATTTGTTCAATTAATTTATTTTTTTTTAAGTAAACTGCAATCTAGCAAAGACGGTCAATTATGGATTGATCTAGAATGTTTATATTCTTAACTGAACTTGATAAGATAATAAATAATTTAATGTATTTCTCACAGTTATGCAAGCATATGATATTTTAAATGATTATGATAGGCCATAGGAGTAATTAATGATAAATGACAAAAGATAAGTTGCTTTGAGAAAATTTAGAGAGCTAAAACAAGCATTTAATGTGGTAAATCCTTGCATCGAGTTCTCTTTTATTTGAACCCTTAGAAGGTGTACACGTGGCTTTGGTTCGTTTCAAATTGCGTCACAATTTATGTTTTTAATTATCAACAAATGGAGACCTTCTCCTGTCTATCCTTCAAAAGGTGATCTAAATCCTAATTTTAGATGTCATTACAAGGTTTGTCCATCACTGTAAATGTTGTTTTGAATTATAACATTGGTGGCTTTCAAGACAGATTTAATAGTTTGCTGCTTATGCGACGTGATTTTTTTTTCTGACGCTAATTCTTTTACGCTTTTACGTTTGAACGTGATATATATATATATAAAATTAATTAATTAATTAATTAACAAACTTGAATACCTATATCTTTCGAGAGTTTACTCTTGGGTTGTTGATAAGTGCACGTGTATGTGTTTTAGCATGGGTTGTGATGTTAACCTGGCTAAGCAGCAACAAGAATATACCTTCCACGTATTCGGATTGCAGTGACGACAAGGAGATGACGTCGATGCAACTTGTTCCTCGTACAGTCTGCAAAAACAACAGGAGTCAGAGGGGGCAGGGATTTGTCCCTGCACGCGCACTCCGATGATTAAGTCAGAAATCGAGAGTTGTGTATGAAGGAATGAAGAAGAGAATGTATTACTTAATTCAGAGAGTTTAAGTTTTTTCCCTTCTTTTTTGTTCTCCGTCCCCCTTTTTCTGAGAGCTCACCTGGATATTTATAGGTTTCTCCAAGTCGGTTCGAGCTGAGGCCCAGGCGCGTGTCTGGACCGCGACAGAGTCTTTTGTACTCTGTCGCGGTTCGGAGCTGGACGACTTTGCAGGAGAGTTCAGCGGGTGGCAGAGCGTATGTATGAACCTCTGCCGCAATTCAGGCGGCAGAGGTCTGCCGCGGTCTATGCGGCAGAGGTATGTCGGGACTACTGTGCCGCACAGACCTGTGCGGAAGAGTCTCTGTCCCCATACTGTGTCGCCTACCACGCTACTCTGTCGCGTGAGGCTCTGACGCTGTAGCAGGCACGTGGCTTTTCCTGTGTTTGACACGTGGCGATCTCTGATTGGTCGATCCTGGTACACGTGGACGGTGACAGTAGGACCACCATCAATTGCTCCCCACTCTTTGGTAGGAATTTTTCCTGCGAAAGAGCATTCTTAATAGAAAGATATATTTTCGGAAAGAATTTTACATACCTTTCTGAGGCCTGACTATCACGACGCGAGCGCGTCTTTAGTTTTTACGGCCTTTATGTTTCCATTGCCTGGCCACAGTGACGCATAGCGCCTCAGGCTCTTATGGCTTGTCTGAATATACGCCTGCCCACAGTGACGCATAGCGCCTCAGGCTCTTACGGCTCGTCGGAATATACGCCTGACCACAGTGACGCATAGCGCCTCAGGCTCTTACGGCTCGTCTGAATATACGCCTGGCCACAGTGACGCATAGCGCCTCAGGCTCTTACGGCTCTTCTGAATATATGCCTGGCCACAGTGACGCATAGAGCCTCAGGCTCTTACGGGTCTTCTGAATATACACCTGGCCACAGTGATGCATAGCGCCTCAGGCTCTTACGGGTCGTCTGATTATACGCCTGACCACAGTGACACATAGCGCCTCAGGCTCTTACGGGTCTTCTGAATATACACCTGGCCACAGTGACGCATAGCGCCTCAGGCTCTTACGGGTCATCTGATTATACGCCCGACCACAGTGACGCATAGTGCCTCAGGCTCTTACGGGTCTTCTGAATATACACCTGGTCACAGTGACGCATAGCGCCTCAGGCTCTTACGGGTCATCTGATTATACGCCCGGCCACAGTGACGCATAGCGCCTCAGGCTCTTATGGGTCTTTTGAATATACATCTAGCCACAGTGACGCATAGCGCCTCAGGCACTTACGGGTCTTCTGAATATACCCGGGCCACAGTGACGCATAGCGCCTCAGGCTCTTACGGGTCTTCTGAATATACGGCTGGCCACAGTGACGCATAGCGCCTCAGGCTCTTACGGGTCTTCTGAATATACGCCTGACCACAGTGACGCATAGCGCCTCAGGCTCTTACGGGTCTTCTGAATATACGCCTGGCCACAGTGACGCATAGCGCCTCAGGCTCTTACGGGTCTTCTGAATGTACGCCTGGCCACAGTGACGCATAGCGCCTCAGGCTCTTACGGCTCGTCTGATTATACGCCCGGCCACAGTGACACATAGCGCCTCAGGCTCTTACGGCTCTTCTAAATATACTCCTGGCCACAGTGACGCATAGCGCCTTAGACTCTTACGGGTCTTCTGAATATACGCCTGGCCACAGTGACGCATAGCGTCTCAGGCTCTTACGGCTCGTCTGAGTATACGCCTGGCCACAGTGACGCATAGCGCCTCAGGCTCTTACGGCTCGTCTGATTATACGCCCGACCACAGTGACGCATAGCGCCTCAGGCTCTTACGGCTCTTCTAAATACACTCTTGGCCACAGTGACGCATAGCGCCTCAGACACTTACGGGTCTTCTGAATATACGCCTGGCCACAGTGACGCGTAGCGTCTCAGGCTCTTACGGCTCGTCTGAGTATACGCCTGGCCACAGTGACGCATAGCGCCTCAGGCTCTTACGGCTCGTCTGAATATACGCCTGGCTACAGTGACGCATAGCGCCTCATGCTCTTACAGTTCTTCAGGTCTAGAAGAGTCCGACTGGTAAGCACCCCTTCTAACGCCTCCCATTCCGTGACTCGACCTTTCGAGATAATCTCGGGGGTCAAAATTCCTCTGTCTTCGATGCTCCCCGGACCGATGTTCTCCTAACTCATGCTCAAACTCCGCGGGAGAAGTACCGTGCCATGTTGGAGAACTCTGCCACATATAGACCGCGGGAGGACTCTGTCGCATACGTGCTGCGGGAGACCTCTGCCGCGTGTTGACTACGGGTGAGCTCTGCGGTATGCCTGCTGCGGGAGATCTGTGAAGTCTACGGACCGCGGGAGAGTACTACCGTCGATCTACTGTGGGAGAGCTCTGCCGCCCGCGGTTTGCGGGTGAGCTTTGCCTCCTATCTGCTGCGGGAGAGCTCTAAAGTCTGCTGTCCGCGGGTGAGCTCTGCCTCCTTTCTGGTGCGAGAGAGCTCTGCCGCCTGTCTGACGTGGGTGAACTCTGTCGTGTCGGGTCAACGGTAGTATTCACTTTCCGTAACCCTGCCACAGGGTGATTCCTTTGAAATGCGGTAGAGTTTGAAATCAGTCTGGTGGTAGTATTTTGCGCTCCTTCCCCTTGTCCAGCATTCACCATGGTGGAGGGTTCACCTCTCTCGTATGTTTGCCTTGGAACGCTTTCCCCCACCATCTGCTGCACTTCAGGGGGTAGACTAAACTGGGGAAGAGTGTCTCTGAAAAAATTCACCATAGCCTTCAACGCTGTTATTGTCTCCTCATTCTGACGTCTCAGAGTTTCAAATTCCTCCAGGGAAACGAAGGCCCGCCTATGGTCTTTTTCTTTCCCTCTCCGTCCTTGCTCTGACATGACAGGGGGACTTACAGAATTCTGCCCTCCTGTCAGCTCTGCTGTAGAGCGTGTCCTCACCATTTGGATAGAGAACTTGGCTTTTTGTCAGTTTCCCACAGACGGCGCCAATTGATGTTAACCTGGCTAAGCAGCAACAGGAATATACCTTCCACGTATTCGGATTGCACTGACGACAAGGAGATGACGTCGATGCAACTTGTTCCTCGTATAGTCTGTAAAAATAACAGGAGTCAGAGGGGGCAGGGATTTGTCCTTGCACGCGTACTACGATGATTAAGTCAAAAATCGGGAGTTGTGTATGAAGGAATGAAGAAGAGAATGTACTACTTAATTCAGAGAGTTTAAGTTTTTTCCCTTCTTTTTTGTTCTCCGTCCCCCTTTTTCTGAGAGCTCACCTGGATATTTATAGGTTTCTCCAAGTCGGTTCGAGCTGAGGCCCAGGCGCGTGTCTGGACCGCGACAGAGTCTTTTGTACTCTGTCGCGGTTCGGAGCTGGACGACTTTGCGGGAGAGTTCAGCGGGTGGCAGAGCGTATGTATGAACCTCTGCCGCAATTCAGGCGGCAGAGGTCTGCCGCGGTCTATGCGGCAGAGGTATGTCGGGACTACTGGGCCGCACAGACCTGTGCGGAAGAGTCTCTGCCGCCATACTATGTCGCCTACCACGCTACTCTGTCGCATGAGGCTCTGACGCTATAGCAGCCACGTGGCTTTTCCTATGTTTGACACGTGGCGATCTCTGATTGGTCGATCCTGGTACACGTGGACGGTGACAGTAGGACCACCATCAGGTTGATATTCGGATTACATTCCTGTTGTTATAACATTCACTATAGATTTTAAAGATTGGGAGAATTATTGGAGAATTATAGCTAAAGATAGAAAATTTTTTGCATACATGGCATAAAAAAAAAATTCTATTCCATATATTGCATACTGGCAAGGTGATTTTACTATTGGTTTTTTTCCTTGCAAATACCTATTTCCATTGCTTCTTTACAAGCAGATTTCTTTGTTTTTGTTGTGTTCTTGCATATTGTAAAGCTCAAATGTTTAAAAAACGGCTAGCATTTATGGGAAGCTCAGAATGTTTCAGAATGTATGTTTTCTTGATACAAATATTAATACTTTTTATCTTCATATCGGTAATTACTTATTCTTAGAAATTAAATTTGCAATTTGGTTGAAAATGTATTATTTTGCTTTCTTATGTCAAACATATTTATGTGTCTTGCGTTTTAAAAACTCTATTATTTTTTTTAAAAAAAAAGTGAACATTGCATTTCAACTATTTCAAGAATTTCAAGATTGTTTGCTGCTCTTTGTATGGTATTAATGTGATATACCTTGCATTCTTCAATTACAATTTTATTTGTTTGACAGTATATGAAATTACTTTTTTTTTTCTGTCATAAGAATATTAAGTTAAACTTTAGATTTACTAACTTAAAGGAATTCATATTAAAATCTCATAATTCTTATCTTGGACATGTTGTTATCCTCTTTTTGAATATGTTACATATTCAAGTTGGAGACCTTAAAGAACTATTTAGATTGGTCGTGGTCAATATACACAATTTGATCGAAAAGGTTAAAGCGTTAGATCTATCATACGGAAAAGGGACAGGTAAATTTATTGACTCTACAGTGCATTGAGTTGGATTTAATATTATTTCTCTTTGACAATGAGATATAATAATTATTTTGGGTTTCGTAGCTGAACTTAGGATTTTATTGGATTTATTGCTGAACTCAAAATTGTATCGAACCTACAAATATTTTTTATACTTATTGTTGCTCTAAACAGTAATGAAATGATGTTGATATGATATTCTCGACGTGTCTTGGATATTCTACAAAAACAATGAAAGTCAGAGAGGTGCAGGGATCTGTCCCTATACGCGCACTCCGATGCTTAAGTCAGAAAACTGTTTAAGCAAAGTTTTTGTAAGTAAAATAGAGATTAGGTTTTTTTTAACATACCTGGTGTAGTTATAGACATTTTTTAGAATTAAGTCGGGCTTCATATTTTTTCAGGCTTGCGAATATTTTGGGCCCAAAACTATAGGATTCGGATCTGAGGCCCAGGCGCGTGTCTGGGCTGCGACAGAGTTATTAGATACTCTGTCGCGGACTCAGAGTCTGCCTCTGTGCGGATGAGTTCAACATGCGACAGAGGTTTAAAGACCTCTACCGCAGTCCTTGCGGCTGAGTTCTGCCGCGACTCACTCTGTCGCAGTGACTCTGTCGCCACACTGTCTGTCGCATTCATACTCTACTGTAGAGGTCTATCGCCTATTGCTGCTGGACTCAAAGGCGCAGAGGTCTGTCGCGAGTATACTATGCCGCATGGCTCTGTCGTCAAAAGACTCTATCGCATAGTGACTCTATCGCCTAGTGACTCTATCGCCAGGTGACTCTGCCGTATAGTAACTCTATCACCGGAGGACTCTGCCGCATAGTAATTCTATCGCATAATGGGCTCTATCGCCACCATTCGGTATCTGCCACGTGGCTTATGCCTCTTGGTGGTTGTATCTAACACGTGACTATCCTCTGTTGGTCAATGTTTGTATACGTAGACTTTAATGGGTATGACCATTATCAATTGCTCCCTAGTCTTTGGTAGGAAAATTTCCTATGAAAGAGTATGACTCGTCTGATTTTGATTTTTTTTTAACATTTGGTTTACTGTTCCTGAGCTGTGCCTGTTTACTTCAACTGTATGTGCAGATTACTGTGCACGTGCGAATACAGCCGCGCTTATATATAAGGTTTCAGGCATCGCAGTATCTGCTGAGTTCTCTCGCATAGGATCACTCTGTTGCTTACTCTCCTTACACTCTGTCGCAACTCTGTCGCTACTCTACCACAACTCTGCCGCATAACCATTACTGTTTCGCGACTCTATCGCAACTCTGTCGTGTGAACCAATACTCTGTCGCGTCGTTCCTGAACTGTTTGCCACGCCTCTGTGGCAAACACTCTAACGCTGTAATCCAGTATCTACCTTTGCCTTTGTAAGTGCATCTTTGGTCGTTAGATAAAAATCTGTCGCCGATAGTTTTTCTTTTATGATTTTTTTTAAGTTTCAAAATGGTCGGTCATGGTGTAGGGAAGTATATAGAGCTAGGAGTTAGATCGACTTTGAAGGCAGTTGACATTTAGAAACTTACGTCGAGATTTCCATTGCCCGATGGGTACTCCTATAGACTTCCAAACCCTTAAGAAAATGACATACGTAGTGTGTCCGACGGGGTAGTTATTTTCAGGACATTCTTAAAGCTATGACTCCATTTTCCAGTTTCTAACTTTAGAGCTTCTTTTCTTAGGACACATAGGATTGCCCCTGGACAAATGCATCCTCACGCATGGATGCAATTAATTGGCTTTACCGTGCATTGTCGATTAAGTGGTGTTTCTCCGTCTCTTCCCTTACTTGATACTTTTTTTAGGTTTCGAGGTAGCTTCGGTTTAGTTCCTTATTCTCTTTAACGGGTGTATAAGCCCGGATTTGAAAATAAGTTATTCGAAAAACTTGCAAATAAGCTTCATGGATTTGAATCGGAGTGGCTTATTGTGGAGACGCCTGGGGGCTTGGATTTCCCTACTCGTTGGGAAACTAGACGTGAAATCCCTAAGGACCCCCGAATTTCTACACTCAGGGAATAGTTATCTTTAGATATTAATAGATTATTAGTTGATAATCCCATTAATCTTGATACTCTTTTATCAAATGAAAATTTGACGTCTGTTGGTTGGGGTGTGGGTCCCATTCCTATTGTCGGCCCCTTTGTTCCTCCCTCGAATCTTCCATCATCGATTCATTCTGAGTTGAACCCTGAACTTCTAAGATCGCAAGAGGATATAGGGAGCACAAATAGAGAGTCTAGCTCTGAGAGTGAACCCCTAGCCGATTTGAGCGATTGAGAGGGGTTTGGTTCAACTTTTATGGTTCTTCCGGATGATGATATGCTAAATATAGATTTCCTTCAGGAGCATTTTGATTCTCCTGATGGTAACTTTTAACGCTATTTGATTTAGATCACGTTTCTGACAATTTACTCTGCTTTTTTGTAGAGATGAGCCATATTAAATGTTCTTTGGCGCGTCAAGGGGTGGAGGGAGGTTCGTCTAGCGATCCTACTAGAAAGAGGCTCGCTTGACTTATGATGTTCCCAGTGAGGCACCAGTTCCACCTCCATTGCCCCGGGCTCGAACCCCACCTCCTTCTAGACAAGAGATGCCTCCTCCTGCAGAACAAAGGGATCCTTCTTGGGATAGAGGGAGGGCTCTTTCCTTTTCAAGGAGGGCTTCAGGTTCTTCTAGACGGTCTCGATTTGAAGAGCGTGCTGAGTGTAATAAAATTTTGTCTTAACGAAAGAATCGGAGGCATTTGTATATTGAGCCGTCAGTAGGGACTAGGCCAATTCTCCCTAGGATAGGTCCTGTTGACGAGAGATCCTATCCCGTAGACGGTGGTTTCATAATGAGGGGGTTAGCGTTCCGAGTATACCCGGGAGTACGTGACAATGATACCTTGGATTCTCTCGGGGTGGCGTCTCGACTGAGTTGGGCCAATATTCTCCCGAGGGACGAAGCTCAAATATTCAGGAAGTTTCCAGAGGGGGGAGACTTAGCTAATGTGGAAGCGCTGAGGGTAATCTTCATATTCTTTTTTCATTTAATTTCTTTTTACTCTACTTTGAGTTTGACTTTTTGTGTTTCTTTTTAGCTTGCTCAAAGAACCGTGGCCAACAATGCTCAACACCGAGCCTATCGGGAGCGAGCTGACAAAGAGATCCTGGAGTTGAAGGACAAAGTCATGGAGTTGTCTAATACTGTCAACAACTTGTCCAGGCTCCCAAACGTGGTGCGAAGCTTATAAGATCAGCTCTCGAAAGCACTCCAAGATTTGAATCATGCCAAAGGGGATCTTACTGTTGAGATGGCTAGGTCTAACAAACTCAATGAAGATCTTCAACAGGCCCAAGCTGAATTGGAAAGTATGCAGTCTAAATATGGGTCCTTGATGGATCGCAATCAGGAGCTGAAACAATACGTCGCCGAACTAAAAAGTCGGGCCATTCCTTCTCTTAACCAAGTTGAGATTAATAGTATCAGGGCAGAGGCCGTGAAGGAGTATCATCTTTCTAGAGATTGCCTAAGGTGAAAAGAGGACTTTTTAGTGCCATATGTAAAATATGGTTTTTACCTCGCTAGATCCTGGTTGGAGAAGCATAGGGAAGGGGAAGAATTCCCTGAGCTTCAATATACGTGCGAGGCAATGTTATTTGACGCTCCCGATTGGACAAAATATGAACCAGAGGCTGAATCCCCTGATGAACTATTTAAGAAGGCTGCGCAAGATAATCTCGCAAACCTGACCGGTCATTGGGAGCCTATGAGCCTGGATAATGCTCCCAAACCTATTGGTGCCCTCAACGACCTAGATGGAGAAGATGGTCAGCAGTCCTTAGAATGTGAGGGTCCGTCGACGCTTGATCCTCAGCCTCAATCTTGTGCAGATTGAATTATGTTTGAACATTTTGTTGTTCTTTTTAAACATTTTGTTGTTTTTTTTTTTTGAACTTATTCATGCTTGTAAAGATTTTCTTGAATGAATAAAGTTAAAGTTTATCTGGTCATGCTTCATATTGCTTTGTTAGTTAACCTTTCGCTATTTATCGCTTATCTGTTTATTTGTTTTACTTACTCGTATGTTTATTTATTCGTATATGCTCCCTAATTCTTGATAGAAATATATACTTTCAGAAAGAATTACATGTGTAAACATACATTTTTCTGAGGCCTGACCACCATGACGCGAGTGCGTCTTCAATTCTTACAGCCAATACGTTTCCATTGCCTAGCCACAGTGACGCAATTGCGCCTCAGGCTCTTACGACTTTTTTGTCTGTAACGCCTGGCCACAGTAGCGTTATTGCGCCTCAAGCTCTTACGGCTCGTCTGATTTTTTTTACGCTTAGCCACAGTGACGCTATTGCGCCTCAGGCTCTTACGACTCATCTGATTTTTTACGCCTGGCCACAGTGATGCTATTGTGCCTCAGGCTCTTACGGCTCGTTTGATTTTTTACGCCTGGCCACAGTGACTCTATTGCGCCTCAGGCTCTTACGACTCGTTTGATTTTTTACGCCTGGCCACAGTGACGCTATTGCCCCTCAGGCTCTTACGGGTCGTCTGATTTTTTACGCTTGGCCACAATGACGTTATTGCGCCTCAGGCTCTTACGGCTCGTCTGATTTTTTACGCTTGGCCACAGTGACGCTATTCTGCCTCAGGCTCTTACGGCTCGTCTGATTTTTTTACGCCTGGCCACAGTGACACTATTACGCCTCAGGCTCTTACGGCTCGTCTATCTTCTGCACAAGATTTAGATTTATAAAAGCTGGAGATATAATAGAAGAATAATATGCATAATTATCAGATAATGGTATCTTGTGACAGTGTAAACAAATAACAATAATACGAGAATATAAGGATCGAGAAAGAAAACATAATGATTAATTCAAATACAATTTCAAATGATTTGAGTTCCATGTTTTTCCTATTTTCTTCACTTTCAGAGTTTCCAGGATGCAAGTGTTTGGGCCCAATCCTTCGTCTGATTCGGTATGGACCTTCCCAATTGGCTCTGAATTTTTCGTCTTCCCTCAAGGCATTCGTGATATGTGACTTTCTAAGCACCAAATCTCCCTCGAACATCGGTCTATCTTTCACCTGACTGTTGTAGTAGTTGACCACCCTCCCGTGATAGGATGCCAGTCGAATAGCTGTGGCCTCTCTATGCTCATCAAGCAAATCTAGGTTTTCCCTTAGCCCATGTGAATTCTTTTCTTCTACTAAAGGCACCACCCTGGATGACAGTGCTCCAATTTCCACGGGAATCAATACTCTAGTGCCGTATACAAGGTTAAACGGCGTTTCCCCAGTCGATACCCGACTAGTTGTACGATATGCCCATAAAATACTAGGCAACTCATCCACCCATGCTCCCTTAGCTTTGTCCAATCTGGTCTTCAACCCATGAAGGATAGTTCGATTACTGACTTCGGCCTATCCATTAGCTTGAGGATATGATACAGAATAAATCCTTAGTTGAATGTCAAGGCGCTTACAGAATTCACGGAAGGCGTCATAATCAAACTGCTTTCCGTGATCAGCATTTAAGATACGTGGGATCCCGAACGGGTAGATAATATCTTTCCACACCATCGCTTCCACTTTCTTCTCCGTGATTGTAGCTAAAGGCTCTGCCTCAATCCACTTTTTAAAGTAATCAGTGGCAGCCAATAGAAACTTTCTTTGACCCGTAGCTAATGGGAAGGGCCCTAAAATGTCCAATCCCTATTGGGCAAAAGGAGTTGGTTGTATTGTACTCTGGAAGGGAGTCATTGGGGCCATTGTTATCGGTGCAAACCTTTGGCACTTGTCACATCTGCGGGCTTTATCCATCGTATCTTTTTTCAATGTCCGCCAATAGAATCCCGATCGTAATATCTTAGCAGTAAGGGCTCTAGCTCCCAAGTGCTCACCATAAATTCCTTCGTGTACCTCAGCTAGGACATAGTTTACTTGCTCTAGCCCCAGGCACTTTAACAAAGGCGATGAATACCCCCTTTTGTATAGTTCCTCATTTATCAGTGTGAACTTTACCCCTTGTATCCTTAAGCGACGACCCTCTTCCTTATCTTATGGGAGTGTACCTTCAGTGAGATACTGTTTGAATGAGGATCTCTAATCGTCCCCCACTTCAATGTCACACACTTTGACTTCTTCAATACTAAGCCGCTCGAGTCCTCCACCTTCACTATTCTTCCTCCGGTCTCATTGGAGGAGGCTAATTTGGACAATGAATCTGCATGTGTGTTTTTAGACCGATTAATTTGTATTAGTTGGAAGTTTTTGAAAGTCTAAGCCATAGATTGGACTTTCTTTAGATAAGGGATAAGTATCGGCTCTCGAATCTCATACTGCCCACTAAACTGGTTTACCACCAATTGATAATCACTATGCGCCACCAGGTGGTGAACTTGCAACCTCTCTGCCAACATCATTCTAGCAACCAGAGCCTCATACTCTGCTATATTATTTGAACTAGGGAACCCAAACTGCAAAGAGTATTCCAAGGATTTCCCTTCCGGTGGCACTAAGACTACACCTGCCCCACTTCCATTCGCATTTGATGCTCCGTCAACATACAGTAGGCACGGTTGAGTTTCCTTTCCACTATTGTCACTCGGGCTAGTACATTTTACTATAAAGTCTGCTAAAACTTGGCCTTTGATAACTTGCCTGGGTTGGAATGTGATATCATACTCTCCAAGTTTCATTGCCCATTTCACTAGTCTCCCTGAATGTTCAGGCTTCTGAAGGATTTACCTTAACGGTTGATCTGTCAAGACAGTGATGGAGTGTGCCTGAAAATAAGGGCGCAACTTACGAGAGGCCATCACAAGGGCCAATGCTAGCTTTTCAGCCAGCGGATAACGGGTCTCCGGGTCCAATAGTACCTTGCTCATATAGTAGATGGGATGGTACACTATTTCATATTTCTTCAGTAGTACCGCACTGACGGCGAATTCACCAACTCCCAAGTACATATACAACTGTTCCCCTTCCAAAGGTCTTGTCAACAAAGGTAATTGCTTCAAGTATTCCTTTAAGCCTTCAAAAGCTTTTTGACAATCATTTGTCCATTCAAAATTCCTTTCGCCCCGCAAAGTTTTGAAGAATGGCAAGCTCTTTTCTGCAGACTTTGATAAAAAGCAGTTCAGAGCTGCTATTCTGCTTGTCAACCTTTGGACATCTCTCACTATGGTTGATCGCTTCATGTCTATGATTGCCTATACCCTTTCAAGATTTACCTCAATACCCCTGTCAGTGATCATGAATCTTACGAACTTCCCCGATCTAACTCCGAATGAGCATTTGCTAGGATTTAGCTTCATACTGAATTCCCTCAGCACATCGAACACCTTGGACATCTGATGAGTGTGAGACTCTCCTGCTCTGCTCTTGATAATCATATCATCCACATAGGCTTCCATAGTATTTCCTAAAAGATCTTTGAACACTTTGTTCACCATTCACTGATATGTGGCTCCAGCATTCTTTAAACCAAATGGCATTATCCGATAACAGTATGTTCCATCGTCGGTTATAAAAGAAGTCTTCTCTTCATCTTCTGGGTGGAGCATAATTTGATGATATCCGAAGAAAGCATCTAAAAAACTGAGGAGTTCATATCCAGACGTTTCATCCATAAGCCTATGAATTCTGGGTAAAGGGTAAGAATCTTTAGGGCAAGCTTTATTCAAATCAGTGAAATCCACACACATTCGCCATTTCCTATTGGATTTCTTCACCATTACTATATTGGCCAGCCACTCAGGGTAGTAGACCTCTCTAATAAATCCGGCTTCTAAAAGTTTATTGATTTCTTCAGCGATCACCTTCTGTCTTTCTAGGGTAAAATTCCTCTTCTTTTGCTTGACAGGCCTATGTCCGGGTGAGACATTAAGCTCATGACAAATCACTTCAGGATTAATCCCGAGCATATCAGTCGAGGTCCAAGCAAAAACATACGAGTTTCTCTGTAGGCATTCAGCTATCTCCCTTCTTGTTTGTTCATTCAGTTGAGTTCCTATGAATGCCTTCTTCTCTTCATCCCCTTTGACTAGCTCAATGGCTTCTGTTTTTTTCACAGGTTGAGGCTTAAAAGGGTCATCTATGCATAAAGTCTCCTTTCTCTCTGTACTCCTTTGCTGGCGGTAGTAGCGATATAACAAGTACGAGCCCTCTTTTGATCTCCTCGCACTTGCCCAACTTCGTTAGGAGTAGGGAACTTCATTAATAAGTAACAAGAAGATATCATCGCCCTCATATCATTTAATACAGGCCTCCCTAGGATCATGTTGTTAGCAGCTGAGGTTGACCTCACAACCATGAACAATACCTATCGTGTCACATCCTTTGGACTTTCCCCTAGAGTCACAGGCAACTCTATAGACCCAGCTACATTCACCTTCTCACTAGTAAATCTGTACAATGGTGTCATAACAGGTCTTAATCTATCTTCGGATACATTCATTTTCTCGAAGCAATTCCAATAGATTAAGTTCACCGAACTTTCACTATCGACTAGGATTCTGCTCACCGGATGTTTTGCCACCACTGCGGATATCACCATGGGATCGTCATGAGGCACGACAATATCACCCTTGTCTATCGGAGTGAACACAATGGGTTCTTCATCTGCATTCTCCTCCATCATAGCATGAACCTGATATGCTTGTCTTGCGTAACTTTTATGGGAAGGAGAGGAGCTTCCTGCCATCGATTCTCCTCCTGCGAAAAGAGTTATTATCGGGCCGGTAGGTTTGTTACCCGGCTGGTTACCTTGAGGGATAGGCCTAGCTACTTCATTCCTTGGCCTATTTCTTCCGTTATCATTATTTTGTATATTCCGCAGATAATCATTCTTTCGATCTCACGGAGGATAACAGGTCCTTTCACTTCTCCACAGGAAGCGGTTAATTTTCCCCTCTCTAGCTATCCTCTCTAGCTGATCCATCAGATCTCTGCATCTTTCAGTGGGGTGACCATGAGCGGCATGAAATTCACAATAGGCATCAGGATTTCACCCCATATCTCCAATCTTCTTTTTAGGGAATTCCAACAGTCCTGTCTCCTCAATAGCTGCAAGTATTATGGTACGAGGCTCATTCAATCTGGTATAGCCTTCGTACCTGAGTCTAGGGGCCTTGTCTAATCTGACAGGTCTTGGAGAGCTTCTTTCAGGTATATCTCTCTCTCTTTTTCTTCCTTCCCTTGCCTCTCTAGATTATACCATCTTCATTACTTCCTCTTGAGCAACGTATTTATTTGCTTTAGCAAATAAATCAGAAAGGGTCGCTGGCTGATCAAGAGAGAGGGATTCTTGCAGCTTCTCAGATTTTATCACCTCTAAGGTTGCATCTCATAAACGATCTACATAGTTCTTCAATGGCTCTTTATTCCCTTGTTTAAGGGTCAACAGATAAGCAGCGTTCTTCTTCCTTTGGCTATTGATCATGAAGGCTCTCAAAAATTCACTTCGTAACTGATCGAAGGATGAGATAGAACCCTCACTTAACCCGTTAAACCATTTTAGCGCATGCCCCGATAGTGTAAGCCAGAAGGCTATGCATATGATTTCATCTTCCCATCTATAGAGCAGCATGAGAGACTCATAATTCTGTATATGGTCGTATGGGTCTGCTTTACTAGCGTAAGAAGCCATAGAAGGCATCTTGAACTTATTCGACAAGGGTTTGTCCATAATCTCTTCACTGAAAGGAACTCTCCTTCTCGGACTGTCATCAGGAGACATTAACTTCTTTCTTTCTAAAATCCTCTCGATAACCTTCTCAACATTTTTTGACCCTTGAGTCGAGCGTGCCCCTCTCTCTTCGGGAGTAGAAGAGTCTAAGTGGTAAGCACTCTTTCTTCCTTTGTTTCAAAGATTTTGCACATTGTCTGCTCCCCGATTCAATATCTCTTCCTCGTTTAAGGTTTCTCTACTTCTAGAGGCCAGCCCTATATCCTTTCTTCCAGCACCTCTCATTCCGTGATTCGACCTGGTACCTTCAAAATAGTCTCGGGGGTCATGACTATTCTGTCTCCATCGCTCCTCAGACCTGTGATCTTCAAAGTCATGCTCCAATACTGCAGCAGAAGTCCCGTGCTCTACAGGGGAGCTCTGCCGCCTGTACTCTGTGGGAGAGTTCTGCCGCCTGTGATATGCAGAAGAGTTCTGCCGCTTGTACTCTACGGGAGAGTTCTGCCGCCTGTACTCGATGGGAGAGTTCTGCCGCTTGTACTCTGTGGGAGAGCTCTGCTGCCTGTACTCTGCTGGGGAGTTCTGCTCAGTTGGATTCACAGCAGCGTTCATTCGCCTCAGACCTGCGGTAGGGTTCACCTCCTGCAACCCTGTCGCAGGGCGCCTCCTCGGACCTGCGGTAGAGTTTACTATCAAGGTTGTGGCAGGGTTATCCTCCAAACCTGCTGCAGAGTTCAGAATCAGGCCAGCGGCAGTATTCTGTCCCCAATCTCCTTGTTCAGCATTCACCATGGTAGAGGGTTGACCTTTCTCGTAAGTCTACCTCGGGATGTTCTCCCCTACCATTTGTTGCACTTCTGGAGGTAAGCTAAATTACGCAGAGCATTTTTAAAGAAATTCACCATAGCCCTCAACGTTGTCATGGTCTCCTCATTCTGACGCTTCAAATCCTCAAATTCATCAAGGGAAATAGAGGCAACTCTGTCGCCCTCTTCATTCTGCTCTTATCCTTGCTCTGGTCTGACAGGAGGACTCACAGAATTCTCTTCTCCCAGATTTGCTGCTGCTATCGAGCGTGTTCTCACCATTTTGATAGGGAATCTGACTTTTCGTTCTAATTCCCACAGACGGCCCCAATTGTTGTTGCTCTAAACAACAATGAAATGATGCTCATGTGATCTTCCCCACGTGTCTTGGATATTTTACACAAATAGTGAAAGTCAGACAGGCGCAGGGATCTGTCCCTGTACGCGCACTCCGATACTTGAGTCAGAAGACTGTTTAAGAAGAGTTTTTGTAAGTAAAATAGAGATTAGGTTTTTTTATCATACCTTGTGTATTTATAGACATTTTTTAGAATTAAGTCGGGCTTCATATTTTTCCAGGGCTTGCGAATATTTTGGGCCTAAAACTACAGGATTCAGATCTGAGGCCTAGGCGCGTGTCTGGGCTGCGACAGAGTTATTAGATACTCTGTTGCGGACTCAAAGTCTGCCTCTGTACGGATGAGTTCAACATGTGACAGAGGTTCAAAGACCTTTGCCGCAGTCCTTGTGACTGAGTTCTGTCACGACTCACTCTGTCACAGTGACTCTGTCTCCACACTGTCTGTTGCATTCATACTCTACCGTAGAGGTCTATTGCCTCTTGCTGCTGGACTCAAAGGCGTAGAGGTCTGTCGCGAGTATACTTTGTCACATGGCTCTGTCGCCAAAAGACTCTATCGCATTGTGACTCTATCGCCTAGTGACTCTATCGCCAGGGGACTCTACCGTATAGTAACTCTGTCGCATATTGGGCTCTATCACCACCATTCGGTATCTGCCACGTGGCTTATGCCTCTTAGTGGTTGTATCTGACACGTGGCTGTCCTCTATTGGTCAATGTTTGTATACGTGGACTTTAAAGGGTATGACCATTATCAATACTAATGGATGCAACATGTCTGCAGCGTCTTTTCGATTCTTAAAAGTGCTATGGTATTTGCTAATGAATTGCTCTTTGTTTATTGAATGTGTTTTGGAGATTATATATTCTTAATAATTGAATCTAAATCATTTGCATGTTTATTAAGTAATTTAGTCATGATCAATTTTATATTTTTATAATTTATATGTTTATATATTTAAACATATAAAATGATAACAAAAAATAAATAAATGTCATCCCACATCGTCTCATATGTGGCATTCTAGTTAATTGTTATTATTCAACATGTTTCATCACCCCTATTTCCTTGACTTGACTCATCTTGATTTGATGCCTTTAATCTCATCACATTTAGTTCTTTTGTAAGAACATGCATTGGGTCTGAAACTTCGATTTTGTAGACATAAAACTTGATTATGTGTTTTGGAGATTATGTATTCTTAATAATCGAATCTAAATCATTTGCATGTTTATTAAGTAATTTAGTCATGATCATTTTTATATTTTTATAATTTTTTATGTTTCTATATTTAAACATATAAAATGATAACAAAAATTAAATAAATGTCATCCCGCAACGTCACACAGGTAGCAATCTAGTTAATTGTTATTATTCAACATGTTTCATCACCCCTATTTCATTGACTTTTCTTGATATGATGCCTTTAATCTCTTCACCTTTAGTTCTGTAAGAGCATGCATTAAGTCTGAAACTTCAGCTTTGTAGACATAAAACTTGATTACTACGGAGAAGAAAATGAAGTTCAAGATGTTGAATACCGCAAAAAATGCATTGTAATAGTCAAAATGAGATTTGTTTAGCTTATTCAAGATCCATCCTTGGTAACCATGTTTACTACTGATATCAGAAACTGCTGAAAGAAGGAAGCTGTTGAGAAATTCCCAATTCCCAGACAAATAGATGAATATGAAGTACCAAGACTCTTCATGCTTTCCAATCCTAATCATAGAAGAACTCAATCTTGGCCACATCTAAAAATGCATCAGCGTTTCCCATAAGCACAAATTGAAGAAGTATAATGAATATGGTTAGGGGAAGTTGATTGCCTACTTTAACTAAGCCATGTTCCTCGGCCACACTGAGTATGTGCCTCTCAATTAGAAAAGCAATTATCATGATTATGATGTGGAAAAAAACCAATTCCCATCTTTTGAAGGACAGTGATCCCTTTAGGATTTTTAGTCCACTTTTGCATAAGTCAAACAAAGAAATGATCATAACGGACAACACAAACAAACATAGAAATTGTGACAATTCCTACTAAACTTGTTGAGGGGATCTTGAAGCTATCCACTTGTATATCAAGGTTGGTGCCTGTTTTACAAATAGGATATTGATTTGAGTAAGCATGGTGCTTGGCACAAAGTAGCAATCCATATTGGGATCATTCTTAACATTTGTTTAGTTTCCTCTACTTGGGTTATTGAGCATACAATCAATAACAGGGTTTGGCAGACCTTTATCAATTTTCTTTCACAAAGCTCAAAATCGCCCTTAAAAAAAAAGGAGCATACATCATAAGGTTAGGGTTATTGATTTCCAGAGGGTATTGTTGTAGGGAGGTGGTTGGCTATAGTGATGCTTATATAGCCTATAGCAAATGTGTTTTATTAATTGGTACATTTACCCTTTGGCCTCTAAACTTGTTATAATTCTTATTGGGTCCTTAGTTACATTAGTTATTGAATGTAAGTGCCCAAATTTTAATTAAAGGTATTGGCCAAAATCTTAATTAAACACCTTAATTAAGTCTACTTAACCGAACCTTTTAGTTAAGCCCATTGACCTTTTATAATTTTAATTTATCCCAATAACATAATTAAAAAACTTTTAATTAAATCAACTTAATTAAATGCAATTAATTAAGTGCGATAATAAGTCCACTAGGAAATTCCAAACTTCCTAAACACTTTAATTCCTTGGCTACTCTTATGAGTGTGACCCATTAGGTTTCTATCACACCCCGTGACCACTGCTTTTATCCCTAAGCACACAATTAAGCGAAAAACGTTTTAAAGTTAACTAACATTGGTTAATGTTTATTATTATTATTATTATTATTATTATTATTATTATTATTATTATTTCTTTAGGAACTTTTTCTTGTAGTTTCATGTTCGATATAGGTTACGATCTTTAAACTATCGGGTAAAAGAATTTATTAAAGTCCTAAAATTTTCTAAAAATTTCGGCAGCATAACAGTTGCAATTTGACCTAACCCAACCTGCGAACAAAAGCAATATATGGCATCCCATATCCTCAAATCCACAAAAAATATTCAAATCAAATCTTTGATCAGCAGCGATCATTGTACTCAGTATAATATAAATTAATCCTAAACTAAGCAGCTCAATTCACAACAGCTACCCATCCTCAACAATTACCGACATTGCCATATCATGTCCATTCATCAAAACTTAAGTTTAACTCAGTTCCATATCAACCTACTTAGCTAGGTGTTTTATCCTGAAACTAAAAATATCAACTAGTAATAGTCCTACTTCTAAAGAAACAACCAAATACATCCCAAAACGACAATTTACATACATTCATGCATACATATAAGTCTAAAACAAAAACTTTACACTTGTTGTTGTGTATACCTTAGCATAAGAACCACACGCTTAGCACGAGAAACCAACGTTTTTCGAGCGGTTCACACGCACGAGTTAATCTGAAATGTATTAGAAGAAAGGGGTGAGCAATCACACGCTCAGTAAAGAAAACATATAACTGAGGGTAATAAAATACTAAGTAAGTGGTTATGTAAATTTTCCCCGTTTAATAAAACATGTCCTTTGTAGAACAATGCACAAGTTTTTATTTTGGTTATTAAACATGAAAAATACGTTAAATACGGATAAGTAAGATAAGTTAAATAAACTCGCATTTTTCGAAACTGAAGATTTCACAAAGCTTGCTAACAATCTATAGTTTATAACTCAATAGTGTAGAATTCAAAACATGAAAACCTTAAAGTTTGGAAGCATAACATTCATATTGAAAACAAGTATAGTCTAACAAACACATACATAAGCTCAAATTAAATAATCAATACAAATAGGAGAGATGTGACACAATCCTTAACTTGTCATGGAACCAGTGTGACAGCTCGAAAGTGTGAAAAATAGGGCTAATTTAAATTTTCTTACATTAAACCTCTTACTCGGGTTGCATTCCTGTACAGTGTCATTTAATCTCTTGCATTTATAACAAATCGTTATCCCCAGGATTACACAATTTTCTACTTCATAAAATCAAATACATAATATCCAAAGAGGATCGACCCACAAAACTTAATTCATTCCCTTCATATCATCCTAATTACATCTCAATAATACTTAACACAAATGTCTCTATTACATCATTGTCTGGATACAAAATGAATTGAATTTATACCTTGTGCGTGTACAAGCGATAGCCTGGGGAGATTTTGTCCTCCAGCCTATATCACGTACGCGACAGGCACTAGCTCGCTCACTATAAGTAATCAGGAGGGGAGGAAAATGGGTGAGCTCTCAAATCGCTCAGTAAGTAGGATAAAAGAGATTTTATAAAATCATCATAACATCACAACTCATCATTTGGGCATGTAAAAACATGATAGAAGTATTCGAGCATATAAAACTTTATGGAAATAATGATAATAACAATGGCATTAGTTTGCATCATCACAATTTACGTGATAAAATTCACATTTTCGTAATAACATCAAATCTCAATTTGTGATAGAAATCACAGTCATCAAAACACGTCATTCATAAAAGTAGTCGAGACTAGGTATTTAATAAAACTCAGATAAAAGCAACATCATAAGCACATAACGTCACATCAAATCATCCTCAACATCCTCAAAAGAGAAAAAATGTCGACATCTATCCATGGCCATGATATCGCTGTAGACTTGATCAGAGTTGTACAACCTCAGTCTAACATGCTATCAAAGCAAGGCCACCCATCGCTATCAGAGCGGGGTCATCTCACATTACCAGAACGGAGGCATCGGTCTTACATGCTACTAGAGCAAGGCTACTCAACACTATCAAAGTGGAGTATCGATATGCATCTCATGACAAGCCTTAGTCTCAGTAATCTTAGTAAAGTATGCCATTATTGTATTAAAATCGTTTCGCCTTCACGTAGAGCTCATAGTGGTTATTTTGAAAAACTCATTTTTGTTATAAAATATTGTGTCCACAATTACACAAAATTCATCAAAATTGAGCTCAAACCGGTAAACACTCAAACATTCATCAAAGCATCAAATCAACTCATTTCTCATAAACATGTTCGTTCATCAAACCTTTTTCATGGTATCAAAGTAATTTGATCATTTAGAAATTCAGACGCACAAATATTTCATTTCCCTTACCTCTTGCACCCTGAGTTGTGTAATGTTGTCTGGGTCTTGGATCAGCCTCGTTTCCCTTGTCGAATTCCCGAGCTGTTTAAACATCATCAAATTGTCAATATACATCATTCTCATTGTCGATTTCTTTCTCTTACTCATTCTAAATTAACATTTCCTTTTTTATCCTATTTACACCTATACACCCTAAACTATATTCAAGTTAGCTCATGACCATCACAAGACATCCACATTCCCTCTTCTAACTAAACCTTTTTGTTGGTTCTTTCATGACTTAAACAATTTCAACCAAATACATATATATATATATTCACCAATATATATATATAATGATAATACTTAAAACAAGGATCTTGTGAGCTCACCTAGCTTGTCCTCTCTTGAGTAAACTTGTAGAATGCTTGTCTCTTCCCTTTGTTCAGACCAACCCTTGATTTTCTAGTATGTTGTTCTCTTTACTAAGAGGAATAACTTTGCCTCTTACCGCTTTTTCTAACTTTATGCTAAATGTGGTGAATCTTAAAGAGAGAAAGCTTGGTTTGGGTGAAAATGGTGGATGTTGGTGTTTGCAGGTGAGAGAGACTCATCTTCAGACAAAAATCTCACGATCCTTATACAGGCAGATTGTGTGAGATCGATCTAGCGTTAAGTGGAGATAGATCTCTGCTTGGTTTCAACTACTCCAGCTGCTTAATTACTAACTACAAGATCGATCTGGTAGAAGGTAGGGATCGATTTGTTCTTTACAGAACTAAATGGACATTGATCTATTTTCTAAGGTGGGATCGATCTCTTTCAGGCCGAGATGACTGAAGATCGATCTGCCCTTTTGATAGGATCGATTCTTGCTAGGCATAGGCAGTAGGAGATCGATCTGTTCCCTTATGAGATCGATCTGCCTGTCTGGTATTGTATACTCATTACATTATGGAGTCATGGGATCGATCTTCCATCCAATGAGGTCGATCCTTCTTCACTTGATATCAATCTAGCTCCTCGAAAACCCTTTACTTATACTTCTGGGCTTACTAGATCGATCTCTTATGCTTGGAGATCGATCTGGCCTTCATAGATTTCACTCCTGCTGAATGAATTTGCAGGAAACTCAAGGTAAAAATTACCACAATCTGCTCCATAGACCATATTTCAATCCATACACATTTAAGACTTACAAACTTCATCCTCTTATACTTTATTAGATTTAAAACTTGTGTGTACATCGAAATATCATAACTACATTCACCAAATTATAAATCTCACATTGTAACCTCAAAGCTAAAGTACATAGAATTCACAGGTCTCACATCCTCCCCACCTTTAGAGAATTTGGTCCTCCAAATTTAATTCAATCTATTAAATAGTTGATGGTACTTCTCCTCCATAAGACTCTCTAGTTCCCAAGTTGCTTCCTCCACTGAGTGATGCTTCTAGAGAACCTTAACTAATGGAATCCATTTTGTCCTAAGTACCTTTTCCTTCCTGTCGAGTATCCGAATGGGTTCTTCCACATAATTCATATCTCCATGAATATCCAATGCTTCATACTCGATGACATGGGAGGGATCCGGATTATATTTCCTCAACATGGAGACGTGAAAGATATTATGTATCCAGAAAAACTGTTGAGGTAAAGCCAATCGGTAACCAACGTCTTCCACTTTTTCCAAAATCTCAAACGATCCTATATATCGAGGACTCAATTTCCCTTTCGTCCCAAAACGCATGATACCCTTACTTAGACATATCTTAAGGAATACAAAATCTCCAACTCAAAACTTGAGTGGCCATCTACGAACATCTGCGTAACTTTTTTGTCGACTCTAAGCAACCTGAAATCTTTCATAAATGATCTTCAAATTCTGAACTGCCTGTTCAACAGGTTCGGGAGCTATTACTGCCTTGTCGCCCACTTCTTCCCGAGCTATAGGGGATCTACACCTCTTACCATATAGAGCCTCATAAGGTTCCATGTCGATACTCGTATGACAGCTATTATTATACACAAACTTCGCAAGGGGCAGGTGATCAACCCATGATCCCTTAAAATCCATCATAAACGCCCTTAACATGTCCTCCAAGGTCTGTATAGTCTGCTCGAACTAACCATCAGTCTGAGGATAATATGCGGTACTAAAACTCAATCGAAATCCCATGGCCTCCTGAAAATGAGTCCAAAACCTAGAGGTGAATCGAGAATCTCTATCAGATGTAATACTCACTCGAGCCCCATGCAGTTTAGCTATCTCCCGAACATATAACTCGGCTAAGGTACTCAATCTATCGTGCTCTTGATGGCAAGCAAGAGGGCATTCTTCATTAATCTATCCACTATCACCCATATTGCATCATGACCTATTCGGGTCCTCGGTAATCCCATGATAAAGTCCATGGTGATATGCTCCCAGTTCCATGTAGGTATAGGCAAAGGTTTAAGCAATCCTCCGAGCTTCTAGTGCTCAGCTTTCACTTATTGTCATACCAAACATTTGGCCACATGGTCTGCCACATCTCGCTTCATACCGCTCCACCAATATACCCTTCTCAAATCTAGGTACATCTTGGTACTTCCTGGGTGCATGGTGTATCGCGAGTAGTGAGACTCTCTCAGTATTTGTTGCTTCAGGGTATCATGGTTCTGAACACAAATTCGACCCTTAAACCTCAATAACTCATCGTCACTAACCATGAAATTTGATTGTGATGTCTGTTCAGCTTGGCTAACCATATCCAATAGCTTCTGATCATTTCGCTGCCCGGTTCTAATCTGATCTATTATATTGGGCTCTATCCGTAGGCTAGCCTTAAATCCGGCCTTTACTTCCTCAACTCTGATCCTGAGTCCAGTGAACTGTTCTAACAAGTTTCATTCCCTGATCATCATAATAGATACCACACTCTTCCTACTTAGGGCATCAGCCACTAGATTTGCCTTCCTCGGGTGATAGAGTCTCTCGTAATCATAGTCCTTAAGGAGTTCCATCAATCTCCTTTGTCTCATGTTTAACTTCTTTTGGTCGAATATATACCTCAGGCTCTTGTGGTCAGTAAATATCTAAACCTTTCCCTATATAAATATGCCGCTAGATCTTTAATGCAAATACCACTGCGGCCAACTCCGAATCATGTGTGGGGTAGTTTCGCTCATGATCCTTCAGCTATCGCGAACCATAAGCAACTATTCTCCCATGCTGCATGACCACACACCCCAATCCTTGTTGAGAGGCATCACTGTACACTGTGAAGCCTACAGGTCCATTTGGAATAGTCAACACAGGTGTCGTCATTAATCTCCTTTTTAGTTCTTGGAAACTCTGCTCACACTGCTCAGACCATACAAAAGGAATCTCCTTACGTGTGAGCTTGGTCAAAGGAACGGTAATCTTAGAAAATCCTTCAACAAACCTTCTATAATACCCTGCAAACCCTAAAAAACTCTGTATCTCTGTAACTATCTTGGGTCTCTCCCAATTAAGTACAACTTTTATCTTAGACAAATCAACTGACACCCCGTCTTTAGTACAATATGACCAAAGAAAGTTATTTGATCCAGCCAAAACTCACTCTTACTGATCTTTCCATAAAGCCGCCTATCTCTGAGTATTTGCAGCACAATCCTCAAATGTCGTGCATATTCCTCATGAGATCGAGAGTACACAAGGATATCATCAATGAAGACTATCACAAATTGATCTAGTTGGTCCCGAAATACCTCATTCATCAGACTCATGAAAGCAGCAGGGGCATTTGTCAAACCAAAGGGCATCACTAAAAACTCGTAGTGGCCATATCTAGTTCTAAAGGATGTCTTTGAAATATCCTCTTTCTTGATTCTTAACTGGTGATAGCCCGATCTTAAGTCAATCTTAGAAAAGATAGAAACCCCTCTCAGCTAATCAAACAAATCGTCTATTCTTGGCAGGGGGTATTAGTTCTTCACTGTAGCCTTATTTAGTAATCTGTAGTCTATACATAGTTTGAGAGTACCATCCTTCTTCCTCACAAATAAAATCGGAGCTCTCCATGACGACACACTAGGTCTAATAAATCCTTGGTTAAGCAGTTCTTGCAACTGTTTCTTTAATTCTTCCAGTCCAACCAATGCTATCTTATACGGAGGTTTAGAGATTGGTTAGGTATCTGGCACTAGATCGATAGTGAACTCCAGCTCTCTTTCCGGTGGTAAGCCAGGTAATTCATTTCGGAATACATCCGAAAACTCACATACTATCGGTATGTCCTCTATCCTTATATATTCCTGACTCATATCAAAGATGAGTGCGATGTAACCTTCACATCAATAATTTAATCAGTGTTTTCATGGTGACATCATTATATTCTAAAATTTCTCATAATAAACTTCACACATTTTCATTCCTTAACATTCAAACGTATACTAAACTTTTCAAGTAAGGAGAAGGTTATAGTCTTAGTATAGCAATCTAGACTCATATGATTGGCTGCTAACAAATCCATCCCTAAAATCACATCAAAATCACGTATACTTAACAAAACTAGATCTGCTAACATTACCCTATCTCCTACCTTGATCTCACACCTTCTACATACCATATTAGTCCTTTGGGACTCACGCATAGGGGTGTTTACATGTAAAATATAATCGAAGGATTCATGCTTTAAACTCAGTTTACATGCAAAGTGTACATCAAAAAAAGAATGCTGGATCCCGAGTAAAATAACACATGAGCCTTATCATTATAGACAAGAAGTGTACCCCGTATGGTCTCAGATGAAGTGTTTACGGTCTCCTTATCCAAAGCAAACACACGTCCTTTTGTGATCGACTTCTTACCCTTATCAGCAGCCGTAGCCCATCTCTAGGGGATCATCCTCTGAGGCTGTTGTCTAGGAGGGTCTTGAGGGTATGGTATTTGTGGTTACGATTAATCCTTCACCCTGTGACCTATGTCCCTACATCTATAACACCCTTGCATATTTAAAAAACAAGTACCCTTATGTGGTCGACCACAGTCTCTATAGATCTTAGTGTCGGGTCATGCACCTCGAGGGCTCTTTATGGTAATGGAAGAAGGTTTGGGTCTATCAACTCTTCATTTAGGTCCCTCGACCGTATGTCTCTTAAAAGAACCCCTTCTAAAGTTGTTGTGGGAAGCTACAGGTCTCTTACCCTTGTCTTTGGTTATCACTCGGGACTCAAACTGAGACTGTATCAACTTTAGTCACCTCTCAATCTCCTATGCCCATCTCCGAGCATCATTAAACTTAGTAATGCAGAGCCCCATTAGTCTGTTTAGAATGGTTGGTCTTAACCCATAAACAAATCGTTCTGTTCGGCGCTCCTCATCCTTGACAGTCTCTGGATCATATCTCAGCAAAACAGTGAATCAGTTCTCATATTCATGAACTGCCATGTTGCCCTGTACTAGATATAAAAATTCTGCATGCATCTTCCTTTGGGTAGCGGGAGGGATATACTGGGTTCTAAAAGCCGACTGAAAAGTCTCCCAGCTGATCACTGGATGAATGGAAGCCAATATACTCTGGGTGGTATTCCACTAGCATTGGTCTTGTTACTTAAGCATGTAGGTACCCATACTAACCCTCTCTGCATCGGTGCATCCTAAAAAGTAAAAAATAACCCTTATCTCGGTCAACCACTCCTCCGCCTCTGCTGGACCCTTCACCCCTTTAAATGTCGATGGATTCATCTTAAGAAAGTCCTTTAAGTGGCCCTTACCTCTATCATCGGGCCTGGTTTATGCCAAAGGATGAATGACTGGTGGCACTGGGTTAGTTTTTATAACAGGTAGGGGCAGATCTTGTGGTGGTGTAAGAGCTGAGGTTGGTGTTGTACCTGAGGCATCAGCCCCAAAATGTTACGTAAATAGTGTTGCCATCTAATTAAACCCTTGTCGTACATCCTACTCGAGCCGATTAATTTGAGAGTTAGGACTCTCTGGCTGTGGTTCAGGTGGTGGAGGTGACTGTGCCTGCCTCTCGAGACAACTTCGTCTCCCCTTCATCTCTTATCTTTTATGTACCTGTGCGTATACGTTAAGCATCGCTCATAATTTTACCCATTAAATTCAATTCATTACCAGACAATACAGACACTTGGGATGTAATTTATTTCCAATTACTTGGCACTGACAGTACTAGGTAACTTTTGCTCTGACACCAAACAAATTTATGACAGCTCAAAAACGCGAAAATAAGGCTAATTTAAAATTTTCTTACATTAAACCTCTTACTCGGGTTGAATTCCTGTACAGTGTCATTTAATCACTTGCATTTATAACAAATCGTTATCCTCAGGATTACACAATTTTCTACTTCATAAAATCAAATACATAATATCCAAAGAGGATCAACCCACAAAACTCAATTCATTCTCTTCATATCATCCTAATTACATCCCGATAATACTTAACACAAATGTTTCTATTACATCATTGTCTGGATACAAAATGAACTGAATTTATACCTTGTCCGTGTACAAGCGATAGCATGGGGAGATCTTGTCCACCAACCTATATCACGTATGCGGTAGGCACTAGCTTGTTCATTGAAAGTAATCTGAAGGGGGGAGGAAAAGGGGTGAGCTCTTAAATCGCTTAATAAGGAGGATAAAGGAGATTTTATAAAATCATCATAACATCACAACTCATCATTTGGGCATGTAAAAACATGATAGAAGTATTCGAGTATGTAAAACATTATGGAAATAATGATAATAACGATGACATTAGGTTGCATCATCACAATTTACGTGATAAATTTCACATTTTTGTCATAACATCAAATCTCAATTCGTGATAGAAATCACAGTCATCAAACACATCATTCATAAAAGTAGTCGACACTAGGCATTTAATAAAACTCAGATAAAAACAAAGTCATAAGCACATCACATCACATCACGTCACATCAAATCATCTTCACGGTCGGCATCCTCAAAAGAAGGAAAACATTGACATCTATCCATGGCCCTGATATCGCTGTAGACTTGATCAGAGTCGTACAACCTCAGTCTTACATGCTATGAAAGCAAGACCACCCATCGCTATCAGAGCGGTGTCATCTCACATTACCAGAATGGAGGTATCGGTCTTACATGCTACTAGAATAAGGTCGGTCTTTCATGCTAGTAAAGCAGGCTACTCAATGCTATCAAAGCGGAGTATCGATGTGCATCTCATGACTAGCCTTAGTCTCAGTAATCTTAGTAAAGTATGCCATTATTATATTAAAATCGTTTCGCCTTCACATAGAGCTTATAGTGGTTATTTCAAAAAACTCATTTCTGTTATAAAATATTGTCTCCACAATAACATAAAATTCATCAAAACTGAGCTCAAACCGACAAAACACTCAGACATTCATTAAAGCATCAAATCAACTCATTTCTCATAAACATGCTCGTTTATCAATCCTTTTTCATGCTTTCAAAGTAATTTCATCATTTAGAAATTCACACGCCAAAATATTTCATTTCCCTTACCTCTTGCACCTTGAGTGGTGCAATGTTCCTGGGGTCTCGGATCAACCTCGTTTCCCATGTCAAATTCCTGAGCTGTCTAAACATCAGCAAATCGTCAATAGACATCATTCTCATTGTCGATTTCTTTCTCTTACTCATTCTAACTCTACATTTCCCTTTTTATCCTATTTACACCTATACACCCTAAACTACATTCAAGTTAGCTCATGACCATCACAAGACATCCACATTCCCTCTTCTAACTAAACCTTTTTGTTGGTTCCTTCATGACTTAAACATTTCCAACCAAATACATATATATTTATATATATTTATTCACCAATATATATATATAAAATGATAATACTTAAAACAAGGATCTTGTGAGCTCACCTAGCTTGTCCTCTCTTGAGCAAACTTTTAGAATGCTTGTCTCTTTCCTTTGTTCAGACCAACCCTTAATTTTATAGTATGTTGTTCTCTTGACCAAGAGAACCAACTTTACCTCTTACCTCTTTTTCTAACTTTATCCAGAACATGGTGAATCTTAGAGAGAAAAAGTTTGGTTTAGGTGAAAATGGTGGGGGTTGGTGTATGCAGGTGACAGAGACTTGGGTTTGGAAAAAAATCTCGTGATCCTTATATAGAAAGAGTATGTGAGACCGATCTGGCATTGAGTGGAGATCTATCTCTGCTTGGTTTCAACTGCTCCAACTGCTCAATTACCAACTACAAGATTGATCTGGTAGAGGGTAAGGATTGATATGTTCTTTGCAGAACCAAATGGAGATTGATCTGTTTTCTAAGGAGGGATCGATCTCTTCCAGGTCGAGACAACTGAAGATCGATCTGCCCTTGTGACAAGATTGATTCTTACTAGGCAGAGGCAGTAGGAGATCGATCTGTTCTTTTTTGAGATCAATCTGCCTGTCTGCTATTGTATACTCAATGCATTCTAGAGTCATGGGATCGATCTTCCATCCCTATGAGATCGATCTTTCTTCACTTGATATCGATCCAGCTATTTAAAAACCCTTTACTTATACTTCTGGGCTTACTAGATCGATCTCTTATGCATGGAGATCGATCTGGCCTACATAGATTTCACTGCTGCTGCATGAATTTGCAGGAAACTCAAGGTGAAACTTACCGTAATTTGCTCTATTGACCAAATTTCAATCCATACACATTTAAGAGTTATAAACTTCATCCACTTATACTTCATTGGATTTAAAACTTGCGTGTACATCGAAATATCATAACTACATTCACCAAATTATAAATTTCACATTGTAACCTCATAGCTAAAGTACATAGAATTCACAGGTCTCACAACCAGTTACACAATGTAAACACTTATGGCCATAATGACTACCCCCTATCCTAAACTGATCAGGTCAGGACTAGGGTACTGAAGATAAGATCATGGTCTACAGTAGTAGGTATCTTAAGAATATCCATGCCAATAAGGCATCTCTGTGAAGCACTTAGCACTGTAAGGCAATCATATAGAGCATTCTACCGGTGCTAGAGGTGGATCTTAAGTACCATAAACTTGATACCACATAGGCATCCTCGTGAAGCACTTGGCACCATAGGGCAATCACAAAGAATCTATTACAGGTGCTAGAGATGGCTTTCACAGGACATGACTACCACAAAGGTATTTTCGGGGATCGCCAGTAATCTCAAAATCGATGATAATGGGCGCACAGTAAAAGCATGTAAATTGTCTCAATTCAACATTAAGTTCACAAAAAAGTACGATAATAACTTTAAAGAAAAAAATGGGTAATATTATCATAAAGCAAGCTAACATCATTTCGCACACCATCATGCTTTCCCAAATCATATTTGAAAACAGCCCATGCAACCAAGTTATAATCATCATGTATAGGTACGCAAAACGATAAATTCAGGTAGTGAGACGTTTGTACTCATTTGGGTTTAGCTATTTTTATTTAACACTAAAACTCAATTTACTTATATAACTATAACATCATTTTAGCTTAGGCTTGTAACTACAAACAAATGTTATATTATTGGTGAAAAGCAGGTAAGCTAGATAACCAATTTAAAATAAATCCTAACTAAACTAACAACCTATGGTTTCTAGTAAAATTTTAACTTAACCTAAGGTATCCTACTAGCTACTAGTTATATAAACCCCTTACCACCAAAACGATGAGCAAATTAATATCCTTCCTCACCTTAGGCACGCATATATGTGCCTAAGTCTCTTTGACACCCAACGAGGTAGTAGCTGTATTTTCGCATACAAGAACATCAGTCTTCATTCTTATTTCCTAAGGCTTCACGCTTAAAACTAATTCTACATTGCATTTAGATTCGGCCAACCTACCATAATCACTTTTAATAGGATTAAATTATATATCTCTTTTGATCAAATACCATAGTTTATCTCTTCGTAATATATTAAATTTTATTTACATCCTGAATTTATAAGGACATACTTATACTTAAATCATTTCCAAAATACTATTATACCATGTTTAAACTATGATTAAACTAAGTTTCTCCTTTCAATTGACTGAAGCTATTTTTTAACATCCAATTTCCAACCTTTCACTCACAATCCCTACAAGTAATCTAATACACGTACTGATTACATCGTAGTTTACTAGTTTATATTCTCAAAACCGATTTAGCAGGAAAAGCCCCAATTTCAACCCTAAATTTCCTTCAATACCTCAATTCTGTAAATTTAAGAAAATTTCACACTTAATATAATTCTATAGCACAATTTATATAGAAATTTAGCTAGATAAAAATTTGGTTTTACCTAGAAGTTCACTGGTACGACAATAGAGAAACAAGAAAATGGGTCTTTTATTTGTTTCGATACTGTTGGTGTCAGAGGGGGAAGGGAAAGGCATGGAGGGAGAGGACGAGATGATGATGGTCATCGAGGCTCGCTATTTGGAGGAGCCGACGTCTTCTTCGGTGGTTGGTACACGAATAAGGGAAAATGGGGTTTTTTGGTTTTCGGGAGAAGGGGAGAAGGAAGGTCGTCGACGGTGAAGAGGAAAGCTGAAGGTTGTCGGTTTGAGGTGGGTTCCGGTGTAGGCTTGGTCATTGGCAGTGAAAGGGAATGGCAGAACGAAAAGAAAATAGGGAGAGGGGAGTCAGGTCACGTGAGAGAAAGGGGGGTCGCACAATCCCAATTCTAGTTTTCCTTTTTTTTTTTTAATTCTAATTACTTAATTGTATATATATTTTGAATTATGTTTCTAAATTATAAAATTTGACTAAGTTATTATTTAGTTACTTTTTTTTCTTAATCACCATGATTAAATTATTTTAGCTTTAGTTTACCTATTTAATTAAATTCCTATACTATCTTTTATGACCTTCATGAACTTAGTCTAATTACATGAATCTGTTTATTAACTAATTAACTTATGTCATGGACATATTCATGCATTAACATTCACATAACCTAGTATTCAACTAAATATCAAGATACATGAGTTAGTGGTTTTACATTTCTCCCCACTTAATGGAATTCGATCCTCCGAATTCTCGAGCCAAGTTAGAAAAAATGTGGGTGTCTCTCTCGCATCAAGCTTTCCAATTCCCATGTTGCTTCCTCAATAGTGTGGTATTACTAGAGAACTTTGACAAGAGGCATGGTTTTGGATCTTAGGACTTTATCCTTCCTATCCAGAATTTGGATCGATTTCTCCTCGTAACTCTAATCGTTCCTTATTTCTAAGCGTTCATAGGCCAAGACATGGGATGGATCAGGCTGGTATCTACGAAGCATGGACACATGAAACACATTTTGTACCTCTGCTAGCTAGGGAGGTAAGGGTAGTCGGTACACTACCTCACTAACGTGCTCCAATATCTTAAACGGTCCTACGTACCGAAGGCTTAACTTGTCCTTTTTTCCAAATCTCATAACGCCTTTCGTAGGCGAAACTTTCAAAAAAAACATGATCACCAACAACAAACTTCAAATCTCTTCTCCGATGATCTACATAACTTTTTTGTCTATCTTAGGTTGTCTTGAGCCTTTTACAAATCATACGAACCTTCTCGGATGCTTGTTCAATAAGATCCAGAGCATAGATCTTTCCGTCACCAACCTCTTCCCAACCAATCAATGATCTACATCTTCGTCCATAAAGAGCTTCATACGAGGCCATTCCTATGTTGGCATGGTAGCTGTTGTTATACGCAAATTCTGCCAATAACAAGTGTTCATCCCATGAACCTCTAAAATCAATGGCACAAACATGTAGCATATCTTCTAAAGTTTGTATAGTCTGTTTGGACTGTCTATCAGTCTAAGGATAGTATATTGTGCTAAATTGCATCTTGGATCCTAAGGACTCTTGAATTTGCTTCCAAAACTGAAAAGTGAACCTAGATTCCTTGTCTGATGTGATACTCAGCGATGTGCCATGGAGCCTGACTATCTCCTTGATAATTAATTTTGCCAATACATTCAAAGGAGTAGTAGAGCTAATGGCTAGGAAGTGGGCTGATTTGGTAAGTCTCTCCACAGTTACCCAGATTGCATTATGTTTCCTTTGAGTTTTAGGTAGACCGATAACAAGATCGATGGTGATGTGTTCCCAATTCCAAGTTGGTGCAGGTAGGGGTTAAAGCAAGCTTGCCGGCTTTTGGTGTTCCACCTTCACCTGTAGACATACAAGGCACCTCGCTACAAACTTTGCAACATTCTGTTTCATTCCAGGCCACCAATACACCTTACATAGGTTATGGTACATTTGGTACTACCATGATGCAGAGTGTATCTACTATTGTGACCTTCAGTCAAAATTAACCTCTTCAGATCCTCATCATTAGGCACACAGATTCAACCGTGGAATCTCAACAGTCTATCCTCGCTAATCTCAAACCTCGTATTTTGGACTTCATGAATCTGTCGAAAGACCTCAAGCAACATCTAATCAAACTTCTGAGCTTGTCTAATCTATTCTATCAACTATGGTTCAACCCTAAGACTAGAAATTATGGGACTTTGCTCGGAAGATGCTCTGTCTCAAACTCACAAACTGTCCCAACAAATACCATACATTCATCGTCATATTGGATATCATACTAATGGTCTTTCTACTCAAAGCATCGGCTACAACTGTAAGACCCGATTTTTATCGTAAAAGCAAAGGGAATGAATAAAAATTTTCGAATGCATTTAAAAAATACAAAGGGTTGAAATGGAATTTTTGAACATGTTGAAGGGCAAAACGGTCAAAAGACCAAAAATCAGTATTAATCGGGATAAGAAAATTTAATTAAAAATATGGGATTCAGAAGTATTGATCAATAACGAAGAAATAATTAAATTTTGGGTTAAATTGATCAAGATATGAAATTACTAGAATTAATTGAAATATTTACTCAGGACAATATCCCGAAAATACAGAGAAAATATACCGAGAAAGTGGAAAAATAAATTAAATAAATTAATTAGAATAAAATATAACTTTTTTAGATATTTTTAGGATTTTTAGAATAAAATAATAATAAAGTAATTATCAATAAATAAATATATAAATAAATAATTAAAAAAAAAGAAAGAAATCTGAAATGCGAACTGAAGAAATCGAAAATGAAAACTAAGCAGAAAATCGAGGGAGTAAAGCCCCCTTTGCCAGCCACTGGCGAGCCCAGGCGAGAGGCAGCCCAACCGAGCCTCGCGGCGCTGGTAGGCGGATAAGAAGCGGTGACCGGTGATGAAAGAGGAGAGAATCAAGGACCGAGAGGAAGAAACACAAAATTCAACGACCGACGCCGATCTGGGCCCTGCCACCGCCAGCCGAAGGTGCGCCACGTGGAGACCAGCCGATTAGTCGCTAAATCGGCCGGTAGAACGGTGGCCAAAGCCGAAAATGGAGGAAGAAAAGGAAAGACACCGATGAAGAGGAGAGAACAGGTCGGACCGTCCACTTTTCGATGACCTTGGACAAAATCGAGAGCAGATCCGTGCATCGGACGACCCCACGGAGCTATTGGTGGCGAAAACTAGTGGAGAACCGACCGACGAGGCCCTGAACCGGCAGAACTGGACTGAACCGGGTTGAACCGGACCAGGCTGAACCAGACCGGTCTGAACCGGATTGAACTGGACTGAACCGGTTTAGCCAAGAAAGAGAGGAAAAAAAGGAGAAAAAGAGAAAAAGGAAAAAGGGGAAGAATTTTTGGGGATACACCGGACTTCGGGCAAGTTGGTAAGGAGTCAAAAATGACCAATTTGATTTTTGAGAAATTTATTTAAATTATATTTGATCGAAAAATAACCTAGAATTAAATATAAATTGTGCAGTTCAATGATAAATTGTATACGTGAGACGATTGAACTTCGATTTGTGCACCATCGCATAATTTCGGGTAAGTAAAGCTCATTTACGACAACAATATGATTATTATGCAATTGGAATTTATTATGCAGATTTCAGATTAATTTCTGCATAAAAATAAATTATATTCGTAGTGTTGAATTAATTGTCATAAATGATATACGGGCTATCCAAAGAGTTTGGAACGAAGCCCAATAGGTATTGAGAGCCCAATAGACCCGAAGAAAGGATTTAATAATTGAAAACGGGCTGGAAATGGGTCGAGGCCCATTAAGATGAAATTGGGCCCAATAAACTAAAACGAGCCCACTGATTTAAATTAAGCCCAGTAAAACTGAAATATGAATAATTATGCTTGGATTTAACCTGATAAATGATTATCTGCAGCTCCGGAGTACATATTGGGAGCTAAACGGATCGGGTGATCGGTAGAGTTGGAAAAAGTCAGACCGTTCAGAAAAATGAGGTAAGGGAATTTTGTAAGTGCTTAGAGATACCTGCGCATATCTTTGGGGTTATTTACATTACGCAGAATTCCCCAAGGTATCTAGAAATAGAATAATATTTTTTACGAAAATCGAGGTATATGTGAAAATTATGATTTTACCCCTAGTTAGGAAAATTTCAAAAAGGGTAGTAAGGCTATGAAATTGCATGATTTTCATAGGGATTCGTGTAGCCTAGGATCACAGGGACATAGTCCTCGATTGTTTCCATACAGTAATCTGCATGTCTCACATGATATATAATTGATTGGTCTTGTTAGACCGGGTAGACCCGAGGGAGGGGTCGAGCCCCAATTTGTGACGATTTTCATGAAATGTGGTATTAAATGAGAAATTGATGGGTTTTTATGAGGATATTAATGATTTTAAAGATGTGTTGGATCCCTTTGGGATTGTTTTGATGAGTTTAACTGTATGGAGCATGAGAGGTTTTACATGAGATGTTTTTCATGTTTTACATGCCGATTCATGTTTTACGATATATGATATATGCATACATGGCATGCTTTTAATTTCCTCATGTTCGAGATATAAATGTTTTATATGTCATGCCTTTACCAGCATGTAGATAGTGTAGTTATCTACCTGCTTGCATTATTACCTTACTAAGCAAGTTACGCTCACCCTTTCATTTTCTACCCTACAAGATACATTCAGTAGAAGAGAGCGACAATAGTCTTGTATTTCAGTTATCCGCTACTTTCTATCGAGACCAAGTATACACATTCGTATAATTTTGTATCTGAACATATAGAGGCACGGTACTGTACACGGATGTAATATTGGGGATGTATTTAGTTAAAATAAATTGATATGTAAATGAAATATGAAAAATAGATGTTAAGGTAAGTAACATGACAGGAGGGACTAACATTGACTCATAGCTCAATTGTTAGTAGTGAAACTGTTCACGACGGGTAAGAAAATGAAAAAGCAAAAAATTTGTAAGGGTTTTTAGGAAAAATGGGTCGTGACAAGAGGTGGTATCAGAGCTGAGTTGGCCTGATATGAGTCGGTGTTAGTGGTTAAGTAAGTTTACATCCCCATGTACTGTGCATTGTTTAGATACAATTGTGTATATCAAGGTGGAAGTGCAGCTAAGAATTTAGTTTCGAATGCAAGAATATAGTTTTATAACTGATAGTCATTATGGTAGAGGGGCGAGTACACAAGCTTGAGGCCGTAGAGATAGGCTTGAGAGTCGAATGTGTCGTCACATGAGACTCAAGATGAGAGTGAGGTGGAAGCTGATGTTGAGCATACTCCACAGGGTCCTATAAAGAGACCAAACAGTATTGAGACATGCTCAAAGAGGAAGGAGTAGAGTGTAGAACATATTTTGGAGTTATTTACTCAATCTATTGACGAAGCCCTAAGGGTATGTTCCGTAAGTGCACCGGTCGTCCAAGTAATAATGAGATTTGAGTCCCGAAATTATCGTCCCACAGAGAAGTTGACTAGCCTAATTAACTACCGGTTACTTTTACCCTAAGTATATTCTAGCAAATTATGATATTAAGGTGGGTGATCTACATAGCTAAAATTAAAATAACTGGAAAATAGTAAAATAATAAAAAAATAAAATAAAACCGAGCTCAAAGTACTTACGATACTCCAAGCAATTAAAAACAACAACCTACAAAAGAAAATTAAAACAGTTAAAACTCATTAACGCAATTAAAATAAAATGCAATTATAAACATAAAGCAATAAAACTAATTAAACTAAAACTAAAACAAACTTAAAATAAAAATGCATGTAATTAAAAAAATTGTAAATTACTTAAACTAAAATCTAATGAAAATAAAGACTAAATTAAAATGCATGAAAAACATTTAATCTAAATTAATTCTAAATGCAATTCTTAAAATACTAATCTAAAATTAAATCCTAAAACTTAAAACATCAAATTAACTGTCAACTAAAACTTAAAATTAAAATTAAATTAACAACTTAAAACATTAAATTCATCCTATAATTATTACTATTCTAACTACACTAAACTAACAACTAATGAAATAACCAAAATAATAAAAATGCCATAAAAATTAAACTAAGTAAAAAGGAAGTGGCCAAACGTGGCCTTAAGCTGATTTGCAAAACCACCGAAGTGGTCCCGACAACTGCACTGTGCATGGTTCTTCTCCAATTGGTTCTGCCTCCAGCTTTCGGTCCCAGGCGTGTCCTCATTTTCTAACACGATCCTGCTGCCTCTGCTACACGATCATGCACAGCTCCAGCTTGCTGTCCTGTTCCTTGCTACACGGTCATGCAACTGCTCTAGCTTGCTGGTTTGTCCTCTGCCCAGGTGCGGTGACTGGTTCTGCTCGGGTCCGTGTCTCTGCTCCTGCCGAGTTCCACACCTGCTGTCTACCCCAGGTTGCTGCTACTGTCCCTATCACTGCTGTCCTATATTCAAATGCTGAATGAACTTCAATCAGGAAATTATACCATGATTTAATGATTTAAGAACATGAATGCCGAACCATCAACACTACCAAACCGAAATGATAAATTGCAGTAAACAAGCAAACTTAATAACTAATGAAACTAATCCTAGTTGTATCAATCAAGAATTCTTACTTAGATGACCATCTACAAACATTCTACAATCACCCAATAATCAGGACATGAAGCATTGAACCAGCTAACAACTTAAGTGCAGAAAATCATAGGTTAACAGTAGGAGAAAACGAAACAGAGGGTGACAGAGTGAATCGACAATGGTTCCTATCCACTACTCCCATGAAGCTCTAATGTTCCAGTTGACTTAGCTTATAAACCTTTAACACCGATCAGCACCCATTAACACCAACAGACAGATTGAAGAACACCGAGGATAGACAAATGCCATGAAAGGAATAGCATGCTCTGACTACCGAAACAAAAGAAAAATTAAACTAGCTCTAAATGCAGCAAATATATTAACCATGAAACATCAACTAAAAGAAATGCATTAAAAGGAAGATAAATAGCCAAGTAATGCAGTCATTAAAAACAACATCTAAGAGAAACAACTAAACTTCCGTAACTAAAAATACATGCAAATAGCAACCCCTTGTAAATGTGATAACAGAGACACTCATCATCATCGGTTTGCCAGTTATTCCCACTCTTACAGCCTTAGTTCCACTTTGTTATTGATGTGGAGCAATGCCCAGCATCAGCCCACATCAACACACCAAAACCAAAAGGCAAAGATGAAGGAGAAGTGAAGGCACCGATTACACTATAGCAAACTGAAAACTTGGAATGAAGAAGAAACCGAGGACATGAAAACTAATGGAAGAAAAACCAATGAACAATAAAAATTAAGAAACCGAGAGCTTGGATTGAAAGTGCTTGCATTAAAATGAAATTTAACAAAGATAAAAGAAGACAATAGAATGAACAGTAAAAACACTTTAAGGAAATAGCTAATCGGGAAAAGAAAGAACAAGGAAAATAAAGCTATTATACCCTAATCTACCCTACTCCTACTCCTATTCTACTCTAAACTAACCTAAAATTACTTCTACTCTACTCAATTTTTCAATTGCCATCATGCTCTATTTATACACAAATATAGGGGTACAATGGTAAATTGTCATCCTAGATGAGTTGGCATTGTTTGGCCACTTGTCTTCATTTGATTTGTTGCAGAGTTGATATTTTCATGTCATCAGTCTTTTTGTCCAATTAGCTATGCGATGAGGCCCGGTGTCCATTCGACTGATGACTCAGTCTGTAAAATATCGACATCTGGCATCACGCGTGTCCATTCGACTGATGACTCAATCTGTAAAATTTGAAGTGGTCCAGTCTGCTTTAGCTCATTTTCAGCCCAATTTCGACTGAAACGACTGAGTTTCATCCATTTTTAATTTATCTGCACATTAGAGAAATTTAATTAAATATAGGGGATTATTGATAAAATAATATGGGGATGAAGTAAATAATTAGGAATTTAAGCACAAATAATTCTATAAAAAAATAGAATTATCATCTATGCAGGTAGTTGAGGATAGGTAGGGTAAAGCCTAAACAGATGCCTCAGACTATAGAGATTCCCACACCCCTCCGGTATTTAGCGAAGTAAAGAAACCAATAGTTACTAAGGACTGGGTGAATGAGATAGCGAATTGTATGGATTCTTTCGGTGTATGTCGACTGAGAAAGTGACTTTTAAATACGCTTACGTTGGAGGGCGAGGTGGAGCATTGGTGGAAGTCCTCTCAACTCATCTGAAGAGTTAGACGTCCAGAGCCGACATGAGAAATATTTTTGGATGTATTTCGGTGACAGAATATCTCAGATATTGTTTAAAGGAAATTACAGTTAAAGTTTCTTACACTGAGCTAGAGGCACTGGTTGATTGACGAGTATGAAACTCAATTTATATTCCTAGGTAGGTATTACCTCGACACTATAGGCAGTGAGAGTGGGAAAGCCCAAAAGTTCATGGAAGGGCTTAATTTGTTGATTAGAGTCTGATTGGCCCTGTTAGTTATCACTACCTATGTCGAGGCAGTGCGCAGAATACAGTTGCGTGAATAAGATCATGTGTTGCACACCTCTGAGATTGGAAAAGATAGTGATGGCCGAAATAGAGACAGAAGAGAATAGAGAATGACAGAGATGTCAGAGCAGGAAAGAGACCAGTTGGTAAGAGATTTGAGTTGATGAGTCACGAGGTAAGATAATTAGTAAGGCCCTAGTGTATCCAATTTCAGCACTTTTGAGTGGTATTGTGATTGGAGGACCTCGACTTGCTCCGTAGTAGTGTGAGTAGTGTAATAGTGTAACAGTGTAAGCAGTGTAGCAGTGTAGGATGTGTGGTAGATACCATGGAAGTAGGACCTACACCTACACTGACTAAAATAGGCGTTAAGTGTGGTAAGATAGACCAATTATTTATTGATTGCTCAGAATTGGGTGAGACTGCCCCACAGAAGGGCAAAGAGACAGAGAAAACTCTGTCGGTATCTCTGCACTGAAAAAGGGAGGCCACAGCCGAAGAGAAAAGGAAAGTAAGTTGTTGGATGAGGGAGAGTGTATGCCTTGGACCAGGACATTACTGATGTTTCATATGATGTGGTGAAAGATACCACACTGGTTATGAATAATGACATAATTATGTTACTTGATCCTGGTACTATGTATTTATACATATTGCCTTTATTTGTATATAAGTTAGTGAAAGACATGAATGCCTACACCCTTGGGTATAAGACTGATAGTTAGTACGCCAATGAAGGAAGGTTAACTAATGGAATAATTATGAAGAGATTATAAGTCGAAAACGAGGGAAGAAGTATAAGTCAGCCGATTTTATTCAATGGAATATGAATAATTTGAAGTAATATTTAAGAATAAATTAGTCGGTTGCAAACTATGCTGTTCAGATTTCTATCCTAAGATAGTGATATGTTTACCCCTGAAAAGTATACTGTAAGTTTTGACAAGTAATAAGAACGGGTGTAGCGATTGAAATTAAAGGAGTAAATGATTGTACTCACGAAATGAGTACTGACAGAGTTTGTTATAAGTGATATACAAAAGGAGATAGGTTTTGAGATGTGATAGATCTTGAATACAAGATCTATTCGAATAAGAGGCGTATGCAAGGTACGAATATCTTTGATATGTGAAATAATTTGAATTAAGCGATATGTAGTAGATATGGATTGCGACCAAGGATAAGGAGTGGATATATCCGTAACCAGTCCATGTGGTCAAGTCTAAGGGTTAATAAAGGTATTCAAAATACCTCCCTCCCTGAAGACTTGACAGCGTCTAAAAGTACACATAACCTATAAATTGAAATCGATAGTCGTAATATATACATTTAAAATTAGGGTACCTTTACTGGTATGATAAAGAAATATAGAATTCAATTAATCATGAAGGTTTAAAAATTAAAATTTTATAAAATCCGTTACTATAAGAAAAAAAGGAAATGATGCGGTTAGTATTTTGAACGGAACTAATTCGAAATGACATTATACGTTTATGCGTACATAGGTCAAGGATATGGGTGGTTGAAATATTTAGTGGAACTCAACTACGATGAAGTATTTAAACTTTACCTAGACTGATTTGTTATCATCCTTATTGATGATATTTTGGGTGTATTTAAAGTCTAGAGAAAAATCATAAGCAACAATTGGAAAGTATTTTTATAGAAGAATTGTTGAGAGTTTTTCGAAATGGACTACTTTGTTAACAGCGATAGTGGTTGTACTGAGTATATGATACTACTATGTACACAGTGAGAAATTTCAGGTATGCACTGATCATAAAAGTCTCAAGTATCAATTTTCACAGAAAGAGTCGGATACTAGAACAAAGTGGGTTAGAGCTTCTGAGGATTATGATTGTGGAAATTATACCACCCAGGAAAGGCTAATGAAATAGCTAATGCCTTGAGCAAAAAGAGCCTCGGGATGGTATTACATATGATGGTCAGGGAGCGTAAGCTGCTAGAGCAGTTGTAAGCCTCAGTAGTGATGTGATCCTTTCTGATGATGACAGTGATTGTGTGACAGCTAGCCTGAGATTAGAATCGGATTTGAGTGATCGGATTTGACAAGCTTAGCATGTGATCGACATGGTGTCGATAGTGTGGGTCAGATTCAGATGGGTACAGTGACAAAGTTCACAGAGAGTGATGATGGCTTACTGAGGTTCAGAGATAGTATAAGTGCTCCCCAAGACCACAATAATTAGATAGTTATTGTCATAATCTCATTCTTCGGGATATACAGTGCATCTGAGAAGTACTAAATATATCAAAATCTTAGAAAAGGTAATTGGTGGTCACATATGAAAAAAATACCTTGTAGAGATTATGAAAAAGTGTCTCGTATGTCAGCAGATTAAGGTAGAGCAAAAGAAGTCTGCAGAGTTATTGTAGCCTCTACCTATATTGACAATGGAATGGAAGAAAGTTACCATGAATTTCGTGATGGGTTACAGAGGACTGGGATGAATCATGAGGCTATCTAGGTGATAGTCAGTAGATTGACTAAGTCTACCCACCTTCTGGATATGAAATCCCCAGATACTCTGAGTGTGTAGGCGGATTTATGTGTATGAAAGATTGTGGAACACCAAGTATTTTTTCCAGTGAGCATGGTATCAGATCAGGATTCTCGCTTCACTTCCCATTTTTGAGAACATTTTTTAGGAAGTTATGGGAACCCGATTGAGTGTTAGCACAACTTTTCGTCCACAAACAGATGGTCAGTCAGAGAGGACTGTACATGTTCTGGAGGATATGATAAGAGCGTGTGCTATTGATTTGATAAGCTCCTGGGATGATCATTTGTTACAAATCACATTCGCCAATAATGATAGCTGTCACTTGAGTATCGAAATGACATTTTCTGAGGCGTTGTATGGCCGTAGGGAGTTATTCCCTGACTTGGATAAGAAGAAGTGGGTTACAGATAGAGAATTGCTTCTGAATTGGTAAGACAAACCTCTGAGGATGTTCAGTTGATTGTGAGAGATTAAGAACACCTTAGAGCAGACAGAAAAGTTATACTGACAAGAGACAAACCATTGGAATTCACCGAAGGTGAATTAGTATTGTTGGAAGTTACATGTCCTTAGGACATAGCATAAGGACATAACGAGATTCGAAAAGAGATTGGACAAAGTGGGAGACAAGGCCTGTAGGTTGGCGTTACCACCTGAATTAGCAAGCATCCACAATGTGTCCCATCTTTTGATGCTTTGAAAATATTATCCGGACCTAGTATATGTGATTAGATATCAGCTCCAACAGCTTAGCTCAATGAAAGGATAACGTATGATTGAAAATTGATTCGGGTATTAAACAAGAAGGAGAAAGTGTTGAGATTTAAGATGATCCCCCTAGTTAAGAATATTGGTAGTATTACACTCCAGAAAAGTCACTTGAGAATAACAGTATATGATACAATAGACGTACCTGGAGTTATTTATGGACCCATTTGATTGGTTCTAATTTGGAGGACCAAATTTCTTCAGTGGGGGAGATTGTAAGACCCGATTTTTATCATAAAAGCAAAAGGAATGAATAAAAATTTTTGAATGCATTTAAAAAATACAAAGGACTGAAATGAAATTTTTGAACACGTTAAAGGGCAAAACGGTCAAAAGATCGAAAGTCGGTATTAATCGGGATAAGAAAATTTAATTAAAAATATGGGATTGAGAAATCTTGATCAATAACGAAGAGATAGTTAAATTTCGGGTTAAATTGATCAAGATATGAAATTACTGGAATTAATCAGAATATTCACTCGGGACAATATCCCAAAAATACGGAGAAAATATACCGAAAAAGTGGAAAAATAAATTAATTAGAATAAAATATAACTTTTTTAGATATTTTTGGAATTTTTAGAATAAAATAATAATAAACTATATTATAAATAAATAAATAATTAATTAAAAAAAGAAATCTGAAACGCGAACTGAAGAAACCAGAAACGAAAACTATGCAGAAAATTGAGGGAGCCGAACCCCCTTTGTCGGCCACCGACGAGCCCAGCCGAGCCTCGCGGCGCTGCTAGGCAGAAGATAAGCGGCGATTGGCGGTGAAAGAGGAGAGAAACCAAGGATCGAGAGGAAGAAACCCGAAATTCGACGATCGACGTCGATCTGGGCCCGACCACCACCAGCTGAAGGTGTGCCAGCGGAGACCGGCCAATCAGTAGCTGAATCGGCTGGTAGAATGACGGCCAACACCGAAAATAGAGGAAGAAAAGGAAGGCCACCAACAGCGAGGAGAGAACAAGCCGGACCGACCACTTTCCGGTGACCTTGGATGAAACCGAGACCAGATTCATGCGTCGGATGACCCCACGGAGCTGTTGGCGACGAAAACCGGTGGAGAACCGACAGCGAGGCCCTGAACTGGCCAAACCCGACTGAACTGAACTGAACAGGATCGATCCGAACTGGGTTGAATCGGACCGAACTTGTTCAGCCAAGAAAGAGAGGAAAAAGGGACAAAAAGAGAAAAATGAAAAAGGGGAAGAATTTTCGAGGATACACCGGACTTCGAGTAAGTCGGTAAGAGATCAAAAATGATCGATTTGATTTTTTGAGAATTTATTTAAATTATATTTGATCGAAAAATAATCCGAAATTAAATATAAATTATGCAGTTCGATGATAAATCATATACGTAAGACGATCGAACTTCGATTTGTGCACCATCGCATAATTTCGGGTAAGTAAAGCTCATTTACGACATTAATATGATTATTACGTAATTGGAATTTATTTTACAGATTTCAGATTAATTTCTGCATAAAAATAAATTATATTCGTATTTTGAATTAATTGCCGTAAATGATATAAGGGCTATCTAAAGAGTTTGGAACAAAGCCCAATAGGTATTGATAACCCAATAGACCCGAAGAAAGGATTTAATAATTGAAAACGGGCTGGATATGGGTCGAGGCCCATTAAGATGAAATCGGGCCCAATAAAGTAAAACGGGCCCACTGATTTAAATTAAGCCTAGTAAAAGTGAAATATGAATAATTATGCTTGGATTTAACCTGATAAATGATTATCTGCAACTCCATAGTACATGTTGGGAGCTAAACGGATCTGGTGATCGGTAGAGTTGGAAAAAGTCAGACCATACATAAAAATGAGGTAAGGGAATTTTGTAAGTGCTTAGAGATACTTGCTCGTATCTTTAGGGTTATTTACATTACATAGAATTCCCTAAGGTATCTAGAAATATAATAATAATTTTTACGAAAATCGAGGTATATGTGAAAATTATGATTTTGCCTCTAGTTAGAAAAATTTCAAAAAGGGTAGTAAGGCTATGAAATTGCATGATTTTCATGTTTTGATATTTCTATTATTATATTGCTCTAATTTAAGTAAAATATGGATAGGTCGGCTGTTTATTTCATGTTTTTACATGAAAGGGCACGAATTAGGTGCCAGTTGTGATTTTTGAATTGTTTTAGTGAATTTGAGCAGCCTATCATGTTTTTATGAGTTTTAAATCGTGCTGGAGCATTGCTCACACTGGATTTTATATTTTAACTCATATACAAAGTGCTGGAGCACTACTCGCACTGAGTTTTACAAACTTGCTTTACATGACTACCGTACTGGAGCTGTGCTCGTACGTGGATTTTACTTGGTTTTATGCATCCGTACTAGAGCATTTCTCGTACATGAATTTAATTTGGATTTATAATTATTTTAAGTTGTACTGGAGTGCTGCTTGTATGCAGATTTCATTGATTTTTATGAAATCGTCCTGGAGCTTCGCTCGCACGAAGATTTTTCTGATATCATGAAATATGCATGGAGCTGTGCTAGAGCTTCGCTCGCACATGAATTTTATGACATGCATATGACTGTGTTGGAGCCTCCTGTAGACTATGTGTCATAGGAGAAGATATGCTCGCACGTGTAGATTGAGACATGAGTTGGTTATCGACATGGTTTGGAGTGGGATAAGACCTATGATAGGCATCCCCAGACTGTGATATTAGGTTCATAGAGTATGTTGTACCGTGTATGTCACACGGAGTACGTTGTACCATGTAGTCATGACTATTGTATTCACGTTACTTGATATTCTAGTGGGTAGGATTTGACCCACCTCCTGTTGCAGTTGTGGTACCCTGCACATCAGGATCCGTGTAATTTGGGATCACAAAGACATAATCCTCGATTGTTTCCAACAGTAACCTGCATGTCTCACATGATATATAATTGATTGGTCTTGTTAGACCACGGTAGACCCGAGGGAGGGGTCGAGCCCCGATTTGTGACGATTTTCAAGAAATGTGGTATTAAATGAGAAATTAATGGGTTTTTATAAGGATATTAATGATTTTAAAGATGTGTTGGATCCCTTTGGGATTGTTTTGATGAGTTTTATTGTATCGAGCATGAGAGGTTTTACATGAGATGTTTTTCATGTTTTACATGCCGATTCATGCTTTACGATATATGATATACGCATACATGGCATGGATTTAATTTCCTTATGCTCGAGATATAAATGATTTACATGTCATGCCTTTACCAGCATGTGGATAGTGTAGTTATCTACCTACTTGCATTATTACCTTACTGAGCAAGTTGCGCTCACCCTTTCATTTTCCACCCTACAGGGTACATTCAGTAGAAGAGAGCGACAGTAGTCTTGCATTTCAGTTATCCGCTGCTTCCTATCAAGACCAGGTATACACATTCGTATAATTTTGTATCTGAACTTATAGGGGCATAGTACTGTACACGATGTAATATTGGGGATGTATTTAGTTAAAATAAATTGATACGTAAATGAAATATGAAAAATAGATGTTAAGGTAAGTAACATGACAGGAGGGACTAACATCGACTCCTAGCCCAACCGTTAGTGGTGAAACTGTTCACGACGGGTAAGGAAATGAAAAACCGAAAAATTTGTAGGGGTTTTTAAGAAAAATAGGTTGTGACAACAACATTTGCTTTCCCTAGGTGATACGGGATTTCACAATCATAATCTTTCAATAACTCCATCCATCTACGCTGTCTCATGTTTAACTCCTTCTAAGATAATAAGTACTTAAGGCTCTTACGGTCTGCGTAAATCTGGAACTTTTCTTCATAAAGGTAGTCTCTCCAAATTTTTAATGCAAATACTACCGTTGATAACTCTAGATCATGCGTGGGATAGTTCTTTTCATGCTCCTTCAACTGCCAGGAACCATACGCAACCATTTTCCCATCTTGCATCAACACATATCCTAAACCACTATGTGAAGCATCAGTATACACCGTAAATCCTTCGGGACCATCTGGTATGATAAAGATTGGTGCAGAAGTTAATCGATGCTTGAGCTCCTGAAATCTGTGCTCACACACATTGCTTCACTCGAACTTGACATTTCTTATGAGTGAGATGAGTCAAAGGAGCGACAATCTTAAAAAATCCTTCTACGAACCTTTTATAATACCCGGCCAATCTAAGAAAACTTTGTATCTCTGTCACCATCTTTGGTCTCTCCCAATTCACTATTGCTTCAACCTTAGATGGAACAACAGACACCCCATCCTTGCTCCCTATATGGCCCAGAAAACTAATCTGATCCATCCAGAACTCACATTTTTCAATTTTCGCATAAAGCTTCTTCTCCCTAAGTGTCTGAAGGATAAGACACAAGTGTTGCTCATGCTCCTCCGGGGAACAGGAATTCACTAGGATGTCTTTTATGAAGACGATCACAAACTTGTCTAAGTACTCCTTAAAAACTTCATTCATCAAGTTCATGAGTGCAACAAGGACATTCGTCAAACCGAATGGCATGACTAGGAATTCATAGTGTCCATAGTGAGTTCGGAAGGCGATCTTGGGGATGTCCTCACCTCTCACTTTCAACTAGTGATATCTCGACCTTAAGTCTATTTTTGAAAACACCTGGGCAACCTTCAATTGATCGAACAAGTCATCAATCCTCTGCAATAGGTACCGGTTCTTGATAGTTGCCTTATTGAGCATTTGGTAGTCGATTCATAACCTCAAACTACCATCCTTTTCTTCACAAAGAGCACCGGTGTACCCCATGGTGACACAATGAGATAGATGAATCCCTTATTTAACAGCTCTTGGAGTTGCTTTTTCAACTTTTCCAACTCAATGGGTGCCAATCGATATGGGGATTTGGATATAGGTTGAGTTTCTTGCACCAAATCGATGGCAAACTCTAGTTCTCTATTTGGGGGTAATATAGGTAACTTTTCTAGGGAATACATTTAGATAGTCTTTCACTATTAGGATGTCATTAAGGTCGAGCTTCGACTTCTCAACACATTCCACAATAGCTATGAAACCTTCATGCAGTAATATATTCTCATGAGACATGCGTTATACAACCAAAAAGGTCCATTTATTATTATTCATCCTTAAAGGTTACAATGCATTTGTCGGGTAGGTACAAGGCTGTAGTTTTCTTAAAACAATCTAAACTAACTCTGTGTAGCGAACTAGTCTATTCCAAGTATAACATCAAAATCTAACATGTTTAGCAAAATTAGGTTAGCTAACACCACCTTATCACCTATCTTAATTTCACAGTTCCTATATACCACCTCGGTTGTTTGTAAGTCTTTCATCGATGTCTTTACATGAAGTATGTAATCTAGAGGTTCAGGTTCTATTGGCAACTTCCTAACAAAAGTAGGCAACACAAAAGAGTACGTAGATCTAGAATCTATCAATACAAAAGAGTTAACATTAAAGACGAGAAGGTTACCCTTAACAACTGAAGTGGAGACATCCGTAGACACCTTGTCTAGCGTGAACACCCTTCCTTAGCCAACAACTTCTTGCCTTTATCTAGGGGAGCTGTTGAAGCTACTGCGGCTGGAGGAATAATCCTTACAGGTTGGGCTACTATGGTTCTCATCTTGGGATAATCTCTCTTCATATGTCCCACCTCACCACACTGATAACAAGTCCCATAGTACCAGTGGCAAGGTTAACTGGCATAGTGTCTTCTCCCACATTGATTACACATAGGGGAGTTATAGGGTACAAGGGTATTTTGAGTAGGAGGAACCCTCGGCCTAGTGGTCAAGTCTTTAGATACATCAACCCTCGGCCTCTTACTCTACCCCCTATTCTGAAAATACCTTCTATCGTCATATCTCCTGCCCTGACTCCTTAGTCTTGACTGAAACTTAGCTTGGGATAACTCCATATCTTGCTCTATGAATTGTGCCCTCTAGATGGCTTCGACATACGTCCATAGGTTCAAAGGTGCTAACCTACTTCGGATCATCGATTTCAGCCCATGGATGAACTTAACAGCCTTCTTCAACTAATTTCTGGCTATGTCAGGGTCATATCAGAGAAGTGTAGTGAACTTCAATTCATATTAGTTTACCATCATATTGCCTTAGACCAAACTCAAAAACTCTGCTTCTTTTTTCCTTTAAGCACATTCTGAAATGTACTGCTCATTAAATGCCTCAAGAAAGATCTTCCAAGTTATCTCTGTGTGCTTAGCCAATAAAATAGTCTTGGCAAACGTCTACGAACAATCTGTCTCACTCTCTGATATATAGGTAGCCAACGCCACCTTCTCAACACTACTACACTACATGCACTTGAACATCTTCTCTAATTTCAAAATTCACTCTTCAGCTTTATCATGGTCCTTAACTCCTTTCAAGATTGGTGGATTCATTTTTTGGAACTGCTTCAACCAGGCCATGTTCCTATCCACGGGGTCTTAGGTTAGTGGCTGCACCACTTGAGGTTGTGGTGGAGCAAGTATAGGAGGTGGTGGTGGATCTTAGAAAGCTGGTTGTGGTTCGGGTGGTGGGGGAAAGCTTGTGGCATATTCACAAACTGAGCGAAGTTAGCCATGAATTGTGTAAAAGTAGCAGAGATTTGCTCCACAATCTGTTCAAGTCTAGCCATCTGAGTGTTCAGACTATTTGGCTGGGGAGAAGGAGGTACTGGAGGTGGCAGAGCCTGTCTCCTTTTACCTCGGCCTCTTCCTCTTCTCCTGCTCATAATTACGTACGATTACTATACCAAGGACCCAAACACACTTATTAACAATCAAAAGTATATGTAACATAAAACATATATTTCAGACATGCACGGTACATAGGATGTATTGCTATACTAACCAACCTACATCGACACAGTCTAAATACAAACCGCTCTGATACCAAAAGGCTGTCACACCTCATGACAACTGTTTTTATCTCTATGCGCACAATTAAGTGGAAAACGTTTTAAAGTGAGCTAACATAGGTTAGTGTTTATTACTATTATTCCTTTAGGATCTTTTTCTTGTAGTTTCGTGTCTGATATAGGTTACGGCCTTTAAACTATTGGGTAAAGGAATTTATTAAAGTCATAAAATTTTTTAGAAATTTTGGCAGCATAACGGCTGCAATTTGACCTAACCCAAGCTGCGAACAAAAGTAATATAGAGCAACTCATATCCTCAAATCCATAACAAATATCCAAGTCAAATCTTTGATCAGCAGCTATCATTATACTCAGTATAATATCAATTAATCCTAAACTAATTAGCTCAATTCACAGCAGCTACCCATCCTTAACAATTACCGACATTGCCATATTATGTCCATTCATCAAAACTTAAGTTTAACTCAGTTCCATGCCAACCTACTTAGCTAGGTATTTTATCCTGAAACTGAAAATATTAACTAGTAATAGTCTTGCATCTATAGAAACAGCTAAATACATCGCAAAACGACAATTTACATATATTCGTGCATACATATAAGTCTGAAACAAAATCTTTACACTTGTTGTTGCATATACATTAGCACAAAAACTGCGCACTTAGTACGAGAAACCAGCGATTTTCGAGCGGTTCACCCCCACGAGTTAATTTGAAATGTATTTAGAAGAATGGGGTGAGTAACCACTGCTCAGTAAGGAAAACATATAACTGAGACTAATAAAATACCAAGTAAGTGGTTATGTAAATTTTCTTCGTTTAGTAAAACATGCCCTTTGTAGAACAATGCACAAGCTTTTATTTTGGTCATTAAACATGAAAAATACGTTAAATACAGATGAGCAAGATAAGTGAAATCAACACACATTTCGAAACTGAAGATTTCACAAAGCTTGCTAACAATCCATAGTTTATAAATCAATAATGTAGAATTCAAAACATGAAAACCTTGAAGTCTGGAAGCATAACATTCATGTTGAAAATAAGTACAGTCTAGCCAATGCATACATGGGCTCAAATTAAATATTCAATACAAATACGAGAGATGTGGCATAATCCTTAACTTGTCATGGAACCAGTTACACAATGTAAACACCTATGGCCATAGTAACTACCGCCCTATCTTAAACTGATCAGGTTTGTACTAGGTTATTGAAAACGGGATCAAGGTCTACAGTAGTAGGTGGCTTAAAAATCTCCATGCCACAAAAGCATCTCCGTGAAGCACTTGGCACCATAATGCAATCACATAGAACCTCATACCGGTGCTTGAGGTGGCTCTCACATCCCATAAACTTTGTGAAGTACTTGGCACCATAGGGAAATGACATAGAACCTCCTATCGGTGCTAGAGATGGCTATCACAAGACATGACTACCACAAAGGCATTTTCGGGGATCACCAGCAATCTCAAAATCAACAACAATGGGTGCACGGTAAAAACATGTAAATTGTCTCATTTAAACATCAAATTCACAAAAAAATGTGCCAATAACTTTAAAGAAAAACCAAGTAATATTATCATAAAGCATGTTAACATAATTCTGTACACCATCATGCTTTGCAAAATCATATTTGAAAGTAGCCCATACAACCAAGTTATAAACATCATGTATAGATGTGCAAAATGATAAATTCAGGTAGTGAGATGTTTGTACTCATTTGGGTTTAACTATTTTTATTTGACGTTAAAAATTAGTTTACTTATATAACTATAACTTCATTTTAGCTAAGGCTTATGACTACGAACAAATGTTATAGTATTGGTGAAAATCGGGTAAGCTAGATAACCAGTTTAAAATAAATCTTAACTAAACTAACAACCTATGGTTCCTAGTAAAATTTTAACTTAACCTAATGTACCCTACTAGCTACTAGTTATATAAATCCCTTATCACCAAAACAATGCGCAAATTAATATCCTTCCTCGCCTTAGGCATGCATATATGTGCCTAAGTCTCCTGGAACCCAACGAGGTAGTAGCTGCATTTTCGCATAAAAGAACATCAGTCTTCGTTCCTATTTCCTAAGGTTTCACGCTTAAAACTAATTCTGCACTTGGATTCAGATCCGATTAGCTAACCATATTCACTTTTAACAAGATTAAATTATGTATCTCTTTTGATCGAATACTACATTTTCTCTCATCGTAATATATTAAATTTTATTTACATCCTGAATTTATAATGACTCATTTATACTTAAATCATTTCCAAAATATTATTATACCTTGTTTAAACTAAGTTTCTCCTTTCAATTGACTAAAGCTATTTTCTAATATCCAATTTCCAACCTTTCACTCACAATCCCTACAAGAAATCTAATACACGTACTGATTACATCTTAGTTTACTAGTTTATATTCTTAAAACCCATTTAGTAGTAAAATCCCTATTTTCAACCTTAGATTTCCTTCAATACCTTAATTCTATAAATTTAAGAAAATTTCACACTTAATATAATTCTATAGCACAATTTGTATAGAAATTTAGCTAGATAAAGATTTTGTTTTACCTAGAAGCCCAATGGTATAACAATGGAGAAATAGAAAAATGGGTATTTTGTTGGTTTCGGAACTGTTAGCATCAGAGGGGGGAAAGGAAAGGCATGGAGGGAGAGGAAGGGACGATAATGGTCACCAGGGCTCGTGGTTTGGAGGAGTCGGTATCTTCTCTAGTAGCTGGTACACGAACAGGGGAAACGAGGTTTTCGGGAGAAGGGAAGAAGGAAGGTCATCGGCGGTGAAGAGGAAAGGGGAAGGCTGTTGGTTCAGGGTTGGTCGTCAACGGTGAAAAGGAATGATAAAATGAAAAGAAAATGGGGAGAGGGGAGTCGGGTCGCGCTAGAGGAGGGGGGTCGTACGATCCTGATTCTAATTTTCATTTTTTTTAAATAAAAATTTGAGTACTTAATTATATATATATTTTGAATTATGTTTCTAAATTATAAAATTTGATTATGTTATTATTTAGTTAAATTTTGTTTCTTAATCACCATGATTAAATTATTTTAGTTTTATTTTACCTATTTAATTAAATTCCTATACTATTTTTTATAACCTTTATGAGCTTAGTCTAATTACATGAATTTGTTTATTAACTAACTTATTTCATGGACATATTCATGCATTAGCATTGACATAACCTAGTATTCAACTAAATATCAAGTTGCACGAGTTAGTGGTCTTACAGTCTCTGACATGTTGACAATGGATTGACTTTTTATTCCATTCATAGATCAAGAACATCGAGCAATGCATTGTTACTATCCAAAATTTAGAATGTTGATAGTTTTACACAACCTGTTCAGTGTGAAGTATCTTAATGTAATTGATCCTTTCATCATAATATCTTGAAATTGGATAAAGCATGTGTCACGACCCGAACTACCCAAAAATCAGAGTTAATTTTTCGCGTTGTGTTATTTTCTTACTTAAATTCTTACCTGTCTTCTGATCGTGACCACACTCCACTAACAAATCGGGCTGTGCGTCAATGCCAGTCCCACCATACATTTACCACATAACTTAATTCTTCTCCAGTCATTTATAATTGTTTACATTATTTATACATCCCCTAAAGTTACTTACAAAACATGTTACTGTGCTATGCTTATGTAGATACAATATGTACAAGTGTATATACCTTATGTTGATGGGCAGCAGCGGATATCCGGAATGCAGTACTGAGTCGCCTCAATTTCAACTGGAGATTATCTGTGGGAGAAAATGAAAGGGGTGAGCACATCAAGCTCAGTAAGGCAATCCTACGAATAAGTAGGTAACCATACTACCTACATGAACGTGGTGCCATGCATAAACCACCCTTTCTCCACACATTTTAAAACAAATGATATGAGTTATGATGCTATGTAAATCGAGTTTGCACGAAAAATTCAACATGCAATTATTTCAAAATCATTTCTTTCTCAATTAAAATTTCCACAATAAAGTCAGGACTCGACCCCTCCATCGGGTGATCCTGACTCATACAAAATCATAAAAATCAATTTACATTCACACATGGGTTTGAAAAGCATGGAAATACCATCATGCAAATTTAATTTAAAACCCAGTTTAAATCATCGAAATCGTCGACATGCGAGGCATAACGGCAATAACCAGGACTATGGCCATATGTGTCCTCGGGAGTTCCTCAGCTACACGGATCCTAGTGTGCGGGTTCTCACCATGATCGGGAACCGTCCGGGAGGTGGGTCACTCCATCTCGTCGGTCTTATCCGATCCCATACATCCGAAGATGCTAATGTATCATATCGTGACGGTCGACCCCTGCCCGGCCAACCCCTGCCAACGGCCATGGCAACCCTTCTTGGGCCCATCGACAACGTTGGTGGTCAACAACGGGTGGTCCAACAACAGGTGGTGCAACAACGTTAACAAGTCCAACATATTGTCCGTTGATGCTCAGCACTCTCATCAATCAAGTAAAACTGGCAGAGCCCGCTTTACATCCCCACAAGGCCGCCAACCTCATCCCTCACTCTCACCCCACCTAAGAGTTCTTTTGAGCCTGTTGGGCCTTTTGGCTGACTCCAAGGGCAGACAGCGCTACTCCACAAATCCAGTAAATCTAGTGCGAGCTAAGCTCAACACTTTGTATATAAATCACATGAAAATCTTATAAAATCTGGTGCGAGTTAGACTCTAGCACCGTGTCACGAAAAAGCATGTGGAATCTGGTGCGAGCTATACTCTAGCACCTATGCATGTAAAACTCTAGTGCGAGCTCTCGCTCCAGCACCAATGCATGCATCACACAAATCAAACATCGTGCGAGCTGAGCTCTAGCACGTCACATGTAAATAAAAACACGTAGGCAGCTCGGTTATCTCCAAATAGTTTTCACAGAAATTACATCGTTAAAGGTATGCAATACTATGCATTTTTCTTTAAAAGTGAGCCAGCCTACTCATGCATGTGTTAAAATACCTCCAGAATGAGCAGGAACCTCTTGTCCTTGCTCCTCCCAATTTTTCCTAAAGTTCGAAACATTTACCCTTAACAAGGGTATTTCGGTAATTTTGCCCATACGGGGCATTAAAATTATTCTTCGACCTCTAGACCCTCCAGAACATTTTTAAGGACTGCATATGAATTTAAAATTGCGTAAAGTTTACCTCTAGCAGTCCGTAGAATTCCCTTACCTTATTTTCCTGTCGAGTCTGACCTTTTCTTTTCCATTGTCGTCTCGTCGCGCAGTCCGATATGCTCCCAATCAAATGCTCGGAACTGCGTATTAATATTTCTTAGGTCAGATATTATACAATTTAATTGTATTTAATATTTTCTGGGCTTAATTTAAATCATTGGGCCCATTTACCCCTATTGGGCCCGATTGTACCTTAATGGGCCTTAATCGGCCTTAAGCCCGTTTTTCACTTAATTTTCGCTTTATCGAGGCCTATTGGGCTCATTGGGCCCACTAATAATTTATTGGGCCTCGTTCCAGCTCTCGAATAGCTAAATTTAATATTTATGACAATTTATCTAATTTTTCATAATTTAATTCAATTTATGCGGAAATTAACTCAATATCACGCATAACGAGGCAATTGTCGTAAATAAGGATTACTTACCTGAGATTCCATGCTAGTCCATAGATCGAGGCTATCTCGGGCTCTCATTGGATGCCAATTGTCGAGCTACATAATTTTACAATTTTCTGGGTAAGTTTCCAGTCGAAAATTAATTAAATTAAATACTCCGAAATTTAAATCGGGTCAATTTCGACTACTACTGACTTACCGAAGCTCGATTGCACCACAGAATTTTTCCCCAATTTTTTTCCTCTTTTTCTTTTTCCCTTTTTCTCCTTTTTTCCTCTCTTTTTGGCTGAACCGGTTCAGTCCGGTTCAGACCGGTTCAGACAGCCGGTTCACTCCGGTTCGGCCGGTTCACGGCCGGTTCACCACCTTGCCGGCCGGTTCTCCACCGGCTTCCACCGCCAATCGCTCCGCTGGGTCGTCCGCATCACGAATCTGACCTCAGTTTGGGTCAAGCTCGCCGGAACGCCGCCGGTCCGGCTCTTTTCCCTCGGCCGTCGGACCCATTTTCCTCCTCTTGGCCATCGCCGGTGATTCCCGCAGTCTCGTCGGGTGCTATCGGTCTCAAAAGCACCGCCGTCGCCTGGGCTCTCGAAATTGGGCCTCGGTTCCCCCCGGATCATCGCCATTCGTCGGGACCGAGCCCCTCAATCCCGTCAGCCTTTCTCTCCTCCGATCGGCTTCCTCCGGCCACTGCACGGTGCGATCCCGGTACCATCTTGCTCGCCAGCCTCCCCTCTTCCTCGTCAGCTCCTCGTCGGGGTCGTTGGTCGTCGGACGGCTCGCCGGCCATCCTCCCTTCCTCGGTTCCGTTTTCTTCCGTTTCTTTCTCTCTCCCCGACTAAAACTTCTGATTTTTTTTGTTTTATTATTATTATTATTATTTATTTAATTATTTTACTATTCATTAAAATACTCCATAAAATCCAAAATATCTACACTTATATTATTTTTATTTTAATTTAATTTATTTAATTTAAATTTAATTTATTAAATATATTTTTCTTCAAATTTTTTATATTATTTCTTCGCGCTTTTCGAGATATCATTCAAGTAATTTTTCGGTATTTTTAAAATTTTCGAATCTTGATCAATTGACCCAAATTGTATAATTTCCTCATTATCGATCAAGATATCTTACATCCTTATTTTAAATTAAAATTTTCTTATCGCCCTAATACCGGGTTTTGGTATTTTTACCATTTTACCCCTGCTCTTGTTTCGGAAATCAATTTAACCTGACCTCCTTCATACTTTCCCCATCTTTTCTTATTTAATTTCCATATTTTAATTAAATTCGGGTCTTACAGCATGGTGTGATGTCTACTTTATGCACATTTTTATTTTTACTCTTAAGTTATCAACATCAACTCAAAAACTCATAATGCAACAGCCAAGGGCTTAAGAGTCAAAGTGAGCTAGGATGACTGAGATATTATCCATTAAATAATTCAAGGTGATAAATTCTCATCTTGATTACTCATCCATCTTCATAAGATTTAGGCCATCATACCTAATGATAATTCTATTGAAATAGAATTATTTATATTTAATTTATGAATTAATTATTTTAATTCCCATATTATTTTATTAATTATCCCCTCATTCTAATTAAAATCTCATGTTTACAGATAAATTAAATCGGGATGAACTTCAGTCATTTCGATAGAAAATGGACTGAAAATAGGCTTAAAATGACACATTGGCCACCACATGCCACATCGCACATCCAAGTGGACAGGAAGACAAATGACATGGAAATATCTTCTCTAAAACGAATGGAGTGAAGACAAGTGGTCAAACAATGACAACTAATCTAGGATTGGAAAATACCTTTGTACCCCCAATTTTGTGTATAAATAGAACATGATGAGACAATTGAAAAGGGGAGTAGAGTAGTTTTTTAAAGTAGTTTTTAGAAGTAGTTTTCGGGTAGTTTTTAAAAGTAGTTCTAGTATAGTTTTTTTAGGTTAAAGTTTTTATTGTTAGGTTTATATTTTCCCTTGTTTTCTTTTAAGCAATTTACGTTGGCAGCCACAATTAATATTGGTTTTATAAGTTTCTCTTTTACTGTTTTTATTTTTTGGCACAGTTAAACCTCTTCAAAGAAAAGCTTTGGTTTTTTTTTCTTTTCCTAGTCATTCTCACTGTTTGTTTTCCACGGCTTTTAGTGTTCATTCGGGTAGATTCGAGGGAGCTTGAACTGGTGAACCACAGCCATATTGCTCAACCCGATTACCACTGTTTCATTTTCATTTTCCTGCACATTTATTACATTCCGTTTATCTTGTAATTTTCCAGTTTATGCATTTCATCATTCTCCATTTTACAGTTCAGTTGTGTTTCACTTGTTTACTGTTTCATCATCTTTCTACTATTTTCTACTTTAATTTCTTAAAGTTTAAAATGAAAAGTTTACTGTTCTGAGTGGAGGCACTCCTGGTTTATGGTGCGGGTCTATTGTTGGATATTGCTCCTGCGTAGCTGGCACGATGAAGATATATTGGCTAAGCCGAGGAGGCTGCATGACACAGCCAAGCATCATCACACAACTTACTGTATAATACTTTTACTGGTTTTTAGAGTTGAAGGAATGATGGACAACACCCAAGCTTTGTTTTCCTACAGCATTCTTCTAGTTCTTTTTCCTTAGTTTCTGTGTTTTCTTAAATTTTGTTTGAACTATCATTCTCTAGTTTGAAGATTATGCACAGCATTAATTCTTCTTTCTTCGACATTTAGAGTTTAACAGTTCTGTACTTAAAGTTTTGTGAGACCCCGTATATGTATAATTATATAAATGTACATAGAAATGTAAATAAAATCATAAGTATGGTGATATACTTGTAATGTGAAGTATATGTAATGTAAGTCCATAAGTTTAATGTACCCACTTGTTATAAGAGTTGTGATTGTACGTACAAGTTACATTATTTATGAATGTGAAGGAATGGACTTTGATTTGTAATGAGTGTGAGTAAAATGGAATATGAGTAGTGTGGTAAATGGAATGAAGATTTGCATGAGTATGCTCTTCCTTTTAGTTTATATTAAGTATCTTTGGTTATACAAGGATTCTACACAAGTTTTAATGTGTATGAAGTATTATGGGATGTCATTTTCAAGTCCCAAAGATGATTAGATAAGGAAATGACCATGGCAACAAAATGTATGAAGTTTGGTATGAGTTGTTACAGAAAAACTGCAGAAAATCTGGAAACATGAAGTCCAGATCGATCTCATATGATGAGAGATCGATCTGGAAGAGCTATGAGATCGATCTTGAAGAGCTATAAAGCTCTTATTTGAGCAATGGAATAGAGAGAACTGATCCTTAATGGAACCGATCGATCTCTTTAGCTCTCAGTTTGGAAGTAAATCGATCTCTCCTAAGACCAGATAGATCTCCTTAACCTTCTGTTTGAAGCAGATCGATCTCCCTTACTCGATAGATCGATATCATGCTAAAAATTACTGTGAAAAAGAGGGATTTAATGGGACCATATCGATCTCCTCCTAGTGCAGATCGATCTCATCAAGTAATTTTTATAAATAAGAGCAGTTGAATCTGTAGATTTCGAGACAAAACCATTTCCTTCCATTCTAAACCCAAAACCTAGCTTTCTCACTCCTAAATCTAGTCATTTTAAGGAGATTTGAGGAAGACTATTAGAGGCAAAGTTGTTTATATCAAAGAGAAGAATAACATAGTTTGAAGGCATTGTTAGATTGAAGGAACAATGGGCATTTCTATTTGGAGCAACGAGGAAATCCAAAGAGGTGAGTTTCTAAAGCACCAACTCAATTACATTGTTAAGCTATTGATGTTTGGGGTTGATTTGTGGTGCTTAGTATTGTTAGAAACTATCTAAAATGCATTTGGAATGATTATAACCTAGAAATGGTCTAGTGTAAGAAAGTGGAATGTATGACAATTAATTAGAAACAAGATATTTAGAGGTGATAATAGTGTTATGGATATGATTTTAAGATGTTCTTAGTGAATAAATTGTATGATTTACCTAAAAGGGGTAAAATGTGGATTAAGGCATTGAAAAAAATGCATAAATGAATTATATTGACTAGTGAGGTCAAAATGTGAGTTAACAATATTAACTCAAGTGATTGGATGAATGAATCGCAGCTCCCGAGGATACATCGGAGTAAATTGAGTGGAAAGCATGAGAAATCTAAAAGGAAGAAAGTCGTACTCAAGTAAATTGAGGTAAGGGAATTGTGTGGACTCCTAGAGATATCTATGCACAATTTGGGCGCTTAAACTATTTGCTAGGATGCATGAGATATTAGGAAATAAAATTTGGTGATTGAAGGGCAAGAGTTAGGTCTTTGAGAAATGTGCATGCTTTGAAAATCATGTTTTATTGCTTTTTAGCAAATGATTTGGTAGGTTGGCTGACATTTGAAATGATTTGCAAAAGAAATGAGTTTGTTTTGGTTTGTTAACCATACTTTGTAATGAAATGAGCCACCTACATTATTTTCGTGAGAATGAAAGCATGCTAGAGTATGACTCGCATGAGATTTGACGTGTTTTATACACATGAGTGCTAGAGCTTAGCTCGCACTAGTTTTCACATGGATTCATACTGGTTTTGGCATGGTGCTTTGAGCTTAGCTCGTACTAGATTCCCACCTTAATTGTTGTGGTGTTTAGAGCTTCGGGCAGACTGGACGTCGCATCAATCAAATAGGCTTGCACGTGCTGTTTGTGATTTTGACAAGTTGATAGCTGTGATAGGAGCTTCGGGTTGACAAGAGGTCATATTGATTAAATAGGCTCATACATGCGTTTGAGATGTGACGTGATATGATATGTTGATGTGGGTCGACAGAGTACGTTGTACCGTACAGGTAGCATGGACTACGTTGTACCGTGTTGAGATGTGATATGCCATCTTCGGATGAGATCTGCTATGGACCGGTGTGTAGGATTTAACCTACCTCTCGTATGGAAGCAGATAGTGGTGATATCCCACACACCTGATCCGTGTAGCCAGTATCACAGGTTATGGCCATAGTCTTAGAGGTTATTACCTTTTATTGAATTGGCTATCTCACATGTCTATTATTTTGTGAATAAATCAATGTTTGAAATGATTTGGGGGTCAGGACAGTCCGAGGGATGGGCTGAGACCTAACAAGTGTTGGATTGATTTGTTAATGGTTTTAAAATGCACCAAAGCATGATGATTAATGCCATGCTTTATTGTGAAAAATGCATAATGATTAATGTCATGCTTTATTGTGAAAAATGCATGATAGTTAATGTCGTGCTTTATTGCGAAATATGCATGATGATTTATACCATGCTTTGGAATGAATTGTGCACTGAATTTTAATAGCATGAATGCTTTACATACCATTAACACATGCATGAACTCATATTTTGAGAAATGATGAAAAGTATGATTTGAGCATGGCATCATGATCACGTAGATAGTGCAGTATCTACCTGTTCGCATGATTGCCTTACTGAGTGTGTGGTTTGCTCACCCCCTTATTTTCCCCCTCTCTACAGTGATTTGAGTATAGAGTGAGCATGACTGGAGGCTTTCCCTTTTGGTATCCGCTGCATCCGATCACTAAAGGTATACACACTTGAATTATTTTGTATTTAAACTAGACATAGCACAGTAGCATTTTGTATGTAAACATTGGGGATGTAAAGCAACGTAAACACTTGTAAACAGTAACTTTGATGTATTTATAAAACTGTTTACTTTTGAAATTAAATTGTTATTGATGGATGATGTAGACATTGACACACAACCAAGTTGATGAGAGTGTGGTTGTTCACGATCGAGGAAGGATGGTTAATAAATTACGCATGAAAATGCGTAAATTTTGTATGTATTTTGGTAAAGTAAGGGTTGTGACAGAAGTTGGTATCAATGCTAGGTTCGTCTGATTTGTGTCGATGTCTAAAATACTTAATAAGTTAGAAAATTACATCACCATGTTACTGTGCTTATTTAGATACAAATTATGTGTGTGTCGATGGGTTGACTATGAAGTTTATGTGTATGTAGGGAAGTGAAACAATATGCCTAATATATGTCGCGATAGAGGGGTGAGGGCGCAAGTTAGAAGCCGTAGAGATAGGCCTAGGGGTCATGTTGAGCCAGAAACACACGAGGCTCAGGAAGAGGTTGATGTGGAGGTGGAGGTTGAGCACGCTCCACAGGGTCTAAAGGAGAGGCCTGAGAGTACTGAGGCTTACTTCGCGAGGATTGAATGGAGCATTGAGATGATATTGGAGTTGGTCACCCAATATTTACTTGGAGTTGGTAGTAGACAGAGTCCCGCTACTCAGGATGATGCCGAGAAGGTGACAGTTCCTAAGGCACGGGCTCGGCCAGTCCAGAGGCCACAGACGATCGATACCCCACCCACACAAGATGTGCCTACACCTGTTGGTACACCATAAGCTAGTAGAGGCTGGGTTGCGGTTGTGATTTGGATAGACTGTGGCAGTTTCAGAAGTTTGGACCGTCGTCTTTCAGTGGAGTTAAGGACCCAGTAGCTGCTGAGGATTGGATAAATGAAATCGAGAAGCTGTATGACTTCTTTGAGTGCACTACTACCGAGGTGGTAGCGTTTGTCACTTTTATGCTGAAAGGATCGATAGAACATTGGTGTAAATCCACCAGGGCTATTTTAAGAGCACGACATACTGAGATCAGTTGTGATGTATTTTTGGAGGCTTTCTGGAGACAGTATGTTCTGGGTACCGCACAGCCGAAGCTAAAAATGGTATTTTTGGGACTGACCCAAGGGAGTAGGACAATGGATGAGTATGAGACGACCTTTATCTCCCTAGGCAGATATGATCCCAACACAATGAGTAATGAGGTCGAAAAGATCCAAAAATTTGAAGATGGATTGAGACCGACCATTAGGTCCAGATTGGTTCCCCTGGATATACCCACCTACGAGGAGGCAGTGCACAGGGCGCAATTATGTGAACAAGATGTTGATAGAATCGCCTTAGAGTTTGGAAAAGTCGGTAATGTGAGGGACAAGGATAAAAAGAGACCAGTGATGGATAGAGGCTTCAGTTATAAGGGAAGCATGAGGTTTACTAGAAAGAGACCGAGGATCGAGGAGATCCGAGAGAGGACATATAATACTCCCATGTATCTGACCATTGCTCTAGCTAAGGGAATTGTGATTGGAGTGCCACAGCCTACGACAGAGCAGTGCGGCAAGTGTGGTAGGTACCATGGTACTCAACCATGTTATGTGTCACGCCCCGAAAATGCGGAAAATAGGGCAAATTTAAAACTTTTTACTCATTAATTCACATTTAAGGGTGCATTCCTGTGCAGTGTCATACATCATCATAATTATTATGCCTCAGGATCTCATCATAATATAGCGTATATTGTACCGTATACAAATACTCAATTCCAAGTTAATTAATCCTAATACATCCCATATAATGTTATACATCAAGTGTCTGCAATTACAATAATTGTCTGGGTACATGAAAAGATAAAATATACCTCAAATACAATATATATGGCCTGGAGCTCGAGTCCTCCACTAGCCACTACTCCGTACATCGCAGGGAAATCCTTTTTCACTTGAAGAACTCTGGGGGGAAAGAAAACAGGGTGAGCTTCTAAATCGCTCAGTAAGGGGGGTAAGGTACTCATTTCATAAACCAAAATGCACATCACAAAATATTTATTTGTATGTGAAACTCGTTTGAAAACCGTAGCATGAAAGTACTCAAAACGACATTCTCATGTCTCAAGTTATGTGAAAACATGAAGTAAAAAGGCTCACTCTAGAGCAATAACAAAGCATGTGGAAATAACGCGATAAACGCTTTCTCAATGAACGTGATAAAATCACTAAAATAGTAATGCACGTGGCACAGCCACTAAACACACGTGGCATAGCCACTGATTTAAATTCACACGTGGCATAGCCACTGATTTAAATTCTCACGTGGCATAGCCACTAAACACACGTGGCATGGCCACTGATTTAATTTCACACGTGGCATAGCCACTGGATAGGGTTTCACATGGCAACGGCCACTAATTAGGGGTTCTCACATGGCAATGGCCACCAATGGGGTTTCTCACGTGGCAACACCACCAAATGGGGTTTCTCATGTGGCAACGGCCACCAATGGGGTTTCTCACGTGGCAACAGCCACCAAATGGGGTTTCTCACGTGGCAACGGCCACCAATAGGGTTTCTCACGTGGCAATAGCCACCAATAGGGTTTCTCACGTGGCAACGGCCACCAAATGGGGTATCACGTGGCAACGGCCACCAAATAGGGTTTCACACGTGGCAACGGCCACTAAGTATACGTGGCACAGCCACAGAATGGGTCATTCTCACGTTACCAGAACGGAGAAGAAATCGGGCTTACATGCTACGAGAGCAATGCCCGGTGTGTACTCAAAATTACACACCTAAGTCTTATCACACCAGACTGGTTTACCTTCACGTAGAACTCATAATGGTTTTTCTCTCATAAAACTCATTTGAAAATCGTTTTGTACTCAACACAAAACATAATAAAACCGAGTTTCAACTGATAAAGCACGCACACATTTCTCAAATCTCGATATTGCCTTAACGTAGAGCCCAGTTATAAACTCATAAAAACATTGGGCTCCAACCGGCTATAAAAATCGTGTGCAATTGTATCTCAACACAACACTCAACATGCTTGTTTTATAAACCACAAATCATGCTATAATAGATTACAAATCACATACACAAATGGTTTAGATTTCCCTTACCTCTTTGCAACTCGTATAGTGCAATCGTTTCCCCCGTATCACGGACTAGCCTCGTATTCAACTCTGGAACTCCCCAGCAGTCCAAACGATGTTAAAACATCAATACTCAATTATCTCATAAACCTCAATTCTCAAAAATCGAGCATAATTGCTCATAACACCACAAATCTCTCGATTCTCGTAACTCTACCCCAAACTACACTCTCATTCACAACATCTCAACGTTCTACATTTCTCGTGCCAATTATCTATGCTAATTCACCACATTGTCTAAATTTCCATTTATAGCACAAATTCTCAAAATTGCCAAAATTTCCAAATATCATTACCACTCCAACCACATTGCAATTTCATCAATCCCTAATCATTTTTCAGCTATCTCAACGCAATGCTAACAACTAACATCACCAAAATCACTCAAATAGAAGGATCGAAGTTTATAAATTACCCAAAACTTGTGGAGAGCTTATCTCTTGCCTCGATTTGATCCGTCTTTCGATTTCCAAGTATGTTATTCTCCCTTTGATGAGGAACAACTTTCCTTCCTGTCACAACTTCTGATTTGGCCGGAAATGGGTGCTTTGGATGAGTGAGAAAGTTAGGTTTCGGTAAAAATGGGGGTTGGAAGAGAGAGAAAGTGAAATTGCAGGAGAAAAACAAGGGTTCCTTATATAGACTGGAGGTAGGAGATCGATTTGGCTCTTGAGGAGATCGATCTGCGTTTGAATTTTTGGGACGATTTGGGCCTAGAAGATCGATCTGTCGAGGGGTGAGATCGATCTCTTTATGGCTTTATGAGATCGATCTGCTCCTTGAGGAGATCGATCTTCTCCCAAACAGAATCATTTGGAGATCGATCTCTTCCTTATGAGATCGATCTTCTCTCAAACAGAATCATAAGGAGATCGATCCTCTTCCATTGGAGATCGATCTGCTCCTTAAATTCCTCCTTCCTTGTCATTTTTAACTCGCCAGATCGATCTCTCCTTCTCCCAGATCGATCTGCTCCTTAAATTCCTCCTTCCTCGTCATTTATAACTCACCAGATCGATCTCTCCTTCTCCCAGATCGATCTGTCCTCATAGTTACACACTTATTTTAAACACTTAACATATAAATCTCCAATTATCATTCCCCAATTCACTTAGCTCAATAAATTACACTTCAAGTTCATATTACATAATTAAAATATGTCTGAAATTCTCAGATTTCACATCCTCCCCACCTTAAAAAGAATTTGGTCCTCCAAATTTAACTCAACTAGTCAAATAGATGGGGGTATTTCTCCTTCATGAGACTCTCTAGTTCCCACGCTGCCTCTTCCATTGAGTGATGTTTCCACAAAACTTTCACTAATGGGATGCTCTTGGTTCTCAGTACCTTCTCCTTTCTATCGAGAATCCAGACGGGTTCCTCAGTGTAGCTCATATCCTCTTGAATGTCCATCTCGTCATACTCTATAACATGGGAAGCGTCCGGGTGGTACTTCCTCAATATAGACACATGAAAAACATTGTGTATTCTGGACATCTGTGGGGGTAATGCTAATCTGTAAGCTACCTCTCCCACTCTCTCAAGAATCTCGAATGGTCCTATGTATCGAGGACTCAATTTCCCTTTCTTCCCAAATCGCATGATACCCTTACTCGGTGATATTTTCAGAAATACTGCATCACCAACCTCAAACTCGAGTGGCCGTCTACGCACATCCGTGTAGCTTTTCTGTCTACTTTGTGCAGCCTGTAACCTCTCACATATGAGTTTCACACTCTGTACGGCTTGCTCAACAAGCTCGGGAGCATTTATCTTTCTGTCACCGACTTCTTCCCAAGCTACAGGGGATCTACACCTCCTACCATATAGAGCCTCAAAAGGTGCCATTCCAATACTCGCATGATAGCTGTTATTGTATGCAAACTCTGCTAGGGGCAGGTGATCATCCCATGATCCCTTAAAATCCATCGTACACGCCCTCAACATATCCTCCAGGGTCTAAATAGTCCTCTCTGACTGACCATCTGTCTGAGGATGATAGGCGGTACTGAAACTCAATTGAGACCCCATGGACTCCTGAAACTGAGTTCAAAATCTGGAAGTAAACTGGGAATCTCTATCAGAAGTAATACTCACTGGAGCCCTATGTAATCTAGCTATCTCGCTGACATACAGCTCAGCTAAGGCATCCACAGTATCTGTGCTCTTGATGGCAAGGAAGTGGGCACTCTTGGTCAATCTATCCACTATAACCCATATAGCGTCATGACCTCTTCGAGTCCTTGGTAAACCCATAATAAAGTCCATAGTGACATGCTCCCATTTCCATGTAGGTACAGGTAAGGGCTGTAGTAGTCCTCCGGGCTTCCGATGCTCAGCTTTCACTTGCTGGCATACCAAACACCTGGCCACGTACTCTGCCACGTCTCGCTTCATACCACTCCACCAATACACCTTTCTCAAGTCTCGGTACATCTTAGTACTCCCTGGGTGCATGGTGTATCGTGAGCAGTGGGATTCTCTTAATATCTGTCTCTTTAGGGTATCATCGTTGGTTACACAAATCCATCCTCTGAATCTCAACAATCCATCCTCACTGATGGTGAGATCCGACTGCGAACTCTGCTCAGCTTGGCTAACCATATCTATCAATCTCTGATCACTGCGCTGCCCAGTTCTAATCTGATCCATGATCTTGGACTCTATTCGCAAGCTAACCACAAATCCAGTCTCTATCTTTTTAACTCTGATCCGAAGTTTGATAAACTGCTCCAGTAAATCCCATTCCCTGATCATCATAGCAGATATCATACTCTTCCTGCTCAGAGCATCAGCAACCACATTCGCCTTACCCGGATGATATAGAATCTCGCAGTCATAATCCTTAAGGAGTTCCATCCATCTCCTTTGTCTCATGTTTAACTCTTTCTGATCAAAGAGATATCTCAAACTCTTGTGATCAGTGAAAATCTGGAATCTTTCCCCATATAAGTAGTGTCGCCAGATCTTCAAAGCAAATACCACAGCGGCTAACTCCAAGTCATGCGTAGGGTAATTTCGCTCATGGTCCTTCAGTTGTCGGGATCCACATGCGACCACTCTTCCGTGCTGCATCAGCACACACCTCAATCCTTGATGAGATGCATCACTATACACCGAAAATCCTCCTGATCCCTCAGGGATAGTTAACACAGGTGCCGCTGTCAACCTCCTCTTTACTTCCTGAAAACTGAGCTCACATTGATCAGTCCATATAAATGGAGTCTCTTTGCGCGTGAGCTTAGTCAAAGGAGCGGCAATCCTTGAAAATCCTTCCACAAATCTTCTGTAATACCCTGCCAAACTAAGGAAGCTTCGAACCTCAGTAACTGTCCTCGGCCTCTCCCAATTAAGCACAGCCTCCACCTTACTTGGGTCCACTGATACTCCTTCCTCTGAGACTATATGACTAAGGAAAGCTATCCGATTCAGCCAAAACTCACACTTACTAAGCTTTCCGTATAATTGCTTATCTAGGAGTATCTGAAGTACCAACCACAAATGCTGTGCATGCTCCTCATACGACCGAGAGTATACCAGGATATCATCAATAAAGACTATCACAAATTTATCCAGATAGTCTCTGAACACCTCGTTCATCAATCTCATAAATGCTGCAGGGGCATTCGTCAATCCAAAGGACATCACCAGAAATTCGTAATGGCCATACCTCGTCCTGAAGGCCGTCTTTGGAATATCTTCTTCCTTGATCCTCAATTAGTGATAGCCCGATCTCAAATCAATCTTAGAAAAGACTGATGCCCCTCTCAGCTGATCAAGTAGATCATCAATCCTGGGTAGTGGGTATTTATTCTTCACCGTGGCTTTATTCAACAACCGATAGTCTACGCATAATCTGAGACTACCATCCTTCTTCTTAACAAATAGTACTGGCGCTCCCCACGGTGAAACACTGGGTCTAATAAACCCTTGATCCAATAACTCCTGTAGTTGTTTCTTCAATTCCTCAAGTTCCACTAATGCCATCCTGTAAGGAGGTTTAGAGATCGGCTGAGTATCTGGTACCAAATCAATGGTAAACTCCAGCTCTCTCTCTGGTGGTAAACCTGGCAATTCATCTGGGAAAACATCCAAAAATTCACACACCACAGGTATATCCTCAATCCTCAGATGTTCTCGCTCATCGTCTGAGATGAGTGTCTCATAACCTTCACATGAACAATCATATTTAATATTCTCCGAAATAATATCAAAATTCTCAAATTACTTACTAGAAATCCACATAATCATTTCTTCAATATCTCAATCGTACACTGTAAGGTTCCAGTAGGGAGAAAGTTACAATCTTAGTGTAGCAGTCTAAACTCACTCGATTGGTCGCCAACCAATCCATTCCCAGAATTACATCAAACCCATGAATATTCAACAGGATTAGATCTGCTAACATCACTCTATCTCCCACCTTTATTTCACATCCTTTACAGATTAACTCAGTTCTCTGGGATTCATGCATAAGGGTATTTACATGTAGTATGTATTCTAGAGGTTCAAACTTCAAGTTTAATCTACATGCAAAATGCTCAGAAATAAACGAATGCGTGGATCCTGAATCAATCAACACATGAGCCTCATAATTACAGACAGAGAGTGTACCTCTTATAGTTTCTGCCGAAGTGTCAGCATTCTCCTTATCTAGGGCAAACACACGTCCCTGTGCCATAGGTTTCTTCCCTTTCTCTACCGCAGTGGCCCGTCTCCGGGGATCCACTCTCTGAGGCTATAGTCTAGGGGGCTCCAAGACATGTGGTTTCTGAGGTTGAGGGCAATCCTTCACCATGTGACCCATGTCTTCACATGTAAAACATCCATGGATCGACCCAGTACAACTTCCCTCATGCATTCGACCAGAATCTCTACAAAACCTTGTCTCAGGCCTGACATCTCGAGGGGTCTCTCTAATGTTAGGGTAACCTCTGGGTCTCTCTAATCTGCCCTTCTGCACCTCAATCCTTCCTCTTCTGAAGGAACCTCTTCGGGCCTCCATTTGGAAAAGTGCTGGCCTCTTGCCCTTATCTCTATTCACTGCTCTGAGCTTATTCTGGGATTGCACCATCTCAATTCCTCTTTGAATCTCTTGTGCTCGTCTCAGAGCATCTCCAAACTCAGTAATACATAGCCCTATCAATCTATCTCTGATGACGGGCTTCAACCCATACACAAACTTCTCTGTGCGGAGCTCTTCACTCTTGAAGGTCTCTGGGTCATACCTCAATAGTGCGGTGAATTGACTCTCGTAGTCATCCACAGACATGTCGCCCTGTACCAAACTCAAAAACTCAGCTTGTTTCTTTCTCTGGGCGGCTCGTGGTACATATTGGGTCCTAAAGGCTGTCTGAAACTCTTCCCAACCAATCACATCATGGTGGGACATCAAAATACCCTGGATAGTATCCCACTAATCTCGAGCTCTCCCCTTCAGCATATAGGCACTCATACTGACCCTCTCAGCATCGGTGCACCCCAGGAATATATAATTCTCAATTCCGTCAACCACTCCTCAGCCTCTGTAGGATCCTTCTTTCCTTTAAATGCGGGTGGATTCATCTTCAAAAAATCCCTTAGTCGGACCATACTTCTATCCTCAGGCTGAGTGACAGGAGGCACTGGGGGTATGTGAGGTCCTTGTGGTGGTGTAGGAGTAGTATCCGAGGCATTAACTCCAAAGTGTTGCGCGAATAACGCTGCCATCTGCTCAAAACCTTGCCTCACATCGATCTCAATCCGATTAAATCGAGAGTTAGGACTCTCTGGTTGTGGGACAGGTGGCGGAAGGGACTCTGGCTGCCTCCTCAAACGACCTCGTCATTTACTCATTCTCTATCTCAACTCGTCTCCTGCGCATACATATTAGAATTGATTGAAATCTCAATCCTCAATTTTAGTTCATGATCAGACTATTACAGACACTTGGGATGTATTCTATTTCACTTAACCGACACTGGCAGTACTAGACACCCTAAGCTCTGATACCAAGAAAACTCTGTCACACCCCGAAAATGCAGAAAATAGGGCAAATTTAAAACTTTTTACTCATTAATTCACATTTAAGGGTGCATTCCTGTACAGTGTCATACATCATCATAATTATTATGCCTCAGGATCCCATCATAATATAGCGTATATTGTACCGTATACAAATACTCAATTCCAAGTTAATTAATCCTAATACATCCCATATAATGTTATACATCAAGTGTCTGCAATTACAATAATTTTCTGGGTACATGAAAAGATAAAATATACCTCAAATACAATATATATGGCCTGGAGCTCGAGTCCTCCACTAGCCACTACTCCGTACGTCGCAGGGAAATCCTTTTTAACTTGAAGAACTCTGGGGAGAAAGAAAACAGGGTGAGCTTCTAAATCGCTCAGTAAGGGGGGTAAGGTACTCATTTCATAAACCAAAATGCACATCACAAAATATTTATTTGTATGTGAAACTCGTTTGAAAACCGTAGCATGAAAGTACTCAAAACGACATTCTCATGTCTCAAGTCATGTGAAAACATGAAGTTAAAAGGCTCACTCTAGAGCAATAACAAAGCATGTGGAAATAACACAATAAACGCTTTCTCAATGAACGTGATAAAATCACTGAAATAGTAATACACGTGCCATAGCCACTAAACACACGTGGCATAGCCACTGATTTAAATTCACACGTGGCATAGCCACTGATTTAAATTCTCACGTGGCATAGCCACTAAACACACGTGGCATGGCCACTGATTTAATTTCACACGTGGCATAGCCACTGGATAGGGTTTCACGTGGCAACGGCCACTAATTAGGGGTTCTCACATGGCAACGGCCACCAATGGGGTTTCTCACGTGGCAACGGCCACCAAATGGGGTTTCTCACGTGGTAACGGCCACCAAATGGGGTTTCTCACGTGGCAACGGCCACCAAATGGGGTATCATGTGGCAACGGCCACCAATAGGGTTTCTCACGTGGCAACGGCCACCAATAGGGTTTCTCACGTGGCAACGGCCACCAAATGGGGTATCACGTGGCAACGGCCACCAAATAGGGTTTCACACGTGGCAACGGCCACTAAGTATAAGTGGCACAGCCACAGAATGGGTCAGTCTCACGTTACCAGAACGGAGAAGAAATCGGGCTTACATGCTACCAGAGCAATGCCCGGTGTGTACTCAAAATTACACACCTAAGTCTTATCACACAAGACTGGTTTGCCTTCACGTAGAACTCATGATGGTTTTTCTCTCATAAAACTCATTTGAAAATCATTTTGTACTCAACACAAAACATAATAAAATCGAGTTCCAACCGACAAAGCACGCACACATTTCTCAAATCTCGATATTGCCTTAACGTAGAGCCCAGTTATAAACTCATAAAAACTTTGGGCTCCAACCGGCTATAAAAATCATGTGCAATTGTATCTCAACACAACACTCAACATGCTTGTTTTATAAACCACAAATCATGCTATAATAGTTTACAAATCACATACACAAATGGTTTAGATTTCCCTTACCTCTTTGCACCTCGTATAGTGCAATCGTTTCCCCCGTATCACGGACTAGCCTCGCATTCCACTCTGGAACTCCCAAGCTGTCCAAACGATGTTAAAACATCAATACTCAATTATCTCATAAACCTCAATTCTCAAAAATCGAGCGTAATTGCTCATAACACCACAAATCTCTCGATTCTCGTAACTCTACCCCAAACTACACTCTCATTCACAACATCTCAACGTTCTACATTTCTCATGCCAATTATCTATGCTAATTCACCACATTGTCTAAATTTCCATTTATAGCACAAATTCTCAAAATTGCCAAAATTTCCAAATATCATTACCACTCCAACTACATTGTAATTTCATCAATCCCTAATCATTTTTCAGCTATCTGAACGCAATGCTAACAACTAACATCAACAAAACCACCTCAAATAGAAGGATCGAAGTTTAGAAATTACCCAAAACTTGTGGAGAGCTTATCTCTTGCCTCGATTCGATCCGTCTTTCGATTTTCAAGTATGTTGTTCTCCCTTTGATGAGGAAAAACTTTCCTTCCTGTCACAACTTTTGATTTGGCCAAAAATGGGTGCTTTAGATGAGTGAGAAAGTTAGGTTTCGATAAAAATGGGGGTTGGAAGAGAGAGAAAGTGAAATTGCAAGAGAAAAATAGGGGTTCCTTATATAGACTGGAGGTAGGAGATCGATCTGGCTCTTGAGGAGATCGATCTGCGTTTGAATTTTTGAGACGATTTGGGCCTAGAAGATCGATCTGTCGAGGGTGAGATCGATCTCTTTATGGCTTTATGAGATCGATCTGCTCCTTGAGGAGATCGATCTTCTCCCAAACAGAATCATTTGGAGATCGATCTCTTCCTCATGAGATCGATCTTCTCTCAAACAGAATCATAAGGAGATCGATCCTCTTCCATTGGAGATCGATCTGCTCCTTAAATTCCTCCTTCCTTGTCATTTTTAACTCGCCAGATCGATCTCTCCTTCTCCCAGATCGATTTGCTCCTTAAATTCCTCCTTCCTCGTCATTTATAACTCACCAGATCGATCTCTCCTTCTCCTAGATCGATCTTTCCTCATAGTTACACACTTATTTTAAACACTTAACATATAAATCTCCAATTATCATTCCCCAATTCACTTAGCTCAATAAATTACACTTCAAGTTCATATTACATAATTAAAATATGTCTGAAATTCTCAGATCTCACATTATGGACCTCAAGTAGTATGCTTTAGATGTGGGAAACCAGGGTACATAATCAGAGATTGCCCAGAGATGATAGAGAGAGCCCCATAGAAGGGCAAGGAGCCAGAGAGAGCTCCAGTTAGGACTGCTGCTCCAAAGAGGAGGGCTACAACTGAGGAAAAGAGGAAGCAAGCAGTGGGTGTGAGGAGAGGACGAGTGCATGCATTGGACCAGGACACTACAGATCAATCTTCAGATGTGGTTAAAGGTACCATCCAAATCTTTGATCTAGAAGCATTTGTATTGTTTTATCTTGGTGCCACACATTCATTTATATTGCCATCCTTTGTACATAAACTGTTGAAGCATGTAAAACCCACACTGCTTGATAAGATGTTGATGATATCTACCCATATGAATGATAGTCAGTTAACTGAGCATGTATATAGAAGTTGTAAGATGAGGATAGGGGGTAAAGAAACGGCAACCAATTTGATCTTATAAAATATGAGTGATTTTGATGTAATCCTAGGGATAGATTGGCTGGCTGCAAAGCATGTCATTATGGATTGTCGTGCTAGAACCTTGATGTTTTCAGGATTAGACAATCTTATTGTAAATTTTGAGGAAAAGAAATGAAATGACATGATCTTTATAAATAAGAAAAGAGTATGATATCAATACATAATATTTGAGAGATTGATTTTGTTATCTATTATATTTGTGTATATGATGATTGTGTTACTGATAGTGGAAAGCATAATGTGAAGGGTTCATTGCTTATGTGATTAAGATGGATAAGGCACGTCTAGAATTGGGAGACATACCAGTGATTAGGGAATTTCTTGATGTCTTTTCGGATGAATTACTAGGGTTACCTCTAGATAAGGAGATAGAGTTTCGTGTAGAGTTGGCACCTGGTACAGAGTCGATATTCAAGCCACCTTACAGAATAGCTCAAGTTGTGTTGGAAGAATTAAGGAAACAGTTACAAGTTGCTAGAGAAGGGATTCATCAGACCGAGCGTCTCACCTTGTGGAGCATCGATTCTGTTTGTAAAAAGGAAGGATGGAAGCCTCCGACTTTGTATAGATTATCGGTTGTTGAATAAGGCCACCATTAAGAATAAGTATCCCCTTCCACGCATCGATAACTTGTTGGATCAGCTTAAGGGAGCGCAGATCTTTTCCAAGATAGATATGAGATCAGGGTACCATTAGTTGAAGATACGAGGTGGAGATGTACCCAAGACCGCTTTTCGCACCCGGTATGGACATTATGAGTTTATGGTTATGCCATTCGGGTTGACGAATGCTCCCGCAGCTTTTATGTCATTGATGAATGAGGTATTCCACCGATATTTGGATCGATTTGTTGCTGTGTTTATTGATGATATACTGGTGTATTCAAGATCTAGAGAGGAGCATGAGAAGCATCTAAGGATAGTGCTACAGACCCTTCGAGAGAAGAAGTTGTATGCTAAATTCAGTAAGTGCGACTTTTGGTTGGAACGAATCTCTTTTCTGGGACACATAGTATCGAAAGATGGAGTGGCAGTAGATCCATCAAAGATTGAGGCACTGACACAGTGGCAGAGACCCCGGATAGTGACAAAGATCAAAAGTTTCCTTGGTTTAACTGGGTATTATCGAAGGTTTGTAGAGAGATTTTTGAGGTTAGCTACTTTTTGACACGTCTCACGAGAAAGAATGTTGATTATGTGTGGGACGATAAGTGTGAGGAAAGCTTTGAGGAGTTAAAGAGGAGGTTAACTATAGCTCCGATAGTCACCATTCCTACCAACTCAGGAGGTTTCTCGATGTATGCGAATGTTTCACATCTGGGACTAGGCTGTGTATTGATGCAGGATGGGAAGGTAGTAGCCTATGGATCAAGACGGTTAAAGGATCATGAGAGGAACTACCCGACCCATGACTTGGAGTTGGCGACCGTAGTGTTTGCATTGAAAATATGGCGCTACTATCTTTATGGTGAGAGATTTCATATCTACATAGATCATAAGAGCCTTAAATACATGTTTTAGCAGAAAGAGTTAAACATGAGATAGAGGAGATGGCTCGAGATGTTAAAGGACTATGATTATAAGATCCTGTACCACCCGGGTAAAGCAAATGTGGCTACTGATGCATTGAGTAGGAAGCATCTCGGGATGGTATCATTTATGATGATTAGGGAACACGAGCTGTTGGAACAGTTCACGAACCTCAGTTTGGATGTGACCCCGACCAATATTGATGGTTGTATTATGGTAGTTAGACTATTGTTGGAACCGAATCTGGTAGATCTAATCCGTCAGGCTCAGCGGATTGATCATGTCACGACCCAAACTACCCAAAAATCAGAGTGAATTTTTCGCGTTTTATTTATTTCCTTACTTAAATTCTTACCTGTTCTCGAATCGTGACCAACACTCCACTAAAAATTGGGCTGTGCGTCAATGCAAGTCCCACCATTCAATTACCATCTAACTTATTTATTCTCCAGTCATTTATAATTGTTTATATTATTTATACATCCCCTAAAGTTACTTACAAACATGTTACTGTGCTATGCTTATGTAGATACAATATGTACAAGTGTATATATACCTTATGTCGATGGGTAGCAGCGGATATCCGGAATGCAGTACTGAGTCGTCGCGACTTCAACTGGAGATTATCTGTGGGAGAAAATGAAAGGGGTGAGCACATCAAGCTCAGTAAGGCAATCCTACGAACAAGTAGGTAACCATACTACCTACATGAACGTGGTGCCATGCATAAACCACCCTTTCTCCACACATTTTAAAACAAATGATATGCGTCATGATGTTATGTAAATCAAGTTGCACGGAAAATTCAACATGCAATTCATTTTAAATCATTTCTTTCCCATTTAAAATTTCACAATGAAGTCAGGACTCGACCCCTCCTTCGGGTGATCCTGACTCACACAAAACCATGGAAATTGAGTCTCTCAAAAGCATCGATATCGAAAACATACGTATATATATACAAGATACGAGACTAGGCAATACTGTATATCGGTAATAACCAGGACTGGCCAATATGTCCTCGTGAGTCCCTCTAGCTTCACGGATCCCAGTGTGCGAGGTCTCACCCTGATCGGGAATTGCCCGGGAGGTGGGTCAATCCAACCCGTCAGTCTTATCCGATCTCACGCATCCGAAGATGCCGTATCCGAAGATACCCCGTATCACAAAGATACCGTACCACAAAGATACCCCGTATCACAAAGATACCGTACCACAAAGATACCCCGTATCACAAAGATACCCCGTATCACAAAGATACCGTATCCGAAGATACCCTGTATCACAAAGATACCGTATCCGAAGATACCCCACGGTACATCGTACTCCATGCTACTTGCACGGTACATCGTACTCCATGGACCCATATCACTCTAGGTACTCCAGCCCAAATGGCCTGCTTCCCACAGAGGTTTTCATAACTCAATACTCGTTGCCATGTCTCAAAACGCACGTGCGAGCCTATTAAATCGGTGACACACCGTCTACTCGATGCTCCAAGCACGGCTCATCGTATGTTCTCATAAAAATCAGTGCGAGCGATGCTCAGCACTCTCATCAAATCAAGTAAACTTGGCAGAGCCTGCTTTACATCTCCACAAGGCCGCCAACCTCATCCCTCACTCTCACCCTACATAAGAGGTCTTTTGAGCCTGTTGGGCCTTTTAGCTGACTCTAGCACCTATGCATGTAAAACTCTAGTGCGAGCTCTCGCTCTAGCACTAATGCATGCATCACACAAATCAAACATCGTGCGAGCTGAGCTCTAGCACGTCACATGTAAATAAAAACATGTAGGCGGCTCGGTTATTTCCAAATAGTTTTCACAGAAATCACAACAATTAAGATATGCAATGCTATGCATTTTTCTTTAAAAGTGAGCCAGCCTACTCATGCATGCGTTGAAATACCTCCAGAACGAGCAGGAACCTCTTGTCCTTGTTCCTCCCAATTTTTCCTAAATTTTTATATTCTACCCTTAACAAGGGTATTTTAGTAATTTTACCCATTCGAGGCACTGAAATTGTTCTTCGACCTCTAGACCCTTCAGTTAATTTTAAAGGACTGCGTATGAATTTAAAATTGCGTAAAGTTACCTCTAGCAGTCCGCAGAATTCCCTTACCTCGATTCTCGTCGAGTCTGACCTTTTCTTTTCCAATGTTGTCTCGTCGCGCAGTCCGATATGCTTCCAATCCAATGCCCGGAACTGCGTATTAATATTCCTCAGGTCAGATAACATACAATTTAATTGTACTTAATACTTTCTGGGCTTAATTTAAATCATTGGGCCCGTTTACCCCTATTGGGCCCGATTGCACCTTAATGGGCCTTAATCGGCCTTAAGCCCGTTTTTCACTAAATTCCCACTTTATCGAGGCCTATTGGGCTCATTGGGCCCACCAATAATTTATCGGGCCTCGTTCTAATTCTCGAATAGCTAAATTTAATATTTACGACAATTAATCTAAATTTCCATAAATTAATTCAATTTATGCAGAAATTAAATCAATATCACGCATAACGAGGTAATTGTCGTAAATATGGGTCACTTACCCGAGATTCCATGCTAGTCCATAAATCGAGGCTGTCTCGAGCCCTCGGTGGATGCCAATCGTCGAGCTACACAATTAATTACATTTTCGGGTAAACTTTTCGGTCGAAATTTAATTAAATAAAATATTCCAAATTTAAATCGGGTCAATTTGACCGCTTATCGACTTGCCCGAAGCTCGATTGCATCACCAAAATTTTCTCCAATTTTTCCTCTTTTTCTTTTTCCCCTTTTTCTCCTTTTTTCCCCTCTTTTTGGCTGAACCGATTCAGTCCGGTTCGGACCGGTTCAGACCGCCGGTTTTCTTCGGTTCGGCCGGTTCACCGCCGGTTCACCACCTTGCCGACCGGTTCTCCGTCGACTTCCACCGCCAATCGCTCCGCAAGGCCGTCCGCAGCTCGAATCTGGCCTCGGTTCGCCTCAACGTCGCCGGAATGCCGCCGGTCCGGCTGTTCTCCTCTTCGCCGTCGGACCCGTCTCCCTCTTTTGGCCGTCGCCGATGATTCCCGCCGCCTCGTCGGGTGCTATCGGTCTCAAAAGCACCGCCGTCGCCTGGGCTCTCGAAATCGAGCCTCGTTTTCGGCCGGATCGCCGCCGTTCGCCGCCGATGGCCGCTTCTTTCCCGCGGCCTTTCTCTCCTCCGATCGGCTTCCTCCGGCGTCGGTAGGCTGCACCGTCGGTACCATTGAGATCACCGGCCTCCCCTCTTTCTTTTTCGACCCTTGGTCGGGCCGTTGGCCTCCGGACGGTGGTCGGGCCTCTCCTCGGTTTCGGGCTTCATTTTTCGTTTCTCATTTTCGCGATTTTCGCGTTTTTGCCCCTTTTTTTTCATTAATTTATTTTTATTAATTTTATTATTATTTTTATTTATTTTAATTATTTTACTATTCCTTAAAATACATTAAAATTACCCAACTATCTCTTAAAATTATTATTAAATTCTAAATTTATCAATTTAATTTAATTTAATTTATTTATTATATTTTAACCTCTTTTTCGGGTATAATTTCCCCGTATTTTCGGGATATTGTCCCGGGTGACTTTTCGATATATTTTTCGATTATTTTCGGGATTATTTTTTCGAACTAAAAATTCCAATTAATCCCGATTAATTCCAATAAATTAATATCTTGATCAATTTAATCCAAAATAAATTTATTTCACTTTTATTGACCAAGATTTCTTAAATCCATATTTTAATTAAATTTTTCTTATCGAAATTATACCGACCTTTGGTCTTTTGACCATTTGCCCTTACACATATTCGGGATTAATTTAACCCGACTTCCTTTCATACTTCCCCCATCTTTTCTTATTTAATTTTTTTTGTATTTTAATTAAATTCGGGTCTTACAACTCCCCCCACTTAAGGAATTTGGTCATCCAAATTAGAACCAATTCATATGAGTCCATATACAACTCCGGGTACATCGATCGTGTCATACTCTTAAATTCTTATGTGACCTTCTCCGGAGTGTATTACTACCAAAGGACTTTAATTAGGGAGATCATCTTATACCTCAATACTTTCTCTTTCCTGTTTAATGCCCGAATCAACTTCTTTAATATATTTATATTTTCATTAAATTGAACTTTTGGAGTTCATATTCGATCACCTCTGCTAGATCTGGATAGTATTGCCGAAGCATCAAAACCTGAGACACATTGTGGGTGCCTGTTACTTCAGGTGATAACACCAAGCTACAGGTCTTATCTCCCACTTGTCTAATCTCCCAAAATATTCCATCCAGCGTAACTTAATTTACCTTCTTCCAAAAGTTCGCTATGTCCTTTTTCTCTTAGGACAAGGAATATTTCAATCATATTAATTCACCAAGGGTGAATTCCAATACTTGTCTATCTGCTCTGAGGTGTTCTTAATCTTTCATCCTTAACTAAACATCCTCAGAGACTTATTATCCAAAGTCGAAATTAATTCTGTTCTGTCACCCACTTTTCTTATCCAATTTGGGGAACAACCCCTACAGCCATACACTGCCTCATATCTTGTTATCCCGATACTCAACTGCCAACTATCGTTATTGGCAACTTCAATTAGAAATCAACTGATCATTCCAGGAGCTTATAAAATCAATGGCACACGCTTTCATCGGATCCTTCAGAACTTGTACAGTCTTCTCTGACTGACCATCTGTCTGAGGATGAAAAGCTGTGCTAATACTCAGTCGGGTTTCCCATAGCTTCCTGAAACTATCCTCAGAGGTAGGAAGTGAAGCGGGAATCCCTATATGATACCAGGCTCACTGGAACGCTACTTAATGTTCCACAATCTTTCTTATACCTAAATCCTCATACACACTTTGAGTATTTGGGGATTTCATAACCAGAAGGTGGGTAGACTTAGTCAATTTGGCGACTATCATCCAAATAGCCTCGTAATTCACCTGGGTTCTCTGTAACCCATCATAACATTCATGGAGACTTGCTCTCATTTTCGTGTCGTGTCAATATAGGTAGGTGCTGCAATAACTCTGCAGACTTTTAATACTCTACCTTATTCTGCTGACATACTAGGCACTTTTTCACAACCTCTAAAATATCTCTTTTCACATCTGACCACCCATACCCTTTTCGAGATTTCGATATATATATTCGTCACTTTCTATATGCACTGTATATCCCGAAGAGTGAGCTTCTGACAATATTACTATCTCATCCACTGTGGTCCTGGGGAGCACCCATACTATCTCTGAACCTCTCTGTAAATCATTATCACCCACTGTGAACTCTATCACTGTACCCTTCTGAATCTGACCCAAACTATCGACATCCTGCCGATCATCACGCTAAGCCTGTCAAATCTCGAGCACTCTCATCCGGTTCTAGTCATCAGGCTAGCTGTCACAAAATCACTGTCATCATCAGAAGGGATCACATCAATACTGAGGCTCATAACTGCTCTAGCAGCTCACGCTCCCTGACCATCATATGTAATACCATCCCGAGGCTCTTTATACTCAAGGCATCAGCCATCACATTAGCCTTTCCTGGGTGGTACAATTTTCCCAATCAAAATTTCTCAGAAGCTCTAACCCACTACGTATTCTCATGTACACCTCTTTCTGTGAAAACAGATACTCGGGCTTTATGATCAGTGCATATCCACAATTTCTCACCATGTACTTAATAGTACTATATTATCGGTACAACTACTGTTTCCAACTTTAAATCATGGGTCAGATAGTTTATTTCATGATCAAGGAGTTATCTGACTCCATACTTGACTATCTTCCCATTATACATCAATACACAGCTCCATCATAATTTCGAGGTATCTGTACTCACTGAGAACCTCTTGAGCTGTTGGGTATGGTGAAATTAATCACAGTGGTCAGTTCATACTTCACTACACCAAGATCCCTGTCACATCTATCATCTTATTTATCATCTTACTCCAAGATCATGTTTTCTTAATTAAACGTGTCAACCAAATAGACCATATTGAGAATCTCGCAACAATCCATTGTAAAAGCCATCTTCCAATTGTTGCTTATAATTCGCCCTAGGCTTTAACTACACCCAGCATATCACCGATACTGCTGATTACAATTCGGTCCAACCCTTGACTTATTTACGCATAAGCGTATAAGATCCTTCTCAACCGCTTACGTTTTCAGGTACTAACCTGCGTCATTTCCTTTTCTTATCTTAATGGCTCTTATTAAATTTTACTATGTTAACCTTTATAATTTGCCAATTTTTAATGTTCTTATCGTCTTAGTAACGGTATCCTAATGCTAAAGATATTTATTACAACGATTCGGTTTCACGTTATCGGTTATATATATATATATATCTAGACGCTGTCAAGTCTTCAGGCGGGGAGGTATTTTGAAATACCTTTATTAGCCTTCAGACTTAACCACAACTACTGGTTATGGTTATACCCATCTTTGTCCTTGGTTATAATTTGTGTTCGCTACTAATTGCCTTAATCCTTATTACTTCGTATACTCACTCTTACTCCAATACATCTTGTATTTATAATCAACATATCTCCTCAGTGTATCAATCATGACAAAACTCTTGTCATTATCATTCCGTGAGTACAATCCTTTACTCCTTTAATTTCAACTGTTGCACCCCTTTTTATTACTTAAAATCTCTATATCCATATTCCGTTAATTAATCCTCCTCTATTGGGATACTCATTTATCTGTATTGCGCCCAATGATGTAGGCATTCATGCCTTTTACTCACTTATATGCGAATGAAGGCGGTATGAATAAATATGTGGCACCAGGATCAATAAACATATGTACTTTATTATTCATAACAAGTGTGGTATCTCACAGCACATCCATGAAACATCAATAGTGTCCTGGTCCAAGACATCCTCTCGCCTTCGTCCAACAACCTACTTTCCTTTTTCTTTTCGGCTAGGGCCTCTCTTTTCGTTGCGGCTATACCAACGAAGTTGTTCTGTCTCTTTACTTTTCTGTGGGACGATCTCGTCCAATTCTGTGCAATCAAATCAATGGTCCGTCTTATCACACTTAACGGCTATTTTCATCTATACCGTGTAGGTATAAACCTTCCTTCCGTGGTATCCACCACACATCTCACACTGCTTACAGTGCTCACACTACTACACTGCTTCGTAGCAGGTCGGGGTCCGCCAATCACAATGCCCCTCAACAGTGCCAAAATTGGATGCACTAGGGACTTACCAATTATCTCAGCCCATAACTCATCAAATCTAATCTTTAACCAATTACCATTTTCTCATTCAACATCTTTGTCATTTCTCGATTCTCTTTTCTGTCTCTATTTCAGCCCTCACTACCTCTCCGAATCTCAGAGGCGTGCAATTCATATTTTTATTTATCCAACTGTAAATCTGCGCACTGCCTCGGTATAGGTAATATCTCGCGGGCCAATTAGACTCAAATTGAAAAGTTGAGCCCTTCCATAAACTTTTAGACATCTCGACTGTCACTTTTCATAGTGTCGAGGTAATATCTACCCAGAATATAACCGAGTCTCCATACTCGTCAATAAATTAAATCCTCTAGGTTAGAGTAAGGACTTTAATTCAAAATTTCCTTTAAATCATGTCCGGGATATCCTGTCACCGGAATATATCCAAGATATTTCTCATATCAGCTCTTAAGATGGGTCGAGCGGGTTTCCACCAATGCTCCGCTGCGCCCTCTGATCTCATACATAATCTTAGCAATTAGCTCCTCACAATAATCTCCACACTCCGCTCCAACTTCGCGAAGCGTCTCTCAATACTGTCCGATCACTCTATCGGACTCTGTGGGGCATACTCAACATTAGCCTCCATTTCAATTTCATCATGATTCTCATAGTCAAACTCAGCACGACTTAGCAGATTCAGGTCTACCTCTACGACCTCTGCCTCGTGCACTATCTCATCTAACGCGACTCATATTAACCATTCCTGCATTCTCAACCATTTCTTAGTTAAGCCCATCTCGATATACACTATTGTATCTAACTAAGCACAGTAACACGGGGATGTAATTTCCTAATTACTGACACTGACACACATCAGACCAATTGTGCTCTGATACCACCTTTATATGTCACGACCCAAACTACCCAAAAATCAGAGTGAATTTTTCGCGTTTTATTTATTTCCTTACTTAAATTCTTACCTGTTCTCGAATCGTGACCAACACTCCACTAAAAATTGGGCTGTGCGTCAATGCCAGTCCCACCATTCAATTACCATCTAACTTATTTATTCTCCAGTCATTTATAATTGTTTATATTATTTATACATCCCCTAAAGTTACTTACAAACATGTTACTGTGCTATGCTTATGTAGATACAATATGTACAAGTGTATATATACCTTATGTCGATGGGTAGCAGCGGATATCCGGAATGCAGTACTGAGTCATCGCGACTTCAACTGGAGATTATCTGTGGGAGAAAATGAAAGGGGTGAGCACATCAAGCTCAGTAAGGCAATCCTACGAACAAGTAGGTAACCATACTACCTACATAAACGTGGTGCCATGCATAAACCACCCTTTCTCCACACATTTTAAAACAAATGATATGCGTCATGATGTTATGTAAATCAAGTTGCACGGAAAATTCAACATGCAATTCATTTTAAATCATTTGTTTCCCATTTAAAATTTCACAATGAAGTCAGGACTCGACCCCTCCTTCGGGTGATCCTGACTCACACAAAACCATGGAAATTGAGTCTCTCAAAAGCATCGATATCGAAAACATACGTATATATATATACAAGATATGAGACTAGGCAATACTGTATATCGGTAATAACCAGGACTGGCCAATATGTCCTCGTGAGTCCCTCTAGCTTCACGGATCCCAGTGTGCGAGGTCTCACCCTGATCGGGAACTGCCCGGGAGGTGGGTCAATCCAACCCGTCAGTCTTATCCGATCTCACGCATCCGAAGATGCCGTATCCGAAGATACCCCGTATCACAAAGATACCGTATCACAAAGATACCCCGTATCACAAAGATACCGTATCACAAAGATACCCCATATCACAAAGATACCGTATCCGAAGATACCCTGTATCACAAAGATACCGTATCCGAAGATACCCCACGGTACATCGTACTCCATGCTACTTGCACGGTACATCGTACTCCATGGACCCATATCACTCTAGGTACTCCAGCCCAAATGGCCTGCTTCCCACAGAGGTTTTCATAACTCAATACTCGTTGCCATGTCTCAAAACGCACGTGCGAGCCTATTAAATCGGTGACACACAGTCTACCCGATGCTCCAAGCACGGCTCATCGTATGTTCTCATAAAAATCAGTGCGAGCGATGCTCAGCACTCTCATCAAATCAAGTAAACTTGGCAGAGCCCACTTTGCATCTCCACAAGGCCGCAAACCTCATCCCTCACTCTCACCCTACTTAAGAGGTCTTTTGAGCCTGTTGGGCCTTTTGGCTGACTCCAAGGGCAGACAGCGCTACTCCACAAATCCAGTAAAACTAGTGCGAGCTATGCTCAGCACTCTGTATATAAATTGTATGAGAATCTTATAAAATCTGGTGCGAGTTAGACTCTAGCACCGTGTCACGCAAAAGCATGTGAAATCTGGTGCGAGTTATACTCTAGCACCTATGCATGTAAAACTCTAGTGCGAGCTCTCGCTCTAGCACTAATGCATGCATCACACAAATCAAACATCGTGCGAGCTGAGCTCCAGCACGTCACATGTAAATAAAAACATGTAGGCGGCTCGGTTATTTCCAAATAGTTTTCACAGAAATCACAACAATTAAGATATGCAATGCTATGTATTTTTCTTTAAAAGTGAGCCAGCCTACTCATGCATGCGTTGAAATACCTCCAGAACGAGCAGGAACCTCTTGTCCTTGCTCCTCCCAATTTTTCCTAAATTTTTAGATTCTACCCTTAACAAGGGTATTTTAGTAATTTTGCCCATTCGGGGCAGTGAAATTGTTCTTCGACCTCTAGACCCTTCAGTTAATTTTAAAGGACTGCGTATGAATTTAAAATTGCATAAAGTTACCTCTAGCAGTCCGCAGAATTCCCTTACCTCGATTCTCGTCGAGTCTGACCTTTTCTTTTCCAATGTTGTCTCGTCGCGCAGTCCGATATGCTTCCAATCCAATGCCCGAAACTGCGTATTAATATTTCTCAGGCCAGATAACATACAATTTAATTGTATTTAATACTTTCTGGGCTTAATTTAAATCATTGGGCCCGTTTACCCCTATTGGGCCCGATTGCACCTTAATGGGCCTTAATCAGCCTTAAGCCCGTTTTTCACTAAATTCCCACTTTATCGAGGCCTATTGGGCTCATTGGGCCCACCAATAATTTATCGGGCCTCGTTCTAATTCTCGAATAGCTAAATTTAATATTTACGACAATTAATCTAAATTTCCATAAATTAATTCAATTTATGCGGAAATTAAATCAATATCACGCATAACGAGGTAATTGTCATAAATATGGGTCACTTACCCGAGATTCCATGCTAGTCCGTAAATCGAGGCTGTCTCGAGCCCTCGGTGGATGCCAATCGTCAAGCTACACAGTTAATTACATTTTCGGGTAAACTTTTCGGTCGAAATTTAATTAAATAAAATATTCCAAATTTAAATCCGGTCAATTTGACTGCTTATCGACTTACCCGAAGCTCTATTGCATCACCGGAATTTTCTCCAATTTTTCCTCTTTTTCTTTTTCCCCTTTTTCTCCTTTTTTCCCCTCTTTTTGCTGAACCGGTTCAGTCCGGTTCGGACCGGTTCAGACCGTCGATTTTCTCCGGTTCGGCCGGTTCACCGCCGGTTCACCACCTTGCCGGCCGGTTCTCCACCGGCTTCCACCGCCAATCGCTCCGCAAGGCCGTCCGCAGCTCGAATCTGGCCTCGGTTCGCCTCAACGTCGCCGGAATGCCGCCGTTCCGGCTGTTCTCCTCTTCGCCGTCGGACCCGTCTCCCTCTTTTGGCCGTCGCCGGCGATTCCCGCCGCCTCGTCGGGTGCTATCGGTCTCAAAAGCACCACCGTCGCCTGGGCTCTCGAAATCGAGCCTCGTTTTAGACCGGATCGCCGCCGTTCGCCGCCGGTGGCCGCTTCTTTCCCGCGGCCTTTCTCTCCTCCGATCGGCTTCCTCCGGCGTCGGTAGGCTGCACCGTCGGTACCATTGAGATCACCGGCCTCCCCTCTTTCTTTTTCGGCCCTTGGTCGGGCCGTTGGCCGCCGGACGGTGGTCGGGCCTCTCCTTGATTTCGGGCTTCATTTTCCGTTTCTCATTTTTGCGATTTTTGCGTTTTCAGCCCTTTTTTTTCATTAATTTATTTTTATTAATTTTATTATTATTTTTATTTATTTTAATTATTTTACTATTCCTTAAAATACATTAAAATTACCCAACTATCTCTTAAAATTATTATTAAATTCTAAATTTATCAATTTAATTTTATTTAATTTATTTATTATATTTTAACCTCTTTTTCGGGTATAATTTTTCCGTATTTTCCGGATATTGTCCCGGGTGACTTTTCGGTATATTTTTCGATTATTTTCGGGATTATTTTTCCGAACTAAAAATTCCAATTAATCCCGATTAATTCCAATAAATTAATATCTTGATCAATTTAATCCAAAATAAATTTATTTCACTTTTATTGACCAAGATTTCTTAAATCCATATTTTAATTAAATTTTTCTTATCGAAATTATACCGACCTTTGGTCTTTTGACCATTTGCCCTTACACATATTCGGGATTAATTTAACCCGACTTCCTTTCATACTTCCCCCATCTTTTCTTATTTAATTTTTTTTTTTGTATTTTAATTAAATTCGGGTCTTACAGATCAGCAGTACAGTGATATTGTTGGGCAGATACAGTGGGGCACAGAGACTGGTTTTGGGTTGAGTTCAGATGGATTGTTGAGGTTCAGAGGTAGGATATGTGTTCCTGATGATGTAGAGATCAGAAGGTTGATCTTGACAGAGGCTCACTTATCGAAGTATACGATACATCTAGGGAGTCCTAAGATATATCAAAACCTTCGAAAGATTTATTAGTGGTTTGGGATGAAAAAGCACATTGTTGAATATGCTGCTAAGTGTGAAGGTAGAGCATCAGAAGCCTGCAGGGTTATTGCAGCCTCTACCGATATCGACTTGAAGGTGGGAGCATGTCACTATGGATTTTGTGATGGGATTATCGAGGATCCGCAGAGGTCATGATGCCATATGAGTGATTATGGATCAGTTAACGAAATCAACCCATTTTCTAGTTATGAAAGCTACCGATACTCTGAGCCAGTTAGTGAACCTATATGTGTGCGAGATAGTGAGGCTATATGGAATTTCAGTGAGCGTTGTTTTTTATAGGGATGCCCGTTTCACTTCCCATTTCTGAGAGCGTTTTCAGGAAGCGATTGGGACCCAGTTGAGTTTTAGCACCGCGTTTCATCCTCAAACAGATGGTCAGTCAGAGAGGACTATACAGACGCTGGAGGATATGTTGAGAGCATGTGCGTTGGATTTTGGAGACTCCTGGATTACCATTTGCCACTCACAGAGTTTACCTATAATAACAGTTTTCATACAAATATCGGGATGGCACCATACAAGGCATTGTATGGGCGTAGATGTCGTTCCCCTATTTGATGGAAGAGGTTGGTGACAGACAGATTTTTACTCCCGACTTGGTTAGACAAGCCTATGAGGACGTCTAATTGATATGTGAGATGTTACGGACAGCTCAGAGCAGGCAAAAGAGTTATGCTGACAAGAGACGGAACCACTAGAGTTTGATGTGGGTGAGTCAGTGTTCTTGAAAGTTTCTCCTTCGAAGGGTATTATGAGGTTTGGTAAGAAGGGCAAGCTGATCCCTAGATATATCGGACCCTTCGAGATTTTGGAGAGAGTGGGAGACAAGGCTTATAGGTTAGCATTACTGCCAGAGTTGGCAAGTGTGCATAACATTTTCCACGTATCCATGCTAAGGAAGTATCACTCAGACCCGACGCATGTAATAAGGTACGGGCCTTTGGAGCTCAATAAAGGTATGACTTATGTTGAGAAGCCTGTTCGAATATTGGATAGAAAAGATAAAGTGTTGAGGACAAAGATAATTTCCTTGGTGAAAGCTCTTTGGCAACATCACACGATGGAAAAAGCCACATGGGAATTGGAGAGTTTGATGCGGGAGACGTTCTCGAGTTATTCACGGATTGAATTGGTTCTAATTTGGAAGACCAAATTTTCTAAGTAGGGGAGAATGTGAGACCCCGTATATGTATAATTATATAAATGTACATAGAAATGTAAATGAAATCATAAGTATAGCAATATACTTGTAATGTGAAGTATCTGTAATGTAAGTCCATAAGTTTAATGTACACACTTGCAACAAGAGTTGTGATTGTACGTACAAGTTACATTATTTATGAATGTGAAGGAATGGACTTTGATTTGTGATGAATGTGAGTAAAATGGAATATGAGTAGTGTGGTAAATGGAATGGAGATTTGCATAAGTATGCTCTTCCATTTGGTTTATATTAAGTATCTTTGGTTATACAAGGATTCTACACGAGTTTTAATGTGTATGAAGTATTATGGGATGTCATTTTCAAGTCTCAAAGATGATTAGATGAGGAAATGACCATGACAACAAAATGTATGAAGTTTGGTATGAGTTGTTGTAGAAAAACTGCAGAAAATCTGGAAACATGAAGGCCAGGTCGATCCCATAGGATGAGAGATCGATCTAGAAGAGCTAGAAAGCTCTTATTTGAGCAATGGAATAGAGCAGATCGATCCTTAATGGAACAAATTGATCTTCTTAGCTCTCAGTTTGGAAGTAGATCGATCTCTCCTAAGACCAAATTGATCTCCTTAACCTTCTGTTTGAAGCAGATCGATCTCCCCTACTCGACAGATCGATCTCATGCTTAAAAATACCGTGGAAAAGAGGGATTTAAAGGGACCAGATCGATCTCCTCCTAGTACAGTCGATCTCATCAAGCAATTTCTATAAATAGGAGCAGTTGAATCTATAGATTTCTGGACAAAACCATTTCCTTCCATTCCAAACCCAAAACCTAGTTTTCTCACTCCTAAATCTAGCCATTTTCAAGAAGGTTTGAGGGAAGACTATTAGAGGCGAAGTTGATCATATCAAAGAGAAGAACAACATAGTTTGAAGGCATTTCCCCATTTGTTGGATTGAAGGAACAAGGGGTATTTCTATTTAGAGCAAAGAGGAAATCCAAAGATGTGAGTTTCTAAAGCACCAACTCAAGTACATTGTTAAGCTATTGATGTTTGGGGTTGATTGGGGTGCTTAATATTGTTAGAAACTATCTAAAATGCATTTGGAATGATTATGACTTAGAAATGGTCTAGTGTGAGAAAGTGGAATGTATGACGATTAATGAGAAACGAGATATCTAGAGGTGATAATAATGTTATGGATATGATTTTAAGATGTTATTAGTGAATAAATTGTAAGATTTACCTAAAAGGGGTAAAATGTGGATTAAGGCATTGATAAAAATGCATAAATGAATTATATTAACTAGTAAGGTCAAAATGTGAGTTAACAACATTAACTTGGGTGATTGGATGAATGAATCGCAGCTCCCGCGGATACATTGGAGCAAATTGAGCGGAAAGCACGAGAAAGCTAAGAGGAAGAGAGTCGCACTCAAGTAAATTGAGGTAAAGGAATTGTATGGACTCTTAGAGATATCAGTGCGCAATTTGGGTGCTTAAATGATTTTCTAGAATGCATGAGATATTAGGAAATGAAATTGGGTGATTGAAGGGCAAGAGTTGGGTGTTTGAGAAATGTGCATGAAAATAAAAAGCATAATGCTTTGAAAATCATATTTTATTGCTTTTTAGCAAATGATTTGGTAGGTTGGCTAACATTTTAAATGATTTGCAAATGAAATGAGTTTATTTTGTTTGTTACCCATACTTTGCAAAGAAATGAGCCAGCTACATTGTTTTCATGAGAATGAAAGCATGCTAGAGTATGACTCGCACAAGATTTGACGTGTTTTATACACATAAATGCTAGAGCTTATCTCGCACTAGTTTTCACCTGGATTCATACTGGTTTTGGCATGGTGCTTAGAGCTTAGCTCGTACTAGATGCCCACCTTAATTGTTGTTGTGCTTGGAGCTTCGGGCACAGTGGGTGTCGCATTGATTAAATAGGCTTGCACGTGCAGTTTGTGATTTTGACAAGTTGATAGCCGTGATAGGAGCTTCGGGTAGACAAGAGGTGTGATAATTCTATATTTTTAGAATAATTTGTGCCTAATTTCCTAATTAATTATTTAAATCCCAAATTTATTTTGTTAATTATCCCCTTTATTTAATTAAAATTCTCATGTTTGCAGATAAATTAAATCCGGATGAATTTTGAATATTCGATAGAAAATGGATCGAAATTAAGCTAAAATCGAGACTGGACCACGTGGACAACATGAGCCTAGCACATCCAATTGGACAAAAAGATAGATGACATGAAAATATTATTTTTCAAGGAGCCAATGGTGTGAAGACAAGTGGCCAAACAATGCCAATTCATCTAGAATGAAAAAATTACAATTGTACCCTTAAGTGTGTATATAAATAAGAAAAAGATGGCAATTGAAGGGGAGCTTTTAGTTTTTTTTTTTAGGTTAAATATATATTGTTAGGTTTTATTTTTTTTCTTAGGTTTTCTTTTAATTTTTTCGGCTGGTGACAGCAGCCACCATTCATCATATTTTTTCTAGGTTTTGTTTAATTTCCATTCCATTATTTTATTTTACTGTTTGAGTTTTAATTAAAAGTTATTATTTTTATATTGTTGCTCTCGGGTTGCTTCCAATTTATAGATGTTTTTATTTTTTTATTACTCAATCATGCTCTCGGTTTGTTCATCAGTCACTGCCTTTGATTCTGATGCTTTGATGTGGTTTTAATGCCCAGTATTATTTCCACATCAATGGTAATGTGGGATTACAAAAGTAAGAGGAGGAACTAGGCAAACTAAGAATTCTAGTTTACCTGTTCTTGTGACTTACGGGTATTGGTAGTGTTGGTCAATTTTTCAGTGTTGATCATCACTTAGTTCTTTTAGTTTATGAGCTTTTAACTAGCAATGCACTGTTATTTAAATTTCTTTTCATTTTTCGTTATCTGCTTTGCTCCAATTATGCTCTTTACTGCACGTTAACACTAGCTTCTATTATTTTCTACTGCATTTTATTCATGCCTCTCGGTTCTGCATTTATCTTTTCTACATTTCCTGTTTTTCTTTTATTTATTTGTTTATTTATTTCCAGCTTGCTTATTGTCCCGTATTGTCACCATGCATCGTGGAGCGTGGGCTGAATGCACCGTGGCAATGATCAAGGATTAGCAAATCATACTCTGTTATGCTTTGTTTTGAGCTTTTAATACTGTTCACTTTCACTTTTCTGGCCATTTATGTATTATTTTATTGAGTCAATTTGGTTCTGTTATTAGCCTTGGATCCCACAAGTTGAAATTGGTGCATGGCACTGTGCATGGCACTATGAGACGCAATAAAAGAAGAAAGATTAGGGAATGTTGCTGCTGTAGGTGCATGCAGATGGTGTTGTCTGCTGGTGCACCTTAGTGCTGCATATCGCTGCATTGAGGTAGGAAAGCAAGCGTACTTTTTGGGACTGAAGAAGTGCAGAGCGAAGCAAATTGTAGAACACTAGTAGCTAGAACCAAGACTGGCTGAATGCAGAAGAAACACAGTGTAGAAACAGTAGAAGCAGAGTGCAGCATAGCGCCAAGAACCAAGAATGCCTTAAACCGAGAAAGCTTGGAGCACCTAACAGTACTTGGAGCAGAAACCAGAAGCGAGAGCAAGCAGAGTGCAGCTGGACAGTAGTTAAAACCGTGAAAGCTTGAAAATAAACATGCATTTAGAAAGACAATGAAATGGACAAACCAAGGCCGTCACTTGGAAATGGAAAATAAACAAAGAAAGACACGTGAACAGTGTTTGAAGGGATATTTGGATGGTTTAAATTTGCTTAAGGCTTATTTGGCATTTACCTTGTGCACAATAATCCATTTTTTCTTGATTAGTTCATGAAGTAGATTTAATTATGTCCTTAGCTCATTTTTATTTTTATCATGCATTAGTTAAGTTAGATTAAATTTGTTACATGCATTAGTTAAATTTTATTGTTAAATTAGTAATTAGAAATAGTTAGGATTAGTTTAGAGTTAATATTTTAGACATGTAGTTTTATAGTTATTTTCTTAATTTCCTAGGATTTTATTTTCATTAAGTTTTAGTTTAAGTTTAAATTGCATTTCGATTAAGTAGTTTAATTGCATTTTAGGTTAGTTTAATTGTAGTTTAATATTTCTTGCTTTGTTATTTTCATATTTGCATTTTATTTGTGCTAATTAGTTTTAACTGTTTCAATTTCTTTTGTAGGTTTTTTTTTATTTTAATTGCTCGGAGTTCGGTAAGCAAATTTTAGTTCAGTTTTATTTTCTTTATTTTTTAATGTTTATTGTTTTCAGTACGTTTAATTAGCCTTAGTAGATTACCAACTTAAATTTCATAATTCACTAGAATATACTTATGGTAAAATTAACCGATAGTTAATTAGGCTAACCAACTTCTCTGAGGGACGATAACTCGGGACTCAAATCTCATTATTACTTGTACGACCCATGCACTTGCGGTAATACGTTTAGGGTGTACCAAGGTCGTACTGATTAAATAGGCTCACACATCCATTTGAGATGTGGCGTGATATGATATGTTAATGTGGGTCCACGGAGTACGTTGTACCGTGCAGGTAGCATGGACTACGTTGTACCATGTTGAGACGAGATATGCCGTCTTCAGACGAGATCTACTATGGACCGGTGGGTAGGATTTGACCTACCTCCCGTGTGGAAGCAGATATTGGTAATATCCCGCACACTTGATCCGTGTAGTCGGTATTACAGGTTATGGCTATAGTCCTAAAGGTTATTACCTTTTATTGAATTGGCTATCTCGCATGTCTCTTATTTTCTGAATAAATCAATGTTTGAAATGATTTGTGGGTCAGGACAGTCCGAGGGATAGGTTGAGACCTAACAAGTGTTGGATTGATTTGTTAATGGTTTTAAAGTGCATCGAAGCATGGTGAATAATGCCATGCTTTATTGTGAAAAATGCATGATTATTAATGTCATGCTTTATTGTGAAAAATGCATGATAGTTAATGTCGTGCTTTATTGTGAAATATGTATGATGATTTATATCATGCTTTGAAATGAATTGTGCACTGGATTTTAATAGCATGAATGCTTTACATACCATTAACACATGCATGAACTCATATTTTGAGAAACGATAAAAAGTATGATTTAAGCATGGCATCACGATCACGTAGATAGTGCAGTCGCATGATTGCCTTACTGAGCGTGTGGTTTACTCACCCCCCTTATTTTCCCCCTCTCTACAGAGATTTGAGTATAGAGTGAGCATGACTAGAGGCTTTCCCTTTTGGTATCCGTTGCATCCTATCACTAAAGGTATACACACTTGAATTATTTCGTATCGAAACTAGACATAGCACAGTAGCATTTTGTATGCAAACATTGGGGATGTAAAACACTTGTAAACAGTAACTCTGATGTGTTTATAAGTTTTTACTTTTGAAATTAAAATGTTATAGATGGATGAGGAAGACATTGACACACAGCCCAACTGTTGAGAGTGTGGTTGTTCATGATCGGGGAATGATGATTAATAAATGACGCTTGAAAATGCGAAAAATTTGCATTTATTTTGGTAAATTAAGGGTCGTGAAAAGTTTAACCTATATTCTGTGTTTCATCGTGTTCTACATGTTGTTCTTCTCGGCACTTTCTACTTTGCTTGCTGGCGTAGCTGTGTGGTGCACTGCAGGAAGATCGAGAATGAAGCAGAAGGGCATAGCAGTAGAACTGAAGTTGCCAACATAACTAGTTGAACTGGAGAGAATGTACCTGGCTGGTCTGTGAGCTTGGCTGTGATAATGGCAGACAAACACCATGCTCTATTCTGCTCTGTTTTAATTCATTTGTTCTGTTCATATGATGTTTATTATTCTAGTTCTTTGTTAATGGCTGATATAAATTTCTTTGCATCATTTTAAGTTACTTCGTTGTATCCATTCACTGCTGTCACTTTGTTGCTGGAGGCTGGACTGCTTGAAGGTTGTGGACGGGCTGTGACTGTTGCTAGATGTGAGTGCGTGCCTGGAGCAAGATGCCAATTCTGTTCTGTTGGCCTGCTTGGATTGTATGGTGCTGTGTTATTGGGACGTGTGTAGCAGACCAGCAGAACGTGGCTCTTATGCAGGTGGTACAATGCAAAGAGCATGGGTTCAATGCAAACTGTTGTGCACGGCAGAACAAAATGTTGCCGCCTGCTGAAGAGTACAGTATGGCAGAAAGAAGTGTTCAGCTAAGAGCATGTTTAGCTAATGTTTTAATGTTTGTAATTATTTTGTAGTTTAGTTTGCAGTATTTCAAAAAGTTTATTTTTAATAGTTTAATGTATTTTAATCTATTGCACTTTTTAAAGAGTTAGGTAATATTTCATTAGTTTAATTACATTGCATAGGTTTAGAATTGTTAGATTTAATAGCTTTAGATTTTAGTTTAGAATAATCTCGATTTCTTTCTTTTATGCAATTAAAATTTTAATTTAATTATTTTCATGCATATATTTAGGAGTTAATTATTTCTCATGCATCATTTAGGGTAGATTTTATTTTTAATTTAAGTATTTTAGTAAGTTAGTAATTATTTATTTTTTTTATATTTGAAGTTTATTTCATTAGATGTTAGGTTAGATTAATTTTTTTTTGTTAAATTAATTAGATTAAATACATGCAAATTTTATTTTTATATTAGGATTGGCTAGTTTTATTCTATTTAGTTTCATTTCCTTATTTTCGTATTTGCATCTTTATACTATTTGCACTAATTAATTTTAATTTTTGTATTCTTCTTTTGCAGGTTACCGCTTTTATTTGCTCGCAGCTTTGTAAGTAATTTTTCTCTATTTTGTTTATAATTTTCATTATTTTACAGTTTCTAGTATTTTCAATTTAAAACTTGTAGATCACCCTCTTACTATTCATAATTTGCTAGTATATACTTAGAGTAAAATTAACTGGTACTTAGTTAGGCTAACTGTATTCTCTGTGGGACGATAATCCGTAACTCAATTCCCATTATTACTTGTACGGCCTGTGCACTTGCGGTTTACACATCTAGGTCACGTAGGACATCGCGTATCAAGTTTTTGGCGCCGTTGCCGGGGATTCACAATTAGCCATTAACTGATATTGTGAAATTATGCTTAGCTATAATTCTAGTTTTGTACATACTTAGGTTGTGAATATTTAGAGCCTTAATTTAGATTAGTTAATTTTTCTCTCTCTAAAAAAAATTTAAAAAATTTTCTTGAGGACTTTTAAATGTTTGCATATGTAGAGCCAAGAGTTTTAATTGCTTTCCTTTAGATCCTGAAATTAAATGAACACTTAGAAAAATTAGGAAGGACTCCAGGAAAATAGTAGCTTCGCTACAAAACACGATGGCTAACAACAGAGAAATTAGGATTGTAGGTGATTATGTTATCCCGACTATTGGAGGTTATTATACTAGCATTAGGCCACCAGCTATCCCAGCAAACAATTTTAAAATTTAGCCTTCAATCCTTCAGATGATCCAAACTTCGCTATAGTTCAATAGGCTTCCCCATGATGACCCACATGCTCACTTAGGGTAATTTCTAGAGTTGTGCAACACTTTCAAGCATAATGGACTCTCAGACGATGCACTTAGGCTTAGCTACTTCCTTTCTCTCTTAAGGATAGAGTAAGACACTGGTTGACCTCTTTAACTCCTAGATCCATCACCACCTGGGATGAGTTAGCCCATCAATTTTTAGCTAAGTTCTTTCCTCCCTCCAAGATGGCTAAACTCCGCAGTGACATATCTTCCTTTGCCCAATTTGATTCAGAATCGCTTTATGAAGCATGGGAACAATACAAAGACCTTCTTAGGAAGTGTCCCCATCATAGCCTACCCTTATGGCTGCAAGTCCAGACCTTCTATAACGGACTTACTAGCCAAAATAGGACCATAGTTCATGCTGCTACGGGAGGAGCGTTGATGGGTATGACGGAGGACGAAGATTATGGTCTGTTAGATAAGATGGCAGTTAACAATTTCCAGTGGTCATTGGAGAGGCAGTTGCCTAAGAAAGCTATGAGTATCTATGAGTTAGACACACAGTCTATCTTGACTTCTCAAATAGCCAATCTCATGAAAAAGGTAGAGTCACTCAGTACTCAGCATAACTCTGCCAATAGTCCTAATCCTGTTCTAGCTATCCAAAGTTAATTTATTTCATGCAATCTGTGTGGTGGTACACACTTTGTAGATAGGTGCCCACTAAATTTAGAATCAGTTCAGTACATTGCCCCACCTCAAAGGCAACAGAACAATCCCTTTTCGAGCACCTATAATCCAGGTTGAAGGAATCATTCTAATTTTTCTTAGAACAAAAATCAGGGGTAATCTTCTAATTCCAGACCTGTGGGGCCCCCAGGTTTTTAGGCTCCACCTATTCATGTACCACTACCTCAGGAGTTTTCACCTCATCATTCTCATCACCCATCGCCACCTTAGTTTCAACATCATCAACCACTACCACCACCTATGTAGCCCTAGCACTTACCAGCACCAGCAGCTATAGTTGAGAAGAAGCCCTAACTAGAGGAGATGTTCACGATTATCCTACAAAATCAAGCTGCTTCTATTAAGAATTTAGAAGTCCAGGTTGGACAGATAGCTAATGCTCTTAGCCAACGTCCACAAGGGACCCTTCCTAGTAATACTGAAGCTAACCCTATTAGGCAGACAGAGGGTAAGGAGTATGTTAAGGCTATAACACTTACGAGCAGCAGAGAGCTAGATGAACCACATGTTAAGTCTAAACATGTTAAACCTATAGTGGCAGAGCCTTTAGGTTCTAAAGAGGCAGTTTAGAAAGAACAGGAACATAATGATCGGCTGTAAAGGAAACGAAGTGAGGTGCCTCTTCGTCTTTACCTTCTTCTTCACAACCTTCCGCTTCATCTGATGCTACACTTGTTACCACTACACTTCCTCTAGTTAGACCCCCATTACATTTTCCTCAAAGGTTCCAAAACCAGAAGCTTGATCAATAATTCGCTGAATTTCTTGAGGTTTTTAAGAAGCTTCACATTAACATTCCTTTCATGGATACTTTAGAGCAAATGCCTAGTTATGTGAAGTTCATGAAGGATATCCTCACGAGGAAGAGAAGATTAGAGGATTATGAGACAATGGTATTGACTGAGGAGTGTAGTGCCATTATTCATAGGAGATTACTCCCCAAGCTCAAAGATCCAGGTAGTTTTACCACACCTTGCACCATCGAAGATCGGTTATTTGGTATAGGCCTACGTGATCTAGGAGCTAGTATTAATCTCATGCCTTCGTCTATATACCAGAAGCTAGGAGTGGGAGATGCAAAGCCTACCACAGTAACCCTTCAATTAGCTGACAGATCCATTAAATATCTGAAGGGAATCATTGAGGATGTGCTAGTTAAGGTGGACATGTTTATTTTCCTTGTAGACTTTATTGTGTTGGATATGGAGGAAGACAGGGAAGTCCCCATTATTCTTGGTAGACTATTCTCAGCTACTGGTAGGATATTGATGGACATGCAAAAGGGGGAATTGACCATAAGAGTCCTAAATTAGGAGGTGGCATTTAATGTTTTCAAATCTTTGAGGTTACCTGATGACTCTCAAGATTGTTTTAGGATTGAGGTTAAGGAAGATAAAATGCTTAGGCATAAGAAATCTACTAGAAGGATGGAAGTAGAAAGAGCTAAGGAGGATTTGACCGTCACCATTCTGTCACAACTTTGGCTGACCCTCCTACTTCTTACCCTACTGCTGAGTGTTATTTTCTTCAGCTACATTTGATGTGCTTTATTTTTCTTTTCACTTTTTGTACACTTCTTTTTGTTTTTTCTGCTGTTTCTTTCTCTGTTTCATTTACAGTTAGCCTTTGCACCAGTATGTTCTTATCAAGCTTCAATTGTTCCTCATCATCTGATAGGGGAGTATTCTATTCTTGATCTTCAATTCTTATATTATCTGCACACTAAGGACACTGTGGACTCTAAGTTTAGGGGTAAGGATATCAATTAGGAATTTTTAGGGATATCACTTGAGCATTTTTTAAAAAACATTTTGGACAAAATTGCATGAAAAAGTTTTTTAAAAATATGAGCTTACATTGTTTGATTTTAGGATGATTTAGTACTTAGCATGTAGTTTTCCCATATTTCGATGATATAACTCCATGATTTAGTCTAACTTTGATTCAATAAGAAGCATGATTATAGGAAAAACATGAAGTTGAATTCTTGAATTTGTCTTGATTCTGATTGGGATTTCCTCACTTTATGCACATGTCATGTCATGAATCTGTATATTTATTTAGATAAAGCTTATGTGGACATAGGATTGGATTTGTTTAGTTGATTTTGTTTATCTCAAGGTGAAATATTAGATCACACTTAATTAGGGAGATGATTTAGGCCATCTTTGGATCGTTCAATCCTTTCTAGTTGTCCTTGTACATATTTAAACCTTAGTCACCTATCTGGGCCAAATAAGCTTCTCTTTGTAAATACACGTACATATTTTTCCTTAGGTTAAAAACTATGTTCCTATCCCTTACCCCAAAAGCATGTAATTTCACTAGGATATATCTTGAGCGATGTACATATGGGTTATAGGTGATAGTGAACTTCAAAAAAATGAAAAAGAGAAAAGAAGGAAAATACAAAAAAAAAAGAAAAATATAAAAATAGAATAAAAATGTTTAGCAAAACAAATAAGTTGGGGGAATAAATATGGGCTCTTACATCAAAGATCCTAGAAGTAATGCATGTTGAGGGGTAATTAAACCTAAATTGACTTTATCATACCTTAGTCCTAGCCTTACATTGCAAGCTAAATGAAGTCCTATTGATCTTTGTTTAAGTGTGACTACATTAGTGGAGAGATAAGTGAAAAGTAAACTTATGGGAATGATCACTTGTCATTGACTTTGCATTTACTGTGTTTGCATAATTTGATCCGAGTAATGTACTGTGAAGTGGCTTTAACATTTTCACACACACACGAGGAGTCCAATTTGGGTTAGGACTTATGATTGAATGATTCTGAGTGTTAGACTTATAATTGTGAATCTTTGATATCAGAGTTTCTACTTTTTCTTTAAGGATAATATTAGAGAAATCAATATGTTTATTACTTGTCAATTCCTACATATGTTTTGTTTTGCTTGAGGACAAGTAAAAGCTCAAGTTTGGGGGTGTGATAATTCTATTAAAATAGAATTATTTATACTTAATTTCTAAATTAATTATTTTAATCCCAATATTATTTTATTAATTATCCCCTCATTTTAATTAAAATTCTCATGTTTGCATATAAATTAAATCCAGATGAACTTCAGTCATTTCGGTAGAAAATGGACTGAATATGGGTTTAAAAGGACACATTAGCCACCACATGCCACATCGCACATCCAAGTGTATAAGAAGACAAATGATATGGAAATATCTTCTCTAAAGCAAATGGAGTAAAGATAAGTGGCCAAACAATGCCAACTCATCTAGGATTTGAAATTACCTTTGTACCCCCAATTTTGTGTATAAATAGAATTTGATGAGACAATGAAAAGGGGAATAGAGTAGTTTTTTAAAGTAGTTTTTAGAAGTAGTTTTAGGGCAGTTGTTAAAAGTAGTTCTAGAATAGTTTTTTTAGGTTAAATTTTTTATTGTTAGGTTTATATTTTCCCTTGTTTTCTTTTAAGCAATTTACGTTGGCAGCCACCATTAATATGGGTTTTGCAAGTTTCTCTTTTACTATTTTTATTTTTCGGCACAGTTAAACCTATTGAATGAAAAGCTTTGGTTTCTTTTTCCTTTCCTAATCATTTTCACTGTTTGTTTTCCATGGATTTTATTGTTCATTCGGGTAGATTCAGGGGAGCTTGAGCCGGTGAACTACAACCATATTGCTCAACCCGATTACCACTTATTGTGAGACCCCATATATGTATGACTTTGTACATATGTGAATGGAATTGTAAAATGAATGATTTTTAATCAAGTAAATGTGAAATGAATACACGCAAATTTTAAAGTGTATAGCCAGTGTAAGAAGGATATTTCCATGAGTAGAATGTGAACATATTGAGTTTTGAGTAGTGTGGTAAAATTGAAAGAAGTTGCATGAGTTGTGTGAATATTTATACTTCCATTTAGTTTTGTATTGTATACATTTGGTTATACAATGAATGCACACAAGGTTTAATGTGTATAAAGTATGAATGGATGTCATTTTCAAGTCTTAAAGGTGGTTGAATGAGAAAATGACTATGGCAGTAAATTAAGGATGTTTGGTGTGAGTTACTGTAGAAACCTGCAGTAAAATTTGGAAAATACGAATGCCAGATCGATCTGGAAGAGCAAAAAATGCTCTTATTCGAGCAATGGAACAGGGCAGATCGATCTCCAATCGGGCCAGATCGATCTGATAAACATTTTGTAATGAAGATATTGATCCTTAATGCAAGCAGATCGATTTCCTTAGCTCTCATGTTGGAGCAGATCGATCTCCTCCCTAGCCAAATCGATCTTCTTAACTCTCTGCCTGAAGCAGATTGATCTCAAGCCTTCGATAGATCGATCTCATGCCTTTAAATGTCGTGAAAATGAGAGATTTTAAGAGGACCAGATTGATCTCCACCTAATGTAAATCGATCTCATCAAGCTAATTCTATAAATAGGAGTAGTTGGATCTGTAAATTTCAGGAAACAATCTCACTCAACCATTTTCAATCCAAAAACTTAGCTTTCTCACTCCTAATTCATAAAGAATTGAGGGAAAGCTATTAGATACAATGTTGTCCACATAAAAAAAAAGAACAACATAGCTTGGAATCATTTCCCCATTTGTTGGATTTAAGGAATAAGGAGCATTTCCATTTGGAACAAGGAAGAAATCAATCTAGGTGAGTTTCTAAAGCACCAATCCAAGTTTATTTGTTAGTTATTGATTTTGAAGTTGATTGGTGTGCATATTAATGGTAGAAACTATCTAGAATGCAATGGAACAATTATAACCTAGAAATGAGTTAGTGTGAGAAAGTGAAATGTATTGGAATTAATGATGAATGGGATATCTTAAGGTGATAATGCTGTTATGAGTATGATTTAAGATGGTGTTATGGAATGAATTGTGAAACTTACTAAAAAATGGGTAAAATGAGTATTTAAGACATTAGGTAAAATGCATAAATGAATGAGAGAGTAAGTGTAGAGTATTTCACATCAAGTCCTAAACAAGTAACTAAGTGAGTTACTAGATAAATTTGGTTGGAAATGGCTTGATGATGGCCAAATACAAAAATGGGCCAAACTTAACGAAATAGGCTCAATGAAATATATTGACTAGTTGAAGTCAAAATGTGAGTAAGCAACATTAACTCAAGTGATTGGAGAATGATTTGCAACTCCCGAGGATACATTGGAGCAAGTTGAGCTAAAAGGTCCAAGAAGTTAAGAGGAAGAGAGTCGCACCCAAGTAAATCGAGGTAAGGGAATTGTATATACTCTTTGAGATATCTTGCGTATTTTGGGCGCATTATGTTTTCTATAATGCATGTGGTAATAGGAAATGAATTGGGTGTTTGAAGGGCAAGAGTTGGGTTTTTTAGAAATGTACATGAAGACAAAAGCATAATGCTTTGAAAATCCTATTTTATTACTTTTTGGCAAGTGATGGGTAGGTTGGCTAACATTTGAAATGATTTGCAAAAGAAATGATTTGATTTAGTTTATAATCATGCTTTGCAAAGGATAGAGCCATCTACATGGATTTCGTGAGAATGAAAGCGTGCTAGAGTGTGACTCGCATGAGATTTGATGTGTTTTGTACGCAAGAGTGCTAGAGCTTAGCTCGCACTAGTTTTCACATGGATTTCTAGCTCACATGTTTTATACACTTGATGTTGTGGTAGAGCCTAGCTCGCATAGATTTTATACTGGTTTTGATATGTTGCTGGAGCATAACTCGTATTAGATGTCCACCATACTTGTTACTGTGCTTGAGATTACTTGTACGTGGTTTTATGACATGATTGATAGTCGTGCTAGGAGCTTCGGGTAGACTGGGTGTCGCACCGATTAAATAGGTTCGCACGTGCATTATGAGATGTGGCATGATAAGATGTGTTGATATGGGTCCACGGAGTATGTTGTATCATGCAGGTAGCATGGAGTACGTTGTACCATGTTGAGGTTGTGATATGTCATCTTCGGACGATGTTTAGATCTAGTATGAATCGGGGGGTTGGACATGACCCACCTCCCGTGTGGAAGTAGGTAGAGGTGATACACCGCACACCTGATCAGTATAGCCTAGGATCACACGATATGGCCATAGTCCCAGAGGAGATTTCCCTTATTATATTGCCTATCTCACATGTCTCTTATTTATGAATGAATCCATGTATTGAAATGTATTGTGAGTCAGGAAAGTCCGAGGGAGGGGCTGTGTCCTGACAAGGGTTGATTTTATTGACATGGGAAAGCATGATAAAGGCTTTAAAGTGCACTAATGCATGATGATTTTCCATGCCTTATTTGTGAAATATGCATGATGGTTTTCCTTGCTTTGAATTTCGATTTGTACATTGAATTAAACAGCATGATTTGCATTACATGCCAATAACACAAGCATGAATTAATGCTTTTGAGGTGTGAATGTGAGAACTAAGAATTTTGTATATCCTAGTTATGAGAATTGTAATTTGGTGTATGTAATTATGATATGTTAATGTACACACAAGTTTTAAATATGATGAAGTATAAGAAAATGAGGTTTTTAAGTCTTGAATGTGTATGGATTAAAATATGGACTATGGGGTAGATTTTGGGAAGTTTTACATTGAGTTTTCTGCAAATTGATGCTGCAGGCAGTACAATATGTGAAGGCCAGATCGATCTCCAAGGATGAGAATCGATCTCATGGCTCCAAAATGCAGAAATTGCGCAAGAACTGATAGGCAAATCGATCTCATAGGTAAGCAAATCGATCTCTACATGTTTTTGTAAAGAGAAGATCAATCTCCTCAAGGAGCAAATCGGACTCATGAAGTATTCTGTTAACAGAAAATCGATCTCCCCAAGGGAGCAGATCAATCTTATGAAGTAATTATGAGATCGATCTCCTAGGCATAAAATTATCCCAAAACGTTTCTAAATTTAAAGAGAGATCGATCTCACCAAGGAGCAGATCGATTTTCTACCTTCGGCCTATATAAGGACCCCTTTGTTTTTCTAGAAATTGATCTCCCTCTCTCCCCAAATCGCTATTTTCATAACCCTAGCTTTCTCTCTCCTCCAAAACCCCCATTTTCATCCAAATCTCAAGCAGAGGCAAGAAGAAAGTTGTTCCTCATCCAAAGGAGAACAACATACTTGAAAATTGAAGGACGAATTGAATCGAGGTGTGAATAGAGCTCTTCATAAGTTTTTGGTAAATTTCTAAGCTTTAATCTTTGATATTGAGGTGATTTTGGTGATTGTGACTATAGATGTTGTGATAAAATAGCTAGGAAATGATTAGAGTTGATAAAATTGTAATTTTGTTGGACTGATGATGATATTATACAATTTATGGTAATTTTGGGATTTTGGCTATAAATTGGAATTGAGGCATTGAGGTGATTTTGGCATAGATATTATACATGAAAAATGTATGATTTGAATTGTAGTGGATGACAATGTGGATTAAGATAGGAATATGAGAAAAATGAGATTTGTAGTATTTAACGAGAATATGAGCAAATATGTGCTCGATGATGTGATTGAGATGAATTATTGATGTCTTAACATCGTTTGGATAGCACGAGAGTTCTAGTGAGGAATACGAGGCTAGTCCGTCGTTTGGGGGAATGATTGTAAGACCCCGTATATGTATAATGGTAATGTGTGTAATTGGATCAAATAAATATGAATAGACTTGTAATGTAAAGTATGATTGATGTAAGTCCATGGATTCAATGTACGTATGTGAAATATGATTTGTAACGTACACACAAGTTCCATTGAGTATGAATATGAAAAAAATGAATTCTTAGAAGTGATGGGTGTGATTGAAACTCAAAATGGGTAGTATGGTAAAATGGAATGAAGTTATACTTCCATTTGGTTTTATGTAGCATACCTTTCGACATACAATGAATGCACACAAGTTTCAATGTGCATAAGGTATGGATGGATGCCATTTCCAAGTTATAAAGGTGGGTGGATGAGAAAATGGCCATGGCAATAGATTAAAGATGTGTTGGTATGAGTTTCAACAGGGAAACTGCAGGAAATCTGGAAAACATGAAGGCCAGATCGATCTCATAGGATGAGAGATCGATCTGGAAGAGCCAGAATGCTCTTATTTGAACAATGGAATAGAGCAAATCGATCTCCAATGGGGCCAGATCGATCTCCTAAGCATTTTCGTGATGAAAAGATCGATCTCCAAGCACCTAGATCGATCTCCTTAGCTCTTTGTTTGGGACCAGATCGATCTCATGCTTCGACAAATCGATCTCATGCTTCAACAGATCGATCTCATGCTTCGACAGATCGATCTCATGCTTAAAAATGTCGTGAAAAAGAGGTATTTAAGGGGACCAGATCGATCTCCTCATGAAACAGATCGATCTCCCCAAGCTATTTCTATATAAGGAGGGCTGAAAATCTGGAAATCTCGAAAAAACACTTAACTTTACAATCTCAACCCAAAAACCTAACTTCTCTCTCTAAAATTAGCCATTTTCAGTGAGATATGAAGAGAGATCATTAGAGGCAAAGTTGTTCCTATCAAAGAGAAGAACAACATAGTGAGAGGGCATTTTCCCATTTTTGGAATTGAAGGAGTTAAGGGCATTACCATTTGGAGCAAGAAGAAAAAATCATATTGGTAAGATTCTAACACTCCAATCCAAAGGCATTAGCTATTTAATTAATTTTGGAGTTGGTTGGTATGAGTATTGATGGATAAACTACTTAAGAATGTAGTGGAATTGGTGTGACCTAGAAATCTAAAATGGGTATAATGTGAGAATATGTGGGATTGAATGAGTTTATGATTTATGGGCATGCTAAAGTTGTTAGTGAGGTAATGCTTATGATTTTAGATGGTTAAATGAGATTACATTGTGAGTTTGGAGGAATTGTGGAAATGAGTATGTATATGCTTGATAAAATGCTATAGTGAGCAAATTCATGAAATATGAACACTATGAGCTTAATGTCGATTTAATATCGATTTAGAATAAGTTAATAGGCTTAAGAAGATCCATAGATTCGAGTTATGGGTAAAGTAATGAAACTAGGCCATATAAGCGTTAATAGAGGCTATAGATTAAATTGACTATAGCAAGCACAAGGGTTGCATTATATGGATCGAATATAATGCGGGATACGATTTTGTGCAGTCCCGAAGAGTTCGTTGAAGACGAATCGAACCGTACGAGTAAGCAGCTTTAAGGAAGTGGAATCACGCATCGCGATTCTAGGTAAGGGAATTTTGTGAGTATATAGAGGTAGCTGCTCGTACTTTAAATTTGTGGGTGAATATTGGGTGTTTTACGAAGTTCATGGTTGGTAAAGTAAATGATTGATGGTATTCATGAATGTGAATGAGTATATATGTGATTTTTGGTTTTGGAAGTGGATTCTATGAAATGGGGTAGTAAGGCTACTAATTGCATAAATCTAATGTTTTGATGTTTTTCAAAACGGAATTGCTTGGTTTTAAGCAAGCCTGTAGATGGGCTGGCTAGTGTTTTATTGATGTTGTGGAAAAAGCATTTGTGAAGTGCTAAACCCGGTTGCCAGGTTTGTTTGATTGTGTATGAGCCGCCTATCGTATTTGCATGACATAAATCGCGCTAGAGCCTCGTTCGCGCTGGATTTCTATGTTTTCACTTGTGTGAAATGTGCTGGAGCTTAGCTCGCACCTTGATTTGGAAACTATGACGATGTTTAAAAACCGTACTGGAGCTTCTGCTCGTACGTGGCTTTTGAGTGGTTTGTCTTATGAGTATAACCGTACTAGAGCTATGCTCGTACGCGTCTCTTTATGAGAGGATGCATGAGTCGTGCTAGAGCTATGCTCGCACAAGTTTGCACATTGTGATATGTGTAAGGTTGTGAAAGTGGGTAAGATCCTTAAGCCCTACATCCTTAAGCCAACATCCTTAAGCCCAAAGAGGCGGGGAGGCTCTGTTAGGTGGGGAGGCTCTGTTCGGTGGGGAGGCTCTCTTACGGTGGGATCCTTAAGCCAACATCCTTAAGCCCTAGAGGGGCGGGGAGGCTCTGTTAGGCAGGGAGGCTCTCCTACATGGGTACGGTAAGATCCTTAAGCCCTACATCCTTAAGCCAACATCCTTAAGCCCAAAGAGGCGGGGAGGCTCTGTTAGGCAGGGAGGCTCTGTTCGGTGGGGAGGCTCTCTTACGGAAGGATCCTTAAGCCCTACATCCTTAAGCTAACATCCTTAAGCCCGAGGAGGCAGGGAGGCTCTATTAGGCGGGGAGGCTCTGTTCGGCAGGGAGGCTCTCCTTCACAGAATATGGAAAACTCTTGGTATGGGGTAGATAAGACCTAGGAATGGCACCCCCAATCACGATATGTGTCTGCAGAGTACGATGTACCGTGTATATCACATGGAGTACGATGTACCGCATGATGGTTATGTGATGAGAAAGTCTGGCGAGGGATAATCCATCTTCGTGCCAGCATGATACCCCGCACACCTGGATAAGTGTGGTCTGGGATGATTTATGATGTAATGGTTCACATAGGCACTTTGATATAGTGACCTAGATTTATACACATGCGTGAATTGTGGAATGAAAATGTGGTTGTGATTGTGAGTTGATTTGGTGGTGTTTATGATGTTGGTTTAAAAAGGAGGTTTCTTAATGAATTGCCCTTTTATGAATTTAAATGAGATTGAGCATGAGATGATTTATACATGATGTTTTTACCATGTTTTATATGCCAATGTACATGATTTTAATACATGATATATATGTATACTCATATGGCATAGTTTTATTCCTCATGCTCCTACTATAAATGATTTATGCATAACACTATCAGCATGTTAACAGAGTAGTTATCTACCATGCTTGCATTATTACCTTACTGAGCGTGTGGTTGCTCATCCCACTCTATTTTCCCCCCTAAAGAGCGTGCATAGTAGCCCAGTGAGGACTGAGGCGTGTTATTCTGGACTCCGCTGCATCTCCATCGTAAAGAGGTATATATACACAGTGATTCTTTTTGTATCTAAACAATGTAAAAGCACAGTATTCTTTGAGTTGTAATTTTGAGGGATGTAGATGTCAGTAAAACATGCTTTTGTATAAGTACAAGATTTAAATGCAAATGTATGACATCGTTTTATTTCACTGAGAATGAATGAGATGTGGAGTTTATTATTGACTGACAGCCCAACAGTGTGTAGTGAGTTAGTTCATGACCGGGTAAGGTAACAGTAAAACGCGAAAAAGTTTTAGTAATTTTAGGTCAAAGAGAATGGAATTGGGTCATGACAGAGATTGGTATCAGAGCTGTGTTGGCCTGATATGAGTCATTAATAAAACGTAGGAAAGTACATCCCCATAGTACTGTGTTTTTGTATAGATATAACTGTGTATACCGTGTTGGATTGAGCTTAATGAATTATTATAATACAGGAAGTTAGGCACTATGCCAGTTACACGCAATGGTAGAGGGGCGAGAGCATGTCCTAGAGGCCGTAGAGGTAGGCCTGAGAGCCGTGCGGAGCCACAGACTGAGCAGGCTCCACAGAACCCTGCTGAGAGAGCAGAGGATACTGAGGCTCGCTTCGCTAGGTTAGAGCGGAGTATTGAGAGTTTGTTGGAGATAGTCACGCAGGCATTGGTGCCGATGACAGACGAGGTCCCGCGGCATAGCCTACTACTGAACAGGCAGCTGCAGAGGTGGAGAGACCTCAGACTGCTGAGACAGCTATAGTTACACCACCTCCAGCCCAGGATATAGCTTCTCCTATCGCTCCGCAGCAGAGCAGTAGTGATTTGGGTTATGACTGTGATTTAAGCAGGTTGCGAGAGTTTCAAGCGCTGAAACCCCCAGTGTTTAGAGGGGTGAAGGACCCAGTGATTACGGAGGATTGGGTGTATGAGATGGAGAAACTGTATAGGTTTTTCCGATGCACTTCAAATGAGAAGGTTACCTTTGCCGTGTTTATGCTGAAAGGCGAGGCCAAGCATTAGTGGAGGTCCACCGAGACTATTTTGAGGGCCAGACACTCTGAGATCTCGTGGGAGATATTTCTAGAGGCCTTCAGGAGGCAGTATATTCCAGCTACCGCACAGAGGAAATTACGGATGGAATTTATGAACCTGGTTCTAGGGAACCGAAATGTGGACGAGTATGAGTCCAAGTTTATGTCATTGGGAAGATATGACCCTGACACGATGGGTAGTGAGACTCGGAAGATTCAGAAGTTCATGGATGGATTGAGATTGGCAATCCGGACTAAGCTAGCTCCCTTTGACATCTTGACTTATGAGGAGGCTGTACGTAAGGCTCAGTTATGTGAGCAAGACTTTGAGTGAAATGCCTCCGAGCTTGGGAGAGTCAGTGTTAGGAAGGACAGAGACCGGAAGAGATCCGGGTTTGGAAGAGTGGCCAAGAGATATGGCCAAAGATTTTTCGAGAAGAGGCCAAAGATTGAGGGGGTGCAGGAAAGAGCTGCTAGACCTCCCGTATACCCAGCCTTCACTGCTCCAAGGGGTATGACTATTGGAGGACCACGACCTACTACTGATCAGTGTAGGAGATGTGGGAGACTTCATGGGAATAGACCCTGTCTGATGGCCCCTATGGTGTGTTTTAGATGTGAGAGACCCGGACATATGGCTAAGTATTATCCTGAGAAGATAGAGATTGCCCCATAAAAGGGCAAGGAGCCTGAGGGAGCTCCAGTTGAGACAGCAGCCCTGAGGAGGAGGGCTACAGCTGAGGAAAAAGGAAAACAGACTGCGGGTGTGAGCAGAGAAAGAGTACATGCACTGGACCAGGACACTGCAGACGCATCGACGGATGTGATTAAAGGTACCATCCGAATCTTTGATTTAGAAGCATTGGTGTTAATTGATCCTGGTGCCACGCATTCCTTCATATCACCTTCCTTCGCACATAAATTATTGAAGCATGTGAAACCAGCATTGTTGGATAAGATGTTAATGATTTCCACACCCATGAATGATAGTCAATTGACTGAACATGTATGTAGAGATTGTAAGTTAACGATAGAGGGGAAAGAAATGATAGCCAATCTAATTTTATTGAATATGAATGATTTTGATGTAATTTTGGGAATGGATTGGTTGGCTACCAATCGTGTTGTGATGGATTGTCATGCCAAAACATTGATGTTTTCAGGATTAGACCATCTTATTGTAAATTTTGATGAAAAGAAATGATATGAAAATAGCATGTTTGTGTAAATAAAGGAGCATGATTTTAAATGTATAATGCTTTAGAGATAAATCTATTGTTTATGATAATGTTGAATGTGGAGTGATGGGTTATGTTACTAACGATGGAGAGGATAATGTGAAGGGTTCATTGCATACGTGGTCGATATAGATGAGGCACACCCGGAATTGAGGGACATAGTCGTAATTTTGGATTACCCTGATGTCTTTTCGGATGAATTACCAGGACTACCACCTGAAAGGGAAATGGAATTTTGCATTGAGTTGGTGCCTGGTACAGAGCTGATATCGAAACCACCCTATAGAATGGCTCCGATAGAATTGGAAGAACTGAAGAAACAGCTGCAAGAGTTGCTGGAGAAGGGGTTTATTAGACCGAGTGTCTTACCTTGGGGAGCACCAGTTCTATTTGTAAGGAAGAAGGATGGAAGCCTCCGACTGTGTATAGATTACCGGTTGTTGAATAAGGCCACCATTAAGAACAAGTACCCCCTTCCAAGAATTGATGATTTGTTGGATCAGCTCCAGGGAGTCGAAGTATTTTCTAAGATAGATCTGCGGTCAGGGTATCATCATTTGAGGATTAGGAGTGGAGATATACCCAAGACGGCATTTCGTACCCGTTATGGCCACTACGAGTTTTTTGTGATGCCATTCGGATTGACGAATGCTCCCGCAGCATTTATGGCATTGATGAATGATATATTCAAGCCATACCTGGACAAGTTTGTAATAGTGTTCATTGATGACATTTTGGTGTATTCCAAGTCCAGGGAAGATCATGAGGAGCACTTGAGGATAGTTCTGCAGACCCTCCGAGAGAGAGAATTGTATGCCAAACTCAGCAAGTGTAACTTTTGGTTGGAATAGATCTCATTTCTGTGGCATGTTATGTCAAAGGATGGGGTATCGGTGGATCCATCCAAGATAGAGGCAGTTGTACAGTGGGAACAGCCGAAGACAGTAACTGAGATCAGGAGTTTTCTGGGATTGGCAGGATATTATCGGAGATTTGTAGAGGGTTTGTCCAGACTAGCTGCTCCATTGACACGCCTCACGCGAAAAGATGTTAAGTTTGTGTGGGATGAGGCATGTGAGAGGAGTTTTGAGGAGCTTAAGCATCGATTGACGACTGCTCCAGTTCTCACCATTCCTACCAGCTCAGGAGGATTCTCAGTGTATACGGATGCATCACACCAGGGACTGGGCTGTGTGCTTATGCAGGATGGGAAGGTAGTTGCCTATGGATCTAGACAGTTAAAAGATTATGAGAGGAACTACCCGACACATGATTTGGAGTTGGCGGCTGTAGTATTTGCTTTGAAAATATGGCGCCACTATCTATATGGTGAGAAGTTTCAGGTGTTCACAGATCATAAGAGCCTTAAGTACCTATTCTCGCAGAAAGAGTTGAATATGAGACAGAGGAGATGGCTCGAACTCCTGAAAGACTATGATTGTGAAATCATGTACCACCCAGGTAAGGCAAATGTAGTTGCCAATGCTTTGAGTAGAAAGAACCTTGGGTTGGTGTCTTATATGATGGCACGGGAACATGAATTGTTAGAACACTTTGCGAACCTCAGTTTGGATGTAACCCCACCTGGATCTGAGAGACTTGAGATCATGGCTAGTTTGAGACTAGAGCCAGAGTTGATTAGCCATATTCGGCGAGCCCAGCAGAGCGATTGACGATGCATCGATTGGCTGAGGCAGATACAGATAGGTGTGGGTATTGATTTTGAGCAGAGTGCTGATGGCTTATTGAGGTTCAGAGGCAGAGTATGCGTTCCCAGGGATCCTGAGATCAGGATAATGATTTTATCAGAGGCTCACTCATCGAAGTATACGATACATCCGGGAAGTACCAAGATGTATCAAAACCTTCGGAAGGTTTACTGGTGGTCTGGAATGAAAAGAGACATTGCTGAATATGTCGCTAAGTGTCTCGTTTGTCAGCAAGTGAAGGTAGAGCATCAGAAGCCTGCAGGATTATTGCAGCCTCTACCGATACCGACTTGGAAGTGGGAGCATGTCACCATGGATTTTGTGATGGGGTTGTCAAGGACCCGCAGAGGTCATGATGCCATATGGGTTATTGTGGACCGGTTGACTAAGTCCGCCCATTTCTTGGCTATGAGAACTACCGATACACTGAGTCAGTTGGCGAACCTGTATATTCGAGAGATAGTACGGCTACATGGTGTACCAGTGAGCGTTGTTTCTAATAGGGATGCCCGCTTCACTTCCCATTTTTGGGAACATTTTCAGGAAGCGCTGGGGACCCGACTGAGTTTTAGTACCGCTTTTCATCCTCAGACAGATGGGCAGTCAAAGAGGACTATACAGACCCTCGAGGATATGTTGAGAGCGTGTGTGCTGGATTTTAGAGGCTCCTGGGATGACCACCTGCAGTTAGCCGAGTTCGCTTATAATAATAGCTATCATGCTAGTATCGGGATGGCACCCTATGAGGCATTGTACGGGTGTAGATGCCGTTCCCCTATTGGATGGGAAGAGGTTGGTGACAGACAGATTTTTGCTCCGGACTTAGTGCAGCAAGCATCTGAGGACGTCCAGTAGATATGTGAGAGATTGCGGATAGCTCAGAGCCGGCAAAAGAGTTATGCTGACAAGATACGAAGATCACTAGAGTTTGATGAGGGTGAGTCGGTGTTTCTGAGGGTATCACCATCGAAGGGTATTATGAGATTTGGTAAGAAGGGCAAACTGAGCCCTAGATATATCGGACCCTTCGAGATTTTGGAGAGAGTGGGAGATAAGGCGTATAGGTTGGCATTGCCACCGGACTTGGCAAATGTCCACAACGTCTTCCACGTCTCGATGCTTCGGAAGTATCACCCGGACCCGGCACATGTGATAAGATATGAGCTGTTGGAGCTCCATGAGAGTATGACGTATGTTGAGAAGTCGGTTCGGATATTGGACAGAAAAGAGAAAGTGTTGCGGAATAAGACAATTCCCTTGGTGAAGGTTCTTTGGCAACATCATACGGCGGAAGAGGCTACATGGGAATTGGAGAACTTGATACGGGAGAAGTACCCCCAACTCTTTAAAGAGTGACTTGGTTCTAATTTGGAGGATCAAATCCCTTGAAGGAGGGGAGAATGTAAGACTCCGTATATGTATAATGGTAATGTGTGTAATTGGATCAAATAAATATGAATAGACTTGTAATGTAAAGTATGATTGATGTAAGTCCATGGATTCAATGTACGTATGTGAAATATGATTTGTAACGTACACACAATTTCCATTGAGTATGAATATGAAAAAAATGAATTCTTATAAGTGATGGGTGTGATTGAAACTCAAAATGGGTAGTGTGGTAAAATGGAATGAAGTTATACTTCCATTTGGTTTTATGTAGCATACCTTTGGACATACAATGAATGCACACAAGTTTCAATGTGCATAAGGTATGGATGGATGCCATTTTCAAGTTATAAAGGTGGGTGGATGAGAAAATGGCTATGGCAACAGATTAAAGATGTGTTGGTATGAGTTTCAACAGGGAAACTGCAGGAAATCTGGAAAACATGAAGGCCAGATCGATCTCATAGGATGAGAGATCGATCTAGAAGAGCCAGAATGCTCTTATTTGGACAATGGAATAGAGCAGATCGATCTCCAATGGGGCCAGATCGATCTCCTAAGCATTTTCGTGACGAAAAGATCGATCTCCAAGCACCAAGATCGATCTCCTTAGCTCTCTGTTTGGGACCAGATCGATCTCATGCTTCGACAGATCGATCTCATGCTTCAACAGATCGATATCATGCTTCGACAGATCGATCTCATGCTTAAAAATGTCGTGAAAAAGAGGGATTTAAGGGACCAGATCGATCTCCTCATGAAACAGATCGATCTCCCCAAGCTATTTCTATATAAGGAGGGCTGAAAATCTGGAAATCTCGAAAAAACACTTAACTTTGCAATCTCAACCCAAAAACCTAACTTCTATCTCTAAAATCAGCCATTTTCAGTGAGATTTGAAGAGAGATCATTAGAGGCAAAGTTGTTCCTATCAAAGAGAAGAACAACATAGTGAGAGGGCATTTTCCCATTTTTGGAATTGAAGGAGTTAAGGACATTACCATTTGGAGTAAGAAGAAAAAATCATATTGGTAAGATTCTAACATTCCAATCCAAAGGCATTAGCTATTTAATTGATTTTGGAGTTGGTTGGTATGAGTATTGATGGATAAACTACCTAAGAATGTAGTGGAATTGGTGTGACCTAGAAATCTAAAATGGGTATAATGTGAGAATATGTGGGATTGAATGAGTTTATGATTTATGGGCATGCTAAAGTTGTTAGTGAGGTAATGCTTATGATTTTAGATGGTTAAATGAGATTACATTGTGAGTTTGGAGGAATTGTGGAAATGAGTATGTATATGCTTGATAAAATGCTATAGTGAGCAAATTCATGAAATATGAACACTATGAGCTTAATGTCGATTTAATATCGATTTAGAATAAGTTAATAGGCCTAAGAAGATCCATAGATTCGAGTTATGGGTAAAGTAATGAAACGAGGCCATATAAGCGTTAATAGAGGCTATAGATTAAATTGACTATAGCAAGCACAAGGGTTGCATTATATGGATCGAATATAATGCGGGATACGATTTTCAGGAGTCCATGGGATCTCGATTGAGTTTTAGTACCGCCTATCATCCTCAAACAAATGGTCAGTCAGAGAGGACTATTCAGACCCTAGAGGATATACTGAGGGTGTGTACGATGGATTTTAAAGGATCATAGGGTGATCACCTACCCCTAGCAGAGTTTGCTTACAATAATAGCTATCATGCGAGTATTGGAATGGCACCTTTTAAGGCTCTATATGGTAGGAGGTGTAGATCTTCTGTAGTGTGGGAAGAAGTTGGTGACAGTAAGATAAATGGTCCCGAACTTGTTGAACATGTTGTATAGAGTATGAAACCCATATGTGAGAGATTACAGATTGCACAGATTAGACAGAAAAGCTATGCAAATGTGCATAGACAGCCACTCGAGTTTGATGCTGGTGATGCAGTATTTCTGAAGATATCACCGAGTAAGGGTATCATGAGTTTGGAAAGAAAGGGAAGTTGAGTCCTCGATACATTAGACCATTCGAGATTATTGAGAGAGTGGGAGAGGTAGCCTACAGGTTGGCATTACCCCCACAAATGTCCAGAATACACAGCATCTTTTATGTATTTATGTTGAGGAAGCACCACCTGGACCCTTCTCATGTCATAGAGTATGAAGAGAAAGACATACAAGAAGATATGAGCTACACTGAGGAACCCGTCCAGATTCTCGATAGAAAAAAGAAGGTACTTAGAACCAAAAGCATCCCATTAGTGAAAGTTTTATGGAAGCATCACTCAATGGAAGAGGCAACTTGGGAATTGTGAAGCGTCATTAAAGAGAAGTACCCACATCTGTTTGATGAGTCGAGTTGAATTTGGAGGACCAAATTCTTTAAAAGTGGGGAGGATGTGAGAACTGAGAATTCTGTATATACCCCAGTTATGAGAATTGTAATTTGGTGTATGTAATTATAATTTGTTAATGTATACACAAGTTTTAAATATGATGAAGTATAAGAAGATGAATTTTTTAAGTCTTGAATGTGTATGGATTGAAATATGGAATATGAGGTAGATTTTGGGAAGTTTTACATTGAGTTTTCTACAAATTGATGCAGCAGCAGTACAATCTGTGAAGGCCAGATCGATCTCCAAGGATGAGAGATCGATCTCATGGCTCCAGAATGCAGAAAATGTGCAAGAACTGATAGGCAGATCGATCTCCAAATGTTTCTGTAAAGAGAAGATCGATCTCCTCTAGGAGCAAATCGATCTCATAAGGTATTCTGTAAACAGAAGAACGATCTCCCCAAGGAGCAGATCGATCTCATGAAGTGATTATGAGATCGATCTCACCCCATGACAGATCGATCTCCTAGGCATAAAATTACCAAAAAAATTCCCAAATTCAAAGAGAGGTCGATCTCATCAAGGACCAAATCGATCTCCTTCCTTCGACCTATATAAGGACCCCTTTGTTTTTCTAGAAATTGATCTCCCTCTCTCCCCAATCGCCATTTTCTCAACACCAGCTTTCTCTCTCCTCCAAAACCTCCATTTTTATCCAAATATCAGGCAGAGGCAAGATGGAAAGTTGTTCCTCATCCAAATGAGAACAACATACTTTGAAATCGAAGGACGAATTGAATCAAGGTGTAAATAGAGCTCTCCATAAGTTTTGGGTAAATTTCTAAGCTTTAATCTTTGATATTGAGGTGATTTTGGTGATTGTGACTATGGGTGTTGTGATAAAATAGCTAGGAAATTATTTGAGTTGATGAAATTGTAATTTTGTTGGAGTGATGATGATATTATACAATTTATGGTAATTTTGGGATTTTGGTTATAAATTAAAATTGAGGCAAAGAGGTGATTTTAGCATGGATATTATGCATGAAAAATGTAGGATTTGAATTGTAGTGGATGAGAATGTGGATTAAGATAGGAATATGAGAAAAATGAGGTTTGTAGTATTTAACAAGAATATGAGCAAATATGTGCTCGATGATGTGATTGAGATGAATTATTGATGTCTTAACATCGTTTGGACAGCTCAGGAGTTCCAGAGAGGAATGCGAGGCTAGTCCGTCGTTTTGGGGGAATGATTGCACTATACGAGGTACAACGAGGTATGGGAAACTTAAACTCATTTGTGTATGTGATTTTGTGATGATATTGTAGCATAAAATGTGATTTAAGAAAACAAGCATGTTTTTAAGAGTTGTGAATGAGTTATTGCACATGGTTTTATAGCCGGTTGGGGCCCAATTTTTATGAGTTGTAAACTAAATGTGAAATTGTTTTACAACCATTTTGATTTTAAAAAGTGAAAAGTGATTTGGGCTCTACGTTAAGCGTACTGAGACATGAGAAATGTGTGCGTGGTTTTACCGGCTTAAGCTCGATTTTGACTTGTTTTGTGTTGAGTACAAAACGGTTTTAAGATGAGTTTTATGAGAAAAACCATTATGAGCGCTACGTGAAGGCAAAACAGTTTTATATGATAATGACTATTACTGAGACTTAGGCGTGTCATGCCGAATACACATCGGGCCTTACTTTGGTGGCATGTATGTCTGATACTTTCCCCCGCTGTGGTAGTGCTGGGAAGCCTTGCTTTGGTAGCATGTAAGTCTGGGCCTTGCTTTGGTAGCATGTAAGATAGATAGTGTGCATGAGGAGAGGCTTTGTTTTGGTAGCATGTAAGGCCGGGCCTTGTTCTGGTAACGCGTAAGTCCAATATACCATGTACACGACCATATTGTCGACGTTCCCTCTTTTGAGGATGCCTGGGATACGCACGCATAGGAGAATTATATTGATGTGCCATGACGAATTTTTATATGAGTTTTATTTACCTACTCTCATTTTACACATGAGATTATGTATGGTGGCTGTGCCACGTGCAATACTATTGAGTTGAGTTTTATCACGTTCTTACGAGAAAAACCATTATCGCATCCTGATTTCCACGTGCTTGTGACTGTGATTTGTACATGAGTCATGTACTCTCATGTTTTAATGTGATTTTCGAGAAATGAGATGATAATGATGTTTTACTGTTTTCATGCTACACTTTTATTGAGTTTTAACTATGAGATAAAATGATTGTGCTATGCAAATCATTATTTTGTTAATGAATCCCATACCCCCTTACTGAGCGATTTAGAAGCTCACACTGTTTTATCTCCCCCTAGATTTCTTCAATTGAAGAGAGTTTTCTTGTGACGTACGAAGTAGTGGTTAGTGGAGGACTTGAGCTCCAGGCCACATATTGTGCTTGAGGTATATTTTAATATTTCATGTACCCAGACTAAAGTTATATTTACAGACACTTGATGAACAATGATGTATGAGATTTATTAGAATTTATTAATTCGAAACTGAGGAATGTATATGGTGTCACATGTGAATTGGATGATGAGATCCTCAGGTTAAAGTCTTATAACATATATATATATGATGATGATGCATGACACTGCACAAGAATGCACCTAGAATTGTGAAATGATTTAAATAAATTTTAAATTTGCCCTGTTTTCCGCGCTTCCGAGGCATCACAGTGACTAAGAAATTATATGGTTTTGAGATGACATCATGATCACGTAGATAGCGCAGTGTCTACCTATTCGCATGATTGCCTTACTGAGTGTGTTGTTTGCTCACCCCCTTATTTTGCCCTCTCTACAGAGTATTGAGTATAGACTAAGAGCGACTAGAGGTTCTCCTTTTTGGTACCCGTTGCATCTCATTGCGTAAGGTATACACACTGATATAATTTTGTATCTAAACTTTTCATAGCACAATAGCATTTTGAATGTAATCATTGGGGATGTAAAGCAATGTAAACACATGTAAACTGTAACTTTGATTTATTTATACAAGTGTTCACTCTGATTTATCTGCATGCTCATAATGCCATGCCCTTAAAATCCATTTCTTTTCATTAAAATCTCAAGCACAAAATCATGCATACCTCAATGACATAGTTTATCAAAACTATTTGTGCATATAGAAATCATGCAATTCATGTATCAAAGGCATTTTATGTGACATCATTAAATCATACTTAGCGTAAATTAAATCAAGATCATGCATTCCTTCATGTCATGTAAGACAAATCATGAATTTGAAATGAAAACATGGAAAACATCATCATGTTATTGCATTCAAATCATTTCATTAAAACGTAGTATAAAATAACCCAAAGGGGTTAAACATCTCATAATTCAATTTCAAACTCATAAAACACTCCATTATAATTCATTATAAAACTTCGGTTATAAAACCACCCTTCTTTCAGGGTCACATATCATTAAATCATAAAATCGAGGGCCTGACTCCTTCCTCGGGTCTACCCTGATCTATTAACCAATAGTTATATCATGTGAGACAAGTAGGTGATTATTAGTAACATCGAGGACTATGGCCATATCCTAGTGATCCCTGGCAACAAGGTACCTAGTGTGCAGGGTATCACACCTGAAACGGAATGTGGGTCGGTCCTACCCGCCAAAATAACATAACATCAAGATTACAAGGGCAAGGCTTGCTGCCTTGTGGCTAATGCCACTCCACTCCAATAATCCCCACAGTATAATGTACTCCGTGTGACATACACGGTACAACGTACTCTGTGGACCCAAGCTCAATCAGGGCTGCCTACAATAGGTTTTATCCACCTATATCATCTCTGTCTCAGTATGCACGTGTGAGCATATCATCTCACTGTGACACACAGTCTACAGAGGCTCCAACACGGCTATATTCATGCCATATAAAAATCCCTGTGCGAGCAAGCTCTAGCACGGCTCCATGCATATTCATGATATCTGAAAACCTCGTGCGAGCAAAGCTCTAGCACTGTTTCATAAAAATCAGTAAAATTTACGTACGAGTAGCACTCCAGTACGACTTTAAAATGAGTTAGAAATCCATATAAAATCATGTACGAACAATGATCCAGCACGAATGAATACTCAAGTAAATCAAACTTCGTACGAGCAACGCTCCAGTACGGCTTTATGCGTAAATACATCAAATCTCGTGCGAGTTACACTCCAGCACGGCTTTTATGCAATATCATATCAAAACTGGATGCGAGCTAAGCTTCAGCATCTCTCATGCATGTTAAATCATTAAAACTAGTGCGAAGTCGGTAAAATAGCCTTTTTACCTATTTCGATCCTTAAAATCATTTAAACCACTTTTAGGATCATTATACAATAACCGTGTATACATACATAATCAGTGTATACAAAAACTATTAAAATACGAGTAGCTACCTCTAGCTACTCACACAATTCCCTTACCTCATTTTTCTGTACAGTCTGACCTTTCACTAATGTCTCGTCATGCAGTCCAATTTGCTCTCAATCAAATCTCTGAAACTACGTATAAATATACATCAGGTCAAATACAATACAATTAATTGTATTTCATAATTTTCTAGGCTTAATTTAAATCATTGGGCTCGTTTACCCATATTGGGCCCGATTGTACCATAATGGGCCTTAATCGGCCTTAAGCTCATTTTTCCCACTTACTATTTACATCATCGAGGCTTATTGGGCTCACTGAGCCCATGAGTATATATTGAGCCTTGTTCTAAATCCCTAGATAACTTAATTTAGTATTTACGATAATTTATCAAAATTTTAAAAATTTAATTCATTAAATACAAAATTTAAATCTGTAATTTAAGCGGTAAATTCTAACACATATAACTATGTAAATTGTCATAAATAAGGGTTACTTACTCGAGATTCCATGATAATACGCAAATCGAAGCTGTCTCGAGCTCTCGTTTGACACTAATTGTCGAGCTACACAACTTAATATTTTTTCTGGGTAAATTTCCAGTCGGAAATTAATCAAATTGAATATTCTAAAATTTAAATCGGTCAATTTGACCGCTTACCGACTTACCCGTAATTCGATTGCATCACTGAAATGTTTTTCAATTTTTCCTCTTTTTCTTTTTCCCTTTTTCTCTTTCTTTTCTTTTCTTTTTGGCTGAACCGGTTCGGTCCGGTTTAACTCTGTTTAGACTATCAGTTTAGTCTGGTTCGATCGGTTGAATGCCTTATCGATCGGTTCTCCTCTAATTTTCGTCACCAGCAGCACCGTGGGGTTGTCTGCAGCTCGGATCTGGTCTCAATTTTCCCCGAGGTCGTCGAAAAGTCGCCGGTCCGGCTCTTCTCCTTTCCGTCGTCGGTGACCTCTCTCTTTCTTGCCGTTTCCGGCGCTAGCCTCCGTCTTACCCACCAGTGTTGCCACCAATCCCATCACCTACGCCTACGGGATGCTCGGTTGGTTGTGGTCGGGCCCAGATCGACGTCGGTCGTCGAATTTCTCCCTCTTTCTCCTCTCTCTGCTTTTTCTCTCTCTTTCGTCGGTGGTTCTCCCGCCGTTCGTGCTTTCATCGTCGAATTCTGCCTGGGGTCGCTGTCAACTGCCCTCCCCCTCGTTGGTCGCTCGCCTGAGCCATTGTCGGTGGTCGAGAAAAGGGGCTTGACTCCTCCGCTTCGTTTTTCTCTTTTAGAATCGCGTTTTGTGTATTCTGATTTCTTTTTATTATTATTATTATTTTTTTAATATTATTTTATTATTATTTTTGCCAAAATATCTAAAATATATCTATTTAATTAATTTAGTCAATAAATAAATTTATCGATATTATTTCGATTTTTTGATATAATTTTCGATTATTTTCGGGATTATTTTTCGAAGTGAAAATTCTGATTAATTCTAATAAATTCATATCTTGATCAATTTAACCCGAAATTTAATTATTTCTTCGTTATTGATCAAGATTTCTCAGTCCCATATTTTTAATTAAATTTCCTTATCAAAATTATACCAAGTTTCGATCTTTTGACCGTTTTGCCCTTACACATGTTCAGGAATATCATTTCAATCCTTTTGCATTTTTAAATGCGCTCAAAAATTTATATTCATTCCCTTTTTGCTCTTACGATAAAATCGGGTCTTACACAGAGCTCCAAGAAAAATAAAAACGAGAATCTGCAAAAGAAAGAAAATATTAAAACTCGAAATAATTAGTGTAAATTGACTAAAGATGCAAATATAAGAAAATATAGATTAAAAATAAATAGATTAAAACTAGAAAATCCTAATATGAAAATAAAATTTGCATGTATTTTAATATAATTGATAAAATGAAAAATAATCTAACCTAAGGCCTAATGGAATAAAATTCTAATAAAAATTCTAAAAATTCCTAAGTATAACTTTAAACCTAAATGCCTAAATTGGTGACCATAAATTATATATAACTCTAGATAATACTAAATTAATAAAATGCCTAAATAAATAATAAAATCTATTCTAAAATGATGCATGAGAAATAAAATATTTTTTTGGGTTTTTAAAATTTATATAACTTTTAACTAATTCTCTAAATTGACAAAGTAATAATAAAATCTAATAGAATAATAAACTAAAGAAATAACTTATAACTCATTTAAACTTAAACTAATATAATTTATAATAATTAAAAAAAAAAACTATTCTTAAATTACTAAAACCTTACAAATAATTGTATTTAAGTGCATGAAACAGTAAACAAAACGGTGAGTAATGCACTAAAACCAAAAATCCATATCTGCATGTTTAATCTCTCGTCCGGCCCCACGTGTCTGTCCCAGCCAACACGTCTTTGCCTTCAGTCTTCATTTCTCTGATCTCGCCACTTCTTGCTTCACATCCTACCATGCGTCGTCTTCTTCTTCTTCAACATCACACACTCTTCTGCTTCAGCCAACAAGCACGACAAGGCAGCTTTACAGGTTGCTACAGCAGCACCCGTAATGCTTCAGCCTCATGCTGCAACTAGCCATGTACCGCTATAGCTTTTCCAGCCTATCGCAATCCATACAAAGCTCGCAAGTAGTGACTTCTACTACCAGCTTGCCACGTAGCAACTTTCACCATCCAACAGCAAAGGAGCAAGTGGCTCACGCTTTAAGCCTGCTCCAGTCTAGACCAGTCCTGCTCTACCTCTCACAACTCCGCAACTCTCCTTGGTGCAGTACAATAAAGCAAGGCAGGAACCACAATTAAGCAACAACAGACGTAGGATATGTTGCAAAAGTGTTAACGACGACCAAGAAAGAAAAAACGCAGTGTAGAATTTTAACTGACTAAAACAAGGAAAGTAAAGCATAAACATGAAGAAAGTAATGCAAACCATAATGAAGAAGTTTTAAGAATAGTAAAGAAACCAAAGCAGATCATGGAAAGAAAATAAGAAAACTATGAATTTATAGAATGTGAAAACCTTACTTCCAATGTAAATCTGATTGAACTATCAAAACTGATATGAAACCCAAACAGAATCTAATAAAAACATAACTCTGAAACATAAAAAAAAAAAAACGTAGTAAAACAATAGGGAAGATCATTGGCTGCTATCACCAGCCATTTTTCTCCCTTCAACAGCACAACACGGCTCAGCTCCTACTCTTCACATGCACAACAGCAGCGCACGATCCCTACTTCCAGTAACCTAACAAGAAGAAACTCTCAGCAGAAATCAAACAGTCGATAATACGCCGAAATCAATATAGAAAACTAAGAGTAACCAAGCAAAACTGATGCAATAAAGAAAGATTTAAACTTATATTTAACATATACCTAGGTTAAAGAAAGATTTTAAAGTAAGATAGAAACTTTTACCTAAATCCGTAGATATAATGACGAAACTGTAAGACCCATATTTTTTGGATGTAAACATTATGAAATCATGAGTATGGTGATGCAATTGTAATGTAAGCATAATGGTGTAAGTCCATGGATTTAATGTTCATACTTGTAATATGATTTTGTAATGTACACACAAGTTCCATTTTATATGAATATGAAGAAATAGACTATTATAAGTGATGAATGTTAGTGGAATGAGAAAAGAGTAGTGTGGTAAATGGAAGCAAGTTGCATGAATCTAAGTACTTCCATTTGGCCTTATGTTGTATACCTTTGGCTATACAATGAATACACACAAGTTCTAATGTGTATAAGGTATGAATGGATGTAATTTTCAAGTCTTAAAGGTGGTTGGATGAGAAAATGACCATGGCAGCAATTAAGAATGTTTGGGTGTGAGTTGCTGTAGAAAAACTATAAAAAATATGGAAAATATGAAGGTCAGATCGATCTGAAAGAGAGAAAATGCTCTTATTTGGGCAATGGAATAGAGCAGATCGATCTCCAATGGGGCCAGATCGATCTCTTAAACATTCTATAATGAAAAGATCGATGCTTAAGCATACAGATCGATTTCCATAGCTCTCTGTTTAGAGCAGATCGATCTCAAGGTTCGACAGATCGATCTCGTGTGTAAAATACCGTGAAAAAGAGGAATTTAAGGGGGCCAGATCGATCTCCTCTTAGTGCAGATCGATCTCATCAAGTGATTTCTATAAAAAGTGCACTAAAATCTGTAATTTTTGAGAAACAACAACACCTTTCCATTTCCAACCCAAAACCTAGATTTTTCTCTCTAAAATCCACCCATTCCAGTAAGATTTGAAGGAAGGCCATTAGACACAAAGTTGTTCATCTTGAGGAAGAGAACAACATAGTTGAAATCCAAAACCTCATTGTTAGCATTGAAGGGGCAAGGAGCATTTCCCCTTTGAAGCAAGAAGAGAAACTAGATTGGTAAGTCTCTAATGCTCCAACTCAAGCACATTGGTTTATTTATTGATCTTGGAGTTGATTTGCATGAGTATTGTTAGTTGAAACCATCTAGGTAGTATTGGAACTAATGTGACCTAGAAAATGCAATGAATCTAGTGTGAGAAAGTGTAATTTGGATGAATTGATGATTATGGGATATGTTAAGTTGTTAATGGAATAATGTGGATAATTTGAAGTGGGTAAATGAAACTACATTGTGGATTGAGTGAAATTATGGAGATGAGTATGTAATATGTTGATAAATGCCATAGTGAGGAAAATTGTTGAAAAAGGAACACTGTGAGCTTAATATCGATTTGTTATCGATTGGGTTTGAATAAATAAGCCTAAAAGAATCCATAGATTCGAGATATGAATAGAGAGATTAAACGAGGCCTTATAAGTGTTAATAGAGGCTATAGATTGAATTGACTATAGCAAGCCCAAGGGTTACGTTATAGTGGACTAAAATAATGTGAAATATGATTGTGTACAATTCCAAAGAGTCCGGTGGAGACGAATTGAACCGCATGAGTAAGCAGCTTTAAGGAAGTGAAATCTCGCAACGCGATTTCCTGGTAAGGGAATTCTGTAAGTATATAGAGGTAGCTGCTTGTATTTTGTGGGTGTATAGGGCTTTGGAAATGTGCATGAGTTTATAGAATTGTGTTTGACGATGTATGTAAGTAACTATGAGTATTTGCATGAGATTGGTTGTTATAATGGTATTATAAAGAAATGGGATAGTAAGGCTAATAATTGCATAAATCAAATATTTTGAATGTTTTCACAAAACATATTGCTTTGTTTTAAGTAAATTGATGGATAGGCTGGTTAGTGTTTGAATGATGTTGTGTGATACACATGGTAGGAGCTAAATGTGTTTTGAGATTGGTTTTTGAATGTTTGCAAGTCGCCTATCCTATTTATGTGAATTTAACCCTGCCGGAGCCTAGCTTGCATTGAATATTGATGTTTTACGCATTTAATACGTGGTGATGTTTTATAAATCGTACTAGAGCTTTTGCTAAGTTTTACGCGTTTAATACGTGGTGATGTTTTATAAATCGTACTAGAGCTTTTTCTCGTATGTGGATTTCGAGTGGATTGCTTATGCATATAACCGTACTGGAGCTATGCTCGTATGTGGTTTTCTTTATGTTTTATGCATAAATGCTGTACTAGAGTGTTGCTCATACGAAGTGATTTATTTATGATGCATGAATTCGTGCTAGAGCATAGCTCACGTAGGTTTTTCACAGTGTGGTATGTATGATGTCGTGGTGAGGGTAATACGGGTTGGTGTTCGGGGAACCCAACAAGCCTAACAGACCTCTTTAGGGGAGTGAGGGTGAGGGGCTAGAACCTGGCATTAATCCATTCAAGGAACCCAACAAGCCTAACCGGCTCTTGAGTGGGGTGAGGGTGAGGGGCTAGGACCTGAATTAGGGAACCCAATAGGGGTGAGCAACGCTATGATGGGCTAGGACTTGGTATTAAGAGTACTCCCACGTGCACTTGAGACTGGAGATTTCACTCGGTATGGGGTAGTTGAGACCTACGATAGGCACCCCCAACCATGTTATGGGTCTGCGGAGTACGATGTATCATGTACATCACATGGAGTATGATGTACCACGTGGTTGAGATACTAATGAGAAAGTCTGGCGGAGAACTAACCCACCTTTATTCCAGCATGATACCCCGCACACCGGGATCCATGTGGTCTGGAATGATTTATTATATAGTTGGCCAACATAGTCAGTCAAGATATAGTGGTCTGTCTCTTTGCTTATTACATAATACCACATGGTATTAATACTTGAGTGTGATTTTGATTGTCTAGGGTAGACCCGAAAGAGGGGTCGAGCCTTGTGAAATTTGATTTGTGAAATGATAATTGGGTTTGTGATTGAGAATTGATTTCGATGGGATTTTACTTAATTGAGAAAGAGATGTGATTTAAAATGGAGGTTTCTTAAATGAATTGCCCTTTTTATGAGTTTAATGAAAATGAGCATGAGATGTTTTCACATATTGATATTCCATGTTTTATATGCCAATTTTACATGATTTTGATACATGATATATATGTATATTCATATGGTATAGTTTTAATTCTTCATGCTCCTGTTATAAATGATTTATGCATAATATTATCAGTATGTAGATAGAATAGTTATCTACCATGCTTGCATCATTACGCTACTGAGTGTGTGGTTGTTCATCCCTCTCTGTTTTCCCTTCTACAGAGCATACATAGTGGCCCAATGAGGACTGAGGCGTTGTATTTTGGATATCCGCTGCCATCCATCACTAAGATGTATATACATGAAGATTCTTTTTGTATCTAAATAATTGTAAAAGCACAGTAGTCTTTTGAGTTGTAATTATGAGGGATTTAGATGTCAGTAATCATATTTTGTATAAATGAATGATTAACGTTCAAATGTATGACATCACTTTTATTAACTGAGAATGGATATTACGAGTGGATTATTATTAACTCATAGCCCAATAGTCTAGTGGTAAGTTTGTTCACGACTGAGTAGGGAAAGGAATGAACGCAAACAATTTATAAATTATAGTGATTTTCGAGTAAAAATAATGAAATGGGTTGTGACAGAGATTGGTATCAAAGCTGTATTAGCCTAATGTGAGTTAGTAATAAAACGTAGGAAAAGTACATCCCCATATTACTATGCTTTTGTTTAGATATAACTGGATATACCATGATGGATTGTGTTTGATAAATTATTTTCATATAAGAAGTTAGGCATTATACCAATTACGAACCAAGGTAGAGGGGCAAGAGCACATGTTAGAGGCCATATAGGTAGGCTTAAGAGCCTTGCGGAGCCATAGACTAATCAGGCTCCACAGAACCATACTGAGAGAGTAGGAGATACAGAGGCACGGTTTGCTAGGATAGAGCGGAGTATTGAGAACCTGGTGGAGATAGTCATGAACCCATTGGGTGCCGGTGATAGATAAGGTCTCGCAGCATAGCCTACGACTGGATAGGTAGCTGCAGAGGCAGAGAGACCTCAGACCGCAGAGACAGCTACAATTACACCACCTCCAGTCTAAGATATAGCTTCTCCTATCGCTCCACAGCATAGTGGTAGTGAGTTAGGTTATGACTGTAGGTTGAGTAGATTGAGAGAGTTCCAAGGGTTGAAACCCCTAGTGTTCCGAGGGGTGAAGGACCTAGTGTTACGGAAGATTAGGTGTACGAGATGTAGAAACTGTATAGGTTCTTCAAGTGCACTTCAGCTGAGAAGGTAGCCTTTGCCGTGTTTATGCTAAAAGGCAAGGCCGAACACTGATGGAGATCCACCGAGACTGTTTTGAGGACCAGACACCCCGAGATCACTTAAGAGGTATTTTTGGAGGCCTTTAAGAGGCAATACATCCCAGCCACCGCACAGAGGAAATTACGAATTGAATTTATGAATCTGGTTGAAGGGAACCGTACTGTGGACAAGTATAAGTCCAAGTTTATGTCTTTGGGGAGATATGGCCTAGACACGATGGGTAGTGAGGCACGTAAGATTCAGAAGTTCGTTGATGGGTTGAGATTGCCCATCTGAACTAAGCTAGCCCCATTTGACATTTAGACTTATGAGAAGGCGGTACATAAGGCTCAGTTATGCGAGCAAGATTTTGAACGGAATGCCTTCGAGCTGGGAAAGTTTAGTACTCAAAGAGATAGAGATCGAAAGAGATCCGGGATGGACAGAGGGGCCAAGAGGGGAGGCTAGAGGTTTTTCGAGAAGAGACCTAAGATCGAGGAGGTGCAGGAGAGAGCTGCTAAACCTCTCGTGTACCCGACTTTGACTGCAATGAGGGGTATGGTTATTGGAGGACCATGACCTACTACTGACTCGTGTAGGAGATGTGGGACATACCATGGGACTAGACCATGTCAGATACCCCCTGTATCAAGTTTTAGGTGTGGGAGGCCTAGACATATTTTGAGGTACTGTACTGAGATAATTGAGACTGCCTCGTAAAAGGGAAATGGGCCAGAGAGAGCTCCAGTTGAGACAGTTGCCCCGAGGAGAAAGGCTACAGCTGAGGAAAAAGGGAAGCAAACAACGGGTGTGAGCAGAGGCAGAGTGCATGCACTAGATCAGGATACCGCAAATGCTTCGACGGATGTGATAAAAGGTACCATCCTAATCTTCGACTTAGAAGCATTAGTATTATTTGACCCTAGTGCCTCGCATTCCTTCATATCACCTTTCTTTGCACATAAATTATTGAAGCATATGAAACCAACATTGTTGGATAAAATGTTGATGATTTCCACACCTATGAATAATAGTCAATTGACTAAGCATGTATGTAGAGATTGTAAGTTAAAGATAGAGGGAAAGGAAATGGTAGCCAATTTGATTTTATTTAACATGAATGATTTTGATGTAATATTGGGAATCGATTGGTTGGCTACCAATCGTGTTGTTATGGATTGGCATGTTAAGACATTGATGTTTTCAGGATTAGGCAATCTTATTGTAAAATTGTGATGAAAAGAAATGAAAACACATGATTGATATAAATGAAAAGAGTATGATTTAATTTAATCTACTTGAGAGATGAATTTATATGCTTATGTTGAATATTGATGTGATGACTTGTGACACTAACGATGGAAAGAATGATGTGAAGGGTTCATTGCCTACGTGGTCGATATAGATGAGGCACACCCTGAATTGAGGGACATACCGGTAATTACGGATTACCCAGATGTATTTTCGAACGAATTACCAGGACTACCACCTGAAAGGGAAATGGAATTTTGGATAGAGTTAGTGCCTGGTACTGAGCCAATATCGAAACCACCACATAGAATGGCTCCGATTGAGTTAGAAGAGCTAAAGAAACATCTGCAAGAGTTACTGGAGAAGGGGTTTATAAGACCAAGTGTCTCACTTTGGGGAGCATCGGTACTGTTTGTAATGAAGAAGGATGGAAGCCTCCGATTGTGTATAGATTATCGGTTGTTGAATAAGGTCACCATTAAGAACAAGTACCTCCTTCCACGCATAGATGATTTGCTGGATCAGCTCTAGGGGGCCCAAGTATTTTCTAAGATAGATTTGCGGTTAAGGTACCTTCAATTGAGGATCAGGAGTGGAGATGTACCCAAGACAACATTTCGTACTCGTTATGGCTAGTACGAGTTCTTGGTAATGCCATTCGAATTGTGTTTATGGATGACTTATTAGTCTATTCCAAGTCCATGTAAGATCATGAGGAGCATTTGAGAGTAGTTCTACAAACCCTCCGAGAGAAAGAGTTATACGCCAAACTCAGCAAGTGTAACTTTTTGGCTAGAACAGATCTCATTTTTGGGCCATATTGTATCGAACGATGGGGTATCACTGGATCTATCCAAGACAGAGGTAGTTGTACAGTGGGAACAACCCAATACAATTACTGAGATCAAAAGTTTTTTGGGATTGGCAGGGTATTATCCAAGATTTGTAGAGGGTTTCTCTAGACTAACTGCTCCGTTGACACGCTTCACAGGGAAGGATGTTAAGTTTGTGTGGGATCAGGCATGTGAGATGAGTTTTCAGGAGCTTAAGCATCGATTGATCACAGCTCTAATTCTCACCATTCCTACCAGCTCAGGAGGATTCTCGGTGTGCACGGATGAGTCACACTAGGGACTGGGCTATGTACTTATGCAGGATGGGAAGGTAGTTGCCTATGGATCTGACAGTTGAAAGATCACGAGAGGAACTACCTTACACATGATTTGGAGTGGGCGACTGTGGTGTTTGCTTTTAAAATATGGCGCCACTACCTCTATGGTGAGAAATTTCAGGTTTTCACGGATCAGAAGAGCCTTAAGTACCTGTTCTCGCAGAAAGAACTGAATATGAGACAGAGGAGATGGCTCGAACTCCTGAAGGACTATGATTGTGAAATCATGTACCACCCGAGTAAGGTAAATGTAGTTACCGATGCTTTGAGCAGGAAGAACCTGGGGTTGGTGTCTTATATGATTGTACATGAGCATGAATTGTTGGAACACTTTGCCAACCTCAGTTTGGATGTAACCCCGTTTGGAACGGAGAGATTGGATATCATGGCTAGTATGAGATTAGAGCCAAAGTTGATTGGCTATATTCGACAGGCCCAGCAGAGCGATCAACGGTGCATCGATTAGCTGAGGTAGATGCAAACAGGTGTGGGTATTGATTTTGAGCAGAGTGCTGATGGGTTATTGAGGTTCAAGGGCAGAGTATGTGTTCCTGAGGATCTCAAGATCAGGAGGCTGATTTTATCAGAGGCTCACTCATCGAAGTATACGATACATCCGGGGAGTACTAAGATGTATCAAACCCTTTGGAAGGTTTATTGGTGGTCTGGAATGAAGAAAGACATTGCTGAATATGTCGCTAAGTGTCTCGTTTGTCAACAAGTGAAGGTAGAGCATCAGAACCTTGCAGGATTATTGCAGCCTCTACCGATACCGACGTGGAAGTGGGACCATGTCACCATGGATTTTGTGATGGGGTTACCGAGGACCCTCAGAGGTCATTATGCCATATGGATTATTATGGACCGGTTGACTAAGTCTGCCCATTTCTTTGCTATGAGAGCTCCCAATACACTGAGTCAGTTGGCGAACCTGTATATTCGAGAGATAGTACGCTACATGGTGTTCTAGTGAGCGTTGTTTCTGATAAGGATGCCTGCTTCATTTCCCATTTCTCGGAACATCTTCAGGAAGCGCTGGGGACCCGACTAAGTTTTAGAACCGCTTTTCATCCTCAGATAAATATGTAGTCAGAGAGGACTATAGAGACCCTGGAGGATATGTTAAGAGCGTGTGTGCTGGATTTTAGAGGCTCTTGGGATGACCACCTGCAGTTAGCCAAGTTCGCCTATAATAATAGCTATCATGCAAGTATCGGGATGGCACCCTATGAGGCATTTTATGGACACAGGTGTCGATCCCCCATTGGATGGGGAGAGGTTGGTGACAGACAGATTTTTGCTCCTGACTTAGTGCAGCATGCATATGAGGACGTCCAATTGATATGTGAGAGATTACGGACAACTCAGAGCCAACAAAAGAGTTATGCTGATAAGAGAGGAAGACCACTAGAGTTTGATGTGGGTGAGTTGGTATTTCTAAGAGTTTCACCATCGAAGGGTATTATGAGATTTGGTAAGAAGGGCAAGCTGAGCCCTAGATATATTGGACCCTTCGAGATTTTGGAAAGAGTGAGAGATAAGGCGTCTAGGTTGGCATTGCCACCAAACTTTACGAATGTTCATAATGTCTTCCACATCTCTATGCTTCGGAAGTATCAGCCAGACTCGACACACGTGATAAAATATGAGCTGTTAGAGCTTAATGAGAGTATGACATATGTGGAGAAGCCGGTTCAGATGTTGGGCAGAAAGGACAAGGTGTTGAGGAAAAAAAACAATTCCCTTGGTGAAAGTTCTTTGGCAACATAACACAGTGGAATAGGCCACATGGGAATTGGAGAACTTGATACGGAAGAAGTACCCCTAACTTTTTAAAGAGTAACTTAGTTCTAATTTGGAGGACCAAATTCCTTAAAGGAGGGGAGGAATGTAAGACCCATATTTTTGGATGTAAATGTTATGAAATCATGAGTATGGTGATGTAATTACAATGTAAGCATAAGTGGTGTAAATCCATGGATTCAACGTACATACTTGTAATATGATTTTGTAATGTATACACATGTTCCATTTTATATGAATATGAAGAAATGGACTTTTATAAGTGATGAATGTGAGTGGAATGAGAAATGAGTAGTGTGGTAAATAGAAGGAAGTTACATTTATCTAAATACTTCTATTTGGTCTTATGTTATATACCTTTGGCTATACAATGAATACACACAAGTTCTAATGTGTATAAGGTATGAATAGATTTCATTTTTAAGTCTTAAAGGTGGTTGGATCAGAAAATGACCATGGCAGCAATTAAGAATGTTTGGGGGTGAGTTGCTGTAGAAAAACTACAAAAAATCTAGAAAATATAAAGGCCAGATCGATCTCATAGGACGAGAGATCGATCTGGAAGAGCCAAAATGCTCTTATTTGGATAATGGAATAGAGCAGATCAATCTCCAATGGGGCCAGATCGATCTCCTAAACATTCTGTAATGAAAAGATCGATCCTCAAGCATACAGATCGATCTCCTTAGCTCTTTATTTGGAGGACATCGATCTTAAGGTTCGACAGATCGATCTCATACATAAAATGCCGTGAAAAAAAGGAATTTAAGGGGACAAGATCGATCTCCTCTTAGGGAAGATTGATCTCATCAAGTGATTTCTATAAAAGGACACTGCAATCTATAATTTTTTGAAAACAACAACACCTTTTCATTTCCAACCCAAAACCTAGATTTTTCTCTATAAAATCCACCCATTTTAGTAAGATTTGAAGGGAGGCCATTAGACACAAAGTTGTTCATCTTGAGGAAGAGAACAACATAGTGAAATCCAAAACCTCATTGTTGGCATCGAAGGAGCAAGGAGCATTTCCCCTTTGAAGCAAAAAGAGAGACTAGATTGGTAAGTCTCTAATGCTCCAACTCAAGCACATTGGTTTGTTTATTGATCTCGGAGTTGATTTGCATGAGTATTGTTAGCTGAAACCATCTAGGTAGTATTGGAACTAATGTGACCTAGAAAATGGAATGAATCTAGTGTGAGAAAGTGTAATTTGGATGAATTGATGATTATGGGATATGTTAAGTTGTTAATGGAATAATGTGGATGATTTGAAGTGGGTAAATGAAACTACATTGTCGATTAAGTGAAATTATGTAGATGAGTATGTAATATGTTGATAAATGCCATAGTGAGGAAAATTGTTGAAAAAGGAACATTGTGAGCTTAATATCGATTTGTTATTGATTGGGTATGAATAAATAAGCCTGCAGGAATCCATAGATTCGAGATATGAATAGAGAGATGAACCAAGGCCTTATAAGTGTTAATAGAGGCTATAGATTGAATTGACTATAGCAAGCATAAGGGTTGCATCATAGTGGAATAAAATAATGTGAAATTTGATTGTGTGCAGTTCCGAAGAGTTCGGTGGAGACTAATCGAACCGTACGAGTAAGCAGCTGTAAGGAAGTGAAATCTCGCGACGCGATTTCCAGGTAAGGGAATTCTGTAAGTATATAGAGGTAGCTGCTTGTATTTTGTGAGTGTATATGGCTTTGGAAATGTGCATGAGTTTATAGAACTGTGTTTGATGATGTATGGAAGTAACTATGAGTATTTGTATGAGTTTGGTTGTTGAAATGGTATTATAAAGAAATGGGATAGTAAGGTTAATAAATGCATAAATCAAATGTTTTGAATGTTTTCACAAAACATATTGCTTTGTTTTAAGTAAATTGATGGATAGGCTGGCTAGTGTTTGAATGATGTTGTGTGATAGCACATGGGAGGAGCTAAGTGTGTTTTGATATTGGTTTTTGAATGTTTGCAAGTGTCCTATCCTATTTATGTGAATTTAACCGTGCTGGAGCCTAGCTTGCACTGAATATTGATGTTTTACGCGTTTAAAACGTGGTGATGTTTTATAAATCGTACTAGAGCTTTTGCTCGTATGTGGATTTCGGGTGGATTGCTTATGCATATAACCGTACTGGAGCTATTCTCGTACGTGGTTTTCTTCATGTTTTATGCATAAGTGTCGTACTAGAGTGTTGCTCATACGAAGTGATTTGTTTATGATGCATGAATTCACGCTAGAGCGTAGCTCGCGCAGGTTTTTGACTGTGTGGTATGTATGATACCGTGGTGAGGGTAATAAGGGTTGGTGTTCGGGGAACCCAACTGGCCTAACAGACCTCTTGAGTGAGGTGAGGGTTAGGGGATAGGACCTGGTATTAAGAGTACTCGCACATGCACTTGAGAGTAGAGATTTCACTCGGTATGGGGTAGTTAAGGCCTATGGCAGGCACCCCCAACCATGTTATGGGTCCGTGGAGCACGATCTATCATGTATATGACATGGAGTACGATGTACCGCGTGGTTGAGACTCTAATGAGAAAGTCTAGCAGAGAACTAACCCACCTTCGTTCTAGGATGATACCCCGCACACCGGGATCCATGTGGTCTGGGATGATTTATTATATAGTTGGCCAACATAGTCAGTCAACATAATACTACATGGTCTTAGTACTTGAGTGTGATTTTGATTGTCCAGGGTAGACCCGAGGGAGGGGTTGAGCCTTGTGGGATTTGATTTGTGAAATGATAATGAGGTTTGTGATTGAGAATTGATTTCGATGGGATTTTACGTACTTGAGAAAGAGATGTGATTTAAAAAGGAGGTTTCTTAAATGAGTTGTCATTTTAATGAGTTTAATGAGAATGAGCATGAAATGTTTTCACATGTTGATATTCCATGTTTTATATGCCAATTTTACATGATTTTGATACATGATATATATGTATATTCATATGGCATAGTTTTAATTCCTCATGCTCCTGCTATAAATGATTTATGAATAATATTATCAGCATGTAGATAGAGTAGTTATCTACTATGCTTGTATCATTGCCTTACTGAGCGTGTGGTTACTCATCCTTCTCTATTTCCCCCTCTACAGAGCGTACATAGTGGCCCAATGAGGACTGAGGCGTTGTATTTTGGATATCCACTGCCATCCATCGCTAAGAGGTATACACATGAAGATTTTTTTGTATCTAAACAATTGTAAAAGCACAGTAGTCTTTTGAGTTGTAATTATGGGGGATGCAGATTCAGTAATCATATTTTGTATAAATGAATGATTGACGTTCAAATGTATGACATCACTTTTATTAACTGAGAATGGATATGGCGAGAGGATTATTATTGGCTCACAGCCCAACAGTCTAGTGGTAAGTTTGTTCACGACCGAGTAGGGAAAGGAATGAACGCGAAAAATTTATAATTTATAGTGTTTTTTGGTTAAAAATAATGAAATAGGTCGTGACAGAAACAAAAGAAGAAGAAAATGAAAAATAATTTTTTTCCTAAACCTAACACTGGAAGCTAAATGAATGAGGAGGAAAAGTTTGTTATATTTAATTTAACTTAAAACTGATATAAATTTAAGAAACCATAAAACTCTAAAAAGGTAATATAAAAACTGATTCTAACTCAAGAAATGATAATGTGAACTGAAGCAATAAGAAGAGAAACTTAAATCAACTATCATGGTAAAAAAAGAAAAAGTTCAAACTTGAATTTAACTTCCAACTATTCTAAACAACTTGAAAACAGGAAAGGAACATGCTTGATATAAAACTAAAACATAAAAGAAAAAGAAGCTGAAACTAAAGAAACCTAAAGAATAATACAAACCCATAAATGTGAAGAAAGACTATGGCTTCTATCACCAGCTAATCTCTCCCCTCGTAAGAACAACTTAAAAAAAAAAAAACTTAAATGAAAACCTAGCAGCCATCCTAAAAAAAAAAAAAAACTCTAACCCAAAAACTCTTTCTAAAGTTGTCTTATCTTTTTCTTCTTATACATATCAAAATGGGGGTACAAAGGGAAGTTTTAATCCTAGATGAGTTGGCATTGTTTGGCCACTTGTCTTCACACCATTAGCTTATAGAGAAGATATTTCTATGTCATTTGTCTTTTTGTCCACTTGGATGTGCAGGGTGGCATGACTTGTGTCTTCTATGAGCTGGCCAGGGTGTCCTTTGATCTTATCCTTCAAAGGTGAATAAAATATGGACACTTGGCATCACATGTGACAAGAAGAATGGTGACTCATGCTACAAGACAAAATGGTAGTGGTCCAATCTCCTTTTTAGCTCATTTTTCAGTCCATTTTCTACTGAAATGACTGAAATTCATTTGGATTTAATTTATCTGTAAACATGATAATTTTAATTAAAATGAGGGGATTATTAATAAAATAATATGGGGATTAAAATAGTTAATTAAGAAATTAAGTATAAATAACTCTATTTTTATATAATTATCACACCCTCAAACTTGAGCTTTTGCTTGTCCTCAAGCAAAACAAAATTTACGTGGGAACTGTCAAGTATCAAACATATTGATTTTTCCAATATTATCCTCAAAGAAAAAGTACAAACTCTAATATCAAAGATTCACAATTATAAGTCTAACACAAATAATCATTCAATCATATGTCTTAACCTAAATTGGACTTCTCGTGTGTGTGTATGTGAAAATGTCAAAGCCACTTCACAATACTTTACCCAGATCAGATTATGCTAACACAATAATGCAAAGTTAATGACAAGTAATCATTCCCATAAGTTTTCTTTTCACTTCTCTCTCCACTAATGTAGTCACACTTAACCAAAGGTCAATAGGACTTTATTCAGCTTGTAATGTAAGGTCGGGGCTAAGGTATGATAAAGTTGATTTAGGTTTAATTACCCCTCAACATGCGTTACTTCTAGGATCTTTGATGTAAGAACTCATAATTATTCCCCCAAACTTATTTATTTTGCTAAACATTTTTATTCTATTTTTGTATTATTCTTCTTTTTTTTTTTGGGTGCTTCACTATCACCTATAACCCATATGTACATAGCTCAAAATATATCCTAGTGAAATTACACGCTTTCGGGGTAAGAGATAGGAAAAGAGTGTTTAAGCTAAGGAAAAATGTGTAGGTGAATATATAGAGAAAAGTTTATTTAGCCCAGATGGGTGACTAGGGGCAAATTATGTACAAGGACGGCTGGAAAGGCTCAAACGATCCAGACAAGGCCTAAATCATTTCCCTAATCAAGTGTGATATAATATTTCGTCCCGAGATAAGATGTCAGGACCCCAGCTTCAATCCTTGACTTTAACCAAAAACCACAATAAATTTTTCGCATTTTTAACTTACCTTTCCTCTCTTCACTGGTTGGGCTGTGATTCGATGTCAGAGTCTCCACTTACCATAATATTCATTCTCATACATACTTGTCAATATATTAATTTTGACTGTAGCTGCTTTTATTATACATGTAAGATTTTATATAAAATCTTATACAAATACAATCACATTCCCCATAATATATAATGTATACATCACTGTGCTGTTTCTATGTTTAGATACACAACTGTACATAATAAGTATACCTGATGAATCGATAGGAACTAGTAGTGGACTCGGGGACACTCTCCCGTGATAACTCTCGCTCTACTGACGCTCTGTAGAGAGATGTAAAGAAAAGGGGGTGAGCATAACGCGCTCAGTAAGGAAATCAGGCAAGCAAGTAGATATCCACACAATCTACTCAAAATAGTGCTATGCCTTGAAAACATTATTTCCTTAACTCACTTTAAAAGCATGTTTGAAATATAATATATATGTACTTGTACAGAATAAATCCCATGTACAGAAATCATGCTTTATTTCTCAAAAGTAGGCATGTAGTGCAACACAATGCATTTATATATAAATCATGCCTTTATGTAAATCATGCCATGTATATTTAAATCACATATAAATATGGCATCAAATGATTCACAACACAAATCGGAGTCCGACCCATCCCTCAGGTCTGTCCGCAGTTTAAAGAAGTTAATCAATGTGATATAACATGTGAGACTCTGTGGTTTATGCAAATAGTATCCTGGATTATGATCATATCCGAAAAGAAAGTGATCCCAAGCCACATAGATCTAGATGTGCGGGGCCTCACTGCTGTAACGGGAGGATGGTCAGTCCAATGTCAACCGCCAGCTACGTAACACACGGTACAGCGTACCTCGTGCCACTCAGACACGATACAAAGTACCCCCGTGGACCCGTTCTCACGGCCAGAGTGCCTACCATAGGACTTAGCTCTCACTCCCGTGGAACTCATCAACATCACAGTCAGGGTGCCTAACATAGGTCTTAGCCCTCGTGCCTGTGGAAATATCATACCACGTCTATACCAACCTCATGCGGATATCCTCTCTAGCTATGACACACAGTCACGCAAGGTCTCAAGCATGGGTTTCAACATGTATTACATATCACATACAGTGTGCGTCTTGAGTGCGACTCACAGTCGTCACTCCGCTCAACACTGTTTCACATCATAAAACTCGACTCTAGTGCGAGCACTCTCTAGCAACTAGGTCAATGCATAGTTTATGTATTAAATCAAGTACGAGCAATAGCTCCCAGTACTATGCTATGCACAATATCAAAATCAAGTACGAGCAATAGCTCCCAGTACTATGTCATGTATAAACCATGAAAAATCGAGTACGAGCAACGCTCTAGCACTCTATCATGCATATATTATTCAAAGCTGAGTACGAGTAAAACTCCAGTACTCTATCATGCATGTCATGAAAATCTAGTGCGTATCAAATCCAGCACTAATATTATGTGGAAAAACACATGAATCCTAGTGCGAGCTGTGCTCTAGCACGATTCATTCTCACATAATATGATAGATGGCTATTTAAAAAGGGATTGTTTATAAAACATCAAAATCAGCACTCAAAGTGTGCTTAAGTCATATCAACCTTAAAATCATTAGCCCATCTATTTATTTTCATGCTAATAACAATTAAACACTCACAATAGCATTTTCCATGCTTTTTGCAACTTCTCACAAAAGTTGACTTTTTGACTAACTAGGGGCAAAATCGTAATTTGCCACTATCGGGTCGCAATAATTATTATTCACTTTCTCTGACCCTCAGAGTTTTTAAGTGAATGCAGAAGCAGTTGAAAATACGTGCAGGTATCTCTAACTACTCGCAAAAGTCCCTTACCTCGGATCACGTCAAGTGACCTCACTTCCTCGGTGCTGCTCAATCCCGCAGTCCGATCAGCTCTCGATGTAAACTCCAGAGCTGTAAATAACCATTCCTCAAGTTAATTATCATTTTCCTACTGTATTACACATTAATACAGTTTAATTTTCCCTTAATGGGCCTTAAAATCCTTAATGGGCCTTAACTAGGCCTTAAGCCTATTTCCATTTTACTATTCACTTTTGTTGGGCCTATTGGGCTTGTGGGGCCCACCAACTCTTATTGGGCTTGTCTTAGGCCCATTACACCCTATTGGGCCTAAAAATATTGGGCTTGGCCCATTGGGCCTCTCGGCCACATGCCTTGGCCGAGAGTTTAGCCATTCTCGGTTTCCACCATGGCATGCCATACATGCCTATTTCCTAGCCATTTTCACTTAGGCATTTTCACATACACTTGGTAGGCAATATTACCAATCATCCTATTGTTCATTTAGGCATTTTATCAAACACCTTGGTTGCCAACAATTTACATGTATTAATTAATCAATTTGATTAATTCTAATTATACCATTAACATTAATACATGTGTACTAATCCATTTATGTCTTAAAATCAAATTGACATATTTCAATATCCCATTGATCACTCTCGGCCTAACCCTCTTAATGGTGATTTAATATGTTTCAATGCTTAAAACATATATCAACATACTTCGAATCATTCATACATTAACATATATGAAATTGGAAATTAGAAAATATACCAATTGTAGTGTTCTCCTTTTGGCCGAATCTTTGGAGGCTCTCGGTTTGCACTCTATGGCTCCTTGATAGCCAATTCCAACATATGTTAATCTCCTTTCAATTTGGAACAACTTCCATTAAGAATGCAAGTTCCAAATATGACTAATTCCTAGTGATTTCTAGTGAGAGAAAGCTTGAATGGTTATGTTTCAATGGTGTTCTTCTCTAGCCGGAAATGTGTGATGAAGAAGACAATGGTGTGGCTGCATTTATAAGCCACTTACTTAGCCATTAAGCCTTACTTTTCAGCCACTATGCTTGACTTTCCAATTCTGAACAATGAGTCACCTTATGAGTCACCTTATGAGTCATAGTTAACTTTAACTATAGTTAGATATTTATCTCATGGGCTTTTCCAATTGGGCTTCTCGGTTTGGGCTTTCCTAATGGGCTTTCGGGCTGAAATTTTTACTATACCTCGGGCCTTTTGTTGTCTCAAAATTTGGCCAATCAATTGGTCCAACAATTCCGTCTAAAGGACCTAACATTTTCGATATACATTTAGTATACCTTAATGGGCTTTAAAATTTTAACCTTAGGCCCATTACGTTTTTAACCATTAAATTTATTCCGGAATCCTTCCGAATAAATTTTCCTTACTTCCGAGGATGATTATCTTGTATTCTGGCCAAGAATATTTTTCCCTAAATTTTTCTCCACACTTAGGTTAATTTCTAACCTTGATTAGTCAACTATGGTAAAAGTCCACTTTTTTAACTATAGTTGACTTTTTTCCTTAACCATCGACTAAGTTGACTTTTTCTTAAATTTTCGAAAGTGTTTTATATCATATCTTACACTCTCTTCTTTATATTCCAACCGCTCTCGGTGGATAATTTCACCCGAAACTCCTTTTCTCACCGAAGAGGTCCATTTTACCCTTTTTAGCTTTTATTCTCGTTTTGTATGTTCGGGTCTAAATCAAGCTAACTTTCCTTCATGAGCTCTCTACGCTCTCTTATTTTAAGTTCTTATTTTCAGTCAGAATGATTTAGAATGACTCGGTTTAGCCTGTGATACTCATTGCTCACATTAGGCATTTTATGTAGCTTTAGCGTGTTAATTCATTTCAATAACACTTTAAGTCTAATAAATACTCTTCTTATGATTCAACCATAATTACATAGTGTTCATACACATAGAAATCATAAGGAAATAAGCTACAAAAATCCGGGTCTGACATAAGATCAAATAAATTTTAGAGTATGATGCACAAAATCAACTGAACAAATGCAATCTTATGTCCATATAAGTTCTAAATAAGTATATAGATTCATGACATGACATGTGCATAAAATGAGGAAATCACAATCAGAATCAAGACAAATTCAAGAATTCAACTTCATGTTTTTCCTACAATTATGCTTCTTATTCAATCAAAGTCAGACTAAATCATAGGGTTATATCATCAAAATATGGGGAAAAACCACATGCCAAGTACTAAATCAAACAATGTAAGCTCATATTTTCATAAAATTTTGCAATTCTGCCCAAATATTTTCAAAAATGCTCAAGTGACTCCCCTCCCCCAAGCTTAAAGTGCACAGTGTCCTCAGTGTCCAGATAATATAAGAATTAAAGCTCAAGAATAGAATACTCCCCTATCGATGATGAAGAACATGTGAAGCTTGATGAGAGTCATTGCTGCAAAGGCTATCTGTACAAGAAACAAAGAAAGAAGCAACAGAAATGAGAAAAAGAACTGTATAAAAAGTGAAAAGAAAAATAAAACAACCTTAAATGAAGTGAAGCTAAGTAGTAGGATCAGAAGCAGGAGGATCAGTCAAAGTGGTAATAGAATGTTGATGGTTAAATCCTCCCCCAAAATAGTGCTTAAGTCTACACCCATTAACTTTAAAAGGTTGCTTCAGAGGCTCGTCCATGATCTCAATAGCTCCATGAGGGATTACTTATGTAATGGTGAAGGGTCCTGTCGATCTAGACTTAAGCTTTCCTGGAAACAACTTCAAGCGAGAATTGAAAAGCAATACTTGCTGGCCTGGCTCGAAGTGTCTCTCTTTTATTTTCTTCTTATGACATCGCTTAGTCTTTTCTTTATAGAGCTTGACATTCTCATATGCTTGTAACCTAAACTCATCTAACTAGTTAAGCTGTAGCAGCCTCTTCTCCCCCACTGCATCTAAATTGAAATTCAGGTTCTTAAGGGCCCAGTAGGCCTTATGCTCAAGCTCCACTGGAAAATGACAGGCCTTACCATAAACAAGCTGATAAGGGGACATCCCTAAAGGTGTTTTGAAGGCTATCCTATAGGCCCAAAGTGCATCATCTAACCTAATGGACCAATCCTTCCTACTTGGATTCACTGTCTTCTCTAATATCCCCTTAATCTCCCTATTAGATAACTCAACCTGACAACTAGTCTGTGGGTGATAAGTAGTGGCTACCTTATTCTTGACCCCATATTTCTTTAAAAGCCCATCAAAACTCTTGTTGCAAAAATGGGATCTCCCACCACTAATGATGGCTCTGAGTGTGCCAAATCTCATAAAAATATTCTTTTTCAAAAACCACATCACCACCTTGGCTTCATTAGTTGGTAAAGTCATTGCTTCAACCCATTTTAACACGTAATCTACGTCCACCAAAATGTAGGGATTGCTATATAAAGGAACAAAAGGTCTTATGAAGTCTATACCCCAAACATTAAAAAGCTCTACTTCTAAAATATTAGTCTGGGGCATCTCATTTCTTTTGGAAATATTACCTACCCTCTGACATCTATCACATTTCATCATAAAGTAGTGGGCATCCTTAAACAAGGTGGGTCAGTAATATCCAGATTGTAAAACCTTAGCAGCTATCCTTTCTCCTCTAAAATGCCCTCCATAATTAGAAGAATGGCAATGTTTAAGTATATCCTTTACTTCTTCCATGGGAACACATCTCCTTAAAACCTGATCTTTACATTGCTTGTACAGAAAGGGCTCATCCTACACATAATACTTGACATCACTTAGAAACTTCTTTTGTTGGGTAATCAAATCTGGTGGCATCACATTACTCACCAAATAGTTCACAAAATCAGCATAACATGGTAAACTGGAGTGCGCAAAAGAAAATAACTGCTCATCAGGAAAGGACTCATTAATTTTTGTACCATCTTCTTTAAGTCCACTCCCCAATCTAGATAAATGGTCAGCAACTTGATTCTCTGTCCCTTTCATATCCCTAATCTCCAACTTAAACTCCTGCAGTAGGAGGATCCACCTAATCAAATCTAGGGTTTGCATCATTCTTGGAAACAAAGTACTTAATGGCAACGTGATCAGTATATACTACCACTTCAATGCCAATGAGATAGGAGCAAAACTTATCAAAAGCAAACACTACAGCTAACAGCTCCTTCTCAGTAGTAGCATAATTTAACTGGGCTTCATTCATAGTCTTAATTGCATAATAGATAACATAAAAGACTTTTCCTTTTCTTTGTCCAAGTACAGCCCCAACTGCATAATCACTTGCATCACACATCAGCTTAAAAGCTAAACTGCAATCCGGAGCTATGATTACAGGGGCTGTAACTAACTTCTCGTTCAAAGTCTTAAAAGCTTTTAAGCAACATTCATCAAAACAGAATGCAATATTTTTTTCTAGAAGGTTACACAAAGGCTTTGAGATATGGGAGAAGTCCTTTATGAACCTTCTGTAAAATCTTGCATGGCCCAGAAAACTCCTAATTCCCTTAACAGATGTAGAGGGAGGTAACTTCTCAATGATTTCCACCTTAGCCCTATCCACTTCTATCCCTCTAGTAGATATCTTGTGCCCAAGCACTATACCTTCCTTAACCATAAAATGACACTTCTCCCAATTAAGCACCAAATTTGTTTCTTCACCTCTCTTCAAAATAAGTGCCAAGTTGAGCAGATAAAGATCAAAGCTATCCCCAAATACAGAAAAATCATCCATGAAGATCTCTAGAAAATCCTCCACCATATCATGAAATATGGCCATCATGTAACGCTAGAAGGTAGCAAGTGCATTGCATAGGCCAAAATGCATCCTCTTAAAAGCAAACGTCCCATAGGGACAGGTGAAGGTGGTCTTTTTTTTATCCTTTGGGGCTATAGCTATCTGATTATACCCAAGGCAACAGGCAGTAGAACTTATGACCAGCCAATCTATCTAGCATCTGGTTAATAAAGGGTAGAGGGAAGTGGTCTTTCTTGGTGGTCTTGTTCAGTTTCCTATAGTCCATACATACTCGCCAACCAGTGACAGTCTTATTAGGTATGAGCTCATTGTTCTCGTTCTCAATCACAGTCATCTCTCCTTTCTTAGGGACACATTGAATTGGGCTCACCCAAGCACTGTCAGAAATGGGATATATGTGTCATGACCCCCCCTCCCGTGACCTACCAAAATCATCACAAATTTTTCGTATTTAATTTACCTCTCCTTCTGTCATCACTCAACACGAAACAATTGGGCTGTGATTCGATATTAGTCACCTCAACCACATTCATTCCACCACACACATACATGTTAATACATATATGTTATTGACTATAAGTATTCTTTTCTCAAAATAAACTCATATACATTATACAAGTACTTATACATATACATCTCCGACCATACATTCGTTTGCATAGCTGTACTTTTACATTTTTTAGTAGAAAATGTTTCAACTTGTGTATACCTTGTGTAAGATGGATATGCAGCGGATCAAGGAATACTAGTCCTCAGCCGTGCTTAACTATTGTAAACGCTTTGTAGAGAAGGGAAATAAAAAAGGGGTGAGCTCACAGCTCAGTAAGAAAATTAGGCAAGCAAGTTGATAACCACACTATCTACAAAATACAATGCTCATGCCTGGAAACATTTCCTTATCGATTCATATCTAAAGCATGCATCTTGCTGGAAGCATTTATGCAATATATATTTATAGATATAAATGATCAGTTATAAACTGAAATCATGCTAGTTTAATAAACTGCAGCAGTTTATGCAAAAATATTGCATTTCTGATGTAATTTCATACAAATCACATTTTTATCTTGCCATTCAATCAAATCAAAATAATATGTCATATCATCATGTTTAAAAACATGGAAATCTGGGCCTCACCCATCCCTCGGGTTACCCTTTATCACACACAAATTCACATATTCAGATTATAAATCATGTGATATTTCATTCAAGAAAACTTAAGTTACAATGCATGAAAGGAGATAGGTGACTACAAGTTTCAAGATTATGATCATAACTCATTTTTCGTGATCCTAGGCTACACAGTACTCGGTGTGCGAGGTCTCACAATTGCTGTAACGTGAGGTGGGTCAAATTCTCTACCATTAACTCATAACTCACTCATATCGTGTACTCATGGTACAACGTACTCCATGTGACATACATGGTACAAAGTACTCCATGGACACAATCTCAAGGTCGAGATGCTTGCCATAAGTCTTAGTTCTCATACCTTGGATATACCTCATAGATGGGATACTTGCCATAATTCTTAGTCCTCATACTATGGATAATAGTTTCGATAGCCTTCGACCATATCTCAAAATATTGCATGTACGAGCATATAATCAGTGAGACACAGTCAGCACAGGCTCCAAACACGGCAGTTTCATGCTTTCTTTCAAAATCTGATACGTGCGAGTAAACTCCCAACACGACCGTAACACAATTGATATAAATCTAGTGCGAGCAGTGCTCCCAGCACAATGTCATGTAAAAATTGAGTATGAGCAATGCTCCCAATACTGTATAATGCATCAATCAATGAAAACTGAGTACGAGCAATGCTCCCAGTACTCAATCATGTAAAGCTGAGTACGAGCAATTCTCCCAACACTCTATAATGCATCAATCAATGAAAACTGAGTACGAGCAATGCTCCCAGTACTCTATCGTGTATAAATCACATTCAAAATTTAGTGCGAGAATATACTCAAGTACTATGTGATGCATATCTCAAAGTATAGTGTGAGTATTCTCTAGCACTAATGGTTTACACACAAACCTGATAAATGGTATTATTTTAAATTGAATTTCACCAAATCAAATCAAATCGGCACTCAAATATGTTGTTTTCGTATATACATGAAAACATTAGCCATTATATCCATACATATTAAAAACATATTGAATTTAATCACCCACATGCTTCCTAAGCTTTTTAACTCATCGGATCCTACCGAACGTTTCTATTCACGGGAATTCATATAGAATATAGTATTGAAATTCTATTCAAAATACGTGTAGCTATCTCTAGCTACTCATGAAATTCCCTTACCTCGGATCACATCACGTGACCTCACTTCCTCAGTGTTGTTCACTCTCGCAGTACAATCAGCTTTCAAAATCAACTTCTGAAGCTGTTAATAATTATCCACATCAGTATACCTTAATATACTTATTTTTTACTTGCATGACTCTAGTCAATGCTTTTAACTCCTCTCAATGCCTTTGTCTCATCACTTTCTCCTATTAGGGTGTTATACCATATATCTCGTATACTTATCTTAATTTCTCATCTATTCCAATTTATGTATTTCATAAAACTACCTTACAATCTTCCATACATACTTATTTCATCCTTAAATCCATGTTTACTCAACTTCCTCACCATTTTCTCAATATCACACCTATATCTAGGTCATGAATATTTATCATGATCCATTTGTTTTCAGCAATTTATACATATACCAATTAACTCATCAATACACCCAGATTAACATATATGAACTTGGTGTATTGAATCTTACCTAGCTTGAACTTTTCTCTTTTTCACCAAAATTGGAAAAATCCACCTTGCTTCTTCAATCTTTGATTCCAACTTCTTGTTTCCAAGTATATTGTTCTCCTCTTTTCTAAGAATAGCTTTGCTTAACTGAATCTCACTCAAAACTGCTTCAAAGATGAAGTTTTCTGGAGTAGAAAGTTTAGGTTTAACTTTGGTTCTTGAAAGGTTTTGGTGTTTCTCAGGAAAACAGAGATTGCGGAGCCTTATATTTATAGAATTGCTCTAGGGGATCGATCTGCTACCAGTGAGGGATCGATCTGTCCTGCCTTTTTCTCCTCAGGAACCGACTTTTTGAACTTAGGGGATCGATCTGCTCTTAAGCATTAGATCGATCTTCTTTACACTGAGCCTTAAGGAGATCGATATGGCATGAGATTGATTGGTTCTATCTAGAACCTATTCAAAATCCATCTGCATTGAATGAGAGATTGATCTGCTCCTCTTTTGAACCAGTTCTACTATAATTCCTTCCCAAAATTCACTGTTACATTCATATTAACTTTGCTTAACTACCCGTTTTACAATTCATACACATTGGTAACTTAAAAACATTCATCCTTTATGATTTATATCAATTGTGACTTGTCCATATATCATAAAATCATAAGGAGTACATATTAAATTACGGGCTTAACAATCCCCCCACCTTAAGAAATTTGGTCCTTTAAATTAGAACAAAGTTACTCTTCAAACAAATGGGGGTATCTCTCTCACATCAGACTCTCTAGCTCCCAAGTAGCTTCCTCGGAAGTGTGATGCTGCCAGAGAATCTTCACTAACCCAATAGTCTTATTCCTCAAGACTTTCTCCTTTCGATCCAGTATCAAGATCAGTTTCTCTACATATGTCAAATCATTCTTGAGCTATAATGGCTCATACCGAATCACATGGTTTGGATCTGGATGATACTTTTGAACTATCGAAATGTGGAAGACATTATGTACTCCCGATAATTTCGGTGGTAAACCAATCTATATGCCTTATCTCCTACTCGATCAAGTATCTTGAAGGGTCCAATATAGCAAGGACTCAACTTACCCCTCTTCCCAAATCTTGCTTTACCCTTGGAAGGAGAAACCTTCAGAAATACTGATTCGCCAACTGCGTACTCAAGTGGTCTGCGTCTCTTGTTAGCATAGCTTTTCTACCTACTCTGAGCTGTCATCACTCTCTCAACAATCAACTGGACATCCTCATAGGATCGGGTAACCGAATTAGGAGTAAAAATCTTTCTGTCACCCACTTCTTCCTAACCGATAGGGGAATGACATCTACAACCATATAAAGCCTCATACGGTGCCATCTCGATACTCGCATGATAACTGTTGTTGTAAGCAAATTCGACTAGTGGCAAATGATCATCCCAGAAGCCTCTATAATCCAGTGTACATGCTCTCAACATATCATCCAGAGTCTGTATAATCCTCTCTGACTGACCATCTGTCTGAGGATGAAAAATAGTGCTTAAACTCAACTAGGTTCCCATGGTTTACTGAAAATGCTCCCAGAAGTGGAAAGTGAAACGGGAATCCCTATTCGAGACAATGCTCACTGTAACACCATGTAACCTCACTACCTAGCGTACATACAACTCTGCTAATGAACTTAGAGTATCGATAGCTCTCACAGCTAAGAAGTGCGCTGACTTCGTCAGTCTATCCACAATAACCCATATCGCATTGTGATTCCTCCAGGTCCTTAGTAAACCTATCATGAAATCTATGGTGATATGCTCACATTTCCATGTCGGTATAGGTAAAGACTATAATAACCCTACAGGTTCTTGATGCTCTACCTTCACCTGCTGACATACGAGACATCTCGCCACGAATTCTACTACATCTCTCTTCATACCCGACCACCAGTACACCATCTAGAGGTTCTGATACATCTTATTACTCCCCGAATGTAATGTGTACCTCAACAAATGAGTTTCCGACAATATCAACCTCTTGAGCTCTAGATCACCGGGAACACACAATCTGCCTTTAAGCCTCAGAAGTCCATCTGAACTTATCTCAAAATCAGTCTCTGTGCCATTTTGTATCTGTCCAATCATGTCAATGCAATACGAATCAGTCTGTTGAGCCCGTCTGATCTTGTCCAACAGATCTGGCTCCAAGCGTAGACTAGCAATCATACAATTCGTATCCATGTCAGAAGGCACAACTCCCACACTGAGGTTAGCAAACTGCTTTAGCAACTCATGTTCCCTAACCATCACATACAATATCATCCCAAGGCTCTTATTGCTCAAAGCATCAACTACAACGTTAGCCTTACCCAGATGATACAATATCTCACAATCATAGTCCTTTAGAAGCTCTAGCCATCTTTTCTATCTCATGTTCAATTTTTTCTGCGATATCAGATACTTGAGGCTCTTGTGGTCGGTAAATATTTGAAACTTTTCACCATATAAGTAATGGCACCATACCTTCAACACAAACACTACTGCTGCTAACTCCAAATCATGGGTTGGATTGTTATTCTCATGGTCCTTCAGCTGTCTGGATCCATAAGCAACTACCCTTCCATCCTGCATCAGCACACAGCCTAGTCCCTGATGTGAAGCATCTGTATACACTGAAAATCCTCCTGAGCTGTTAGGGATAGTGAGAATCAAAGCAATGGTCAATCGACTATTCAACTCCTGAAAACTCTTCTCATAATCTTCATCCCATACAAAAGCTACACTCTTTCGAGTGAGATGTGTCAACGGAGCAGCTAACTTCAAAAATCCCTGAATGAATCTTCGATAATATCTTGCTAAACCCAGGAAACTCTTGATCTCGATGATTGTCGTCTACTATTCCCACTGAACTACAGCCTCAATCTTGAATGGATCTACTGATATACCATCCTTTGACACAACATGTTCCAAAAATGAGATCTGTGACAACTAGAAATCACATGTGCTGAGTTTAGCATACAGCTTCTACTCTCATAGGCTTTGCAATATAATCCTGAGTTGCTTCTCATGCTCTTCCTTGGATTTCGAGTATACTAATATGTCATCGATAAAGATGATAACAAACTAATCTAAATATGGCTTGAACACATCGTTCATCAAAGCTATGAAAGCTGGGAGAGCATTCATAAGTCCGAATGGCATAACGAAAAACTCATAATGGCCATATTGGGTCCTAATTGCTATCTTGGGTACATCTCCACTCTGAAATGATGATACCCCGACCTCAGATCAATCTTAGAAAAGACTTACGCTCCTCGGAGCTGATTCAATAAATCATCAATGCATGGAAGGGGATTCCTATTCTTGATGGTAGCCTTATTTAGCCATCTGTAATCTATACACAATCAGAGGCTTCCATCATTCTTCTTCACAAACAAAACTGGAACTCCCCAAGGCGAAACACTCGATCTGATGAAACCCCTATCTAACAACTCTTGTAACTATCTTATGAGCTCCTCCAGCTCAACTAAGGTCATAAGATACAGTGGTTTTGATATTGGTTCATGTCACGCCTTTCTCTCACACGTGACCTACCAAAATCACCACAATTTTTTCACATTTTACTTACCTCTTCCTCTATCATTACTCTACACCAAATAGTTGGGTTGTGATTCGATATTAGTCACTCATTCACATTCATTCATAACATATTTAGAATTTACTATTCTTTTCTATAATGTAACTCTTATTCATAAATACAATTATTTGTACATATACATCCTGACCGTACATTAGTTTACATAACTGTGCTTTTACATTGTTCAGTACAAAATGTTTAAGTGTGTATACCTCACGTAAGATGGATGTGCAACAGATCAGGGAATATCAGTCCTCAGCCATGTCCACTTACTGTGGATGTTTTGTAAATAGGGAAATAATAAGGGGGTGAGCTCACAACTCAATAAGAAAATTAGGCAAGCAAGTAGATAACCACATTATCTACAAAATATTATGTTTATGCCTCAAAATCATTTCATTACCCTATCTGTATCTAAAACACGCATCTCTCTCAAAGCTTTTATGCAATATATATAGATACAACACATCAGTCATAAAACTGGTAATATGCAGGTTTAACAATCTCAATATTTTATACATAACATTGCATTTCTCATGTAATTTCACACAAATCACATTTATCATGCCATTCATTTAAATTAAAATCATATGGTATTCATCTTGTTTTCAAAACATGGAAATCTGGGCCTCACCCACCCTTGGGTTACCCTTTTTACAACTCACAAAGTCACATGTTCATATCATGAAATCATGTGATAATTCAATCAAGAAATATTAATTCACTTTGCATGAAAAGAAAATTGAGATATGCGACTACATGTTCGAAGTTTATGATCATAACTCATTTTTCGTGATCCTTGGCTACACAGTACTTGGTGTGCGGGGTCTCATAATTGTTGTAACGCAAGGTGGGTCAAATCTCTACCGTTAGCTCTCAATATGAGGACCTGATCCCGGAGCACACCAGATCCCACTAGATCCTGCTCCTACTGCTAACCAGCCCTATCCAAGTATAATCAAGCACTCACGGTACAGAGTACTCCATGTGATATACACGATACACAGTACTCCATGAACCATATCTCAAGGTGGGACGCTTGCCATGAGTCTTAGTCCTCATACCTTGGATATACCTCATAGTCGGGATGCTCGCCATGAGTTTTAGTCCTCATACCATGGGTTATTTCAATAGCCCTCGACCTTAACTAAAAAAAATGCATGTGTAAGCATATATATATTAGTGTGACACACAGTCAGCACAGGCTCCCAACGCGGTTGTTTCATACTCTTTTCAAATCCGGCACGCGCGAGGAAACTCCCAACATGACCATATCACAATGATACAAGTCTAGTGTGAGCAATGCTCCCAACACTATGTCATATGAAAACATGAGTATGAGCAAAGCTCCCAATACTCTATTATATATAATTAATGAAAACTGAGTACGAGCTATGCTCCCAGTACTCTATCATGTAAAATTGAGTATGAGCATAGCTCCCAATACTCTATAATGCATCAATCACAAAATTGAGTACGAGCAATGCTCCCAGTACTCTAAAATGCATAACACACATTTAAAATTTAGTACAAGAATACTCTCAAGTACTATGTGATGCATATCTCAAAATATAGTGTGAGTAATCTCTAGCACTTATGGTTTTCACACAAAACCTGATAGATCCTTATTTAATTACAGTTTACCAAATTTAAATCAAATCCAAACTGACACGTGCTATTTTCACATATACAGAAAACATTAGCCATTCTATCATGGAAACTCATTAATTTTAGCCATAACATGCTTCTAAGGTATTTTCACCCTATTTTTGGATAAAACACACTTATCCTCATTAATCTCTATCATAATATCATGCCTATTCAAAGGAATTCAATATCATATACTATCGAAGTTTTATTCAAAATACGTGTAGCTATCTCTAGCTACTCACAAAATTCCCTTACCTCGGATCACGTCAAGGGACCTCTGTTCCTCGGTGCTGCTTACTCTTGCAGTTCGATTAGCTTCCAATGTGATTTCTGAAGCTGTTATACGTATTTACGTTAGTATATGGTAATATACTTGTTTCATTTGTCAAATCTAAATTGAATACATAAATTTCATCTCTTGTCCCATTATGGTATTATACCATATTTTCCATACATCTATCTTCATTTCTCCTTATTTCAAATTTATGTAGCTTACAAAACTAACTTATAATCTTCCATACATGTATATTCCATCATTAAATTTATGCCAACACCATTCCCTTACCATTTTCTCACTTCCATGCCAATAGTTAGGTCATGCTCATTTTTCATGATCCTTTTATTTCCAACAATTCATACATATACCAACAAGCTCACCAATACAACTAGTTTAACATATATCAACTTGGTGCATTAAATCTTACCTAGTTGAGATTTTCCTATTTTTCTCTAAAATTGGTAAAATCCTCCTTATTATTCTAATCTTTGATTTCAACTTCTTGTTTCCAAGTATGTTGTTCTCCTCTTTACCAAGAATAAGTTTGCCCAGCTATATCTCACTCAAAACTAATTACAAACTGAAGTTTCCTGATGTTGAAATGTTAGGTTTTGCTTTGGTTCTTGATTGGAATAGTGAATTTTGTGAAACGGAGGTTGCAGAGGTCCAGTATTTATAGAATTGTCTCTATGAGATCGATCTGCTAACCACATGAGATCGATCTCCCCTACATTTTTCTCCTCTAAACCAACCTTTCAGGCCTAATGAGATCGATCTGGCCCTAAGCATGCGATTGATCTGCACAAATTAGAACCTTAAGGAGATCGATCTGGCCTTGCAATGAGATCGACCTGTCACAACCCGAGCCTTAAGGAAATCGATATGTATTGCCAAGGAGATCAATCTGATCCTCTCCAGAAGTTGATATTTAATTTACTTAATTATCCATTTTTCATTTCATGCACCTTTATAACTTCAAGACATTCATTCCTTATAATTTATTTAAATCTTGACTTGTCCACACATTCACAAAGTTATAAGGACTACATGTTAAATTTTTAGGTCTTACAGTTTAGTACCAGGCACCAAATCTATACAAAACTCCATCTCTCTCTCTGGTGGTAACCCTGGCAATTCATCCAGAAAGACATTTGGGAACTCACTGACCATAGGGATATCTGCCAACTCCGGATGTACCCTATCCGTATCAACCACGTACGCTATAAAACCTTCAAATATTCATTTCTCAGTCAGTATAGTACATTATTTATTGTGACCCTGACTACTACTTTCATTTCTTTTCATCAAACTTTACAACGTATTTTTTAGGGTTAGGAAACATAATTGTCGTAGTGTAACAATCTAAAACAGCATGGTTTGCAGATATCCAATCCATTCCTAAGATTACATCAAAATCACTCATGCTTAACAATATTAGATTGGCTGTCATATCATTTTCTCCTACTCTTAGCTTACAATCATTTAACACATACTCCACTAGCTGACTGTTATCCATAGGCGTATAAATCAACATCATCCTACTTAAAGGTGTACACTCTACATGCTTTGCTAACTTACATGCAAATGAATGCGTGGCACCGGGATCAATTAAAACATATGCTTCTAAATCATACATCAGGATGTTACCTCTAATCACATCCGACGAAGCATCGATTGTACCCTGGTCCAAGGCATGTACTCGCCCTCATCCAATGATCTGCTTCCCTTTCTCCTTTGTTGTCACTTTCCTCCTCGATGCAGACATATTAGCTGAAGCTCTCTCAGGTTCCTTGCCCTTCTGTGGGATAATACTGATAACCTCTGGGCAAACTCTCACCATATGCCCTAGCTTCCCACATCTGAAGCATAATCTACTAGAAATAGGACAAGGTCTACCTCTATGGAATCTACCACATCTATTGCACTGCTCAGTGGTAGGCCTCGATCCTCTAATCATAACTCCTCAAGCTAGAGCCATAGTCGGGTACGCAGAAGATTTAACAGTCTTCTTTTGTACTTTCCCAATCCTTGGTCTCTTACTGAAGAGTCTCCTCCCTCCTCGATATCTGAAACCTCAGGCACTGTCACCCATCGGCCTCTTCCTATCTGTCTCTACCCTTGCTACCTATCCTGAACTCAGAGGCATTCCTCTCATGGTCTTGCTCACAGAGTTGCGTCCTGCGCACTGCCTCATCATAGACAAAGATATCAATTGGAACCAATCTAGATCGTAGTAATGGTCTTAGTCCATCTATAAATCTACGGACCTTCCTAGTCTCGCTAGTCATAATGTCGAGGTCATACCGTCTCAAGGATAGAAATCTAGTCTCATACTCATCTATTGAATGACTCCACTGGCTTAACCCCAAAAATGCAGCCTACAGCCTTCGCTGTGCCGTATCTATAACAAAATTACCTCTTGAAGGCATCTAGAATTATCTCCCAACTGATATCTGTATGTCGAGCTCTCAATATGGGTCGAGTGGATTTCCACCAATCCTCTGCTGTCCCCTTTAGTAGGAACGCAGCAAATGCAACCATCTTTGAAATTGGTCACTCAAAGAATCCGTACAACTTCTCCATCTCTCCATCCACTCCTCTGTCAAAACTGGGTCCTTGACCCCTCGAAAAGATGGAGGTCAAAGCTTTTGGAATTGTCGCAGTCTGTCAAGATCACAACCATACCCCAAAGCATGATCGCCCTGTCATAGAGTAACATGAGACGACATATCCTGAACTGGTGGGGATATAGGTGTATCTGTAGGTTATGGTACATGAGCTAGCTGTGCAGGCATACCAGGTGTAGCTGCCTCTCCAGGCGCAGTCCCTGTATCATGTCCATGTCCTCTTGGCATAGTCTGTACCAGTAGCTCAACTATAGTCTCTTGGCGATGCTCTAATCTCACGAAGCATGCCTCGGTACTCTTAAGTACCTCAGTGGGACCTATAGTCTCATCTCGCGTCTCTAGCCTACCTCTACGACCTCGAGCCCTACCTCTAGCCCCTCTACCAGGGCTGGTATTAGCCATAATAGCTAAATCTCTGCATTTATAATCATTAATTAGTCTGATTTCCATCTTGTATACACAACTGTAACTGAACAAAGCACAGTACTATGAGGATGTACACTTTCCTAATTACTAATATCAAATCATATCAGACCAATTCTGCTCTGATACCATTCTGTCATGACCTCTCCTCACATGACCTACCAAAATAACCATAAATTTTTTTCATTTTACTTACCTCTCCTTCTGTCATCACTCAATACCAAACTGTTGGGCTGTGATTCGATATTAGTCACCTCAACCATATTCATTCCACCACATACAGACATGTCAATACATATATGCTATTGACTATAAGTATTCTTTTCTCAAAATAAACTCATACATTATACAAGTACTTATATATATATATACATCCCCGACCGTACATTCGTTTGCATAACCGTGCTTTTACATTGTTCAGTATAAAATGTTTCAACTTATGTATACCTTGTGTATAATGGATATGCAGTGGATCGAGGAATACCAGTCCTCAACCGTAACCGTGCTCAACTACTGTGAACACTCTGTATAGAGGAGAAATAAAAAGGGGGTGAGCTCACAGCTCAGTAAGGAAATTAAGTAAGTAAGTAGAAAACCACACTATCTACAAAATATAATGCTCATGCCTAGAAACATTTCCTCGTCAATTCATATCTAAAGCATACACCTTGCTGGAAACTTTAATGCAATATATATTCATAGATATAAATCATCAGTTATAAACTGAAATCATGCTGGTTTAATAAATCACTGCAGTTTATGCAAAAGCATTACATTTCTCATGTAATTTCATACAAATCACATTTTTATCTTGCCATTCAATCAAATCAACTTAATATGGCATATCATCAGGTTTAAAAACATGGAAATCTGGGCCTCACCCATCCCTCGGGTTACCCTTTATCACACACAAATTCACATGTTCAGATCATAAATCATGTGATATTTCATTCAAGAAAACTCAATTTACATTGCTGAAAGGAGATAGGAGACTACATCTTCCGAGATTATGATCATAACTCATTTTTCGTGATCCCAGACTACATAGTACTCGGTGTGCGGGGTCTCACAATTGCTGTAACGAGAGGTGGGCCAAATCCTCTACCGTCAGCTCACAACTCACTCATATCGTGTACTCACGGTATAACATACTCCATGTGACATACACGGTACAAAGTACTCCATGGACCGAATCTCAAGGTCGAGATGCTTGCCATAAGTCTTAATCCTCATACCTTAGATATACCTCATAGTCGGGATGTCACGACCCTATCTCTCTCTATCCATGACCTTTACCTCACCACTTACAGTTAGGCTGTGAGTCAACATCCAATCCATATCTCATCCATTTATAGTTTAAATAAATTCATTTAAATAGAAGTAGAATAGAAACTGGACCTTTATATTTATATATATATATATGCACAGAAACGTTTACATCAGTTTCTATTATATACAGCCCCCAAAATACAAAATACAAACTTTACTATGCATTAATTTACAGGATACAAAATTCTAATCTCAAGTGTATACCTCTATACTATTGGATGACTAGAGCAACACAATAGCAGGGACGACTGTAGTGTACACACTACTACTTAGTATCTTTGGAGGAGGAAATAAAGGGGTGAAATAACGCGCTCAGTAAGGAAAATGTGAAAGCAAGTAGATAACTAAACTATCTACATACTTAAAATATTATATATATATATATTCATTTTCCTTATAAAACATATGCATTCTCTTTAAAACAACTTCCATCAATGCGAAACTGTTAATTCTCTAGATGGGTATATTCATATTCACACAGCATCACACAACATATTCTAATCCACATAGTTCATACTTAGAAAATGTTGTCCATTTAGCAATTCAATATATTTGAGACATAAATTATGGGTTATCATATCCCTAGTCACACAGCAGGGGGGACATATGCCATCTCACACAGTAGTGACAATGTCTTATCACACAAATATAAGAAGACTTATGACCATAGTCGGATTCCAGGTAACACTAATCAGGTGTGCAGGAACCCTATGCTTGGGGAGGCAGATCAACCATCCTTTCAGCTCATACTCAAATAACGGCACATCGTGCCTCATGGCTAACGCTCATGGTACATCGTGCTCTCGTGGATCCTTATCACCTATTTTTGTTGTCTCAAAATCTCGTGCGAGCAGGTCTGTGCAAGATACATAGTAATACATGACGGCTCAAGCACGGTTTTATACTCATTACATCACATTCATAAAAACCACATGTGAACAAGTTAATGCAAGACACACAACAATACATGATGACTCTAACACAGTTTTACTCAACACACATCATAATCACAAAAACCTCATGCGAGCAACTGAGCGTAACACACACGGCATACCTGAGGCATCGAGCACGGTATTACTAGGAAATTACATGCGAGCAGAGTAAGACACGGAGCAATAGTCGAAGGCTCCAGCATGATTCCCAAAAATCTAGTGCAAGCATCTCGAGTTGAACACACAGCATCACCCGAGGCATTGAGTAGTCTTTTATTTTTCTCAAAATCATTTTAAATAACGTGCGAACAGGGATGGCCAATTACCGTTGCCTCTGAGTGAGAGGGTAAATCTCCCTTCAATCACTCGTTAGAAGCATTTCATGCAAATGATTAAATCGGGAGCCCGTCTATTATTATTATTTCTCAAGAACGTTAGCAAAAACCTCTTTTCACAACAATAACATAGAAGTCATGCAACTCATACTTATAGACTTATTCTCATACATAGTTTTCTACCTAGATATACCAATATCTATATACTCATTGCATACATTTGCACACAACAGGTAAGAAAACATACGTATAGCTATCTCTAATTGCTCGCATAAGGCCCTTACCTCGAATCACGCTCGAATTGCTTTCCTTCAATTTCCACTTCTTGTGATCCGTTTTAAGATGCGATTTTTATTATATATATTAATAGAATTATAAGATGGATGATTTTGATCATATAAATATGAATGGAAAGTCAAACGTACGTAAAATCCAAAAACAGACAGTTAAGGAATTTCAAATTAAATTTATGAGATTTGAATGGTCTGGACAGAGATACAAATTTTTAAATGAGAAATTATAGTGGGTCTAAGAAGGAAAGTCGGGCTAAATTGGTCCCAAACGGGTAGAAGGGTAAACCGATCAAAAGACCGAAATCCAATATAAATTCCATTAGAAAATTTCATTAAAAATATGGATTTGAGAAATCTTGATCAATAACGATGAAATAATTAAATTTCGAGTCCAATGGATCAAGATCCAAAATTATTAAAATTTACTAAAAATTCACTCGAGACAATATCCCGAAAATACAGAGAAAATATATCGAAAAAGGGTTAAAATATAATAAATAAATTAAATAAATTAATTATTCATAAAATAAAGAATTTATTAGATATTTTTGAATTTTTTAATTATTTTAATGAATATAATATTAATTAAATAAATTATAAATAATAATAATAATAATAATAAACTGAAAATCAAAAATCGAGAAAAACTCAAAAACTCAAAAATCGACATAAAATCAAAGGAGACCCGAGACCTGCCGATGAGCCAGACGAAGGTCGAAGAATAGAGAGGACAGGTTGACGAACTCAACGGCACCGATGACGCGCCGTATCGACGTCGAAAATCGACGAACGGAAGAAGAGAAAAATGGAGAGGAAAACGGCCCGATTTCGAGGATCCACAACAGCCGGTCGTTAACAAAGGGCACCGACATGATCGGGAGGAAGAGCTGGTCATTTTGAGATTGGTAGTGGCCGACGAAATGGTCGAAACCATCGGTGACAGTAAAGACCAAAAATCGGCACCGTTTGGCCGAAAGGAAAAGAAGGAAAAAGAGAAGGAAAGGAAAAGGAAAAGAAAATAAAAAAAGGGAAAAAGGAAAGAAAAATTACCAGGGATGACTCGAGATTTGAGTAAGTTGATTGAGAGTCGAGATTGACCTACGGGTAAATTCTAGAAATTTATTTAATATTATATTTAATGGAAAATAACTCGAATTTACCTAATTGTGCAGTTTTACGACAGAGCCCGAAGAGAGCCGATTGAGCTTCGATTTTTGTACCCCGCATAACATTGGGTAAGTATATTTTAATTATGACAATTAGAGTCCTTAATGCAGAGTTAAGACTACTTTACGGGTTTTACGGATTAATTCTGCATATAAGGAATTTTATTCAAAATTTTAAAGTAATTATCGTAAATTGTAACGGGCTCTCCAATGAGTTTGAAACGAAGCCCGATGATTAGTGGTAAGCCAAATGAGCCCAGTAAATTTGAAGAAGGGATTTAATAAGTAGAAACGAGATGAAAATGGGTCGAGGCCAATTAAGATGCAATCGGGTCCAATAAAGTAAAACGGGCCCAGTATTTTAGATTCGATCAGTATAAGTGAAATACTGATAATTATATTAGAACTGACCCAAATACGTGGTTATATCAAGCTCCGTGGACTTGATTTTGAGCGAATTGGACTTAGATACCTGGTACGGGCGAAACGGGATAAGTTTACGCATAATTCCAAGTAAGGGAATTTTACGGATTGACAGAGGTAACTTTACACAATTTCGACATCATTTACATTCCTTAAAATTTATCTGAAGGGTCTAGATTTAAGATGAAAATTTTAGCACCTCGGATGGGCAAATGACTAAAATACCCTTGTGAAGGGAAAAATTTTCAAATTTAGGAAAAGTTGAGAGGAGCAAGAACAAGATCTTCCTGCTTATTTTTTAGATGGTTTTGCCTACATGCATATGTAGGCTGGCTAACTTTTAAATAAAATGCACAACATTACATAACTTTAATCAATGTTGATTTCTCTAAAATTGATTTGAGAAAAGTAGCCGCTTACGTGATTTTATAGAAATGTGACGTGTTAGAGCTCAGCTCGTACGAGTTCTTGATTTGTGTGATGCATGCATTAGTGCTGGAGCAAGAGCTCAAACTAGAGTTTTATAGGCGTTGGTGCTATAGCCTAGCTTGCACCAGATTTTAACATGATTTTTATGACAGGGTACTGAAGTCTAACTCGCACCAGATTTTCATATGATTTTTTTTATAAGGTACTAGAGTCTAACTCGCACTAGATTTTCACTTGAATTGTTATGACAGAGTGTTGGAGCCTAGCTCACCCTAGTTTTATATGATTTTGACAGAGTGCTAGAGCTTAGCTCGCACTAATCTTATGAGATTTTATGAAACGCGTGTGGAGCTTAGCTCGCATGAGATTTTCCTTGATTTTATGAGAGTGTTAGAGTATCTCTCACACAGGTTTTATGACAACATGCGATGAGCCATGCTTGGAGCGACGGGTAGACTGTCTGTCACACCGATTAAATAGGCTTGCATGTGCGTTTTGAGATAGGGCATGAGTATGGATATGAGATATGGGTCCACAAAGTACGTTGTACTGTGCAAGTAGCATGGAGTATGTTGTACCGTGCTGGGATTGATTATGTGGCATCTTCGGATGCGAGTGATCGACCAAGATCGACGGGATAGACTGACCCACCTCCTGGGGCGGTTCCCAATAGTGGGATCATGAGGATATATAGCCATCGTCCTAGTTATTTGCCCGTGATATATACATATATTGCCTAGTCTTGCATGTTGATATTTTGAGAAACTCGTTTTGCAAATTTTTGTGTGAGTCTGGATCACCTGAGGGAGGGGTTGGATCCTGACTGAGACATGATTTTGATGAGAATGAAACTAGGTTTTAAACGAAAACTTGTATAATGTTATTTCCATGCTATTTAAACCCATGAATGATGTAAACTTGTTTTACATGATATTCATTGTATCGCATGGTACTATTGCTTTGAAAGGCATTTGATTTCATGGTTTTGTGTGAGTCATAAACACCCGAGGGAGGGGTTGAGTCCTGACTGTGTTGTGAAATTTTAACGACAATAAAATGTTTTAAATGGATTTGCATGTCGAGTTTTCCATGCTTTTAAAATCCATATGTGAACTTGTTTTACATGACATCATGACATAATGAATTGTAGCATCGATTTTGAAATGTGTGGAGAAAGGGTGGTTTATGCATGGCACTACGTTCATGTAGGTAGTATGGTTACCTACTTGTTCGTAGGGCTGCCTTACTGAGCTTGATGTGCTCACCCCTTTCATTTTCCTACATAAATTTCCTCCTGTAGACTTCACGACGACTGAGTATTGCATTTCAGATATCCATTGTTGCCCATCATTTTGAGGTATATACACTTGTACATATTGTATCTAAATAATAATAGCACAGTAACATGTTTGTAAGTAACTTTCGGGGGTGTATAGATAATGTAAACACTTGAAAATGAATGGGAAAGAATTAATGAAAAAACTCATGTGTTTACTTTTCCTTAAATAAGGAATTAAGTTATATGGTAAATGAATGGTGGGACTGGCATTGACGCACAACCCAATTGTTAGTGGAGTGTGGTCACGATCAGAAGACATGTAATTATGAATGAAAAATGAAAAGTTTACTCTGATTTTTGGGTCGTGACAAATAGTGGTATCAGAGCAAAATTGGTCTGATGTGTGTTAGTGTCAGTAATTAATTAATTACATCCTCGTGTTACTGTGCTTGGGTAGATACAATAGTGTATATCGAGATGGGTTTTGACAAAGAAATGGTTGAGAATGCAGGAATACAGGCATTATGCCTAATATTAGTCACAGTAGATGAGGTAGAGCACGAGGCAGAGGTCGTAGAGGTAGGCCTGAGCCTGCTAGTCGTGCTGAGTCGACCTATGAGAACCAGGATGAGATTGAAATGGAGGATGATATTGAGCATGCCCCACAACGTTCGATAGAGAGATCAGACAGTATTAAAACACGCTTCGCGAGGTTGGAGAGGAGTGTGGGGAATATTTTGGGAGCTAATTGCTCAGAGTATGCATGGAATTTGAGGGCGAGTCGTAGCATTGGTGGAAGTCCGCTCGACCCATCTGAAGAGTTAGACATCCTGAGCCGACATGAGAAATATTTCTAGATGTATTCCGATGACAGAATATCCTGGACACTGGTTAAAGTAAATTACAGATAGAATTCCTTACTCTGACCCAGAAGAACTGATTGATTGGCGAGTATGAAACTCGGTTTATATTCCTGGGCAGGTATTACCCCGACACTATGGGCAATGAGAGTCAGAAAGCCCAAAAGTTTATGGAAGGGCTCGGATTGTCAATTTGAGTTCGATTGGCCCTGTTGGATATCACTACCTATGACGAGGCAGTGCGCAGACTACAGTTGTGTGAATAAGATCTTATGTTGCGCGCCTCTGAGATTGGGAAAGGTAGTAAGGGCCGAAATAGAGACAAAAGAGAATAGGGAATGACAGAGATGTCAGAACGGGAAAAAGGTAGTTTGGTAAGAGATTAGAATTGATGAGTCACGGTAAGGCCCTAGTGTATCCAATTTCAGCACTTTTGAGGGGTATTGTGATTGGAGGACCCCGACTTGCTCCGTAGTACTGCAAACAGTGTAGGATGTGTGGTAGATACCACGGAAGTAGGGCCTACACCTACACTTTATTGACTAAAATAGGTGTTAAGTGTGGTAAGATGGGTCATTTATTTAATGATTGCTAAGAGTTGGGTGAGACTGCCCCACAAAAAGAGCAAAGAGATAGAGAAAACCTTGTTGATATTTCTGCACCGAAAAGGGAGGCCACAACCGAAGAGAAGGGGAAAGTAAGCTGTTGGACGAGGGTAAGTGTATGCCTTGGACCAGGACATTACTGATATTTCAGATGATGTGGTGAAAGATACCACACTGGTTAGGAATAATGAAGTAATTATGTTACTTGATCCTGATGCCACGCATTTAGTCATACCGCCTTCAATTGCATATAAGTTAGTAAAAGACGTGAATGCCTACACCCTTGGGCAAAATGTTGATCGTTAGTACCCCAATAAAGGAGGGTTAACTAACAAAAATAATTATGAAGAGATTATAAGTGAAAACGAGGAAAGAAGTATAAGTCAGCCGATTTTATTCAATGGACTATGAATAATTTGAAGTAATATTTGAGAATAAATTGGTCGGCTGTAAACTATGCTGTTTAGATTTCTATCATAAGATAATGATATGGTTACCTCTGAAAAGTATACTGTAAGTTTTGACAAGTAATAAAAGGGGTGTAGCGATTGAAATTAAAGGAGTATATGATTGTACTCATGGAATGAGTAATGACAGAGTTTGTTATAAGTGATATACAAAAAGAGATAAGCTTTGAGATGTGATAGATCCTGAATACAAGATATATTAGAATAAGAGACATATGCAAGGTAAGTAATTTGGATTAAGTAATATGTAGTGAATATGAATTGCGACCAAGGATAAGGGGTGGATATATCCATAACCAGTCCATGTGGTCAAGTCTGAGGGTTAATAAAGGTATTTCAAAATACCTCCCCGCCTGAAGACTTACAACATCTAGAAGTACATATAACCTATAAATTGAAATCGATAATCATAATATATACATTTAAAATTAAGGTACCTTTACTGATACGATAAAGAAATATAGAATTCGATTAATCAGGAAGGTTTAAAAATTAAAATTTATAAAAGTCGTTAATATAAGAAAAAGAAAATGACGCGTGTTAGTATCTTGAACGGAAGCGATTTCAAAATGACATTATATGTTTATGCGTACATAGGTCAAGAATATGGGTGATTGAAATATTTAGTGGAACTCAACTACGATGAGGTATTTACACTTTACCTGGATCGATTTGTAATCATCCTTATTGATGATATTTTGGGTGTATTTAAGGTCCAGGGAAAATTATAAGCAACAATTGGAAATTGTTTTTACAGATGGTTTATTGAGAGTTCTCGAAATGGACTACCTTGTTAACACGTGTAACTAAGAAAAGTGGAATTTGAATGGGATGATAAACTTGATAGGAGTTTTGGTGCATTAAAGTATGAACCGAGCACCGCATTTATTTTCACCATACCTAATAGATCAAGAAGTTTCTCAGTGTATATGGATACCTCAAAATAATGAATGGGTTATGTATTGATGGAAAATGGGAAGATATTTAATTATGGATCTAGACAACTCAAGGATCATGAAAGAAACTATCTGAACCATGATTTAAAGTGGCAACGATAGTGTTTGTACTGAATATATGGCACTACTATCTACTCGGTGAGAAATTTCTGGTATGCACTAATCATAAAAGCCCAAGTATCTGTTTTCTAAGAAAGAGTAGAATATGAGATAACATAGAGGGTTAGAGCTTCTGAAAGATTTTGATTGTGGAAATTGTACCACACAGGAAAGGCTAATGTGATGGCTGATATCTTGAGCAGAAAGAGCCTTGGGATGGTATCACATATGATGGTCAGGGAGTGTGAGCTGGTAGAGTAGCTGTAAGCCTCAGTAGTGATGTGATCCCCTATGATGATGACAGTGATTGTGTGACAGCTAGCCTGAGATTAGAACCAGATTTGAGTGATCGAATTTGACATGCTTAGCGTGGTGATCGGCATGGTGTCGATAGTGTGGGTCAAATCAGAACGGTACAGTGATAGAGTTCATAGAGAGTAAGGATGGCTTACTGAGGTTCAGAGACAATGCAAGTGCTCCCTAGGACCATAATTGATGAGATAGTGATATTGTCAGAAGCTCGTCCTTTGGGATATACAGTGCATCCGAGAAGTAATATATATATATATATATCAAAATCTTTGAAAAGGATATTAGTGGTCAGATATGAAAAGAGACATTGTGGAGATTGTGGAAAAGTGTCTCGTATGTCAGCAGAGTAAGGTAGAGCAAAAGAAGTTTGCAAGGTTATTGCAACCTCTACCTATATCGACACAAAAAATGGGAGCAAGTCACCATGAATTTCATGATGGGTTACAGAGGACCCGGATGAATCATGAGGCTATCAAGGTGATAGTCGATAGATTGACTAAGTCTACCCACCTTCTGGTTATGAAATCCCCAGATACTCTGAGTGTGTAGGCGGATTTATGTGTACGGAAGATTATGGAACACCATGTATTTTCCAGTGAGCATTGTATCATATAGGGATTCCCACTACACTTCCCACTTCTGGAAATATTTTTCAGGAAGCTACGGGAACCCGACTGAGTCTTAGCACAGCTTTACATCCTCAGACAGATGGTCAGTCAGAGGGGACTATACAGGTTCTGGAGGATATGATAAGAACATGTGCCATTGATTTTATAAGCTCCAGAGATGATTAGTTGTTACTAATCGAAATCGCCAATAATGACAGTTGTCACTTGAGTATCGAGATAACAATTTGTGAGGCATTGTATGGTCGTAGGGGTTGTTCTCGGACTTGGATAGAAGAAGTGGGTGACAGATAGAGAATTATTCCTGATTCGGTATCATAAACCTCTGAGGATGTTCAGTTGATTTGTAAGAGATTAAGAACACCTCAGAGTGGACAGAAAAGCTACACTAACAAGAGACAGAAAAGCATTAGAATTCACCAAAGGTGAATTAGTATTGTTGGAAGTTACATGCCCTTAGGACATAACGAGATTCAGAAAGAAGGCAAATTGAGTTTTGTTAGATTGAATCCTTTGAGAGATTGGACAAACTGGGAGATCAGGCCAGTAGGTTGGCGTTACTACCTGAATTAGCAGGAACCCACCATGTGTCCCATCTTTTGATGCTTCAGAAATACTATCTGAACCCAACATATGTGACTGGATATGAGCTGTTGGAGCTCAATGAAAGTATAACGTATGTTGAAAAATCAATTCGGGCATTAAACAGAAAGGTGATAATGTCGAGGTTTAAGATGATCTCCCTAATTGAAGTCCTTCAGCAGTATTACGCTTCAGAGGAATTTAAATAGGAGTTGGAGAGTAAGAGTATGATATGTGTGAAGTATCCAGAGTGATTTACAGACTAACTTGGTTCTAATTTGGAGGACCAAATTTCTTAAGTGGGGGAGATTAAGTAAGACCCGATTTTTATTATATATGTTAATAGAATTATAAGACAGATGATTTTGATCATATAAATATGAATGGAATAGTCGAACGTTCGTAAAATTCGAAAACGGACAGTTAAGGAATTTCAAATTAAATTTATGAGATTTGAATGGTCCGGACAGAGATACAAATTTTTAAATGAGAAATTATAGTGGGTCCAAGAAGGAAAGTCGACCTAAATTGGTTCCGAACAGATAGAAGGGTAAAACGGTCAAAAGATCGAAATCCAGTATAAATTCCATAAGAAAATTTCATTAAAAATATGGATTTGAGAAATCTTGAACAATAACGATGAAATAATTAAATTTCTAGTTCAATTGATCAAGATCCAAAATTATTAAAATTTACTGAAAATTCAATTGGGACAATATCCCGAAAATACGAAGAAAATATATTGGAAAAAGGGTTAAAATACAATAAATAAATTAAATTAATTAAATTAATTAATTATTAATAAAATAAAGAATTTATTAGATATTTTGGAATTTTTTTGAGTATTTTAATGAATATAATATTAATAAAATAAATTATAAATAATAATAATAATAAAAAAAATTGAAAATCAAAAATCGGGAAAAACCCAAAAACTTGGAAACCGACAGAAAGCCGAGGGAGACCCGAGACCCACCGACGAGCCAGGCGAAGGTTAGAGAAGAGAGAGGACAGGCCAACGAACTCAACGGCACCGACGATGCGCCGTATCGATGCCGAAAATCGGCGACCGGAGGAGGAGAAAAACCGAGAGGAAAACGACCCGATTCCGATGATCCACGACAGTTGAGCGTGAACAGAAGACACCGACGTGATCGGGAGGAGGAGCCGATCATTTTGAGACCTGTAGTGGCCAACGAAATCGCCAGAACCACAGGCGACGACAAAGACTAGAAAACGACACCGTTTGGCCGAAAGGAAAGGGAAGGAAAATAAAGGAAAAAGAGAAGGAAAGAAAAAAGAAAAGAAAAGAAAGAAAAGGGAAAAAGGAAAGAAAAATTACCGGGGACGACTCGAGATTTTGGTAAGTTGATTGAGGGTCGAGATTGACCTACGGGTAAATTCCAAAAATTTATTTAATGTTATATTTAATGAAAAATAACCCAGATTTACCTAATTGTGTAATTTTACGACAGAGCCCGAACGAGAGCTGATTGAGCTTCGATTTTTGTACCTCGCATAACATTGGGTAAGTACATTTTAATTACGATAATTAGAGTCCTTAATGCAGAGTTAAGATTATTTTACGGGTTTTACGGATTAATTCTGCATAAAAGGAATTTTATTCAGAATTTAAGGTAATTACCGTAAATAGTATACGGGCTATCCAATGAGTTTGGAACGAAGCCTGATGATTAGTTGTAAGCCAAATGAGCCCAGTAAATCTGAAGAAGGGATTTAATAAGTAGAAACGAGCTGGAAATGGGTCGAGGCCCATTAAGATGCAATCGAGCCCAATAAAGTAAAACGGGCCCAGTGTTTTAGATTCGATCAATATAAGTGAAATACTGATAAGTATAGTAGAATTGACCCAAATACGTGGTTATATGCAGCTCCGTGGACTTGGTTTGGAGTGAATTGGGCTGAGAGACTTGGTACGGGAGAAATAGGAAAGTTTACGCGTGATTCCAGGTAAGGGAATTTTACGGACAGCTAGAGGTAACTTTACGCAATTTCTACGTCATTTACATTTCCTAAAATTGTCTGAAGGGTCTAGATTTAAGATGAAAATTTTAGTGCCCCGATGGGTAAATGACCAAAATACCCTTCTAAAGGGTAAAATTTCTAAATTTAGGAAAAGTTGGGAGGAGCAAGAACATGATGTTCCTGCTTATTTTTTTAGATGGCTTTGACACATGCATGGGTAGGCTAGCTAACTTTTAAATAAAATGCATAGCATTGCATAACTTTAATCAATGTTGATTTTCTCTAAAATTGATTTGAGAAATGTAGCCGCCTACGTGATTTTATAGAAATTTGACGCAATAGAGCTCAGCTTGCACGAGTTTTTGATTTGTGTGATGCATGCATTAGTGCTGGAGCAAGAGCTCACACTAGAGTTTTACATGCATTGGTGCTAGAGCCTAGCTCGCACCAGATTTTAACATGATTTTTGTAACAGGATACTGGAGTCTAACTCGCACCAGATTTTCATATAATTTTCATGACGGGGTACTAAAGTCTAACTCGCACCAGATTTTCACTTGAATTGTTATGACAGAGTGCTGGAGCCCAGCTCGCACTAGTTTTATATGATTTTGACAGTGTGCTGGAGCTTAGGTCACACTAATCTTATGAGATTTTATGAAACGCGTGCTGGAACTTAGCTTGGATGAGATTTTCCTTGATTTTATGAGAGTGCTGGAGCATCGCTCGTACTAGTTTTATGAGAACATGCGATGAGCCGTGCTTGGAACGTCGAGTAGACTGTGTGTCACGTTGATTAAATAGGCTCGCACGTGCGTTTTGTGACAGGGCATGAGTATGGCTATGATATATAGGTCCACGGAGTACGTTGTACCGTGCAAGTAGCATGGAGTACGTTGTACCGTCTGGGATTGATTACGTGGCATCTTCGGATGCGTGGCATCTTCAGATGTGAGTGGTATCTTCGGATGTGAGTGATCGGGTAGGACCGACGAGATGGATTGACCTACCTCCCGGGGTGGTTCCCGATAGTGGTGAGACCCCGCACACTAGTATCCGTGTAGTAGCGGCATCACGAGGACATATGGCCATCGTCCTAGTTATTTGCCCGACATATATACATATATTGCCTAGCCTCGTATGTTACTGTTTTGAGAAACTCGTTTTGTGGATTTTTGTGAGAGTCTGGATCACCCGAGGGAGGGGTTAGATCCTGACTGAGATATGATTTTGATGAGAATGAAACTGGGTTTTAAACGGAAACTTGCATGATGTTATTTCCATGCTATTTAAACCTATGAATGATATAAACTGGTTTTACATGATATTCATTGTATCGCATGGTACTATTGCTTTGAAAAGCATTTGATTTCATGGTTTTGTGTGTCAGGAACACTCGAGGGAGGGATTGAGTCCGGACTGTGTTGTTAAAATTTAACGAGAATGAAATGTTTTAAAGGGATTTGCATGTCGAGTTTTCCATGCTTTTGAAATCCATATGTGAACTTATTTTACATGACATCATGACATCATGAATTGTAGCATCGATATTGAAATGTGTGGAGAAAATGTGGTTTATGCATGGCACCACGTTCATGTAGATAGTATGGTTACCTACTGGTTCATAGAATTGCCTTACTGAGCTTGATGTGCTCACCCCTTTCATTTTTATACACAGATTGCCTCTTGTAGACTTTGCGACGACTGAGTCCTGCATTCCGGATATTCATTGCTGCCCATCATTTTGAGGTATATAGACTTGTACTTATTGTATCTAAATAAGAATAACACAGTAACATGTTTGTAAGTAACTTTTGGGGATGTATAGATACTGTAAACACTTGAAAATGAATGGGAAAGAATTAATGAAAAATCTCATGTATTTACTTTTCCTTAAATAAGGAATTAAGTTATATGGTAAATGAATGGTGGGACTGACATTGACGCACAACCCAATTATTAGTGGAGTGTCGTCACGATCAGAGGACAAGTCAGTATGAATGAAAAATGAAAAATTTACTCTGATTTTTGGGTCGTGACATCTGTCCTGTCGACTCCAATTATATCCTTTGAAGCCGAACTTATGTATTACACACATCAGTATATTGTCATATACTTTATTTCACTTGCATGATATTCAAATGAATGCCTTGGGCCATTTATATCTTATTTGGCCTCGCTACACCACTATCAGACCTTACTCTTTCATAAGTCCATTTCGAGTATATAACTCATTTTCGAGAATCTCTCAGACTCCTCGAGTTCATTGATCGTATTAAATAGGTATTAAGCTTACAATACCTTAAGTTCATTATTTCGTTTCATTTTGGCATTTCATTGAATACCTTATGTACTCACTTTCTGCCATTATTGTTTTTAGCACATGGATTTCACCAAACTATTATACAAGCATATACACATGCTCAATAACATCAAAGCATACTTAATTAATCATTAATTCCTTGCCTACTAATCTTTTCCTCATTTTAGTACATCAAGCCATTTATAGGCCTTGGAAGGTTGGGCATGAACTAGGATATTTCAACCATCAATCTATCTACCAATCAACTCATACAAGTGTATAGATCAACATACATGAGATTTGTGCATTGAAATCTTACCAATCTCAGCTTTTCTCTTTTTTCACAACTTTGAGGAAAAACTCATTTTCTCCTCCGATTCAGGGATTCTACCTCTCGTTCCCAACTATGTTGCTCTTATCCACTCTATGAACAACTTTGATGTAATAAACTTTTCTTCAATCTCAATGGAAAGTGTTGATACTTTAGAAAGGGAACTAGGTCACTTTGTCTTAAAAATGGAAGGGTTCAATGTTTCTCCCATGAAATGCAGTTCAAATGTCCAGTTTATATAGAAATTGCTTGATGAGATCGATCTCCATAAGTGAGGGATCGATCTTCTTCTGCTTTTAGCCTCTCAGCATTCAGTTTTCAAGCATGAGAGATCGATCTGTCGAAGAGAATGAGATCGATCTTAGCTAGGCAGAAAGCTTCACAGATCGATCTGGCAAGGGAATGAGATCGATCTGCTTCTGGTCGAGGCTTAAGGGGATTGGTCTGCTTAAGGATGAGATCGATCATTGGTTGGCAGAGGCTTACTGAGATCGATTTGGCTTGAAGGAGAGATCGATCTCCCCTTGCTCTGCAACATACTTAGCCGAATTTAATTCCAAATTTCCAAGGCTAAGTTCATTTCAATTTACCTCACTTCTCATTTTGCATTCATTTCACATTTATCACTTCCAAAGGTCAATTTCTTATAATTCCTACCCAATGAAACTTGTTTGTACATCACGAATTCACATAACAAGTGTGCACGTCAATTTTATAGACCTTACAACTCTTATGATTCATATTAGATTAACAACTGTATACTTAAGGAATCATAAGGATTACATAAGAAAATATAGGCCATACATTCCTCCCATCCTTTAAGAAATTTGGTCCTCCAAATTAGAACCAAGTTACTCTTCAAAAAGTCAGGGGTACTTTTCCCATATAGAGTTCTCCAACTCCCAAGTAGCTCTCTCTGAAGTATGGTGCTACCAGAGAACCTTAATAAGTGAAATCGTCTTGATCCGTAACACCTTTTCCTTCCTGTCTAGTATTCGGATCGCTTTTTCTACATATGATAAATCATTCTTGAGCTCCAGTGGCTCATACCAAATCACATGAGTTGGATCTGGATGGTACTTCTGAAGCATCGATACGTGGAAGACATTATGTATGCCTGCTAGCTCTGGTGGCAATGCTAGCCTATAGGCTTTATCTCCCACACGCTTCAGTATCTCAAACGATCTGATATATGGAGGGCTCAACTTACCCTTCTTACCGAACCTCATAATCCCTTTTGAGCGATAGACTTTTAAGAAAACTGAGTCACCCATTGTGAACTCTAGTGGCCTCTGTCTCATGTTAGCGTAACTTTTTTGCCTGCTGTGAGTTGTTCTCAATCTCTCACATATCAAGTGAACAATCTGAGAGGCTTGTTGTACCAAATTAGGAGCAAAACTTTTCCTCTCACCCATTTCTTCCTAACCAATTGGGGAATGACACCTTCTACCATACAAGGCTTCATACGATTCCATCTCGATACTCCAGTGATAACTATTGTTGTATACAAATTCGGCTAGTAGTAGGTGATCATCCCATGAGCCTTTAAAATCCCTAACACTTGCTCTCAACATATCCTTTAATGTCTGGATGGTTCTCTTCGACTGACCATCAGTCAGAGGATGGAAAGCAGTACTGAAACTCAATCAGATTCCCATAGCTTCCTGAAATTATTCCTAAAAGCAAGAAGTGAAGCAAGAATCCCTATCTGATACACCATGTAACCATGCTCACTGGAACACCATGTAGCCTCACTAACTCCCATACATACAACTCTGCCACACTACTCAAAGTATCTGTAGATTTCATAGCTAGAAAGTGAGCGAATTTCGTCAGTCTGTCAACCACTACCTAGATAACATCATGGTTCCTTTTAGTCTTCAACAATCCCATGATAAAATCCATGGTGACATGCTTCCATTTCCAAGTCGGTATAGGTAGAGGCTACAATAACCCTGCAGGCTTCTGATGCTCTACTTTCACTTGCTGACATATCAGACATCTTACCATAAATTCTGCGATATCTCTTTTCATCCCTGACCACCAATACACTTTCCAGAGATTTTGGTACATCTTATTACTCCCCGGATGCAATGTGTATCTCGATGAATGAGCTTCAATCAAAATCAATCTCTTTAACTCTAGGTCATTGGGAACGCAAATCCTGCCTTTAAACCTTAGTAGGCCATCATCACTCACTAAAAATCGGCCACATCACCCCTCTGAATCTGACTTGCACTATCCTCACACAGTAGATCGGCATACTAAGCCTAACGTATCCGATCAATCAAATTCGGTTCCACTCGGAGGCTAGCTATCACACAGTCTTTATCAATATCAAGAGGGTTTATATCCAATCTGAGGTGAGCAAACTGCTCGAGCATGTCATATTCCTTGACCATCATGTGTGATACCATTTCGAGGCTCTTTCTACTCAGGGCATCAGGCATAACATTAGCCTTCCCTAGATGGTACAATATCTCACACTCATAATCTTTCAGAAGCTCTATCTATCGTCTCTGGCTCATAGTAAACTCTTTTGTGAAAACAGATATCAGAGGCTCTTATGATCTGTATACACCTGAAATTTCTCACCGTATAAGTAGTGGCGCCATATTTTCAATGCAAATACCACAATTGCCAACTCTAAATCATGGGTCGAGTAGTTCCTCTCATGGTCCTTGAGTTGTCTGGATCCATAGGCTACTACCTTCCCGTCCTGCATCAACACATAGCCCAGTCCTTGTCCTGAGGCATTTGTATACACTATATAACCTCCTGAGCTAGTGTGTATGGTGAAATAGGTGCGGTGGTCAGTCTGTGCTTTAACTCGTAGAAACTACTCTCATAATTATCATCCCACTCAAGTGCCACGTTCTTTCGGTGAGACATGTCAATGGAGCAGCCAGCTTAGAGAATCCCTCAATAAATCGTCAGTAATAACATGCTAAACGCAGAAAACTGCAGATCTCTATAACCGTCTTGGGTCTTTCCTACTGTATCATAACCTCTATCTTAGATGGATACACTGATACACTGTCTCTCGAGACTTCATAACCCAAAAACGATATCTTACTCAGCCATAAATCACACTTGTTGAGTTTAGCATACAACTCCTGATCTTGAATGGACTGTAACACTATTCTTAAATGCTGTTCATGATCTTCCTTGAACTTCGAGTACACCAGTATGTCATTTATGAAGATAATCATGAATCTGTCCAGGTATGGCTTAAACACATCATTCATTAAAGCCATAAATGCTGCAGGAGCATTTGTCAACTCAAATGGCATAACCAAAAACTCACAATGGCCATAACGTGTCTGAAACATCGTCTTGGGTACATCTCCACTCCGAATCCTCAACTGATGATACCCAGACCTCAAATCAATCTTCAAAAAGACCTATGCTCCCTACAACTGATACAATAGATCGTTTATCCGTGGAGAGGGTACTTGTTCTTGATGGTAGCCTTATTCAACAATCGATAGTCTATACACAGTTGGAGAATCCCATCTTTCTTCTTTATTAACAAAACTGCTACTCCCTAAGGTGATACACTGGGTCTGATGGACCATTTGTCCAACAACTCTTGCAATTGCTTCTTTAGCTCCTCCAATTCAATTGGAGCCATTCTATATGGTGGCTTGGATATCGGTTCAGTTCCAGGCACCAAATCAGTACAGAATTTCATTTCTCTGTCTGGTGGCGACCCTGGTAATTCGTTCAAAAAGACATCAGGAAATTCTCTAACCTTTAGGATGTCAGCTATATCCGGGTACACCTTATCCAAGTCAATCCCATAGGTGATAAAACCTTCAATACATTATCACTACATTCGTTAGCAACCTTATTCATCCTTAAGATTAATCTACTACTTCTTTCATTACTTTTCAAATCTTACAGCATACTTTTTAGGGATGGAAAACATTATTATCTTAGCATAACAGTCTAAAATAGAATGGTTTGCAGCCAACCAATCCATTCCTAGTATCACATCAAAATCCTTCATAACTAATAGGATGAGATCGACTGACATGTCCTTTTCCCTTACTTTTAACTTACAACTCTTACGTACATACTCTGTCATTACATTATCTCTCACTGGAGTGCTTATAAGTAAAACTCTACCTAAGGGTACAGGTTTTACATGTTCACACAGTTTACATGCAAATGAAGGCGATATAAATGAAGGCGTGGCACCAGGATCAATTAATGCTAATACTTCAAAATCAAAGACAAGGATGGTACCTTTAATCACATACGAGGAAGCCTCTACAGAAGCCTGGTCCAATGCAAACACTCGCCCTCTACCAATAACTTACTTCCATTTCTCTTTAGCTGTGGCCTTCTTCTTAGGTGTAGGTGTCTCAACTGTAGCCTTCTCTGGCTCATTACCCTTCTGTAGGGCTGTATCAATCAACTTTGGGCATTCACGAGCTATATGCCTTAGTTTACCACACATATAGCATGTTCTCATTGATAATGGGCATGGTCTACCCCCATGATATCTACCACATGACTTGTAATGCTTTGTGGTAGGTCGAGGTTTGCCAATAAATATGCCCCTCGATGCTGGAGATAAAGCTGAATGAACTGAAGGCTTCGCGGGCCTCTCTTGTATCTCCTCAATCTTAAGCCCCTTACCGAATAACCTTCAGCCCTTTTTAAATCCTCTGTCATCAACTAACTTCTTTCGATCCTTATCTCTGCTTTACCACTCTTGCTAAATTTCGAGGCATGCAACTCATAATCTTGCTCACATAGCCGAGCTCTGGGGACTGCCTCATCATAAGTGGTAATGTCCAATGGAGCTAGTCGAGCTCTGATGGAAGGTTTCAGTCGCTCAAGAAATTTCTAAACCTTTTTGTCCTCAAGACTCATAGTGACTATATCATATATGCCCAGGGATGTGAATCATGACTCATACTCATCCACTGTTTGGTTCCCCTGAGTCAATGTCATAAATTCCATCTACATCTTTCTCTGAGTAATAGCTGGAATGTATTGCTTCCTAAAGGCATCTAAGAATATATCCCATGTCACAACTGGGTGTTGTGCACTGAACATCGACTGTGTGGCCATCCACTAATGCTCGGCCTCATCCTCCAATACAAATGCCGCAAAGGTGACCTTCTCAGTGTCGGAGTAATGGAAGAATCTATAAAGCTTCTCCATACTATGTATCTAATGCTCAACTAACACTGGGTTCTTCACCCCCATTAAATAAAGGTGGTTTAAACTTTCATAACTCTCTCAGGCTACCTAGATCACAATCGTACACTCCTTCACTGTGAGACCCCGTATATGTATAGCTGTATATAGGAACATAGGAATGTAAATAAAATCATAAGTATAATGATACATTTGTAATGTGAAGTATATGCAGTGTAGGTTCATAAGATTATGTACGCACTTGTAATAAGAATCGTGATTATATGTACAAGTTGCATTATGAATGAGTAGGAAGAAATGGATTTAAACACGAGAAGAATGTGATTGAAATGGAATACGAGTAGTGTTGTAAAATGGAAGGAAAGATTTTTATAAGTTGTATACTTCCATTCGGGTAATATCGTGAAAAATTTGGTTGTACAAAGATTTCCCACATGTTTTAATATATACTAAGTGTGATTGGATGGCATTTTTAAGTCTCAAGGAGCGATGAATGAGGGAAGGACTATGGAGGTAAATTGAGGAAGTTTTGAATGAAGTTGTTGCAGAAAAACTGCAGGAAATCTAGAAATGTGAAGGCCAGATCGATCTCATAGGATGAGAGATCGATCTGGAAGAGCCAGAATGCTCTTATGAGAGTAATGGAATGGAGCAGATCGATCTCCAAAGGAATCAGATCGATCTCCCCTAAGACCAGATCGATCTCCTTAAGCTTCTATTCGACAGCAGATCGATCTCAAGCCTCGACAGATCGATCTCCTGCTTTTAAAATGTCTTAGAAAAGAGAAATTTTTAGAGGACCAGATCGATCTCCACCCAAGGAAGATCGATCTCATCAAGTTAAAACTATAAATAGGAGCAGTTGGATCTGTAGATTTTTGGGATAAACCATTTCTTTCCACTTCAACTCAAAAACCTAGCTTTCTCACTCCTAAATCCAGCCATTTTCAGTAAGATTTGAGGAAATGCTATTAGAGACAAAGTCGTTCACGTCTAAGAGAAGAACAACATAGTCTAGAGGCATTTCCCCATTTGTCGGATTGAAGGAATAAAGGGCATTCCTATTTGGAGCAAAGAGGAAATCCAATGAGGTAAGTTCTAGTGCACAAATCCAAGTACATTGGTCTAGTTAATGATTATGAAGTTAATTGGGTGTGCACCTTGTGGGTAGAACTACCTAGAATGGCATGAAATGAGTATAACTTAGGAATGGTCTAGTGTGAGAAAGTGGAATGTAGAAGTGTTAATGATGAATGAGATATCTTGAGAGGATGATTATGTTGTGGGCATTGTTTGGGCATGTTGATATTGGGATAAAATTGTGAGATTTACCATAAGGGGTAAAATGTGTATTTAAGGCATTGGATAAATGCTTACTTGAAAAAGAGTTAGAAACGTTAACTCAAGTGTTTGATGGATGAATTTCAGTTTCTGATGATACGCCGGAGTAAGTCGAGATGAGAATGCGAGAAGCGTAGAGGAGGATAGTTGCACACAAATAAAGTGAGGTAAGGGACTGTGTGTTAGCTATAGAGATGTTCGTGCGTATTTTACAGGAATTTCGTAGATATATTGCTAGAACTAGTACGATATTATAATTCTATGAAATGATATGGAAGCATGAAAAGTACTATGATGTATATATGTATTGAGAAATGGGATAGGGTAAGGAAATAGCATGATATGTATGTTTTCAATGTTTTTCTCTAATTTACATTGATCTTGATGATTGAGAAATGTTGATGATAGGTTGGCTAATTTTACATGTTTTAGCATGAAGAGGCATGCTGTATGAATAAACATGTTTTGAGTTTTAAAAAGAGAAAATAGCCATCCATTAGTTTTGAGATGAGATTTGGTGTTGAAGCGCTAGCTCACACCCGTTTTAATGCCTTTAATGTACCGTGCTGGAGTTTTAACTCGCGCAAGGGTTTTGAGAAAGTGCGGGAACTTTGCTCGCACCTGTTTTATTTAGTTGGGGAAAACTTGGGGGTCTGGGACCCAAGGGGATACCAGCCGACGGCCATTTGAACGGGCTGGGCCTTAACGATAGATCGTACCGCGCTGGAGCCTTGCGATGACTGTGTGTCACGCTGCTTGCTCGCCTGGTATATGAGACATGGCTTAGGATGAAAAGTCCATCGGAGTTGGAGTATGGACTTGGGTCCATGGTCGTACGTAGAACAGTGTAGTTATCCATTGGTATACTATGTACCGTGCTGGGTGCACATGAGTGCGAGTATCGCGTAGATGACACACGGCGTATTCTTACTGTGGGTATATGAGGAGATGTCGTTGATTGAGATGAGCCGGAGGGCAGGACTGATCCATTCCCCTTCAGGCGAAGTGATGCCCTGTGCACACCTGATCAGTGAGGCTCAGGATTACTAACTATGGCCATATGTCGTGGATATTTGATTGCCGAAAATTCCATGCCTGTCTCAAAGATTCGAGAAACAGAGATAATCTCAGAAAAGAAAGAGATTTTGTGTTTTTGATAAATCTCTGATTTCACATTTGTGCCGTGAGGGCACTATTTATGAACATGTTTTAAATGGAAGCTTGATATTTGATTTACACGAAAATGCTATTGAGAAATATATGTTTAAATGCATTTTTCGTATGATATTTTCATTTGTACTAAAAACATGGTTTTGGTTTATACATGCATGGGCTATGTAAGTAGTACGATATCTACCTGCTAGCATACATTTCCTTACTGAGCTGTGGTTTGCTCATCCTACTATTTTCCCCCTTCAGGTACTGAGAAGTAAGAGAGCGGTGGTCTCTAGGTCTTTTGTGTTGAACAGCTCCCACAATTCCGTAAAGGTATAAGATTTCTATACACGAGTATTTTGTATCTAATTTATCGTATCGCACAGTTATATATTGGAATTGTAAACAGTATTATGGGGATGATATGTAAGCACATGGTATTTATACAATTGATTTTGTATATCTACACACATACCTGGGAGTGTGAATTAAAGATTTAAATCTTCCGCTGTAAATGAATGAATTTTAGTAATTGCATCTTCTCACAGCCCAACCGTAGTAGAGAATGTATGGATAGAAGGGTTCCCAGAAGTGGGGTGTGACATTCACCACTAACCTATTGTGGAGCTACGTGATCCTGAACTGGTGGGGGAATGTCCTAAACTGAAGGGGGTACAGGTATCTCTGCCTCTACATCTCGAGGTCTCGGTGCAAGCTGTGCTGGCTCTTGTATCTCAGGTGTAGCAGCATAACCAGTAGGGTTCTCTTGTCTACCCTCAAATATGCCCATAGCCTGTGTAAACATCTCCATAACCATGTCTACACTGTGTTGTAACTGCGCTATACGTTCCTCAACGACCTCACTAAGATCGGGTGGATCCTTACTAGAACTAGACCTACTGCTTCTCTCGGGTTCATCTCTACACCCTTGAGAGTGCGAACTCTCTCCTCTACGAATACGTCATCTATCAGATATCCTACATACTCAAAATAAGTGTCTCAATCACATTTTCCAGCTTGGTATAAACAATTGTATCCTAATAATGCACAGTACTTTGGGGATGCATAATTTTCTAAATATAGATACTAACTCACATCAGACCAACTCTGCTCTAATACCATTAATTTCTGTCCCGACCTTATCTCTCTCTGTTCGTAACCTTTACCTCACGACTTACAGTTGGGCTGTGAGTCAACATCCAATCCATATCTCATCCATTTATAGTTTAAATAAATTCATTTAAATAGAAATAGAATAGAAACTGAACCTTTATATATATATACATGGAAACATTTACATCAGTTTTATTATATACATCCCCCAAAAATATAAAATACAAATTTTACTGTGCATTAATTTACAGGATACAAAAATTTTTCACCTCAAGTGTATACCTCTATACTGCTGGATGACAGGAGCAATGCAATAGCAAGGATGACTGCAGTGTACGCACTACTACGTAGTATATGTGGAGGAGGAAATGAGGGGGGTGAGCTAACGCGCTCAGTAAGAAATATATGACAGCATGTAGATAACTACACTATCTATATGCTTAATATATATATATATATATATATATTCATTTTCCTTATAAAACATATGTATTCTCTTCAAAACAACTTCCACCAATGCGAAACTATTAATTCGCTAGATGGGTATATGCATATTCACACAGCATATTCCAATTCACATAGTTCATACTTAGAAAATGCTTTACATTTAGCAATTCAATATATTTGAGATATAAATTATGGGTTATCATATCCCCAGACATATAGCAGGGGGGACATATGTCGCCTCACACACTAGTGACAATGTCATATCACACAGATATAAGAAGACTTATAGCCATAGTCGGATTTCAGGCAACACTGCTTAGGTGTGCGGGAACCCTACGCTTGGGGAGGCGGATCAACCATCCCTTAAGCTCATATCAAATCACGGCACATCGTACCCCATGGCTAACGCTCATGGTATATCGTGCTCCCATGGACCCTTATCACCCATTTTCGTTGTCTCAAAATCTCGTGCGAGTAGGTCTGTGTAAGACACATAGCAATACACAACGGCTGAAGCCCAATTTTGTACTCATTACATCACATTCATAATACCACGTGTGAGTAGGTCAATGCAAGACACAAAGTAATAGATGACGGCTCTAACACAGTTTTACTCAACACACAACATAATCATAAAAACCTCGTGCGAGCAACTCAGTGTAAGACACACAGCATACCTGAGGCATTGAGCATGGTATTATTAGGAAATTCCATGCGAGCATAATCAGAGCAAGACACACAACAATACTCGAAGGCTCCAACATGATTGTCAAAAATCTAGTGTGAGCATCTCGAGTGGAACACACAGCATCACCTGAGGCATGGAGCACTCTTTTATTTTTCTCAAAATCCTTTTATAATAACGTACAAGCGGAGTTGGTTAATTACCGTTGCCCCTCAGGCTCTAGCACGATTTCACACTGAAAAGAAATAGAAGGGGCTTCATGTACTATCATGAGTTAAAGGGTAAATCTCCCTTCAATCACTCGTTAGAAGCATTTCATGCAAATGATTAAACCGGGAGCCCATCTATTATTATTGTTTCTCAAAACATTTGCAAAAACCTCCATTCACAACAATAACATAGAAGTCATGTAACTCATACTTATAGACTTATTCTCATACGTAGTTTTCTACCTAGATATGCTAAAGATATATACTCATCGCATACATTTGCACACAGCAGGTAAGAAAACATACATATAGCTATCTCTAATACCTCGCATAAGTTCATTACCTCGAATCACTTTCCTTCGATTTCCACTTATCATGATCCGTCCTGTCGACTCTAATTATATCCTCTGTAGTTGAAATTGTGTATTACACACATCAGTATATTGTCATATACTTCATTTAACTTACATGATATTCAAATCAATGCATTGGGCCATTTATATCTTATTTAGCCTCGTTACACCATTATCGGACCTTACTCTTTCATAAGTCCATTTCAAGTATATAACTCATTTTTGAGAATCTCTCAGACTTCTCGAGTCTATTGATTTGAATTAAAATGGTATTAAGCCTGCAATACCTCAAGTTCATTATTTCATTTCATTTTCGCATGTGACGCCTTGAAAGCATGGAAAACATGACAAATTTAAACTTTTATTTACATCAATACACATTTATGGGTGCATTCCTATGCAGTGTCATGCATCATCATATATATAAGTTATAAAACTTAAACCTCAGGAAATCATCATCAAGCCTTCAGAAATCATATCATATCCATTTCTCAACTCAGTATTAATTAATCCTAATACATCCCATATGTTAATGTACATCAAGTGTCTGTAAATACACATTAGTATGGGTACATAAAATGTAAATTATACCTCTAATACAAATATATGGCATGGAGTTCAAGTTCTCCACTAGCCACTACTCCGTACGTCGCAGGAAATTCTCCTCACTTGAAGAAATCTGGAGGGAAGATAAAACATGGTAAGCTTCTAAATCGCTCAGTAAAGGGGGGTAAGGGACTCATTGTTAAATTAATGATTTACACACACAATCATTTATTTCACAGTTGAAAACTCAATAGAAAATGTAGCATGAATTCATTAAAACATTATGTAAAACATGGAAGTACATACTCAGTACAAATCACAGTCACAAGTTTGTGGAAATCAGGATAAATAACAGCTTTTCTCTATAATACGTGATGAAAATCACTGCAATAATGATGCACGTGGCACAAAAACCAAATAGAATCGGTACATGGCACAACCACTAAATAAAATCTGCACGTGGCACAACCACTGAATAAAATCTGTACGTGGCATAGCCACCAATTACAATCCACATGTGACACAACCACCAAATATGTAAGACCCGAATTTAATTAAAATACTAAATGAATGAGTATTCGTGAAGGGAAGTCGGGTTAAATTAATCCCGAGCACGTGTAAGGGCAAAACGGTCAAAAGACCAAAAGTCGGTATAAATTCGATAAGGAAATTTAATTAAAAATAATGGATTGAGAAATCTTGGTCAATAAAGGTGAAATAAATTTATTTCGGGTTAAATTGATCAAGATATGAATTTATGGGAATTAATCGGGATTTTTAGTTCAAAAAAATAATCCCGAAAATAATCGAAAAATATACCGAAAAGTCATTCGGGACAATATCCCGAAAATACGGAGAAATTATACCCAAAAAAGGGTTAAAATATAATAAATAAATTAAATAAAATTAAATAAATGAATTTAGAATTAAATAATAATTTTAAGGATATTTTAAGGGATATTTGAATATTTTTAAAGTATTTTAATGATTAAAATAATAATAAAAATAATTAATAAAATAAATGAAAAAAAGAAGAGAGAAAACGGGTCGAGGAGAGAGAAAGAGAAGCAGAGGCGAAAACGGAACCCGACGAACCCGAGGGAGACCGACGAGCCATCCGGCTGCCAACGGCCAGGCCAAGGGCCGAAAAAGGAAGAGGAGCTTCAGGCGATCTCCCTGGTACCGGCAGCACGACCCATCGACGCCGAAATTCGACGAATCGAGGAGAGAAAGGCCGACGGGATTGAGGGGCTCGGTCCTAGCGATCCACGACGACTGGGCGTGAACGGAGGCCACCGGCGTGACCGTGAGGCGGAGGCGGTCCTTTTGAGACCGGTAGCAGCCGACGAGATGGCCAGAATCACCGGCGACGGCCAAGATCGAAAATGGGTTTCCGACGGCCGGGGAGAAGAGGTCGAACCGGCGGCGTTCCGGCGGACTTGGGTGAAACCGAGGGTAGATTCGTGCTGCGGACGACCTTGCAGAGGTGCTGGCGGTGGAAGCCGACGGAGAACCGGCCGGCAAGGCGGTGAACCGACTGAACCGGAGTGAACCGGGGTGAACCGACTGGTCTGAACCGGTCCGAACCGGACTGAACCGGTTCAGCCAAAAAAAGGAGGAAAAAAGGAAGAAAAAAGGGAAAAAGAAAGAGAAAAAAATTGGAGAAAATTCCTGTGATGCAATCGAGATTCGGGTAAGTCAGTAGTTGTCGAAATTGACCCGATTTAAATTTTGAAGTATTTAATTTAATTAATTTTGGGCTGAAAACTTACCCGGAAAATTATGGAATTATGTAGCTCGACAAATGGCATCCAACAAGAGCTCGAGACAGCCTCGAATTTCGTACTAGCATGGAATCTCGGGTAAGTGACCCTTATTTATGACAATTTACATCGTTATGCGTGATATGAATTTAAATTCCGCATAAATTGAATTAAATTATGGAAATTTAGATAAATTGTTGTAAATATTAAATTTAGCTATTCGGGAGTTAGAACGAGGCCCAATAAATTGTTGGAGGGCCCAATGAGCCCAATAGGCCTCGATAAAGTGAAAATTAAGTGGAAAACGGGTTTAAGGCAGATTAAGGCCCATTAAGGTGCCATCGGGCCCAATAGGGGTAAACGAGCCCAATGATTTAAATTAAGCCCAGAAAATAGGAAATACAATTAAATTGTATGTTATCTGACCTGAGGAATATTGATACTCAGTTCCGGGCATTGGATTGAGAGCAGGTCGGACTGCGCAACGTGACATCAGTGGAAAGGTCAGACTCGAGAGGAAAATAAGGTAAGGGAATTCTGCGGACTGCTAGAGGTAAACCTTACGAAATTTCAAGTTCATATGCAGTCTTTAAAAATTACCTGAAGGGTCTAGAGGTCAAATAATAATTTTAGTGCCCCGAATAGGCAAATTACTAAAATACCCTTGTTCAGGGTAAAATTTATAAATTTAGGAAAAATTGGGAGGAGCAAGAACAAGAGGTTTCTGCTCATTCTGGAGGTGTTTTGATGCATACATTAGTAGGCTGGCTAACCTTGAAAGAAAATGCACAGCATTACATACTTTCAACGTGAAATTGTTTTGAAAAACTATTTTGAGGAAACAGAGCCGCCTACGTGTTTTATTGACATGTGATGTGCTAGAGCTCAGCTCGCACGATATTTTCGATTTGTGTGATGCACGCATTAGTGCTGGAGTGAGAGCTCACACTAGAGTTTTACATGCATAGGTGCTGGAGTCCAACTCGCACCAGATCTTATATATATATGATTTTCGTGACAGGGTGCTAGAGTCTAACTCGCACCATATTTATATATGATTTTGAGACAGGGTGTTAGAGCTTCGCTCGTACCAGATTTTTATACGGTTTGCATACAGAGTGCTAGAGTTTAGCTCGCACTAGATTTACTTTATTTGATGAGAATGCTGAGCATTGCTCGCACTGATTTTATGAGAACATGTGATGAGTCGTGCTCAGAGCATCGGGTAGACTGTGTGTCACCGATTAAATAGGCCCGCACGTGCGTTTTGAGACATGGCATGTTAAAACAACCTGATGAGCCCGAACGAGGGATAAGGGTTAGAGAAACAACCTGATGAGCCCGAACGAGGGATAAGGGTTAGAGAAACAACCTGATGAGCCTGAACGAGGGATAAGGGTTGGAGATCCACCTGATGAGCCCGAACGAGGGATAAGGCTGGGGGTCCACGGAGTACGATGTACCATGCAAGTAGCATAGAGTACGATGTACCTTGTGTTATCTTTGCATACGTTGGTATCTTTGTGATACTTGGTATCTTTGTGATATGTTAGCATCTTCGGATGCATGGGATCGGATAAGACTGACGGGTTGGATTGACCCACCTCCCGGACGGTTCTCGATCAGGGTGAGACCTCGCACACTAGGATCCGTGTAGCTAGAGGGACTCATCAGGACACATATGGCCATAGTCCTGGTTATTTACCGATATACAGACGTTGCCTAGTCTTGCATGTCGTCGATTTTGATGAAATCAAATTGGGTTTTAAAATAAATTTGCATGATGGTATTTCCATGCTTTTCAAACCCATGTGTGAATATAAACCAATTTTCATGGTTTTGTGTGAGTCAGGATCACCCGCAGGAGGGGTCGAGTCCTGACTTTATTGTGAAAATTTTAATTGAGAAATAAATGATTTGTAATATTTGCATGTTGAATTTTTCGTACAAACTTGATTTACATAACATCATAACTCATATCATTTGTTTTAAAATGTGTGGAGAAAGGGTGGTTTATACATGGCACCACGTTCATGTAGGTAGTATGGTTACCTACTTGTTCGTAGGATTGCCTTACTGAGCTTGATGTGCTTACCTCTTTCATTTTCTCCCACAGATAATCTCCAGTTGAAGTTGAGGCGACTCAGTACTGCATTCCGGATATCCGCTGCTGCCCATCAACATAAGGTATATATACTTGTACATATTGTATCTACATAAGCATAGCACAGTAACATGTTTATAAGTAACTTTAGGGGATGTATAAATATTGTAGACATTTTATAAATGACTGAGAAAGAATTAAGTTATATGGTAAATGTATGGTGGGACTGGCATTGATGCACAGCCCAATTTGTTAGTGGAGTGTGGTCACGATTAGAAGATAGGTAAGAATTTAAGTAAGAAAATAACAAAACGCGAAAAATTAACTCTGATTTGTGGGTAGTTCGGGTCGTGACATATAAAGGTGGTATCAGAGCAGAAATTGGTCTGATGTGTGTCAGTGTCAGTAATTAGGATTTACATCCCCGTGTTACTGTGCTTGGTTAGATACAATAGTGTATATCGAGATGGGTTTTGACTAAGAAATGGTTGAGAATGCAGGAATGCCTAATATGAGTCGCGTTAGATGAGATTGTGCACGAGGCAGAGGTCGTAGAGGTAGACCTGAGTCTGCTAAGTCGTGCTGAGGTGACCTGTGAGAATCAAGATGAAATTGAAATAGAGGCTAATGTTGAACATGCCTCTCAGAGTCCGACAGAGTGATCTTACAGTATTGAGACACGCTTCGTGAGATTGGAGCGGAGTGTGGAGATTATTGTGAGGAGCTAATTGCTCAGATTATGTATGAGATCAGAGGGCACAGCGGAGCATTGGTGGAAACCCGCTCGACCCATCTTAAGTGTTAAACATCCATAGCTAAGATGAGAAATCTTATTGGATGTATTCCGGTGACAGGATTTCCCGGACATGATTTAAAGGAAAAATTTCTTACTCTGACCCAGAGGATTTAATTTATTGAAGAGTATAATTTATGAGTATAAAACTCAATTATGTTCCTGGGTAGATATTACCTCGACACTATGAACAAGTGACAGTCGAGATGTCTAAAAGTTTATGGAAGGGCTCAGATTTTCAATTAGAGTCCGATTGGCCCGTGAGATATTACTTATACCGAGGCAGTGCGCAGATTTATAGTTGGGTAAATAAGAACATGAATTGCACGCCTCTGAGATTGGGAAAGGTAGTGAGGGCCGAAATAGAGACAGAAAAAGAATTGAGAATGACAAAAATGTCAGAATGGGAAAATGGTAATTGATAAAAGATTTAATTTGACGAGTCATGGAGTAAGATAATTGGTGAGGCCTCAGTGCATCCAATTTTGGCACTCTTAAGGGGCTTTGTAATTGGAGGACCCCGACCTGCTACGAAGGAGTGTAGCAGTGTAAGCACTGGAAGCAGTGTGGGATGTGTGGTGGATACCACGGAAGGAGGGTCTATACCTACGCTGTATTGATGAAAATGGCCGTTAAATGTGGTAAGACGGACCATTGATTTTAATTGTACAGAGTTGGGCGAGATCGCCCCACAGAAAAGTAAAGAGACAGAGAAAAACTTCGTTGGTATAGCTGCAATGTGAAGGGAGGCAATAGCCGAAAATAAAAGAAAAAGGAAAGTAGGCTATTGGACTAAGGCGAGAGGATGTCTTGGACCAGGACACTGTTGATGTTTCATAGATGTGGTGAAAGATACCACACTTGTTATGAATAATGAAGTACATATGTTCATTGATCCTGGTGCCACACATTTATTCATATCGCCTTCATTCGCATATAAGTGAGTAAAAAGGCATGAATGCCTACATCATTGGGCACAATACTAATAAATGAGTACCCCAATAGAGGAGGATTAATTAACGGAATATGGATATGGAGATTTTAAGTTGAAAACAGGGGTGAAAATATCACTGAAAAGTATATTGTAATTGTTGACAAGTGATAAAAAGGAGTGCAACAGTTGAAATTAAAGGAGTAAAGGATTGTACTCACGAAATGAATAATGACAAGAGTTTCGTTATAATTGATACACTAAGGAGATAATCTTTAAGATAAGATAGATCCTAAATACAAGATGTATTGGAATAAGAGACATGTGCTAGGTAAGGAATACCCTTAATATGCGAAGTAATTAGGATTAAAGCAATTAGTAGCGAATATAAATTGTAACCACATGGACTGGTATATAAAGTAATTGTGGTTAAGTCTGAAGGTTAATAAAGGTATTTCAAAATACCTCCCCGCCTGAAGACTTGACAGCGTCTAAAAGTATATATATATATAACTTATAACGTGAAATCGATCGTTGTAATAAATACCTTTAGCGTTAGGATACCTTTACTAAGACGATAAGAATATTAAAATTCGACAAATCATAAAAGTTAACATAGTAAAAATTTAATAAGAGCCGTTAAGATAAGAAAAGGAAATGACGTAGGTTAGTACCTGGAAACGTAAGCGATTTTGGAGGATCTTATACGCTTATGCGTAAATAAGTCAAGGATTGGACCGAGTTGTAATCATCATTATCGATGATATGTTGGGTGTATTTAAAGTCTAGGGCAAATTGTAAGCAATAATTGAAAGTGGCTTTTACAAATGGGTTGTTGCGAGTTCTCAATAGGGTATACCTTGTTGACACGTTTAACTATGAAAACGTGGTCTTTGAGTGAGATGATAGATGTGACGTGAATTTCGGTGTAGTGAAGTATGAACTGACCACCATGATTAATTTCACCATACCCAATAGCTCAAGAGGTTCTCAGTGAGTATGGATACCTCGAAATAATGAAGGAGCTGCGTATTGATGTATAATGGGAAGATAGTCAATTTTGGAGTCAGACAACTCCTTGATCACGAAATAAACTATCTGACCCATGATTTAAAGTTGGCAACGGTAGTATTTGTACCTAGGATATGGTACTATTATGTGCACGATGAGGAATTGTGGATATGCACTGATCATAAAGCCCCGAGTATCTGTTTTCACAGAAAGAGGCGAATATGAGAATACATAGTGGGTTAGAGCTTCTGAGAGATTTTGATTGTAAAAATTGTACCACCCAGGAAAGGCTGATGCTTTGAGTAAAAAGAGCCTCGGGATAGTACTATGTATGATGGTCAGGGAGCGTGAGCTGCTAGAGCAGTTATGAGCCTCAGTATTGATGTGATCCCTTCTGATGATGACAGTGATTGTGTGACAGCTAGCCTGAGACTAGAACCGGATGAGAGTGCTCGGATTTGACAGGCTTAGCATGATGATCGGCATGATGTCGATAGCGTGGGTGAGATTCAGAAGGGTACAGTGACAGAGTTCACAGAGTATGATAATGATTTACAGAGAGGTTTAGAGACAGTATAAGTGCTCTCCAGGACCACAGTTGATGAGATAGTAATATTGTCAGAAGCTCACTCTTGGAGATATACAGTGGATACGGAAGTAAAGAATATATTGAAATCTCGAAAAGGGTATTGGTGGTCAGATGTGAAAAGAGATATGGTAGAGATTGTGGAAAAGTGCCTAGTATGTCAGCCGAGTAAGGTAGAGAATTAAAAGTCTGCAGAGTTATTGCTCTACCTATATCGACACGGCACGAAAAATGAGAGCAAGTCTCTATGAATTTCGTGATGGGTTATAGAGGACCCGGATAAATCACAAGGCTATTTAGATGATAGTCGCTAAGTTGACTAAGTCTACCCACCTTCTGGTTATGAAATCCCCAAATACTCAGAGTGTATATGAGGATTTATGTATAAGGAAGATTGCGGAACATGATGTAGCGTTCCAGTGAGCATGGTATCATATAGGGATTCCCGCTTCACTTCTTACTTCAGGGAATATTCTTCAGGAAGCTATGGAAACCCGGCTAAGTATTAGCACAGCTTTCCATCCTCAGACAGATGGTCAGTCAGAGAGGACTGTACAAGTTCTGGAGGATCCGATGAAAGTGTGTGCCCTTGATTTTATAAGCTCCTAGAATGATCAGTTGTCACAAATTGAAGTCGCCAATAACGACAATTGCAGTTGAGTATCGGGATAACAAGATATGAGGCAGTGTATGGCTGTAGGGGTTGTTCCCTAAATTGGATAAGAAAAAGTGGGTGACAGATAGAATTATTTTCGACTTTGGATAATAAGTCTCTGAGGATGTTTTAGTTAAGAATGAGAGATTAAGAACACCTCAGAGCAGATAGACAAGTATTGGAATTCACCGAGGGTGAATTAGTATGGTTGAAATGTTTCTTGTCCTAAGGGAATAAGGACATAGCGAGCTTTTGGAAGAAGGTAAATTGAGTTGCGCTGGATAGAATATTTTGAGAGATTGGACAAGTGGGAGATAAGACCTGTAGGTGGCATATCCACTTGAATAAGCAGGCACCCACAATGTGTCCCATCTTTTGATGCTTCGGGAATACTATCCAGATCCAGCATAGGAGATAAGATATGAGATCCAACAGTTCAGCTTAATGCAATTATAAGTATATTGAAAAAGTTGATTCGGGCATTAAACAGGAAAGAGAAAGTATTGAGGTTTAAGATGATCTCCCTAATTAAAGTCCTTTGGTAGTAATACACTCCGAAAAAAGGTCACATAAGAATTAAAGAAGTATGATACGATTGATGTACTCGGAATAGTCTATAGACTCATATGAATTGGTTCTAATTTGGAGGACCAAATTCGTTAAGTGGGAGAGAGTTGTAAGACCCAAATTTAATTAAAATACGAAATTAATGAGTATTCGTGAAGGGAAGTCGGGTTAAATTAATCCCGAACACGTGTAAGGGTAAAACGGTTAAAAGACTGAAAGCCGGTATGAGAAATCTTGGTCAATAAAGGTGAAATAAATTTATTTCGGGTTAAATTGATCAAGATATGAATTTATGGGAATTAATCGGGATTTTTAGTTCAGAAAAATAATCTCAAAATAATCGAAAAATATACCGAAAAGTCATTCAGGATAATATCTCAAAAATACGGAGAAATTATACCCGAAAAAGGGTTAAAATATAATAAATAAATTAAATAAAATTAAATAAATAAATTTAGAATTAAATAATAATTTTAAGGATATTTTAAGGGCTTTTGGGTATTTTTAATGTATTTTAATGATTAAAATAATAATAAAAATAATTAATAAAATAAATGAAAAAAAAGAAGAGAGAAAACGGGTCAGGGAGAGAGAAAGAGAAGCACAGGCGAAAACGGAACCTGACGAACCCGAGGGAGACCGACTGTCACGCCTCGAAAATGCAGAAAATAGGGCTAATTTAAAACTTTTTACTCGTTAATTCACAATTAAAGGTGCATTCCTGTGCAGTGTCATACATCATCATAATTATCATGCCTCAGGATCTCATCACAACATAGTGTATATTGAATCATATACATTACTCAATTCCAAGTTAATTAATCCTAATACATCCCATATAATGATATACATCAAATGTCTGTAATTACAATAATAGTCTGGGTACATGAAAAGATAAATATACCTCAAAGTACAAAATATATAGCCTGGAGCTCGGATCCTCCACTAGCCACTACTCCGTACGTCGCAGGCAAGTCCTTATTCACTTTAGGAACTCTGGGGGGAAAGAAAAACAGGGATTCATTTCATAAACCAAAATGCACATCACAAAAGGTTTATTTGTATGTGAAACTCATTTGAAAACCATAGCATGAAAATACTCAAAACGACACTCTCATGTGTCAAGTCATGTGAAAACATGAAGTAAAAAGGCTCACTCTAGAGCAAAACAAAGCATGTGAAAATAACGCGTTAAACGCTTTCTCAAATAACGTGGCATAGCCACTGATTTAAAATCACTCGTGGCATCGCCACAAAACACACGTGGCAAAGCCACTGATTTAATATCACTCGTGGCATCGCCACAAAACACACGTGGCAAAGCCACTGAATTATTTTCTCACGTGGCATAGCCACTGAATAGGGTTTCTCAACGTGGCACTGCCACCAATGGGGTTTCTCAACGTGGCACAGCCACCAATGGGGTTTTCTCAACGTGGCACAGCCACCAATGGGGTTTTCTCAACGTGGCACAGCCACCAATGGGGTTTTCTCAACGTGGCACAGCCACCAATGGGGTTTTCTCAATGTGGCACAGCCACAGAACAGGTCATTCTCACGTTACCAGAACGGAGAAGAAATCGGGCTTACATGCTACCAGAGCAATGCCCGGTGTGTACTCACAACTACACACCTAAGTCTTATCACATAAGACGGGTTTGCCTTCACGTAGAACTCGTAATGGTTTCTCTCTCATAAAACTCATTTGAAAACCGTTTTGTACTCAACACAAAACGTAATAAAACCGAGTTCTAACCGGCAAAGCACACGCACACATTTCTCAAATCTCAATGTTGCCTTAACGTAGAGCCCAGTTATAAACTCATAAAACATTGGGCTCCAACCGGCTATAAAATCGTGTGCAATTTAATCTCAACACAAAACACTCAACATGCTTGTTTATAAATCATAAATCATGCTATAACAGTTTACAAATCACATACACAAATGGTTTAGATTTCCCTTACCTCTTTGCACCTCGTATAGTGCAATCGTTCCCCCGTATCACGGACTAGCCTCGCATTCCACTCTGGAACTCCCGAGCTGTCCAAACGGTGTTAAAAACATCAATACTCAACATCACATAAACCTTAATTCTCAAAATCGAGCATAATTGCTCCTAACACCTCAATTCTCTTGATTTCTCGTAACTCAACTCTAAACTACAACTCTATTCACAATATCCCAATATCCTACATTCCTCATGCCAATTATCTAGGCTAATTCTCCACATTGCCTATATTTCCGTTTATAGCACAATTCTCAAAATTGCGACAATTTCCAAATATCAACGTTAATCCAACTACATTACAATCTCATCAATCCCTAATCATTCCTCAACTATTTCAACACAATTACAACCACCAATAACATCAAAATCAGCTCAAATATCAAGATCTAGGTTTAAAAATTACCCAAAGCTTGTGAGACGCACAACTCACGCCTCGATCCAATTCGTCCTTCGATTTCAAAGTATGTTGTTCTCCCTTTGATGAGGAACAACTTTCCTTCTTACCACAACAGCTGATTCGGCCAGAAATGGGTGATTTGGAGGAGTGAGAAACTAGGTTTTCGGAAAAATGGAGGTTTGGAAGAGAGAGAAAGTGAGATTTCAGGAGAAAACACGGGTTCCTTATATAGACTGGAGATAGGAGATCGATCTGCCTCTTGATGAGATCGATCTGTGTTTGAAATTTGGGGACGATCTGGGAAATTTTATGCCTAGGAGATCGATCTGTCGAGGGGTGAGATCGATCTCTTTATGGCTTTATGAGATCGATCTGCCCCTAAAGAGATCGATCTTCTCCCCAAACAGAAGCATTTGGAGATCGATCTCCTCCTCATGAGATCGATCTTCTCTCAAACAGATTCATTTGGAGATCGATCTCTTCCTCATGAGATCGATCCCTTCTCAAACAGATTCATAAGGAGATCGATCTCTTCCATTGGAGATCGATCTGCTCTTCAAATTTCCCCTTCCTCGTCATTTTTAACTCACCAGATCGATCTCTCCTTCTCCCAGATCGATCTGTCCTCATGCTTCATGCTCATTTTACACACTTAACATATAAATCTCCAATTATAATTCCCACAATTCACTTAGCTCAATAAATTATACTCAAATTATTATTACATCAATAAAATATGTCTGAAATTCTCAGATCTCACATCCTCCCCACCTTAAAAAGAATTTGGTCCTCCAAATTCAACTCAACTAGTCAAAATAGATGGGGGTATCTCTCCTTCATGAGGCTCTCTAGTTCCCACGTTGCCTCTTCCCTTGAGTGATGTTTCCACAAAACTTTCACTAATGGGATGCTCTTAGTTCTCAGTACCTTCTCCTTTCTATCGAGAATCCGGACGGGTTCCTCAGTGTAGCTCATGTCCTCCTGTATGTCCATCTCATCATACTCTATAACATGAGAAGGGTCCGGGTGGTACTTCCTCAACATAGATACATGAAAAACGTTGTGTATTCCGAACATCTGTGGGGGTAATGCCAATCTGTAGGCTACCTCTCCCACTCTCTCAAGAATCTCGAATGGTCCTATGTATCGAGGACTCAATTTTCCTTTCTTCCCAAATCGCATGATACCCTTGCTCGGTGATACTCTCAAAAATACTGCATCACCAACATCAAATTCAAGTGGCCGTCTACGCGTATCCGCGTAGCTTTTCTGTCTACTCTGTGCAGCCTGTAACCTCTCACATATGAGTTTCACACTCTTTACGGCTTGCTCAACAAGCTCGGGAGCATTTATCTTTCTGTCACCGATTTCTTCCCAGGCTACAGGGGATCTACACCTCCTACCATATAGAGCCTCAAAAGGTGCCATTCCAATACTCGCATGATAGCTGTTATTGCACGCAAACTCTGCTAGGGGCAGGTGATCATCCCATGATCCCTTAAAATCCATCGTACACGCCCTCAACATATCGTCCAGGGTCTGAATAGTCCTCTCTGACTGACCATCTGTCTGAGGATGATAGGCGGTACTAAAACTCAATCGAGATCCCATGGACTCCTGAAACTGGGTCCAGAATCTGGAAGTAAATCGGGAATCTCTATCAGAAGTAATACTCACTGGAGCCCCATGTAATCTAGCTATCTCGCTGACATATAGCTCAGCTAAGGCATCCACAGTATCTGTGCTCTTGATGGCAAGAAAGTGGGCACTCTTGGTCAATCTATCCACAATGACCCATATCGCGTTATGACCTCTTCGGGTCCTCGGTAAACCCATAATAAAGTCCATAGTGACATGCTCCCATTTCCATGTAGGTACAGGTAAGGGCTGTAGTAGTGCTCCGGGCTTCCGATGCTCAGCTTTCACTTGCTGGCATACTAAACACCTGGCCACATACTCTGCCACATCTCGCTTCATACCACTCCACCAATACACCTTTCTCAAGTCTCGGTACATCTTAGTACTTCCTGGGTGCATGGTGTATCGCGAGCAGTGGGATTCTCTCAATATCTGTCTCTTCAGGGTATCATCGTCCGGTACACAAATCCGTCCTCTGAATCTCAACATTCCATCCTCACTGATGGTGAGATCCGACTGCGAACTCTGCTCAGCTTGGCTAACCATGTCTATCAATCTCTGATCACTGCGCTGCCCAGTTCTAATCTGATCCATGATCCTGGGCTCTATCCGTAGGCTAGCCAAAAATCCAGTCTCTACCTCTTTAACTCTGATCCGAAGTTTGGCGAACTGCTCTAACAAATCCCATTCCCTGATCATCATAGCAGATATCATACTCTTCCTGCTCAGGGCATCAGCAACTACATTCGCCTTACCCGGATGGTATAGAATCTCGCAGTCATAATCCTTAAGGAGTTCCATCCATCTCCTTTGTCTCATGTTTAACTCTTTCTGATCAAAGAGATATCTCAAACCCTTGTGATCAGTGAAGATCTGGAATCTTTCCCCATATAAGTAGTGTCGCCAGATCTTCAAAGCAAATACCACAGCGGCTAACTCCAGATCATGTGTGGGGTAATTCCGCTCGTGGTCTTTCAGCTGTCGCGATCCATATGCGACCACTCTCCCGTGCTACATAAGTACACACCCCAATCCTTGATGAGATGCATCACTATACACCGAGAATCCTCCTGATCCCTCAGGGATAGTTAACACAGGTGCCACCGTCAATCTCCTCTTTAACTCTTGAAAACTGAGCTCACATTGATCAGTCCATATAAATGGAGTCTCCTTACGCGTGAGCTTAGTCAAAGGAGCGGCAATCCTTGAAAATCCTTCCATAAATCTCCTGTAATACCCTGCCAACCCAAGGAAGCTTCGTACCTCAGTCACTGTCCTCGGTCTCTCCCAATTAAGCACAGCTGCTATTTTACTCGGATCCACTGATACTCCTTCCTCTGAGACTATATACCCAAGGAAAGCTATCTGGTTCAACCAAAACTCACACTTACAAAGCTTTCCGTATAATTGCTTATCTCGGAGTATCTGAAGTACTAACCACAAATGCTGTGCATGCTCCTTATACGACCGAGAATACACTAGGATATCATCGATAAAGACTATCACAAACTTATCCAGATAGTCTCTGAACACCTCGTTCATCAATCTCATAAATGCTGCAGGGGTGTTCGTCAATCCAAAGGACATCACCAGAAATTCGTAATGGCCATATCTTGTCCTAAAGGCCGTCTTCGGAATATCTTCCTCCTTGATCCTCAATTGGTGATAGCCCGATCTCAAATCAATCTTAGAAAAGACTGATGCCCCTCTTAGCTGATCAAGTAGATCGTCAATCCTGGGTAGTGGGTATTTATTCTTTACCGTGGCTTTGTTCAATAGCCGGTAGTCCACACATAATCTGAGACTACCATCCTTCTTCTTAACAAACAGTACTGGCGCTCCCCACGGTGAAACACTGGGTCTAATAAACCCTTGATCCAATAACTCCTGTAGTTGTTTCTTCAATTTCTCAAGTTCCACTAATGCCATCCTATAGGGAGGTTTAGAGATCGGCTGAGTATCCGGTACTAAATCAATGGTAAACTCCAGCTCTCTCTCTGGTGGTAAACCTGGCAATTCATCTGGGAAAACATCCAAAAATTCGCAAACCACAGGTATATCCTCAATCCTCGGATGTTCCCGCTCATCGTCTGAGATGAGTGTCTCATAACCTTCACATAAATAATCATATTTAATATTCTCCAAAACAATGTTAAAATTCTCAAATTACTCACTAGAATCCACATAATCATTTCCTCAATATCTCAATCGTACACTGTAAGGTTCAGGTAGGGAGAAAGTTACAATCTTAGTGTAGCAGTCTAAACTCACTCGATTGGTCGCCAACCAATCCATTCCCAGAATTACATCAAACCCATGTATACTCAACATGATTAGATCTGCTAACATCACTCTATCTCCCACCTTAATTTCACATCCTCTACAGATTAACTCAGTTCTCTGGGATTCACGCATAGGGGTATTTACATGTAGTATATATTCTAGAGGTTCAAACTTCAAGTTTAATCTACATGCAAAATGCTCAGAAATAAACGAATGCGTGGATCCTGAATCAATCAACACATGAGCCTCATAATTACAGACAGAGAGTGTACCTCTTATAGTTTCCGCTGACGCGTCTGCGGTTTCCTTATCCAGGGCAAACACACGTCCCTGTGCCACAGGTTTCTTCCCTTTCTCTGCCGCAGTGGCCCGTCTCCGGGGATCCACTCTCTGAGGCTGTTGTCTAGTGGGCTCCGAAGCATGTGGTATCTGAGGTTGGGGACAGTCCTTCACTCTGTGACCCATGTCACCACATCTGAAACATCCATGGATCGACCCAGTACAACTTCCCTCATGCGATCGGCCACAGTCTCTACAAATCCTCATCTCCGACCTGACATATCGCGGGGTCTCCTTGATAATAGGATAGGCTCTGGGTCGCTCCAATCTGTCCCTCTGCACCTCAATCCTTCCTCTTCTGAAGGAACCTCTCCGAGCCTCTGACTGGAAAAGTGCTGGCCTCTTGCCCTTATCTCTATTCACCGCTCTGAGCTCGTTCTGGGATTGTACCATCTCAATCCCTCTTTCAACCTCTTGTGCTCGTCTCAAAGCATCTCCAAACTCAGTAATACATAGCCCCATCAGTCTATCTCTAATGACGGGCTTCAACCCATACACAAACTTCTCTGTGCGGAGCTCTTCACTCTTGAAGGTCTCTGGGTCATATCTCAGTAGTGCGATGAACTGGCTCTCATAGTCATCCACCGACATGTCACCCTGTACCAAACTCAAAAACTCGCCCTGCTTCTTTCTCTGAGCGGCCCGTGGTACATATTGGGTTCTAAAAGCTGTCTGGAACTCTTCCCAACCAATCACACCATGGTGGGACATCAAGATACCCTAGGTAGTACTCCACCAATCTCGAGCTCTCCCCTTCAGCATATAGGCACTCATACTGACTCTCTCAGCATCGGTGCACCCCAGTAAATCAAATATAACTCTCAACTCCGTCAACCACTCCTCAGCCTCTGTAGGATCCTTCTTTCCCCTAAATGCGGGTGGATTCATCTTCAGAAATTCCTTTAGTCGGACCTTACTTCTGTCCTCAGGCTGAGTGACGGGAGGCACTGGGGGTATGGGAGGTCCTGGTGGTGGTGTAGGGGTGGTATCCGAGGCATTAACTCCAAAGTGTTGCGCGAATAACGCTGCCATCTGCTCAAAACCTTGCCTCACATCGGTCTCAATCCGATTAAATCGAGAGTTAGGACTCTCTGGTTGCGGGACAGGTGGTGGAGGGGACTCTGCCTGCCTCCTCGAACGACCTCGTCGTTTACTCATTCTCAATCTCAACTCGTCTCCTGCGCGTACATATCACAATCGATTGAAATCTCAGTCCTCAATTTCAGTTCATGACCAGACTATTACAGACACTTGGGATGTATTCTATTTCACTTAACCGACACTGACAGTACTAGACACCCTAAGCTCTGATACCAAGAAAACTCTGTCACGCCCCGAAAATGCTAAAAATAGGGCTAATTTAAAACTTTTTACTCGTTAATTCACAATTAAAGGTGCATTCCTGTGCAGTGTCATACATCATCATAATTATCATGCCTCAGGATCTCATCACAACATAGTGTATATTGAATCATATACATTACTCAATTCCAAGTTAATTAATCCTAATACATCCCATATAATGATATACATCAAATGTCTGTAATTACAATAATAGTCTGGGTACATGAAAAGATAAATATACCTCAAAGTACAAAATATATAGCCTGGAGCTCGGATCCTCCACTAGCCACTACTCCGTACGTCGCAGGGAAGTCCTTATTCACTTGAGGAACTCTGGGGGGAAAGAAAAATAGGGATTCATTTCATAAACCAAAATACACATCACAAAAGGTTTATTTGTATGTGAAACTCATTTGAAAACCATAGCATGAAAATACTCAAAACGACACTCTCATGTGTCAAGTCATGTGAAAACATGAAGTAAAAAGACTCACTCTAGAGCAAAACAAAGCATGTGAAAATAACGCGTTAAACGCTTTCTCAAATAACGTGGCATAGCCACTGATTTAAAATCACTCGTGGCATCGCCACAAAACACACGTGGCAAAGCCACTGATTTAATATCACTCGTGGCATCGCCACAAAACACACGTGGCAAAGCCACTGATTTAATATCACTCGTGGCATCGCCACAAAACACACGTGGCAAAGCCACTGAATTATTTTCTCACGTGGCATAGCCACTGAATAGGGTTTCTCAACGTGGCACAGCCACCAATGGGGTTTCTCAACGTGGCACAGCCACCAATGGGGTTTTCTCAACGTGGCACAGCCACCAATGGGGTTTTCTCAACGTGGCACAGCCACAGAATAGGTCATTCTCACGTTACCAGAACGGAGAAGAAATCGGGCTTACATGCTACCAGAGCAATGCCCGGTGTGTACTCACAACTACACACCTAAGTCTTATCACATAAGACGGGTTTGCCTTCACGTAGAACTCGTAATGGTTTCTCTCTCATAAAACTCATTTGAAAATCGTTTTGTACTCAACACAAAACGTAATAAAATCGAGTTCTAACCGGCAAAGCACACGCACACATTTCTCAAATCTCAATGTTGCCTTAACGTAGAGCCCAGTTATAAACTCATAAAACATTGGGCTCCAACCGGCTATAAAATCGTGTGCAATTTAATCTCAACACAAAACACTCAACATGCTTATTTATAAATCATAAATCATGCTATAACAGTTTACAAATCACATACACAAATGGTTTAGATTTCCCTTACCTCTTTGCACCTCGTATAGTGCAATCGTTCCCCCGTATCACGGACTAGCCTCGCATTCCACTCTGGAACTCCCGAGCTGTCCAAACGGTGTTAAAAACATCAATACTCAACATCACATAAACCTTAATTCTCAAAATCGAGCATAATTGCTCCTAACACCTCAATTCTATTGATTTCTCGTAACTCAACTCTAAACTACAACTCTATTCACAATATCCCAATATCCTACATTCCTCATGCCAATTATCTAGGATAATTCTCCACATTGCCTATATTTCCGTTTATAGCACAATTCTCAAAATTGGGACAGTTTCCAAATATCAACGTTAATCCAACTACATTACAATCTCATCAATCCCTAATCATTCCTCAACTATTTCAACACAATTACAACCACCAATAACATCAAAATCAGCTCAAATATCAAGATCGAGGTTTAGAAATTACCCAAAGCTTGTGAGACGCACAACTCACGCCTCGATCCGATTCGTCCTTCGATTTCCAAGTATGTTGTTCTCCCTTTGACGAGGAACAACTTTCCTTCTTACCACAACAGCTGATTCGGCATGAAATGGGTGATTTGGAGGAGTGAGAAACTAGGTTTTCAGAAAAATGGAGGTTTGGAAGAGAGAGAAAGTGAGATTTCAAGAGAAAACACGGGTTCCTTATATAGACTGGAGGTAGGAGATCGATCTGCCTCTTGATGAGATCGATTTGTGTTTGAAATTTGGGGACGATCTGGGAAATTTTATGCCTAGGAGATCGATCTGTCGAGGGGTGAGATCGATCTCTTTATGGCTTTATGAGATCGATCTGCCCCTAAGGAGATCGATCTTCTCCCCAAACAGAAGCATTTGGAGATCGATCTCCTCCTCATGAGATCGATCTTCTCTCAAACAGATTCATTTGGAGATCGATCTCTTCCTCATGAGATCGATCCCTTCTCAAACAGATTCATAAGGAGATCGATCTCTTCCATTGGAGATCGATCTGCTCTTCAAATTTCCCCTTCCTCGTCATTTTTAACTCACCAGATCGATCTCTCCTTCTCCCAGATCGATCTGTCCTCATGCTTCATGCTCATTTTACACACTTAACATATAAATCTCCAATTATAATTCCCACAATTCACTTAGCTCAATAAATTATACTCAAATTATTATTACATCAATAAAATATGTCTAAAATTCTCAGATCTCACACCGACGAGCTGTCCGACGGCCAACGGCCAGGCCAAGGGCCGGAAAAGGAAGAGGAGCTTCAGGCGATCTCCCTGGTACCGACAGCACGACCCATCGACGTCGAAATCCAGTGAATCGGGGAGAGAAAGGCCGACGGGATTGAGGGGCTCGGTCCCGGCGATCCACGACGACTGGGCTTGAACGGAGGCCAGCGGCGTGACCGTAAGGAGGAGGCGGTCCTTTTGAGACCGGTAGCAGTCGACGAGACGGCCGGAATCGCCGACGACTGCCAAGACCAAAAATGGGTTTCCGACAGTCGGGGAGAAGAGGCCGAACCGGCGGCGTTCCGACGGACTTGGGTGAAACCAAAGGTAGATTCGTGCTGCGGACGACCTTGCGGAGGTGTTGGCGGTGGAAGCCGATGGAGAACCGGCCGGCAAGGTGGTGAACCGGAGTAAACTGGGGTGAACTGGCGGGTCTGAACCGGTCCGAACCAGACTAAACCGGTTCAGCCAAAAAGAGGAGGAAAAAAGGAAGAAAAAAGGGAAAAAGAAAGTGAAAAAATATTGTAGAAAATTCCAATGATGCAATCGAGCTTCGGGTAAGTCAGTAGTGGTCAAAATTGACCCGATTTAAATTTTGGAGTATTTAATTTAATTAATTTTGGCCTGAAAACTTACCCGAAAAATTATGGAATTATGTAGCTCAACAATTGGCATCCAACAAGAGCTCGAGATAGCCTCGAATTTCGTACTAGCATGGAATCTCAGGTAAGTGACCCTTATTTACGACAATTTACATCGTTATGCGTGATATGAATTTAAATTTTGCATAAATTGAATTAAATTATGGAAATTTAGATAAATTATCGTAAATATTAAATTTAGCTATTCGGGAGTTAGAACGAGGCCCAATAAATTGTTGGAGGGCCCAATGAGCCCAATAGGCCTCGATAAAGTGAAAATTAAGTGGAAAACGGGCTTCAGGCAGACTAAGGCCCATTAAGGTGCAATCGGGCCTAATAGGGGTAAACGAGCCCAATGATTTAAATTAAGCCCAGAAATAGGAAATACAATTAAATTATATGTTATCTAACTTGAGGAATATTGATACGCAGTTCCGGGTATTGGATTGAGAGCAGATCGGACTGCGCGACGTGACATCAGTGGAAAGGTCAGAGTCGACAAGAAAATAAGGTAAGGGAATTCTGCGGACTGCTAGAGGTAAACCTTACGAAATTTCAAGTTCATATGCAGTCTTTAAAATTTACTTGAAGGGTCTAGAGGTCAAATAATAATTTTAGTGCCTCGAATGGGCAAATTACCAAAATACCCTTGTTAAGGGTAAAATTTATAAATTTAGGAAAAATTGGAAGGAGCAAGAACAAGAGGTTCCTGCTCATTATGGAGGTGTTTTGATGCATACATTAGTAGGCTGGCTAACCTTGAAAGAAAATGCACAGCATTACATACTTTCAACGTGAAATTGTTTTGAAAAACTGTTTTGAGGAAACATAGCCGCCTACGTGTTTTATTGACATGTGACGTGCTAGAGCTCAGTTCGCTCGATATTTTCGATTTGTGTGATGCACGCATTAGTGCTGGAGCAAGAGCTCGCACTAGAGTTTTACATGCATAGCTGCTGGAGTCCAACTCGCACCAGATTCTTATATATATATGATTTTCGTGACAGGGTGCTAGAGTCTAACTCGCACCATATTTTTATATGATTTTGTAACAGGGTGTTAGAGCTTCGCTCGCACCAGATTTTTATACGGTTTGCATACAGAGTGCTAGAGCTTAGCTCGCACTAGATTTACTTGATTTGATGAGAGTGCTGAGCATTGCTCGCACTGATTTTAAGAGAACATGTGGTGAGCCGTACTCGGAGCATCGGGTAGACTGTGTGTTACCGATTAAATAGGCCCGCACGTGCGTTTTGAGACATGGCATGTTAAAACAACCTGATGAGCCCGAACGAGGGATAAGGGTTAGAGAAACAACCTGATGACAACCTGATGAGCCCGAACGAGGGATAAGGGTTAGAGAAACAACCTGATGAGCCCGAACGAGGGATAAGGGTTGGAGATCCACCTGATGAGCCCGAACGAGGGATAAGGGTTGGAGGACCAGTTGATGAGCCCGAACGAGGGATAAGGCTGGGGGTCCACGAAGTATGATGTACCGTGCAAGTAGCATGGAGTACGATGTACCGTGTGTTATCTTTACATACGTTGGTATCTTTGTGATACTTGGTATCTTTGTGATACGTTAGCATATTCGGATGCATGGGATCGGATAAGACTGACGGGTTGGATTGACCCACCTCCCAGGCGGTTCCCGATCAGGGTGAGACCTCGCATACTAGGATCCGTGTAGCTAGAGGGACTCACGAGGACACATATGGCCATAGTCCTGGTTATTTGCCGATATACAGACGTTGCCTAGTCTCGCATGTCATCGATTTTGATGAAATCAAATTGGGTTTTAAACTAAATTTGCATGATGGTATTTCCATGCTTTTCAAACCCATGTGTGAATATAAACCGATTTTCATGGTTTTGTGTGAGTCAGGATCACCCGCAGGAGGGGTCGAGTCCTGACTTTATTGTGAAAATTTTAATTGAGAAATAAATGATTTGTAATATTTGCGTGTTGAATTTTCCGTGCAAACTTGATTTACATAACATCATAACTCATATCATTTGTTTTAAAATGTGTGGAGAAAGGGTGGTTTATACATGGCACCACGTTCATGTAGGTAGTATGGTTACCTACTTGTTCGTAGGATTGCCTTACTAAGCTTGATGTGCTCACCCCTTTCATTTTCTCCCACAGATAATCTCCAATTGAAGTTGAGGCGACTCAGTACTGCATTCCGGATATCCGCTGCTGCCCATCAACATAAGGTATATACACTTGTACATATTGTATCTACATAAGCATAGCACAGTAACATGTTTGTAAGTAACTTTAGGGGATGTATAAATATTGTAGACATTTTATAAATGAATGAGAAAGAATTAAGTTATATGGTAAATGTATGGTGGGAGTGGCATTGACGCACAACCCAATTTGTTAGTGGAGTGTGGTCACGATCAGAAGACAGGTAAGAATTTAAGTAAGAAAATAACAAAACGCGAAAAATTAACTCTGATTTTTTGGTAGTTCGGGTCGTGACAAAATAGAATCCACACGTGGCACAGCCACCAAACACAATTCACATGTCGTATAGACACCAAATAGAATTCGTACGTGGCACAGCTATCAAACACAATTCACTCGTGTAAAACAAGGCTAGGAAAGTAATCCAGCGCTACCAGAGTAGGGGAAAATATGTTGGACTTGCATGCTACTAGAGTAATGCCCGACGTGTATTCAACATGACGTGCCTAAGTCTTAAGTAATAGCCATCATCATAAAAATCGTTTTGCCTTCACGTAAAGCTTACAATAGTTTTTCTCATAAAACTCATCTCAAATTGTTTTGTACTCGACACAAAACATGTAAAATCGAGCTTAAACAGGTAAAACCTCGCACACATTTCTTAATCTCAGTATGCCTTAATGTAGAGCCTAAATCTCTTTTGACGTTTTAAACACAAAATGGTTTTAAAACAATTTTCATATTTAGTTTACAACTCAAAACAATTGGGGCCCCAACCGACTATAAAATCGTGTGCAATAACTTAAAAACATGCTTGTTTTCTCAAATATCATTTCATGCTACAATATCATCACAAAGCACATACACAAATAGGTTTGAGTTTTCCCTTACCTCTTTGCACCTCGTATAGTGCAATCATTCCCCCATATCATGGACTAGTCTCGCATTCCTCTCTAGAACTCCCAAGTTGTCCAAACGATGTAAAAACATCAATAACTCAACTCAATCAAATTATTGAGCACACATTTTCTCATATTCTCATTAACACCTCAAATTACTCAATTCTCATAACTCTATCACAATTTACATACTCATCCACTGCACCTCACAATCCTACATTTCTTATATCATATCCTATGCCAAATTCACCACATTGTCTCAATTCTAATTTATAGCCATAATTCCCAAAATTACCACAATTGCATAATAACATCTCTACTCGAACAAAATCATAGTTTCATCAATCCCTAATCATTTTCCAACTATTTCATCACAATGCCCATGCTCATAATCACCAAGGATTACTTCAAAATCAAAGATCGAGGTTTAGAAAATTACCCAAAACTTGTGGAGTGCTTAACTCTTGCCTCGATTCAATCCATCCTTCATTTTCTAAATATGTCGTTCTCCTTTTGATGAGGAACAACTTTCCTTCTTGCCACAACCTTTGATTTTGGATGAAAATGGGTGTTTTGGAGGGGAGAGAAGGCTAAGGTTCAAAAATGGTGATTTGGGGGAGAGAGAGAGAAATTGATTTCCAGGAAAACAAAATGGGTTTTTATATAGGCCAAGTGTAGAAGATTAATCTGGCTCTTGATGAGATCGATCTGCATTTGAATTTGGAGACGATTTGGGGCTATTTTATGCCTAGAAGATCGATCTCTTAATGGCTTTATGAGATCGATCTGCTCCAATTATGAGATCGTTCTCTAGTTTATAGAATGCTTCACGAGATTGATCTTCTCTTTGAGAAGGTAGATCTTCTCCTTTACAGAAACATGTTGAGACCGATTCCTTCCTCATGAGATCGATCTCTTCGTTACAGAATCATAAGATGATCGATCCTCTTCCATTGGAGATCGATATGCCTATCAGTTCTTGCACATTTTCTGCAGATCGATCCTCTTCCATTGTATTCTGGACATCTATGGAGGTAATACCAACCTATAGGCTACCTCTCCCACCCTCTCAAGAATCTCAAAGGGGCCTATATATCGAGGACTTAATTTCCCTTTCTTTTCGAACCTCATGATACCCTTACTCGGTGATATCTTCAGAAATACTGCATCACCAACATCAAACTCGAGTGGACGTCTACGTACATTCGAGTAGCTTTTTTGTCTACTCTGTGCAGCCCGTAATCTCTCACATATGAGCTTCACACTCTGTATAGCCTGTTCAACAAGTTCGAGAGCATTTATCTTTTTGTCACCCACTTCTTCCTAAGCTACAGGGGATCTACACCTCCTACCATATAAAACCTCAAAAGGTGCCATTCCAATACTCGCATGATAGCTGATATTGTACGCAAACTCTGATAGGGGTAGGTGATCATCCCATGATCCCTTAAAATCCATTGTACACGCCCTCAACATATCCTCTAAGGTCTGAATAGTCGTCTCTGATTGACCATCTGTCAGAGGATGGTAGGCAGTACTAAAACTCAATCGAGATCCCATGGACACCTGAAATTGGGTCCAAAATCTGGAAGTAAATGGGAATCTCTGCCAGAAGTAATACTCACTGGAGCCCCATGTAATCTAGCTATCTCGCTGACATATAACTCGGCTAAGGCATCCACAATATCTGTGCTCTTAATGGCAAGGAAGTGGGCACTTTTCGTCAGTCAATCCACTATGACCTATATCGCATCAGGACCTCTCTAGGTCCTCGGTAAACCCATAGTAAAGTCCATGGTGACATGCTCTCATTTCCATGTAGGCACAGGTAAAGGCTGTAATAATCCTCCCGGCTTCTGATGCTCAGCTTTCACTTGCTGGCATACTAAACATCTGGGCACATACTCTGCCATGTCTTGCTTCATACCACTCCACCAATATACCTTTCTCCAATCTCGGTACATCTTAGTACTCCCTGGGTGCATGGTGTATTGCGAGCAGCGAGATTCTCTCAGTATCTGTCTCTTTAAGGTATCATCGTCTGGTACACAAATTTGTCCTCTCAATCTCAATAACCATCCTCATTGATTGTGAGATCTGACTGCGAAGTCTGCTCAGCTTGGCTAACCATATCTATCAACCTCTGATCACTGCGTTGCCCAATTATAATATAATTCAATCCATGATCCTGGGCTAGCCAAAAATCTAATCTCTACCTCTTTAACTCTAATCCGAAGTTCGGTGAACTGCTTCAGTAAATCCCATTCCCTAATCATCATAGCAGATATCATACTCTTCCTGCTCAGGGTATCAATAACTACGTTCGCTGAACTGCTCCAGTAAATCCCATTCCTTAATCATCATAGCAGATATCATACTCTTCCTGCTCAGGGCATCAGCAACTACGTTCGCCTTACCCGGATGGTATAGAATCTCGCAGTTATAATCCTTAAGGAGTTCTATCCATCTCCTTTGTCTCATATTTAACTCTTTTTGATCAAAGAGATATCTCAAACTCTTGTGATCAGTGAAGATCTGGAATCATTCCCCATATAAGTAGTCTTGCCAAATCTTCAAGGCAAATACAACAACGGCTAACTCCAAATCATGTGTGGGGTAACTCTGCTCATGGACTTTCAACTGTTGTGATCCATATGCGACCACTCTTCCATGCTGCATGAGCACACACCCTAATCCTTGATGCGAGGCATCATTGTACACTGAAAATCCTCCTGATCCCTCGTAAATAGTCAACACAGGTGCCGTTGTTAATCTCCTCTTTAACTCTAGAAAATTGAGCTCACATTGATCAGTCCATATAAATTGAGTCTCCTTGCGCATGAGCTTAGTCAAAGGAGCAGCAATCCTTGAAAATGCTTCCACAAATCTTCTGTAATACCCTGCCAAACCAAGGAAGCTTCGTACCTCTGTAATTGTCTTCAGTCTTTCCTAATTAAGCACAGCGTCCACTTTAGTTGGATCAACTGATACTCCCTCCTCTGAAACGATGTGACCAAGGAAAGCTATTTGATCCAGCCAAAACTCACACTTACAAAGGTTTCCATACAGTTGCTTATCTCGTGGTATCTGAAGTACTAACCACCGGTGTTATACGTGCTCCTCATAATACTGGGAGTACACCAAGATATCATCAATAAAGACTATTACAAAATTATCAAGATAGTCCCTGAACACCTCATTCATTAACCTCATAAAGGCTGCAGGGGCATTTGTCAATCCAAAGGACATCACTAGAAATTCATAATGGTCATACCTCGTCTTGAAGGACGTCTTCGAAATATCTTATTTCTTAATCATCAATTGGTGATAGCCTGTTCTCAAATCAATCTTAGAAAAGACTGAGGCCCCTCTCATCTAATCAAGTAAATCATCAATCCTGGGTAATGGGTATTTATTCATCACCGTGGCTTTATTCAATAATCGGTAGTCTACACATAATCTGAGACTACCATTGTTCTTCTTAACAAATAAAACTGGTGCTCCTCACGGTGAAACACTGGGTCTAATAAACCCTTGATCCAATAACTCCTGTAATTATTTCTTTAATTCCTCAAGTTCCACTAATGCCATCCTCTATGGAGGTCTAGAGATCGGCTGAGTATCTGGTACCAAATCAATGGTAAACTCCAGCTTTCTCTCTAGTGGTAAACCTGGTAACTCATCTGGTAAAACATCCAGAAATTCACACACCACAGGTATATTCTCAATCCTCAGATGTTCCCGATCATCATCTGAGATGAGTGTTTCATAACATTCACATACACAATCACATTTAGTACTCTCAAGAGCAACATCAAAATTTCAATTTGCTTACAAAATTCCATACGTCTATTTACTCAATATTTCAAATGTACACTGTAAGGTTTAGGTAGGGAGAAAGTTACAATCTTAGTATAGCAGTCTAAACTCATACGATTGGTTGCTAGCCAATCCATTCCTAATATTACATGAAACACATGCATATTTAATATTATTAGATCTGCTAACATTACCCTATCTCCCACCTTTATTTCACATCTTCTACAGATCAAATCAATTCTCTGGGATTCACGCATAGGGTTTTTTACATTTAGTATATACTCTAGGGGTTCAAACTTCAAGTTTAATCCACATGCAAAATGTTCAGAAATAAATGAATGCGTGGATCCTGGATCAATCAACACATGAGCCTTATGATTACAAATAGAGAGTGTACCTCTTATAGTTTCTGCAGAAGTGTCTGCTGTCTATTTGTCCAGAGCAAACACATGTCCCATTGTAATGGGCTCCTTTCCTTTTTCTGCAACAATGGCCTGTCTTGGGGGATTCACCCTCTGAGGTTGTTGTCTAGTAGGCTTCGAAGCATATGGTCTCTGAGGTTGAGGACAGTCTTTCACTCTGTGACCCATGTATCCACATCTAAAGCATCCATGGATCAACCAGTATAACTCCCCTCATTCGATCGATCACAATCTCTGCAAACCTTTATCTCATTCTTGACATCTTGAGGGGTCTCTCTGATGATAGGATAAGCTAATCTGCCCTTTTGTACCTCAATCCTTCCTCTTCTGAAGGAACCTCTCTAAACTTCTGCCTGGGAAATCGTTGGCCTCTTGCCTTTATCCCGAATCACTGCACTGGACTCATTCTGGGATTGTACAATTTTGATTCCCCTCTCAATTTCTTGTGCTCATCTCAGAGAATCACCAAACTTAGTAATACATAGCCCTATCAAGCGATCTCTGATGATAAGCTTCAATCCATACACAAATCTCTCTCTGTGGAGCTTTTCATTTTTGAATGTCTATGGATCATATCTCAATAGGGCGGTAAATTGCCTCTCATAATCATCCACAAACATATCACCCTGTACCAGATTCAAAAACTCTGCCTGCTTCTTTCTCTGAGCGGCTCGTGGTACATATTGGGCTCTAAATGCCGTCTAAAACTCGTCCCAACTAATCGCATCTTAGCTAGACATCAGAACACCTTAGGTAGTACCCCACCAATCTCGAGCTCTCCCTTTCAACATATAGGCACCCATACTGACCCTCTCAGCATCGGTGCGTCCCAAATAATCAAATTTAACTCTCAACTCAATCAGCCACTCCTCAGCCTCTGCAGGATCCTTTTTCCCTCTGAACGTCGATGGATTCATTTTCAAGAAGTCCTTCAGTCGGGCCATACTTCTATCATCAGGCTGAGTGATGGGAGGCACCGGGTCCGTCTGTACTGGGGGTACGGGAGGTCTTTGTTGTGGTGTAGGAGTAGTACTCGAGGCATTAACTCCAAAATGTTGAGCGAATAGCACTGCCATTTGCTCAAATACCTACTGAACATCTATCTTAATTCGATTAAATCGAGAGTTAGGACTCTCTGGTTGTGGGGCAGGTGACGGAGGTGGCTATGCTTGCCTCCTCGAACGACCTCGTTGTCCTCTCATTCTCAATCTCAATATGTTTCCTATGCGTACACATCAAACTTAATTGAAATCTCAATTCCCAATTTCAATTCATGAACAGACTTATACAGACACTAGGGATGTATTCTATTTAACTTTACCGACACTGACAGTACTAGACAACCTAAGCTCTGATACCAAGAAAACTATGTGAAGCCGGTAAGTGCAGAAAACAGGACAAATTTAAACTTTTATTTACATCAATACACATTTATTGGTGCATTCCTGTGCAGTGTCATGCATAATCATATATATAATTTATAAGACTTAAACCTCAGGATCTCATCATCAAGCCTTTAGAATCATATCATATCCATTTCTCAACTCAGTATTAATTAATCCTAATACATCTCATACGTTATTGTACATCAAGTGTCTGTAAATACACATTAGTCTAGGTACATGAAATGTAAATTATACCTCTAATACAAATATATGGCCGAGAGTTCAAGTTCTCTACTAGCCACGACTCCGTACGTCACAAGAAATTCTCCTCACTTGAAGAAATCTAGAGGGAAGATAAAACAAGGTGAGCTTCTAAATCGCTCAATAAAAGGGGGTAAGGGACTCATTGTTAAATTAATGATTTGCACACACAATCATTTATTTCACAATTGAAAACTCAATAGAAAATGTAGCATGAATTCATTAAAACATCATGTAAAACATGGAAGTACATACTCAGTACAAATCACAGTCACAAGTATTTGGAAATTAGGATGTGATAATGACTTTTCTCTGTAATACGTGATGAAAATCATTTCAATAATGATGCTCATGGTACAGCCACCAAATAGAATCGGCACGTGGCACAGCCACTAAATAAAATCTGCACGTGGCACAACCATTGAATAAAATCCGCATGTGGTATAGCCACCAATTACAATCTACACATGGCACAGCCACCAAATAGAATCTGCACGTGGCACAACCACCAAACACAATTCACACGGGGCATAGCCACTAAATAGAATTCGTATGTGGCACAGCCACCAAACACAATTCACTCGTGTAAAACGAGGCTAGGAAAGTAATCCAGAGCTGCCAGAGTAGGGGAAAATATGTTGGACTTACATACTACCAGAGTAATGCCCGACGTGTATTCAACATGACACGCCTAAGTCTCAATTAATAGACATTATCATAAAAATTGTTTTGCCTTCACGTAAAGCTCATAATGGTTTTTCTCATAAAACTCATCTCAAATCATTTTGTACTTGACACAAAACATGTAAAATCGAGCTTAAACCGGTAAAGCCACTCACACATTTCTCAATCTCAACACCTTAACGTAGATCCCAAATCTCTTTTCACATTTTAAACACAAAATGGTTGTAAAACAATTTTCATATTTAGTTTACAACTCAAAACAATTAGGGCCCTAACCGGCTATAAAATCGTGTGTAATAACTCATAAAAACGTGCTTGTTTTCTCAAATCTCATTTCATACTATAATATCATCACAAAGCACATACACAAATAGGTTTGAGTTTTCCCTTACCTCTTTGTACCTCATATAGTGCAATCGTTCCCCTGTATCCCAGACAGTCTCGTATTCCTCTCTGAAACTCTCGAGCTATCCAAACGATGTAAAAACATCAATAACTCAACTCAATCGCATTATTAAGCACACATTTTCTCATATTCTCATTAACATCTCAAATTACTCAATTCTCATGACTCTATCACAATTCACATACTCATCCACTACACCTCACAATCCTACATTTCTCATACCATATCCTATGCTAAATTCACCACATTGTCTCAATTCCAATTTATAGCCATAATTCTTAAAATTACCACAATTCCATAATAACATCTCTACTTTGACAAAATCATAGTTTCATCAATCCCTAATCATTTTCCAACTATTTCATCACAATACCCATGCTCACAATCACCAAAGATTACTTCAAAATCAAAGATCGAGGTTTAGAAAATTACCCAAAACTTATGGAGTCCTTAACTCTTGCCTCGATTTAATCCATCCTTCGATTTTCAAGTATGTTGTTTTCCTTTTGATGAGGAATAACTTTCCTTCTTGCCACAACCTTTGATTTTGGATGAAAATGGGTGTTTAAGAGGGGAGTGAAAACTAGGGTTCAAAAATGGTGATTTGGGAAAGAGAGAGAAAAATTGATTTCTAGAAAAACAAAAGGGGTATTTATATAGGCCAAGGGTAGGAGATCGATCTGGGTCTTGATGAGATCGATCTGGGTCTTGAATTTGTGGACGATTTGGTACAATTTTATGCATAGGAGATGGATCTGTCGTTGGGTGAGATCAATCTCTTAATGGCTTTATGAGATCGATCTGCTCCAATTAGGAGATTGATCTCTAGTTTACAGAATGCTTCACGAGATCGATTTGGTCCTTGAGGAGATCGATCTTCTCCTTTACAAAAACATTTTGAGATCGATTCCTTCCTTATGAGATCGATCTCTTCATTACAGAATCATAAGGAGATCGATCCTCTTCCATTGGAGATCGATCTCTTATCCTTGGAGATCGATCTGTCCTTCACAAATTCTACTGTTGCTGTACGAATTTACAGAAAAATCAATGTAAAACTTCTTAAAATCTACCCCATAGTCCATATTTCAATTCGTACACATTCAAGACTTAAAAATCTTTTCTTCATATACTTCATCATGTTTAAAACTTGCGTGTACATTAACATATCATAATTACATGCACCAAATTACAATTCTCATAAATGGGATATACAAAATTCACAGTTCTCACATGGCATTTCATCGAATACCTCATATACTCACTTTCAGCAATTATCATTTCTAGCACATGGATTTCACCAAACTATTATACAAGCATAAACACATGCTCAATAACATCAAAGCATACTTAATTCATCACTAATTCCTTGCCTACTAATATTTTCCTCATTTTAGCACATTAAGCCATTTATAGGTCTTGGTAGGTTAGGCATGAACTAGGATATTTCAACCATCAATCTATATACCAATCAACTCATACAAGTGTACAGATCAACATACATGAGATTTGTGCATTGAAATCTTACAAATCTCAACTTTTCTCCTTCTCCACAACTTTGAGGAAAAACTCATTTTCTCCTTTGATTCAACGATTCTACCTCTTGTTCCCAACTATGTTATTCTTATCCACTCTATGAACAACTTTGATGTAATAAACTTTTCTTCAATCTCAATGGAAAGTGTTAATACTTTAGAAAGGGAACTAGGTCACTTTGTATTAAAAATGGAAGGGTTCAATGTTTCTCCCATGAAATGCAGTTCAACTGTCTAGTTTATATAGAAATTGCTTGATGAGATCGATCTCTATAAGTGAGGGATCGATCTTCTTCTGCTTTTAGCCTCTCAACATTCAGTTTTCAAGCATGCGAGATCGATCTTAGCCAGGCAAAAAGCTTCACAGATCGATCTGGCAGGGGAATGAGATCGATCCACTTCTGGCCGAGGCATAAGGAGATGAGATCGATCCTTGCTTGGTAGAGGCTTACCGAGATTGATCTAGCTCGAAGGAGAGATCGATCTCTCCTTGCTCTATAGCATACTTAGCCAAATTTCATCCTAAAATTTCCAAGGCTAACTTCATTTCAATTTACCTCACTACTCATTTTGCATTCATTTCACATTTATCACTTCAAAATGTCCATTTCTTATAATTCATACCCAATGAAACTTGTGTGTACATCACGAATTCACATAGCAAGTGTGTATGTCAATTTTACAGACCTTACAACTCTTATGATTCATATTACATTAACAAGTGTATACTTAGGGAACCATAAGAATTACATATGAAAATACGGGTCTTACATAGGATGCTTACCATAAGTCTTAGTCCTCATACTATGGATAATATTTTTGATAAACTTCATCCATATCTCAAAATATTACACGTGCAAATATATAATCGGTGTGATACATAGTCAACACAGGCTCCCAACACGGCTATTTCATGCTTTCTTTCAAAATCTGGTATGTTAGAGTAAACTCCCAACACGATTATAACACAAGTGATATAAATCTAGTGCAAGCAATGCTTCCAACACTATGTCATGTAAAAATCGAGTATAACCAATGATCCTAATACTATAGAATGCATCAATCAATGAAAACTAAGTACGAGCAATGCTCCCAGTACTCTACCATTAAAGCTGAGAATGAGCAATGCACTCAATACTCTATAATGCATCAGTCAATCAAAACTGTGTACAAGCAATGCTCCCAGTACTCTATCATGCATAAATCGCATTTAAAATTTAGTACAAGAATATACACAAGTACTGTGTGATGTATATCTCAAAATATAGTGTGAGTATTCTCTAGCACTAATGGTTTACACACAAACCTGATAGATGGAATTATTTAAATTGAATTTCACACAATCAAATCAAATCAGCACTCAAATGTGTTGTTTTCCTATATACATGAAAGCATTAGCAATTCTATCCATACACATTCAAAGCATATTGAATTTAATCACCCACATGCTTCCTAAGCTTTTTAACTCATCAGATCCTACCGAACGTTTCTATTCATGGGAATTCATATAGAATATAGTACTGAAATTCTATTCGAAATACGTGTAGCTATCTCCAGCTACTCACGAAACTCCATTACCTCAGATCACATCATATGACCTCACTTCCTTAATGTTATTCACTCTCGCAGTCCAATCAGCTTGCCATATCAACTTTCAAAGCTGTTAATAATTATCCACATCAGTATACCTTAATATACTTGTTTTGTACTTGCATGACTCTAATCAATGCTTTTAACTCCTCTCAATGCCTTTATTTCATCACTTTCTCCCATTATGGGGTTATACCATATATCTTGTATACTTATCTTAATTTCTCATCTATTCCAATTTATGTATTTCATAAAACTACATTATAGTCTTCCATACATACTTATTTCATCCTTAAATTCATGTTAACTCAACTTCCTCACCATTTTGTCAATTTCACACCTATATCTAGGTCATGGATATTTTTCATGATCCATTTGTTTTCAAAAATTTATACATATACCAATTAACTCACCAATACACTCAAATTAACATATATGAACTTGGTGTATTAAATCTTACCTAGCTTGAATTTTTCTCCTTTTCACCAAAATTGGCAAAATCCACATTGCTTCTTCAATCTTTGATTCCAACTTCTTGTTTCCAAGTATGTTGTTCTTCTCTTTACTAAGAACAAATTTGCTTAACTAAATCTCACTCAAAACTACTTGAAAGATGAAGTTTTTTGGAGTAGAAAGATTAGGTTTATCTTTGGTTCTTGAAGGGTTTTGGTGTATCTGTCTGACAATATCACTGTACTGCTGATCAATCCGCTGAGGCTGATGGATTTGATCTACCAGATCCGGTTCCAACTGTATGCTAGCTACCATAACACCACCATAAGCACTGGGTGGGGTCATATCCAAACTGAGGTTCATGAACTGTTTCAACAGTTCGTGTTCCATGATCATCATAAATGATACCATCCCGAGATGCTTTCTACTCAATGCATCAACAACCACATTCACTTTACCAGGGTGGTACAAGATCTCATAGTCATAATCCTTTAAAAGCTCGAGCCATCTCCTCTGTCTCATATTCAACTTTTTCTGCAAGAACAGGTACTTAAGGCTCTTGTGGTCCGTAAACACTTGGAATTTCTTTCCATAAAGATAGTGGCGTCATATCTTCAGCGCAAACACCACCGCTGCCAACTCCAAGTTATGGGTCAGGTAGTTCCTCTCATGGTCCTTCAACTGTCTAGATCTATAGGCTACTACCTTCCCATCCTGCATTAGTACACAACTCAGTCTTTGGTGTGAAGCATCTACATACACCGAGAAACCTCCTGAGCTAGTAGGAATGGTGAGTATTAGAGCTGTAGTTAATCTCCTTTTCAACTCCTGAAAACTTTCCTCACACTTATCGTCCTACACAAATTTAACTTTCTTCCTTGTAAGACGTGTCAAAGGAGTAGCTAATCTCAAAAATCCCTCTACAAACCTTCGGTAATACCCAGCTAAACCCAGGAAACTTTTGATCTCTGTCACTGTCTGGGGTCTCTGCCATTGTGTAACTACCTCAATCTTTGATAGATCCACTGACACTCCATCCTTTGACACTATATGACCCAAAAAAGAGAATTGTTCCAACCAAGAGTCGTACTTGTTGAGTTTAGCGTACAACTTCTTCTCTTTGAGGTTCTATAGCACTATCCTTAGGCGCCTTTCATGCTCCTCTCTAGACTTTGAGTACACTAGTATATCATCAATAAACACAATCACAAATAGATCCAAATATTAGTGGAACACCTCATTCATCAATGACATAAAAGCCGCGGGAGCATTCCTCAACCCAAATGGTATGACCATAAATTCATAATGTCCATACCGGGTACAAAAAGTTGTCTTAGGTACATCTTCACTCCTATCCTGAACTGATGGTAATTGGATCTCAGATCTATCTTTGAAAAGACCTACGCTCCCTCAAATTGATCCAACAAGTCATCGATGCATGGAAGGGGATACTTATTCTTGATGGTGGCCTTATTCAACAACCAATAATCTATACATAGTCGGAGGCTTCCATCTTTCTTCCCTACAAACAGAACCGGTGCTCCCTAAGGTGAGACGCTTGACCTGATGAACCCCTTCTCCAACAACTCTTGCAATTGCTTCCTTAGTTCTTCTAACAACTTGAGCCATTTTGTACGGCGGCTTGGATATCGACTCTGTACTAGGTACCAAATCTATACCAAACTCCATCTCTCTATCTGAAGGTAAACTTGGTAATTCATCCGGACAGACATTTGGATATTCCCTAACCACTGGTATGTCTCCCAATTCTGGACTTGCCTTATCTATCTCAATCACATAAGCGATGAACCCTTCACATTATTCCTTCTACCATTAGTAATCATAAATCATCACATTAACATATATAATTTGGAAATTAGATTCATCTTCTAAATTATCATGTAACTAAATTATACTCTTCTTAATTGCAATAACATATTCTTTCATTTCATTTCACCAAATTTACAATAAGGTTGTCTATCTTTCAAAACATCAAAGTTTTTGCATGACAATCCATAATAACATGATTTGCAGCCAGCCAATCCATACCTAGGATTACATTAAAATCACTTATATTTAATAAGATCAAATCGGCTGCCATATCTTTACCTCTTATCCTCATCTTACAATTCTTATATACATGCTCCGTCAATTGACTATCATTCATAGGGGTAGATATCATTAACATCTTATCTAGCAGTGTAGGTTTTACATACTTCAACAATTTACATGCAAAGGATGGCGATATAAAGGAATGCTTGGCACCAAGATCAAATAGTACAAATACTCCTAAATCAAAGATTTGGATGGTACCTTTAACCACATCTGAAGTCTGATCCGCAGTGTCCTGGTCTAGTGCGTGCACTCGTCCTCTGCTCACACCCACTGCCTATTTTCCCTTTTCCTCAGCTGTAGCCCTCATTCTCGGAGTAGCTGTCCCAATTGGAGCTCTCTCTGGCTCCTTGCTCTTCTGTGGGGCTCTCTCTGTCATCTCTAGGCAATCTTTGATTATGTTCCCTGGTTTCCCATATCTGAAGCATACTACTTGAGGTCCATAGCATGGTCGAGATACATGATACCTGCCACACTTGCCATATTGTTTCGTAGTAGGCTGTGGCCTCCAATCACAACCTCACTGGACCTAGAGCCGGATACATGGGAGTATTATCTGTCCTCTCCCGAATCTCCTCGATCCTCAGCCTCTTCCCAGCAAACCTCTTTCTTCCTTTATGATTAAAGCCTTTATCCATCACTGTTCTTTTGTTATCTCTGTCCCTCACTTTACTGACTTTCCTCAACTCTGAGGTGATTCTATCAACATCTTGTTCACACAATTGCGCCCTGCGCACTGCCTCCTCATAGGTCGGTATATTTATGGGAAACAGTTTAGACCTGATGGTCGGTCTCAATCCATCCACAAACTTCTAGATTTTTTTGACCTCATTACTCACCGTATTGGGATCTTACCTGCCCAGAGAGATAAAAGTCGTCTCATATTCATCCACTATCCTACTCCATTGGGTCAGTCCCAAAAATACCATCTTCATCTTCTGTTGTGCGATATCCGAAATGTACTACCTCCAGAAGGCCTCCAAAATACATCCCAGCTAATCTCAATATGTCGGGCTCTCAAAATAGGCTTGGTGGATTTCCACCAATGTTCTGCTGATCCTTTGAGCATAAAAATGATAAACACTACCATCTCGGTAGTAGTGCACTCAAAGAACTCGTATAGCTTCTCGATCTCATTAATCCAATCCTCTGCAGCTACTGGGTCCTTAACTCTACTAAACTACAAGGTCCTTAACTCTACTAAAAGACGATGGTCCAAAATTCTAGAACTGCCATAATCTGTCTAAATCGCATCCATATTCCCAACCTCTACTGCTTGGTGTAGCAACCGACGTAGGCACATTTTGTGTGGGTGGGGTATCTGTCATCTGAGGTCTCTAGGCTGGTCGTGCTAGTGCCTCTGGAGCTGTCACATGTTCAGCATCACCCTTTGTAGCGAGACTCTGTCTACCGCCACACTAAGTAAAGATTGGGTGACCAACTCCAAAATCATCTCAATGCTCCGTTAAATCCTTGAGAAGCGAGCCTCAGTACTCTCGAGTCTCTCCTTTGGACCTTGTGGAGCATGCTCAACCTCCGCCTCTACCTTAATATCATTCTGAGCCTCGTGTGTTTTTGGCTCAACATGACCCCCAGGCCTACCTCTATAGCCTCTAAATTGTGCCCTATCCCCTCTGCCGCGACTAGTATTAGGAATAATTGCTCAACTCCCTACATTCACATCAAATTCTTAGTCAACCCATCGACACACACACAATTTGTATCTAAACAAGCACAGTAAAATGGGGATGTAAATTTTACATCTTATTAAGTATTTTAGATATCGACACACATCAGACCAGCCATGCTTTGATACCAACTTCTGTCCCGACCCTCAAACTCACCAAAATGCATACAAATTTTTCACTTTTTAAATATAATTGTTTATTCATCAATACCTTACCCCGATCGTGAACAGCAACCCTCACAAACAATTGGGTTGTGTGTCGATGTCTACCTCATCCATCCATAACAATTTAATTTCAAAAGTAAACACTTTCATAAATACATCAGAGTTACTATTCACAAGTGTTTGCATTGCTTTACATCCTAATGTTTACATATAAAGTGCTACTGTGCTATGTCTAGTTTAGATACAAAATAATTTCAAGTGTGCATACCTTACGGATGGGATGCAGTGGATACAAAAAAGGATAAGCCTCTTGTCAGCCACAATCTATGCTCAAAACTTTATAGAGAGGGGGAAAAAAAGAGGTGAGCAAACCACACGCTTAGTAAGGTAATCATGTGAGCAGGTAGATACTGCACTATCTACGTGATCGTGATGCCATGTTCAAAAGCATTTAGTTCATCATTTTATCTCAAACATGAGTGTATGATTGTGTTAACAGTATGTAAAGCAATTCATGCTATTAAAAATTTATTACACAAAATCCCATCCAAAGCATGGCATTAACCATTATGTATATTTCATAAGTAAGGCATGCCATTAAATATCATGCATCAATGCACTTTAAAAAAACCATTAACATATTTTCATCTCAAAATAATTCAACTCTACTCATGTCACGACCCTCTATGACTTAACCAAAACTACTACAAATTTTTTGCACTTTTAACTTACCTCTCCTCTCTTCAATGGTTGGGCTATGATTCGATGTTAGCTTCCTCGTATACTATATCATCCATTATCATACATACATGTCAATATACTGTTACTGACTGTAACTTCTTTTTATAATACATGTGAGATCATATAAAAGCTAATACAATTACATTCCCCATAATATGTATCTCGTATACATCACTGCGCTGTTTCTATGTTTAGATACATAACCGTATAAAACATGTATACCTGTCGATCGATAGGAAATAGTAGCGAACAACAGGAATACTATCCCTCAAATGCTCTCACTCTACTGCTGATGCTCTGTAGAGAGATGTAAATGAAAGAGGGGTGAGTATACAACGCGCTCAGTAAGAAAATCAGGCAAACAAGTAGACATCTACACTATCTACTCAAAATAATGCTATGCCTCAAAAATATCATTTCCTTAACTCACTTTAAAAGCATGTCTTTAAATATATATATACTTGTACAGATTAAATCCCATGTATAGAAATCATGCTTGCTTTCACAAATGTAGGCATGTAGTGCAAAATAATGCATCTTTATAATATCATAATGCCTTTAGATAAATCATGCCATGTATATTTAAATCACATTAAATATGACATTTAAATTATTCACATCACAACAATTGGATTTTGACCCATCCCTCAGGTCTATCCGTAAATAAATCAATCAATCAGGTGATATATCATGTGAGACTCTGTGGTGAAATGCAATAATATCCTGGACTATGGCCACATCCTATAATGGTGATCCCAGGCTACACGAAATCATAGTGTACGAGGCATCACTACTGCAACGGGAGGGGGTGAATCCATCATAACCGCCAGCTATATCCTCCTCAACTCCATAACACCACACGATACAGTGTACTCCATGCCACTCCCACGGTACAACGTACTCCATGGACCCTACATCACAGTCAGGGTGCCTGCTATAGGTCTTAGCCCTCAAACCATGGAATATCATACCACGTCTCTAAATCCACATGCGAACCTCTCATAGTGTAACACTCAGTCTACACGAGGAAATCTAGCATGGTTTTAAACATGTATTATATATCACATAAATTATACTGTGCGCCTTTGAGCGCGACTCACAGTCGACACTCCGCTCAAACACTGTTTCACATAACAAACTCAACTCTAGTGTGAGTAAACCTCCAGCAACTAGGTCAATGCATAGTTCATGTTTCAAATCAAGTACGAGCAATAGCTCCAGTACCATGTTATGCATAAAACTCACCAAATCAAGTATGAGCAATAGCTCAAGTACTATGTCATGTATCTCATGTAAAATTTGAGTACGAGCTAATCGCTCCAGCACTCTATCATGCATAAATCACATAAAACTGAGTACGAGTAATAACTCCAACACTCTATCACTCATGTCATTGGAATCTAGTGCGAATCACAATCCAGCACTAATATATGTGGAAAATATATGAAATCAAGTGCGAGCTGTGCTCTAGCACGATTTATTCTCACATAATTCGATAGATGGCTCTTTAAAAAGGGATTATTTTCAAAACATCAAAATCAGCACTATACAGTGTGCTTAATTCATATCAACCTTAAAATCATTAGCCCATCTATTTATTCTTTTGCTAAAATCTCAGACCCGAGTTTTCGATTTTATATGTAGCTTATACCTTATGATTCCTATGTGTACGAACACTTTATTTCATGGTTGAATCATAAGAAGAGTATTTACAATGATGCAATCGACTATTTAAGAAATTAAAAATGCATGTAAGCTACATAACAGTGAGATAAGGGTTAAAGTGATTCTCAAACAAGTACAGGGGTAAAACGGTCAAATGATCGAAATTCGGTATAAATTCGATGAGAAAATTTCATTTAAAATATGAAATTGAGAAATCTTGATCAATAACATAGAAAATAATGAATTTTGAGTCTAATTGATCAAAATATAAATTTATTAGAATTTATTGAAATTTTTGTCTCGAAAACTGAGCTTAAAAATAGTGAAAAAATATACCGAAAAGATAAAATTGGATTGATAAATTCATTTACGGATTAAATGAATTTAATATGATTTTTTAGATATTTTGGGAATTTTTAATATTCTTTTAATTATTAAAATAATATTAAAATCATTTATAAATATTAAAAGAAACAAATGAAATTGAAAAAAAATAAAATTGGAAAACACGGGGAGAGAGAAAAATAGAGAGGAAACCGTGTGAAAGCCGAGGAAGAAGAAGACCCACTGGACGGTGAGCACCGGAGACCCCACGGCCAAACGAGTGGCCGAAAAAGAGAGAGGAAGTCAGCGCGATCCTTCTACCATCGATCATGCCCTCCACCGACGCTGGATGCCGACGAATATAAGAGGGGAAGGCCACAGAGGAAAAGAGGAGATCCGGTGGACACCGGCGGTTCTTGGGTTCGATCGAGCCCATCTGAACGTTCCCCAAGCTGTGGCGCACTGAACGGCGGCAGCGGCACTTGGAGAACCGGCCGGACGACATCGAAACGACAAAAAATCCCTGAACCGGTTGGCGGTTCAGGGGAGAACCTTCTAAATTGAACCGAACCGGACCGATTCAGCCAAGGAGAAAAGGGGAAAAGAGGAAAAAGAAAGAAAAAGAAAAAGGAAAATTTTTGGGATTACACCGGACTTCGGGTAAGTTGCTACGAGGTCAAAAGTGACCGATTTGATTTTCGATAAATTTATTTAAATTATATTTAATTAGAAATTGATCCGAAGTTAAATATACAAAATTGTGCAGTTCGTCGATAAATTCTGAATGATCGAACTTCGATTTGCATACCATCGCATAATCTCAGGTAAGTAAAGCTCATTTATGACAATTTATGTGATTATTGCGTATTTAAGATTTATTTTACGCATTTCGAATTAAATTTCGCATTTAGTGAATTATATTCGAAATTTTGAATAAACTGTCGTAAATGATATACGGGCTATCTAAAGAGCTTGGAATAAAGCCCAATGGGTATTGACAAGCCCAATGAGTCGATAGACCCTAATGAAGGAAAATAATACGTGGAAAATGGGCTTAATACAGGTTAAGGCCCAATTAAAGTATTTAGGCCCATTTAGAGTATTTAGGCCCATTTAGAGTAAATGGGCACAATTAAGTGAAATGAACTGTATTAAATGTGTAATACAGTAGGAAACATGTAATTAATCCAGTGGTTGGTTAAATGCAGCTCCAGAGTCATATTGAGAGTGATCGGACTGCGAGGTTTGGACAGCACAGAGGAAGAGAGGTCACACTACGTGATCTGAGGTAGGAGACTCTTGTAAGTAGTTAGAGATATCAGTGCATATTTTTGTTGGATTTTACATTCACTGAAATTGGTTGAGGGTCAGAGAAAATCGATAATATTATAGGGACCCAATATGGGTAAATTACGATTTTACCCCTAAATAGGTAAAAAGTTAAATTTTGGGAAAAGTTGTAAAAAACATGGAAATGATGTTTTGAGTGGTTTTTACTACTGTGTAGCAGAAGAGTAGGTGGATGGGCTAATGTTTTGAGGTCGATGTAAACTAAGCACACTTTATAGTGCTGATTTTAGTGATTTTAAACATCCCTGTTTTTAAAGAGCCATCTACCGAATTATGTGGAAACAATCATGCTGGAGCACAGCTCGCACTTGATTTCAGATGTTTTTCACATACATTAGTGCTGGAAGTTTACTCGCACTACATTTACTTGACATGCATGATAGAGTACTGGAGCATTGCTCGTACTCAGTTTTATGTGATTTGTGCATGATAGAGTGCTGGAGCGATTAGCTCGTACTCGAGTTTTACATAAGATGCATGACAGAGTGCTGGAGCATTGCTCGTACTCGATTCTTCATGATTTGTACATGACATAGTACTTGAGCGATTTGCTCTTACTTGATTTGAATGAGAACTATGCATGACCTAGTGTTGGAGGTTTACTCACACTAGTGTTGATATTTTGACATGCATATACAGTGTTTTGAGGTGAAGCGTTAACTCTGAGTCACACTCAAGACGCGCACTGTATTTTACGTGATATATAGACATGTTAGGAAAATTGTGACGATTTCCTCTATGTAGATTGAGTGTCACACTGTTGAGATGTTCTCACGTGGATTTAGAGATGTGGCATTTATTCCATAGTATGAGGGCTAAGACCTATGGTAGACACCCCAACTATGATGTATTTCCATAGTATGAGAGGCTAAGACCTATGGCAGGCACCCCGACTATGATATAAGGTCTACGGGTGTACATTGTATCATGCGTGTGGCATGGAGTACACTGTACCGTGTTATGGAGGAGAGTGTTGATAGCCAACGGTTGTGATGGACTGACCCTCCCTCTTGTTACAATAGTGATAACCCGCACATTGAGTACTGTGTTGCCTGGGATTTCACCATGTTAGGATATGGCCATAGTCCGGTGATATTGCATTTAGCCACTGAGTCTCGCATGATATATCACATGTGTTTTTATGATACGGGTAGACCTGAGGGATGGGTCAGAACTCGATTTGTTTGTGTTGTGATGAGAAATGCCATATTTACTGTGTTTTGAATGTAAATGGCATATTTTATATATAACGACATTCTTAAATGATTAAATATGCACTGTTTTGCATGAATGCCTCTGATTGATAAACCAGCATGTGTTTAGTATATGGGATTTTAAATCTGTACTATATTATATATATTTTGAAATATGCTTTTAAATTGAGAGAAGGAAAGGCAAAGCACTATTTTCAGTAGATAGTATGGATGTCTACTTGCTTGCCTGATTTCCTTACTGAGCATGTTGATAGCTCATCCCATTCATTTTTCCCCATCTCTACAGATTCTCGTCAGTAGATCGAGTTGGCCAGAGTATTGCATTCCTTTGATCCGCTGCCACTCCTCATCTAGCGAAAGGTATATACAAGTGCACTCTTTTGTATCTGAACAATGCATAAACACAGTGATGTACAAGGTTTTAATGCTGGGGATGTAAATGTAATGATGTAATTATATTTAAGTATATGAACTTACTTATTATATGAATGTCAGGTATGTATGATACGAAAAAGAAGGGTAAGGTATGTATGAATGAGGAGACTGATGCCTATTCACAGCCCAACTGTTGAGGAGATAAAGGTAAGTAAAAAGTGAAAAATTTATTGTGGTTTTTTGTAAGTCGCGTGTGGGAGGTGGGTGTGACATAAACAGCAGTAAAACACTCAAAATGATGGTTTTCATGTTTTTTACAACTTTTCACAAAAGTCGAGTTTTTTCCTAACTAAGGGTAAAATCGTAATTTACCACTATTAGGTCACAATAATTATTATTCACTTTCTCTGACCCTCAGAGTTTTTAAGTGAATGTAAAAGCATATGAAAATACGTGCAGGTATTTATAACTACTCACAAAAGTTCCTTACCTGCAATCACTCGAGAAAATTTTCTTTCTCAATACTGCTCGACCAGCAGTCCGATTTGCTCCTCCAATAATCTCTGGAGTTGCATATAACCATTTATCAGGTTAATTATTTTTTCCTACTATATTTCATATTAAATACAATCTATTTCCCTTAATGGGCTTTAATAAACCTTAATGGGCCTAACTATGCCTTAAGCTTATTTCCATTTTACCATTCATTTTCGTTGGACCTATTGGGCTTGTGGGACCCACCAACTCTTATCGGGCTTGTCCTAGACCCATTACATCACATTGGGCCTAAAATAATTGGGCTTGGCCCATTGGACCTCTCGACCACAAGCCATGGCCGATAGCACTCCATGCCGTCGGTCACACCATGGCATGTCGTCCATGTACATTTCTTTAGCCAATTCACTTAGGCATTTTCACAAACACTTGGTTGGCAATGTTCTTAAGCATCACATAGTTCATTTAGGCATTTTATCAAACACCTTGATTGCCAAATTAATACATGTATTAATTAATCAAATTGATTAATTCTAACTATACCATAATCATTAACACATGTACATTAACTCATTTATGCCTTAATATCATATGGGCATTCATCAATATTTCACTACTCCTCTCAGCCTAACCATGATCATAGTGATTTCATATGTTTCAATGCTTAAAACATATACTAATATACTTAAAATCATTCATACATTAACATATATGAATTTGAAAGCTTGAAAATATACCTAGTATTTGTGTTCACACTTGGCCGAAACTTTGGAGCCTCACGGTTTGCACACTATGGCTTCTTGATAGCCAATTCCAACATATGTCACTCTCTTCTCAATTTGGAACAACTTTCATGGAGAATGCAAGTTCCAAATATGCCTAAATCCTAGTGATTTCTAGTGAGAGAAAGCTTAGATAAAAGTATTTCAATGGTTTCCTTGTGTAGCCGTGTATGGTGAAGATGACAATGGTGTGGCTGATTTTATAAGCCATTTACTTAGCCATTAAGCCTTACTTTTCAGCCATTAAAATTGGCTTCCTAAGGTTTAGTTATGAGTCACCTAATGAGTCATCTAATGAGTCATAGTTAGTTTTAACTATGGTTAGATATTTACCTAATGGGCTTTACAATTGGGCCTCTCAGTTTGGGCTTTCTTAATGGGCTTTTGGGCTAAAATTTTTACTATACCTTGGGCCTTTTACTGTCTCAATATTTGGCCTATCAATCGGTCCAACAATTCGATATAAGGGATCTAAGAATTTCGATCTACGTTTAGTATACCTTAATGGGCTTTAAAATCTTCACTTTAGGCCCATTACGTTTTTAACCAATAAATTAAATCCGAAATCCTTCCGAATAAATTTTCCTTACTTTCAGGGGTGATTATCTTGTATTCTAACTAAGAATATTTTTCTCCAAATTTTTCTCCATACTTAGGTTATTTCTAACCATGGTTGAACTATGGTAAAAGTCCAATTTTCTTAACTATAGTTGACTTTTTCCTTAATCATTGACCAAGCTGACTTTTTTTCAAAATTTTGAAAGTGTCATATCTTATGTTTTACACTCTCATCTTTACGTTTTGGCCATTTTCGGTAGATAAATACACCCAAAACACCTTAAATACTTTAACTCGCTAAAAAGGTCCATTTTACCCTTTTTCACTTTTACTCTCGTTCTTTGTGTTCGGAACTAAATCAAACTGACTTTCCTTCATAAGCTCTCTATATTTTCTCATTTTAAGTTCTTATTTTTCAGTCAGAATGATTCAGATCCACTCGGTTTAGCCTGTGACTCTTATAGCTCACATTAGGCTTTTATGTAGCTTATGCGTGTTAAATCATTTCACATACTCTTTAAATCTAGTAAATACTCTTCTTATGATTCAACTATAATAATAGAGTGTTCATACACATAGGAATCATAAGGAACTGGCTACATAAAATATGAGTCTGAAAAGTCAAGATTCGGTCCCTCCCTCGGACTATCTTGACCTACAAAACATTTCAAACATGTATTTATTCTCAAAGCAATAGACATGTTAGATAGGCAATACAACAAGGGAAATAACCTCTAGGTCTATGGCCATAACCTGTGATACCGGCTACACGGATCAGGTGTGTGAGATATCACCACTATCTACTTCCACACGGGAGTTGGGTCAAATCCTGCCTACTGGTCCATAGCAGATCTCGTCTGAAGATGGCATATCACATCTCAACACGGTACAATGTACTCCATGCTACCTGCACGATACAACGTACTCCGTGGACCCACATCAACATATCACATCACGCCACATCTCAAACGCACGTGTGAGCCTATTTAATCAGTACGACCTCTTGTCTACCCGAAGCTCCTAACACAACTATCAACATGTCAAAACATCACAAATGCACGTGCAAGCCTATTTAATCAGTGCAACACCCAGTCTACCCGAAGCTCCAAGTATGACACAAATAAGGTGGGTATCTACTGCGAGCTATGCTCCAGCACCATGCTAAAACTAGCATAAAACTCCATGTGAAAACTAGTGCGAGCTGAGCTCCAACACTCATGTGTATAAAACACGTCAAATCTCGTGCGAATCATACTCTAGCATGCTTTCATTCTCACGAAAACGATGTAGGTGGCTTAAATCCTTGCAAAGTATGGTTAACAAACCAAAACAACTCATTTTTTTTCAAATCATTTCAAATGTCAGCCAACCTACCAATCATTTGCTAAAAAGCAATAAAACATGATTTTCAAAGCATTATGCTTTTGTTTTCATGCACATTTCTCAAACACCCAACTTTTGCCCTTCAATCACCCAATTTCATTTCCTAACATCTCATGCATTCTAACAAAGCATTTAAGTGCCCAAATTGTGCACAGATATCTCTAAGAGTCTACACAATTCCCTTACCTCGATTTACTCGGGGTGCGACTATCTTCCTTTACTCTTCTCACGTTCTTATCTCGACTTGCTCTGGTGTATCCTCGGGAGCTGCAATTCATCCATCAAACACTTGAGTTAACGCTTTTAACTCCTATTCAACTATGCATTTATCCAATGCCTTAAATACACATTTTACCTCTTGTGGTAAATCTCATAATCTATTCCAAAATCAACACCTCCAATTCATACCCACAACATAATCATCATCTTAAGATAACTCATTCATCATTAATACCTATACATTTCACTTTCTCACACTAGCCCATTTCTATGTTATGATGGATTCTTTACTTTCTAGGTTGTTCCTATCTTTCATATGTACATTAAACAACTCTAAAATCAATATCCAAACAATGTACTTGAGTTGTTTCATTAGAAACACACCAAGATTGATTTCCTCTTTACTCCTAATGAAAATGCACCTTGGTTCTTTAATTCGATAAGTAGGGAAATGCCTCTAAACTATGTTGTTCTTCTCTTTGATGTGAATAACTTTGCCTCTAATAGCATTCCCTCAAATCTTATTCAAAATGTGTGGATTTAGGAGTGAGAAGCTAGGCTTTTGGTTGAAATGGAAAAGATTGGTTTTGTCTCAAAAAATTACATATCCAACTGCTCCATATTTATAGAATTTGCTTGATGAGATCGATCTGTATTTAGTAGAGATCGATATGGTCCTCTTAAAATCTCTCTTTTCCACGACATTTTAAAGGCAGGAGATCGATCTGTCGAGGCTTGAGATCGATCTACTTCAAACAAAAGGTTAAGGAGATCTGTAAGACCCGAATTTATTTAAAATCACGAAATGAGTATGTTCATGAAAGGAAGGATTGCAATGGTCTGAAATTAAAGGAACGGGATTTGGACTGGAAATAAGGATCCAAAACAGGAAATTAAAAATGTAAAAGGACAGAAATGGAATTCTCGATCACCTTGAAGGGTAAAATGGTTAAAAGACCAAAATTCGGTATAAACCCGATAAGAAAATTTTATTAAAAATAATGGATTGAGAAATCTTGATCAATGACGAAGAAATAATTAAATTTCGAGTTAAATTGATCAAGATATGAATTACTAGAATTAATCGAAATTTTCGTTTGGGATAATATCCCAAAAATAAGGAGAAAATATACCGAAAAGGGTTAAAAATATAACAAATAAATTAAATAAAATTATTTGGAATAAAAAATTGATTTTTTAGATATTTTTGAATATTTTTGATTATTTTAATGAATAAAATAATAATAAACTAATTTATAAATAATAATAAATAAAAATAAAATAAATCAAAAAAAGAGAGAGAGAAAGAATCAAAAAATTGGTTGGGGAAAGAGAAGAAGAAAGAAATCGAAAATGGAGACCGCGCGTGGCCCGACCGACCCACTGCCACCGGTAACCGACGGCTTCGATGAACAGCCGAGGAGAAAGAGGAGAGGCTGACGAAGCTCTAGGCACCGGAGACGCGCCGTCAGGAAGCCAGAAAACGCCGATCGGAGGAGAGAAAAAATCGAGGAGAAATAGGACGATTCCCAATGAACCACGGCGGCTAGGCTTGAACAGAGGCTACTGATGAGTTCAGGGGGATGAGCCGGTTCTTTTGAGACCGGTACCGATCGACAAAACCACCTGAATCCGGTGAATCGAGAGAGAGAGTGCCACAGAGGGAGAAGACAAATCCGTCGATCAGCGGCGTGATTCGGCCAACCCCGACCCTAGCCGAACACTCCCCCAGTGTAGGCGCACCGTTTGGCGCTAGAAACTAGTCGAGAACTGACCGGAAACACAATGACCGGCGACAGAAAGGCCTGAACCAGTATAGACCGATTCAGTAAAGAGGTGAACCAAACTGAACCAGCTAAACCGGACCGATCTGAACTGGGTTGAACCGGACTGAACCGGTTCAGCCAAGAAAGAAGGGAAAAAAAGAGAAAAAGGGAAAAAGGAAAAAGGGGAAGAATTTTTTGGGATACACCGGAGTTCAGGTAAGTCGATAAGTGGTCAAAAGTGATCGATTTGATTTTCAAAAAATGTATTTAAATTATATTTAATCGAAAACTAACCCGGAATCAAATATATAATTGTGCAGTTGTACGATAAAGCCCGAAACGAGAGTCGATTGAGCTCTGATTTTTGTACCCCGCATCATATTAGGTAAGTATATTTTAATTATGATAATATGAGTCCTTTAATACAGAGTTTCGATTATTTTATGGAATTTATGGATTAATTCTTTATAAAAAAGGCATATTAATCGGAATTGCAACGTAATTATCGTAAATAGTATACAGGCTATCGAATGAGTTTGGAATGAAGCCCGATGATTATTGCTAAGCTGAATGAGCCCAGTAAACCCGAAGAAGGGATTTAATAAGTACAAACGGGTTGAAAATGGGTCGAGGCCCATTAAGGTGCGATCGGGCTCAATAAAGTAAAATGGGCCCAGTACGTTAGATTCGATCAGTAAATGTGATATACTGATAAAAATAAGTGAATTAACCTAAAATATGTGGTTATATGCAGTTTCGTAGACTTGGTTGACGTGCAGTTGGACTGAGAGATCGAATATTATCAAGACGAGATAAGTTTGCACGTAAATTGAGGTAAGGGAATTTTGTAGGTGCATAAAGATTTCTATACATATTTATTGAGGGGATTTAAAGGGCCTAGAATTTATTTAAGTATCTAAAAAATGAAATAATAATTTCTGCGAAAACCCGGGCTTAGGTGAATAAAGAAAAAGATGATTTTGCCACTGTGAGTAAATTTTCCAAAAAGGGTAGTAAGGCAGATAAATTGCAAGATTATCCTGTTTTAATGTTTTATATAAATGTATTGCTTTGATTTAAGTAAATATGCACATAGGTTGGCTGTTGATTTCGTGAATTATACAAAAGGTATCGGTTTGGACCGGTTACTATTTTAAAAGATGTTTTATTAAGACTGAGCCACCTATCATATTTATTCGAGTAAAAAAGAGTGCTAGAGTCTTACTCGCACTAAATTTTACTGATTTATTACTCATGAAAGCCGTACTGAGCATTGCTCGTACGAGAAATTTGTGTGTGCACAAAACCGTGCTGGAGCTTCGCTCGCACGAGATTTTAGATATCATGATATGTATAGCGTGGTGCTGGAGCTTCGCTCGTACTAGACATGAGTTGACATGCATATAGTCGTGCGAAAGCCCCTTGTAGACTGTGTGTCATAGAGAGTTGAGATGCTCGCACGTATACTTTGAGACATGGGTGGGTTATCGACATAGTATTGAGGTGGATAAGACCTACGGCTGGCACCCTCAGACTATGATATGGGTCCACAGAGTACAATGTACCATGTATGTCACACGGAGTACGTTGTACCGTGCAGTCATGATGACTCTATGATGTTACTTGATATTCTGGCGGGTAGGCATTGACCCCAGCTCCCGTTGCAGTTGTGATGCCCCGCACACCGGGATCCGTGCAGCCTGGGATCACAGGGACAAAGTATGGCCATAGTCCTCGATTTTTCATACAGTAACCTACATGCCTCACATGATATCATACGATCTGAATAGACCAGGACGAACCCGAGGGAGGGGTAATGTCCTGATTTATGTTTTTAAATAAGATGCTTTTTAATGAATCAAGGTATTCCCGAGAGATGGGTTTGACCTTGATGAAGTTGTTTATGATGAAACAAATGAGTTTTAACGTGATGAGTTTATGATGAAACAAATAAGCTTTAATGTGACGAGCATGAGATGTCATACATGAGGATTTTTTCCATGTTTGTTTTATATCTGGATTTCATGATTTCTCTTATATGATATATACATACATGTGGCATCATTTTAGTCATACCTCATGCTCCAAATGTAAACTGTTGAGTTAATGTATTTTGAAATGACAAAACAAGTAAATTCAATAATATAAAGATGATATAAAAACATGTTTAGAGGTTATCAGTACCAGAACTTAGAGTTCTGTTGATGAGAGATCGATCTGGCTTATGAGAGATCGATCTCCTGGGTTTTCTATAGATAAGAGATCGATCTGGCGTATGAGAGATCGATCTCCTGGGTGTATCTTGGATGAGAGATCGATCTCAGGAAGACATGAGATCGATCTGCCAAGTTTTGAACCTGTACAGAGGGATTAAGGAAGAGTGAGATCGATCTGTAAGGGTTAAGAGATCGATCTGCCTAATACTAGAGTTGAGGGATCGGTCTGATCTAGGAAGAGATCGATCTCCCTTAAAGCATAGACTGTAGATCGATCTGTAGATCGATCCACACTCAAACAGAGAGCTTGTGAGATCGATTTGGTAAGGAAGAGATCGATCTCCTCAAAGTCAGAGAGCTAAGGAGATCGATCTGTGGTATTGAGAGATCGATCTCCCCACTATGAGATTGCATGGCAGATCGATCTGTAGATCGATCTTGCCTTAAACAGGGTGATTGGAAGATCGATCTGCCTATTCGACCGATCGATCTCCCCTATCATTTTCAAATTAATAGATCGATCTGCTAACCTATGAGATCGATCTCCTTGTGTTATTGTGCTTTGATCTTGCAGGATTTATAACTAAGAGATCGATCTGGCCAAGAAGGCAGATCGATCTGGCACACTACTGGAGGTACCCAACGGCTAGTTTCTGCAAAATTTCAACGGGAAAAACAGCATTTAATGCTCCAACTACCAATCCTTCAGTATTTAACCAAGCATTGAAGACAAAGAGAATAGAGACATCATTGCTCCACATTTTCTATATTCTCAAGCTTTCAATACTTTCATTCCTTGTGTCTTCATTCCTCATTTATTAAGATTTATTGTACAAGCTTAAGTGCAAAAGCTGTATTTGTCCTACCTACACTAAAGCTTCATTTTGTATTCATCCTTATCTTGAGAGAGAAGAGGTTTGTTCCTCAGTGAGATAAACTTGTAAGAGGGTGAATACATTTTTATATTGCAAAGGGTAGAGAGGTTATTCCTTAACCTGTAAAAGGAACATTGTAACTTCTGTTGAAGGAGAGTAAGAAAGCACTTGACAAGAAGGTCAAGGAGAGAGGACGTAGGCAAGAGTTTGGCCGAACCTCTATAAACGATTGTGTTTGTTTCTCTCTTCCCTATCTTGCATTAAATTGTTTAATTTTATATTGCTTATTTTCATTTGCAAATTAAAATAGGATTAAATTAAAATTTGCTATTAACGTTAGAAAACCGATTCACCCCCCTCTCGGTAGAGCCAACATAAACGATTTTATATCATGACATTATCAGCACATAGATAGTATAGTTATCTACCTGCTTACATTATTACCTTACTGAGCTGTTTATGCTCACCCTTTTCATTTTTCACCCCACAGGGTATATTCAGTAGAAGAGAATGACAGTAGTCATATCCGCTGCTTCTTATCAAGACCAGGTATACACATTTGTATAATTTTTGTATCTGAACATATAGAGGCATAGTACTATACATGGATGTAATATTAGGGATATATTTATTTAAAATAAATTGATATGTAAATGAAATATGAAAATGAAATGGTAAATAGGTGAGAGGTGACTAACACCAAATCATAGCCCAACTGTTTATTAGTGTAATTGTTCACGACGGGTAAGGAAATTAAAAAGCGAAAAATTTACTTTGATTTTTAGGTAATTTGGGTCATGACAGAAAAGGCGGTATCAGAGTAGGTTGGCCTGATATGAGTCGTTGTTAGTGGTTAAGTAAATTTACATCCCCATGTACTGTGCATTGTTTTGATACAATTGTGTATGTCAAGGTGGAAGTGCAGCTAAGAATTTAGTTTTGAATGCAAGAATATAGTTTTTATAACTGATAGCCACTATGGTAGAGGGGCGAGTACACATGCTCGAGACCGTAGAGATCGGCCTGAGAGTCGAATGAGTCGTCACATGAGACTCGAGATGAGAGTAAGGTGGAGGCTGATATTGAGCATACTCCACAGGGTCCTATAAAGAGACCAAACAGTATTGAGACACGCTCCAAGAGGATGGAGTGCAGTGTAGAAATTATTTCAAAGTTGTTTACTCAATCTATGCAGGTAGTTGAGGATAGGCAGGGTAAAACCTAAACAGATGCCTCAGGCAATAGAGATTCCCACACCCCTTTGGTATTTAGCGAAGTAAAGAAACAAATAGTTGCTGAGGACTAGGTGAATGAGATAGCGAAGTTGTATAGATTCTTTCGGTGTATATCGACTGAGAATGTGATTTTTAAAATACATTTATGTTGGAGGGAGAGGCGGAGCATTGATGGAAGTCCGTTTGATCAATCTGAATAGTTAAACGTCCAGAGCCGACATGAGAAATTTTTCTGGATGTATTCCGGTGATAGAATATTTCAGACACTACTTAAGGGAAATTACAGGTAAAATTTCTTACATTGACCCAAAGACACTAGTTGATTGACGAGTATGACTCTCAGTTTATATACTTATAGCGGTATTACCCCGACACTATGGGTAGTGAGAGTCGGAAAGCCCAAAAGTTCATGGAAGGGCTCAAGTTGTCAATTAGAGTCTGATTGACTTACTACTTATGTCGAGGTAGTACGCATAATATAGTTGCGTGAATAATATCATGTGTTGCACGCCTCTGAGATTGGGAAAGGTAGTAAGGGTCGAAATAGGGACAGAAGAGAATAGAGAATGACAGAGATGTCAGAGCGGGAAAGAGACCAGTTGGTAATAGATTAGAGCTGATGAGTCACGGGGTAAGATGATTGGTAAGGCCCCAGTGTGTCCAATTTAACACTTATGAGGGATATTGTGATTGGAGAACCCCGACCTGCTATGAAGCAGTGTGGCAGTGTAAGCAGAGTTAGCAGTGTGGTAAGAGGGGCTAATTAATTAATGATTGCTCAAAGTTGGGTAAGACTGCCCTACAAAAGAGCAAAGAGATAGAGAAAACCTTGTTGATATCTCTGCACCGAAAAGGGAGGCCACAACCGAAGAGAAAGGGAAAGTAGGCTGTTGGACAAGGGCGACTGTGTGCCTTGGACCAGGACATTATTAATGTTTCATATGATGTGGTGAAAGATACGACACTAGTTATGAATAGAGAAGTAATTATTATAATTAATCCTGGTGCCACGTATTTAGTCATACCGCCTTTATTTGTATATAAGTTAGTAAAAGACGTGAATGCCTACACCTTTGGGCACAATGCCGATAGTTAGTACCTCAATGAAGAAGGGTTAACTAACGAAATAATTATGAAGAAATTATAAGTTGAAAACGGGGGAAGAAGTATAAGTCAGTCGATGTTATTCAATAGACTATGAATAAATTGAAGTAATATTTGAGAATAAATTAGTTGGCTGCAAATTATGATGTTCAGAGTTCTATTCTAAGACAGTGCTGTGTTACCCCTGAAAAGTATACGGTAAGTTTTTACAAGTAATAAAAGGGGTGTAGCAATTGAAATTAAAGGAGCAAATGATTGTACTCACGAAATGAGTAATGACATAGTTGTTATATGTGATATACGAAAAGAGATAAGTTTTGTGATAAATTCTGAATAAGAGATAGACTGGAATAAGAGGCGTATGCAAGGTACGAATATCTATGATACGTGAAGTAATTAGGATTAAAGCAATTAGTAGCAAATATGAATTGTGACCACATGGACTGATATGTAAAGTAATTGTGGTCAAGTCTGAGGGTTAATGAAGGTATTTCAAAATACCTCCCCGCCTGAAGACTTGACAGCATCTAAAAGTATACACAACTTATAAATTGAAATGTGATAGTCGTAATATATACATTTAAATTAGGGTACCTTTACGGGTATGATAAGAAATATAGAATTCGATTAATCAAGAAAGTTTAAAAATTTAAAATTTTAGAAAAGCCGTTAAAAAGGAAATGACGCGGGTTAGTATCTTGAATGGAAGCGATTTTAAAAGGAACATTATACGTTTATGCGTACACAGGTAAAGGAAATGGGTAATTGATATATTCAATGGAACTCAACTACGATGAGATATTTAAACTATACCTGGACCAATTTGTTATCATCCATATTGATGATATTTTGGGTGTATTTAAAGTCCAGGGAAATCATAAGCAACAATTGGAGATTGTTTTTACAGATGATTTATGGAGAGTTCTCGGAATAGACTACTTTATTGACACGTTTAACTTAGAAAAAGTTGTATTTGAATGGGATGATAGACGTGACAAGAGTTTTGGTGTATTAAAGTATAAACTGACCACCGCATTTATTCTCACCATACCCAACAGATTAAGAGGTTTCTGATGAGTGTATGGATACCTCAAAATAATGAATGGGCTGTGTATTGATGCAAAAAGAGGAAGATAGTCAATTATGAATCCAAATAACTTAAGGATCATGAAAGTACTATCCGACCCATGATTTAAAGTTGACATCGATAGTGGTTGTATTGAGTATATGACATTACTACGTATACAGTGAGAAATTTAAGGTATGCACTGATTATAAAAGCCCCGAGTATCTGTTTTCACAGAAAGAGTCGGATATGAGATAACAAAGTGTGCTAGAGCTTTTGAGGGATTATGATTGTGAAAATTGTACCACCCAGGAAAGGCTAATGTACTGGCTGATGCCTTGAGCAGAAAGAGCCTCGGGATGGTATTACATATGATGGTCAGGGAGCGTGAGCTACTAGAGCAGTTGTGAGCCTCAGTAGAGATGTGATCCCTTCTGATGATGACGGTGATTTTGTGACAGCTAGCCTGAGGTTAGAACTGAATTTGAGTGATCGGATTTGCCAGGCTTAGCGTAATGATCGACATGGTGTCGATAGTGTGGGTCAGATTTAGAAGGGTATAGTGACAGAGTTCACGGAGAGAGATGATAGCTTACTGAGGTTCAGAGACAGTATAAGTGCTCCCCAGGACCATAGTGGATGAGGTAGTGATATTGTCAGAAGCTCACTCTTCGGGATATACAGTGCATCCGAGAAGTAATAAATATATCGAAATCTTAGAAAAGGGTATTAGTGGTTAGATGTGAAAAGAGACATGGTAGAGATTGTGGGAAAAGTGTCTCGTATGTCAGCAGAGTAAGATAGAACAATAGAAGTTTGCAAGGTTATTACAATTTCTACCTATATTGACACGAAAATGGGAACAAGTTACCATGAATTTCATGATGGGTTATAGAAGACCCGGATAAATCATAAGGCTATCTGGGTAATAGTCGATAGATTGACTAAGTCTACCCACTTTCTAGTTATAAAATCTCCAGATATGCTGAGTGTGTAGACGAATTTATGTATAAGATTGTGGAACATTTTGTAGCATTCCAGTGAGCATGGTATCATATAGGGATTCCCGCTTCACTTCCCACTTCTGGGAACGTTTTCAGTAAGCTATGGGAACCCGACTGAATGTTAGCACAGCTTTCCATCCTCAGACAGATGATCAATCAGAGAGGACTGTACAGGTTCTTGAGGATATGATAAGAGCGTGTGCCATTTATCTTATAAGCTCCTGGGATGATCAGTCGTAACTAATCAAATTTACCAATAATGACAATTGTCACTCGAGTATCGAGATGACTTCAGATGAGGCATTGTATGGTCGTAAGGGTTATTTCCCCGATTTGGATAAGAAGAGGTGGGTAACAAATATAGAATTGTTCCCGAATTGGTAAGACAAACCTCTGAGGATGTTCAGTTAATTGTGAAGGATTAAGAACACCTCAGAGCATATAGAAAAGCTATGATGACAAAAGATAGAAACCATTGGAATTCACCGAGGGTGAATTAGTATTGTTGAAAGTTACATGCTCTTATGACATAGCATAAGGACATAACAAGATTCGAAAGAAAGCAAACTGAGTTTCATTAGATTGAATCTTTTTAGTGATGGACAAAGTGGGAGATAAGACCTATAGGTTGGCATTACTACCTAAATAAATAGGCATCCACGATGTGTCCTATCTTATGATGCTTCGGAAATACTATCTGGACCCAGCGTATGTGATTAGATATGAACTTCAACAGTTTAGCTCAATGAAAGTATAACATATGATTGAAAAATCGATTTGAGTATTAGACGGAAGGAGAAAGTATTGAGGTTTAAGATGATCTCCCTAATTAAAGTATGTTGGTAGTATTATACTCCAGAAAAGTCACTTGAGAATAACAGTATATGATACAATAGACGTACCCAGAGTTGTTTATGGATCCATTTAACTAGGTTCTAATTTGGAGGACCAAATTTCTTAAGTGGGGGAGATTTTGTAAGACCCGAATTTATTTAAAAACACGAAATGAGTATGTTCGTGAAAGGAAGGATTGAAATGGTCCGAAATTAAACAACGGGATTCGGACTGGAAATAAGGATCCAAAATAGGAAATTAAAAATGGAAAAGGACTGAAATGGAATTTTTGAAAACCTTGAAGGGTAAAACGATCAAAAGATCGAAATTCGGTATAAACCCGATAAGAAAATTTTATTAAAAATAATGGACTGAGAAATCTTGATCAATAACGAAGAAATAATTAAATTTTGGGTTAAATTGATCAAGATATGAATTACTGAAATTAATCAAAATTTTTGTTCAGGACAATATCTCAAAAATACGGAGAAAATATATCGGAAAGGGTTAAAAAGATAATAAATAAATTAAATAAAATTATTTGAAATAAAAAATTGATTTTTTTAGATATTTTTGAATATTTTTGACTATTTTAATGAATAAAATAATAATAAACTAATTTATAAATAATAATAAATAAAAATAAAATAAATAAATAAAAAGAGAGAGAAAGAATCAGAAAATTGGTTAGGGAAAGAGAAGAAGAAAGAAACCGAAAATGGAGACTGCGCGTGGCCCGACCGACCCACGGCCACCGGCGACCAACGGCTCCGACGAACAGCTGAGGAGAAAGAGGAGAAGCTGGTGAAGCTCTGGGCACCGGAGACGCACCGTTAGGAAGCTAAAAAACGTCGATCAGAGGAGAGGAAAAACTGAGGAGAAATGGGACGATTCCCGGTAAACCACGACGGCTAGGCTTGAATGGAGGCTACCGACAAGTTCAGGGGGATGAGCCGGTTCTTTTGAGACCGGTATCGACCGACAAAACCATCGAAATTTGACAAATCGAGAGGGAGAGTGCCACGGAGGGAGAAGACGAATCCGATAGCCACCGGCATGATTCGGCCACCCCTGACCCCAGCCGTACACTCCCCCAGTGTAGGCACACCATTTGGCGCCAGAAACGAGCCGAGAACTAGCCGAAAACACCATGAACGACGACGGAAAGGCCTGAACCGGTACGGACCGGTTCAGCAAAGAGGTGAACCGGACTGAACCGGTTGAACCAGATCGGTCTGAATCGGGTTGAACCGGACTGAACCGGTTCAACCAAGAAAAAAGGGAAAAAATGAGAAAAAGAGAAAAAAGAAAAAGGGGAAGAATTTTTGGGGATACACCGGACTTCGGGTAAGTTGATAAGTGGTCAAAAGTGACCGATTTGATTTTTAAAAAATTTATTTAAATTACATTTAATCAAAAATTAACCCGAAATCAAATATATAATTGTGCAGTTGTACGACAAAGCCCGAAACGAGAGTCGATTGAGCTTCGATTTTTGTACCCTACATCATATTGGGTAAGTATATTTTAATTATGATAATATGAGTCCTTTAATACAGAGTTTCGATTATTTTATGGAATTTATGGATTAATTCTGTATAAAAAAGGCATATTAATCGGAATTGCAACGTAATTACCGTAAATAGTATACGGGCTATCAAATGAGTTTGGAATGAAGCCCGATGATTATTGATAAGCTGAATGAGCCCCTTAAACCTGAAGAAGGGATTTAATAAGTAAAAACGGGCTGAAAATGGGTCGAGACCCATTAAGGTGCGATCGGGCCCAATAAAGTAAAATGGGCCTAGTACGTTAGATTCGATCAGTAAATGTGATATACTGATAAAAATAAGTGAAATCACCCAAAATATGTGGTTATATGCAATTTCATAGACTTGGTTGACGTGCAGTTGGACTGAGAGATCGGATATTATCGAGATGAGATAAGTTTGCACGTAAATCGAGGTAAAGGAATTTCGTAGGTGCATAGAGATTTCTATACGTATTTATTGAGGGGATTTAAAGGGCCTAAAATTTCTTTAAGTATCTAGAAAACGAAATAATAATTTCTACACAAACTGGGGCTTAGGTGAATAAAGAAAAAGACGATTTTACCCCTAGGAGTAAAATTTACGAAAAGGGTAGTAAGGCAAATAAATTGCATGATTATCCTGTTTTAATGTTTTATATAAATGTATTGCTTTGATTTAAGCAAATATGCACATAGGTTGGCTGTTGATTTCGTGAATTATATGAAAGGGTACCGGTTTGGACCGATTACTATTTTAAAAGATGTTTTATAACGATTGAGCCACCTATCATATTTATTCGAGTAAAAAAGAGTGCTAAAGTCTTACTCGCACTAAATTTTACTGATTTATTACTCATGAAAGCTGTACTGTAGCATTGCTCGTACAAGAAATTTGTGTGTGCACAAAACTGTGCTGGAGCTTCGCTCACACGAGATTTTAGATATCATGATATGCATAGCGTGGTGCTGGAGCTTCGCTCGCGCTAGACGTGAGTTGACATGCATATAGTCGTGCGGAAGCCTCTGTAGACTGTGTGTCATCGAGAGTTGAGATGCTCACACATATACTTTGAGACATGGGTTGGTTATAGACATAGTATTGGGGTGGATAAGACCTACGGCAGGCACCCCCAGACTATGATATGGGTCCATGGAGTATGATGTACCGTGTATATCACACGGAGTACATTGTACCGTTCAGACATGATGACTCTATGATGTTACTTGATATTCTTGCGGGTAGGAATTAACCCCACCTCCCATTGCAGTTGTGATGCCCCGCACATTGGGATCCATGTAGCATGGGATCATAGGGACAAAGTATGGCCATAGTCCTCGATTTTTCATACAGTAACCTACATGCCTCACATGATATCATACAGTCTGAATAGACCAGGACGAACCTGAGGGAGGGGTAATGTCCCGATTTATGTTTTTAAATGAGATGAGATTTAATGAATCAAGGTATTCCCAAGAGATGGGTTTGACCTTGATGAAGTTATTTTATGATGAAACAAATGAGTTTTAACGTGATGAGTTTATGATGAAACAAATAAGCTTTAATGTGACGAGCATGAGATGTCATACATGAGGATTTTTTCCATGTTTATATTATATCTGGATTTCATGATTTCTCTTATATGATATATACATACATGTGGCATCGTTTTAGTCATACCTCATGCTCCAAATGTAAACGATTTTATATCATGACATTATCAGCACATAGATAGTATAGTTATCTACCTGCTTACATTATTGCCTTACTGAGCTGTTTATGCTCACCCTTTTCATTTTCCACCCCACAGGCTATATTCAGTAGAAGAGAACGACAGTAGTCATATCCGCTGCTTCTTATCAAGACCAGGTATACACATTTGTATAATTTTTGTATCTGAACATATAGAGGCACAGTACTGTACATAGATGTAATATTGGGGATGTATTTATTTAAAATAAATTGATATGTAAATGAAATATGAAAATGGAATGGTAAATAGGTGAGAGGTGACTAACACCGAATCATAGCCCAACTGTTTAGTAGTGTAACTGTTCACGACGGGTAAGGAAATTAAAAAGCAAAAAATTTACTCTGATTTTTAGGTAATTTGGGTTGTGACAAGATCGATCTGGTCTTAGGGGAGATAGATCTGCTCCCAACTCGAGAGCTAAGGAGATCGATCTGTTCCATTAAGGATCGATATGCATTTTACAGAATGTGATAGGAGATTGATCTAGCTCCCTTGGAGATCGATATGTCCTGTTCCATAACTCACAATAAGAGCATTTTGGCTCTACCAGATTGATCTCTCATCATATGAGATCAATCTATCATTCATGTTTCTAGATTTTCTATAGTTTTTCTGCAGCAACTCACCCCCAAATATCCTTAATTTGTTACCATGGTCATTTTCTCATCCAATCATCCTTGAGACTTGAAAATGGCATCCTTTCATACTTCATACACTTAGAAACTTATGTGAAATCTTTGTATAACCAAAGGTACATAATATAAACTAAATGGAAGTGTATACTCATGCAAATCTTCATTTCATTTACCATACCACTCATATTCCATTCCACTCACATTCTTCACATATTTAAGTCCATTTCTTCATATTCATATATAATGTAACTTGTCCGTACAATCACCACTCTTATTACAAGTGTGTACATTAAACTTATGGACTTACATCACATATACTTCTCATTACAAGTATATCACCCTACTTATGATTCTCATTTACATTTCTATGTACCTATATACAATTATACATATACGGGGTCTCACAAGTACGTTGTACCATGTGGTTGTGATAATGATTGAAAAGTCCGGTGAAGAACTAACCTACCTTTGTTCCAACATGATACCCCGCACATCGGGATCCATGTGGTCTGGGATGATTATGACATAGTTAGCCAACATAGTCATTGAGATATGGTGACTGCCTATCTCATAGAATATTACATAGTACCATATGGTTTTATGCATTGAGTGTGAATGTGTTGTCCAGGGTAGACCCGAGGGAGTGGTCGAGCCTTGTGGGATTTGGTTTTAAGAAATGATATGCAACTGGATGAGATTTGACATGTTTTGAGAAAAATACGATTATTAAAGGATGTTTCTTAATGAATTTCCCTTTTTATGATGAGTTTTGATAAAGCTGAGCATGAGAGGTTTTACATGATTATTATTCCATGTTTTACTTGCGTGTTTTCTATGTTTTCAATACTTGATATATGTATATATACATGCGACATAGTTTCATTTCCTCATGTTCCATCTATAAATGATTTATGCCATGACATTGTCAGCATGTAGATAGAGTAGTTATCTACCATGCTTGCATTATTGCCTTACGGAGCGTGTGGTTGCTCATCCTTCTACTTTCCCCCCTCTACAAATCGTACACAGTAGCATTGTGAAGGACCGAGGCATTACATTTTGGATATCCATTGCACTCCATCGCAAAGAGGTATACACACAGGGAATTCCTTTTGTATCTAAACAATGTAAAAGCATAGTAGTCATTTTGAATTGTGATATGGGGAATGTAAATGTCAGTAAACATGTCTTGTATAAGTGTATAACTTAACTTATAAATGTATGACGTGGCTTTTGATTTATTAGAAATGGTTGGTAAATGATGAATATTATTGACTTGCAACCCAATTGTGTAGTGGTAAGAAAGTTCGCGACCGGATAAGGAAACAAAAAATGCGAAAAATTTGTAGTGATTTTTAGACGAATTGGATAAATAGGGTCGTAACAGATTGATATCTGAGCTGAGTTGGCCTGATGTGAGTCAGTAATAACACGTAGAAAAATTACATCCTCATATTACTGTGCTATTGTTTAGATATAACTGTGTATACCGAGATGGATTAAGACTAACAAATGGTTGTGAATACAGGGAGTTAGGCATTATACCGGTTACACGCCAAGGTAAAGGGGTGGTAGCACGTGCTAGAGGTCGTAGAGGTAGGCCTGAGAGCCGTACGGAGCCGCAGGCTGACCAGGCTCTATAGGACCCTATTAAGAGATTAGGGTATATCGAGGCACGCTTCGTTAGGATAGAGTAGAGTATCGAAAGCTGATAATTCTATATTTTTTAGAATTATTTGTGCTTAATTTCCTAACTAATTATTTAAATCCCCAATTGATTTTGTTAATTATCTCCTTTATTTAATTAAAATTCTCATGTTTGTAGATAAATTAAATCCAAATAAATTTTTAATATTTCGGTACAAAATGGACTAAAATTGGACAGAAATCAAGATTAGAGCACGCGGACAACACGAGCTATGCCACCTAGCACATCCAATTGGACAAGAAGACAGATGACATTGAAATATCTTTTCAAGGAGCCAATGGTGTGAAGACAAGTGGCCAAACAATGCCAACTCATCTAGGATGGAAAAATTACAATTATACCCCTTAGTGTGTGTATAAATAAGACATGATAGCAATTGAAGAAATGAAGTAGTGTTAGTGTAAAAGTAGTTTTAGGGTAGAACTAGTGAGAGTAGCCTAGGTTAGATAGTTTTAATTTTTATTCTCCTTGTTTTCCTGAATAGTTCTTTTTTAGCTTCCATTTTTCTCAATAGCTACTGTTTTTATTTTCAACCTTTAATCATTATATTCTGCGATAAGCTTTATTTTTCCATTTTCATTTTCTTAGTATTTCACGTTAATTTCTAGCCATTATGTGTTGCATTCTCGGTTTTTGTTTAAGTTTAGCGCTTTGTTTGTTGTTTTGTCACTAGAGTTTTCAAATTTTTTTGGTAGCTCTCGGGTTATTTTCTGGTTGGTGGCAAGGGCAGAAGCTAGAAATTGTTCCTGAGTTAATAGTTCGGTGAAGCCATGTTGGCATAGCCGAGGAGACCATGTAACATATTTGCTGCTGTGGATGTTGGCTAAGACAAGAATCTCTCCTAGAGGCTGCCGATTGCTCACACACATATGAGCAGTGTTGGAGGTTGGCTCTTGCAGGTTACTACTGAAACAGATAAGGAAGGCTTGTTGCTGTAATGTCGAAATGATGAAGATGCTGATTGAAGCAGCAACTAGCATCGGTATAAGCTGGAACAAAGTGTTACAGCCAATAGGAATCACACGCACCTACCTTGTTTTGCTCTGTTATGCTATGTTTTCATTCCTTAGTAGAGTTCATTGTCATTTAATAGTCTAGATAGTTTTATTTCATGGTAGTTTGGGTTACAAGTATGTTTTCTGTTAGAGTTTTGAAGTATTGAAAGGTGCCTACTGGGATGCTCGGATGTGTGTGCTGGTACAGAACCATAATGCAAACTTGAACCAGCAGTCGGACAGATTGGGAGCAGAAGCGGGAGTAGAACATTCATTTCAGGTAAAGCCAACACTAGCATGACATCACATAGGTAGAACTGAGCAGCATTGGAGTAGGACCTGGACGAACCCCGAATAGCGCCTGAGCAGTACTCGAGATGGCTCGTTGTTATCAGCAGTGGACAGAGCCTAGTGCAGACCATGCATGGACTTCTGATGCATTATGGTAGCAGTCCAAATGCTGCTTTGCAGTGAAAGGAGATGTCGCGGGTAGCACCTGGAACCTGGAGCTTGGAGCAGCAGCCCAACAAGAGCAGAACCAGTACAAGGTCTAGGGTAGAAGCACGAAACCAAGAACAACTAAATCGTGCTGGAGAGAGCCAGATAACGCCTGATGGACATAGCCACGAAAAACACTCAAACCTGAAAATGGAGAAGAATTAGGAGCAAGACGTGTGCAGGGAGCAGGTCTGGCCAGAAACTGTAGCAGTTGGTAACGCGCGTTATTTCGTTGTAGGAATGGAGCTGAGCACGGAACCGAGGTAGAGTTGGTGGAAGATTGCAAAGTAGGAGATGGACATGCCTGGACAGACCGAAAGCAAATGGAAAGGAAACGTGCTCAGTGAATGGAGGGACCGCTTGACTGATTTAAGCTTAAGGCCATGTTTGGCCATAATTCAATTTAGTCATTTTATAGTTTAATTGAAAAAAAAATTGAAAAATTAAAAAAACTTAAAAAAAATTTTCTAAGATGTTTGCATGCGTAGAGCCAAGAATTTTCATTGCATTCCTCTAGATCCTGAAATTGAACGAACTCTTAGAGAAATTCGAAATGATTCTACGAAATTTATAGCTCCGCTGCAAAACACCATGGCAGAAAATAGGGAAATGAGGACCGTTGGAGATGATACGGTACTGAGGATTAGAGGATATTATACCGACATTAGGCCACCAGCTGTCCCTACAAATAATTTCAAAATTAATCCTGCAATCCTTCAAATGATGTAGACTTCTTTACAGTTCAGTGGGCTTCCATACGATGACACACATGCTCACCTCAGGTAATTCTTGGACTTGTGCAACACATTCAAACACAATGGGTTATCTGATGATGTACTTAGGCTTAGATTAGTCCCCTTCTCGCTTAGGGATAGGGCGTGACACTAGTTACCCTTCTTGCCTCCAGGATCCAATTCTACATGGGACGAGTTAGCCCATCAATTTTTAGTTAAGTTTTTCCCTCCCTCTAAAATGGCCAAACTCCATAGTGACATATCTTCCTTTGCCCAATTTGATTCTGAATCTCTTTACGAAGCATGGGAATGATATAAGGAGCTTCTTAGGAAGTGCCCTCATAATGGCCTACCTTTATGGCTACAAGTCCAGACCTTCTACAACAGACTTACATGCAAAAATAGGACCATCGTTGACGCTGCTGCGGGTAGAGCTTTAATGTGCAAAACAGAGGAGGAAGCTTACGAATTGTTAGACAAGATGACAGCTAACAATTATCTATGGTCCTCGAAAAGGCAATTACCAAAGAAGTCAGCGGTATTTATGAGCTCGACACACTGTCTACCTTGACCTCTCAAATCGCTAATCTTGGGAAAAAGGTAGAGTCGCTCAGTACCGAACATAATCCTTCCACCAGCCTTAACCCTGTGTTTTCTGTCCAAAGTCCTTTTCTCTCTTGTGATCTGTGTAGTGGTACACACTTTGTGGATAGGTGTCCGCTTAACCTAGAATCGGTTTAGTACGTTGCCCCCTAAGCAACAGAACAACCCTTTTTCAAACACCTATAATCCAGGGTGGAGGAACCATCCTAACTTCTCCTGGAGCCAAAACCAAGGGTAAACTTCTAGCTCTAGACCTGTAGAACCCCCTGGTTTTTAAGCTCCATCGGTTCAAGTACCACCACAGCATCTATTTCCTTATCATCCACCACATCATCCCCATCCACCTCACTTTCATCAACCACCACCACCACCACTTATGCAGCCCTAACTTTTACATGCACCAGTAGCTGAGAAGAAGCCTACATTAGAGGAGATGTTCTCAATGATCCTGTAAAATTAAGCTGCTTCAATTAACAACTTAGAGGTTGAGGTAGGACAAATAGCAAATGCTCTTAGCCAACGTCCTCAAGGGACCCTTCCTAGTAACACTGAAGCTAATCTTATTAGGAAAATGGAGGGTAAAGAATATGTAAAATCCATCATCCTTAGGAGTGGCAAAGAGCTAGAGGAGCCATAAGTTAAGTTGAATCCTGTTGAGCCTATAGTTGAAAAACCCATAAGTTCTAACGAAGCAGCTCAGAAAGAGCAGAAACCTAAAGATCAGGCTGCAAAAGAATCAAAGATAGGTGCTTCTTCATCTTTACCTTCTTCTACTTCACAGCCTTCCTCATTCTTTGATGCTACACATGTTACCATTACATCCGTTCCAGTTAGACCACCAGTACCTTTTCCTCAGAGGTTTTAAAACCAAAAGCTTGACCAACAATTCTCCAAATTTCTTAAGGTTTTAAGAAACTTCACATCAACATTCTTTTCGTAGATCCTTTAGAGAAAATGCCAAGTTATGTGAAGTTTTTGAAGGACATCCTCTCTAGGAAAAGAAGATTGGAAGATTATGAGACGGTGGCCTTAACTGAGGAATGTAGTGCATTTATCCAAAGGAAATTACCCCACAAGCTCAAGGATCCCAGGAGTTTTACCATACCCTGCACGATAGGAAATCTTTTCTTTAGTAGAGCCCTATGTGATTTAGGAGCTAGTATAAATCTGATGCCTTGGTCAATCTACCAAAAGTTAGGAATAGGGGATGCCAAGCCCACTACAGTGACCCTTCAGCTGGCTGATCGATCTGTTAAATATTCGAAGGGGGTCATTGAGGATGTGTTAGTAAAGGTGGACAAATTTGTTTTCCCTGTGGATTTTATTGTTTTAGACATGGAGAAAGACAGGGAAGCCCCCATTATACTAGGCAGGCCATTCCTAGTGACTGGTAGAACCTTAATTGATGTACAAAATGGGGAGTTAACTATGAGAGTCCTAGATGAGGAGGTGATATTGCATGTTTTCAAACCCTTGAAGCTCCCTGATGACTCTCAAGAGTGTTTTAAGATGAATATTGAAGAGGATATAAGGCTTGAGCATAAGAAATATGAAAGAAGAAGGGAAGTAGATAGAGCTCAGGAGGATTTAACTGTTAACATTCTGTCACCATTTTGGCTGACCCTCCTACTCTTCGCCCTGCAGCTGAGTGTTATTTTCTTCAGCTGCATTTGAAGTGGCTGTGTTTTTATTTTCACTTTATATATAGTTCTTTTTCTTTTTCTTTTCTATTATTTCTTTCTTTGTTTATGTTGTAGATTTCTTTTCCAGCATTACGTTTTCAATCAAGCTTCAGTTGTTCATCATCATCACAAAGGGGAGTACTTTGTTCTTGAGCTTAAATTCTTATATTATCTACACACTAAGGACACTGTGTACTTTAAGTTTGAGGGAGGTGATATCACTTGAGCAATTTTGTGAAAAATTGAAAAAAAAAATTCAATTTTTTTTTTTTTAAATTTGAGAAAGAATTTTTAAAATTTTTTCAATAATATGAGCTTAAATTGGTTGATTTTGGGATGATTTAGCGCTTAGCATGTAGTTTTCCCATATTCTAATGATATAACCCCATGATTTAGTCTAACTTTGATTAACTGAGAAGCATGATTATAGGAAAAGCATAAAGTTGAATTCTTAAATTTGTCTTAATGATGATTGTGATTGCCTCATCTTATGCACATCTCATGTCATGAATCAGTATATTTATTTAAAGAAAGCTTATGTGTACATAGGATTGCATTTGTTCAATTGATTTGGTGCATCATATTCTAGAATTTGTTTGATCTAATCTCGAGGTGAAATATTAGATCACACTTAATTAAGGAGATGATTTAGGCCATCTTTGGATCATTTGACCCTTTCTAGCCTTCCTTGTACATATTCTACCCCTAGTCACCCATCTGGGCCAAATAAGCTTTTCTCTGTAAATATTTCGGCAAATTTTTTTCGTAGCTTAAATACTTTGTTCCTATCCCTTACCCCAAAAGCATGAGAAGTCATTGGGATATATTGTGAGCTATATGGGTATTAAGTGATAGTGAAGGAGTATGTATACAAAAATAAAAAAAAATAAAAAGAAAAGAAGAAAGAAGAAAATACAATAAAACAATAAAACATTTAGTGAAATAAATAAGTTTAGGGGAAATAAATTTGAGCTCCTACATTAAGATCCTAGAAGTAATGCATGTTAAAGGGTAATTAAACCTAAATCGACTTTATCATACCTTAGCCCCAGCCTTACATTACAAGGTTAATGAAGTCCTATTGATCTTTGGTTAAATGTGACTACATTAGTGGAGAGAGAAGTGAAAAGCAAACTTATGGGAATGATCACATGTCATTGACTTTGCACTCACTGTGTGTGCATAATATGATTCGGATAATGTACTGTGAAGTAACTTTGACATTTTTCACACACTCACGAGGAGTCCAATTTCGGTTAGGACTTATGATTGAATAATTCTGAATGTTGGACTTGTAATTGTGAATCTTTGAGATCATAGTCTGTACCTTTTTCTTTGAGGATAATATTAGGGCAATTATTGCGTTTAGTACTTGTCATTCCTACAATTATTTTGTTTTGCTTGAGGACAAGCAAAAGCTCAAGTTTGGGGGTTTGATAATTCTATATTTTTTTGAATTATTTGTGCTTAATTTCCTAATTAATTATTTAAATCCCTAATTGATTTTGTTAATTATCTCCTTTATTTAATTAAAATTCTCATTTCTGCAGATAAATTAAATCGGATGAATTTTGAATATTTCGGTAGAAAATGTACTGCATTTAGGCTAAAATCGAGATTAGACCACACAGACAACATGAGGCATGTCACCTAGCACATCTAATTAGACAAGAAGACAGATGACATGGAAATATCTTTTTAAGGAGCGAATGGTGTGAAGACAAGTGGCCAAACAATGCCAACTCATCTAGGATGGAAAAATTACAATTATACCCCTTAGTGTGTGTATAAATAAGACATGATAGCAATTGAAGAAATGAAGTAGTATTAGTGTAAAAGTAGTTTTAGGGTAGAACTAGTGAGAGTAGCCTAGGTTAGATAGTTTTAATTTTTATTCTCCTTGTTTTCCCGAATAGTTCTTTTTTAGCTTCCATTTTTCTCAATAGCTACTGTTTTTATTTTCAACCTTTAATTGTTATATTCTATGATAAGCTTTATTTTTCCATTTTCTTTTTCTTAGTATTTCACATTAATTTCTAGCCATTATGTGTTGCATTCTCAGTTTTTGTTTGAGTTTAGCTCTTTGTTTGTTGTTTTGGCACTAGGGTTTTCAAATTTTTTTGGTAGCTCTCGGGTTATTTTTTGGTTGGTGGTGTGGGCAGAAGCTGGAAATTGTTCCTGAGTTGATAGTTCGGTGAAACCATATTGGCATAGTCGAGGAGACCACGTGACACATTTACTGCTATAGATGTTGGCCGAGACAAGAATCTCTCTTGGATGCTACCGATTGCTCACACACATATGAGCAGTGTTGGAGGTTAGCTCTTGCAGGTTACTACTGAAACAGAGAAGGAAGGCTTCTTGTTGTAATGTCGAAATGATGGAGATATTGATTGAAGCAGCAGCTAGCATCGGTATAAGCTGGAACAAAGTGTTGCAGCCAATAGGAATCACACCCACCCACCTTGTTTTGCTCTGTTATGCTATGTTTTCATTCCTTAGTATTATTCATTGTCATTTAATAGTTTAAATAGTTTTATTTCATGGTAGTTTGGGTCACAAGTATGTTTTCTGTCACAGTTTTGAAGTGTTGATCGGTGCCTACTGGGATACTCGGATGTGTGTGTTGGTACAGAACCATAATACAAACTTGAACCAGCAGTCGGACAGATTTGAAGCAGAAGCAGGAGCAGAACATTCATTTCAGCTGAAGCCGACACTAGCATGGCATCACATAGGCAGAACTGAGCAACACTGGAGTAGGACTTGGACGAACCTCGAACAGTGCCTGAGCAGTACTGGAGATGGCTAATTGTAATCAGCAGTGGATAGAGCCTGGGGCATACCATGCATGGACTGCTGATGCATGATGGTAGCAGTCCAAATGTTGAATTACAGTGAAAGGAGATGTCGCGTGTCGCACCTGGAACCCAAAGCCTGGAGCAGCAGTACGGTAGGAGCAGAACCAGTACAAGGTCTTGGGTAGACGCACAAAACTAAGAACAGTAAGACCGTGCTGGAGAGAGTCGAATAACTCCTGATGGAAATAGCCACGGAAAACACTCAAGCCTTAAAATAGAGAAGAAGCAGGAGCAAGACGTGTGCAGGGAGCAGGTCTGGCCAGAAACTATAGCAGTTGGTAACACGCATTATTTTGTTGTTGGAATGGAGCTGAGCACGGAACCGAGGCAGAGTTGGTGGAAGATTGCAGAGCAGGAGATGGACATGCATGGACAGACCGAAAGCAAATGGAAAGGAAACATGCACACTGAATGGAGGGACCACTTGGCTGATTTAAGCTTAAGGCCATGTTTGGCCATAATTCAATTTAGTCATTTTATAGTTTAATGTTTTTTTATTAGTATTTACATTCCTTGCATTAGTTGTTAAGTAGGTTGATTGTTAAATAGGTTAGTTATAGTGTTTGTTTGTTAATTTAATTGTAGTTTTAATTTAGTTAGTAATTAATTTTATATTATATGTTTTAGGACTCAATTTTAGTTTAGTATTTTATGAGTTGCATTTAGAATTAATTTAGATTAAATTTGTTACATGCATTAGTTAGATTCTATTGTTAAGTTAGTAATTAGATATAGTTAGGATTAGTTTACAGTTAATATTTTAGACGTGTAGTTTTATTGTTATTTTCCTAATTTCTTAGGATTTTATTTTCATTAAATTTTAACTTAGTTTAATTTGTATTTTGATTAAGTAGTTTAATTGCATTTTAGGATTGTTCAATTTTAGCTTAATTAATTTTGCTTCTTTATTTTAGCATTTTATTTTAATTGCGTTAATTAGTTTTAATTGTTTTAATTATTTTTGTAGGTTTTTGCTTTTAATTGCTCGGAGCACTGTAAGTAAATTTTAGCTCTGTTTAATTATCTTTATTTTATAACTTTTATTATTTTTAGTATTGTTAGCCATGTAGATCACTCCCTTAAATTTCATAATTTGTTAGAATATACTTAGGATAAGATTAACCTGTACTTAATTAGGCAATTCAACTTCTCTGTGGGACAATAACTCGGGACTCAAATCCCATTATTACTTGTACGACCCGTGCACTTGCGGACAATACGTTTAGATCATGTCAAAAGCCTCGTGGAGATATTCACATAAGCATTGGGTGCTGATGATAGACGAGGTCCTGCAGCGCAGCCTACAACTACTAGACAGACAGCAGCAAAGGCAGAGAGGCCTCAGACTACGATGATTGTTACACCTCACGTTCAGGATACTGCTTCTCCCATCGCTCCCCAGCTGAGTGATAGTGATCTGTGGTATGATTGCGAGCTGAGCAGGTTGAGACAATTTCACGATTTAAAACCTTCGGTATTTAGAGGGGTAAAGGACCTAGTGATTACTGAGGACTGGGTCTATGAGATGGAGAAAACTATACAGATTCTTCAAATGTACATCAGCTGAGAAAGTGGCCTTCATCTTATTTATGCTGAATGGCAAGGCAAAACACTGTTGGAGGTCCACCAAAGCCATTTTCAGAGCCCGACACTCTGAGATCACATGGGAGGTATTCTTGGAGGCCTTTAGGAGGCAACATATCCCAGCCACCATACAGAGGAAATTGCAGATGGAGTTCATTAATTTGGTCCAGGGAAACTGTTCCGTGGATGAATATGAGCCGAGATTCATGTCATTAGCGATATATGACCCGGATATGATGAGTAGTGAGACCCGAAAGGTCCAGAAGTTTATGGATTGTGACGCCTCGAAAGCGCAAAAAACAGGACAAATTTAAAACTTATTTACATCAATACACAATTGCTGGGTGCATTCCTCTGCAGTGTCATGCATCATCTTATGTATACATTACAAAACTTTCACCTCAGGATCTCATCATCTAACATTCATATATTGTATCGTATACATTCCTCAATACAGATTTAATGAATCCTAATACATCTCATACATCATTGTACATCAAGTGCCTGTAAATATAACTTTAGTCTAGGTACATGAAACATTAAGTTATACCTCAAATACAATATATTGCCTGGAGCTCAAGTCCTTCACTAGCCACTACTCCGTATGTCGTAGGGATCTCTCTTCACTTGAAGAAATCTGTGGGGATATAAAATAGGGTGAGCTTCTAAATCGCTCAGTAAGGGGGTAAGGGACTCATTTACAAAATGATTAATCACACAGCACAATCATTTTGTTTAGTAAGTAAAACTCAATAAACTCAGTAGAAAACGTAGCATGAAATCATTAAACATCATTCTCATCTCATTTCTCTAAAATCATGTAGAAACATCAGAGTAAATGGTTCAGTATGAAAACCATAGTTACAAGCATATGGAAATAAGGATGCGATAATGGCTTTTTCTCATAAAACATGATAAAAATCACCTCAGGAGTAATGCACGTGGCGCAGCCACCAAAACACAATCTCATGTGTAAAACAGAGACTAGGCAATTAAACTCATAGAAAACATTCGTCATGGCACATCAAAATAATCTCATCTGGGTGCACATCCTAGGTATCCTAAAAAGAGGGAACGTCGACAATATGGTCGTGTATATGGTGTATTGGTCTCACGTGTTACCAGAATAAGGCCTGGACTTACATGCTACTAGAGTAAGGCCTCTCCTCATGCACACTATCGATCTTACATGCTACCAAAGCAAGGCCTGGACTTATATGCTACCAAAGCAAGGCCACCCAATGCTACCAGAGCGGGGGTCATCTTACGTTACCAGAACGGAGGCATCTCTCGTTACCAAAATGGAGGAATATCAAACTTACATGCTACCAGAGCAAGGCCCGATGTGTTATTACATGACACGCCTAAGTCTCAATATCAGCCATTATCATATAAAATCATTTTACCTTCACGTAAAGCTCATAATGGTTTCTCTCATAAAACTCATCGGAAAACGTTTTTGTACTCATTACAAAACATGTCAAAATCGAGCTCAAACCGAAAAAACCACGCACATATTTCTCAAATCTCAGTACGCCTTAACGTCTAGCCCAAATCCCATTTCACTTTTTAAACTCAAACGGTTTGTAAAACAATTTCACACTTTGTTTACAACACATAAAAATTAGGCCCCAACCGGCTATAAAATCGTGTGCAATAACTCAATCACAACTCATAAAACATGTTTGTTTCCTCAAAATGTTTCATGCTACAATTATCATCACAAAATCACATACACAATGAGTTTAAGTTTTCCCTTACCTCATTGCACCTCGTATAGTGCAATCATTCCCCCAAACGACAGACTAGCCTCACATTCCTCTCTGGAACTCCCGAGCTGTCCCAACGATGTAAAAACATCATCAATACATCATTACATTCTCTAAAATCCCAACATCGAGCATAATTGCTCATATTCTCATTTAACATCTCAAAATCAAATATTAAAGCTTAGATATTTACCCAAAAATTATGGAGTGCCCAACTCACGCCTCAACTTAAATCGTCCTTCGATTTCTAAGTATGTTGTTCTCCTTTTGATGAGGAACAACTTTCCTTCTTGCCATAACCTCTGATTCGAACGAAAATGGGTGTTTTGGAAGAGAGAGAAAGCTAGGGATTTCGATTTTCTATAGAGAGACGATGATTTCCAAGAAAAACATAGGGGTCCTTAAATAGGCAGAGGGCAGGAGATCGATCTACTCTTGTAGGAGATCGATCTGCCTTTGAATTTTGGAAACGTTCTAGGCACTTTTTATGCCTACTAGATCGATCTGTCGAGGGGGTAAGATCGATCTCTTAATCTTGAGGAGATTGATCTACTTCTTGTGAGGAGATCGATATGCTATTTACAGAAACATTTTGAGATCGATCTGCTTCTATAGGAGATCGATCTACTTACTTTTGAGATCGATCTGCCTATCAGCTCTTACGTATTTCCTGCATTTTGGAGCCATGAGATCGATCTCTCATCATTGGAGATCGATCTGGCCTTCACAAACTGCACTACTGCTATATCAATTTGCAAAAAACTCAATGTAAAACTTCCAATAATCTACCCTATAGTCCATATTTCAACCCATACACATTCAAGACTTAAAAACCTCATCTTCTTATACTTCATCATATTTAAAACTTGCGTGTACATCAACATATCATAATTACAAACATCAAATTACAATTCTCATAACTGGGGGTACATAAAATTCGCAGTTCTCATATCCTCCCCACCTTTAAAAAATTTGGTCCTCCAAATTCAACTCGACTCGTTAAATAGATGGGGGTACTTCTCCTTCATTAGGCTTTTCAATTCACAAGTTACCTTTTCTATTGAGTGATGTTTCCATAAATATTTCACTAATGGGATACTTTTAGTACAAAGTTCCTTCTCTTTCCTATCGAGAATCCAAACGGGTTCTTCAGTGTAGCTCATGTCTTCTGGTATGTTCATCTCTTCATACACTATGACATGAGAAGGGTTCGGGTGGTACTTCCTCAACATAGATACATGGAAAACGTGCATTTCAGAGATCTGTAGGGGTAATGCTAACTTGTAATCTACCTCTCCCACTCTCTCAAAAATCTCGAATAGTCCAAAATATTGAGGACTCAATTTCCAATTCTTTCAAAATCTCATGATACCCTTACTCGGTGATATCTTCAGAAATACTGCATCACCAACATCAAACTCGAGTGGCAGTCTACGCACATCAACGTAGCTTTTCTGTAGACTTTGTGCAACCCATAATCTCTCACATATAAGTTTCACACTCTGTACAGCCTATTCAATAAGCTCGGGACCATTTATCTTTCTATCACCCACTTCTTCCTAAGCTACAGGGGATCTACACCTCCTACCATATAGAGCCTCAAACGGTGTCATTCCAATACTCGTATGATAGCTATTATTGTACGCAAACTCCGCTAGGGGCAGGTGATCATTTTATGATTCCTTAAAATCCATCGTACACGCCCTCAACATATCCTCTAGGGTCTAAATAGTCCTCTCTGACTGACCATCTGTCTTAGGATGATAAGCGGTACTAAAACTCAATCGAGATCCCATGGACTCCTGAAACTGGGTCCAAAATCTGGAGGTAAATCAGTAATCTCTATCAGAAGTAATACTCACCGGAGCCCCATGTAATCTAGCTATCTCGCTGACATATAACTCAGCTAAGGCATCCATAGTATCTGTGCTCTTGATGGTAATGAAGTGGGTACTTTTTGTCAATCTATCCACTATGACCCATATAGCATCACGACCTCTTTTGGTCCTCGACAAACCCATAGTAAAGTCCATGGTGACATGCTCCCATTTTCATGTTGGCATAGGTAAAAGCTGTAATAATCCTTCGGGTATCTGATGCTCAACTTTCAATTGCTGGCACACTAAACATTTGGCCACATACTCTGCCATGTCTTGCTTCATGCCACTCCACCAATATACCTTTCTCAAATCTCGGTACATCTTAGTACTCCATAGGTGCATGGTGTATCACGACCAGTGGGATTCTCTCAGTATTTGTCTCTTCAGGTTATCATCGTCCGATACATAAATTCATCCTCTTAATTCCAACTATTCATCCTCACTGACTATGAGATCCGACTGTGAAGTCTGCTCAGCTTGGCTAACCATATCAATCAACCTCTGAACATCATGCTGCCCAGTTCTAATCTGATCCATGATCCTGGGCTCTATTCGCAGGCTAGCCAAAAATCCAGTCTCTACCTCTTTAACCCTGATCCAGAGTTCGACGAATTGCTCCAATAGATCCCATTCCCTGATCATTATAGCACATATCATACTCTTCCTGCACATATGATACTTGTAGTCATAATCCTTATGGAGTTCCATCTATCTTCTTTGTCTCATATTTAACTCTTTCTGATCAAATAGATACCTCAAACTCTTATGGGCAGTGAATATCTGGAATCTTTCCCCATACAAGTAGTATTGCCAGATCTTCAAGGCAAATACAACAATGGCTAACTCCAAATCATGCGTGGGGTAATTTCGCTCATGATCTTTCAACTGTCGTTATCCATAGGTGACCACTCTTCCATGCTGCATGATCACACACCCCAATCCTTGATGGGAAGTATCACTATATATTGAAAATCCTCTTGATCCCTCAGGGATAGTCAACACAGGCACTGCTATTAATCTCCTCTTTAATTCCTAAAAATTGAGATCACATTGATCAGTCCAAATGAATAGAGTCTCCTTGCGCGTGAGCTTAGTCAAAGAAGCGACAATCCTGGAAAATCCCTCCACAAATCTTCTGTAATATCCTGCCAATCCAAGAAAACTTCGTACCTCTGTAATTATCCTCGATCTTTCCCAATTAAGCACAACCTCTATTTTAATTGGATCAATTGATACTCCTTCCTCTAAAACTATATGACCGAGGAAAGTTATCCGATCTAACCAAAACTCACACTTACTAAGCTTTCCATATAATTGCTTATCTCGGAGTATCTAAAGTACTAACCACAAAGGATGTGCGTACTCCTCATAAGATCGAGAGTACACCAAGATATCATCAATAAAGACTATCACAAACTTATCTAGATAGTCTCTGAGCACCTCATTCTTTAATCTTATAAAGGCTGTAGGGACGTTCGTCAATCCAAAGGGCTCACTAGAAATTCATAATGGCCATACCTTGTCGTGAAGGCCATCTTTGGAATATCTTCCTCCTTAATCCTCAATTGGTGATAGCCCGATCTTAAATCAATCTTAGAGAAAACTGAGGCCCCTATCAGCTAATCAAGCAGATTGTCAATTCTTGACAATGGATATTCATTATTCACCGTAGCTTTATTCAATAGTCGGTAATATATGCATAATCTAAGACTACCATCCTTCTTCCTCACGAATAACACAGGTGCTTCCCACAGTGAGACACTGGATCTAACAAATCCCTGATTCAATAACTCTTGTAGTTGTTTGTTCAATTCCTCCAGTTCGACTAACGCCATCCTATACAGAGGTCTAGAGATAGGTTGAGTATCTGGTACCAAATCAATGGTAAACTCCAACTCTCTCTCTGGTGGTAAACTTGGTAACTCATCTGGGAAGACATCTGAAAATTCATATAGCACAAGTATATCCTCAATTCTCAGATGTTCCCCGTTATTATTAGAGATGAGCGCTTCATAGCCTTCACATTTAAAAGCAAATTTAATACTCTCAAATGGTAACATCATAAATTTCAAACTGCTTACAAAAATTCCACACGTTTATTTCCTCAATATTTCAAACGTACACTATAAGGTTAAGGTAGGAAGAAAGTTAAAATCTTAGTATAGTAATCTAAACTCACTCGATTGGTTGTCAGCCAATCTATTCCCAAAATCACATCGAACCCATGTATATTTAACATCATTAGATCTGCTAGCATTACTCTATCTCCCACCTTTATTTCACATCTTCTACATATCATATTCGTTCTCTGGGACTCACGCATAGGGGTATTTACATGTAGGATATACTCCAAAGGTTCAAACTTCAAATTTAAACTACATGTAAAATGCTCAGAAATAAACGAATGCATGAATTTCGGGTCATTCAACACATACCTCTTATAGTTTCTACAAAAGTGTCTGTTGTTTCCTTATCCAGAGCAAACACACGTCCCACTGTGATAGGTTTCTTTCCTTTCTCTGTAGCAGTGGCCCATCTCGGGGGATTCACTCTTTGAAGCTACTATCTGGCAGGCTCCGGAGCATGTGGTCTTTGAGGTTGAGGATAGTCTTTTACTTTGTAACCCATGTCTCCACATCTAAAACATCCATGAATCAACCCATTATAATTTCCCTCATGCCATCAGCCATAATCTCTACAAACCCTTATCTCAGGCCTGACATCTCGAGTGGTCTCCTTAATGATGGGATAAGGTCTAGGTCTCTCCAATCTGCCCTTCTGTACCTCAATCTTTCCTCTTCTAAAGGAACCTCTTAAAACATTAGTCTGGGAAATCACTGGCCTCTTGCCCTTATCTCTAGTCACTGCCCTGAACTTATTCTAGGATTATACCATTTTAATTCCCCTCTTAATCTCTTGTGCTTGTCTCAGAGCATCTCCAAACTCAATAATATATAGCCCTATCTATTGATCTCTAATGATGGGCTTTAGTCCATATATAAATCTCTTAGTGCGGAGCTCTTCATATTTAAAGGTCTCTGGATCATATTTCAATAGAATGGTAAATCGACTCTCATAATCATCCACAAACATATCACCCTGTACCAGACTCAAAAACTCAGCCTGTATCCTTCTCTGTGCAGCTTGTGGTACATATTGGGCTCTAAAGACCTTTTGAAACTCTTCCTAGCTAATCACATTCTGCCTGGACATCAGAATACTCTAGGTAGTATCCCACCAATCTCGTTCTCTCCCTTCCAACATATAAGCACTACTGTCCCTCTCAGCATCAGTGCATCCTAAATAGTCAAATATGAAACTCTCAACTCAGTCAGCCACTCCTCAACCTCTAAGGGATCCTTTCTCCTCTCGAATGAAGGTGGATTCATTTTTAAAAAGTCCCTCAGTCGGACCATACTCCTGTCATTAGGCTGAGTGGCGGGAGGCAACGAGTCCATCTGTACTAGGGGCGTAGGAGGTCCTTGTGGTGGTGTAGGAGTGGTACCTAAGGTATTAACTCTACAATGTTGCCCGAATAGCGCTACCATCAGTTCAAAACCCTACCGAACATCTATCTCAATCCAATTAAATTGAGAGTTAGGACTCTCTGGTTATGGGGCAGGTAGCGGAGGTGGCTCTGCTCGCCTCCTCGAACGACCTCGTCGTCCACTAATTTTTTCAATTTTAATACGTTTCTTGCACGTACACATCAAACTTGGGATGTATTCTATTTCATTTAACTGACACTAACATTACTAAACACCATAAGCTCTAATACCAAAATAAACTCTGTGACACTGTGAAAGCGTAAAAAATTGGGCAAATTTAAAACTTATTTAAATCAATACACAATTGTTGGGTGCATTCCTCTGTAGTGTCATGCATCATCATATGTATACATTATAAATCTTTCACCTCAGGATCTCATCATCAAACATTCATATATCATACCATATACATTCCTCAATACAGATTTAATTAATCCTAATACATCCTATACATCAGTTTACATCAAGTGTCTATAAATACAACTTTAGTCTGGGTACATGAAATAATAAGTTCTATCTCAAATACAATATATGGCCTGGAGCTCAAGTCCTCCACTAGCCACTAGTTCGTATGTCGCAAGGATCTCTCTTCACTTGAAGAAATCTAGGGGATATAAAATATGGTGAGCTTCTAAATTGCTCAGAAAGGGGGTAAGGGACTCATTTACAAAATGATTAATCACATAGCACAATCATTTTGTTTAGTAAGTAAAACTCAATAAACTCCGTAGAAAACGTAGCATGAAATCATTAAACATCGTTCTCATCTCATTTCTCTAAAATCATGTAGAAACATGAGAGTAAATGGTTTAGTATGAAAACCATAGTTACAAGCATATGGAAATAAGGATGCGATAATGGCTTTTCTCATAGAACGTGATAAAAATCACCTCAGGAGTAATGCACGTGGCGCAGCCACCAAAACACAATCTCATGTGTAAAACAGAGATTATGCAATTAAACTCATATAAAACATTCGTCATGGCACATCAAAATAATCTCCTTTGGGTCCGCATCCCAGGCATCCTCAAAAGAGGGAACGTCAATAATATGGTCGTGTATATGGTGTATTGGTCTTACGTGTTACGAGAATAAGGCTCGGACTTACATGCTACCAGAGCAAGGCCTCTCCTCATGCACACTATTGGTCTTACATGCTTACCAATGCAAGGCCTAGACTTATATGCTACTAAAGTAAGGCCACGCAATGCTACTAAAGCGAGGGTCATCTCACGTTACCGAAATAGAGGCATCTCTTGTTACCAAAACGGAGGAATATCAGACTTACATGCTACCAGAACAAGGCCCAGACTTACATGCTACTAGAACAAAGCTCAATGTGTTATCACAGGACACGCCTAAGTCTCAATATCAGCCATTGTCATATAAAATCATTTTACCTTCACGTAAAGCTCATAATGCTTTCTCTCATAAAACTCATCTGAAAATGTTTTTGTACTCATTACAAAACATGTCAAAATCGAGCTCAAACCGATAAAACCACGCACACATTTCTCAAATCTCAGTACGCCTTAACGTAGAGCCCAAATCCCGTTTCACATTTTAAACTCAAACGATTTGTAAAACAATTTCACACTTTATTTACAACTCATAAAAATTGGGACCTAATCGGCTATAAAATCGTGTGCAATAACTCAATCGCAACTCATAAAACATGCTTGTTTTCTCAAAATGTTTCATGCTACAATTATCATCACAAAATCACATACACAATGAGTTTAAGTTTTCCCTTACCTTGTTACACCTCGCATAGTGTAATCGTTCCCCCAAACGACGGACTAGCCTCGCATTCCTCTCTAGATCTCTCGAGCTATCCTAACGATGTAGAAACATCATCAATACATCATCACATTATCTCAAATCCCAACATCGAGCATAATTGCTCACATTCTCATTTAACATCTCAAAATCCTCACCACACCAATTTCTCATAATTTATCAATATTTCTAACAACCCTAATCATTTTCAGCCCATTTATCACAACATCTATAGCCACAATTGCTGAAATCTACTTTCAAATCAAAGATTAAAGCTTAAAAATTTACCAAAAACTTATGGAGTGCTCAACTCAAGCCTCAACTTAAATCGTCCTTTGATTTCCAAGTATGTTGTTCTTCGTTTGATGAGGAACAACTTTCCTTCTTGGTACAACCTTTGATTCGAACGGCAATGGGTATTTAAGAAGCAAGAGAAATCTAGGGATTTTGGTTTTCTAAAGAGAGAGAGAGAGGATGATTTCTAAGAAAAACACAAGGGTCTTTATATAGGCATAGGGTAGGAGATCGATCTGTTCCAGTAGGAGATCGATCTGCCTTTTAATTTTTGAAACGTTCTGGGGACTTTTTATGCCTACCAAATCTATCTATCGAGAGGGTAAGATCGATCTCATAATCTTGAGGAGATCGATCTGCTCCTTGTGAGGAGATCGATCTGCTATTTATAGAAATATTTTGAGATCGATCTACTCCTACAGAAGATCAATCTACTCTTTACAGAAACATTTGAAGATCGATCTGCTTGCTTATGAGATCGATCTGCCTATCAGTTCTTATGCATTTCCTGCATTCTGGAGCCATGAGATCGATCTCTAATCCTTGGAGATCGATTTGGCCTTCACAGATTACACTGTTGCTGCATCAATTTACAGAAAACTTAATGTAAAACTTCCTATAATCTACCCCCATATTTCAACCCATACACATTCAAGATTTAAAAACCTCATCTTCTTATACTTCATCATATTTAAAACTTATGTGTAAATCAACATATCATAATTACATACATCAAATTACAATTCTCATAACTGGATGTACATAAAATTCATAGTTCTCATATGGATGGATTGAGATTAGCCATCAAGACTAAGCTAGCTCCTTTTGACATTCATACTTACGAAGAGGCAGTGCATATGGCAAAGCTGTGTGAGCAGGACTTTGAGCGGAATGCCTCTGAGCTTGGAAATATTAGTTTCAAGAGAGACAGAGATCAGAACAGATATGGGATTGATAGATTGGCCAAAAAAAGACGCAAGAGATTTTTCGAGAAGAGATCTAAGATTAAGGAGGTGCAAGAGAGAGCTGCTAGACCTCTCGTGTACCCGACTTTGACTGCATTGAGGGGCATAGTTATTGGAGGACCACGACCTACTATTGTTTAGTGTAGGAGATGTGGTAGGTTTCATGGGACTATACCTTGTCAGACACCCCCTGTTACATGTTATAGATGCAAGAAGCTAGGGCACATCGCGAGGCATTATTCTTAAATGATTGAGCTTATCCCACTGAAGGGTAAAAAGCCAGAGATAACTCCAGTTGAGACAACTGCTCTAAGAAGAAGGGCTACAACGGAGGAAAAAGGGAAACAAGGAGTGGGTATTAGCAGAGGATGAGTGCACGCATTGGACCAGGACACAATAAACGCATCGACGAATGTCATTAAAGGTACCATCCAAATCTTTGATTTAGAAGCATTTGTATTGTTTGATGCTGGTGCCACACATTCCTTCATATCACCCTTCTTTACTCATAAATTGTTGAAGCATGTGAAACCCACACTGTTATATAAAATGTTGATGATATCTACCCCTACGAATGATAGCCAATTGACTGAATATGTGTATAAGAATTGTAAGTTGAAGATAGGGAAAAAGGAAATGACAACCAATTTAATTTTACTGAGTATGAATGATTTTGATGTAATCCTAGGAATGGATTGGTTGGCTGCAAATCATGTTGTTATTGATTGTCTCGCTAAAACATTGATGTTTCTTAAGATAGACAATCTTGTTATAAGCTTTGTTGAAAAGAAACAAAGACCATGTTTATTATAAATGAAAAGAGTGTGATTTTAATCATTATATTTGAGGGATGAATTTGTTTATCAATTATTTATGTTAATGTGACGATTTGTGTTGTTAATGGTGGAAAAGATAATGTGAAGGGTTCATTGCCTACGTGGTTGACATTGATAAGGCACACCCAGAATTGAGAGACATTCCTGTAATTGTGGATTTCTCTGATGTCTTTCTGGATGAATTACCAGGGCTACCACCTGATAGGAAAATGGAATTTTGTATAGAGTTAGTGCCTGGTACAGAGCCTATATCGAAACCATTGTATAGAATGGCTCTGATTGAGTTGGAAGAGCTAAAGAAGTATTTGCCAGAGTTGATGGGGGAGTTTATTAGACCGAGTGACTCACCTTGGGCAGCTCTGGTTCTATTTATAATGAAGAAGGATGGAAGATTTTGACTATGTATAGATTATCGGTTGTTGAATAAGGCCACCATTAAGAACAAGTACCCCTTCAATGCATAGATGATTTGTTGGATCAGTTTCGAGGAGCCCAAGTATTTTTAAAGATAGATCTGCTGTCAGGGTGCCATCAGTTGAGGATACGAAGTGGAGATGTAACTAAAATAGCATTTCATACCCGATATGGCCATTACGAGTTTTTGGTAATGCCATTTGGATTGACGAATGCCCCTGCAGCATTTATGGTGTTGATGAATGACGTATTTAAGCCATACCTGGACCAGTTTGTGATGGTGCTCATCGACGATATATACAGTGGGAACATCCCAAGACAGTTACTGAGATCAGAAGTTTTTTGGGATTGGCAAGATACTATAGTAGATTTGTTGAGGGTTTCTCCAGACTAGCTACTTCGTTGACATGCCTCACACAAAAAGATGTTAAGCTTATGGGAATGAGGCATGTGAGAGGAGTTTCCAGGAGCTTAAGCGTCTGTTGACCACAGCTCCGGTTCTCACCATTCCTACTAGCTTAAGAGGTTTCTCTATGTATACGAATGCATCACACCATGGACTGGGCTGTGTACTTATGCAAGATGGGAAGGTAGTTACCTATAGGTCTAGACAATTAAAGGATCACGAGATAAACTACCTAGTACATGATTTAGAGTTAGCAGCCATAGTGTTTGCACTGAAGATATGGTGCCACTATCTCTATGGTGAGAAATTTTAGGTTTGTACAGATCATAAGAGCCTTAAGTACATGTTCTCACAAAAAGAGTTGAACATGAGAAAGAGGAGATGGCTCAAACCCCTGAAAGATTATAATTATGAGATTATGTACCACTCGAGTGAGGTAAATGTAGTTACCGATGCCTTGAGCAGGAAGAACCTCGGGTTGGTGTCTTATATGTTAGTTCGAGAACACAAGTTATTTGAGAAATTTATAAACCTCAGTTTGAATGTGACCCCACCTAGTTCAGAGAGATTTAAGATTATTCCTAATTTGAGATTGGAGCCAGAGTTGATTGGTCGTATTCAACAGGCTCAACAAAGTGATCGACAGTGTATCAACTGGTTGAGTCAGATACAAGCAGCTGTAGATACTGATTTTGAGATGAGTACAGATGGTCTATTAAGGTTCAGGGGCAGAGTATGTGTTCCCGATGATCCAAAGATCAGGAGATTGATTTTATTAGAGGCTCACTCATCGAAGTATACGATACATCCAGGGAGTACAAAGATGTATCAAAATCTTTAAAAAGTTTATTGGCGGTCTAGAATGAAAAGAGATATTGTTAAATATGTCACTAGATGTCTCATCTGTCAGCAAGTGAAGGTAGAGCATCAGAAGCCTGCAGGATTATTGCAGCCTCTACCGATACCGATATGGAAGTAGGAGCACGTCACCATGGATTTTATAATGGGATTACCGATGACCCGCAGAGGTCATGATGTCATTTGGGTTATTGTGGATCTATTGACGAAGTCAGTTCATTTCTTGGCCATGAGGGCTACTGATACTCTGAGTTAGTTGGCGAACTTGTATGTTGGAGAGATAGTTTGGTTACATGGTGTATCAGTGAGTATTGTTTCTGATCGGGATGCCCACGCCACTTCCCACTTCTGAGAACATTTTCAGGAAGCGATGGGGACCCAACTGAGTTTTAGCACCACTTTTCATCCTTAGACAGATGGTCAGTCAGAGAGGACTATATAGACCCTGGAGGATATGTTGAGAGCGTGTGTACTGGATTTTGGGGGCTCCTAGAATGATCACCTACAGTTAGTCGAGTTCGCCTATAATAACAGCTATCATGTGAGTATCGGAATGGCACCATATGAGGCACTGTATGGATGCTGATGTCGATCCCCTATTGGATGGGAAGAGGCTGGTGACAAACATATTTTTGCTTCGAATTTAGTGCAGCAAGCCTTTTAGCATGTCCAATTGATATGTGAGAGATTACGGATAGCTCAGAGCCGACAAAAGAGTTATGCTGATAGGAGACGGAGACCACTAGAGTTTGATGTGGGTGAGTCTATGTTTTTGAGAGTTTCTCCCTCGAAAGGGGTTCTGAGATTTGATAAGAAGGTAAAGTTGAGTCCGCAGTATATCAGACCCTTCGACATTTTGTAGAGAGTGGAAGATAAGGCTTATAGATTGGCATTGCCACCAGACCTGGCAAGTGTTCATCATATCTTCCATGTCTCTACACTTCAAAAATATCACCCAAACCCAACACATGTGATAAGATATGAGCCATTAGAGCTCAATGAGAGTATGACGTATGATGAGAAGTCAGTTCAGATATTGGATAAAAAAAAAGAAAGTGCTAAGGACAAAGACAATTCCATTTGTAAAAGTCCTTTGGCAGTATCACACTTCGGAAGAAGCTACATGGGAGTTAGAGAGTATGATGCAGGAGAAGTACCCAGAGTTATTTTTAGATTAACCTGGTTCTAATTTGGAGGACCAAATTCCTTGAAGGAGGGGAGGATTGTAAGACCTTTAATTTTGATGAAATGTGTATAATCATATGGTGTACAAATAACTTGAATTATGCATGAATTATAAAACCTGGATGTTTATGAGTTATAAGAGTAAATGGATTGATAATTGGGTGTTGGAATGATTAAGTATGAGTTTGAATTAGGGAGTTCTAGGAAAAAGTGTGCAGGATGAAGGCCAGATCGATCCCATGCAAGGAAAGATCATCTCATGGCCTAAAGAATGTAAAATCAAATATGTTGGAAGAGGAAGATCGATCCCTCACTCAAATAGATCAATCTCCTTAACTCTCGGGCTGGAGAAGATCGATTCTCGGGCTAAAGAAGATCGATCTCCCCTTAAGTCCAGATCGATCACCTTATATCTCTGCCTGAAACAAATCGATCCTGTTCCATTAAAGCAATCAATCTCATTCACTGAAGCAGATCGATCTCAAGCCCTCGACAGATCAATCTCATGCTTTCAAAATATCATGAAAATGAGAGATTTAAGAGGACCAGATCAATCTATACCATATGCAGATCGATCTCATCATGCTAATTTTATAAATAAGGAACAGTTGGATCTGTACCTTGAGCCCATTGACTTTAATTGAAAACCTAACTTTCTCACTCTAAAATCACCCCATGTCCATTAAGATTTAAGAAAAACACATTGAGCAAAGTTGTTCCTTTCAAGGAGAAGAACAACATAGTTTGGAATCAATACCTTATTGGTTGGATTGAAGGAGCAAAGGTGCATTTCCATTTGGAGCAAGGAGAAAATCAAGTTAGATGACTTTCTAATATACCAATCCAATGTATGTTCATCTAGTTATTGATTTTGAGTTGATTGGTATGTATATTAATGATAGAAACTACCTAGGATGTCATGGAACTAGTGTAACCTAGAAAATGGAATGAGTCTAGTGTGAGAAATTGTGATATGGATAAATTGATGATAAACGGGTTATGTTGAAGTGCTAGAGGAGTAATATGCATGATTTTTAAATGATGGATTGAAACCACAATGTTAGATTGGCTTAGTTAAGTGAATGGGTCTATGAGATGTTTGACAAAATGCCATAGTGAAGTAAATGATGAAATATAAACACTATGAGCTTATATATCGATTTAGTAAGATTCAAGGGATCTAAAAGAATCTGATAGACTCTCGAGATAAGAGTAGAATAATCGAGTGAGACCTTATAAGTGTTAATGGAGACTATAGGTTGGATTGACTATAGTAAACACAAGAGTTGTGTTATATGGGACTCAATTGACGTGAAACGTAATCTCATACAATTTCGAAAAGTTTGTTAGAGACGAATTGAACCGCGAGATCAAGTAGCTTTAAGGATGTGAAATCACGCGAAGTGATTCCATGTAAGGGAATTCTGTGAGAATATAGAGATAGCTGCTCATATTTTATGGGTACATAGGGCTTTGGATAAATGCATGAGTATCTAGAAAAGTGTTTGATGGTTTATGGAAATAACTACAAGTGTATGGGTATGTGGTTTGATTTTGAATGATTCTTATGAAAAAAGGATAGAAAAGCTAATAATTGCATAAATCACATGTTTTGATGTTTTACGAAAGCACATTGCTTGGTTTAAGCAAAATGAGGGATAGGCTGGCTATTTGATTTATGTGAATTCATGAAATAGCACAAGACATGTGCTGGCTTTGATTTGAAACATGTGTGTTGAAATAGAGCCACCTATCGTGCTTATGTGAGTTAAATCGTGGTGGAGCATCGCTCACACTTGATTTTGATGTTTTGACATGTATGAAATGTGCTGGAGCTTTGCTCGCACCTTGGTTTGAATTGTGATGATTTTTATAAACCTTATGGAGCTTTTGCCCGTACGTGGATTTCGATTGAATTTCGTATGCATATAATCGTACTGGAGCTAAGGTCGTATGTGATTTCTCCATGATTTTTATGCATAAAGCAGTACTAGAACGCCGCTCATGCGAAGAGATATATTGATGATGCATGAATCGTGATAGAGATTAGCTCGCACAGGTTTTCACACTATGGTTTGTATGATGGTGTGGAGATGGTTAGATCCTCAAGCCCTACATCCTTAAGCCCGATGATGTGGGGAGGCTCTGTACGGTGGGGAGGCTCTCTTAGGGTAGGATCCTTAAGCCAACATCCTTAAGCCCGATGGGGTGGGGAGACTCTGTTGGTATGGAGGCTCTCTTACATGGATACGAGAAGCTCCACGTGTGATAATTCTATGAAAATAGAATTATTTGTGCTTAATTTCCTAATTAATTATTTAAATCCCCAATTTATTTTGTTAATTATCCCTTTTATTTAATTAAAATTCTTAAAGGTGCAAGTAAATTAAATTTGGATGAAACTCAGTCATTTCAATCAAAAATGGGCTGAAAACGGGCTAAAGGAAACTAGACCACTTCCAATTTACAGACCGAGTCACTAGTCATCTGGACATGTGGGATGCCTGGTATTATTATTTTCTTTGCTTCGAAAAGATGAGATCGACGGACACCGTGATAACCTTCTTGAAGACAAACGTCGGGCCACATCGTACAACCAAGTGTACAAGAAGACGGATGACGTGGAAATATCTACTCTGTAGCAAATAAAATGAAGACAAGTGGCCAAACAATGCCAACTCATCTAGGATAACAAAATTACTATTGTACTCCTAAGTGTGTGTATAAATAGAACATGATGGCAATTGAAAAAAATCAAGTAGTGTAAGTTTTAGAAGTAGTCTAGAGTAAAAGTAGTTAAGGTAGAATAGGTAGAATAGTTTTAGATTTTTTTCCTTGTTTTTAAGCTTTCCCGTTAGTTATTTTCTTAGCTACCATTGTTATAAGTTTTTACAAGTTCTCTTCTATTTCCAATTTTTGCCTTACTATGCAGTCGGGTTGGAAGGGCTGGTGACAGCAGCAATCTTATTCAACCCGTTGTTCTTGTTTCAATTCTATTCACTGTATATTTTTCTTTATTTAGTTTATCTTCTATTTTCCAGATTATGCATTTTATCAATTTTTACTTTTTTCTTTTGTTTTCAGTCCAGTAGTGTGTCATTCGGGTATTGTTTCATCACATCTTTACTAATATTGTCTCCAATTTCTTCAAATCTTATAAAGAAAATTTCATTATTCTGAGTTGAAAAAATGGATAGGAACCGGACGTAGTGGGTTGTTGTGTGCTTTCTGGATGTAGTTTACATGAGTTATTACAACTGATACAAACCAGGAGAGCAGGAACAAAGAGCAGTAGCTGGCAACACATGCAGGATGACAAACGTGGGGCTGGCATGTTGGAGCATGGCTTGCTGATGATAGAAGTAAGGCAGGAGGTAGCATGTCGAGGACGTGTAGTGGAGCCGAGTATGACTAGTGCATAGCAGGAATGGACATGCACCATCTGCCGAGTGCAATGCACAGTCGGGGCAGTTGGTTTTATTGCAAACTGATCAAGGCCACGTTTGGCTCTTAAGAAATCTTTGCAATTTAATGTTTAATGCATTTATATTGTTTTGTTTAATTGTTTTCCTTCCTTTTATTAGTTGTTAATTATGATAATTGTACGTTAGTTCTAGTGTTTTAGTTTATTAATTTAATTTTAATTTTAATTTGTAGTTAATAGTTAATTTTATATCATAGGTTTTAGGACTTAATTTTTGTATAGTATTTTATGAGTTGCATTTAGAATTAATTTAGATTAAATTTGTTTCATGAAGTTTTAATTTAGTCTTCATTTTAAAATTTAATCCAAATATTATTTCTCATGCATTAATTAGATTTTGTTTTAGTGTTAGTAATTAGTTAGAGTTAGATTTAATTAGGATTATTTTATAGGTAGTTAATTTCTTAGTTTTATTTAAGAATTTCTTAGTTTGCATTTTTATTAAGTAGTTCAATTACATGCATATTTTATTTTAAGTTTGTTTAATTTTAGTTTAATTAATTTGTTTCTTTATTTTCATTTTTGCATTCTAGTTTAATTGTATTTTAGTTAATTAATTTTAACTGTTTTAATTTTCTTTTGTAGGTTGTTGTTTTTAATTACTCGGAGCTCTGTAAGTAATTTTCACTCGGTTTTATTTTCTTTAGTTTATAGTTTTTATTATTTATAATATTTCTAGCCTTGTAGATCACCCACAAAAATTTATAATTTGCTAGGATATACTTAGGGTAAGATTAAACGGTAGTTAATTAGGCTAATCACTTCTCTGTGGGACGATAATCCGGGACTCAAATCCCATTATTACTTGTATGACACGTGGACTTGCGGATAGAACATATAGGTCACTTAGAGTGGGCTTAGTCGGTATCAAGTTTTTGGCGCCGTTACCTGGGAAGTCTTAATTAGCCATTAATTATTATCAGTGAAATTATGCTTAAGTGTAATTCTAGCTTGTAAATATTTAGGTTGTAAATATTTAGAGATTTAATATAGATTAGTTAATTTTCTCTCAAAAAAAATTGAAAAATTAAAAAAAAAAATTAAGGACTTTTTGATGTTTGCATGCGTAGAGCCAAGAGTTTTGATTGCTTTCCTTTAAATCCTGAAATTGAACGAACTCTTAGGAAAATTCGAAAGGATTCTAGGAAATTAATAGCTCCGCTGCAAAACATCATGGCAGAAAATAGAGAAATTAGGACCGTTGGAGATTACGCAATACCGACAATTAGAGGATATTATACCGACATTAGGCCACCAGCTGTCCCTGCGAACAATTTCAAAATTAAGCCTGCAATCCTTCAGATGATCTAACCTCGCAACAGTTCAGTGGGCTTCCGCATGATGACCCACATGCTTACCTAGGGCAATTCCTAGACCTGTGCAATACATTTAAGCACAATGGATTATCTGATGAAGCACTTAGGCTTAGATTATTCCTCTTCTCGCTTAGGGATAGGGTGCGACACTGGTTAACCTCCTTACCTCCAGGATCCATTTCAACATGAGACGAGTTAGCCCATCAATTTCTAGCTAAATTTTTTCCTCCCTCTAAAAAGACAAAACTTCGTAGGGACATATCATCCTTTGCCAAGTTTGATTCGAAATCTCTTTACGAAGCATGGGAATGATATGAGGAGCTTCCTCATCATGGCCTACCTTTATGGCTACAAGTCTAGACCTTCTACAATGGACTTACAAGCCAAAATAGGACTATCGTTGACGTTACTGCGGGTGGAGCTCTAATATGCAAAACAGAGGAGGAAGCTTACGAGTTGTTAGATAAGATGGCTGCTAACAACTATCTATAGTCCTCGGAGAGGCAATTGCCTAAGAAGTCGGCAGGTGTCTATGAGCTCGACACGCTGTCTACCTTGACCTCTCAAATTGCTAAAATTAGGAAGAAGGTAAAGTCACTTAGTGCCTAGCATAATCCTTCCACCAATCCTAATCCTGTGTATTTTGTCCAAAGTCCTTTTCTTTCTTGTGATCTGTATGGTGGTACACACTCTGTAGATAGGTGTCCACTTAATTTAGAATCGGTTCAGTATGTTGCCCCTTCTCAGATGCAACAGAACAACCCATTTTCAAACACCTACAATCCAAGGAGGAGGAACTATCCTAATTTTTCTTGGAGCCAAAACCAAGGGCAATCTTCTAATTCTAGACCTGTAGGACCCCCTAGGTAGGTTTCAAGCTCTACCAATTCATGTACCACCACATAAGCAGTTTCCATATCATCATCCTCATCACTCATCCACACAACAAATTCAACATCATCCATCATCACCACCACCACCACTTATGCAGCCCCAACATTTACGTGCACCAGCAGTTGAGAAGAAGCCTACATTAGAGGAGATTGTCATGACCCAAAACTTACCAAAAATCAGTATAAATGTTTCGCTTTTGGAAAATCCTTCTTACCTCCTCGTGACAAATCCCTCTGAACAGGTCGTGCTGTGAATCAATATCGATATACCCTTTTAACCATTAAGAATTATCACATGTATACATGCATACTGATATCATTCATAATATAATAGAGTGGTTGGTATTAGTCAACACATCGTTCATCAAAGCCATGAATGCAGCGGGGGCATTAGTCAACCCGAATGGCATAACCAAAAACTCATAATGACCATAACGGGTCTTAAATACTGTCTTGGGCACATCCTCTCTCCATATCCTCAGCTGATGATACCCAGACCTCAGGTCAATCTTAGAAAAGACCTGTACTCCTCGAAGCTGATCCAACAAATCATCAATGCATGGAAGGGGATACTTATTCTTAATGGTAGCCTTATTCAACAATCTGTAATCCATACACAATCGGAGGCTGCCATCTTTCTTTCTCACAAATAAGATCGGAGCTCCCCAAGGCGACATGCTCGGTCGAACAAACCCCTTCTCAAGCAAATCCTGTAACTACTCCCTCAGCTCCTCCAACTCAATTGGAGCCATCCTATATGGTGGTCTCGAAATCGATTCTGTACCAGGTACTAAATCTATCCCAAACTCTATCTCTCTGGCTGGTGGTAATCCTGGTGAATCATCTGTAAAGACATCAGGAAACTCCCTAAATACCGGACTGTCTATCAAATTCGATCGTACCTGGTTCATATTAACCACATATGCGATGAATCCTTCATAATATAAATCATAAAATCAGCAAAATTTAATTGCTCCAATTAGAACAACCACTGATTTTATTACTTTTCAGGGAAGTTTTACAACACATCTTTCGGGGTTATTAAACGTTAACATATTAGAAAAGTAACCTAACACAACATGATTGGCGGCTAACCAATCCATTCCTAGTATGACATCGAAGTCCCTCATATACATCACAATAAGGTCGGCTGACATTTCTTTTTCCCCGACTTTCAATTTATAGTCCCTGACTACATACTCTACTAGCTGACTAGTGTTTATGGGAGTAAGTATTAACAATTTACTACTCAAAGGGGTGTACGTTACATACTTAGACAATATATATGCAAATGAAGGCGATACGAATGAATGCGTGGCACCAGGATCAATCAAAACATATGCTTCTAAATCAAAGATCATGATGATACCTTTCACCACATCCGATGACTGATCTGTCGTATCCTTATCCAAAGCATGAACTCGCCCTGTACCCATCACTTGCTTCCCTTTCTCCTAGGTAGTAGCTCTCCTCCTCTGAGCAAGAACCTACACTAGAGCTCTCTCCGGCTCCTTACCCTTCTGTGGGGCAGTGTTCAGTCTCTTTGGGTAATCTCTCACCACATGTCCTGGCCTCCCATAACGATAACATACTACAGTAGTAGCTATAGGCTCTGGATAAGGTTTAGTACCATGATATCTGCCATATCACCTACATCGATCAGTAGTAGGGCGTGGTCCTCCAATGACCATACCTCTAGCTGATGGTAAAGCTAGATGAACAGGGGGTCTACCTGTCCTCTCCTTAACCTCCTCAATTTTTAGCCTCTTATCAGAGAGTCGTACCCCTCTCCTGAAAAATCTATCTATCTCGGGTCTTTTCTGATCTCTGTATCAACTCCTACTGATCTTTCCTGACTCGGAGACGTTCCGTTCATAATCTTGCTCACACAATTGAGCTCTATTGACTGCCTCCTCATAAGTCGAAACATCAAAGGGAGCCAACCGAGATCTGATGGCTAGTCACAGTCCATCTATAAACTTTTAGACCTTTTGATCCTCACTGCCCATCGTCTCTAAATCATATCTCCCCAAAGAGATGAATCGATTCTCATCCCCATCAATAGATTGGTTCCCCTGAACCAAACTCATAAAATCCATCCTCAACTTCTGCTGTGTAGTAGTAGGAACATACTGCCTCCTAAAGGCATCCAAAAATATCTCTTATATGACCTCAGCATGTCGAGCTCTTAAAATAGGCTCGATAGATCTCCACCAATGCTCTGCTACTCCCTAAAATACAAGTACGGTAAAAGCAACCCCCTCGGTAGTAGCGCACCTGAAAAACCTATATAGCTTCTCCATCCGATACACCTAATCCTCTACTACTATTGGGTCCTTCCTCCCATAGAAGACTGGAGGTCTAAACTTTTGAAAGTGTCTAAATCTATCAAGGTCACACTCATATCCAACATCCTTAGCTGGCTAGGGTCTCACTGCCTCTGCAGCCTGAGCCTGAACCTCGGGTAATTCTGCTGCCTGTGCCGGCATCTTGGGATCGGTTACTGCCTATCCCACTGGATCTCACCTATCCCTAGCCCCAAGCACTACCTGCTGCGCTACTATCTCAGCCAAGCTCTCAATACTTCGCTCAAGTCTAGCGAAGTGTGCCTCAGTCTCATCTAGTCTCACAGCAGTACCCTTAGGTACCTGACCAGTCTGTATACCATCACCACGGCCTTCAGGCCTGCCCCTACGGCCTCTAGCACGTGTACTAGAACCTCTACCACTACAGGTGATCGACATAATGTAATTCTTGTAATCCAAATTCATTTGTTAATTTAGTTCCCATCTAGTATACACTTTGACATCTCATACATCATAGTACTAATGGGGATGTAATTTTCCTTAACGACCACTACCAACTCTTATCCGACCAATTCTAACTCTTAATTTCATACTTATTGATATTGATTCACGTCCGGTCGACCCACGCTCTAATACCACTTTTACTATCACGACCCAAAACTTACCAAAAATCAGTATAAATTTTTCACTTTTCGAAAATCCTTTTTACCTCCTCATGATAAATCCCTCTGAATAGGTCAGGCTGTGAATCAATATCGATATACCTTTTTAACCATTAAGAATTATCACACGTATACATGCATATTGATATCATTCCGAATATAATATAGTGGTCGGTATGTTTTATACATCACATGATTCTATATTTACATCCCCAAATATTCCTTCATATACAATATTGTGTTGTAAGCATACTAATACAAAATTCTATACATGGTGTAACCTGACAGTTGATGGGAACCACAGATAATCAGCTATGTCGTCTACTCTCTGCACCCGCCATCTTAATGGTGGAAACTCTGAAAGTGGGTGGAAAATGAAAAAGTTAGCTCCACATGCTCAGTAAGGTAATAATACAAACGGGTAGATAGCTATACTATCTACATGCTGATAAGAAATCAGGATATATGTGAGCATGAGGTAAAAACAATGATATGCCATATATATAATATCATATGTTCAAAAATAGGAAATCGACATATAAAACATGGAATGATTCTCATGTGAAAACATCTCATGCTCAAATGAATCAATAAGTTTTAAAAGACCTCATATGGGTTAAAAAGTTATAAACTCAATGATTTAATCAAATTCAACAAATAAAATTTTATTATAAAATTTTCATTATAAAATCATCCTTCTCACAGGGTTACAAGTCATGAAAGTTTCATAAAATCCCTTCATGGGAACAATCAAAACTCAATTGAAATCATAAGAAAATTGGGGCATGACCCCTCCTTTGGGTCTACCCTGGTCTATCAAAACCAAAGGATTTATCATGTGAGTTTATCATGCAAGACATGTAAGTGACTATATTGGTAACATTTAGGACTATGGCCATAACCTCGTGATCCCTAGCTACACAGATCCTAGTGCGTGGGGTATCACACCTGAAACGGAAGGTGGGTCAATCCTACCTGCCAGAACAGCATAACAATAGGATTGCGAGGACAAGGCTTGCTGCCTCATGGCTAATGCCACTCTACTCCAACAATTCCCATGGTACAACGTACTTCATGTGATATATATATAGTACAACATACTCCATGAACCCAAGCTCAGTCAGTGGGTGCCTGCAATAGGTCTTATCCACCTATGTCAATTATGTCTCAGTATGCACGTGTGAGCATATTATCTCACTGTGACACACAGTTTACAGGAGAAAACTCCAACACGGCTTCATACATATACATGATAGCTAAAAACCTTGTGCAAGTGAAGCTCCTACACGATTTTTATAGAAATCAATGAAATCTGCGTACGACTTAAAATAATTATAAATTCAATCATAATCCACGTATGAGCAATGCTCTAGTACGGGTATGTATAAAAACTCAGTGAAAACCTCATACGAGAAAAACTCCAATACGGTAATCATGTGAAATAAGTCTGGAAAATAGTGCGAGCAAGGCTCCAGCACTCTGTGTATGAGTCAAAATATAAAATCCAATGCGAGCAGTGCTCTAGCATGATTAAAACTCATATAACACTGATAGGTGGCTCAGTTTTATCAAAACATGTTAAATAAATATCAATTGGCCCCTAACATGTGCCTTTTAACTTAAAACATGAAAATAATAGCCAACTTATCCATAAATTGCTTCAATTAAAGCAATATTATCATAAAAGTATTAAAATCATGAATTTCATGTAATTTCATAGCCTCACTACCTTTTTTTGAAATTTTCCTAACTGGGGGTAAAATAGTAATTTGTCACTATTTCCATATTTTTCTACAGAAATTATTATTCTGTTTTCGAGTAGCCTAATGAATTTAACGTAATGTAAATCCCCTTGAAACTACGTATAGCTACCTCTAAGTGCTCATAAGATTTCCTTACCTAGAATTATGCGCGAGCTTATCCCGACTCGATCGTACCAGCTTTCTCAGTCTAATTCGCTCGTCTACGGAGCTGTTGTAAGACCCGATTTTAGTTAAAACACGAAATTAAATATGTAAAAGGATTGAATGGAATTTTTGAACACGTGCAAGGGTAAATGGTCAAAAGACCGAAAGTCGGTGTAAATTCGATAAGGAAAAATTTATTAAAAATAATGGATTGAGAAATCTTGGTCAATAAAGGTGAAATAAATTTATTCTGGGTTAAATTGATCAAGATCCAGAATTTTTAGAAATACTGAAAAGTCATTCGGGACAATATCCCGAAAATACGAACAAATTATATCGAAAATGGTTAAAATAAATTAAATAAATTAAATTAAATCAAATTAATGAATTTACAATAAAATAAGAAATTTGTAGATATTTGTAGAATATTTGTGAATATTTAATGATTAAAATATAATAAAATCAATCAATAAATAAATAATTAGTTAAAAAAAAAAGAAGAGGAAGAAAAAAAATCAGAATTGAAAATCGGGGAGAGAGACGAAAAATGGAAGCCAAAACGAGGAAGACCGGTTGGCCACCGTCTGACGACTACCGGCCAGGCGAAGGGCCGAAAATGGAAGAGGAGAGGTCGGCGACCTCCCTAGTACGACAGTGCAACCCCCGACGCTGAAATTCGACAAAATCGAAGGAGAGAGAACCCGAGGGAGAAGAGGAGATCGGTGGCAACCGGTGCCGGTCTAGCCCCAACCGACCCCAGCTGAGGCTTCCTCAGGCCCAGGCGATGCGATCGGTGGTGGTCACGACTGGCGAAATCGACGGACGGCGTCGAAAACGGCGGAAAGAGGGAGAACCACCGATGGAGAAAGGAGAACAGTCGGACTGGCCACTTTTCGACGACCTCGACCAAAGCCAACCCCAGATCTGAGATGCGGACAACCCAGCGGAGCCACTGGCGACGGAAGCCGGTGGAGAACCAACCAATAAGGCCCTGAACCGATCGAACCGGAGTGAATCGGAGTGAACCGACGGGTCCAAACCAGGTCTGAACCAGACCGAACCGGTTCAGCCAAGAAAGAGGGAAAAAAGGAGAAAAAGGGAAAAAGAAAAAGAGGAAAAATTGGGGAAAAATTTCGGCGATGTAATCGAGCTACGGGTAAGTCAGTAGCGGTCGAAAATGGTCGATTTAAATTTTGGAATATTTTATTTAATTAATTTACCAAAAAATTATGAAATTGTGTAGCTCGACAATCAACGTCTAACGAGAGCTCGAGACAGCCTCGATTTACGTACTAGCATGGAATCTCGGGTAAGTAAATCTTATTTATGACAATTTACATCGTTATGCGTGCTTTGGATTTAATTATCGCATAAAATAAATTAAATTATGAAAATTTAGATAAATTGTCGTAAATAATAAATTGAACTATTCGAGAGTTAGAACGAGGCCCAATAAATTGTTGGTGGGCCCAATGAGCCCAATAGGCCTCGATAATGTGAAAATTGAGTGGAAAACGGGCTTAAGGCCGATTAAGGCCCATTAAGGTGCAATCTGACCCAATAGGGGTAAATTGGCCCAATGATTTAAATTAAGCCCAGAAAATAGGAAATACAATTAAATTTTATGATTTTTGACCTGAGGAATAATTATACGCAGTTTCGGACATTGGATTGGGAGTAAATCGGATTGCGTGATGAGACAGCAATGGAAAAAGGAAAGGTCAGACTCTGCAGAAAAATAAGGTAAGGAATTCTACGGACTGCTAGAGATAACTTTACGAAATTTCAAAGTCATATGCAGTCTTTTAAATTATCTGAAGGGTCTAGAAGTAAGTTAATAATTTTAGTGGCCTGAATGGGCAAATTACCAAAATACCCTTGTTAAGGGTAAAATTTACAATTTTAGGAAAAATTGGGAGGAGCAAGAACATGAGGTTACTGCTCGTTCTGGAGGTGTTTTGATGCATGCATGAGTAGGCTGGCTAACCTTGAAAGAAAAATGCACAGCATTTCATAGTTTCAACGATGAAATTGTTTTGAAAATTGTTTTAAGGAAACAGAGCCGCCTACGTGTTTTTATTGACTTGTGACGTGCTGGAGCTCATCTCGCACGATATTTTGATTTGGCTGATGCATGCATTAGTGCAGGAGCGAGAGCTCGCACTAAAGTTTTACATGCATTGGTGCTAGAGTCCAACTTGCACCAGATTTTATATATATATACATGATTTTCGTGATACGGTGGTAGAGTCTAACTTGCACCAGGTTTTATATGATTTTCGTGACAGGGTGCTAGAGTCTAACTCGCACCAAATTTTTCACATGACTTGATGAGAGTGCTAAAGCTTAGCTCGCACTAGTTTTACTGGAATTGACGAGAATGCTGGAGCATCGCTCGCACCCCCACTGATTTTTTATGAGAACATACGATGAGCCGTGCTTGGAGCATCGAGTAGACTGTGTGTCACCGATTAAATAGGCTCGCACGTGCGTTCTGAGACAAGGTATGATATATGGGTCCACGAAGTACGATGTACCGTACAAGTAGCATGGAGTACGATGTACCATGTGGTATCTTCGGATACGGGGTATCTTCGGATACGGGGTCTTCGGATATGGGGTATCTTCGGATACGGCATCTTAGGATGCGTGGGATCGGATAAGACTGACGGGTTGGATTGACCCACCTCCCAGGCGATTCCCGATCAGGGTGAGACCCCGCACACTAGGATCCGTGTAGTAGAGGGGCTCACGAGGACACACGACCATAGTCTTGGTTATTACTGATATACAGATGTTGCCTAGTCTCGCATGTTGATGATCTTGACGATGATTGAAACTGGGTTTTAAATCAGATTTGCATGATGTTATTTCCATGCTTTTTAAACCCATGTGTGATGTAAACTGATTTTCATGGTTTTGTGTGAGTCAGGATCACCCGAAGGAGGGGTTGAGTCCTCACTTTATTGTGAAATTTTTAAATGAGAAAGAAATAATTTAAAAAGAGTTGCATGTTGAATTTTCCGTGCGATCGTGTTTTACATGACATCATGAATCATAGCATCAGTTTTAAAATGTGTGGAGAAAGGGTGGTTTATACATGGCACCACATTCATGTAGGTAGTATGGTTACCTACTTGTTCGCAGGATTGCCTTACTGAGCTTGATGTGCTCACCCCTTTCATTTTCTCACACAAATAATCTCCAGTAGATGTTGAGGTGACTGAGTACTGCATTTCGGAATCCGCTGCTGCCCATCATTTAAGGTATATACACTTGTACATATTGTATCTAAATAAGCATAGCACAGTAACATGTTTGTAAGTGACTTTAGGGGATGTGTAATTATTGTAAGCACTTATAAATGACTGAGAAAGAATTAAGTTATATGGTAAATGAATGGTGGGACTGGCATTGACGCACAGCCCAATTTGTTAGTGGAGTGTGGTCACGATCAGAGGATAGGTAAGCATGAAAAAAATAACAAAATGCGAAAAATTTACTCTGATTTTAGGTAGTTTTGGGTCGTGACAACTGCATATAACCACATATTGGTTCAGTTCAAATATACTCATTAGTATTTCACTCTTATTGATCAAATCTAAAGCGTAGGGCCCGTTTTACTTTATTGGGCCCGATTGCACCTTAATGGCCACGACCCCTTTTTCAGTCCGTTTCCACTTATTAAATCCCTTCTTCGGGTTTATTGGGCTCATTTGGCTTACCAATAATCATCGGGCTTTGTTCCAAACTCATTGGATGACCCGTATACTATTTACGATAATTATTTTAAATTTCGAATAAACTTCCTTTTTATGCAGAATTAATCCGTAAAATCCGTAAAATAATCTTAACTCTACATTTAAGGACTCAAATTGTCGTAATTAAAATGTACTACCCAATGCTATACGGGGTACAAAAATTGGAGCTCAATCGACTCTCGTTCGGGCTTTGTCGTAACACTCCACAATTAGGCAAATCCGAGTTATTTTTCATTACTATAATATTAAATTGAATTCCCAGGATTTATTCTCAAGTCAATCTCAATCGTCGGTCACTTGCCTGAATCTTGAGTCCTCCCCGGGTTTTTTTTCTTTTTCCCCTTTCTTTTTTTCTTTTTCTTTTTATTTTTCTTTTTCTTTTTCCTTTTTCTCCTTCTCGGCTACGGTGCCGTTTTGGCCCTTTTACAGTTGCCGACATTCCCGATCGTTTCACCAGCTGCCACTGGTCTCAAAAGAACAGCCTCGACTGGGGGATTACTCATCTTGGTCAAATCAGAGCTGGGACGCCGTGGGTCGCCGAAACCAACATGTTTTCTTCATCAGCTTTTCGTCCGTTGATTCGTCCGAAATAGGTGTCGTCGGTGCGCGTTATCGGTACCGTTAGGTTCATCGGACAGTCCTCTATCTTCTTCGACCGTCGTCTGGGTTCGTCGACCGTCGGTGGCCCATCAGGGTCCTCGGGTTGGCTATTGGGTTTTTGGGTTCCGTTTCACTTTCTCTCTTCTCAGGTTTTTTCAGATTTATTTATTTATTATTTTAATCATTAAAATCCATTAAAATAATCAAAATATCTCCAAAAATTATTATTTAATTCATTTAATCTATAAATGAATTTATCGATCTTATTTCGTCTTTTCGGTATATTTTTTCGATTATTTTTGGGATAATTTTTTGAATTAAAAATTTGATTAATTCCAACAAATTCATATCTAGATCAATTGGAATCGAAATTAAATATTTTCCTCGTTATTGATCTAGATTTCACAAATTTTATATTTTTAATGAAAATTACTTATCGAATTTATTTCGGATTTGGTCTTTTGATCGTTTTACCCTTGCACCTGTTCGGGACCAAATTGAACCAACTTTCCTTCATAAACCCACAAGTTTTTTCCTATTTTAAATTCCTTATTTTTAGTCAACTCGATTAAATTCCTTGAACTAAATATTTGGGTCCCTACTTTCCCGATTTATCCTTATGCGATTTTACGTACATCATTTCGTTTCGTTCACATTTATCAGATTCGAATCAACCATCTTATGAATCCATTAACATATAATAATGTCATACAATATGGAAATCATATGGAATGTCATACAAAGATGCGGATCTTATAGAGATGTTCTCAACGATCCTGCAAAATTAAATAGCTTCAATTAAGAACTTAGAGGTTCAGGTGGGACAAATAGCAAATGCTCTTAGCCAACGTCCTCAAGGGACCCTTCTTAGTAACTGTGAGATCTGAGAATTTTAGATATATTTGAATGATGTAATATGAAGTTGAAGTGTAATTTATTGAGCTAAGTGAATTGGGGAATGATAATTGGAGATTTATATGTTAAGTGTTTAAAATAAGTGTGAAGTTATGAGGACAGATCGATCTGGGAGAAGGAGAGATCGATCTGGTGAGTTAAAAATGACTAGGGAGGAGGGATTTAAGTAGCAGATCGATCTCCAATGGAAGAGGATCGATCTCCTTATGATTCTGTTTGAGAAAAGATCGATCTCATGAGGAAGAGATCGATCTCCAAATGATTCTGTTTGGGAGAAGATGGATCTCCTCAAGGAGTAGATCGATCTCATAAAGCCATAAAGAGATCGATCTCACCCCTCGACAGATCGATCTCCTAAGCATAAATTGCCCCAAATCGTCCTAAAATTCAAATGCAGATCGATCTCATCAAGAGCCAGATCGATCTCCTACCCTCAGCCTATATAAGGAACCCCTATTTTTCTCCTGCAATCTCACTTTCTCTCTCTTCCAACCCCCATTTTCACCGAAACCTAGCTTTCTCACTCCTCCAAAGCACCCATTTTCGACCAAATCAGAAGTTGTGGCAAGAAGGAAAGTTGTTCCTCATCAAAGGGAGAACAACATACTTGGAAATCGAAGGACGAATCGAATCGAGGCGTGGGTTGTGCGTCTCACAAGCTTTGGGTAATTTCTAAACTTCGATCCTTATGTCTGAGATGATTTTGATGATAATGGTTGTTGGCATTGCGTTGAGATAGCTGAAAAATGATTAGGGATTGATGAAATTGCAATGTGGTCGGAGTGATAATGATATTTAGCAATTTTGGGAATTTGAGCTATAAATAGAAATTTAGACAATGTGGTGAATTAGCATAGATAATTGGCATGAGAAATGTAGAACGTTGATATGTTGGGAATGAGAGTGTAGTTTGGGGTAGAGTTACGAGAATCAAGAAATTTGAGGTGTTATGAGCAATTATGCTCGATTTCGAGAATTGAGGTTGATGAGATAATTGAGTATTGATGTTTTAACATCGTTTGGACAGCTCGGGAGTTCAAGAGTGGAATACGAGGCTAGTCCGTGATACGGGGGAAACGATTGCACTATACGAGGTGCAAAGATATAAGGGAAATCTAAACCATTTGTGTATGTGATTTGTAAACTATTATAGCATGATTTGTTGTTTATAAAACAAGCATGTTGAGTGTTGTGTTGAGTTATAATTGCACACGATTTTTATAGCCGGTTGGAGCCCATTGTTTTATGCGTTAATAAGCTGAGTGTGAAATTGCTTTATAAACCATCGAATTTGTGTGAGTAATGAATTGGCCTCTACGTTAAGGCAATATCGAGATTTGAGAAATGTGTGCGTGCTTTGCCGATTGGAACTCGGTTTTATTATGTTTTGTGTTGAGTACAAAACGATTTTCAAATGAGTTTTATGAGAGAAAAACCACTATGAGTTCTACGTGAAGGCAAACCAGTCTTGTGTGATAAGACTTAGGTGTGTAATTTTGAGTACACACTGGGCATTGCTCTGGTAGCATGTAAGCCCAATTTCTTCTCCATTCTGGTAACGTGAGAATAACCCATTCTGTGGCTATGCCACGTATATTTGGTGGCCGTTGCCACGTGAGAAACCCTATTGGTGGTCGTTGCCACGTGATACCCTATTTTGGTGGCCGTTGCCACGTGAGAAACCCCATTTGGTGGCCGTTGCCACGTGGGAAACCCTATTGGTGGCCGTTGTCACGTGAGAAACCCCATTTGGTGGGCGTTGCCGCGTGAGAAACCCTATTGGTGGCCGTTGCCACGTGAGAACCCCTAATTAGTGGCCGTTGCCACGTGAAACCCTATCCAGTGGCTATGCCACGTGTGAATTAAATCAATAGCTATGCCACGTGTGTTTAGTAGTATGCCACGTGTCAATTTAACTCAGTGGCTATGCCACGTGTGATTAGTGGCTATGCCACGTGTGAATTTAAATCAGTAGCTATGCCACGTGTGTTTAGTGGCTGTGCCACGTGCATTATTATTACAGTGATTCTATCACGTTAATTGAGAAAGCGTTTAGCGCATTATTTTCACATGCTTTGTTATTGCTCTAGACTGAGCCTTTTTACTTCATGTTTTCACGTGATTTGAGACATGAGAATGTCGTTTTGAGTACTTTCATGTTATGGTTTTCAAATGAGATTAATGAGTTTCACATACAAATAAATATTTTGTGATGTGCATTTTGGTTTATGAAATAAGTCCCTTACCCCCTTTACTGAGCGATTTAGAAGCTCACCCTGTTTTCTTTCCCCCCAGATTTCTTCAAGTGAAAAGGGTTTTCCTGCGATGTACGGAGTAGTGGCTAGTGGAGGACTTGAGCTCCAGGCCATATATTGTATTTTGATGTATCTTTTATCTTTTCATGTACCCAGACAATTACTGTAATTGCAGACACTTGATGTATAACATTCTATGGGATGTATTAGGATTAATTAACTTGGAATTGAGTATGTATATGATACAATATACACTATATTATGATGAGATCCTGAGGCATGATAATTATGATGATGTATGACACTGCACAGGAATGCACCCTTAATTGTGAATTAATAAGTAAAAAGTTTTAAATTAGCCCTATTTTTCACGTTTTCGAGGCGTGACAGAGTTTTCCTGGTATTAGAGCTTAGGGTGCCTAGTACTGTCAGTGTTGGTTAAGTGAAATAGAATACATCCCAAGTGTCTGTAATAGTCTGGTCATGAACTGAAATTGAGGATTGAGATTTCAATCGATTTTGATATGTACGCGTAGGAGACGAGTTAAGATAGAGAATGAGTGGACGACGAGGTCGTTCGAGGAGGCAGGCAGAGTCCCCTCCGCCACCTGTCCCACAACCAGAGAGTCCTAACTCTCGATTTAATCGGATTGAGACTGATGTGAGGTAAGGTTTTGAGCAGATGGCAGCGTTATTCGCGCAACACTTTGGAGTTAATGCCTCGGGTACTACTCCTACACAACCATAAGGACCTCCCATACCCCCAATACCTCCCGTCACTCAGCCTGATGATAGAAGTATGATCCGACTAAAGGATTTTCTGAAGATGAATCCACCCATGTTTAGGGGAAAGAAGGATCCTACAGAGGCTGAGGAGTGGCTGATGGAGTTGAGAATTATATTTGATTATCTGGGTTGCACCGATGCTGAGAGGGTCAGTATGAGTACCTATATGTTGAAAGGGAGAGCTCAAGATTGGTGGGGTACTACCCAAGGTATTCTGATGTCCCGCCAGGATGTGATTGGTTGGAAAGAGTTCCAGACAGCCTTTAGGACCCAATATGTACCACGAGCCACCCAGAGAAAGAAACAGGTCGAGTTTTTGAGTTTGGTACAGGGTGACATGTCTGTGGATGACTATGAGAGCCAATTCACAGCGCTATTGAGATATGACCTAGAGACCCTCAAGAATGAAGAGCTCCACACAGAGATATTTGTGTATGGATTGAAGCCCATCATCAGGGATAGATTGATAGGGCTATGTATTACTGAGTTTGGAGATGCTCTGAGATGAGCACAAGAGATTGAAAGAGGAATTGAAATGGTACAATCCCAGAATGAGCTCAGAGCGGTGAATAGAGATAAGGGCAAGAGGCCAGCGATTTTCCAAACAGAGACTCGGAGAGATTCCTTCAGAAGAGGAAGGATTGAGGTACAGAAAGGCAGATTAGAGAGACCCAGAGGGTACCCTAACATTAGAGAGACCCCTCGAGATGTCAGGCCAGAGACAAGGTTTTACAGAAATTGTGGCCAAATGCATGAGGGAAGTTGTACTGGGTCGATCCATGGATGTTTTAGATGTGGAAACATGGGTCACATGGTGAAGGATTGCCCTCAACCTCAGAAACCACATGTATTGGAGCCCACTGGACAACAGCCTCAGAGACTGAATCCCCCGAGACGGGCCACTGCTGCAGAGAAAGGAAAGAGACCTGTTACCCAGGGACGTGTGTTTGCCCTAGATAAGGAGACTGCTGACACTTCTACAGAAACTATAAAAGGTACACTCTCTGTCTGTAATCATAAGGCTCATGTGTTGATTGATTCAGGATCCACGCATTCGTTTATTTCTGAGCATTTTGCATGTAGATTAAACTTGAAGTTTGAACCTCTTGAATATATACTACATGTAAATACCCTTATGCGTGAATCCTAGAGAACTGAGTTAATCTGTAAAGGATGTGAAATAGAGGTGGGAGATAGAGGGATGTTAGCAGATCCAATCATGTTGAATGTACATGGGTTCGATGTAATTTTGGGAATGGATTGGTTGGCAGCCAATCGAGTGAGCTTAGATTGCTACACTAAGGTTGTAACTTTCTCCCTACCTGAACCTTACAGTGTACGATTGAGACATTGAGGAAATGAATATGTGGAATTCTAGTAAGTAATTTGAGAATCTTAATATTATTTTGGAGAATATTAAATATGATTGTTCATGTGAAGGTTATGAGATACTCATCTCAGACGATGAGCGGGAACATCCGAAGATTGAGGATATACCTGTAGTTTGTGAATTTCTGGATGTTTTCCCAGATGAATTACCAGGTTTACCACCAGAGAGAGAGCTGGAGTTTACCATTGATTTGGTACCAGATACTCAACCGATCTCTAAACCTCCATACAGGATGGCATTAGTGGAACTTGAGGAATTAAAGAAACAACTACAGGAGTTATTGGATCAAGGGTTCATTAGGCCCAGCGTTTCACCGTAGGGAGCACCGATTTTATTTGTCAAGAAGAAGGATGGTAGTCTCAGATTATGCGTAGACTACCGGCTGTTGAATAAAGCCACGGTGAAGAATAAATACCCACTGCCCAGGATTGATGATCTACTTGATCAGTTGAGAGGGGCATCAGTCTTTTCTAAGATTGATTTGAGATTGGGCTATCACCAATTGAGGATCAAGGAAGAAGATATTCCAAAGACGGCCTTCAGGACGAGGTATAGCCATTATGAATTTTTGGTGATGTCCTTTGGATTGACGAACGCCCCTGCAGCATTTATGAGATTGATGAACGAGGTGTTCAGAGACTATTTGGATAAATTTGTGATAGTCTTTATTGATAATATCCTGGTATACTCTCAGTCGTATGAGGAGCATGCACAGCATTTGTGGTTAGTACTATAGATACTCCAAGATAAGCAATTATATGGAAAGCTTAGTAAGTGTGAGTTTTGGCTGGATCGGATAGCTTTCCTTGGTCATATAGTCTCAGAGGAAGGAGTATCAGTGGACCCAAGCAAGGTGGAGGCTGTGCTTAATTGGGAGAGACCGAGGACAGTTACTGAGGTACAAAGCTTCCTTGGTTTGGCAGGGTATTATAGAAGATTTGTGGAAGGATTTTCCCATATTGCCGCCGCTTTGACCAAGCTCAGGCGCAAAGAGACTCCATTTATATGGACTGATCAATGTGAGCTCAGTTTTCAGGAATTAAAGAGGAGGTTGACAGCGGCACCTATGTTAACTATTCTTGAGGGATCAGGAGGATTCTCGGTGTATAGTGATACATCTCATTAAGGATTGGGGTGTGTGCTTATGCAGCATGGAAGAGTGGTCGCATATGGATAGCGACAGCTGAAAGACCATGAGCGGAATTACCCCACACATGATTTGGAGTTAGCCGCTGTGGTATTTGCTTTGAAGATCTGGCGACACTACTTATATGGGGAAAGATTCCAGATCTTCACTGATCACAAGAGTTTGAGATATCTCTTTGATCAGAAAGAGTTAAACATGAGACAAAGGAGATGGATGGAACTCCTTAAGGATTATGATTGCGAGATTCTATATCATCTGGGTAAGGCGAATGTGGTTGCTGATGCCCTGAGCAGGAAGAGTATGATATCTGCTATGATGATCAGGGAATGGGATTTACTGGAGCAGTTTGCCAAACTTCGGATCAGAGTTAAAGAGATAGAGACTGGATTTTTGGCTAGCTTGCGGATAGAGCCCAGGATCATGGATCAGATTAGAACTGGGCAGCGCAGTGATCAGAGGTTGATAGATATGGTTAGCCAAGCTGAGCAGAGTTCGCAGTCGGATCTCACCATCAGTGAGGATGGATTATTGAGGTTCAGAGGACGGATTTGTGTACCGGACAATGATACCCTAAAGAGACAGATACTGAGAGAATCCCACTGCTCGCGATACATCATGCACCCAGGGAGTACTAAGATGTACCGAGACTTAAGAAAGGTGTATTGGTGGAGTGGTATGAAGCGAGACGTGGCAGAGTATGTGGCCAGGTGTTTAGTATGCCAGCAAGTGAAAGCTGAGCATCGGAAGCCCGGAGGACTACTACAGCGTTTACCTGTACCTACATTGAAATGGGAGCATGTCACTATGGACTTTATTATGGGTTTACCGAGGACCCGAAGAGGTTGTGATGCTATATGGGTTATAGTGGATAGACTGACCAAGAGTGCCCACTTCCTTCCCATCAAGAGCATAGATACTGTGGATGCCTTAGCTGAGCTGTATGTCAGCGAGACAGCTAGATTACATGGGGCTCCAGTGAGTATTACTTCTGATAGAGATTCCCGATTTACTTCTAGATTTTGGACCCAGTTTCAGGAGTCCATGGGATCTCGATTGAGTTTCAGTACCGCCTATCATCCTCAGACAGATGGTCAGTCAGAGAGGACTATTCAGACCCTGGAGGATATGTTGAGGGCGTGTACGATGGATTTTAAGGGATCATGGGATGATCACCTGCCCCTAGCAGAGTTTGCATACAATAACAGCTATCATGTAAGTATTGGAATGGCACCTTTTGAGGCTCTATATGGTAGGAGGTGTAGATCCCCTGTAGCTTGGAAAGAAGTTGGTGACAGAAAGATAAATGCTCCCGAGCTTGTTGAGCAAGCCGTACAGAGTGTGAAACTCATATGTGAGAGGTTATGGGCTGCACAAAGTAGACAGAAAAGCTACGCAGATGTACGTAGACGGCCACTTGAGTTTGATGTTGGTGATGCAGTATTTCTGAAAATATCATCGAGTAAGGGTATTATGCGATTTGGGAAGAAAGGGAAATTAAGTCCTCGATACATAGGACCATTTGAGATTCTTGAGAGAGTGGGAGAGGTAGCTTACAGATTAGCATTACCCCCACAGATGTCCGGAATACACAATGTTTTTCATGTGTCTATGTTGAGGAAGTACCACCCGGACCCTTCTCATGTCATAGAGTATGACGAGATGGACATTCAAGAGGATATGAGCTACACTGAGGAACCCGTCCAGATTCTCGATAGAAGAGAGAAGGTACTGAGAACTAAGAGCATCCCATTAGTGAAAGTTTTGTGGAAACATCACTCAATGGAAGAGGCAACGTGGGTACTAGAGAATCTCATGAAGGAGAAATACCCCCATCTATTTGACTAGTTGAGTTGAATTTGGAGGACCAAATTCTTTTTAAGGTGGGAAGGATGTGAGATATGAGAATTTTAGATATATTTGAATGATATAATATGAACTTGAAGTGTAATTTATTGAGCTAAGTGAATTGGGGAATGATAATTGGAGATTTATATGTTAAGTGTTTAAAATAAGTGTGAAGTTATGAGGACAGATCGATCTGGGAGAAGGAGAGATCGATCTGGTGAGTTAAAAATGACTAGGGAGGAGGGATTTAAGGAGCAGATCGATCTCCAATGGAAGAGGATCGATCTCCTTATGATTCTGTTTGAGAGAAGATCGATCTCATGAGGAAGAGATCGATCTCCAAATGATTCTGTCTGGGAGAAGATCGATCTCCTCAAGGAGCAGATCGATCTCATAAAGCCATAAAGAGATCGATCTCACCCCTCGACAAATCGATCTCGTAGGCATAAATTACCCCAAATAGTTCCAAAATTCAAATGCAGATCGATCTCATCAAGAGCCAGATCGATCTCCTACCCTCAGCCTATATAAGGAACCCCTGTTTTTCTCCTGCAATCTCACTTTCTCTCTCTTCCAACCCCCATTTTCACCGAAACCTAGCTTTCTCACTCCTCCAAAGCACCCATTTCTGGCCAAATCAGAAGTTGTGGCAAGAAGGAAAGTTGTTCCTCATCAAAGGGAGAACAACATACTTGGAAATCGAAGGACGAATCGAATCAAGGCGTGGGTTGTGCGTCTCACAAGCTTTGGGTAATTTCTAAACTTTGATCTTTATGTCTGAGATGATTTTGATGATAATGGTTGTTGGCATTGCGTTGAAATAGCTGAAAAATGATTAGGGATTGATGAAATTGCAATGTGGTCGGAGTGATAATGATATTTAGCAATTTTGGGAATTTGAGCTATAAATAGAAACTTAGACAATGTGGTGAATTAGCATAGATAATTGGCATGAGAAATGTAGAACGTTGAGATTTTGGGAATGAGAGTGTAGTTTGGGCTAGAGTTACGAGAATCGATAAATTTGAGGTGTTATGAGCAATTATGCTTGATTTTGAGAATTGAGGTTGATGAGATAATTGAGTATTGATGTTTTAACATCGTTTGAACAGCTCAGGAGTTCCAGAGTGGAATGCGAGGCTAGTCCGTGATACGGGGGAAACGATTGCACTATACGGGGTGCAAAGATGTAAGGGAAATCTAAACCATTTGTGTATGTGATTTGTAAACTATTATAGCATGATTTATGGTTTATAAAACAAGCATGTTGAGTGTTGTGTTGAGTTATAATTGCACACGGTTTTTATAGCTGATTGGAGCCCATTGTTTTATGCGTTTATAAGCTGAGTGTGAAATTGCTTTATGAACCGTCGAATTTGTATGCGTGCTTTGCAGGTTGGAACTCGGTTTTATGATGTTTTGTGTTGAGTACAAAACGGTTTTCAAATGAGTTTTATGAGAGAAAAACCACTATGAGTTCTACGTGAAGGCAAACCAGTCTTGTGTGATAAGACTTAGGTGTATAATTTTGAGTACACATCGGGCATTGCTCTGGTAGCATGTAAGCCCGATTTCTTCTCCGTTCTGGTAACGTGAGAATAACCCATTCTGTGGCTATGCCATGTATATTTGGTGGTCTTTGCCACGTGAGAAACCCTATTGGTGGCCGTTGCCATGTGATACCCTATTTGGTTGCCGTTGCCACGTGATACCCCATTTGGTGGCCGTTGCCACGCAAGAAACCCCATTTGGTGGCCGTTGCCACGTGAGAAACCCTATTGGTGGCCGTTGCCACATGAGAAACCCCATTTTGTGGCCGTTGCCATGTGAGAAACCCTATTGGTGGCCGTTGCCACGTGAGAACCCCTAATTAGTGGTCGTTGCCACATGAAACCCTATCCAGTGGCTATGCCACGTGTGAATTAAATCAGTGGCTATGCCACGTGTGTTTAGTGGCTATGCCACGTGTGAATTTAACTCAGTGGCTATGCCACGTGTGTTTAGTGGCTATGCCACGTGTGAATTTAAATCAGTGGCTATGCCACGTGTGTTTAGTGGCTGTGCCACGTGCATTATTATTACAGTGATTCTATCACGTTAATTGAGAAAGCGTTTATCGCATTATTTTCACATGCTTTGTTATTGCTCTAGACTGAGCCTTTTTACTTCATGTTTTCATGTGATTTGAGACATGAGAATGTCTTTTGAGTACTTTCATGCTATGGTTTTCAAATGAGATTAATGAGTTTCACATACAAATAAATATTTTGTGATGTGCATTTTGGTTTATGAAATGAGTCCCTTACCCCCTTTACTGAGCGATTTAGAAGCTCACCCTGTTTTCTTTCCCTCCAGATTTCTTCAAGTGAAAAGGGTTTTCCTACGACGTACGGAGTAGTGGCTAGTGGAGGACTTGAGCTCCATGCCATATATTGTATTTGAGGTATCTTTTATCTTTTCATGTACCCAGACAATTACTGTAATTGCAGACACTTGATGTATAACATTCTATGGGATGTATTAGGATTAATTAACTTGGAATTGAGTATGTATATGATACAATATACACTATATTATGATGAGATCCTGAGGCATGATAATTATGATGATGTATGACACTGCACAGGAATGCACCCTTAATTGTGAATTAATAAGTAAAAAGTTTTAAATTAGCCCTATTTTTCGTGTTTTCGGGGCGTGACAGTAACACTGAAGCTAATCCTGTTAGGCAAAGGGAGGGTAAAGAACATGTGAAATCCATCACCCTTAGGAGTGGTAGAGAGCTACTCGATCCACCAGTTAAGTCCAGACCTGACAAGCCCATAGTTGAAAAACCCATAGTTTCTAATGAAGCAGCTCAGAAGGAGCAGGAACCAAAAGATCAAGCTGCAAAGGAAACAAAGTTAGGTGATTCTTCATCTATACCTTCTTCTACTCCACAGCCTTCCTCGTCCTCTGATGCTATACATGTTTCCACTACATCCTCTCTAGTTATACCACTAGTACCTTTTCCTCAGAGGTTCAAAAATAAAAAACTGGATCAACAATTCGCTAAATTTCTTGAAGTTTTTAAGAAACTTAACATTAACACTCCCATCGCGGATGCCTTAGAGCAAATGCCAATGTAAACCCCATAAATTTCCTACATTTAGTTAGACTATATATATAAATGGGAATAATAAATTTTAATGGAAGTGTGAATATTCGTTGTAGGGCTCAAGGACTATAGGAATCGAGAAGCCCGTAAATGACGGGGAACCTGAAAATATAGGGAGTGACAAAGCAAATGCAAGTACGGAGGGATTGGAAAATTTTAATTTATTAGTTGAAAATTGTTGATGTAAGAACTTATATCGAAATTTATGAATAATAATGAAATCCCGATAATATTTCATTTTCGAAATAATGAAAATTTCATGGAAGGCATGAATATTATGCCCTTGGATAATTTTACAAGAAAATGTGTATATATAGATATATATACATAGGCGTATATGTATTTATATATATATATATATATAAATATACTAGACATTTAAATAGATGGATAATATATATATATATAACAAATATATATATATATATATATATATATATATATATATATATATATATACTATGAAATGTATAGTATTTATTATATAAGTGTTAATAAATAAATAAAGCATTAGACAAATAAAAATAAAAATGATAAAATGAAATAAAAGGAAATGGAAGTAAAAACACAAATGAACAACAAACAAAAAATATATATACACTAACACTAAACAAACAAATGATATGTATATATATATATATATATATATATATATATATATATATATCTATATATATATATATATATATATATATCTATATATTAATATAATATAGCATTAGACAAATAAAAATAAAAATGATAAAATGAAATAAAAGGAAATGGAAGTAAAAACACAAATGAACAACAAACAAAAAATATATATACACTAACACTAAACAAACAAATGATATGTGTATATATATATATATATATATATCTATATATTAATATAATATAAATATAAGTGATGTACGGAATTCGCTGCAAAAAGAAGCTAATCCGGCAAACCTGGAAATGGAAAATGAGGAAGACAATTGAAAAGAAAACAAAGAGGAGCCTCTGTAAACTAAGGAGCATGAACGCCAGAGAGAGTAGAGTAAAATAGAGACAAAAGAGTGTGGCAGTTCATGAAGAGGGAGAAGAGTGAACTGAGAGTGAGCTGCTGAAGAGAGGAAAGGGAAACTGAGTCACTGCCATTCCTTTTTTGTTTACAGAAGTTGTTCAGGAAATGAGAGAAGTAGTAAGAAGCTGGAACACGAAACGGAAGAAGGAAGGCTTCTCTTGTGTTCTAACAGAAACAGTGAAGGCGGGGACTCAGTGATCGGTAACCGCGGCGTTTGGCATGGCTTAAGCATGGAAAAGCCATGGTGAGGGACCTCTTAGTCTGAGGGACAGAATCGCAAAGGCGTGGTTTTGGCTGAAATTTTAAGGCGCTATAAGGGGCTGAAGTATCTGTGGTTTCTCTTTTGGGAGGCCAATGATGATGGTAATGATGAAAGAGAGAAACTAAAATGAAGAGTGAAGAAAAAAACTAATCAGAACTGAGGGAAGCAAAAGCAGATCAGGCCACGCGAAGGGAGGCAGCTGCTGAACTGGAAACAGCAACCATGGTGTTGGGTTAATGTTCAACTAGGGGGATGAGGCTGGAACCGAGGCTTCATTTGAAGCAGGACCTGGGAAACATAGAGCAAAACAGGGGTTGAAAATGGAAGAAAATCGAGGGAGCTAAAAACTGAAAGAAAATCGAGGCTGAAGTTAGAAGCTGCCGAGAGGGAAGAAAGGAAAAGGAGAAAAGAAAAGAAAAAAAAAAGAGAAGAGAGAAAGAAAAGAAAACGTAAAATATATATTTGTATATATGTATATTTAATGTACATGGATATATATGTGATTGTGTTTATAAGCAAGTTAGTGTGAATTAAGGTGTATGTGAAATAAAAATGGGAGAGATGAAAAATAGACAAAAATATATATGTATATATATATGTGATGATGAATAAGAAAAATAAATGATAAAATGAATGTGTGTATATACTTAGGTGTATATACAAATAGGTGTATATGATAAGGGTGTATATTAGTTTGTGTACATACAAGAATATATACATGTGATAAGGAAAAATGAAAACAAATAATAATATATATATATATATAGGAATATATATATATATATATATATATAATTATGTGTATATACATGTAGATGTATATAATAAATGTGAATGTTAAGATTGGTATGTACAAAATATAGAAATAGCAAAGAAAATATAAAAACGTGCGTGTTGGCCTAGGTATGTGCAATAATACGTACACGCAAAGTAGTAACGAATAGGTTACGATTTTAATGCAATTCGGATGATTCGCATGAATAAGGTGCTAAGTATACAACTTCGGTGTAGGTGATCGTAGAAGGAATTAAAGGAGTTACTAGAAGGCGTCATCACTCGAATTCGAAAATTTTAATAAATTGAGGTAAGGGGTGTAATTTAAGATGGTAATGGTATCCCTACCCTTAGACTCGATTTATTTATGTGTTTTCGTGCCTTCTCGTGCAACCCTTGATTGTAAAACAAAACCCGACACCTAATAACCCAAGATTTATTTGATCATGTTTTCGAGATAAAGTGTAAGACCCGATTTTAGTTAAAACACGAAAATAAATATGTAAAAAGACTGAAATGAAATTCTCGAACACGTGCAAAGGCAAAACGGTCAAAAGATCGATGGTCGGTATAAATTCGATAAGAAAATTTAATTAAAAATAATGGATTTGAGAATCTTGATCAATAACGAAGAAATAATTAAATTTTGGGTTAAATTGATCAAGATATGAATTTATGAGAATTAATCGGAATTAATCGGGATTTTTACTTCGAAAAATAATCCCGAAAATAATCGAAAAATATACCGAAAAAGGTTAAAATAAATTAAATAAAATTAAATAAATGAATTTAGAATTAAATAATAATTTTAAGGATATTTAAAGAGATATTTGGGTATTTTTTTAATGTATTTTAATGATTAAAATATTAATAAAATAAATAAATAATAAAAATAAATAAATAAATAAATATAAAAAAATAAATTAATAAATTGAAAAAAAAGGAAGGAATCAGAAAATCGGGGAGAGAGAAGAAAGAAACGGGAAAACGGAGCCGAAACACGAGGAAGAAGACCGGACCACCGTCCGGCGACCAACGTCCAGGCGAAGGGCCGAAAATGGAAGACGAGAGGCCAGCGGCCTCCCTGGTACCGGCGATGCGCCACACCGACGCAGGAGGAGGCCGAAAACGGCAGGAGAAGCCGCGGGAAGAAAGAGCTCCGATCGGCGGCAAACGGCGCCGATCTGGCCGACCCCTCCCCAGGCCGAGGCTTCCCCAGGCTCAGGCGAAGCGATCAGTGGTGGTCACGACTGGCGAAATCGATGGACGGCGCCGAAAACGGCGGAAAGAGGGAGAACCACCGACGACGAAAGGAGAACAGCCGGACCAGCGACTTTTCGGCGACCTCGACCGAAATCGACCCCAGATCTGAGATGCGGACGACCAAGCGGAGCCACTGGCGGCGAAAGCCGCCGGAGAATCGTCGGCAAGGCCTTGAACCGATCGAATCGGAGTGAACCGGGGTGAACCGGTGGGTTCGAACCAGGTCTGAACCGGACCGAACTGGTTCAGCCAATGAGGAAAGGAAAAAAGGAGAAAAGGGAAAAAAGAAAAAGAGTAAAAATTGGGAAAAAATCCTGGCGATGTAATCGAGCTACGGGTAAGTCAGTAGCGATCGAAATTGACCGATTTAAATTTTTAGAATATTTTATTTAATTAATTTTCGAACTGAAAATTTACCCGAAAATTTATGAAATTGTGTAGCTCGACAATCGACGTCAAACGAGAGCTCGAGACAGCCTTGATTAACGCACTAGCATGGAATCTCAGGTAAGTAACCCTTATTTATGATAATTTACACCGTTATGCGTGCTTCGAATTTAATTATCGCATAAAATAAAATAAAATTAGGGAAATTTACATAAATTGTCGTAAATAATAAATGGAACTATTCGAGAGTTAGAACGAGGCCCAATAAATTGTTGGTGGGCCCAATGAGCCCAATAGGCCTCGATAATGTGAAAATTAAGTAGAAAATGGGCTTAAGGCCGATTAAGGCCCATTAAGGTGCAATCGGGCCCAATAGGGGTAAATGGGAACAATGATTTAAATTTAGCCCAGAAAATAGGAAATACAATTAAATTGTATGTTACCTGACCTGAGGAATATTTATAAGCAGCTTCGGAGGTTTGATTGGGAGCATATCGGACTGCGCGATGAGACAACAGTGGAAAAAGGAAAGGTCAGACTCTACAGAAAAATAAGGTGAGGGAATTCTACGGACTGCTAGAGGTAACTTTACAAAATTTCAAAGTCATATGCAGTCTTTTAAATTATCTGTAGGGTCTAGAAGTAAATAAATAATTTTGTGGCCCGAATGGGCAAATTTACCAAAATACCCTTGTTAAGGGTAAAATTTACAACTTTAGGAAAAATTGGGAGGAGTAAGAACAAGAGCTTCCTGCTCGTTTTGGAGGTGTTTTGACGCATGCATGAGTAGGCTGGCTAACCTTGAAAGAAAAATGCACAGCATTGCTTATTTTCAACGAGGAAATTGTTTTGAAAACTGTTTTGAGGAAACAGAGCCACCTACGTGTTTTTATTAACATGTGACATGCTAGAGCTCAGCTCGCACGATATTTTGATTTGTGTGATGCATGCATTAGTGCTGGAGCGAGAGCTCGCACTAGAGTTTTACATGCATTGGTGCTGGAGTCTAACTCGCACCTGATTTTACATGATTTTCGTGATACAGTGCTAGAGTCTAACTCGCACCAGGTTGTATATGATTTTCGTGACACGGTGCTAGACTCTAACTCGCACCAGGTTTTACATGATTTCGTGACAGGGTGCTAAGATCTAACTCGCACCATATTTGTATATATGATTTTGAGACAGGGTGTTGGAACTTCGCTCGCACCAAATTTTCACATGGTTTGCATACAGAGTGCTAGAGCTTAGCTCGCACTAGTTTTACTTGATTTGATGAGAGTGCTGAGCATCACTCGCACTGATTTTATGAGAACATGCGATGAGCCGTGCTTGGAGCATCGGGTAGACTGTGTGTCACCGATTAAATAGGCTCGTACGTGCATTTTGAGACATGGCATGAGTATAGAGATATGATATGGGTCCACGGAGTACGATGTACCGTGCAAGTTGCATGGAGTATGATGTACCATGTGGTATCTTCGGATACGGGGTATCTTCGGATACAGCATCTTCAAATGCGTGGGATCGGATAAGACTGACGGGTTGGATTGACCCACCTCCCGGGCGGTTCCCGATCAGGGTTAGACCCCGCATACTAGGATTCGTGTAGCAGAAGGGCTCACGAGGACATACGGCCATGGTCTTGGTTATTACTGATATACAGATGTTGCCTAGTCTCGCATGTTGATGACCTTGATAAGATTGAAACTGGGTTTTAAACTAAATTTGCATGATATTATTTCCATCCTTTTTAAACCCATGTGTGATGTAAACTGATTTTCATGGTTTTGTGTGAGTCAGGATCACTCGAAGGAGGGGTCGAGTCCTGACTTTTTTGTGAAATTTTTAAATGAGAAAGATATCATTTAAAAAGAGTTGCATGTTGAATTTTTCCATGCGAACGTGTTTTTACATGACATCATGAATCATAGCATCAGTTTTAAAATGTGTGGAGAAAGGGTGGTTTATGCATGGCATCACGTTCATGTAGGTAGTATGGTTACCTACTTGTTCGTAGGATTGCCTTACTGAGCTTGATGTGCTTACCCCTTTCATTTTCTCACACAGATAATCTCCAGAAGATGTTGAGGCGACTGAGTACTGCATTCCGGATATCCGCTGCTGCCCATCACTTAAGGTATATACACTTGTATATATTGTATCTACATAAGCATAGCACAGTGACATGTTTGTAAGTAACTTTAGGGGATGCATAAATATTGTCAACATTTATAAATGACTGAGAAAGGATTAATTTGGTGGGACTGACATTGACACACAGCCCAATTGATAGTGGAGTGTGGTCACGATCAGAAAACAGGTAAGCATGAAAGAAAATAACAAAACGCGAAACATTTACTCTGATTTTTGGGTAGTTTTGGGTCGTGACATAAAGAAATGCTATATGAGATTAAATGCATAGTTTCAAACTTGATTTCTGAATAAATGTCATGGTTTCGACTTATGTATGATTGCTTTCATGTTTATGAATGAAATGAAATTTGGTATGTGAACTTATGCTTGAGAAATGAAATATGTTTTCGATAGGCGATTGTGGGGGGGCCACCTCTTGAGTCCTACGGGAACAAAGTGCCACACAGTCTTTCTGTTTTATGAAAGAGTTTTCAGATTTCAAGAAATTCAATTTTATTACTCGATATGAGTTAATGAGCTATAAAAACCCAAGTAATATTTTGAAAACTCTGTTTTGAGACAAAAAGGGCATTGTATAGTTGAATTGTAGAGGCCACCTGTTGAGTCCAACGGGAGCAAAGTGCCACGCGGTTCACAAAGCCATGTGATCGTGGGGGCCACCTCTTGAGTTTTGTGGGAGCAAAGTGCCACACAGTCTATGTTACTGTGGGGGCCACCTCTTGAGTCCTACAGATGCAAAGTGCCACATGGTCAATGCTTTTTTGTCATGTGTGCCTTTGTGGCGTATATGAATCCTGCCTTCGGGCATATTTATGATTTCCCTCTATAAGGTAACCAAGTCTCCATCCGATATGAACTATGCTATATGATTTTGATCCTCCGATATATGTTTTTGCATCAGTTATGCTTTTGAAGTTTTATCGGTTTTCAAATATTCTGGAGTTTTTATGTTTCGATAGATTGTGATGCAACTGAATAGATTTGTTCTTCGAAATTATATTTTCTATCAATTATGTTTTATATAAATGCTCTTTAAAAGCTATGTGATATTTGTAAAAAAACGTATCTCTTGGTTTTATCATGCATTCAATGTGATTTAGCCACCATGATCATTTTAAATGCGTTTCTTACTGGGCTTTTTCCCGAAAGCTCACCTCTCTACCTTTCAGATTATTTGCAGTGATCTATAGACGCTATTTGCCGCATACACGACGTAGGCTGGTGGGAAAGAGCTACCCTAGGCTACTTTTTGTACACGCAGTTAAGGTATACAATTACATTCATGTACTAGACATATATGTACGTATAAACACTTATATTGGGAATATTTTTGTTGGGATGTAATTTGTAAGGAAAATGATGTAAACAATATTGTTTTAGGTTTATATTTTGAGATGGCTAGTATTAAATCGAAATCGATAAATTGAGTTGTAAAAGTGGATTGGGAAAGTATGCTTGGTAGTTGTAGATATCTAGAATTGTTGGAAAGCATGCTTGGTAGTTGTGGATATCTAGGATTGTTGAAAACAACTGAATTGCAGGTTGGTAGACTCATATATAAGCCATTATGCTGCCGAAATTTCTACCGGCCATATAAGTTAAAGTACGAATATTAATTATAAGTACGAGTAATGAATTAGGAAAAGGGTTTTTGACTCTGCACAGGAATACAACCTAAGTGAATAAGGGAAAAAGTGGGTAAATTAAATTAAAAAAAAATTCCCCTGATTTTCTAGGGTCAAGGGTCATTACAGCCAAGCTATGTGAAGTTTTTGAAGGATATCCTCTTTAGGAAAAGAAGATTGGAAGATTATGAGCCGGTGGCCTTAACTGAGGAATGTAGTGCAATTATTCAGAGGAAATTACCCCCCAAGCTCAAAGATCCCAGGAGTTTTAGATACCCTGCACTATAGAAAATCATTTCTTTGGTAGAGCCCTGTGTGATTTGGGTGCAAGTATCAATCTGATGCCTTTGTCTATTTATCAGAAGTTAGGATTAGGGGATGCCAAGCCCACCACAGTGACCCTTCAGCTAGCTGATTGATCCATAAAATATTCGAAGGGGGTCATTGAGGATGTGTTAGTAAAGAGGGACAAATTTATTTTTCCTACGGATTTTATTATATTATACATGGAGGAAGATAGGGAAGTCCCCATTATACTAGGCAGACCTTTCCTAGTGACTCGTAGTTACTTAATTGATGTAAAGAAGGGGGAGTTAACGATGAGAGTCTAAGATCAGGAAGTAAGGTTTAATGTTTTCAAACCTTTGAAGCGCCCCGATGACTCTCAAGAGTGTTTTAGGATGGAGGTTAAAGAGGATATAAGGCTTGAGCACAAGAAATCTAAAAGAATGAGGGAAGTACATAGAGCTCAAGAGGATTTAACTGTGAATATTCTGTCACCACTTTGGCTGACCCACCTACTCTTCACCTTGGTGCTGAGTGTTGTTTTCTTCAGCTGCATTTGAGGTGGCTTAATTTTTCTTTTCACTTTGTATATAGTTCTTTTTTTCTTTATCTTTTCCGTTGTTTCTTTTACAGATTGCTTTTGTATTACGCTTTCAATCAAGTTTCAATTGTTCATCATCATCAGATAGGGGAGTACTCTATTCTTGAGCTTAAATTCTTATATTATCTGCACATTGAGGACACTTTACACTTTAAGTTTGGACGAGGGGATATTACTTTAGCAATTTTGGGAAAAATTAAAAAAAAATTTAAAAATTTTTCAAAAATCTGAGAAAGAATTTTTAAAATTTTTTCGAAAATATGAGCTTATGTTGTTTGATTTTGGGATGATTTAGTGCTTAGCATATAGTTTTCTCATATTTCGATGATATGACCCTATGATTTAGTCTGACTTTGATTGAATAAGAAGCATGATTATAGGAAAAGCATGTAGTTAAATTCTTGAATTTGTCTTAATTCTGATAGTGATTGCCTCATCTTATGCACATGTCATGTCATGAATAGGTATATTTATTTAGAGAAAGCTTATGTGTACATAGGATTGCATTCGTTCAATTGATTTGGTGCATCATATTCTAGAATTTGTTTCATCTGATCTCGAGGCGAAATATTAGATCACACTTAATTAGGGAGATGATTTAGGCCATCTTTGGATCGTTTGAGCCTTTCTAGCCATCCTTGTACATATTTTACCTATAGTCACCCATTTGGACCAAATAAGCTTTTCTCTGTAAATGCACCTGCTTATTTTTTTTCCTTAGCTTAAATACTCTGTTCCTATCCCTTACCCTGAAAGCATGAAAAGTCATTGGGATATATTGTGAGCTATGTACATATGGGTATTAAGTGATAGTGATGGAGTATATAAAAAAATGAAATTGAAGGAAAAAGAAAAAGAAAAGAAGAAAGAAGAAAAATACAAAAATATAATAAAAAGTTTAGTGAAATAAATAAGTTTGGGGGAAATAAATTTGAGCTCTTACATAAAGATCCTAGAAGTAATGCATGTTAAGGGGTAATTAAACCTAAATCGACTTTATCATACCTTAGCCCCAACCTTACATTACAAAGTTAATGAAGTCCTATTGATCTTTGATTAAGTGTGACTACATTAGTGGAGAGAGAAGTGAAAAGCAAACTTATGGGAATGATCACATGTCATTGACTTTGCATTCACTATGTTTACATAATCTGATCTGGGTAATGTACTGTGAAGTGGCTTTGACATTTTTCACACACACACGAGGAGTCCAATTTGGGTTAGGACTTATGATTGAATGGTTTTGAATGTTGGACTTGTAATTATGAGTCTTTAAGATCATAATCTGCACTTTTTCTTTGAGGATAATATTGGGAAAATTATTATGTTGGTACTTGTCATTCCTGCATGAATTTTATTTTGCTTGAGGATAAGGAAAAGCTCAAGTTTGGGTGTGTGATAATTCTATGAAAATAGAATTATTTATGCTAATCCCCAATTTATTTTGTTAATTATCCCCTTTATTTAATTAAAATTCTTTAATGTGCAGGTAAATTAAATCCAGATGAAACTTAGTTGTTTCAGTCAAAAATGGGCTGAAAACGGGCTAAAGGAAACTGGACCACTTCCAATTTGCAGACGAGTCACAAGTCGGATGGACACGTGGGATGTCGGGTGTTAGTTTTTTATTCACACCGAAATGATAAGATCGACGGACACCGTGCTAACTTTCTGGAAGACAAACACCAGGCCACATCGCATAGCCAAGTGTACTAGAAGACGGGTGACGTGGAAATATCTACTTTGCAGCAAATAAAATGAAGACAAGTGGCCAAACAATGCCAATTCATCTAGGATGAAAAATTACCATTGTACCCCTAAGTGTGTGTATAAATAGAACATGATGGCAATTGAAAAAAATCAAGTAGTGTAGTTTTTAGAAGTAGTCTAGCGTAAAAGTAGTTAAGGTAGCATAGGTAGAATAGTTTTAGATTTTTTTCCTTGTTTTTAAGCTTTCCCGTTAGTTATTTTCTTAGCCACCATTGTTATAAGTTTTTACAAGTTCTCTTCTGTTTCCAGTTTTTGCCTTACTGTGTATTCGGGTTGGAAGGGCTGGTGACATCAGCAATATTATTCAACCCGTTATTCTTGTTTCAATTCTATTCACTGTATATTTTTCTTTATTTAGTTTATCTTCCATTTTCCAGATTGTGCATTTTATCAGTTTTTACTTTTTTTCTTTTGTTTACAGTCTAATAGTGTGTCATTCGGGTATTATTTCATCAAATCTTTACTAGTATTGTCTCCAATTTCTTCAAATCTTATAAAGAAAATTTCATTGTTCTAAGTTGAAAAAAAATGGCAAACTGAAACCTGAAACAGAAGCAATGGATAGGAACCAGACATAGTAGGCTGTTGTGTGCTTTCTGGATGTAGTTTACATGAGTTGTTGCAGCTGATACAAACCAGGAGAGCAGGAACCGAGAGCAGTAGTTGGCAACACATGCAGGATGACAAACGTGGGGCTGGTGTGTTGGAGCATGACTTGCTGATGATAGAAGCAAGGCAGGAGGTAGCATGCCGAGGACGTGTAGTGGAGCAAAGCAGGACTGGTGTAGAGCAAGAATGGACATGCACCATCTGCCGAGTGCAGTGCACAGTCGGGGTAGTTGGTTTTATTGCAAACTGAGCAAAGCCACGTTTGGCTCTTAAGAAATCTTTACAATTTAATGTTTAATGCATTTACATTGTTTTTTTAAATTGTTTTCATTCCTTTTATTAGTTGTTAATTTAGGTTAATTGTAAATGATAATTGTAGGTTAGTTCTAGTGTTTTAGTTTGTTAATTTAATTTTTAGTTTTAATTTGTAGTTCATAGTTAATTTTATATCATAGGTTTTATGACTTAATTTTAGTATAGTATTTTATGAGTTGCATTTAGAATTAATTTAGATTAAATTTGTTTCATGCATTTTTAATTTAGTCTTCATTTTAAAATTTAATCCAAATATTATTTCTCATGCATTAATTAGATTTTATTTTAGTGTTAGTAATTAGTTAGAGTTAGATTTAATTAGGAGTATTTTATATGTAGTTAATTTCTTAGTTTGATTTAAGAATTTCTTTAGGATTAATAGAAATTTATTTTATTATACTTTAGGTTAGTTTGCATTTTTATTAAGTAGTTTAATTACATGCATATTTTATTTTAAGCTTGTTTAATTTTAGTTTTATTAATTTTTTTCTTTATTTTCATATTTGTATTCTAGTTTAATTGCATTTTTGTTAATTAATTTTAACTATTTTAATTTTCTTTTATAGGTTGTTGTTTTTAATTACTCGAAGCTCTGCAAGTAATTTTCGCTCAGTTTATTTTCTTTAGTTTATAGTTTTTATTATTTATAGTATTTCTAGCCTTGTAGATCACCCATAAAAATTTATAGTATTTGTATCTTTGAAAATACTTTATTTTTAAATTGGAGCCACCTATCATATCTGTGTGAGTGTAAACAGTGCTGGAGCTTAGCTCGCACTAGATTTTGATGTTTTCATTCATAAAGATAATGCTGGAGCTCTGCTCGCACTAGGTTTTACTGATTTACTAAACATGAAAGCCTTACTGGGGCGTTGCTCGTACAAAGATTGACTTGTTTTATAGAAAACCTTGTTGATGCCTCCTGTAGACTGTGTGTCACAGTGAGATGATACATCGCACGCATGTTTTGAGACTTGAAATGGATACCAGCATGGTATAGGGCGGCTAATACCTATGGCAGGCACCCCCGAACCATAATGTAGGCTAAGTCCTATGGCAGGCACCCTTGACAATGATGTGGGCTAAGACCTATGGCAGACATTCTCAGACCGTGTGGGTCCATGGAGTACATTGTACCGTGTATGTCACATGGAGTATGTTGTACCGTGTAGTCTTGATGAATAGTTGGTTGAGTTATTGCATGAGTAGGGTTGACCTCACCTCTCGTTGCAGTTGTGATGCCCCGCACGTCGGGATCCACGTAGCCTGGGATTTATACATGGCCATTATTCCCAATTCGTTTTCGAAATGTAACCTACATGCCTCACGTGATATCATGTTTTATTGATAGACTTGGGTAGACCCGAAGTGGAGGTGACACCCGTGATTTTGTTTTAAAAAAGGAATGTAATTTATACACAGGGTATGCCCGAAGTGCGGGATTAGATTTGATTTAATTGAATTGTGATGAGTTTTGATATAATGAGCATGAGATATTTTACATGATGATTTTCCATGTGATATTATGCATGTTTTATGTGTTTTCATATACTATATACATACTCATATGGCATGGTTTTGATCTACCTCATACTCAAGATGTAAATGATTTTGATATCATGTCATTACATGTATGTAGATAGTGTAGTTGTCTACCTGCTTACATTATTTCCTTACTGAGTGTGTGTTTGCTCACCCTTTCACTTTATATCCCTACAAAGCATCCATAGAGGTCAAGAACGAGAAGAGACTTGCACTCCCAGTGTCTGCTGCTGCCCATCGCTGAGAGGTATACACATTATTATCATTTTGTATCTAAACAAGTACAACACAGTAATACTTTTGGAAATGTAAATTCGGAGGATGTAAACATTTGTAGACATGTATGAATTAATGAAGTTAAAGTAAGCAGTTTAAGTGTCTACAGTTATTGTATATAAATGATAACCGATATTATGCATGGTAAGAGGTAACTAGCTTCGAATCATAACTCAACTATTTTGTATAGGAAACTGATCATGACAGGGTAAGTTAATGTAAAAAAAAAAAAAAGCAAAAAAATTTATAGCGATTTTAGAGGAAAAGGGGTCGTGATAAAGAAATAGAACATCTTATGGCTTTCTGGTGCTCTCTCAAAATCTATTGTAATTTCTCCTCTTGATCAATGGAGAGAGCAGCAGATACTATCACTAGCCTAGTAGAGGACTTACCTAGATAAGCATATCTAAGGTGAGAGGGTAAGGGCTTAAGCTCTAAAGCTGGAAGATCATTGGTGGATGGAGAGACATTTAAAGCTGGAGTAGATGAAGTGTCTAAAGTTTCAAACTGGGCAATCTCCACGAGGGGAGTAACCTCTAATAACTATAAATCCTCATAAACATCATCTTTATCCTCATTGTATTCCTTAATATTAACTAATCTCACCAAGGAAGCTTTTAAAGGGTTAAATGGGTGTGTCTTAGAGAACTCCTCAATGATGTCTCTATCTACAATGTCCATCCTAAAATAATCTTAAGAGTCATCAAGGAACCTCAAAGATTTGAAAACATTAAATGTCACTTCTTGATCTTGAACTCTCATGGTCAATTCCCCCTTTTGCACATCAATCAATGTCCTACCAGTAGCTAAGAAGGGCTACCTAGAATGATGGATACTTCCCTATCTTCCTCCATATCCAACATAATAAAGTCTGTAGGGAAAATGAACTTGTCCACCTTAACTAGAACATCTTTAATGATCCCCTTCGGATACTTAATAGATCTGTCAGCTAACTGAAGGGTCACTGCAATAGGCTTTGTATCTCCTACTCCTAACTTCTAGTATATGGACCAAGGCATGAGATTACTAGTAGCTCCTAGATCGTATAAGGCTTTACCAAAAAACTGATCTCCTATTGTGCAAGTTATGGTAAAACTACCTGGTTCTTTGAGTTTAAAGGCTCCTCTGAATGATGGCACAACACTCCTCAGTAAGTGCCACTGTCTCATAATCCTCTAGTCTTCTCTTCCTCTAGAGGATATCCTTCATGAACTTCACATAACTAGGCATTTGCTTTAAAGCATCCGCAAAAGGAATGTTAATGTGAAGCTTCTTAAACATCTCAAGAAATTTAGCAAATTGCTGATCAAGCTTCTGGTTTTGGAACCTCTAAGGAAAAGGTAATGTGGGTTTAACTGGAGGAAGTGTAGTGGTAGCAGGTGTAGTATCAGATGAAGAGGAAGGCTGTGAAGAAGAAGATGAAGATGAAGAAGTGCCTGACTTAGTTTTCTTTTCAGTCTGATCATCATGTTCTTACTTTGTTTGAATTGTCTCTTTAGAACCTAGGGGCTCTGCCACTGTGGGCTTAACAGGACTGAAACTATCATGTGGATCATCTAACTCTCTACTGCTCCTAAGGGTTATGGCCTTAACATGCTCCTTACCTTCCCTCTGTCTGACAAGATTAGCTTTGGTATTACTAGGGAGGGTCCCTTATGGACACTGACTGAGAGCACTAGCTATCTGTCTAATCTGGACTATCAGGTTCTTAATCGAGGCAGCTTGATTCGCAGGATTGTCATGAACATCTCCTCAAATGAAGGCTTCTTCCTAGCTATAGCTGTTGGTGCAGCTAAGTGCTAGGGCTGCACAGGTGGCGGTTGTGGTGGATGATGTTGAAACTGATATGGGTGATGGGAATTATTAGACTGATGATGTGGAAGCCATTGAGGTGGTGATACATGAACAGGTGGAACCTGAAAACCAAGGGGTCCTATAGGTCTGGGATTAGAATACTGCCCTTGATTTTGGTTCCATGAAATATTAGGGTGATTCCTCCACCCTGGATTGTAGGTGCTCAAAAATGGATTGTTTTGTTGCCTTTGAGGTGGGGCAATGTATTGAACAGACTCTAAGTTTAATGGGCACCTATCAATTAAGTGTGTACCACCACACAAAGTGTATGAGATGAAGGGACTTTGGACAGCTAAAATAGGATTGGGAGTATTGGCAGAACTATTCTGGGTACAGAGAGACTCTACCTTCCTTGTAAGATAAGCAATTTGAGAAGTTAAGGTAAAAAGTGTGTCCAACTCATAAATACCTGCAGCTTTCTTAGGTATATGCCTCTCTGATGACCACTGATAATTGTTAGCTACTATCTTATCCAACAAACTATAAGCTTCCTCCTCCGTCTTACACATCAAAGCTCCTCCTGCAGCAACATCGACTATGGTCCTATTCTGGCTAGTAAGTCCATTATAGAAGGTTTGGACTTGAAGCCATAAGGGTAGGCCATGATGGGGATACTTCCTAAGAAGGTCTTTGTATCGTTCCCATGCCTCATAAAGGGACTCAGAGTCGAATTGAGAAAATGAAGATATATCATTATGTAGTTTGGCCATTTTGGAATGAGGAAAGAACTTGGGTAAGAACTGATGGGCTAACGCATCCATGTGGAGATTGATCCAGGAGGTAAAGAGGTCAACCAGTGTCTGGCTCGATCTCTAAGAGAGAAAAGAAATAGCCTAAGCCTAAGTGCACTGTCCAATAGTCCATTATGCTTGGAAGTGTTGCACAGATCTAGAAATTACCCTAAGTGAGCATGTGGGTAATCATAGGGAAGCCACTTGTAAGGCCCGTAAATTCATGTGTATTCTTTATGATTCCGTGATGTACAAACAAGGTACATTTGATATGAATCATAAGAAATGAATGTTTTTAAGTTGAAAATGTGAATAAAATGCAAAACGAGTAGTAAAGTAAATTGAATATGAATATACCTCTGAATTTTTGGGAAAATTGCAGCAGGAATTCTGCAGATGAAGGGCAGATTGATCTCATTAGCAAGGGGAGATTGATCTCATTGCTTGAAATACAATGCCAAAGCATTCTGCAAGAGGGAGATTAATCCCTCATTCAAAGCAAATTGACCTTGGGTGAATTCTGGTTGAGACAGATCGATCTCCAAAGGGTTCTAGATAGCACAAATTGATCTCTTCTCAAGGACCAAATCGATCTCTAAGTGAGTCTGTTTGAGCTAGATCGATCTTACCTTCTCAAGGTCGAATTCTGAAGTGATGAACACAGAGCAAATGGATCTCTCATATTTAGGAGATCGATCTCCTAAGGCAATTCTATATAAACTTGACTGCTGGACCTTCCTTCTTCGAGAACAGAAATCCCCATTGAAACCAAGTGAAAACCTAACCTTTGTACTCCAAAAATCATCACCTATCAATCAGTTTTGAGAGAGATTTGTTTCAGTAAAGTTGTCCCTTGTGAGGAGGAGAACAATATAGTTGGAAAGTATAAGTTGAAATCGAGGATTGAAAGCGCAAAGTGGATTTCCCCAAGTTGGAAAAAAAGAGGAAAAATCAAGCTAGTAAGATTCAATACACCAACTTCAAGTATGTTAATATAGGTATTTTGGTGAGTTGATTGGTGTATGTTTTGTTGACTGAAAACACTTGGAACATGTTAATCCTCCATGACCTAGAATTTAGGCTTGGTGTGAGAAAATGAGAGAAAGTTCATTAGGAATGGGTTCAATGATGATTTAAGCATGTATATATGATTGTAAGATAGTTTTATGAAATACATGTATTGGAATAAATGAGGAATGAAAATAGGTATATGAGATGCATGGCGAAATGCCATAGTGGGAGAAAATGATGAACTTGAGGCATTGAGAGATTTATGCCGATTCAATTCGAGTCAGTAGACTTGATGAGTCCGATAAGTTCTCGAGAAATGAGTCGTAAAATTGAAATGGACTTAAGAGAGAGTAAGGTCCAATAAGATGTAATAAGGCCAAATGGGTGTAAAAAGTTCTAAATGCATCGATTTACATTCATGCAAGTGAAAATTAAGTATATTAAGGTATACTGATGTGAATGGTTATTTACAGCTCCGGAGTTTATATTGGAAGTTGATCGGACTGCGAGACTTAGCAACACCGAGGAAGTGAGGTCACGCGACATAATCAGAGGTAGGGGAATTTTGTGAGTAGCTAGAGGTAGCTAGACATATTTTAGATAGATTTAAAAGTATCTAAATTGTATATGGATTTTCGAATATGGAAAATTTCGGTAGGAACCGATAAGGTAAAATTGTGATTTTACCACAATTAAGGGTAAAAAGCTTAGGAAGCATGTTTGTGACTAGTTTTAAAGTTGTTTGACAGTTGCTTAAATAGATTGGCTATTGGTTTCATGTTATATGCGAAGACAACACGTTATAGTGCTAATTTGATTAAATTAAGTGAATTTCAATTGAAATAAGCCATCTATCGGTGTCACGACCCAAATTACCAAAAAATCAGAGTAAATTTTTCGTTTTTTAATTTATTATTTAATTCTTATCTTTCTCTCATCGTGACCATCTTACCAAACAGTTGGGCTATGATTCGGTTTTAGTCACCTCTTACCTATTTACCATTCCATTTCCATATTCACATTCATATATCAGAGTTTACTATCCTTTGACTTTAATTAAATACATACACAATGGTATTTATAACTCTACATCCCCGACATCATATCCATTTACAGTACTATGCATTACATATTTAGATACAAAACTATACAAATATGTATACCTATCTCTCGATGGGAAGCAGCGGATACCGAGATGCAAGTCCTCAGCAGCTTACTAATTACTGTGAGTGCTCTGAAAAGATAGGAAAATAAGGGGGGTGAGCAAACCATACGCTCAGTAAGGCAATTATGCAAGTAAGTATATAGCTCTACTATCTACATGCTCATAATGCCATGCCCTTAAAATCCATTTCTTTTCATTAAAATCTCAAGCACAAAACCATTCATATATTATGACATAGTTTATCCAAAACTATTTGTGCATATAGAAAAGCATGTAATTCATGCATCAATAGCATTTTATGTGACATCCTTAAATCATAATTAGCATGAAGTAAAACAAGATCATGCATTCTTTCATGTCATGTAAGACAAATCATGAATTTGAAATGAAAGCATGGAAAAACACCATCATGCTACTGCATTCAAATCATTTCATTAAAAATGCAGTATAAAATCGCCCGAAGGGGTTAAGCGTCTCATAATTCAAATCCAATCTCATAAAACAATTAATTAAATTTCATTATAAAACTTCGGTTATAAAACCACCCTTCTTTCAGGGTCACATCATAAAATCATAAAATCGGGGGCCTGACCCCTCCCTCGGGTCTACCCTGGTCTATCGACTAATAGTTATATCATGTGAGACAAGCAAGTGATTTTATCAGTAACATCGAGGACTATGGCCATATCCTAGTGATCCCTGGCAACACGGTACCTAGTGTGCGAGGTATCACACCTGAAACGGGAGGTGGGCCGTCCTACCCGCCATAACAGCATAACACCAGGATTGCAAGGGCAAGGCTTGCTGCCTCGTGGCTAATGCCACTCCATTCCAACAATCCCCATGGTACAGCGTACTCCGCGTGACATACACGGTAAAATGTACTCCGTGAACCCAAGCTCAATCAAGGGTGCCTGCAATAGGTCTTATCCACCCATATCATCTCTGTCTCAATATGCACGCGTGAGCATATCATCTCACCGTGACACAGTCTACAGGAGGCTCCAACACGGCTATATGCATGTCATATAAATCCCTGTGCGAGCGAAACTCTAGCACGGCTCCATGCATATTCATGATATCTGAAAACCTCGTGCAAGCGAAGCTCTAGCATGGTTTCATAAAAATCAATGAAATCTGCTACGAGCAGCGCTCCAGTACGACTTAAAATAATTATAAATTCAAGTAAAATCCACGCACGAGAAATGCTCTAGTACAGATATGTATAAAAACTCAGTGAAAATCTCGTACGAGAAAAACTCCAGTACGACTTTAAAATGACTTATAAAACCATATAAAACTTTGTACGAGCAACGCTCCAGCACAAATAAATGCTCAAGTAAATCAAATCTCGTGCGAGTTACACTTCAGCACAACATTATGCATAATTAAATCAAATCTCGTACGAGTTCACTCCAGCACGGCTTTATGCAATATCAAATCAAAACAGGATGCGAGCTAAGCTCCAGCATCTCTCATACATGTCAAATCATTAAAACTAGTACGAGCAATCGCTTCAGCACCATTTTATGCATATCACGTCAAAACAAATCAAAACATGTCAAAACAGAGTGTAAGCTAGGCTCCAGCAGCTCTCATTGCACAATAATAAAATTCAGTGCGAGCACCATGCTCTAGCACATTTCATGCATATGATGTCACACAAGTCGGTGTGAGCAACCGCTCAAGCACATTTTATGCACAATCACAAACGCAGATATAGTGCGAACTACGTGTTGGCACTATCTGTTTCCATATAAACTTGATAGTTGGCCCATTTTCCAAAGAAATTTCCATTTAAATACAAATAACACTTACGTAGTGTTATCATGTGAAATTCATGCAATTACTGGCCAATCTATCGATTTGCTTTGATTAAAACCAATAAAATTCCTTAATCATAACATTCCTTAAATCATGCATTTCATGCATCTCATGCTTTCACCATCCTTAGGTGAACTTCCCTCAATAGGGGTAAAATAATCTTTTCACCTTTTTCGATCCTTAAAATCATTTAAACCACTTTTAGGATCTTTATACAATATCAATGTATACATACATATTCAGTGTACACAAAAACTAATAAAATACGCGTAGCTACCTCTAGCTACTCACATAATTCCCTTACCTCATTCTTCTGTACAATCTGACCTTTCATTGATGACTCGTCACGCAGTCCAATTTGCTCCGAATCCAATCTTTGAAACTACGGATAAATATTCATCGATCAAATACAATACAATTTAATGTATTTCATGTTTTCTGGGCTTAATTTAAATCATTGTGCCCGTTTACCAATATTGGGCCCGATTGTACCATAATGGGCCTTAATCGGCCTTAAGCCCGTTTTCTCACGTACTATTCACATCATCAAGGCCTATTAGGCTCACTGGGCCCATTAGTATTTATTGAGCCTCGTTCTAAATTCTCGGATATCTCAATTTAGTATTTATGACAATTTATCCAATTTTTCAGAATTTAATTCATTTATGCAAAATTTAACTCCGTAATTTATGCGATAAATATCAATCGCGCATAACGATGCAAATTATCGTAAATAAGGGACACTTACCCGTGATTCCATGATAGTACATGAATCGAGGCTGTCTCGAGCTCTCAGTTGATGCCAATTGTCAAGCTACACAATTAAATATTTTTTTCGGGTAAATTTTCAGTTGGATATTAATCAAATTAATTACTCCGAAATTTAAATCGGTCAATTCGACCGCTTACCGACTTACTCGTAGCTCGATTGCATCACTGAAATTTTCCCCAATTTTTTCTGTTTTTCTTTTCCCCATTTTCTCTTTTTTCCTTTCCTTTTTGGCTGAACCGGTTCGGTCCGGTTTGGTTCAACCTAGTTCAAACCGCTGGTTTAGTTCAGTTTGACCGGTTCAGTGACTTGCCGGCCGATTCTCCATCTGTTTCCACCGCCACTGGCTTTGCTGGGCAGTCCGATGCAACGATCTGGGGTTGGTTTCGTTCAAGGCCGTCGGAAAGTGGCCGGTTCGGCTCTTCTCTCCTCCGCCAACGGTACTGTTTCTTTTCCTCATCGTTTTCGGCGCTAGCCGTAGCCCCACTGGCCGATTCAGCCACTGATCGGCTGGCCTTGGCGTGGGCTACCTTCGGGTGGTGGTGGCGGGGCTCGAATCGGCGTCGGTCATCGGTTTCTCCCTTTCGTCTCTCGATTTTCCTTTCGTCGGGGTTTTTTTCTCATCGCCGATCGTGCTTCCATCGTCGGACTCGGCCTGGGTGGGCGTCGATCACCTCGCCTAGTGGATGCGCCGCCGGTCGCTCCGTCCGATAAGGGAGGACCGACTCCCTCGGACCTTGCTTCATTTCGTGTTTGCAGAAATCGCATTTTGCGATTTTTGCTGTTTTTTTTTCAATTTTATTTTATTATTATTATTATTATTTATTTTATTTTTAATATTATTTTAATCATTAAAATAATATTAAAATCTCAAAATATCTTTAAGAAAAATATTATTTTATTCATTTATTCTGTAAATGAATTTCTCAATCCTATTTTGCCTTTTCGGTATATTTTTTGATTATTTTCAAGATTATTTTTCGATACGAAAATTCTGATTTATTCCAATAAATTCATATCTTGACCAATTTAATCCGAAATTTAATTATTTCTTCATTATTGATCAAGATTTCTCAATCCCATATTTTTAATTAAACTTGCTTGTCCCGATTAATACCGAATTTCGATCTTTTGATCGTTTTACCCTTGTACATTTTCAGAAATACCATTTCATTCCTTTTACATTTTTAAATGCACTAAAAAATTTCTATTTATTCCCTTTTGCTCTTACGATAAAATCGGGTCTTACAATCGGTTTATGTGAAAAACCATTCGTGCTAGAGTAATACTCGCACTAGATTTTACCATATATACATCACATAGTACTTGAATATTTCTCATGCTTGATTTTAATGCGATTTGTGCATGATAGAGTGCAGGAGCGTTGCTCGTACTCAGTTTTATTGGTTGATGCATGATAGAGTATTGAAGCATTGCTCATACTCAGTTTTACATGACATAGTGCTGAGAGCATTGCTCCCACTAGATTTATGTGGCTTGTGCATATGGTCGTGTTGGAGTTTACTCGCACGTACCGATTTTGAAAGAGATAGCATGAAATAGCTTTGTTCGGAGCCTGTGCAGACTGTGTGTCATACCAATTATATCCTCGCACGTGTAAATTTTTGAGATATGGCCGAGGGCTATCGAAACTATTATCCATGGTATGAGGGCTAAAACTTATGGTAGACACCCCAACTGTGAGGATTAGGTCAATGGAGTACTTTTTACCATGTATATCACATGGAGTACGATGCACCGTGACTACACGATGATATAAAGTTGTGGCTGATGGTTGAGGATTTAACCCATCTCCCGTTACAGCAAGTGTGAGGCCCCGCACACCGAGTACTGTGTAGCCTGAGATCAGGAAAAAATGAGATATGATCATAATCTCGGAGCAAGTAGTTGCCTATCTCACCTTACTGATATTTCTTGTTTGAATTGTCACATGAGTTTTTATAAATTGGGTAGACCTAAGGGATGGGTTGAGCCTCGACATGTGACCTTGTGTGTGATATGGGTAACTCGAGGGATAGGTGAGTCTCGGATTTCCATGTTTTTACATGATGATATGCCATCTTTGTTTTGATTTAATTGATATGGCATAATGAAATGTGATTTACAGTAATTACATGAAAATGCAATGTTTTGCATAAATTGCTGAGGCTATTAAACTAGCATGTTTTCAGTTCATAACTGACGATTTGTATCCATATATATATACTTGCACAAATGTTTCAAGAAATATACTTGCTTTAGATGTGAATCGAAAAGGAAATGATTTCAAGGCATAAGCATTGTATTTTGTATATAGTGTGGTTATCTACTTGCTTGCCTTATTTCCTTACTGAGCTGTGAGCTCACCCCCTTTTTGTTTCCTCCTCTCTATAGAGCATTCACAGTAGTTGAGCAAGGCTGAGGATTGGTATTCCTTTATCCGCTGCATACCCATTTTACAAAAGGTATACACATTTGAAATGTTTTGTACTGAACAATGTAAAAGCACAGTTATATAAACGAATGTACAACCGAGGATGTATATGTATAAGTATTTATATTAATGTATATGAATTTGTTTTTATAAGAAAGAGTACTTACAGTAAATGGATAATTGTATTGATTTGTATGCATGTTACAGAATGAATGTGGTTGAGGTGACTAATATCGAATCACAGCCCAACGGTTCGGTTATTGAATTGTGACAGACGGAAAGGTAAGTAATATGCGAAAAATTTGTAATGGATTTTGGTAAGTCATGGGAGGTTGTAACACCACTAAACTGAAGCGAAGTTTGGATCATTTGGAGGATCGAAGGCTTAATCTCAAAGTTATTTGCTGGGACAGTTGGTGGCCTAATGCCAGTGTAGTAACCTCCTATGGTCGGGACAACATAGTCTACCACAGTCCTGATCTCTTTGTTTTCAGTCATCTTGTCTTGTAGCGAGACTTTTATTTTTCTAGAATCTTTCCTGATTTTTCTAAGTGTTCTTTCTATTTCAGGATCTAAAGGAAAGCAGTCAAAGCTCTTGGCTCTACGCATGCAGACATTCCAAAGCCTTAAGGAATGATTCTTTCGATTTTTTTTAAGAAAGGAAATTAACTAATCTAAATTAAGGCTCTAAATATTAACAACCTATGTATCTACAAAACTAGAAGTATACCTAAGCATAATTTCACTGATATTAGTCAATGGCTAAGCGTGGTTCCCCGACAACGGCGTCTAAAACTTGGTGTGTCCTTCCTAGACATGTATACCGCAAGTGCGCGGGTCGCACAAGTAATAAAGGGAACTGAGTCCCAGATTAACATCTCACAGAGAAACACAGTCAGCCTAACTAAGTACTAGTTAATTTTGCCCTAAGTATATCCTAGCAAATTATGAATATTAAAAGAGTGATCTACAAAGTTTAATTTGAAAATACTGGAAAGCAAGGAAAATAAAAAAAAACTAAAATAAAGCAAAAATAGAGCAAAAATTACTCATAAAGCTCCAAGACAAATAAAAGCGAGAATCTGCAAAAGAAAGAAAATAATAAAACTCGAATTAATTAGTGTAAATTGACTAAAGATGCAAATATAAGAAAATATAGATTAAAAATTAATAGATTTAAACTAAAAAATCCTAATATGAAAATAAAATTTGCATGTGTTTAATCTAATTGATAAAAATGCAAAATAATCTAACTTAAGGCCCAATGGAATAAAATTCTAATAAAAATTCTAAAAATTCTTAAATATAACTTTAAACCTAAATGCCTAAATTGGTGACTCTAAATTATATATAACTCTAGATAATACTAAACTAATAAAATGCCTAAATAAATAATAAAATCTATTTTAAAAAGATGCATGAGAAATAAAATATTTTTTTGGATTTTTAAAATTTATATAACTTTTACCTAGTTCTCTAAATTGATAAAGTAATAATAAAATCTAATAGAATAATAAACTAAAGAAATAACTCATTTAAACTTAAACTAATATAATTTATAATAACTAAAAATAAACTAATCTTAAATTACTAAAACATTACAACTAACTGTATTTAAATGCATGAAACAATAAACAAAACGGTGAGCAGTGCACTAAAACAAAAAATCCATATCAGCCTACTTAATCTCCTGTCCAGCCCCACGTGTCTCCCCCAGCCAACACGTCTTTGCCTTTAATCTTCATTTCTCCGATCTCTCCACTTCCTGCTTCACATCCTGCCATGCGTCGTCTTCTTCTTCAAAAACACACACTCTTTTCCTTCAGCCAATAAGCACGACAAGGTAGCTTTACAGGTTGCTGTAGCAGCACCCGTACTGCTTCAGCCTTGTGCTGCAGCTAGCCATGTACCACTATAGCTTTTTCAGCCTATCACGATCCAAGCACAGCTTGCAAGTAGTGATTTCTACTACCATCTTGCCACGAAGCAACTTCCACCTTCCCATAGCAAAGCAGCAAGCGGCTCACACTTCAAGCCTTCTCTAGTCCAAACCAGTCCTGTTCTGGCTCTCACAACCTCCCAACTCTCATTGGTGCTGTACAGTAAAGCAGGGCAGGAACCGTAACAGAGCAGCAGCCGACGCAGGATATGCTGTGAAAATGTTAACGACAAATCAAAAACAGAGCAGTGTAGAATTGTAACTAACCAAAACAAGTAAAGTAAAGCAGAAACGAGAAAAAAGTAATGCAAACCACAATGAAGAAGTTTTAAGAACAGTAAATAAAGAAAAGTAGAGGATGGAAAGAAAATAAGAAAACTATGAATTTAGTGAATGTGAAAACCTTACTTCCAATATAAATCTAATTGAACTATCAAAACCAATATGAAACCCAAACAGAATCTAATAAAAACATAACTCTAAAAAAAAAAAACACAGTACAACAATAGGGAAAATCTTTGGCTGCTGTCACCAGCCATTTTTCTCCCTTCAACAACACCACATGGGTCAGCTCCTGCTCTTCACACACATGATAACAGCGCATGACCCCTATATCCAATAACCTAACAAGAATAAATCTATATAGAAAACTAAGAGGAACCAAGAAGAACTGATGCAATAAACCTACTAATCTACTTAAACTTATATTTAACCTATACCTAGGCTAAAGAAAGGTTTAAAAGTAAGAAAGATAGAAACTTTTACCTAAATCTATAGATATAATGACGAAACAAAAGAACAAGTGAAAAATAAATTTTTGTTAAACCTAAAACTAGAAACTAAATGAATGAGGAGGAAAAGTTTGTTTATATTTAATTTAACTTAAAACTGATATAAATTAAAGAAACCATAAAAATCTAAAAAGATAATACAAAAACTGATTCTGACTCAAGAAACAATAATGTGAAGTGAAGCAATAAGAAGAGAAACTTAAATTAACTATTGCGGTAAAAAAAGAAAAAGTCCAAACTTGAATTTAACTTTTAACTATTATAAACAACTTGAAAACAGGAAAGGAACGTGCTTGATATAAAACTAAAACATAAAAGAAAAAGAAGCTGAAACTAAAGAAACCTAAAGAAAAATATAAACCATAAACGTGAAGAAAGACTATGGCTTTTGTCACCAGCCAATCTCTCCCCTCGTAATAATAGCTTAAAAAAAAGAAAACTTAAAAGAAAACCTACCAGCCAACCTAAAAAAAAAACCTCTAGCCTAAGAACTCTTTCTAAAATTGTCTCATCTTTTTCTTTTTATACACATCAAAATGGGGGTACAAAAGGAAATTTTAATCCTATATGAGTTGGTATTGTTTGGCCACTTGTCCTCACACCATTAGCTTCTAGAGAAGATATTTCCATTTCATTTGTCTTCTTGTCCACTTGGATGTGCAATGTGGCATGGCTTGTGTCTTCCATGAGGTGGCCAAGGTGTCCTTTGATCTTATTCTTCAAAGGTGAATAAAATATGGACACTTGGGATCACATGTGTCAAGAACAATGGTGACTCATGCTACAAGATTAATTGGTAGTGGTCCAATCTCCTTTTTAGCTCATTTTCAATCCATTTTCTACTGAAATGACTGAAATTCATCTAGATTTAATTTATTTGCAAACATGAGAATTTTAATTAAAATGAGAGGATAATTAATAAAATAATATGGGGATTAAAGTAGTTAATTAAGAAATTAAGTATAAATAACTCTATTTTCATAGAATTATCCCTAACCAAATGTTAAGCCAAAATGCCTTATAATGCTAAAACGAGATTATTCAGATAATGACACTAAAGTAAAAGTGGGCAAGAAATCAATAAAGGATCTATTTGTTCTCATTACTCAAAAAGGGGTAATGGAGGAATAAGAGCAACACAAGTAAACTTCATGAATAAGAACATAGAGCATCTAATATAATAAGCCAAGCCTTTACCCCCAAAAGATCAAACGAAACAAAAGATAGACATTCTTTAAACATGGATGAGCAAGTGAAGCTTCAATTTGCAGAAAGCAATAATAAACATGCCCTTAGCAATGAATAAAACAAATAAACCTCAAGTGTATGGAAGGAAAACATGAGCATTTGAATGGATATATGAAGCTCAAGTTCGTAGAATGTAGCCTTAAATGAACATATGATACTCAAGTTGCAAAAGGCAAGAATGTAAATTCCTTTGGCCTTGAATGAGCACGTCAAGCTTAAGTTCATAGAAAGTAAGGATGAAACATTCCCTTAAGCTTAAATAAGCATAAAAAGGTTAAGTTCGTTGAAGGAAAGGATGAGAAATCCATTAGACTTGAATGAGCATATGAAGCTCAAGTTTATAGAAGACAAGGATGAGCATTCCCTTGCCCATGAATAAGCATATGAAGCTCAAGTTAACATAAGGCAAGGATGAACATTCCCTTAGCTAAAATTAAGCATGTTAAGCTCAATTTCATGAAAGGTAAGGAAGAACATTAACTTGGCCAAAGTTGAGCATGTGAAGCTCAAGTATATAAAAGGCAAGGATTAGAATTCCCTTAGCTTTGAATAAACATATTAAACTCAAGTTCAGAGAAGCAAGATGGGTATTCCTTTAACCAAAATGGGACACATGGATAGCCAGTGGCTTCTATTGTGATTTTCTTCTTTACTGTTACCAAGAATCCTTTTGAAACCAAACTTTCCATAAATCTTAAGAACCCACATTTTGTAACAAGCTAAGAAAACCTAAAACTCGTATCTTCTATACTAATTTTTATTTCATTTTTCTTATAAGCTTATTGTTTGATCTCTTTTTGTTGTTGTTCTATGTGGTTTAGAGTTGGGTAGGTGACACGCCCTGAAGGTATTATCCGCAAGTGCACGGGTCGTACAAGTAATAATGGAATTTGAGTCCCGAGTTGTCATTCCTCAGAGAAGTTGACTAGCCTAATTAACTACCGGTTAATCTTACCCTAAGTATATCCTAGCAAATTATGAATTTTTGATTATCGGTGATCTACTAAGTTTGAAATTAAAAAAATATTGAAAATAATAAAACTATAAAGAAAATCAAAACCGAGCTAAGTTTACTTACAGTGTTCCACGTAATTAAAATAAAAAAACTACAAAAGAAATTAAAACAGTTAAAACTAATTAACGCAAATAAAATGCAAATATGAAAATAACAAAGCAAGATTAATTAAACTAACCTAAAATGCAATTAAACTACTTAATCAAAATGCAATTTAAACTTAAACTAAAACTTAATGAAAATAAAATCCTAGGAAATTAAGAAAATAATTATAAAACTACATGTCTAAAATATTAACTCTAGACTAATCCTAACTATATCTAATTACCAATTAAGCAATGAAATCTAACTAATGCATGTAACTAATTTGAGCTAACTTAACTAATGCATGATAAAATAAAAATGAGCTAAGGACATAATTAAATCTATTTCATGAACTAATCAAGAAAAATGGATTATTGTGCACGAGGTAAATGCCAAACAAGCCTTAATCAAATTTAAATCATCCAAATATCCCTCCAAACACTGTTCACGTCTTCAATTTCATTTCTAGGCAATGCTCTCGATTCCAGGCCTATTGTCTTCATCAACTGCTGTCCAGGCGAGGTTTGCTTCTGTCGTTGCTGCTCATCTTGAAAACTTCTGCTCTAGGTCAGTGCACGCCTGTTACCTGCTTCTGCTCCAGCTAGCAGGAAATGTTATCCTTCACGAACTGGTCCTGCACTATCTCCTTTCGTGTGTTGCAGCTCTCTATCTGATTTTGTTCGACTGCTCCTGCACCCAAATGCTGCTCACAATTCTGTACTGCATTGCTATGGCCATACTGACCAGCTACTGTACAGGTGCTGCACACGTCCTCTGCAATCAGCAATGCTCTGCCCAGCTAACGTTGGCTTCATCATGCACCCACACACATTGCTAGCTATGTTCTATACAGCCCAATCTATAACTTTTCAGTAGATTTTTCCAGCTACACATCCATGGCCACACAACAGCTCGATAATAGTGATGGATTTCAAAATTTAACAATTAGAACTGAAGGCCAAAATCAGATTCAAACTGACTATCAGCACATGAAGACAATAAATAGGACAAAGATATTGAAACAGAGACAAACAAAGGATAAAAACGAATGATGAAGAACATATGGGTTGAATATAAGCTATATGACAATATGATAATATGAACTACTAGAAACTAATAAGTAAATATAAGCAAAATATAGCAATTAACATGATCATGGAACCAAAAGGAACTAAGTAACATTAGCAACTGAAAAAAAAAAAGAACATCAACACCCGCAAAGAACATAAACATAAAAAAAAACTAGCTTCCTCGTTTTGATTCTAATCTTCCTCCTACTGTTGTGATCCCACATTACCATTGATGTTGAAATAATACTGGGCATTAAGACCACATCAAAGCTGTGAGACCCCGTATATGTAAAGTTGTAATGTGTAATGAATATGAATGGACTTGTAATGTAAAGTATGATCGATGTAAGTCCATGGATTCAATGTATGTATGTGTAATATGATTTGTAACGTACGTACAAGTTCCATTGAGTTTGAATATGAAGAAATGAGTCCTTATAAGTGATGGATGTAATTGAAACTCAAAATGGGTGGTGTGGTAAATGGAAGGAAGTTGCATGAATATAAATGCTTCCATTTGGTTTTATGTAGCATACCTTTGGGCATACAATGAATGCACACAAGTTTCAATGTGCATAAGGTATGAATGGATGCCATTTTTAAGTTATAAAGGTGGATGGATGAGAAAATGGCCATGGCAATAGATCAAGGATGTGTTAGTATGAGTTGCAGCAAGGAAACTGCAGGAAATCTGGAAAACATGAAGGCCAGATCGATCTCATAAGATGAGAGATCGATCTGGAAGAGCCAGAATGCTCTTATATGGGCGATGAAATAGAGCAGATCGATCTTCAATGGGGCCAGATCGATCTCCTAAGCATTCTATGATAAAAAGATCGATCCTCAAGCGCCCAGATCGATCTCCTTAGCTCTCTGTTTGGGACCAGATCGATCTCATGCTTCAATAGATCGATCCCATGCTTAAAAATGTCGTGAAAAGAAGGGATTTAAGGGGACCAGATCGATCTCCTCTTGGACCAGATCGATCTCCTCAAGCTATTTCTATAAAAGGAGGGCTAAAAATCTAAAAATTTTGGGAAAAACACCAATCTTCCATTTTTAACAGAAAAACCTAACTTTCCCTCTCTAAAATCAGCCATTTTCAGTGAGATTTGAAGAGAGACCGTTAGAGGTAAAGTTTTTCCTATCAAAGAGAAGAACAACATAGTGGGTAGGCATTTTCCCATTGTTGGTATTGAAGGAGTTAAGGGCATTGCCATTTGGAGCAAGAAGAAAAATCATATTTGGTAAGATTCTAACACTCCAATCCAAATACATTGTCTATTTAATTGATTTTGGAGTTGTTTGGCATGAGTATTGATGGATAAATTATCTAGGAATGTGGTGGAATTGGTGTGACCTAGAAAACCTATAATGGGTATAATGTGAGAATATATGGGTTGAATGAATTTATGATTTATGGGCATGCTAAAGTTGTTATTGAGGTAATGTTTATGATTTTAGATGGTTAAATGAAATTACATTGTGAGTTTGGAAGAATTGTGAAAATGAGTATGTATATGCTTGATAAAATGCCATAGTGAGGGAATTCATGAAATATGAACACTATGAGCTTAATGTCGATTTAATATCGATTCGAAATAAGTTAATAGGCCTAAGAAGAATCCATAGACTCGAGTTATGGGTAAAGTAATGAAACGAGGCCTCATAGGCGTTAATAGAAAACTATAGGTCGAATTGACTATAATGAACGCACGATGTCATATTATATGGATCGAATATAAGGCGGGATACGATTTTGTATAGTCCCGAAGAGTTCGTTGAAGACGAATCGAACCGTACAGTAAGCAGCTTAAGGAAGTGGAATCACGCATCGCGATTCCAGGTAAGGGAATTCCGTAAGTATATAGAGGTAGCTGCCCGTATTTTATGGGTGTATAGGGCTTTGGAAATGTGCATGAGTTTATAGAAATGTGTTTGAAGATGTATGGAAATTACCATGAGTATTTGTATGAGATTGGGTTATTTGAAATGGTTATTAAAAAGGGATAGTAAGGCTAATAATTGCATAAATCACGTGTTTTGAATGCCTTTACAAAACACAATACTTTAATTTGAGAAATAAAAGGATAGGCTGGCTAGTACGTGAATGATGTTGTGAAATAGCCCATGTAAGGCGCTAAGCTTGTTTTGATTAGTTTTGAAAGCTTATGAGCCGCCTATCATGTTTATGTGAATTAAACCGTGCAGGAGCCTAGCTCGCATCGGGTATTGATGTTTTCATTTGTATGAAACATGCTGGAGCTTAGCTCGCACCTTGATTTGGAAACTATGATGATGTTTATAAATCGTACTGGAGCTTCTGCTCGTACGTGGATTTTGAGTGGTTTGTCTTATGAGTATAACCGTACTAGAGCTATGCTTGTACGCGTCTCTTTATGAGAGGATGCATGAGTCGTGCTACAGCTTTACTCGCACAAGTTTGCACATTGTGATACGTATAAGGTTGTGAAAGTTGGTAAGATCCTTATGTCACGACCCAACTATCCAAAAATCAGAGTGAATTTTTCGCGTTTTTGTTTATTTTCTTACTTAATTCTTACCTGTCCTCGAATCGTGACCAACACTCCACTACTAATTGGGCTGTGCGTCAATGCCAGTCCCACCATACATCTACCCTAGTACTTATTTCTTCTCCAGTCATTTATAATTGTTATATTATTTATACATCCCCTAAAGTTACTTACAATCATGTTACTGTGCTATGCTTATGTAGATACAATAAGTACAAGTGTATATACCTTATGTTGATGGGCAGCAGCGGATATCCGGAATGCAGTACTGAGTCGCCTCAACTTCAACTGGAGATCATCTGTGGGAGAAAATGAAAGGGGTGAGCACATCAAGCTCAGTAAGGCAATCCTACGAACAAGTAGGTAACCATACTACCTACATGAACGTAGTGCCATGCATAAACCACCCTTTCTCCACACATTTTAAAACAATGCTATGCATTATGATGATATGTAAAATACATTTGCACGGAAAATCAACATGCAATTATCATAAATCATTTCTTTCTCAATTAAGATTTTGACAATAAAGTCAGGACTCGACCCCTCCTGCGGGTGATCCTGACTCACACAAAATCATGAAAACATTTACATCACACGTGGGTTTTGAAAAGCATGGAAATACCATCATGCAATTTAGTTTTAAAACCCAGTTTAAATCATCATAGAAATCATCAACATGCGAGACTAGGCAACGTCTGTATATAGGTAAATAACTAGGACTATGGCCACATCTGTCCTCGTGAGTTCCTCAGCTACACGGATCCTAGTGTGCGGGTTCTCACCATGATCGGGAACCGCCCGGGAGGTGGGTCAGTCCATCCCGTCAGTCTTATCCGATCCCCGGCATCCGAAGATGCTGCATCCGGAGATGCCGTATCCGAAGATACAACACGGTACATCGTACTCCATGCTACTTGCACGGTACATCGTACTCCATGAACCCATGTAATATCTCTAGGTACTCCGGCCCAATTGGCCTGCTTCCCACAGAGGTTTGTTTCTCAATACTCATGCCATGTCTCAAAACGCACGTGCGAGCCTATTAAATCGGTGACACACAGTCTACCCGATGCTCCAAGCACGGCTCATCGCATGTTCTCATAAAATCAGTGCGAGCAATGCTCAGCACTCTCATCAAATCACGTAAATCTAGTGCGAGCTAAGCTCTAGCACTCTGTATGCAAATCGTATAAAAATCTGGTGCGAGCGAAGCTCTAACACCCTGTCTCAAAATCATATAAAAATATGGTGCGAGTTAGACTCTAGCACCCTGTCACGAAAATCATATATATATGTATACAAATCTGGTGCGAGTTGGACTCCAGCACCTATGCATGTAAAACTCTAGTGCGAGCTCTCACTCTAGCACTAATGCATGCATCACACAAATCAAACATCGTGCGAGCTAAGCTCTAGCACGTCAATGTCAATAAAAACACGTAGGCGGCTCTGTTTCCTCAAAACAGTTTTCACAAAACAATATCACGTTGAAAGTATGCAATGCTGTGCATTTTCTTTCAAGGTGAGCCAGCCTACTCATGCATGCATCAAAACACCTCCAGAATGAGCAGGAACCTTTTGTTCTTGCTCCTCCCAATTTTTCCTAAATTTTTAGATTCTACCCTTAACAAGGGTATTTTAGTAATTTTGCCCATTCGGGGCACTAAAATTGTTCTTCGACCTCTAGACCCTTCAGTTAATTTTAAAGGACTGCATATGAATTTAAAATTGCGTAAAGTTACCTCTAGCAGTCCGCAGAATTCCCTTACCTCGATTCTCGTCGAGTCTGACCTTTTTCTTTTCCAATGTAGTCCCGTCGCGCAGTCCGATATGCTTCCAATCCAATGCCCGGAACTGCGTATTAACATTCCTCGGGTCAGATAACATATAATTTAATTGAATTTAATCTTTTCCGGGCTTAATTTAAATCATTGGGCCCGTTTACCCCTATCGGGCCCGATTGCACCTTAATGGGCCTTAATCGGCCTTAAGCCCGTTTTTCACTAAATTCCCACTTATCGAGGCCTATTGGGCTCATTGGGCCCATCAATAATTTATTGAGCCTCGTTCTAATTCTCGAATAGCTAAATTTAATATTTACGACAATTAATCTAAATTTCCATAAATTAATTCAATTTATGCGTAAATTTAATCAATATCACGCATAACGAGGAAATTATCGTAAATAGGGGTCACTTACCCGAGATTCCATGCTAGTCCGCAAATCGAGGCTGTCTCGAGCCCTCGGTGGATGCCAATCGTCGAGCTACACAATTCCACAATTTTTCCGGGTAAGTTCTCAGCCCAAAATTAATTAAATAAAATATTCCAAATTTAAATCGGGTCAATTTGACCGCTTGTCGACTTACCCGAAGCTCGATTGCATCACAGGAATTTTCCCCAATTTTTTTCTCTTTTTTTTTTTTTTCCCTTTTTCTCCCTTTTTCCCTTCTTTCTTGGCTGAACCGGTTCAGTCCGGTTCGGACCGGTCAGACCGCCGGTTTTTCTCCGGTTCGGCCGGTTCACTGCCGGTTCACTGCCTTGCCGGCCGGTTCTCCGCCGGCTTCCACCGCCAATCGATCCGTTGGCTCGTCCGCAGTCCGATTCTACCCTCAGTTTCACCCAAGTCCGTCGGAACACCGCCGGTTCGGCCTCTTCTCCTCGGCGTCGGAACCCATTTTCTTCCTCTTAGCCGTCGCCGCCGATTCCGGCCGTCTCGTCGGCTGCCACCGGTGCCAAAAGCACCGCCGCCGACTGGGCTCTCCAAATCGGGCCTTGGTTCCGCCCGGATCGGCGCCGTTCGCCGGGACCGAGCCCCTCAATTCCGTCGGCCTTTCTCTCCTCCGATCGGCTTCCTCCGGCGTCGGTTGGGCGTGCTGCCGGTACCAGTGAGGTCGTCGGCCCCTGCTCTTCCTTTTCCGGCCCTTGGCCTGGCCATCGGCCGCCGGACGATGGTCGGGCCTTCTGCCTCCGTTTGCTTCGTTTTCGGCTTCTTCGCGTTTTCGTTTCTGACTTCTGTTTTTTTTTTTTTTTTATTAATTTTATTTTTTATTTTTTATTTATTTTAATTATTTTACTATTCCTTAAAATACTCCAAAAAATCCCAAATATCTACAAAATTATTATTTTTATTCTAATTTAATTAATTCAATTTTATTTAATTTATTTATTATATTTTAACCCCTTTTTCGGGTATAATTTCCCCGTATTTTCGGGATATTGTCCCGGGTGACTTTTCGGTATATTTTTCGATTATTTTCGGGATTATTCTTCCGAACTAAAAATCCCGATTAATCCCGATTAATTCCAATAAATTAATATCTCGATCAATTTAACCCGAAATAAATTTATTTCATCTTTATTGATCAAGATTTCTCTATCTTTTATTTTTAATTAAATTTCCTTATCGAATTTACTCCGACCTTCAGTCTTTTGACCGTTTTGCCCTTACACGTGTTCGAGATTAATTTAATCCAACTTCCCTTCACGATTACTCTTTTATTTCATATTTTAATTTTCGTATTTAATTTAAATTCGGGTCTTACAACTCTCCCCCACTTAAGGAATTTGGTCCTCCAAATTAGAACCAATTCATATTAGTCCATATACAACTCCGGGTATATCGATCATATCATACTCTTAAATTCTTATGCGACCTTCTCCGGAGTGTGTTACTACCAAAGGACTTTAATCAGGGAGATTATCTTAAACCCCAATACTTTCTCTTTCCTGTTCAATGCCCGAATCAACTTCTTCAATATACTCATATTTTCATTAAACTGAACTTTTGGAGTTCATATCCTATCACCTCTGCTGGATCTGGATAGTAGTACCGAAGCATCAAAAGCTGAGACACATTGTGGGTGCCTGTTAATCCAAGTGATTAACAACAACCTACAGGTCTTATCTCCCACTTGTCCAATCTCTCAAGAATTCGATCCAGCTCAACTCAATTTACTTCTTCCAAAAGTTCCGCTATGTCCTTATTCTCTTAGGACGTGTAACTTTCAACCATAATAATTCACCAAGGGTGAATTCCAATATTTTTCTATCTGTTCTGAGGTGTTCTTAATCTCTCATCCTTAACTAAACATCCTCAGAGACTTATTATCCAAAGTCAGAAATAATTTCTACCTGTCACCCACTCTTTCTTATCCAATTTGGGGAACAGCCCCTACAGCTATACACTGCCTCATATCTCGTTATCCCGATACTCAATTGCCAATTGTCGTTATTGGCGACTTCAATTAGAAATCAACTGATCATTCCAGGAGCTTATAAAATCAATGGCACACGCTTTCATCGGATCCTCCAGAACTTGTACAGTCCTCCCTGACTGACCATCTGTCTGAGGATGTAAAGCTGTGCTAATACTCAGTCGGGTTCCCATAGCTTCCTAAAAATATTCCCTGAGGTAGGAAGTGGAGCGGGAATCCCTATATGATACCATGCTCACTGGAACGCTACTTAATGTTCCACAATCTTTCTTATACCTGAATCCTCATACACACTCTGAGTATCTGGGGAGTTCATAACCAGAAGGTGGGTGGACTTAGTCACTCTATCGACTACCATCCAACTAGTCTCCTGATTTATTCGGGTCTCCTATAACCCATCACGACATTCATGGAGACTTACTCTCGTTTTTCGTGCCGTGTCGATATAGGTAGGTGCTGCAATAACTCTGCAGACTTTTAATACTCTACCTTACTCTGCTGACACACTAGGCACTTTTCTACAATCTCCACCAATATCTCTTTTCACATCTGACCACCCATACCCCTTTTGAGATTTTAATATGTATTATTATTACCTTCCGCATGCACTGTATATCCCGAAGAGTGAGCTTCTGACAATATCACTATCTCATCAACTGTGGTCCTGGGGAGCACTCATACTGTCTCTGAATCCTCAGTAACTCATTATCACCCACTGTGAACTCTATCACTGTACCCTTCTGAATCAGACCCAAACTATCGACATCCGGTCGATCATCACGCTAAGCCTGGCAAATCCGGGCACTCTCATCCGGTACTAGTCATCAGGCTAGCTGTCACACAATCACTGTCATCCTCAGAAGGGATCACATCAATACTGAGGTCCACAACTGCATCTAGCAGCTCACGCTCCCTGACCATCATATGTGGTACCATCCCGAGGCTCTTTCTGCTCAAGGCATCAGTCATCACATTCGCCTTTCTTGGGTGGTACAATTCTCATAAATCAAAATCTCTCAGAAGCTCTAACCCAATATGTATTTTCATATTCGCCCCTTTCTGTGAAAACAGATACTCGGGCTCTATGATCAGTGCATATCCATAATTCCTCACCCTGTACATAATAGTACCATATCCTCGGTACAAATACTGTTGCCAACTTTAAATCATGGGTCAGATAGTTTATTTCGTGATCGAAGAGTTGTCTGACTCCAAAATTGACTATCTTCCCATTATACATCAATACACAGCTCCATCATAACTTTGAGGCATTCATACTCACTGAAAAACCTCTTGAGCTGTTGGGCATGGTGAAATTAATCATGGTGGTCAGTTCATACTTCATCACGCCAAATTCACGTCACATCTATCATCTTATTTATCATCTTATTCCAAGATCACGTTTTCTTAGTTAAACGTGTCAACAAGGTATACCATATTTAAATCTCGCAATAATCCATCTGTAAAAGCTATCTTCCAATTGTTGCTTATAATTCGCCCTAGGCTTTAACTACTCCCAGCATATCACCGTTAATGATGATTACACTCGATCTAATCCTTGACTTATTTACGCAAGGCGTACAAGATCCTTCGAAATCGCTTACGTTTTCAGGTACTAACCTGCGTCATTTCCTTTTCTTATCTTAACGGCTCTTGTTAAATTTTTACTATGTTAACCTTTATGATTTGTCGAATTTTAATGTTCTTATCGTCTTAGTAAAGTAACCTAATGCTAAAGGTATCTATTACGACGATCGGTTTCACGTTATAGGATATATATATATATTTAGACGCTGTCAAGTCTTCAGGCGGGGAGGTATTTTGAAATACCTTTATTAGCCTTCAGACTTAACCACAACTACCGGTTATGGTTATACCCATCTTTGTCCTTGGTTATAATTTGTATTCGCTACTAATTGTTTAACCTCAATTACTTCGCATATTAAAGGTATTCCTTATCTAGCATATATCTCTACTCCAATACATCTTGTACTTAGGATCTATCTTATCTCGAAGATTTTCTCCTTTGCGTATCAATTATAATGAAACTCTTGTCTTTATTCATTCTGTGAGTACATCCTTTACTCCTGTAATTTCAACCGTTACACCCCTGTTTATCAACTTAAAATCTCTATATCTATATTCCGTTAATTCATCCTCCTCTATTGGGGTACTCATTTACCCATATTGTAACCGATGACGTAGGCATTCATGCCTTTTACTCACTTATATGCGAATGAAGGCGGTATGAATAAATATGTGGCACCAGGATCAATAAACATATGTACTTTATTATTCATAACAAGTGTGGTATCTTACACCACATCCATGAAACATCAATAGCATCCTGGTCCAAGACATCCACTCGCCTTCGTCCAATAGCCTACTTTCCTTTTTCTCTTCGGCTATGGCCTCCCTTTTCGTTTTCAGCTATAACAACGAAATTTTTCTCTGTCTCTTTACTTTTTTGTGGGGCGATTTCGCCCAACTCTGTGTAATCAAAATCAATGGTCCATCATACCACACTTAACGACCATTTTCATCAATACCGTGTAGGTATAGACGCTCCTTCTGTGGTATCCACCACACATTCCACAGTAATGACACTGCTACTCTGCTTCGTAGCAGGTCGGGGTCCTCCAATCACACTGCCCACAAAAGTGCCAAAATTAGATGCACTGGGGCCTCACCAATTATCTTAGCCCATAACTCGTTACATCAGATCTTTTACCAATTACCAATTTTCCCATTTTTGACATCCTTGTCATTTCTCGCTTTTCTTTCTGTCTCTATCTCGGCCCTCACTACCTTTCCAAGTCTCAGAGGCGTGCAATTCATGTTCTTATTTACCCAACTGTAAATCTGTGCACTGCCTCGGTATAGGTAATATCTCACGGGCCAATCGGACTCTAATTGAAAATCTGAGCCCTTCCATAAACTTTTAGACATCTCGACTGTCACTTTTCATAGTGTCGAGGTAATATCTGCCCAGAATATAATCGAGTCTCCATACTCGTCAATAAATTAAATCCTCTGGGTCAGAGTAAGGACTTTAATCCAAAATTTCCTTTAAATCATGTCCAGGATATCCTGTCACCGGAATACATCCATAATCATTTCTCATATCAGCTCTTAAGATGGGTCGAGCGGGTTTTCACCAATGCTCCGCTGCGCCCTCTGATCTCGTACATAATCTGAGTAATTAGCTCCTCAAAATAATCTCCACACTCCGCTCCAATCTCGCGAAGCGTGTCTCAATACTGTCCGATCTCTCTGTCGGACTCTGTGAGGCATGCTCAACATTCGCCTCTATTTCAATCTCATACTGATTTTCATAGTCAAACTCAGCACGACTTAGCAGATTCAGGTCTACCTCTACGACCTCTGCCTCGTGCACTATCTCATCTAACGCGACTCATATTAAGCATTCCTGCATTCTCAACCATTTCTTAGTCAAGCCCATCTCGATATACACTATTGTATCTAACTAAGCACAGTAACACGGGGATGTAATTTCTTAACTTCTGACACTGACACACATCAGACCAATTACGCTCTGATACCAAAATAATTGTCACGACCCAACTATCCAAAAATCAGAGTGAATTTTTCGCGTTTTTGTTTATTTTCTTACTTAATTCTTACCTGTCCTCGAATCGTGACCAACACTCCACTACTAATTGGGCTGTGCGTCAATGCCAGTCCCACCATACATCTACCCTAGTACTTATTTCTTCTCCAGTCATTTATAATTGTTATATTATTTATACATCCCCTAAAGTTACTTACAATCATGTTACTGTGCTATGCTTATGTAGATACAATAAGTACAAGTGTATATACCTTATGTTGATGGGCAGCAGCGGATATCCGGAATGCAGTACTGAGTCGCCTCAACTTCAACTGGAGATCATCTGTGGGAGAAAATGAAAGGGGTGAGCACATCAAGCTCAGTAAGGCAATCCTACGAACAAGTAGGTAACCATACTACCTACATGAACGTAGTGCCATGCATAAACCACCCTTTCTCCACACATTTTAAAACAATGCTATGCATTATGATGATATGTAAAATACATTTGCACGGAAAATCAACATGCAATTATCATAAATCATTTCTTTCTCAATTAAGATTTTGACAATAAAGTCAGGACTCGACCCCTCCTGCGGGTGATCCTGACTCACACAAAATCATGAAAACATTTACATCACACGTGGGTTTTGAAAAGCATGGAAATACCATCATGCAATTTAGTTTTAAAACCCAGTTTAAATCATCATAGAAATCATCAACATGCGAGACTAGGCAACGTCTGTATATAGGTAAATAACTAGGACTATGGCCACATCTGTCCTCGTGAGTTCCTCAGCTACACGGATCCTAGTGTGCGGGTTCTCACCATGATCGGGAACCGCCCGGGAGGTGGGTCAGTCCATCCCGTCAGTCTTATCCGATCCCCGGCATCCGAAGATGCTGCATCCGGAGATGCCGTATCCGAAGATACAACACGGTACATCGTACTCCATGCTACTTGCACGGTACATCGTACTCCATGAACCCATGTAATATCTCTAGGTACTCCGGCCCAATTGGCCTGCTTCCCACAGAGGTTTGTTTCTCAATACTCATGCCATGTCTCAAAACGCACGTGCGAGCCTATTAAATCGGTGACACACAGTCTACCCGATGCTCCAAGCACGGCTCATCGCATGTTCTCATAAAATCAGTGCGAGCAATGCTCAGCACTCTCATCAAATCACGTAAATCTAGTGCGAGCTAAGCTCTAGCACTCTGTATGCAAATCGTATAAAAATCTGGTGCGAGCGAAGCTCTAACACCCTGTCTCAAAATCATATAAAAATATGGTGCGAGTTAGACTCTAGCACCCTGTCACGAAAATCATATATATATGTATACAAATCTGGTGCGAGTTGGACTCCAGCACCTATGCATGTAAAACTCTAGTGCGAGCTCTCACTCTAGCACTAATGCATGCATCACACAAATCAAACATCGTGCGAGCTAAGCTCTAGCACGTCAATGTCAATAAAAACACGTAGGCGGCTCTGTTTCCTCAAAACAGTTTTCACAAAACAATATCACGTTGAAAGTATGCAATGCTGTGCATTTTCTTTCAAGGTGAGCCAGCCTACTCATGCATGCATCAAAACACCTCCAGAATGAGCAGGAACCTTTTGTTCTTGCTCCTCCCAATTTTTCCTAAATTTTTAGATTCTACCCTTAACAAGGGTATTTTAGTAATTTTGCCCATTCGGGGCACTAAAATTGTTCTTCGACCTCTAGACCCTTCAGTTAATTTTAAAGGACTGCATATGAATTTAAAATTGCGTAAAGTTACCTCTAGCAGTCCGCAGAATTCCCTTACCTCGATTCTCGTCGAGTCTGACCTTTTTCTTTTCCAATGTAGTCCCGTCGCGCAGTCCGATATGCTTCCAATCCAATGCCCGGAACTGCGTATTAACATTCCTCGGGTCAGATAACATATAATTTAATTGAATTTAATCTTTTCCGGGCTTAATTTAAATCATTGGGCCCGTTTACCCCTATCGGGCCCGATTGCACCTTAATGGGCCTTAATCGGCCTTAAGCCCGTTTTTCACTAAATTCCCACTTATCGAGGCCTATTGGGCTCATTGGGCCCATCAATAATTTATTGAGCCTCGTTCTAATTCTCGAATAGCTAAATTTAATATTTACGACAATTAATCTAAATTTCCATAAATTAATTCAATTTATGCGTAAATTTAATCAATATCACGCATAACGAGGAAATTGTCGTAAATAGGGGTCACTTACCCGAGATTCCATGCTAGTCCGCAAATCGAGGCTGTCTCGAGCCCTCGGTGGATGCCAATCGTCGAGCTACACAATTCCACAATTTTTCCGGGTAAGTTCTCAGCCCAAAATTAATTAAATAAAATATTCCAAATTTAAATCGGGTCAATTTGACCGCTTGTCGACTTACCCGAAGCTCGATTGCATCACAGGAATTTTCCCCAATTTTTTTCTCTTTTTTTTTTTTTTTTCCCTTTTTCTCCCTTTTTCCCTTCTTTCTTGGCTGAACCGGTTCAGTCCGGTTCGGACCGGTCAGACCGCCGGTTTTTCTCCGGTTCGGCCGGTTCACTGCCGGTTCACTGCCTTGCCGGCCGGTTCTCCGCCGGCTTCCACCGCCAATCGATCCGTTGGCTCGTCCGCAGTCCGATTCTACCCTCAGTTTCACCCAAGTCCGTCGGAACACCGCCGGTTCGGCCTCTTCTCCTCGGCGTCGGAACCCATTTTCTTCCTCTTAGCCGTCGCCGCCGATTCCGGCCGTCTCGTCGGCTGCCACCGGTGCCAAAAGCACCGCCGCCGACTGGGCTCTCCAAATCGGGCCTTGGTTCCGCCCGGATCGGCGCCGTTCGCCGGGACCGAGCCCCTCAATTCCGTCGGCCTTTCTCTCCTCCGATCGGCTTCCTCCGGCGTCGGTTGGGCGTGCTGCCGGTACCAGTGAGGTCGTCGGCCCCTGCTCTTCCTTTTGCGGCCCTTGGCCTGGCCATCGGCCGCCGGACGATGGTCGGGCCTTCTGCCTCCGTTTGCTTCGTTTTCGGCTTCTTCGCGTTTTCGTTTCTGACTTCTGTTTTTTTTTTTTTTTTTATTAATTTTATTTTTTATTTTTTATTTATTTTAATTATTTTACTATTCCTTAAAATACTCCAAAAAATCCCAAATATCTACAAAATTATTATTTTTATTCTAATTTAATTAATTCAATTTTATTTAATTTATTTATTATATTTTAACCCCTTTTTCGGGTATAATTTCCCCGTATTTTCGGGATATTGTCCCGGGTGACTTTTCGGTATATTTTTCGATTATTTTCGGGATTATTCTTCCGAACTAAAAATCCCGATTAATCCCGATTAATTCCAATAAATTAATATCTCGATCAATTTAACCCGAAATAAATTTATTTCATCTTTATTGATCAAGATTTCTCTATCTTTTATTTTTAATTAAATTTCCTTATCGAATTTACTCCGACCTTCAGTCTTTTGACCGTTTTGCCCTTACACGTGTTCGAGATTAATTTAATCCAACTTCCCTTCACGATTACTCTTTTATTTCATATTTTAATTTTCGTATTTAATTTAAATTCGGGTCTTACACCTTAAGCCCTACATCCTTAAGCTAACATCCTTAAGCCCAAAGAGGCGGGGAGGCTCTGTTAGGCGGGGAGGCTCTGTTCGGTGGGGAGGCTCTCTTACGGTGGCATCCTTAAGCCAACATCCTTAAGCCCTAGAGGGGCGGGGAGGCTCTGTTAGGCAGGGAGGCTTTCCTACATGGGTACGGTAAGATCCTTAAGCTCTACATCCTTAAGCCAACATCCTTAAGCCCAAAGAGGCGGGGAGGCTCTGTTAGGCGGGGAGGCTCTGTTTGGTGGGGAGGCTCTCTTACGGAAGGATCCTTTAGCCCTACATCCTTAAGCTAACATCCTTAAGCCCGATGAGGTAGGGAGGCTCTGTTCGGCGAGGGGGCTCTGTTCGGCAGGGAGGCTCTCCTTTACGGATATGGAAAACTCTTGGTATGGGGTAGGTAAGACCTAGGAATGGCACCCCCTATCACGATATGAGTCTGCGGAGTACGCTGTACCATGTATATCACATGGAGTACGATGTACCGCATGGAGGTTATGTGATGAGAAAGTCTGGCGAGGGATAATCCATCTTCGTGCCAGCATGATACCCCGCACACCTGGATGCGTGTGGTCTGGGATGACTTATGATGTAGTGGTCCACATAGGCACTTTTGATATAGTGACCTAGTTTTTATACACATGCGTGAATTGTGAAATGAAAATGTGGTTGTGATTGTGAATTGATGTGATGAGATTGTATGTGTTTGAGAAAGAGTTTATGACGTGGGTTTAAAAAGGAGGTTTCTTAATGAATTGCCTTTTTATGAATTTAAATGAGATTGAGCATGAGATGATTTATACATGATGTTTTTACCATGTTTTATATGCCAATGTACATGATTTTGATACATGATATATATGTATACTCATATGGCATAGTTTGACTTCCTCATGCTCCTACCATAAATGATTTATGCATAACACTATCAGCATGTAGATCGAGTAGTTATCTACCATGCTTGCATTATTGCCTTACTAAGCGTGTGGTTGCTTATCCCTCTCTATTTCCCCCTACGGAGTGTGCATAGTAGCCCAGTGAGGACTCAGGCGTGGTATTTTGGACTCCGCTGCATCTTCATCGCTTAGAGGTATATACACAGTGATTCTTTTTGTATCTAAACAATGTAAAAGCACAGTATTCTTTGAGTTGTAATTATGGGGGATGTAGATGTCAGTAAAACATGCTTTTGTATAAGTACAAGATTAAATGAAAATGTATGACATTATTTTATTTAACTGAGAATGAATGAGATGTGGAGTTTATTATTGACTCACAGCCCAACAGTGTGTGGTGAGTTAGTTCACGACCGGGTAAGGTAACAGTAAAACGTAAAAAAAAAATTTTAGTGATTTTCGGTTAAAGAGAATGGAATTAGGTCGTGACAGAGATTGGTATCAGAGCTGTGTTGGCCTGATGTGAGTCATTAATAAAACCTAGGAAAGTACATCCCTATAGTACTGTGCTTTTGATTAGATATAACTGTGTATACCGTGATGGATTGAGCTTAATGAATTATTATAATACAGAAAGTTAGGCACTATGCCAGTTACACACAAAGGTGGAGGGGTGAGAGTACGTGCTAGAGGTCGTAGACGTAGGCCTGAGAGCCGTACGGAGCCACAGACTAAACAGGCTCCACAGAACCCTGCTGAGAGAGCAGGGGATACTGAGGCTCGTTTTGCTAGGTTAGAGCGGAGTATTGAGAATTTGGTGGAGATAGTCACGCAGGCCTTGGGCGCCGGTGATAGACGAGGTCCCGCAGCACATCCTACAACTGAACAGGCAGCTGTAGAGGTGGAGAGACCTCATGCTGCTGAGGCAGCTACAGTTACACCACCTCCAGTACAGGATACAGATTCTCCTATCGCTCCATAGCAGAGCGGTAGTGAGTTGGGTTATGACTGCGACTTGAGTAGGTTACGAGAATTTCAAGCGCTGAAACCCCCAGTGTTTAGAGGGGTGAAGGACCCAGTGGTTACGGAGGATTGGGTGTATGAGATGGAGAAACTGTATAGGTTTTTTCGATGCACTTCAGTTGAAAAGGTAGCCTTTTTCGTGTTTATGTTGAAAGGCGAGGCCGAGCATTGGTGGAGGTCCACCGAGGTTATTTTGAGGGCCAGACACTCTGAGATCTCGTGGGAGATATTTCTAGAGGCCTTCAGGAGACAGTATATCCCAGCCACCACACAGAGGAAATTACGGATGGAATTTATGAATTTGGTTCAGGGGAACCATACTGTGGATGAGTATGAGTCCAAGTTTATGTCCTTGGGGAGATATGACCCGGACACGATGGGTAGTGAGACCCGAAAGATTCAGAAGTTCATGGATGGATTGAGACTGGCCATCCAGACTAAGCTAGCTCCCTTTGACATCTTGACCTATGAGGAGGCTGTACATAAGGCTCAGTTATGTGAGCAAGATTTTGAGTGAAATGCCTCCGAGCTTGGGAGAGTCAGTGTTAGAAAGGACAGAGATCGGAAGAGATCCGGGTTTGGAAGAGTGGCTAAGAGAGGTGGCCAAAGATTTTTTGAGAAGAGGCCTAAGATTGAGGAGGTGCAGGAGAGAGCTGCTAGACCTCCCATATACCCAGCCTTGACTGCACCGAGGGGTATGACTATTGGAGGACCACGGCCTACTACTGATCAGTGTAGGAGATGTGGGAGATTTCATGGGAATAGGCCCTGTCTGATGACCCCTATGGTGTGTTTTAGATGCGAGAGACCAGGACATATGGCTAAGTATTGTCCCGAGAAGATAGAGATTGCCCCACAGAAGGGCAAGGAGCTTGAGAGAGCTCCAATTGAGACAGCAGCCCCGAGGAGGAGGGCTACAGCTGAGGAAAAAGGGAAACAGGCTGCGGGTGTGAGCAGAGGAAGAGTACACGCGCTGGACCAGGACACTGCAGACGCATCGACGGATGTGATTAAAGGTACCATCCGAATCTTTGATTTAAAAGCATTAGTATTATTTGATCCTGGTGCCACGCATTCTTTCATATCACCTTCCTTTGCACATAAATTGTTGAAATATGTGAAACCAACATTGTTGGATAAAATGTTGATGATTTCCACACCCATGAATGATAGTCAATTGACTGAGCATGTATGTAGAGATTGTAAGTTAAAGATAGAGGGGAAGGAAATGATAGCCAATATGATTTTACTGAATATGAATGATTTTGATGTAATTTTGGGAATGGATTGGTTGGCTAACAATCGTGTTGTGATGGATTGTCATGCCAAAACATTGATGTTTTCAGGATTAGACAATCTTATTGTAAATTTTGATGAAAAGAAATGATATGAAAATAATATGTTTGTTGTAAATAAAGGAGTATGATTTTAAATGCATATTGCTTAAGAGATAAATTATTGTTTATGATAAATGTTGAATGTGGAGTGATGGTTTATGTTACTAACGATGGAGAGGATAATGTGAAGGGTTCATTGCATACGTGGTTGATATAGATGAGGCACACCCGGAATTAAGGGACATAGCCGTAATTACGGATTACCCTGATTTCTTTCCGGATGAATTACCAGGACTACCACTTGAAAGGGAAATGGAATTTTGCATTGAGCTAGTGCCTGGTACAGAGCCGATATCGAAACCACCCTATAGAATGGCTCCGATAGAATTGGAAGAGCTGAAGAAATAGCTGCAAGAGTTGCTGGAGAAGGGTTTTATTAGACTGAGTGTCTCACCTTGGGGAGCACCGGTTCTATTTGTAAGGAAGAAGGATGGAAGCCTCCGACTGTGTATAGATTACCGGTTGTTGAATAAGGCCACCATTAAGAACAAGTACCCCCTTCCAAGAATCGATGATTTGTTGGATCAGCTCCAGGTAGCCGAAGTATTTTCTAAGATAGATCTGCAGTCAGGGTATCATCAGTTGAGGATCAGGAGTGGAGATGTACCCAAGACAGCATTTCGTACCTGTTATGGCCACTACGAGTTTTCGGTGGTGCCATTCGGATTGACGAATGCTCCCGCAGCATTTATGGCATTGATGAATGATATATTCAAGCCATACCTGGATAAGTTTGTAATAGTATTCATTGATGACATTTTGGTGTATTCCAAGTCCAGGGAAGATCATGAGGAGCACTTGAGGATAGTTCTACAGACCCTCCAAGAGAGAGAATTGTATGCCAAACTCAGCAAGTGTAACTTTTGGTTGGAACAGATCTCATTTCTGGGGCATGTTGTGTCAAAGGATGGGGTATCGGTGGATCCATCCAAGATAGAGGTAGTTGTACAGTGGGAACAGCCTAAGACAATAATTGAGATCAAGAGTTCTGGGATTGGCAAGATATTATCGGAGATTTGTAGAGGGATTCTCCAGACTAGCTGCTCCATTGACACGCCTCACGCGAAAAGATGTTAAGTTTGTGTGGGATGAGGCATGTGAGAGGAGTTTTGAGGAGCTTAAGCGTCGATTGATGACTGCTCCAGTTCTCACCATTCCTACCAGCTCAAGAGGATTCTCGGTGTATACGGATGCATCACACTAGGGACTGGGCTGTGTGCTTATGCAGGATGGGAAGGTAGTTGCCTATGGATCGAGACAGTTGAAAGATCATGAGAGGAACTACCCGCCACATGATTTGGAGTTGGCGGCTGTAGTATTTGCTCTGAAAATATGGCGCCACTATCTCTATGGTGAGAAATTTCAGGTGTTCACAGATCATAAGAGCCTTAAGTACCTGTTCTCGCAGAAAGAGCTGAATATGAGACAGAGGAGATAGCTCGAACTCCTGAAAGACTATGATTGTGAAATCATGTACCACTCGGGTAAGGCAAATATAGTTACCGATGCTTTGAGTAGAAAGAACCTTGGATTGGTGTCTTATATGATGGTACGGGAACATGAATTGTTAGAACACTTTACGAACCTCAGTTTGGATGTAACCCCACCTGGATCTGAGAGACTTGAGATCATGGCTAGTTTGAGACTAGAGCCAGAGTTGATTGGCCGTATTCGGCGAGCCCAGCAGAGCGATAGACGATGCATCGATTGGCTGAGGCAGATACAGACAGGTGTGGGTATTGATTTTGAACAGAGTGCTGATGGGTTATTGAGGTTCAGAGGCAGAGTATGCATTCCCAGGGATCCTGAGATCAGGAGAACGATTTTATCAGAGGCTCACTCATCGAAGTATACGATACATCCGAGAAGTACCAAGATGTATCAAAACCTTCGAAAGGTTTATTGGTGGTCTGGAATGAAGAGAGACATTGCTGAATATGTCGCTAAGTGTCTCGTTTGTCAGCAAGTGAAGGTAGAGCATCAGAAGCCTGCAAGATTATTGCAGCCTCTATCGATACCGACTTGGAAGTGGGAGCATGTCACCATGGATTTTGTGATGGGGTTGCCGAGGACCCGCAGAGGTCATAATGCCATATGGGTTATTGTGGACCGGTTGACTAAGTCTGCCTATTTCTTGGCTATGAGAGCTACCGATACACTGAGTCAGTTGGCGAACCTGTATATTCGAGAGATAGTACAGCTACATGGTGTACCAGTGAGCGTTGTTTTTGATAGGGATGCCCGCTTCACTTCCTATTTCTGGGAACATTTTCAGGAAGCGTTGGGGACCCGACTGAGTTTTAGCATCGCTTTTCATCCTCAGATAGATGGGCAGTCAGAGAGGACTATACAGACCCTCGAGGATATGTTGAGAGCGTGTGTGCTGGATTTTAGAGGCTCTTGGGATGACCACCTACAGTTAGCCGAGTTCGCTTATAATAATAGCTATCATGCTAGTATCGGGATGGTACCCTATGAGGCATTGTACGGGCGTAGATGTCGTTCCCCTATTGGATGGGAAGAGGTTGGTGACAGACAGATTTTTGCTCCGGACTTAGTGCAGCAGGGATCTGAAGACGTCCAGTTGATATGTTAGAGATTACGGACAGCTCAGAGCCGACAAAAGAGTTATGCTGACAAGAGACAAAGACCACTAGAGTTTGATGAGGGTGAGTCGGTGTTTCTGAGGGTATCACCATCGAAGGGTATTATGAGATTTGGTAAGAAGGGCAAGCTGAGCCCTAGATATATCGGACAATTCGAGATTTTGGAGAGAGTGGGAGATAAGGCGTATAGGTTGGCATTGCCACCGAACTTGGCAAATGTCCACAACGTCTTCCACGTCTTAATGCTTCGGAAGTATCACCCGGACCTGGCACACGTGATAAGATATGAGCCGTTAGAGCTCCATGAGAGTATGACGTATGTTGAGAAGTCGGTTCGAATATTGGACAGAAAAGAGAAAGTGTTGCGGAATAAGACAATTCCCTTGGTGAAAGTTCTTTGGCAACATCACACGGCGGAAGAGGCCACATGGGAATTGGAGAACTTGATACGGGAGAAGTACCCCCAACTTTTTGAAGAGTGACTTGGTTCTAATTTGGAGGACCAAATTCCTTGAAGGAGGGGAGAATGTGAGACCCCGTATATGTAAAGTTGTAATGTGTAATGAATGTGAATGGACTTGTAATGTAAAGTATGATCGATGTAAGTCCATGGATTCAATGTATGTATGTGTAATATGATTTGTAACGTACATACAAGTTCCATTGAGTTTGAATATGAAGAAATGAGTCCTTATAAGTGATGGATGTAATTGAAACTCAAAATGGGTGGTGTGGTAAATGGAAGGAAGTTGCATGAATATAAATGCTTCTATTTGGTTTTATGTAGCATACCTTTGGGCATACAATGAATGCACACAAGTTTCAATGTGCATAAGGTATGAATGGATGCCATTTTCAAGTTATAAAGGTGGATGGATGAGAAAATGGCCATGGCAATAGATCAAGGATGTGTTAGTATGAGTTGCAGCAAGGAAACTGCAGGAAATCTGGAAAACATGAAGGCCAGATCGATCTCATAAGATGAGAGATCGATCTGGAAGAGCCAGAATGCTCTTATATGGGCGATGAAAAAGAGCAGATCGATCTCCAATGGGGCCAGATCGATCTCCTGAGCATTCTGTGATGAAAAGATCGATCCTCAAGCGCCCAGATCGATCTCCTTAGCTCTCTGTTTGGGACCAGATTGATCTCATGCTTTGACAGATCGATCTCATGCTTCGACAGATCGATCTCATGCTTAAAAATGTCATGAAAAGAAGGGATTTAAGGGGACCAGATCGATCTCCTCTTGGACCAGATCGATCTCCTCAAGCTATTTCTATAAAAGGAGGGCTGAAAATCTGAAAATTTCGGGAAAAACACCAATCTTCCATTTCTAACCCAAAAACCTAACTTTCCCTCTCTAAAATCAGCCATTTTCAGTGAGATTTGAAGAGAGACCATTAGAGGCAAAGTTGTTCCTATCAAAGAGAAGAACAACATCGTGGGTAGGCATTTTCGCATTGTTGGTATTGAAGGAGTTAAGGGCATTGCCATTTGGAGCAAGAAGAAAAATCATATTTGGTAAGATTCTAACACTCCAATCCAAATACATTGTCTATTTAATTGATTTTGGAGTTATTTGGCATGAGTATTGATGGATAAATTATCTAGTGATGTGGTGGAATTGGTGTGACCTAGAAAACCTAGAATGGGTATAATGTGAGAATATATGGGCTGAATGAGTTTATGATTTATGGGCATGCTAAAGTTGTTATTAAGGTAATGTTTATAATTTTAGATGGTTAAATGAAATTACATTGTGAGTTTGGAGGAATTGTGAAAATGAGTATGTATATGCTTGATAAAATGCCATAGTGAGGGAATTCATGAAATATGAACACTATGAGCTTAATGTCGATTTAATATCGATTCGGAATAAGTTAATAGGCCTAAGAAGAATCCATAGACTCGAGTTATGGGTTAAGTAATGAAACGAGGCCTCATAGGCATTAATAGAAAACTATAGGTCGAATTGACTATAATGAACGCACGATGTCATATTATATGGATCGAATATAAGGCGAGATACGATTTTGTGCAGTTTCGAAGAGTTCGTTGAAGACGAATCAAACTGTACGAGTAAGCAGCTTAAGGAAGTGGAATCATGCATCGCGATTCCAGGTAAGGGAATTCTGTAAGTATATAGAGGTAGCTGCTCGTATTTTATGGGTGTATAGGGCTTTGGAAATGTGCATGAGTTTATAGAAATGTGTTTGAAGATGTATGGAAATTACCATGAGTATTTGTATGAGATTGGGTTATTTGAAATGGTTATTAAAAAGGGATAGTAAGGCTAATAATTGCATAAATCACGTGTTTTGAATGCCTTTAAAAAACACAATGCTTTGATTTGAGCAAATAAAAGGATAGGCTGGCTAATACGTGAATGATGTTGTGAAATAGCCCATGTGAGGCGCTAAGCTTGTTTTGATTAGTTTTGAAAGCTTATGAGCTGCCTATCATGTTTATGTGAATTAAACCGTGCTGGAGCCTAGCTCACATCGGGTATTGATGTTTTCATTTGTATGAAACGTGCTGGAGCTTAGCTCGCACCTTGATTTGGAAACTATGATGATGTTTATAAACTGTACTGGAGCTTCTGCTCGTACATGGCTTTTGAGTGGTTTGTCTTATGAGTATAACCATACTAGAGCTATGCTCGTACCCGTCTCTTTATGAGAGGATGCATGAGTCGTACTAGAGCTTTGCTCGCACAAGTTTGCACATTGTGATATGTATAAGGTTGTGAAAGTTGGTAAGATCCTTAAGCCCTACATCCTTAAGCTAACATCCTTAAGCCCAAAGAGGCGAGGAGGCTCTGTTAGGCGGGGAGGCTCTGTTCGGTGGGAAGGCTCTCTTACGGTGGGATCCTTAAGCCAACATCCTTAAGCCCTGGAGGGGCGGGGCGGCTCTGTTAGGCAGGGAGACTCTCCTACATGGGTACGGTGAGGTCCTTAAGCCCTACATCCTTAAGCCAACATCCTTAAGCCCAAAGAGGCGGGGAGGCTCTGTTCGGTGGGGAGGCTCTCTTACGGAAGGATCCTTAAGCCCTACATCCTTAAGCTAACATCCTTAAGCCCGAGGAGGCAGGGAGGCTCTGTTCGGCGGGGAGGCTCTGTTCGGCAGGGAGGCTCTCCTTCACGGATATGGAAAACTCTTGGTATGGGGTAGGTAAGACCTAGGAATGGCACCCCCAATCACGATATGAGTCTACGGAGTACGTTGTACCGTGTATATCACATGGAGTATGATGTACCGCATGATGGTTATGTGATGAGAAAGTCTGGCGAGGGATAATCCATCTTCGTGCCAGCATGATACCCCGCACACCTGGATGCGTGTGGTCTGGGATGATTTATGATGTAGTGGTCCACATAAGCAATTTTGATATAGTGACCTAGTTTTTATACACATGCGTGAATTGTGAAATGAAAATGTGGTTGTGTTTGTGAATTGATGTGATGAGATTGTATGTGTTTGAGAAAGAGTTTATGACGTGGGTTTAAAAAGGAGGTTTCTTAATGAATTGCCCTTTTTATGAATTTAAATGAGATTGAGCATGAGATGATTTATACATGATGTTTTTACCATGTTTTATATGCCAATGTACATGATTTTGATATATGATATATATGTATACTCATATGGCATACTTTTACTTCCTCATGCTCCTACCATAAATGATTTATGCATAACACTATCAGCATGTAGATAGAGTAGTTATCTACCATGCTTGCATTATTGCCCTACTGAGCGTGTGGTTGTTCATCCCTCTCTATTTCCCCCTACAGAGCTTGCATAGTAGCCCAGTGAGGACTGAGGCGTGGTATTTTGGACTCCGCTGCATCTCCATCGCTTAGAGGTATATACACAGTGATTCTTTTTGTATCTAAACAATGTAAAAGCACAGTATTCTTTGAGTTGTAATTATGGGGGATGTAGATGTCAGTAAAACATGCTTTTGTATAAGTACAAGATTAAATGCAAATGTATGACATCGTTTTATTTAACTGAGAATGAATGAGATGTGGAGTTTATTATTGACTCACAGCCCAACAGTGTGTGGTGAGTTAGTTCATGACCGGGTAAGGTAACAGTAAAACACAAAAAAAATAAAAAATTAGTGATTTTCGATTAAAGAGAATGGAATTGGGTCGTGACAAAAGCATCAGAATCAAAGATAGTGATGGATGAAACCGATTCACTTGGTTGAACATTGAAGAATAAAAGATGGCTCTAAAGAATGACCAAACCGAGAGCTTGAAACCATAAAAACTCATAAAGACATTTCATAAAAAACAAAACCTGAAAATAATGAAAGGGAAATCTAACAAAACCGTGAAAAGAGAAAAAGATAAACTAGGAATTGGATTGAAATTAGCTAATGTAAAATTCTAGGAAACTATAAATTAAAACAAACTTTTCATAAAATTTAGATAGCATCAACAGTAAAATAACATGGTAATTAAAAATAAAAACTACAATCAGAAATCTAAAAAAAATTCAAAAACTTAAACTTCTCTAAATTAAAACTACTTCTAAATTACTCTACACTACTCCTAACCTAGGCTACCCCCCTTTTCAATTGCCATATTTTTCTATTTATACACACACTTAGGGGTACAATTGTAATTTTTCCATCCTAGATGAGTTGGCATTGTTTGGCCACTTGTCTTCACACCATTGGCTTCTTGAAAAATAATATTTCCATGCCATATATCTTTTTGTCCAATTGGATATGCTAGGCTCGTGTTGTCCGTGTGGTCAAATCTCGATTTTAGCCCAATTTCGATCCATTTTCTAGCGAAATATTCAAAATTCATTCGGATTTAATTTATCTGAAAACGTGAGAATTTTAATTAAATAAAGGGGATAATTAACAAAATAAATTGGGGATTTAAATAATTAATTAGGAAATTAAGCACAAATAATTCTAAAAATATAGAATTATCAGTAGGGTTTGAGAATTAGGTTTGGTTGGGGATGGAATTCCTAGGATAATTGAATGGCTTGTGTCTGAGCTCTTGGCTTGGATTCTCACAAACTTTTTAGTTATTGGCTGTGTTGTGGAAAAGATGTTTTTAGGTTTACTGTGATTTGGTGTTTTGGCTTTGAAGTTAATTATGGATGATTGAGATTAGTCTTGGAGGGCTTTTGAATGTTAAGGATGATGGTAGAATTATTGTTGTTGGGTTGTTTGAAAAATAGCTACTAGGTTTGATCGAGGTTCGGCTGTGGGTTTTTGTTCGAAATGGTGTTTTCTAACTTTTCTAAGTTGATTTTTTTTTTTTAGGTTCTAAATTAGAGAAGAAGGATGGAAGTTTGATGAATAGGATTTTTGGAACTCGATTTCTTTCCCTTTGTTTTCTAATTTGATTGTGTTAATTTATAAGCCAAATAAGATTCCCATTAAAAATCAATACTTCATCTAAATCTTATTCCAAAATTGTTTAAAAATGTATTAATCCATTTCTAATATGATTTCCTCTTTCTAAATTGAATATTTTTATCTTTAACTTTTTTTTTTATTTTTTCTTCAATTTGATTTGTTATCATAACTCTTAAAAAAAATTATTAAACTTAATTATCTTTACTTATTTTTAATATTTTTTTTATTTTTTCAATATCTTTTTTATTTTGTTTTTATTTTATTTAAAAAAATAATATAAAGTAAAAAATAATAACACTATCAGCATGTAGATAGAGTAGTTATCTACCATGCTTGCATTATTGCCTTACTGAGCGTGTGGTTGCACATCCCTCTCTATTTCCCCCTACAGAGCGTGCATAGTAGCCCAGTGAGGACTGAGACGTGGTATTTTGGACTCCGCTGCATCTCCATCGCTTAGAGGTATATACACAGTGATTCTTTTTGTATCTAAACAATGTAAAAGCACAATATTCTTTGAGTTGTAATTATGGGGGATGTAGATGTCAGTAAAACATGCTTTTGTATAAGTACAAGATTAAATGCAAATGTATGACATCGTTTTATTTAACTGAGAATGAATGAGATGTGGAGTTTATTATTGACTCACAGCCCAACAGTGTGTGGTGAGTTAGTTCACGACCAGGTAAGGTAACAGTAAAACGCAAAATCACATTTAAAACTAATTTGCGTCTTAAACAAAATCACATTTAAAACTAAAAATAAAATCCAAAAGACTCATTAAGCCCAAAAAAATCAAGGAATTCGACAAGTCTAATAGCCTTAATAATTTTGACAAGACGAGTAACTTGAACAAATTATGGTGTCTACAATTTGAAAAATAAATGGTTTAGAAAACTGGATGAAGTGCGTGAGCACCTTTGTTAGGGATTCACTACTAGTTATAAGAAAGTTACATGTTGGAGAATCATTAACAAGTATCCTTATGTCTAAATTTATAAGTCAATCAGGAATAGAAAATTAGTATGCTAGAATGGTTATGGATGGATTATATCATTATTTTTGTAGGGGTAGTTTTGGTGGAAATGAGGCCATAGCTTAGGGAGAAGATCTGAATCCACCCGTGGTAGGATTCTACTCTTTGTTGAAAGATGTAGATGAACCATTATGTTCAGGTTACACAAAGCACACAAGACTTTCTATAATGTCGCAGCTTTAAGTTAGAGTTTAATATTAGTGACTTATGATATAATCATCTTTTGAGCATATTTAAAGATATGATGCCAAAAGACGAAAAAATGCCGAAAAAACTTTTATAGACTGAAGAAGAAAATGACGAAGCTTGGGTTAGGTATGAGAAAATAGATATATGCCAGAATCATTGCATGTTGTTTTATAAGGAACAATAAATTTACATTACTTTATTTATGGTCATTCTTAATTTATGTTGACTAATTCAGTAAGCTAAGAGAAATGATTATTTAAAAGATCTTTCATTATTTACCACTGATACCGCAGTTGAAAAAGTTTTATATGCCTACTAAAATTGTTAAGAATATTACATGGCATGCTCGTAACCGAAGTACAATGGACTTCTTAGGCACTCTGTTGATGATAAGGCTCAACAACACTTTAATATGCCTTCTCGTTCTTTTACAATTGAATCGAGAAATATGAGACCTAGATTATGTTTGAATGGCTTTTTTGCATTCGATCTAGTTGCAAAACTATACAGTCATTGGCCGGTAATGATTGTTATTTACAAATTGCCTTCATGGTTGTTTACGAGGCAGTTGAATATTTTTATTGTATATGGTAATTCCAGAAAAGAGAAATTTAGGAAACAATAATGATATTTCCTTATGGCCTCTAATGCATGAGTTGAAAATTCTGTGGTCTGATGGTGTTGTGACTTTGATACTTGTAGAAAGAAGAATTTTTTATTTAGGGTTGTACTTTTGTGGATAATTAATGACTTTCTTGTATATGGAATGTTGTTTAGGTGGAGCACCCTTAGACGGTTATCATGTCTTTATTGCATGGGGTCCATAAAGTCATTTCGGTTGCAACATGGTACGAATCCTTTCTTTTTCTTTTTATTGTCATCATCATTTTTTCCTTTTGATCATCTTTTTCAAAGGTAAAGAGATACATTTTGAAAAAGATTTAAGCATGACTCTCCAATTGAGAGGCTATCCAGTGAATAAACTCTATAGTGTTTAGACAACATTCCAGATATCACTTTTGACACGAAATGTAATCAACAGAAGCCAAATGGTTTTGGTGAAATGCATAATTGGGTGAAAAAGAACATATTTTTGGAGTTGTCATTTTTTTTTTAAATAGGCTTTTCTATCATAACCTAGATGTCAATCATATTAAGCATAATGTCTTTAAAAAAGTGTTCAACATAATGATGGATGTGAATGGTAAAATGAAAGATACCATAAAGGCAAGACTCAATTTAAAATGTATATTACAAATAACCGAAGTTGGAGTTGGTTTAGAGTAATAGCAAGTTGTTTAAGAGTAAATAATCTTTCATTGTAACCAAATAGCAAAGAAGAGATACGTGTCAAAGGATTAAACAATTAAGGCTTTTAGATGGTTTTGCAATCTAATATAGCTCGATGTGTGAACATGGCTAATTACAAGTTCTAAGAGATGAAAAGTCATGATTACCATGTTTTCATGCAGCAATTGCTTTCAATTGCTTTTCATGATTTGGTGCCAATCTTCATTTAGGATAAATGATAATTCTATATTTTTAGAATTATTTGTGCTTAATTTCCTAATTAATTATTTAAATTCTCAATTTATTTTGTTAATTATCCCCTTTATTTAATTAAAATTCTCATGTTTGCAGATAAATTAAAACCAGATGAATTTTGAATATTTTGGTAGAAAATGGACCGAAATTGAGCTAAAATCGAGATTGGACCACGCGGACAACACGAGCCTAGCACACCCAATTGGACAAAAAGACAGATGACATGGAAATATTATTTTTCAAGGAGCCAATGGTGTGAAGACAAGTGGCCAAACAATAAAAACTCATCTAGGATAAAAAAATATTACAATTGTACCCCTAAGTGTGTATATAAATAGAAAAAGATGGCAATTGGAGGAGGGAGCTTTTAGTTTTTTTTTTTAGGTTAAACATTTATTGTTAGGTTTTATTTTCCTTAGGCTTTCTTTTATGTTTTTCTGCTGGTGACAGCAGCCACCATTGTTAAACTTTTAGATGCTTTCAATTGTTTTATACAAATTTCTCATTTTTAGTAGTTAGTTTTTTTTTTATCACATTTGTTTCTCATTTTTCGTTAGTGTTCATTCGGTTTGAGAGGAGAGCATGGTGACAGCTGCTCAACCTTAAATCATTTCAATGCTTTTCTTTACATTTCCCTTTGATTGCGATTTAAGTTCTGCTGCATCTTGAATTTTTGCCTTACCCGAATCTCACTAGCTCCATTTACTCTTCGGTTTTATTTCCTTGTTTTCATACTACTTAGTCGTTTATCACTTTGGATGCTTCAATCTTTACTGCTTTTATCTTATTCTGGTATTTTGATAAGTGTTGGATGTCAGGTATTGCTCTCGATTCGTTGGCATAGCAGAACAATGATGACTGCTTAGAGGAGCAAGCATTCATTGGTGTTAGAATCTTTGCATAACAACAATGATGACGGTTCATTTTAACTACTGCATGTACATTTTTTAGTTTCGGTTTAAGTTACGTAGGCCATGCCAGTTGCTGTATTGTACTCTAAAAACTTTTCCTTGATCCATTTAGACTAGCCAGCTAGTTGAGGACTGATTTTTATGAGTGTAGTGGGGAGAGTCCAATAGATTACTCTGTTATGCTCTGTTTAAGAGCTTGCTGGCAGAATCTATTATGGAGTGCCGCTCGGGTTGAAGATGTGCAAGATGTGGATGTTACTGTGTCTAGTGTGTAACATATAAGCTTGCAGTAATGAGGTATAGCAGTACAAGGCACGGACGTTCAAGCAATGCAAGGTTACTGGTGCTAGGCAGAAGGCGCTGAACAGAAGTTAGTGTAAGGAAAGAGGAAACGCAGTGCATAATAGCAGTCCACGTTTGCTGGGTAAGAGGTACGTAGCACGAATAGCTAAAGCAGACCAAGGACAAACAGCACGATAGGAGCTGAACCAATATAACGCCTGGACATGTGCTGACAAAACATGGAGCAGCATTTGTAGCAGGTTGCGGTTTGCAACCTACAGCACCTGGACATTACAGGAGGCAGAAGACAAAATGCAGAGGACTAGACAAGCTGACGACAGTGGCCTGGAGCAGAAGCAGCAGACAGCAGACTTGGACATGTGCTTCAGCAAGCAGACTGAGAGCATGTATGAAGGACCTGAGCAGAGGACACAACTGAGACATGTAAGACCGGAATTTATTTAAAAACACGAAATGAATGAGTATTCGTGAAAGGAAGTAGGGTTAAATTAATCCCTAACAACTTAAAGGGCAAAACGGTCAAAAGATCGAATGCCGGTATAAATTCGATAAGAAAATTTAATTAAAAATAATGGAATTGAGAATCTTGATCAATAACGAAGAAATAATTAAATTTCGAGTTAAATTGATCAAGATATGAATTTACTGGAATTAATCAAAATTTTTACTCGGGACAATATCCCGAAAATACGGAGAAATTATACCGAAAAAGTGAAAAAATAGATTAAATTAATTAATTAGAATAAAATATAATTTTTTAGATATTTTTGAGATTTTTAGAATAAAATAATGATTAAAATATTAATAAAATTAAATAATAAATAAAATTAAATAAAAAAAAAAAAGAAACAGAATTGAAAATGCGAGAGGAAAGAAAACATGAAGAAGGCCGATGAGGGAGAAGAGATTGCCGGACGGCCACCGTCCGGCGACCAATCGCCCAAGTAAGGGTCGAAAAATGAAGAAGAGAGGCCGGCGATCTCCCTGGTACCGGAGATGAAGCCTACCGACGTCGAAATTCGACGGATCAAGGGAGAGAAGCCGCGGAAAGGAGAAGGCAAATCGGCGGCAACCGGCGCCAATCTAGCCCCAACCAACACCAGCTGAGGCTTCCCTAGGCCCAGACTACGCGATTGGTTGTGGCCACGGTCGGTGAAACCGGCGGACGACACCGAAAATGGTAGAAAGAGGAAATGGGTACCAACGGTGGAGAGAACAGGCCGGACCGACGACTTTCCGACGGCTTTGGAAAAAAACGAGGCCAGATCTAAGAATCGGACAACCCAGTGGAGCTGTTGGCGATGAAAACCGGTGGAGAACCAGCCAGCGAGGCCCTGAATCGATCGAACCGGAGTGAACCAGACTAAACTGGACCGGTCTGAACCGGGTTGAACCGGACTGAACCGGTTCAGCCAAGAAAGAAGGGAAAAAGGAGAAAAAGAGAAAAAAAGAAAAAGGAGAAGAAATTTTAGGGATACACCGGACTTCGGGTAAGTCGATACGAGGTCAAAAGTGATCGATTTGATTTTCAAAAAATTTATTTAAATGAAAATTAACCCGGAATTAAATATTAATTGTGCAGTTTTACGACAGAGCCCGAACGATATCCGATTGAGCTTCGATTCTCGTACCCCGCATCATATTAGGTAAGTATATTTTAATTTCGATAATATGAGTCCTTTAATACAGAGTTTCAATTTTTTTACGAAATTTATGGATTAACTATGTATAAAAAGGAATATTAATCGAAATTGCATTGTAATTACCGTAAATAGTATACGGGCTATCCAAAGAGTTTGGAACGAAGTCCGATGATTATTGGTAAGCTGAATGAGCCCTGTAAACCCGAAGAAGGGATTTAATAACTAGAAACGGACTGAAAATGGGTCGAGGCCCATTAAGGTGCAATTGGGCCCAATAAAGAAAAACGGGCCCAGTATGTTAGATTCGATAAGTAAATGTGATATACTGATAAAAATAAGTGAATTCACCCAAAATATGTGGTTATATGCAGTTTCGTAGATTTGGTTGATGCGCAGTTGGACTGAGAGATCGGATATTATCGAGATGAGATATGTTTACACGTAAATCGAGGTAAAGGAATTTTGTAGGTGCATAGAAATTTCTATACGTATTTATTGATGGAATTTACAAGGCTTAGAATTCCTTAAAGTATCTAAAAACGAAATAATAATTTTTGTGAAAACTGAGGCTTAGGTGAATAAAGGAAAAGATGATTTTGCCCCTGAGAGTAAAATTTACAAAAAGGGTAGTAAGGCAGATAAATTGCATAATTTTCATGTTTTGATGTTTTATATGAATGTATTGCTTTGGTTTAAGCAAATTTACACATAGGTTGGCTGTTGACTTTATGAATTATACGAAAGGGTATCGGTTTATATCGATTACTATTTTAAAAAGATGTTTTATCAAGATTGAGCCACTTATCATATTTATTCGAGTAAAAAGAGTGTTAGAGTCTTACTCGCACTAAATTTTACTGATTTATTACTCATGAAAAGCCGTACTGGAGCATTGCTCGTACGAGAAATTTGTGTATGTACAAAATCATGCTGGAGCTTCGCTCGCACGAGATTTTAGATATCATGATATGCATAGCGTGGTGCTGGAGCTTCGCTCGCACTAGACGTGAGTTGACATGCATATGGTCGTGCGGAAGCCTCCTGTAGACTGTGTGTCATAGAGAGTTGAGATACTCGCACGTATACTTTGAGACATGGGTTGGTTATCGACATAGTATTGGGGTGGATAAGACCTACGACAGGCACCCCCATACTATGATATGAGTCCACGGAGTACGATGTACCGTGTATGTTACACGGAGTACGCTGTACCATGCAGTCATGATGACTCGATGATGTTACTTGATATTTTGGCGGGTAGGATTTGACCCCACCTCCCGTTGCAGTTGTGATGCCCTGCACATCGGGATCCGTGTAGCCTAGGATCACAAGGACAAAGTATGGCCATAGTCCTCGATTTTTCATACAGTAACCTACATACCTCGCACGATATCATACGGGCTGAATAGACCATAATGAACCTGAGGGAGGGGTAATATCTCGATTTATGTCTTTAAATGAAATGCGATTTAATGAATCAAGGTATTCCCAAGAGATGGGTTTGACCTTGATGAGGTTGTTTTATGATTAAACAAATGATTTTAACGTGATGAGTTTATGATGAAACAATAAGTTTTTAATGTGACAAGCATGAGATGTCATACATGATGATTTTCCATGTTTGATTTATATGTCGATTTCATGATTTCTCTTATATGATATATACATACATGTGGCATCATTTTAGTCTTACCTCATGCTCCAAATATAAATGATTTTATATCATGACATTATCACATGTAGATAATATAGTTATCTACCTGCTTACATTATTGCCTTACTGAGCTGTTTATGCTTACCCTTTCATTTTCCACCCCACAGGGTATATTCAATAGAAGGGACAAACAGTAGTCTTGCATTTCGGTTATCCGCTGCTTCTTATCAAGACCAGGTATACACATTTGTATAATTTTTGTATCTGAACATATAGAGGTACAAAGCGAAAAGTAAAAAGCGAAAAATTTACTCTGATTTTTAGGTAATTTGGGTCATGACAGAAAAGATGGTATCAGAGCAGAGTTGGCCTGATATGAGTCGGTGTTAGTGGTTAAGTAAATTTACATCCCCAATGTACTGTGCATTGTTTAGATACAATTGTGTATATCAAGATGGAAGTGGAGCTAAGAATTTAGTTTCGAATGCAAGAATATAGTTTTTATAAATGATAGTCGCGATGGTAGAGGGAATAGGAAACATGCTCGAGACTGTAGAGATCAACCTCAGAGTCGAATGAGTTGTCACATGAGACTCGAGATGAGAGTGAGGTGGAGGCTGATGTTGAGCATACTCCACAGGGTCCTATAAAGAGACTAAACAGTATTAAGACACGCTCCAAGAGGATGGAGTGGAGTGTAGAAAATATTTCAAAGTTGTTTACTCAGTCTATACAGGTAGTTGAGGATAGGCAGGGTAAAGCCTAAACAGATGCCTTAGACTATAGAGATTCCTACACCCCTCTGGTATTTAGCGAAGTAAAGAAACAAATAGTTACTGAGGACTAGGTGAATGAGATAGCAAAGTTGTATGGATTCTTTCGGTGTATAACGACTGAGAAAGTGATTTTTAAAATACGTTTATGTTGGAGGGCGAGGCGGAGCATTGATGGAAGTCCATTTGCTCAATCTGAACAGTTAGACATCCAGAGTCGACATGAGAAATGTTTCTGGATGTATTCCGGTGATAGAATATTTCAGACACTACTTAAGGGAAATTACAAGTAAAATTTCTTACATTAACCCAGAGACACTGGTCGATTGACGAGTATGACTCTCAGTTTATATACCTGCCAAGGTATTACCCTGACACTATGGGCAGTGAGAGTCGAAAAGCCCAAAAGTTCATGAAAAGGCTCAAATTGTCGATTAGAGTCCGATTGGCTCATTACCTATGTCGAGGCAATGCGCAGAATACAATTGCGTGAAGAAGATCATGTGTTGCACGCCTCTGAGATTGGGAAAGGTAGTAAGGGCCAAAATAGAGACAGAAGAGAATAGAGAATGACAGAGATGTCAGAGCAGGAAAGAGACCAGTTTGTAAGAGATTAGAGTTGATGAGTCACAGGGTAAGATGATTGGTAAGGTCCCAGTGTGTCCAAATTCAGCACTTTTGAGGGGTATTGTGATTTGAGGACTCCAACCTGCTCCGTAGCAATGAGAGCAGTGGAATAATATTAGTATTGTAAGCAGTGTAGGAGTGTAAACAGTGTAGGATGTGTGGCAGATACCACAGAAGTAAGGCCTACAGCTACACTTTATTGACTAAAATAGGAGTTAAGTGTGGTAAGACGGGTCAATTATTTAATGATTGCTCAGAGTTGGGTGAGACTACCCTACAGAAGAGCAAAGAGACAGAGAAAACCCTGTTGGTATCTCTACATCGAAAAGGGAGGCCACAACTGAAGAAAAAGGGAAAGTAGGCTGTTGGATGAGGGCGAGTGTGTGCCTTGGACCAAGACACTACTGATGGTTCATATGATGTGGTGAAAGATACCACACTAGTTATGAATAGTGAAGTAATTATTTTAATTAATCCTGGTACCACGCATTTATTCATACCGCCTTTAATTGCTTATAAGTTAATGAAAGACGTGAATGCTTACACCTATGGGCACAATGCCGATAGTTAATACCCAATGAAGGAGGGTTAACTAACGAAATAATTATGAAGAAATTATAAGTTGAAAATGGGGGAAGAAGTATAAGTCAGCCGATTTTATTCAATAGACTATGAATAATTTAAAGTAATATTGAGAATAAATCTCAATTGGTCGACTGCAAATTATGATGTTCAGAGTTCTATTCTAGGATAGTGATATAGTTACACTTGAAAAGTATACGGCAAGTTTTGACAAGTAATAAAAGGGGTGCAGCAATTGAAATTAAAGGAGTAAATGATTGTACTCAAGAAATGAGTAATGACAGAGTTTTGTTATAAGTGAATACGAAAGGAGATAAGCTTTGAGATATGATAAATCCTGAATATTAGATAGACTGGAATAAGAGGCGTATGTAAGGTAAGAATATCTATGATAAGTGAAGTAATTAGGATTAAAGCAATTAGTAACGAATATGAAATTGTGACCACATGGACTGATATGTAAAGTAATTGTGGTCAAGTCTGAGGATTAATAAAGGTATTTCAAAATACCTCCCTGCCTGAAGACTTGACAGCGTCTAAAAGTATACACAACCTATAAATTGAAATCGATAGTCGCAATATATGCATTTAAAAATTAGGGTACCTTTACTGGTACAATAAGAAATATAGAATTCGATTAATCAGGAAAGTTTAAAAATTTAAAATTTTATAAAAACCGTTAAATAGGAAATAACGCAGGTTAGTAGCTTCAACGGAAGCGAGTTTGAAATGACATTATACGTTTATGCGTACATAGGTCAAAGATATGAGTGATTGAAATATTCAGTGGAACTCAACCACGATGAGGTATTTAAACTTTACCTGGACCGATTTGTCATCATCCTTATTGATGATATTTTGAGAGTATTTAAAGTCCAGGGGAAATTATAAGCAACAATTGGAAATTGCTTTTACAGATGATTTGTTGCGAGTTCTCGAAATGGACTACTTTATTGATACGTTTAACTTAGAAAAAGTTGTATTTGAATGAGATGATAGACGTGACAAGAGTTTTGGTATACTGAAGTAATAAACTGAACACCGCATTTATTCTCACCATACCCAACAGATTAAGAGGATTCTCATGAATTTATGGATACCTCAAAATAATGAATGAGTTGTGTATTGATGCAAAAAGGGGAAGATAGTCGATTATGAATCCAGATAACTTAAGGATCATGAAAGGACTATCCGGCCCATGATTTAAAGTTGACAGCGATAGTAGTTGTATTGAGTATATGACATTACTATGTATACGGTGAGAAATTTCAGGTATGCACTGATCATAAAAAGCTCCGAGTATCTATTTTCACAGAAAGAGTCAGATATGAGAATACATAGTGGGTTAGAGCTTCTGAGATATTTTGATTGTGGAAAATTGTACCACCCAGGAAAGACTAATGTGATGGCTGATGCCTTGAGCAGAAAGAGCCTCGAGATGGTATTACATATGATGGTCAGGGAGCGTGAGCTAATAGAGTAGTTGTAAGCCTCAATAGTGATGTGATCCCCTCTGATGATGACAATGATTGTGTGACAGCTAGCCTGAGATTAGAACCAGATTTGAGTGACCGGACAGGCTTAGCGTGATGATCGGCAGGGTGTCGATATGTGGGTCAGATTCAGATGGGTACAGTGACAGAGTTCACAGAGAGTGATGATGACTTACTGAGGTTCAGAGACAATATAAGTGCTCCCCAGGACCATAGTTGATGAGATAGTGATATTGTCCGAAGCTCACTCTTCGGGATATACAGTGCATTCGAGAAGTGACAAATATATCAAAATTTTAGAAAGGGTATTGGTGGTCAGATGTGAAAAGAGATATAGTGGAGATTGTGGAAAAAGTGTCTCGTATGTCAGCAGAGTAATGTAGAACAAAAGAAGTTACAGGGTTATTGCAGTTTCTGCCTATATTGACACGAAAATGGGATCAAGTTACCACGAAATTCGTGATGAGTTACAAAGGACCCGTATGAACCATAAGACTATCTGGGTGATAGTCGATAGATTGACTAAGTCTACCCACATTCTGGTTAGGAAATCCCTAGATACGTTGAATGTGTAGGCGGATTTATGTGTAAGGAAGGTTGTGGAACACCAAGTATCATTCCAGTGAGCATGGCATCATATAGGGATTCCCGCTTCACTTTCCACTTCAAGGAATAATTTTTGGAAACTAAGGGAACCCGATTCAGTGTTAGCACAGTTTCCTATCCTTAGACAGATGGTCAGTCAGAGAGGACTGTACAGGTTCTGGAGGATATGATGAGAGCATGTGTCATTTATTTGATAAGCTCCTGGGATGATCAGTTGTTACTAATCGAATTCGTCAATAATGACAGTTGTCATTTGAGTATCGGGATGACCTTAGATGAGGCATTGTATAGCTATAAGGGTTGTTTCCTCGATTTGGATAAGAAAAAGTGGGTGATAGATAGAAAATTGTTCCCAAATTGGTAAGACAAACCTCTGAGGATGTTCTATTAATTGTGAAGGATTAAGAACACCTTAGAGCATATAGAAAAGCTATGTGGACATGAGACAGAAACCATTGGAATTCACTGAGGGTGAATTAGTATTATTGGAAGTTGTTGGTCCTAAGGACATAAGAGATTCGAAAAGAAGGTAAATTGAATTTTGTTATATTGAATCCTTAAAGAGATTGGACAAAGTGGGAGATAAGACCTGTAGGTTGGTGTTACTACCTAAATAAACAGGCATCCCCAATGTGTCCTATCTTATGATGCTTCAAAAATATTATCCGGACCCAGCGTATGTGATCGGATATGAGCTCCAACAGCTTAGCTCAATGGAAGTATAACGTATGATTGGAAAACTTGATTCGGGTATTAAACAGGAAGGAGAAAGTGTTGAGGTTTAAGATGATCTCCCTAATTAAAGTATGTTAGTAGTATTACACGCCGGAAAAAGTCACTTGAGAATGACAGTATATGATACAATAGACGTACCTAGAGTTATTTATGGATCCATTTAACTTGGTTCTAATTTGGAGGACCAAATTTCTTAAGTGGGGGAGATTTTGTAAGACCCAAATTTATTTAAAAACATGAAATGAATGAGTATTCGTGAAAGAAAATCGGGTTAAATTAATCCCGAACACCTTAAAGGGCAAAACGGTTAAAAGATCGAATGCTGGTATAAATTTGATAAGAAAATTTAATTAAAATAAAGGAATTGAGAATCTTGATCAATAACGAAGAAATAATTAAATTTCAAGTTAAATTGATCAAGATATGAATTTACTGGAATTAATCGAAATTTTCACTCGGGACAATATCTCGAAAATACGGAGAAATTATACCGAAAAAGTGAAAAATAGATTAAATAAATTAAATAAATAAATTAGAATAAAATATAATTTTTTTAGATATTTTTGAGATTTTTAGAATAAAATAATGATTAAAATATTAATAAAATTAAATAATAAATAAAATTAAATAAAATTGAAAAGAAGAAGAAGAAAGAAAAGAATTGAAAACGCGAGAGGAAAGAAAACATGAAGAAGGCCGACGAGGGAGAAGAGATTGCCGGACGGGCACTGTCCGACGACTAATCGCCCAAGTCAGGGTCGAAAAATGAAGATGAGAGGCTGGCGATCTCCCTGGTACCGGAGACAAAGCCCACCGACGCCGAAATCCGGCGGATCGAGGGAGAGAAGCCGCGGAGAGGAGACGGCAAATCGGCTGCAATCGGCTCCGATCTAGCCCCAACCAACCCCAGCCGAGGCTTCCCCAGGCCCAAACGACGCGATTGGTGGTGGCCACGGTCGGCGAAACCGGTGGACGGCGCTGAAAATGGCTGAAAGAGGAAATGGGTACCGATGGTGGAGAGAACAGGCCGGACCGACTACTTTCCGACGGCCTTGGATGAAAACGAGGCCAGATCCGAGAATCAGACAACCTAGCGGAGCTGCTGGCGACGAAAACAGACGGAGAACCGGCCGGTGAGGCCCTGAACAGGCCGAACCGGAGTGAAACGAACCGGTCTGAACCGGGTTGAACCGGACTGAACCGGTTCAGCCAAGAAATGAGGGAAAAGGAGAAAAAGAGAAAAAGGGAAAAGGTGAAGAAATTTCGGGGATACATCGGACTTCGAGTAAGTCAATACGAGGTCAAAAGTGATCGATTTGATTTTTAAAAAATTTATTTAAATTATATTAATCGAAAATTAACCCGAAATTAAATATTAATTGTGGAATTTTATGACAGAGCTCGAACGAGATCCGATTGAGCTCCGATTCTCGTACCCCGCATCATATTGGTAAGTATATTTTAATTTCGATAATATGAGTCCTTTAATACGGAGTTTTGATTTTTTTTTATCGAATTTATGCATTAACTCTGTATAAAAAGGAATATTAATCGAAATTGCAACGTAATTACCGTAAATAGTATACGGGCTATCCAAAGAGTTTGGAACGAAGCCCGATGATTATTGGTAAGCTGAATGAGCCCAGTAAACCCGAAGAAGGGATTTAATAAGTAGAAACGGGCTGAAAATGGGTTGAGGCCCAGTAAGGTGCAATTGGGCCCAATAAAGTAAAACGAGCCCAGTACGTTAGATTCGATAAGTAATGTGATATACTGATAAGAATAAGTGAATTAACCCAAAATATGTGGTTATATGCAGTTTCATAGATTTGCTTGATGCGCAGTTGGACTGAGAGATCGGATATTATCGAGACGAGATAAGTTTACGTGTAAATCGAGGTAAAAGAATTTTGTAGGTGCATAGAGATTTCTATACGTATTTATTGAGGGGATTTACAGGGCTTAGAATTCCTTAAAGTATCTAGAAAAATCGGGGCTTAGGTGAATAAAGGAAAAGATGATTTTGCCCTGAGAGTAAAATTTACATAAAAGGTAGCAAAGCAGATAAATTGCATAATTTTCATATTTTGATGTTTTATATGAATGTATTGCTTTGGTTTAAGCAAATTTACACATAGGTTGGCTGTTGACTTTATGAATTATACGAAAGGGTATCGATTTGTATCGGTTACTATTTTAAAAAGATGTTTGATCAAGATTGAGCCACCTATCATATTTATTCGAGTAAAAAGAGTGCTAGAGTCTTACTCGCACTAAATTTTACTAATTGTTTACTCATGAAAAGCCGTACTAGAGCATTGTTCTTACGAAAAATTTGTGTATGTACAAAACCGTGCTGGAGATTCGCTCGCACGAGATTTTAGATATCATGATATGCATAGCGTGGTGCTGGAGCTTCGCTCGCACTAGACATGAGTTGACATGCATATGGTCGTGCGAAAGCCTCCTGTAGACTATGTCACAGAGAGTTGAGATGCTCGCACGTATACTTTGAGACATGGGTTGGTTATCGACATAGTATTGGGGTGGATAAGACCTACGGCATGTACCCTCAGACTATGATATAGGTACACAGAGTACGATATACTGTGTATGTCACACGGAGTATGATGTACCGTGCAGTCATGATGACTCGATGATGTTACTTGATATTCTGACGGGTAGGATTTGACCCCACCTCCCATTGCAGTTGTGATGCCCCGCACACCAGGATCCGTGTAGCCTGGGATCATAAGGACAAAGTATGGCCTTAGTCCTCGATTTTTCATACAGTAACCTACATGCCTCACATGATATCATACGGTCTAAATAGACCAGGACGAACCCAAGGGAGGGGTAATGTCCCGATTTATGTTTTTAAATGAAATGCGATTTAATGAATCAAGGTATTCCCGAGAGATGGGTTTGACCTTGATGAGGTTGTTTTATGATGAAACAAATGAGTTTTAACGTGATGAGTTTATGATGAAACAATAAGTTTTTAATGTGATGAGCATGAGATGTCATACATGATGATTTTCCATGTTTGATTTATATGTCGATTTCATGATTTCTCTTATATGATATATACATACATGTGGCATCGTTTTAGTCTTACCTCATGCTCCAAGTATAAACGATTTTATATCATGACATTATCAGCACGTAGATAGTATAGTTATCTACCTGCTTACATTATTGTCTTACTGAGCTATTTATGCTCACCCTTTCATTTTCCACCCCACAGGGTATATTCAATAGAAGAGACAGACAGTAGTCTTGCATTTCGGTTATCCGCTGCTGCTTATCAAGACCAGGTATACACATTTGTATAATTTTTGTATCTAAACATATAGAGGCACAGTATTGTACATGGATGTAATATTTGGAATGTATTTATTTAAAATAAATTGATATGTAAATGAAATATGAAAATGGAATGGTAAATAGGTGAGAGGTGACTAACACCGAATCATAGCCCAACTGTTTAGTAGTGTAACTGTTCACGACGGGTAAGGAAATTAAAAAGCAAAAACTTTACTCTGATTTTTAGGTAATTTGGGTCGTGACAAGACCACACCTGGAAAGAAAATGAAATGAAACAAAGAAGAGAGTGAACAGTGTTTGGAGGGATTTATTTGATGATTTAAACTTAAGGCTTTGTTTGGCATTCAACTCTTGCATTAATCCATTTTTCTTGCATTTTTAGTATAGTTTAATTAGTTATTAGTTTAGGATAGTTGTTAGTTGTTAATTTAGATTAGTTCTAGTGTTTTAATATGTTAATTTAATTTTTAGTCTTAATTTTTAGTTAGGAGTTAATTTTATATTAAATGTTTTAGGATTTTATTTTAATTTAATTACATGCATTTTTATTTTAAGTTTGTTTAAATTTTAGTTTAATTAATTTTATTGCTTTATTTTCATATTTGCATTTTATTTTAGTTGCGTTAATTCATTTTAACTGTTCTAATTTCTTTTGTAGGTATTTTCTTTAATTGCTCGGAGTTCGATAAGCAAATCTTCGTTCAGTATTATTTTCTTTATTTTTAATGTTTATTGTTTTCAGTATGTTTAATTAGCTTTAGTAGATCACCACTTTAATTTCCTAATTTGCTATAATATACTTAGGGTAAGATTAATCGGTACTTAATTAGGCTGATCAACTTCTCTGTGGGACGATAATTTCGGGACTCAAATCCTATTATTAGTTGTACGACCCGTGCACTTGCGGATAATACCTTCAGGGCGAGTCAAGTTTTTGGCGCCATTGTCGGGGAAGTTTTAATTAGTCAGTAATTAATATCGGTGAAATTATGCTGAGGTATAATTCTAGCTTGTAAATACTTAGGTCCTTAGTTTAGTTAATTTTCTCCATTTAAAAAAAAAACTTAAAAAAGCTTTTTTTAAAAAAATTCTAAGGACTTTATGATGTTTGCATGCGTAGCACTAGAAGTATGACTTTCCTTTAGGAAATTTATAGCTCCGCTGCAATTCACCATGGCTGAAAATAGGGAAATTAGAACCGTTGGAGATTATGCAATGCCGACGATTGGAGGATATTATTTCGGCATTAGGCCACCAGCTGCCACTACAAATAACTTTGAAATTAAGCCCACAATCCTCCAGATGATCCAAACTTCTCTACAGTTTAGTGGGCTTCCACACGATGACCCACATGCTCACCTTGGGCAATTCCTAGACTTGTGCAACACCTTCAAACATAATAGATTATCTAATGATGCGCTTAGGCTTAGATTATTCCCCTTTTCACTTAGGGATGGGACGAGACACTGGTTAACCTCCCTACCTCCAGGATCCATGTCTACATGGGATGAGTTAGCCCATCAATTTCTATCTAAGTTTTTCCCTCCATCTAAAATGGCCTAACTCCGTAGTAATATATCTTCCTTTGCCCAGTACAACTCTGAATCTCTTTATGAAGCATGGGAATGACATAAGGAGCTTATTAGGAAGTGCCCTCACCATGGTCTACCTTTATGGCTGCAAGTCTAGACCTTCTACAACAGACTTACAAGCTAGAATAGGACCATTGTTGACGCTGCTGCGGGTGGAGTGCTAATGTGTAAAACAGAGGAGGAAGCTTACGAGCTTTTAGACAAGATGGCGGCTAATAACTATTTATGGTCCTCAGAGAGGCAATTGCCAAAGGAGTCGACAGGTATTTATGAGCTCGACACACTGTCTACCTTGACCTCTCAAATCGCTAATCTTACGAAGAAGGTAGAGTCGCTCAGCACCCAACATAATCCTCCTACTAGTCCTAACCTTGTGTATTTTATCTAAAGTCCTTTTCTTTCCTGCGAGCTGTGTAGTCGTACCCACTCTATAGATAGGTGTCTGCTCAACTTAGAATCGGTTCAGTATGTTGCCCCCTCTCAGACGCAACAGAACAACCCCTTTTCAAACACCTATAACCCAGGGTGGAGGAACCATCTTAACTTCTCCTAGAGCCAAAACCAAGGGCAAACTTTTAGTTCTAGACCTGTAGAACCCCCTAGTTTTCAAGCTCCATCGATTTATGTACCACCACAGCAGTAATTTTCTTATCACCCATTTCACCTTCCCCATCCACCTCAATTTCAACATCACCCACCTCATCCACCACCACCACAACAACCTACGCAACCACAGCTTTACCACGCACCAGCAGCTGAGAAGAAGCCCTTGCTTGAGGAAATGTTCACGACTATCCTGTAAAATAAAGCTGCCTTAATTAAGAACTTAGAGGTTTGAGTAGGACAAATAGCTAGTGCTCTTAACCAACGTCCACAAGGAACCCTCCCCAGTAATACTGAAGTTAATCCTGTTAGGCAAAGGGAGGGTAAAGAACATGTGAAATCCATCACCTTTAGGAGCGATAGAGAGCTAGATGATGAACCACAAGTTAAGTCCCAACCTAAACACCACATAGTTAAAGAATCCTTCAGTTCTAACGAAGCAGCTCAAAAAGAGCAGGAATATCAGGATTAGGCTACAAAAGACTCCAAGCTAGGCACTTCTTCATCTATACCTTCTTCTATTTCATAGCCTTCCTCATCCTCTGATGCTACACATGTTTCCACTGCATCCTCTCTAGTTGGACCACCAGTACCTTTTCCTCAGAGGTTCCAAAAATAAAAAATCGGATCAATAATTCGTTAAATTTCTTGAGGTTTTTAAGAAGCTTCACATCAACATTCCTTTCGCAGATGCTTTAAAGCAAATGCCAAGTTATGTGAAGTTTCTGAAGGATATCCTCTCTAGGAAAAGGAGATTGGAAGATTATGAGACGGTGGCCTTAACTGAGGAATGTATTGCTATTATCCATAGGAGATTACCCCCCAAGCTTAAAGATCCTGGGAGTTTTACCATACCCTGCAATATTGGAAATATGTTCTTTGGTAGAGCCCTGTGTGATTTAGGAGTCAGTATCAATCTGATGCATCTATCTATTTACCAAAAGTTAGGAATAGAGGATATCAAGCCTACCACAGTGACCTTTAAGCTAGCAGATCGATCCATTAAATATCCAAAGGGAGTCATTGAGGATGTGTTAGTAAAGATGGACAAATTTGTTTTCCCTGCGGATTTTATTATTCTAGACATGGAGAAAGACAGGGAAGTCCCCATTATACAAGGTAGACCTTTCCTAGCGACTGGTAGAACCTTAATTGATGTACAAAAAGGGGAGTTAACTATAAGAGTCCTAGATCAGGAAGTGAAATTTAATGTTTTCAAACCTTTAAAGTTCCCTAATGACTCTCAAAACTGTTTTAGGATGGAGGACATAAGGCTTAACCATATAATATCTGAGAGAAAGAAGGAAGTAGATAGAGCTCAGGAGGATTTAACTGTTAACATTTTGTCACCACTCTTGCTGATCCTCCTACTCTTCGCACTGCTACTGAGTGTTGTGTTCTTTAGCTGCATTTGAAGTGGCTTAATTTTTCTTTTCACCTTGTATATAGTTCTTTTTCTTTTTCTTTTTTGTTGTTTTTTTTACTTTGTTTATTTTGCAGGTTTATTTTCTAGTTTTACGCTTTCAATAAAAGCTTCAGTTGTTCATTATCATCAGAAAGGGGAGTACTTTGTTCCTGAACTTCAATTCTTATATTATCTACACACTGAGGATACTGTGCACTTTAAGTTTGGGGGAGGGGATGTCATTTGAGTATTTTTCAAAAATTTGAGCAAAATTGAAAATTTTTTAAAATTTTTCGAAAATATGAGCTGAAATTGTTTGATTTTGGGTGATTTAGTGCTTAACATGTAGTTTTCTCATATTCTGATGATATGACCCCATGATTTAGTCTGACTTTGATTGAATGAGAAGTATGATTATAGGAAAAGCATGAAGTTGAGATCTTGAATGGGTCTTGATTCTGATTATGATTTCCTCATTTTATGCACATGTCATGTCATGAATCTATATATTTATTTAGAGAAAGCTTATGTGGACACGGTATTGCATTTGTTCAGTTGATTTTGTGCATCATATTCTAGAATTTGTTTGATCTGATCTCGAGGTGAAATATTAGATCACATTTAATTTGGGAGATGATTTAGGTCATCTTTGGATCGTTTGAGCCTTTCTAGCCGACCCTATACATATTTTACCCCTAGTTACCCATCTGGGCCAAATAAGACTTTCTCTGTAAATACACCTGCTTATAATTTTCCTTAGCTTAAACACTTTGTTCCTATCCCCTACCCCGAAAGCATGAAAGTCATTGGGATATATTTTGAGCTTTGTACATATGGGTATCTGGTGATAGTGAATGTTCAAAAAAATTAAAAAAATAAAAATAGTAATAAAAAAATGAAAAGAAAATAAAAGAAAAAGAAGAAAGAAGAAAAATACAAAAATAGAAAAAATGTTTAGTGAAGTAAATAAGTCCGGGGAATAAATTTGAGCTCTTATATTAAGATCCTGAAAGTAATGCATGTTAAGGGGTAATTAAACCTAAATCGACTTTATCATACCTTAACCCCAGCCTTACATTACAAGCTTAATGAAGTCCTATTGATCTTTAGTTAAGTGTAACTACATTAGTGGAGAGAGAAGTGAAAAGCAAAGTTATGGGAATGATCACATCTCAATTTTTTAGAGATGTTTGTTCCACTTAAATCAATGTAGATCATATGGAAGCGTTGGAGAAGAACATGGTGGAAATAATATCAAAATTGGAGAAGATTTTTTTCCCTAAGTTTTATTGACAGTATGGAGTCACTTATCTTACTAGGCTAAAGTCGGTGGACCGATTCAGTATTGATGGATGTATCCATTCAAAGGGTAATTTTTTATACTTGTTTAAGATAAAAACTATGCGATTTAGTGTTTAATATATATTTTTTTTCTTTGTCATTAGTGCTTAAATTTTTGTATGTTAATGCTTAGCTTTATTCATTATTTAAATAAAAAATGAACCAACCGATCTAAAGTTGAATGATCTATATGTTAGGCAGACATTATGTCATGACCTAAAATAGTAAACTTTTCAGTAATTTATTACGGATGTTTAAAAATGTGAACTAATTTTTTTTTTTCATTTTTCTTTTCATACTTTATTTGTTATGTGAGTACAGTCGTAGCTATTTCTAGGTTTCAAACTACCTAACTTGGTTTAAGGTTATGAACCTAAGGTCCCAGTCTAACTTCTTATTAACTTTTGTAATCATTTCTTAATTTAATACACATCCTAACACATACACTGTAAAGTAACTATCTGAAAAAGTACAATTAAATAGTATAAGTAACTGTACCATTATGAGCTGTGAAATCTCGAAGCGTTTACTTTGAAGCTGATATCAATATCATTGTTAATGTAGCATTGGTCTGAACTTGTGATGGAAAGAAGAAAGGGTGAGCTTTGGGAAAGCTCAGTAAGTAAACCACACAAGCATAGAGGTAATAACCTAAACAATATTGGATTTCTAATGCATGACTGGCGTATTTCTATTCGATCATTATTTCTTATTTCTTATCTGAATCACAATCTGATAGTTATCATATTTCAAAACATGTTTTATCCCAAACATACTTTGCAGTTCAGAACTTATCGATGATCACACTTCTCTTTGGGTTTTTGGATTAGACTGCTATCTAGACACTATCAAGTTTTTTAGGCATGGATTTTAAAATACCTTAATTAGCCATGAAATCTGATCACCTGAACTAATGATAGTTATAGGGGTTCAAAATTTGAAACATATTCGAAAGCGTAAAACCAAAACCTATTGTAGTCCACATTCATCCTTCAAACACAATGATGCGTCCTTCCTAGAAATGTTGTCACGGCACTCAACTTATCAAAATACTTACAAATTTTTCGTATTTTCGTGCATCAATCTTTAATCATCCTTCCCCGATCGTGAACAACCACATTCTCGACAGTTGGGCTGTGTGTCGATGTCTAACTCATTCCACCATACCTATTTAATTTGAATATTATTTATGAGTAAACACTTGTATAAATGTATATATATCAGAGTCGTTACATGTGTTTACATTGTTTTACATCCCCAATAGTTACATACAAAATGCTACTGTGCTATGTCTAGTTTAGATATAAAAAAATCGAAGTGTGTATACCTTTAGCGATGGGATGTAGCGGATTACCAAAAGGGAAACGCCTCCGGTCACGCTCACTCTATACTCAAATCTCTATAGAGAGGGGGAAAATAAGGAGGTGAGCAAACCACACGCTCAGTAAGGCAATCATGCGAACATGTAGATACTGCACTATCTACGTGATCGTGATGCCATGCTCAAAAGCATTTAATTCATCGTTTATCTAAAAACATGAGTGTATGACTATGTTAATGGTATGTAAAGCATTCATGCTATTAAAATCCAGTGCACATTTTGACTCAAAGCATGGTATAAATCATCATGCATAATTCACAATAAAAGCATGGCATTACCCATCATGCATTTTCTCAAATAGCATGGCATTAACCATCATGCATTTTCACAATAAAGCATGGCATTAAACATCATGCATTTTTCTCAAATAGCATGGCATTAACCATCATGCATTTTCATAATAAAACATCGCATTAAACATCATGCATCCCTGCACTTTAAAAACCATTAACAAATCAATCCAACATTGGTCAGGTCTCAGCCCATCCCTCGGACTTTCCTGACCCACAAATCATTTCAAACGTGGATTTATTCTCAAAGCAATAGACATGTGAGATAGGCAGTTCAACAATAGGTAATAACCTCAAGGCCTATGTACATAACCTGTGATACCGGCTACACGGATCAGGTGTGCAGGATATCACCACTATCTGCTTCCACACGGGAGGTGGGTCAAATCCTACTTGCCAGTCCATAGCAGATCTCGTCCAAAGACAGCACATCATAACTCAACACGGTACAACGTACTCCATGCTACATGCACGGTACAACGTACTCCGTGGACCCAATCAACACATCATATCATGCCACATCTCAAATGGACGTGTGAGCCTATTTAATCGGTACGACCTCTTGTCTACCCGAAGCTCCTAACACGGCTAATTAATCATGTCAAAACAATGCACGTGTGAGCCTATTTAATCGATGTGACACCCAGTCTACTCGAAGCTCCAAACACGGCAACATATAAGGTGGGCATCTAGTGCGAGATAAACTCCAAGCATAATGCCAAAACAAATATGAAATCCATGTGAAAACTAGTGCCTCTAGCACTTATGTGCATAAAACACGTCAAATCTCGTGTGAATCATACTCTAGCATGCTTTCATACTCACAAAATCATGTAGGTGGCTCAAAACATTGCAAAGTATGGTTAACAAAACAAAAACACACTCATTTCTTTTGCAAATCATTTCAATGTTAGCCAACCTACCAATCATTTGCTAAAAAGCAATAAAACATGATTTTCAAAGCAATATGCTTTTGTTTTCATTCACATTTTGTCAAACACCCAACTTTTGCCCTTCAATCACCCAACATCATTTCCTAATGTCTCATGCATTCTAGCAAAGCATTTAATGAGCCCAAGTTGTGCACAGATATCTCTAAGAGTTCACACAATTCCCTTACCTCAATTTACTTGGTGTGACTCCTTTCCTCTTAGCTTCTCATGCTCTTGGCTCTACTCGCTCCAGCGTATTCTCAGAAGCTGCGATTCATCCATCTAAATCAATTGAGTTAATGTTTTTAACCCATATTTGACCTCACTATTCAATATAATTCACTTATGCATTTTACCAATGCCTTAATCCACATTTTACCCCTTTTAGGTAAATCTCACAATTTATCTACCAACAACATCTTAAAATCATACCCATAACACTACTGTCACCTCTAGACATCCCATTTCTCATTAATCTCCATACATTCCACTTTCTCACACTAGACCAATTCTAGTTCATAATCATTCTAATGCATTTTAAATAGTTTCTAACCATCCATACTCATGCCAAACAACTCCAAAATCAATTAAATAGACAATGTACCATAGTTGGAGTGTTAGAATCTTACCAAATCTGATTTCTCTCCTTGCTCCAAATGATAATGCCCTTAACTCCTTCAATGCCAACAATGGGAACAAGCCTTCCAACTATGTTGTTCTTCTCTTTGAAAGGAACAACTTTGCCTCTAATGGTCTCTCTTCAAATCTTACTGAAAATGACTGATTTTAGAGAGAGAAAGTTAGGTTTTTGGGTTGAAAATGGAAGAATGGTGTTTTTCCCAAAATTTTCAGATTTTCAACACTCCTTTTATAGAAATAGCTTGAGGAGATCGATCTTCACCAAGAGGATATCGATCTGGTCCCCTTAAATCCCTCTTTTTTACGGTATTTTAAGCATGAGATCGATCTGTCGAATCATGAGATCGATTTGCTTCCAAACAGAGAGCTAAGGAGATCGATCTGGGTGCTTGAGGATCGATCTTTTCATTACAGAATGCTTAGGAGATCGATCTGCTCTATTCCATTGCCCAAATAAGAGCATTCTGGCTCTTCCAGATCGATCTCTCATCCTATGAGATCGATCTGCCCTTCATAGTTTCCAGATTTTCTGTAGTTCTTCTGCAGCGACTCATACTCAAACATCCTTAATTTGCTACCATGATCATTTTCTCATTCATTCATCTTTGAGGCTTGACAATGACATCCATACATACCTTATTCCTATTGAAACTTGTGAGGAATCCTTGTATAACCAAAAGTATATGATTTAAACCAAATGGAAGTGCACAACTTATGCAATTCTACTTCCATTTTACCACACTACTCATAATTCATTCTACTCACATTCTCCACATGTTTAAGCCCAAATCTTTACATTCATACATAAAGTAACTTGTATGTACAACCACAACTCTTATTACAAGTGTGTTCATTAACTTATGGACTTACATCACATATACTTCACTTATGAATTCAAAGTACAACTCTATTTACATTTCTATGTACATATATACCATTATACATATACGGGGTCTCACATTCTCCTCCACTTAGAAAATTTGGTCCTCCAAATTAGAACCAATTATTCTGTGAACAACTCTGGATACTTCTCTCGCATCAAACTCTCCGATTCCCATGTGGCTTCTTCCACAATGTGATGTTGCCAAAGCATTTTCACCAAAGAAATTGTCTTTGTCCTCAAACTTTCTCTTTTCTATCCAATACCCAAACTGGCTTCTCAATGTATATCATACCCTCATTGAGATCTAATGGCTCATATCTTATCACATGTGCCGGGTCCGGGTGGTACTTCCTCAACATGGATGCGTGGAAGACATTATGCACACTTGCCAACTCTGGTGGCAATGCCAATCTATAAGCCTTATCTCCCACCTTATCAAGTATCTCGAATGGCCCTATATACCGAGGGCTCAACTTTCCCTTCTTCCCGAATCTCATAATTCCTTTCGAAGGGGAAACTTTCAAAAACTCTGACTCACCCACATCAAACTCTAGTGGTCTCCGTCTCCTGTCAGCATAACTCTTTTGCCTGCTCTATCTATCTGTAACCTCTCGCATATCAATTGGACATCCTCAGAGGCTTGCCTAACCAAGTCGGGAGCAAAGATCTGTCTGTCACCAACCTCTTCCCATCCAATAGGGGAACGACATCTACGCCCATACAATGCCTCATATGGTGCCATCCCGATACTCGCATGAAAACTATTATTATAGGCGAACTCTGCGAGTGGCAAATGGTCATCCCAGGAGCCTCCAAAATCCAATGCACACGCTCTCAACATATCCTCCAGGGTCTGTATGGTCCTCTCTGACTGACCATCTATCTGAGGATGAAATGTGGTGCTAAAACTCAACTGGGTCCCCATCGCTTCCTGAAAATGTTCCTAAAAGTGGGAAGTGAAGTGGGCATCCCTATCAGAAACAATGCTCACTGGAATTCTATGTAGCCTCATTATCTCGCGCACATATAGGTTCGCTAACTGGCTCAGAGTATCGGTAGCTCTCATAGCTAGAAAATGGGCTGACTTTGTCAACCGATCCACAATCACCCATATGGCATCATAACCTCTACGGGTCCTCGGCAATCCCATTACAAAATCCATGGTGACATGCTCCCACTTCCAAGTCGGTATCAGTAGAGGCTGCAATAACCCTTCAGGCTTCTAATGCTCTACCTTTACTTGCTGACAAACGAGACACTTAGCAACATATTCAGCAATGTGCTTTTTCATTCCAAACCACCAATAAACCTTTCGAAGGTTTTGATACATCATTATACTCCTTGGATGTATAGTATACTTCGATGAGTGAGCCTCTGTCAGGATCAACCTTCTGATCTCTGCGTCATCAGGAACACATATCCTACCTCTAAACCTCAACAATCCATCCAAACTCAACCCAAAGTCCGTCTCTGTACCCCTTTGTATCTACCCGACAATATCACTACACTAATAATCAACTCATTGAGCCTGTTGGATTCGATCTACCAGATCTAGTTCCAACTGCAGGCTAGCTATCATAAATCCACTATCAGCACTGGGCGAGGTCATATCCAAATTGAGGTTCGTGAACTGTTCCAACAGCTCGTGTTCCCTGATCATCATAAATGATACCATCCCGAAATGCTTTCTACTCAAATCATTAGTAACCACATTTACTTTACCCGGGTGGTAAGGATCTCACAATCATAATCCTTTAATAGCTCAAGCCATCTCCTCTGTCTCATGTTCAACTCTTTCTGTGAGAACAGGTACTTAAGGCTCTTATGATCTATATAAATCTGAAATCTCTCACCATAGAGGTAATGGCGCCATATCTTCAGCGCAAACACCACCGCTGCCAACTCCAAGTCATGGGTCGGGTAGTTCCTCTCATGATCCTTTAACTGTCTTGATCTATAAGCTACTACCTTCCCATCCTGCATTAATACGCAGCCCAATCCTAGATGTGAAGCATCTGCATACATTGAGAAACCTCCTGAGCTGGTAGGAATGGTGAGGATCGAAGCTGTGGTTAATCTCCTTTTCAGCTCCTTAAAACTTTCTTCACACTTATCGTCCCACACAAACTCCACATTGTTTCTTATGAGGCGTGTCAAAGGAGCAGTTAATCTCGAAAATCCCTCTACAAACCTTCAGTAATGCCCAGCCAAACCCAAAAAACTCCTAATCTCTGTCACTGTTCGAGGTCTCTGCCACTGAACTACGGCCTCAATCTTAGATAGATCCATTGACACTCCATCTCTCGATACTATGTGACCCAAAAAAGAGATCTATTCCAACCAAAAGTCACACTTGCTAAGTTTAGCATACAACTTCTTCTCTCGGAGGGTTTGTAGCACTATCCTTAAATGCCTTTCATGCTCTTCTATAGACCTTGAGTACACTAGTATATCATCAATAAACACAATAACAAACCGATCCAAATACTAGTGAAATACCTCATTCATCAACGACATAAAAGCTGCGGGAGCATTCGTCAACCCGAATGGCATAACCATAAACTCATAATGTCCATACCGGGTGTGAAAAGCTGTCTTGGGTACATCTCCATCTCGTATCCTCAACTGATGGTACCCTGATCTTAGATCTATCTTGGAAAAGGCTTGCGCTACCTTAAGCTGATCCAACAAGTTATCGATGCGTGGAAGGGGATACTTATTCTTGATGGTGGCCTTATTCAACAATCGGTAATCTATACACAGTCGGAGGCTTCCATCCTTCTTCCTTACAAACAGAACTGGTGCTCCCCAAGGTGAGACACTCAGCCTGATGAACCCCTTCTCTAGCAACTCATGTAATTGTTTCCTTAACTCCTCTAACTCGACTTAAGTCATTCTGTACGGTGGCTTAGACATCGGCTCTTTACCAGGTGCCAAGTCTATACCAAACTCCATCTCCCTATCTGGAGGTAACCCTGGTAACTCATCCGGAAAGACATTTGGAAATTCCCTAACCACTGGAATGTCTCTCAATTTCGGACGTGCCTTATCCGTGTCAATCATAAAAGCGATGAATCCTTCACATTATTCTTTCCACCATTAGTAATCATAAATCATCACATCACATACATATATGAAATCAAATTTATCTTTCATACATCATGTATCAAGATTGTACTCATCACACTTATAAAAATCATGTTCTTTAGCTTCATTTCACAAAATTTGCTACAAGATTGTCTATCTTGGGAAACATCAAAGTTTTTGCATGACAATCCATAATAACATGATTGGCAGCCAACCAATCCATTCCTAGGATCACATCAAAATCACTCATATTTAATAAAATTAAATCAGCTGTCATCTCTTTACCTCTTATCATCATCTTACAATCCCTATATACATGCTCAGTCAACTGACTATCATTCATAGGTGTAGATATCAACAACATCTTATCAATAAGTGTGGGTTTTACATGCTTCAACAATTTACATGCAAATGATGGTGAAACAAAGGAATGCGTGGCACCAGGATCAAACAGTACATAAGCTTCTAAATCAAAGATTTGGATGGTACCTTTTACCACATCCGATGAATGATCCGCAGTGTCCTGGTCCAGCGAGTGCACTCGTCCTCTGCTCACACCCACTGCTTGCTTCCACTTTTCCTCAGCTGTAGCCCTCCTTCTTGGAGCAACTGTACCAACTGGAGCACTCTCTGGCTCCTTGCCCTTCTGTGGAACTCTCTCTGTCATCTCTAGGCAATCTCTAATTATGTGCCCTGGCTTCCCACATCTGAAGCATACAACCTGAGGTCCATAACATGGTCGAGTACTATGGTACCTACCACACTTACCACATTGTTCCATAGTAGGTCGTGGCCCTCCAATCACAATTCCCTTAGCTGGAGCAATGGTCGAATACATGGGAGCATTAACTGTCCTCTCCCAGATCTCCTCAATCCTCGACCTCTTCCCAGTAAACCTCTTGCTTCCTTTATAGCTGAAGCCTCTATCCATCATAAGTCTCTTCTTATCTCTGTCCCTCATCTTACTAAACTTTCCAAACTCTGAGGCGATTCTATCAACATCTTGTTCACACAATTGTGCCCTGCGCACTGCCTCCTCATAGGTCGGTATATCAAGGGGAACCAGTCTAGACCTGATGGTCGGTCTCAATCCATCCATAAACTTTTGGATCTTCTCAACCTCATTACTCATAGTGTTGGGATCATATTTGCCCAAGGATATAAAAGCATTCTCATACTCATCCACAGTCCTGCTCCCTTGGGTCAGTCCCAAAAATTCCATCTTTAGCTTTCGCTATGCGGTATCCGAGAGATACTGTCTCTGGAAGGCCTCTAAAAATACATCCCAGCTGATCTCAGTATATCGGCCTCTCAAAATAGGCCTGGTGGACTTCCACCAATGTTCTGCTGATCCATTCAGCATAAAAGCAACAAACGCTACCATCTCGGTAGTAGTGCAATAAAAGAACCCATATAATTTCTCGATCTCATTGATCCAATTCTCAGTCGCTATTGGGTTCTCTACTCCACTGAAAGACCTCATTACTAATAGTGTTGGGATCATATCTGCCCAGGGATATAAAAGCAGTCTCATACTCATCCACAGTCCTGCTCCCTTGGGTCAGTCCCAAAAATGCCATCTTTAGCTTTCGCTGTGCGGTATCCGAGACATATTGTCTCCGTAAGGCCTCTAGAAATACATCCCAACTGATCTCAGTATATCGGCCTCTCAAAAATAGGCCTGGTGGACTTCCACTAATGTTCTGCTGATCCCTTCAGCATAAAAGCGACAAACGCTACCATCTCGGTAGTAGTGCACTTAAAGAACCCATATAATTTCTCGATCTCATTGATCCAATCCTGAGCCACAACTGGGTCCTTTACTCCACTGAAAGACGACGGTCTAAACTTTTGAAACTGCCGCAGTCTATCCAAATCACATCCATATCCCCAACCTCTACTGCCTGGCTTAGCAACCGACGTAGGCACATCCTGTGTGGGTGGGGTATCTGTCGTCTGAGGTCTCAGGGCTTCCCTTGCCCGTGCCTCAGGAGCTGCCACCTGCTCGGCATTACCCTGTGTAGCGGGACTCTGTCTACTGCCAACTCCAGATAAAGATTGGGTGACCAACTCCACAATCATCTCAATACTCTGCTCTATCCCCGCGAAGCGAGCCTCAGTACTCTTGGGTCTCTCCTCTGGACCCTGTGGAGCGTGCTCAACATCAGCCTCCACCTTAATATCATCCTGAGCCTCGTGTGTTACCAGCTCAACACGACCCCCAGGCCTACCTCTACGGCCTCGAGCCTGCGCTCTCATCCCTCTACCACGACTGGTATCAGGCATATTCACTCAATTCCCTACATTCACAACCAATTACTTAGTCAACCCATCGACACACATACAATTGTATCTAAACAAGCACAGTAACATGTGGATGTAATTTTCCAACTTATTAAGTATTTTAGACACGACACACGTTAGACCAACTCAAGCTCTGATACCAACTTCTGTCACGACCCTCAACTTATCAAAATACGTACAAATTTTTTGCATTTTCATGCATCAATTGTGAATCATCCTTTATCGATCATGAACAACCACAAGCTTAACAGTTGGGCTGTGTGTCGACGTCTAACTCATTCAACCATACCTATTCAATTTGAACATTATTTATGAGTAAACACTTATATAAATGTATATATATCAGAGTCGTTACATGTGTTTACATTGTTTTACATCCCCAATAGTTACATACAAAATGCTACTGTGCTATGTCTAGTTTAGATACAAAAAATCCAAGTGTGTATACCTTTAGCGATGGGATGCAGCCGATTACCAAAAGGGAAACGCCTCCAGTCACGCTCACTCGATACTCAAATCTCTATAGAGAGGGGGAAAATAAGGGGGTGAGCAAACCACACGCTCAATAAGGCAATCATGCGAACAGGTAGATACTGCATTATCTACGTGATCGTGATGCCATGCTCAAAAGCATTTAATTCATCATTTATCTCAAAACATGAGTGTATAATTGTGTTAATGGTATGTAAAGCATTCATGCTATTAAAATCCAGTGCACATTTCGACTCAAAGCATGGTATAAATCATCATGCATAATTCACAATAAAAGCATGGCATTACCCATCATGCATTTTCTCAAATAACATGGCACTAACCATCATGCATTTCACAATAAAGCATGGCATTAAACATCATGCATTTTTCTCAAATAGCATGGCATTAACCATCATGCATTTTCACAATAAAGCATGGTATTAAACATCATCCATCCGTGCACTTTAAAAACCATTAACAAATCAATCCAAAACTGGTCAGGTCTCAGCCCATCCCTCGGACTTTCCTGACCCACAAATCATTTCAAACATGGATTTATTCTCAAAGCAATTGACATGTGAGATAGGCACTTCAACAATAGGTAATAACCTCAAGGCCTATGTACATAACTTGTGATACTGGCTACACGGATTAGGTGTGTGGGATATCACCACTATCTGCTTCCATACGGGAGGTGGGTCAAATCCTACCCGCCGATCCATAGCAGATCTCGTCCGAAGATGGCACATTACAACTCAACACGGTACAACGTACTCCATGGACCCAATCAACACATCATATCACGCCACATCTCAAATGTACGTATGAGCCTATTTAATCAGTACGACCTCTTGTCTACCCGAAGCTTCTAACACGGCTAATTAATCATGTCAAAACAATGCACGTGTGAGCCTATTTAATCGATGTGACACCTAGTCTACTCGAAGCTCCAAACATGACAACATGTAAGGTGGGCATCTAGTGCGAGACAAACTCCAAGCAAAATGCCAAAACAAATATGAAATCCATGTGAAAACTAGTGCCTCTAGCACTCATGTGTATAAAACACGTCAAATCTCGTGCGAGTCATACTCTAGCATGCTTTCATACTCACGAAATCATATAGGTGGCTCAAAACTTTGCAAAGTATGGTTGACAAAACCAAAACACACTCATTTCTTTTGTAAATCATTTCAATGTCAGCAAACCTACCAATCATTTGCTAAAAAGCAATAAAACATGATTTTCAAAGCAATATGCTTTTGTTTTCATGCACATTTTGTCAAACACCCAACTTTTGCGCCTCAATCACCCAACATCATTTCCTAATGTCTCATGCATTCTAGCAAAGCATTTAATGTGCCCAAGTTGAGCACAGATATCTCTAAGAGTTCACAAAATTCCCTTACCTCGATTTACTTGGTGTGACTCCTTTCCTCTTAGCTTCTCACACTCTTGGCTCAACTCGCTCAAGCGTATCATCGGAAGCTGCGATTCATTCATCCAAATCAATTGAGTTAATGTTTTTAACCCATATTTGACCTCACTATTCAATATAATTCACTTATACATTTTACCAATGCCTTAATCCACATTTTACCCCTTTTAGGTAAATCTCACAATTTATCCACCAACAAGATCTTAAAATCATACCCATAACACTACTGTCACCACTAGACATCCCATTTCTCATTAATCTCCATACATTCCACTTTCTCACACTAGACCATTTCTAGGTCATAATCATTCCAATGCATTTTAAATAGTTTCTAACCATCCATACTCATGCCAAACAACTCCAAAATCAATTAAATAGACAATGTACCATAGTTGGAGTGTTAGAATCTTACCAAATCTGATTTCTCTCCTTGCTCCAAATGATAATGCCCTTAACTCGTTCAATACCAATAATGGGAAAATGCCTTCCAACTATGTTGTTCTTCTCTTTGATAGGAACAAATTTGCCTCTAATGGTCTCTCTTCAAATCTTACTGAAAATGGTTGATTTTAGAGAGAGAAAGTTAGGTTTTTGGGTTGAAAATGGAAGAATGGTGTTTTCCCTGAAATTTTTAGATATTCAACACTCCTTTTATAGAAATAGCTTGAAGAGATCGATCTTCACCAAGAGGAGATCGATCTAGTCCCCTGAAATCCCTCTTTTTCACGGCATTTTAAGCATGAGATCGATCTGTCGAAGCATGAGATCTATTTGCTCCCAAACAGAGAGCTAAAGAGATCGATCTAGGTGCTTAAGGATCGATCTTTTCATTACAGAATGCTTAGGAGATCGATCTGGCTCCATTGGAGATTGATCTGCTCTATTCCATTACCCAAATAAGTGCATTTTGGCTCTTCCAGATCGATCTCTCATCCCATGAGATCGATCTGCCCTTCATAGTTTCCAGATTTTCTACAGTTCTTCTGCAGCAACTCATACTCAAACATCCTTAATTTGCTACCATGATCATTATCTCTTTCATTCATCTTTGAGGCTTGACAATGACATCCATACATACCTTACTCCTATTGAAACTTGTGTGAAATCCTTGTATAACCAGAAGTATACGATTTAAACCAAATGGAAGTGCATAACTTATGCAATTCTACTTCCATTTTACCACACTACTCATAATCCATTCTACTCACATTCTCCACATGTTTAAGCTCATTTCTTTACATTCATACATAATGTAACTTGTATGTACAATCACAACTCTTATTACAAGTGTGTTCATTAACTTATTGACTTACATCACATATACTTCACTTATGAATTCATAGTATAACTCTATTTACATTTCTATGTACATATATACCATTATACATATACGGGGTCTCACAAATGTGTACCGCAAGTGAACGGGTCAGACAACTAATAAGGGAAACTGAGTCCCAAATTATCGTCCCACATAGAAACACAGTCACCCTAACTAAGTATTAGTTAATTTTACCTTGAGTATATCCTAGCAAATTATGAATATTCAAAGAGTGATCTACAAAGTTTAATTTGAAAATACTGGAAAGCAAGGAAAATAATAAAAACACTAAAATAATGCAAAATAAAGCAAAATAGAGCAAAAATCTGCACAAGAAAGAGAATACTAAAACTCGAATTAATTAGTGTAAATTGACTAAAGATGCAAATATAAGAAAATATAGATTAAAACTAGAAAATCTTAATATGAAAATAAAATTTACATGTGTTTAATCTAATTAAAAAAAAGAAAAAAAAATTGCAAAATAATCTATCCTAAGACCTAATGAAATGAAATTTCAATAAAACTTAAAAAAAAATCCCTAAGTATAACTTTAATCCTAAATGCCTAAATTGATAATCCTAAATTATATTTAGCTCTAGATAATTACTAAATTAATAAAATGCCAAAATAAATAATTAAATCTATTCTAAATGATGCATGAGAAATAAAACATTTTTAAATTTTGAAAATTTTAAATGAAAACTATCCTAAAGATGCATAAAATTATTCTACCCCTAAATTAACACTAAATGCAATACATAAATACTATACTAGTATTCTGTTAACATTAAAATCATACCAGTATATACTGAAATCAAGAAACAGTTTCCTAAAATGAAAATCAACTAAATCCTAATTGTATGCATGAAAATAATGAAATTAAAATAATTAAGAAAAGAAACTCCCCTAAAATTTCTAATTTCTATTTACTAATGCAATACCCCTAATTGAAACATAAATAAAAAATTTAATAACTAAATACCTAACACTAATTCTAGTTAAAGAAACCCGAAATTATATTTAAACTATTAGAATATTAAAACACTAAAATAATGAAACAGTAAAACTGAAGTATATTAATGCAAAAATCATGGCATTCAACATGCAGCACCAGCATTCCCTGCCTCGCCACCTCCTACTTGGCTGTAATACCAGTACTAGCTTATTGCCGCAGGATCCTTGCTTCAGCGACAGCACACAAGATAGCAGTACCAATTGGCGCCATGCATTTGCTCCCCTGCCGCGTACCTGCTTCACGTTGCAGCTACATCGGGCAGAATCTTCACCGCAAACAAGAACAGAGCAGACCAGCAATGGCATGCCTTAGCCACATTCAAGAACAGGAAATCGAAAATAGAAGCCTCAACAGTAAACATAAATAAATAAAATAAAATAAAATCTGAAACTGTCACGACCGCCTGTGACTTACCAAACTCAACTACAAATTTTTTTTCACATTTTACTTACGTTTCTTTCTGTCACAATTCAATCACCAAACCGTTAGGCTATAATTCGATATGTCACCTTAACTACATTCTTTCACAGCATGGATACAAGTCAATGCAATTATCCATTGATTGTAGTTACTCGCTTCTTAAAAAGTAAGCTCATATACATTAATACAAATACTTGTACATATACATCCCTGACAGTACATTCGTTACACAACTATGCTGTTACATTGTTTAGTACAAAATGTTTCAAATGTGTATACCTCTCATATGATGGGTGTGCAGCGGATAAAGGAATACCAGTCCTCAACCATACTCAACTACTGTGAACGCTCTGTAGAGAGGAGGAAATAAAAATGGGGTGAGCTCACAGCTCAGTAAGAAAATAAGGCAAGCAAGTAGATAACCACATTATCAACAAAATACAATGTTCATGCCTTGAAATCATTTCCTTTTCGATTCACATCTAAAGCAAGTATCTTTCTTGAAACATTTGTGCAAGTATATACATATATATATATACAAATTGTCAGTTATGAACTGAAAACATGCTAGTTTAATAACCTCAACATTTTATGCAAAACATTGCATTTTCATGTAACTACTGTAAATCACATTTCATTATGCCATATCAATTAAATCAAAACAAAGATGGCATATCAACATGTAAAAATATGGAAATCTGAGCCTCGCCCTGTAATACATGTAGTTTTACATGTTCTTCTTATGAAGCTATGATATATGCGCACATTGTTACATGTGTATAGACAATAAAGGATGTAGGGTTTTTGAAATTTAATGTACAATCCATGAATTCAAGTTGTGTGCACAAGTTTTATTGCCTATGAATTTTATGGAATGGATACTATTATACGTTGGTTGTGCACGGAATGTAAAATGAGGTATTAGACCATTAAGGATGAATTGCACATTGGAAATCTGCTGAAAATTGTAATAAAGATGATGCAAGGGAGGAGCAGATCGATCTCCCATGAAGGAGAGATCGATCCCCTCTTATGAAATGTCAACCATCAGTCCATTAGAACAAGGCAGATTGATCACAGAACAAGGCAGATCGATCTTCTAAAGCTTCTGTCTAGAAGAAATCGATCTCTCACAAGGAATAGATCGATCTCCATATTTCCCAGGTTAAAACAGATCGATCTCCCCTTTACTAACAGATCGATCCTCAAGAGAATTCTGCATGCAATAGATCGATCTCATCATGAAGATTAGATCGATCTGGTAATAGTTATGTTAGGAAAAAGGACTACCAAACCATGCAGAGATCGATCTCCATAAGGGACCAGATCGATCTCATGTCTCTATATCTATAAAAAGAGCACGAGATTAGATTTAAAATCAGGCTTTCTTTCCTACCAAACCAGCACCTATCCTGTTCTCTCAAAAAATCAAGCTTTCTCACTCTAAATATCACTACATTCCAGCTAGATTTGGAAGAAGTTCAAGAAGGAGAAGTTGTTCTTTAAAGTAAGGAGAACAACATACCCGAAAATCACATATTTATTTGATCAAGAGGAGGATAATAGGCTACCATAAGTTTGACCAAGGAAAAAGCTAAGTTGGGTAAGTCTTCAAAACTCCCAACTCCAAGCATGTTGTTTTAAGTGACTTTAGGAGTTGATGGATGTATATTATGTTAGTAGAATATGGCTGGGATGCTTAAAACTCACTTGACTAAGAATATGTCTAGAAGAGCAATAGATTGAGTTTACTATTGTGATGATCATGGAATATTATGATGTTAGTGGTGTTGAGTGAATGGTTTTAGATGGATTTACAAAGAAATATTAAGGTGAAATATGATAAAAAGATTTGTGAAAACATGAGTAAGTAAGTAAATAACAATGTGGATGTTTGAAGAAGAAGAGGAAAATGACTTAATGATTTATGCATGTAGATTGGAATACGTTGAGAATCGATTAACCCGAAACGTGAACAGAGCAAATGAGACAAAGGAAATACAAGTGCGATTCGAGGTAAGGGATTGTATGTTAGCGATAGAGATATTCGTACGTATTTTACAGCGATTTAGTATTTATGACGCTAGTAATATTATATTTAGCTATTGAGCCATACGTGAATTGAAATGTATTATGGTATGAATTATGAAAATGGGATGTGGGAAGGAAAACAACATGACATGCATGTTTTTAATGTTTTTACAACTATATGTTGTACTTGTGAATGAGAAATAATGATGGATAGGCTGGCTAGTTTTACATGTTTTACATGGAACGACATGCTATGTTAATAAACATGTTTTAAGTCTTTAAAAGAGAAAAATAGCCACCTATCAGATTTGAAATATGAATTGGTCTTGGAGCCTTAGCTCACACCTATTTTGATGATTTTGGCTATGCTAGAGATTTGACTCGCATATGTTTTCTCTGATTTAATAAACCATGTTAGAGCGTAGCTCGCACGTGGTTTTATGATGATGATAATGTACTGGAGCCTAGCTCGTACAATGATTTTAAGATGATATAGTGCTGGAAGCGGTTGCTAGCACTGAGAGATACCACGCTGGAGCCTTGCGGAGACTGTGTGTCACGCTGATTCTATTCGCATGGTATATGAGACATGGTTTAGGATAAGAAGTCCATCGATGTAGGGTGGATAGACTGGGTCCACGGGTGTACGTTGTACCATGTAGTTGTCCGGAGAATGCTATGTACCGTGTTGTGTGCACGCTAGTATGAGTAGCACGTAGATGACACATGGAGTACATTATACCGTGAGTATATGTGATATGATGAGGAAGATGATGATGATGATTGAGATGACTCAAAGGGTAGGACTGCTTATCCCTTTTTCAAGCAAGTGATGCCTTATACACACCTGATCAATAAGGCTTGGGATCACTGACTATGGCCATATGTCTTAGATATTTGTTTGCCTAAAACTTCCTACCTGTCTCAGAGATAGAGAAATTGAGAAAAGAGAGATATTTGATGAAAAGAAATGATTTGTGAAAAGAAAATAGATGTCTTGATTTAAATGCTTGTACTGTGATAGCACTATTTTATGACATATTTCTAAATAGAAATATCGAGCATTGCTTTTTACGAAAATTCCTGCGATAAAAGAATGTTAAAATGCATTTTCCATTGATTTTTTCATTTATAATGAAAAATGATTTTGCCGATCATGCATGGGCTATGTAGATAGTACAGTATTTACCCGTTAGCATTCTTTTCCTTAGTGAGCTGTGGTCTACTCATCCCACTATTTTTCCCCCTCCAGGTATTGAGAAGTAGAACAGTGCGATGTTTTCCATATCCTTTTGTGTTGGTTAGCTCCTACCAGTTGCTAAGGTATAAGGAATTGCATATATAAAAGCATTTTGTATCTATCTGAAAAAATTTGTATGGGGATGTTATGTAAAGATATTATATTATGCAATCAATTTTGTATATCAACACACATGCCTGGGAGTGTGTGAATTAAAGTTTTAAATATTTCCACTATAAATGTATGAAATTAGTAATTACATCGGCTTATAGCCCAACCATATGTGGTATATGCATGAATGAAGAGCACCCGGAGTCGGGGTGTGATAGAAATTGGTATCAGAGCGTGGTTGGTCTGATGTGAGTCAATGTTTAGGATTAAGAAAATGTACATCCCCATATTACTATGCGATATTTAGATACAAATGTATATACAGATTTGGTAGTGATTTAGAAGTTTGTTATGAATATAGGAAAGTCAACAGACTTGTAAGTTATGCCTAAGAGACATTGCAAGAGGGGAGAGAGTTCACGAGCTCAGGGGCGGAATGATAGGACTGAGAGGCATAGTAGATCATCCTCTAGTTATGAACCCCATGATCAAATAGAGACTCCCGACCTTTGGGTAGCCAAATTAGAGGAAGGCATGCGTATGATGATGATCATGATGGGTCATATCATATCTGGATTGGAGGGTATACCCGGTACAGTAGGATAGGCTGCATCGAATCCCCCAGTAGCTATACTTGAACCTGAGAATACTGCACCTACACAACCCGAAACAGATAGACCACGAAGTCCCCCTATTCGGCTAGTACCTCCTCCAGTATCCCCTTAACAGTATGATAATAATGATTTGGGCCATGGTTATGACTGTGATATGGAGAGATTGAGGCATTTTATGGACTTTAAGCCTCATTCTTTTAGTAGGGTAAGGGATCCGGCAGTGGCTAAAGATTGGATAAGTCAGATGGAAAAGCTGTTTGATTTTTGTAGATGTTGCCTATAGAAAGAGTAGCGCTTGCGGCCTTTGTATTGAGAGGCAAAACAAAGCACTAGTGGAAGCCCACCAGACCTATGTTGAGAACTCAGGGTATAACGATCACATGGGATATGTTTTTGGGTACTTTTAGAGAGCAATATATCCCAGATATTGCTTGACGTAGACTACAAATGGAATTTTTGAATCTGACTCAAGGGATCCGAACAGTTGATGAGTACGAGTAACGATTCACCTCACTGGACCGATATGATCCAGACTCTATCAGGAGTGAAGTTATTAGGGTCCGCAAATTTGTTGATGGACTCAAGCCTTCGATTAGAGCTAAATTAGCCCCGTTTGATGTTGCTACATATAGAAAAGCTATACGACGAGCCCAGTTGTGTGAGCAGGACTATGATCTGCATATTTCAGAGTTTAGTTTGTCACGACCCAAAAAGCAGAGTAAATTTTTCATTTTTCTTTCATATTTAATTCTTACCTTCATATCATCCGACCATCCTACCAATAGTTGGGCGATGATTCGGTGTTAGTCCCCTCACACTACTTACCATTCGATTTCCATGTTACATTCACAATTTCATTTACATAACCTTACATCCCTGATGTCATATACGTTTACAGTACTATGTATTTACATATTTAGATACAAAAAACCATAGAAGTTGTATACCTTTTCTCAATGATGGGAAGCAGCGGATACCAAGAATGTAAGTCATCAGCCACTCACTATCTACTCTGAGTGCTCTAAAAAGAGGGGAAAATAAGGGGGTGAGCAACCACATGCTCAGTAAGGCAATTATGCAAGTAAGTGGATAGCTCCACTATCTACATGCTCATAATGTCATGCCCTTAAATCCATTTCTTTTTGTTTACAGCTCATGTATGAAATCATGAACACATCAATGCCATAATTTATAAAAGCTGTTCGTGCTTATGGAAATCATGTAACTCATGCCTCAATGGCATCTCATGTAAAATCATAAAACGCATGAATTAAATCAAAATCATGTATTTGCAATTAAAGCAGGGATAACCTCCTCATGCTAAAACCTTTCATTGCATGAATTATAAACAATTATGAAAAATACATCATGCTGAGTTTCCACAAAACCTTCACGTATACCCATATGCCACACAATAAATGTCATGTAAAACCAGTTTACCTCACACATGGGTTTAAATAGCATGGAAATAACGTCATGCAAGTTTCAATTTAAATTTCACTTTCATTCTCATCAAATCACATCTCAGTCACACTCATCAGGACTCAACCCCTCCCTCGGGTGATACTGATCCACATAAAATCATTTATTTCTAAGTATTTTCGAAAACATTGAAAATTTCATTTATTCACAACAAAATCAATATCATCAGTCAGGATCCAACCCCTCCCTTAGGTGGTTTAGACACACACAAAATCCACGCATTCTTAAGCTTTCAAAACATCAGATAGTAACATGCGAGACTAGGTAATATATATATATATATATATATATATTTCTCAGGCAAATAACCAGGACTATGGCCATATCCTCATGATCCCTCTGCTACACGAATTTTGTATGCGGGGTCTCACCACTATCGAGAATTACCCCGGGAGGTGGGTTAGTCCATCCGGTTACCCGATCACTCGCATCCGAAGATACCACATAATTAATCCCAGCACGGTACAACGTACTCCATTCTACTTGCACGGTATAACGTACTCTGTAGACCAACATCTCATATCAATAATCATGTCTGTCTCAAAATACACGTGCGAGCATATTTAATTAACATGACACACAGTCTACTCGACGCTCCAAGTACGGCTTATCACATGTCTCATAAAATCAGTGCGACCGATGCTCTAGCACTCTTATAAAATCAAGAAAAATCTCGTGCGAGCAAAGCTCCAGCACGCGTTTCATAAAATCTCATAAGATCTAGTTCGAGCTAAGCTCCAACACTCTGTCAAAATCATGTAAAACTAGTGCGAGCTAAGCTCCAGCACTTTGTCATAAAAATGAAGTGAAAATCTGGTGTGAGTTAGACTCTAGCACCCTATCACAAAAATCATGTGAAAATGTGGTACGAGCTAGGCTCCAGCACCTTGTCCCAAAAATCATGTGAAAATATGGTGTGAGCTAGGCTCCAGCACCCATGCATATAAAACTCTAGTGCGATCCCCTGCTCCGGCACTAATGCATGCGTCACACAGTTCAAAACTCGTGCAAGCTAAGCTCTAGCACCTCTCATGCATGTCAAATCATTAAAACTAGTGCGAGCTATTACTCCAGCACCTTTTTATGCATATCATGTCACACAAATCGGTGCGAGCAACCACTCCAGCACCATTATGCACACTCACACACTCAGATATAGTGCGAGCAAGGCTCCAGCACCATCTGTTCCCATATAAACTTGATAGTTGGCCCTTTTCCAAAGAAATTTCATTTAAATCTAAATAACACTTACGTAGTGTTATCTTGTGAAATTTATGCAAATACTGGCCAATCTACCAATTTACTTTGCTAAAAAGTCACGAAAATTTCTCAAATCATGCCTTTCATGCATGTCATGCTTTCACCATCCTTAGGTGAATTTTCCTCAATAAGGGTAAAATAGTCTTTTACCTATCCCGAGTCCTTAAAATTTTTAATCCATTTCTAGGACCTTTATACATTTTCAGTGTATACAAAAGCTATTAAAAACATGCGTAGCTACCTCTAGCTACTCGTAAAATTCCTTTACCTGGTTTTTCTGTACAGTTTGACCTTTTCACTGATGTCTCTTCACACAGTCTGATTTGTCCTAATCAAATCTCTGGAGCTTCATATAATTATTTATCGGGTCAAAAATCATTCAATTTAACTGTATTTCATAATTTCTGAGCTTAATTCAGAGTATTGGGACCGTTTACAATTTTAGGCCTGATTGCACCTTAATGGCCTTAATCAGCCTTAAGCCCATTTTTCACTTACTATTCACATTATTGAGGGCTATTGGGCTCATTGGGTCCATCAGTATTTATTGGGCCTTGTTTTAAACTCTTGGATAGCCCAATTAATTATTTACGACAATTTATCTTAAATTCCAGAATTTAATTCATTTTATATGGAATTAATCCGTAATTTATGCAGTAAATTTCTAACACGCATAACTATGTAAATTGTCGTAAATAAGGGTTACTTACCCTAGATTCCATGATAGTACACAAATCGAGGCTAACTCGAGCTCTCGTTTGACGTGAATTTTCAAGCTACACAATTACATATTTTTCGGGTAAATTCGATCAAATATATATTTTAATTTTGATTTCGAAAATTAAATCGGTTCATTCGACCACTTACCGACATACTCGTAGCTCGATTCCATCTCTGAAATTTTTTTCCCTTTTTTCTTTTTCTCCCTTTCCTTTCTTTCTTGGCTGAACCGGTCTGGTCCGGTTCGGAATAATTCCCGTTTCACTAAACCGATCGTACTGGTTCAGTCCTCACTTCACTGTTCCGGTGCCGTCCGATCGGTTCTCTGGCAGTTTTCGACACCAATCGGTGCGCCATCGCCTGGGTGTTCTTCATCTGACCTCAGGTGGAGTCGAATCGATGCCATCGCTGGTGAATCTCCCCTTGTCTCCAGCGGTAACATCCCTCTCCGATCTGCCGATTCAAGCGTCGTCGACGTGCATAGGGTCTGCCGGTGGCTCCCACGGTGCTGAGCTCCTCTCGCCGGCCTGCGCCTGCCCTGCTATCTCGTCGGTGGCTAGTCAATGAGGGAAACCGATTCCCTCGGTTTCGTCTTCTCCCCTTTCGCCATTTTCTTTTCTGTTTCGCGTTTTCGCGAATTCAGTTATTTTTTTTTCAATTCTCTTCCTTTCTCTTTTATTATTATTATTATTATTATTTATTATTTTAATTGAATAAAATATAATATTTTTGCCAAAATATTCCAAAAATATTATATTTTATTCATTTAATCAATTAATGTATTTATTTGTTTGATTTTATCTTTTTGGTGTATTTTTCTAATATTTTTCCAGATAATTTCTCGAGGTGAAAATTTTGGTTTATTCCAATAAATTGATAACTTGATCAATTTAACCTGAAATTTAATTATTTCCCCTTTATTGATCAAGATTTCCGAAATTGATATTTTTAATAATAATTTCTTATCGAATGTATACCAAATGTTAGGTCTTTTGTCCATTTTACCCTTCTACGTGCTCGGGACCAAACCAATCCAACTTCCCTTCACGAACCCTTTCTCATTTCGTGTTTTAAATTCTTATCTCCAATCCAAATGGTCCGAATCCCTTTCATTTAATATGTGGTCATTTCAATCATTCATTTGATTTTTAAATGCATTTGTGAATTTTTATTCATTCCATTTGCATTTTCCATTCACGTACAACTCTTCTTATGATTCAATTTACATCCAACCATGTTTACATCATATGAACCATAAGGAATTTTAATAAAAATTGGGTCTTACACAGTTGGGGTAGGGACAAGGGTCCGAGTGAATTTGGAGATGGCAAGAGTGCCTAATTTGGTCGGAGATATCCTAGTAAGCATCAGAGAGAGGCAGATGAGTCACAGAAGAAGGCTGGTAAACCTCTTATGCATCCAACTCCAACCCCAACCAGGGGTATAGTGATTGGTGGACCTCGACCGACTACTGATTAGTGCAGAGTCTGTGGCCGATACCGTGGTAGTAGGCCCTATCATTTTCAGGGTACACGATGCTTCAGATGTGGTAGGTTTAGGCACTATGCAATGGATTATCCAGAAGTAGTTAAGGTAGCCCCGTAAAAGGGCAAAGAGCTAGAGAAAGTTCCTATAGCTGCACTTCCTGCAAGGAAGAGAGCCACGACTGAAGAAAAAAAGAAGTAAGTTGTGGACCAAGGTTTGAGAAGAAAGGGAAACTAAGTCCTCGTTACATCGGTCCCTTCGAGATCTTGGATAGGGTGGGAGATAGGGCTTACAGACTAGCCTTACCACCTGAGCTAACAGAGGTCCATAATGTTTTCCATGTTTCAATGCTCAGGAAAAACCATTCGGATCCAGCACATGTGATTAGCTATGAACTGTTTGAGCTCAAAGGGAATATGTCATATATAGAGAAACTTATCCAGATATTGGATAAAAAAGGAGAAAGTGTTACGGAACAAGTCGATTTCATTGGTTAAGGTCCTATGGCAACATCATACATCAGAGAAAGGCACCTGGGAGTTAGAGGACCTAATGAAGGAGGAATATCCCCAACTTTTTGAGGAATGAACTTGATTCAATTTGGAGGACCAAATTTTCTAAGGAGGGGTGAAATGTAATGCATGTAGTTTTACATGTACTTCTTATGAAGCTATGATGTATGCGCACATTGTTACATCTGTATAGATAATAAAGGATGTAGGGATTTTGAAATTTAATGTACAATCCATGAATTCAAGTTGTGTGCATAAGTTTTATTGCCTATGAATTTTATGGAATGGATACTATTATATGTTGGCTGTGTACGGAATGTAAAATGAGGTACTAGGCAATTAAGGATGAATTGCACATTGGAAATCTGTAAGAAAACTAAAGAGGATACAAGGGAGGAGCAGATCGATCTCCCTTGAAGGAAAGATCAATCCTCTCTCACGAAATGTCAAGCATCTGTCCATTAGAATAAGGCAGATCGATCTCCTAAAGCTTCTGTTAGGAAGAAATCAATCTCTCACAAGGATCAGACCGATCTCCATATGCCTCGGGTTAAAACATATCTATCTCCCCTTTACTAACACATCGATCCTCAAGAGAATTATGCTTGCAATAGATCGATCTCATCATGAAGAGCAGATCGATCTGGTAGTAGTTATGTTAGGAAAAATGACTACCAAACCATACAGAGATTGATCTCCACAAGGGACTAAATCGATCTCATGTCTCTACATCTATAAAAAGAGCACGAGATTGGACTAAAAATCAGGCTTTCTTTCCTACCAAACCCACATCTATTCTTTTCCATTAGAATCAAGCTTTCTCACTCTAAATATCACTACATTACAGCTAGATTTGGAAGAAGCTCAAGAAGGGGAAGTTGTTCCTTGAAGTAAGAAGAACAACATACCCAAAAATAACATATTGGTTTGATCAAGAGGAGGAGGATTTACTAGAACAAGTTTGACTAAGGAAAAAACTAAATTGGGTAAGTCTTCAAAACTCTCAACTCAAAGCATGGTGCTTTAAGTGATTTTAGGAGTTGATGGATGTATATTGTGTTAGTTGAATATGGCTAGGATGCTTAGAACTCACTTGACTAAGAATATGTCTTGAAGACCAATAGATTGAGTTTGCTATTATGATGATCTTGGAATACTATGATGTTAGTGGTGCTCGGTGAATGGTTTTAGATAGATTTACAAGGAAATATTAAAGTGAAGTATGATAAAAAGATTTATGAAAACATAAGTAAGTAAGTAAATAACAATGTGGATGTTTAGAAGAAGAAGAGGAAAATGACTTAATGATTTATGCATGTAGATTGGAATACATTGAGAATCGATTAACTCGGATCGCGAACGGAGCAAATGAGACGAAGGAAATACAAGTGCGATTCGAGGTAAGGGATTGTATGTTAGCGATAGGGATATTCATACATATATTACAGTGATTTAGTAGTTATAACTCTAGTAATATTATATTTAGCTATTGAGCCATAAGTGAATTGAAATGTATTATGGTATGAATTGTGAAAATAGGATGTGGGAACGAAAACAACATGACATGCATGTTTTTAATGTTTTTACAACTATATGTTCTACTTATGAATGAGAAATAATGATGGATAGGCTGGCTAGTTCTACATGTTTAGCATGGAATGACAAGCTACATTAATAAACATGTTTTAAGTCATTCAAAGAGAAAAATAGCCACCTATCAAATTTGAAATGTGAATTGGTGTTGGAGCCTTAGCTAACACTTGTTTTGATGATTTTGACTACGCTGGGGATTTGACTCGCATATGTTTTCTTTGATCTAACAAATCGTGTTGGAGCGTAACTTGCACGTGGTTTTATGATGATGATAATGTACTACAGCCTAGCTCGTATAATGATTTTGAGATGATACAGTGTTGGAAGCAGTTGCTCGCACTGAGAGATACCACGCTGGAGCCTTACGGAGACTGTGTGTCACACTGACTCTGCTCTCTTAGTATATGAGACATGATTTAGGACAAGAAGTCTATCGGTGTAGGGTGGATAGACTGGGTCCATAGGCGTACGCTGTACCGTGTAGTTATCCATGGAATACTATGTATCATGTTGTGTGCACCCGAGTACTAGTATCGCGTAGATGACACATGGAGTATGTTGTACCATGAGTATATGTGATATGATGAGAAAGTTGATGATGATGATGATGATGATTGAGATGAGCTGAAGGGTAGGACTGACCCATCCCCCTTCAGGCATGTGATGCCCTGTGCACACCTGATCAGTGAGGCTTGGGATCACTGATTATGGCCATATGTTATGGATATTTGTTTGCCTAAAACTTTCTACCTGTCTTAAAGATAGATAAATTGAGAAAATCAGAAAAGAGAGATATTTGATGAAAAGAAATGATTTGTGAAAAGAAAAAAGACGTCTTGATTTAAATGCTTGCACTGTGATAGCACTGTTTTATGACATATTTCTAAATAGAAATATCAAGCATTGGTTTTTATGAAAATGCCTATGAGAAAAGAATGTTTAAATGCATTTTCCATTGAAATGTCATTTATAATGAAAAATGATTTTGTCAATCATGCATGGGCTATGTAGATAGTATAGTATCTACCTGTTATCATTCTTTTCCTTACTGAGCTGTAGTTTGCTCATCTCACTATTTTCCCTGTCCAGATATTGAGAAATAGAACAATGCAATGGTCTCCAGATCCTTTTGCGTTGGTTAGCTCCTACCAGTTGCTAAGGTATAAGGAATTGTATATATAAAAACATTTTGTATCTGTCGTATTGTATCGCACAGTCATACATTGAAAATGAAAAGAAAATTTTATGGGGATGTTATGTAAAGATATTATATTATACAATCGATTTTGTATATCAACACACAAGCCTGGGAGTGTGTGAATTAAAGTTTCAAATATTTCTACTATAAATGTAAGAAATTAGTAATTACATCGGCTAAGAGCCCAACCATATGTGGTATATGCATGAATGAAGCGCACCCGAAGTCGGGGCATGACACACCCATCCCTCGGGTTACCGTTTCACACACATAAGGTCATACGTCAAGGCTCAACCCATCCCTCGGGTCTACTCAATTATAAAAATTCATGTGCAATTCAAACAAGAAGTATCAGAAAGGTGAGATAGGAGACTACTTGTTTCGAGATTATGATCATATCTCATGTTTTCGTAATCCCAGGATACACAGTACTCGGAGTGCGGGGCCTCACATTTGATGTAACATGAGGTGGGTCAAATCCTTAATCGTTAGCCAACAACTATATATCATCGTGTACTCACGGTACATTGTACACCATGTGACATACACGGTACAAAGTACTCCATTGACCCAATCCTCATAGTCAGGGTGCCTGGCATAGGTCTTCGCCCTCATATCATGGATACTAGTTTCGGTAGCCCTCAACCATATCTCAAAAATTTACATGTGCGAGTATATAATCAGTGCGACACACAGTCTGCACAGGCTCCCAGCACGACTGTTTCATGCTATCTTTTTCAAAACTAGTACGTGCGAGTAAACTCCAGCACGACCACATGCACAAGTCACATACATCTAGTGCGAGAAATCCTCCCAGCACTATGTTATGTAAAAACTGAGTATGAGCAATGCTCCAATACTCTATCATGGATCAATTAATAAAACAAAGTACGAGCAATGCTCCAGTAATCTATCATGCACAAATCGCATTAAAATAAAGTATGAGAAATACTCAAGTACTATGTGATGCATATCTTATAAAATCTAGTGCAAGTATCACTCTAGCACCAATGGTTTTCACACAAACCGATAGATGGCTTATTTCAATTGGAATTCACTCAATTAAATCAAATCAGCACTAGAACTTGATGTTTTCGCATATAAACATGACAAACGTTGGCCAGCCTATCTATGCAACTATCAAACAATGTCAAAACTAGTCACAAACATGTTTCCTAAGCTTTTTACCCTTAATTTAGATAAAATCACAATTCTACCATGTCGATTTTCACCGAAATTTTCCATATTCAGAAATCCATATAAGATTTAAATACTCAAAATCTATCCGATATACGTATAGCTACCTCTAGCTACTCACAAAATTCCCCTATCTCAGATCACGTCGTGTGACGTCACTTCCTCGACGCTGCTAAATCTTGCAATCGGATCAGCTTCTAATATACACTCCGGAGCTATAAATAACCATTGACATTAGTATACCTTAATATACTTAATTTTCACTTGCATGAATGTAAATCGATTCATTTAGCTCTTTTCACACCTATTTGGCCTTAATACATCTTATTGGACCTTACTCTCTCTTAAGTCTATTTCGATTTTATCATTCATTTCTCGAGAACCTATTAGACTCATCAAGTCTACTAACTCGAACTGAACTGGCATAAATCTTCTAAAGCCTCAAGTTCATCATTTTCTCTCACTATGGCATTTCACCATGCATCTCATATACCTATTTTCATTCCTTATCTATTCCAACACATGTATGTCACAAAACTATCTTACAATCATATATACAAGCTTAAATCATCATTGAATCCATTCCAATTCAACTTTCTCTCATTTTCTCACACCAAGCTTTAATTCTAGGTCATGGAGGATTAACATGTTCAAAGTGTTTTCAGCCAACAAAACATACACTAATCAACTCACTAAAATACCTATACTAAAATACTTGAAGTTAGTGTATTGAATCTTACCTAGCTTGATTTTTCCTCTTTTTGCAAAATTGGTGGAAATCCACTTTGCTGCTTCAATCATTGATTTCAACTTTTAGTTTCCAACTATGTTGTTCTCCAAGGAACAACTTTGTTGAACCAAATCTCTCTCAAAACTGATTGAAAGCTAATGATTTTTGGAGTATAAAGGTTAGTTTTTCACCTGTTTCAATGGGGATTTCTGTTTCTCGAAGAAGAAAGGTGCAACAGTTGAGTTTATATAGAATTGCCTTATGAGATCGATCTCTTAACCATGAGAGATAGATCTGCTCTGTATTGGAACTCTTCAAAATTTGACCTTGAGAAGTAAGATCGATCTGCCCTTTGGTATGAGATCGATCTGGCTCAAAGAGTCTCGCTTAGAGATCGATTTGGCCCTTGAGAAGAGATCGATTTGTGCTATCCAGAACCCTTTAGAGATCGATCTGTCTCAACCAGAATTCACCCAAGATGGATATGCTTTAAATGAGAGATCGATCTCCCTCTTACAAAATGCTTTGGCATTGTATTTCAAGACATGGGATCGATCTCCCTTTGCTAATGAGATCGATCTGCCCTTCATTTACAGCATTCCTACTGTAATTTTGCTAGAAATTCAAAGGTATATTCATATTCAATTTGCTTTACTACTCGTTTTGTATTTCTTTCACATTTTCAACTTAAAAAATTTCATTTCTTATGATTCATATCAAATGTAACTTCTCTATACATCATGAAATCATAAAGAATACACATGAATTTATGGGCCTTACATTTCTCCCCTCATTAAAAATATTTGGTCCTCCAAATTAGAACCAAGTTAATCATTAAACAACTGGGGTTGTCTCTCTCTCATCAGACTCTCTAGCTCCCAAGTAGCCTCCTCTGAAGTGTGATGCTGCTAGAGAACCTTCACTAACTCGATGGTCTTCGACCTTAAGACTTTCTCCTTCGTATCTAATATTTGGATCGATTTCCATACATATGTCAGTCATCCTTAAGCTCCAATGGCTCATATCGAATCACATGGGTCGAATCTAGATAATACTTTCGAAGCATCAAAGTGTGAAAGACATTATGTACTCTTAATAAGTTCGGTGGCAAAGCTAACCTATATGCCTTATCTCCCACTCGATCAAGTATCTCAAAGGGTCTAATGTAGTGAGGACTCAACTTACCCCTCTTCTCGAATCTCGTTATACCCTTGGAATGAGAAACCTTCAGAAACATTGATTCACCAACTACGAATTCAAGTGGTATTTATCTCCTGTCAGCATAGCTTTTCTTTCTACTCTGAGCTATCCTTAATCTCTCAACAATCAACCGAACATCCTCAGAGGCTTGTGTAACAAAATCAGGAGCAAAAATCTTTCGATCACCCACTTCTTCCCAACCGATAGGGGAACGCCATCTACAGCCATACAAAGCCTCATACTAGCATGATAACTATTGTTATAGGTGAATTCGGCTAGGGGTAAATGATCATCTCAAGAGCCTCTAAAATCTTCCACACATGCTCTCAACATATCCTCCAAAGTCTGTATAGTCCTCTCTGACTGACCATCTATCTGACGATGGAAAGCGGTGCTCCAACTCAATTGGGTTCCCATGGCTTTCTGAAAATCTTCCCAAATGTGGGAAATGAAATGGGAATCCCTATCTGATACAATGCTCACTAGAACACCATGTAACCTCACTACCTTACGTACATACAATTTTTCCAATGAACTCAGAGTATCGATAGCTCTCATAGCTAAGAAGTGGGCTGACTTTGTCAGTTTGTCAACGATCACTCATATCGCATCGTGATTTCTCTGGGTCCTCGGTAAGCCCATTATGAAATCCATTGTGATATGCTCCTATTTCAATGTCGATATAGGTAGAGGTTACAATAACCCTGCAGGTTTCTGATGCTCTACCTTCACCTACTAATATACGAGTCATCTTACCATGAAATCCACCATATCTCCCTTCAAACCCGACCACCAGTACTCCTTCTAAAGGTTTTGGTACATCTTGTTACTCTCCGGATACAACATGTACTTCGAAGAATGTGCTTCCAACAAGATCAATTTTCTGAGCTTTAGATCCTCGGGAACACACAATCTGCCTTTAAACCTTAGTAGAACTTATCTTAAAATCAGTTATTGTTCCCTTCTGTATCTAACTAGTCATATAAATGAAATAAGGATCAGTCTGCTAAGCCTGTCTGATCCTGTCCAACAAATCTGACTCCAAGCATAGACTAGTAATCATACAATCTGTATCTATGTCAGAAGGCACAACTCTCAAACTAAGGCTAGCAAACTGTTCTAGAAACTCATGTTCCTTGACCATCATATACGATACCATCCCAAGACTCTTTTTACTCAAAGCATCAGCTACAACGTTAGCCTTACTCGAATGATAAAGTATCTCACAATTGTAGTCCTTCAGAAGCTCTAGCCATCTTCTCTGTCTCATGTTCAGCTCCTTCTACGAGAATAAATACTTTAGGCTCTTGTGGTCGGTAAAAATCTAAAACTTCTCACCATACAAGTAGTGGCGCCATACCTTCAACATAAACACCACTGCTGCTAACTCTAAATCGTGTGTCAGATAGTTTTTCTCATAGTCCTTCAATTATCTGGATCCATAAGCAACTACCCTCTCATCCTGCATCAATACATAGCCCAGTCCCTGATATGAAGCATCAGTATACACTAAAAATCCTCCTGAGCTAATAGGGATAGTGAGAATCGAAGTGGTGGTCAATCGACGCTTCAGCTCTTGAAAACTCCTCTCACAATCATCATCCCACATGAATGCTACACCCTTCTGAGTGAGGCGTGTCAACGGAGCAGCCAACTTCAAAAATCCCTCAACGAATCTCTGATAATATCTTGCTAAACCTAAAAAACTCTTGATCTCGGTGACTGTCTTCAACTGTTCCCACTGAACTACAACCTTAATCTTGGATGGATCTACTGATACTTCATCCCTCGACACAACGTGTCCCAAAAATGAGATTTATGCCAACCAAAAGTCACACTTACTCAATTTAGCATACAGCTTCTTATCTCGTAGGGTCTGTAATATAATTTTGAGGTGCTTCTCATGCTCCTCCTCAGATCTCGATTATACCAATATGTCATCGATGAAGATGATAACAAACTGATCCAAAAGCTACAAGAGCATTCGTCAATCTGAATGGCATAACCAAAAATTCATACTGGCCATATCGGGTCCTAAATGCTATCATGGGTACATCTCCACTCTGAACTCTCAACTGATGATACCTAGACCACAGATTAATCTTAGAAAATACCTGCGCTCCCTGGAACTGATCCAACAAATTATCAATGCATGGAAGGGGATACCTATTCTTGATGGTAGCCTTATTTAAAAATCTATAATCTATACACAATCAGAGGCTTCCATCCTTCTTCTTCACAAACAAACTCGATGCTCCCCAAGGTGAAATACTCGGTCTGATGGACCCCTTATCCAACAACTCCTATAACTGTCTCTTAAGTTCCTCTAACTCAACTAACACCATGCGATACGATGGTTTTGATATAGGTTCAGTACTAGGCACCAACTTTATACAAAACTCCATTTCTCTGTTTAGTGGTAATCTTAGTAATTCATCTGAAAAGACATCTAGGAACTCACTGACCATAGGAATATCAGTCAACTCCGGATGTGCCTTATCCGTATCAACCACGTATGTAATAAAACCTTTAATATATTCATTTCTCAGTTAGGATAGTGCATTATTTATTATAACCATAAATACTACTTTAATTTCTTTTCATCAAACATTACAACGTAATTCGTAAGGGTAGGAAACATAACTTTCTTAGCATAACAATCTAAAATAGCATGGTTTGACGCTAACCAATCCATTCCTAAGATTACATTAAAATCACTCATACTTAACAAGATTAGATTGGTTGTCATATCCTTTTCCCCTACTCTTAGCTTGTAGTCGTTTAACACATATTCAACTAGTTGATTGTTATCCATAGGCGTATTGATTAACATTATCCTACTTAAAGGTGTACGCTCTACATGTTTTGCTAACTTACATGCAAATGAAGGCGATACAAATGAATGCGTGGTACCAGAATCAATTAAAAATATTCTTCTAAATCATACACAAGGATGTTACCTCTAATCACATCCGACAAAGCATCAGTCGTGACCTGGTCTAAGGCATGTAGTCACCCTCGTCTAATGATCGCTTCCCTTTTCTCCTTTGTCGTCGCTCTCCTCCTCAGAGCCGGCATGTCAACTGGAGCTCTCTCCAGCTCTTTACCCTTCTGTGGGGTAATATCGATAATTTCTGGGTAAACTCTCGCCATATGCCCTAGCTTCACACATTTGAAGCGTAATCCACTAGAAATAAGACAAGGTCTACCACCGTGGATTCTACCATATCTACTACACTTCTTAGCGGTTGTGAGAACTATGAATTTTGTATACCCCATTTATGAGAATTGGAATTTTGTGTATGTAATTATGATATGTTAATGTACACATAACTTTTAAATCTGATAAAGTCTAAGAAGATGTGGTTTTTAAGTCTTAAATCTGTATGGATTGAAATATGGACTATGGGGTAGATTTTGGGAAGTTTTACATTGAGTTTTCTGTAAATTGATGCAGCAGTGCAATCAGTGAAGGCCAGATCAATCTCCAAGGATGAGAGATCGATCTCATGGCTCCAGAATGCAGGAAATGTGCAAGAACTGATAGGTAGATCGATCTCATAGGCAAGAAGATCGATTTCAAAATGTTTCTGTAAACAAAAGATCGATCTCTTTAAGGAGCAGATCGATCTCATGAAGCATTCTGTAAATAGAAGATCGATCTCATAATTGGAGCAGATCGATCTCATGAAACAATTAACAGATCGATCTCACCCCACGATAGATTGATTTCCTAGGCATAAAATTATGCCAAAACATTCCCAAATTCAAAAAGAGATCGATCTCTTACCTCCGTCTATAAAAGAACCCTTACATTTTCCTGCATTTCATCTTCCCTCACTAAAAGAAATCGAAGCCCTAGCTTTCTTTCTCTTCTAAAGCCCCCAACATACTTGGAAATCGAAGGACGAATCGAATCGAGGTGTGAATAGAGCTCTCCATAATTTTTAGGTAAATTTCTAAGCTTTAATCTTTAATATTAGGGTGATTTTAGTGATTGTGACTATGGGAGTTGTGATAAAATAGCTAGGAAATGATTAGGGTTGAAGAAATTATGATTTTGTTGGAGTGATGATGATATTATACAATTTGTGGTAAATTATGGGATTTTGGCTATAAATTGGAATTGAGGCAATGAGGTGATTTTGGCATGGATATTGTGCATGAAATATGTAGAATTTGAAATGTAGTAGATGAGAATGTGGATTAGGGTAGGAATATGAGAAAAATGAGATTTGTAGTATTTGACGAGAATATGAGCAAATATGTTCTCGATGATGTGATTGAGATGAATTATTGATGTTTTAACATTGTCTGGACAACACGGGAGTTCTAGAGAGGAATACGTGGCTAGTCTGTCATTTGGGGGAATGATTGCACTATACGAGGTGCAACGAGATAAAGAAAAACTTAAACCCATTTGTGAATATGTTTTGTGATGATATTGTAGCATGAAAATGTGATTTGAGAAAACAAGCATGTTTTTATGAGTTGTGAATGAGTATTGCACACGGTTTAATAGCCGGCTGGGGCCTAATTTTTATGAGTTGTAAATTAAACGTGAAATTGTTCTACAACCATTTTGAGTTTAAAAAGTGAAAAGTGATTTGGGCTCTATGTTAGGGCACATCGAGATTTGAGAAATATGTGAGTTGTTTTACTGGTTTGAGCTCGATTTTGACATGTTTTGTGTTAAGTACAAGATAATTTTGAGATGAGTTTTATGAGAAAACCATTATGAGCACTACGTGAAGGTAAAATGATTTTTATATGATAATGGCTATTACTGAGACTTAGGCGTGTCATGTTGAATACATTTCGAGCCTTGCTCTGGTAGCATGTAAGTCCGGGCATTGCTCTAGTCTCATGTAAGTCCGATATTCCTTCGTTCTGGTAATGTGAGATAACCCCGCTCCGAAGCAGCATCGGGTGGCATTGCTTTGATAGCATGTAAGATCGGGTCGTGCTTTGATAGCATGTAAAACCGATGACTGTACGACTTTGAGTAAGTCTACAACGAACCATGGCCATGGGTATATTATTGTCGATAAATCCCTCGAATGGGGATGTTCGCCTAGGGGGCGAGTTCAATCGTTTTGATGTGCCATGACGAGCTTTTATATGAGTTTTATTTGCCTAGTCTCGTTTTAAACATGAGATTGTGTCTTGTGGCTGCGCCACATGCATTACTAATGCGGTGATTTTCATCACGTTTTATGAGAAAAGCCATTATCGCATCTTGATTTCCACATGCTTGTAACTGCTTGTAATCATGGTTTGAGCCATTTATTATCATGTTTCTACATAAGCTTTGAGAAATGAGTTAAGATGATGTTTTAATTATTCATGCTACATTTTCCACTGAGTTTATTGAGTTTAACATGTAAAACAAAATGATTGTGCTTTGCAAATCATTCTCTTATTAATGAATACCTTACCCTCTTACTGAGCGATTTAGAAGCTCACCCTGTTTTATCTTGCCCCCAAATTTCTTTAAGTGAAGAGAGTTTCCTTGCGACGTACAGAGTAGTGGCTAGTGGAGGACTTGAGCTCTAGGCCATATATATTGCATTTTGAGCTATATTTTAATATTTCATGTACCCATACTAAAGTCGTATTTATAGACACTTGATGTACAATGATGTATGGGATGTTTAGCATTAATTAACCTTGAATTGAGTAATGCATATGGTATGATGTATAATTATAAGATGATAAGATCCTGAGGTATGATATGTATCATGATGTATGACACTGCACAGGAATGCACCCTTAATTGTGAATGGATGTGAAAAAGTTTTAAATTTGCCTTGTTTTCGGTGCTTTCAGTGCGTTACAGTGTTTTCTTGGTATCAGAGCTTAGGGTGTTTAGTACTATCAGTATCGGTCAAGTGAAAAAGAATACATCCCAAGTGTCTGTATAAGTCTAGTCATGAACTGAAATTAAGGATTGAGATTTCAATCGAATGTGATGTGTACACGCAGGAAACGTATTGAGATTGAGAATGAGTGGACGACGAGGCCGTTCGAGGAGGCATGTAGAGCCACCTTTGCCAACTGCCCCACAACCGGAGAGTCCTAACTCTTGATTTAACCGGATTGATGAAGATGTGCAGCAAGGTTTTGAGCAAATGGCAGTGTTATTCGCGTAACATTTTAGAGTTAATGCCTCAGGTGCTACTCCTACACCACCACAAGGACCTCATGTGCCTCCAGTACAGATGGACCCCGTGCCTCCCGTCACTCAGCCTGATGACAGAAGTATGGTCCGACTGAAGAACTTTTTAAAAATGAATCCACCTACATTCAAGGGAAAAAGGATCCCATAGAGGCTGAGGAGTGGCCAACTGAGTTGAGAGTCATATTTGACTATTTGGGATACACAGATGTTGAGAGGGTCAGTATGGGCGCATATATGTTGAAAGGGAGAGCTCAAGATTGGTGGGGTACGACCCAGGGTATTCTGATGTCCAGTCAGGATGTGATTAGCTGGGACGAGTTTCAGACAGCATTTAGAGCCCAATATGTACCACGAGCTGCTCAGAGAAAGAAGTAGGCAGAGTTTTTAAATCTGGTACCGGGCAATATGTTTGTGGATGATTATGAGAACCGATTTACCGCTCTATTGAGATATGATCCAGAGACCTTAAAAAATGACGAGCTCTGCACTGAGAGATTTATGTATAGATTGAAGCCCATCATCAGAGATCGATTGATAGGGCTGTGTATTACTGAGTTTGGAGATGCTCTGAGACGAGCACAAGAGATTGGGAGGGGAATCAAAATTGTACAATCCCAAAATGAGTTCAGTGCTATGACTTGGGATAAGGGCAAGAGACCAGCGATTTCCTTGGCAGATGTTTAGAGAGGTTCCTTTAGAAGATGAAGGATTAAGGTGTAGAAGAGCATATTGGAGAGACCCAGAGCTTATCCTATCATCAGGGAAACCACTCGAGATGTCAGGCTTGAGATAAGAGTTTACAAAAATTGTGGCCGATGGCATGAGGGAAGTTGTACTAGGTTGATTCATGGATATTTCAGATGTGGAGACATAGGCCACAAAGTAAAAGACTGCCCTCAAACTCAAAGACCACATGCTCTGAAGCCTACTAGACTTCAACCTCAGAGAGTGAATCCCTTGAGACGGGCCACTGCTGTAGAGAAAGGAAAAAAGCCTGTTACAGTGGGACGTGTGTTTACTCTGGACAAAGAAACAGCAGACACATTAGTAGAAACCATAAGCGGTACACTTTTTGTCTGTAATCATAAGGCCCATGTGTTGACTGATTCAGGGTCCACGCATTCGTTTATTTCTGAGCATTTTGCATATATATTAAATTTGAAGTTTGAACCTCTAGAGTATGTACTACATGTAAATACCCTTATACGGGAGTCCCAGAGAACTGATTTAGTCTATAGAGAATGTGAAATAAAGGTGGGAGATAGAGTGATGTTAGCAGATCTAATGATGCTAAATATACATGGATTTGATGTAATTTTGGTAATGGATTGGCTGGCAACCAATCGAGTGAGTTTAGACTGCTACACTAAGATTGTAACTTTCTCCCTACCTGAACCTTATAGTGTACGTTTGAAATATTGAGGAAATAAATGTGTGAAATTTATCTAAGCAAATTGAAATTTCTGTGTTGCTTTTGAGAGTACTAAATATGATTGTTCATGTGAAGGTTAAGAAACACTCATCTCAAATGATAAACGGGAACATCCGAGGATTGAGGATATACCTGTGGTGTGAATTTTTGGATGTTTTCCCAGATGAGTTGCCAGGTTTACCACCAGAGAGAGAGCTGGAGTTTACTATTGATTTGGTACCAGATACTCAGCCTATCTATAGACCTTCGTATAGGATGGCATTAGTGGAACTTGAGGAATTGAAGAAGCAACTACAGGAGTTATTGGATCAAGGATTTATTAGAACCAATGTCTCACGTGGGGAGAACCAATGTTATTCGTGAGGAAGAAGGATGGTAGTCTTAGATTATTCATAGACTACCAACTGTTGAATAAAGCCATGATGAAGAATAAATATCCATTATCGAGGATTGGCAATTTGCTTGATCAGATGAGAGGTGCTTCAGTCTTCTCTAAGATTGATTTGAGATTGGGCTATCACCAATTAAGGATTAAGGAAGAAGATATTCTGAAGATGACCTTCAGGACAAGGTATGGCCATTATGAATTTCTAGTGATGCCTTTTGTATTGACGAATGCCCTTGCAGCCTTTATGAGGTTAATGAACGAGGTGTTCAGAGACTATCTAGATAAGCTTATGATAGTCTTTATTGATGATATCTTGGTGTACTCTAGGTCTTATGAGGAGCACGCACAACAATTGTGGTTAGTACTTCAGATACTCCGAGATAAGCAATTATATGGAAAACTTGGTAAATGTGAGTTTTGGCTAGATCAGATAGCTTTCCTTAGTCATATAGGTTCAGCGGAAGGAGTATTAGTAGATCCAACTAAAGTGGAGGCTGTGCTTAATTGGGAAAGATCAAAGACAGTTACCGAGGTACGAAGTTTACTTGGTTTGGCAAGGTATTATAGAAGAGCTGTGGAAGGATTTTCCAAGATTGTCGCTCCTTTGACCAAGCTCACGCGCAAGGAGGCTCTATTCATATGGACTGATCAATGTGAGCTCAATTTTTAGGAATTAATGAGGAAATTAACAGCGGCACCTGTGTCGATTATTCCTAAGGGATCAAGAGGATTTTCAGTGTATAACGATGCTTCCCATCGAGGATTGGGATGTGTGCTCATGCAGCACAGAAGAGTGGTCACCTATGGATCTAGACAGTTGAAAGATCATGAGCGAAATTACCCCACCCATGATTTTGAGTTAGCCGTTGTGGTGTTTGCCTCGAAGATCTGGCGGCACTACTTATATGGGGAAAGATTTCAGATCTTCACTGACCACAAGAGTTTGAGGTATCTGTTTGATCAGAAAGAGTTAAATATGAGAGAAAGGAGATGGATGGAACTCCTTAAGGATTATGACTGCGAGATTCTATACCATCCGGGAAAAGCGAACGTGGTTGTTGATGCCCTGAGCAGGAAGAGTATGATATCTGCTATGATGATCAAGGAATGGAATTTATTGCAACAGTTCACTGAACTCTGGATCAGAGTTAAAGAGATAGAGATTGGATTTTTGGCTAGCCTATGAATAAAGCTTAGGATCATGGATCGGATTAGGACTGGGTAGCGTGATGATCAGAGGTTTATCGATATGGTTAGCCAAGCTGAGCAAACTTTACAGTCGGATCTCATAGTCAATGAGGATGGATTGTTGAGATTCAGAGAACGAATCTGTGTACTGGACGATGATACTATGAAGGGACAGATAGTGAGAGAATCCCACTGCTCGCGATACACCATGCACCTAAGGAGTACTAAAATGTACCGAGACTTGAGAAAGGTGTATTGTTGGAGTGGTATGAAGCGAGACGTGGCAGATTTTGTGGCTAGATGTTTAGTGTACCAGTAAATGAAAGTTGAGATCGAAAACCCGGAGGATTATTGCAGCCTTTACCAGTGCCTACATGAAAATAGGAGCATGTCACCATGGACTTTATTATGGGTTTACTGAGGACCCAAAGAGTTCATGATGCGATATGGGTCATAGTGGATAGACTGATGAAAAATGCTTACTTCCTTTCCATCAAGAGCACCGATACTGTGGATACCTTAGCTGAGTTATACGTCAGCGAGATAGCTAGATTACATGGGGCTCTAGTGAGTATTACTTCTGGCAGAGATTCCCAATTTACTTCCAGATTTTGGACTCAATTTCAGGAGTCCATGGGATCTCGATTGAGTTTTAGTACCGCCTATCATCCTCAGATAGATGGTCAGTCAGAGAGGACTATTCAGACCCTGGAGGATATGTTGAGGGTGTGTACGATGGATTTTAAGGGATCATGGGATGATCACTTGCCCTTAGCAGAGTTTGCGTACAATAATAGCTATCATGCGAGTATTGGAATGACACCTTTTGAGGTTTTATATGATAGGAGGTGTAGATCCACCATAGCGTAGGAAGAAGTGGGTGAAAGAAAGATAAATGCTCTTAAATTTGTTGAATAGACTGTACGGAGTGTGAAACTCATATGTGAGAGATTACGAGCTGCACAGAGTAGACAGAAAAGTTACGCGGATGTGCGTATATGGCCACTCGAGTTTGATGTTGGTGATGCAGTATTTCTGAAGATATCACCGAGTAAGGGTATCATGAGATTTGGAAAGAAAGGGAAATTGAGTCCTCGATACATTGGACTATTCGAGATTTGTGAGAGAGTAGGAGAATTAGCCTACAGGTTGACATTATCCCCACAGATGTATGGAATACACAATGTCTTTCATGTATCTATGTTGAGGAAGTACCACCCGGACCCTTCTCATGTCATAGAGTATGAAGAGATGGACATACAATATGACATGAGCTACACTAAGGAAACTGTCCAGACTCTTGATAGGAAAGAGAAGGTACTTAGAACCAAAACCATCCCATTAGTGAAAGCTTTATGGAAACATCACTCAATGGAAGAGGTAACTTGGGAATTGGAAAGCCTCATGAAGGAGAAGTACCTCCATCTATTTGACGAGTTGAGTTGAATTTGGAGGACCAAATTCCTTAAAGGTGGGGAAGATGTGAGAACTGTGAAATTTGTGTACCCCATTTATGAGAATTGTAATTTTGTGTATGTAATTATGATATGTTGATGTACACACAAGTTTTAAATATGATAAAGTATAAGAAGATGAGGTTTTTAAGTCTTGAATGTGTATGGATTGAAATATGGACTATGGAGTAGATTTTGGGAAGTTTTACATTGAGTTTTCTGCAAATTGATGCATCAGCAGTGCAATCTGTGAAGGCCAAATCAATCTCCAAGGATGAGAGATCGATCTCATGGCTCCAAAATGCAGGAAATGTGTAAGAACTAATAGGCAGATCGATCCCATTAGTAAGAAGATCGATTTCAAAATGTTTCTATAAACAGAAGATCGATCTCCTGAAGGCGCAGATCGATCTCATGAAGCATTCTGTAAACAGAAGATCGATCTCATAATTAGAGCAGATCGATCTCATGAAGCAATTAAGAGATCGATCTCACCCCAAGACAGATCAATCTCCTAGGCATAAAATTACCCAAAACGTTCCTAATTTCAAAAAGAGATCGATCTCGTCAAGGACTAGATCGATCTCCTACCCTCCGTCTATAAAAGAACCCTTGCGTTTTCCTGCATTTCATCTTCTCTCTCTAAAAGAAATCGAAGCCCTAGCTTTCTCTCTCTTCCAAAGCCCCCAACAGACTTGAAAATCGAAAGACGAATCGAATCGAGGTGTGAATAGAGCTCTCCATAAGTTTTGGGTAAATTTATAAGCTTTAATCTTTGATATTGGGGTGATTTTAGTGAATGTGACTATGGGACTTGTGATAAAATAGCTAGGAAATGATTAGGGTTGACGAAATTATGATTTTGTTGGAGTGATGATGATATTATACAATTTGTGGTAAATTATGGGATTTTGGCTATAAATTGGAATTGAGGCAATGAGATGATTTTGGCATGGATATTGTGCATGAAACATGTAGAATTTAAAATGTAGTAGATGAGAATGCGGATTAGGGTAGGAATATGAGAAAAATGAGATTTGTAGTATTTGACGAGAATATGAGCAAATATGTTCTCGATGATGTGATTGAGATGAATTATTGATGTTTTAACATCGTCTGGACAACACGGGAATTCCAGAGAGGAATACGTGGCTAGTTTGTCATTTGGGGGAACGATTGCACAATACGAGGTCCAACGAGGTAAGGAAAAACTCAAACCCATTTGTGAATGTGTTTTGTGATGATATTGTAGCATGAAAATATGATTTGAGAAAACAAACATGTTTTTGAGTTGTGAATGAGTATTGCACACAGTTTTATAGCCGGTTGGGGCCCAATTTTTATGAGTTGTAAACTAAACATGAAATTGTTTTACAACCGTTTTAAGTTTAAAAAGTGAAAAGAGATTTGGGCTCTACGTTAAGGCGCATCAAGATTTGAGAAATGTGTGTGTTATTTTATCAGTTTGAGCTCGGTTTTGACATGTTTTGTGTTGAGTACAAGACAGTTTTGAGATAAGTTTTATGAGAAAACCATTATGAGCACTACGTGAAGGCATAATGATTTTTATATGATAATGGCTATTACTGAGACTTAGGCGTGTCATGTTGAATACACATCGGGCATTGCTCTGGTAGCATGTAAGTCCGAGCATTGCTCTGGTGGCATGTAAGTCTGATATTCCTCCGTTCTAGTAACGTGAGAATACCTCGCTCTACGACAGTGTTGGGTGGCACTGCTTTGATAGCATGTAAGATCGGGCCGTGCTTTGATAGAACGTAAGATCGACGGCAGTACGACTCTAATCAAGTCTACAGTGAACCATGGCCATGGGTGTATTATTGTCTACGAAATCCCTCGATTGGGGATGTCCACCTAGGGGATGAGTTCAATCATTTTGATGTGTCATGATGAGTTTTTATATGAGTTTTATTTACCTAGTCTCATTTTAAACATGAGATTGTGTTTTGTGGCTGCACCACGTGCATTACTAATGCGGTGATTTTCATCACGTTTTATGAGAAATGCTATTATCGCATCTTGATTTTCACATGCTTGTAACTGCTTTTAATCATGGTTTGAGCCATTTATTATCATGTTTCTTCATGAGCTTTGAGAAATGAGTTGAGATGATGTTTTAATTATTCATGCTACATTTTTCACTGAGTTTTTTGAGTTTAACATGTAAAACAAAATGATTGTGTTCTGCAAATTATTCTCTTATTAATGAATCCCTTACCCTCTTACTGAGCAATTTAGAAGCTCACCCTGTTTTATCTTCCCCCTAGATTTCTTCAAGTGAAGAGAGTTTCCTTGCGACGTACGGAGTTGTGGCTAGTGGAGGACTTGAGCTCTGGGCTATATATATTATATTTAAAGGTATATTTTAATATTTCATGTACCCAGACTAAAGTCGTATTTACAGACACTTAATCTACAATGATGTATGGGATGTATTAGGATTAATTAACCTTGAATTGAGTAATGCATATGGTATGATGTATAATTATGAGATGATGAGATCCTGAGGTATGATATGTATCATAATGTATGACACTGCATAGGAATGCACCCTTAATTGTGAATGGATGTGAAAAAGTTTTAAATTTGCCATATTTTCGACGCTTCCGCGGCGTCACAGTGGTAGGCCTTGGTCCTCCAATATCAACACCTCTAGCTGTATATGTAGAAGATCTAACAGTCTTCTCTTGTACTTCCTCGATCCTGGTCTCTTATCGAAGAGTCTCCTTCCTCTGCGGCATTTAAAACCTTTGGATCTGTCTCTCACCGGCCTCTTTCTATCGCAGGCTCTACCCCTGCCAACTGTCCTAAACTCAAAAACATTCCTCTCATAGTCTTGCTCACAGAGTTGTGCCTTGCACACTACCTAATTGTAGGTAGAGATATCTAGGAGAACCAATCTAGACCGTAATACTGGTCTCACTCCATTAATGAATCTTTTACCTTCCTGGTCTAGCTACTCATAGTATCGGGGTCTTACCCACCGAGGGATATAAATCGTGTCTTGTACTCATCCACAGACTGAGTCCCCTAGCTCAGCCCTAAGAATTCCATCTATAGCTTCCGTTGCACTGTGTCCGGGACATACTGTGTAAGACCCACTTTGTATGTATTGTTGATATATTCCTTATGATTCACGCGATGTACACATATATATATTCATCGAATCATAAGAAGAGCGTTGACTAATTAAATTTGTGAAGCAAAATAAAATGGAATATCGATGGATGTCGGAAGTAACTAAATCCGAGCCGAAATGACCACTGATCAAACGAAAATGATCAGAATGAAGTTAACTGAAAATACGAAAATTAAATAAGAAAATATGGGGGATGTATGAAGGAAGGTCAGGTTAAATTGATTTCGAAACAAGAGCAGGGGTAAAATGGTAAAAAAAATACCAAAACCCGGTATTAGGGCAATAAGGAAATTTTTAATTAAAAATAAGGATGTAAGATATCTTGATCGATAATGAGGAAATTATACAATTTTGGGTCAATTGATCAAGATTCAGAAATTTTAAAAATATCGAAAAAAATTAACAGAATAATATCCCGAAAAGCGTGAAGAAATAATATCAAAAATTTAGAGAAAAATATATTTAATAAATTAAATTTAAATTAAATAAATTAAATTAGAATAAAAATAATATAAGTGTAGATATTTTGGAGTTTATGGAGTATTTTAAGGAATAGTGAAATAATTAAATAAATAAATAATAATAATAATAAAAAAAAGGATCTGAAACAAAGAAAAAGAGAGGAGAGAGAAAAAAACTCGAAAAACCCGAGAAAGAGAAACCGAAAACGACCCGCGAGCCTTCACCGTCGATTCCAGCACGCCGGCTACCGACGAGCTTCGACGAAGCTACCAAGGGGAAGAGGGGAGTCCGACGAGCATGTGGGTACCGGAATCACGCCGCCAGGTGGCCGGAGCAGGCCGATCGGAGCTAAGGAAAATCGACGAAGAAACAAGCCGATTCCCGGTGAACCGCCGCGTCTGGGCTGAAACGGAGGGCACCGACGCACTCAGGGGAAGAAGCCGATTCTTTTGAGACCGGTCTCGGCCGGTGAGACAGCCGGAAATGCCAGCGACGGTAATAGGCAGTAAACGGCACCGTTTGGCCAAAAGGAAAGGGGAGGAAAATGAGGGAAAAGGAAGGAAAGGGGAAAAGAAAAGAAAGGAAAATGAAGGAAAAGAAAGGAAAAAAGGGGGAAAAGGAAAGAAATTTACCGGGGACGACTCGAGGTTCGGGTAAGTTGACCGAGGGTCGAAATTGATCTACGAGTAAATTCCAGAAATTTAATTTAATATTATTTTAGTGGAAAATAATCCGGATTTACCTAGTTGTGCAGCTTCACGACGGAGACCGAACGAGAGCCGATCGAGCTCTGATTTTCGTACCCCACATCGTATCGGGTAAGTACAATTTAATTTCGGTAATCAGAGTTCTTTAAATACCGAGTTTTAATTATTTTACGGAATTATGGATTAAATTCGCATAGGAAGGAATATTATTCGGAGTCGTAATATAATTACCGTAAATGGTATACGGGCTATCCAATGAATTTGGAATGAAGCCCGATAATTATTAGAAAGCTGTATAAGCCCGGTATACCCAAAGAAGGGAATTAATAAATGTAAAAAGGGCAAAAAGGGGCCGAGACCCAATAAGGTAGATAAGGCCCAATACCTTAAGTTGATCAGTAAATGCAATATATTGATCAGGATAATTAAATTAAACTCGACTATGTGGCTATATGCAGTTACGTACATTGGTTGGCGCGCACTTGGGCCGAGAGGTTCGGTATCATCGAGACAGGTTTAGTCTGCGTACGATTCCAGGTAAGGGAATTTTACGAACTGCTAGAGATAGCTTTACTAATTTTCGACGCCATTTACATTCCTTTAAATTGTCTGAAGGGTCTAGATTTGATACAAAAATTTTAGGGCCTCGAATGGGTGAATTACCAAAATACCCTTGTCAAGGGTAAAATTTCAAATTTTAGGAAAAAGTGTAAGAAGCAAGGACAAAGGGTTCCTGCTTGTTTTTGAAGTATTTTGGTACATGCATGAGTAGGTCGGCTAACTTTTAAATGAAATTGCACAACATTTCATATTTTCAACAAAGGTTGATTTTCGTTTGAAAACGATTTGAGAAATGTAGCCGCCTACGTGATCGTTCATAAGTGTGACGTGCTAGAGCTCAGCTCGCACGAGCTTTGATTTCTGCAATGATTTCATTAGTGCTGGAGCGAGAGCTCGCACTAGAGTTTTACATGATTTTCATGACACGGTGCCGGAGTTTAACTCGCACCCTATTGTTATACATGATTTTCATGACAGAGTGCTAGAGCTTAGCTCGCACTATTGTTACTTGATTATATGAGAGTGCTGGAGCACCGCTCGCACTATATTTTCTGAGATCATAAGATAAGCCGTGCTTGGAGCAGCGGGTGACTGTGTGTCACACCCATTAAATAGGCTCGCACGTGCGTTTTGAGACGTGGCATGAGTATTGAGAAACAAAACCTCTCTGTGGGAAGCAGGCCATTTGGGCTGGAGTACCTAGAGTGATATAGGTCCATGGAGTACGATGTACCGTGCAAGTAGCATGGAGTACGATGTATCGTGGGGTATCTTCGGTTACGGTATCTTTGTGATACGGGGTATCTTCGGATACGGTATCTTTGTGATACGGGGTATCTTCGGATATGGCATCTCTGGATGCGTAGGATCGGATAAGACCGACGGGTTGGATTGACCCACCTCCCGGGCGGTTCTTGATCAGGGTGAGACCTCGCACACTGGGATCCGTGAAGCTAGAGGGACTCACGAGGACACATATTGGCCAGTCCTGGTTATTACCGATATACAGTTATTGCCTAGTCTCGTATCTCGTATACATATATACCTATGTTTCGGATATCGATGCTTTCGAGAAACTCAATTTTATGGATTTTGTGTGAGTCAGGGCCACCCGAGGGAAGGGTTGAGTCCTGACCTTATATGAAATTTTTACAAGAAATAAATGATTTAAAATCTATGCATGTTAAGTTTTCATGCTTTTTGGGATTTTATATGAGTTATTTTGCACGACATCATAACATAGCATCTGTTTTGGAAATGTGTGGAGAAGGGGCGGTTTATGCATGGCACTACGTTCATTTAGGTTGTATTGTTATCTACTTGTTCGTAGAATTGCCTTACTGAGCTTGATGTGCTCACCCCTTTCACTTTCTCACACAGATTTCTTCCAGTAGATTGGGAGGCGACTGGGTACGGCATTCTAGTTGTCCGCTGCTGCCTATCTTTTGAGGTATATACACGTTATATATATGGTTCTTGTATCTAAATAACATGAGCACAGTATTATATTTTGTATGACACTGGGATGTATAGAGTGGGTATAATTATGTATTGAAATCGAAGAAATGTAGTGCAGAATATATGAATGTATATTTAAATTAAATTGTGCACTAATTGTAAATGCATGGAGAAGATGTGGGCACTGACATACAGCCCAATTATTGGTTATGGTTGGTCACGATCAAAGGTAAGTATAAAATAATAAAAAACGCGAAAAATTTACTCTAATTTTTAGGTAGTTTCGGGTCGTGACAATTAAAGTGGTATCAGAGCAGAATTGGTCTGATGTATGTCAGTGTCAATAATTAGGAATTACATCCCTATGTTACTGTGCTTGGTTAGATACAATCGTGTATATTAAGATGGGTTCTAATTAAGAAGTGGTTGTGAATGCAGGACTATAGGCAAGATGCCTGTTACTCGTCGCGGTAGAGGAGGTCGGGCACGAGGCAGAGGCCGTAGAGGTAGGCCTGCGACTGATAGACGTGCCGAGTTACCTCATGAGACTCAAGAGGAGGCTGAGGTAGAGACCGGGGTGGAGCATGCCCTATAGGGTCCTACAAAGAGAGAGACTACAGAGCAGGGTACTGCAGGGAGATCTGCTGAGGCGATTGAGGCACGTTTCGCTAGGATAGAGCGGAGCCTCGAGGTGCTTATGAAGTTGGTTTCGTAGTCAGTACAGGGTGTTAGAGGGGGACACAGTGATGCTGGACAGGCAGCTACTCCTGATGCGCCTGCTCAGCCAGTCCAGGATACAGAGACTCCTACACCCCCACCGGTTCAGGACATGGATTCTCCTGTCGTCCCACACCAGAGTATTAGAGATTGGGGTTACAGTTTTGATATGGATAGACTACGGCAGTTTCAGAAGTTCAGATCGCCGGTATTTATCGGGGCGAAGGACCCAGTGGTAGCTGAGGATTGGTTGAGCGAGATGGAGAAGCTATACGGGTTCTTCGAGTGTACCCCTACGGAGATGGTGGCATTCGCGGTTTTTATGTTTAGAGGATCAGCAGAGCATTGGTGGAAGCCCACCAGGCAGATTCTCAGAGCTAGACATACTATGATCAGCTGGGAGATATTTTTGGAGGCCTTTCGGAGGCAGTATGTCCCAGATACAGTGCAGCGGAAGCTACAATCTGAGTTTTTACACTTGATCCAGGGGAGTCGGTCGGTAGATGAGTACGAGACGAGGTTTATCTCCTTGGGCAGGTATGACCCGGACACCATATGTAATGAGACTAAGAAGGTCCGAAGATTTATAGATGGATTGAGGCCAGCGATCAGATCTAGATTAGTCCCTTTGGCTATCCCTACTTATGAGGAGGTAGTGAGTAGAGCACAGCTGATTGAGCAGGATTTCGAGAGGACTGCCTCAGAGTTTGGGAAGACTGGCAGTAGACAGAGAGAGAGGAAGAGATCAGTGGGAGATAGTGGGTCTGGACATAAGGGGGCAGATAGTTGATTGGGAAGAGGCCGAGGATAGAGGAGATTCGAAAGAGGCCAGCTAGACCTCCAGTTTATCCGCCCATTTCTTCTGCTTCACAGAAGGGTATTGTGATAGGTGGGCCACGACCTACGACTGAGAGATGTGGGTAGGTGTGGTATATATCACAGTGGCAGACCCTGTTTTAGTACCCCAGTAGCATGCTATAGATACGGGAAGCCAGGACACATGAGCAGAGATTATCCCGAGATAGTTGAGAGTGCCCCTCAGAAGGGCCAGGCTTCAGAGAGGGCTTCTGGTGATACATCTGCGCCGCGGAGGAAAGCGACAGCGGCTGAGAAGGGGAAGCAAGCGATTGGTACAGGGCGAGTGCATGCTCTTGACCAAGATACAGCGGATCGGTCCTCAGATGTGGTGAAAGGTACTATTCTGATCAATGATTTAGAAGCATATGTGTTAATAGATCCTGGTTCTACGCATTCATTTGTATCACCATTGTTTGCATTTAAATTGAGTAATTATGTGAAACCTACCCCTCTGAGTAGAAAGTTATCTATAATGACACCCGGTACAGAGCCGATATCTAGACCACCGTACAGGATGGCTCCAGTTGAGTTAGAGGAACTGAGGAAACAGTTACAAGAACTATTAGAGAAGGGGTTTATCAGACCGAGTGTGTCACCGTGGGAAGCACCGATCCTATTTGTTAGGAAGAAGGATGGGAGCCTTCGGTTGTGTATCGACTATCGATTATTGAACAAGGCTACCATCAAGAATAAGTACCCCCTTCCGAGGATTGATGATTTACTGGATCAGCTACGGGGAGCACAGGTCTTTTCCAAGATTGATCTGAGATCTGGGTACCATCAGTTGAGAGTTCGGGATGGAGATGTACCCAAGACAGCTTTTCGCACCTGTTATGGTCACTTTGAGTTTATAGTTATGCCATTCGGGTTGACAAACGCTCCCGCAGCTTTTATGTCATTGATGAATGAGGTGTTTCGACCTTATTTGGATCATTTTGTGATTATCTTCATCGATGACATCCTGGTTTATTCGAGATCCAGAGAGGAGCATGAGCAGCATCTGAGGATTGTATTGCAGACCCTCCGTGAGAAGCAGTTGTATGCTAAACTCAGTAAGTGTGACTTTTGGCTTGAGCAGATCTCCTTCTTGGGACATATTGTGTCGAGGGATGGTGTGTCAGTAGACCCATCCAAGATTGAGGCAGTAGTACAGTGGCAGAGGCCTCAGACAGTCATGGAGATCAGGAGTTTTCTGGGTTTAGCTGGATATTATAGACGGTTTGTAGAGGGGTTTTCGAGATTGGCTGCTCCGTTGACACGTCTCACTCGGAAGAGTGTTGCGTTTGAGTGGGACGACAGATGTGAGGAAAGTTTTCAGGAGCTGAAGCGTCGACTAACCTCTGCTCCGATTCTCACCATTCCTACCAGCTCAGGAGGTTTTTCTGTTTATACGGATGCTTCTTACCAAGGACTGGGCTGTGTATTGATGCAGGACGAAAAGGTAGTCACTTATGGATCCAGACAGCTGAAGGATCACGAGAGAAACTACCCGACCCACGACTTAGAGTTGGCGGCCATAGTGTTTGCATTGAAGATATGGCGCCACTATCTGTATGGTGAGAAATTCCAGGTATTTACCGATCACAAAAGCCTCAAGTATCTGTTTTCGCAAAAGGAATTGAACATGAGACAGAGAAGGTGGCTTGAGCTTCTGAAGGATTACGACTGTGAGATATTATACCACCCGAGTAAGGCGAATGTTGTGGCTGACGCGTTGAGTAGGAAGCATCTCGGGTTAGTTGCTTATATGATGGTACGGGAGCACGAGTTATTGGAGCAGTTTGCGAGCCTCAGTTTAGATGGGACCCCGCCTGATGCTGATAGTGGTTATATGATTGCTAGCCTACGATTGGAGCCGAATTTGATGGATCGGATTCGGCAGGTTCAGCGTGAGGATCAGCAGTGTATTGAGATAGTCAGGCAGATGCAGAGGGGTATTGAGACTGAGTTTGAGTTGAGTTCAGATGAATTACTGAGGTTCAGAGACAGGATATGTGTTCCCAAGGATCCTGAGATCAGGAGGTTGATCTTGACAGAGGCTCATTCGTCGAGGTATACCTTGCACCTGGGTAGTACGAAGATGTATCAGAATCTCCGAAAGGTATACTGGTGGTCAGGGATGAAGAGAGATATAGCAGACTTTGTTGCGAGATGTCTCGTCTGTCAGCAGGTGAAGGTAGAGCATCAGAAGCCTGCAGGGTTATTGCAGCCTCTACCTATACCGACTTGGAAATAGGAGCATGTCACCATGGACTTTGTGATGGGCTTACCGAGGACTCGTAAAGGGAATGATGCCATATGGGTGATAGTCGACAGATTGACGAAGTTAGCATATTTCCTAGCGATGAGAGTCACCGATACTTTGAGTAGATTGGCGGAGCTATATGTGCATGAGATTGTGAGACTACATGGTGTCCCAGTGAGTATTGTGTCGGATAGGGATTCTCGCTTCACTTCCCGTTTCTGGGAACACTTTCAGGAAGCTATGGGGACCCAGTTGAGATTCAGTACAGCTTTCCATCCTCAGACAGATGGGCAGTCAGAGAGGACTATACAGACCCTCGAGGATATGTTGAAAGCTTGTGTACTTGATTTTAGAGGCTCCTGGGATGATCACCTCCCACTCGCGGAGTTCGCCTACAATAACAGTTATCATTCGAGTATCGGGATGGCACCATATGAGGCCTTGTATGGCCGTAGATGTCGATCTCCTATAGGATGGGAGGAGGTTGGTGACAGGCAGATATTCGCTCCCGATTTGATACGTCAGGCCTCTGAGGATGCCCAGTTTATTTGTGAGAGGTTGAGGACAGCTCAGAGTCGACAGAAAAGTTATGCTGACAGGAGACGTAGACCGTTGGAGTTTACAGCAGGGGAGTCAGTATTTTTGAAAGTTTCTCCTTCCAAAGGTATTACAAGATTCGAGAAGAGAGGGAAGCTGAGCCCTCGCTTCATAGGACCTTTTGAGATACTCGAGAGAGTGGGAGATCGAGCTTACAGGCGAGCATTGCCACCAGAGCTAGCAAATGTCCATAATGTCTTCCACGTCTCCATGCTTCGGAAGTATCAGCCGGATCCGTCGCATGTGATCAGATATGAACCACTGGAGCTCAGTGAGAGTATGTCCTATGTTGAGAGACCGATTCGGATTATGGATAGGAAGGAGAAGGTATTGAGGTCGAAGACGATTCCTCTGGTGAAAGTACTGTGGCAGCATCACACTCCGGAGGAGGCGACTTGGGAGTTAGAGAGTCAGATGAAAGAGAATTACCCGGAGTTGTTCAGAGACTGATTTGGTTCCAATTTGGAGGACCAAATTCTTTTAGTGGGGGAGATTATGTAAGACCCACTTTGTATGTATTGTTGATATATTCCTTATGATTCACGCAATGTACACATATATATATATTCATCGAATCATAAGAAGAGCGTTGACTAATTAAATTTGTGAAGCAAAATAAAATGGAATATCGATGGATGTCGGAAGTAACTAAATCCGAGCCGAAATGACCACTGATCAAACGAAAATGATCAGAATGAAGTTAACTGAAAATACGAGAATTAAATAAGAAAATATGGGGGATGTATGAAGGAAGGTCAGGTTAAATTGATTCCGAAACAAGAGAAGGGGTAAAATGGTAAAAAAATACCAAAACCCGGTATTAGGGCAATAAGGAAATTTTTAATTAAAAATAAGGATGTAAGATATCTTGATCGATAATGAGGAAATTATACAATTTTGTGTCAATTGATCAAGATTCGAAAATTTTAAAAATATCGAAAAAAAATTACCGGAACAATATCTCGAAAAGCGTGAAGAAATAATATCAAAAATTTAGAGAAACATATATTTGATAAATTAAATTTAAATTAAATAAATTAAATTAGAATAAAAATAATGTAAGTGTAGATATTTTGCAGTTTATGGAGTATTTTAAGGAATAGTGAAATAATTAAATAAATAAATAATAATAATAATAATAATAAAGGATCTGAAACAAAAAAAAGAGAGGAGAGAGAAAAAACTCGAAAAACCCGAGAAAGAGAAACCGAAAACGACCCGCGAGCCTTCACCATCGATTCCAGCACGCCGGCGACCGACGAGCTTCGACGAAGCTACTAGGAGGAAGAGGGGAGTCCGGCGAGGACGTGGGTACCGGAATCACGCCGCCAGGTGGCCGGAGCAGGCCGATCGGAGCTAAGGAAAACCGACGGAGAAACAAGCCGATTCCCGGTGAACCGCCGCGTCTGGGCTGAAACGGAGGGCACCGATGCACTCAAGGGAAGAAGCCGGTTCTTTTGAGACCGGTCTCGGCCGGTGAGACCGCCGGAAACACCGACGACGGTAATAGGCAGTAAACGGCACCGTTTGGCCGAAAGGAAAGGGGAGGAAAAGGAGGGAAAAGGAAGGAAAGGGGAAAAGAAAAGAAAGGAAAAGGAAGGAAAAGAAAGGAAAAAAGGGGAAAAAGGAAAGAAATTTATCGGGGACGACTCGAGGTTCGGGTAAGTTGACCGAGGGTCGAAATTGATAAATGGGTAAATTTCGAAAATTTAATTTAATATTATTTTAATGGAAAATAATCCGGATTTACCTAATTGTGCAGCTTCACGACGGAGACCGAAAGAGAGCCGATCGAGCTCTGATTTTCATACCCCGCATCGTATCGGGTAAGTACAATTTAATTTCGACAATCAGAGTTCTTTAAATACCGAGTTTTAATTATTTTACGGAATTATGGATTAAATTCGCGTAGGAAGGAATATTATTCGGAGTCATAATATAATTGCCGTAAATGGTATACGGGCTATCCAATGAATTTGGAATGAAGCCCGATAATTATTAGAAAGCTGTATAAGCCCGGTATACCCGAAGAAGGGAATTAATAAATGTAAAAAAGGCAAAAAGGGGCCGAGACCCAATAAGGTAGATAAGGCCCAATACCTTAAGTTGATCAGTAAATGCAATATACTGATCAGGATAATTGAATTAACCTCATGTATGTGGCTATATGCAGTTACGTACATTGGTTGGCGCGCACTTGGGCCGAGAGGTTCGGTATCATCGAGACAAGTTTAGTCTGCGTGCGATTCCAGGTAAGGGAATTTTACGAACTGCTAGAGATAGCTTTACGAATTTTCGACGCCATTTACATTCCTTTAAATTGTCTGAAGGGTCTAGATTTATTATAAAAATTTTAGGGCCCCGAATGGGCGAATTACCAAAATACCCTTGTCAAGGGTAAAATTTCAAATTTTAGGAAAAAGTGTAAGAAGCAAGGACAAAGGCTTCCTGCTTGTTTTTGAAGTATTTTGGTACATGCATGAGTAGGTCGGCTAACTTTTAAATGAAATTGCACAACATTTCATATTTTCAACAAAGGTTGATTTTCGTTTGAAAACGATTTGAGAAATGTAGCCGCCTACGTGATCTTTCATAAGTGTGACGTGCTAGAGCTCAGCTCGCACGAGCTTTGATTTCTGCAATGATTTCATTAGTGCTGGAGCGAGAGCTCGCACTAGAGTTTACATGATTTTCATGACACGGTGCCGGAGTTTAACTCGCACCCTATTTTATACATGATTTTCGTGACAGAGTGCTAGAGCTTAGCTCGCACTATTGTTACTAGATTATATGAGAGTGCTGGAGCACCGCTCGCACTATATTTTCTGAGATCATAAGATAAGCCGTGCTTGGAGCAGTGGGTGACTGTGTGTCACACTCATTAAATAGGCTCGCACGTACGTTTTGAGACGTGGCATGAGTATTGAGAAACAAAACCTCTCTCTGGGAAGCAGGCCATTTGGGCTGGAGTACCTAGAGTGATATGGGTCCATGGAGTATGATGTACCGTGCAAGTAGCATGGAGTACGATGTACCGTGGGGTATCTTCGGATATGGTATCTTTGTGATATGGGGTATCTTCGGATACGGTATCTTTGTGATACGGGGTATCTTCGGATACGGCATCTTCGTATGCGTAGGATCGGATAAGACCGACAGGTTGGATTGACCCACCTCCCGGGCGATTCCTGATCAGGGTGAGACCTCGTACACTGGGATCCGTGAAGCTAGAGGGACTCACGAGGACACATATTGGCCAGTCCTGGTTATTACCGATATACAGTTATTGCCGAATCTCGTATCTCGTATACATATATACCTATGTTTTCGGATATCGATGCTTTCGAGAAACTCAATTTTATGGATTTTGTGTGAGTCAAGGCTACCCGAGGGAAGGGTTGAGTCCTGACCTTATATGAAATTTTTACAATAAATAAATGATTTAAAATCTATGCATGTTAAGTTTTTTCATGCTTTTTGGGATTTTATATGAGTTATTTTGCACGACATCATAACATAGCATCTGTTTTGGAAATGTGTGGAGAAGGGGCGGTTTATGCATGGCACTACGTTCATGTAGGTTGTATTGTTATCTACTTGTTCGTAGAATTGCCTTACTGAGCTTGATGTGCTCACCCCTTTCACTTTCTCACATAGATTTCTTCCAATAGATTGGGAGGCGACTGGGTACGGCATTCTAGTTGTCCGCTGCTGCCTATCTTTTGAGGTATGTACACGTTATATATATGGTTCTTGTATCTAAATAACATGAGCACAATATTATATTTTGTATGACACTGGGATGTATAGAGTGGGTATAATTATGGATTGAAATCGAAGAAATGTAGTGCAGAATATATGAATGTATATTTAAATTAAATTGTGCACTAATTGTAAATGCATGGAGAAGATGTTGGCACTGACATACAGCCCAATTATTGGTTATGGTTGGTCACGATCAAAGGTAAGTATAAAATAATAAAAAACGCGAAAAATTTACTCTAACTTTTGGGTAGTTTCGGGTCGTGACATACTGCCTCCTGAAGACATCCAAAAAGATATCCCAAGTGATCTCTGAGTGTCATGCTCTCAATATAACCCTGGTAGACCTCCACCAATGCTCTGTCGATCCCTTCAGTAGGAACACAGCAAACACGACCATCTCAATCGTCGTACACTCAAAGAATCCATATAACTTCTCCATGTCTCCCAGAAAATTCTCTACAATAATGGGGTCCTCCACCCCACTAAACGGCGGAGGTCCAAACTTCTGGAATTGTCGCAATCTACCAAGCTCACAACCATACCCCAACGTACTATCGCCCTGTCATGGAGCAACATGAGAAGGGGTATCCTGAGCTGGTAGGGGTGTAGGAGATCAGTAGGTTGTGGAATTTGAACTAGTTGTGCAAGCGTACCAGGTGCAGCTGCCTCTCCAAGCGCAGTCCTTGCATCCTGCCCATGTCCACCTGGCAAAGTCTGTGCCAGTAACTCTACTATAGCCTCAAGGCGACGCTCTAATCTCGTGAAGCATGCCTCGGTACTCTCTGATACCTGAGTGGGACTTGTCATCTCATCTCGGGTCTCAAGCCTACCTCTACGACCTCGAGCCCTACCTCTAGCCTCTTTACCATAGCTGGTGTTAGTCATAATGGCTAAATTCCTACATTTATAACCATTAATTAGTCTGACTCCCATCTCGTATACACAATTGTAACTGAACAAAGCACAATAATATAGAGATGCACACTTTCTTAAGTAGTAATACCGACTCACATCATACCAACTTTGCTCTGATACCATTCTGTCACGACCACTCATGACTTACCAAAATCCACTACAATTTTTTTTTCACATTTTACTTACCCTTCCTTCTGTCACAATTCAATCACCAAACTGTTGGGCTGTGATTCGATATTAGTCACCTCAACTACATTCATTTCATAGCATGCATACAAGTCAATACAATTATCCATTGATTGTAGTTACTCTCTTCTTAAATGTAAACTCATATACATTAATACAAATACTTGTACATATACATCCCCGACAGTACATTCGTTACATAACTGTGCTTTTACATTCTTCAGTACAAAACATTTCAAATGTGTATACCTCTCGTATGCTGGGTATGCAGTGGATAAAAGAATACCAGTCCTCAGCCATACACAACTACTGTAAAAGCTCTGTAGAAAGGAGGAAATAAAAAGGGGGTGAGCTCACAGTTCAGTAAGGAAATAAAGCAAGCAAGTAGATAACCACACTATCTACAAAATACAATGCTCATGCCTTGAAATCATTTCCTTTTCGATTCACTTCTAAGGCATGTATCTTTCTTGAAATATTTGTGCAAGTATATATATATATATATACAAATCGTCAGTTATGAACTAAAAACATGTTAGTTTAATAACCTCAGCAATTTATGAAAACATTGCATTTTCATGTAACTACAGTAAATCACATTTCATTATACCATATCAATTAAATCAAAACAAAGATGGCATATCAACATGTAAAAACATGGAAATTCGGGCCTCACCCATCCCTCTGGTTACCCTTTCACACACACAAGGTCACATGTCGAGGCTCAACCCATCTCTCATGTCTACTCAATTATAAAAACTCATATGACAATTCAAACAAGAAATATCAGTAAGGTGAGATAGGCGACTACTTGTTCCAAGATTATTATCATATCTCATTTTTTAATGATCCTAGGCTACACTATACTCGGTGTACGGGGTCTCACATTTGCTGTAACGGGAGGTGGGTAAAATCCTAAACCATCAGGCAACAAATCTATATCATCGTGTACTCACGGTACATCGTACACCATGTGACATATACGGTACAAAGTACTCCATAGACCCAATCCTCATAGCCGAGGTGTCAACCATAGGTCTTAGCCCTCATACCATGGATAGTAGTTTCGATAGCCCTCAGCCATATATCAAAAATTTGCACGTGCGAGCATATAATCAACGCGACACACTGTCTGCACAGGCTCCCAGCACGGCTTTTTCAATCTATCTCTTTCAAAACCAGTACGTGCAAGTAAACTCCAACACAGCCACATCCACAAGTCACATAAATCTAGTGCGAGTAATGCTCCCAGCACTATGTCATGTAAAAACTCAGAATGAGCAATGCTCCAATACTCTATCATGCATCAATTAATAAAACTGAGTACGAGCAACGCTCCAGTGCTCTATCATGCACAAATCGCATTAAAATGAAGTATAAGAAATATTCAAGTACTATGTAATGCATATCTTATAAAATCTAGTGCAAGTATCACTATAGCACCAATGGTTTTCACACAAACCGATAGATAGCTTATTTTAATTAGAATTCACTCAATTAAATCAAATCGACACTATAACGTGTTGTTTTCAGATATAATCATGAAAAACATTAGCCAGTCCATCTATGCAACTGTCACACAATGTCAAAACTAGTCACAAACATGATTCCTAAGCTATTTACCCTTAATTTGGATAAAATCACAATTCTACCATTTCGATTTTCATCGAAATTTTCCATATTCAAAAATCCATATACGATTTAAATACTCAAAATATATCTGAAATACGTGTAGCTACCTCTAGCTACTCACAAAATTCCCTTCCTTCTAATCGCGTCGCGTGACCTCACTTCCTCGGCGCTACCAAATCTCGCAGTCCAATCAGCTTTCAATATAAATTTCGATGCTGTAAATAACCATTCACATCAGTATACCTTAATATACTTACCTTTCACTTACATGAATGTAAATCGATGCATTTAGCCGTTTTCACACCCATTTGGCCTTATCACATCTTATTGGACCTTACTCTCTCTTAAGTCCATTTCGATTTTATCATTCATTTCTCGAGAACCTATTAGACTCATCAAGTTTACTGACTCGAATTAAACCGACATAAATATTCTAATGCCTCAAGTTCATCATTTTCTCCTACTATGACATTTCACCATGCATCTCATTTACCTATTTTCATTCCTTATCTATTCCAACATATGTATTTCACAAAACTATCTTACAATTATATATACAAGCTTAAATCATCATTGAATCCATTCTAATTCAACTTTCTCTCATTTTCTCACACCAAGCCTAAATTCTAGGTCATGGAGGATTAACATGTTCAAATTGTTTTCAGCCAATAAAACATACACCAATCAACTCACCAAAATACCTATATTAACATACTTGAAGTTGGTGTATTGAATCTTACCTAGCTTGTTTTTTCCTCTTTTTAGCGAATTGGGGGAAATCCACTTTGCTCCTTCAATCCTTGATTTCAACTTTTAGTTTCCAACTATGTTGTTCTCCTACTCACAAGGAACAACTTTGCTGAAATAAATCTCTCTCAAAACTGATTAAGAGGTTATGACTTTTAGAGTACAAAGGTTAGGATTTCACTTGGTTTCAATGGGGATTTCTGTTTCTAGGAGAAGAAAGGTGCAGCAGTCGAGTTTATATAGAATTGCCTTATGAGATCGATCTCTTAACCATGAGAGATCGATCTGCTCTATATTGGAACTCTTCAAAATTTGACCTTGAGAAGGTAAGATCGATCTACCATTTTGTATGAGATCGATCTAACTCAAATAGACTCACTTAGAGATTAATCTGGCCCTTGACAAGAGATCGATTTGTGCTATCCAAAACCCTTTAGAGATCGATTTGTCTCAACCAGAATTCACCCAAGATCGATCTACTTTGAATAAGGGATCGATCTCCCTTATGCAGAATGCTTTGGCATTGTATTTCAAGCCATAAGATCGATATCCCCTTGCTAATGAAGTCGACTTGCCCTTCATCTACAGCATTCCTCCTGTAATTTTCCTAAAAATTGAATGCTATATTCATATTTGATTTGCTTCACTACTCGTTTTGCATTTCATTCACATTTTCAACTTAAAAACATTCATTTCTTATGATTCATATCAAATGTAACTTATCTGTACATCATAGAATCATAAAATATACATATGAATTTTCGGGCCTTATAGAAACAGTAAGCGAGAACAGAGCAACATACTAAACAAGAAGCTGTCCTCAAGGCTCTCATAAAGCCATGCACACAGCAGCACCCAGTCTTCAATCTGAGACGTAACATCAGTCAGTGCAGAAGTCGTTCCTGTAAACACCATGAATTTTTATGCATTCGATCTTATCAGGGAATAACGAATTAGACAATTGGGATTAAAATGTGTTCCTTGGTGGATGATTAAATTAAATTGTATTTTGGTATGAGAGATCAATATGATGTTCAAATAATAAATAATTACTCTGAAATGAATATAAAACAATACATGACACCAAGCGAAATGTAATGTAAAATTATACTCTCATTTACTAACTTATATAGTATCGCTTATTATTGGTTTTGATTAATATAATTACAGAGCAAAATTTGCTCTATCTCTTAAGCTAACCCGAAGACCATTATAACCACTAATTTATGGTAAAGCTTCAATGGAAAGGAAAATAGAAAAAAGATGAAAGGAAGAGGGTGTGGGATGAAATGAAAAGGATTTGAGAAGATATGGGTAGATATGGAAACAAGGAAGTTGCCAAATACTATTTGCACAACATAAATATTTATATACATAGTACATGTATATGAATGTAAACATATAACATGGAGTTACTCATAACCTGAAGATATAAGGGGAAACTTTTGCTACAACAGCAGCAGTTAAATATGTATATATATACATTTAAATATAACGAGAGCAGGTGGTCAGTAATTGAAACAAGAAAGAGGAATGAAAGAGTGCAGTGTTGGAACAAAACCGAGAAGAGGAAAACAAGGACAAGCCGAACATGAGAAGAAGAAAGTGGAGCAAAACCCGATGAGCCTGCAGTAGGAGGTGTGTGAAAGATAGGATGATAATAGGAGAAATCTAAAGAAATGATGGAGCTGAAATGTTGCAATATGCATAAATAATATATACATATTTAGTACATAGGCTGGCGATGACATAAAAGAAAAGAGGGACAGCAGCTGTAGGAAATGTGGAAGGAATGGCTGTTCAGTAACTGCAACAACATGGTACCTATCCTTGCCTAGGCACAGTGGTAAGGGATGAACGGACCTAAGGAAGAAAAGAAAGAGTAAGAGAGCAGGAAGAAACAGGGAATGCTGAAGTATAATATATATATATATTAAGAGGATAATATATATAGGCCTGTTACCTAGAAATGAAAAGAGGAATGAAACGTATAAATATATATGTATATAGGCACTAGAATCAACAGCAACAACCCATGATTCAAGGCAGAAGACGTTGGGAAGAATAAGAAAGAAAAGAATGATAAAGAAGATTAGAGAATAAGGAAACCCGTGAGACGTGAACAGAGAAGTTGGAGCAGGGGAAAAGCGAATGGCCTGCTGTAAATGATTGGAAAAACTAAGGGGGTTTTGTGTTGTTGAAGATTGAAGCGAGGAAAGATGGTGGTAACAGAAAGGGTGAGGGCTGAATGAATCGGAGTTGGGATCGAGAGTGTGCTAATGCCACAGTAAAGGAGAGCAGAATGAAGGAGGTGATGGCAGCAATGAGAAACGGAGGAAAATATGGCTCCACGAACCTCTTTATGTGTCACGACCCGAATTACCTAAAAATCAGAGTAAATTTTTCGCTTTTTCATTTATTATTTAATTCTTACCTTTCTCTCGTCGTGATCATCCTACAACACAGTTGGGCTATGATTCGGTGTTAGTCACCTCACACTATTTAACATTTCATTCCCATAATCATATATCAGAGTCTACTATCCTTTTGACTTTAAATAAACACATACCCAATGGTATTTACATGACTCTACATCCCCGACATCATATCCATTTACAGTACTGTGCATTACATATTTAGATACAAAATCATACAAATGTGTATACCTGTCTCTCGATGGGAAGCAGCAAATATCAACCATGCAAGTCCTCAGCCGCTCAATATCTATTGCAAGTGCTCTGAAAAGATGGGAAAATAAGGGGGGTGAGCAAACCACACGCTCAGTAAGGCAATTATGCAAGTAAGTAGATAGCTCCACTATCTACATGCTCATAATGCCATGCCCTTAAATCCATTTCTTTTCATTTAAAATTTCACGCACAAAGTCATGCATATTCAATGCCATAGTTTATCCAAAACTATTTGTGCATATATAAATCATGTAACTCATGCATTCAAAGCATTTTATGTGACATCATTAAATCATATTAAGCATGAATTTAATCAAGATCATGCAATCTTTCATACCATGTAAGACAAAACATGGATTTCAAATGAAAGCATGGAAAAACACATCATGCCTCTGCATTTAAATCAATTCATTTAAAACGCAGTATAAAATAACCCCTCTAGGTCAATCATCTCAAAACTCATAAAACAATTCGTTATATTTCATTATAAAACTTGAGTTATAAAACCACCCTTCTTTCAGGGTCACATATCATAAAATCATCTGAAATCATCAAATCATCAAATCGGGGGCCTGACCCCTCCTTCGGGTCTACCCTGGTCTAACAGACCACAAGTTATATCATGTGAGACAATAAGGTAATTATCAGTAACATCGAGGACTATGGCCATATCCTAGTGATCCCTGGCAACACGGTACCTAGTGTGCGGGGTATCACACCTGAAACGGGAGGTGGGTCGTCCTACCCGCCAGAACAGCATAACACCAGGATTGCGAGGGCAAGGCTTGCTGCCTCGTGGCTAATGCCACTCCACTCCAACAATCCCCACGGTACAGCGTACTCCGCGTGACATACACGGTACAACGTACTCCGTGAACCCAAGCTCAATCAGGGGTGCCTGTAATAGGTCTTATCCACCCATATCATATCTGTCTCAGAGTGCACGTGTGAGCATATCATCTCACTGTGACACACAGTCTACAGGAGGCTCCAACACGGCTATATGCATGTAATATAAATCCCTGTGCGAGCGAAGCTCAAGCACGGCTCCATGCATATTCATGATATCTGAAAATCTCGTGCGAGGGAAGCTCTAGCACGGTTTCATAAAAATCAGTGAAATCTGCGTACGAGCAGCGCTCCAGTACGACTTAAACTGATTATAATTTCATGTAAATTCCACGTACGAGCAACGCTCTAGTACGGATATGTATATAAATTCAGTGAAAACCTCGTACGAGAAAAACTCCAGTACGGCATTCAAATGAATTATGAAAACCATATAAAACTTTGTGCGAGCAACGCTCCAGCACAAATGAATGCTCAAGTAAATCAAATCTCGTGCGAGTTATACTCCAGCACGGCTTTATGCATAACTAAATCAAATCTCGTGCGAGTTTCACTCCAGCACGGCTTTTATGCATAATTAAATCAAAACAGGATGCGAGCTAAGCTCCAGCATCTCTCATGCATGTCAAATCATTAAAAGTAGTGCGAGTAATCGCTCCAGCACTATTTTATGCATACCACGTCAAAACAAATCAAAACATGTCAAAACATGTCAAAACAGAGTGCGAGCTAGGCTCCAGCAGCTCTCATTTCACAATATTAAAAATCAGTGCGAGCACCATGTTCTAGCACATTTCATGCATATGATGTCACAAGTCGGTGCGAGCAATTGCTCAAGCACATTTATGCACATTCACAAACGCAGATATAGTGCGAACTACGTGTCGGCACTATCTGTTTCCATATAAACTGATAGTTGGCCGTTTTCCAAAGAAATTTCCATTTAATTATTAATAACACCTACGTAGTGTTATTTTGTGAAATTAAACAATTTCTGGCCAATCTATTGCTTTGCTTTGATTAAAACCAATAAAATTCCTTAATCATCAAAAATCCTTAAATCATGCATTTCATGCATGTCATGCTTTCACCATCCTTAGGTGAACTTCCCTCAATAGGGGTAAAATAGACATTTCACCTATTTCGATCCTTAAAAATTATTTAAACCACTTTTAGGATCATTTTACAATAATCGTGTATACATACATAATCAGTGTATACAAAATCTATTAAAATATGCGTAGCTACCTCTAGCTACTCACACAATTCCCTTACCTCATTTATCTGTACAGTCTGACCTTTCCCACTGATGTCTTGTCACGCAGTCCGATTTGCTCCGAATCCAAATCAAATCTTCGGCACTGCGGATACACATTCATCAGGTCAAATACAATACAATTAATTGTATTTCACAATTTTCTGGGCTTAATTTAAATCATTGGGCCCGTTTACCCATATTGGGCCCGATTGCACCATAATGGGCCTTAATCGGCCTTAAGCCTGTTTACCACACTTTATCGAGGCCTATTGGGCTCACTGGGCCCATCAGTAATTTATTTAGCCTCGTTCTAAATTCTCTGATATCTCAATTTAATATTTACGACAATTTATCTAATTTTCCAGAATTTAATTCATTTATGCGGAAATTAAATCCGTAATTTATGCGTTAAATATCAATCACGCATAACGATATAAAATTGTCGTAAATAAGGGTCACTTACCCGTTATTCCCTGATCGTACACAAATCGAGGCTGTCTCGAGCTCTCAGTGGATGCCAATTGTCGAGCTACACAATTAAATATATTTTCGGGTAAACTTTCAGTCGATTATTTATCAAATTAAATATTCTAAAAATTAAATCGGTCAATTTGACCCCTTACCGACTTACCCGAAGCTCGATTGCATCACTGGAATTTTCCCCAATTTTTTCTCTTTTTCTTTTTCCCTTTTTCTTCCTTTTTTTCCCTCTCTTTTTGGCTGAACCGGTCCGGTCCGGTTCAACCCGGTTCGGACCGCCGGTTCAGTCCGGTTCACCCATCATTTTGCCGTTCCGGCGCCGTCCGGCCGGTTCCCGGTGCGATTTCGGTGCCGTTCGGCGCGCCATGGCCTGGGCTTCCTAAATCGGGCCTCGGCTGGGGTCTAATCGGCGCCGATGGCCGCCGATCGACGTTTCTTCCCCGCGGCATCTCCTTCGCTTTTCGGCGTTTTCCGGCGACTCCACGGCGCGTCCTGGCCGCTGGTGGTTCGCCCGAGGTCGGCCGACCTTCGCCGACCCTCGTCGGCCCCTCAGCCTCGCCGGTGGTGGCTCGCCGGTGAGTCTCTCTTCTTCCCTCGGTCTCGCTTCTCGCGTTTTCTGTTTCTTTTCGCCACTGTTTCTTCCAGATTTCGTTTCTTTCTTTTTTTTTTTTTTTTTTTTATTTATTTATAATTTATTTTTAATATTATTTTAATCAATAAAATAATATTAAAATACACAAATATCTTTTAAAAATTTATATTTTATTCATTTAATCTGTAAATAATTTTCTCAGTCCGATTTTACCTTTCCGGTATATTTTTCGATTATTTTCGAGATTATTTTTCGATGCGAAAATCCCGGTTTATTCCAATAAATTCATATCTTGATCAATTTAACCCGAAATTTAATTATTTCTTCGTTATTGATCAAGATTTCTAAATCTCATATTTTTAATTAAATTTCTTGTCCCGATTAATACCGAATTTTGGTCTTTTGACCATTTTGCCCTTGCACGTATTCGGGAATACCATTTAAGTCCTTTTGCATTTTTAAATGCACTCGAAAATATCGGGTCTTACATTATGTGTCTAAGGGACTAGAAAATCGAGAGGAAGATGTGAGGACGATATCACGACCCAAAAATCAGAGTAAATTTTTTGTTTTTCTTTCATACTTACCTGTCCTCCGATCGTGACCACACTCCACTAACAATTGGGCTATGCTCAATGCCAGTCTCACCATTCAATCATCAAATAACTTAATTCCTTATTACAGAAAAATGGTAAACACATGAGTTTTTCATTTATTCTTTTCCATTCATTTACAAGTGTTTACATTATCTATACATCCCCAACAGTTACTTACAAATATGTTACTGTGCTATTCTTATTTAGATACAATATGTATGAATGTATATACCTCAGAATGATGGGTAGCAGCGAATATCAGGAATGTAGTACTCAGTTGCCTCAAAGTCTACTAGAGGAAATTTGTGTAGGAAAATGAAAGGGGTGAGCACATCAAGCTTAGTAAGGCAATCCTACGAACAAGTAGGTAACCATACTACCTACACGAACGTGGTGCCATGCATAAACCACCCTTTCTCCACCTATTTCAAAACTGATGCTACAATTCATGATGTCATGATGTCATGTAAAACAAGTACACATATGGATTTCAAAAGCATGGAAAGATCGACATGCAAATCCATTTAAAACATTTCATTCTTATTAAAATTTCACAACACAGTTAGGACTCAACCCCTCCCTCGGGTGTTCCTGACTCACACAAATTTATGAAATCAAATGCTTTTCAAAGCAGTAGTATTATGCGATATAATGAATGTTATGTAAAACTAGTTTACATCATTAATGGGTTTAAATAGCATGGAAATAACATCATACAAGTTTCTGTTTAAAACCCAATTTAATTTTTCATCAAAACCATATCTTAGTTAGGATCCAACCCCTCCCTCGGGTGATCCAAACTCACACAAAAATCCACAAAACGAGTATCTCAAAACATCAACATGTAAGACTACTCAGGCAAATAACTAAGACTATGGCCATATGTCCTCGTGATCCCATTGCTACACGGATCCTAGTGTGCGGGGTCTCACCACTATCGGGAATCGCCCCGGGAGGTGGGTCAGTCCATCCTGTCGGTCCTGCCCGATCACTCACATCCAAAGATGCGACTCGCATCTGAAAATGCCATGCATCCGAAGATGCCACATAATCAATCTCAGCCTGGTACAGCGTACTCCATGCTACTTGCACGGTATAACATACTCCGTCAACCCATATCTCATATCCATACTCATGCCCTATCTCAAAACGCACGTGTGAGCCTATTTAATCGTCGTGTCACACAATCTACCTGAAGCTCCAAGCATGGCTCATCGCATGTTCTCATAAAACCAGTGCGAGCGATGCTCTAACACTCTCATAAAATCAAGGAAAATCTCGTACGAGCCAAGCTCCAGCACGCGTTCCATAAAATCTCATAAGATTAGTGCGAGCTGAGCTCCAGCACTCTGTCAAAATCAGATAAAACTAGTGCAAGCTAAGCTCTAGCACTCTGTTACATAAATCATTTGAAAATCTGGTGCGAGCTAGGCTCCAATACCCTGTCACGAAATCATGTAAAAAATCTGGTGCGAGGTAGACTCCAGCACCGTGCCACGAAAATCATATAAAAATCTGGTGCGAGTTAGACTCCAGCACCAATGCATTTAAAACTCTAGTGCGAGCTCTCGCTCCAGCACTAATGCATGCATCACACAAATCAAGACTTGTGCGAGCTGAGCTCTAGCACGTTACATTTTCATAAAATCACATAGGCAGTTATATTTCTCAAATCAATTTTAGAGAAAATCAACATTGTTGAAAATAGGCAATGCTGTGCATTTTTATTTAAAAGTTAGCCAGCGTACTCATGCATGTGTCAAAACACCTTAAGAACAAGCAGGAACCTCTTGTTCTTGCTCCTCCCAATTTTTCCTAAATTTGGAAATTTTACCCTTCATAAGGGTATTTTGGTAATTTGCCCATCTGGGACACTAAAATTTTTATCTTAAATCTAGACCCTTCAGACACTTTAAGAGACTGTAAATGAAGTTGAAATTGCATAAAGTTACCTCTAGCAGTCCGTAAAATTCCCTTACCTTGAATAACGCGCGAGCTTATCCTGTCTCGACCGTACCAGGTTTCTTAGTCCAATTCGCTCCAAAACAAGTCTACAGAGCTGCATATAACCACGTATTTGGGTCAATTCTAATATATTTATCAGTATTTCACTTATACTGATCGAATCTAAAACACTAGGCTCGTTTTACTTTATTGGGCCCGATTACATCTTAATGGGCCTCGACCCATTTCCGACCCGTTTCCACTTATTAAATTCCTTCCTTGGGTCTATTGGGCTCTCAATACCCATTGGGCTTCGTTCCAAACTCTTTGGATAGCCCGTATATCATTTATGACAATTAATTCAAAAATCTCAATATAATTCACTAAATGCGAAATTTAATCCGTAATTCGTAAAATAAATCTTTAATACGTGAATCATTACATAAATTATCGTAAATGAGCTTTACTTACCCGAGATTATGCGATGGTGCATAAATCGAAATTTGATCGGCTCACGTTCAGAATTTATCGTCGAACTGCACAATTTTATATTTAATTTCGGGTTAATTTCTAATCAAATATAATTTAAATAAATTTCTCAAAAATCAAATCGATCACTTTTGACCTCTTACTGACTTACCTGAAATCCGGTGTATCCCCAAATATTCTTCCCCTTTTCCCTTTTTCTCTTTTTCTACCTTTTTCCTCTCTTTCATGGCTGAATCGGTTTGGTTCGGTTCAACTCGGTTCAGACCGATCGGTTTAGCCGGTTCAGTTCGGTTCGATCGATTCGAAGCTTCGTCGGTCGGTTCTTCACCGGCTTCCATCGCTAACAACTCCGTGGGACCTCACGAAGCTTAGATCTGCCCTCGATTTCGCCATGGCTGGCCGAAAAGTGGCCAGTACGGCCTCTTCTCCCTCGGTGTCGGTACCCTTTCTCTTTCATTGTCGTCGTCGGCGTTAATGGCCGTTTCGTCAGCCACTACCAGTCTCAAAAGGATAGCCTCCTCCTCTCGATCACGCCAGTGCCCTCCGTTCACGCCGAGCTTCCATGGATTGTCGGAATCGACCCCGTTTTTCTCGCGATTTTCTCTTCCTCCATTCACTGGACTCAGCCGTCGTCGGCGGGTGTCACCGGTGCCAACGTGTTCGTCGGCCTCTCCTCTTCCTCCTCCGATCTTCGTTTGGGTCCATCGATCGTCGGTGGTCGTGGGTCGTTCGGGTCACGCGCGGGTCTCTATTTTTGAATTTTCAGTTCCTTTTGTTTTTCTCTCTCCCTGACCAAATTTCTGATTTCTAGCTTTCTCTTTTTATTTATTTATTTATTTACTTATTTATTAATTTATTTTATTATATTTTAATCAATAAAATCCATTAAAATTATCATAATATCTCTAAAAATTATTATTTAGTTCATTTAATCTATAATTAAATTTATCGGTCTTATTTCGTCTTTCCCGGTATATTTTTCGATTATTTTCGGGCTAATTTTTTGAAATAAAAATTTTGATTAATTCCAATTAATTCTAATAAATTTATATCTAGATTAATTGGACTCGAAATTAACTATTTTCCTCGGTATTGATCCAGATTCCTTAATTCTTTATTTTTAAATCAAAATTACTTGTCAAATTTATTTCGAATTTTTGGTTTTTTGACCATTTTACCCTTGCAGGCGTTTGGGACCAAATTGAATCGACTTTCTTCCATAAAGCCACAAGCTTTTTCCTATTTTTAAATTTCTTATTTTCAGTCAACTTGATTAAATTCCTTAAACGAACTTGTTGGGTCCCTGCTTTCCCGATTTATCCTTATTCGATTTTACGTACGTTATTTCGTTTCATCCACATTAAATCAGATCCGAATCAACCATCTTATGAATCCATTAACATATAATAATGTCATACACTATTGACATCATAAGGAATGTCATAAAAAAATGCGAATCTCACAGACAAACAGTAAGGTTGAGGTATAATCAGTTGAAGTTGTGGCGTGGGACGATGTTGCTAGAATTAACAGGAAGAGAAGGAAAATCGAGAAAGATGAGGAAGGGTTGTTGGCCATTATTGGTCTAATCGCATGGGTTAAGTTTTGCATGGAAGCGAAGAAACAGAAAACGTAGCTGAACGAGGGGGGAAGGGATGAGAAACTAGCCAACCGAGAGCCAAAAACCTAGAACCTGAAACAGTGAGCAAAAATAGAGCAAGCCAAGACAATAAAGGAGACCAAGAGAGGTGGTGGCTAAACAGAGGAAGGTGCGGGAGACGGCGATGATAGGAGGACAACACCGGCGGCAAAATAGGAAGATGGCAGCGACGAGGAGGAGACGGTGAAGATGATAAACAGTGATCAGTGAAGAGAAAGAAAGAAAAAGAAGGAAAAGAAAGAAAAGAAAAGAAAAGAAAGAAAGAAAGAAAGAAAGAAAGAAAGAAAATAAAGAAAAAAATGGCGGGAAAGGAAAAAAATAATTCAGAAAAAATAAAATAATGTAATGTAATGTATTTTAATATATATAAATATGTATATATGTATATATATATATATATATATATTACAAAATAAAAGAAAATTGAGGAAAAAGAAACAAGTGTATTGAAGATTTGGGAAATCCGAGGGAAAGGGTGTTAGGACCCGTTCTCAATCCATGACTTAACCAAAAACCACTGCAAATTTTTTCGCATTTTCAACTTACCTTTCCTCTCTTCAATAGTTGGGCTGTGATTCGATGTCAGAATCCTCGCTTACCACCGTTCCTCTCTTCAATAGTTGGGCTGTGATTCGATGTCAGAATCCTCGCTTACCATATCATCCATTATCATACATATACTTGTCAATATACTATTACTGACTGTAACTGTTTTTATAATACATGTGAGATTATATAAAAGCTAATACAAATACATTCCCCATAATATATATCGTATACATCATTGTACTGTTTCTATGTTTAGATACATAACCGTACAAAATATGTATACCTGTCGATCGATAGGAAATAGCAGTGGACTCAGGAATACTATCCCTCAATAGCTCTAACTCTACTACTGATGCTCTGTAGAGAGATGTAAAGAAAGTGGGGTGAGCATACAACGCGCTTAGTAAGAAAATCAGGCAAGCAATTAGACATCTACATTATTGATAATTCTATTTTTTATAGAATTATTTGTGCTTAAATTCCTAATTATTTATTTAATCCCCATATTATTTTACTAATAACCCCCTTTATTTAATTAAAATTCTTTAATGTGCAGGTAAATTAAATTCAGATGAAATTCAGTCGTTTCAGACGAAATTGGACTGAAAATGGGCTAAAGGAGACTGGACCACTTCTAATTTGCAAACCGAGTCATTTGTCATCTGGACACGAGTGATACCAGGTGTCCGCTCCGAAACGATAAGATCGAAGGACACCGTGCCAACCCTCTAGAAGACACGTCGGGCCACATTGCACAGCTAATTGGACAAATAGACTGATGATGTGGAAATATCTACTCTGCAGCAAATCAAATGAAGACAAGTGGCCAAACAATGCCAACTCATCTAGGATGAAAATTTACCATTGTAGCCCTATGTTTGTGTATAAATAGAACATGATGGCAATTGAAAAAAAAAGTAGTATAGGAAGTAGGAGTAGGGTAAGTAGAAGTAGTTTAGGGTAGGAGTAGTGTTGAGTAATTTAGAAGTAGTTTTTAATGTAGATTAGGGTAGAATAGCCTTAGATTAATTTTCAAAGCTTTTCTTTAAATTTCCGCATAGTTTTTACAAGTTGTTTTACTATTCTTTTAATGTTCTTCGTTTTTCTTTGTTAATTTTCATTTTCATTTTCATTTTCAATGGAAAATCAATCTCCATTTCATTTCATGCTCCCGGTTTGGAATCATTAAGCTTCTTTTTTGCCAATTTTTATTCACAAAGATTACTCCTTATAACAGCTCTCGGTTCCTCCTTGCATTGTTTATGTTACCTTAGTTTTATTTGTTAAATGCACCATTAGTTTATTGTTAGCTTTCGGTTTGTTCTTATTTTAGTGCATTCGGGTTTTAGGAGTTGATCTTCATTCGTTCTTCTGCCTATTGATTCTGTTGCCTTGATGTGAGAGGATGCAAAGCATTAATCCACATCAAGAGCTATGTGGAGTCACGGCTGGAAAAAAAATGAAACTACCCGAGGAAGAAGATCATGAGTTCCCTGTTTTCATTTTTTAAGTTTACGGACAAGGTGGAATGGTGTTGTAGTTAAATCCTTTCGGGTTTATATTCATTTACTGCTTTTTATCTTTATTTTATTCTTTCCTTAGTCCATTCGATATTTGCATAGGATCATCGTTTAATTCATGACAGCAAGTAATGTCACATTGTTCCTCTGCTTAGCCTTGTTTCACAATATCTTCACTGATCATTGTTGTTAGTTTGTTGTCATTCATTATTGAGCTGGTATTAGTTTTCTGTTACTGATCCCATTGTTGTGTTGTTGTCCTTCACCATCACTAATGCTAAAGTAGATGTTAAGAGTGTGCAAAGTAGGGAAACCAGGATCGGGTCCAGCCTCTGTATTCGTGTGTTGTATGCTGTTGCCGAGAGTTTGGGTGTGTGTTGTTTTGTGATGATGCAGATTTTGGACAGCATATAAAGCTGCTGAATGTACAAGTGTGGTTTGATGCAAGAAGCATGTGTGGCCAAGCCGACAGTAGCTGGAGCAGAGGCGCAAAACTGAGAGAACAGCAACCTTGTGCAGCACTTGCAGTAGCTGTACGAGGCTGGAAGAAGGAGCAAAAAAAATCGGGGAACCACCGGGACAGGTGCAGTAGCAGTCCGAGGAATGTGCAGCAAAAGTAGACTGGAGCATTACCTGGAGCAGAAGCGGACAAGCTGGGGTCAGAAACTGCACAGCATTGCATGACCGTAGCATCTGGAGGCAGAGCAGCAAAATGAAGAAGGTAAATGAACAGTATCCCACATCGGGACCACTTAGTGTAGCTAATGCTTAAGGCCACGTTTGGCCACTTCCTTTTTTACTTAGTTTAATTTTTATGGCATTTTTATTATTTTGATTGTTTCATTAGTTGTTATTTTAGTGTAGTGTTCGTTGATAATTGTAGGTTAAATTTAATATTTTATGTGTTAATTTAATCTTTAGTTTTAAGTTTTAGTTGATAGTTAATTTGATGTTTTATGTTTTTGGATTTAATTTTAGTTTAGTATTTTATGAATTGCATTTAGAATTAATTTAGATTAAATGTTTTTCATGCATTTTTAATTTAGTCTTTATTTTCATTAGATTTTAGTTTAAGTAATTTGAAATTTTTATTAGTTTAATTACATGCATTTTTAGGTTAGTTTAATTTTATTGCTTTATTTTCATAATTGCATTTTATTTTATTGCGGTAATTAGTTTTAACTGTTTTAATTAATTTTGTAGGTTTTTTATTTTAATTGCGTGGAGCACTGTAAGTAATTTTGCTCGGTTTTATTTTATCTAGTTTTTAGTTTTTATTGTTTTCAGTACTTTTAATTTTAGCCTTGTAGACCACCCATCAATACTTCATAATTTCCTAGGATATACTTAGGGTAAGATTAACCAGTACTTAATTAGGCTAGTCAACTTCTCTGTGGGACGATATCTCGGGACTCAAATCCCATTATTACTTATACGACTCGTGCACTTGCAGATAATACCCTTAGGGCTCGTTAAGTTTTTGGCGCCGTTGCCGGGGAAGTTTTAATTAGTCGTTAATTAATATCGGTGAAATTATGCTTTGGTGTAATTCTAGCTTGTGAATATTTAGGGTGTAAATATTTAGAGCCTTAGCTTAGGTTAGTTAAATTTTCACTTAATTAAAATAAAAAAATTAAAATAAAAAAAATTTAAAAATTGAAAAAAACTTAAAATTTTTTTTCTAAGGACTTGTTGATGTTGCATGCGTAGAGCCAGGAGTTTTGATTGCTTTTATCTAGATCCTGAAATCGAACGAACTCTTCGGAAAATTCGAAAGGACATTATGAAATTTATAGCTCCGCTGCAACACACGATGGCAGAAAATAGGGAAATCATGACAGTCGGAGATTATGCAATGCCGACTATTGGAGGGTATTATTCAGGCATTAGGCCACCAACTGTCCATGCAAATAATTTTTAAATTAAGCCCGTAATCCTCCAGATGATCCAGACTTCATTGCAGTTCAGTGGGCTCTCTCATGACGACCCACATGCTCACCTTGGGCAATTCCTAGACTTGTGCAACACCTTCAAACACAATGGATTATTTGACAATGCACTCAGGCTTAGTTATTCCTCTTCTCACTTAGGGATAGGGTGAGACACTAGTTGACCTCCCTGCCTCCGGGATCAATTTCTACATGGTACTAGTTAGCCCACCAATTTCTATCTAAGTTTTTCCCTCCCTCTAAAATGGCCCAACTCCGTAGTAATATATCTTCCTTTACCCAGTATAACTCTGAATCTCTTTACGAAGCATGGGAACGATATAAGGAGCTTCTTAGGAAGTGCCCTCATCATGGTCTACCTTTGTGGCTACAAGTCCATATCTTCTACAACAGACTTACGATCCAAAATAGAACCATTATTGACGTTGCTGCGGGTGAAACCCTGATGTGCAAGACAAAGGAGGAAGCTTACGAGCTTTTAGACAAGATGGCGGCTAACAACTATTTATGGTCCTCGGAGAGGCAAATGCCAAAGAGGTCGGTGGGTATTTATGAGCTCGACACACTGTCTACCTTGACCTCTCAAATCGCTAATCTTACGAAGAAAGTAGAGTCGCTCAGTACCCAACATAATCCTCCCACTAGTCCTAACCCTGTGTATTCTGCCCAAAGTCCTTTCCTTTCTTGCGAGTTGTGTAGTGGTACCCACTCTGTAGATAGGTGTCCGCTCAACCTAGAATCGGTTCAGTATGTTACTCCCCCTACGCAACAGAACAACCCTTTTTCAAACACCTATAATTCAGGGTGGAGGAACCATCCTAACTTCTCCTGGAGCCAAAACCAAGGGCAAACTTCTAATTCCATATTTGTAGGACCCCCTAGTTTTCAAGCTCCACCAATTCAGGTACCACCACAGCCGCAATTTCCATACCATCCGCCTCATCATCCATCCCCACCTCAATTTCAATATCATCCATCACCACCACCACCACTTATGCAGCCCCAACTCTACCATGCACCAGCAGCTGAGAAGAAGCCTACATTAGAGGAGATGTTCACGACTATCCTGCAAAATCAAGCTACTTCACTTAAGAACTTAGAAGTTCAGGTTGGACAAATAGCTAGTGCTCTTAGCCAATGTCCTCAAGGGACCCTTCCTAGTAATACTGAAGTTAATCCTGCTATGCAAAGGGAGGGTAAGGAACATGTTAGATCCATCACCCTTAGGAGTGACAGAGAGCTAGATGAGCCACAAGTTAAGTCTGGACCTGAACAACCCATAGTTGATAAACACATTGGTTCTAACGAAGCAGCTCAGAAAGAGCAGGAACATCAGGATCGGGCTGCAAAACAAGGCGCTTCTTCATCTTTACCTTCTTCTTCTTTACCGCCTTCCTCGTCCTCTGATGCTATACATGTTACCACTATATTGCCTCTAGTTAGACCACCACCAATACCAATTCATCAGAGGTTTCAAAATCAAAAACTAGAATAACAATTCACTAAATTTCTTGAGGTTTTTAAGAAACTTCACATCAACATTCCTTTCGCAGATGCCTTAGAGCAAATGCAAAGTTATGTGAAGTTTCTAAAGGATATCTTCTCGAGAAAAAGGAGATTGGATGATTATGAGACAGTGGCCTTAACTGGAGAATGTAGTGCAATTATCCAGAGGAAATTACCCCCCAAGCTCAAAGATCTCGGGAGTTTTACCATACCATGCACTATTGGAAATTTATTCTTTAGTAGAGCCCTTTGTGATTTAGGAGCTAGTATAAATCTAATGCCATTGTCTATCTATCAGAAGTTAGGAATAGGGGATGCCAAGCCCACCACAGTGACCCTTCAGTTGGCTGATCGATCAATTAAATATCCAAAGGGGGTCATTGAGGATGTCTTAGTAAAGGTGGACAAGTTTATTTTCCCTGCAGATTTTATTGTTTTAGACATGGAGGAAGACAGGGAAGTCCCCATTATACTAGGTAGATCTTTCCGAGCTACTGGTAGAACAATAATTGATGTACAAAAGGGGGAGTTAACGATGAGAGTCTAAGATCAGGAAGTAAAGTTTAATGTTTTCAAACCTTTGAAGCACCCTGATGACTCTCAAGAGTGTTTTAAGATGGAGATTAAGGAGAACATAAGGCTTGACCATATAAAATCTGAAAGAATGAGGGAAGTACATAGGGCTCAGGAGGATTTAATTGTTAACATTTTGTCACCACTTTGGATGACCCTCCTAATCTTCGCCCTGCAGTTGAGTGTTGTCTTCTTCAGCTGCATTTGAAGTGGTTGTGTTTTCCTTTTCACTTTGTATATAGTTCATTTTTCTTTTTCTTTTTTGTTGTTTCTTTCCTTGTTTATTTTGTAGGTTTATTTTCTAGTTTTATGCTTTTAATCAAGCTTCAGTTATTCATCATCATCAGAAAGGGGAGTACTCTATCTTGAGCTTAAATTCTTATATTATCTGCACACTGAGGACACTGTGCACTTTAAGTTTGGAGGAGGGGATATCACTTGAGTATTTTTCAAAAATTTGAGCAAAATTGAAAATTTTTTTAAAATTTTTTTCGAAAATCTGAGCTTAAATTGTTTGATTATAGGATGACTTAGTTCTTAGCATGTAGTTTTCCCATATTTCGATGATATAACCCCATGATTTAGTCTGACTTTGATTGACTGAGAAGCATGATTATAGGAAAAGCATGAAGATGAATTCTTAAATTTGTCTTAATTTTGATTGCGATTTCCTCATCTTACGCACATGTCATGTCATGAATTTGTATATTTATTTAGAGAAAGCTTATGTGGACCTAGGATTGCATTTGTTCAGTTGATTTTGTGTATCATATTCTAGAATTTGTTTGATCTAATCTCGAGGTGAAATATTAGATCACACTTAATTAGGGACATGATTTAGGCCATCCTTGGATCGTTTGAGCCTTTCTAGCTATCCTTGTACATATTTTATCCCTAGTCATCCATCTGGGCCAAATAAGCTTTTTTCTATAAATACACCTGCGTTATTTTCCTTAGCTTAAATACTCTTTTCCTATCCCTTACCCCGAAAGCATGAAAATTTATTGGGATATATTGTGAGCTTTGTACATATGGGTATCTGGTGATAGTGAAAGTTCGGAAAAAAATTGCAAAAGAAAGAAAAAGAAAAAGAAAAGAAGAAAGAAGAAAAATACAAAAATAGAATAAAATGTCTAGTGAAATAAATAAGTTTGGGGGAAATAATTTGAGCTCTTACATTAAAGATCCTAGTAGTAATGCATGTTAAGGGGTAATTAAACCTAAATCGACTCTATCATACCTTAACCCCAGCCTTACATTACAGGCCTAATGAAGTCCTAATGATCTTTAGTTAAGTGTGACTACATTAGTGGAGAGAGAAGTGAAAAGCAAACTTATGGGAATGATCACATGTCATTGACTTTGCATTCACGGTGTTGCATAATCTGATCTGGATAATGTACTGTGAAGTGACTTAGGCATTTTTCACACACTCACGAGGAGTCCAATTTGGGTTAGGACTTATGATTGAATAATTCTAAGTGCTAGACTTGTAATTGTGAGTCTTTGATTTCATAGTCTATACTTCTTCTTTGAGGATAATGTTGGGGAAATTATTATGTTTTGTACTTATCATTCCTACAATTATTTTGTTTTGCTTGAGGACAAGCAAAAGCTCAAGTTTGGGGGTGTGATAATTCTATTTTTTATAGAATTATTTGTGCTTAAATTCTTAATTATTTATTTAATCCCCATATTATTTTACTAATAATCCCCTTTATTTAATTAAAATTTTTTAATGTGCAGGTAAATTAAATCCAGATGAAATTCAGTCATTTCAAACGAAATTGGACTGAAAATGGGCTAAAGGAGACTGGACCACTTCCAATTTGCAGACCAAGTCATCAGTCGTCTGGACACGCGTGATGCCAGGTGTCCGCTCCGAAACGATAAGATCGAAGGACACCGTGCCAACCCTCTAGAAGACACACGCCGGGTCACATCGCACAACTAATTGGACAAAAAGACTGATGATGTGAAAATATCTACTCTACAGCAAATCAAATGAAGACAAGTGGTCAAACAATGCCAACTCATCTAGGATGAAAATTTACCATTGTACCCCTATATTTGTGTATAAATAGAACATGATGGCAATTGAAAAAAAAAGTAGTATAGGAAGTAGGAGTGGGGTAAGTAGAAGTAGTTTAGGGTAGGAGTAGTATAGAGTAATTTAGGAGTAGTTTTTAATGTAGATTAGGATAGAATAGCCTTAGATTAATTTTCAAAGCTTTTCTTTAAATTTTCGCATAGTTTTTACAAGTTGTTTTACTATTCATTAATGTTCTTCATTTTTCTTCGTTAATTTTCATTTTCATTTTCAATGGAAAATCAATCTCCATTTCATTTCATGCTCCTGGTTTGGAATCATTAAGCTTCTTTTTTACCAATATTTATTCACAAAGATTACTCCTTATAACAGCTCTTGGTTCCTCCTTGCATTGTTTATTTTACCTTAGTTTTATTTGTTGGATGCACCATTAGTTTATTGTTAGCTTCCGGTTTATTCTTCTTTTGGTGCATTCGGGTTTCAGGAGTTGATCTTCATTCGGTCTTCTACCTGTTGATTCTGTTGCCTTGATGTGGGTGGAAGCAAAGCATTAATCCACATCAAGAGCTATGTGGAGTCACGGCTGGAAAAAAATGAAACTACCCGAGGAAGAAGATCATGAGTTCCCGGTTTTCATTTTTGAAGTTTACGGACAAGGTGGAATGGTGTTGTAGTTAAATCCTTTCGGGTTTATATTCATTTACTGCTTTGTATCTTTGTTTTATTCTTTCCTTAGTCCATTCGATATTTGCATAGGATCATCGTTTAATTCATGACAACATGTAATGTCACATTGTTCCTCTGTTTAGCTTTGTTTCATAATATCTTCACTGATCATTGTTGTTATTTTGCTGTCATTCATTATTGAGATGGTATTAGTTTTCTGTTATTGATCCCCTTGTTGTGTTGTTGTCCTTCACCATCAGTAATGATGAAGTAGATGTTAAAAGTGGGCAGAGTAGGGAAACCAGGATCGGGTCCTGCCTCTGTATTCGTGTGTTGTATGCTATTGCCGAGAGTTTGGGTGTGTGTTGTTTTGTGATGACGCAGATTTTGGACAGCATATAAAGCTGCTGAATGTACAAGTGTGGTGTGATGCAAGAAGCATGTGTGGCCAAGCCGACAGTAGCTGGAGCAGAGGCGCAAAACTGAGAGAACAGCAACCTTGTGCAGCACTTGCAGTAGCTGTACGAGGCTGGAAGAAGGAGCAAAAAAAATCGGGGAACCACCAGGACAGGTGCAGTAGCAGTCCGAGAAATGTGAAGCAAAAGTAGACTGGAGCATTACTTGGAGCAGAAGCGGACAAGCTGGGGTCAGAAACTGCACAGCACTGCATGACCGTAGCATCTGGAGGCAGAGCAGTAAAATGAAGAAGGTAAATGAACAGTGTCCCACATCGGGACCACTTGGTGTAGCTAATGCTTAAGGCCACGTTTGGCCACTTCCTTTTTTACTTAGTTTAATTTTTATGGCATTTTTATTATTTTGATTGTTTCATTAGTTGTTAGTTTAGTGTAGTGTTCGTTGATAATTGTAAGTTAAATTTAATATTCTATGTGTTAATTTAATCTTTAGTTTTAAGTTTTAGTTGATAGTTAATTTGATGTTTTATGTTTTTGGATTTAATTTTAGTTTAGTATTTTAAGAATTGCATTTAGAATTAATTTAGATTAAATGTTTTTCATGCATTTTTAATTTAGTCTTTACTTTCATTAGATTTTAGTTTAAGTAATTTGAAATTCTTATTAGTTTAATTACATGCATTTTTAGGTTAGTTTAATTTTATTGCTTTATTTTCATAATTGCATTTTATTTTAATTTTGGTAATTAGTTTTAACTGTTTTAATTAATTTTGTAGGTTTTTTATTTTAATTGCGTGGAGCACTGTAAGTAATTTTGCTCGGTTTTATTTTATCTAGTTTTTAGCTTTTATTGTTTTCAGTACTTTTAATTTTAGCCTTGTAGACCACCCATCAATACTTCATAATTTCCTAGGATATACTTAGGGTAAGATTAACCGGTACTTAATTAGGCTAGTCAACTTCTCTGTGGGACGATATCTCGGGACTCAAATCCCATTATTACTTGTACGACTCGTGCACTTGCGGATAATACCCTTAGGGCTCATTAACTATCTACTCAAAATAATGCTATGCCTCAAAATGTTATTTCCTTAATTCACCTTAAAAGCATGTCTTTAAATATATATATATATATATATATATATATATATATATATACTTGTACATATTAAATCCCATGTACAGAAATCATGCTTTCTTTCACAAATGTAGGCATGTAGTGCAAAACAATGCATCTTTATAATGTCACAATGGCTTTAGATAAATCATGCCATGTATATTTAAATCACAGTAAATATGACATTTAAATCATTCAAACACAAAATCGGAGTCTGACCCATCCCTCAAGTCTGTCCGCAATTAAATCAGTTAATCATGTGATATATCATGTGAGACTCTGTGGTGAAAATGTAAATAGTATCCTGGACTATGATCATATCCGACATGTGATCCCAAGCAACACAGATCTCGGTGTGCGGGGCATCACTGCTGCAACGGAAGGGGGGTCAGTCCATCACAACCGCCAGCTATATCCTCCTCAACTCCACAACACCACACGGTACAGTTTACTCCATGCCACATGCACGGTACAACGTACTCCGTGGACCCTATATCACAGTCGAGGTGCCTACCATAGGTCTTAGCCTTTAAAATCATGAAATATCATACCATGTCTCTAGTATCCTCATGCGAATCCTCTCACAGTGTGACACTCAGTCTACACAAGGAAATCAAACATGACTTTCAACATGTATTATATATCACACTACAGTGCGCGCCTTTGAGTGCGACTCACAGTCGACACTCTGCTCAAACACTGTTTCACATCACAAACTCAACTCTAGTGCGAGTAAACCTCCAGCAACTAGGTCAATGAATAGTTCATGTATTAAATCAAGTACGAGCAATCGCTCCATTACCATGCTATGCACAATATCATCAAATCAAGTACGAGCAATAGCTCCAGTACCGTGTCATGTATAAATAATGAAGAATCAAGTACGAGCAACACTCCAGCACTCTGTCATGCATCTCATGTATAACTCGAGTACGAGCTAATCGCTCCAGCACTCTCTCATGCATATATCATATAAAATTGAGTACGAGTAATAACTCCAGCACTCTATCATGCATGTCATGGAAATCTAATGCGAATCACAATCCAGCACTAACATATGTGGAAAATATATGAAATCTAGTCCGAATCACAATCGAACACTAACATATGTGGAAAATATATGAAATCCAGTGCGAGCTGTGCTCCAACACGATTTATTCTCACATAATATAATAGATGGTTCTTTAAAAATGGATGATTTACAAAATATCAAAATCAGCACTATAAAGTGTGCTTAATTCATATCAACCTTAAAATCATTAGCCCATCTATTTATTCTTCTGCTAAACAGTAGTAAAACACTTAAAATAGTGGTTTCCATGCTTTTTACAACTGTTTACAAAAGTTGACTTTTTGACTAACTATGGGCAAAATCATAATTTACCACTATCGGGTCACAATAATTATTATTCACTTTCTCTGACCCTCAAAGTTTTTAAGTGAATGTAAAAGCAGACGAAAATACGTGCAGGTATCTCTAACTACTCACAAAAGTCCCTTACCTGCAATCACTCGAGAAATTTCACTTTCTCTGCGCTGCTCGAATCAGCAGCCCGATTTGCTCCTCCAATAATCTCTAGAGCTGCATATAACCATTTATTAGGTTAATTACACTTTTCCTACTGTATTTCAAATTAAATACAGTCTATTTCCATTAATGGGTTTTAATAATCCTTAATGGGCCTAATTATGCCTTAAGCCCATTTTCATTTTACTATTCATTTTCGTTGGGCCTATTGGGCTTGTGGGGCCCACCAACTCTTATTGGGCTTGTCCTAGACCCATTACATCACATTGGGCCTAAAATATTTGGGCTTGGCCTATTGGGCCTCTCGGCCACATGCTATGGCCGAGAGCTATCCATGCCGTCGATCATGCCATGGCATGCCGGCCATGTCCCTTTCCTTAGCCAATTCACTTAGGCATTTTCACAAACACTTGGTTGGCAACATTCCTAACCATCACATAGTTTATTGAGGCATTTTATCAAACACCTTGATTGCCAACTAATTTGTAAGACTCGATTTTACTTAAAACACGAAATTAAATATGCAAAAGGATTGAAATGAAATTCTCGAACACGTTCAAGGGTAAAATGGTCAAAAGATCGAAAGTCGAAATAAATTCGATAAGAAAATTTAATTAAAAATAATGGATTGAGAAATCTTGGTCAATAAAGGTGAAATAAATTTATTCTGGGTTAAATTGATCAAGATATCAATTTATTGGAATTAATCGGGAATAATCAAAATTTTTACTTCGAAAAATAATCTCGAAAATAATCAAAAAATATACCGAAAAGTCGAAATAATACTGATAAATTCAATTAGGGATTTATTGAATAAATTAATAATTTTTTTTAGATATTTTGACAAATAATAGTATTTTAATGATTAAAATAATAATAAAAATAAATAATAAAAAAATAAAAATAAAAATAATAAAAAAAGCAAAGAAAGGGAAATAGAAAGTAGAATCGCGATTCGCGATTCTGCAAGGGAAAAGAGAAGGAAGCAACCGAGGGAGGCCCATCTGCTCACCGACGGAGCCCGACGAACGGACCAAACGGGGCGATCGAGCCTCGCCGACGCCGAAAGAGGGAGAAGAGGATGCGACCGGCGAGGGAAAAGAGAGGGAGAGAGAGATCGAGAGAGAAAAAGAGAAAAAGAGGAAAAGGAGGTGACCGGCGGCCAAGGAGGGGAGGAGCGACCCACCACCGGCCAGAGGGGAACGTCTGCGACGCCGATCCAGGCGCAGATCAGCCAGAAACGGTGCCGATCAGAAGAGGAAAAAATTGGATGCCGACGTCGGAGGAGAGAAGAGGTGGGACCAGCCACTTTTCAACGAGCTTTGGTGAAACCGACCCCAGATCCATGCATCGAACTACCCCGCGGACAAGCTGGAGGTGGAAGCCGGCAGAGAACCAGTCGAAAAAGCCCCGAACGGTGGGGGTGAAAGTTGGACCAGGAGTAAACCGGATGAACCGGATCGGTCTGAACCGGATTGAACCGGTTCAGCCAAGAAAGAAGGAAAAAAAAGAGAAAAAGGGAAAAAGAAAAAGAGGAAAAATTAGGGAAAATATCGACGATGTAATCGAGCTACAGGTAAGTCAGTAGCGGTCGAAATTGACCGATTTAAATTTGGGAATATTTTATTTAATTAATTTTTGACTGAAAACTTACTCGAAAATTATGAAATTGTGTAGCTCAACAATCGACGTCAAACGAGAGCTCGAGACAGGCTCGATTAACGTACTAGCATGGAATCTCGGGTAAGTAACCCTTATTTACGACAATTTACATCGTTATACATGCTTTAGATTTAATTATCGCATAAAATAAATTAAATTATGAAAATTTAGATAAATTATCGTAAATAATAAATTGAACTATTCGAGATTTAGAACGAGGCCCAATAAATTGTTGGTGGGCCCAATGAGCCCAATAGGCCTCGATAATGTGAAAATTAAGTGGAAAACGGGCTTAAGGCCGATTAAGGCCCATTAAGGTACAATCTGGCCCAATAGGGGTAAATGGGCTCAATGATTTAAATTAAGCCTAGAAAATAGGAAATACAATTAAATTGTATGATATCTGACCTGAAGAATATTTATACGTAGTTCTGGATATTGGATTGGGAGCAGATCGGACTGTGTGATAAGACAGCAGTGGGAAAAGGAAAGGTCAGACTCTACAGAAAAATAAGGTAAGGGAATTCTGCGGACTGCTAGAGGTAACTTTATGAAATTTTAAGTTCAACTGCAGTCCTTTAAAAATTATTTGAAGGGTGTAGAGGTCAAATAATAGTTTTAGTGCCCCGAATGGGTAAATTACCAAAATACCCTTGTTAAGGGTAAAATTTACAAAATTAGGAAAAATTTGGAGCAAGAACAAGAGGTTCCTGCTCGTTTTGGAGGTGTTTTGATGCATGCATGAGTAGGCTGGCTAACCTTGAAAGAAAAATGCACAGCATTTTATAGTTTCAACGATGAAATTGTTTTGAAAACTGTTTTGAGGAAACAGAGCCGCCTACGTGTTTTTATTGACATGTGACGTGCTAGAGCTCAGCTCGCACGATATTTTGAGTTGTGTGATGCATGCATTAGTGCTGGAGCGAGAGCTCGCACTAGAGTTTTTCATGCATTGGTGTTGGAGTCCAACTCGCACCAGATTTTATATATATATATGATTTTCGTGACACGGTGCTAGAGTTTAACTCGCACCAGATTTTACATGATTTTCGTGACAGGGTGCTAGAGTCTAACTCACACCAGATTTTTCACATGATTTGATGAAAGTGCTAGAGCTTAGCTCGCACTAGTTTTACTTGAATTGACGAGAGTGTTGGAGCATCGCTCGCACCCCCCACTGATTTTTATGAGAACATGTGATGAGCCGTGCTTGGAGCTTCGGGTAGACTATGTGTCACCGATTAAATAGGCTCGCACGTACATTTTGAGACATGGCATGAGTATAAAGATATGATATGGGTCCACGAAGTACGATGTACCGTGCAAGTAGCATGGAGTACGATGTACCGTGTGGTATCTTCGGATACGGGGTATCTTCGGATACGGTATCTTCGGATACGGGGTATCTTCAGATACGGCATCTTCGGATGCGTGGGATCGGATAAGACTGACGGGTTGGATTGACCCACCTCTCGGGCGGTTCCCGATCAGGGTGAGACCCCGCACACTAGGATCCGTGTAGTAGAGGGGCTCACAAGGACACACGGCCATAGTCCTGGTTATTACCAATATACAGATGTTGCCTAGTCTCGTATGTTGATGATCTTGACGATGATTGAAAATGGGTTTTAAACTAAATTTACATGATGCTATTTCCATGCTTTTTAAACCCATGTGTGATGTAAACTGATTTTCATGGTTTTGTGTGAGTCAAGACCACCCGAGGGATGGGTTGAGTCTTGGATTTGTTGTGAAATTTTAAATGAGAAAGAAATGATTTGAAATAGTTGCCTGTTGAACTTTTCATGCAAACTTGTTTTACATGACGTCATGAATCATAGCATCAGTTTTGAAATGTGTGGAGAAAGGGTGGTTTATGCATGGCACCACGTTCATGTAGGTAGTATGGTTACCTACTTGTTCGTAGGATTGCCTTACTGAGCTTGATGTGCTCACCCCTTTCATTTTCTCACATAGATAATCTCCAGTAGATGTTGAGGCGACTAAGTACTGCATTCCGGATATCCGCTGCTGCCCATCATTTAACGTATATACACTTGTACATATTGTATCTAAATAAGCATAGCACAATAACATATTTGTAAGTAACTTTAGGGGATGTATAAATATTGTAAACATTTATAAATGACTGGGAAAGAATTAATTTGGTGGGACTGGCATTGACGCACAGTCCAATTATTAGTGGAGTGTAGTCACGATTAGAGAACAGGTAAGCATGAAAGAAAATAACAAAACGTAAAAAATCTACTCTGATTTTTGGGTTGTTTTGGGTCGTGACATATAAAGGTGGTATCAGAGCAGAAATTGGTCTGATGTGTGTCAGTGTCAGTAATTAGGAAATTACATCCCCGTGTTACTGTACTTGGTTTGATACAATAGTGTATATCGAGATGGGTTTTAATTAAGAAATGGTTGAGAATGCAGGAATGCCTAATATGAGTCGCGTTAGATGAGATAGTGCACGAGGTAAAGGTCGTAGAGGTAGACCTAAGTCTGCTAGTCATGCTGAGTTGACCTGTGAGAATCAGGATGAAATTGAAATGGAGGCTAATGTTGAGCATGCCCCACTGAGTCCGACAGAGAGATCAGACAGTATTGAGACACGCTTCGCGAGGTTGGAACGGAGTGTGGAGATTATTTTGAGGAGCAAATTGCTCAGAGTATGAATGAGATTCGAGGGCGCATCGGAGCATTGGTGGAAACCCGCTCGACCCATCTTAAGTGTTAAACATCCAAAGCTAAGATGAGAAATGTTTATGGATGTATTCCGGTGACAGGATATCCTGGACATTGTTTAAAAGAAATGATGATAATATTCCTTACTCTTACCCAGAGGATTTGATTTATTGATGAGTATGAAACTCAATTATATTCCTGGGCAGATATTACCTCGACACTATGAACAAGTGACAGTCGAGATGTCTAAAAGTTCATGAAATGGCTCAACTTTTCAATTAGAGTCCGATTAGCCCGTGAGATATTACCTATACCGAGGCAGTGCGCAGATTTACAGCTGGGTAAATAAGAACATGAATTGCACACCTCTGAGTTTGGGAACGGTAGTGAGGGCTGAAATAGAGACAGAAAAGAGAATCGAGAAATGACAGAGATGTTAAAATGGGAAAATGGTAATTGGTAAAAGATTTAATTTGATGAATCATGGAGTAAGATAATATATAAGGCCCTAGTGCATCCAATTTCGGCACTCTTGAGCGGCATTGTGATTGGAGGACCCCGACCTGCTACGAAGCAGTGTAGCAGTGTAAGCACTGTAAGCAGTGTGGGATGTGTGGTAGATACCACGGAAGGAGGGTCTATACCTACACTGTATTGATGAAAATGGTCGTTAAGTGTTGTTAGACGGACCATTGATTTTGATTGCACAGGGTTGGGCGAGATCGCCCGACAGAAAAGTAAAGAGATAGAGAAAAACTTCGTTAGTATAGCTGCAACGAAAAGGGAGGCCATAGCCGAAGAGAAAAAGGAAAGTAGGCTATTGGACGAAGGCGAGAGGATGTCTTGGACCAGGACACTATTGATGTTTCATGGATGTGGTGTAAGATACCACACTTGTTATGAATAATGAAGTACATATGTTCATTGATCTTGGTGCCACACATTTATTCATACCGCCTTCATTCACATATAAGTGAGTAAAAGGCATGAATGCCTACATCATTAGGCACAATACTGATAAATGAGTACCCCAATAGAGGAGGATTAATTAACAGAATATGGATATAGAGATTTTAAGTTGAAAACAGGGGTGAAAACATCACTGAAAAGTATACTGTAAATTTTGACAAGTAATAAAAAGGGGTGCAACAGTTGAAATTAAAGGAGTAAAGGATTGTACTCACGGAATGAATAATGAAAGAGTTTTGTCATGAGGGATATACGAAAGGAGATAATCTTTAAGATAAGATAGATCCTAAATACAAGATGTATTGGAGTAAGAGACATATGCTAGGTAAGGAATACCCTTAATGTGCGAAGTAATTGAGATTAAGTGATAAGTAGGGAATATAAATTATAACCAAGGATAAAGATGGATATAACCATAACTAGTCTATGTGGTTAAGTCTGAAGGTTAATAAAGGTATTTCAAAATACCTCCCCGCCTGAAGACTTGACAGCGTCTAAAAGTATATATATATAACCTATAACGTGAAATCGATCGTCGTAATAAATACCTTTAGCATTAGGATACCTTTACTAAGATGATAAGAATATTAAAATTCGACAAATCATAAAGGTTAACATAGTAAAATTTAATAAGAGCAGTTAAGATAAGAAAAGGAAATGACGCAGGTTAGTACCTGAAAACGTAAGCGATTTTGAAGGATCTTATACGCTTATGCGTAAATAAGTCAAGGATATGGACGATTGAAATAAGTAGTGGAGCTCAACTACAATGAGTTATTTAAACTTTACCTGGACCGATTTGTCATCATCCTTATTGATGATATGTTGAGTGTAGTTAAAGTCCAGAGAAAATTATTAGCAACAATTGGAAAAATTGCTTTTGCAGATGGTTGTTGCGAGTTCTAAAAAGGTTATATTTTTTGTTGACACGTTTAACTAAGAAAACGTGGTCTTTGAATGAGATGATAAATAAGATGATAGATGTGACATGAATTTCGGTGTAGTGAAGTATGAACTGACCACCGTGATTAATTTCACCATACCCAACAGCTCAAGAGGTTCTCAGTGAGTATGGATACCTCAAAATAATGAAGGAGCTGTGTATTGATGTATAATGGGAAGATAGTCAATTATGGAGTCAGACAACTCCTTGATCATGAAATAAACTATCTGACTCATGATTTTAAGTTGGCAACGGTAGTATTTGTACCGGGGATATGGTACTATTATGTACAGGGTGAGAAATTTTGGATATGTAAGACCCGAATTTAATTAATATACGAAAATTAAATAAGAAAAGATGGGGGACGTATGAAGGAAGTCGGGTTAAATTAATCCCGAATACGTGTAAGGGCAAAACGGTCAAAAGATCGAAAGCCGGAGTAAATTCGATGAGAAAAATTAATTAAAAATATGGATTTGAGAAATCTTGGTCAATAAAGATGAAATAAATTTATTTTGGGTTAAATTGATCAAGATATTAATTTATTGGAATTAATCGGGATTAATTGGAATTTTTAGTTCGGAAAAATAATCCCGAAAATAATCGAAAAATATACCGAAAAGTCACCCGGGACAATATCCTGAAAATACGGAGAAATTATACCCGAAAAAGAGGTTAAAATTTAATAAATAAATTAAATAAAAATTAAATTAATTGAATAAGAATAAAATAATAATTTTAAGTGATATTTTGGGTATTTTAATGTATTTTAATGAATAGTAAAATAATTAAAATAAATAAAAATAATAATAATAAAAATGATAAAACAAAAAGAAAAAAAAAAAAAGAAGAGAGAGAAGAAACCATCGGGGAGAGAGAAAGAAGCAGAGAAGCCGAAAACGAAGCAAACGGAGGCAGAAGGCCCGACCACCGTCCGGCGGCCAACGGCCCGGCCAAGGGCCGGAAAAGAAAGAGGGGAGGCCGGTGATCTTAATGGCACCGGCGGTGCAGCCCACCGACGCCGGAGGAAGCCGATCGGAGGAGAGAAAAGCCGTGGGAAAGAGAGGGTCACCGGCGGCGAACGGCGGCGACCCAGCCTGAACCAAGGCCCGATTTTGAGAGCCCAGGCGACGGCGGTGCTTTTGAGACCGGTGGCAGCCGACGAGACGGTCGGAATCGGCGGCGACGGCCAAGAGGGGAAAACGGGTCCGACGGCCGAGAGGGAGAAGTGCCGGACCGGCGGCGTTCCGGCGAGCTTGACCCAAACCGAGGCCAGAATCGTGATGCGGACGACCCAGCGGAGCGTTTGGCGGTGGAAGCCGGCAGAGAACCGGCCGGCAAGGTGGCGAACCGGCGGTGAACCGGTCGAACCGGGGTGAACCGGCGGTCTGAACCGGTCCGAACCGGACTGAACCGGTTCAGCCAAAAAGAGGGGAAAAAAAGGGAGAAAAAGGGAAAAGGAAAAAGAGGAAAAAATTGGGGAAAATTCCGGTGATGCAATCGAGCTTCGGGTAAGTCGATAAGCGGTCAAATTGACCGATTTAAATTTGGAATATTTTATTTAATTAATTTTGGGCTGAGAACTTACCCGGAAAAATTGTGGAATTGTGTAGCTCGACGATTGGCATCCACCGAGGGCTCGAGACAGCCTCGATTTGCGGACTAGCATGGAATCTCGGGTAAGTGACCCCTATTTACGACAATTTCCTCGTTATGCGTGATATTGATTAAATTTACGCATAAATTGAATTAATTTATGGAAATTTAGATTAATTGTCGTAAATATTAAATTTAGCTATTCGAGAATTAGAACGAGGCTCAATAAATTATTGATGGGCCCAATGAGCCCAATAGGCCTCGATAAAGAGAAAATTAAGTGGAAAACGGGCTTAAGGCCGATTAAGGCCCATTAAGGTGCAATCGGGCCCAATAGGGGTAAACGGGCCCAATGATTTAAATTAAGCCCAGAAAAGATTAAGTACAATTAAATCATAATATCTGACCTGAGGAATATTAATACGCAGTTCCGGGCATTGGATTGGAAACATATCGGACTGCGCGATGGGACTACATTGGAAAAGAGAAAGGTCAGACTCGACGAGAATCGAGGTAAGGGAATTCTGCGGACTGCTAGAGGTAACAGTACGCAATTTTAAATTCATATGCAGTCCTTTAAAATATCCTGAAGGGTCTAGAGGTCAAATAATAATTTTAGTGCCCCGAATGGGCAAATTACTAAAATACCCTTGTTAAGGGTAAAATTCTAAAAATCTAGGAAAAATTGGGAGGAGCAAGGACAAGAGGTTCCTGCTCGTTCTGGAGATATTCCAACGCATGCATGAGTAGGCTGGCTCGCCTTGAAAGAAAGTGCACCGCATTGCATACTTTCAACGTGAAATTGATTTGAAAACTGTTTTGAGTAAATAGAGCCGCCTACGTGTTTTATTGACATATGACGTGCTAGAGCTCAGCTCGCACGGTAATTTCGATTTGTGTGATGCATGCATTAGTGCTGGAGCGAGAGCTCGCACTAGAGTTTTACATGCATAGGTGCTAGAGTATAACTCGCACCAGATTTCACATGCTCTTTCGTGACACGGTGCTAGAGTCTGACTCGCACCATATTTTTACATGATTTTTGAGACAGAGTGCTGGAGTTTAACCCGCACCAGTATTTATAAAATTTTCATGTGATTTATAATATACAGAGTGCTGAGCTTAGCTCGCACTAGTTTTACCGGATTTGTGGAGTACCGCTGTCTGCCCTTGGAGTCAGCCAAAAGGCCCAACAGGCTCAAGAGACCTCTTAGGTGGGGTGAGAGTGAGGGATGAGGTTGGCGGCCTTGTGGGGATGTAAGCGGGCTCTGCCAGTTGACGTGTTTTGATGAGAGTGCTGAGCATCGCTCACACAGATTTTATGAGAACATGCGATGAGCCGTGCTTGGAGCATCGGGTAGACTGTGTGTCACCGATTTAATAGGCTCGCACGTGCGTTTTGAGACATGGCATGAGTATTGAGAAACAAACCTCTGTGGGAAGCAGGCCAATTGGGCCGGAGTACCTAGAGATATTACATGGGTTCATGGAGTACGATGTACCGTGCAAGTAGCATGGAGTACGATGTACCGTGTTGTATCTTCGGATACGGCATCTCCGGATGCAGCATCTTCGGATGCCGGGGATCGGATAAGACTGACGGGATGGACTGACCCACCTCCCGGGCGGTTCCCGATCATGGTGAGAACCCGCACACTAGGATCCGTGTAGCTGAGGAACTCACGAGGACAGATGTGGCCATAGTCCTAGTTATTTACCTATATACAGACGTTGCCTAGTCTCGCATGTTGATGATTTCTATGATGATTTAAACTGGGTTTTAAAACTAAATTGCATGATGGTATTTCCATGCTTTTCAAAACCCACGTGTGATGTAAATGTTTTCATGATTTTGTGTGAGTCAGGATCACCCGCAGGAGGGGTCGAGTCCTGACTTTATTGTCAAAATCTTAATTGAGAAAGAAATGATTTATGATAATTGCATGTTGATTTTCCGTGCAAATGTATTTTACATATCATCATAATGCATAGCATTGTTTTAAAATGTGTGGAGAAAGGGTGGTTTATGCATGGCACTACGTTCATGTAGGTAGTATGGTTACCTACTTGTTCGTAGGATTGCCTTACTGAGCTTGATGTGCTCACCCCTTTCATTTTCTCCCACAGATGATCTCCAGTTGAAGTTGAGGCGACTCAGTACTGCATTCCGGATATCCGCTGCTGCCCATCAACATAAGGTATATACACTTGTACTTATTGTATCTACATAAGCATAGCACAGTAACATGATTGTAAGTAACTTTAGGGGATGTATAAATAATATAACAATTATAAATGACTGGAGAAGAAATAAGTACTAGGGTAGATGTATGGTGGGACTGGCATTGACGCACAGCCCAATTAGTAGTGGAGTGTTGGTCACGATTCGAGGACAGGTAAGAATTAAGTAAGAAAATAAACAAAAACGCAAAAAAATTCACTCTGATTTTTGGATAGTTGGGTCGTGACAATTATTTTGGTATCAGAGCGTAATTGGTCTGATGTGTGTCAGTGTCAGAAGTTAAGAAATTACATCCCCGTGTTACTGTGCTTAGTTAGATACAATAGTGTATATCGAGATGGGCTTGACTAAGAAATGGTTGAGAATGCAGGAATGCCTAATATGAGTCGCGCTAAATGAGATAGTGCACGAGGCAGAGGTCGTAGAGGTAGACCTGAGTCTGCTAAGTCGTGCTGAGTTTGGCTATGAAAATCAGTATGAGATTGAAATAGAGGCGAATGTTGAGCATGCCTCACAGAGTCCGACAGAGAGATCGGACAGTATTGAGACACGCTTCGCGAGATTGGAGCGGAGTGTGGAGATTATTTTGAGGAGCTAATTACTCAGATTATGTACGAGATCAGAGGGCGCAGCGGAGCATTGGTGAAAACCCGCTCGACCCATCTTAAGAGCTGATATGAGAAATGATTATGGATGTATTCCGGTGACAGGATATCCTGGACATGATTTAAAGGAAATTTTGGATTAAAGTCCTTGCTCTGACCCAGAGGATTTAATTTATTGACGAGTATGGAGACTCGATTATATTCTGGGCAGATATTACCTCGACACTATGAAAAGTGACAGTCGAGATGTCTAAAAGTTTATGGAAGGGCTCAGATTTTCAATTAGAGTCCGATTGGCCCGTGAGATATTACCTATACCGAGGCAGTGCACAGATTTACAGTTGGGTAAATAAGAACATGAATTGCACGCCTCTGAGACTTGGAAAGGTAGTGAGGGCCGAGATAGAGACAGAAAGAAAAGCGAGAAATGACAAGGATGTCAAAAATGGGAAAATTGGTAATTGGTAAAAGATCTGATGTAACGAGTTATGGGCTAAGATAATTGGTAAGGCCCTAGTGCATCTAATTTTGGGCACTCTTGTGGGCATTGTGATTGGAGGACCCCGACCTGCTACGAAGCAGAGTAGCAGTGTCATTACTGTGGAATGTGTGGTGGATACCACAGAAGGAGCGTCTATACCTACACGGTATTGATGAAAATGGTCGTTAAGTGTGGTATGATGGACCATTGATTTTGATTACACAGAGTTGGGCGAAATCGCCCCACAAAAAAGTAAAGAGACAGAGAAAAATTTCGTTGTTATAGCTGAAAACGAAAAGGGAGGCCATAGCCGAAGAGAAAAAAGGAAAGTAGGCTATTGGACGAAGGCGAGTGGATGTCTTGGACCAGGATGCTATTGATGTTTCATGGATGTGGTGTAAGATACCACACTTGTTATGAATAATAAAGTACATATGTTTATTGATCCTGGTGCCACATATTTATTCATACCGCCTTCATTCGCATATAAGTGAGTAAAAGGCATGAATGCCTACATCATTGGGCAATACTGATAAATGAGTACCCCAATAGAGGAGGATTAATTAACGGAATATGGATATTGAGATTTTCAGTCGAAAATAGGGGTGCAACAGTTAAAATTAAAGGAGTAAAGGATGTACTTACGGAATAAATAATGACGAGAGTTTCATTATAATTGATACACTAAGGAGATAATCTTTAAGATAAGATGTATTGGAGTAAGAGATATATGCTAGGTAAGGAATACCCTTAATATGCGAAGTAATTGGGATTAAGCAATTAGTAAGGAATATAAATTATAACTAAGGATAAAGATGGGTATAACCATAACCAGTAGTTGTGGTTAAGTCTGAAGGTTAATAAAGGTATTTCAAAATACCTCCCCGCCTGAAGACTTGACAGCGTCTAAAAATATATATATATATCCTATAACGTGAAACCGATCGTCGTAATAAATACCTTTAGCATTAGGATACCTTTACTAAGACGATAAGAATATTAAAAAAACTCGAAAAATCATAAAGGTTAACATAGTAGAACTTAATAAGAGCCGTTAAGATAAGAAAAGGAAATGACGCAGGTTAGTACCTGGAAACGTAAACGACTTTGAAGGATCTTATACGCTTATGCGTAAATAAGTCAAGGATTGGACCGAATCGTAATCAGCAGTATCGGTCATATGCTGGGTGTAGTTAAAGCCTAGGGCGAATTATAAGCAACAATTGGAAGATAGCTTTTACAGATGGATTATTGCGAGATTTAAAATGGTATACCCTGTTGACACGTTTAACTAAGAAAACGTGATCTTGGAATAAGATGATAAATAAGATGATAGATGTGACGTGAATTTGGCGTGATGAAGTATGAACTGACCACCATGATTAATTTCACCATGCCCAACAGCTCAAGAGGTTTTTCAGTGAGTATGAATGCCTCAAAGTTATGATGGAGCTGTGTATTGATGTATAATGGGAAGATAGTCAATTTTGGAGTCAGACAACTCTTCGATCACGAAATAAACTATCTGACCCATGATTTAAAGTTGGCAACAGTATTTGCACCGAGGATATGGTACTATTATGTACAGGGTGAGGAATTATGGATATGCACTGATCATAGAGCCCGAGTATCTGTTTTCACAGAAAGGGGCGAATATGAAAATACATATTGGGTTAGAGCTTCTGAGAGATTTTGATTTATGAGAATTGTACCACCCAAGAAAGGCGAATGTGATGACTGATGCCTTGAGCAGAAAGAGCCTCGGGATGGTACCACATATGATGGTCAGGGAGCGTGAGCTGCTAGATGCAGTTGTGGACCTCAGTATTGATGTGATCCCTTCTGAGGATGACAGTGATTGTGTGACAGCTAGCCTGATGACTAGTACCGGATGAGAGTGCCCGGATTTGCCAGGCTTAGCGTGATGATCGACCGGATGTCGATAGTTTGGGTCTGATTCAGAAGGGTACAGTGATAGAGTTCACAGTGGGTGATAATGAGTTACTGAGGATTCAGAGACAGTATGAGTGCTCCCCAGGACCACAGTTGATGAGATAGTGATATTGTCAGAAGCTCACTCTTCGGGATATACAGTGCATGCGGAAGGTAATAATAATATATATTAAAATCTCAAAAGGGGTATGGGTGGTCAGATATGAAAAGAGATGTGGAGAGGTTGTAAAAAGTGCCTAGTGTGTGTCAGCAGAGTAAGGTAGAGTATTAAAAGTCTGCAGAGTTATTGCAGCACCTACCTATATCGACACGGCACGAAAAACGAGAGCAAGTCTCCATGAATGTCGTGATGGGTTATAGGAGACCCGGATAAATCAGGAGACTAGTTGGATGGTAGTCGATAGAGTGACTAAGTCCACCCACCTTCTGGTTATGAACTCCCCAGATACTCAGAGTGTGTATGAGGATTCAGGTATAAGAAAGATTGTGGAACATTAAGTAGCGTTCCAGTGAGCATGGTATCATATAGGGATTCCCGCTCCACTTCCTACCTCAGGGAATATTTTTAGGAAGCTATGGGAACCCGACTGAGTATTAGCACAGCTTTACATCCTCAGACAGATGGTCAGTCAGGGAGGACTGTACAAGTTCTGGAGGATCCGATGAAAGCGTGTGCCATTGATTTTATAAGCTCCTGGAATGATCAGTTGATTTCTAATTGAAGTCGCCAATAACGACAATTGGCAATTGAGTATCGGGATAACGAGATATGAGGCAGTGTATAGCTGTAGGGGCTGTTCCCCAAATTGGATAAGAAAGAGTGGGTGACAGGTAGAAATTATTTCTGACTTTGGATAATAAGTCTCTGAGGATGTTTAGTTAAGGATGAGAGATTAAGAACACCTCAGAACAGATAGAAAAATATTGGAATTCACCCTTGGTGAATTATTATGGTTGAAAGTTACACGTCCTAAGAGAATAAGGACATAGCGGAACTTTTGGAAGAAGTAAATTGAGTTGAGCTGGATCGAATTCTTGAGAGATTGGACAAGTGGGAGATAAGACCTGTAGGTTGTTGTTAATCACTTGGATTAACAGGCACCCACAATGTGTCTCAGCTTTTGATGCTTCGGTACTACTATCCAGATCCAGCAGAGGTGATAGGATATGAACTCCAAAAGTTCAGTTTAATGAAATTATAAGTATATCGAGAAGTTGATTTGGGCATTAAACAGGAAAGAGAAAGTATTGAGGTTTAAGATGATCTCCCTAATTAAAGTCCTTTGGTAGTAATACACTCCGGAGAAGATTACATAAGAATTTAAGAGTATGATACGATCGATGTACCCGGAGTTGTATATGGACTCATATGACTTGGTTCTAATTTAGAGGACCAAATTCTTTAAGTGGGGGAGAGTTGTAAGACCCGAATTTAATTAATATACGAAAATTAAATAAGAAAAGATGGGGGACGTATGAAGGAAGTCGGGTTAAATTAATCCCGAATACGTGTAAGGGCAAAACGGTCAAAAGATCGAAAGCCGGAGTAAATTCGATGAGAAAAATTAATTAAAAATATGGATTTGAGAAATCTTGGTCAATAAAGATGAAATAAATTTATTTTGGGTTAAATTGATCAAGATATTAATTTATTGGAATTAATCGGGATTAATTGGAATTTTTAGTTCGAAAAAATAATCCCGAAAATAATCGAAAAATATACCGAAAAGTCACCCGGGACAATATCCTGAAAATACGGAGAAATTATACCCGAAAAAGAGGTTAAAATTTAATAAATAAATTAAATAAAAATTAAATTAATTGAATAAGAATAAAATAATAATTTTAAGTGATATTTTGGGTATTTTAATGTATTTTAATGAATAGTAAAATAATTAAAATAAATAAAAATAATAATAATAAAAATGATAAAACAAAAAGAAAAAAAAAAAAAGAGAAGAGAGAGAAGAAACCATCGGGGAGAGAGAAAGAAGCAGAGAAGCCGAAAACGAAGCAAACGGAGGCAGAAGGCCCGACCACCGTCCGGCGGCCAACGGCCCGGCCAAGGGCCGGAAAAGAAAGAGGGGAGGCCGGTGATCTTAATGGCACCGGCGGTGCAGCCCACCGACGCCGGAGGAAGCCGATCGGAGGAGAGAAAAGCCGTGGGAAAGAGAGGGTCACCGGCGGCGAACGGCGGCGACCCAGCCTGAACCAAGGCCCGATTTTGAGAGCCCAGGCGACGGCGGTGCTTTTGAGACCGGTGGCAGCCGACGAGACGGCCGGAATCGGCGGCGACGGCCAAGAGGGGAAAACGGGTCCGACGGCCGAGAGGGAGAAGTGCCGGACCGGCGGCGTTCCGGCGAGCTTGACCCAAACCGAGGCCAGAATCGTGATGCGGACGACCCAGCGGAGCGTTTGGCGGTGGAAGCCGGCAGAGAACCGGCCGGCAAGGTGGCGAACCGGCGGTGAACCGGTCGAACCGGGGTGAACCGGCGGTCTGAACCGGTCCGAACCGGACTGAACCGGTTCAGCCAAAAAGAGGGGAAAAAAAGGGAGAAAAAGGGAAAAGGAAAAAGAGGAAAAAATTGGGGAAAATTCCGGTGATGCAATCGAGCTTCGGGTAAGTCGATAAGCGGTCAAATTGACCGATTTAAATTTGGAATATTTTATTTAATTAATTTTGGGCTGAGAACTTACCCGGAAAAATTGTGGAATTGTGTAGCTCGACGATTGGCATCCACCGAGGGCTCGAGACAGCCTCGATTTGCGGACTAGCATGGAATCTCGGGTAAGTGACCCCTATTTACGACAATTTCCTCGTTATGCGTGATATTGATTAAATTTACGCATAAATTGAATTAATTTATGGAAATTTAGATTAATTGTCGTAAATATTAAATTTAGCTATTCGAGAATTAGAACGAGGCTCAATAAATTATTGATGGGCCCAATGAGCCCAATAGGCCTCGATAAAGAGAAAATTAAGTGGAAAACGGGCTTAAGGCCGATTAAGGCCCATTAAGGTGCAATCGGGCCCAATAGGGGTAAACGGGCCCAATGATTTAAATTAAGCCCAGAAAAGATTAAGTACAATTAAATCATAATATCTGACCTGAGGAATATTAATACGCAGTTCCGGGCATTGGATTGGAAACATATCGGACTGCGCGATGGGACTACATTGGAAAAGAGAAAGGTCAGACTCGACGAGAATCGAGGTAAGGGAATTCTGCGGACTGCTAGAGGTAACAGTACGCAATTTTAAATTCATATGCAGTCCTTTAAAATATCCTGAAGGGTCTAGAGGTCAAATAATAATTTTAGTGCCCCGAATGGGCAAATTACTAAAATACCCTTGTTAAGGGTAAAATTCTAAAAATCTAGGAAAAATTGGGAGGAGCAAGGACAAGAGGTTCCTGCTCGTTCTGGAGATATTCCAACGCATGCATGAGTAGGCTGGCTCGCCTTGAAAGAAAGTGCACCGCATTGCATACTTTCAACGTGAAATTGATTTGAAAACTGTTTTGAGTAAATAGAGCCGCCTACGTGTTTTATTGACATATGACGTGCTAGAGCTCAGCTCGCACGGTAATTTCGATTTGTGTGATGCATGCATTAGTGCTGGAGCGAGAGCTCGCACTAGAGTTTTACATGCATAGGTGCTAGAGTATAACTCGCACCAGATTTCACATGCTCTTTCGTGACACGGTGCTAGAGTCTGACTCGCACCATATTTTTACATGATTTTCGAGACAGAGTGCTGGAGTTTAACCCGCACCAGTATTTATAAAATTTTCATGTGATTTATAATATACAGAGTGCTGAGCTTAGCTCGCACTAGTTTTACCGAATTTGTGGAGTACCGCTGTCTGCCCTTGGAGTCAGCCAAAAGGCCCAACAGGCTCAAGAGACCTCTTAGGTGGGGTGAGAGTGAGGGATGAGGTTGGCGGCCTTGTGGGGATGTAAGCGGGCTCTGCCAGTTGACGTGTTTTGATGAGAGTGCTGAGCATCGCTCACACAGATTTTATGAGAACATGCGATGAGCCGTGCTTGGAGCATCGGGTAGACTGTGTGTCACCGATTTAATAGGCTCGCACGTGCGTTTTGAGACATGGCATGAGTATTGAGAAACAAACCTCTGTGGGAAGCAGGCCAATTGGGCCGGAGTACCTAGAGATATTACATGGGTTCATGGAGTACGATGTACCGTGCAAGTAGCATGGAGTACGATGTACCGTGTTGTATCTTCGGATACGGCATCTCCGGATGCAGCATCTTCGGATGCCGGGGATCGGATAAGACTGACGGGATGGACTGACCCACCTCCCGGGCGGTTCCCGATCATGGTGAGAACCCGCACACTAGGATCCGTGTAGCTGAGGAACTCACGAGGACAGATGTGGCCATAGTCCTAGTTATTTACCTATATACAGACGTTGCCTAGTCTCGCATGTTGATGATTTCTATGATGATTTAAACTGGGTTTTAAAACTAAATTGCATGATGGTATTTCCATGCTTTTCAAAACCCACGTGTGATGTAAATGTTTTCATGATTTTGTGTGAGTCAGGATCACCCGCAGGAGGGGTCGAGTCCTGACTTTATTGTCAAAATCTTAATTGAGAAAGAAATGATTTATGATAATTGCATGTTGATTTTCCGTGCAAATGTATTTTACATATCATCATAATGCATAGCATTGTTTTAAAATGTGTGGAGAAAGGGTGGTTTATGCATGGCACTACGTTCATGTAGGTAGTATGGTTACCTACTTGTTCGTAGGATTGCCTTACTGAGCTTGATGTGCTCACCCCTTTCATTTTCTCCCACAGATGATCTCCAGTTGAAGTTGAGGCGACTCAGTACTGCATTCCGGATATCCGCTGCTGCCCATCAACATAAGGTATATACACTTGTACTTATTGTATCTACATAAGCATAGCACAGTAACATGATTGTAAGTAACTTTAGGGGATGTATAAATAATATAACAATTATAAATGACTGGAGAAGAAATAAGTACTAGGGTAGATGTATGGTGGGACTGGCATTGACGCACAGCCCAATTAGTAGTGGAGTGTTGGTCACGATTCGAGGACAGGTAAGAATTAAGTAAGAAAATAAACAAAAACGCAAAAAAATTCACTCTGATTTTTGGATAGTTGGGTCGTGACAGGATATGCACTGATCATAAAGCCCCGAGAATCTATTTTTCACAAAAAGAGGCGAATATGAGAATACATAGTGGGTTAGAGCTTCTGAGAGATTTTGATTGTGAAAATTGTACCACCCAGGAAAAGCTAATTTAATGGTTGATGCCTCGAGTAAAAAGAGCCTCGAAATGGTACCCCATATGATGGTCAGGGAGTGTGAGCTGCTTGAGCAGTTGTGGACCTCAGTAGTGATGTGATCCCTTCTGATGATGACAGTGATTATGTGACAGCTAGCCTGAGATTAGAACCGGATGAGCATGCCAGGATTGCACAGGCTTAGCATGATGATCGGCAGGGTGTCGATAGTGTGGGTCAGATTCAAAAGGGTACAGTGATAGAGTTCACAGAGTGTGATGATGATTTACAGAGGTTCTGAGACAGTATGAGTGCTCCCCAAGACCACAGTTGATGGGATAATGATATTGTCAGAAGCTCACTTTTCGAGATATACAGTGCATACGAAAAGTAACGAATATATATATATATATGAAATCTCTGAGAAGGGTATTGGTGGTCAGATATGAAAAGAGATATGGTAGAGATTGTGGAAAAGAGCCTAGTATGTTAGCAGAATAAGGTAGAGTATTAAAAGTCTGCAGGGTTATTGCAGCCTCTACCTATATTAACATGGCACGGGAAATGGGAGCAAGTCTCCATGAATGTCGTGATGGGTTACAGAGAACCCAGGTGAATTACGAGGCTATTTGGATGATAGTTGATAGAATGACTAAGTCTACCCACCTTCTGGTTATGAAACCCCCAGATACTCTAAGTGCGTAGTCGAAGTTATATATAAGGAAGGTTGTGGAACATTAAGTAGTGTTCTAGTGAGCATGGTATCATATAGGGATTCTCGCTTCACTTCCCACCTCTGAGGATATTTTTAGGAAGCTATGGGAACCCGACTGAGTATTAGCACAGCTTTCCATCCTCAAATAGATGGTCAGTCAAAGAGGACTGTACAGGTTCTGGAGGATCCGATGAAACCGTGTGCCCTTGATTTTTTATGCTCCTGGGATAATCAGTTATTACAAATCGAATTCGTCAATAGTGACAGTTGTCACTTGAGTATCGGGATAACAAGATATGAGGCAGTGTATGGCTGTAGGGGTTGTTCCCTAAATTGGATAAGAAAAAGTGGGTGACAGATAGAATTATTTTCGACTTTGGATAATAAGTCTCTGAGGATGTCTAGTAAAGGATGAGAGATTAAGAACACCTCAGAGCACATAGAAAAGTATTGGAATTCACCGAGGGTGAATTAGTATGATTGAAATGTTTCTTGTCCTAAGAGAATAAGGACATAGCGAACTTTTGGAAGAAGGTAAATTGAGTTTCGCTGGATTGAATCTTTTGAGAGATTGGACAAGTGGAAGATAAGACCTGTAGGTGGCATTTCCACTTGAATAAGCAGGCACCCACAATGTGTCCCATCTTTTGATGCTTCGGAAATACTATCCAGATCCAACATAGGTGATCGGGTATGAACTCCAACAGTTCAGCTTAGTGCAAATACAAGTATATTGAAGAAGTTGATTCGGGCATTAAACAGGAAAGAGAAAGTATTGAGATTTAAGACGATCTCCCTAATTAAAGTCCATTGGTAGTATTACACTCCGGAAAAGGGTCACACGAGAATTAAAAAGTATGATACAATTAATGTACCCGGAGTTATATATGGACTCATATGACTTGGTTCTAATTTGGAGGACCAAATTCCTTAAGTGGGGGAGATTATGTAAGACCCGATTTTAGTTAAAACACGAAATTAAATATGCAAAAAGATTGAAATGAAATTCTCGAACACGTTCAAGGGCAAAATGGTCAAAAGACCGAAAGTCGAAATAAATTCGATAAGAAAATTTAATTAAAAATAATGGATTGAGAAATATTGGTCAATAAAGGTGAAATAAATTTATTCTGGGTTAAATTGATCAAGATATCAATTTATTGGAATTAATCGGGATTAATCGGAATTTTTACTTCGAAAAATAATCCCGTAAATAATCAAAAAATATATCGAAAAGTCGAAATAATACTGATGAATTCAATTAGGGATTTATTGAATAAATTAATAATTTTTTTAGATATTCTGACAAATAATAGTATTTTAATGATTAAAATAACAATAAAAATAAATAAAAAATAATAAAAATAAAAAAACTAAAGGGAAATAGAAAGCAAAATCGCGATTTGCGATTCTGCAAGGGAAAAGAGAAGGAAGCAACCGAGGGAGGCCCATCTGCTCACCGACGGAGCCTGACGAACGGACCAGATGGGGCGACCGAGCTTCGCCGACACCAGAAGAGGGAGAAAAGGACGCGACCGGCGAGGGAAAAGAGAGGGAGAGAGAGACCGATAGAGAAAAAGAGAAAAAGAGGAAAATGAGGTGACCGGCGGCCGAGGAGGGGAGGAGCGACTCACCACCGGCCAGAGGGGAACTTCTGTGACACCGATCCAGGCGCAGATCAGCTAGAAATGGCGCCGATCGAAAGAGGAAAAATTGGGTGCCGACGCCGGAGGTGAGAAGAGGCTAGACCGACTACTTTTCAGCGAGTTTTGGTGAAACCGACCCCAGATCCATGCATCGGACTATCCCGCAGACAAGCTGGAGGTGGAAGCCGGCAGAGAACCAGTCGGAAAAGCCCTGAACGACAGGGATGAAAGTTGGATCGGGAGTGAACCGGATGAACCGGATCGGTCTGAACCGGTCTGAATCGGACTGAAACGATTCAGCCAAGAAAGAAGGGAAAAAAATAGAAAAAGGGAAAAAGAAAAAGAGGAAAAATTGGGGAAAAATCTCGACGATGTAATCGAGCTACGGGTAAGTCAGTAGCGGTAGAAATTGATCGATTTAAATTTGGGAATATTTTATTTAATTAATTTTTGACTGGAAACTTACTCGAAAATTATGAAATTGTGTAGCTCGACAATCGACGTCAAACGAGAGCTCGAGACAGCCTCGATTTATGTACTAGCATGGAATCTCGGGTAAGTAACCCTTATTTACGACAATTTATATCGTTATGCGTGCTTCGGATTTAATTATCGCATAAAATAAATTAAATTATGAAAATTTAGATAAATTGTCGTAAATAATAAATTGAACTATTCGAGAGTTAGAACGAGGCCCAATAAATTGTTGGTGGGCCCAATGAGCCCAATAGGCCTCGATAATGTGAAAATTAAGTGGAAAACGGGCTTAAGGCCCATTAAGGTGCAATCGGGCCCAATAGGGGTAAATGGGCTCAATGATTTAAATTAAGCTTAGAAAATAGGAAATACAATTAAATTGTATGATATCTGTTTCGGATATTTATACGCAGTTTCAGATATTGGATTGGGAGCAGATCGGTCTGTGTGACAAGACAGCAGTGGGAAAAGGAAAGGTCAGACTCTACAAAAAAATAAGGTAAGGGAATTCTGCGGACTGCTAGAGGTAACTTTACGAAATTTTAAGTTCAATTGCAGTCCTTTAAAAATTATCTGAAGGGTCTAGAGGTCAAATAATAATTTTAGTGCCCCAAATGGGCAAATTACCAAAATACCCTTGTTAAGGGTAAACTTTACAAAATTAGGAAAAATTGAGAGGAGCAAGAACAAGAGGTTCCTGCTCGTTCTGGAGGTGTTTTGATGCATGCATGAGTAGGCTAGCTAACCTTGAAAGAAAATTGCACAGCATTTCATAGTTTCAACGATGAAATTGTTTTGAAAACTGTTTTGAGGAAACAGAGCCGCCTACGTGTTTTTATTGACATGTGATGTGCTAGAGCTCAGCTCGCATGATATTTTGAGTTGTGTGATGCATGCATTAGTGCTGGAGCGAGAGCTCGCACTAGAGTTTTTCGTGCAATGGTGCTGGAGTCCAACTCGCACCAGATTTGATATATATATATATGATTTTCGTGACACGGTGCTAGAGTATAACTCGCACCGGATTTTACATGATTTTCGTGACAGGGTGCTAGAGTCTAACTCGTACCGGATTTTCCACATGATTTGATGAAAGTGCTAGAGCTTAGCTTGCACTAGTTTTACTTGAATTGATGAGAGTGCTGGAGCATCGCTTGCACCCCCCATTGATTTTTATGAGAACATGTGATGAGCCGTGCTTAGAGTTTCGGGTAGACTGTGTGTCACCGATTAAATAGGCTCGCACATGCGTTTTGAGACATGGCATGAGTATAGAGATATGATATGGGTCCACAGAGTACGATGTACCGTGCAAGTAGCATGGAGTACGATGTACCATGTGGTATCTTCGAATACGGGGTATCTTCGGATACGGTATCTTCGGATACGGGGTATCTTCGGATATGGCATCTTCGGATGCGTGGGATCGAATAAAACTGACGGGTTGGATTGACCCATCTCCCGGGCGGTTCCCGATCAGGGTGAGACCCCGCACACTAGGATCCGTGTAGCAGAGGGGCTCACGAGGACACACGACCATAGTCCTAGTTATTACCGATATACAGATATTGCCTAGTCTCGTATGTTGATGATCTTGACGATGATTGAAAATGGGTTTTAAACTAAATTTGCATGATGCTATTTCCATGCTTTTTAAACCCATGTGTGATGTAAACTGATTTTCATGGTTTTGTGTGAGTCAGGACCACCCGAGGGATGGGTTGAGTCCTGGATTTGTTGTGAAATTTTAAATGAGAAAGAAATGATTTGAAATAGTTGCATGTTGAACTTTCCATGCAAACTTGTTTTACATGACATCATGAATCATAGCATCAGTTTTGAAATGTGTGGAGAAAGGGTGGTTTATGCATGGCACCACGTTCATGTAGGTAGTATGGTTACCTACTTGTTCGTAGGATTGCCTTACTGAGCTTGATGTGCTCACCCATTTCATTTTCTCACACAGATAATCTCCAGTAGATGTTGAGGCGACTAAGTACTGCATTCCGGATATCCGCCGCTGCCCATCATTTAAGGTATATACACTTGTACATAATGTATCTAAATAAGCATAGCACAGTAACATGTTTGTAAGTAACTTTAGGGGATGTATAAATATTGTAAACATTTATAAATGACTGAGAAAGAATTAATTTGGTGGGACTGGCATTGACGCACAGCCCAATTGTTAGTGGAGTGTGGTCACGATCAGAGAACAGGTAAGCATGAAAGAAAATAACAAAACGCGAAAAATTTACTCTGATTTTTGGGTAGTTTTGGGTCGTGACATAATTACATGTATTGATTAATCAAATTGATTAATTCTAATTACACCATAATCATTAACACATGTACATTAATCCATTTATGCCTTAAAATCATATGGACATAAATCAATATCTCATTACTCACTCTCGGCCTAGCCAATATCATAGTGATTTCATATGTTTCAATGCTTAAAACATATACCTATATACTTAAAATCTTTCACACATTAACATATATGAAATTGAAAACTTGAAAATATACCAATTGTTGTGTTCACACTTGACCGAATACTTTGGAGGCTCACGGTTTGCACTCTATGGCTCCTTGATAGCCAATTCCAACATATGTCACTCTCCTTTCAATTTGGAACAACTTCTATGAAGGATGCAAGTTCCAAATATGCCTAATTCCTAGTGAGAAAAAGCTTGGATAATTGTATTTCAATGGTTTCCTTATGTAGCCAAGAATGGTGTGATGAAGATGACAATGATGTGGCTGATTTTATAAGCCACTTACTTAGCCATTAAGCCTTAATTTCCAGCCATTATACTCAACTTCCTAAGCCTTAGTCATGAGTCACCTTATGAGTCACCTTATGAGTCATGTTTAGCTTTAATTATGGTTAGATATTTATCTCATGGGCTTTCCATTTTGGCTTCTCGGTTTGGGCTTTCTTAATGGGCTTTCGAGCTGAAATTTTCACCATACCTCGGGCCTTTAATTGTCTCAATATTTGGCCAATCAATTGGTCCAAAAATTCGGTCTAATGGACCTAAGAATTTCGATATACGTTTAGTATACCTTAATGGGCTTTAAAATTTTCACCTTAGGCCCATTACGTATTTAACCATTAAATTTAATCCGAAATCCTTCCGAATAAATTTTCCTTACTTTCGGGGATGATTATCTTGTATTCTGGCCAAGAATATTTTTTCCCAATTTTTCCCCCACACTTAGGTAAATTTTTAACCATGATTAGTCAACTATGGTAAAAGTTCACTTTCTTAACTATAGTTGACTTTTTTCATAACCATTGACCAAGTTGACTTTTTTTCAAATTTCTGAAAGTGTCATATCTTATGTCTTACACTCTCCTCTTTATGTTTCAACCATTCCTGGTGGATAATTACACCCGAAACACCTTAATTACCTTAACTCGCCAAAAAGGTCCATTTTACCCTTTTTAGCTTTTTCTCTTGTTCTTTGTATTCGGAACTAAATCAAGCTGACTTTCCTTCATGAGCTCTCTATACTTTCTCATTTTAAGTTCTTATTTTTAGTCAAAATGATTTACATCCACTCGGTTTAGCCTGTGACTCTTATAGCTCACATTAGGCTTTTTATGTAGCTTTTGCGTGTTAAATCATTTTACTAACACTTTAAATCTAGAATATACTCTTCTTATGATTCAACTATAATAATAGAGTGTTCATACACATAGGAATCATAAGGTACTAGCTACATAAAATACGGGTCTGATAAGGGGCTCCGATGGAAATAACCCAAGTAGACCAGACCCGCCGACTCACAACGTCGAGACAATTGAGGACTACACACAGACACCGATGTAAGGAATATTTCGTGTGCTGCTAGAGATAAATTGCACGCATTTTTCTGATGCTTTGTACATATAAATTTAGGTCGTATTTTTACTGTAGAAAAATAATCGTGAATTGTTAAAAATATCTGCGTATATTTTCTCGGTATTTGAGGCTATGAACTTTTGGACAAAAAATTTTAGTCGTTTAAATTACAGAAAACCTTAGGTCGATTTTACGCTTTGAAATTTAAGGCAGAATTTTAAAACTCAATAAAAACAGCATGATTTTTGGTATAGTATTATCGAGCCTATTTAAATAAATATTTGAGTAGTTTTAAAATTATTTGTGAAAAATCTAAAAATTTTGGAATTATACTGAAAAATCATGTTTTGTGAAATAGGGCAAGACCAGCCTCTTTTACTCTATTTTATTAGCTGAAACAAGATTAAAGTATTTGAAGTTAAAACTGTGGCAGTCAGGCGTGTATTTTCGTGTGATCTTAAACTACCTGCTTGCACGTGATTTAAAGTGTTTTGATGCTAAAATCATGCGTGTTAGGTATGTATTGCTGTGTGATCTTGCACTACCTACTTGCACGAGATTTGAGGTAAAAAGGTGACACTGAAATTATATGAAATTATGAATAGTGAAATTATAATGAATAGTGAATGATGTCGATGTCCATGGAGTACGATGTACCATGTTCTGTGCATGTGTGTACAATGTATCGTGTTATTCGGAAATGGTGTACTGTGTGAGTCGTTTGGGTAGCTGGCCACTCCCACGACACCTGACATCCAGGACCACCTGGCCCGTGAATTGTCCGGAGTCACCGACATTGGCCAATAGTCACTTCTGATATCTGATATATTGTGAAATGTCTTGCCTCGCCTATTAAAAATTATTGAAATGAAAATGTGAATTGTGTTGTGATTTGAAATTGTGTGTTTCACTGCTTGAACTTCGAAATTGTGAAATCTGTGCAGTAAACTGTGAAGATACTATTTGTTGATTTCTATTTCAGAACTGAAACTTTTTTCGTATGATTTACGAGAAACTTATTTGTGGCAGAAGTATATAGGTCATGTATTTATCTACTTGTCACATGTTTTTCTTACTGAGCATGTTAAGCTCACCGTCTTACTTTCCTCCACAAAGTCCCTCTGTAACTGAGATCGCTTCCGTTAGTAAGCCTTTCCGCACAGTTATGATTTTCCAAAGCATATTTATGTATCGAAGGTATACCCAGTTGTAAAAAATTTTTTTGTATCTAAAATTTTTGTAAGTGCAGTAATCCATACAAGATGTGTATGAGGAATGTGAATATATTTTACTTAAAATTTCTTACAAAGTAAAGAAAATTAATCAAACTAAGTTATTGTTCTAATCTAATATCGATTTATAGCCCAACCGAAATGTGATGGAAATTTGGGTCGTTACAGAAGAGGTATCAGAGCAAGGTTGGCCTGATACGAGTCGATATTAAAAGTGAAAAAGACTTAGAAAGTTCACATGTCCAACGTTACAGTACATTAATTAGATACAAACAGGTATACCTGGTTGTGTTTTACTGAAAATTGTGTCAATAAATGAAGGGGAACTGATAGATATGGTTGATTAGTATTACAGCCATATTGGCAGATGAAAATGAATCATTCCTTGAGACTGTAGAGATAGGCCTAAGAGGTTTAGTGAACTCTCGTCTGAGTGTATAGCTTATAGTTTCACTGAAAATTTTGGATTCTGCTTCGTAAGATTTGAGCAGGACATGAAAGCAATGATGACATTGTTTGATCAAGCGATAGTGGCATAATGATAATGATAATGATAATGATTGAGGTGTGACTAAAAGAAAGACCGAGCTAATTTCGGAAGATAATATGCTATTACATATTAGAGTCAAGAATCCAATTGAAATGGAAGATTGGAAAATTAAATTAGAAAACTTGCATGGATTCTTATAGTATGATTGTGAACTTAATAAAATGAGGTAAACTCAGAAGTTTGAGCCTCCATTTTTTTTCAATGAGGTTAAGAATTAAATGATTGTTAAAGATTGGATAAATGAGACGACGAAACCCCATAGAATTTTTATAGTAACTCTATCGAGAAAGTTCTTTTTGCAACTTTTGTGGTAAAGAATTAGGGAAGTTATACAAACTTTTGAAGTGCAAGAAAGTAGCTTTCGTAGCATCAGTATTGAAATGGAAAGTTGAGCTCGGAGGAAAGTTCCCTGAATCAATCCCAGAGTCTATATTAGAGAATTACATGGGATATATTTTTGAAGGCCCTTAGACGGCAACACATTTCGAATGAAACAAAGTGGCAATTATGGATGAAATGATTGCAATTAGACATAAGAAAACAAGTTCAAGAATAAATGTGAAATTAAATAGATTTGGAAAGAGTATAATCCGGATAAGTAGAGATGCGAAACGAATGAAGTCCAGGAAACTCGTAGGAGGTACTAAGATCCTCAATCGAGCTAACCTAGCTCCATTGGATGTTATTTTGAGGAAGCAGTGTGCAAGGCACAACTGTGATGATTTGAAATGTATATTTCGAGGTTACTAAGAAAATGAAAAGGTAAAGAGAGTGAAAGAAAAGTGATGTACTAAGGAAGTAGTGAGAGTCATAGAGTAAAGTTACTGTAACTGAAAGATGAATTACAGAACTAAAAGTATAAGTGAGGGTCACACTACTTACATGATTGATAAAGTTAGGGTGTGTTCAGAGGAAAAAGACACCCAAGTAGACAGAGGGATTTTCGACACGTATTTAGATGATTTATCAGAGTTACCACTAAATTGAAAGGTGAAGTTCTGAAATTGATTTAGCACCTGGTATCGAATTAATTATTCAGACCATTGTACTCAATGGCTTTGATTGAATTAGGAATGCTGAAAAGCAATTACAAGGACTACATGAAAATGAGGGTATCGGACCAGGTGATCCACTTTGGAGTGTACTGGCATTAATTTTTAAGGAGACTCGGAGTCTTCTGGGTCGCTTTGTATCAAAAACGGGTGTTAATTGGATTCTCCCAAACAAGGATTATAAATCAGTGAAAAAAAAACCCAAAACTGTTAAGAAGATTTAGAGTTTTGAGATATAAAGAGACTTTAAAGTATGAAGTACATTTCGAATCTAAGGATTGAAATTTACGTGTGCTAACATTTTCGATGCGAGACTTAATTCAAATGAGGAAAAAAGTTTTCTTAAAATTGATGTACGAAATGAAAAAGTATTGAAATGGGATAAATCCTTGATACAAGTTATATAGGAATAAGAGATGTATATGATGTAAAAATATCTCTGATATGTGAAACGATTCAGATCTAGTGATGTGAACTGAATATGAATTGTGAATGAAAGATAAATGTGAAATTGCGATAAGTTTTGGTATCCTACTTTATAATGAGACCGAAAAAACCTTATATCCAGAACCAGTTATGTGGTCGGGTCTAATGGCTAATAAAGGTATTTCAAAATACCTCCCCACCTGAGAGACTTGACAACGTCAAGAATTAACCATAACCCATAAATTGAAATTGACAGTCGTAATATTCACGTTTGAAGTCAAGATACCATTACTTTAGCGGTGACGAATTATAAATCTTCCTGATCAAGAAGGTTTAAATACTAAATTTCACAAAGGCCGTCTAATACAAGAAAAGGGAATGTCTCGAGTTAGTGCTTTGAGCAGAAGTGATTTTGGGATGGCTTGATATTTATTGGTCAACATGAGCTATTGAAATATTTGGTAAACCTTAACTGGATTTGGTTCCTTTCTGAAACTAACATTTATTTCGGGGTAGCGAGCCTAAGAGTGGAAAACTGGACTTGATTCATTAAATCGAGCAGGCTCAGTGTATTGATAAGTGCTGTATTGATGTAGCTAATCAGACCCAAATGGGTGTTGCAACTAGTTTGAGTATTGGTACTGAAAATTTATTGAGATTTAAAAACAAAATTGTGTACCAAATGATCTATAGTTAAAGAAATTGATGTAGTCAGAAGCTCATTTATAGAGATATACTCTAAATCCAGAGAATAGTAAAGACTTATCAAATCTCCTGAAGGTATATTGGTAATCAAGTACAATAAGAGAAATAACTGAAATTGGGATTATATGTCTCATAGGTCAGCAGGTTAAGGTAGAGCAGCAAAACACTATGAGATTATTACCCATGCCTATATGGATTTGTAAGCATGTGCTAGGATTTAAAATGCTCTTGGAAGGATAAATTGCCAATTAGCGAAGTTGCACATAATATCAAAAAACACTCAAGTATCGAGATGATACCTTATGAAGTGTAGTATGGTTGAAAATGTCGTTCACTAATTAGATGGAAGCAGTGGGTGAAAGGAAGAGAATTATTTTCGATTTGGTTAAGCAAGTTTATGAGGATATTTAATTAGTTGGTGGAAGATTGGAATAGGTAAGAGCAAGCAAAAGAGTTGTGCTGACCAAAGATGAATATCCTTGGAAATTATCAGTAGAAGATTCAGTATTTCTGAGATTTTAACCTCCCAAGGGCATAATGAGATTTGGGAAGAAAGGAAAGTTAAGTCCCCTTTATTTTGGACCTTTCGAGATCTTAGACCGAATGGGAGACAAAGCTTACATATTGGCATTACCGTCAAAATTATCGAGTATCCATAATGTCTTCCATGTTTCAATGCTACACAAGTATCATCCGGATTCGACATATGTGATTAAGTATGAACCGCAGAAATTTAATAAAGATATGACATGCGTGGAAAAGCTAATACGGATCTTGGACAAGAAAGAAAAAACATTATGGTCTAAGACAATTCCACTAGTTAAGATTTTATGGTAATATCATACCTCGAAGGAGGCCAAGTGGAATTGGAAAGCTTGATGCGAGAGAAATTAACCATAGTTATTTGATGACTAATGCACTTTTCAATTTGGGGACCAAATTTCCTATGGTGGGGAGAATGTAAACACCATGAATTTTCATGTATTCGGTCTTATCAAAGAATAACGCATTAGACAGTTGAGATTAAAATGTGTTCCTTGGTGGATGATTAAATTAAATTATTTTTTGTATGAGAGATCCAGATGATATTCAAACAAATAAATAATTACTTCGAAATGAATATAAAACCATACATGACACCATGCTAAATGCAATGTAAAATAATACTCTTATTATTGGTTTTTATTAATATAATTAAAGAGCAAAATTTTCTCTATCTTCAAAGCCAACCCGAAGACCATTATAACCTCTGATTTATGGTAAAGCTTTAGTGGAAAGAAAAATAGAAAAAAGATGAAAGGAAGAGGGTGTTCGATGAAATGAAAAGGATTAGCGAAGATATGGGTAGATGTGGAAACAAGGAAGTTGCCAAATACTATTTGCACAACATAAATATTTATATACATAGCACATGTATATGAATGTAAACCTATAACATGGAGCTACTCATAATCGAAGATATAAGGGGACACTCTTGCTGCAGCAGTTAAATATGTATATATATATACATTAAATATAACAGCAGCAGGTGGTGAGTGACTGAAAGAAGAAAGAGGAATGAAAGAGTGCCGTGTTGGAACAAAACTAAGAAGAGGGAAACAAGGACAGGTCGAACATGAGAAGGAGAAAGTGAAGAAAAACCCGATTAGCCTGCAGTAGGAGGCGTGTGCAAGATAAGATGATAATAGGAGAAATCTGAAGAAATGATGGAGCTGAAGTGTTGCAGTATGTATAAAGAATATATATATATATATCTTTAGTACATAGGCTGGCGATAAGATAAAAGAAAAGAGAGACAGCAGCTTTAGGAAATGTGGAAGGAATGGATGTTCGCTAACTGCAACAACATGGTACCTATCCTTGCCTAGGCACAGTAGTAAGGGACGGACGGACCTAAAGAAGAAAAGAAAGAGTAAGAGAGCAGGAAGAAACAGGGAACGCTAAAGTATATATATATTTTATGAGGACAATATATATAGGCCTGTTACCTAGAAATGAAGGGAGGAATGAAACGTATAAATATATATATGTATATAGGCACTAGAATTAATAGCAGCAACCCATGATTCAAGGCAAAAGACATTGGGAAGAATAGGAAAGAAAAGAATGATGGAGCAGATTAGAGAATAAGGAAACCCGTGAGACGTGAATACAGAAGTTGGAGCAGGGGAAAAGCGAATGACCTGCTGTAAATGATAGGAAGAAGGAATAGTGTTTTATGTTGTTGAGGATTGAAGCGAGGAAAGATGGTGGTAACGGAAAGGGTGAGGGCTGAATGAATCGGAGCTGGGATCGAGGGTGTGCTAATACGATAGTAAAGAAGAGCAAAATGAAGGAGGTGATGGCAGCAACGAGAAACAGAGGAAAATATGGCTCCAGGAAGCTCTTTCTGTGTCTAGGGGACTAGAAAACCAAGAGAAAGATGTGAGGACGAACAGTAAGGTTGAGGTATAATCAGTTGAAGTTGTGGCATGGGATGATGTTGCTGGAATGAACAGGAAGAGAAGGAAAATCGAGAAAGATGAGGAAAGGTTGTTGCCCATTATTGCTTTAATCACATAGGTTAAGTTTTGCATGGAAGCAGAGAAATAGAAAACGTGGCTGAACAAGGGGGGAAGGGATGAGAAACTAGCCAGCCAAGAGCTAAAAACCTGGAACCTGAAACAGTGAGCGAAAACTGAGCAAGCCAAGACAATGGAGGAGACCGAGAGAGGTGGTGGTGAAACGGAGGAAGGTGCTGGAGATGGCGACGGTAGGAGGACAACACCGACGGCAAGAAGCAAGATGGCAATGATGAGGATGAGACGGTGAAGATGATAAACAGTTATCGGTGATCAGAAAGAAAGAAGAAGAAGGAAAAGAAAGAAAGAAAAGAACAGAAAAGAAAAGAAAGAAAAAAATGCGGGAAAGGAAAAATAATAATTCAAAAAAAATGAAATAATGCAATGTATTTTAATATATATATATATGTGTGTGTGTGTGTATATATATATATATATCAGAAAATAGAAGAAAATTAAGGAAAAAAATAAGTGTACTGAAGATTTGGGAAACCCGTGGGAAGGGGCTCCGGTGGAAATAACCCGAGTAGATCGGACATGCCAACTTGCAACGTTGAGACAATTGAGGACTATGGACAGATATCAAGGTAAGGAAAATTTTGTGTGTTGTTAGAGATAAATTGAACGTATTTTTTTGATGCTTTGTAGATATAAATTTAGGTTGTATTTTTACTATAGAAAAATATTGAATTCCAAAAAATATCTGCGTATATTTTCTGGGTATTTGAGACTACGAAACTTTAGGACATAAAATTTTAGTCGTCTGAATTACAGAAAACCTTAGGTCGATTTTATGCTTTGAAATTTAAGGAAGAGTTTTAAAACTTTGTAAAAACAACCTGATTTTCGGTATAGTATTATCGAGCCTATTTAAATAAATATTTAAGTAGTTTTAAAATTATTTGTGAAAATTTTAAAAATTTCATAATTATGCTGAAAAATCATGTTTTGTGAAAAAGAGTAAGACCAGCATCTTTTTCACTTTTTATGAGCTGAAACGAGATTAATGTAGTTGAGGCTAAAATGTGCCAGTCAGGTGTGCATTGCTTTGTGATCTTGCAGTACCTGCTTACACGTGATTTAAAGTGTTTTGATGTTTAAATCCTGTCTGTTAGGCGTGTATTGCTGTGTGATCATGCTCTACCTGCTTACACATGATTTGAGACAAAAAGGCGACATTGATATTATATGAAATTATGCATAGTGAAATTATACTAAATAGTGAATGATGTCGAGGTCCAAGGAGTACGATGTACCATGCTGTGTGCATGTTTATAAAATATACCGTGTTATTGGGAAATAGTGTATTGTGTGAGCCGTTTGGGTAGCTGACCACTCCCATGACACTTGACATCCGACACACTTGGCCCGTGAATTGCTCGTAGTCATCGACATTGGCTAATAGTCACTTCTAGAAGTTTGATACATTGTTAAATGCCTGACCTCGCCTATTGAAAATTATTGAAATGAAAATGTGAATTGTGTTATTATTTGAAACTGTGTGTTTCACTACTTGAACTTCGAAATTGTGAAATCTGTGCAGTAAATTGTGAAGATACTATTTGTTGATTTCCATTTCTGAACTGAAAATATTTTCGTATGATTTATGAGAAACTTATTTGTGGCATAAGTATTTAGTTAATGTATTTATCTACCTGCCGCGTGTTTTTCTTACTGAGCATGTTGACCTCACTGCCTTACTTTCCTCCACAGAGTCCCTCTGTAGCTGAGATCACTTCCGTTAGTAAGGCTTTTTGCACAGTTATGATTTCGTAAAGCATATTTTTACATCGAAGGTATACCCAGTTGTAAGAAATTATTTTATATCTAAAATTTTTGTAAGTACAGTAATGCATACAAGATGTGTATGGGGATTGTGAATATATTTTGTTTAAAATTTGTTACTAAGTAAAAAAAATTAATCATACAAGTTATTGTTCTAACCTAAGATCGACTTGTAGCTCAACCAAAATGTGATGGAAATTCGGGTTGTTACAATTGCAGGCATGAAAGAAGCATTCAGAAGCAATTTTTAAATACATAGCAGAAACGTGAAAAGAACCCAAAAAGAAATCAGAATGAAATTTTCAGTAGACTCAATTGTTCAAACAAAACTTGATTGAAAAAAAAAACTTATAAACTAATGTGAACTACTCTCTAAATTACTCTTAAAACATAAAAGAAAGCACAAAACATAAGGTTCAACATAAAACAGTAGCAAAGTTAAGGAAATTAAAACAAAGAAAAACTGAAGCAGAAACGATGAAGAAAGATTATGGCAATTGTCACCAGCTAATCTCTCACCATCCACTTTCATGTAGCAACCTCGACTCCAACAAGAAGTTTATAGAACAGTACAGGAGATAAGAAATAGAGCAGAATTGTAACGACCCTTGACCCTTTAAATTCAAGGGAAATTTTTTTTTTTAACTTAATTTACTCATTTATTCCCTTATTCACTTAGGTTGTATTCCTGTTCAGTGTCAAATCACTTTTCCTAATTCCATATCCGAATTTATATTTAAATTCCATATTTTAACTTATATGGCCAATAGAAATTTTGATAGCATAATGGCTTATATATGAGCCTACCCACCTGTAATTCAATTGTTTTAACACTCCTAGATATCCACAACTACCAAGCATGCTTTCCAAATCCACATTTACAACCCAATACATCCATTTCGATTTACTACAAATCATCTCAAAATATAATCCCAAAAGTAGAATTCTTTACATTGTATTCCTTACAAATTACATCCCAACAAAATATTCCTAATATATGTTTGTGCATGGAAATATGTTTGGTACAGGAATGTAATTGTACACCTTTCTGCGTGTACAAAAAGTAGCCTAGGGTAGTTCTTTCCCACCAGCCTACGTTGTGTACGCGGCAAGTAACGTCTGTAGATCACTGTAAATAATCTGAAAGGTAGAGAGGTGAGCTTTCGGGAAAAAGCCCAGTAAGAAAAGCATTCAAAATGATCATGGTGGCTAAATCACATTGAATGCATGATAAAACTAAGAGATAACGGTTCTTTACAAATATCACATAACTTTCAAAAAGCATATATATAAAACATAATCGATAGAAATATAATTTCGAAGTAGCAAATCTATTCAGTTACAACACAATCTATCGAAACATACAGAACTCCAGAATATTTCAAAATCGATAGAACTTCAAAAGCATAACTGATGTAAAAACATATATCGAAAAATCAAAATCTTATAGCACAGTTCATATCAGATTGAGACTTGGCTAACTTAAAGAATTGTCATACGACAATAACAAAATCATCCTCCGTAGAGGGAAATCATAAACATGCCTGTAGGCAGAATTCATATTCGCCACAAAAGCGTGCATGACAAAAATGCATTGACCATGTGGCACTTTGCATCTGTAGAAATCAAGAGGTGGCCCCCACAGTCACACAAATTGTGTGGCACTTTGCTCCCACAGAACCCAAGAGGTGGCCCCCACGTTCACATGTCTTTGTGAACCGTGTGGTACTTTACTCTCGTCGGACTCAAGAGGTGGCCCCCACATTCGCATGTCTTTGTGATCCGCGTGGCACTTTGCTCCCGTCGGACTCAAGAGGTGGCCCCCACAATTCAACTATACAATGCCTTTTTTGTCTCAAAATAGAATTTTCAAAATCTTACTTGGGTTTTTATAGCTCATAAACTCATATCAAGTAATAAAATCTAATTTATTGTAATATAAAAACTTTTTCATAAAACAGAAAGACTGTGTGGCACTTTGTTCCCGTAGGACTCAAGAGGTGGCCCTATAATCACTTTTCAAAAAGAAATTCCTTTTTCTTAAACCTATGTTCACATACCAAATTTCATTTCTTTCAAAATCGTAAAATCAATTCATACATAAGTTAAAACCGTAACCGCTATTCAGAATCATGCTTGACCCTATGCATTTAATTTCATATGGTATTTCTTTATCTTGAAAACATGATCAAATAAACTTGGGCTTAATAGTGGTCGGGTTTTGTTTTAAAATCAAGGGTTGCACGAGAAGGCTCGAAAACACATAAATAAATCAGCGTCTAAGAGTAGGGATACCATTACCATCTTAAATTACACCCCTTACCTCGATTTATCAACATTTCCGAATTCGAGTGGTGACGCCTCCTATTACCTCCTTTAATTCCTTCTACGACCACATACACCGAAATTGTATACTTAGCACCCTAGTCATGCGAATTGTCCGAATTGTGTTAAAATCGTAACCTATTCGTTACTACTTCGTGTGTACGTATTATTGCACATACCTAGGCCAACACGCACATTTATATATTTCTTCGCTATTTATATATTTTGTACATACAAATCTTAACATACACATTTATTATATACATCTACATGTATATACACACACACACACACATATATATATATATACTCCTATATATATATATTATTATTTGTTTTCATTTTTCCTTATCACATGTATATATTCTTGTATGTAAACAAACTAATATACACCCTTATCATATACACCTATTTTTATATACACCTAAGTATATACACACATTCATTTTATCATTTAATTTCTTTATTCATCATCACATAAATATATATATATATATATACATATATATTTTTGTCTATTTTTCATCTCTCCCATTTTTATTTCACATACACCTTGATTCACACTAACATGCTTATAAACACAATCACATATATATACATGTACATTAAATATACATATATACATATATATTACCTTTTCTTTTCTTTCTCTCTTCTCTTTTTTTTTTTCTTTTTCTTTTCTCCTTTTCCTTTGTTCCCTCTTGGTCAGCTTCTAACTTCAGCCTCGGTGTTCTTCCAGTTTTTCAGCTCCCTCGGTTTCTTCCATTTCCAGCCCCTGTTTTGCTCTCTGTTTTCCAGGTCTTGCTTCAAATGAAGCCTCGGTTCCAGCCTCTCCTCCCTCTTCCTCAATTTTGTCATGCTTTCACCCCTTTTGGTCTCCCTCTCCTTCTCCCCTGCCTCTCGGTTCAGCTCTCCCTTCTGTCTGTCTCCAGCTTTGTGGCCCTCGGTTCTGCTTCAATTTCTTTTTCCAATTTTCAGTTCCTACCTCCTTCGCTCATTTTCCTCAGCTTCCTCTCCTCTTCGACAGCTTGGAAATGAATGGAAACACAAAGGAGCTTCGGTCTTCTTCTTCTGTTCTACTCCTCTGTTTCACCCTTAAAGACAACACCTAACAGCCACCTCAATTTGGCTCCATCTCCCTTGTACAGTAATCAAATTTCCAGTTCTGTTCCGGCCGGGTTCATATCCTAAAATTACAGATTCTAGCCACTACACTAGCCAAGCTCCCCTGCACTCTAACCTTTCCTTCGACCTTCACTCTCACCCTCTCGGTCTCTTCCTTGCAAACCCAGCTTTCCTTCCCCCTCTCTTTCTTCTTCCTCTTCTCCTTTCCCTTTTCTTTCCTCTCTTTCTCCCTCGGCTGGACAGCCTACTCTTCCTTCTTTCTTTTTTTTTTCTTTCATTTCCTTGTTTCCTTCTCCTTCCTGTCCCCTTCGACTGGCCACCCTTCCTTCTCTTCTTTCTCTTCTCTTTGTTTCCCGCCCAAGCTGAGATGGTCTGCCTCTTTCGAAATGAAGCAAATGGAATTGGCTTTCAAAGAAAGCCAATTCCGTACAATACAACATATATATATATATTATATTAATATATTTTATATTAATATATATGTTATATTAATATAGAGATAGATATTATTTGTTTGTTTTTGTTTAGTGTTAGTATTTTTTTTTTTGTTTTATTGTTTTGTGTTCATTTTTATTCCATTTTTCATTTTATTTCATTTCATCCTATTTTATTTATTTATTACTACCTATATGATACATACTACACATTACAATATATATATATATATATATATATATATATATATATATATATATATACATTTGTCAAATATATATATATATATCATTATTTATCCATTTTAAATTTTTCCAAGTAAATATATATATGTTATATATTCATATATATATATATATTTCCTTTTTTATAAAATTTTCCAAAGACAATATTCATGCCTTCCATGAAATGTTTATTACTTCGAAAAAGAAATATTCTTGGGATCTCATCACTCGTTATAAATCCCGATATAAGTTTTCTCATCAAAATTATTTTCGATCCCTTCATGCTTGCATTTGCTTTATCACTTCCCGTAATTTCGGGTTCCCTATCATTCACGGGCGTCTCGGTTCCTATAGTCCTCGAGCCCCTCAACGAATATTCACACTTCGATTAAAATTTATTTTTCCCATTTTTCTATATAGTCTAACTAAATGTAGGAAATTTGTGGGGTTTACATTCTCCCCACCTTAAAAGAATTTGGTCATCCAAATTCATTCGGGTCTATCTGTCTACGATCACCCAGATTGTATCATGCCCTTTTCAGGTCCTTGGTAATCCTGTTATGAAATCCATAGTACTGCGCTCTCATTTCCAAGTAGGCACTGGAAGAAACTTAAGTAACCTCGCTAGTCTTTGGTGTTTGATCTTAATCTGTTGGCAAATCAAACACTTGGCCACAAGCTCAGCTACATCTCTTTTCATACTGACCCACCAATACACCTTCCGTAAATCATGGTAGATCTTAGTGCTTCCCAAGTGCATGGTGTACCGATAACAATGGGACTCCTTCAAGATCCTTTGCCATAGGGCATCATCGTTTGAGACACCAAACTTATCACAATTTCCCATGTATCCTTAATGAGAACTTATTCTTAATTTATATCCCTTGATCCAAATCACTTCACATACCCGAGATATTTGTACCTTACATACATCTCTTGTTCCAATATGACTCGTATATTCAAGATTTATCTCATTTCAAAGCTTGTCTCATTTCGTACATCAACTATAGCAAAATTCCTTCCTTATTCCAATTAAGTCTCACATTCAAAACATAAGAATATTGAAATTACAATTCATATCATCATAATTGTGCCTTGGGCACTGCTTCCTCAAAATAATTTCAAATGGACTCATCTTAGCTTGACTAAATATCCCAATATCTCCTATCTTAATTTCACAATTCCTACACACCATATTAGTCCTTTGAGATTTATACAGGGGTGTGGTAGCGTGTAACATGAAATCTAGAGGCTCAGGTTTCACAGGCAGTTTACATGCAAAATAGGGTGATATATATATAAAAAAAAAAGTGCGTAGAACTTGAATCTAATAATACATGTGCCTCGTGATTACAAATTAAAAGCTTACCTTGAATGGTCTCAGTGGAAGCATTAGCAGTCTCTCAGTCCAAGGCAAAGACTCTCCCATGAGTGACAGGCTCCTTGCCTTTCTCTGCTGCGGTATCCCGTCTCTATGGGACTTGTCTCGGATAGCTTGCCTCACAGGTTGTCGTGGTAGCTCTGGGAGCTGTGGAGCCTTATTCAGTGGGCAATCTTTAATCTGGTATCCCCTCTGTCCACACATAAAACAACTCCCAGTGTCTCGGTAACAAAAACCTTCATGGGGTTTACCGCACTCCTTACATAACGTCCTATATTACTATGGACCTCTGGTAGTCTGTGGAGCAGGTACAGGAACGATGGGCCAATCAACCCTAGTCCTAAATCATCTGTCCTCTGCCTCTTAGGCTGGTCCCTCCAAAAATCCTGTCTCACAAACTCCGTCCACTTACTCTCATCTTTGTTCTTTCCCTTCAGGCTATACTACGTCTGTGTAACATTCAGGGCCCTCTCAACAATCTGTGCTCTACCCAGGGCATCCTGAAATTCAGTAATCCATAACCCCAAAAGACGGTCTCGAATAGCTAGCCTCAACCCTGCTAGAAACCTCTCAGTCCGACTCTCTTCATTTTGGAACGTCTCCGGATCATACCGCATTGGCATAGTGAACTTACTTTCGTACTCATCCACGATCATACTACCCTGTACCAAATTGAGAAAGTCCATCCTCAACTTCTGCTCGGCAGCTAGTGGAACATACTGCTTCCTAAAGGCTGTAGAGAATGCATCCCAACTAATCACCGGATGCTAAGCAGTCAGAAGGACCTTGGTGGATCCCCACCAATACTCTGCTTGGCCCTGCAGCATGTACATGGCCATGAAATCTTCTCAACATCAAAAACACCCCAGAAAATCGAAGATCTTCCTAAGGCTCACCAGCCACTCTTCAGCCTCTACTGGATTCTTAATTCCCTTAAATGCTTGAGGCTTCATTTTCAAAAAATCTCTCATCCTACCGATATCCCTCTCCTCAATCCGGCGCTGTACAGGAGGCTGTGGCGCGATAAGTACAGGCAAAACTGGTGGATGAGGAGGTGGTGTTTGTGGCAAAGTTGGCACCGGAGTAGGGATCGGTGCTGTACCAGTTGAATCAGAAGAATTTACCCTTAAGTGTTGCGCAACCACGGTAGCTATCGATTCCAATCCTTGCTCGAGATGTTGCTTCAACCGCTGTTCAAACTGAGCTATACGAGTTTTAGGGCTCTCTGGCTGCAGTGGAGGAGGTGGAGGTGGCTGAGCCTGCCTCCGAAGTCGTCCACGTCTTCCACTCAACATGCAAGTGATCTAATACCTGCGCGTAATTCCAAAGATCAAGTCTTAATTCCATTAGTTATACATTACCTATAACCAGATAAGCACAAACATTGCGATGTAATTTTTGCCTTATTTTGACACTGACAGTACTAGACAACTTTCGCTTTGATACAACTTAAACTGTAACGACCCTTGACCTTTGAAATTCGAGAAAATTTTTTTTAACTTAATTTACCCACTTATTCCCTTATTCACTTAGGTTGTATTCCTGTTTAGTGTCAAATCACTTTTCCTAATTCCATATCCGAATTTATATTTAAATTTCATATTTTGACTTATATGGTCGATAGAAATTTCGACAGCATAACAGATTATATATGAGCCTACCCACCTGCAATTCAATTATTTTAACACTCAACTACCAAGCATGCTTTTCAAATCCACATTTACAACCCAATACATCCATTTCGATTTACTACAAATCATCTCAAAATATAATCCCAAAAGTAGAATCCTTTACATTGTATTCCTTACAAATTACATCCCAACAAAATATTCCTAATATATGTCTATACATACAAATATGTCTGGTACAAGAATGTAATTGTATACCTTTTTGCGTGTACAAAAAGTAGCCTAGGGTAGCTTTTTCCCACCAACCTACATCGTGTACGCGGCAGGTAACGTCTGTAGATCATTGCAAATAATCTGAAAGGTAGAGGGGTGTGCTTTCGGGAAAAAGCCTAGTAAGAAACGCATTTAAAATGATCATGGTGGCTAAATCACATTGAATGCATGATAAAACTAAGAGATAACAGTTCTTTACAAATATCACATAGCTTTCAAAAAGCGTATATATAAAACATAATCGATAGAAATATAATTTCAAAGTAACAAATCTTTTCAGTTACATCACAATCTATCGAAACATACAGAACTCCAGAATATTTGAAAACCAATAGAACTTCAAAAGCATAACTGATGCAGAAACATATATCGAAGAATCAAAATCTTATAGCATAGTTCATATCGGATGGAGACTTGGCTAACTTAAAGGATTGTCATGCGGCAATAAGAAAATCATCTTCCGTAAAGGGAAATCATAAACATGCCCGTAGGCAGAATTCATATTCGCCACAAAGGTGTGCATGAGAAAAATGCATTGACCGTGTGGCACTTTGCATCTGTAGGACTCAAGAGGTGGCCCCCACAGTCACACAGACTATGTGGCACTTTGCTCCCACAGAACCCAAGAGGTGGCCCCCATGATCGCATGTCTTTGTGAACCGAGTGGCACATTGCTACCGTCGGACTTAAGAGGTGGCCCCCACGTTCACATGTCTTTGTGATACGCGTGGCACTTTGCTCCCGTCGGACTCAAGAGGTGGCCCCCACATTCACATGTCATTGTGGAAATCGCGTGGCACTTTGCTCCCATCAGACTCAAGAGGTGGCCCCCACAATTCCACTATACAATGCGTTTTTTGTCTCAAATAGAGTTTTCAAAATCTTACTTGGGTTTTTATAGCTTATAAACTCATATCGAGTAATAAAATCGAATTTATTGAAATCTGAAAACTCTTTCATAAAACAGAAGGACTGTATGCCACTTTGTTCCCGTAGGACTCAAGAGGTGGCCCTCACAATCACTTTTCAAAAAAAAAATTCCTTTTTCTTAAACCTATGTTCACATACCAAATTTCATTTATTTCAAAAACGTAAAATCAATTCATACACAAGTCAAAACCGTAACCCTTATTCAGAATCATGCTAGAAACTATGCATTTAATTTCATGTGGCATTTCTTTCTCTCGAAAACATGATCAAATAAACTTGGGCTTAATAGTGGTCGGGTTTTATTTTACAATCAAGGGTTACACGAGAAGGCTCGAAAACACATAAATAAATTGGGGTCTAAGAGTAGGGATACCATTACCATCTTAAACTATACCCCTTACCACGATTTATCGAAATTTTTGAATTCAAGTGGTGACGCCTCCTAGTACCTCCTTTAATTCCTTCTATGATCACCTACACCAAAATTTTATACTTAGCACCCTATTCATGCGAATTGTCCGAATTGCGTAAAAATCGTAACCTATTCGTTAATACTTAGTGTGTACGTATTATTGCACATACCTAGGCCAACATGCACGTTTATATATTTTCTTTGCTATTTATATATTTTGTACATACAAATCTTAACATAAACATTTATTATATACATCTACATGTATATACACATAAATATATATATACTCCTATATATATATTATTTGTTTTCATTTTTCCTTATCACATGTATATATTCTTGTATGTAAACAAACTAATATACACCCTTATCATATACACCTATTTTTATATACACCTAAGTATATACACACATTCATTTTATCATTTAATTTCTTTATTCATCATCACATAAATATATATATATATATACATATATATTTTTGTCTATTCTTCATCTCTCCCATTTTTATTTCACATACACCTTGATTCACACTAACATGCTTATAAACACAATCACATATATATACATGTACATTAAATATACATATATACATATATATTACCTTTTCTTTTCTTTCTCTCTTCTCTTTTTTTTTCTATTCTTTTCTCCTTTTCCTTTCTTCCTTCTCAGTCAGCTTCTAACTTCAACCTCGGTCTTCTTCTAGTTTTTCAGCTCCCTCAGTTTTCTTCCATTTCCAGCCCCTCTTTTGCTCTCTGTTTTCCAGGTCCTGCTTCAAATGAAGCCTCGGTTCCAGCTCTCCTCCCTCTTCCTCGGATTTATCCTGCTTCCCCTTCGGTCTCCTTCTCCTTCTCCCCTGCCTCTCAGTTCAGTTCTCCCTTCGGTCTGTCTCTAACTTTGTGGCCCTCAGTTCTGCTTCAATTTCTTTTTCCAAATTTCAGTTCCTACCTCCCTCGCTCATTTTCCTCAGCTTCCTCTCCTCTTCGACAGCTTGAAAACGAATGGAAACACAAAGGAGCTTCAGTCTTCTTCTTTTGTTCTGCTCCTCTGTTTCACCCTTAAAGACAACACCTAACAGCCACCTCAGTCTAGCTCTATCTCCCCTGTACAGCAATCAAATTTCCAGTTCTGTTTCGGTCGACTTCATATCCTAAAATTGCTGATTCTAGCCACTACACTAGCCAAGCTCCCTTGCATTCCAACCTTTCCTTCGGTCTTCACTCTCACCCTCTCAGTCTCTTCCTTGCAAACCCAAATTTTCTTCCCCTTCCCCTTCTCCTTCTTCTTCCTCTTCTCCTTTGTCTTTTCTTTCCTCTCTTTCTCCCTCGGCTGGACAGCCTACTCTTCCTTCTTTCTTTTTCTTTTCTTCCCTTTCCTTCTTTCCTTCTCCTCACTTTCCCCCTCGGCTGGCCACCTTTCCTTCTCTTATTTCTCTTCTCTTTATTTCCCACCCAAGAAGAGATGGTTTGCCTCCTTCGAAATGAAGCAAACGGAATTGGCTTTCTTTGAAAGCCAATTCCGTACAATACAATATATATATTAGATTAATATATTTTATATTAATATATATATGTTATATTAATATATGGATATATATTATTTGTTTGTTTTTTGTTTAGCGTTAGTATATTTTTTTTATTGTTTTGTGTTCATTTTCATTCCATTTTTCATTTTATTTCATTTCATCTTATTTTATTTATTTATTACTACCTATATGATACATACTACACATTAAAAAATATATATATATATATATTTGTCATATATATATATATATATATATATATATCATTATTTATCCATTTTAAATTTTTCCTAGTATATATATATGTTATATATTCAAATATATATATATAAACATTTCCTTTTTTATAAAATTTTCCAATACCAATATTCATCCCTTCCATGAAATTTTTATTATTTCAAAAACGAAATATTCTTGGGATCTCATCACTCCTTGTAAATCTCGATATAAGTTTTCTCATCAAAATTATTTTCGATCCCTCCATGCTTGCATTTGTTTTATCACTTCCCATATTTTCGGGTTCCCTGTCATTCACGGGCTTCTCGGTTCCTATAGTCCTCGGGCCCTTCAACGAATATTCTCACTTCCATTAAAATTTATTATTCCCATTTTTATATATAGTCTAACTAAATGTAGGAAATTTGTGGGGTTTACATTCTCCCCACCTTAAAAGAATTTGGTCCTCCAAATTCATTCGGGTCTATCTGTCTACGATCACCCAGATTGTATCATGCCCCTTTCGGGTCCTTGGTAATCCCATTATGAAATCCATAGTAATGCGCTCTCATTTCCAAGTAGGCCCTGGAAGAAACTTAAGTAACCCCGCTGGTCTTTGGTGTTCGATCTTAATCTGTTGGCAAATCAAACACTTGGCCACAAGCTCAGCTACATCTCTTTTCTTACCGACCCACTAATACACCTTTCGTAAATCATGGTACATCTTAGTGCTTCCCGGGTGCATGGTATACCGAGAACAATTGGACTCCTTTAAGATCTTTTGCCGTAGGGCATCATCGTTTGAGACACCAAACTTATCATAATTTCCCATTTATCCTTAATGAGAACTTATTCTTAATTTATATCCCATGATCCAAATCACTTCACATACTCGAGATAGTCGTACCTTACATACATCTCTTATTCCAATATGACTCGTATATTCAAGATTTATCTCATTTCAAAGCTTATCTCATTTCGTACATCAACTATAGCGAAATTCCTTCCTTATTCCAATTAAGTCTCATATTCAAAACATAAGAATATTGAAATTACAATTCATATCATCATAATTGCGCCTTGGACACTGCTTCCTCAAAATAATTTCAAATGAAGTCATCTTAGCTTGACTAAACATCCCAATATCTCCTTTCTTAATTTCACAATTCCTACACACCATATTAGTCCTTTGAGATTTATACAGGGGTGTGGTAACCTGTAACACGAAATCTAGAGGCTCAAGTTTCACAGGCAGTTTACATGCAAAATGGGGTGATATATATATATAAAAAAGTGCGTAGAACCTGAATCCAATAATACATGTGCCTCGTGATTACAAATTAAAAGCTTACCCTAAATGGTCTCAGTGGAAGCATCAACAGTCTCTTAGTCCAAGGCAAAGACTCTCCCATGAGTGACAGGCTCCTTGCCTTTCTCTGCTGCGGTAGCCCATCTTTGTGCGACTTGTCTTTGGAGAGCTTGCCTCACAGGTTGTGGTGGTAGCTCTGGGGGCTGTGATGGGCCCTAAAGGTATATATCCGCAAGTGCACGGGTCGTACAAGTAATAATGGGATTTGAGTCCCGGAATTATCGTCCCACAGAGAAGTTGTTAGCCTAATTAAGTACCGGTTACTATTATCCTAAGTATATCCTAGCAAATTTATGCATTTTCAAGGGTAATCAACTAATCTAGAATTGAAAATACCAAAAGCAATAAAATAATAAAACTATAAAATAAGTAACTAAAACCGAGCTCAGAGTACTTACAAAACTCCAAGCACTTAAAATCGAAAACCTGCAAAAGAAATTAAAACAATTAAAACTAATTAACCAAATTAAAATAAAATGCAAAATAAATGAAAAAACATGATTAATTAAACTAAAATCTAACTAACCTAAAAAATGCATGTAATTAGACTAATTGCAAATTAAACTATTCCTAATGCTAGATTAAAATTACTTAGAAACTAATTAAATCTAAATTAACTAACTAAACATGATTAACTACATCTAAATGCATAATTAAAACTATTAACTAAACTAACTAAATCATCTAACTAATCTTAAAAACTAATCTAACACTAAACTATATAGAAAAATGAGTTATGCCTTAATCAATCAGCCAAACAAAGCCTTATATTTTAAACTAACAGTAAATTTCCCACCAAAATACTGTTCATGCATGATTTTCTTCTTTGGTTTTCTAGGTAGCTCGGGTTGTCACGGGTTGGTAGCTGCTGTCCATGCCTGTTTGCTACCAACTCTGCCTCGGTTTCATCCAGCTGCCAGGCGTGTTCAGCTCCATTTCTGCAACAAATCCAACACCTCATGCCAGCCCCACGTTCCTGCCTGGCCATACCTGCTCCAAGCTTCATGCTCACGGGTTCCATTTCCAGGCTCTCGGTTGTCCTCTGCTCTGCATCTGCCATGCTGTTCTGCGTACATGCTCCTGCAGTGCTATCTCCAGGCGGGTTGCTGCTGCTGTCTAGGTTCCTGTTGTGCCTGTGTTGCTAACATCAACACCAGACCAAGGAACTGCTCCTGCTCCAGCCCGATTCTGCCACGTCCAGCAGGGCTCGAAACTGCTTCCTGCCCAGACTTGCTCTCGGTTCCTGCTCTCGGTGTGATCCAGATGATGCCCACAGCTATGTCCAGGCGATGTCCACTTCTTCTGTCTGCTGCACCGACCCTGTTTCTGCTCCCAATCTATCCTACCGGTGGTTCACGTCTGCATTACAGTTTTCGGGATGAAAACAGAGCATAGCAGATGAGAGGTCTCGGTTTCCAGGTGTGGTGCTGTTCGGATGGTTTGCTGCTGCTGCCCTCTCGGGTTTGTCTCCAAATGCTTGGCCAAATAGAGCTATATCTCCTATATCACTACTGTTATGCAATGAAGAACAGTGCACAATGAAATCCAGCAAGATGGCTAACCGAGAATCACTAGAAATGTGAGAGATAAAATGTAAAAGAAAATCAAATGCTAATTTACCAAACCGAGAGCACAACCATGGATAGTTTAACAAAATAAAACCAAAGCATCAATGGAATGGAGAGAAACCGAGAAATGAAATGGTGACTGAAGATTGGAAATAAAACTTAACAATAGAAAGCTAGTGGAAAGAAACCGAGAGCTAGATTGAAAGCTTGCATTCGAATGGATCTTAACAAAAATAAAAGAAGAACATATAATGAACAATAACAATTTTCTTAAGGAAAGTGCTAATCGGGAAAGAAAACAAAGCTATTCTACCCCTAATTTCTACCCTAACCTAGACTACTTCTACACTACTCCTAAAACTAAAAATTACATTAACTTCTACTCCTAAAAAATTACATCCTTTTCAATTGTCATCTTTTCCTATTTATAAACACACTAGGGGTAAAATGGTAATTTTCACATCCTTGATGAGTTGGCATTTTTTTTTGGCCACTTGTCTTCACACCATTGGCTCCTTGAAAAGATATGTCCATGTCATCGGTCTTCTTGTCCAATTGGATGTGCTTGGTGGTATGACTCGTGTTGTCCACGTGGCTCAATCTCGATTTTAGCCCAATTTCGGTCCATTTTCTACCGAAATATTCAAAATTCATCCGGATTTGATTTATCTGCAAACATGAGAATTTTTATTAAATAAAGGGGATAATTAACAAAATAAATTGGGGATTTAAATAAATAATTAGGAAATTAAGCACAAATAATTCTAAAAATATAGAATTATCACACCCCCAAACTTGAGCTTTTGCTTGTCCTCAAGCAAAACAAAATGATTTTAGGAATGATAAGTACAAAACACAATAATTTCCCCAATATTATCCTCAAAGAAAAAGTATAGACTATGAAATCAAAGAATCATAATTACAAGTCCAGCACTTAGAATTATTCAATCATAAGTCCTAACCTAAATTGGACTCCTCGTGAGTGTGTGAAAAATGTCTAAGTCACTTCTCAGTATATTACTCGGATCAGATTATGCAACACAGTGAATGCAAAGTCAATGACATATGATCATTCCCATAAGTTTGTTTTTCACTTCTCTCTCCACTAATGCAGTCACACTTAACTAAAGATCATTAGGACTTCATTAAGCTTGTAATGTCAGGCTGGGGTTAAGGTATGATAAAGTCGATTTAGGTTCAGTTACCCCTTAACATGCATTACCTTCTAGGATCTTTAGTGTAAGAGCTCTAATTATTTCCCCCAAACTTATTTCTTTTGCTAAACTCTTTTTTCTTTTTTCTTTTTTTTTTCTTTTTTTTTTTTTTTTACATACTCCTTCACTATCACTTAATACCCATATAGCTCACAATATATCCAATGACTTTTCATGCTTTCGGGGTAAGGGATAGGAAAAAGTATTTAAGCTACGAAAATTAAGTAGGCGTATTTACAAAGAAAAGCTTATTTGGCCCAGACGGGTGACTAGGGGTAGAATATGTACAAGGAAGGCTAGAAAGGCTCAAACGATCCAAAGATGGCCTAAATCATCTCCCTAATCAAGTGTGATCTAATATTTCACCTCGAGATTAGATCAAACAAATTCTAGAATATGATGCACAAAATCAACTGAAAAAATGCAATCCTATGTACACATAAGCTTTCTCTAAATAAATATACTGATTCATGACATGACATGTGCATAAGATGAGGAAATCACAATAAGAATTAAGAGAAATTCAAGAACTCAACTTCATGCTTTTCCTATAATCATGCTTCTAAGTCAATCAAAGTTATACTAATTCATGGGGTCATATCATCGGAATATGGGAAAACTACATGCTAAGCACTCAATCATCCCAAAATCAAGCAATTTAAGCTCATTTTATCGAAAAAATTTTGAAAATTCCTTCTCAGATTTTCGAAAAAATTTTAAAAATTTTTCCAATTTTTCAAAAAATTGCTCAAGTGATATCCCCTCCCCCAAACTTAACGTGCACAGTGTCCTCAGTGTGCAGATAATATACGAATTTAAAGTTCAAGAATAGAGTACTCCCCTTTTTCTGATGTTGATGAACAATCAAAGCTTTGATTGAAAGCATAAAACGAGAAAAGAAACCTGCAACACAAACAAAGAAAGACACAATAGAAAAGAAAAAGAAAAACGAACTATATACAAAGTGAAAGTAAAAACACAGCCCATTCAAATGCAGCTGAAGAAGACAACACTCAGCAGCAAGGCGAAGAGTATGAGGGTCATCCAAAGTGGTGACAGGGTACTAACAGTTAACTCCTCCTGAGCCCTATCTATTTCCTTCCTTCTTTCAGATTTTATATGATCAAGCTTTATGTTCTCCTCAATCTCTATCTTAAAACATTCTTGAGAGTCATCAGGGAGCTTCAAAGGTTTGAAAACATTAAGCTTTACTTCCTGATCTTGGACTCTCATCGTCAACTTCGTAGCATCAGAGGGCGAGGAAGGCAATGAATACGAAGAAGGTATAGAAGAAGAAGCGCTTAGCTTTGTTTCCTTGGCAGCCCGATCTTTAGGTTCCTGCTCTTTCTGAGCTACTTCGTTAGAACCTATGTGTTCTTCAACTATGTGCTGTTCAGGTTGGGACTTAACTTGTGGCTCCTCTAGCTCTCTGCCACTCCTAAGGGTGATAGATCTAACTTGTTCCTTACCCTCCCCTTGCTCATCAGGATTAATTTCAGTATTACTAGGAAGGGTCCCTTGAGGATGTTGGCTAAGAGCACTAGCTATTTGTCCAACCTGAACTTCTAAGTTCTTAAGTGAAGCAGCTTGATCTTGCAGGATGGTCGTGAACATCTCCTCTAATGTAGGCTTCTTCTCAGCTGCTGGTGCATGGTAGAATTGGGGCTGCATAAATGCTGGTGGTGGTGGTGGTGGTGGTGGTGATGGGTGATATTGAAATTGAGGTGGGGATGGATGATGTGGATGGTGGTAAGGAAATTGCTGCTGTGGTGGTACCTGAACTTGTGGAGCTTGAAAACTAGGGGGTTCTACAAATATGGAATTAGAAGTTTGCCCTTGGTTTTGGCTCCAGGAGAAGTTAGGATGGTTCCTCCACCCTGAATTATAGGTGTTTGAAAAAGGGTTGTTCTGTTGCGTAGGGAGAGCAACATACTGAACCGACTCTAAGTTGAGCGGACACCTATCTACAGAATGGGTACCACTACACAGCTCGCATGAAAGAAAAGGACTTTGGACAGAATATATAGGGTTAGGACTGTTGGGAGGATTATATTGGGTACTGAGCGACTCCACCTTCTTTGTAAGATTGGCAATCTGAGAGGTCAAGGTGGACAGTGTGTCAAGCTCGTACATACCCGCCAATTTCCTTGGCATCTGCCTTTCTGAGGACCATTGATAGTTGTTAGTCGCCATCCTTTCTAGCAACTCATAAGCCTCCTCTTCTGTTTTGCACATCAATGCTCCACCCGCAGCAGTGTCAACAATGGTCTTATTTGGGCTTGTAAGTCCGTGGTAGAAGGTCTGAACTTGCAACCACAACGGTAGGTCATGGTGAGGGCACTTCCTAAGAAGCTCCTTATATCGTTCCCATGCTTCATAAAGAGATTCAAAGTCGTACTGGGCAAAGGAAGATATATTGCTACGGAGTTGGGCTAATTTAGAGGGAGGAAAGAATTTGGCTAAAAATTGGTAGGCTAACTCATCCCATGTAGAAATGGATCCTGGAGGCAGAGAGGTCAACCAATGTCTCACCCTATCCCTAAGTGAGAAAGGGAATAGTCTAAGCCTAAGTGCATCGTCTGATAATCCATTGTGCTTGAAGGTGTTGCATAAGTCCAAGAATTGCCCGAGATGAGCATGTGGGTCATCATGTGGAAGCCCACTGAACTGCAAAGATGTTTGGATTATCTGGATGATTGCGGGCTTAATTTCAAAATTATTTGCATGGACAGCTGGTGGCCTAATGTCGGAATAATATTCTCCAATTGTCGGCATCGCATAATCTCCAACAGTTCTAGTTTTCCTATTTTCTGCCATGGTGAATTGCAGCGGAGCTAATAATTTCCTCGAGTCCTATTAAATTTTTCTAAGAGTGTGTTTGATTTTAGGATCTAGAGGAAAACAATCAAAACTTCTGGCTCTACGCTTGCAATCATCTAAAAGTCCTTAAAAAATTTTTTAAAATTTTTTAAATTTTTGAAATTTTTTTTTATTTTAATTACGAGAAAATTTAACTAACCTAAGCTAAGGCTCTAAATATTTACAACCTAAATATTTACAAGCTAGAATTACACCTAAGCATAATTTCACCGATATTAATTAATGACTAATTAAAACTTCCCCGGCAACGGCGCTAAAAACTTGATGGGCCCTAAAGGTATATATCCGCAAGTGCACGGGTCGTACAAGTAATAATGAGATTTGAGTCCCGGAATTATCGTCCCACAGAGAAGTTGTTAGCCTAATTAAGTACCGGTTACTATTATCCTAAGTATATCCTAGCAAATTTATGCATTTTCAAGGGTAATCAACTAATCTAGAATTGAAAATACCAAAAGCAATAAAATAATAAAACTATAAAATAAGTAACTAAAACCGAGCTCAGAGTACTTACAAAACTCCAAGCACTTAAAATCGAAAACCTGCAAAAGAAATTAAAACAATTAAAACTAATTAACCAAATTAAAATAAAATGCAAAATAAATGAAAAAACATGATTAATTAAACTAAAATCTAACTAACCTAAAAAATGCATGTAATTAGACTAATTGCAAATTAAATTATTCCTAATGCTAGATTAAAATTACTTAGAAACTAATTAAATCTAAATTAACTAACTAAACATGATTAACTACATCTAAATGCATAATTAAAACTATTAACTAAACTAACTAAATCATCTAACTAATCTTAAAAACTAATCTAACACTAAACTATATAGAAAAATGAGTTATGCCTTAATCAATCAGCCAAACAAAGCCTTATATTTTAAACTAACAGTAAATTTCCCACCAAAATACTGTTCATGCATGATTTTCTTCTTTGGTTTTCCAGGTAGCTCGGGTTGTCACGGGTTGGTAGCTGCTGTCCATGCCTGTTTGCTACCAACTCTGCCTCGGTTTCATCCAGCTGCCAGGCGTGTTCAGCTCCATTTCTGCAACAAATCCAACACCTCACGCCAGCCCCACGTTCCTGCCTGGCCATACCTGCTCCAAGCTTCATGCTCACGGGTTCCATTTCCAGGCTCTCGGTTGTCCTCTGCTCTGCATCTGCCATGCTGTTCTGCGTACATGCTCCTGCAGTGCTATCTCCAGGCGGGTTGCTGCTGCTGTCTAGGTTCCTGTTGTGCCTGTGTTGCTAACATCAACACCAGACCAAGGAACTGCTCCTGCTCCAGCCCGATTCTGCCACGTCCAGCAGGGCTCGAAACTGCTTCCTGCCCAGACTTGCTCTCGGTTCCTGCTCTCGGTGTGATCCAGATGATGCCCACAGCTATGTCCAGGCGATGTCCACTTCTTCTGTCTGCTGCACCGACCCTGTTTCTGCTCCCAATCTATCCTACCGGTGGTTCACGTCTGCATTACAGTTTTCGGGATGAAAACAGAGCATAGCAGAGGAGAGGTCTCGGTTTCCAGGTGTGGTGCTGTTCGGATGGTTTGCTGCTGCTGCCCTCTCGGGTTTGTCTCCAAATGCTTGGCCAAATAGAGCTATATCTCCTATATCACTACTGTTATGCAATGAAGAACAGTGCACAATGAAATCCAGCAAGATGGCTAACCGAGAATCACTAGAAATGTGAGAGATAAAATGTAAAAGAAAATCAAATGCTAATTTACCAAACCGAGAGCACAACCATGGATAGTTTAACAAAATAAAACCAAAGCATCAATGGAATGGAGAGAAACCGAGAAATGAAATGGTGACTGAAGATTGGAAATAAAACTTAACAATAGAAAGCTAGTGGAAAGAAACCGAGAGCTAGATTGAAAGCTTGCATTCGAATGGATCTTAACAAAAATAAAAGAACATATAATGAACAATAACAATTTTCTTAAGGAAAGTGCTAATCGGGAAAGAAAACAAAGCTATTCTACCCCTAATTTCTACCCTAACCTAGACTACTTCTACACTACTCCTAAAACTAAAAATTACATTAACTTCTACTCCTAAAAAATTACATCCTTTTCAATTGTCATCTTTTCCTATTTATAAACACACTAGGGGTAAAATGGTAATTTTCACATCTTTGATGAGTTGGCATTTTTTTTTGGCCACTTGTCTTCACACCATTGGCTCCTTGAAAAGATATGTCCATGTCATCGGTCTTCTTGTCCAATTGGATGTGCTTGGTGGTATGACTCGTGTTGTCCACGTGGCTCAATCTCGATTTTAGCCCAATTTCGGTCCATTTTCTACCGAAATATTCAAAATTCATCCGGATTTGATTTATCTGCAAACATGAGAATTTTTATTAAATAAAGGGGATAATTAACAAAATAAATTGGGGATTTAAATAAATAATTAGGAAATTAAGCACAAATAATTCTAAAAATATAGAATTATCAGGCTGTGGAGCCTTATTCAGTGGGCAATCTTTAATCTGGTGTCCCCTATGTCCACACCTAAAATAGCTCCCTGTGCCCCGATAACAAATACCTTCATGGGGTTTTTCGCACTCCCTACATAACGTCCCATATTGCTGCGGACCTCTGGTAGTCTGTGGAGTAGGTACAGGAACGGTGGGCCAATCAACCCTAGTCATAGACTCATCTATCCTCTACCTCTTATGCTGGTCCCTCCGAAAATCCTGTCAGTCCAACTCCGTCCGCTTACTCTCATCTCTATTCTTTCCCTTAAGGTCATACTCCGTCTGTGTAACATTCAGGCCCCTCTCCACCATCTATGCTCTTCCCAATGCATCTTGAAATTTAGTAATCCATAACCCCAAAAGACGGTCTCAAATAGCATGCCTCAACCCTACTTGAAACCTCTCAGTCTGATGCTCTTCATTCTGGAACGTCTCTGGATCATACCTCATCCGCATAGTGAACTTACTTTTGTAGTCATCCACGGTCAAATCACCCTGTGCCAAATTCAGAAAGTCTATCCTCAACTTCTGTTGGGCAGCTGGTGGAACATACTGCTTCCTAAGGCTGTGGAGAATGCATCCCAACTAATCTGCGGATGCTGAGCAGTCAGAAGGACCTTGGTGGATCCTCACCAATACTCTGCTTGGCCTTGCAGCATGTAGGTGGCCATGGAAACCTTCTCAACATCAGAACACCCTAGAAAATTGAAGATCTTTCGAAGGCTCACCGGCCACTCTTCAGCCTCTACTGGATTCTTAATTCCCTTAAATGCTTGAGGCTTCAACTTCAAAAAATCTCTCATCCTACCGATATCCCTCTCCTCCCTTCGGGCCTATACAGGAGGCTATGGTGCCATAGGTACTGGCCGAACTGGTGGATGAGGAGGTGGTGCATATGGTGGAGTTGGCACCGAAGTAGGGATCGGTGCTGTGCTAGCTGAATCAGAAGCATTTGCCCCTAAGTGTTGGGCAACCATGCAGCTATCGATTCCAGTCCTCGCTCGAGATGCTACTTCAATCGCTGTTCAAACTGAGCCATACAAGTATTGGGGCTCTCTGGCTGCGATGGAGGAGGTTGAGGTGGCTGAGCCTGCCTCCGAACATGTCCATGTCTTCCACTCATCATGCAAGTGATCTAAAACCTGCACGTAATTCCAAAGATCAAGTATTAATTCCATTAGGTATACATTACCTATAACCTGACAAGCACAAACATTGGGATGTAATTTTTGCCTTATTTTGATACTGATAGTACTAGAAAACTTCGCTCTGATACCATTTAAACTGTAACGACCCTTGGCCCTTGAAATTCGAGGGAAATTTTTTTTATAACTTAATTTACCCACTTATTCCCTTATTCACTTAGGTTGTATTCTTGTTAAGTGTCAAATCCATTGGCTCAAAGGCATCAGGAGTGCGAGAACAAGGGTGTTCTCCCGAGTTCGAGCCTCCGAGGACGCGTTCTGAGGGGAAAAGACCTCTTAAGTGGGGTGACTCCGAATGAAACAAAGCCGTGAGGTCTAATGGGCTAAAGCAGACAATACGTGGATGTTGTGGAGTAGCGCTGTCTTCCCTTGGAGTTATCCAATAGGCCCAAAAGTCTACCAGTGAGGTAGTGAGGGTGAGGATAGCGGCCTTGTAGCCCTGACTCACACAAAATTCATAAAATTATGTTTCTCGAAAACTTTAATATCAGAAAACGTAAGTATACGGGATACGAGACTAGGCAATATCTGTATATTGGTAATAACCAGGACTATGGCCATGTGTCCTCAGGAGTCCCTCTGTTACACGGATTCTAGTGTGCGGGATCTCACTATGATCGGGAATCACCCGGGAGGTGGGTCATTCCATTCCGTCGGTCTTATCCGACCCTACGTATCCATAGATGCCACACGTATCTGAAGATACCACGCATCCGAAGATGCCACCCGTATCCGAAGATACCACGCACCCGAAGATGCCACACGTATCCGAAGATACCACGCATTCGAAGATGCCACACGTATTCGAAGATACCACGCATCGGGAGATGCCACACATATCCGAAGATACCACGCATCCGAAGATGCCACACGTATCCGAAGATACCACGCATCCGGAGATGCCACACGTATCCGAAGATACCACGCATCCAAAGATGCCACACGTATCCGAAGATACCACGCATCCGAAGATGCCACACGGTACAGCGTACTCCATGCTACTTGCATGGTACAACGTACTCTGTGGACCCATATCATATCTGCATACTCATGCCATGTCTCCAAAACGCACGTGCGAGCCTATTTAATCAGAGTGACACACAGTGACCCACTGCTCCAAACACGGCTCATTGTATGATCTTAGAAAAATAGTGCGAGCGGTGCTCCAGCACTCTCATAAAATCAAGTAAAACTAGTGCGAGCTAAGCTCTAGCACTCTGTCACGAAAATCATATATATAAAAATATGGTGCGAGCTAGCCTCCAGCACCGTGTCATGAAAATCATGTAAAACTCTAGTGCGAGCTCTCGCTCCAGCACTAATGAAAGCATTGCACAAATCAAAACTCGTGTGAGCTGAGCTCTAGCACGTCACATTTATGAAAGGTCACGTAGGCGGCTACTTTTCTCAAATCGATTTCAACGAAAATCAACGTTTGTTGAAAATATGAAATGTCGTGCAATTTCATTTAAAAGTTAGCCGACCTACTCATGCATGTACCAAAATACTTAAAAAACGAGCAGGAACCCTTTGTTCTTGCTCCTTACACTTTTTCCTAAATTTTGGAATCTTACCCTTGACAAGGGTATTTTGGTAATTTGCCCATTCGGGGCCCTAAAATTTTTATCTCAAGCCTAGACCCTTCGGAAAATTTAAAAGAATGTAAATAGCGTCGAAAATTCGTAAAGCTATCTCTAGCAGTTCGTAAGATTCCCTTACTAAGCTTGATGTGCTCACCCCTTTCATTTTCTCACACAGATAATTTCCAGTTAAAGTTGAGGCGACTCAGTACTACATTCCGGATATCCGCTGCTGCCCATCATTTAAGGTATACACACTTGTACATATTGTATCGAAATAAGCATAGCACAGTAACATGTTTGTAAGTAACTTTAGGGGATGTATAAATATTGTAAACACTTACAAATGACTGAGAAAGAATTAAGTTATATGGTAAATGTATGGTGGGACTGTCATTGACGCACAGCCCAATTTGTTAGTGGAGTGTGGTCAAGATCAGAGGATAGGTAAGCATGAAAGAAAATAACAAAACGCGAAAAATTTACTCTGATTTTTGGGTAGTTTTGGGTCGTGACAATAAATCTCATGCTCCAATTAGTTTGAGCAATTAGAATGAGATTATACAGATAAAATCTGTATAAACTTTTAAATCTCCTACACAATGCCATGTTAGGCTTTCAATATCCTGAAATTATTTCGAGGTTCGAAATCGTGCCAAACAAATCGAAATTGCATTTTTTGATAGCATATAAGTCTTAATTCGAAATATTGACAATTTACGAAATTTCTGCGATAAGATCGGGGAACAATTGCTCATGACCCAACTTGCAATGTAGAGAACAATCTATATTCTCAATCCAATTGATTTATTACTTTTCCTATTTCAAATCGATTCTAAGGTCTTCATACGTCTTCATACCTTTTCTCTTTTTTATATTATTTTTATTTATTTATTTATTTCTTCTTACATCATTACCATTTCGTATCCCATCATTACATTTCTGCATCATTTCATTTCATTTCATTTCATTTATTTATTTATTCATTTATTTATTCATTCATTTGTTTGTTTGTTTATTTATTAATAGATTTTATATAGTTATTTAATACTTCATCATGTATTATTTTCAAGGTATAACCAACCTACTAATTGTAATCATCTGGTACAGAGGGACATACACATATTAAATTTAACTCATAAAATTTGTTTTACACCTCATGATTATTTAATCTTCAAATTATAATATTTTAGTTAATTCGCTTCATCCAAATCTCCCATATCAGAATTAAAATATAATTTTAATTAATTATCCATAATTAAGCATAATTTACTCCCATTGGTATCACTTAAAACCAAGTAGCAGAATATTTCGTGAGTTTACACATTATAGAGGAAATAGTCAATTTTTACTCACTTTATTTCAAGTAAAAGGTGCCAACGAGACTGAAACAAGTCTCTCATAACGATGAAGGGGATTCATGCAAGCACATGATAGTTGTGTGTTTTAATCATCTTGGACGACCATTCGATCCAGAAGATAACTCTTAGTGGTTATCTACAAATGAACTTAAAGCAGCTCACTTATATATTTTATTGAATTGCAAAAAGATAAATACCCAGATTGAGTTTTATTTATGTGCTTATTTTTCTTGATTATTACTTAATTCTCTTGTAAAAATAGTAATTTTTTTTCTATAATTTGATGAATTTTCTCTAATTGTGCAAATAAATAATTTTTACAAGAAATTGAGTTAATTTGATGGCATTTAAACCCACCCATGTAAAATGAGATTGAGGGTACAAGAAGACATCTTCTATAATAACAAAATTTTTCTTTTAGTACAACTCACTCATTATCACCTAGCACGCCACGTGGCTTTATTTCATTCCCTCTTAGAAGATGATGACAAGTTTTGACACGGACTTCACAATATGATGCGGGATACGAAAATCGAATCTCAATCGGCTCTCGTTCGGGCTTTGTCGTAAAACTGCACAATTAATATTTAATTCCAGGTTACTTTTCGATTAAATATAATTTAAATAAATTTTTTGAAATTCAAATCGGTCACTTTTGACCTCGTATCGACTTACCCGAAGTCCGGTGTATCCCCGAAATTCTTTCCCTTTTTCCTTTTTTCTCTTTTTCTCCTTTTTTCCCTTCTTTCTTAGCTGAACCGGTTCAGTCCGGTTCAACGCTGTTCAGACCGTCGGTTCACCCCGGTTCACGGCCTTACCAACCGGTTCTCCACCTGCTTCCGCAGCCAGCAGCTCCGTGAGGTCGTCCGCAACTTGGATCTGGTCTCGGTTTCACACGAGGTCGTCGAAAACTGGCCGGTCTGGCTGTTCTCCCTCGACCGTCGGTACCCATTCCTCTGTTCTGCCGTTTCCGGTGCCGTCCATCGGTTTTGGCGGTTGTGGCCACCACCGATCGCGTCGTCTAGGCCTCGGGGACGTTCGACGGTGGTCGAGTGGGGCTAGATTGGCGCCGTTCACCGCCGTTCTTGGCTTCTCTCCTTCGTCGATTTCTCTTTCCTTTTTCCCACTCGTCGGCCGCTTTTCTCTGCCGGATTTCACCTGGGTCGGGTCAGCGTCAACGTCGGTGATGAGGCTCTCCCCTCTCGGCCTCGCGTCTCTTTCCGGTGGTCTCCGTCCGGTGGAGGCTGAGGCCTCGGGTTCCTGCTTTCCTTCCCAATCGCGATTTCGTGATTTCCCTTTTTTTTCAGTTTCTTTTTTTAATTTAATTTAATTTTTTATAAATTAGTTTATTATTATTTTATTCATTATCTTAGTCAAAATATTCAAAATATCTACAAAGATTAATTTCTTTATTCCAAATAGATTTATTTAATTTTATTTATTATATTTTTAACCATTTTTCGGGTATAATTTCTTCGTATTTTCGGGATATTGTCCCGAATGACTTTTCGGTATTTCTAAAAATTCTAAATCTTGATCAATTGGACTCGAAATTTAATTATTTCTTCGTTATTGATCAAGATTCTCAAATCCATTATTTTTAATTAAATTTTCTTATCGAATTTATTCCGACTTTCGATCTTTTGACCGTTTTGCCCTTCACGTGTTCGGGATAAATTTAACCCGACTTCCCTTCATGAATACTCATTCATTTTGTGTTTTTAATTAAATTCGGGACTTACATCCCATGCATTCATTAGGCTAGATTAACTTTTTTTTTCTGTTTTAAAGGCTGACTAGGTTCATTGTATTTACTATTTTGAGTTTTAATTTGCATTAGTTTAGGGATTAAGTTATGCATTTAGGGTTAGTTTAGGATTAAAGTCTTTTTCATACATTTTTAGGTTAGTTTTCATTTCAATTTCCAAAATCCAATAATACCTTAATTCTCATGCATTATTTTAGTTAGTCTTAGTAATTAATTATGCATTTCATCAGTTTATAATTCATTTAATGTTAGGTTTAGTTTGAGGGTTTGCATTTTAGGGCATTTTAGGGTTAGATGATATTTAGGGATTTTTAGGATTTTTATTAGGATTTTATTTTCTCATGCATTAGTTTAGATTATTTTGCATTTTTATTATATTTACTTAAATTAGAGACATGCACTTTTTTTCATATTAGAATTTTTCAAATTTATTTTCATTATTTATATTGTAGGCTCATATTCGATTATTTGAACTTTTAGCCCATTTTTATTATTGATTTTAATTTTGTTAATTTTATTTTGCAGTTGCTTTTAATTTACTATTTGGGTTTAGTAAGTATTTTTTATTCTCATTTAACTTTTTTTCATTTGCATTTTATTATTTTATGTGTTTATATTTTTACCATACTTTAGTAGACTTGCAGATCACTGAAATTCATAATTGGCTAGAATATACTTAGTATATAATTATCTGGTAATCGATTAAGCTACTAATCTCTATAGGACAATATTCTAAACTCAGCTTCGTATTACTTATATGACCATCCATACTTGCACGTAGATAATCTCAGTGGTTATCTACTAATGAACTTAAAGCAACCCACTTTTATGTTTTATTGAATTGTAAAGAGATAAACCCCTATATTGAGTAAGTACTATTGAAAATTAATTTAATTTATGCAACCGTTACGAATATATGTTTGTCTTATTCGAGAGGTATTTATAGGATATTTGATGAGTCAACAAGAAGAAATTTCATAAATAAAACTAAAGCTGATTTAGAGAAAGCACATTATGAGAGTTTCTCATAATGGTTTTGAAAATTTGTAAGTTTATTTACTACTACCATATGAAGCTCATACTTTGCATTGACAGCTATAATTAATTCATGTCAATATTTTACATGAGAGGAGAATCTTTTTTTGACTTAGTATCGACATAACTCATGGCCCTGCACGTTCCGCAAGGTCTTTCAAAAGTTTTTTGTTAATAGTTTTAGGTTTCATATTTTGAACTATTGAAATTGTGTCAAAGGAAGCTATTATAATGATTATGACTGTGATTTTAAGGTTTATTTCAGGAAAACAATGAGTTAGAGTATTTTGGAGTGGGAAAAAAATTATATCGTTTAAATGTCATTGGTTTAACATTAACAGAGGTTAGGGTAGATCCATATCATGGTGTTTTGGATATCAATTATAAATCAATTCTTGCTAGCAATGAACAACTTTTCTTGGCTCAACAATTACTTTATCACGACCATCTTTCTGTTACTTAACTTACTGTTAACAATTAGGTTGTAAGTCAACATCCATATCCACATCTCATCCACTCATAATTCATAATTCATTTAATGAAATAGAAACTGTTTCTTTTTTTAAATATGCGGAAACGTTTACATCAGTTTCTATCATATACATCCCTTTCGTACAAAAGATAACTATACTGTGATTTAATTTACAGGATACAAAATTTTTTCTCATAAATGTATACCTCTACACTACTAGAGAACTGGAGAACACCATATCAGGGATGACTGTAGTAACTCACCATTGCGTAGAATTTGTGGAGGATGAAATAAGGGGGCTGAGCTAACATGCTCAGTAAGGAAAATATGAAAGCAGGTAGATAACTACACTATCTACATGCTTACAATATAAACATTTATTTTCCTTATAAAACATATGCATTCTTTGAAAATAGCTTCCATCAATTGCAAAATAATTAATTCGCTGGATGAGTATATGCATATTTCATTCTCAAATCACACATCGTACTCCATGGCTAACGCTCATGGCACATCATGCTCCTGTGGATCCTTATCACCCAGTTTCGTTGTCTCAAAATCACGTGCTAGCAGGTCTATGCAAGATCACTAAGCAATACATGACGGCTCCAGCACGGTTTTACTCATCACACAGCAAACTCATAAACTCTCGTGCGAGCAACTCAGCGTAAGAACACACAGCATATCTAAGGCATCGAGCACGATTTTGTTTACAATCACTTTAAATCGAGGGGGTCACATGCGAGCATAGTTAGAGCAAGATCACATAGCAGTACTCGATGGCTCGAGCATGGTTCCCAAAAATCTAGTGTGAGCTCTCAAGTGGATCACACAGCTGCACTTTGCTCTAGCACCTTTTTCTTTTCTCAAAAGTCCTTTTAAAATGTTGTGCGAGCAAGGTTGGTAAATCTACCGTTGCCACTTTTGTTCAAACACAAGTTCACAAAGAAATGGAATAGATGGCTCCATTCACTAAGTATGATTGAGAGGGCAATCTCACTTCAATCACTCGTTAAAAGCTTTTCATGCAAAGTATTAAACTGGGAGCCAGTCTATTATTACTCTTTCTCAAAACACTTGCCAAACATCTTTTCACAACAAAAACATTGAAGTCATGCATATACGCTTCTTCTCATACGTAGTTTTCACATAGCTATTTCAGTATCTATATACTCTATAGTATTCATTCGCACATAGTAGGTAAGAAAACATACGTATAGCTATCTCTAATAGCTCGCATAAATCCCTTACCTCGAATAACGCTCGAATCACTTTCCTTGGTTTCCAACGCTCGTGATCCGGTCTTATCGGCTCCAACTATGTCTCCATGAGCTATAAGCATTTATTATTCATATTAGTATACTTAATATACTAAATTTCTCATTTCAAGAAGTTTTATTAAATGCATTAGGTCATTTTACACCAATATGGCCTCCTTACAACTTGTTGGACTCTAATCTCTCTTAAGTCCATTTTGACTATTCTACTCATTTTCTCGAGAATCCTTTAGACTCACCAAGTCTATTGATTCATATTGAATCAATATTAATCTCAAAATGCCTTAAGTTCATCATATACCTTATCTATGGAATTTTATCAAACATTACTCATGCCCATTTTCAATCATCTTTTCCAACATATGTATTTCACAAAACTATCTTAAAATCATCGATACATGCTTAATAACATCTTTACATGCTTAAATTATTATTAACTCCATGTCATTTCAACTTTCTCTCACTAAGCTCATTCTAGGTCATGGTTGTTTAAGCATGTAAATGAATATTCCAGCCAATAATACATACACCAATCAACTCATCATAATGTCTAGATTAACATACTAGAAGATGGTGTATTGAAATCTTACCTTGCTTGACTTTTTCCTCTTTTTGCCAAATTGAGGGAAATCCTCTTTTCTTATTTAATCCAAGGTTTGAGCTTCTAATCTTTGGTTATGTTGTTCTTTTCCTCTCTAAGAACAACTTTGCTCAAAGGAACTTCTCTTCAAACCGATTGGAAAGTGGTAATTTTTAGAGTGAGAAAGCTAGGTTATTGTTAAAAATGGAGGAAAATGGGTTGCTCTCATGAAATAGAGATTCAACTGCCCAGTTTTTATAGGAAACGCCTTATGAGATCGATCTCCATGGGTGGGAGATTGATCTGTCCTTACTTAAACTCCTTCAGAATTTTGACAATGCATGTAGGAGATCGATCTGCTCAAGGGAATGTGATCGATCTGCTTATTTGCTTAAGATTGATCTGCCTATTTGCTAGCCATGGAATGAGATCGATCTATTTAAGGCAGAAGGCTTCAAAGATCGATTTGGCCTTAAGAGGAGATCGATCTGGCCTATGAGATAAACAGAGATCGATCTGCCTTATGGGAGGAGATCTATCTGGTTTAAGCCGAGACAACTTGAGATCGATCAACTTGAGTTTGGGATCGATCTCCCTCTTGTAGAATACTTGGCATTGTGTTTTCCAGGCCATGAGATCGATCTCTCCTTGCAATGTGATCGATTTGCCCTGTCCCTACAACATTTCAGCTGCAATCTTTCCCAAAGTTTCAAAGTTAAATTCTCATTTAATTGCTTTTATACTTATTTTGCAATTCATTCACAGTTAGCACTTAATAACATCCATTTCTTATGATTTATATACATTGTAACCTGTTTGTACATTCCAAAATCATAAACATTACATAAAAATTTATGGGTCTTACATTTCTCCCCTCCTTTAAGAAATTTGGATTTCCAAATTAGAATCAAGTTACTCCTCAAAAAGTAGGGTGTACTTTTCTCGTCTTATGTTCTCTAACTCCTAGGTAGCTTCCTCTGAATTGTGATACTTCTACAAAACCTTAACAAGTGGAATTGTCTTATTCCTTAATACTTTTTTCCTTCCTATCTAGTATCCAGATAGGTTTTTGTATATATGTTAAATCGTCTTTGAGCTCCAATGGCTTATACCAAATCAAAAGATTCAGATTTGGATGGTACTTCCGAAGCATCGATACATAGAAGACGTTATGAATGCCTACTAGCTTCGGTGGTAATGCTAGCTTGTAGGCCTAGTCTCGTTTCTCGCGTTGGATTCCTGAGCTGTCCAACATCATCAAATCGTCAATATACATCATTCTCATTGTCAATTTTCTCTCTCTTATTCATTCTAACTCAACATTTCCCTTTTAATCCTATTTGTACCTATACACCCTAAACTACATTCAAGCTAGCTCATGACTATCACAAGACATCCACATTTCATCTTCTAACTAAACCCATTTGTTGGTTCCTTCATGACTTAAACATTTCCAACTAATTATATATATATATTCACCAATGTATATATATATCTATATATATATATATATAAAATGACAATACTAAATAACAAGGGCCTTGTGAGCTCACCTAGCTTGTCTTCTCTTGAGCAACTTGTAGAATGCTTGTCTCTTCCTTTTTGTTCAAACCACCCTTTGATTTTCTAGTATGTTGTTGTCTTGACTAAGAGGAACAACTTTGCCTCTTACCTCTTTTACTAACTCTGTCCAAAACGTGGTGAATCTTGGAGAGAGAAAGCTTGATTTGGGTGAAAATGGTGAGTGTTGGTGTTTGCAGGTGAGAGAGACTCAGTTTCAGGTAAAAATCTTGTGATCCTTATATAGACAGAGCGTGTGAAATCGATCTGGCACTAGATAGAGATTGATCTCTGCTTGTTTTCAACTACTCCAACTACTCAATTACTAAGTACTAGATCGATCTGGTAGAGGGTAAGGAACGATCTGTTCTTTACAGAACCAAATGGAGATCGATCTGCTTTCTAAGGAGGGATCGATCTCTTCTAGGCCGAGATGACTGAAGATCGATCTGCCCTTGTGACAAGATCGATTCTTGCTAGGCAGAGGCAGTAGGAGATCGATATGCTCCCTTATGACATCGATCTGCCTATCTGCTATTGTATACTCATTGCATTCTGGAGTCATAGGATTGATTTTCCTTCCTCATGAGATTGATCTGGCCTTTATAATTTCACTGCTGCTGTATAAATTTATAGGAAACTCAAGGTAAAACTTACCACAATCTACTCCATAGACCATATTGTAATCCATACACATATAAGATTTAAAAACTTTATCATCTTCTACTTCATTAGATTTGGAACTTGCGTGTACATTGAAATATCATAATCACATTCACCAAATTATAAATCTCACGTTGTAACCTCAAAGCCAAAATACATAGAATTCACAGGTCTCATATCCTCCCCACCTTTAGAGAATTTGGTCATCCAAATTTAATTCAATCTATTGAATAGTTGAGGGTACTTCTCTTTCGTAAGATACTCTAGTTCCCATGTTGCTTCCTCCATTGAGTGGTGCTTCCAAAGGTCCTTAACCAAGGGAATCCTTTTCATCCGAAGAACCTTTTCCTTCTTATCGTGTCACGACCCGTTCTAACAAAATCACTACAAATTTTTTGCTTTTTCTATACTTCTCACCTCCTCGTGACAAATTCCATTTTGAACGAGTTGGGCTATGAGTCAGTAATAATTCCAACTCTTATCCCATTTGACCATATCATTCTTACCATGGTAATAATGTTAGAATTTTAGACAGTGTAATAATAAGTACATATATTATACAATTGTATGTACATATGTTTTAATATATTTACATCCCCCATAATTATATTCGTTACAAAATTGTGCTATTATTTGTTTAGATACAAAAACTATACGATGTGTATACCTGATTTGCAATGGGAGTAGCGGACAACCAGGAATGCAGTCTCTACCCACTCTCAACTACTGTAGATGCTTTGTGGAGGGTGGAAAATGAAAGGGTGAGCATAACTAGCTCAGTAAGGCAATAATGTAAGCAGGTAGATAACTATACTTTCTACGTACTGATAATGTCATGATATAAAATCGTTTACATTTGGAGCATGAGGTAAGACTAAAACGATGCCACATGTATACATATATATTAGAGAAATCATGAAATCGACATATAAAACAAACATGGAAAAATCATCATGTATGACATCTCATGCTCATCACGTTAAAGCTTATTTGTTTCATCATAAAACAACCATATCAAGGCTAAACCCATCCCTCGGGAATACCTTGATTCATTAAATCACATCTCATTAAAAAACATAAATCGGGACATTACCCCTCCTTCAGGTCTGCCCTGTTCTATTCAGACCGTATGATATCATGTGAGGCATGTATGTTACTATATGAAAAATCGAGGACTATGGCCATATTATGTCCCTGTGATCCCAGGCTATACGGATTCCAGTGTGCAGGGCATCACAACTGCAACAGGAGGTAGGGTCAAATCCTACTCGCCAGAATATCAAGTAACATCATCAAGTCATCATGACTGCACGGTACAATATACTCCATGTGACATACACGGTACAACGTACTCTGTGGACCCATATCATAGTCTGGGGGTGCCTGCCGTAGGTCTTATCCACACCATACTATGTCGATTACCAACCCATGTCTCAAAGTATATGTGCGAGCATATCAACTCTCTGTGACACACAATCTACAGGAGGCTTTCGCACGACTCTATGCATATCACATCACATCTAGTGTGAGCGAAGCTCCAACATGACGCTATGCATATCATGATATCTAAAATCTCATGCGAGCGAAGCATCCAGCATGATTTTTGTACACAAAAAAATTCTCGTATGAGCAACGCTCCAATATGACTTTTTATGAGTAATAAATCAGTAAAATTTAGTGCAAGTAAGACTCTAGCACTATTTTTACTCGTGTAAATATGATAAGTGGCTCAATCTTGATAAAACATCTTTAAAATTGTAACTGGTACCAACCTGTACCCTTTCGTATAGTTCATGAAATCAACAGCCAACCTATGTGCAAATTTGCTTAAATCAAAGCAATACATTCCTATAAAACATCAAAATATGATAATCATGCAATTTATTAGGCTTACTACCCTTTTCTTAAATTTCACACCCAGGGGTAATATCGTCTTTTTCTTTATTCACCCATGCCTCGATTTTCACAAAAATTATTATTTCATTTCTAGATACTTTAAGAAATTCTAGGCCCTGTAAATCCCCTCAAAAATACGTATAGATATCTCTATACACCTACAAAATTCCCTTACCTCGAATCACGTCGAGCGCGTATCTAAATTCCACTGTCGGAAGCTCGTCCAATCCGATAAATATAACCCAATAAATATAATTCTCGCGTTTACTATAGTCGATTTAATTAATTGGGCCAATTTACTCTTATTAGGCCCGATCGTAACTTAATGGGCCTCGCCTATTTTCAGCCCGTTTTTACTTATTAAGTCCGTTCTTCGGGTTTACTGGGCTTATTCGGCTTACCAATAATCATCGGGCTTCGTTCCAAACTCATTGGATAGCCCGTATACTATTTATGGTAATTACATTACAATTCCGAATAATATTCCTTTTTATACAGAATTAATCCGTAAATTCCATAAAATAATCGAAACTCTATATTAAAGGACTCATATTATCGTAATTAAAATATACTTACCCAATATGATGCAGGGTATGAAAATCAAAGCTCAATCGGCTCTCGTTCGGGCTCTGTCGTAAAACACCCAATTAGGTAAATCCGACTTATTTTTCATTAAATATAACATTAATTAAATTTCTTAAATTTACTCGTAGGTCAATCTCGACCCTCGGTCAACTTACCCGAATCTCAAGTCATCCCCGGTAATTTTTCTTTCCTTTTTCCTTTTTTTTCTTTTCTTTTCTTTTCCTTCCCTTTTTCCTTCCTTTTTCCTTCCTTTTCCTTCCAGCCAAACGGTACCATTTCTGCCCCTTTGCTGTCGCCGACGTTTTCGACGGTTTTGCCGGTCGCTACCGGTCTCAAAAGGATCGCCTCCTCCTCCCGATCACGTCGGTGGCCTCTGTTCATGCCCAGTTGTCATGGATTGCCGAGACTCGGGCCGTTTCTTCTCGATTTTTCTCTCTTTTCGATCACCGTTTTTCGGCCTCTAGACGGCACATCTCCAGTGCCAAGAGGTTCGCCGGCCTCTCCTCTTTCTCCTCGAGTCTTTGTCGGAGCTTGTCGATCGCCGGTGGTTGGCCGTGGGTCTCGGGTTTCCTCAGGCTGCAGTCGGTTTCCATTTCGGGTTTTCCCGATTTCAATTTCAATTATCTTTTTATTATTATTATTATTATTTATAAATTATTTTATTATTATAATAATCATTAAAATATTCTAAAATATTCTAAAAATATCTACTAGTGTATTATTTTATTCCAAATTAATTTATTTAGTTTAATTTAATTTATTTATTATATTTTTAACTATTTTTTCGGTATAATTTCTATGTATTTTCGGGATATTGTCCCGAATGAATTTTTGGTATTTTTAAAAATTTTGAATTTCCATCAATTGGACTCAAAATTTTATAATTTCCTCATTATTGATCAAGATATCCTAAATCCTTATTTTTAATTAAAATTCTCTTATCGAATTTATATCAAATTTTGGTCTTTTAACCGTTTTACCTCTGCACTTGTTTTGGAACCAATTTAACCCGATTTTCCTTCATACGCCCACTATCATTTCTTATTTTAAATGCGTATTTTCGGTTAACTTCATTTCGATCCATTTTGTTTGGCCTATGGCTATCTCGGCCTGTATTTGGCTATTGCATACATTCACCGATATTTCGTTTTTATTCTATCTGAAAATTAAACTCAGTCAAAGCTCTTCTTATGATTCAATTAATATGTGGAAGTGTACATCACATGAATCATAAGGAAATGTATCAACAAGTATGTACAAAGTGGGTCTTACATATCGAGTATTCGGATAGGTTCTTCCATATAACTCATATCTCCTTAAATATCCAATGCTTCATACTCGATGACATGAGAGGGATCCGGATTATATTTCCTCAACATGGATACGTGAAAGACATTGTGTATCCAAGAAAATTGTGGAGGCAAAGCCAACTGGTATGCAACATCTCCCACTCTCTCCAAAATCTCAAACGGTCCTATGTATCGAGGACTCAATTTCCCTTTCTTCTCGAAACGCATGATACGCTTACTTGAAGATATCTTAAGGAGCACATAATCTCCAACTCGAAACTCGAGTGGCCGTCTACGCACATCTGCGTAACTTTTCTGTCGACTTTGAGCAGCTCGTAATCTATCATAAATGATTTTCACATTCTGAACTGCCTGTTCAACGAGTTCAGGAGCTATTACTGTCCTGTCGCCCACTTCTTCCCAAGCTATAGGGGATCTACACCTCCTATCATATAGAGCCTCATAAGGTGCCATACCAATACTCACATGATAGCTATTGTTGTACTCAAACTCAACAAGGGGCAGTTGATCATCCCATGATCCCTGAAAGTCCATTGTACATGCTCTCAACATGTCCTCCAAGGTTTGTATAGTTCGCTCGGACTGACCATCAGTCCAAAGATGATAGGCGGTACTGAAACTCAACTGAGATCCCATGACCTCTTGAAAATGAGTCCGAAACTTGGAGGTGAATCGAGAATCTTTATCAGATGTAATACTCACTAGAGCCCCATGCATTTTAGCTATCTCTATAACATATAACTTAGTTAAAGTACTTAATGTATCTGTTCTCCTGATGGCAAGGAAGTGGGTACTCTTCGTTAATCTATCCACCATTACCCATATTGCATCATGACCTCTTCGAGTCCTCGATAATCCCATGATAAAGTCAATGGTGATATGCTCCCATTTCCATGTAGGCACAGGTTAAGGTTTAAGCAATCCTCTGGGCTTTTGGTGCTCAGCTTTCACTTGTTGGCATACCAAACATTTAGCCACATATTCTGCCACATCTTGCTTTATACCACTCCACCAATATACCCTTCTCAAATCCAGTTACATCTTGGTATTTCCCGAGTGCATTATATATTACGAGTAATGAGACTCTCTCTGTATTTGTTGCTTCAGGGTATCATCGTTCGGAACACAAATTTGACCCTTAAACCTCAATAACCCATCGTCATTGACCATGAAATCTGACTGCGAGGTCTATTCAGCTTGGGTAACCATATCCAATAGCTTTTGATCATTTCCTTGCCCGGTTCTAATCTAATCCATAATACTGGACTCTATCCGTAGGCTAGCCATAAACCCAACTTCTGCTTCCTCAACTCTGACCCTGAGTCATGCGAACTATTCTAACAAGTCCCTTTTCTTGATCATCATAGCAGATACCATACTCTTCCTGCTTCGGGCATCAGCCACTACGTTCGCCTTCCCTAGATGATAGAGTATCTCGTAATCATAGTCTTTAAGGAGTTCCATCCATCTCCTTTGTCTCATGTTTAACTCTTTTTGGTCGAATATAAATCTAAGGTTATTATGATCAGTAAATATCTAAAACCTTTCCCTAAATAAGTAATGTCGCCAAATCTTTAATGTAAACACTACTGTGGCTAACTCCAAATCATGTGTTTAGTAGTTCCGCTCATGATCCTTTAAATGTCGTGAACCATAGGCGACTACTCTCCCATGTTGCATGAGCACACACCCTAATCCATGGTAACATGCTTCCATTTCTAAGTCGGCATCAATAGAGGCTTCAACAATCCCGCAGGCTTCTAATGCTCTACCTTAACCTGCTAACATACGAGACATTTCGCCATAAACTCTGCAATATCCCTCTTCATCCCTGACCACCAATACACTTTTCGAAGATTTCAATACATCTTATTACTCCCCGGATGCAATGTATACCTCGTTGAATGAGCTTCCGTCAAAATCAATCTCTTCGGCTCTGGGTTATCGGGAACGTAAATCCTGTTTCTAAACCTCAGTAGGCCATCACCACTCACTAAGAAATTTGTTACATTACCCCTCTGAATCAGACTTGCACGATCATCAAACAACAGATCAGCATGTTGAGCTTGTCGTATCCGGTTCCACTCGCAGGCTAGCTATCACACAGTCACTGTCCACATCCAGAGGGTCTATATCCAAACTGAAGTGAGAAAACTACTTGAGTAGCTCATGTTCCCTGACCATCATGTATAATACCACTTCGAGACTCTTCCTGCTCAGGGTATTTGCCACAACATTGGCCTTTCTCGGATAGTAGAATATCTCGCAATCATAATCCTTCAAAAGCTCTATCCACCATCTCTCCTCATATTTAACTCTTTATGTGAAATAAATATTTAAGGCTCTTATGATCTGTAAACACCTGAAATTTCTCATCGTACAAGTAGTGGCGCCATATCTTCAATGCAAATACTACAGCTGCCAACTCTAGATTGTGGGTCGGGTAGTTCCTCTCATGGTCCTTAAGCTGTCTGGATCTAGAAGCGACTACCTTCCCATCCTGCATCAACACACAGCTCAGTCTCTGTCTCGAGGCATTTGTATACACTTAAAAGCCTCATGAGCTGGTATGTATGGTGATCAGTCTACGTTTCAACTCACAGAAACTACTTTCACACTAATCATCCTACTCAAATGCTACATTCTTCAAAGTCAGACGTGTCAACAGAGCAGCCAGCTTAGAGAATCCCTCCACAAATCGTCGATAATAACCTGCCAAACCTAGAAAACTGCGGATCTCTATCATAGTCTTGGGTCTTTTCCACTATACCACAGCCTCTATCTTGGATGGATCCACTGACACCCCGTCTCTCGAGACTAAATGACCCAAAAACGATATCTCACTTAGCCAAAAATCACACTTACCAAGTTTAGCATACAAATCCTGATCTCGGAGGGTCTGTAACATTGTTCTCAAGTGTTGCTCATGCTCTTCCTTGGACTTCGAGTACACCAATATGTTATCTATAAAGACAATCACGAATTTATCCAGGTATGGCTTAAACACATCATTCATCAAAGCCATTAACGCTACAAGAGCATCCGTCAACGTAAATGCCATAACCAGAAACCCACAATAGCTATAATGGGAGTGAAACACTATCTTGGGTACATCTCCAGTCTGAATCCTCAACTGATGATACCCAGACCTCAGATAAATCTTCAAAAAAATATGTGCTCCCTGCAACTGATCCAATAGATCAACAATCGTGAAAGGGGATACTTATTCTTGATGGTAGCCTTGTTCAACAACCGATAGTCTATACAAAGTCGGAGACTCCCATCCCTCTTCTTCACAAATAGAATCGGTGCTCCCCAAGGTGACACACTCGGTCTGATAAACCTCTTGTCCAATAACTCTTACAACTATCTCTTTAGCTCCTCCAAGTCAATTGGAGCCATTTTATACGGTGGCTTGGATATCGATTCAGTTTCAGGCACCAAATCAATACAGAACTCCATCTTCCTTTCTGGTGGCAACCCTGGTAATTCATCCAGAAAGACATGAGGGAATTCTCTAACCACTGGGATGTCAGCTAATTCTGGGTGTGCCTTATCCAAATCAACCACCTATACAATAAAACCTTCAATATATTATCATTAAATCTGTTAGTAAAATTGTCCATCCTAGGAAATAATTTATTGCTTCTTTCATTACTTTTCAAATCTTACAATATACTTGTCATGGGTGGAAAACATTATTATTTTAGCATAACAGTCTAAAATAGCATGGTTTACAGTCAACCAATCCATTCCTAATATTACATTAAAATCCTTCATGTATAATAGAATAAGATTGGCCAACATATCATTTTCCCATACTTTTAACTTACAACCATTACATACATACTCCATCAATACGTTATCCCAAACCGGAGTGCTTATAAGCAACACCCTACTTAAAGGTACAAGCTTCACATGTTCAAACAATTTACATGCAAATGCAGGCGATATAAATGAATGCGTGGCACCAAGATCTATTAACACTAATGATTCAAAATCAAAGACTAGAATGGTACCTTTAATCACATCCGTGGAAGCTTCTGCAGATGCCTGGTCCAATGCAAACACTCGCCCTCGACCAACAGCTTGTTTCCCCTTCTCCTCAGTCGTGGCCTTCCTTTTAGGAGTAGAAGTCTCAATTATAGCCTTCTCTGGCTCTTTACCCTTCTATGAGGCTGTATCAACCAACTTTGAGCATTCACGAGCTATGTGCCCTAGTTTGTCGCACCTATAACATGACCTTGTCATTAAATGGCATGGCCTACTCCAGTGATATCTGCCACACATCCTGCACTGCTCGAAGGTAGGTTGAGGTCTGCCAATAACTATACCCCTTGATGCTGGAGGTAAAGCTGGATAAGCTAGAGATTTCGCAAGCCTCTCTCTTACCTCCTCAATCTTCGGTCCATTACCATATAACCTTCAGCCCTTTCTGAATCCTCTATCATCAACTGACCTCTTTCGGTCTCTGTCTATGCCCTTACCACTCCTGCCTAATTTCGAGGCATACAACTCATAATCTTACTCACATAGCTGAGCTATGCGTACTGCTTCGTCATAAGTGGCAATGTCCAATGGGGCTAATTGATACGATCTAAACGTATTACCGCAAGTGCACAGGTCATACAAGTAATAATGAGATTTGAGTCTTGGATTATCGTCCCATAGAGAAGTTGAGTAGCCTAATTAACTACCGGTTAATCTTACCCTAAGTATATCCTAGCAAATTATGAAGTTTTGATTATAGGTGGTCTACTAAGTTTGAAATTAAAAATAGTGAAAATAATAAAAGCTATAAACGAAAGAAAATAAAACCGAGCTAAAAGTTACTTACAGAGCTTCAAGAAATTAAAAGCAAATAACCTGCAAAAGATAACTAAAACAGTTAAAAATTAATTAACGCAATTAAAAATGCAAATATGAAAATAAGAAATAAAATTTAACTAAAATTTAAACAAACTTAAAATAAAAATGCATATAATTAAATTAATAAAAATTACAAATTAAACTAACCTCAAATCTAATAAAAATAAAAACTAAATTACAAATGCATGAATCACATTAATCTAAATTAACTCTAAATGCAACTAATAAAATACTAAACTAAAATAAAGTCCTTAAATATATAATATAAAATTAACTACTAACTAAAAATAATTAAAACTAAAATTGAAATTGACAAACGAACACATTAGATTTAACCTACCATTATCAAATAAAAGCTATCCTAAACTAACAACTAATGATCATAATCAAAAACAATAAAAATGCAATAAACATTAAGCTAAACAAAAGAGAGGTGGCCAAACAAGGCCTTAAACAAATTTGGCAATTAAGTGTCCTGAGCATGTGCTGGTACTGTTCATTTTCTTTCCAAATTCATGTTTATTTCCAAGCATTCATGATTTCAGCTACTGGCATTGTACGTTTCTGCATGTTCATCTGGTGTAAACCGCACCCTGTTAGCTCTCATTCGTGGTTTCTACTCTAAGGACAGCTACTACACCTGTCGTGCCTCAGCTGGTGGTAGTACCTGCAGTCGACGTGACCAACGGCACTAATGCCAACGTATTACCAGCTTGGTACCTGTTATGCTGATCTCCTTCATGCTCTGCAAGATCGACTTAGATGACAGCTTATAGTTGTAAATGCTTCCTTGTTATCTTTTCCCATTCCTAGTACCGAGAGCTTCCTTAAGGAATTTGCAATCAATACCACAACTAAACTGTGATGAGCAGTGGCAAGATACAAAAAACAGAGCTAAACAAAGGCTGAAAATGAAGTTAAACTTGCTGCCTCTAATGAAACCTTGCCCCTCTTGAAACTCTACATCGAGCAGTCTACCATGTCTTTGTCACTAACCTACAGTAAGTAACAAACAACAATAAAGTAGGAAATAAAATGCAGTAAATGAAATAGATTCGAGAAACGTAAGGAAGTGCAGTAAAAATGGAAGCTATACTATCAAGAACCAAGACATGAAAATCATGCTAATAAGAATGAAATAAAGAAAAGAAAGAATAAGAAAGCACAACCAAACAGAAGATTGAAATCGAGAGGGAATAAACATAAAACAAACTGAATAACAATGGAAGTTACACTCTCAGACCCGTAGCTCATTAACATGAAAACTCATCATCATCGGCTTACTCTATTCCAGCTCTTTAATGTCATGGTTCCACATTGCTTAAATGTGAAATAATGCCTAGCATTTGCCAACATTAAAGCACCAAAACCAAATAGCATAGATGAAGGAAGAAGTAAGGAACCGAATGCACAACGAAAACAACCCGAGAGCAACTAAAGATGTTGGTTTTTCAAATAAAACAAAGAAAACATAAGCAATGATTCTAGGAAAAATCGAGACATACACTAGGAAAATAAGCTATGTAAAATCGAGAAATACACTAGAAAAATAAGCTATGTAAATAAAATTGACAAAATAAAAAGCTGAAGGTTACCAAACCGAGAGCATGAAATGAAAGTGATTTTCCATTGAAATAAAATTTATCAAAGACTAATGAAGAACATCAACAATGAAATGAATAGTAAAACATTCAGAAAATGACTAAAGGGAAAAGAAAAACTTAAGAACAAATAAAACCTGACTATACCCTAAAACTATTCTACCCTAACTTACATCCCTTCAATTGCCATCTTTTTCTATTTATATACACACTTAGGGGTACAATGGTAATTTTCCATCCTAGATGAGTTGACATTTTTTGGCCACTTATCATCACACCATTGGCTCCTTGAAAAGATATTTCCATGTTATTTGTCTTTTTGTCCAATTGGATGTGCTAGGTGGTATGACTCGTGTTGTCTGCGTGGTCTAATCTCGATTTTAGCCAAATTCCAGTCCATTTTCTATTGAATTATTAAAAATTCATCCGGCTTTGATTTATCTGCAAACATGAGAATTTTAATTAAATAAAGGGGATAAGTAACAAAATAAATTGGGGATTTAAATAATTAATTAGAAAATTAAGCACAAATTATTCTATTTTCATAGAATTATCACACCCCCAAACTTGAGCTTTTGCTTGTCCTCAAGCAACAAAATAGATGTAGGAATGACAAGTACAAAACATAATAATTTCTCCAATATCATCCTCAAAGAAAAAGTACAAACTATGATCTTAAAGATTCACAATTACAAGTCAAACACTCAGAATAATTCAATCATAAGTCCTAACCCAAATTGGACTCCTTGTGTGTGTGTGTGAAAAATGTCTAAGTCACTTCACAGTACATTATCCGGATCAGATTATGCACACACAGTAAATGCAAAGTCAATGACATGTGATCATTCCCATAAGTTTGCTTTTCACTTCTCTCTCTACTAATGCAGTCACACTTAATCAAAGATCAATAGGACTTCATTAAGCTTGTAAAGTAAGGTTGGGGCTAAGGTATGATAAAGTCAATTTAGGTTTAATTACCCCTTAACATGCATTACTTCTAGGATCTTAATGTAAGAGCTCAAATCATTTCCCCCAGACTTATTTATTTCACTAAACTTTTTATTCTATTTTTGAATTTTTCTTCTTTCATCTTTTCTTTTCTTTTGCAAATTTTTTTTTTCGAACTTTCACTATCACCAAATACCCATATGTACAAAACTCACAATATATCCTAATAACTTTTCATGCTTTTAGGGTAAGGGATAGGAACAAAGTATTAAGCTAAGGAAATAAATGCAGGTGTATTTACAGAGAAAAGCTTATTTGGCCCAGATGGGTGACTAGGGGTAAAAAATGTACAAGGATGACTAGAAAGGCTCAAACGATCCAAAGATGGCCTAAATGATCTCCCTAATTAAGTGCGATCTAATATTTCACCTCGAGATCAGATCAAGCAAATTCTAGAATATGATGCACAAAATCAACTGAACAAATGCAATCCTATGTCCGCATAAGGTTTCTCTAAATAAATATACAGATTCATGACATGACATGTACGTAAGATGAGGAAATCACAATCAGAATCAAGACAAATTCAAGAATTCAACTTCATGCTTTTCCTATAATCATGCTTCTCAATCAATAAAAATCAGACTTAATCATGGGATCATTTCATCGGAATATAGGAAAACTACATGCTAAGCACTAGATCATCCCAAAATTAAACAATTTAAGCTCATATTATCGAAAATATTTTAAAAATTCTTTCTCAGATTTTTGAAAATATTTTGAAAAGTTTTACAATTTTTCACAAAATTGCTCAAGTGATATCCCCTCCCCCAAACTGAAAGTGCACAGTGTCCTCAGTGTCCAGATATTATAAGAATTTAAGCTCAAGAACAGAGTACTCCCCTTTCTGATGATGATGAACAACTGAAGCTTGATTGAAAAGGTAATTCTAGAAAAGCAATCTGCAAAATAAATAAATAAAGAATCAACATAAAAGAAAAGAACAGTACAAAAAGTGAAAAAGAAAAATGAAGCTAAGTAGTAGCATCAGAAGTAGGAGGGTCAGCTAAAGTGGTCACAGAATGCTGACGATCAAACCCTCCCCCAAAATAGTGTTTTAGTTTGCCCCCATTAACCTTAAAGGGTTGATTCAGGGTCTCATCCATAATTTCAATGGCTCCATGTGGAAATACTTGTGTAATGGTAAAGGGACGTGACCACCTTGACATAAGCTTTCCTAGAAACAACTTCAAGCGTGAATTAAACAACAGAACTTGTTGGCCTGGCTCGAAGTGTCTCTCCTTAATTTTCTTATCATGCCATCTCTTAGTCTTTTCCTTGTATAGCTTGGCATTCTCATATGCCTGCAACTTGAACTCATTTATCTGATTGAGCTGCAGCAGCCTCTTCTCCCATGCTGCCTCTAAGTTGAAATTCAGGTTCTTAATGGCCCAGTAGGCCTTGTGCTCAAGCACTACTAGTAGATGACAGGCTTTACCTGTAAGACCTGAATTTGATTAAAAGATGAAATGATTGAGTATTCGTGAAGGGAAGTCGGGTTAAATTAATCCCGAACACGTGCAAGGGCAAAATGGTCAAAACACCAAAAGCCGGTATAAATTCGAGAAGAAAAAATTAATTAAAAATAATGGATTTGAGAATCTTGATCAATAACGAAGAAATAATTAAATTTCGGGTTAAATTGATCAAGATATCAATTTATTGAAATTAATTGGGATTAATCAGAATTTTTAATTCAAAAAATAATCTCGAAAATAATCGAAAAATATACCGAAAAGTCATTCGGGACAATATCCCAAAAATACGAAGAAATTATACCCGAAAAGGGTTAAAATATAATAAATAAATTAAATAAAATTAAATTAATTAATTTGGAATAAAATAATAATTTTTGGTAGATATTTGGGTATTTTTAATGTATTTTAATGATTAAAATATAATATAAATAAAAATAAATAAAAATAAATTAATTAATAAGTTAAAAAAAAGAGAAGATTGAAAAAAAATCAGGGAGAGAGAAATACAAAGCAAAAAACGAAGGAAACAAAGTCGAGCAACCGAGGAAGGCCGACGTGACCACCGGCGGCCAGGGACCTAGGCGAGGGCCGGCGAAGGAAGCCCGACACCAGGCGAATCGTCTGCCACCGGTGACGCGCGCCAAGGACTCCGAAGAACGCCGAAAAACGGAGGAGAAGGTCGCGGGAAAGAAATGGTCACCGGCAGCAAACGGCGGTGATTCGGGCGGAACTAAGGCCCGATTCTGAAAGCCCAGGCGACGGTGGTTCTTTATGCACCAGTAGCAGTCGCTGAAAGGCTGGAATCGTCGACGACTACGAAGAGAAAGAAATGGGTTCCGACGGCCGAGGGAGAAGAGCCGGACCGACGACCTTTCGGTGACCTCTACCAAAGCTGAGGCCAGATTCGTGCTGCGGACGACCCAACGGAGCCACTGGCGGTGGAAACTGGCGGAGAATTGATCGGCAAGGCGACGAACCGACCGAACCGGAGTGGACCGACGATCCGACCGGGCTGAACCGAATCGGTCTAAACCGGTTCAGCTAAGGAGAAAAAGGGAAAAAGAGGAAAAAGAAGAAAAAGGGAAAAGGAAAAAAGAGGAAAAATTAGGGAAAAATCCCGACGATGCAATCGAGCTAGGGGTAAGTCAGTAGTGGTCGAAATTGACCCGAATTAAATTTTGGAGTATTTAATTTAATTAATTTTGGACTGAAAACTTACCCGAAAAATTGTGGAATTGTGTAACTCGACAATTGGCATCCCACGAGAGCTCGAGACAACCTCGATTTGCGTACTAGCATGGAATCTCGGGTATGTAACCCTTATTTATGATAATTACCTCGTTATGCATGATATGAATTTAATTTTCGCATAAATTGAATTAAATTCTGGAAATTTAGATAAATTGTCGTAAATACTAAATTGAGATATTCAAGGGTTAGAACGAGGCTCAATAAATTATTGGTGGGCCCAATGAGCCCAATAGGCCTCGATAATGTGAAAAATTAAGTGAAAAATGGGCTTAAGGCCGATTAAGGCCCATTAAGGTGCAATCGGGCCCAATAGGGGTAAACGGGCCCAATGATTTAAATTAAGCCCAGAAAAGATTAAATACGCAGTTCCGGAGGTTTGATTTGGGAGCATATTGGACTGCGTGATGAGACAACAGTGGAAAAGAAAAGGGCAGAGTCGACAGGATAATAAGGTAAGGGAATTCTACGGACTGCTAGAGGTAACTTTACAAAATTTTAAGTTCATTCGCAGTCCTTTAAAATTTATTTGAAGGGTCTAGAGGTCAAATAATAATTTTAGTGCCCCGAATGAGTAAATTACCAAAATACCCTTGTTAAGGGTAAAATTTACAAATTTAAGAAAAATTGGGAGGAGCAAGAACAAGAGGTTTCTGCTCGTTCTGGAGACATTTTAATGCATGCATGAGTAGGCTGGATAACCTTGAAAGAAAATGCACAGCATTGCATACTTTCAACGATATAATTGTTTTGAAAACTGTTTTGAGGAGACAGAGCCGCCTACGTGTTTTTATTGATATGTGACGTGCTAGAGCTCAGTTCGCACGATGTTTGATTTGTGTGATGCATGCATTAGAGCTGGAGCTAGAGCTCGCACTATAGTTTTACATGCATAGGTACTAGAGTATAACTCGCACCAGATTTCACATGCTTTTTCGAGACAGGGTGCTGGAGTTTAACTCGCACCAGATTTTATAAGATTTTCATGTGATTCATATATAGAGTGCTAGAGCCTAGCTTGCACTAGTTTTACTAGATTTGTGGAGTAGCGCTGTCTGCCCTTGGAGTCAGCCAAAAGGCCCAACAGGCTCAAAAGACCTCTTAAGTGGGGGTGAGAGTGAGGGATGAGGTTGGCGGCCTTGTGGGGATGTAATGCGGGCTCTGACAATTAAAACGCACTAGTTTTACTTGATTTGATGAGAGTGCTGAGCATCGCTCGCACTGATTTTTATGAGAACATGTGATGAGTCGTGCTTGGAGCATCGGGTAGACTGTGTGTCACCGATTAAATAGGCTCGCACGTGCGTTTTGAGACATGGCATGAGTATTGAGTTATGATATAAGAAACAAAACCTCTCTGTGGGAAGCAGGCCATTTGGGCTGGAGTGCCTAGAGTGATATGGGTCTATGGAGTACGATGTACCGTGTAAGTAGCATGGAGTACGATGTACCGTGTGGTGTCTTCGGATACGGGGTATCTTCGGATACGGGGTATCTTCGAATATGGCATCTGCGGATGCGTGGGATCGGATAAGACTGACGAGTTGGATTGACCCACCTCCCGGGAGGTTCCCGATCAAGGTAAGACCCCACACACTAGGATCCATGTAGCAGAGGGGCTCACAAGGACACACGTCCATAGTCCTGGTTATTACCGATATACAGATGTTGCCTAGTCTCGCATGTCGACGATTTTGATGAGATCAAACCGGGTTTTAAATTAAATGTGCATGATCGTTATTTCCATGCTTTTTAAACCCATGTGTGATGTAAACCAATTTTTATGGTTTTGTGTGAGTCAGGATCACCCGAAGGAGGGGTCGAGTCCTGACTTTATTGTGAAATTTTTTAAATGAGAAAGAAAAGATTTGAAATGATTGCATGTTGAATTTTGCCATGCGAATGGATTTACATAACATCATAACTCATATCATCTGTTTTAAAATGTGTGGAGAAAGGGTGGTTTATGCATGGCACCACGTTCATGTAGGTAGTATGGTTACCTACTTGTTCGTATGATTGCCTTACTAAGCTTGATGTGCTCACCCCTTTCATTTTCTCACATAGATAATTTCCAGTTGAAGTTGTGGCGACTCAGTACTGCATTCCGGATATCCGTTGCTGCCCATCATTTAAGGTATATACACTTGTGCATATTGTATCTAAATAAGCATAGCACAGTAACATGTTTGTAAGTAACTCTAGGGGATGTATTAATATTGTAAACACTTATAAATGACTGAGAAAGAATTAAGTTATATGGTAAATGTATGGTGGGACTGGCATTGACGCACAGCCCAATTTGTTAGTGGAGTGTGGTCACGATCAGAGGTCAGGTAAGCATGAAAGAAAATAACAAAATGCGAAAAATTAACTCTGATTTTTGGGTAGGTTTGGGTCGTGACATACAAAGGTGGTATCAGAGCACAATTGGTCTGATGTGTGTCAGTGGTAGTAATTAGGAAATTACATCCCCGTGTTACTGTGCTTAGTTAGATACAATAGTGTATATCGAGATGGGCTTTAACTAAGAAATGGTTGAGAATGCAGGACTGCCTAATATGAGTCGCGTTAGATGAGATAGTGCACGAGGCAGAGGTCGTAGAGGTAGACCTGAGTCTGCTAAGTCGTGCTGAGTTGACCTATGAGAATCAGAATGAGATTGAAATAGAGGTTAATGTTGAGCCTGCCTCTCAGAGTCCGACAGAGTGATCGGACAGTATTGAGACATGCTTAGGGAGGTTGGAGCAGATTGTGGAGAATATTTTGGGAGCAAATTGCTCAGAGTATGCATGGGATTTGAGGGCTGAAATAGAGACAGAAAAGAAAATCGAGAAATGACAAAGATGTTAGAATGGAAAAATGGTAATTGGTAAAAGATTTAATTTGACGAGTCATGGAGTAAGATAATTGGTAAGACCCCAGTGCATCCAATTCTGGCACTCTTGAGGGGCATTGTAATTGGAGGACCCCGACCTGCTACGAAGCAGTGTAAGCACTGTAAGCAGTGTGGAATGTGTGGTGGATACCACGGAAGGAGGGTCTATACCTACACTGTATTGATGAAAATGGCCGTTAAATGTGGTAAGACGGACTATTGATTTTGATTGTACAGAGTTGGGCGAGATCGCCCCACAGAAAAGTAAAGAGACAGAGAAAAACTTCGTTGGTATAGCTGCAACGAAAAGGGAGGCCATAGCCGAAAAGAAAAAGGAAAGTAGGCTGTTGGACGAAGGCGAGAGGATGTCTTGGACCAGGACATTATTGATGTTTCATGGATGTGGTGTGAGATACCACACTTGTTATGAATAATGAAGTACATATGTTCATTGATCCTGGTGCCAAACTTTTATTCATACCGCCTTCATTCGCATATAAGTGAGTAAAAGGCATGAATGCATACATCATTGGGCACAATACTGATAAATGAGTACCCTAATAGAGGAGGATTAATTAACGGAATATGGATATAGAGATTTTAAGTTGAAAACAGGGGTGAAAAACATCACTGAAAAGTATACTGTAAGTGTTGACAAGTGATAAAAAGGGGTGCAACAGTTGAAATTAAAGGAGTAAAGGATTGTACTCACGGAATGAATAATGAAAGAGTTTTGTCATGAGGGATATACGAAAGGAGATAATCTTTAAGATAAGATAGATCCTAAATACAAGATGTATTGGAGTAAGAGACATATTCTAGGTAAGGAATACCCTTAATATACGAAGTAATTGGGATTAAGTGATAAGTAGGGAATATAAATTACAACCATGGATAAAGATGGATATAACCATAACCAGTCTATGTGGTTAAGTCTGAAGGTTAATAAAGGTATTTCAAAATACCTGCCCGCCTGAAGACTTGACAGCGTCTAAAAGTATATATATATATAACCTATAACGTGAAATCGATCATCGTAATAAATACCTTCTGCATTAGGATACCTTTACTAAGACGATAAGAATATAAAAATTCGACAAATCATAAAGGTTAACATAGTAAAATTTAATAAGAGCCGTTAATATAAGAAAAGGAAATGACGCAGGTTAGTACCTAAAAACGTAAACGATTTTGAAGGATCTTATACGCTTATGCGTAAATAAGTCAAGGATATGGATGATTGAAATAAGTAGTGGAGCTCGACTACGATGAAGTATTTAAACTTTACCTGGACCGATTTGTAATCATCATTATTGATGATATGTTGAGTGTAGTTAAAGTCCAGGGCAAATTATAAGCAACAATTGGAAAAATGGCTTTTACAAATGGGTTGTTGTGAGTTCTCAATATGGTCTACTTGGTTGACACGTATAACTAAGAAAACATGGTCGTTGAATGAGATGATAAATAAGATGATAGATGTGACATGAATTTTGGTGTAGTGAAGTATGAACTGACCACCGTGATTAATTTCACCATACCCAACAGCTCAAGAGGTTCTCAGTGAGTATGGATACCTCAAAATAATGAAGGAGCTGTGTATTGATGTATAATGGGAAGATAGTCAATTACGGAGTCAGACAACTCCTGGATCATGAAATAAACTATCTAACTTATGATTTTAAGTTGGCAGCGATAGTACTTGTACTGAGGATATGGTACTACTAGGTACACGATGAGGAATTATGGATATGCACTGATCATAAAGCTCCGAGAATCTTTTTTTCACAGAAAGAGGCGAATATGAAAATACATAGTGGATTAGAGCTTCTGAGAGATTTTGATTATGAAAATTGTACCACCCAGGAAAAGCTAATATAATGGCTGATGCCTGGAGTAGAAAGAGCCTCGGAATGGTACCCCATATGATGGTCAGGGAGCGTGAGCTGCTTGAGCAGTTGTGGACCTCAGTAGTGATGTAATCCCTACTGGTGATGACAGTGATTATGTAACAGCTAGCCTGAGACTAGAACCGGATGAGAGTGCCCGGATTTGACAGGCTTAGCGAGATGATCGGCATGGTGTCGATAGTTTGGGTCAGATTCAGAAGGGTACAGTGACAGAGTTCACAGCTAGTGTTGATGATTTACAGAGAGGTTCAGAGACAGTATAAGTGCTCCCCAGGACCACAGTTGATGAGATAGTAATATTGTCAGAAGCTTACTTTTCGGGATATACAGTGCATACGAAAAGTAACGAATATATATATGAAATCTCTGAAAAGGGTATTGGTGGTCAGATATGAAAAGAGACATGGTAGAGATTGTGGAAAAGTGCCCAGTATGTCAACAGAATAAGGTAGAGTATTAAAAGTCTGCAGGGTTATTGCAGCCTCTACCTATATCGACACGGCACGAAAATGGGAGCAAGTCTCCATGAATGTCATGATGGGTTACAGAGAACCTAGGTGAATTACGAGGCTATTTGGATGATAGTCGATAGAGTGACCAAGTCTACCCACCTTCTGGTTATGAAATCCCCAAATACTCAGAGTGTATATGAGGATTTATGTGTAAAGTACATTGTGGAACATTATGTAGCGTTCCAGTGAGCATGGTATCATATAGGGATTCCCGCTTCACTTCCCACCTCTGAGGATATTTTCAGGAAGCTATGGGAACCTGACTGAGTATTAGCACAGCTTTCCATCCTCAGACAGATGGTCAGTCAGAAAGGACTGTACAGGTTCTGGAGGATCCGATGAAAGTGTGTGCCCTTGATTTTTATGCTCCTGGGATGATCAGTTATTACAAATCGAATTCGCCAATAGTGACAGTTGTCACTTGAGTATCGGGATAACAAGATATGAGGCAGTGTATGGCTGTAGGGGTTGTTCCCCAAATTGGATAAGAAAAAGTGGGTGACAGATAGAATTATTTTCGACTTTGGATAATAAGTCTCTGAGGATGTTTAGTTAAGGATGAGAGATTAAGAACACCTCGGAGCACATAGAAAAGTATTGGAATTCACCGAGGGTGAATTAGTATGGTTGAAATGTTTCTTGTCCTAAGAGAATAAGGACATAGCGAACATTTGGAAGAAGGTAAATTGAGTTTCGCTGGATTGAATCTTTTGAGAGATTGGACAAGTGGAAGATAAGACCTGTAGGTGGCATTTTCACTTGAATAAGCAGGCACCCACAACGTGTCCCATCTTCTGATGCTTCGGAAATACTATCCAGATCCAGCATAGGTGATAGGATATGAGATCCAACAATTCAGCTTAATGCAAATATAACTATATTGCTGAAGTTGATTCGGGCATTAAACAGGAAAGAGAAAGTATTGAGGTTTAAGACGATCTCCCTAATTAAAGTCCTTTGGTAGTGTTACACTCCGGAAAAAGGTCACATGAGAATTAAAGAAGTATGATACGATTAATGTACCTGGAGTAGTCTATGGATTCATATGAATTGGTTCTAATTTGGAGGACCAAATTCCTTAAGTGGGGGAGAGTTGTAAGACCCGAATTTAATTAAAATACGAAATGAATGAGTATTCGTGAAGGGATGTCGGGTTAAATTAATCCTGAACACGTGCAAGGGCAAAATGGTCAAAAGACCAAAAGTCGGTATAAATTCGAGAAGAAAAAATTAATTAAAAATAATAGATTTGAGAATCTTGATCAATAACCAAGAAATAATTAAATTTCGGGTTAAATTGATCAAAATATCAATTTATTGGAATTAATTGGGATTAATCAGAATTTTTAATTCGAAAAATAATCCCGAAAATAATAAAAAAATATACCGAAAAGTCATTCGGGACAATATCCCGAAAATACGGAGAAATTATACCCGAAAAAGGGTTTAAATATAATAAATAAATTAAATTAAATTAAATTAATTAATTTGGAATAAAATAATAATTTTTGGTAGATATTTGGGTATTTTTAATGTATTTTAATGATTAAAATATAATATAAATAAATAAATAAAAATAAATAAAAATAAATTAATTAATAAGTTAAAAAAAAAAGAGAGAAGATTGAAAAAAATTCGGGGAGAGAGAAATACAAAGCAGAAAACGAAGGAAACAAAGCCGAGAAACCAAGGAAGGCCAGCGTGACCACCGGCGGCCAGGGACCCAGGCGAGGGCCGACGAAGGAAGCCCGACGCCAGGCAAATCGTCTGCCAACGGTGACGCGCGCCAAGGACGCCGGAGAACGCCGAAAAACGGAGGAGAAGGCCACGGGAAAGAAATGGTCACCGGCGGCAAACGGCGGCGATTCAGGCGGAACTAAGGCCCGATTCTGAAAGCCCAGGCGACGGTGGTTCTTTCTGCACCAGTAGCAGCCGATGAAACGGCGAGACCGGCGACGACGAAGAGAAAGAAATGGGTTCCGACGGCCGAGGGAGAAGAGCCGGACCAGCGACCTTCCGTCGACCTCTACCGAAGCTGAAGCCAGATTCGTGCTGCGGACGACCCAACGGAGCCATTGGCGATGGAAATTGGCGGAGAACCGGTTGGCAAGGCGACGAACCGACCGAACCGGAGTGGACCGACGGTCCGACCGGGCTGAACCGGACCGGTCTAAATCGGTTCAGCCAAGGAGAAAAAGGGAAAAAAGAGGAAAAAGAAGAAAAAAGGGAAAAGGAAAAAGAGGAAAAATTGGGAAAATCCCGACGATGCAATCGAGCTACGGGTAAGTCAGTAGTGGTCAAAATTGACCCGAATTAAATTTTGGAGTATTTAATTTAATTAATTTTGGACTGAAAACTTACCCGAAAAATTTTGGAATTGTGTAGCTCGACAATTGGCATCCCACGAGAGTTCGAGACAGCCTCGATTTGCCTACTAGCATGGAATCTCGGGTATGTAACCCTTATTTATGATAATTACCTCGTTATGCGGGATATGAATTTAATTTCCGCATAAATTGAATTAAATTCTGAAAATTTAGATAAATTGTCGTAAATACTAAATTGAGATATTCGAGGGTTAGAACAAGGCTCAATAAATTATTAGTGGGCCCAATGAGCCCAATAGGCCTCGATAATGTGAAAAATTAAGTGGAAAACGGACTTAAGGCCCATTAAGGTGCAATCGGGCCCAATAGGGGTAAACGGGCCCAATGATTTAAATTAAGCCCAGAAAAGATTAAATACAATTAAATTGTATGATATCTGACCTGAGGAATAATTATACGCAGTTCTGGAGGTTTGATTTGGGAGCATATCGGACTGCGCAACGAGACAACAGTGGAAAAGAAAAGGTCAGACTCGACAGGAAAATAAGGTAAGGGAATTCTGCGGACTGCTAGAGGTAACTTTACAAAATTTTAAGTTCATTTGCAGTCCTTTAAAAATTATTTGAAGGGTCTAGAGGTCAAATAATAATTTTAGTGCCCCGATTGGGTAAATTACCAAAATACCCTTGTTAAGGGTAAAATTTACAAATTTAAGAAAAATTGGGAGGAGCAAGAACAAGAGATTTCTGCTCGTTCTAGAGACATTTTAATGCATGCATGAGTAGGCTGGCTAACCTTGAAAGAAAATGCACAACATTGCATACTTTCAACGATATAATTGTTTTGAAAATTGTTTTGAGGAAACAAAGCCGCCTACGTGTTTTTATTGATATGTGATGTGCTAGAGCTCAGCTCGCACGATGTTTGATTTGTGTGATGCATGCATTAGTGCTGGAACGAGAGCTCGCACTAGAGTTTTACATGCATAGGTGCTAGAGTATAACTCGCACCAGATTTCACATGCTTTTTCGAGACAGGGTGCTGGAGTTTAACTCGCACCAGATTTTATAAGATTTTCATGTGATTCATATATAGAGTGCTAGAGCCTAGCTCGCACTAGTTTTACTGGATTTGTGGAGTAGCGCTGTCTGCCCTTGGAGTCAGCCAAAAGGCCCAACAGGCTCAAAAGACCTCTTTAGTGGGGTAAGAGTGAGGGATGAGGTTGGCGGCCTTGTGGGGATGTAATGCGGGCTCTGACAATTTAAACGCACTAGTTTTACTTGATTTGATGAGAGTGCTGAGCATCGCTCGCACTGATTTTTATGAGAACATGTGATGAGCCGTGCTTGGAGCATCGGGTAGACTGTGTGTCACCGATTAAATAGGCTCGCACGTGCGTTTTGAGACATGGCATGAGTATTGAGTTATGATATAAGAAACAAAACCTCTCTGTGGGAAGCAGGCCATTTGGGCTGGAGTGCCTAGAGTGATATGGGTCTATGGAGTACGATGTACCGTGTAAGTAGCATGGAGTACGATGTACCGTGTGGTGTCTTCGGATACGGGGTATCTTCGAATACGGTATCTTTGGATACGGGGTATCTTCGGATACGGCATCTGCGGATGCGTGGGATCGGATAAGACTGACGGGTTGGATTGACCCACCTCCCGGGCGGTTTTCGATTAGGGTGAGACCCCGCACACTAGGATCAGTGTAGCAGAGGGGCTCACGAGGACATATGGCCATAGTCCTAGTTATTACCGATATACAGATGTTGCCTAGTCTCGCATGTCGATGATTTTGATGAGATCAAACCGGGTTTTAAATTAAATGTGCATGATGGTTATTTCCATGCTTTTTAAACCCATGTGTGATGTAAAAGGATTTTCATGGTTTTGTGTGAGTCAGGATCACCCAAAGGAGGGGTCGAGTCCTGAGTTTATTGTGAAATTTTTTAAATGAGAAAGAAAAGATTTGAAATAATTGCATGTTGAATTTTTCCATGCGAATGGATTTACACAACATCATAACTCAGATCATCTGTTTTAAAATGTGTGGAGAAAGGGTGGTTTATGCATGGCACCACGTTCATGTAGGTAATATGGTTACCTACTTGTTCGTAGGATTGCCTTACTGAGCTTGATGTGCTCACCCCTTTCATTTTCTCACACAGATAATTTCCAGTTGAAGTTGAGGTGACTCAGTACTGCATTCCGGATATCCGCTGCTGCCCATCATTTAAGGTATATACACTTGTACATATTGTATCTAAATAAGCATAGCACAGTAACATGTTTGTAAGTAACTCTAGGGGATGTATAAATATTGTAAACACTTATAAATGACTGAGAAAGAATTAAGTTATATGGTAAATGTATGGTGGGACCGGCATTGACGCACAGCCCAATTTGTTAGTGGAGTGTGGTCACGATCAGAGGTCAGGTAAGCATGAAAGAAAATAACAAAATGTGAAAAATTAACTCTGATTTTTGGGTAGGTTTGGGTCGTGACATTACCATAAACAAGTTGATAAGGGGACATTCCTAAAGGTGTTTTGAAGGCTGTCCTATAGGCCCAAAGTGCATCATCTAACCTAACGGACCAATGCTTCCTACTTGGGTTCACTGTTTTCTCCAATATCCCCTTAATTTCCCTATTGGACAACTCTACTTCGCCACTTGTCTGTGGGTGATAAGCAGTGGCTACCTTATGTTTGACCCCATATTTCTTTAACAACCCATCAGAACTACGATTGCAAATGTGGGATCCTCCATCACTAATCGAGCTCTGATTGAAGGTCTCAACCCCTCAATAAACTTCTGAACCTTCCTATCCTCAATGCTCATGGTAACTGTGTCATATCTACCTAAAGATGTGAATCCGAACACACACTCATCAATTGACCGGGTCCCCTGAGTCAAAGTCATAAATTCCATATGCATCTTCCTCTAAGTAGTGGCTGGAGTGTACTGCCTCCTAAAGCCATCCAAAAATATGTCCCAAGTCACAACTAGGTGACGTGCACTCAAAATCAACTGTGTGGCCATTCACCAATGTTCGGCCTCACCCTCTAATACAAAAGTCCCAAGGGTAACGTTTTCTGTGGCAGAGCAATGGAAAAATTTATAGAGTTTCTCCATACTATGAATCACATGCTCCACTAACACTGGGTTCTTCACCTCATTAAATGAAGGTGGTCCAAACTTCTTGAACTGTCTCAATCTGTCCAGATCACACTCATAATCTCATTTACCAACAACCTGTTGTAGAGCTATAGGATCCTGAACTAGTGGGGGAATATCCTGAACTGGAGCGGTACAGGAATCTCTACTTCTACAGCTTGAGGTCTAGGTGCAAGCTGTGCAGGCTCATGTCTCTTAATTGCAGTAGCCTGACTAGTAGGGTTCTCCTGTCTACCCTCAAATCTGGCCATTGCATGTGTAAATATCTCCATGTAAGTGTCTACACTGCGCTGTAATTATGTATACGTGCCTCAGCGGCATCACTAAAACCAGGTGGATCTCTACTAGAACTGGACCCACTACGCCTCTTCGGCTCATCTCTACGCCCCTGAGAGCGCGAACTCTCTCCTCTACGAGTGCGTTGTCTATCTGACATCCTACAAACTCAATAACAAGTATCTCAGTCACATTTCCAACTTGTTATGCACAATTGTATCCAAATAATGCATAGTACTTTAGGGATGTATAAGGCTGACTATCTATGGATACTGACTCACATCATACCAACTCTGCTCTGATACCACCTTTATCACGACCCATTTCTCGTGACTTACCTTACTTCCAACAATTGGGCTGTGAGTCAACATTCATATCCACATGTCATCCATACTTATAATTTAATTTCATTAAGTGAAATAGAAACTGTACTTTTATATATATACGGAAGTGTTAACATCAATTTCATTTATATACATCCATTTAGTACAAAGATAGCTTTACTCTGCACTAGTTTACATATATGAAATTTCTCATAAGTTTATGTATACCTCTACACTACTGAATGACTGGAGAACACGATAGTAGGACCGACTGCAGTGAACTCACTACTACCTAGAATATGTAGAGGAGGAAAATAAGGGGGTGAGTTAACACACTCAGTAAGGAAAATATGAAAGTAGGTAGATAACTACACTATCTACAATGCTTAAAATATGTACATTTATTTTCCTTATAAAACATAATCCTTATTTTAAAGTAGCTTCCATCTATGCGAAACCATTAATCCGCTAGATGGGTATATGCATATTTATTATCAAATCACACAGCAGCATACCTATTTCAAAATCACACAGCACACACTTAGAAAATACTTTTCACTTAACAAATCACTTTGCAAGTCAATAAACTTGAGACTAGGATGGGATATCATATAACCTAGTATCACACAGCAGGGGACATATGTCACATCACATAGTAGGGGACATAATGTCACACCACACAGAAAGGGACATATGGCCATAGTCACTAGATTCCATGCAAGCACTGATCAGGTGTGCGGGAATCCCATGCTTGGGGAGGTGGATCAACCATCCTTTCTGTCACGACCCAAATTACCTAAAAAATCACTGCAATATTTTTTTTCATTTTTCGTTTGTTATTTAATTCTTACCTTCCTCTCACTGTGACAATCCTACCAATAGTTGGGTTATGATTCGGTGTTAGTCCCCTCACACTACTTACCATTCCATTTCCATGTTACATTAACACATTAGGATTTTTCTATCCTTTGACTTTAACTAATACGTTCACAATTGCATTTACATAACCTTACATCCTCGACATCATATACGTTTACAATACTGTGCATTTACATATTTAGATACAAAACCATACAAGTGTGCATACCATTTCTTGATGAGAAACAGTGGATAACTGGAATGCACGATCACTGCCTTTTTCTATCCACTGAAAGTACTCTGTAGAGGGGGAAAATAAGGGGGATGAGCAACCACATGCTCAGTAAGGCAATTATGTAAGTAGATAGCTCCACTATCAACATGCTCATAACGCCATGCCCTAAAATACATTTCTTTTCGTTTAAAGCTCACGCACGAAATCATACACACATCAATGCCATAGTTTATAAAAGCTGTTCGTGCTTATGGAAACCATGCAACTTATGCCTCAATGACATCTCATGTAAAATCATAAAACGCATGAATTAAATCAAAATCATGCATTCGCAATTAAAGCATGGATAACCTCATGCTAAAACATTTCATTATATCAATTATAAACAATTATGAAAAATGCATCATGTTGAGTTTCCATAAAACCTTAGAAAACACTTAATTCATTTCAAAAATCCACATCCACACACTCATCAGGACTCAACCCCTCCCTCTGGTGATCTTGATCCACATAAAATCATTTATTTCCAAGCATTTCTAAAAACATTGAAAATTTCATTTATTCACAAAAAATCCAATATCATCAGTCAAGATCCAACTCATCCCTCGGGTGGTCTAGACTCACACAAAATCCACGCATTCTCAAGCTTTCAAAACATCATATAGTAACATGTGAGACTAGGCAATGTATCATGGAAATAACTAGGACTATGGCCATATCCTCGTGATCCCAGGCTACACAGATCAGGTGTGCGGGGTATTTCCACTATCGAGAACTGCCACGAGAGATGGGTCAAATCCAACTTGTCGGTCCAACCTGATCACTTGCATCCAAAGTTGCCACATAAATATAATATATCATATCACGATACAACATACTCCATGCGATTTGAATGGTACAAGGTACTCCGTAGACCCATATCTCATATTCATACTGGTGCCATGTCTCAAAACGCACGTACGAGTATGTTTAATCGGCGTGACACACAGTCTACCCGAAGCTCCAAGCACGGCTCATATCATGTCTCAAATCAAAATGCACATGCGAGCCTATTTAATCGGTATAACACACAATATACCCGAACCTCTAAGCATAGCTGTAATTTCCTCATAAAACCAGTGCGAGCTATGCTCCAGCACTCTATCATAAAATCAAGTAAAACTAGTACGAGCTAAGTGTCACGACCCATTTTATCCTCTTATTACCGAAAATCACTATAAATTTTTCGTGTTTTTCTTTCCTTACCTGGTCATGAACGACTCATCACCACACAATTAGGCTGTGAGTCAATAGTAATCCACTCTTAACATTCATTCCCAGTTAATAAAAGCAATGCCATACATTTGAAGTTAAATCATTCACTTATGCAGAACATGTTTACTGACATCTACATCCCCCATAATTACAGTTCAAATGACTACTGTGCTTTTACAATTGTTTAGATACAAAAAGAATCTTCATGTGTATACCTCTTAGCGATGGATGGCAAAAATACAATGCCTCAATCCTCACAGGGCTGCTATGTATGCTCTGTAGAGAGGGAAAGTAGAGAGGGATGAGCAACCACACGCTCTGTAAGGCAATAATGCAAGCATGGTAGATAACTACTCTATCTACATGTTGAAAGTGTTATGCATAAATCATTTATAACAGGAGCATGAGGAATTAAAACTCTGCCATATGAATATACATATATCATGTATTTAATCATGGAAATTGGCATGTAAAACATGGTAAAATCATCATGTACAAATCAACTCATGCTCATCAATTGTCAAATCTCATAGAAAAGGGCAATTCATTTAAGAAACATCCTTTGGAAATTACATCTCTTTCTCAAATACATACAATCCCATCACAAATCATTTTCTCACTCATAAACTATCACGACCCAAAAATCAGAGTAAAGTTTTCATTTTTCTTTCATACTTACCGGTCCTCTAATCGTGACCACACTCCACTAACAATTGGGCTGTGCGTCAATGCTAGCTCCATTATTCAATCATCATATAACTTAATTTCTTATTAAATGAAAGGTAAACACATGTGTTTTTCATTTATTCTTTTCCATTCATTTACAAGTGTTTACCTTATCTATACATCCTCGATAGTTACTTACAAACATGTTACTGTGCTATTCTTATTTAGATACAATATGTACAAGTGTATATACCTCAAAATGATAGGCAGCAGGGGATATCAGGAATGTAGTACTCAGTCGCCTCAAAGTCTACTGGAGATGATCTGTGTGAGAAAATGAAAGGGGTGAGCACATCAAGCTCAGTAAGGCAATCCTACGAACAAGTAGTTAACCATACTACCTACATGAATGTGGTGCCATGCATAAACCACCCTTTCTCCACACATTTCAAAATAGATACTACAATTCATGATGTCATGATGTCATGTAAAACAAATTCACATATGGATTTCAAAGAGCATGAAAAATTCAACATGCAACTCTTTTAAACTAATTCTCATTAAAATTTCACAACAAAGCCAGGACTCAACCAATCCCTTGGGTGTTCCTGACTCACACAAAACCATGAAATCAAATACTTTTCAAACCAATAGTGATATGCGATACACTGAATGTCATGTAAAAACCAGTTGACATCATTCATGGGTTTAAATAGCATGGAAAATAACGCCATGCAAGTTTCCGTTAAAAACCTAGTTTCATTCTTATCAAAATCATGTCTCAGTCAGGATCCAACCCCTCCCTCGGGTGATCCAGACTCACACAAAAATCCTCAAAATGTGTTTCTCAAAATCATAAACATGCGAGACTAGGTAATATATGTATATCTCAGGCAAATAAATAGGACGATGGTCATATGTCCTTGTGATCCCACTGCTACACGGATCCTAGTGTGCGGGGTCTCACCACGATCGAGGATCACCCCGGGAGGTGGGTCAGTCCATCCCGTCGGCCTTGTCCGATCACTCGTATTCGTAGATGCCACTCGCATATGAAGATGCCACGCATCCGAAGATGCCATGCATCCAAAGATGCCACATAATCAATCCTAGCACGATACAGTGTACTCCATGCTACTTGCACGGTACAATGTACTCCGTGGATCCATATCTCATATCCATAATCGTGTCTGTCTCAAAGCGCACATACGAGCATATTTAATCAGCATGACACACAGTCTACTCGACGCTCCAAGCACAGCTCATCGCATGTCTCATAAAACCAGTGCGAGCGATGCTCTAGCACCTCATAAAATCAAGGAAAATCTCGTGTGAGCCAAGTTCCAACACGCATAGCATAAAATCTCATAAATCTAGTGCGAGCCAAGCTCCAGCACTCTATCAAAATCATGTAAAACTAGTGCGAGCTAGGCTCCAGCATTGTGTCATAAATAATCAAGTGAAAATCTGGTGCGAGTTAGACTCCAGCACCTTGTCACGGAAATCATATGAAAATCTGATGCGAGTTAAACTCCATCACCTATGCATGTAAAAGTCTAGTACGAGCTTTTGCTCCAGCACTAATACATGCATAACACAAATCACAACTCATGCGAGCTGAGCTCTAGCACGTCACATTTCTATAAAATCACGTAGGCGGCTCTGTTATCTCAAAATAATTTCCAAACATAATCACATTACTGAAAATATGCAATGTTGTGCATTTTTATTTAAAAATTAGCCAGCCTATTCATGCATGTGTCAAAACACCTCAAGAACGAGCACGAACCTCTTATTCTTGCTCCTCATAATTTTTCCTAAGTTTGAAAATTTTACCCTTCACAAGGGTATTTTAGTAATTTGCCCATCCGGGGCACTAAAATTTTTATCATAAATCTAGACCCTTCAGACAATTTTAGAGAATGTAAATGATGTCAAAATTGCGTAAAGTTACCTCTAGCAATCCGTAAAATTCCTTTACCTGGAATCACATGCGAGCTTATCCCGACTCGATCGTACTAGGTCTCTCAGTCAAATTTGCTCATATACGGAGCTGCATATAACCACATATGGTTTTCATTTCAAATATACTGATCAGTATTTCACTCTTACTGATCGAATCTAAAGAATTAGGCCCGTTTTACTCTATTGGACCCGATTGCACTTTAATGGGCCTCGACCCCTTTTTAGCCCGTTTCCACTTTTTAAATCCCTTCTTCAGGTTTACTGGGCTCATTTGGATTATCAATAATCATCGGGCTTCATTGCAAACTCATTGGATAGCTCGGATACTATTTACTATAATTATTTTAAAATTTCAATAAAATTCCTTTTATACAGATTTAGTCCGTAAATTCCGTAAAATAATCTTAACTATACATTTAAAGACTCATATTATCGTAATTAAAATGTACTTACCCAATATGATGCGGGGTATAAAAATCGGAGCTAAATCGGCTCTCGTTCGGGCTCTGTCGTAACACTGCACAATTTTGTAAATCTGGTTCATTTTCCACTAAAATAATATTAAATTGAATTCTCGGGATTTATCCCAGGTCAATCCCGACCCTCGATCACTTACTCGAATTTTGAGTTGTCCCCATGTACTTTTCTTTCCTTTTTCCCCTTTCTTTCTTTTCTTTTTCCTTTTCGTTTTCTTTTTTTTTCTTTCTCTTTTTTTTTTGCCTTTTCCTTTCAGCCAAATGGTGCCGTTTTCTGGCCTTTGCCATCGCCGACGTTTCCGGTGGTTTCGCTGACCGCTATCGATCTCAAAAGGACCGCCTCCTCCTCCCGATCACACTGGTGCCCAGTTGTCGCGGATCGCCGAGAATCAGGCCGTTTTCCTTACTGTTCTCTCTTCCTTCGTTCATCGATTTTCGACGTCTAGACGGCGCATCTCCGGTGCCGTGGAGTTCGTTGGCCTCTCCTCTTTCTCCTCTGGTCTTCGCCTGAGGTCGTCGATCGCCGGTGGAAGTGGGTCGCTCGGTCACGCGTGGGTCTCCATTTTTTCGATTTTCAGCTCTTTTATTTTTCTCTCTCCTTGACCAATTTCATATTTCTTCTTCTTCTTTTTTTATTATTATTTTTTATAATTGATTTTATTATTATTTTATTAAATTAAATATTATTATTTTTGCCCAAATATCTAAAAAAATTATATTTAATTCATTTTATCAATAAATGAATTTCTCGGTATTAGTTCATCTTTCTAATATATTTTTCGATTATTTTCGCTATAATTTCCCGATGTAAAATTTTCGATTAATTCCAATAAATTCATATCTTGATCAATTTAATCCAAAATTTAATTATTTCTTCGTTATTGATCAAGATTTCTTAATCCCATATTTTTAATTAAATTTTCTTGTCATGATTAATACAGAATTTTGATCTTTTGACCGTTTTACCCTTCAACGTGTTTGGGACCAAATCAGTCCAACTTCCCTTCACGAACACTCACTCATTTCGTGTTTTAAATCCACATCTCCAATCCAAATCCCATTCGTTTAAATTTGTGACCATTTCCAATCCTTTATAAGAAATTACGATATAATTTCGGGTCTTACATAATCTCTCCCACTTAAGAAATTTGGTCCTCCAAATTAGAACCAAGTCAAATGGGTCCATAAACAACTCCGAGTACGTCTATCGCATCATACTTTTTTAATTACCATGTAACTTTTTTCGAAGTGTAATATTACCAAAGGACTTTGACTAGGGAGATCGTCTTAAACCTTGACACTTCCTCCTTCCTGTTTAATGCTCGAATCGACTTTTTCAACATACGTTATATTTTCATTGAGCTAAGCTGTTGGAACTCATATCCGATCACATATGCTGGGTTCAGATAGTATTTCCAAAGCATCAAAAGATGAGACACATTGTGGATGCCTGCTAATTTAGGTTGTAACGCCAACTTACAGACCTTATCTCCCACTTTGTTCAATCTCTCAAGGGATTTAATCTGACGAATTTCAATTTGCCTTCTTTCTGAATCTCGTTATGCCCTAAGGACATGTAACTTCCAACAATACTAATTCACCCTCGGTGAATTTCAATATTTTTTTGTCTCTTGTTAGCATAGCTTTTCTGTCTGCTCTGAGGTGTTCTTAATCTCTCACAAATCAACTGAACATCCTTAGAGGTTTGTCTTATCAATTCGGGAACAATTCTTTATCTGTCACCCATTTCTTCTTATCCAATTCGGGGAACAACCCCTAAAGCCGCCATACCATGTCTCATAAAATGTTATCTCGATACTCAAGTGACAACTGTCATTATTGGCAAATTCAATTAGTAACAACCGATTATCCTAGAAGCTTATAAAATCAATGGCACATGCTCTTATCATATCCTCCAGAACCTATACAGTCCCCTTTAACTGACCATCTGTTTGAGGACGAAAACCTGTGCTAACACTCAGTTGGGTTCCCATAGCTTCCTAAAAAATATTCCCCGAAGTGGGAAGTGAAATGGGAATCCCTATATGATATAATGCTCATAGGAAAATACATGGTGTTTCATAATCTTCCTTACACATATATCCGCCTACACACTCAGAGTATATGGGGATTTCATAACCAAAAGGTGGGTAGACTTAGTCAATCTATTGACTATCACCCAGATAGCCTCATGATTCATTCGGGTCCTCTGTAACCCATCACAATATCCATGGTAACTTACTCCCATTTCTGTGTCGATACAGGTAGAGCTTGTAATAACCCCATAGACTTCTAGTACTCTACCTTACTCTGCTGACATACGAGACACTTTACTAGAACTGTACAATGTCACTTTTCATATCTGACCACCAATACCCTTTTCTAAGATTTCGATATATATATTACTTCCCGAATGCACTGCATATCCCGAAGAGTGAGCTTCTAACAATCACACTATCTCATCAACTATGGTCCTGTGGAGCACTTATATTATCTCGGAACCTCAGTAAGCCATCATCACTCTATGTGAACTCTGTCACTGTACCCTTTTGAATCTGACCTACACTATCGACACCATGCCAATCATCACGCTAAGCCTGTCAAATCCGATCACTTAAATCTGGTTCTAATCTCAGACTAGCTGTCACACAATCATTGTCATCATCAGAAAGGATCACATCACTACTGAGGCTCACAACTGCTCTAGTAGCTCATGCTCCCTAACCATCATATGTAATACCATCCCAATGCGCTTCCTGCTCAAGATATCGGCCATCACATTAGCCTTTCCTGGGTGATACAATTTTCACGATCATAATCCCATAGAAGCTCCCCTCTTTGTTCTCATATCCGACTCTTTCTATGAAAACAGATACTCGGGCTTTTTATGATCAGTGCATACACAAAATTTCTCAAGGTATAAGTGGTGGCATCATACCTTCAGTGTAAACGCTACTGCTGCCAATCTCTAAATCATGGGTCAAATAGTTTCTTTCATGATCCTTGAGTTGTCTGGATCCATAATCGACTATCTTCCCATTTTGCATCAATACACAACCCATTCATTATTTTGAGGTATCCATATACATTGAAACCTCTTGAGCTGTTGGGTATGGTGAGAATAAATGCGGTGGTCAGTTCATACTTCAATACACCAAAACTCCTGTCACATCTATTATCCTATTCAATACCACTTTTTCTTAGTTACACGTGTCAACAAAGTAGTCCATTTCGAGAACTCTCAACAAACCATCTATAAAACCAATTTCGAATTGTTGCTTATAATTTTCCATGGACTTTAAATACACCAAAAATATCATCAATAAGGATGACAACAAATCGGTCCAGGTAAAGTTTAAATATCTCATTGTAGTTGAGTCCCACTAAATATTTCAATCACTCATATCCTTAACTTATGTACGCATAAAAGTATAATGTCATTTCAAAATTGCTTCCGTTCAAGATACTAACTCGCGTCATTTCATTTTTCTTATATTAACGGCTTTTATAAAATTTTAAATTTTTAAACCTTCATGATTAATCGAATTCTATATTTCTTTATCGTACCAGTAAAGGTACCCTAATTTAAAATGTATATATTACGACTGTCGATTTCAATTTATATGTGATGTGTACATCTAGACGCTGTCAAGTTTTCAGGCGGGGAGGTATTTTGAAATACCTTTATTAACCCTCAGACTTGACCACATGGACTGGTTATGGATATATCCACCCCTTCTCCTTGATCGCAATTCATATTCGCTACATATAGCTTAATCCAAATTACTTACCTTGCATATGCCTCTTATTCCAATATATCTTGTATTCAAGATCTATCACATCTTAAAGCTTATCTCCTTTTGTATATCACTTATAACAAACTCTGTCATTACTCATTCTGTGAGTACAATCATTTACTCCTTTAATTTCAATCGCTACACCCCTTTTATTACTTGTCAAAACTTGTATTATACTTTTCAAGGGTAAAACATCACTATCTTAGGATAGAAATCTAAACAGCATAGTTCGCAGCCGACGAATTTATTCTCAAATATTACTTCAAATTATTCATATTCCATTGAATAAAATCGGCTGACTTATACTTCTTCCCCCGTTTTCATCTTATAATCTCTTCATAATTATTCCATTAGTTAACCCTCCTTTATTGGGGTACTAACTATCAGCATTGTGCCTAAGGGTGTATGCATTCACGTCTTTTACTAACTTAAATACAAATGAAGGTGGTATGACTAAATGCGTAGCCCTAGGATCAAATAAAATAATTGCTTCAATATTAACAATCGAGATGTTACCTTACACCACATTAAATGAAGCATCAATAGTGTCCTAGTCCAAGGCATACACTCACCCTCGTCCACCAACCTATTTTCTCCTTCCTCTTCGGCTATGGCCTCCCTTTATCAAGATGGTTTTCTCTCTCTTTACCCTTCTGTGGGGCAGTCTCACCCAACTCTAAGCAATCATTAAATAAATAGCCTGTCTTGCCACACTTAACGCCTATTTTCATCAATAAGGTGTAGGTGTAGGCCCTACTTCCATGGTATCTACCACACATCCTACACTGCTTACACTGCTAGGAGCAGGTCGGGGTCCTCTAATCACAATACCCCTCAAAAGTGCTAAAATTGGATATACTGGGGCCTTACCAATTATCTTACCTCGTGACTCATCAGCTCTAATCTCTTACCAAACTACCTTTTTTTCTCGTTCTGACATCTCTATCATTCTCTATTCTCTTCTATCTCTATTTCGGCCCTTACTACCTTTCCCAATCTCAGAGGCGTGCAACACATGATCTTATTCACACAACTGTAGTCTGCGCACTGCCTCGACATAGGTACTGATATCCAACAGGGCCAATCAGACTCAAATCGATAATCTGAGCCCTTCTATGAACTTTTGGGCTTTCCGACTCTCACTGCCCATAGTGTCGGGGTAATACCTGCCTAGGGATATATATTGAGTTTCATACTCGTCAATCAATCAATTCATCTAGGTCAGAGTAAAGAATTTTATCTGTAATTTCCTTTATACAGTGTCTGGGATATTCTGTCACCGGAATACATCTAGAAATATTTCTCATGTCGGCTCTGGATGTCTAACTCTTTAGATGGGTCAAGCGGACTTCCACCAATGCTCCAACTCGCCCTCAAATCCCATGCATACTCTGAGCAATTAGCTCTCAAAATATTCACCACACTCTGCTCTTACCCCGTGAAGCGTGTCTCAATACTGTCTGATCTCTTTGTCAAACTCTGTGGGGCATGCTCAATATCAGCCTCCATTTCAATCTCATCTTGGTTCTCATAGGTCAACACAGCAGGACTAGCAAGGTCAGGCCTACCCCTACGACCTCTGCCTCATGCTCTACATCCCCTACCACCACTAATATTAGGCATATGCCTATATTCCTGCATTCTCAACTATTTCATAGTTAAGACCCATCTCGATATAAACTATGGTATCTAACCAAGCACAGTAACACGAGGATGTACTTTCCTAATTACTGACACTAACACACATCAAACCAATTTCGCTTTGATACCACTATTTGTCACGACCCAAAAATCAGAGTAAATTTTTCATTTTTCTTTCATACTTACCTGTCTTCTAATCGTGAGTACACTCCACTAACAATTGGGCTGCGCGTCAATGCCAGTCCCATCATTCAATCATCATAATTTCTTATTAAATGAAAGGTAAACACATGTGTTTTTCATTTATTATTTTCCATTCATTTACAAGTATTTACATTATCTATACATCCCCGATAGTTACTTACAAACATGTTACTATGCTATTCTTATTTAGATACAATATGTACAAGTGTATATACCTTAAAATGATGGGCAGCAGCTGATATCAGGAATGCAGTATTCAGTCACCTCAAAGTCTACTGGAGATGATCTGTGTGAGAAAATGAAAGGGGCAAGCACATCAAGCTCAGTAAGGTGATCCTACGAACAAGTAGGTAACCATACTACCTACATGAACGTGGTGCCATGCATAAACCACCCTTTCTCCACACATTTCAAAACAGATACTACAATTCGTGATGTTATGATATCATGTAAAACAAATTCACATATGGATTTCAAAGAGCATGGAAAATTCAACATGCAACTCTTTTAAACCATTTCTCATTAAAATTTCACAACAAAGCCAGGACTCAACCCATCATTCGGGTGTTCCTAACTCACCCAAAGGCATGAAATCAAATGCTTTTCAAAGTAATAGTGATATGCGATACACTGAATGTCATGCAGAAACCAGTTGACATTATTCCTGGGTTTAAATTGCATGGAAAATAATGTCATGCAAGTTTTCGTTAAAAACCCAGTTTCATTCTCATCAAAATCATGTCTCAGTCAAGATCTAACCCCTCCTTCGGGTGATCCAAGCTCACACAAAAATCCATAAATTATGTTTCTTAAAATCATAAACATGCGAGACTAGGTAATATATGTATATCTCAGGTAAATAATGATGACGATAGCCATATGTCCTTCTGATCCCACTGCTACACGGATCCTAGTGTGCGGTGTCTCACCATGATCGGGGATCGCCCCGAGAGGTGGGTCAATCCATCCCGTCGGCCCTGTCCGATCACTCGTATCTGTAGATGCCACTCGCATTTGAAGATGCCATGCATCCGAAGATGCCACGCATCCGAAGATGCCACTAGCATCCGAAGATGCCACTCTCATCCGAAGATGTCATGCATCCAAAGTTGCCATATAATCAATCCCAGCACGGTACAACGTACTCCATACTACTTGTACGATACAACGTATTCCGTGGACCCATATCTCATATCCACAATCATGCCTGTATCAAAGTGCACATGCGAGCATATTTAATCGACGTGACACACAGTCTACCCGACGCTCCAAGCAGGGTTCATCGTATGTCTCATAAAACCAGTGCGAGTGATGCTCCAGTACTCTCATAAAATCAAGGAAAATCTCATGCGAGCCAAGTTCCAGTATGTGTAGCATAAAATCTCATAAATCTAGTGCGAGCTAAGCTCCAGCACTCTGTCAAAATCATGTAAACTAGTGCGAGCTAGGCTCCAACATTGTGTCATAAATAATCAAGCGAAAATCTGGTACGAGTTAGACTCAAGCACCCTGTCATGAAAATCATATGAAAATCTGATGCGAGTTAAACTCTGGCACCTATACATGTAAAACTCTAGTGCGAGCTTTTTCTCCAGCACTAATGCATGCATAACACAAATGACAACTCAAGCAAGCTGAGCTCTAGCATGTCACATTTCCATAAAATCACATAGGTGGCTCTGTTATCTCAAAACAATTTCCAAACATAATCACATTACTGAAAATGTGCAATGCTATGCATTTTTATTTAAATGTTAGCCAACCTACTCATGCACGTGTCAAAACACCTCAAGAACGAGCAGGAACCTCTTGTTCTTGCTCCTCCCAATTTTTCCTATGTTTTGAAATTTTAACCTTCACAATGGTATTTTGGTAATTTGCCCATCCGGGGCACTAAAATTTTTATCGTAAATCTGACCCTTCAAACAATTTTAGGGAACGTAAATGATGTCAAAATTGCATAAAGTTACCTCTAGCAGTCCGTAAAATTCCCTTACCTGGAATCACGCTCGAGCTTATCTCGACTCGATCGTACCAGGTCTCTCAGTTCAATTCGCTCATCTACGAAGCTGCATATAACCACATATGGTTTTCAGTTCAAATATACTGATCAGTATTTCACTCTTACTGATCGAATCTAAAGCACTGGGCCCGTTTTACTCTATTAGACCCAATTGCACTTTAATGGGTCTCGACCCCTTTTCAGCCCGTTTCCTTTTTAAATCCCTTCTTTGGGTTTATTGGGCTCATTTGGCTTATCAATAATCATCGGGCTTCGTTCCAAACTCATTGGATAGCCCGGTTACTATTTACGATAATTACTTTGAAATTTCAATAAAATTCCTTTTATGCAGATTTAATCCGTAAATTTCGTAAAATAATCTTAACTCTGCATTTAAGGACTCATATTATCGTAATTAAAATGTACTTACCCAGTATGATGTGGGGTACAAAAATTAAAGCTAAATCGCCTCTCGTTCGGGGTTTGTCGTAACACTGCAATATTATGTAAATCCGGGTCACTTTCCACTAAAATAATATTAAATTGAATTCCTAGGATTTATCCGGAGGTCAATCCCAACCCTCGATCACTTACCTGAATTTTGAGTCGTCCCGAGGTACTTTTCTTTCCTTTTTCCCCTTTCTTTCTTTTCTTTTTCCTTTTCTTTTTCTACTTTTTCTTTTTCTTTTTCTTTTTTTTTCTTTTCCTTTCGGCCAAACGGTGCCATTTTTTGGCCTTTGCAGTCATCAGCGTTTTCGACGGTTTCGTCGGCCGCTACCGGTCTCAAAAGGACCGCCTCCTCCTCTTGATCACATCGGTACCCACCGTTTGAGCCCAGCTGTTATGGATCGCAGGGAATCGGGCCGTTTTCCTCGCTATTCTCTCATCCTCCGTTCGCTGATCTCCGGCGTCTAGACGACGCGTCTACGGTGTTGTGGAGTTCGCCGGCCTCTCCTCTTTCTCCTCTGGTCTTCGCCTGAGGTCGTCGATCACCGGTGGCTGTGGGTCGCTCGGTCACGTGCAGGTCTCCATTTTTTCGGCTTTCAGCTCTTTTATCTTTCTCTCCCCGACCAATTTTCGATTTCTTCTTCTTTTATTATTATTATTATTATTATTATTATTATTATTATTTATAATTGATTTGATTATTATTTTATTCAATTAAATATTATTATTTTTGTCAAAATATCTAAAAAAATTTATATTTAATTCATTTAATCAATAAATGAATTTCTCGATATTATTTTGTCTTTTCGGTATATTTTTTAATTATTTTCGAGATAATTTCTCGATGTAAAATTTTTGATTAATTTCAATAAATTTATATCTTGATCAATTTAACCCGAAATTTAATTATTTCTTCGTTATTAATCAAGATTTCTCAATCCCATGTTTTAAATTATTTTTTTTGTGACAATTAATACCGAATTTTGATCTTTTGATCGTTTTAACCTTCAACGTGTTCGGGACCAAGTCAGTCCAACTTCCCTTCACGAACACTCACTCATTTCGTGTTTTGAATCCTCATCTCCAATCTGAATCCCATTCGTTTAAATTTGTGACCATTTCCAATCATTTATAAGAAATTACGATATAATTTCTGGTCTTACACAAACATCATTACCATTTCGTAAATCAAATCCCATAAGGCTCGACCCCTCATTCGGGTCTACCTTGGACAGTCAAAATCACACTCAAGTATCAAGACCATGTGGTATTATGTAATAAGCAAGGGGACAAGTCACTATATCTCGACTGACTACGTTGGCCAACTATGTCATAAATCATCCCAGACCATATGAATCTCGATGTTCGAGGTATCATGCTGAAACGAAGGTGGGTTAGTTCTCCACCAGACTTTCCTATCAGTATCTCAACCATGCGGTACATCGTACTCCATGTGATATACATGGTACATCGTACTCCGTGGACCCATAACATAGTTGGTGGTGCCTGCAATAGGTCTTATCAACCCCATACCGAGTGAAACCTTTAGTCTCAAGTGCATGTGGGAGTACTTTTAATACCAGGTCCTAGCCCCTCATGGCCTTGCTCGCCCTTGTTGGGTTTCCTGATTCAGGTTCTAGACCCTCACCCTCACCCCACTCAAGAGGTCTATTAGGCCTATTAGGTTCCCTGAATGGATTAGTGTCAGGTCCTAGCCCCTCACCCTCACCCCACTTAAGAGGTCTGTTAGGCCTGCTGGGTTCCTTGAACATCAATCCGTATTACCCTCACCATGGCATCATGCATACCATAGTGTGAAAACCTGTGCGAACTACGCTCTAGCACGAATTCATGCATCATAAACAAATTACCTCGCACGAGAAACGCTCTAGCACGACGTTTATACATAAAATATGAAGAAAACCACATACGAGTATAGGTCCAGTACAGTTATATGCATAAGAAATCCACTCGAAATCCATGTACGAGTAAAATCTCTAGTACGGTTTATAAAACATCACAATAATTCAAATTCAAGTGTGAGCTAAGCTCCAGCACATTTGAAACATGTGAAAACATCAATATACAATGTGAGCTAGGCTCAAGCACAGTTTCATTCACATAAAACAGGATAGACGACTCATAAACAACCAAAACATTTACAACCCATGCTTAGCACCTCACATGTACTATTTTACAAAACGTTCAAACATTTGCCAGCCTATCAGTCAATTTTCTTAAAACAAAGCAATGTGTTTTGTGAAAACCTTCAAAACACGTGATTTATGCAATTATTAGCCTTATCATCCCACTTCTTTACAATACCATTTCAAATAACCAAATCTCATACAAATACTCGTAGTAATTTCCATACATTATCAAACACATTTCTATAAACCCATAAACATTTCCAAAGCCCTATATAACCACAAAATATGAGCAGCTACCTCTATATACTTACAAAATTCCCTTACCTGGAATCGTGATGCTTAATTCCAGTTCCTTAAAGCTGCATACTTGTGCGGTCAGATTCGTCTCCAATGATCTCTCCGGAACTGCACATAAACGTATTTCACATTTTAGCCTATTATAATCCAACACCTACGTTTACTATAGTCGATTCGACCTATAGTCTCTATTAACGCTTATGAGGCCTCGTTTCATCACTCTACCCATGACTCAAGTCTATGGATCCTTTTATACCTATTAACTCATTCCAAATCGATATTAGATCGATACTAAGTTCGTACTATTCATATTTCATTGATTTTTCTCAGTATGGCATTTATCAAGCATTTACATACTTGTTTTCCATAATTTTCCCTAAACTCACGATGCAACTCCATTTAACTATCTCAAACCATCCACATTACTCCAATCACAACTTAACATAATCCTTAAATCATCAACACACCCAAATCACACTTTCTCACACTAGACTCATTCCATTTTCTAGGTCACATTAGTTCCACGTCATCCTAGGTAGTTTCAACCATCAACATACATACCAATCAACTCCAAATTAGTAAATATACCAATGTACTTGGGCTGGAGTATTAGAAACTTACCAAATCTTGCTTCTCTTCTTCCTCTAAAGGGAAATGTTCCTTGCTCCTTCAATTACAACAATGAGGTTTCGATTCTAAACTATGTTGTTCTCTTATTTAAGATGAACAACTTTGTATCTAATAGCTTCCCTTCAATTCTTACTGGAAATGACTGATTTTAGAGAGATAAAATCTAGGTTTGAAGCTTAAAATGGAAAGAATGGTTTGTTCCTATGATTTTCAGATTTCACTACTCCTATTTATAGAAATTGCTTGATGAGATCGATCTGTCGAGGCATGAGATTGATCTGGTCCCCTTAAATCCCTCATTTTCACACCAATTTGAATACATGAGATCGACCTATCGAAAGCTTGAGATCGATCTGTCTCAAGCAATAGCTTAAGGAGATGGATCTACATCCAGGGGAAATCGATCTGCTCCAACCCGAGAGTTAAAGAAATCGATCTGTTTGCCTTCAGAATCGATCCACATTTTACAGAATGTTTAGATGATCGATCTGTCACCATTGGAGATAGATCTGCACTATTTTTATTGCTTGGATAAAAGCATTTTGGCTCTTCTAGATTGATCTCTGGTCCTATGAGATCGATCTAGCCTTCAAATTTTCTAGCTTTTTTATAGTTTCTCAGCAGCAACACACACCCAAACATCCTTAATTTACTGCCATGGTCATTTTCTCATCCAATGTGAGATCTAAGAATTTTAATACATATCTAATTATGTAAGTGAACATGAAGTGTAATTGATTGAGCTAAATGTGATGTACTCATATATAGATGTGGTATGGAATGAAATTTCTAAGTGATAAACGAGTTATGAATGAGAAATAATCAATGGAGTAAACTATGACAATTATATTTGGAGATTTATGTTAAGTGTACAACCAAAGTGTGAAACTATGAGGCCAAATCGATCTTGAAAAAATGGATTGATTTGGTAGGCTAAAATGACAAGAAATAAGGAATTTAAGCGAACAGATCGATCTCTGATAGAAGAGGCTTGATCGCCTAATGATTCTGCAATGAAGAGATCGATCTTATAAGGAAGGAATCGATCTTATGAAGTATTCTATAAAGAGAAGATCGATCTCCTCAAGGAGGAGATCGATCTCATAAAGCATTCTGTAAACAGAAGATCGATCTCATCAAGGAGCAGATCGATCTCTTATCTCATAAAGCCATTAAGAGATCGATCTCACCCCACGACAGATCGATCTCCTAGGCATAAAATTTCCCCAAATCGTTCCAAATTTCAAACAGAGATTGATCTCATTAAAGACTAGATCGATCTCCTACCCTCCGTCTAGAAAAAGACTCATGTGTTTTCCTACATTTCATCTTTTCTATCTCTCCCAAACTTTCATTTTAGCCGAGCCCTAGCTTTCTCTCTCTTCCAAAGCCCCTATTTTTGTTCAAATTAGAGATTATAGCAAGAAGGAAAGTTGTTCCCCATTCAAAGGAGAACAACATACTTGGAAATCAAAGAGCGCATTGAATCGAGGTGTGAATAGAGACTCCATAAGTCTTAGTTAAATTTCTAAACTTTGATCTTGGATTTTATAGTGGTCTTTGGTGATTATGGTTGTAGGCATTGTGATGAAATAGCTAGGAAAGGATTAAAGATTGATGAAATCATAATTTTGTTGGAGTAAAGATGATATTATGCAATTGTAGTAATTTTGGAATTTTGGGCTATAAATTGGAATTGAGCAATGAGGTGACGTTGGCATGGAAAATGTAGGATTTGAGTTGTAGTGGAAGAGGATGTGGATCGTGATAAAATTATGAGATAACAAGAATATGAGCAAATGTGTGCTCGATGATGTAATTGAGATGAATTATTGATGTTTTAACATCGTTTGGACAGCTCAGGAGTTCTAAAGAGGAATGCGAGACTAGTTCGTGATACGAGGGAACGATTACACTATATGAGGTGCAAAGAGGTAAGGGAAAACTTAAACTTGTTTGTGTGTGTGATTTGTGACAATATTGTAGCATGAATTGTGATTTATGAAAACAAGCATGTTTTATGAGTTGTGAATGAGTATTGCACACGATTTTATAGCCGGTTGGGACCCAACTTTTATGTATTGTAAACTAAGCATGAAAATGTTTTACAACCATTTTGTATTTAAAATGTGAAAAGAGATTTGGGCTCTACGTTAAGGCCTACTGAGATTGAGAAATGTGTGTGTGGTTTTATCGGCTGAAACTCGATTCTAACGTGTTTTGTGTTGAGTACACAAATGTTTTAAATGAGATTTATGAGAGAAAACCATTGTGAGTTCTACGTAAAGGTAAAATGTTTTATATGATAATGGCTAATGATTGAGACTTAGGCATGTCTTGTTGAATACACATAGGTATTGCATTCGTAGCATGTAAGGTCGATATTTTTCCTCTCTTTGATAGCACTGGGAGGCATTGCTTTGGTAGCATGTAAGACCGATATTTTTCCTTACTTTGGTAGCGCTTGGAGGCATTGCTTTGGTAGCATATAAGATCAATATGTTTCCCCGCATTAGTAGTACTGGGAGGCTTGCTTTGGTAGCATGTAAGACCGATAGTGTACATGAGGAGACGCATTGCTTTGGTAGCATGTAAGGTCGAGCCTTATTTTGGTAACGCTTAAGTCTAATATACCATGTACTCGACCATATTGTTGATGTTCCCTCTTTTAAGGATGTTTGGGATGCACACCCATAGGAGATTATTTTGATATGCCATGACGAGTTTTATATGAGTTTTCTTGCCTGGTCTCCTTTTTTATACACATGAGATTGTGTTTTGTGGTTGCGCCACGTGCATTATTAATAAGGTGATTTTAATCACGTATTATGAGAAAAGCTATTATCGCATACTGATTTCCACATGCTTATAATTATACTTTGTATTGAGTTATATACTCTTATGTAATTACATGATTTTAGAGAATGAGACGAGAATGATGTTTTATTGATTCATGCTACATTTTTATTGAGTTTAAACTACAAACAAATGATTGTGTTGTACAAATCATTAATTATAATGAGTCCCTTACCCCCTTACTGAGTGATTTAGAAGCTCACCCTGTTTTATCTCCCTCCAGATTTCTTCAAGTGAAGAGAGTTCCCTACGGCGTACGAATTAGTGGCTAGTGGAGGATTTGAACTCTAGGCTACATATTGTACTTGAGGTACATTTTAATGTTTCATGCATCCAAACTAGAGTTGTATTTACAAACACTTGATGTACTATGATGTATGGGATGTATTAGGATAATTAACTTGAAATTGAGGAATGTAAATGGTATAATATTTGTTAATGAGATGATGAGATCCTGAGTTGTGGATTCATGATTTATATATATAATGCTGCATGATACTGTACCGGAATGCACCTAGATTTGTGAGTTGATGTAGAAAAAGTTTTAAATTTACCATATGTTTTGCGTTTTCGGGGCGTCATAGAGTTTTCTTGGTATTAGAGCTTAGAGTGTCTTATACTGTTAGTGTCGGTTAAGTGAAATATAATACATCCCAAGTGTCTGTATAAGTCTAATCATGAACGAAAATTGAGAATTGAGATTTCAATCAAGTTGAATGTGTACACACAGGAAACGTGTTGAGATTGAGAATGAGTGGACGACGAGGTCATTTGATGAGGCAGGCAAAGCCACCTCCACCACCTGCTCCACAACCGGAGAGTCTTAACTCTCAATTTAACCAGATTGGGCATCATGTGTGACAACGTTTTGAGCAAATGGTAGCGCTATTCACGCATGATTTTGGAGTTAATGCTTCAAGTACTACTCCTACACCACCACAAGGACCTCCCATGCCTCCAGTACAAATGAACCCGGCACCTCCTGTCACTCAAACTGATGACAAAAGTATGGTCCGACTGAAGGACTTTTTGAAAATGAATCTGCCCGCATTTAGAGGGAAAAAGGATCCTACAGATGCTGAGGAGTGGCTAGCTAAGTTGAGAGTCATATTTGACTATTTGGGATATACTGATGCTGAGAGGGTCAATATGGGTGCCTATATGTTGAAAGGGAGAGCTCGAGATTGGTGGGGTACTACTTAGGGTATTCTAATGTCCAACTAGGATGTGATTAGCTGGGAAGAATTTCAGGCAACCTTTAGAGCCCAATTTATACCACGAGCTGCTCAGAGAAGGAAACAAGCAGAGTTTTTGAATCTCGTACAAGGTGATATGTCTGTGGATGAGTATGAAGCCAATTTACCACTCTACTGAGGTATGATCCAGAAACCTTAAAAAATGAAGAGCTCTACACTAAGAGATTTGTGTATGGATTAAAGCCTATCATCAAAGATCGATTGATAGGGCTATGTATTACCGAGTTTGGAGATGCTCTAAGACGAGCAGAAGAGATTGAGAAGGGAATCAAAATTGTACAATCCTAGAATGAGTTCAATCCTATGACTATGGATAAGGGTAAGAGACCAGCGATTTCCCAAGCAGATGTTCAGAGAGGTTCCTTCAAAAGAGGAAGGATTAAGGTACAAAAGGGAAAACCTGAGAGACCTCTCGAGCTGTCAAGCCTGAGATAAGAGTTTGTAGAGACTGTGGCCAACCGCATGAGGGAAGTTGTACTAGGCTGATCCGTGGATGTTTCAGATGTGGAGACATAGGTCACAGACTAAGAGACTGCCCTCAACCTCAGAAACCACATGCTCCGGAGCCTACCAAACAACAGCATCAGAGAGTGAATACCCCAAGACGGGCCACTACTGCAGAGAAAGGAAAGAAGCCTATTATAGTGGGATGTGTGTTTACTTTGGACAAGAAAATAGTAGACACTTCAGCAAAAACTATAAGAGGTATGCTCTCTGTTTGTAATCATAAGGATCATGTGTTGATTGATCCAGGGTCCACGCATTCGTTTATTTTTGAGTATTTTGCATGTATCTTAAATTTGAAGTTTGAACCTTTAGTGTATATACTACATGTAAATACCCCTATGTGTGAATCCCAGAGAACCGATTGAATCTGTAAAGGATGTGAAATAAAGGTAGGAGATAGAGTAATGTTAATAGATCTAATAATGTTAAATATGCATGGGGTTGATGTAATTTTGGGAATGGATTTACTAGCAACCAATCTAGTGAGTTTAGACTGCTACACTAAGATTGTAACTTTCTCCCTACCTGAACCTTACAGTGTACGTTTGAAATATTGAGTAAGTAAATGTGTGGAATTTTAATAAGCAAATTGAAATCTTGATGTTGATTTTGAGAGTACTAAATTTGAGTATTCATGTGAAGGTTATGAAACACTCATCTTAGATAACAATCGGGAACATCCGAGGATTTAGGATATACCTGTTGTATGTGAATTTTTGGAAGTCTTCCCGAATGAGTTGCCAGGTTTACCACCAGAGAGAGAGCTAGAGTTTACCATTGTTTGGTACCAGATACTCAGCCTATCTCTAGACCTCTATATATGATAGATTTAGTGAAACTTCGGGAATTAAAGAAACAACTACAAGAGTTGTTGGATCAATGGTTTATTAGACCTAATGTCTCACCGTGGGGAGCACTAGTGTTATTCGTGAAGAAGGATGGCAGTCTTAGATTATGTATAGACCACCGACTGTTGAATAAAGTCACGGTGAAGAATAAGTACCCATTGCCCAGGATTGACGACCTACTTGATCAGCTAAGAGGGGCCTCAGTCTTCTCTAAGATTGATTTAACATCAGGCTATCACCAACTGAGGATTAAGGAGAAAGATATTTCGAAGACAGCCTTCAAGACAAGGTATGGCCATTATGAATTTCTAGTGAACGAATGCCCTTGCGGCCTTTATAAGGTTAATGAACGAGGTGTTCAGAGACTATCTAGATATGTTTGTGATAGTCTTTATTGATGATATCTTGGTGTATTCTCGGTCTTATGAGGAGCACGCACAGCACTTATGGTTAGTACTTCAGATGCTCCGAGATAAATAATTGTATGGAAACTTAGTAAGTGTGAGTTTTGGCTGGATCAGATAGGTTTCCTTGGTCATATAGTTTCAGAGGAAGGAGTATTTGTGGATCCAAGTAAAGTGAAGGCTGTGCTTAATTGGGAAGGACCGAAGACAGTTACCGAGGTACAAAGTTTACTTGGATTGGCAGGGTATTACAGAAGGTTTGTGGAGGGATTTTTCAGGATTACGGCTCCTTTGACCAAGCTCATGCATAAGGAGACTCTGTTCATATGAACTGATTAATGTGAGCTCAACTTTCAGGAATTAAAGAGGAGATTAACAGCAGCAACTGTGTTGACTATTCCTAAGGGATCAAGAGGATGTTCAATGTACAGTAATGCCTCGCATCAAGGATTGGGATTTGTGCTCATGCAGTATGGAAGAGTGGTTGCCTATGGATCACGACAGTTGAAAGATCATGAACAAAATTACCCCACGCATGATTTAGAGTTATCCGCTGTGGTGTTTGCCTTGAAGATCTGGTGAAACTACTTATATGGGGAAAGATTCCAGATCTTCACTGATCACAAGAGTTTAGGATATCTGTTTGATCAGAAAGAGTTAAGTATGAGACAAAGAATATGGATAAAACTCCTTAAGGATTATCACTGCAAGATTCTGTACCATCCGGGAAAGGCGAACGTGGTTGCTGATGCCCTAAGCAGAAAGAGTACGATATCTGCTATGATGGTCAGGGAATGCGATTTGTTGGAGCAGTTCGTCGAACTCCGGATCAAAATTAAAGAGGTAGAGACTGGATTTTTTACTAGCCTTCGATGAGTTGAGTCTTGATGGACTACTGAGGTTCAGAGGTAGATTGTGTGTTCCCGAGGACCCAGAGCTCAGGAGATTGATATTGTCAGAAGCTTATTCATCGAGGTACACGTTGCATCCGGGGAGTGGCAAGATGTATCGAACCTCCGGAAGGTGTACTGGTGGTCAGGTATGAAGAGAGATGTGGCAGATTTTGTGGCGAGATGTCTCGTATGTCAGCAGGTGAAGGTAGAGCATCAGAAACCTGCAGGATTGTTGCAGCCTCTACCTATACCGACATGGAAATGGGAGCATATCACCATGGATTTCGTGATGGGTTTACCGACGACCCGGAGGAATCACGATGCTATATGGGTGATCGTTGATAGACTGACGAAGTCAGCCCACTTCCTAGCTATGAGAGCTACCGATACTCTGAGTACATTGGCAGAGTTGTATGTACGCGAGGTAGTGAGGTTGCATGGTGTTCCAGTGAGCATTGTCTCGGATAGGGATTCCCGCTTCACTTCCCACTTTTGGGAACATTTTCAGGAAGCCATGGGAACCTAGTTGAGTTTGAGCACAGCTTTCCATCCTCAGACAGATGGTCAGTCAGAGAGGACGATACAGACTCTGGAGGATATGTTGAGAGCATGTGTGCTGGATTTTAGAGGCTCTGGGATGATCATTTGCCACTAGCCGAGTTCGTCTACAACAACAGTTATCATTCGAGTATCAGGATGGCACCGTATGAGGCCTTGTATGGCCGTAGATGTCGTTACCCTATTGGGTGGGAAGAAGTGGGTGACCGTAAGATTTTTGCGCCTGATATGGTTACACAGGCTTCTGAGGATGTCCGGTTGATAGTTGAGAGATTGAGGACAGCTCAGAGTCAACAGAAGAGTTATGTTGACAGGAGACGTAGGCCACTTGAGTTCGCAGTTGGTGAGTCCGTGTTTCTGAAGGTTTCTCCTTCCAAGGGTATAGCGAGGTTTGGGAAGAGAGGTAAGCTGAGTCCTCGCTACATTGGACCCTTCGAGATACTTGATCGAGTGGGAGATAAGGCTTATAGGTTGGCATTGCCACCAGATTTGTCAGGCGTGCACAACGTCTTCCACATTTCGATGCTTAGGAAGTATCACCCGGATCCGGCACATGTGATTAGTTATGAGCATTTGGAGCTCAGTGAGGACATGTCATATGTTGAGAGGCCGATTAGAATACTGGATAGGAAGGAGAAGGTTTTGAGATCGAAGACTATCGGGTTAGTGAAGGTACTATGGCAGCATCACACTTCCGAGGACGCTACTTGAGAGTTAGAGAGCTTGATGTGAGAGAAGCACCCCCAGTTGTTTTGATGATTGATTTGGTTCTAATTTGGAGGACCAAATTCTTTTAGTTGGGGAGGATTGTCAGACCCGAGTTTTCGATTTACGTATGTAGCTTGTACCTTATGATTACTATGCGTACGAACGTTATATTTCATAGTTGAATCATAAGAAGAGTATTTACTATCATGCAATCGATTTATTGAGAATTAAAAATGCATGTAAGCTACATAACAGCGAGATAGGGGTTCAATTTATTTTCGAGCAAGTACAGGGATAAAACGGTCAATTGACCAAAATTCGATATAAATCCGATGAGGAAATTTCATTAAAAATATGAAATCAAGAAATCTTCATCAATAACGAGGAAAATATTGAATTTCGAGTCCAATTGATCGAGATATGAATCTAATTAATATTTTTGAAATTTTTGTCTCAAAAAACGAGCCCAAAAATAGTGGAAAAATATACCGGAAAGGTAAAATCAAACTGATAAATTCATTTACGGATTAAATGAATTTAATATGAATTTTTGAGATTTTTTGGGATATTTTTGGGATTTTTATTATTATTTTAATGAGTAAAATAATAATAAAAATTAATTATAAAATGAAAAAAAAACGAAAACAGAAACGAATTGGAAACAGAAAACGAAGAGAGTTTTCGGGGAGAGAGAAACGTACAAACCGACGGAGAGAAGAGATTGTCGGACCAGCCACCTCCGGCAACCAGCGGCCACGCACGCGACCGGGAAAGGAAGGCCGGCACCGTGCGACCTCCCAGCCACCAGGACGCGCGCCATCGGGGCCGAAATCCTGCGAATCGAAGGGAGAAAGCCGCGGAGGAAAAAAAGGGCATTCGGCGACCACCGGCGGGAGTTGGCTCCGATCGAGGGCAACCGAGAGGTCCCCTGTCCAAGACGCGTCGAACGGCGGCAGCGACACACCGGGAACCGGTCGGACGACGCTGGCATGACCAAAAAGGTACTGAACCGATCGGCGGTTCAGCGGAAAGTGACTGTGCTGAACCGGACCGGACCGGTTCAGCCAAGGAGAAAAGGGAAAAAAGAGGAAAAAGGAAAGAAAAAGGAAAAGAAAAATTTTTGGGATTTCACCGGACTTCGGGTAAGTCGATACGAGGTCAAAAGTGACCAATTTAATTTCTGATAAATTTATTTAAATTATATTTAATCAGAAATTGACCCGGAGTTAAATATACGAAATTGTGCAGTTCGACGATTAATTCCGAACGAAAGCCCGATCGAACTCCGATTCGCGCAACATCGCACAATCTCGGGTAAGTAAAGCTCATTTACGACAATTTATGTGATTTATGCGTATTTAAGATTTAATTTACGCATTTCGGATTAAATTTCAGATTTAGTGAATTATATTCAGAAAATTGAATAAAATGTCGTAAATGATATACGGGCTATCCAAAGAGCTTGGAATAAAGCCCAATGGGTATTGATAGGCCCAATGAGTCGATAGACCTTGATGAACGGGCTTAATACGGATTAAGGCCTGATTAACGTGATTAAGGCCCATTAAGCGTAAAAGGGCCAATTTAAGTGAAATAAACTGTATTAAATGTGTAATACAGTAGGAAAAGTGTAATTAACTCAGTGAATGATCAAATGCAGCTCCAGAGTCATATTGAGAGTTGACCGGACTGCGAGATAGACAGCATAGAGGAAGAGAGGGTCACACGACGTGATCCGAGGTAGGGGACTCTTGCAAGTAGCTAGAGATATCTGTGCATATTTTCGTTGGATTTTGCATTCACTGAAATTGTTTGAGGGTCAGAGAAAATCTATAATAATTATAGGGACCCGATATGGGTAAATTACGATTTTACCCCTAGTTAGGCAAAAAGTGAAATTTTGGGAAAAGTTCCAAAAAGCATGAAAATGATCTTTTGAGTGGTTTTTCCTGCTGTATGGTAGAAGAGTAGGTGGATGGGCTAATGTTTTGAGGTCGATGTAAATTAAGCACACTTTATAGTGCTGATTTTAGTGATTTTTAACATCCCTATTTTTAAAGAGCCATCTACCGAATTATGTGGAAACAATCGTGCTAGAGCATAACTCGCACTTGATTTCAGATGTTTTTCACATACATTAGTGCTGGAGGTTGACTCGCACTACATTTATTTGACATGCATGATAGAGTATTGGAGCATTGCTCGTACTCAGTTTTTATGTGATTTGTGCATGATAGAGTGCTGGAGCGATTAGCTCGTACTCGAGTTTTACATGAGATGCATGACCTGGTGCTGAAGGTTCACTCGCACTAGTGTTGATATTTTGACATGCATATACAGTGTTTTGAGGCGGAGTGTTGACTGTGTGTCACACTCAAGACGCGCATTGTAGTTTTTCGTGATATACACACATGTTTGAAAAACCGTGACGATTTCCTCCGTGTAGACTGAGTGTCACACTGTTGAGATGTTCTCACGTGGATTTAGAGACATGGCATGTTAAAAACAACCTGATGAGCCCGAACGAGGGATAAGGGTTGGAGATCCACCTGATGAGCCCGAACCAGGGATAAGGGTTGGAGGACCAGCCGATGAGCCCGAACGAGGGATAAGGCTGGGGGTCCACGGAGTACGATGTACCGTGCGTGTGGCATGGAGTACATTGTACCGTGTTTTGTGTTGTGGAGTTGTGGAGGAGAGTTGTTGATAGCTGTCGGTTGTGATGGACTGACCCCCCTCCCGTTACAGCAGTGATAACCCGCACACTGAGTACTGTGTTGCCTGGGATTTCACCACATGTTAGGATATGTACATAGTCCGGAGATGTTCTCTTACAGTAAGATCCTTAAGCCCAACATCCTTAAGCCAGAATAGGTGGGGAGGCTCTGTTCGGCCGGGAGGCTCTCTTACATAGTCTAGAGAGATTGCATTTAGCCACTGAGTCTCGCATGATATATCACATGTATTTTATGATACGGGTAGACCTAAGGGATGGGTCGAAACCCAGTTTATTTGTGTTGTGATGAGAAATGCCATATTTACTATGGTTTGAATGTAAATGGCATATTTTATATAAAGGCATTCTTAAATGATTAAATATGCACGGTTTTGCATGAATGCCTCTGATTGATAAACCAGCATGTGTTTAGTACATGGGATTTTAAATCTGTACTATATTATATATATTTTAAACATGCTTTTGAAATGAGAGAAGGAAAGGTAAAGCACTATTTTCAAGTAGATAGTATGGATGTCTACTTGCTTGCCTGATTTCCTTACTGAGCGCGTTGATAGCTCATCCCATTCATTTTCCCCCCATCTCTACAGATTCTCATCAGTAGATCGAGTCGGCTAGGGTATTGCATTCCTTTGATCCGCTGCCACTCCCCATCTAGCGAGAGGTATACACACGCGTACTCTTTTGTATCTGAACAATGTATAAACACAGTGATGTACACGGTTTTAATGTTGGGGATGTAAATGTAATGATGTAATTATATTTAAGTATATGAATTTACTTATGATATGAAAGTCATGTATGTATGATACGTGAAAGAATGGTAAGGTATGTATGGATGAGAAGACTAATGCCTATTCACAGCCCAACTGTTGAGGAGATAAAGGTAAGCAAAAAGTGAAAAATTTATTGTGGTTTTTGGTAAAGTCGCGTGTGGGAAGAGGGCGTGACAATATAAGTAAGTAAAAAGCATAAATGCCTACATCATTGGGCACAATGCTGATAAATGAGTACCCCAATAGAGGAGGATTAATTAACGGAATATGGATATAGAGATTTTAAGTTGAAAACAGGAGTGAAAACATCACTGAAAAGTATACTGTAAGTGTTGACAAGTGATAGAAAGGGGTGCAACAGTTGAAATTAAAGGAGTAAAGGATTGTACTCACGGAATGAATAATGAAAGAGTTTTGTCATGAGGGATATACGAAAGGAGATAATCTTTAAGATAAGATAGATCCTAAATACCAGATGTATTGGAGTAAGAGACATATGCTAGGTAAGGAATACCCTTAATATGCGAAGTAATTGGGATTAAGTGATAAGTAGGGAATATAAATTATAACCAAGGATAAAGATGGATATAACCATAACCAGTCTATGTGGTTAAGTCTGAAGGTTAATAAAGATATTTCAAAATACCTCCCCGCCTGAAGACTTGACAGCGTCTAAAAGTATATATATATATAACCTATAACGTGAAATCGATCGTCGTGATAAATACCTTTAGCATTAGGATACCTTTACTAAGACGATAAGAATATTAAAATTCGACAAATCATAAAGGTTAACATAGTAAAATTTAATAAAAGCCGTTAAGATAAGAAAAAGAAATGACGCAGGTTGGTACCTGAAAACGTAAGCGATTTTGAAGGATCTTATATGCTTATGCATAAATAAGTCAAAGATATGGACGATTAAAATAAGTAGTGGAGCTCAACTACAATGAGTTATTTAAACTTTACCTGGACCGATTTGTCATCATCCTTATCGATGATATGTTGAGTGTAGTTAAAGTTCAGGGAAAAATTGTAAGCAATAATTGAAAATGGCTTTTACAAATGGGTTGTTGCGAGTTCTCAATATGGTCTACTTGGTTGACACGTTTAACTAAGAAAACGTGGTCTTTGAATGAGATGATAAATAAGATGATAGATGTGACATGAATTTCGGTGTAGTGAAGTATGAACTGACCACCGTGATTAATTTCACCATACCCAACAGCTCAAGAGGTTCTCAGTGAGTATGGATACCTCAAAATAATGAAGGAGCTGTGTATTGATGTATAATGGGAAGATAGTCAATTATGGAGTCAGACAACTCCTTGATCATGAAATAAACTATCTGACTCATGATTTTAAGTTGGCAACGGTAGTATTTGTACCGATGATAGGGTACTATTATGTACAGGGTGAGAAATTTTGGATATGCACTGATCATAAAGCCCCGAATATCTGTTTTTCATAGAAAGAGGTGAATATGAGAATACATAGTGGGTGAGAGCTTCTGAGAGATTTTGATTGTGAAAATTGTACCACCCAGAAAAGGCTAATGTGATGGCTGATGCCTTGAGCAGAAAGAGCCTCGGGATGGTATTACATATGATGGTCAAGGAGCGTGAGCTGCTAGAGCAGTTGTGAGCCTCAGTAGTGATGTGATCCCTTCTGATGATGACAGTGATTGTGTGACAGCTAGCCTGAGATTAGAACCGGATGAGAGTGTCGGGATTTGACAGGCTTAGCGTGATGATCGGCATGATGTCGATAGTTTGGGTCAGATTCAGAAGGGTATAGTGACAGAGTTCACAGAGTGTTGATGATTTACAGAGAGGTTCAGAGACAGTATAAGTGCTACCCAGGACCACAGTTGATGAGATAGTAATATTGTCAGAAGCTCACTCTTCGGGATATACAGTGCATACAAAAAGTAAAGAATATATCATAATCTCGAAAAGGGTATTGGTGGTCAGATATGAAAAGAGACATGGTAGATATTGTGAAAAAGTGCCTAGTATGTCAGTAGAATAAGGTAGAGTATTAAAAGTCTGCAGGGTTATTGTAGCCTCTACCTATATCGACACGGCACGAAAATGGGAGCAAGTCTCCATGAATGTCGTGATGGGTTACAGAGAACCCAGGTGAATTACGAGGCTATTTGGATGATAGTCGATAGAGTGACTAAGTCTACCCACCTTCTGGTTATGAAATTCCCAACTACTCAGAGTGTATATGAGGATTTATGTGTAAGGAAGATTGTGAAACATTAAGTAGCGTTCCAGTGAGTATGGTATCATATAGGGATTCCCACTTCACTTCCTACCTCTGAGGATATTTTTCAGGAAGCTATGGGAACCCGACTGAGTATTAGCACAGCTTTCCATCCTCAGACAGATGGTCAGTCAGAGAGGACTGTACAAGTTCTGGAGGATATGATGAGAGTGTGTGCATTGATTTTATAAGCTCCTGGAACAATCAGTTGTTACAAATTGAAGTCGCCAATAACGACAGTTGGCACTTGAGTATCGAGATAACAAGATATGAGGTAGTGTGTGGCTGTAGGGGTTGTTCTCCAAAATTGGATAAGAAAAAGTAGGTGACAGATAGAAAAGTATTGGAATTCACCGAGGGTGAATTAGTATGGTTGAAATGTTTCTTGTCCTAAGAGAATAAGGACATAACGAACTTTTGGAAGAAGGTAAATTGAGTTTCGCTGGATTGAAATTTTTGAGAGATTGGACAAGTGGGAGATAAGACCTGTATGTTGGCATTATCACCTGAATAAACAGGCATCCACAATGTGTCCCATCTTTTAATATTTCGACAATACTATCCAGATCTCGCATAGGCGATCGGATATGAACTCTAACAGTTCAGCTCAGTGCAATATAAGTATATTGAAAAAGTTGATTCGGGCATTAAACAGGAAAGAGAAAGTATTGAGGTTTAAGACGATCTCCCTAATTAAAGTCCTTTGGTAGTATTACACTCCGGAAAAAGGTCACATGAGAATTAAAGAAGTATGATACGATTAATGTACCCGGAGTAGTCTATGGACTCATATGAATTGGTTCTAATTTGGAGGACCAAATTCCTTAAGTGGGGGAGAGTTGTAAGACCCGAAATTAAATCGTAAATTTTTATGAGGGATGAAAATGGTCAAAAATTTAACTAAATGGGATTCGGATTGGAAATAAGGATTTAAAATGCGAAGTGAGTGAGTATTCATGAAAGGAAGTTGGGTTAAATTAATCCCGAACACGTGCAAGGGCAAAATGGTCAAAAGACCGAAAGTCAGTATAAATTCGAGAAGAAAAATTTAATTAAAAATAATGGATTTGAGAATCTTGATCAATAACGAAGAAATAATTAAATTTCGGGTTAAATTGATCAAGATATAAATTTATGAGAATTAATCGGGATTAATCGAGATTTTTAAATCGAAAAATAATCTCGAAAATAATCAAAAAATATACCGAAAAGTCATTCGGGATAATATCCCGAAAATACAGAGAAATTATACCCGAAAAAAGGTCAAAATATAATAAATAAATTAAATAAAATTAAATTAAGTACTTTGGAGTAAAATAATAATTTTGGTAGATATTTTGGGTATTTTAATGTATTTAATGATTAAAATATTAATATAAATAAATAAATAAAAATAAATAAAAATTAATTAATTAATAAGTTAAAAAAAAAGAAGTCAGAAAATGGATCGGGGAGAGAGAAAGGAAGAGAGGAACGAAAAACCACCGAGGAAACCATCACCGGCGAGCCACCACCGGCGAGCCACCACCGGCGACCCACGACCCCCGACGAGGAGCCGACGAGGAAGAGGAGAGGCTGACGATCCTTCAGCCACCGGAGACGCGTCGTATAGTGGCCGGAGGACGCCGATCGGAGAAAAGAAAAATCGAGGGAGAGAAGGGCTCGGTCCCGGTGATCCACGACAGCTGGGCATCAACGAAGGCCACCGACGAGTTCAGGAGGAGGAGCTGGTCATTTTGAGACCGGTAGTAGCCGACGAAACGGTCGGAATCGTCGGCGACGACCAAGATCCAAAATGGGTTTCGACGATCGAGAGAGAGGAGGCTGGACCGGCGACTTTTCAGCGGCCTTGGACGAAGCCGAGGCCAGATTCGAGCTGCGGACGACCCAACGGAGCTGCTGGCGGTGGAAGCTGGCAGAGAACCGGCTAGCAAGGCGGTGAACCGGAGTGAACCGGGGTGAACTGACGGTCCGAACCGGTCTGAATCGGATTGAACCGGTTTAGCCAAGAAAAAAGGGAAAAAAGGAGAAAAAGGGAAAAAGAAAAAGAGGAAAAATTGGGAAAAAATCCCGACGATGAAATCGAGCTTCGGGTAAGTCGGTAAGCGGTCGAATTGATCGATTTAAATTTTGAAAATATTTAATTTGATAAATAATCGACTAAAAGTTTACCCGAAAATATATTTAATTGTGTAACTCGACAATTGGCATCCAACGAGAGCTCGAGATAGTCTCGATTTACGTACTAGCATGGAATCTCAGGTAAGTAACCCTTATTTATGACAATTTACATCGTTATGCGTGTTTCGGATTTAATTATCGCATAAAATGAATTAAATTATGGAAATTTAGATAAATTGACGTAAATAATAAATTGAGCTATTCGAGAGTTAGAACGAGGCCCAATAAATTGTTGGTGGGCCCAATGAGCCCAATAGGCCTCAATAATGTGAAAATTATGTGGAAAACGGGCTTAAGGCCGATTAAGGCCCATTAAGGTGCAATCGGGCCCAATAGAGGTAAATGGGCCCAATTATTTAAATTAAGTCCAAAAAATAAAAAATACAATTAAATTGTATGATATCTGACCTGAGGAATAATTATACGCAGTTCTGGACATTGGATTGGGAGCAGATCGGACTGCGCGACGTGACATCAGAGGAAAGGTCAGACTCGACAGGACAATAAGGTAAGGGAATTCTGCGGACTGCTAGAGGTAACTTTACAAAATTTTAAGTTCATTTGCAGTCCTTTAAAAATTATCTGAAGGGTCTAGAGGCCAAATAATAATTGTAGTGCCTCGAAGGGGCAAATTACCAAAATACCCTTGTTAAGGGTAAAATTTACAAACTTATAAAAAATTGGGAGGAGCAAGAACAAGAGGTTTATGCTCGTTCTGGAGACATTTTAATGCATGCATGAGTAGGCTGGCTAACCTTGAAAGAAAATGCACAGCATTGCATACTTTCAACGATATAATTGTTTTGAAAACTGTTTTGAGGAAACAGAGCCGCCTACGTGTTTTTATTGACATGTGACGTGATAGAGCTCAGCTCGCACGATGTTTTTGATTTGTGTGATGTACGCATTAGTGCTGGAGCGAGGGCTCGCACTAGAGTTTTATATGCATTGGTGCTGGAGTTCAGCTCGCACCAGATTATATATATATATATATATGATTTTCATGACAGGATGCTAGAGTCTAACTCGCACCATATTTTTATATGATTTTTGAGACAGGGTGTTGGAGCTTCACTCGCACCAGATTTTTACATGGTTTACATACAGAGTGCTGAGCTTAGCTCGCACTAGTTTTACTTGATTTGATGAGAGTGCTGAGCATCGCTCGCATTGATTTTATGAGAACATGCGATGAGCCGTGCTTGGAGCATCGGGTAGACTGTGTGTCACCGATTAAATAGGCTCGCACGTGCGTTTTGAGACATGGCATGAGTATTGAGATATGATATAAGAAACAAAACCTCTCTGTGGGAAGCAGGCCATTTGGGCTGGAGTACCTAGAGCGATATGGGTCAACGGAGTACGATGTACCGTGCAAGTAGCATGGAGTACAATGTACCGTGTGGTATCTTTGGATACGACATCTTCGGATGCGGCATCTTCAGATGCATGGGATCGGATAAGACTGACGAGATGGATTGACCCACCTCCCGGGCGGTCCCCGATCATGGTGAGAACCCACACACTAGGATCCATGTAGCAGAGGAACTCCCAAGTACACATGGCCATAGTCCTGGTTATTACCGATATACAGATGTTGCCTAGTCTCGCATGTTGATGACCTTGATGAGATTGAAACTGGGTTTTAAACTAAATTTGCATGATGCTATTTCCATGCTTTTCAAACCCATGTGTGAATGTAAATCGATTTTCATGATTTTATGTGAGTCAGGACCACCCGAGGGATGGGTTGAGTCCTGGCCTTGTTGTGACATTTTAAACGAGAAAGAAATTATTTGAAATAATTACATGTTGAATTTTTGTCATACGAATGGATTTACATAACATCACAACTCATATCATCTGTTTTAAAAATGTGTGGAGAAAGGTTGGTTTATGCATGGCACCACGTTCATGTAGGTAGTATGGTTACCTACGTGTTCGTAGGATTGCCTTACTGAGCTTGATGTGCTCACCCCTTTCATTTTCTCACACAGATAATCTTCAGTTGAAGTTGAGGCGACTCAATACTGCATTTCGGATATCCGCTGCTGCCCATCATTTAAGGTATACACACTTGTACATATTGTATCTAAATAAGCATAGCACAGTAACATGTTTGTAAGTAACTTTAGGGGATGTATAAATATTGTAAGCACTTATAAATGACTGAGAAAGAATTAAGTTATATGGTAAATGTATGGTGGGACCGGCATTGACGCACAGCCCAATTTGTTAGTGGAGTGTGGTCACGATCAGAGGACAAGTAAGCATGAAAGAAAATAACAAAACGCGAAAAATTTACTCTGATTTTTGGGTAGTTTTGGGTCGTGACAGTGATGCCCCGCACACCAGGATCCGTGTAGCCTGGGATCACAGGGACAAAGTATGGCTATAGTCTTCGATTTTCATACAGTAACCTACATGCCTCACATGATATCATATGGTCTAGATAGACCAGGACAAACTCGAGGGAGGGGTAATGTCCCGATTTATGTTTTTAAAAGAGATGTGATTCAATGAATCAAGGTATTCCCGAGAGATGGGTTTAGCCTTGATGTGGTTGTTTTATGATAAAACAAATGAGTTTTAATGTGATGAGTTTATGATGAAACAAATAAGTTTTAGATGTGACGAGCATGAGATGTCATACATGATGATTTTTCCATGTTTGATTTATATGTTGATTTCATAACTTCTCTTATATGATATATACATACATGTGGCATCGTTTTAGTCATACCTCATGCTCTAAATATAAACAATTTTATATCACAACATTATCTGTACGTAGATAGTATAGTTATCTACCTGCTTACATTATTGCCTTACTGAGCTGTTTATGCTCACCCTTTCATTTTTCCACCCCACAGGGTATATTCAATAGAAGAGACAGACAGTAGTCTTGCATTTCGGTTATCCGCTGCTTCTTATCAAGATTAGGTATACACATTTGTATAATTTTGTATCTGAACATATAGACGCACAGTACTGTATATGGATTTAATATTGGGGATGTATTTTGTTTAAAATAAATTGATATGTCAATGAAATATGAAAATGGAATGGTAAATAGGTGAGAGGTGACTAACACCGAATCATAGCCCAACTGTTTAGTAGTGTAACTGTTCACGACGGGTAAGAAAATGAAAAAGCGAAAAAGAAAAATTTACTCTGATTTTTAGGTAATTTGGGTCGTGACAGAAAAGATGGTATCAGAGCTGAGTTGGCCTGATATGAGTCGGTGTTAGTGGTTAAGTAAATTTACATCCCCATGTACTGTGCATTGTCTAGATACAATTGTGTATATCAAGGTGGAACAGCAGCTAAGAATTTAGTTTCGAATGCAAGAATATAGTTTTTATAACTGATAACCGTTATGGTAGAGAGACGAGTATATATGCTCGAGGCCATAGAGATCATCCTGAGAGTCGAATGAGTCGTCACATGAGACTCAAGATAAGAGTGAGGTGGAGGCTGATGATGAACATACTCCACAAGGTCCTATAAAGAGATCAAACAATATTGAGACACGCTCCGAGAGGATGGAGAGGAGTGTAGAAAATATTTTAGAGTTGTTTACTCAGTCTATGCATGTAGTTGAGGATAGGCAGGGTAAAGCCTAAACAGATGCCTCAGACTATAGAGATTTCACACCCCTCCGGTATATAGCGAAGTAAAGAAACCGATAGTTATTGAGGACTCGGTGAATGAGATAGCGAAGTGCTATGGATTCTTTCGATGTATGTCGACCGAGAAAGTGACTTTTAAATACATTTATGTTAGAGGGTGAGGTGGAACATTGGTGGAAGTCCGCTCGAACCATCTGAAGAATTAGATGTTCAAAGCCGACATGAGAAATATTTCTGGATGTATTCTGATGACAGAATATTTCGGACAATACTTAAGGGAAATTACAATTAAAAAATTTCTTACACTGACCCAGAGACACTGGTTGATTGACGAGTATGAAACGCAATTTATATCTTTGGGCAGGTGTGAACCCGACACTATGGGCAGTGAGAGTTAAAAAGCCCAAAAGTTCATGGAATGACTCCATTTGTCGATTAGAGTCCGATTGGCTCACTACCTATGTCGAGGCAGTGCGCAAAATATAGTTGTGTGAATAATATCATGTGTTGCACGCCTCTGAGATTGGGAAAGATAGTAAGGGTCGAAATAAAGACAGAAGAGAATAGAGAATGACAGAGATGTCAGAGCGGGAAAGAGACCAGTTGATAAGGGATTAGAGTTAATGAGTCACGGGGTAAGATTATTGGTAAGGCCCCAGTGTATCCAATTTAACACTTATTAGGGGTATTATGATTGGAGAACCCCGACCTGCTACGAAGCAGTGTAGCAGTGTAAGCAGAGTTAACGGTGTAAACAGTGTAGGATGTGTGGTAGATACCACGGAAGTAGGATCTACACCTACACTTTATTGACTAAAATAGGCGCTAAGTGTGGTAAGACGGACCACTTAATTAATGATTGCTCAGAGTTGGGTGAGACTGCCCTACAGAAGAGCAAAGAGATAGAGAAAACCCTATTGGTATCTCTGCACCGAAAAAGGGAGGCCACAGCTGAAAAGAAAAAGGAAAATAGGCTGTTGAACGAGGGCGAGTGTATGCCTTGGACTAGGACATTATTGATGTTTCATATGATGTGGTGAAAGATACCACACTAGTTATGAATAGTGAAGAAATTATTTTAATTAATCCTAGTGCCACGTATATATTCATATCGCCTTCAATTACTTATAAGTTAGTAAAAGACGTGAATGCCTACACCTATGGGCACAATGCTGATAGTTAGTACCCCAACGAATGAGGGTTAACTAACAAAATAATTATGAAGAAATTATAAGTTGAAAACGGGGGAAGAAGGATAAGTCAGCCGATTTTATTCAGTAAACTATGAATAATTTGAAGTAATATTTGAGAATAAATTAGTTGGCTGCAAATTATGATGTTCAGAGTTCTATCCTAAGATAGTGATATGGTTACTCATGAAAAGTATACTGTAAGTTTTGATAAGTACTAAAAGGGGTGTAGCGATTTAAATTAAAGGAGAAAATGATTGTACTCACGGAATGAGTAATGACATAGTTGTTATAAGTGAATACAAAACGAGATAAGCTTTTAGATGTGAAAGATTCTAAATACAAAATCCATTGGAATAAGAGGCGTATGCAAGGTACGAATATCTATGATACGTGAAGTAATTTGGATTAAAGCAATTAGTAATGAATATGAATTGTGACCATAGGGACTGATGTGTAAAGTAATTGTGGTCAAGTCTGAGGGTTAATAAAGGTATTTCAAAATACCTCCCCGCCTGAAGACTTGACAGCGTCTAAAAGTATACACGTAACTTATAAACTAAAATCGATAGTCATAATATATACATTTAAAAATTAGGGTACCTTTACTGGTACAATAAGAAATATAGAATTCGATTAATCAGGAAAGTTTAAAAAATTTAAAATTTTATAAAAAGCCATTAAAAAGGAAATGACGCGGGTTAGTAGCTTCAACGGAAGTGATTTCGAAAAGAACATTTTACGTTTATGCGTACATAGGTCAAGGAAATGAGTAATTGAAATATTCAATGGAATTCAACTACAATGAGTTATTTAAACTTTACCTAGACCGATTTGTTATCATCCTTATTGATGATATTTTGGGGTGTATTTAAAGTCCATGAAAAATTATAAACAACAATTAAAAATTATTTTTACAGATGATTGGTTGAGAGTTCTCAACATGATCTACTTTATTGACACGTTTAACTTAGAAAAAGTTGTATTTGAATGAGATAATAGACGTGACAGGAGTTTTGGTGTACTGAATTAATAAACTGACCACCGCATTTATTCTCACCATACCCAATAGATTAAGAGGTTTCTCATGAGTCTATGGATACCTCAAAATAATGAATGGGCTGTGTATTGACGCAAAAGGGGAAGATAGTCGATTATGGATCCAGACAGCTCAAGGATCATGAAAGGACTATCCGACCCATGATTTAAAGTTGACAGCGATAGTGGTATTGGGTATATGACAATACTATGTATACGGTGAGAAATTTCAGGTATGCACTAATCCTAAAAGTCCCGAGTATCTGTTTTCACAGAAAGAGTTGGATATGAGAACGAAGAGAGTTAGAGCTTCTGAGGGATTATGATTGTGAAAATTGTACCACCCAGGAAAGGCTACTGTAATGGCTAATGCCTTGAGCAGAAAGAGCCTCGGGATGGTATTACATATGCTGGTCAGGGAGCGTGAGCTGCTAGAGCAGTTGTAAGCCTCAGTAGTGATGTGATTACCACTGATGATGACAGTGATTGTCTGACAGCTAGCCTGAGATTAGAACCGGATTTGAGTGACCGAATTTGATAGGCTTAGCGTGATGATCCGCAGGATGTCGATAATGGGGGTCAGATTTAGATGGGTACAGTGACAGAGTTCACCGAGAGAGATGATGGCTTATTGAGGTTCAGAGACAGTATAAGTGCTCCCCAAGACCATAGAGTTATTGTCAGAAGCTCACTCTTCGGGAGATACAGTGCATCCGAGGAGTAATAAATATATCAAAATCTTAGAAAAGGGTATTGTTGGTCAGATATGAAAAGAGACATGGTAGAGATTGTGGAAAGGTGTCTCGTATGTCAGCAGAGTAAGGTAGAGCAAAAGAAGTTTGCAAGGGTATTGCAGTCTCTACCTATATTGACACGAAAATGGGAACAAGTTATCATGAATTTTGTGATGGGTTACAGAGGACCCCGATGAATCATAAGGCTATATGGGTGATAGTCGATAAATTGACTAAGTCTACCCACCTTCTAGTTAGGAAATCCCCAAATACTTTGAGTGTGTAGGCAGATTTATATGTATGGAAAATTGTGAAATACCAAGTATTTTCTAGGGAGCATGGTATCATATAGGGATTCCCGCTTCACATCTCACTTCTGGAAACGTTTTTCAGGAAGCTATTGGGAACCTAACTGAGTGTTAGCACAGCTTTCCATCCTCAGACAGATGGTCAGTCAGAGAGGACTGTACAGGTTTTGGAGGATGTGATGAGAGCATATGCCATTGAATTGATAAGCTCCTGGGATGATCAGTTGTTACTAATTGGATTCGCCAATAATGACAGTTGTCTCTTGAGTATCGGGTTGACTTCAGATGAGGCATTGTATGATCGTAAGGGTTGTTTTCCCGATTTGGATAAAAAGAAGTGGGTGACAAATAGAAAATTGTTCCCGAATTGGTAAGACAAACCTCTGAGGATGTTCAGTTAATTGTAAAGGATTAAGAACACCTCAGAGCAGATAGAAAAGCTATGCTGACAAGAGACAGAAACCATTGGAATTTACCGAGGGTGAATTTATATTGTTAGAAGTTACATGCCCTTAGGACATAGGATAAGGACATAACGAGATTCGTAAAGAGATTGGACAAAGTGAGAGATAAGACCTGTAGGTTGGCGTTACTACCTAAATAAACAGGCATCCACGATATGTCCCATCTTATGATGTTTTGAAAATATTATCCGGACTTAGTGTATGTGATCAGATATGAGCTTCAACAGTTTAGCTCAATGAAAGTATAACGTATGATTGGAAAAAAAATCAATTCGGGTATTAGATGGAAGGAGAAAGTATTGAGGTTGAAGATGATTTCCCTAATTAAAGTCCTTTGGTAGTAGTACACTCCGAAAAAGTCACATGGGAATTAAAGAGTGTGATACGTGTGAAATATCCGAAATGATTTACAGACTAACTGTCACGACCCAAATTACCTAAAAATCCCTACAAATTTTTCGCTTTTTCATTTCCTCACCCGTCGTGAACAGTTACACTTCTAAACAGTTGGGCTATGATTCGGTGTTAGTAACCTCTCACCTATTTACCATTCTATTTTCATACTCACATTCACATATCAATTTATTTAAACAAAATACATCCCCAATATTAAATCCATATACAGTACTGTGCATCTATATGTTCAGATATAAAAATTATATAAATGTGTATACCTGGTCTTAATAAGAAGCAGCGGATAACCGAAGTGCGAAACTATTGTCGCTCTCTTCTACTGAGTGTACCCTGTGGGGTGGAAAATGAAAGGGTGAGCGAAACGTGCTCAGTAAGGTAATAATGTAAGCAGGTAGATAACTATACTATCTACGTGCTGATAATATCATGATGTAAAAATCGTTTACTTTCGGAGCATGAGGTACGATTAAAACAATGCCACATGTATGTATATATCATATACAAGGAATCATGAAATCGACATATAAAGCACACATGGAAAATCATCATGTATGACATCTCATGCTCGTCACATTAAAACTCATTTGTTTAATCACAAACTCATCACTTTGAAACTTATTTGTTTCGTCATAAATTCATCTCATTTAAAACTCATTTATTTCATCATAAACTCTCACTTTAAAACTCATTTGTTTCTTCATAAAACAACTTCATCAAGGTCAAACCCATCTCTCGGGAATACCTTGATTCATCAAATCAAATCTCTTTTAAAAACATAAATCGGGACTACCCCTCCATCGGGTTTGTCCTGGTCTATCCAGACCGTATGATATCATGTGAGGCATGTAGGTTACTGTATGAAAAATCGAGGACTATGGCCATACTTTGTCCCTGTGATCCCAGGCACACGGATCCCGGTGTGCGGGGTATCACAACTGCAACGAGAGGTGGGGTCAAGTCCTACCCGCCAGAATATCGAGTAACATCGTAGAGTCATCATGACTGCATGGTACAGCGTACTCTGTGCGACATACACGGTACATCGTACTCCGTGGACCCATATCATAGTCTGGGGGTGCCTGCCGTAGGTCTTATCCAGCCCAATACTATGTCGATAACCAACCCATGTCTCAAAGTATATGTGCGAGCATCTCAACTCTCTGTGACACACAGTCTACAGGAGGCTTCCGCACGACTATATGCATGTCAACTCGCGTCTAGTACGTTTATGTGAGCATTCTGCTACCCGCCCCACACCAGGTCATAGGCTTACGGAGCTCCAGCACCACGCTATGCATATCATGATATCTAAAATCTCGTGCGAGCGAAGCTTCAGCACGGTTTTGTGCACACACAAATTTCTCGTACGAGCAATGCTCCAGTACGGCTTTTCATGAGAAATAATTCAGTAAAGTTGAGTGCAAGAAAGACTCTAGCACTCTTTTAGTCACGTAAATACGATAGGTGACTCACTTTTAATAAAACATCTTTTAAAATAGTAACCGGTACAAACTGATACCCTTTCGTAAAATTCACGAAATCAACAGCCCACCTATGTGTATATTTGCTTAAATCAAAGCAATATAATCATATAAAACATTAAAATCATGAAATTCATGCAATTTCATAGCCTTACTACCCTTTTTGAAAATTTCCTAACTGGGGGCAAAATAGTCATTTTCTTTTATTTATTTAAGCCCCGATTTTCGTAAAAATTATTACTTCATTTCTAGATGCTTTAAGAAATTTCTAAACCCTGTAAATCCCCTCTCAAAATACGCATAATTATCTCTATGCACCTACAAAATTCCCTTACCTCGATTCTCGTCGAGTCTGACCTTTCCTTTTCCACTGTTGTCACGTCGCGCAGTCCGATCTGCTCCCAATCAAACCTCCGGAACTGCGTAATAATATTCCTCAGGTCAGATATTATACAACTTAATTGTATTTAATACTTTCTGGGCTTAATTTAAATCATTGGGCCCATTTATCCCTATTGGGCCCGATTGCACTTTAATGGGCCTCAACCCATTTTCAGCCCGTTTATACTGTTTAAATCCCTTCTTCGGGTTTACTGGGCTCATTCAGCTTACCAATAATTATCGGGCTTCGTTCCAAACTCATTGGATAGCCCGTATACCATTTACGGTAATTACGTTGTAATTTCGATTAATATTCCTTTTATATAGAATTAATCCGTAAATTCTGTAAAATAATTGAAACTCTGTATTAAAGGACTCTAATTGCCGAAATTAAACTGTACTTACCCGATACGATGAAAAATACGAAAATTGGAGCTCAATCGGCTCTCGTTCGGGCTTTATCGTCGAACTGTACAATTATTATATTTAATCCCGGGTTACTCTTCGATTAAATATAATTTAAATAAATTTCTCGAAAATCAATTCGGTCACTTTTGACCTCATATTGACTTACCCGAAGTCCGGTGTATCCCCGAAAATCCTTTCCCTTTTTCCTTTTCCTCTTTTTCTCCTTTTTTCCTCTCTTTTTGGCTGAACCGGTTCAGTCCGGTTCAGACCGTCGGTTTAGCTCGGTCCGATTCGGTTCAGTTTTCGTCGGTTCAGGTCGGTTCGACCGGTTCAATCCCCATTTTCTCATTCCGACGCCGTCCGGCCGGTTCCCGGTGCGATTTTGGTGCCGTTCGGCTCGGCTACACCTGGGCATTCAGAATCGGGCCTCGGCTGGGGTCGAAACGCAGCCATCGTTGGCGAATTCCTCCTTCTCCCCCGCGGCTGTCTCCTCTCGATCCGGCGGATTCCGGCGGTTTCGTCGGCTGGTACTGGTCTCAAAAGGACCGGCTCCTCCCCCTGATCACGCTGGTACCCGCCGTTCGCCCCCAGCTGCCGTGGATCACCGGTACCGACTCCGTTTTCCCCGCGGTCTTCTCTTCCTCCGTTCGTCGGGTACAACCATCGTCGGCGCGCATCACCGGTGCCAATGGATTCACCGGCCTCTCCTCTTGCTGTTCGGCCCTTCGTCGGAGGCCGTCGGTGCCCGGTGGCCGTCGGTCGGACGAGCCACGCGCGTCTCCCTCTCCGTTTTCTCTGGTTCTTCTCTCTCCCCGATAACTTCTGATTTCCTCTTTTTTTTTTACAATTATTATTTTATTTAACAATTTATTTTATTATTAAAATATTCATTAAAATAGTCTTAAAAAAATCTGAAAATATCTACAAAATTAATATTTTATTCCAAACAATTTAACTTAATTTAATTTATTTTATTTATTATATTTTTAACCATTTTTCGGGTATAATTTCTCCGTATTTTCGGGATATTGTCCCGGGTGACTTTTTGGTATTTTTAAAAATTCCGGATCTTGATCAGTTTGACTCAAAATTATATAATTTCCTCATTATTGATCAAGATATTCTAAATCCTTATTTTAAATTAAATTTTCTTATCGAATTTATCCCGGCTTTTGATCTTTTGACCGTTTTGCCCTTACACGTGTTCGGGATTTATTTAGCCTGACTTCCCTTCACGAATATTCATTCATTTTATGATTTGAATCCTTATTTTCAGTCCGAATCCCATTCCTTTAAATTTGTGAACATTTTTCTACCTCATAAAATTTACGATTTAATTTCGGGTCTTACAATTCTCCCCCAGTTAAGGAATTTGGTCCTCCAAATTAGAACCAAGTCATATGAGTCCATATACAACTCCGGGTACATCGATCGTATCATACTCTTAAATTCTTATGTGACCTTCTCCGGAGTGTATTACTACCAAAAGACTTTAATTAGGGAGATCGTTTTAAACCTCAATACTTTCTCTTTCCTGTTTAATGCCCGAATCAACTTCTTCAATATACTTATAATTGCATTAAGCTACACTGCTGGATCTCATATCCCATCACCCATGCTGGATCTGGATAGTATTGCCGAAGCATCGAAAAGTTGAGACACATTGTGGGTGCCTGTTAATTCAGGTGATAACACCAACCTACAGGTCCTATCTCCCACTTGTCCAATCTCTCAAAATATTCCATCCCGCGCAACTCAATTTACCTTCTTCCAAAAGTTCGCTATGTCCTTATTCTCTTAGGACAAGAAACATTTCAACCATACTAATTCACCAAGGGTGAATTCCAATAATACTTGTCTATCTGCTCTGAGGTGTTCTTAATCTCTCATCCTTAACTAAACATCCTCAGAGACTTATTATCCAAAGTCGAAAATAATTCTATCTCACCCACTTTTTCTTATCCAATTTGGGGAAACAACCCCTACAACCATACACTGTCTCATATCTTGTTATCCCGATACTCAACTGCCAACTGTCGTTATTGGCAACTTCAATTAGAAATCAACTGATCATTCCAGGAGCTTATAAAATCAAGGGCACACTCTTTCATCGTATCCTCCAGAACTTGTACAGTCCTCTCTGACTGACCATCTGTCTGAGTACGAAAAGTTATGCTAATACTCAGTCGGGTTCCCATAGCTTCCTGAAAAATATTCCATGAAGTAGAAAGTGAAGCGGGAATCCCTATATAATACCATGCTCACTGGAACGCTACTTAATGTTCCACAATCTTTCTTACACATGAATCCTCATATACACTCTGAGTATTTGAGAATTTCATAACCAAAAGGTGGGTAGACTTAGTCAACTTAGCGACTATCATCCAAATAGCCTCGTAATTCACTTGGGTTCTCTGTAACCCATCATAAAATTCATGGAGACTTGCTCTCATTTTTCGTACCGTGTCGATATAGGTAGGTGCTGCAATAGCTCTGCAGACTTTTAATACTCTACCTTACTCTGCTGACACACTAGGCACTTTTTTATAATCTCTACCATGTCTCTTTTCACATCTGACCACCCATACCCCTTTTCAGAGAATTCAATATATATATTCATTACTTTCCGTATGCACTGTATATCCCGAAGAGTGAGCTTCTGACAACATCACTATCTCATCAACTATGGTCCTGGGGAGCACTTATACTGTCTTTGAACCTCTCTGTAAATCATTATCACACTCTTTGTGATCTCTGTCACTGTACCCTTCTGAATCTGACCCAACTATCGACATCCTGCCGATCATCATGCTAAGCCTGTCAAATTCGAGCACTCTCATTCGGTTCTAGTCTCAGGCTAGCTGTCACACAATCACTGTCATCATCAGAAGGGATTACATCAATACTGAGGCTCATAACTGCTCTAGCAGCTCACGCTTCCTGACCATCATATGCAATACCATCCCAAGGCTCTTTCTACTCAAAGCATCAGCCTTTCCTGGGTGGTACAATTTTCACAATCAAAATTTCTCAAAAGCTCTAACCCACTATGTATTTCTCATATTCGCCTCTTTCTGTGAAAACAGATACTTGAGACTTTATGATCAGTGCATATCCGTAATTTCTCACCCTGTACATAATAGTACCCTATCCTCGGTACAAGTACTACTGCTGTCATCTTTTAAATCATGGGTCAGATAGTTTCTTTCGTGATCAAGGAGTTGTCTGACTCCATACTTGACTATCTCCCCATTATACATCAATACACAGCTCCTTCATTATTTCGAGGTATCCATACTCACTGAGAACCTCTTGAGCTGTTGGGTATGTTGAAATTAATCACGGTGGTCAGTTCATACTTCATTACACCGAAATTCACGTCACATCTATCATCTTATTTATCATCTCATTCAAAGACCACGTTTTCTTAGTTAAACGTGTCAACCAAGTAAACCATATTGAGAACTCGCAACAACCCTTTTTGTAAAAGTCATTTTTCAATTGTTGCTTACAATTTGCCCTAGACTTCAACTACACCCAACATATCATCAATAATGATGATTACAAATCGGTCCAGGTCAAGTTTAAATAACTCATTGTAATTGAGCTCCACTGCATAATTCAATCGCCTATATCCTTGACTTATGTACGCATAAGAGTATCAGATCCTTCAAAATCGCTTACGTTTTCAGGTACTAACCTGCATCATTTCCTTTTCTTATCTTAACGGCTCTTATTAAATTTTACTATGTTAACCTTTATGATTTGCCGAATTTTAAATACTCTTATTGTCTTAGTAAAGGTATCCTAATGCTAAAGGTATTTATTACGACGATTGGTTTCACGTTATAGGATATATATATATACTTTTAGACGCTGTCAAGTCTTCAGGCGGGGAGGTATTTTGAAATACCTTTATTAGCCTTCAGACTTAACCACAACTACGTTATATCTCAGTCTCTGTGGTCACAATTTATATTCGCTACTAATTGCTCTAATCCTAATGACTTCATATATTAGGGTATTCCTTACCTAGCATATATCTCTCACTCCCATACATCTTGTATTCAGAATCTATCTTATCTTAAAGATTATCTCATTTCGTATATCAATCATAACAAAACTCCTGTCATTATTCATTCCGTGAGTACAATCCTTTACTCCTTTAATTTCAACTGTCGCACCCCTTTTTGTTACTTAAAATCTCTATATCTATATTCTGTTAATTAATCCTCCTCTATTGGGGTACTCCTTTATCAGTATTATGCCCAATGATGTAGGCATTCATGCCTTTTACATCACTTATATACGAATGAAGGCGGTATTAATAAATGTGTGGCATCAAGATCAATGAACATATGTACTTCATTATTCGTAACAAGCATGGTATCTTACACCACATCCATGAAACATCAATAGTGTCCTGGTCCAAGACATCCTCTCGCCTTCGTCCAACAGCCTATTTTCCTTTTTCTTTTTGGCTATCGCCTCCCTTTTCGTTGCAGCTATACCAACGAAATTTTTCTCTGTCTCTTTACCTTTCTGTGGGGCGATCTTGCCCAACTCTGTGCAACCAAAATCAATGGTCCATCTTACCGTACTTAACGACTATTTTCATCGATACCGTGTAGGTATAGACCCTCCTTCCGTGGTATCCACCACACATCCTACACTGCTCACAGTGCTTACACTGCTACACTGCTTCGTAGCAGGTCGGGGTCCTCCAATCACAATGCCCCCCAAGAGTGCCAAAATTGGGTGCACTGGGGCCTTTCCAATTATCTTACTCCATGACTCGTCAAATCAAATCTTTTACCAATTACCATTTTTCCATTTTGACATCTCTGTCATTTCTCGATTTTTTTCTGTCTCTATTTCGACCCTTACTACCTTTCCCAATCTCATAGGCGTGCAACACATGACGTTATTCATGCAACGGTATTCTGTGCACTGCCTCGACATAGGTAGTGAGCCAATCGGACTCTAATCGACAATTTGAGCCATTTTCATGAACTTTTGGGTTTTTCGACTCTCACTGTCCACAATATCGGGTTCATACTTGCCCAGGGATGAAATCTGAGATTCATACTCATCAATCAACCAATGACTATGGGCAGTGTAAGAAACTTTATCAATAAATTCCTTTAAGTAGTGCCCGAAATATTCAGTCACCAGAATACATCCAGAAATATTTCTCATGTCGACTCCGGATGTCTAACTCTTAAGTTGGGTCGAGCGGGTTTCAATCAATACTCCGCTGCGCCCTCTGATCTTATGTCTACTCTGAGCAATTTGCTCCTCAAAATAATCTCCACACTCCGCTCCAACCTCACGAAGCGTGTCTCAATACTATCCGATCACTCTGTCGGACTCTGAGAGGTATGCTCAACATTAACCTCTATTTCAATCTCATCCCGATTCTCATGGGTCAGCTCAGCACGACTTAGCAGACTCAGGTCTACCTCTACGACCTCTGCCTCGTGCACTATCTCATCTTGAGTCTCATATCATGACTCATTTGATTCTCAGACCGATCTCTACAGTCTCGAGCATGTGTACTCGCCACTCTACCATAGCGGCTATCAGTTATAACAACTATATTCTTGCATTTGAAACTAAATTCTTAGCTGCACTTTCATCTTGATATACACAATTGTATCTAAACAATGCACAGTACATGGGGATGTAAATTTACTTAACCACTAACACCGACTCATATCAGGCCAACTCAGCTCTGATACCATTAAATTTGTCACGACCCAAATTACCTAAAAATCCCTACAAATTTTTCGCTTTTTCATTTCCTCACCCGTCGTGAACAGTTACACTTTTAAACAGTTGGGATATGATTCGGTGTTAGTAACCTCTCACCTATTTACCATTCTATTTTCATACTCACATTCACATATCAATTTATTTAAACAAAATACATCCCCAATATTAAATCCATATACAGTACTGTGCATCTATATGTTCAGATATAAAAATTATATAAATGTGTATACCTTGTCTTAATAAGAAGCAGCGGATAACCGAAGTGCGAAACTATTGTCGCTCTCTTCTACTGAGTGTACCCTGTGGGGTGGAAAATGAAAGGGTGAGCGAAACGTGCTCAGTAAGGCAATAATGTAAGCAGGTAGATAACTATACTATCTACGTGCTGATAATGTCATGATGTAAAAATCGTTTACTTTCGGAGCATGAGGTACGATTAAAACAATGCCACATGTATGTATATATCATATACAAGGAATCATGAAATCGACATATAAAGCACACATGGAAAATCATCATGTATGACATCTCATGCTCGTCACATTAAAACTCATTTGTTTAATCACAAACTCATCACTTTGAAACTTATTTGTTTCGTCATAAATTCATCTCATTTAAAACTCATTTATTTCATCATAAACTCTCACTTTAAAACTCATTTGTTTCTTCATAAAACAACTTCATCAAGGTCAAACCCATCTCTCGGGAATACCTTGATTCATCAAATCAAATCTCTTTTAAAAACATAAATCGGGACTACCCCTCCATCGGGTTTGTCCTGGTCTATCCAGACCGTATGATATCATGTGAGGCATGTAGGTTACTGTATGAAAAATCGAGGACTATGGCCATACTTTGTCCCTGTGATCCCAGGCACACGGATCCCGGTGTGCGGGGTATCACAACTGCAACGAGAGGTGGGGTCAAGTCCTACCCGCCAGAATATCGAGTAACATCGTAGAGTCATCATGACTACATGGTACAACGTACTCCGTGTGACATACACGGTACATTGTACTCCATGGACCCATATCATAGTCTGGGGGTACCTGCCGTAGGTCTTATCCAGCCCAATACTATGTCGATAACCAACCCATGTCTTAAAGTATATGTGCGAGCATCTCAACTCTCTGTGACACACAGTCTACAGGAGGCTTCCGCACGACTATATGCATGTCAACTCGCGTCTAGTGCGTTTATGCGAGCATTCTGCTGCCCGCCCCACACCAGGTCACAGGCTTACGGAGCTCCAGCACCACGCTATGCATATCATGATATCTAAAATCTCGTGCGAGCGAAGCTTCAGCACGGTTTTGTGCACACACAAATTTCTCGTACGAGCAATGCTCCAGTACAGCTTTTCATGAGAAATAATTCAGTAAACTTGAGTGCGAGAAAGACTCTAGCACTCTTTTAGTCACGTAAATACGATAGGTGACTCACTTTTAATAAAACATCTTTTAAAATAGTAACCGGTACAAACCGGTACCCTTTCGTAAAATTCACGAAATCAACAGCCCACCTATGTGTATATTTGCTTAAATCAAAGCAATATAATCATATAAAACATTAAAATCATGAAATTCATGCAATTTCATAGCCTTACTACCCTTTTTGAAAATTTTCTAACTGGGGGCAAAATAGTCATTTTCCTTTATTTATTTAAGCCCCGGTTTTCGTAAAAATTATTACTTCATTTCTAGATGCTTTAAGAAATTTCTAAACCCTGTAAATCCCCTCTCAAAATAGTCATAATTATCTCTATGCACCTACAAAATTCCCTTACCTCAATTCTCGTCGAGTCTGACCTTTCCTTTTCCACTGTTGTCACGTCGCGCAGTCCGATCTGCTCCCAATCAAACCTCCGGAACTGCGTAATAATATTCCTCAGGTCAGATATTATACAACTTAATTGTATTTAATACTTTCTGGGCTTAATTTAAATCATTGGGCCCATTTATCCCTATTGGGCCCGATTGCACTTTAATGGGCCTCGACCCATTTTCAGCCCGTTTATACTGTTTAAATCCCTTCTTCGGGTTTACTGGGCTCATTCAGCTTACCAATAATTATCGGGCTTCGTTCCAAACTCATTGGATAGCCCGTATACCATTTACGGTAATTACGTTGTAATTCCGATTAATATTCCTTTTATACAGAATTAATCCGTAAATTCTGTAAAATAATTGAAACTCTGTATTAAAGGACTCTAATTGCCGAAATTAAACTGTACTTACCCGATACGATGCGGAATACGAAAATTGGAGCTCAATCGGCTCTCGTTCGGGCTTTATCGTCGAACTGTACAATTATTATATTTAATCCTGGGTTACTCTTCGATTAAATATAATTTAAATAAATTTCTCGAAAATCAATTCGGTCACTTTTGACCTCATATTGACTTACCCAAAGTCCGGTGTATCCCCGAAAATCCTTTCCCTTTTTCCTTTTCCTCTTTTTCTCCTTTTTTCCTCTCTTTTTGGCTGAACCGGTTCAGTCCGGTTCAGACCGGTTCAATTCGCCGGTTCAGCTCGGTCCGGTTCGGTTCAGTTTTGGCCGGTTCAGGCTGGTTCAACCGGTTCAATCCCCATTTGCTCATTCCGACGCCGTCCGGCCGGTTCCCGTTGCGATTTCGGTGCCGTTCGGCTCGGCTACACCTGGGCATTCAGAATCGGGCCTCGGCTGGGGTCGAAAAGCAGCCATCGTCGGTGAATTCCTCCTTCTCCCCCGTGACTGTCTCCTCCCGATCCGACGGATTCCGACGGTTTCGTCGGTCGGTACTAGTCTCAAAAGGACCGGCTCCTCCTCCTGATCACACTGGTACCCGTCGTTCGCCCCCAGCTGCCGTGGATCGCCGGTACCGACTTCGTTTTCCCCGCGGTCTTCTCTTCCTCCATTCGTCGGGTACAACCATCGTCGGCGCGAGTCACCGGTGCCAATGGATTCACCGGCCTCTCCTCTTGCTGTTCGGCCCTTCGTCGGAGGCCGTCGGTGCCCGGTGGCCGTCGGTCGGACGAGCCACGCGCGTCTCCCTCTCCGTTTTCTCTGGTTCTTCTCTCTCCCCAATAACTTCTGATTTCCTCTTCTTTTTTTTTTTACAATTATTATTTTATTTAACAATTTATTTTATTATTAAAATATTCATTAAAATAGTCTTAAAAAAATCTGAAAATATCTACAAAATTAATATTTTATTCCAAACAATTTAACTTAATTTAATTTATTTTATTTATTATATTTTTAACCATTTTTCGGGTATAATTTCTCCGTATTTTCGAGATATTGTCCCGGGTGACTTTTCGGTATTTTTAAAAATTTCGGATCTTGATCAGTTTGACTCAAAATTATATAATTTCCTCATTATTGATCAAGATATTCTAAATCCTTATTTTAAATTAAATTTTCTTATCGAATTTATCCCGACTTTTGATCTTTTGACCGTTTTGCCCTTACACGTGTTCGGGATTTATTTAGCCCGACTTCCCTTCACGAATATTCATTCATTTTATGATTTGAATCCTTATTTTCAGTCCGAATCCCATTCCTTTAAATTTGTGAACATTTTCTACCTCATAAAATTTACGATTTAATTTCGGGTCTTACACTAACTTGGTTCTAATTTGGAGGACCAAATTTCTTAAGTGGGGGAGATTTTGTAAGACCCGAATTTAATTAAAAACACAAAATGAATGAGTATTCGTGAAGGGAAGTCAGGTTAAATTAATCCCGAACACGCGAAGGGTAAAACGGTCAAAAGATCGAAAGCCGAAATAAATTCGATAAGAAAATTTAATTAAAAATAATGGATTTGAGAATCTTGATTAATAACAAAGAAATAATTAAATTTCGAGTCCAATTGATCAAGATCCGGAATTTTTAGAAATACTGAAAAGTCACTCGGGACAATATCCCGAAAATAAAAAGAAATTATACCCGAAAAAGGATTAAAAATATAATAAATAAATTAAATATAATTAAATAAATGAATTTAGAATAAAATATTAATATTTTTAGATATTTATACCAAATAATAATATTTAATTAAATATAATAATAATAAACTAAATTATAAATAATAATAAATAAAAATAATAATAATTGTAAAAAGAAAAAGAAAAAAAAAGAAGAGAAATCTGAAAACTTTATCGGGGAGAGAGAAAACAAATTGAAACCGAGGAAGATGCCGCGTGTGGCCCGACCGACCCACGGCCACCGGTGACCGACGGCTCCGACGAAGAGCCGAGGAGGAAGAGGAGAGGCCGACGAAGCTTTGGACACCGGTGACGCGCCGTCGGGAGGCCGAAAATCGCCGAACAGAGGAAGAGAAAGTGGCGAGGAAAACGGGGTTGGTTCCGGCGATCCATGGCAGCTGGGCTCGAACGGAGGCCACCGGGGTGATCGGGAGGATGAGCCGATTCTTTTGAGACCAGTATCGGCCGACGAAACTACCGAAATTCGACGGATCGAGAGGGAGAGTGCCGCGGAGGGAGAAGACGAATCCGGCTACCACAGGCGTGATTCGACCAACCCCGACCCCAGCCGAACACTCCCCCAGTGCAGGCGCACCATTTGACACCAAAAACGAGTCGAGAACCGATCGGAAACGTCGTGAACAGCGACGGGAAGGTCTGAACCGGTACGGATCGGTTCAGCAAAGAGGTGAACCGGAGTGAACCGGAGTGAACCAGATCGGTCTGAACCGAGTTGAACCAGTTTAGCCAAGAAAGAAGGGAAAAAATGAGAAAAGGAGAAAAAGGAAAAATGGAAAGAATTTTTGAGGATACACCCGACTTCGGGTAAGTCGGTAAGAGGTCAAAAGTGACCGATTTGATTTTCAAAAAATTTATTTAAATTATATTTAATCGAAAAGTAACCCGGGATTAAATATATAATTGTGCAGTTTTACGACAAATCCCGAACGAGAGCCGATTGAGCTTCGATTTTTATATCCCGCATCATATTGGGTAAGTACATTTTAATTTCGATAATTAGAGTCCCTTAATACAGAGTTTCGATTATTTTACGAAATTTATGGATTAATTCTGTATAAAAAGGAATATTTATCGAAATTGCAACGTAATTATCGTAAATAGTGTACGGGCTATCCAATGAATTTGGAACGAAGCCCGATGATTATTGGTAAGCTGAATGAACCTAGCAAACCCGAAGAAGGGATTTAAATAGTATAAACGGGCTGAAAATGGGCTCGAGGCCCATTAAAGTGCAATTGGGCCCAATAAAGTAAAATGGGCCCAGTACGTTAGATTCGATCAGTAAATGTGATATACTGATAAAAATAAGTGAATTAACCCAAAATATGTGGTTATATGCAGTTCCGTAGACTTGGTTGACGCGCAGTTGGACTGAGAGATCGGATATTATCGAGACGGGATAAGTTTACGCGTAAATCGAGGTAAGGGAATTTTGTAGGTGTATAAAGATTTCTATACGTATTTATTGAGGGGATTTATAAGGTTTAGAATTTCTTAAAGTATCTAGAAATGAAATTATAATTTTTACAAAAATCGGGGCATAGGTGAATAAAGGAAAAAGACGATATTGCCCCTAGGAGTAAAATTTACAAAAAGGGTAGTAAGGCAGATAAGTTGCATGATTATCCTGTTTTAATGTTTTATATAAATGTATTGCTTTGATTTAAGCAAATATACACATAGGTTGACTATTGATTTCATGAATTATATGAAAGGGTATCGGTTTGTACCGGTTACTATTTTAAAAGATGTTTTATCAAGATTGAGCCACCTATCGTATTTACATGAATAGAAAGAGTGCTAGAGTCTTTCTTGCACTCAAGTTTACTGATTTAGTTCTCATGAAAAGTCGTACTCGAGCATTGCTCGTACGAGAAATTTGTGTGTGCACAAAACCGTGCTGGAGCTTCGCTCGCACGAGATTTTAGATATCATGATATGCATAGCGTGGTGCTAGAGCTTCGCTCGCACTAGACGTGAGTTGACATACATATAGTCGTGTGGAAGCCTCCTGTAGACTGTGTGTCACATAGAGTTGAGATGCTCGCACGTATACTTTGAGACATGGGTTGGTTATCGACATAGTATTGGGGTGGATAAGACCTACGGCAGGCACCCCCAAACTATGATATGGGTTCACGGAGTACGATGTACTATGTATGTCACACGGAGTACACTGTACCATGCAGTCATGATGACTTTATGATGTTACTTGATATTCTGGCGGGTAGGATTTTACCCCACCTCCCGTTGCAGTTGTGATGCCCCGCACAACGGGATCCTTGTAGCCTGGGATCACAGGGATAAAGTATGGCCATAGTCCTCGATTTTCATGCAGTAACCTACATGCCTCACATGATATCATACGGTCTAGATAGACTAGGACAAACCCGAGGGAGGGGTAATGTCCCGATTTATGTTTTTAAAAGAGATGTGATTCAATGAATCAAGGTATTCCCAAGAGATGGGTTTAGCCTTGATGTGGTTGTTTTATGATAAAACAAATGAGTTTTAACGTGATGAGTTTATGATGAAACAAATAAGTTTTAAATGTGACGAGCATGAGATGTCATACATGATGATTTTTCCATGTTTGATTTATATGTTGATTTCATGACTTCACTTATATGATATATACATACATGTGGCATCGTTTTAGTCATACCTCATGCTCTAAATATAAACGATTTTATATCACAACATTATCAGCACATAGATAGTATAGTTATCTACCTGCTTACATTATTGCCTTACTGAGCTGTTTATGCTCACCCTTTCATTTTTCCACCCCACAGGGTATATTCAATAGAAGAGACAGACAGTAGTCTTACATTTCGGTTATTCGCTGCTTCTTATCAAGATCAGGTATACTCATTTGTATAATTTTGTATCTGAACATATAGACGCACAGTACTGTATATGGATTTAATATTGGGGATGTATTTAGTTTAAAAAAATTGATATGTTAATGAAATATGAAAATGGAATGGTAAATAGGTGAGAGGTGACTAACACCGAATCATAGCCCAACTGTTTAGCAGTGTAACTGTTCACGATGGGTAAGGAAATGAAAAAGCGAAAAAGAAAAATTTACTCTGATTTTTAGGTAATTTGGGTCGTGACAGAGCATGGGTGAGAATGTTTCAGCTGTCCTCCAGAAAAAGTTACTTCCTAAATGCAAGGATCCAGGTATGTTTACTATCCCTTGTAAGGTAGGTAATGTTAAAATTGAAAAAGCAATGTTAGATCTAGGAGCCTCGATTAATGTCATGCCTTTGTCTATTTATAAACCTTTTAATGTTGGACCATTAAAAGAAACTGGTGTGATTATTCAACTTGTTGATAGATCTAACGTTTATCCTGAAGGTGTTTTAGAGGATGTTTTGGTGCAAGTAAATGGATTGATCTTTCTTGCTGATTTTTATATGCTTAATATAGAGGATGATGACTCATCTAGATCTTTAATTTTGTTAGGAAAGCCTTTCTTAAAAACATCTAGAACCAAAATTGATGTGCATGCGGTACACTTATAATAGAATTTGATGGTGAAATCATTAAGTTTAATATCAATGATGACTATGAGAGTTCTAAGATTTACAAGGAAAAAATAAAGGTCTCTCATGATTGTATGGTTTCTAAGAAAAAATTTTATGTTCATCAGAAAGTTATACTATCTCATTCTAAATTAAAAATATTTCCTAATAAATTTCGTTCTAGATGGTTAGGTCCTTTTATTGTTACTAACGTGTTTCCTCGTGGTGCAATTGAAATTCAAAATTAGGATACAGGTCAGATCTATAAGGTCAAGGGTCATCACTTAAAACCTTTTTATGAAGGTTTTCAAGTGCATGAAGTTGAACGAATTTGGTTGAAATATCCAAACTAAAATTGAGCATGACCATGTCTAGCCAAAGACTTTAAAGAAATGCGCTTTTTGGGAGGCAACCTAAAATTTCTCTTTATTTTCTGATTCGTAACTATTTTTCTTAATTTTTGTTGTTTTATTAGTAGTAGATAAGATTTATGTTTTTCTTGGTGTTAAAAAAAAACAGAAGAAGTGTTTGCACAAGGCGTGCCCACTCCTTATGAAGAGAGAATTTATGTTTTCAAACGAGTAAAAAAAAAAACCCTCAGAAGATGTGCTTTAATAGGGCGTGCCCACGCCCTATTGAAAAACATCTTCTGCCCCTCAAAATAGATTTTATAGCAGAAGTGTTTTCATAAGGCGTGTCCACACCCTATTGAAAACCCTCTTCTGCCCAAAAAAAATTTTTTTTTTTCACATCAGCTCATATTTTTTTCCTGCATATCCTTTCTCCCCTTCTCGGCACCATCTTCACCTTCACCCAAATCTTCACCTTCCCACTTTCTGGCAATAGTTCCAGCAATTTCGGCAGCACACAATCCACGCACTTGAACCAAGAGTCACGCCCAGAGACCTCTTCAAGCATCTTTATTTCCAACTGGCAGCAGCAGCCCGCGACCTCCCTTCTCCTAGCTTCCAGTCTCCAACCGGTAGTAAGAGCTCCGGTAACAGCAGCCGTAGCAGCACCTTCCCTCCTGCTTCACGAATCGAGACTCACCGCACCCACTAGAGTCGTCCCACACAACGCCGACAGCCTCACTCTTCATCGAACCAAGATTCAAAGTAGCTCCGTCAGCACCAGTCGCGATCTCCCTTCTCCCAGCTTCAAGCATCTACAGTTCCACTGGTAGAAAAGATTCCTCACGCCTGTCTTCACAGCAGTTCTGGCAGTAGCAACCTGCGATCTCCTCATCCAGCTTCGAGATATCAATTGCGGAGCACCATCACCGGCACTAACAATCTCTAATTTTTTTTTTATTTTTGCTATATTTTTCAAATAAAAAAATAATAACTAAAAAAAGAAAACAATAACAAAATAATAATAATAATAATAATAATAATAATAATAATAATAATTGTTGTGGTGGTTGCTTTACTTAACCAACGAGTTTTAGCTATACCATTTTTATTATTTGGTATAGTTGTTTTTGCTTGTTTGTGCTTAACAAATTGCATAATATGAGGAATTTCTTAATGGTTAGCAGTGGAAATCAAGGAACTGCTTCTGCTCGTAAGCGTGCTCGGATTGGCAAAGTCGTGGAAATCAACGCAATGTTTCACGCTAGTCAACATTTTTCAGGGAAGTTTCCTATTTCTCTTAATTCTTTTACAGTTTATGAGCAATTATTTTGATACATTGGGGACAATGTATAGTCTCGGTGTGGGGGAGGGTATTTAATTGTGATTTTGCTATTGTTTCATTTTCCTTCATTCTTGTTAATTTTTCATGAAAATTTTTGTAAATCTAAGAAATTTTGTTCCAAAATGTATATTAGTTATTGTTTGTGATTTATTTGAGTTCTATATTTTTCCAATGCTTATCCCATTAAAAAAATTGATTTACTTATATGCAGAATAGTTTTGAGTTCTCATTAATACACTGTGATTAGTTACTTTTGATTCATTGGATGGAAAAATGTATATGATCTAGCACACAACCCTTTTTGGTGAGAATTAAGCCTACAAGCATTCACTAAATCATGCTCCATTTCTTTGTTTGTGTGATTATCATGCATAGTCGACTATTCTAGAACTTGCTCTACCATACATGTCTCAATCAACCCTTTTGATGAGTAAGATGCAATAAATCAAATAAGAGCATTTAGCTTAAACCCTTTTTCTTGTCATTATACCCTATCTTTTCTAGCCTACCCTTGTTATTATTAACCCTTAGAAAAAACCACTTTGAGCTTGACCTTTTCTTTGGATTAAACCACATTACAAGCCATAATAAACCCTTTTTGTTAATTTTTCCCTCTTTTTAAACCTTGAACTGATGAATCATATAGACTTATGCACATGAAACTTCAATATATTTTTGGAAAGATTGTAACATGTTGAAAATTTAGTGTTCCAAGCTATTACTTTCATTGAGTTATTCTCTTTCGAAAAAAAAAAGAAAAAAAAGGGAAAAATGAAGAAAAGAAAAGAAGAAAAAAAATGTTGAATAAATGAAGAGAAAGAGAAGTAAAATTTTTATTGCTTGGAAGTTAGTTATGAAAATTATGTGATTGAAACAGTCTTTTGAAATCATTGAGTTGAGTTTTGTGTGAAAAGTTTTATATGATTTCTTCAATTTTTTTAACTAAAAAAATCCTTTGTCATACCTTACCTAAGCCCCATTACAACTTTTTTAGACCCTTATATTTTTGCATCCTAATTCATTCATTGGTGGAAGAGATGTGATAAATTTGCAAGCCTATGGTAAGAAATCTTCTATGCAATGACTTGAGAGTTTCTTGATATATATGCCCTAAACACTTAGATGTGATGAGTGAAATCTAATTGCGAGGGTGTTGGATCCTATGTACTTTATGAACTTAATTGAATCATTAAGGTGTTATTCATGTGTGTTATGAGAATTCGCTTTAAAAACTTATGTTTTAATTCTTGAAAGACATGTGTTTTGGATGAACATAAGAAGAGGATGAAGGAATGGTGAGAAGAGATTATGAATTTAGACTATTGTATGCTTGAGGACAAGCAATGTTTAGGTGTGGGGGGAATTTGATAGGTTGCATATTAAACATATTAATTGTCATATATTCCCATGATTTAAATTCTTTTATATGCTTAATTTTTGGATATGACTTATATTTGGTATTTTATATTGTGGATGAAGGAATAGGAATAAAATTGACTAAAGTTGTAAATTTTGATCAAGCCACAAAATCAGAAGATATCTTGGTGTAAGATGTGGGCACGTCCAAGGCTGTGACAAGAATTGCAAATCAAATATGTGAATTCAAGTCAAGATCCATCACTTGTAGCTGAAGTTGACTTAACCAATCTAAAGATGGCAAATGGAAGATTTTAATTATTAAGGAAGAGATATGCAATGATTGTCTTTGGCAAATGGTTGAAAAAGAAAAGAAGATTATTTGTAATCAAACTCAATCAGAGAAGTTTCCTTTAGAAACAAATTCTGAGAATTAGGAGATGCAGCATTTACAGATTAAGAGAAGGCTAGATCATGATCATAGACACACAATTCCATATTTTTTTTCTTTAGGCTATTGAAAATTTCTTTGGTGTTTTTCTCTCAATTTATGACTTGCTAAATTATTTAGTCCAGCCAAAGGATAATTAAAGATTTGGGTTCTTCACAAATTGTGAGATCTAATTAGTTTTATCTTATTCTTTTATATCTTTACTATTTATATATATTCTATGCTTGTTTAAATTATTGTTTTGATTGATTGTGCAAAAAGGGCCCTTTGTTCAATTGTCAGGATAATATATCACCAATTAGAAATTTGAATCCGTAATTGTTTAGGAATTCTAATATAAGTGATAAATAACATAATTAATTACATAGAGGTTTTCAATTCTATGTTAAGGAGATATATAATCTAGCTTAAATGAACCTACATATGTATTTGTTGGTTAGAATTGGTAGTCTCTTTAGTTTTTAATGTTGTTGGTAAATTAAATCTTAAGATCGTATTTAAGGTTGTTTAATTGGCAAGAGAAATAATTAGAGATCGTATCCTGATTATCGAAGACATAAGGAGAGATAGCTTGTTAGGTCGTACAAATAACCATAACCAATTTGGTAAAGATTAAAAGAATCTATCTTTGCATCAATTATCAATTCCATGAACTCATTCTAAGATTATTCCTTTGGTTGGATGTTTTCATCATATTGATTTTCTCCCAACATTTTACATAGTGATTTTTCTCTGCTACATTTTAATATATTAATTTTTCTTTTTATTCTCACTATAACAAAATCCTCATACATATTTGCTTTTTAAATCTTCTGCAGAAAAATAAATCTAACCAATCTTTGTAGGAACGATCTTACTCAACTACACTACAATTTTAATTTATTTTTTAGTAGGAATTATTATTGTTGGTCTCAACAGTCACCATTACTCTTCTCAATCACTTACAAAACATTCACAAAACGTTGTTTCAAATCAAGACATTGAAGGCATACAATTTGTGCATATAAACTTCTTCTTATACTTAGTTTTCACGTAGATATCTCAATATCTGTTTACTCTATAGTAGTCATTCGCATACAACAAGCAAGAAATATACATATAGCTATCTTTAATAGCTCGCATAAATCCTTTACCTCGAATCACGCTCGAATCACTTTCCTTTGATTTCCAATGCCCGTGATCCGGTCTTATTGGCTCCAATTTTGTCTCCAAGAGCTGCAAGCATTTGCTATTCACATTAGTATACTTTAATATACTAAATTCTCATTTTCATTATGTTCAATTCACTGCATTGGGCCCGTTTACATCCATTGTGTAAGACCTGTAAATTCTTATATAATGTATATGATTTCAGAATGTACTGACAAGTTACATTACATATGAATCATAAGTAATGGATGTTTTTAAGCTCTAAGTATGGATAGAATGTTAAATGAGTAGTGAAGTAATTGAATGCAACAAATCCCTTAAGAATTCTAGGAAAAACTGCTGTAGGAAGCCTATGGATGAAGGCTAGATCGATCTCATGTGGTGACAGGATCGATCTTGCCATTACGGAATGAAAACATCAAGGTTTTAGGCAAGAAGATAGATCCTTATGCAAACTAGATCGATCCCCCAATAAAAAGTAGGTCAATCTTCTCCCCAAGAAGATCGATCCCAAAATAGGTCTACCTGGAAGAGGTCGATCTCCAAAGCCTTCCGCTTGAACCAGATTGATCATATCCCTTTGAGCAGATCGATCTCATGCTATAGACAGATCGATCTTCTGCTTGTAATTGTCAAAATTTGGAAGAATTTAAGTAAGGGGAGATCAATCACCATCCCTTGGAGATCGATATCATAATGTGGAATCTATAAAAAGCCAGACAATTTGTGCCTTCTTCCTCAGACCTTCACATCTCTTTCATTTTTGACAAGAAAACCTAGTTTCTCACTCTAGAATACCACAATTTCCAAAGAGATTTGAGAAAAATGTATTAGAGCAAAGTTATTGCTTAAGAGGAGGAGAGCAATATAGTTGAAGACTAGAGGTTGGATCAAAGGATTAAAGGAGAAAAAGAATCTCTCCTCACATTTGGCAAAAAAGGAGAAAAGTCAAGATAGGTAAGATTTCAATGCACTAACTTCTAGTATGATAATCTAAACATTTAGATGAGTTGATTTGGTATATACATTGTTGGCTTGAATGTTCAAGTACATGCTTAAGTAACCATGACCTAGAGTAAGCTTAGTGAGAGAAAGTTGAAATAGCATGAAGTTAATAATGACTTAAGTATGTAGAAATGTTGATAAGCATGTATAGATGATTTTAAAATACCTTTGTGGAATCCATATGTTGGATTTGATGATGATTGAAAATGGATATGAAAAGTGTTTGATAAAATGCCATAGAAAATGAAAATGGATTAAACTAAGATTAATGGATGTTTAATTGATACCAAAGGAACTCGGTTTATAACTTGATAAGTGGAAATCAGAGAAAAATAGAGGAAGTAATCGAGTAAGGGTTCAAGTGACCCCACTTTAGAGTTGAATGAGTAGAAGTATGAAGTAATGCTATGGTGAGTAATCATTGATGTTTTGATGTTATTTGGACAGCTCGAGAATTTGACTCGTGAGTCAGAGCTAGTCCGTGAGACAGGAATATTGCACCACCCAAGGTGCAATAGGTTAGGGATGCAACCTTTTTGCATATGTATTTCCTTACTAAAGAAAATGCTTTGGTAGCATAAATGAGTTTACAAATGAGCATATTTATTGAGAATAATGTTTGATTTAAGATTTATCACTTGAGTGCATGTTTTGCCGGTTTAAGCTCGATTTTGTGATTTTAGTTATTTATGAGTAAATATATCTTTTTATTTAAAAGAGATTTATAAGCAAAACTATCATAAGCACTACGAGAAGGCGAAACTATTTTCTACATAATAATGGCATGTGAGCTTTGAGACTAAAAGGCTTGTCATGAAACTTACACTTCGGTTGACGTCGAGGCTTTGCTAGGCCCGGGTCTTACCATGCCTCCGTTTTGGTAATGTGAGATGCCTCTATTTTTGTAACGTGAGATGTCCTCATTGAGGATGATATGATGTGATGATGTCATTTGTGACTTTTATACTATGCCTAGTCTCAATAATTATTTTGAGATATGTCGTGTTTGTGAAACGAGATAAAGATGTTTGATGAACTGTGATTTTAATCACGTATTTGTAATCATGTGAATTATGTCATTATTATACTTATGCTTTAATGATGATTTTGAAAGCTCATATGCACTCCTTACTGAGCGAAGTTGAAACCTCACCCCCTTTTTCCTCCCCCCATAGATTATTTACAGTGAGCGCTGGTACCTGCGACGTACGTGACATAGGTTGGTGGACGAGACTCTCCCCAGGCTATTGCTTGTACATGGGAGAGGTATAATTCAATTCATTTTGTATCCAGACAGTTGTGTAATGCAAACACTTGTATTTGAGTAATATTGGGATGTAATCAGATTAGTGTTAGTAAATGAATGGAGAGGTAGACTTCTTTTGTTGTCATGATATTTAATTAAATAAATGTAGATGTTGAGAGATCATTGCTATAATGATTGATGAGATAGAAAGAAGTTAACTGACACTGTACAAGAATGCAACCCGAGTAGGAAGTTTAATCTAAGAAAAATTTTAAATTAGCCATAGTTTCTGAGCTTCCGAGCTGTACAGATTTGGTGGTACCAGAGCAGAGATTGCTTAGTACTGTTAGTGTCGATTAAGTGAAAATAGATTACATCCCAAGTGTCTGTAATTGTTTGGTTATGAATTGAATTTAACAATTAAAATTATAACTGATGTTTAATGTGTACGCGCAGGCACGTAAGAAATAAGATATGAGGGGGAAACGAGGTCGTCCCCGGAGGCAGGCACAACCACCTCTACCACCTAAACCACAACCGGAGAGTCCTAACTATCGAATTAATCAGCTTGAGCAGGATGTATGGCAGGGGTTTGAGCAGATGGTGGCGCTATTTGTGCAACCTTTTGGGGCTAATGCCTCAGGTACCACGCCTACACTGGCTCCTACACCACAACAGGATCCGCCCCCACCTCCTATACAGACTGACTCAGTGCCACCCATTGTTCAGCCTCCGACACAAACTAGGCTCGATGATGGAGGTAAGAGCCGGTTGAAGGACTTTCTTAAGATGAATCCGCTGACATTTAAAGGGGTGAAGGGTCCAGTAGAAGCGGAGGAGTGGTTGACTGAGATTAGGGTAATCTTTGACTTTTTGGGATGCACTGATGCAGAGAGGGTTAGTATGGGTACCTACATGCTTAAGGAATGACACGCGACATCCTAAGTGACCTAGACGTGTAAACCGCAAGTGCATGGGTCGTGCAAGTAATAACGAGAATTGAGTCCCAAATTATCGTCCCACAGAGAATACAATTAGCCTAACTAAGTACAAGTTAATTTTACCCTAAGTGTATCCTAGCAAATTATGAAAATTAAGAGGGTGATCTACAAGTTTTAAATTGAAAATACTAGAAAACTGTAATTATAAAATAAATAAAATAGAGCGAAAATTACTTACAGAGCTTCAAGCAAATAAAAAGCAATAATCTGCAAAAGAAAAATACTGAAACTAAAATTAATTAGTGCAAATTGTCTAAAGATGCGAATAAGAAAAAAAAAAGAAATGAAAATAAATAGAATAAAACTAGACAATCCTAATAAAATTTGCATGTATTTAATATAATTAATTTAACGAAAATAAAAATACAAATTAATCTAACCTAAGATCTAATGAAATAAAATTCAAATATAAAAAGCAATAAATAATTACTAACTTACTAAAATGCTTAAATTATAAATAAAATCTACCCTAAATGATGCATGAGAAATAATTAACCCCTAAATATATGCATGAAAATAATTAAATTAAAATTTTAATTGCATAAAAAGAAAGAAATCAAGATTAATCTAAACTAAAATCTAAAGCAATTAAATCTAACAATCCTAAACCTATGCAATGTAATTAAACTAATGAAATATTACCTAAGTCATTAAAAAGTGCAATAGATTAAAATACACTACACTATTAAAAATAAACTTCTTAAAATATTGCAAACTAAACTACAAAATAACTACAAACATTAAAACATTAGCTAAACATGCTATCGGCTGAACACTTCTTCCTACCATACTGTACTCTGTAGCAAGTGGCAACATTTTGTTCTGCCGTGCACAACAGTCTGCACTGCACCCATGCTCCATGCACTGTACCACCTATACAGGAGCCACGTCCTGCTGCTCTGCTACACACGTCCTAACAACACAGCACCATACTATCCAGGCAGGCCAACACAACAGAAATGGCGTCCTGCTCTAGGCACGCACTCACATCTAGCAACAATCACAGCCCATGGGGCCTTCAACCAGTCCAGCCTCCAGCAGCAAAGCGACAACAGTGAATGGAAACAACGAAGTAACTTGACAGGATGCAAAGAAATTTATATCAGCTATTAACAAGGAACTGGAATAATAAGCAACATATGAATACTACAAATGAATTAAAACAGAGCAGAACAGAGCATGGTGTTTATCTGCCATTATCACAGCCAAGCTCTCAGACCAGCCAGGTACATTCTCTCCGATTCAGCTAGTCACGTCGGCAGCTTCAGTTCTACTGCTACGCCAGCAAGCAAAGTAGAAAGTATTGAGAATAACAACATGCAGAACAAGATGAAACACAGAATACAGGTTGAACTCTAAGTACAGAATGGTGAAACTCTAAATGCCGAAGAAAGAAAAATTAATGCAGTGCATAATCTTCAAACTAGAGAATGACAGTTAAAACAAAATTTAAGAAAACACAAAAACTAAGGAAAAAGAACTAGAAGAATGCAGTAGCAAAACAAAGCTTGGGTGTTGTCCATCATTCCCTCAACTCTGAACACCAGTAAAAGTATTATGCAGTAAGCGGTGTAATGATGCTTGGCTGTGTCATGTAGCCTCCTCGGCTCAGCCAATATAGCTTCACCGTGCCAGCGACGCAGGAGCGATGTCCAACAACAGACCCGTACCATAATCCAAGAGTGCCTCCACTCATAACAGTAAATTTTTCATTTTAAACTTTAAGAAATTAAAGTAGGAAAGATGATGAAACGGTAAACAAGTGAAACACAATCGAATTGTAAAATGGAGAATGATGAAACACATAAACTTGAAAATTGCAAGATAAATGGAATGTAATAAATGTGTAAAAAAATAAAAATGAAATAGTGGTAATCGGGTTGAGCAATATGGCTGTGGTTCACCAACTCAAGCTCCCCTTAATCTACCCGAATGAACACTAAAAGCCATGAAAAAAAAACAGTGAAAATGACTAGAAAAGAAAAAGAAACCAATATTAATGGTGCCGAAAAATAAAAACAGTAAAAGAGAAACTTGCAAAACCCATATTAATGGTGGCTGCCAACGTCAATTGCTTAAAAGAAAACAAGGGAAAATATAAACCTAACAATAAAAACTTTAACCTAAAAAAACTATTCTAGAACTACTTTTAAAACTACCTTAAAACTACTCTCTAAAAACTACTTCTAAACTACTTGGTTTCCAATTGCCTTATCATGTTCTATTTATACACAAAATTGGGGGGTACAAAGGTAATTTTAAATCCTAGATGAGTTGGCATTGTTTGGCCATTTGTCTTCACTCCATTCACTTTAGAGAAGATGTTTTCATATCATTTGTCTTCTTATTCACTTGGATGTACGATGTGGCATGTGGTGGCCAATGTGTCCTTTTAAGCCTATTTTCAGTCCATTTTCTATCGAAATGATTAAAGTTCATCCGAATTTAATTTATCTACAAACATGAGAATTTTAATTAAAATGAGGGGATAATTAATAAAATAATATGAGGATTAAAATAATTAATTCAAAAATTAAGTATAAATAATTCTATTTTAATAGAATTATCAAGGAACAAGCACGGTGTTGGTGGAATACCACCCAGAGTATATTAACCGCCATCTATCCAGTGATCAGTTGAGATACTTTTCAATTGGCTTTTAAGACCTAGTACATCCCTCGTGCTACCCAGAGGAAGATGCAAGCAGAATTTTTAAATCTAGTACATGGCAGTATGACAATCGATGAATATGAGAACCGGTTCACTGCTTTGTTGAGATATAATCCGGAGACTATCAAAGAGGAGAAGCGTCGAACAGAGCAGTTTGTTTATGGGCTGAGACCAGCCATTAGAGATAGGTTGATGGGGCTCTACATTACGGAGTTTAATGATGCTTGGAGACGAGCACAAGAAGTTGAGAGGGGACTAGAGTTGATACAATCCCAGTCTGAGTCTAGAGTGGTAATTAGGGATAAGGGTAAGAGACCTGCAACTTCCCACACCGACTTCATGAGGGGTTCTTTTAAGAGACATATAGTCGAGGGGCCTAAAGGGAGAGTTGATAGACCCAGAGTTCCTCTCATTACTATGGAGACCCCTCGAGGTGCCAAACCCGACACTAAGATCTACAGAGATGGTGGTCGGCTACATGAGGGTGCCTATTTCTGGATGCTACGAGGATGCTTCAGGTGTGGGGACTGGGACATAAGGTGAAGGATTGCCCGCAGCCATAGAGGCCACATCCTTAAGAGCCTCCTCGACAACAGTCGTAGAGAGTGATCCCCTAGAGACAGGCCACGACTGCTGATAAAGGAAAAAAGCCTGTCACTGAGGGGTATGTGTTTTCTTTGGATAAGAAGACTGCAGACACTTCGTCCAAGGCTATACGAGGTACGCTTCTTGTCTGTAATCATGAGGCTCATGTGTTGTTTGACCCAGGGTCCACACATTCTTTTATTTCTATACACTTTGCATGTAAATTAAATTTAGAGCCTGAACCCCTAGCTCATATTTTACATTTAAGTACACCTATGCGTGAGTTGCAGAGAACTAATATGGTATGTAGAAAGTGTGAAATTAAGGTGGGAGATAAAGTGATGTTAGCAGATCTATCTTTACTAAATATGTGTGGTTTTGATGTGATTCTAGGGATGGATTGGTTAGCGGCCAATCGTGTGAGTCTAGACTGCTACACTAAAACTATAACTTTCTCCCTACCTGAAAAATTCAGTGTACGTTTGAATGTTAAGGAATGAAAATGTGTAAAGATTATTGCGAGAAATCTTATTGATATAATTATGATTTTAATTTCTTGAAAATGCTAATTAGATTATTGATATGAAGGTTACATCGCACTCATCTCTGACATCAGTCGGGAACCTCCGAGGGTAGAGGACATACCGGTAGTATGCGAGTATCCGAATGTGTTCCTAGATGAGTTACTGGGTTTACCACTGGAGAGAGAGCTAGAGGTCACTATTGATTTAGTGCTAGATACCCAGTCAATCTCTTAACCTCCCTATAGGATGGCGTTGGTCGAATTGGAAGAGTTAAAGAAACAGTTGCAAGAGCTGCTTGACCAGGGTTTTATTAGACCCAGTGTGTCACCATGGGGAGCTCCAATTTTGTTTGTGAGGAAAAAGGATGGTAGCCTCATATTGTATATAGACTATAGACTAGTGAATAAGGTTACGGTGAAGAACAAATACCCCATACCAATGATTGACGAGTTGTTTGATTAGTTGCGAGGGGCTTATATCTTTTCTAAGATTAACTTAAGATCGGGCTATCACCAGTTAAGGATCAAGAAAGAGGATATTCTGAAAATAACATTCAGAACTAGATATTACCACTACGAGTTCTTGATGATGCCTTTTGGCTTGATGAATGCCCTTGCTGCTTTCATGAGTTTGATGAACGAGGTATTTCGAGACTATCTAGATCAGTTTGTGGTAGTCTCCATTAATGATATTCTTATATATTCTTGGTCCCAAGAGGAACACACACAGTATTTGAGGATTGTGCTTCAGATACTCTGAGATAAGCAATTGTATGGAAAGCTCAGTAAAAGTGAGTTTTAGCTAGATCAGATAGCTTTCCTTGGTTCTATTGTATCTAAAGATGGGGTATCAGTTGATCCCTCCAAGGTAGAAGCTATAATTAATTGGGAGAGGCCGAGGATAGTTAAAGAGATTCAGAGTTTTCTGGGACTTGCAGGATATTACAGGAGGTTTGTTGAGGAATTCTCTAAGATCCCAACTCCTCTGGCTAAGCTTACACACAAGAATGTTCCTTTTATATGGTCGCATCGGTGTGAGCAAAGTTTCTAAGAGCTTAAATGGTGATTGACCACAACACCTATTTTAACGATTTCGAGTGGATCTAGAGGCTTCGCAGTGTATAGTGATACTTTCCATCTGGGTTTGGGGTACATACTCATGCAGCATGGAAGAGTAGTCGCTTATGGATCACGACAACTGAAGGACCATGAGCGAAACTACCCCCAAGCATGATATGGAGTTAGCCGCAGTGGTGTTTGCATTGAAAATATGGCGGTATTACCTGTATGGGGAAAATTTCAGATATTCACTGACCATAGAGTCTGAAGTATATCTTCGATCAAAAAGAGCTTAATATGAGACAAAGACGATGGATAGAGCTCCTTAAGGACTATGACTGCGAGATTTTATATCATTCGAGAAAGGCGAACGTAGTTACGGATGCCCTGAGTAGAAAGATCATGGTTTCTGTTATGATGATCCGGGAATGTGATTTATTCGAACAGTTCATCGGACTCAGGATAAGAGTTGAGGAGGTAGAGGTCGAATTTATGGCTAGCCTACAGATAGAGCCTAGTATTTTGGATCAGATTTGGACAGAGAAGTGATCAGAAACTACTGGATTTGGTTAGCCAAGCTGAGAAGACCTTGCAGTCAGATTTTACGGTCAGTGACGATGGGTTGTTGAGGTTTAAAGGCCGTATTTGTGTCCCGGGCAATGATACCTTAAAGTAATAAATACTGAGAGAGTCTCATTGTTCCAGTTATACTATGCACCCAGGTAATACCAAGATGTATCAGGATCTGCGTAAGGTGTATTGGTGAGTGGTATGAAACGAGAAGTGGCAGAATTTGTGGCCAAGTGTTTGGTGTGTCAATAAGTAAAAGCTAAGCATCAAAAGCCTGGAGGATTACTTAAGTCCTTGCCACTGCCTAAGTGGAAATGGGAGCATATCACCATGGACTTTATCATGGGATTACCAAGGACTCGGAGAGGTCATGATGCAATCTGGGTGATAATCAACAGATTAACTAAGAGTGCCCAGTTCCTTGCCATCAAGAGTACGGATACCTTGAGTGCCTTAGCTGAGCTATATGTTAGAGAGATAGCTTGACTGCATGGGGCCCCAGTGAGTATAACATCTGATAGAGATTCTAAGTTTACCTCCAGATTTTGGACTCATTTTCAGGAAGTCATAGGATCTCAGTTAAATTTTAGTACCGCCTATCATCCTCAGACTGATGGTCAGTCCGAGCGGACTATACAGACCTTGGAGGATATGTTAAGGGCATGTATGATGGACTTTAAGGGATCATGAGATGATCACCTGCCCCTTACTGAGTTTGCGTACAACAATAGCTATCATGTGAGTATTTGTATGGCACCTTATGAGGCTCGTATGGTAAGAGGTGTAGATCCCTCATAGCTTGAGAAGAAGTGGGTGACATAAAGGTAAATACTTTCGACCTCGTTGAACAGGCAATTCATAATGTAAAGGTTATTTGTGATAGATTATGGGCTGCTCAGAGTTGACAAAAGAGTTACGCTGATGTGCGTAGACGATCACTTGAGTTTCAAACTAGAGATTTTGTGTTCCTTAAAGTGTCTCCATGTAAAGGTATCATGCGCTTCGGAAAGAAGGAGAAGCTAAGTCCCCGATTTATTGGTCTGTTTGAGGTATTAGAGAGAGTGGGAGATGTTGCCTATCGGTTAGCTTTGCCCCCATAGCTTTTCGCGATTCATAACGTCTTCCACGTCTCAATGTTGAGGAAGTATAATCCGGATCCCTCCCATGTCATCGAGTATGAAGTACTAGACATCCAGAGAGACATGAGCTATGTAGAAGAACTTGTTCGGATCCTCGATAGGAAAGAAAAGGTACTTCGGACAAAGAGAATCCCGTTGATAAAGGTTTTCTGGAAGCACCACTCAACAGAAGAGACAACTTGGGAACTAGAGAGCCTAATGAAAGAGAAATATCCCCGACTTTTTGAGGAATGACCTAGTTCTAATTTGGAGGACCAAATTCTTTTAAAGAGGGGAGAAATGTAAGACCTGTAAATTCTTATGTAATGTATATGATTTCAGAATGTACAGACAAGTTACATTACATATGAATTACAAGTAATAGATGTTTTTAAGGTCTAAGTATGGATAGAATGTTAAATGAGTAGTGAAGCAATTGAATGCAACAATTCCCTAGAGAATTCTGGGAAAAACTATAGTAGGAAGCCTATTGATGAAGGCCACATTGATCTCATGTGGTGATAGAATCGATCTTACCTTTACAGAATGAAAACACTAAGGTTTTAGGCAAGAAGATCGATCCTTGTTCCAACCAGATCGATCCCCCGATGAAGAGCAAGTCGATCTTTTCCCCAAGAAGATCGATCCCAAAATGGCTGCTTGGAAGAGATCGATCTCATCCCTATGGCAGATCAATCTCCAAAGTCTTCTGCCTGAACCAGATCGATCCTATCCCTTGAGCAGATCGATCTTCTACCTGCAATTGTCAAAATTTGGAAGAATTTAAGCAAAGGGAGAACGATCTCTACCCCTTGGAGATCGATCTCATAATGTGGAATCTATAAAAAGCCAGACAATCCGTGCCTTCTTCCTCAGACCTTCACAACTCTTCCATTTTTGACAAGAAAATCTAGTTTCTCACTCTAGAATACCACCCTTTCTAAAGAGATTTGAGAAAAATGTATTAAAGCAAAGTTGTTGCTTAAGAGAAGGAAAGTAATACAGTTGAAGACTAGAGGTTGGATCAAAGGATTAAAGGAGAAAAAGAATCTCTCCTCACATTTGGCAAAAAGGAGAAAAGTCAAGATAGGTAAGATTTCAATGCACCAACTTCTAGTATGATAATCTAAACATTTAGATGAGTTGATTTGGTATATACATTGTTGGCTTGAATATTCAAGTATATGCTTAAGTAACCATGACCTATAGTAAGCTTAGTGAGAGAAAGTTGAAATGACATGAAATTAATGATGACTTAAGTATGCAGAAATGTTGATAAGCATGTATAGATGATTTTAAATACCTTTGTGGAATCCATATGTTGGATTTGATGATGATTGAAAATGGGTATGAAAAGTGTTTGATAAAATGCCATAGAGAACGAAAATGGATTAAACTAAGACTAATGAATGTTTAATTGATACTGAAGGAACTCAATTTATAACCGGATAAGTGGAAATCCGAGAAAAATAGAGGAAGTAATCGAGTTAGGGTCTGAGTGACCCCACTTTAGAGTTGAATGAGTAGAAGTATGAAGTAGTGGTATGATGAGTAATCATTGATGTTTTGACGTTATTTGGATAGCTAGAGAATTTGACTCGTGAGTTGGAGCTAGTCCATGAGATGAGAATATTGCACCACCCAAGGTACAAGAGGTAAGGGATGCAACCTTTTGTGCATATGTATTTCCTTACTAAAGAAAATGCTTTGGTAGCATATATGAGTTTACAAATGAGCATATTTATTGAGAAAAATGTTTGATTTGAGATTTATCACTTGAGTGCATGTTTTACCGGTTTGAGCTCGGTTTTGTGATTTGAGTTATTATGAGTAAATATATCTTTTTATTTAAAACAGATTTACAAGCAAAACTATCATGAGCTTTACGTGAAGGCGAAACTATTTTCTACATAATAATAGCATGTGATTTTTGAGACTAAAAGGCTTGTCATGAAACTTAAACTTTGGTTGATGCCGAGGCTTTGCTAGGCCCAAGTCTTACCATGCCTCCGTTTTGGTAAAGTGAGATGCCTCTATTTTGGTAACGTAAGATGCCCTCATTAAGGATGATGTGATGTGATGATGTCATTTGTGACTTTTATACTATGCCTAGTCTCTATAATTATTTTGAGATATGTCGTGTTTGTGAAACGAGATAAAGATGTTTGATGAACTATGATTTTAATCACGTATTTGTAATCATGTGAATTATGTCATTATTATACTTATGCTTTAATGATGATTTTTAAAGCCCATATGCACTTCTTACTGAGCGAAGTTGACAGCTCACCCCCACTTTTCCTCCTCCCACATATTATTTACAGTGAGCGCTAGTACCTGCGGCGTACATGACATAAGCTGGTGAACGAGACTCTCCCCAGGCTATTGCTTGTACATGCGAGAGGTATAATTCAATTCATTTTGTATCCAGACAGTTGTGTAATGTAGACACTTGTATTTGAATAATATTGGGATGTAATCAGATTGGTGTTAGTAAATGAATGAAGAGGTAGACTTATATTGTTGTCATGATATTTAATTAAATAAATGTGGATGTTGAGAGATCCTTGCGATAATGATTGATGAGATAGAAAGAAGTTAACTGACACTATACAAGAATGCAACCCAAGTAGAAAGTTTAATCTAAGAAAAATTTAAATTAGTCATATTTTCTGCGCTTCTGGGTTGTCACACGTTAGGCCTCGTTACGTCTTATTGGACATTATCCTCTCTTAAGTCCATTTCGATTATATAATTCATTTCTCGAGAATTTATTAGACTCATCGAGTCTATTGATTCACATTGAACCAACATTAAGCTCACAATGCCTCAAGTTCATCAATCTCTTTCACTAAGGCATTTTATCATATACCTCATATGCCTATTTTCCTTCATTATCAATTCCAACATATGAATTTCACAAAAGCATCTTAGAATCATCTATACATGCTTAATATCATCATTTCATGCTTAAATCATCATTAATTCTATGCCTAATCAACTTTCTCTCACCAAGCCCATTTTAGGTCATGGAGGATTAAGTATGTACATGAACATTTCATCCAACAATGTATACACCAAATCAACTCATCTAAATGTCTAGATTAACATACTAGAAGTTGGTGTATTGAAATCTTACTAACTTGACTTTTTCCTCTTTTTGCCAAATTGAGGGAAAAATCACTTTGCTCCTTCAATCCAAAGTTTCAGCTTCCAATCTTTACTATGTTGTTCTCTTCATCACTAGGAACAACTTTGCTCAAAGGAATCTCTCTCAAATCTAATTGGAAGGTGATGATTTTTAGAGTAAGAAAGCTAGGTTACTTTGTTTAAAATGGAGAAATTTGAGCTATTTCATGGGAAGAAGATTCAGCTGTTGAGTTTTTATAGAAATCGCATTATGAGATCGATCTCCAAGGATAAGAGATCGATCTGCCCTTGTTTGAACTCTCTCGACATTCCAGTTTGCAGGTTGTAGGATCGATCTGCCTCTTGGAAAGGATCGATCTGCTTATGGGAATGATCGATCTTGGTCAAGCAGAAGGCTTTAGAGATCGATTTGGCCTTGAGAAGAGATCGATCTTTGCTAACCAGAGGCAATTAGAGATCAATCTGTCTTATGGGAAGATATCGATTTTTGCTAACCAGAATCCATCCAAGATCGATCTGCTTTAAATGAAGGACCGATCTCCCTTTTGCAGAATTCTTTGGCATTGCATTTCAAGGCAATAAGATCGATCTCCCTTACACTGAGATCGATCACTAAGATCGATCTGGCATTCATCTTGCAGCATTCCAGCTGCAATTTTCTCAGAAATTCAAAGGTAAATCCATATTTCATTGCTTCAATATTTATTTTGCATTTCATTCACACTTAGAACTTAAAAACATTTATTTCTTATGATTCATATATAATGTAACTTGTCTGTACATTCCGGAATCATAAAGATTACATAAAAATTTACGGGTCTTACACATGTACATAACAACAACTAAATGCATGTACAGTGCATGAAACAAACATATCAAAATTTGATTATTAAGTGCAGTGTACAAAGAACATAGAAATTTCAATATAAATATATTTACGCATCATAAAACAATTTAGAGAACATCAATTCATGTTTATTTAAAAAAATCTAACATGTCATTAACATCAATGACATGATTTTATGTACATGGTTTAGAGAAAAAGTTTGAAAGTATCATTATTTGGTAAAAAGATTTAAAAGTACCTTCTTTTGATAAAAAAACTCCCACAAACTTTGAAACATCTAGCATTTTACACTCCTATTTCCATCAGCCATAAAAAAAAAAAAAAAAAGTAGTACTTCTCTTTTTATTTTTTTTAAAAATTTGTTCAATTTAGATTTCTCAAATTTTCTCTCATCCCATCGGAACTTTTAAATAAAGAGATTGGCGTTGCAACTTGCCGTTGGCGGCAGATGATAAGTAGACAAATGACTCGTAGAGGACCGTAGGGTAGCAAGCCGTAGGGGATCAAATTCTTTGTAATCCCAATATCCTATCAAGTATCCGCTCTCACCCAACTCTCTATAATCTATACTATGTTTCTAACAGACAAATAACAAACAACAATCCCTTCAAAGCCAATTTAATCTTTCTGTCTCCTTTTCTTCTTCTTTTTCTTTCTCCCTCCCTCCCTCCCTCCCCTATTGACTTTTCAAGCTGCCAATGGAGACGCTAGCTTCTCCTCTATGTACAACCCACGGCGGCCTACTCAATTTTTGTGGCGGTGGCTCCGTTTCTGTTCTTGGCTCCCCTCTCCAACATCTCAAGACTCAAGCCCTTCCTGATTCGAAGAAAAAGCAGAGTTTCGGGGTCATAAAAGCTTCTGTTGCCAAGACAGAAGTTGCACTTCTTAGAATTGGCACTAGAGGAAGGTACTTTCTTTGCTTTTTTTTTTCTTCCTGAAATGTGTTTCTGAATTGTTGCTTAGTAATGTGGATCATTGATGCCGTTGGTTTTTACTTCCGATGGGTTTGGATTGTAATGCTGGAAAGTGGTCTTCTTTCTAATTTTGTTTGAATACTTGGGTGGTTTTCTCTGGGTTTAATTGGATATGTAAAATCTGGATTTGATTTTTTTTTCTAAATTTGTAATGACTAATCTAATTTCCTAGTTTTTTTTTTTAATTTTTTATTTTTAGTTTAAATTTTTTTACATGCATACTTCCTACTTAATGTTCAGTTTTGATGTGTAAATGCAGCTTGAGTCTGATCCATTCCATCAGTCATTGACATTTTTGTTATCGAATAATTGTTGGTCTCAGTTGTTCTTTTAAATACTTGCTGCCTGTCTTTGGCAGACGAGATTGAGTATGGTCTTTCTCCACTTTGCTGAAAAATATCGTTTTAAGGTGACTAATTCATTTCCGGGGAAATTCAGAACAACTTTATGGACTTGTAGAAGAACTGGACATTTTTAATTCTTTAATATTGATGCATAGCATTCAGTTTATATCCATGACGTTTAGCATGACTAGTTGTTCTTTCTATTCTGGTTTATGTTCTGTGAAAGATGTCTTGGATCTCTTCTGGTTATTTATATTCTTTCCATGTGTAGGACAGCCCGTTAGCACTTGCTCAAGCTCATGAGACACGTGAAAAACTAATGGCTTCCCATCCGGAACTAGCTGAAGAAGGGGCTATCAAAATTGTTGTAATAAAGACAACCGGTGATAAAATACTGAGTCAGCCACTTGCAGACATTGGTGGGAAAGGCTTGTTCACAAAAGAAATAGATGAGGCTTTAATAAATGGTGATATTGACATTGCTGTCCACTCAATGAAGGACGTTCCTACTTATTTACCAGAGAAGACAATTCTACCTTGCAACCTTCAGCGTGAGGATGTTCGTGATGCATTTATTTCCCTGAGTGCATCTTCCTTGGCCGAGCTTCCCGTTGGGAGTGTTGTTGGCACTGCATCGCTCAGAAGAAAGTCACAAATACTCCACAGATATCCATCGCTCAAGGTAAGTTATTCTGCTACGGCATCTTGTTATATTCTTAGAAGATGGTGGAGTTATTTAAGATACTCTTTGTTCGAAATATAACTTTCCATCCGTTGCTGATCTTATATCAGTTAACTGACAATTGGCTTGAAAGGTGAAAATGACTCTGTATCTAAAGAGTAGGATTTAGTGGTGCTGCATTGCATTTAAAATGCCATTGTTGCAGCCATGGTGAACAAAGCATGCTGTCGTAGAATTCAAACAAGCAAAATTGCTTTTATTTTCCCTATTCTGAATTAGTAATGATTTTCTATACCATTTTGTAGGTGCAGGAGAATTTCCGGGGCAATGTACAAACACGATTAAGAAAACTTAGTGATGGGGTGGTCCAAGCAACTTTATTGGCATTAGCTGGACTCAGACGCTTGAGCATGACAGAAAATGTTACTTCTGTTCTTTCAATTGATGAAATGCTTCCAGCTGTTGCACAGGGGGCTATTGGAATTGCATGTCGAAGCAATGATGAAAAAATGGTATGTTCTACTTTTTCTTGATTTATGCTAACCTTATATTTCTATCACCTGGTGTTATTTTTGTGACCTCTGGCCACCAAGAGTTTAATAACAGAGATAAGATGGTACTTTAGAGTTTTGATAATCAGATTAACAAGTGATGACTTTAAAAATAAACAACAATATTTATGGGAAACAAAAAAATACAATTGGGTCAAGAAGTTTTATCGGCAGAGTTGATGTTTATTTCATAGAAGATTGGATGATCCTGCTGTTAACATTAGACAACTTATTTTCTCCTTGGCTCAGATACTTAAATAAACTGTCTTTTGGGCAATTTAATAGGTTCTGGATGTCTGTGAATTAAAGTTTCTCCAGTGATTTATATCTTCATGTCTGATTTAATCTTGAAAATTTTATTGTAAGATGTGGTTCTGTAAATCTCTTTTGATTACCTATTGTTTTTCTTCCTTTGATTTGGTTGGTTCTTATTTATAGGCTAGTTACCTAGCTTCACTAAATCATGAGGAAACACGACTGGCAGTTACATGTGAGAGGGCCTTTCTGGAGACATTGGATGGGTCTTGCCGTACTCCTATTGCTGGCTATGCTTACAAAGATGAGGATGGTAATTGCATATTTAAAGGATTGGTGGCTTCTCCTGATGGAACGCGTGGTACGGCCATAGCACTCAAACATTTCGTAATCTCTATTTTTCTTTGTTCTGTTATGAAAATAATATTGTTTGTTTTTCCTCTAACTCTGTCATTTCTTCTCTATCTATACTTGTTTCAGTGCTTGAAACTTCCAGAAAAGGCCTATATGCCTTTGAAGATATGGTTATAATAGGCAAGGATGCTGGCAAGGAACTTCTTTCCAGAGCAGGTCCTGGTTTCTTCGATTTTTGAGTAATCTAATTGTAACAATAATGCAGGGTAAAAGAGGAAGGCTCAAGGCTTCTGGTTTAACTTGTTGGATTTGTGTCCATCAGGTTCATTCATTCTCCTGACCCTTTTGTTGTTGTAATTCTAGGAATAGCTATTGTTTGGTTCTGAATTAGATAATTGTTTTGGTGGGTGATGTGAGAAGGTTTGATTTTTGTTGTAATTTCAATTATATTAGTCTTTGTTACACGTGCATCCCACGTGCTCCGGAAATAATTATTTGAAGGTACAACAAATAAGTAAAAATAGTAAATCATTTTTAATCTAAAACATAGTATATTAGATTGAAAATCAATCTTCTTTTGGACAAACTTCATAATCTATCAAAAAAATTCCTTTGGAACTCAACTCAACAACACAACAAAAAATCACCAATATCATGGGAAATCATTTGTACTTCGACCACACTTGGAGGTCTAGGAATTAAAATTCTTCTTCACGCTTTCAACAAAGTCATGCTCTCAAAGATAGTACAGAACCTATATACTAATCCTCAAACATTATGTATTGCAGTACCTAAACAAAAATATTTTCCACATACTGAGGTTTTTCAGGCTGTAGCTAGAACTAATCAATCCTCCCTAAGGCATAGTTTACTCAAATGCATACCCTTAGGAATTAACACAGCCTTCGGAATCATGTATAGACAAACTTATATTACTTATCGAACTATACAACACAGCCTTTACCTACCTCACTGAGTATCTCTAATGTTAATCAGTTGATTGATATTGAATCTGCTACATGGAATCTAAATGCAATTGCTTCAAATTTACCTCCAAACATACTAGGTCATATCCAACGTATCCCAATACCATTGTATCCTTCTCATGACAAGCCATATTGGTCCTTATCTAAATCAGGACAATTCACAACTAAATCTTTATACGATGAATTGATCTTGCTCTAACACACTTATGCAAACCCACCATTACCATGCAAATATATATGGCAGCTCAAGCCTTTACCTCGAGTCAAAATGTTTTTTATGGCTAGCTGCTCATGACAGACTTCCTACATCTCAATTCCTTTACTCAAGACATGGTGTTCAATCCCTTATATGTTCCTTATGTTCCAATGAACGAGAATCAATACCTTCTTAATTCATTTGAAAAATTTGTTCACATATGGAGAACTATAGATTGGAATTGGAACTCAGACAAAGAACACCTAACATGTACACTAAAAACATTAAAGCAATCTAATAGATCATACATATCCTCACATTCCACTATCCCATATTATATTCTTATACCAAACCTTCTCTGGCACATCTGGATAGCAAGGAATGAGCCCATCTTCCAAAACAAATCCATTTTCTAATCCTACCTCTCTGATAAATAAGACAATCTGTCACTCATATAACATTACTTCAGTCCTGATCCATAGACTGTCCACAAACCAGAACCCTTGTTTTCAACATATTACATGGAAACCTCCCCTTCATTCCTATCTAAAACTCAGTACCGATGGATCTAGTTTGGGAAATCCTGGTCATGCAGGGTGTGGAGGAATCACTCGAGATATTGGTGGCAATTTTATCATAAGATTCTCAACATACTCTGGAATTACAACGAATGATTATGCAGAGTTATATGGAATCAAAACTGGTCTACAGATAGCAGCATCACTAGGCATTAAAAAGCTGTTGATAGAGACTGACTCTTTAAGCTCTGTCTTTATCCACCCCGTGCACCCTATGCAGGACACCATCATTTCTGACTGTGTAAAGCTCTCGGCAGGATTCGAAGATCTGAAACTATCATTTGTTACAGGGAAGCAAACCAAAGTGCAGATGCACTGGCATGCAGAGCAGCTACCACACTGTTCCATCTTTCCTCATGCCGTTTTTGTCTTTTGAATTATCAAGTAGTGTATCCCAACGACTTGTAAACTCTAATACTGCATGTACTTATAGTTTCTGTTAAATAAAATCCTACCTTCACTATTTAAAAAATGAAAATAAAATCTTTTAGCATCTGTATTATTTATTTATTTATTTTTTAAGGTTGGAGAATTTCATTGTATAAAATAATAAATTATCTTTCTAAATTCTTCAACCATTCAAAAAAAAAAAAACGGAATTGTTGTTTGTGGTGGTTTTCTATGGACCATAAAGAAGAAAAGGCAAAAGCCAAAGAAAAAACAAAGAGGCTTGAGGTGCATGTGTGTGTGTGTAATTTTTCAAACCTGAATTTTCAATTGAGAAATTTTATTTTTATTGAAAAAAGAAATGCTTATTAGAAACTCAGAATGTTAGATTTTTTTTTTATCATTATTATTACATAAATATGTGTTAGACTGGCATTGTTTAATAATTTATATCACATGTTCGGATGTTTACTAAATTATCCAATGAACTAATGTTTGTGAGTATAGTAATTTGTTACTCGTAATTTAATTATAATTAACTTGTTAGATGAATTGATCCATATTTGTTATATTGGTAGATGAATTAAAATATTAAGCATTTCTTTGAATTAGATAAAAAAATCTTAAATATGATATGAGAGTATGATACGAAAATAATACGAAAGTAACACAAATTAAAATTTTATAAAAATTATATTTAAATTTACTAAAAATTATAAAAATAATTTGTTTTTAGCGTATCGACACAAATTTTAATAATAATAATTTTTATGTCGTATAAATTTGAAATATATATAAATAAATTGGGAGGAACATCAAAGATGTGTAACTCCAAAATAGAATATAATATAAATATTTTTATTATTTTTATAAATGAATATTCCATTGTAGGCTAGTTGGTTAGGATGCTAGGCGCTTATCCAAAAAATCCGGGTTTAAATTTCGGCAACGATAGTTTTTTATATGTTTATTTCGTCCCGGTAACGCAAAATCTTTTTTTATCTCATATATATACTAAAAAATTGTAGATATTTAAAGTATATAGACATTTAAAACTTCTAATTAAACAAGAATTTAACTTTCACATAATTCCCAGAAACTTGGATTAAGAGATGTAGACTGGTTACTCCGGTAGAAAACTAAATAATAATTCTTTTCGACACCGAGCAAACAAAATGATGCTGCGATTCTAATTCATCAGCCCAGCAACTTCTGGATTGTTAACATATATATTCTGCAATTGATCTGCATCTGTTCATAGCATTAAAATCATTCGACAACGGTGATTCACATTCTGTCATAGAAGAAACCAATGTCGTACAAATTTCAACCCAAATATGCTGACAGAGGCTATAGCCTATAGAGTTTTTTCCAATTCATTTGCCTGTGAAAAAACCAAGAAAAACGCATGCAATAATGACTAAAATGGTTTGGGTGGCAATTTCTTATTGGCCAAGAAATGCCTAACTAGTTGAAGAGCCTGCCTCGGTTTAAAAGTTGGGACTTGATGACCAGCTCCTCTAATGGTGACAAACATAAGTCCGTCATACTCAATCGTCCATCCACCAACCTGTGAGATTGAAATGGAACCAAAAAAAATTAAAAAGTTTCTTAAGTTTATACCATTCAAAGAAGGATACTGAAACTATATATCTTGGTGTGAAATGACTGGAGAGTGGAGAAAGGGGGCAAATCATCACCTGTTTGTTGGTGTACCAAGGTGTCCATTCTTCTATTGTTTTTAATCTAAGCTTTGTCAGGGTTAATCTAGTTGAAGTAACTGGAATTCTCCCATCAGTATCTCCACTGCAAATATTATAAAAAATTTGATAAATAAAATGTCTGTATCACTAGTTCGAGCAGAAAGTTTTTAAAATATTATAGGCAAGAGTTTACCTGAAAACCCATATGCGAATGCCTCCAGCTATAAGCTTTTTAATTGTAGGAAGCATAGATGCTGGTGCATCCTTCCAAATCGAGATATTGTCACTGTAGACAAAAGAAATAAACCTCATACTTAATGTATATTCACATGGTTTGTTGATTATGTCCAAAACAGTCATCACAATTGAATAATAGTGGAGAAGAGCTCCTTAGCTCCGCAAACAAGGCTCCAGCATTATATAAAGGAGATATTTGGTAAATGGTAATGAATTTAATACCTGCAATGAGTCCATGGATAGGATATTTTGGTAACATTGGCATGAAGTGCTTTTTGAACATCAGGCCTATTTAAATAAATCTCTGTGTAGTATGATGCACAAGGATCGTATCCTGCCGGTCTCTTGTGCCATCCATCCTGTAGAAAATCAGAGTTAACTGGTTTAGACTTTAGACCTGATTCAGTTTGAACTGGGACATATTACAAGCTATTGATCCTGATTTTTAGTTGCTGAAATCAACCAGTCTTTGAAGAACTTACAAATTCGGACAACATATGAGGAGCGATGCCTTGAATCGCCAGGCGCTGTCTGCTACTGCTGAAGTTACTAACACAACTGGGAGTATACAAGCTGTACATGTCAATGATTCTGTACACTTCAAAGTAATCACGGAGGGCTTTCCTGCAGTCCTGATTTGGCTGTTCACTGCTGAAGTTGCATTTGATTTTAATATTGTGGTAAACTCGATCAGATATCACTGCATGATCCCATGCATAATCCATCATTCCTGTTTGATCCGTTTCATCGTCCAACAATGCATTCCCAATCTGTCCATTATAGTTCATTTGCATACGAACTATGTTAATAATTATAATTTTATATACTCTTTGTTTTACAGAACTGCCAGATTAATCAACAACCAGACAGTTGATCATGTCCATCTGAATTGTTTTATGCATGCTTTCTCTGACAGATTATTTTTCAAAGCATTTAAGAGGCTTTGTTAATCAAGCAAAAGCTGGCAAACACCAAGTTCTGTTGATTAACGTTTAAGCTACATAAAAAATATAATATTTGTAAACAAGTATTTTGTTGTTCATCCCCACAAAAAAGTCAAGTTAGTATATAGACGCTTAAAGTTAATGACTACACAAGTTACTGTACATTAAAAGTCAAGTCCTCTTTTGTGGTCAAAAAGTAAGGCACAAGGCAAGCTAATTAATGACAGGTGCACTGTGGATGATAAATAAAACAAACTGAAGGTATCCAAAAAAATCTAATTACAGAAAGAAATGTTATTGCAATTAAGTCCCTACCATAAAACCCTTTAGATTTATGTAATCTGCCTTGGAAATATGCTTGTTGCTGTCAAAAATGGCCTCGGCTAGCTGTGGAACATAGTGCCCTGAAAAATTCATTAAGAACTGTATGAACATATATAATCAAGAAAGTACCACTGGATGAAATCACACAAGGGAGGCTGAAGAATCAAAGAATAGCCAAGAAAAGAGAAGAAAACATAGGGAAGGTGGAGGAGGAAAGTATGGTAGTGTAAGGGAAACTGTCATACCCGCATAGCTTTCTCCAGCAATGTAGAAGTCATGGGACTTGAACTGTGGGAATCTTTTGAACCAGTTGGTAAGAAATACGTAGGAATCCTTAGCTAATCATCCAAGAAAGCAGGGGAATGATCAGGAAAAGAGGTGGGTTATCTTAGAAACTTTATTGCATTAAAAAGATTCTTTTTACCTGTAAATTTATCACCAAGTTCCTTGAGATCACTGCTAGTGTTTGTATAAGAAAACCCAACACCAACGGGAGATTCAACAAACAATAAGTTGGCAGCTGGATGAGCAAACAAAATAATAGAAATTAGTTCTGATTTTTATTTTCTTGTAAATTTAAATTTTGTCAACAAAAAAAAAAATAGTACATCGAAGCTGCAAAGCTGCCGACAGTGGATGAAAAACAAAATCCGGAAAACTATTTTCATGTCTCAAACGATTGAAACCACACAGTCAAACAGGGCTGGTCTTCTAATACTACAGTAAAAAAAGACAGAAAAAAAGAAAAACTCTACTAATTGAACTCACTAAATCACTTGTTTTTATATACCTTTGTTCCATCTATTGGGGTTGAGCTTTAGCGTTGGTACGTCTTTCTGAGGGAAGAAAGGCCCCAGCTCCTCTGCTTCTCCAAATCCAACAGATGAACATCCAGGACCTGGTATTTAATTAATTTAAGATTTCATAAAAATTGATCATGATTTTTATGTCAGTGAATTTAGAATATATGCAATACATGCAACCGAATTTTGTACATTAATTAAGGTGATTAATTTTTAACTTTAAAAACTATGTTCGGTCAAACAATGGGATAAGGATAAGCTTGTTTTCTACAGAAAAAAAACTAAACTCCTCAATACTTCATTTATATATGCCCAAATTTAGTCACACTATTGGTGTTTTATATGGTAAAAATGGCATATAATCAAAACATGCTTTATAATGCTAAACACAGACTTTTTTCCTTCAACAAAATTGGACAGGACGTCAGTGGGTAGCAATAATAAGCTTGAGGGCATTTCAAAGATATTGCTATTCAAAATTTATAAACTATACTCGTTACTTGATTTAATGTTGTAAGATATCGTTGAGTTCTTAAATGAGAACAATTTTTAATATGTTTGAATCTTATCAATTTAAATGTTTTTGAATCAGTGACAATTATGAAGTGTGAACGAAGATTAATTTTCATACGGTACGAAAACACCTCATACTTTATATAAAAAAACTACACTAGTAAAAAAATAAATATATAAAATTGAAAAAGTTATTATGAGATGAAAAGAGTAAATCAGTGGTGGTTCCAAATTTGGTAGAAGTCATCATGGTTATTAAAGGGTTGTTGAATCAAATTAATATTCAGGAAATCCATGATTAATATTTGGTTTGACAGGCTGGAGGAAAATATAAGAGAGTTGCACCTAGACATTCTTCGCGTTATTATATTGGAATTTTGAACTTAGCCAACTACTAGGCATCCATCTTTAAGTCAGTCTGTGGAAATCAAAGTACATAAATACATTATAATTTTTCGACAAAGATGGTGATGGTGACGATTAGTTAGTATGTTAAGTAGAGGGTTGTGAATTTCCTTCCCTACAAATACAGATTTAAAAGGAAAATATCCAAATAAATGAACGTAATACTTGATTGGTTATCGTTGAAAAAGGAAAGGGAGAAAAAACAACTTTCTTCCAACACAAAAGAGGTGACAAAACTCTAGGAAAAGGGTTGAAGATGACATTCTGACTAATGCGGAAACAGCCAAAAATGAGAAGATATTTCAGATTTCATACAGTAATGGTGTGAAAGAAAGGTATGGGCCAGGCATGGCCGAGTATACAGACATGAAAAGAAATAGTCATAAATGCAAAAACCAAGTTATAACCGACGATAACATGTGAGTCTGAGTCTCAACTCTCAATCTCTACAGCTTGATTTGTTTCTCCCTCCTACTAGGAACTGGATAGCTAATTAAAGATAAAAGGAAATTCCATCACAAGTTCAAAACAGCTCAACAGCACCTGGAAACCAGGACCTAAACTAAAAGAAAGAATTCAAACACAAGAGAAGAGACTAGAACTGAAACCCGAAGCATGCAATTCAAAGAAAAGCTCTGGGATTTTTACAAGTTACCTCCGTTGAGCCAGAGGAGGAGAGGTTGTTTTTCAGGTTTGCTTGTGGCTTCGAAAAACCAATAGAACAGAGCTCTTCCATGACTCTCATTGACTGTAACGTACCCTGCATATTGCTTGAAGTCTACCCCCGAAGGCTGACCTGGAAGCTTGATGACCCTGTCGGCTTCTTGTCGAGCCAAAACGTCCTGGCTCAGCTTACCACCATGCCAAAATCCTTCTGTACCGACACTTACTTTAGCTGTAGCTAGGCTTACACTAAGCGAAAGAAAGAGAAAACTCAGAGAAACAGCTGCATTGGAAGCCATTAGAGACCCTCCCGTTCCTTCCTCCCTTGCTAGATAAATTTATTTATTTATCTCCACCCTGAGGTGTTAAGATGTGTGCATATATATAGAAGAAGATATTCTATTCACATACTCAACCACAGATAATAATCGTCCCTAATTACTTAAAGATTTTATATAAAGAAGATTTGATAATTTTGTTTAAATTTCTTTTGAAAATTAGTTTTTTTTTTTAATTTATTTTTTTTATTCTTTAAATATACTTAAGGGTATGTGGATTCATAAATATTTGTTGCTTAGACGGGAATTTTGCAGATCTGAACAGCGCCTAAATGGACGGGATTGAAGACGAGAAGGCCAGTTTTTGGTCAATTGCTTTGGATTGAAACATTTGACATCCTTTAATTTGCCACAATATATATTAACCTTATTAGGATTAGTGGTTTCCATAGAAGCTAAACTAATATGGTAATAAATATATGGACGTTGAACCTACATTTGAATTTCTTGCAATGGAGATATTTGGCCATATTTAAACTTGAGAATGAGAAGAATATTACTTTATGTTGTGATGTAAAAACTTAGTTGCCAACATTCAATTGTTTAAGTAATTAAAGAAAAATTGTGACATACTGTTGAATTTGAGTATAAGCAACTTCAATTCTCACTTTCCAATTATCAAAAGGAAAAAAATCTCAATTCTTATGCTTGGATATAGATAGGTAAATGCAACAAACTTTTAATATATTATATATCAATCAACGAGTGAGGTTCAAATTCGCTCAAATGTTGTAAGATCTGATAATTTTTAATGCACTATAGCTAATGAAAAAAAAAAGAAAACGAAAAAATGTATAAAATTAGTCTCCTCTGAACACAAGTTCTGTGGGAGGTTTTTTAGTATTGTCTAAGTATAAAATTTATTGTCTTAGGATCATCAATTAGTCAGTAATAGTTTTATTTAGAGAGGATGGCAGAGGGATTAGAAGAAGCATGGCGTGGTCTTAAACTTATAGATGAAGAAAAGGATAGAGTCCAAAAGGTTATAAAATGCACAAGATGAAGAAGAAGGTTAGAAGTGGCTCATAGGAAAACTACTATCCAGAAGGGTAGTTAATAAGAAGGCATTGTTAGGGATGTTAAGAGTGGTTTGGGGGCTGTCCAAGGAAGCGGAGATAGCGGTTATGGATTTAAACTTATTCCTCTTTAAGTTTGCAACCAAAAAGGATAAATAGAGAGTTGTCGAAGGTTCTCCAAGGGCCTTTGATAAACAGTTTATACTCTTTAAGGATTATGATGGTAATCTAAGGCCATCCGAATATATATTTGACAGAGCGAGTTTTTAGATCCGAACTCATGGCTTGTCGATGAAGATAATGACAACAGAATTTGCTAAATGATTGGGAGGGAAGATAGAGTGGTTCCAAAGAGTAGACAGAATCTCAACACAGATTGGAGGTGGTACATATATGAAAATTTCAGTGTAGACTGGTATTTTAAAACTATTAAGACATTTTATCAACTTAATTGGTCTGAGATGAAGAAAAACTGTATACTGCAATTTAAGTTACGAAAGACTACTTACCTTCTGTTATGAATGTGGACGTATAGGACACACGAAAGTTGAGTGTGATCAAGAACGCTCAAAGGAAAGACCAGGAGATATGACCAAGCAGTATGGTGAATGGTTGAGAGCATCACCGATGGGAAAGAAAGGCTATGATCAGTTTAGACATGCAATAAGGTGGTCTAGTAAATAGTGGGGTAAGGATGCATTCGAAGGAGGTAGCAAATCGGAAAGAAGACAAGTCATCAAAGTTGATGAAACATGGAAGTAGGGATCAAAGATAGGAAACATGTATTCAATGTATCAATGTATTACAAATGGTCAGTAGAGGTGGTAAAGGTGACAATCAAGGAATAATTGTTGAACGAGATTCTTTAAAAATTGTCAAAGTTAAGGAGAATCTCTCGAAGCCAAGGTCAGCGGTGGATAATGGTAAATCAATCCCTAAATTTCATGGAGATTTCGGCTTGAATCCAAGGAATTTTGAAATGCCAATTCAAATACAACCAATGGAGGGGATGGTGCTACCAATGGGGACTTAACGGCTAGGAATATGTATGCAATCAACGTGAATAATAATTGAGTTGGTGCTAAGGTAAAGGAGAAAGGATATGGAAAGTTAGAAGTTTAGGAATTAACATGCATGTAATGCCTAATTTAGTGGAAGAGAAAGGCTTAGCTAGTGAGACAACAAAACAAAACCAAAGAGGAAATTAATAGGAAAAGGAAATATGTGGAGGAACAAAAGGAAGAAAGGGTCAAAAAAGGAAGTGAATTAAAGAAGTTTTGCGAGAGAATGAACATGAGACTAGAAAGCTTAATTTGGAAATGACAAATATTGGTACCCAGCCCCGTTGACAGCCATGAGATGCCTAGCTTGAAACTGCCATTAGCTTGGGAACCCATGCGTAGTTAAAGCTTTTAAGGAGTTGTAGGATTAAAAGATCCCCATGTAGTTTTTCTGTGCGATACAAAAGTACATGAAAGAAAAATAGATGGGATAAAGAGAAGGTGTGGGATAGAATGTTGTTTTGGGGTGAGTTCTAATAAAGGTAGTGGTGGTTTACTGATAATATGGAAAGGGGATATAGCTTTATAACTTAAAAGTTATTTAAATAATCATATAGACATGATGGTGAATGAAGGACAAGGTGAGGAACGGTGGAGGTTAACAGGTTTATATGAGAAGCCCAATGTGAACAGAAAGAAGAAGACTTAACGTCTACTTAGGCAGCTAGTTGATGGAGGGGAGGAACAGTGGCTGTGTTTTGAGGACTTTAATGAGATACTTTGGAATCATGAGAAATCACATGGAGGGATTAATGAGACAAGCTCAAATGCAAGCTTTTAGGCATTCTTTATAGGATTGCTCATTGGAAGACTTAGGCTTCATTGAAGTGTGGTATACAAGGGAGAGGTGCAAGCATTCTTCATTCATTATAAGCAGTTAGACAGGATAGTGGCAACAAAGACTTGGAGTGATAAATTTCCATTATATGAGGTCGAGAATAGAACGGTTAAGGGAGGAGAAAAAAAACACCAGGGTTTTTCATGCTCAGCCAAGTTAGAGAAAGAGAAATGCTTGTCTGGTTGTAGACTAAATATACCTAATGAAGTTAAGACTTAATGTTTGGTTTACATGAAGAATTAGATCACGGACTAGAGGCCGCATAGGTAGGCTTGAGAATCATGCAGAGTTATCGTATGAGACTCATAAATAATACTGAGATTGAAACTGATGTTGAGCATGCTCCATTAGGTCCTGTGGAAAGGATAGAAGGTACTGAGATACACTTTGTTAAGATTGAGTGGAGTATGGAACATACTATGGAAACAATTGGGACACAGGCTATGTTAGGTGATGGGGTAGACGGAAGAATAGACAGGCAGATTACTTCTGATATGACCGCACAGCCTGTAGAGATGTTTCAGAACTACAAATATGCCTGCTCCTGTAGCTCCACAGCAGAATGATGATGACTTGGGTTAGGAGTAGGAGCTATACGAGATGAGGCAGTTTTAGAAGTGCAGACCGTCATTGTTAAATGGGATAAAGGACCCAGTAGTTATAGAGAACTGAATGAATGAGGTTAAGGAAACTACGAATGGAATTTATGGGTCTAGCACAAGGAAATTGATCTGTCAATGATTATGAATTATCATTTATATGTCATTGAGGGACTAGAAAATGAGAATGGGACATGATGTATAGAAGATGTGGGGATGTCAAAAACTATTAGTGACTATTTAAAAAACTTGTTTTAATCTCAAAGATCGAGTTCCTTTGATGATATACTTGAGATAGTGGAACCTTGTGTTTCAGATGAGATGAATGAGACTCTTCAAACAGACCAAGCAGAGGAAATTCATATAGCCATTAAACAAATTCATCTAAACAAAGCATCGAGCCCTGATGATATATCTATTTTATTTTTTTCAAAAATTTTGGCATCTTGTGAAAGATGATGTAACAAAATTTTATTTCGAATGTCTTAATGGGGAAAAGAGTTTAGAGAGTGCTAAACATACACATTTTATTTTGATACGCAAAGTTAATGAATTAAGATTACCCAATTTAAACCCATTAGCCTATGTAATGTAATTTAGAAAATTATATAAAAATTCTTATAAATGGCTAAAGATAATACTTCCTTGTTGGAAGTGAATGTTATAGTGCTTTTATTTCGGGTTGGCTAATTATGGCTAATATTTTAGTGGTTTATGAAATTTTGCATGCTTTAAAGAAAAAGAATGGAAGAGAATTTTTTTTTCCCTTTAAAACTTGACACGAGTAAAGCCTATGATCGAGTGGAATAGGATTTCCTTGAGGACATGATGCTAAGATTAGGCTTCCATTCTTAGTGGGTTAAGTTGGTAATGAAATGTGTATCTTCTGTATCATTTTCAATTATAGTTAATGGCTTAACTACAGATTCTTTTAGGCCTTAGATGGGATTTTGTCAAAGAGATCCATTTTTGCCTTATCTTTTTTTGATTTGCATTAAAGGTTTTGTAGCATTACTTACTAAGCAACGACAAAATGGAACATTAATTACAACAAGTCGGAATGGACCTAGAGTTACTCATCTTTTCTTTGTTGATGACATTTTATTGTTTGTGAAAGTAGATAAAACCAAAAGTAAGGAGGTGAGAGACGTGCTAAAGAGATATGAAGAAAGCTTGGGTTAAAAAATAAATTTTGAAAAATAAACTCTATTCTTTAGTAGTAATGCATGTGACAAACTAAAAGGTGAAATCAAAAACATGTTTAGAATCCAAGATACGAATGATCCAAAAAAGTATCTTGGGTTACCAATTATGGTTGGTTAGGGATAAAGGGAAGTTTTAAAGGGCTGAAGGATAAAACTGCTTTGAAAATGAAACGTTAGAGCTATAAACTACTATCCCAAGAGGGAATTAAGGTATTTTTGAAACCAGTGATTCAATAAATTCTATCATATACCATGAGTTGTTTTCTCTTGCCAAAATCATTATGCTATGATATAAATAATATAATTAGCAAATTTTAGTGGAAACAAACTAAAAATAATTAAGGTCTTCATTAGATCAATTGGAGAAGGATGTGTGTGAAACCCAACTTTTCGTATTATTATTTATTAAAAAGTTAAGATGAGAAATTCAAGACTTACCTAAGTATTATACTGGGCCCGGAATAACCGAAGCATCCAGATTAGTGGCATGAAACTCGGGTCACGAAATTCGAGGTAAGATTTTAAATTGAAGTTTTCAAGAGATTACATTTATAAGTATGCTTTAGTGGTTAGAAGGTAAAACTAAGGCATCAGAATCAGAAAAACAAGTAAAAACCCAAATTAGCACTAAATCGAGAAATTGGGCCTAGAAATTGAAATAAATTCGGAATAAATTCCATAAATTCAAAAAAATTATTTCGAGGTCATAGAAAATTAATATAAGGTATATTTGACTTGGAGAATTAGAATTGAGTAGAAATCTTGAGGTTTCAGTGATTAAATTAATTTTTAAAGTAAACTGAAAACTTTAAGAATTTTTATTGGTAATAACTAAATCGAGTAAAATGAGCTCAAACGGAAAATTTTTCTTAAACAAGTGGGCACAAAATTTATATTGAACATACTAGGGACTTAGTATAACACATAAGAAGTGAAAATTTGAAAGAAATTGGGCTGGAAGTATTTTTTTGGAATTTTAGGAAAATATGGCTGCTGGCAGCCTAGGCCCAGCATCCTGCTAGCCCAACATAAGAGCCCATTTTGAAGACCTTCTTGAAGGCTTTTGTGAAACTCAAATTTTTTTCACTTTATTTCTTATTTGGAAAAACTAAGAAGTAATTGAAGACTTAAAATAATGTTATGCAGGCCCGAAACCACCAAAGCACTCGGGTTAGTGGCGTGAAGTTCGACACACAAAAATCGAGGTAAGGCTCTAAGCCTAATAATTACTTAAGAATTACATGTATAAGCATGAAATGATGTGTAGAAGTGAAAACTAAGGTATTAAAAGTGAAAAAATTAGTAAAACTCAGGTTTATGCTAAACCGAGAAAAATGACCTAGTAAGAGAAATAAATTTGGAATAAATTCTAGAAATTCACGAAAATTATTCCAAACCATAGAAAATTAGCATAAGGTGAAATTGAATTGGAAAATAAAAATCAAGTGGAAATATGGAGGTTTCGGGGATCGAATTAAATTTTTTTAAGTGAACCGAAAACCTTAAGCCATTTAGCTCGGTAATGACCAAATCGCGCAAAATGAGCTCAATCAGGAAACTTTTCTTAAACAAGTGACCCCAAAATTTTTATGAGACATATTAGGAACATATTATAACACTTGGGAAGTGAGAATTTGGAGGAAATTGGACTAGAAATAATTTTTATGAAATTTTCAAAACAGAATAGAAAATTTCCCTGCTTCAGGAAACTGACCAGCCAATAGAAATCTTTAAATTTGGAGACCTTTTGGAATATTCTTAACCATGTTAGTTTCTTGATATAAAATACACTTAATAAACGTTATGGAAAAGTAAAATACACCTGAAACCGACCCTGGATGAGAGAGAAACTCCTAATTCTTTCTGCCGTAGATGTCTTCCTCCAGCCTTCATTTTGTGAATTTTTTGGCGGCCTTCCAGTCACTTTCAGGCAAAGGTCAAAGGATAAATTCTTCCTCCTTCAGTCCTCTATAACATATAAAAAATTCAGCCACAAAGGTGTCCATTTGCTAGGTAAAAAACTAAAAAGAAAAACAGGGGCAGAATCTACCCTGTTTTGAGGTGAGAGAAAGTTCAATTTTTGGAAGTTTTTGGTTGGATTTTTGGGTAGTTTTTGATGATTCTAAGCTATATATATGTTGAATTACAGTTGATGATCAATTTGGAGGATAAAAAGCATGGTCAACCTTGGTCAAAGTTGAGGTAAACTTGATGAATGATGATGAACTTGAGATATGTCGTTGTTTTGTATTTTTGAATGATTTTTAGTTAAGTGAAATTGAAGGAAATAATTTCTATGGGAGTGTATGAATTCGGCCAGGCTAGGGTTAGTGTAGTTCTGGTGAAATTTGGATGAATTTGGTGTTATTAACAGTTAAAATTATATTGAAAAGTTCGGTTTATAGCTTAGTTTAGTGAAAAATTGAAAGGTGTGAAAATTGGTAAAATTGGAATGATGACAAGTATGAATTATGGATGTGAATGAGTACTTAGGCTATTAAGATAATGAAGGTGAAGTTAGAAACAATGAAATAGACTAAAATAGCTTAAATCGACACTTAAATTGGTAAAATCTAGAAAATAGGAAAAGTTGACAAAAAACTTAAAATTGGTCAACAATTATGAAACTAAACATATGTTTGATTATGTTGAGATGCTATTAAGCATTATGTGATGATTTGGTATCGTTTTGGGCAATTCGGGATACTGGCATGCAAATCGAGGTAATCCCGGGACTTGGTGATTTTGCACCGCCTTAAGGTTTACGAGGTAAGGGATGTGTTTTAAAGTAGTATTGGTATCACAATACCTTACTTTGATATATGAATTCATAAAGTATACTCGTATTTATAAAATGCATTCTCGAACTCGAAAAGTTACTGTTCATGCTAAACCAAAAGTCCTATTTACCGATCTCTTCATATGTACTTTTGAGTACCTATAAAATGTTTTGAAAATATAATTTGTTAAGCGAAAAATGAAGTCTTATGAAATGATGTTTATGCTTAGGAAATGAAATAAAAGTATTGTTTCTATGCGTTTATGGGCTAGTAGACCCAAAATAAATTATTTAAAAATTCTGTTTTGAGACTAAGGCCACATGTAGTCTATGTGATCTATCATGCATAGCCCGTGTGGAGTCTAGACCTTCGTGGTGCATTCCATATGCCACATTGTGTACGCTCAGTCCCTTATGGTGCATGCTTAACCTCGTCGAGTATTTGTGTCACTCGTTGCCTTATTTCGGCCATTTGTTTAAGTGGCGTAGGGCACTGTACGACCCTGATCCCGTCTATAGTTCTTTTACCATGGCCATAGGTATTCTATCTACGTGAACTATCTACGCGAACTACCTAGTGAAATAACTACGTGACCATGACTTTTATTACTATGTGTCTCTGACTAGTCTCCATGAAATTATTCAATATGATTTTAAGGAATGAGTATTAAGCTACGTGATATAAATGTTACATGCTTTGAATTGATTTTTGAAATGAACTATGTGATATAAACTACGCGAAATGTAAACTTACGTGATATTTGCTACGCGATTTATATGCTATGTGATTTATATGCTACGTGATAAAGCTTGAATTATAATGTTTTTCTTTTACATTTTTATTGCTAAGTCTACTTTAAACACATGTCTTACTGGGATTGAATAGCTCACCCCTTTCCTTTCACTCTTATAGATTACCTTAAGTGATTTATCGCTTATACCTACCGTACAATAGTTGTGGACGGGTGGACTTAGCTCCTCTCTAGGCTATCTTCAACACTAGTAAGGTATACTTTTATTTTATCTGCCAGTGTAAGACCTGATTTTATTGTAAGAGCAAAAGGGAATGAATAGAAATTTACGAGTGTATTTAAAAATGCAAAAGGACTGAAATGAAATTTCTGAACACGTTGAAGGGCAAAATGGTCAAAAGATCGAAAGTCGGTATAAATTTGATGAGAAAAATTTATTAAAAATAATGGATTGAGAAATCTTGGTCAATAAAGGTGAAATAAATTTATTCTGGGTTAAATTGATCAAGATATCAATTTATCGAAATTAATCGAGATTTTTACTTCAAAAAATAATCCCAAAAATAATCAAAAAATACACCAAAAATGGTTAAAATAAATTAAATAAATTAAATAAAATTAAATAAATGAATTTAGAATAAAATAAGAAATTTGTAGATATTTATAGAATATTTGTGAATATTTTAATGATTAAAATATAATAAAAATAAATAAATAAATAAATAAATAAAATAATTAATTAATTAGTTAAAAAAAGAAGAGAGAATTGAAAATTGGGGAGAGAGAAATGAAAAACGGAACCGAAATCGGGGAAGAAGATCGGACGACCACCGGCGACCCAATCGGCCAAGTGAGGGCCGAAAAAGGAAGAGGGCGTCGACGCGACCTCCCTGGTACCGGCGACGCGCCACACAGACGTCGGAGGAGGCCAAAAACGGAAGGAGAAGCCGCGGGAAGGAATGCTCCGATCGGCGGCGAACGGCGCCAATCTGGCCGACCCCGCCCCCAATCGAACGTTCCCCAGGCGCAGGCGAGCTGATTGGTGGCGGCCACGACCGGTGAAACTGCCGGCAAACGTCGAAAATGGCGGAAAGAGGAAATGGGTACCGACGGTGGAGAGAACAGGCCAGACCAGCGACTTTTCGGCTGCCTTGGACGAAACCGAAGGCAGATTCGTGCTGCGGACGGCCCAGCGGAGCCACTGGCGACGGAAGCTGGCGGAGAACTGGCTAGCAAGGCACCGAATCGGCTGAACCGGAGTGAATCGGCGGTCCAAACCGGGTCTGAATCGGACCGACCGGTTCAGCCAAGAAAGGAAGGAAAAAAGGAGAAAAGGGAAAAAGAAAAAGAGAAAAAATTGGAGAAAAATCTCAGCGATGTAATCAAGCTACGGGTAAGTCAGTAGCGGTCAAAATTTATCGATTTGAATTTTGGAATATTTTATTTAATGATTATTCGACTAGAAATTTACTCGAAAATTTATGAAATTATGTAGCTCGACAATTGGCATCCAACGAGAGCTCGAGATAGCCTCGATTTGCGTACTAGCATGGAATCTCGAGTAAGTAACCCTTATTTACGATAATTTATATCATTATGCGTGCTTCAGATTTAATTTCCTCATTAATTAAATTAAATTATGGAAATTTAGATAAATTGTCGTAAATAATGAATTAAGCTATTCGAGAATTAGAACGAGGTCCAAGAAATTGTTGGTGGGCCCAATGAGCCCAATAGGCCTCAATAATGTGAAAATTAAGTGGAAAATGGGCTTAAGGCCAATTAAGGCCCATTAAGGTGCAATCGGACCCAGTAGGGGTAAATGGGTCCAATGATTTAAATTAAGCCCAAAAAATAGGAAATACAATTAAATTGTATGATATCTGACCTGAGGAATAATTATACGCAGTTTCGGACAATGTATTGGGAGCAGATCGGATTGCGTGATGAGACAGCAGTGGAAAAGGAAAGGTCAGACTCTACATGAAAATAAGGTAGGGGAATTCTACGAACTGCTATAGGTAACTTTACGAAATTTCAAAGTTCATATGCAGTCTTTTAAAGTATCTGAAGGGTCTAGAAGTAAGTTAATAATTTTAGTGCCCTGAATGGGTAAATTACCAAAATACCCTTGTTAAGGGTAAAATTTATAATTTTAGGAAAAATTGGGAGGAGCAAGAACAAGAGGTTCCTGCTCGTTCTGGAGATGTTTTGATGCATGCATGAGTAGGCTGGCTAACTTTGAAAGAAAAATGCACAGCATTGCATATTTTCAACGAGAAAATTGTTTTGAAAACTGTTTTAAGGAAACAGAGCCGCCTACGTGTTTTTATTGACAGTTGACGTGCTAGAGCTCAGCTCGCACGATGTTTTGATTTGTGTGATGCATGCATTAGTGCTGGAGCGAGAGCTCGCACTAGAGTTTTACATGCATTGGTGCTGGAGTCTAACTCGCACCTGATTTTACATGATTTTTGTGATACGGTGCTAGAGTCTAACTCGCACCAGGTTGTATATTATTTTCGTGACACGATGCTAGAGTCTAACTCGTACCAAAGTTTACATGATTTTCGTGACAGGGTGCTAGAGTCTAACTCGCACCAGATTTTCTACATGATTTGATGAGAGTGCTAGAGCTTAGCTCACACTAGTTTTACTTGAATTGACGAGAGTGTTAGAGCATCGCTCGCACCCCCCATTGATTTTTATGAGAACATGCGATGAGCCGTGCTTGGAGCGTCGGGTAGACTGTGTGTCACCGATTAAATAGGCTCGCACGTGCGTTTTGAGACATGGCATGAGTATAGAGATATGATATGGGTCCACGGAGTACGATGTACCGTACAAGTAGCAAGGTGTACGATGTACCGTATGGCATCTTCGGATGTGTGGTATCTTCGGATACGGGGTATCTTCGGATACGGCATCTTCGGATGCGTGGGATTGGATAAGACTGATGGGTTGGATTGACCCACCTCTCGGGCGGTTCCCGATCAGGGTGAGACCCCGCACACTAGGATCCGTGTAGCAGAGGGGCTCACGAGGACACACGACCATAGTCCTGGTTATTATCGATATACAGATGTTGCCTAATCTCGCATGTTAATGATCTTGAGGATGATTGAAACTGGGTTTTAAACTAAATTTGCATGATGCTATTTCCATGCTTTTTAAACTCATGTGTGATGTAAACTGATTTTCATGGTTTTGTGTGAGTCAGGACCACCTAAATGAGGGGTTGAGTCCTGACTTTATTGTGAAATTTTTAAATGAGAAAGAAATGATTTAAAAAGAGTTGCATGTTGAATTTTCCATGCGAACGTGTTTTACATGACATCATAAATCATTGCATCAGTTTTAAAATGTGTGGAGAAAGGGTGGTTTATACATGGCACCACGTTCATGTAGGTAGTATGGTTACCTACTTGTTCGTAGGATTGCCTTACTGAGCTTGATGTGCTCACCCCTTTCATTTTCTCACACAGATAATCTCCAGTAGATGTTGAGGCGACTGAGTACTGCATTTCGGATATCCGCTGCTGCCCATCATTTAAGGTATATACACTTGTATATATTGTATCTAAATAAGCATAGCACAGTAACATGTTTGTAAGTGACTTTAGGGGATGTATAAATATTGTAAACACTTATAAATGACTGAGAAAGAATTAAGTTATATGGTAAATGAATGGTGGGACTGGCATTGATGCACAACCCAATTGTTAGTGGAGTGTGGTCATGATCAGAGGACAGGTAAGCATGAAAGAAAATAACAAAACGCGAAAAATTTATTCTGATTTTTGGATAGTTTTGGTTCGTGACATATAAAGGTGGTATCAGAGCAGAAATTGGTCTGATGTGTGTCAGTGTCAGTAATTAGGAAATTACATCCCCGTGTTACTGTGCTTGGTTAGATACAATAGTGTATATCGAGATGGGTTTTAACTAAGAAATGGTTGAGAATGCAGGAATACCTAATATTAGTCGCGATAGAGAAGGTAGAGCATGAGACAGAGGTCGTAGAGGTAGACCTGAGCCTACTAATCGTGTTGAGTTGACCTGTGAGAATCAGGATGAGATTGAAATGGAGGTTTATATTGAGCATGCCTCACAGAGTCCGACAGAGAGATCAGACAGTATTGAGACACGCTTCACGAGGTTGGAGCGGAGTGTGGAGTATATTTTGGGTGCTAATTGTTCAGAGTATGCAAGGGATTTGAGGGCGAGACGGAGCATTGATGGAAGTTCGCTTGACCCATCTTAAGAGTTAGACATCCAGAGTTGACAAGAGAAATATTTTGGATGTATTCCGGTGACAGAATATCCCGGACACTTCTTAAAGGAAATTATAAATAAAACTTCTTACTCTGACCCAGAGGAATTGATTTATTGATGAGTAAGAATTATGAGTATGAAACTCAGTCATATTCTTGGGCAGATATTACCTCGACACTGTGAACAGTGACAGTCGAGATGTCTAAAAGTTTATGGAAGGGCTCAAATTGTCGATTAGAGTCCGATTGACGCGTGAGATATTACCTATATCGAGGCAGTACGTAAATTACAGTAGTGTAAATAAGATCGAGCGTTGCACGCCTCTGAGGTTGAGAAAGGTAGTAAAGGTCAAAATAGAGACAGAAAGAGAATCGAGAATGATAGAGATGTCAGAACAGGAAAAAAGTAATTGGTAAAAGATTTGATTTGATGAGTTATGGGCTAAGATGATTGGTAAGGCCACAGTTATCCGATTGTAGCACTTTTGAGGGGTATTGTGATTGGAGAACCCCGATCTGCTACGGATCACTGTAGAATGTGTGGTAAATACTACAAAAGTAGGACCTACACCTACATATTATTGATGAAAATGGTCGTTAAGTGTGGTAAGACAGACCATTTATTATGATTGCTCAGAGTTGGACGAGATTGCCCCACAGAAAGGTAAAGAGATAGAGTGTTGAGATAGCTGCATCGAAAAGGGAGGACACAGCCGAAGAGAAATGGAAAGTAGGCTGTTGGATGAAGGCGAGTGTATGTCTTGGACCAGGACACTACTGATGTTTCACAGGATGTGGTGAAAGATACCATACTACTTATGAATAAAGAAGAAATTGTGTTAATTTATCTTGGTACCACGTATTTCTTCATACCGCCTTCATTCGCATGTAAGTGAGTAAAAGACATGAATGCCTACACTCTTGGGCACAATGCTGATATATTGAGTACCCCAATAGAGGAAGGTTAACTAACGAAAATATTATGAAGAGATTTTAAGTTGAAAATGGGGGAAGAAGTATAAGTCAGTCGATTTTATTTAATGGACTATGAATAATTTAAAGTAATATTTGAGAATAAAGTGGTCGACTGCAAGCTATGCTGTTCGGATTTCTATCCTAAGATAGTGCTGTTTTACCCCTGAAAAGTATATTGTAAGTTTTGACAAGTAATAAAAAGGGGTGCAACGGTTGAAATTAAAGGAGCAAATAATGGTACTCACGAAATGAATAATAACAGAGTTTCGTTATAATTGATATACGAAGGAGAAACTCTTTAAGATATGTTTGATCCTAAATACAAGATGTACTGGAGTAAGAGGCGTATGCTAGGTAAGAATACTCTTAAAATATGAAGTAATTTGGATTAAAGCGAATAGTAGCGAATATGAATTGTGACCACAGGGACTGATATGTAACGTAATTGTGGTTAAGTCTAAGGGTTAATAAAGGTATTTCAAAATACCTCCCCGCTTGAAGACTTGACAGCGTCTAGAAATATATATATAATCTATAACTTGAAATCGATCGTGGTAAGATATAAATTTAAAATTTGGATACTTTTACTAGTACGATAAAGAACTATAAAATTTGATTAATTATGAAGGTTAAAATATTAAAATTTAATAAAAGCCGTTAATATAAGAAAAAGAAAATGACGCGGGTCAGTATCATGAACAGAAACAATTTTGAAGTGATACTACACGTTTATGCGTACATAGGTCAAGGATATGGGCGATTGAAATATGTAGTGGAGCTCAACTACAATGAGTTATTTAAACTTTACCTGGACCAATTTGTCATCATCCTTATTGATGATGTGTTGGGTGTAGTTAAAGTCCAGGAAAATTATAAGCAACAATTGGAAATTACTTTTACAGATGGTTGTTGCGAGTTCTAAAAAGGGTATACTTTGTTGGCACGTTTAACTATAAAAATGTGATATTTGAATGAGATGATAAGTGAGATGATAGATGTGACATGAATTTCGGTGTAGTGAAGTATGAACTGACCACCGTGATTATTTTCACATACCCAACAGCTCAAGAGGTTTCTCAGTGTGTATGGATACCTCAAAATCATGAATGAGCTAGGTATTGATGCAAAAAGGGAAGATAGTCGATTGTGGATCCAGACAACTCAAGGATCATGAAATAAACTATCTGACCCATGATTTAAAGTTGGCAGCGATAGTATTTGTACTGAGTAGATGGCACTACTAGGTACACGATGAGGAATTTTGGGTATGCACTGATCATAAAGCCCCAAGTATCTGTTTTCACAAAAAGAGGCGAATATGAGAATACATAGTGGGTTAGAGCTTCTGAGAGATTTTGATTGTGGAAAATTGTACCACCCAGGAAAGGCTAATGTGATGGCTGATGCCTTGAGCAAAAAGAGCCTTGGGATGGTATTACATATGATGGTCAGGGAGCGTGAGCTGCTAGAGCAGTTGTGAGTCTCCATAGTGATGTGATCCCTTCTGATGATGACAGTGATTATGTGACAGTTAGCTTGAGGCTAGAACCGGATGAGAGTGCCCGAATTTGACAAGCTTAGCAAGATGATCAGCATGGTGTCGATAGTGTGGGTCAGATTCAGAAGGGTACAGTGACAGAGTTCACAGAGAGTGTCAATGACTTACAGAGAGTGTTGGCTCTACCGAGGGGGGGTGAATCGGTTTTCTAACGTTAATAGCAAATTTTAATTTAATCCTATTATAGTCAGCAAATGAAAATGAACAATATAATAAAATTAAACAATTTAATGCAAGATAGGGAAGAGAGAAACAAACATAATCATTTATAGAGGTTCGGCCAAACTCTTGCCTATGTCCTCTCTCCTTGACCTTCTTGTCAAGTGCTTTCTTACTCTCCTTCAATAGAAGTTACAATGTTCCTTTTACAGGTTAAGGAATAACCTCTCTACCCTTTGCAATATAAAAATGTATTCACCCTCTTACAAGTTTATCTCACTGAGGAACAATCCTCTTCTCTCTTAAGATAAGGATGAATACAAAATGAAGCTTTAATGTAAGTAGCACAAATACAGCTTTTGCACTTAAGCTTATACAATAAATCTCAATAAATGAGGAATGAAGACACAAGGAATGAAAGTGTTTAAAGCTTGAGAATGTAGAAAATGTGCAGCAATAATGTCTCACTTCTCATTGTCTTCAATGCTTGGTTAAATACTGAAGGATTGGTAGTTGGAGAATTAAATGCTGTTTTTCCCGTTAAGATTTTGCAGAAACTAGCCGTTGGGTACCTCCAGTAGAGTGCCAGATCGATCTGCCATCTTGGCCAGATCGATCTCTTAGTTATAAACCCTGCAAGATCAAAGCACAATAACACAAGGAGATCGATCTGTCGAATAGGCAGATCGATCTATCAATTTGAAAATGAAAGGGGAGATCGATCTGTCGAATAGGCAGATCGATCTTCCAATCTCTCTGTTTAAGGCAAGATCGAACTACAGATCGATCTGCCATGCAATCTCGTAGAGGGAAGATCGATCTCTCAATACCACAGATCGATCTCCTTAGCTCTCTTACTTTGAGGAGATCGATCTCTTCCTTACCAGATCGATCTCACAAGCTCTCTGTTTGAGTGTGGATCGATCTTACAGATCGATCTTCAGTCTATGCTTTAAGGGAGATCGATCTCTTCCTAGATCAGATCGATCCCTCAACTCTAATATTAGGCAGATCAATCTCTTAACCCTTATAGATCGATCTCACTCTTCCTTAATACCTTTGTACAGGTTCAAAACTTGGCAGATCGATCTCATGTCTTCCTGAGATCGATCTCTCATCCAAGATACACCAAGGAGATCGATCTCTCATAAGCCAGATCGATCTCTCATCTATAGAAAACCCAGGAGATCGATCTCTCATAAGCCAGATCGATCTCTCATCAACAGAACTCTAAGTTCTGGTACTGATAACCTCTAAACATGTTTTTATATCATCTTTATATTATTGAATTTACTTGTTTTGTCATTTCAAAATACATTAACTCAACAATCTCCCCCTTTTTGATATGACAAAACTTATTCAATCAACATGTTTAGTTAATTTGCAGAAACTCCCCCTTTTTGTGAGTTCCCCCTTTCTTTTAGCTTTTGACCTTGTTACTATCTTAACTCCCCCTCATTTTAATCAATCTTTTAAAACTTTAGAGAGGTTTCTTAAAGCTATTTACACATCTTTTAATTAACCACATGTACATGTTCTCTTTTCTTCTCCCCCTTTTTGTCATATCAATGGCAAAAAAGAAATAACATTCATGTCATTTCAAAATTAACATTTTCATTAAAACTTTAGTCAATCAACAAGACAAATGGCAGTTCATTCAAGCAAATGTATTTTAAAACAACAAGCAGTAATGAAAAACATATAACTAAACTGGATCTAGCAACTAAGTCCTATGATGGAGGAGGAACGCGATCCTGGAGATCCTCAATATGTGTACGAGCGACCTGAAGCTCATCATACATCGCCTCCTGAGTTTCGTGAAGATTCGCAAAACCCTCATCCACCTTGCGGTTTAGCTCCTCGAACATCCGCTGCTGAGATGCATGAAGGTTTGCAAAACCTTCATCGATCTTCTGGTTGAGCTCACCTATCATCGCCATAATGAACTCCATACCAGCAGGGGAGGGTGCAGGTGCAGAGGGCTTAGCAGGTGGAGATGGTGGACGCGCAGTCGATGCAGCTGGTGGAGCAACAGGCTCATTGAGGGGATCTTCCTCCATAGCTGCTGCAGAAGGCTGTTCCCGCTTCTTCTTCCAGTCGCCCCGGAAGTCTTTGTAGTAGCCCATGTGATGGAGTGTCCCAATGTTGAGGACACTCTTCAGAGAGGGCATTTCGCAGGTTTCGTAACTACTGTCTATTCCGAGTCTTTGGAGGAAGTACGCCAGTGGTTGCGAAAACACGATCGTTGTGGCTTGACCTTGGACTATCTTCAACCAATCTGGATAAATAAAGTGAATGAGGTTGGGTTTTTGACTGGTGGAATGAATGTGGTGAAGCCAGAACCTATCCAACCGTCTAACAGTGGAGTGACGGGTACCAAATGGATGAAGGTTCCAAGAGATGATGAGGTGGAGTAACCGGGGATGCATTGGGAGGTCACTCGCCTTATCCCCGGGAATATCAAACTCCAAAGGGACTTCCTCATCTTCGTTTGTCAAGCCTTCATCGCGTATGTCAAATGCTTTGGCAAGAACTTCAGTGTCAACGACAATGGATTTACCCATGACAAACGTAGTAAATCCTAGAATGTTACAAGTGTCGTTGGGATCATAGTTAAGTTCGGCATTGGAAAAGAATGCGCGAACGATATTTTGAGGGACTGGGGTATTGATTCTTAGAAAAGACATCCAACCAAAATCGTCAAATTTAGACAAATACGGAAAATCAATTCGATTGAGAAAAGAGAAATCGATTGTGCGCCAATGTTTAATTGGCATAGTTGAAAAGTATTCTTCATATCGCTTCCTTTTAGCAGGTGTTTTAAAACACTTGTTGAAGGTAGCGGCTGAAGAGGGAGGAATGGATTGGGAGGATGACCCAGTTTTTACATTGGATCGTGGAGGTTTTTGTCCTACTCTCTTAAGCCGAGGCATGGTTCTAGACACTAGATTTACGCTAAGACAGTTTTACAAACAAAAAACCAATGGAACAGTGACTAGATTTGCCCTAGGGTGAAATTTAACAAAAACGAAATAAATTTTGGAAGAAAAATTTACCAATGTAGGTTACTGGACTTGGATTGATGAGTGATTCGTACCGAAGATCGATCTGGAGGAAGAATTGAGAGAGGATGTGTGACAGAGCTTTTAGGGATTTGGAGTTTTGAAATTTGGGGATTTTTCGCCAGAATTTATAGTACAGGGCACAGGAGATCGATCTGTCAAGACGACAGATCGATCTGTCATTTTCAGAAGCCCAAGGAGATCGATCTGTCGTATGCACAGATCGATCTGTTTCAAACAGAGGCGTAGGGAGATCGATCTGTCGAATGCATAGATCGATCTTCAAAAGACAGAGGCTTGAGGAGATCGATCTGTCGTATGTACAGATCGATCTGTTATCGAACAGAGGCTTAAGGAGATCGATCTTATGGATAGAAGATCGATCTGCCTAGCTTAACCTTAATGCTTTAGGCTTATTTGAAGTATGGAGATCGATCTATATGAATAGGAGATCGATCTCTCATACTTGTTGCCCAGAAAACTCATTTGAAAATCACTTTTAAGTCAATTTGAAATCAAGATTTTGAAGCACACACATCTTAGGGAACATTCATAACTCCTAATTCACCTCTAAGAATGCAAAACCTATCTCTATCAAGGGGTTTGGTGAATATATCAGCTATTTGATGTAACGTGTCAATGTACTCTAGAATTATATCCCCCTTTTGCACATGGTCTCTAAAGAAGTGATGCCTAATTTCTATGTGCTTGGTTCTAGAGTGTTGAATAGGATTTTTAGATAGATTAATGGCACTGGTGTTATCGCATTTAATAGAGACTTGTTTCATGTCAATACCATAATCTTTCATTTGTTGTTTAATCCACAACACTTAAGCACTACAACTACCAGCTGCTATGTATTCAGCTTCAGTTGTGGACTGAGCCACACTGTTTTGTTTCTTGGAGAACCAAGAGATTAGCCTATTTCCTAAGAATTGGCAAGTACCTGAAGTACTTTTCCTATCTATTTTGCATCCCCCAAAATCTGCATCTGAAAATGCATGAAGTGCAAAGGTAGAGTCCTTGGGGTACCAAAGTCCTAGATAGGGAGTGTCCTTAAGGTATCTAAAGATCCTTTTAGTGGCTAATAAATGTGATTCCCTAGGAGAGGATTGAAATCTAGCACAAAGGCATACACTAAACAAAATATCTGGTCTACTTGCAGTTAAATAAAGCAATGAGCCAATCATAGACCTATAGAGTTTAGTATCTACACTTACCTCTCTCATCTTTATCAAGCTTGATGTTGGTGCCCATAGGAGTTGCTTGAGGTTTGCAATTGTCCATTCCAAATCGCTTGAGCAAATCCTTAGTATACTTTGCTTGATTGATGAAGGTTCCATCTTTTGTTTGCTTTACTTGAAGTCCCAAGAAGAATGTGAGTTCTCCCATCATGCTCATTTCAAACTCACCTTGCATGATCTTAGCAAACTCTTAACATAAAGACTCATTAGTTGATCCAAAAATAATATCATCTACATACACTTGTACAACTAATAAATCCTTATTTTTATTTTTGATGAACAAAGTGGTATCCACTTTTCCTTTTGAAAATCCCTTTTCTATTAAAAATTTTGACAACCTTTCATACCAAGCTCTAGGAGCTTGTTTCAATCCATAGAGTGCCTTAGACAATTTAAAAACATGTTCAGGAAATTCATGATTTTCAAACCCGGGAGGTTGCTCAACATAGACTTCTTCATTAATGAAACCATTTAAGAATGCACTCTTTACATCCATTTGATACAATTTGAAGTTTTTATAACATGCAAAGGCAAGTAACATTCTTATTACCTCTAGTCTAGCTACCGGTGCATAGGTTTCATCATAATCTATTCCTTCTTCTTGTCTATAGCCTTGTGCAACTAACCTAGCCTTAATCCTTATGATCACACTATTTTCATCCATCTTATTCTTGAATATCCATTTAGTTCCAATTATAGAGTGATCTCTAGGCCTAGGAACTAGTTTCCATACTTTGCTTCTCTCAAATTGATTTAATTCTTCTTACATTGCTATGAACCAATTATTGTCATCTAAAGCTTCATTGACATTCCTAGGTTCTATTTGAGATACAAAGGCTATATATTGACACATATTCCTTAGAGATGATCTAGTTCTAACTCCAAGAGTTGGATCTCCCACTATTTCACAATCTTTTACATATCCTAACTCCCTTGGTGCTCTAGATTCTCTCTCCAATATCTCTATTTCATCTTTATCTTCTTTATTCAAGTCAAGTTTTTCTAATAAATCATCTTCTAATTTTGAGTTTTTCTCCAAGTTTTCATCAAATATTCCAACGTCCTCATTATTTGTTGAATCTTTAGATAAATTATTTGACTCATCAAATATCACATGAATTAATTCTTCAACCATCAATGTTCTTTTGTTGTATACTCTATAAGCCTTTGAATTCAAAGCATATCCTAGAAAGATTCCCTCATCACTTTTGGCATCAAATTTTCCTAAATTATCTTTCCCATTATTTAAGACAAAACATTTGTAGCCAAAGGGATGGAAGTAGCTAATGTTAGGCTTTTTACCCTTGTAGAGCTCATAAGGAGTTTTCTTAAGCATGGGTCTAATCATAGCTCTATTAATTATATAGCAAGATGTGTTTATAGCTTCAACCCAAAAATACTTTGGCAAATTATTCTCACACAACATGGTTCTAGCCATTTCTTCCAAAGTTCTATTTCTTCTTTCTACTACTCCATTTTGTTGTGGTGTCCTAGGGGCTGAGAAGTTATGACTAATTCCTTGATCATTACAATACTCATCAAATCCTATGTTTTCAAATTCCTTGCCATGATCACTTCTAATGCTAGTTATTGTATACCCGTTTTCATTTTGAGTAATTTTTGTATAGGCTATGAATTTTTCTAAGGCTTCATTTTTTACTCTTAAAAAGAACACCCATGTGAACCTAGTGTAATCATCAACTATTACAAATCCATAGTGTTTCCCACCTAGGCTAGTTGTTCTAGTTGGTCCAAATAAATCTAAGTGAAGTAATTGAAGAGGCCTAGTGGTGGATACAATATTCTTAGGCTTAAATGTTGTCCTTTTGTGTTTTCCTTTAACACAAGCTTCACATATCTCTTCATGATCAAAGGATAGCTTGGGTAAACCTATGACTAGATCCTTTCTAGCTAACTTAGATAGCACATGCATGCTAGCATGACCTAGTCTTCTATGCCATAACCAAGATTCCTTTTTACTATCTACCATTAGGCATATATTTTCATTTTTGAGTTCATTAAGATAGACAATATATATATTACCTTGCCTATGGCCTAAAAAGAGAGCTTTGTTAGTCTTAGGATCTACCACATTACATTTCATGCAATCAAAGATTACTTTGTAACCTTTGTCACAAAGTTGACTTATGCTTAGTAAGTTATGCTTTAGACCCCTAACAAGTAATACTTTTTCTAAAGAGAAGTAATCATTACCTATTGAGCCACTTCCTTCTACTTGGCCTTTGGAGTTGTCCCCAAATGTGACCTCTCCACCAACCTTTGATTTAAAAGAGTTGAAGTGGCTTCTATCTCCCGTCATGTGCCTTGAGCATCCGCTATCCAAGTACCATGCTTCCTTTGTTTTAGCTGTGTGGACATGCTCAATCACCTACAAGAAGATTTAAACTCAAGTCTTAGGTACCCAAATTTTCTTGGGTCCTTTGAGGTTAGTGAATGCAATTCTTGATCCCTTTGGGATCCATTTTGCTAATGCATTACAATCCTGGGAGTGAATTACTTCTTTTGGAATCCATATCCTTTTTACTATTTTTCCTTTTAGAGTTCTCATATTTATATTGCAATTATGTGATGCATGTAATAAATGGCTTAGGATATAATGCAAAGAGTAGAGAGACTCATCTTAAAAGTTTTATTGCTAGGAAGAGCATAAATAAACATGCTATCTAACTTCTGTTGACCCATGTGAAACCTATTAAAGGAATTATGTAGATTGCTATTTTTCTCTTTAAGGTCACAAATTTCTAGATTTGAAATTTTTAGTTTCTTTTCACATTCTAATTTATCCATTTGCATTATCTCATTTTCTTTTCTCAATTTGGATATTATCTTTTTATATTTCATACTCATAGATTCATACTCTAATGCAAGATCATCAAAGGCATCTTGCAATTCATCAAAAGAATATTCATTGAGGCTTGAAGTTACCTTTTCATCCTCAATAGCCATGAAGCACAAGTTGGCAATGTCCTCATTTGATTCATCATCGGAGCAGTCACTGTCGCTCCATGTTGCCACCATTGCCTTCTTTTTATGGAACCTATCATTGGACCTTTTAAGAAGAGTGCAGTTAAATTTTATGTGTCCTGGTTTTTTACACTCATAACACACAATTGAGTCTTTTCTACCTACTTCTTCTTGATCTCTCTTATTGTTTCTCCTATTACTACCACTAGCTCTCATCCTCATGAACTTGTTAAATCTTTTGGCAAACATTGCCATCTCAAAGTCCTCTTCACTACCACTCTCATTCTTAATCTCCTCTTGAGCAGTGGATTTTAGAGCAACTCTCACTTTCTTGGGTGGCTCTTCATTTCTTTTTAATTTCATCTCATAAGTGAGTAGAGATCCTATTAATTCATCTAATGACAATGTGTGAGGATCCTTAGATTCCTCAATTGCAGTCACTTTAGCTTCCCATGATTTAGGTAAGCTATTTAATATTTTCTTGACCATTTCAATATTAGAATATATTTTTCCTAAGGACTTTAGTCCATTAATTACATCTGTGAATCTAGTGAACATATCACTAATTGATTCTCCTTCCTTCATCATAAAGAGCTCATAATCATGTGTGAGCATTCCTACTTTAGTCTCCTTCACTTGGGTTGTACCCTCATGAGTTATTGCCAATTTGTCCCAAATTTGTTTGGAATTATCACACCCTGAGACTCTATTATATTCATTTGGACCTAAGGCACAAAATAATGTGTGCATAGCTTTAGCATTTAGCTGAGCACATTTAATATCATTTGAATCCCATTCATCTTCTTCTTTAGGGATATCTCTTCCCTCTATTCTCTTTGTAGGGATTTGAGGTCCTTTAATTATAATTCTCCACACTTCATAATCATTTGCTTGAATGAACAACATCATCCTAGTCTTCCAATATGCATAATGTTCTCCATTAAACATAGGAGGTCTAACCGTAGAGTGCCCCTCTCCTACCAAACTAGTTGCTACATTGTTATGAGCCATTTGATCGTTTCTAACTCTTAGGAAGTTGTTCCTATGTGATTAAAGAGTCCTAGCTCTGATACCAATTGTTGGCTCTACCGAGAGGGGGGTGAATCGGTTTTCTAACATTAATAGCAAATTTTAATTTAATCCTATTATAGTCAGCAAATGAAAATGAACAATATAATAAAATTAAACAATTTAATGCAAGATAGGGAAGAGAGAAACAAACACAATCGTTTATAGAGGTTCGGCCAACCTCTTGCCTACGTCCTCTCTCATTGACCTTCTTGTCAAGTGCTTTCTTACTCTCCTTCAATAGAAGTTACAATGTTCCTTTTACAGGTTAAGGAATAACCTCTCTACCCTTTGCAATATAAAAATGTATTCACCCTCTTACAAGTTTATCTCACTGAGGAACAATCCTCTTCTCTCTCAAGATAAGGATGAATACAAAATGAAGCTTTAATGTAGGTAGGACAAATACAGCTTTTGCACTTAAGCTTATACAATAAATCTCAATAAATGAGGAATGAAGACACAAGGAATGAAAGTGTTTAAAGCTTGAGAATGTAGAAAATGTGCAGCAATAATGTCTCACTTCTCATTGTCTTCAATGCTTGGTTAAATACTGAAGGATTGGTAGTTGGAGCATTAAATGCTATTTTTCCCGTTGAGATTTTACAGAAACTAGCCGTTGGGTACCTCCAGTAGAGTGCCAGATCGATCTGCCATCTTGGCCAGATCGATCTCTTAGTTATAAACCCTGCAAGATCAAAGCACAATAACACAAGGAGATCGATCTGTCGAATAGGCAGATCGATCTGTTGATTTGAAAATGAAAGGGGAGATCGATCTGTCGAATATGCAGATCGATCTTCCAATCTCTCTGTTTAAGGCAAGATCGATCTACAGATCGATCTACCATGCAATCTCGTAGAGGGAAGATCGATCTCTCAATACCACAGATCGATCTCTTTAGCTCTCTGACTTTGAGGAGATCGATCTCTTCCTTACCAGATCGATCTCACAAGCTCTCTGTTTGAGTGTGGATCGATCTTACAGATCGATCTTCAGTCTATGCTTTAAGGGAGATCGATCTCTTCCTAGATCAGATCGATCCCTCAACTCTAATATTAGGCAGATCGATCTCTTAACCCTTATAGATCGATCTCACTCTTCCTTAGTACCTTTGTACAGGTTCAAAACTTGGCAGATCGATCTCATGTCTTCCTGAGATTGATCTCTCATCCAAGATACACCAAGGAGATCGATCTCTCATAAGCCAGATCGATCTCTCATCTATAGAAAATCCAAGAGATCAATCTCTCATAAGCCAGATCGATCTCTCATCAACAGAACTCTAAGTTCTGGTGCTTATAACCTCTAAACATGTTTTTATATCATCTTTATATTATTGAATTTACTTGTTTTGTCATTTCAAAATACATTAACTCAACAGAGAGGTTCAGAGACAGTATAAGTACTCCCCAGGACCACCGTTGATGAGATAGTAATATTGTCAGAAGCTTACTCTTCGGGATATACAGTGCATACGTGAAAGTAACGATTATATATATGAAATCTCTAAAAAGGGTATTGGTGGTCAGATGTGAAAAGAGATATGGTAGAGATTGTGGAAAAGTGCCTAGTATGTCAGCAGAATAAGGTAGAGTATTAAAAGTCTGCAAAGTTATTGCAACCTCTACCTATATCGACACGGTACAAAAATGGGAGCAAGTCTCCATGAATTTCGTGCTGGGTTATAGAGGACTCAGATGAATCACGAGGCTATTTAGATGATAGTCGCTAAATTGACTAAGTCTACCACCTTCTGGTTATGAAACCCCCAGATACTCAGAATGTGTATAAGGATTCAGGTATAAGAAAGATTGTGGAACATTATGTAGCGTTCCAGTGAGCATTGTATTATATAGGGATTCCCACTTCACTTCCCACTTCGGGGAATAATTTTCAAAAAGCTATGGGAACCTGACTGAGTGTTAGCACAGCTTTCCGTCCTCAGACAGATGGTCAGTCGGAGAGGACTGTACAAGTTCTGGAGGATATGATGAGAGTGTGTGCTTTAATTTTATAAGCTCCTGGAATAATTAGTTGTTACAAATTGAAGTCGCCAATAACGACAGTTGGTACTTGAGTATCGGGATAACAATTATGAGGCAGTGTATGGCTATAGGGGTTGTTCCCCGATTCAGACAAGAAAAAGTGGGTGACAGATAGAAATTTCTTTCGAATTAGTATAATAAGTCTTTGAGGATGTTCAGTTGAGTGAGAGATTAAGAACACCTCAGAGCAGACAAAAAATATTGGAATTCACCGAGGGTGGATTTGTATTGTTGAAGTTATTTGTTCTAAGGGAATAACGACATAACGAGACTCGGGAAGAAGGCAAATTGAGTTTTGCTGAAAGGAATTTTTGAAAGATTGGATAAGTGGGAGATAAGACCTGTAGGTTGGCGTTATCACCTGAATAAACAGGCATCCACAATGTGTCCTATCTTTTGATACTTCGGCAATACTATCCAGATCCAGTATAGGTGATCGGATATGAACTCCAACAGTTCAGCTCAGTGCAAATATAAGTATATTGAAAAAGTTGATTCGGGCATTAAACAGGAAAGAGAAAGTATTGAGGTTTAAGACGATCTCCCTAGTTAAAGTTCTTGAGAAGTAATACACTCCGAAAAAAGGTCACATGAGAATTAAAAAGTATGATACGATTGATGTACCCGGAGTAGTCTATGGACTCATATGACTTGGTTCTAATTTGGAGGACCAAATTCCTTAAGTGGGGGAGATTATGTAAGACTTGATTTTATTGTAAGAGCAAAAGGGAATGAATAGAAATTTACAAGTGCATTTAAAAATGCAAAAGGACTGAAATGAAATTCCCGAACACGTTGAAGGGCAAAATGGTCAAAAGACCGAAAGTCGATATAAATTCGATGAGAAAAATTTATTAAAAATAATGGATTGAGAAATCTTGGTCAATAAAGGTGAAATAAATTTATTCTGGGTTAAATTGATCAAGATATCAATTTATCGGAATTAATCGAGATTTTTACTTCGAAAAATAATCTTGAAAATAATCGAAAAATATACCGAAAAGGGTTAAAATAAATTAAATAAATTAAATAAAATTAAATAAATGAATTTAGAATAAAATAAGAAATTTGTAGATATTTGTAGAATATTTATGAATATTTTAATGATTAAAATATAATAAAAATAAATAAAAATAAAAAAATAAAAAAAAAATAATTAATTAGTTAAAAAAAGAAGAAGAGAGAATTGAAAATTGGGGAGAGAGACATGAAAAACGGAATCGAAATTGGGGAAGAAGATCGAATGACCACCGACGACCCAATCGGCCAAGTGAGGGCCGAAAAAGGAAGAGGGCGTCGGCGCGACCTCCCCGGTACTGGCGACGCGCCACACCGACGCCGGAGGAGGCCGAAAACGGAAGGAGAAGCCGCGGGAAGGAATGCTCCGATCGACGGCGAACGGCGTCGATTTGGCCGACCCTGCCCCCAGCCGAACGTTCCTCAGGCGCAGGCTAGCTGATTGGTGGTGGCCACGACCAACGAAACTATCGGCAAACGTCGAAAATGGTGGAAAGAGGAAATGGGTACCGACAGTGGAGAGAACAGGTCGGACCGACGACTTTTCGAAGGCCTTGGACGAAACCGAGGGCAGATTCGTGCTGCGGATGGCCCAGTAGAGCCACTGGTGGAGGAAGCCGGTGGAGAATCGGCCGGCAAGGCACCGAACCGACCGCACCTGAGTGAACCGACGGTCCGAATCGGGTCTGAATCAGACCGAACCGATTCAACAAAGAAAGAAAGGAAAAAAGGAGAAAAAGGGAAAAAGAAAAAGAGAAAAAATTGGAGAAAAATCCCAGCGATGTAATCGAGCTAGGGGTAAGTGAGTAGTGGTCGAAATTTACCGATTTGAATTTTGGAATAGCTCGACAATTGGCATCCAACGAGAGCTCGAGACAACCTCGATTTGCATACTAGCATAAAATCTCGGGTAAGTAACCCTTATTTATGATAATTTTATCGTTATGCGTGTTTCGGATTTAATTTATGCATTAATTAAATTAAATTATGGAAATTTAGATAAATTATCGTAAATAATGAATTGAGCTATTCGAGAATTAGAACGAGGTCCAAGAAATTGTTGGTGGACCCAATGAGCCCAATAGGCATCGATAATGTGAAAATTAAGTGGAAAACGGGCTTAAGGCCCATTAAGGTGTAATTGGGCCCAGTAGGGGTAAATGGGTCCAATGATTTAAATTAAGTCCAGAAAATAGGAAATACAATTAAATTGTATGGTATCTGACCTGAGAAATAATTATATGTAGTTTCGGACAATGGATTGGGAGTAGATCGGACTGCGTGACGAGACAACAGTGGAAAAGGAAAGGTCAGACTCTACAGAAAAATAAGGTAAAGGAATTCTACGGACTGCTAGAGGTAACTTTACAAAATTTCAAAGTTCATATGCAGTCTTTTAAAGTATCTGAAGGGTCTAGAAGTAAGTTAATAATTTAGTGCCCCGAATGGGCAAATTACCAAAATACCCTTGTTAAGGGTAAAATTTACAATTTTAGGAAAAATTGGTAGGAGCAAGAACAAGAGGTTACTGCTCGTTCTGGAGATGTTTTGATGCATGCATGAGTAGGCTAGCTAACCTTGAAAAAAAATGCACAGCATTGCATATTTTCAACGAGGAAATTGTTTTGAAAACTGTTTTAAGGAAACAAAACCGCCTACGTGTTTTATTGACAGGTGACGTGCTAGAGCTCAGCTCGCATGATGTTTTGATTTGTGTGATGCATGCATTAGTGCTGGAGCGAGAGCTCGCACTAGAGTTTTACATGCATTGGTACTAGAGTCTAACTCGCACTTGATTTTACATGATTTTCATGATACGGTGCTAGAGTCTAACTCGCACCAGGTTGTATATGATTTTCGTGACACAGTGCTAGAGTCTAACTCGCACCAAAGTTTACATGCTTTTCGTGACAGGGTGCTAGAGTCTAACTCGCACCAGATTTTCTACATGATTTGATGAGAGTGCTAGAGCTTAGCTCGCACTAGTTTTACTTGAATTGACGAGAGTGCTGAGCATCGCTCGCACCCCCCACTGATTTTTATGAGAACATGTGATGAGCCGTGCTTGGAGCGTCGGGTAGACTGTGTGTACCCGATTAAATAGGCTCGCACGTGCGTTTTGAGACATGGCATGAGTATAGAGATATGATATGGGTCCACGGAGTACGACGTACCGTGCAAGTAGCCTGGAGTACGATGTACCGTGTGGCATCTTCGGATGTGTGGTATCTTCGGATACGGGGTATCTTCGGATATGGCATCTTCGGATGCGTGAGATCGGATAAGACTGACGGGTTGGATTGACCCACCTCCCGGACGGTTCCCGATCAGGGTGAGACCCCGCACACTAGGATCCGTGTAGCAGAAGGGCTCACGAGGACACACGACCATAGTCTTGGTTATTACCGATATACAGATGTTGCCTAGTCTCGCATGTTGATGATCTTGACGATGATTGAAACTGGGTTTTAAACTAAATTTGCATGATGCTATTTCCATGCTTTTTAAACCCATGTGTGATGTAAACTGATTTTCATGATTTTGTGTGAGTCAAGACCACCCGAAGGAGGGGTTGAGTCCTAACTTTATTGTGAAATTTTTAAATGAGGAAGAAATGATTTAAAAAGAGTTGCATGTTGAATTTTCCATGCGAACGTGTTTTACATGACATCATGAATCATTGCATCAGTTTTAAAATGTGTGGAGAAAGGGTGGTTTATACATGGCACCACATTCATGTAGGTAGTATGGTTACCTACTTGTTCGTAGGATTGCCTTACTGAGCTTGATGTGCTCACCCCTTTCATTTTTTCACACAGATAATCTCCAGTAGATGTTAAGGCGACTGAGTACTGCATTCCGGATATCCGCTGCTGCCCATCATTTAAGGTATATACACTTGTATATATTGTATTTAAATAAGCATAGCACAGTAACATGTTTGTAAGTGACTTTAGGGGATGTATAAATATTGTAAACACTTATAAATGACTGAGAAAGAATTAAGTTATATGGTAAATGAATAGTGGGACTAGCATTGACACACAGCCCAATTGTTAGTGGAGTGTGGTCACGATCAGAGGACAGGTAAGCGTGAAAGAAAATAACAAAACGCGAAAAATTTACTCTGATTTTTGGGTAGTTTTGGGTCGTGACAGCCAGGCTTTCTGTAAAGTATAAACAGACATTGTAAAAAACGTTTTGGGATGTAAGTTAAGTAAGAATGAATGTAAATAAATTTGTAAATATGTAGTTTACATAATATTGTATATTCCAGAATGTTAAAGTATGGAAATGAGAATGGATGTACTATTGAGTAAGAAAAAGAAATTAAAATCAATTGGTTGCGATTATAAATTGCATTTTGTACCTTGCAGGAGGGTTAGGATAAAAAATATGTCGTTATGCTGGCTAAATTTTTACGAAATAAAAAGGTTAAGAAATCGACACTGATAGGAATATAACTTAAGTAAAGGATTTAGAAAGTTAAAATTAGCCCATATTTCCACGTTTACGGGGCATCAAAGCTTTTGAGGCTGGATTTTTTCCAGGATAAAGATCACTTTTAGCCCTTTTTGGAACATTAAAGAACTCCCTGAACCGACCTAGAACCAGAAACTTATCCCCCATAGGATCAACTTGCACAATTTTTTCAGCCACTTTTAGGAGTCAGTTAAGAAGAACAAAATCTTCCCTCTTAATCCGTCTATCACATATAAAAAATACAACCCCAAATAAGTTGATTTGCTAGGTGAAAAGTTGAGAGAAGAACAGGGGTCGAAACTGCCATGTTTCAAAGGTAAGAGAAACTTTCGATTTTTGATTTCTTGGTTGGTTTTTAAGCTTGTTTTGAATGATTCTAAGTTGTATACATGTATATCTACATCCGAGGATCATTTTTGGAGAAGGAAAATGTGAAACCCGAATTTTTCCCACTATGTTCATTAATTGGATCATAATTTAAATTAAAGGGATTTAAATCGTTGGACGAAAGATACAGAATTTAAATGAGAAAAGATAGTGAGTCCGAGAAGGAAAATCGATCTAAATTAATCCTGAACGTGTAGAGGGTAAAATGGTCAAAAGATCCTAATTTCGGTGTAAATTCGATAAGAAAATTTTATTAAAAATATGGAATTAGGAAATCTTGATCAATAAAGAAGAAATTATGGAATTTCGAGTTCAATTGGTCAAGATACGAAGATATTACGAATTTTCGTAATTTTCGCCCGGGACATTATCCCGAAAATATACGAAAAATACACCGAAATAGTTAAAATAATTAAAATCAATTAAATTAATTAATTAATTATTATAGGAGATATTTTATACAATTTATTATATTTTATTTGATTAAAATATAATATAATATAATATAATATAATATAATATAATATAATATAATATAATATAATATAATATAATATAATAAAGTAAAAAAAAAAAAACAGAAACTCTGTCGCGCGAACGCGACAGAGAAGAAAACAGAGGCAGCAAGGGAGCCGAGCTCCCATCTGTTCACCGACGGCACCGACGGCCCAGGCGCGGCACCGAGAGAGGCCGGGCGATGCAGCACGCCCCACCGGCGACATGGGAGCTGACGAACGGCGGCAACGGCGGCAAAGGAAAACGAAACTGAGCCGAGAGGAAGAAATGGCCATCGACGGCCATCGGCGTCGATCCGGGCGGAACCGAGGCTAGATTCCGAAAGCCCAGACGCTGGCGAGCTAGATCGGGGTAACCACGACCATCAAAACGGTCGGAAAACACCGTGAACAGCGGAAAGAGGAATATGGCACCGATGGCCCGGAGAGAAGAGGTCGGACCGGCCACTTTCCGGCGAGCTTTGACGAAGCCGACCCCTGACTCATGCATCGGACAACCCCGTGAACAAGCTGGAGGCGGAAGCCGGCGGAGAATCGGCCAGAAAAGCCCCGAACGGCGAGGGAGAAGTTGGACCGAAAATGAACTGGACTGAACCGGACCGGTCTGAACCGGATCGGTCTGAACCGGACCGAACCGGTTCAGCCAAGAAAGAGAGGGAAAAAGGAGAAAAAGGGAAGAAAAAGAGAAAAAGGAAAAAAGAAAAATTTTCGGGGATACACCGGACTTTGGGTAAGTCGGTAAGAGGTCAAAAGTGACCGATTTAATTTTTGAGAAATTTATTTAAATTATATTTGATCGAAAATTCACCCGAAATTAAAATATATAAATTGTGCAGTTCGACGATAAATCACGTACGTGAGCCCGATCGAACTTTGAATTGCGCACTATCGCAAAATCTTGGGTAAGTAAAGCTCATTTACGACAATCTATGTAATTATCGCGCATTAAAAGTTTAATTTACGAGTTACAGATTAAATTGCGCATTTAGTGGATTAAATCAAGATTTTTAATTAAATTGTCGTAAATGATATACGGCTATTCAAAGAGTCTAGAAAAAGGCCCAATAAGTACTAACGGGCCGAGTGAGCCCAATAGGCCTCGATGAAAGAATTAATAAGGGAAACGGGATTAAAACGGATTAAAGCCCATTAAGGTGCAATCGGGCCCAATAAGAGAGAAATTGACCCAATTAGCTAAATCGATCGTAATAAATATGAGGAAAGTATTTATTGAGTTAAATACGATTTAAAACGAGGTTTACATCGATAAAACCGAGCAAAAAGAGTAAAATCGATAAAAGTCAACTTTTGGCTAAAGCTCCGATATAATCACATATTTGGATATATTGAAATGAATTTAAGCCATATGTGATAAGTTGAACTTGTTTTGCAGCAGCTCGGTCTATCGACACGTTTTACGAGGTAAATACGAGCATCGAGGAAAGTGCTCTACATCAGTCACTAAGAGGTAGAGTAGCGTTAGTACTCCTACGTCCTTACCAACTGTTTATGTATGAGAATTGGATGAGATTTTACGAAAAGGATTTTCAACGGTATTTAAACCGAAGCCAAAACCATTTCTCGAGTTTTCAGCATGTTTTATATATTTGAGATACATTTTACAGCATATATGTTTATAAAAGTGATTTTTCACTTTTGAAACGAAAGCATAGTATTTTATGTGAGATTACGGGTTAAAGTCCTGATATGTTTTACGAAACCATGTTTTCATGATACGGGTTAAAGTCCCGAGACAGCTTTTAAGCTATATTTTCACGGTACGGGTATGAGTCCCAAGAAATACCTATTATAACTATGCTTTCCATATTTACACGGGCTAGAGTCCCGTAATGATTTATGAAAAACGGGTTAGAGTCCCGTAACGATTTTAATACACGGGTATGAGGCCCGAAATGATTTTGATAAATTGGGTAAGAGGCCCAAAATGATTTTTGTGGGGTAAAAAGGCATAACATGAAGAAAGTCAGAGGATCTGGGGTCGATCTCGTATGGAGACGATCGAGGATCTACCTAGCCGACGGCCAGAGAACGGGCAGGCTCTGACTTGATATGAGAAACGTGCGTATAGACCACACTTGGTGATGCACATGAGTTCATGCGTATAGTCCCCATTTAGTGGTGCACGAGAGATAGGGCAGCGTACAACCCTGATCCAGTCCTACGGCTCCCTGTACTATGGCCATGAGTACCCATGATTTTGTCCTACGGGACCATATGTATGATGTCCTTCGGGACTAGTATATGAGACGATTGCCTGACCCTACACGATGAATTGACGTAATGATATATATGTTTTCGCACATTTCAGGCTACCTGTTTTATGATTTTATTGAGCACATATTTTCTATGATGAGATTTTAAAGGTAGTCATGAGTATATTTTACGAAATATGCATATGACAATACAATTTCATTTTAAAGTGATAAGCATGTTATGATATGCATGATTAAGTTTTGAGATGCTTTTTCCTTGTTTACACGACGTGATATGCATACTATGTATGAGTTTTATTAAAAAGATGCGTGGTGTGTAAACTTATGATTTAAGCATATTTTTACTGCTTTTATGAAATGTAAGCTTCTCTACTCCAGTACATGTTTATGCTGATTTGTAAAACCATGAGTTTTATCATGTTTTGAGTATTTAAAGCTATTTTAAATGTATCTCTTACTGAGTCTGAAAAACTCACCCCCTCCTCTCCATCTCCCAGATTATCTATAGCGAGTCTACTGCACATACGAGACTGTGGTCATTGACAAGTTAGTCCGACCTTTCATCGGATACTTTTGTAATCTTGAGGTACAGTCTTACTTATATTCCAGACATGTGATACATAATAGACACTATTGTATATAATAGTCGGGATGTAATAGTTGTAAATAATTTTATATATACAGAATGTATGTGATGTAATGAGATCCTGGAAAATGAAAAGATTTTAATTTTAGACATGGACAGGAAAACAACATAGTTAATGGATAAAAAGTTTTAATTAGCCATATTTTTCGCGCTTCCGGGGCGTGACAGAAAAAGTGATAAAACTTGGTCAACAAGGTGAGAAAGTTGGTGGAAATGATGATGTTGATATATGTTGTTGTTTGATGAATTTAAATGATTTTTGCTAAAGCAAAAATTGAAGAAATAGTTTCTAGAGCTTGTATGAATTCGATCAGCCTTGAATTGTTAGGGTAGAGATGAAATTTGGTTGAGTTGGGTGCTGTGGAATGTTAGATTAATACTAAAAAGTTTGGTTTAAAGCTCAGTTTAGTGGAAAACTGTAAAAATGTGAAAATTGGCAATTTGACAAATTGTGATGTGTGGAATTGGGACTTGAATAAGTGTTTAATTTATTAAGTTGATAAGTTGAAGTTAGAAGAAAAGAAACTATCGAAATAGCTTAAATCAACACATTTATCGGTAAAACCGAGAAAGTAGGAAAAATTGGTAAAATGACCGAGTTTAATGAGATTTATGTAAGTTGAGGTATGTTTAAGTATATTAAGCTAGATTTTAGCATCATTTGATGGTTTTGAAATTATTTTGGGCAGCCCGAGGTGTTGACACGTAAATCGAGGTAACCCCGATACTAAGCAATTTTGTGCTGCCCTGAAAATTCGATTGGTAAGAGATGTAATTTAATTTAGTAATGGTGTTCCTTACCTACCAACGAGTATTTATGTTATGAAACCCTTTAGTAAAATAAGTACAAATTTCAAAACGACTTGTAACCTATGTTGTGTACTTCGAGTCCATGATTTTTGTTCAATTTTGTAACTATGAATATTTGTGTAACAAGCATGTATATATGTGATTTCCTATAAACCCCATAAATTTTTTACATTTAATTAGAGTATATAACAATGGAATAATATATTTTAATGGAAATGTGAATATTCGTTATAGGGCTCGAGGACTATAGGAACTGAAAAGTCCGTGAATGACAGGAAAATCGAAGCTACAAGAAGTGATGAAGCAAATGCAAGCATGGAGGGATCGAAATTAAATTTGATGTAAAAACTTATATCGGGATTTATGAGGAATGATGAAATATCAATAATACTTCATTTTTGAAATAATGAAAATTTCATGCAAGGCATGAATATTGTCATTAGGTGATTTTATAACAGAAAAAGAAAGAAAGTGTATATATATATACATAGGTATAATATATATATATAAGACAAATTTAAAATGGATAAATGATGATATATATATGTATAACAAATATATGTATATATATATTGTAATGTATAATGTATAACATATTTAAAACAAAATGGAAGCAATAACAAACGAACGATATATATATATATATCGTTATATTAATATAACATATATACATATATTAATATAATATAAATATTTATTGATATATATATACCTGGAAAATAAAAGAAAAGAAAGAGCAATTCGAAAACAGAGAGAGCTGGGCGGGAAAAAAACTAGAAAAAAAGAGAAGAGGAGAAAGAGTTGGTCGGTTGGAGAAGAAGAAGGAAAAGAAGGAGAAGGAAAGAGGGAAAGGGAAGAAAAAGGAGAGAAGGAAGAGTAGGCTGTTCAGTCGAGGGAGAAAGAGAGGAAAGAAGAGAGGAAGGAGAAGAAGAAGGAAGAAGGAAAGGGGAAAGAAAAAACTGATCGGTCGGGAGAGGGAGAAAAAAAGAGGAAGACCAAGTAGGTTGAAGCAAAACAAAACCAAAGCTTGGAGCAGAGCCGATGTAAGACCCCGTATATGTATAATGGTAATGTGTGTAATTGGATCAAATAAATATGAATGGACTTGTAATGTAAAGTATGATTGATGTAAGTCTATGGATTCAATGTACGTATGTGTAATATGATTTGTAACATACATACAAGTTCCATTGAGTATGAATATGAAGTAATTAGTTCTTATAAGTGATGGATGTGACTGAAACTCAAAATGAGTAGTGTGGTAAAATGGAATGAAATTATGCTTCCATTTGGTTTTATGTAGCATACCTTTAGACATATAATGAATGCACACAAGTTTCAATGTGCATAAGGTATGAATGGATGCCATTTTCAAGTTATAAAGGTGGATGGATGAGAAAATGGCCATGGCAACAGATTAAGGATGTGTTAGTGTGAGTTGCAGCAAGAAAACCGTAGGAAATCTGGAAAACATGAAGGCCAGATCGATCTTATAGGATGAGAGATCGATCTGGAAGAGCCAGAATGCTCTTATTTGGGCAATGGAATAGAGCAGATCGATCTCCAATGGGGCCAGATCGATCTCCTAAGCATTCTATGATGAAATGATCGATCCTCAAGCACCCAGATCGATCTCCTTAGCTCTCTGTTTGGGACCAGATCGATCTCATGCTTCGACAGATCGATCTCATGCTTAAAATTTCATGAAAATGAGAGATTTAAGGGGACCAGATCGATCTCCTCTTGGACCAGATCGATCTCCTCAAGCTATTTCTATATAAGGAGGGCTAAAAATCTGAAAATTTTGAAAAAAAACACCAATCTTCCATTTCTAACCCAAAAACCTAACTTTCTCTCTCTAAAATCAGTCATTTTCAACAAAAATTGAGGGGAGACCATTAGACATCAAGTTGTTCATCTTGAGGAGGAGAACAACATAGTTGGAACCCAAAATCCCATTGTGGGTATTGAAGGAGATAAGGGCATTGACATTTGGAGCAAGAAGAAAAATCATATTTGGTAAGATTCTAACACTCCAATCCGAGTACATTGTCTATTTAATTGATTTTGGAGTTGTTTGGCATGAGTATGTATGGATGGAAACACCTAGGTTGTGTTAGAAACTAATGTAACCTAAAAAATGGAATGCCTCTAGTGTGAGAAAGTATGATTTGGGAATTGGTGGTTTATGGGTTATGATAAGTTGTTGAATGAGTAATGTGGGTGATTTGGAATGGTTATGTGGAGTTATAATATGGGTTTAAGTGAAATTGTGAAAATGAGTATGTATATGCTTGATAAAATGCCATAGTGAGGGAATTCATGAAATATGAACACTATGAGCTTAATGTCGATTTAATATCGATTCGGAATAAGTTAATAGGCCTAAGAAGATCCATAGACTCGAGTTATGGGTAAAGTAATGAAACGAGGCCATATAAGCGTTAATAGAGGCTATAGATTAAATTGACTATAGCAAGCACAAGGGTTGCATTATATGGATTGAATATAATATGAAATATGATTGTGTGCAGTCTCGAAGAGTTGTTGAAGACAAATCGAACCGTACGAGTAAGCAGCTTAAGGAAGTGGAATCACGCATCGCGATTCCAGGTAAGGGAATTCTGTAAGTATATAGAGGTAGCTGCTCGTATTTTGTGGGTGTATAGGGCTTTAGAAATGTGCATGGATTTATAGAAATGTGTTTTGAAGACGTATGGATGTGACTATGAATAATTGTATGAGATTTGGTGGTTGGAATGGTATTGTAAAGAAATGGGATAGTAAGGCTAATAATTGCATAAATCTAATGTTTTGGTGTTTTTCAAAACGAAATTGTTTAGTTTTAAGCAAGCTTGTAGATGGGCGGGCTAGTGTTTTATTGATGTTGTGAAAAAGCATTTGTGAAGTGCTAAACCCGATTGTCGAGATTGTTTGATTGTGTATGAGCCGCCTATCGTATTTGCATGACATAAATCGCGCTAGAGCCTCGCTCGCGCTGGATTTCTATGTTTTCACTTGTGTGATACGTGCTTGAGCTTAGCTCGCACTTTGATTTGAATTGTGATGATGTTTTATAAATCGTACTGGAGCTTACGCTCGTTCTTGGATTTGAGTGGTTTTTCTTATGCATATAACCGTACTGGAGCTATGCTCGCACGTGGTTTCTTCATATTTTATGCATAAATGCCGTACTAGAGCGTTGCTCATACGAAGTGATTGGTTTTGATGCATGAATTCGCGCTAGAGCGTAGCTCGTGCTGGTTTTCACACTGTGGTATGTATGAGGCCGTGGTGAGAGATACGGATTAACTCAGGGAACCCAACAGGCCTGACAGACCTCTTGAGTGGGGTGAGGGTGAGGGGCTAGGACCTGACATAATCCATTCAGGGAACCCAACAAGCTTAACAGACCTCTTGAGTGAGGTGAGGGTGAGGGGCTAGGACCTGAATCAGGGAACCCAATAGGGGCGAGTAAGGCCATGAGGGGCTAGGACTGGTATTGAGGTTACTCCCACGCGCTCTTGAGACTATAAAGGTTACACTTGGTATGGGGTAGATAAGACCTACGACAGGCACCCCCAACCATGTTGTGGGTCCGCGGAGTATGATGTACCGTGTATATCACATGGAGTACGATGTACCGCGTGGTGGTTACTTGATTTGAGAAAGTCTGGCGGAGAACTAACCCACCTTCGTAACAGTATGATACCCCGCACATCGGGATCCGTGTGATCTGGGATGATATGTGACGATTGGCCAACGTAGTCACTTGAGATATAGTAACCTGTCTCCTTGCTTGATTTACTTACTACCACATGATTTTTAAATCTCTAAGTGTGAATTGTGATCGTTTAAGGTAGACCCGAAGGAGGGGTCGAGCCTCGTGGAATTGATCTATGAAATGAAAATGAAGTTGTGATTGTGAATTGATGTGATGAGATTGTATGTGTTTGAGAAAGAGTTTTATGACGTGGGTTTAAAAAAGGAGGTTTCTTAATGAATTGCCCTTTTATGAATTTAAATGAGATTGAGCATGAGATGATTTATACATGATGTTTTTACCATGTTTTATATGCCAATGTACATGATTTTGATACATGATATATATGTATACTCATATGGCATAGTTTTACTTCCTCATGCTCCTACCATAAATGATTTATGCATAACACTATCAACATGTAGATAGAGTAGTTATCTACCATGCTTGCATTATTGCCTTACTGAGCGTGTGGTTGCTCATCCCTCTCTATTTTCCCCCTACAGAGCGTGCATAGTAGCCCAGTAAGGACTGAGGCGTGGTATTTTGGACTCCGCTGTATCTCCATCGCTTAGAGGTATATACACAGTGATTCTTTTGTATCTAAACAATGTAAAAGCACAGTATTCTTTTGAGTTGTAATTATGGGGGATGTAGATGTCAGTAAAACATGCTTTTGTATAATTACAAGATTAAATGCAAATGTATGACATCATTTTATTTAACTGAGAATGAATGAGATGTGGTGTTTATTATTGACTCACAGTCCAACAGTGTGTGATGAGTTAGTTCACGACCGGGTAAGGTAACAGTAAAACGCGAAAATTTTTTAGTGATTTTCGGTTAAAGAGAATGGAATTTGGTCGTGACAGCCGAACTGAAGTGGACCGAGAGCTAAAGAAGTTACAGTAGAACCGAGAGGCTGGAAGAAGTTGCAGCAGACCGAGAGTGAAGAGAGGCAGCACCGAGGGCCACAAAGCTGGAGCAAACTGAGGGGGGAAGAAAATTGGAGCTGAATTGAGGCAGACCGAGAGCTGAGGGAGAAAGGAAATTGAAGCTAAATTGAGGCTGGAACCGAGACTGAAAAGCAGAAAAGGGAAGCTAGGCAGAACGTGAAACAGAGCAGGGAGATCCGTGAGGGAGGAAGAGTGATCGGTGAGGCAGTGAGTCACGGTGAAGCAGAGGATGATGAGCAAGGCAGTAGCGGGTGACTAGCGAGGACACAAAAAAAAAAGAGAAGAGTTGGAAGATTGAAAGGAAAAAGAGGTAATATATATATATGTATATTTAATGTACATGTATGTATGTATTGTATATACATAAGCATGCTAGTATAGAATGAATTAGACAAAAAATTGGGAGAGATAAGAAATAGACAATATATATATTTATGTGATGATGAATAAGGAAATTAAATGATAAAATGAATATGTGTATATACTTAGGTGTATATACAAATAGGCGTATAAGATCATGGGTGTGTTAGTATACGTACATACGAAAAATATATACATGTGCCCAGGGAAAAATGAAAACGAATAATAATAATATATATAGGAGTATATACATTATATATATTCATGAGTATATACATGTAGTTGTATATAATAATGTGTATGTTAATTTGTATGTACAAAATATATAAATAGTAAAGAAAATATATAAACGTGCGTGTTGGCCTAGGTATGTACAATAATACGTACACACGAAGTAGTAACGAATACGTTACGATTTTAATGCAATTCAGACAATTCGCATGAATAGGGTGCTAAGTATACAATTTCGATGTAGGTGATTGTAGGAGGAATTAAAGGAGGTATTAGAAGGCGTCACCACTCGAGCTCGAAAATTTCGATAGATCGAGGTAACGAGATAAAATTTAAAAGGTAATAGTTACTTTTTGAACCATGATTAAGGAAAGCTTACAAAGACATGAAGTATGATTTTCATGCATGTTTCTAAATTTATATTTTTGATCAAGAATATGCTCTCTGTATTTGTGTTTTTGAAATATTTGCATATTTCTGAATTTGACTTCTGAATAAGAGTACGTCTTCTGAAATGATCTTTCGAATAAGATGATTTTATTTCGATGTTGTCGCATATGAATACTATAGTATGTTTTGAGACTAAGGGCCATTTATGTTGTATGCTCACGCATGTCAACTTCACCTGCATGGTGTCTGAACTCGCCTGTGTGGTGTCTGAACTCGCCTGTGTGGCGTCTGAACTCACCTTCGTGGCATCTGACTCGCCTTCATGGCTTCTGAACTCCGTCTGTGTGGCATCTGAACTTCGCCCGACGTCTGAATTTCACCTTCGGGTTCTGAACGCTGTACGACCTTAATCCAGTCTACAGCCTTACCATGGCCATAGGTTCTGAATTCCCTCTACGGAGGATGACTTGGTTATTTGCCGCATGATGAATATGTTATTGCCGTATGATGAATATGTTATTGCCGCATGATAATTATATGGGCCGATGTAGTCTCTATTTGAAAATTAAACTATGTTTTCAGAATCTAATTTTATAGTATGTGAATTGACATGTATTCCTGTTTTGGAATTCTGAATGTACGATAAGTTTACGTAATATTTGTTAAGTTCACGTTCTTAAAGAATTACATTTTGAATATCGATGTTTCCGATTTTCCTTAATCTTTGAATGTCCTTTATATTAGTTTCAGAAAGTAATCATTATACGTACTATTACGTTTTCTACATATATCAATTACTAGGACCGTTTTAAATACATCTTCTTACTGGGCTTTTTTCCTGAAAGCTCACCCCTCTACCTCTCAGACTATTTGCAGTGATCTGTGGGCGCTACCTACCGCGTACACGACGTAGGCTGTGGGAAAAAGCTACCCTAGGCTACTTTTTGTACACGCAGCAAAGGTATACAATTACATTCCTTTACCAGACATATTTGTATGCACAGACATATATATTGAAAATATTTTGTTGTGATGTAATTTGTAACGAAAATAATGTAAAGAACATTACTTTTGGATTATATTTTGAGATGACTGGTATTGAACCGAAATGGAAAGTATGCTTGGTAGTTGTGGATATCTAGGATTGTTGGAAAGCATACTTGGTAGTTGTGGATATCTAGGATTATTAAAACAATTGATTTGCAGGGGGTAGGCTCATATATAAGCCGTTATGCTGCCAAAATTTCTATCGGCCATATAAGTCAAAATATGGAATTTAAATATAAATTCGGATAAAGAATTAGGAAAAGTGATTTGACACTGAACAGGAATACAACCTAAGTGAATAAGGGAATAAGTGGGTAAATTAAATTCAAAAAAAAAAATTTTCCCCGATTTTCAAGGTCAAGGGTCGTTACATTTCCGAGACATAATTTTCGTAAGCTTTTATTCAAATAGAATTGAAAATGATTTCAGTATGCTAAGAAATATGTTTTGAGACTAAGGCTCCCTATAGCATGCGAGTCGAGGTATACCTGGGGGTCGACGTATAAGACCTAAAGGAATACTAACCGACGACCTATGAACGGGCTGGGCCTTGACAATAGCATGCGTATTTCTACGTGTCTGTCATGTCGCCTTTGTGGTATTTCTGTTTCCACCTGTGTGGCATTTCTGTTATGTTGAAGTACTCTGGCATAGTCTACAGCCCTTCCATGGCCATGGGTATTCTGTTCCCTCTTCGGAGGATGCCCTCTTTGAGGATGATATAGTTAATACCCACATGACAGTAATAGTTTTTTTCCTTGTCTCCACATTTCAATATTACGTTTCTTTTTCAGTATGCTATGATTTTAATGTATTCATAGTTATGCAATCATTGGATTTTGAAGTTCTGTTTGAAATAAGAAGTATATGAAGAATATTTTGTCATTTAGCTTCATGATTTTAATAAATGTTTTGAATGTTATTGCTATCTTAAATGCACTCCTTACTGGGTTATCCGGAAGCTCACCATTTCCCATCTTTCTAGATTATTTACAGTAAACGTTTCTTTATCTGTCGCGTACCCAACATATGCTGGTAGACGAGACTCTCCCCATGCTATCTCTTGTACACGCTTCAAGTATATTTTATTTTGTACCTAGACATCCTGTATAGTATAGATACTTGTGTGTAAATAAAAATTTTGGGATGCAATCACTTTTTGTGTATATATAGGAATGAAGATGTATGTAATCCATGATATTTACAATGTGTAATGAAATTAATAGATGAACGAAAATTATGGACATTTCAGGGATTCTCAAGGATAAGCTTATTCAACTGTTTATGGTCATTCATTGTTGATTTGAAACTTGCAGAAGGATAGGGATGGGTATAAGGGTTATATTGTCGAATTTTCGTTAATAGTGAGATAGAAATTGTCAAATGTAAGAAAGTTTAATAACGAAAAGATAAGTTATAAACTGACACTAAATAGGAATACACTTTAAGTAAGAGGTTAAGTAATAAAATAGAAATTTAAATTAGCACTAAATTTCACATTTTTGGGGCGTTACAATGTGTCAGAACAAGAATGATGGAGGTATGGGTTTTTAGAGATATATGGTTTTTTAATCAAGCCCTTTTAGCTAAACAAGAGTGGAGGCTTCTTACAAGAACATCTACTTTAGGTTATAAGGCGCTTAAGGATAGATACTTTCCTGGAAGTTCTTTTCTAGTAGCTAATTTGGGAAGTAGTTTGCCTTTGACACAGAGGAGTATTTTGGAAGCAAGGGATGTGTTGCAACAAAAGATACATTGGAGGGTAAGAAATGAGTGTTCTATTAAAATTTAGGAGGACAAGTGGATTCCAAACAATCTTGGATTTTAAGTTTAATCACCTGTTCATGAGAGATATGAGAATAGAAGGGTAAATGAATTAATAGAGGAGCATTAGGGTAGTAGAAATGGAATGTTCTTTTGGAGTTATTTGAAGTAGAGGAAGCAAAGAATAAATATACTATACCTCTGACTAGGAGAAATGCAGAGGATGTAATGTCACGACCCTCACTCTCTGTTTGTGACCTTTATCTTACCACTTATAGTTGGGTTGTGAGTCAACATCTAATCCATTTCTCATACATTTATATTTTTAATCATTTCAATTAAAGAAGTAAAATAGAAACTAGACTCTTATATATAAGTACGAAAGCGTTTACATCAGTTTCTATTATATACATCCCCAAAATACGAAATACAAACATTACTGTGCATTAATTTACAGGATACAAAATTTTTCATCACAATGTATACCTCTCTGTACTGCTGGAAGACTAGAGAAAACATGATAGCAGGGACGACTGCAATGTATTAACTACTGAGTAGTATATGTGGAGGAGGAAATAAGGGGGTGACCATAACACGCTCAGTAAGGAAAATATGAAAGAAGGTAGATAACTACACTATCTACATGCTAAAATACATATATACTTTTTTTCCTTATAAAACAATATGCATGTTCTTTAAAACAATTTTCATCAATGCGAAACCATTAATTTGCTAGATGGTATATGCATATTCACACAGTTCATATATAGAAAATGCTTTATGCTTTGTAAATCAATACATGTTGAGACATAAATCATGGGTTATCATATCCCTAGACACATAGTAAGGGAAGACATCTGTCACCCTACACAGTAGTGATAATGTTGTATCACACAGATACATAAAGATTTATGGCCATAGTTGGATTCCAGGCTACACTGATCAGGTGTGCGGGAACCCTACGCTTGGGGAGGCGGATCAACCATCCCTTCAGCTCATACTCAAATCACGGCACATCGTACCCCATGGCGTACGCTCACGGTACATCGTGCTCCCGTGGATCCTTAAAACCCATTTTAGTTGTCTCAAAATCTCGTGCGAGCAGGTCAGTGTCAAACGCACAACAGTACATGATGGCTCTAGCATGGTTTATACTCATTACATCACATTCACAAACCATGTGTGAGCAAGTCAATGCAAGACACACAACAATACATGACGACTCTAACAAGGTTTTACTCAGCACACAACATAATCATGAAAACCTCGTGCGACCAACTCAACATAAGACACACAGCATACCTGAGGCATTGAGCACGATATTACTAGGAAATTACATGCGAGCATAGTCAGAGCAAGACACACAGCAATACTCGAAGGCTCTAGCATGATTTCCAAAAATCTAGTGCGAGCATCTTGAGTGCAAAACACAGCATCATCCGAGGCATCGAGCACTCTTTTGTTTTCTCAAAATCCCTTTTTAAAATAATGTGCGAGCAAGGCTGGTCAATCACCATTTCCACTTAGGCTCTAGCACGATTTCACACAGAAAAGAAATAGAAGGGGCTCCATGTACTGATATGAGTGAGAGGGCAAACCTCCCTTCAATCACTCGTTAGAAACATTTCATGCAAATGTTTAAACCAGGAGCTCGTCTATTATTATTCTTTCTTAAAACGTTTGCAAAACCTCTTTTCACAACAATCATAGAAGTCATGCAACTCATACTTATAGACTTATTCTCATACGTAGTTTTCACCTAGATATATCAATATCTATATACGTATCGCATACATTCGCACACAGCAGGTAAGAAAACATACGTATAGCTATCTCTAATAGCTCGCATAAGTCCCTTACCTTGAATCACGCTTGAATAATTTTCCTTCGATTTTCATTTCTCATGATCCGCTCTATCAACTCTAACGATATCTTCTGGTACTAAAATTGTGTATTACACACATCAATATATTGTTATATACTTCATTCACTAGCATGATATTCAAATCAATTCCTTTGGGCTATTTATATCTCATTTGGCCTCGTTATACTGTATCAAACTTTACTCTTTCATAAGTCCATTTCGAGTATAGAACTTATTTTTGAGAATCCATCAGACTCCTCGAGTCTATTGATTTGTATTAAACCGGTATTATGCTTATAATACCTCAAGTTCATGATTTTCACTTTATTGTGGCATTTCATCGAACACCACATATACTTATTTTCAGCCATTTTTTGTTTCTAACACATGCACTTCATCAAATCATTATACAATCATGTATATATGCTTAATAACATCTATTCATGCTTAAATCATCATTAAATCCAGGCCTACTCAACTTTTTCATCTTTTTCTCACATTTCACCATACATAGGTCATGGAGATTAAGCATGTTCTAAGATGTTTAAATCAATAATATATACACCAATCAACTCATAAAATTACATAGCTCAACACACATGAGATTGGTGCATTGAAATCTCACCTAGATAGACTTTTCTCATTGTAGCTGAATTTGGAGAAATCACCTTGTTTCCTTCAATCAAACAGTTTCACCATTTTTTTTTGGACTAAGTTATTATCCTCTTCACTATGAACAACTTTGCTAAACAAACCTCTTTCAATTTTGTATGAAAAGTGATGATTTCCTATGGTGAAAAGCTAGGTTACTGTAAGACCCGATTTTATTTAAAACACGAAATGAGTGAGTGTTCGTGAATCGAAGTTGGAATGGTATTCCCAAACACGTTGAAGGGTAAAACGATCAAAAGACTAAAATTCGGTATAAATCGTGACAAGAAAATTTCATTAAAAATATGAGATTGAGAAATCTTGATCAATTACGAAGAAATAATTAAATTTCGGGTTAAATTGATCAATATATGAATTTATTGGAATTAATCGAAATTTTCACTTCGAAAAATTATCTCGAAAATAATCAAAAAATATACTGGAAAGACGAAACAAAGACCAATAAATTCATTTATGGATTAAATGAATTAAATAAGAATTTTTAATATATTTTTTGGATTTTAATAATATTTTAATGAATAAAATAATAATAAAAATAAATTATAAATTATAAATAATAAAATAAAATAAATAATTAAAAAAACAAAAAAATCGAGAAATGCGATTTTCTGAAGGAAATGGCGAAACCGAAGAAGGCAAACTGAGGGAGTTGATTTCCCTCCGTCCGACGACCATCGGCGAGGCTGAGGGGCCGACGAGGGCCGACGAAGGCAGCCCAACACCGATGACTCACCAGCGGCCACAACGCGTCGTGGAGAGGCCAAAATCGAGAGATCGATGGAGGAGCTTGCCGCAGGAGAGAAAGCTGGATTGGCAGCCATCAGTGCCGATTCGACGCCACCCGAGGCCTGATGATGAACGTCCAGGCCGTGGCGCACCGATTGGTGCAGGAATCACGATAGGAACCGATCGAACAACGTCGGAACGATGAAATGAGGCCTGAACTGGTACGACCGATTCAGCGCAGTGACGGTATGCTAAACCGGACTGGACCGGTTCAGCCAAAAAGAAAAGGAAAAGAAAAAAAGGAAAGAAAAAGAGGAAAAATTGGGAAAAATCTCAGTAATGCAATTGAGCTACGAGTAAGTCGATAAGCGATCGAAATTGACCGATTTAAATTTTGAAATATTTAATTTGATTAATATTCAACTGAAAGTTTACCCGAAAAAATATTTAATTGTGTAGCTCGACAACTGACGTCAAATAAGGACTCGAGTCAGCCTCGATTTACGTATTATCATAGAATCTCGGGTAAGTAACCCTTATTTACAACAATATTGCATCGTTATGCGTGTTAAAAATTTACCGCATAAATTACAGATTTAAATTTCGCATAAAATGAATTATATTATGGAATTAGAGATAAATTGTCGTAAATAATTAATTGAGCTATTCGAGAGTTTAGAACGAGGGTCAATAAATACTGGTGGGCCCAATGAGCCCAATAGGCCTCAATAATATGAATAGTATGTGGAAAACGGGCTTAAGACCGATTAAGGCCCATTATGGTGCAATCAGGCCCAATATGGGTAAACGAGCCCAATGATTTAAATTAAGCCCAAAAAATATGAAATACAATTAATTGTACTGTATTTGGCCTGATGAATATTTATCCGCAGTTTCGAAGATGGATTCGGAGCAAATCGGACTCCGTGACGAGTCATCAGTGGAAAGGTCAGACTGTACAGAAAAATGAGGTAAGGGAATTGTGTGAGTAGCTAGAGATAGCTACGCGTATTTTAATAGCTTTTGTATACACTGAATATGTATAAAGGTCCTAGAAATAAATCAAAGATTTTAAGGACTCGAAACAGGTAAAGACTATTTTACCCCTATTGAGGGAAATTCACCTAAAGATGGTGAAAGCATGATATGCATGAAATGCATGATTTAAGAAATTTTTCGAATTAAGGAATTTTCTTGGTTTTTAAGCAAAGCAAATCGGTAGATTGGCCAATAATTGCATAAGTTTCACAAAATAACACTATGTAAGTGTTATTTATATTTAAATGAAAATTCTTTGGAAATGGGCCAACTATCAAGTTTATAAGGAAACAGATAGTGCTGGCACAAAGCTCGCACTATATCTGTGTTTGTGAGTATGCATAAATGTGCCTGAGGGGTTGCTCGCACCAACTTGTGTGACATCATATGCATGAAATGTGCTAGAGCGGTTCCTCGCACTGATTTTTATTATTGTGAAATGCATGAGAGGTGTTGGAGTCTAGCTCGCACCCTGTTTTGACTGTTTTGACGATTTTGACTGTTTTGACTGAAATGCATAAAAAGGTGCTGGAGCGATTGCTCGCACTAGTTTTAATGATTTGACATGCATGAGAGGTGTTGGAGCTTAGCTCGCATCCTGTTTTGATATGATAATTGCATAAAAGCCGTGCTGGAGTGTAACTCATACGAGATTTTATTTATTTATGCATAAAGTCATGCTGGAGTGTAACTCGCATGAGATTTGATTTATTGATGCATAACACAGTGCTGGAGCTCGCTTGCACTAAGTTTTATATGAATTTATAACTCATTTTAAAGTCATACTGGAGTGCTACTCGTACGCTAGTTTTACTGATTTTTATGAAACCGTGCTAGAGCTTCGCTCGCACGAGATTTTTAGATATCATGAATATGCATGGAACCGTGCTAAAGCTTCGCTCGCACAGGGATTTATATGACATGCATATAGCCGTGTTGGAGCCTCCTGTAGACTGTGTGTCACAGTGAGATGATATACCCACACGTGCATACTAAGACAGAGATGGTATGGGTGGATAAGACCTATTGCAGGCACCCCTGACTGAGCTTGGGTTCACGAAGTACGTTGTATCGTGTATGTCAGGCGGAGTACGCTGTACCGTGGGGATTGTTGGAGTGGAGTGGCATTAGCCACGAAGCAGCAAGCCTTGCCCTCGCAATCCTGATGTTATGCTGTTTTGGCAGGTAGGACTGACCCACTTCCCGTTTCAGGTGTGATACCCCATACACTAGGTACCGTGTAGCCAAGGATCACTAGGTTATGGCCATAGTTCTCGATGTTACTGATATAGTCACTTACATGTCTCACATGATATAACTTGTGGTCTCGATAGACCAGGGTAGACCCGAGGGAGGGTCAGGCCTCCGATTTTGTGATTTATACTGAGATGTGATTTTTAGTAGAATTTTATAACGAATTGTTTTAATGAATTTTTATGAGAAGCTTAACCCCTTCGGGTTATTTTAAACTGCAGCTTTAATGAAGCGATTTAAATGCAGTAGCATGATGAGTTTTCCATGCGTTAATCATGAATTCATGAAAAGAATTGTTTCTCATAATTTGTTTTACATGGCATGATCTTGATTTACCTCATGCTAAGTAATGATGTCACATAAAATGCCATTGATGCATAAGTAGTATGATTTATATATGCACGAACAGTTTTATAAACTAAGTCATTGATGACATACATGATTTTGTGCTTGAGATTTTAATGAAAAGAAATGGATTTTAAGGGCATGGCATTATGAGCATATAGATAGTGGAGCTATCTACTTACTTGCATAATTGCCTTATTGAGCGTGTGGTTTACTCACCCCCTTATTTTTCCATCTTTTCAGAGCACTCGTAGTAGTTAGTGAGCGGCTAAGGACTTGCAATCTTGGTATCTGTTGCTTCCCATCGAGAGTCAGGTATACACATTTGTATAGTTTTGTATCTGAACATGTAATGCACAGTACTGTAAACGTATATGATGTCGGGGATGTAAGGTTAAGTAAATACCATTGTGTATGTATTTAGTTAAAGTCAAAAGATAATAAACTCTGATATGTGAGTGTGATTATGGAAATGGAATGGTAAATAGGTGAGAGGTGACTAACACCGAATCATAACCCAACTGTTTGGGACGATTGTCACGATGAGAGAAAAGTAAGAATTAAATAATAATCGAAAAGCGAAAAATTTACTCTGATTTTTAGGTAATTTGGGTCGTGACAGTTACTTTGCTTAGAATGAAAGGTTTGATGTTCTCCATAATCTGCAGTTCAGCAGGTCATGTTTTACAAAAAATGCTTGATGAGATTATCTCCATTAATGAGGGATCAATCTGCTGCTGCTTTAGCCTTCCAGAAATCAATTTTCAAGCTTAGGAGATCGATCTGTCGAAGAACATGAGATCGATCTCTCCTAGGCCGAGAGCTTCATAGATCGATCTGGCAGGGTAATGAGATCGATCTGCTTCAGGCTGAGGTACAATGAGATCGATCTGCTTTAAGGATGAGATCGATCTTGGCTCGGTAGAGGCTTAATGAGATCGATCTGGCTTGAACTGAGGATCGATTTCCTTCTTCAAAATGCCTCTAAGATAGATCTCCCTTGCATTGGAGATCGATCTCCCCTTGCTCTGTAGCCATACTTAGCCAATTTCATCCCAAATTCTCAAAGTTAACTTTATATCAATTTACTCCACCACTCATTTTGCATTCAATACACATTTATCACTTCAAAAGCTCAATTTCTTATTATTCATACTTAATGAAACTTGCGTGTACATCACAAATCCATATAACAAGTGTGTACATCGGATTTACGGACCTTTCATCACTTATAATTCATATTACATAAACGAATGTATATTTAGGGAATCATAAGGGTTACATATAAAAATACGGGTATTAAATTCCTCCCCTCCTTTAAGAAATTTGGTCCTCTAAATTAGAACCAAGTTACTCTTCAAATAGTCGGGGGTACTTTTCCAGTATAGAGTTCTCGAACTTCCAAATAGCTTCCTCTGAATTGTGGTACTGCTAGAGAACTTTAATGAGAGGAATCGTCTTATTTCATAGCACATTTTCCTTCTTATCCAGTAATTGGATCGGTTTCTCTACGTATGACAAATCATTCTTGAGCTCCAATGGCTCATACCGAATCACATGGGTCAGATTTGGATGGTACTTTTGAAGCATCAATATATGGAAGGCATTATGTATACCTGCTAGCTCTGATGGTAATGCTAGTCTGTAGGCCTTATCTCTCACACGCTCCAATATCTCAAATGGTCCGATATACTAAGGGCTCAACTTACCCTTCTTACCGAACCTCATAATCCCTTTCGAGGGAGAGACTTTCAAGAAAATCAAGTCACCCACAGTAAACTCTAGTGGCCTTCGTCTCCTGTCAGTGTAGCTTTTCTGCCTGCTCTGAGCTGTTCTCAATCTCTCACATATCAACTAAACAACCTCAGAGGCTTGCTGTACCAAATCAGGAGCAAAAATTTTCCTTTCACCACTTCTTCCCAACCAATTGGGGAACGACACCATCTACCATACAAGGCCTCATATGGTGCCATCCCGATACTCGAGTGATAACTATTGTTGTATGCAAACTCAGCTAAGGGTAGGTGATCATCCCAAAAGCCTTTAAAATCCATAACACTTGCTCATAGCATGTCCTTTAACGTCTGGATGGTTCTCCCTGATTGGCCATCGGTTTGTGGATGAAAAGCAGTACTCAAACTCAATCGGTTTCCCATATCTTCCTGAAATTGATCCTAAAAATGAGAAGTGAATTGGGAATCCCTATCCGATACGATGATCACTGGAACACCATGTAGCCTCACTATCTCCTGTACATACAATTCTACCAAACTACTCAAGGTATCTGTAGATTTCATAGCTAGAAAGTGGGCGAAATTCGTCAATCTGTCAACCACTACCCATATAGAATCATGGTTCCTCTTAGTCCTTGGTAATCCCATGATGAAATCCATGGTGACATGCTCTCATTTCCAAGTCGGTACTGATAGAGGCTGCAATAACCCTGTAGGCTTCTGATGCTCTACCTTCACTTGCTGACATATCATACATCTTGCCACAAATTCTACGATATCTCTTTTCATCCCTGACCACCAATACACTTTTTTGAGGTTCTAGTACATTTTGTTACCTCCTGGATGCAATGTGTATCTTGATGAATGAGCTTCTATCAAAATCAATCTCTTTAGTTCTGGGTTATCAGGAATGAAAATCCTGCCTCTAAACCTCAGTAGGCTATCATCACTCATTAAGAAATCGGCCACATCACCCCTCTGAATCTGACTCGCACGATCCTCACAAAGTAGATCGACATGCTGAGCCTGGAGTATCCGCTCAATCAAATCCAGTTCCACTCGCAGGATAGCTATCACACACTCTCGATCAATATCAAGAGAGTCTATATCTAACCTGAGGTAAGTAAACTGCTCGAGCAGCTCATATTCCTTGACCATCATGTGCGATACCATTTCGAGGCTCTTTCTACTCAGGGCATCAGCCACAACATTAGCCTTTCTTAGATGGTACAGTATCTTGTACTCATAATCTTTTAGAAGCTCTATCCATCATATATGCCTCATATTCAACTCTTTTTGTGAAAACAAATATCTAAGACTCTTATAATCTGTATACATCTAAAATCTCTCACCGTATAAGTAGTGGCGCCATATTTTCAATGCAAATACTACGGCTGCTAACTCTAAATCATGGGTCGAGTAGTTCCTCTCATGGTCCTTAAGCTGTCTGGATCCATAGGCTACTACCTTCCCGTCTTGCATCAACACATAGCCCAGTCCCTATCCCGAGACATCTGTATACACTGTATAATCTCCTGAGCTGGTGGGTATGGTGAGAATAGGTGAGGTGGTCAGTCTGTACTTTAGCTCGTAGAAACTACTCTCACATTTATCATCCTACTCGAATGCCACATTCTTTCAAGTGAGACGAGTTAACGGAGCAGCCAGCTTAGAGAATCCCTCGACAAATTGTCGGTAATAACCTGCTAAACCTAAGAAACTGCGGATCTCTGTAACTGTCTTGGGTCGTTCCTACTGTATCATAACCTTTATCTTGGACGGATTCGCTAATACACCGTCTCTCAAGACTACATGATCGAAAAATGATATCTCACTTAGCCAGAAATCACACTTGTTGAGTTTAGCAAACAACTCCTGATGTCGGAGGGTCTGCAACACTGTTCTCAAATCCTGCTTATGCTCTTTCCTGGACTTCGAGTACACCAGTATGTCATCTATGAAGACAATCACGAATCTGTCCAGGTATGGCTTGAATACATCATTCATTAGAGCCATAAACGCTGCAGGAGCATTCGTCAACCAAAATGGCATAACCTAAAACTCATAATGGCCATAACGGGTTCGAAATGCTATCTTGGGTACATCTCCACTTCGAATCCTCAACTGAAGATACCCAGACCTCAGATCAATCTTTGAAAAAACCTGTGCTCCTTGCAACTGATCTAGTAGATTATCTATTCATGAAAGGGGATACTTATTCTTAATGGTAGCCTTGTTCAACAATCGATAGTTTATACACAGTCGGAGACTCCCATCTTTCTTCTTTACAAACAGAACCGGTGCTCCCCAAAGTGATAAACTTCTGTTTGATGAATCCCTTGTCCAACAACTCTTGTAATTTATTCTTTAACTCCTCCAACTCAATCGAAGCCATTCTATATGGTGGCTTGGATATCGGTTCGGTTCCAGGCACCAAATCAATACAGAATTCCATTTCTCTATCTGGTCGGAAAGACATCGAGAAATTCTCTAACCACTGGGATGTCAACCATATCCGGGTACACTTTATCCAAGTCAACCACAGAGGCGATAAAATCTTCAACACATTATCATTACATTCATTAGCAAAATTATTCATCCTTAAGATTAATTCACTACTTCTTTCATTAGTTTTCAAATCTTACAACATACTTTTTAGGGATGGAAAACATTATTGTCTTAGCATAACAGTCTAAAATAGCATGGTTTGCACCCAACCAATCCATTTCTAGTATTACATAGAAATCTTTCATAGTTAATAGGATGAGATCGGCCGACATGTCCTTTTCCCCTACTTTTAACTTACAACTCTTATATACATACTCCGTTATTACATTGTCTCTCACTGGAGTGCTTATAAGTAAGATTCTACCTAAGGGTGCAAGTTTCACATGTTCACACAGTTTACATGCAAATAAAGGCAATATGAATGAATGTGTGGCACCAGGATCAATCAATGCTAATGCTTCTATATCAAAGATAAGGATGATACCTTTAATCACATCCGAGGAAGTCTCTGCAAAAGCCTGGTCCAATGTAAACACTCACCCTCGACCAACAGATTACTTCCCTTTCTCTTTAGCTGTGGCCTTCCTCTTAGGCGTAGGTGTCTCAACCGTAGTTTTCTCTGGCTCTTTGCCCTTCTGTGGGGCTGTATCAATCAACTCTGAGCATTCACGTGCTATGTGCCCTAGTTTACCACACCTGTAACAAGATCTTATTGATAATAGGCATGGTCTACCCCCATGATATCTACCACATACCCTGCACTGCTCTGTGGTAGATCGAGGTCCACCAATAACTATGCCTCTCGAAGTTGGATGAACTGGAGGCTTCACAAGTCTCTCTCGTGTCTCCTCAATCTTAGGCCACTTACCGAATAACCTTCGGCCCTTTTGAAACCCTCTGTCATTAACCAACCTCTTATGGTCTCTATCTCTGCCTTTACCACTCCTGCTCAATTTCGAGGCATGTAACTCATAATCTTGCTCACATATCTGAGCTCTGCGTATTGCCTCATCATATGTGGTAATGTCCAGTGGAGCTAGTCGAGCTCTGGTGGAAGGTCTCAATCCTTTCAGGAATTTCTGAACCTTTCTGTCTTCAAGGTTCATCGTGACTATATCATATCTACCCAAGGACGTGAATCAAGACTCATACTCATCCACTGTCCGGTTACCCTAAGTCAATGTCATAAATTCCAACTGCATATTTCTCTGAGCAGTAGCTGCAATGTATTGCCTCCTAAAGGCATCCAAGAATATTTCCCATTTCACAATCGGGTGTCATGCACTCAACATCGGCTGTGTGCCCATCCGCTAATGCTCGGCCTCATCCTCTAATACAAAAGCTGCAAAGGTGACCTTTTCTATGTCGGAGCAATGAAAAAATCAGTAGAGCTTCTCCATACTGCATATCCAATGCTCAGCTGATACTGAGTTCTTCACCCTATTAAATAAAGGTGGTCCCAACTTTCAAAACTCTCTCAATCTACCCAGATCACAATCATAAACTCCCTCGCCACCAACCTGTCATGGAGCTATAGGATCTTGAAACGATAGGGGAATATCCTGAACTGGAGGGGGTACAGGTATCTCTACCTCTACCTCTCGAGGTCTCGGTGCAGGATATGCTAGCTCTTGTCTCTCAGGTGCAGTAGCCTGACCAGCTAGGTTCTCCTGTCTACCCTCTAATCTGGCCATAACCTATGTAAACATCTCCATAACCATGTCTACACTAATCTGTAACTGTGCTATACGCTCCTCAGCAGCCTCACTAAGACCGAGTGGATCTCTACTAGAACTAGACCCATTGCATCTCTCGGGCTCATCTCTACGCCCTTAAGAGCACGAACTCTCTCCTCTACGAGTACATCATTTATCAGACATCCTGCATACTCAAAATAAGTGTCTCAGTCACAATTTATAGCTTGGTATACACATTTGTATCCTAATAATACACAATACTTTGGGGATGTATAATTTCCTAAATATGGATACTAACTCACATCAGATCAACTCTGCTTTGATACCATTAATTCCTGTCATGACCCTCACTCTTTGTCCGTGACCTTTATCTTACCACTTACAGTTGGGCTGTGAGTCAACATCCGATCCATTTATATTTTTAACCATTTCAATTAAAGAAGTAAAATAGAAACTGGACTTTTATATATAAGTACGAAAAGGTTTACATCAGGTTTTATTATATTCATCCCCCAAAATACGAAATACAAACATTACTGTGCATTAATTTATAGGATACAAAATTTTTCATCACAATGTATACCTCTCTGCACTGTTGGATAACTAGAGAAAACACAATAGCAGGGACGACTGCATTGTACTGACTACTGAGTATTATCTGTGGATGAGGAAATAAGGGGGTGAGCATAACACGCTCAGTAAGGAAAATATGAAAACAGGTAGATAACTACACTATCTACATGCTAAAATACATATATACTCATTTTCCCTATAAAACAATGTGCATGTTCTTTAAAATAATTTTCATCAATGCGAAACCATTAATTCGCTAGATGGTATATGCATATTCACACAGTATCACACAACTTCAGACAACATAATCTATTCACACAGTTCATTTATAAAAAATGCCTTATACTTTGTAAATTAATACATGTTGAGACATAAATCATGGGTTATCATATCTCCAGACACACACCAAAGGAAGACATTTGTCACCTCACACAGTAGTGACAATGTCATATCACACAGATACATAAAGACTTTGGCCATAGTCGAATTCCAAGTTACACTGATCAGGTGTGATGGAACTCTACGCTTGGGGAGGTGGATCAACCATCCCTTTAGCTCATACTTAAATCACGGCACATCGTACCCTATGGCTAACACTCATGGTACATCGTGCTCCCATAGATCCTTATCACCCATTTCTGTTGTCTCAAAATCTCGTGCGAGCAGGTCAGTGTCAGATACACAGCAGTACACGACGGCTCTAGCATGGTTTATACTCATTACATCACTTTCACAAACCACGTGTGAGTAGGTCAATGCAAGACACACAGCAATACATGACGGCTCTAACACGGTTTGACTCAGCACAACATAATCAGGAAAACCTCATGCGAGTAACTCAGCGTAAGACACATAGCATACCTGAGGCATCAAGCACGGTATTACTAGGAAATTACATGCGAGCATAGTCAGAGCAAGACACACAGCAATACTCGAAGGCTCCAGCATGATTCCTAAAAATCTAGTGCGAGCATCTCGAGTGGAACACATAACATCACTCGAGGCATTGAGCACTCTTTTGTTTTCTCAAAATCCCTTTTTAAAATAATGTGCGAGCAGGGTTGGTCAATCACCATTGCCACTTAGGCTCTAGCATGATTTCACACAGAAAAGAAATAGAAGGGGCTCCATATACTGAGAGAAGTGAGAGGGCAAACCTCCCTTCAATCAATCGTTAACAACATTTCATGCAAATGTTTAAACTGGGAGCTCGTTTATTATTATTCTTTCTCAAAACGTTTGCAAAACCTCATTTCACAACAATCATAAAAGTCATGCAACTCATACTTATAGACTTATTCTCATACGTAGTTTTCACCTAGATATATCAATATCTATATACGTATCACATACATTTGAACAGAGCAGGTAAGAAAACATACGTGTAGTTATCTCTAATAGCTCGCATAAGTCCCTTACTTCGAATCACGCTTGAATCGTTTTCCTTCGATTTTCACTTCTCGTGATCCACTCTATCGACTCCAACGATATCTTCTAGAGCTAAAATTATTTATTACACACATCGATATATTGTCATATACTTCAGTTCACTTGCATGATATTCAAATCAATGCCTTTAGGCCATTTATATCTCATTTGGCCTCGTTATACCATTATCGGACTTTACTATTTCATAAGTCCATTTCAAGTTTATAACTCATTTTTGAGAATCCATCAGGCTCCTCGAGTCTATCGATTCGTATTGAACCGATATTAAGCTTATAATACCTCAAGTTCATGATTTTCACTTTATTGTGGCATTTCATCGAACACCACATATACTCATTTTCAGCCATTTTTTGTTTCTAACACATGCACTTCATCAAATCATTATACAATCATGTTTATATGCTTAATAACATCTATTCATGCTTAAATTATCATTAAATCCAGGCCTACTCAACTTTTTCATCTTTTTCTCACATTTCACCATACATAGGTCATGGAGATTAAGCATGTTCTAAGATGTTTAAATCAATAATATATACACCAATCAACTCATAAAATTGCATAGATCAACATACATGAGATTGGTGCATTGAAATCTCACCTAGATATACTTTTCTCATTTTGGCTAAATTTAGAGAAATCACCTTGTTTCCTTCAATCAAACAGTTTCACCACTTGTTTTTAGACTAATTTGTTCTCCTCTTCACTATGAACAACTTTGCTAAACCAACCTCTCTCAATTTTGTATGGAAGGTGATGATTTCTTATGGTGAAAAGCTAGGTTACTTTGCTTAGAATGAAAGGTTTGATATTCTCCTGAAATCTGTAGTTCAGTAGGTCTTGTTATATAGAAAATGCTTGATGAGATCGATCTCCATTAGTGAGGGATCGATTTGCTGCTGCTTTAGCCTTCCAGAAATAAGTTTTCTAGCTTAGGAAATCGATCTGTTGAAGAACATGAGATCGATCTCTCCTAGGCCGAGAGCTTCATAGATCAATCTGGCAAGGTAATGAGATCGATCTGCTTCAGGCCGAGGCACAATGAGATCGATCTACTTTGAGGATAAGATCGATCCTGGCTTGGCAGAGGCTTAATGAGATCAATCTGGCTTGAACTGAGGATCGATTTCCTTCTTCAAAATTCCTCTAAGATCGATCTCCCTTGCATTGGAGATTGATCTCCCCTTGCTCTGTAGCCATACTTAGCCAATTTCATCCCAAATTCTCAAAACTAACTTTATATCAATTTACTCCACCAGTCATTTTACATTCAATTCACATTTATCACTTCAAAAGGTCCATTTCTTATTATTCATACTTAATGAAACTTGCGTGTACATCACGAATCCATATAACAAGTATGTACATCGAATTTACGAACCTTTCATCACTTATAATTCATATTACATAAACGAATGTATATTTAGGGAATCATAAGGGTTACATATATAAATACAGGTCTTACATGTAATATTTTCGCATCATACTAGTAATGGAATCTATATAGTCAAGAATTAATATAGGATAATGAGTAAGAATTTTCTCTTAAGGCATGGTTGACAATTGTTAAGTGCAGAGTTGGAAGAAGATTTGGTTAGCTCCAGTTTTTGCAAATATGTGAGTTTTTGCATGAAAAGTTCTATAAAATATATTACATGTAAAAGAGATTTTAAGAAACGGAGAATTCCAATGGAAGTTGTGTGTTACAGATGTGACCAACGAGATTTAAAAGTTGTGAATGGGTCGAATACTTATCCAATGCAAAAGCAGTGTGGAAAATTCTGAAATATGTTAGGATACTGATATGGAAGGAGCACCAGTAGATTGGCTTTTAAAATGTGTAGAGAAGGCAAAATCAACATAGCTCCAAGAGTTAATCTTTACAGCTTGGTCAGTATGGTGAGCTAGGAATGAGGAGTTGCATGAAAGTGTCAAAAGGGATCTGATGGTAATAGTGGATTTCCTCAACCGTTATATTGATGAGTTTAACACTTCTCAAAGGAGAGAATTTTATAGGATGGATAAAGGAGAAGAGAAATGGCAGGTACCAAAGGAGAATGAGTTTAGAGTTAATTTTGATGGTGTTATGGACAATGAAGCTAAAGTTAGAGGTATTGGGGTAGTGATTCAACATGTCAGCTAAAAAGTTATGACGACACATGCTTCATAGGTGCTTTGGATAATTGATCCACTAGTGGTGGAAGCTATGACTACTACTTGTGCCCTAGAATTTGCTGCAGATTGAGGATTATTAGAGATAGAGCTAGAAGGTAATGCAATCATGGTCCTGGCAAAGCTAAGAGGAGAACTTAATTTATCTTTAGTGGGGAATATAGTTGAAGAAGTTAGGGTAAATGCTTGTGTTTCATTCATGTAGGTTATTACATATATCACGTAAGGGAAATGAGGCAACACATGCATTAACCAAACTAGAACTATAATATAGGGATAACATGTTTTGTGTGGAAGATATTCCAAATGTGATTCAAGATGTAATAGTTAATGAAACACTTTTCATTAATGAATAAATTAAAGCATTACTTTCCAAAAAAAAAAGAAACAACACTTTAACAAATATTTATATATTAGTTGTATCGATTGTATATGTATAACGGGATGCGTAAATACCCAAAGTGAAATTTTGTGAAGTTTTATACCTTCTTGTATTTTTTTTATAAGATTTTTATTTTGTTAATTCAACTATTAGATCATGCATATTAAATTTCAAATTGATAGAATGCAAACTTTTTCTTTAACAATATAAAAATTTCCAACAGTACTTAAATATATCATGCAAAAGTTGATATTTTTCAATCCATATATGATATAGACATAACTTCACCAATGTTGAACACAATTGGTCTTAAGACCAGATAAAGGAAGAGGGATAATGGTAGGTTTGGATAACTAGTTGCTTAAAACTTATCCAACTTTTATGAGATTAACCATGATATGAACTTCACTGGGATGTACCATACTCAGAGATGCGTTGTATCGGAGCTCAGATGTAGTGAAAAGTAAGGGTTGCTAGTTCATCGCCAGAAAACGACGTGCCACATTGATGCTTGGATATGGTATAAAATAGGGAAAGGTTCCCACACCATAATGGAAGGGGTGGGTAAAGAAGTTAGTCCATAACCATAAGCTTAGATTAGGATTTTGGAATTTAGGTACGTTTAATGGTAAGTTAGTGGAGATTTGTGAGGTTATGTGTAGGAGGAGGGTTAACATCTTGTGTCTCATGGAGGCAAAATGGGTAGGGGAAAAGGTTAGGGAGATAATACCTTGAAAGTATAAGTTTTGGTATATAGAGAAAGAAAGAGATCAAAATGATGTAGATCCCATCTTAGACAAAAAGTATCATGAAGATGTTGTACAAGTTAGGAGACAAAAAGATATGATTATTTTGGTTAAACTAGTGCTAAGAGGAGAGATTTTGAATGTTATTAGTGCATATGTACCACAAATATGACTTGATAAGGTTAATAAATAATAGTTTTGGAAGGATTTAGATAAGATAGTACAAGAAATGCCTATAAGAGAAAACCCTATGTGTGCCTATATGTCTATTTGGTAAAGTAGCTCATAAAGGATGTGGGATGGAGGTTTTTTGTTGCTCCCCAAAAGTAGCAATAAGATGTGGTCACTAATGGGAGTTCATGTTAGTGATGTGAAAAGTTAAGTAACATGATGCTTGGAAGCATGAGGGCAACACTTTGGCAAGTTGTAGAGTGCTTCATTTAAAGAAATCTTGAATGTTTACTTGCCTTAAAGTGTAAAGAGGCGTTGTCAAAGGTTTTAGATTCATCGAGACAATAGCTAGGTATGGCTAGTTATTGTAAAGATGGGTTAAGACTTTGGACCATAGAACTAATTGTCACAAAATCTTGTATGGATATGACTATGCTTAGAGGTTCAAAGTGTAAAAGAGTGAGAGTAATGACAAACAACTAAGAATTTAGAATGCTGCGATAGACCATTGTGAAACCCAAATTTGTCCATTTTATTTTTTATTTGGAAACTAAGAAGTAATTAAGGCATTCAGAATAATGTTATGTAGGCCCGAAACAACCGAAGCACTTGGGATAGTGGCACGGTGTAAGACCCAAACTTTTGTATCATATTCCTTATGATTCCTATGTATAAACATTTGATTATGTTAATTGAATCATAAGAAGAGTATTTACTGACATGAAAGTGCAAATTAAGTCAAGAATGATTATGAATGCATGTAAAGGATAAATAGGGGCCGAAATGGTCACAGGCTAAACCGAAAGGATTCAAATCATTCTGACTGAAGAGAAGAACTTAAAACATGAAAATAAGGGTAGTTCATGAAGGAAAGTTGGTTTAGTTTGATCCCGAATATGTCGAAGTAATGGAAACACCAAAAAAGAGGCTAAATGAGCTCAAAATGGTTCGTTTGAGGTGTTTTTGACACATTCACTACTCGAAAATGACCAAAACGCAGAGATGAGAGTGTGAACCATGAGAATTGACACTTTTAGATTTTTGATAAAAAGTCAAACGTGGTCAATGGTCAAGAAAAATCAAGGTTAGTTGGAAATGTTAACTTTGACCATAAAGAACTAACCATGTTTACAATTTAACCCAACCAAGGTTAAAAAGTGGGGAAGAATTAATTTTTGGTTAAAACACTCAATTTTCATCTCCTTAAGTATGGAAAATTAATTTAATCGAAATCTGAATTAAATTAAATGGGTAGAAATCGATGGGCTAACCTATGGAAATTTTAAAGCTCATTAAGGTGCAATAAGTATGAGTCAAATTTTGCAAGCCCAATGGGCCGAATTGTTAGGCCATTTGATTGGCCCAAAATGAGGCAAATTGTAGACCCAATTATCTAGGATAAATCCAACCCAAAAGCCCAAAAGAAAAAGCCCAAACCGAAGCTCAAAATGGAAAGCCCAAAACTAAGCCCATTAGTAAAAAGTTTAGGCCCAAAACTTAAGCCCAATTTGTCTAAGCCCAAAACCATTACCAAACCCAAATGGTGGGCTGAAATTTAAGATTAAATGGACTAATTTTCTAAGTAAAAATCAGCCAAAGCTAAGTCTTCTTCTCCCTTAAGCTCTCGACAACAAGGAAACACCATGGAAACCTAACTTTTAAGCTTTCTCACACTAGAAATCACTAACCTAAAGGCATATTTGGAGCAAGTGATCTTCATGAAAGTTGTTCCAAATTGAGAGAGGATCAACATATCTTAGAATTAGTCATCAAGGAGCCGTATTGAGAGAGGCAAAATCCTTGGAAGTTTTGGCCAAGTCAAGAACACCAAGCTAGGTGAGTTTTCAAGCTTCCAACTTCTAGTATGTTAATCTATGAATTATTCTAAGATGATTGGTATATGTTTTATGGATCAAAACACACATAATCACCATGAACACATGTAGGTCGAAAATGGGTATATGAATTTTGATGAATACCCATGTGATTTAAAGGCATATATTGACTAATTAAGATGCATGGATGATGATGGCATGATTAGTTTTAATCAATTTGGTCAATTGGTTGGTAAATTAAGGTTGGCATGTAAGGTGTTTGATAAAATACCTTAATGAAAAAAAAAACTAAAGGCTTAAGGCATGCATAGTAAGTGTTTGATAAAATGCCTAAGTGAATGGCTAGGCAATTAGCAAGGTTGGCATGATGGATGGCGTGACTATCGGCCAAGGGTGGCGTGCATGGCTCTAGGCCACCATGCCATGGCTGAGAGGCATAATTGGCCAAGCCATGTTGTTTCAACCCAATGAGAGTTAATGGGCCTCAGACCAAGCCCAATAAGTGTTAGTAGGCCCAACAAGCCCAATAGGCCCAAATGAAATGAATAGTAAAGTGAAATAGGCTTAAGACAGCGTTAGGCTCATTAAAGTGAATAAGGCCCAATAAAAGTTAACAGGCCCATTAAGTGAAATAGACTGTATTAAAAGTAGAATATAGATGAATAAGTGTAATTGATGTGATAAATGATTACATGCAGCTTCAGAGATTATATTGGGAGCTAAACGGACTGCGTGATCCAGCAGCGTTAGAAAAGTGGACGTGCTTTATGTGATTCGAGGTAAGGGAATTTTTTTGGTAGTTAGAGATATCTGCAGGCATTTTCAGAGTCATTTACATTCACTTAAAAAGTTTGAGGGTCAGAGAAAGAGAATAAAATTTATAGAGACCTGATATGAGTAAATTACGATTTTACCCCTTTTAAGAGTAAAATATCAAAAGTTCAGAAAAGTTCTAAAAAGCATGGAAAACATGTTTTTGAGTGGTTTTGATGCTGTTTAGCAGATACATAGATAGATTGGCCAGTGTTTTCATGATTTACACAAAATGGCACAAATCTGGTGCTGATTTTGATGATTTGAAACAATCCCTTTGAATTGAGCCATCTATCGAGTTGTGTGAAAACAAATCGTGTTGGAGCACTGCATGCACTAGATTTTATATGTTTTCTGCATGATAAAGCGCTGGAGTGTTACTCATACTAAATTTCCCATGATATGCATGACATAGTACTAGAGCGTTGTTCGTACTCGATTTTAATATGACTTGTGCATGACATAGTGCTGGAGTGTTACTCGCACTAGATTTTACATGAAATGTGCATAAAATGATGTTTGAGCGGGGTATCGATTGAGAGTTGCACACAAGGCACGCACTGTATTTTGATGTGATATACATGACATGTTAAGGCCGTGCTGGAAACCTCGTGTAAACTGTGTGTGACACGGATGAGATGCTCGCATGTGCATTTAGAGATGTGGCATTGACTAATGACTTGAGATAAGGTCCACGAGAGTACGTTGTGCAGTGTATGATTCATGGAGTACGTTATACCGTGTAAAGTTAAGGATTATATTCAGAGTTGTGGAGTTGTTAGCTGGCAGTTAGGATTTGACCCATGTCCCGTTGCAGCAGTGATGCCCCGCACACTAAGTATCGTGTAGCCTAGGATCACAGTTTTGGATATGATCATAGTCCTTGATATTATTGCATGTAGCCACCCAGTCTCACATGATTATATCACCTAGTTTTTATAAAGATTCGGGTAGACCGAGGGATGGGTTGAGACTTGATAGATATGTGCTACTTGATTAAATGCCATATTTTATATGTTTAAAATAAAATGGTATGATAGGTTTTAAAGGCATTATATGAGATTACATAAAATGCAATGTTTTACATGAAATGCTTGTAATTATGAGTAAATTATGATTTCGGTATATACGAGTAAATATATATACACTGCATAAGTTTTACAATAATGTTCATGCTTTAATTGTGAAACTAAGAAAAGAGTACTTCAAGGCATGGCATTGTAAATATGTAGATAGTGTAGTTATCTACTTTCTTGCTTGATTGCCTTACTGAGCTAGTGAGCTCACCTCTTTCATTTTCCACCTCTCTACAGAGCATTTATAGTTGCCCAGTGAGCAGCTCAAGACTCGCCTTCCAGTATGTGCTGCACTCTCATCGAGCGAGAGGTATACACATTCGTATAGTTTTGTATCTAAACATATAACAACACAATGATGTAAATGGATGTAATATCGAGGATGAAATGTATGTAAATATACATGAGCTCACTTATAAGATAAAAGTATTTATAGTCAATCGATAGTTTATATTGACATGTATGTATGACAGTGAATGGATGATAAGGTAAGTAAGGACGAGGTGACTAATACCGAATCATAACCCAACTGTTAGTAGTTAAATTATCACGAAGGGGAGAAGGTAAGTAAAAAGTAAAAAAATTGTAGTAATTTTAGGTAAAGGAGGTTGTGATAGAAGTGGTATCAAGGTAGAGTTGGTCTGATATGAGTCGATTTTAGTGGTTAGAAAAGTTTACATCTCCATATTACTGTGCTTTGTTTAGTTACTGATGGTGGTCGTGTCACCAGAATCCACGTGTACAACTATCCGCCAACCAGAGAGTGCCACGTGTCAGAACAAGAATAAGCCACGTGGCTGATGTGGCGACAGTGTGGTCACGCGACACAGTTGCTTTGTTGAGCGACAGATGTTCGAGGCGACAGGGATTCCGTCGCCTGGTATGTGTGCTGCACAGTTGGCGCGACAGACCTCCATCGCCCCTATTGCGACATAGGTCTCCCGCATTGCCCCCGCTGTAGAGGTCTCCCGCATTGCCCCCACTGTAGAGGTCTCCCGCATAGCCTGCGGCAGAGGTCTTTCGCATAGTCTGCGGCAGAGGTCCATGGGTACTCTGCCGCCTACCGATTCCCCTGCAAGTTACTTAACCCGAAGCGCGACAGAGTGCTCCATGACTCTGTTGCGGCCCAGACACGCGCCTGGGCCTCAGCTCGAACCGACTTAGAAACCTATAAATATGCCGAGGAGCTCTTAGAAAAGGGGGACAAAACAAATGAACAAAAAAACAGGGAGAAATACTTCAACTCTTTGAATTAAGAAACAAATTCTCTTCTTCTTACATACACAACTCCCGATTACTTACTTAATCATCGGAGTGCGCGTGCAGGGACAGATCCCTGCCCCCTCTGATTTCTGTTGTTTTTGCAGAACATACGAAGAACAAGTGGAACAAATCGCACTGACGTCACTTCTTTGTCGTTAGTGCAATCAGACTACGTGGAAGGTAAATTCTTGTTGCTGTTCGTTCGGGCAACATCAATTGGCGCCGTCTGTGGGAATTCTGACAAAAAGTCAGGTTCTCTATCAAAATAGTGAGAACACGCTCTACAACAGAGTTGACAGGAGGGCAGAATTCTGTGAGTCCCCCTGTCAGACCAGAGCAGAGACGAAGACGTAGTGAAAGGGGTGACAGAGAAGCCTTGGTTTCTCTAGAAGAATTTGAGACCCTGAAACGCAAGAATGAAGAGACTACGATAGCATTAAAAGCTATGGTGAGCTTCTTCAGAGACGCTCTCCCCCAATTCAGCTTGCCCCATGAAGTGCAGCAGTTAGTGGGGGAAAGCACGCCTAGGCAAACCTACGAGAGAGGTCAGCCCTCCACCCTGGTAAATGCTGGACAAGAGGCAGGAACACAAAATAATGCCACTGCAGATCCAGCGAGATAGAGTTTGCCCACAGCACCTGTGCGGCAGAGCTCACCTGCAGACCTCTCGCGGTAGAGGTCTCACCCAGAAGATAGACCACAGAGCTCACCCGCGGCTCAACGGCGACAGAGCTCACCCCCAAACTTCAGGCGACAGCATTCTCTTGCGGAACCCGTACGGCAGAGCTTTCCCGCTGGCTACATGCGGCAGAGCTATCCCGCAACACATACGCGACGGTGCTCTCCCGCCGCTGATAGGCGGCAGAGTTCTCCTCTGCCCGGCAGGCGGCAGATTTCTCCTCTAGCCGATAGGCGGCAGCGTTCCCCCACATGCCGCAGTTCATCTCCCGTGGAGTTGGAACATGATTTAAGAGAACATAGGGCTGGGGAGCGACGGAGACAGAGAGGTCCAAACCCACGAGAAGGTCTCGAGATCTCAAGTCCCAAAATGGGAGGTGCTGGAAGGGGTGCTTATCAGTCGGACTCTTTCAGACCCGAAGGGACATGGCCACACTCAATTCGAGGGTCGGAGAACGTGGAGAAGGTCGTCCAACGGATCCTTGAGAAGAAAAAACCGGTGTCTCCAGATGATGGCCAAAGGAGGAGGATTCCATTTAGTCCGGAGATCATGAACAAACCTTTACTGAAGAAGTTTAAAATGCCTTCCATGGCTACTTACACCGGCAAAGCAGACCCCTATGATCACATACAGAGTTATGAATCCCTCATGCTGCTGCATGGATGGGAGGACGAAATTATTTGCAGAGCTTTTTCTCTCACATTGTCTGGGCACGCTCTGAAGTGGTTCAACGGGTTGAACGAAGGTTCGATCTCTTCTTTCGATCAATTGAGGAATGAATTCCTCAAAGTCTTCATGATCCACAGCCAGAGAAAGAAAGACGCTACTTACCTACTCACGCTTAAGCAATGGAATAAAGAATCCTTGAAGAGCTTTGTAGACCGCTTCCGAGATGCAACCTTGGAAGTGGAAGATCTGCCGGTAGGGGTAGCCATGGCTGCAATGCTACAGGGACAAGCTCCGAAAAGCTGCAAGAATCCTCTCTCTTGATCAACCGATGGCAATCTCTGATCTCTTTGCTAGGGCCAATAAGTATGTGGCCCAAGAAGAGGTGATGAAGATGATACAGCCCAAGGAGGCAAAAGAAGGAAAGAAGAGAGAGAGAGACGCGCCCGAGAGAAGCTCTCCAAAACCCGTGAGAGTAGACAAAGCCCCTAGGCTCAGGTATGAAGGTTATACCAGGTTGAACGAGCCTCGCACTGCGATATTGGCAGCAATCGAAGGGGCGGGATTGTTGAAATTCCCCAAGAAGGAAATTGGAGACGTAGGACGAAACTCTGAAGCCTACTGTGAATTCCATTGCGCTCACGGTCACCCAACAGAGAGGTGCAGAGATTTAATGGAACAGTTGGAAAGACTGGCCAGAGAGGGGAAGATCAACCGCTTCCTGTGGAGGAGCGAGAGACCCCGTTACCCTCCGCGTGACCAAAGGAATGACCGTCCGCAGACCGGGCCGAATGATGATAACAGAAGGAATAGGCCCAGGAACGAAGCAATTAGGCCCATCCCCCAAGCCAATCCACCAAACAACAAACCTACAGCCCCCGCAATAAATGTTATTGCAGGCGGGGAATCAATGGCGGGAAGCTCCTCTACTTCCCGCAAAAGCTACGCAAGGCAAGCGTACCAGGTTAACGTTGTGATGGAAGAACAAGAGGATGAAGAACCCATCATGTTCACTCCAACTGACAAAGGTGATATTGTCACGCCTCATGACGACCCAATGGTAATATCCACGGTAGTGGCCAAACACCCGGTGAGCAGAGTCCTGGTCGATAACGGGAGTTCAGTGAACCTAATCTATTGGAACTGCTTCGAAAAGATGAGCATATCCGAAGATAGGTTGAAACCCATTATGACGCCACTATACGGATTCACGGGCGAGCGAGTGAAGGTGGCAGGGTCCATAGAGTTGCCTGTGACTCTCGGAGAGCACCTGAAGGACGTGACCCGACAAGTATTGTTCATGGTAGTCAGGTCAAACTCCACCGCCTACAACATGATCTTGGGTAGACCTGTGCTGAACGATATGAGGGCGGTGATATCCTCTTGCTATCTATTAATGAAGTTTCCCACTCCCAACGGAGTCGGGCAAGTACGAGGAAACCAAAGGAGTGCCCGTACTTGTTATCTTGCTTCCACCGCCAACAAGATAGCACAGAGGAAAGAAACCTTATGTATAGATGATCTGCCCAAACCTCAGCCTGTAAAAGAAACAGAGGCCATTGAGCTAACAGAAGGGGATGAGGGAAAAAAGGCATTCATAGGGACCCAATTGGGCGAACAACTAAAGAATGAGATAGTCGAGTGCCTGAGAAGAAACTCGGATGTCTTCGCCTGGAGTCCGACGGACATGCCCAGAATCAGTCCCGAGGTAATCTGCCATGAGCTTAATGTTATACCCGAGCACAGACCTGTCAAACAGAAGAAGAGGAGTTTCACCTCGGAACGACAAAAAGCAATCACTGAAGAAGTGAGTAAACTCCTGGGCGCCGGATTCATCTGAGAGGTATACTACCCTAAGTGGTTGGCCAACGTAGTAATGGTAAAGAAATCTAGCGGGAAGTGGCGAATGTGTGTGGATTTCACTGATTTGAACAAAGCCTGCCCTAAAGATTCATACCCCCTACCTCGGATAAACAGACTGGTAGACGAAACATCCGGTTACGAATTCCTCAGTTTCTTGGATGCTTTCTCCGGGTATCACCAAATCATGCTTCACCCAGAAGACGAAGAAAAGACTTCCTTTATAACTGACAACGAAACCTATTGCTACCGGGTAATGCCGTTTGGTTTAAAGAATGCGGGAGCCACCTATCAACGAATGGTGAGCAAAGTGTTCAAAGATCTTCTGGGAAATACTATGGAAGCCTACGTGGACGATATGATCATCAAGAGCCACGTAGGAGATTCTCACACTGATCAAATGTCCAAGGTATTCGAAGTATTGAGGAGATTCAACATGAAGCTAAACCCCGAAAAGTGTTCATTCGGGGTAAGATCAGGGAAGTTTTTAGGCTTCATGATCACTAACAGGGGCATTGAGGTAAATCCTAAAAAGGTGCAGGCGGTCATTGACATGAAACCCCCAACAACCGTAAGAGAGGTCCAGAGATTGACAGACAGAATAGCAGCTCTGAATCGCTTCTTGTCGAAGTCAGCAGAAAGGAGCTTGCCGTTCTTCAAAACTCTACGGGGGGGAAAGAGCTTCGAATGGATGAAAGATTGTCAGAAGGCCTTTGAGGACCTCAAGGAATACTTGAAACAGTTGCCGTTATTAACAAGGCCCTTGGAAGGAGAACAACTCTACATGTACTTGGGAGTCGGTGATTTTACCGTCAGTGCGGTGCTACTGAAGAAAGATGAAATGGTGCACCGTCCCATCTACTACGTGAGTAAAGTGTTATTAGATCCAGAGACCCGCTACCCGCTAGCCGAAAAGCTAGCATTAGCCCTTGTGATGGCCTCGCGAAAGTTGCGCCCTTATTTCTAAGCACACCCTATCACCGTCTTAACAGATCAACCGTTAAGACAAATCCTTCAGAAACCTGAACACTCAGGAAGGTTAGTGAAATGGGCAGTGGAGCTTAGGGGATACGATATCACATTTCAACCTCGGCAGGCTATCAAGGGTCAAGCTCTGGCGGACTTTATAGTAGAATGCACTATCCCGAGCGACAGCAGTGATGGGGAGACTCACCCATGGTTACTGCATGTCGACGGGGCATCAAGTGCCAACGGAAGTGGAGCGGGTATAGTCCTGGTATCACCAGAAGGGAAATCCCTGGAATACTCCCTACGGTTTGGATTCCCCAGTTCGAACAACATAGCGGAGTATGAAGCTCTGATAGCAGGGATGATATTGGTAGAAAAGCTGCAGGTTCACCACTTGGTAGCACACAGTGATTCTCAATTGGTGGTGAACCAATTCAACGGAAAGTATGAGGTACGGGAACCGATGCTGGTCCCTTACTTGAAGAAAGTCCAACTTCTGGCCCAGACTTTCAAAAGCGTTCAATTGATACAAATCAACCGGTTCGAAAACACACATGTTGATTCATTGTCTAAGTTAGCCTCTTCCACCGAAACACGAGGAAGGATAGTGAAGGTGGAGAGGCTCGAACGACCTAGTATTGAAGAGGTCGAAGTGTGTGACATTCAAGTGGGAGACGATTGGAGATCCCCATACAAACAGTATCTCACCGAAGGAACACTCCCCCAAGATAAAGACGAGGCTCGTCGCTTGAAAGTACAAGGGGCGAAGTTCACACTCATCAACGGAGAACTGTACAAAAGGGGATATTCGTCACCATTATTGAAATGTCTGGCACCAGAACAAGTAAGTTACGCCCTAGCCGAAGTGCATGAAGGAATTTGCGACGAACACTTAGGAGCAAGAGCCCTCGCTGCTAAAGTGCTGCGTTCGGGATTTTACTGGCCAACGTTGAAGAAAGATGCGATAGACTAAACCCGTAAGTGTGACAAATGTCAGAGGTTTGTGCCTATCACAACAGCCCCAGTGACTCCCTCTCAAGGCACAGTACAGCCAATTCCTTTTGCACAATGGGGATTGGACATCCTTGGACCTTTCCCATTAGCCACGGGCCAAAGAAAGTTCCTGTTAGTGGCTACCGATTACTTTACAAAGTGGATTGAAGAAAAGCCTTTAGCCACAATCACGGAAAAGAAAGTGGAGGCAATGGTGTGGAAAGACATTATCTGTCGATTTGGAATTCCCCGCATCTTAAATGCCGACCATGGAAAGCAATTTGATTGCAACGCCTTCCGTGAATTTTGTAAGCACCTCAACATTCAGCTAAGGATCTCTTCAGTGTCATATCCTCAAGCTAATGGACAGGTCGAGGTCAGTAATCAGACTATCCTTCATGGGCTGAAGACCAGGATAGACAAAGCAAAAGGGGCATGGGTGGACAAATTGCCTAGTGTCTTATGGGCATATCGTACCACCAGTCGTGTGTCAACTAAGGAAACGTCATTCAGCCTAGTATATGGCGCAGAAGCGTTGATCCCCGTGGAAATTGGAACATTATCACCAAGAGTGGTACCCTTAGTAGAAGGAGAAAATTCACAAGCTCTAAGGGAAGGCTTGGACCTACTCGATGAACATAGAGAAGCCGCGGCTATTCGATTGGCATCCTATCATCAGAGGGTGGCCAACTACTATAATAGCCGGGTGAGAGACAGGCTAATGTCTGAGGGAGATCTAGTGCTCAGAAAGTCGCAGATCACGAATGCCCTCAAGGAGGATGGGAAATTCAGAGCCAATTGGGAAGGTCCATACAGAATCAGATACAAGATTGGACCTAACACCTGTGTCCTGGAAACTCTACAAGGGAAGAAGATAGGGAAAACTTAGAATTCAAATCACCTAAAGCTGTATTTGAATTAAGCACCATATTTTCTTTCCCAAACATTATTATCATTTATTTATACTATCACAAGATATTGTTATCAAATCATCACGCAGAATGTCATTTTATTATACATCTGCAACTTCTATGCATCTAAATCTTGTGACAGGATATCAGAAGAGCCGTAAGAGCCTGAGGCGCTATGCGTCACTGTGGCCAGGCGTACATTCAGACGAGCCGTAAGAGCCTGAGGCGCTATGCGTCACTGTGGCCAGGCGTACATTCAGACGAGCCGTAAGAGCCTGAGGCGCTATGCGTCACTGTGGCCAGGCGTACATTCAGACGAGCCGTAAGAGCCTGAGGCGCTATGCGTCACTATAGCCAGGCGTACATTCAGACGAGCCGTAAGAGCCTGAGGCGCTAAGCGTCACTATGGCCAGACGTATATTCAGAAGAGCCATAAGAGCCTGAGGCGCTAAGCGTCACTGTAGCCAGGCGTATATTCAGAAGAGCCGTAAGAGCCTGAGGCGCTATGCGTCACTGTGGCCAGGCGTATATTCAGACGAGCCGTAAGAGCCTGAGGCGCTATGCGTCACTGTGGCCAGGCGTACATTCAGACGAGCCGTAAGAGCCTGAGGCGCTAAGCGTCACTGTGGCCAGGCGTATATTCAGAAGAGCCGTAAGAGCCTGAGGCGCTATGCGTCACTGTGGCCAGGCGTATATTCAGAAGAGTCGTAAGAGCCTGAGGAGCTATGCGTCACTGTGGCCCGACGTACATTCAGACGAGCCGTAAGAGCCTGAGGCGCTATGCGTCACTATGGCCAGGCGTATACTCAACCGAGCCGTAAGAGCTTGAGGCGCTATGCGTCACTGTGGCCAGGCGTACATACTGCCGAGCCGTAAGAGCCTGAGGCGCTATGCGTCACTGTGGCCAGGCGTACATACTGTCGAGCCGTAAGAGCCTGAGGCACTATGCGTCACTATGGCCGGGAAATAAAAATATCAAAGGCTATAAAAACTAAAGACGCATTCACGTCATAGTAATCAAGCCTTAAACAGTTATACGTTTACACAAAAAATTCTTTTTGAAAGTATACCTTTCTATCAAGAGTTGGGGAGCATACACGAATATATTCAAAGCGAGTATATACAAGCAAAATAAACAAATAGACAAAGGATGATAAATGATAAATAGAGAAGTAATGCAATGCGAAGCATGAACAAAAATCTCGATTTCATTTCATCCAAAAGTCATTACAAACAGATCTTTAGTAGATCTTTACAAATACATTCAACAAAAGTACTTGAAAAGAAAAATAAAAAACAGAAATAGCTATCTAATATTCGGGAGAAAGCTGGGGATCAGCTATAGATGGACCTCCACTACCCAGGGGCTGCTGCTGACCTTCCTCGCCGTCCAAATCAAGAAGAGCGTCAATAGGCTCAGGAGCACCGCCCAAATCCGCGGGCTCCTAAGGACCGGTGAGGTTGACGAGGTCATCTTGAGCGGTCCTCTCGAATAGTTCGTCCACGGGTTCAGCCCCAGGTTCATACTTGGTCCAGTCGGGGGCCTCGAATAGCATTGCCTCATTCATATATTGAAGTTCGGGGAATTCCTCGCCATCCCTATGCTTCTCTAACCATGATCGGGCAAGATAGAACCCGTACTTTACATAGGGATTCGAGAAATCCTCCTTCCGCCTCAAGCAGTCTTTGGAAAGGCGATACTCCTTTACGGCTTCCGCCCGGATGCTATCGATCTCTACTCGGGTCAAAGTAAGAGCGGCTTGACTTTCTAAATCGGCAACGCATTGCTCAAGCTCCTGATTCCGAGTGAGTAAGGACCCGTAGTTGGACTGCATACGATCCAGCTCGGCATGAGCCTCCTGAAGATCCTCGTGGAGTTTACCAGATCGGGCTGTCTCGACAGTGAGATCCCCCTTTGCCTGATTCAGGTCCTGGTGAATTTTTGTGAGCTGCTCCTCCAAGCTTCGAACCAAATTCGGAAGTTTGGACAAGTTATTGACAGTGTTGGATAACTCCATAACCTTGTCCTTCAGCTTTCAGATTTCTTTATCGGCCCGCTCCCGATAGGCCCGGTGCTGGGCATTGTTGGCCACGGTTCTCTGAGCCAGCTGCAAAGAAATGCAAAAAGTTAGATTCAAAGAATGTAGCAAAAGGGAGTCAAACGAAGAGGAGTATGAAACTTACCCTCAATGCCTCCATGTCATCTAAGTTCTCCCCCTCCGGATAATTCCAAAATATTCTCGCCTTGTCCCGAGGAAGGATGGAAGACCAACTTATCCGGGAAGCCACCCGAGGAGTATCCAAAGTATCATTGTCGCGGACCCCAGGGTAAACTCGAAATTCGACCCCTCTCATAATGAACCCCCATCCACGGGGTAGGACCTCTCATCAGCAAGGCCTATCCTCGAAAGTATTGGTCTGTTTCCCATCGAACCCTCGATGTATAAGCGCCTTCGATTCTTCCGCTGCGACGGAATGATATTGTACTCCGCACGCTCCTCGGAGTGGGATCGTCCGGATGACCCGGAAGCCCCCCGTGAAGATGAGGCAACTCTCCCCCTATCCCGAGAGGGATCCCTCTACTCCGAAGGAGGGGGAGGCATCACCTACCTAGAAACAGGGGGTCCGAGCACGAGGTAGCTGAGAGGAGACCGATGCCTCGCTTGGGACATCGTCAGCTAAATGATGCCTCTTCCTAGTAGGAGCACTAGAAGGACCAGCCTCCGAGACCTGGAGACCCAACGATTGCCGGAAGTGACTCATTTCTACAAAAAAGGAAAAGAAAACAAATCAGTGGTCAAAAACTGATCAAAAACAGCAAGTAGTAAAAAGAATTAAAAGTTACCGTCAGGAGAATCGAGATGCTCCTGAAGGGACTCTATATTTATTGCGTCGTCATCAGGGAGCACCATGAAAGTAGAGCCGAACCCTTCCCAGCCAGTCAGGTCGGCTAAGGGTTCGCAGCCAGAACTAGACTCCACGTTGGTACTCCCTATATCCTCCTGTGGCCTTACGGGTTCAGGATTTAACTCGGGGGAAGCCAAAGGTGGAGGATTAGATGAGGGAACAGAAGGCCCGACAACAAGGACCGGACTCACACCCCAGCCAGCTGATATCAAATTTTCATTTGATATAAGGCTGTCAAGGCTAATGGGATGAGTGACCAACAGTTTGTTGACGTCTGAAGATAACTGCTCCCTAAGTGTGGAAATCCTGGGGCCCTTGGGGATTTCGCGCCTAGTCTCCCAACGAGTGGGGAAATCCAGGCCCTCGGGCACTTCCACAACAAGCCACTCCGATTCAAAACCGTGGAGCTTGTTAGTCGGCTTCTCGAATAACCTATTTTCAAAGCCAGGCTGGTACACCCGCTGAAGGGAGTAAGGGACTAAATTGGGGCTACCCCGAAATCTGAAGAAGACATCGAGAAGGGGAAGAGATGGAGAAACGCCCCTTAAATGGCAGTGCACGATGAACCCTACTAATTGCATCCATGCATGAGGATGCAGTTGTCCCGGGGATACCCTGTACGTCCTAAGGAAGGAAACCCCGAAGTCGAACAACGAGAAACGGAGTCCTAATTCTAAGGCCGCCCTAAAAACGACTACCCCGTTGGACACACGACGTATGTCACTCTCCTGAGGGGTTGGGAGTCTATAGGAATATCCCTCGGGTAAAGGAAACCTAGATACTAGGTCTTGGACGTCGGTTTCCTTTAAAGTCGACCTAACGCCTAGGTCTATTTGTTTTCCTACACCATGGCCAGCCATTTTAGGAGTTCGAAAACTAAAAAGTGGGATTACGGACTACTAAATCACCTAAAATGAAGGTGAGGAGAACTGGCGACAGAGTCTCAAGAAGCCGCGACAGACTTGCGACACAGTGATGTGTATGCGGCAGAGTTACGACAGAGTAGCGATGGAGTTGCGGTAGAGTCACGAGAGAGGGTCCTGAGAGTCGCAGCAGAGTGTCTTTACGAGAGAACTGAATAGCGACAAGGACAGCAGGGGCCCCGTATATATAGCGGCTCGCCTGCGTCGCAACACGTGTGGAAATCCAACCCGACCCGAGAAAAATCCAGACCCAGATCCTCTTTCACAGGAAAAATTCCTACCAAAGAGTGGGGAGTAATTGATGGTGGTCGTGTCACCAGAATCCACGTGTACAACTATCCGCCAACCAGAGAGTGCCACGTGTCAGAACAAGAATAAGCCACGTGGCTGATGTGGCGACAGTGTGGTCACGCGACACAGTTGCTTTGTTGAGCGACAGATGTTCCAGGCGACAGGGATTCCGTCGCCTGGTATGTGTGCTGCACAGTTGGCGCGACAGACCTCCATCGCCCCTATTGTGACATAGGTCTCCCGCATTGCCCCCGCGGTAGAGGTCTCCCGCATTGCCCCCACTGTAGAGGTCTCCCATACAGCCTGCGACAGAGGTCTTTCGCATAGTCTGCGGCAGAGGTCCATGGGTACTCTGTCACCTACTAATTCCCCCGCAAGTTACTTAACCCGAAGCGCGATAGAGTGCTTCATGACTCTGTCGCGGCCCAGACACGCGCCTGGGCCTCAGCTCGAACCGACTTAGAAACCTATAAATATGCCGAGGAGCTCTCAGAAAAGGGGGACGAAACAAATGAACAAAAAAATAGGGAGAAATACTTCAACTCTTTCAATTAAGAAACACATTCTCTTCTTCTTACATACACAACTCCCGATTACTTACTTAATCATCGGAGTGCGTGTGCAGGGACAGATCCCTGCCCCCTCTGATTCCTGTTGTTTTTGCAAAACATACGAAGAACACGTGGAACAAATCGCACCGACGTCACTTCTTTGTCGTTAGTGCAATCAGACTACGTGGAAGGTAAATTCCTGTTGCTGTTCGTTCGGGCAACATCAGTTACAAATGTGTATTTCGAGATGAGATTTGACTAAGTAATGGTTGTTAATATAGGAATCGAGTAATCATGGCTAATGGTAGACGTGGTAGAGGGGCGAGAGGTCGGGTTAGAGCCCGTAGAGGTAGGCCTGAGAGCCGAGACGAGTTTTTGTCTGACCATACTTCACTGGGTAGTATCGAGGCATGCTTTACAAGGATAGAACGTAGTCTAGAGACAGTGATATATTTATTCGCTCAGGCTATGCAAGTTAGGCAAGGTTCGATTGTACAAACTATGACTAGATAGGCAACTGTTCTTGATACGCTTGCATAGCTTGCACAGATGCCACAGCCTATAGATACTCCTACACCCACACCAGTTTAGGATACGCCTTCTCTTGTTGACCCACAGCAGGGCAGTAGTAGATTGGGTTATGGTTGTAAGCTAGATAGGTTATGACAGTTTTAAAAGTTTAGACCGATGTCATTCAGTGGGGTAAAGGATCCTATAGTGGCAGAGGACTAGGTGAGTGAGATAGAGAAGTTGTACGGGTTCTTCCAATGTACTACAGTCGATAAGATTATTTTTGTCGTGTTCATACTGAAAGGAGTGGTAGAACATTGGTGAAAGTCCACCAAATTGATAGTGAGAGCCCGACACTCTAAGATCAGTTGGGAGATCATTTAGATGCCTTTAGGAGACAGTATGTTCCAGATACAATGCAACAGAAGCTGCAAATAGAATTTTTAGGGTTGATCTATGGGAACAGATCAGTTGATGAGTATGAGACGAAGTTTATGTTCCTGAGAAGGTACGACCCTGATACGATGATTAGTGAGACCAAGAAGGTTAGAATATTTGTAGATAGACTGAGATCGACGATACGATCTAAATTGGTTCCACTAGACATTCCTTCGTATGAGGAGGCAGTATGCAGGGTGCAACTATGTGAGCAGGACTATGATCGAAATGCCTCTGAGTTTAGTAAAGTTGACAGGAGTAGAGATAGAGACCGAAAAAGATTCGTGAGTGATAGAGGGTTTGGTTATCAAGGAGGAAGGAGACTATTTGTGAAGAGGCCACGGATCGAGGAGATACGTGAGATGACTGTTAGACCTCCTATATATCCGACCATAGTTTCGGTGAAGGGCATAGTGATCGGAGGACATAAGCCTAATACTGAGCTGTGTAGTAGATGTGGCAGGTATCATGGAAGTCGACCTTGTCCGGTGACTATTGGAGTCTGTTATCGATGTGGTAAGGCAGGGCATATTATGAGAAATTTCTCGGAGATGATTGAGACTGCCCCACAAAAGGGCAAAGAGTCGAAGAGAGTTTCTATTGATACCTATGCTTCGAGAAGGAGAGCCACAACCAAGGAGAAAGGGAAGTAGGTGGTTGGTCGAGGGTGAGTACATGCTTTGGACCAGGGCACAACTGATGCTTCATTGGATGTGATTAAAGGTATCATCCTGATTTTTGATCTTAAAGCATATGTTTTATTTGATCCTGGTGCCACGCATTCACTTGTATCACTTTCATTTGCATGTAAGATATCGAAATATGTGAAGCATACATCATTAAGTAGAATGATGTTGATTAGTACACCTATGAATAACAATCAGCTAGTTAAGTATATGTATAGAGACTGCAAGCTAAGAGTATGGGAAAAAGATATGTCAGCCAATCTCATTTTGTTAAATATGAGTGACTTCGATGTAATCTTAGGAATGGATTGGTTAGCTGCAAACCATGTTGTTTTAAATTTTTATTCTAAGATAGTAATGTTTCTTACCCCTGCAAAATATGTTGTAAAGTTCACTGAAACAAAATGAAAGAAGTAGTTACAGTAATTATAAAGGTAAATTATTATGCTGACTAAATAATCAATATGTTAAAATTTTCATTGCGTATGTGGTTGATGTGGATAAGGCACATCCGGAGTTGGCAGATATCCCTGTGGTTAGGGAGTTCCCAAATGTCTTTCTGGATGAGCTACCAAGGTTACCACCAGACAGAGAGATGTAGTTCTATATAGATTTAGGGCTTGGTACCGAGCCGATATCCAAACCACAGTACAGAATGGCTCTAGTTGAGTTAGAAGAGCTAAAGAAGCAGTTGCAGGAACTGTTGGATAAGGGGTTTGTTAGACCAAGTGTTTCGCCTTGGGGAGCATCGGTTTTATTTGTGAAGAAGAAAGATGGAAGCTTCCGATTGTGTATTAATTATAGATTGTTGAATAAGGCTACCATTAAGAATAAGTATCCCCTTCTGCTTATAGATGATTTGTTGGATTAGCTTCAGGGAGTATAGGTCTTTTCTAAGATTGATCTGAGGTCAGGGTACCATGAGTTAAGAGTTCAGAGTGAAGATGTACCCAAGACAGCTTTTCATACCCGGTATGGACATTATGAGTTTATGGTTATGCCACTCGGGTTGACTAATGCTCCCACAGCTTTTATGGCTTTGATGAATGTTGTGTTTAAGCCATACTTAGATCGATTTGTTATCATCTTTATCAAGACATCTTGGTGTATTCGAAATCCAAGGAAGAACACGAGCAGCATTTGAGGATTGTTTTATGGACCCTTCGAGAGAAGGAGTTGTATGCTAAACTCAGTAAGTGTGACTTTTGGCTAAAGCAGATTTTGTTTCTAGGCCATGTGGTATCGAGGGATGGAGTGTCAGTAAATCTATCCAAGATTGAGGTTGTAGTCCAGTGGAAACAATCAAAGACAATCACAGAAATTAGAAGTTTTCTGGGTTTAGTTGGATATCATAGAAGGTGTGTGGAGGGATTTTCGAAGTTGGCTGCTCCGTTAACTCGTCTCACTCAAAAGAATGTTGCATTTGTGTGGGACGATGATTGAGAGAGGAGTTTTAGAGAATTGAAGAGTCGATTGACCATCGCTTCGATTCTCACAATTCCTACCAGCTTAGGAGGTCTTTCTGTATATACAGATGCTTCACACTAAGGACTGAGCTGTGTATTGATGCAGAATGAAAGGGTAGTTACTTATGTATCCAGACAGCTTAAGGACCATAAGAAGAACTATCTGACCCACAGTTTGGAGTTGGCAATCGTAGTGTTTGCATTGAAGATATGGCATCACTACTTATAGGGTAGAAGTTTTAGATTTTTACTGATCATAAGAGCCTCAAGTATCTGTTCTTGCAGAAGGAGCTGAATATGAGATAGAGAAGATGGTTAGAGCTTCTGAAGGACTATGATTGTGAGATACTTTACCAACCAAGAAAAGTGAATGTTGTAGCTGATGCCTTGAGCAAGAAGAGCCTTGGGATAGTATCATATATGATTGTTAGGGAACACAAGTTGTTAGTGCAGTTTGTTGGCCTCAGTTTGGATGTTATGCCATCTGATATGGATACAAACTGTGTGATAGCTAGCCTGAGGTTGAAACCCGATCTGATGGATAGGATCAAAGAGGTTCAGCAGAGTGATCCGTATTGCGTTGATATGATTAGTCAGATGGAGATAGGCACAGTGACTGAGTATGAGTTGAGTTCTGATGGAGTACTGAGGTTTAGAGATAGATTGTGTGTTCCCAAAGATCTAGAGCCTAGGAAATTGATTTTATCAGAAGCTCATTCGTCGAGGTACACATTACATCCAGGGAGTAATAAGATGCATCAGAATCTCCAGAAGTTGTATTGGTGGTCAAATATGAAGAAGAATGTGGCAGAGTATGTAGCGAGATGTCTTGTTTGTCAACATGTGAAGGTAGAGCATCAGAAGCCTGCAGGATTATTGCAGCCTCTACCTATACCGACATGGAAATGAGAGCATATCACTATGGATTTCGTGATGGGTTTACTGAGGACTTGCAGGAATCACGATGTTATATGAGTGATTATAGATAGATTGACTAAGTCAACCCACTTCCTAGCTAAAGGAGCTACCGATACTCTGAGTAGATTCACAGAGTTGTATGTACGCGAGGTAGTGAGGTTACATGGTATTCTAGTGAGCATTGTTTCAGATAGGGATTCCCGCTTCACTTCCTACTTTTGGGAAGATTTTCAGGAAGCCATAGGAACCCAGTTGAGTTTGAGCACAGCTTTCCATCCTCAGACAGATGGTTAGTCAGAGAGGACTATAAGACTCTGGAGGATATGTTGAGAGCATGTGTGCTAGATATTAGAAGCTCTTGGGATGATCATTTGCCACTAGCCGAATTTACCCATAACAACAGTTATCATTCAAGTATCGAGATGGCACCGTATGAGGCATTATATGGTCGTAGATGTCGTTCTCCTATTGTATGGGAAGAAGTGAGTGATCGAAAGATATTTGCTCCTGATTTGGTCACGCAAGCTTCTGAGGATGTTCAGTTGATATGTAAAAGATTGAAAACAGCACATAGCAGACAGAAGAATTATGCTGACAAGAGACGGAGGCCACTAGAGTTTACAGTTGATGAGTTCGTATTTCTAAAAGTTTCTCCTTCTAAGGGTATAATGAGATTCGAGAAGAGAGGTAAATTGAGTCCTCGCTACATTGGACCTTTTGAGATATTGGATCGAGTGGAAGATAAGGCCTATAGGCTGGCATTGCCACTGAACTTATCAGGCATCCATAACGTCTTCCACATTTTGATACTTCAGAAGTAACACCTGGATCCAGCACATGTGATTAGATATGTGCCGTTGGAGCTCAGGTAAGATATCTCATATGTGGCGAAGTCGATTCGGATATTGGATAGGAAGGAGAAGGTACTGAGATCGAAGATGATCGGGTTAGTTAAGATTCTTTGGTAGCACCACACTTCAGAGGAAGCTACGTTGGAGTTAGAGAGCCTGATGCGCGAGAAGCACCCCTAGTTATTTGAGGATTGACTTGGTTCTAATTTGGAGGACCAAATTTCTTAAGTAGGGGAGGATTGTAAGACCCAAAATTTTGTATCATATTCCTTATGATTCCTATGTGTAAACATTTGATTATGTTAGTTGAATCATAAGAAGAGCATTTACTGACATGAAAGTGCAAATTAAGTAAAGAATATTTATGAATGCATGTTAAGGACAAATAAGGGCCAAAATGGTTACAGGCTAAACTGAAAGTATTCAAATCATTCTGACTGAAGAGAAGAACTTAAAACATGAAATTAAGGGTAGTTCATGAAGGAAAGTTGGTTTGGTTTGATCCTGAATATGTCGAAGTAATGGAAACACTAAAAAGGGGCCAAATGAGCTCAAAATGGTTTGTTTGAGATGTTTTTGACACATTCACTTCAAGGAAACGAACAAAACGCAGAGATGAGAGTGTGAACCATTAGAATTGACACTTTGGATTTTTGAGAAAAATTCAAATGTGGTCGGTCAAGAAAAGTCAATGTTAGTTGGAAATATTGACTTTGAAAATAAAGAATTAACCATGGTTAAAATTTAACCCAACCAAGTTTAAAAAGTGGGAAGAATTAATTTTTGGTTAAAACACTCGATCTTCAACTCCTTAAGTATGGAAAATTAATTTAATCGAAATCTGGATTAAATTAAATGGGTAGAAATCGATAGGCTAACTTATGGAAATTTTAAAGCCCATTAAGGTGCAATAAGCATGGGCCGAATTTTGCAAGCCCAATGGGCCGAATTGTTAGGCCATTTGATGGGCCCAAAACGAGGTAAATTGTAGGTCCAATTACCTAGGAAAAATCCAACCCAAAAGAAAAAGCCCAAACCGAAGCCCAAAATGGAAAGCCCAAAACTAAGCCCATTAGTAAAAAGTTTAGGCCCAAAACTTAAGCCCAAATTATCTAAGCCCAAAACCATTACCAAACCCAAATGGTGGGCTGAAATTTAAGATTAAATGGACTAATTTGCTAAGTAAAAATCAGCCAAAGCCAAGTCTTCTTCTCCCTTAAGCTCTTGGTAACAAGGAAATACCATGGAAACCTAACTTTCAAGCTTTCTCACACTAGAAATCACTAACCTAAAGGCATATTTGGAACAATTGATCTTCATGAAAGTTGTTCCAAATTGAGAGAGGATTAACATAACTTGGAATTAGTCATCAAGGAGCCGTATTGAGAGAGGCGAAATCCTTGGAAGAACACCAAGCTAGGTGAGTTTTCAAGCTTCCAACTTCTAGTATGTTATTCTATAAATTATTCTAAGATGATTGGTATATGTTTTATGGAACAAAACACACATAATCACTAGGAACACATGTTGGTCGAAAATGGGTATATGAGTTTTGATGAATACCCATGTGATTTAAAGGCATATATGGACTAATTAAGATGCATGGATGATGATGACATAGTTAGTTTTAATCAATTTGGTCAATTGGTTGGTGAATTAAGGTTAGCGTGTAAGGTGTTTGATAAAATGCTTTAATGAACAAAAACTAAAGGCTTAAGGCATGCATAGTAAGTGTTTGATAAAATGCCTAAGTGAATGGCTAGGCAATTGGCAAGGTTGGCGAGATGGATGGCGTGACCATTGACCAAGGGTGGCGTGCATGGCTCTCAGCCACCATGTCATGGTCGAGAGGCATAATGGGCCAAGCCATATGGTTTCAACCCAATAAGAGTTAATAGGCCTCAGACCAAGTCTAGTAAGTGTTAGTGGGCTCAACAAGCCCAATAGGCCCAGATGAAATGAATAGTAAAGGAAATGGGCTTATGACAATGTTAGGCCCATTAAAGTGAATAAGGCCAAATAAAAGTTAACGGGCCCATTAAGTGAAATAGACTGTATTAAAAGTGAAATACAGATGAATAAGTGTAATTGATGTGATAAATGATTACATGTAGCTCTGGAGATTATATTGGGAGCTAAATAGACTGCGTGATCGAGCAGTGTTAGAAAAGTGGACGTGTTTTACGTGATTTGATGTAAGAGAATTTTACGGGTAGTTAGAGATATCTGCGCATATTTTCGGAGTCGTTTACATTCACTTGAAAAGTCTGAGGGTCAAAGAAAGAGAATGAAATTTATAGAGACTCGATATGTGTAAATTTTGATTTTACCCCTGATGTTGCCTACCTGGCAGCAACAAGAATATACCTTTCACGTAGTCTGATTGCACTAACGACAAAAGGGTGACGTCGATGCAATTTGTTCCACGGGTTCTTCATATATCCTGCAAAAACAACAGGAATCAGAGGGGGCAGGGATTTGTCCCTGCACGCGCACTCCGATGATTAAGTAAGTAATCGGAGTTGTGAATGTATGAAGAAGAGAATATATTGCTTAAATCAGAGAGTTTAAGGCTTTTCCCTTCTTTTTTGTTCTTTTTTCTTCCCCCCTCCTTTTTTTCTGAGAGCTATTCGGCATATTTATAGGTTTCTTCAAGTCGGTTCGAGCTGAGGCCCAGGCGCGTGTCTGGGCCGCGACAGAGTCATAGAGCACTCTGTCGCGCTTCGGGTCAAGCAGCTTGCGGGGGAGTCGGCAGGCGGTAGAGTACCCATGGACCTCTACCGCAGGCTGTGCGGGAGACCTCTACCGCGATCTGTGCGGGAGACTATGCCGCAGGCTGTGCGGGAGACCTCTACCGCGAGGGCAATGCGGGAGACCTATGTCGCAATAGAGGCGATGGAGTCTGTCGTGACTACTGTGAGGCACAGACCTGTGCGGTAGAGTATCTGTTGCCATATTGTGTCGCCTATCACGCTACTCTGTAGCGTGAGGCTCTGACGCGGTAGGAGCTACGTGGCTTCTCCTGTGTTTGTCACGTGGCGATCTCTGATTCGTTGATCCTGGTACACGTGGACAGTGATAGTAGGACCACCATCAATTGCTCCCCACTCTTTGGTAGGAATATTTCCTGCGAAAAAGGATTCCTAATAGAAAGATATATTTTCGGAAAGAATTTTACATACCTTTCTCAGGCCTAACTATCACGACGCGAGCGCGTCTTTAGTTCTTCCGGCCTTTATGTTTCCATTGCCTGGCCACAGTGATGCATAGTGCCTTAGGCTTTTACGGCTCGTCTGATCTTTCACGCCTGGCCACAGTGACGCATAGCGCCTCAGGCTCTTATGGCTCGTCTGGTTGTGACGTCTAGCCCAGCCGGTAGAGACACTCAACCGTATTGTCCCCTTTGGAGCTGTTCAACCCATGGCAGCCTGCGTTCGCAGGGCCCGAGCTCAAAGGTAACAGTCCTCACAGTTTTCTTTCGCGTCCCCAGGGGATCGAACTCAGGACATAGTCCGTGAGAAATAACCCCTGGTATCATTGAGCGCGCGTTTTGTTGTGAGGCAAGGTACCAAGCCTCAGGCCCACTCAACCGTATTGTCCGCTTTGGGTACGGCCCATTGGCAGCCTGCGTTCGCAGAGCCCGAACCAAGGGTTCCCCTCACGGTTTTCTTTCGCGTCCCCAGAGGATCGAACTCAGGACATAGTCCGCTTTGGGTACAGCCCACTGGCAGCCTGCGTTCGCAGGGCCCGAACCAAGGGTTCCCCTCACAGTTTTCTTTCGTGTCCCCAGGGGATCGAACTCAGGACACAGTCCGCTTTGGGTACAGCCCACTGGTAGCCTGCGTTCACAGGGCCCGAAGCAAGGGTTCCCCTCACGATTTTCTTTCGTGTCCCCAGGGGATCGAACTCATGACATAGTCCGCTTTGGGTACAGCCCACTGGCAGCCTACGTTCGCAGGGCCCGAACCAAGGGTTCCCCTCACGGTTTTCTTTCGTGTCCCCAGGGGATCGAACTCAGGACATAGTCTGCTTTGGGTACAGCCCACTGGCAGCCTGCATTCGCAGGGCCCGAACCAAGGGTTCCCCTCACAGTTTTCTTTCGCGTCCCCGGGGGATCGAACTCATCACCTCTTCTTGGGCCACATACTTATTGGCCCTAGCAAAGAGATCGGAGATTATCATTGGTTGATCAAGAGAGAGAGATTCTTGTAGCTTTTCAGAGCTTATCCCTTGTAGCATTGCAGCCATGGCTACCCCTACCGGCAGATCTTCCACTTCTAAGGTTGCATCTCAGAAGCGGTCTACAAAGCTCTTCAAGGATTCTTTATTCCCTTGCTTAAGCATGAGTAGGTAAGTAGCGTCTTTCTTTCTCTGGCTGTGGATCATGAAGACTTTGAGGAATTCATTCCTCAATTGATCGAAAGAGAAGATTGAACCTTCGCTCAACCCGTTGAACCACTTCAGAGCGTGCCCGGACAATGTGAGAGAAAAAGCCCTGCACATGATTTCGTCCTCCCGCCCATGCAGCAGCATGAGGGACTCATAACTCTGTATGTGATCATAGGGGTCTGCTTTGCCGGTGTAAGTGGCCATAGAAGGCATCTTGAACTTCTTCGGGAAAGGTTTGTTCATGATCTCCGGACTGAACGAAATCCTCCTTTTTTGACGATCATCCGGAGACACCAGTTTTCTTTTTTCCAAAATCCTTTCGACGACTTTCTCCACGTTTTTCGACCCTTGGACTGAGTATGCTCCCCTCTCTTCGGGTCTAGAAGAGTCCGACTGGTAAGCACCCCTTCTAGCGCCTCCCATTCCGTGACTCGACCTTTCGCGACAGTCTCGGAGGTCAGAACTCCTCTGTCTTCGTCGCTCCCCGGACCTATGTTCTCCAAACTCCCGCTCCAAATCCACGAGAGAAGAGCCGCGCCATGAGGGAGAACTCTGCCGCCTGTAGACCACGCGAGGACTCTATCGCATACTTGCTGCGGGAGATCTCTGCTGCCCTCGGTCCGCGGGTGAGCTCTACGGCCTACGTGCTATGGGTGAGCTCTGCGGCCTACGTGCTACGGGTGAGCTCTGCTGCCTGTGATATACGGGTGAGCTCTGCCGCCTGTGATCTGCGGGTGAGCTCTGCCGCCTACGACCCGTGGGTGAGCCCCGCCGCATGACTGCTACTGGTGGACTCTGCCGCGTCAGGTCTGCAGTAGCGTTCACCTCTCGTAGCCCTGCCGCAGGGTAATTTCTTTGAAATGCGGTAGAGTTTGGAATCAGTCCAGTGGCAGTATTTTGCGCTCCTTCCCCTTGTCCAGCATTCAACATGGTGGAGGATTCACCTCTCTCGCAGGTCTGCCTCGGGGTGTTCTCATCCACTATTTGCTGCACTTCTGGGGGTAAGCTAAACTGCGAGAGAGCCTCTCTGAAGAAGCTCACCATAGCCTTTAATGCTCTTGTAGTCTCTTCATTCTTGCGTTTCAGGGTCTCAAATTCTTCTAGAGAAACCAAGGCTTCTCTGTCACCCCTTTCACTTCGTCTCTGCTCTGGTCCGACAGGGGGACTCACAGAATTTTACCCTCCTGTCAATTCTGCTGTAGAGCGTGTTCTCACCATTTCGATAGAGAACCTGACTTTTTGTCAGAATTCCCACAGACGGCGCCAATTGATGTTGCCTACCTGGCAGCAACAAGAATATACCTTTCACGTAGTCTGATTGCACTAACGACAAAAGGGTGACGTCGATGCAATTTGTTCCACGAGTTCTTCGTATATCCTGCAAAAACAACAGGAATCAGAGGGGGCAGGGATTTGTCCGTGCACGCGCACTCCAATGATTAAGTAAGTAATCAGAGTTGTGAATGTATGAAGAAGAGAATGTATTGCTTAAATCAGAGAGTTTAAGGCTTTTCCCTTCTTTTTTGTTCTTTTTTCTTCCCCCCTCCTTTTTTTTCTGAGAGCTATTCGGCATATTTATAGGTTTCTTCAAGTCGGTTCGAGCTGAGGCCTAGGCGCGTGTCTGGGCCGCGACAGAGTCATAGAGCACTCTGTCGCGCTTCGGGTCAAGCAGCTTGCGGGGGAGTCGACAGGCGGTAGAGTACCCATGGACCTCTGCCGCAGGCTGTGCGGGAGACCTCTACCGCGATCTGTGCGGGAGACTATGCCGCAGGCTGTGCGGGAGACCTCTACCGCGAGGGCAATGCGGGAGACCTATGTCGCAATAGAGGCGATGGAGTCTGTCACGACTACTGTGAGGCACAGACCTGTGCGGTAGAGTATCTGTCGCCATATTGTGTCGCCTATCACGCTACTCTGTCGCGTGAGGCTCTAACGCGGTAGGAGCTACGTGGCTTCTCCTGTGTTTATCACGTGGCGATCTCTGATTCGTGATCCTAGTACACGTGGACAGTGATAGTAGGACCACCATCAACCCCTTTTAAGGGTACAAAATCAAAAGTCCAGAAAAGTTCCAAAAAGCATGAAAAACATGTTTTTGAATGGTTTTGATGTTGTTTAGCAGATGCATAGATAGATTGGCCAGTGTTTTCTTGATTTACACAAAATGACACAATTATGGTACTGATTTTGATGATTTAAAACAATCCCTTTGAATTAAGCCATCTATCGAGTTGTGTGAAAGCAAATCGTGCTAGAGCACTGTTCGCATTGGATTTTATATGTTTTCTGTATGATAAAGTGCTACAGTATTACTCGCACAAAATTTTCCATGATATGCATGATATAGTACTGGAGCGTCGCTCGTACTCGATTTTAATATGATTTATACATGGCATAGTGCTGGAGTGTTATTCGCACTAGATTTTACATAAAATGTGCATAAAACAGTGTTTGAGCAGGGTGTCGACTGAGAGTCGCATGCAAGGCGTGCACTGTATTTTGATGTGATATACATGACATGTTAAGGCCATGCTGGAATCCTTGAGTAGACTGTGTATCATACGAATGAGATGCTCGCACATGCATTTAAAACGTGGCATTGACTAATGACTTGAGATAGGGTCCACGGGAGTACGTTGTACCGTGTGGAGTTGAGGGGGATATTCGGAGTTGTGGAGTTGTTAGCTGGCGGGTAGGATTTGACCCACCTCCCGTTGCAACATTAATGCCCCGCACACTAGGTACTGTGTAGCTTGGGATCAAAATATTGGATATGGCCATAATCCCCGATATTATTGCATGTAGCCACCCAGTCTTACATGATTATATCACCTAGTTCTTATAAAGATTCGAGTAGACCGAGGGATAGGTCGAGACCTGATAGATATGTGTTACTTGATTAAATGTCATATTTTATATGTTTGAAATGAAATGGCATATGATATATTTTAAAGGCATTACATGAGATTACATAAAATGTAATGTTTTGCATGAAATGCCTGTAATTATGAGTAAAACATGATTTCAGTATATACAAGTAAATATATACACACTACATAAGTTTTACAATAACGTTCATGCTTTAATTGTGAAACGAAGAAAAGAGTATTTCAAGGCATGGCGTTACAAAATGTAGATAGTGTAGTTATCTACTTACTTGCTTGATTGCCTTACTGAGCTAGTGAGCCCACTCCTTTCATTTTTCACCTCTCTACAGAGCATTAACAGTAGCCTAGTGATCGGCTCAGGACTCGCATTCCAGTATACGCTGCACTCTCATCAAGCGAGAGGTATACACATTCGTATAGTTTTGTATCTAAACATATAATAACACAGTGATGTAAACGGATGTAATACCGGAGATATAAATGTATGTAAATATATGTGAGCTTACTTATAAGATAAAAGTATCTACAGTCAATCGATAGTTTATATTGACATGAATGTATGACATTGAATGAATGATAAGGTAAGTAAGGACGAGGTGACTAATACTGAATCATAACCCAACTGTTAGTAGTTAAATTGTCACGAAGGGAAGAAAGTAAGTAAAAAACAAAAAAATTGTAGTAATTTTAGGTAAAGGAGGTCGTGACACACGGGGCCCGAGGGGCACAAAAATCAAGGTAAGATTTTAAGTTCAAGAACTTCTTAAGAATTGCATGTATAAGTAAGTTTTGATGTTTAGAAGTGAAAGCTAAGGTGTTGGAAGTGAAAAAGTCAATAAAACTTGGGTTTACACTAAACCAAGAAATTGGGCCAAGTGAGAGGAATAAATTGAGAATAAATTATAAAAATTCATGAAAATTATTCCGAGACCATAGGAAATTAGTATAAGGTGAAATTGACTTAAGGAATAAAAATCAAGTGGAAATATTGAGGTTTCGGGGATCGAATTAATTTTTAAAGTAAACCGAAAACCTTAAGTTATTTTGCTCGATAATGACCAAATCGTGCAAAATGAGCTCAATCGGATAACTTTTTTTAAACAAGTGAGCCCCAAATTTTTATGAGATATACTAGAGACCTAGTATAATACTTGAGAAGTAAAACTTTGAAGAAATTAGGCTGTAAATTTTTTTTCATGAATTTTCTAAAAACAAAACCTAAAATTACCCTACTTCAGGATTCTGACCAACCAGTAGAAATTGATCAATTTGAAGACCTTCTCAAACAATTTTGACCCCTAACTTTTTCCATATTAAAAATAGACTTGATAAGCTTTCTGGAATAGTAAAAACCATTCCCAACCGACTTCAGCCCGAAATACACCATCCTCCCAAATTTGTCGTACGCGTCATCTCCATGGCAAGCTTGTGCGATTTTTCTGATGGTCTTCCGACCACTTTCAGGCATTGGTCAAGGATCAAATCTTCTACCTTAAGTCCTCTATAACATATAAAAAATTTAGCCTTAAAGGAGCTCATTTACTAGGTGAAATCTTAGAGAGAAGAACAGGGTCAAAATCTACCATGTTCTGAGGTGAAAGAAAAATGAAATTTAAAAGTTTTTGGTTGATTTTTCTTGTTGTTTTTGATGTTTCTAAGGTCTATATATGTTGATCTACAGCTTGGAAGTTTTTCTGGAACAAAAAGAGTTGGTCAACCTTGGTCGAACTTGAGGTAAAGTTGATGGATGTTGATGAAGTTCATATATGTTTTTATTTGGTGTTTTTGAATGATTTTTAATTAGGTAGAATTGAAAGGAATAATTTCTATGGGAGTATGTAGGTTCGGCCAACCTTGAATGTTTAGGGAGAAGATGAAATTTTGATGAATTTGATGTTGTTAACAGTTAAATATATACCGAAAAAGTTCGGTGGAAAACTGAAAAGTGTGGGAATTGGTGACTTAGAACATTGACAAGTATGAATGATGGACTTGGATGTGTATCTAAGGTGTTGAGTTGTGAATTTGAAGTTAAAGGAACAAAAATTAGCTTAAACCGGTACTTAAATCGGTAAAATCGAGAAAGTAAGAAAAGTTGACTAAAAAGTCAAATTTGGTGAAATGTATGAAGACAGACACATGTTTGAGTATGTTGAGATGAACTTGAATAATATTTGATGAATTGGAATTGTTTTGGGTAATTCGAGAAATCGACACGTAAAACGAGGTAAACTCGAGATCCGACGATTTTGTGCTGCCCCAAGGTTTAAGAGGTAAGGGATGTGTTTTAAAGTAGTATTAGTGATTCAATGCCTTGTTTCGATATATGAATGCCTAGGAGTATGCTCGTATTTATGAAAAGAATTCCTAAACCCGAAAAAGTACTATTCACTTTTAAACTAAAATTCTGAAAGGAAAGCCCAATTTTTCGAGCTCTTTGAGTATACTTTTTAGTACCTGTGAATTGTTTCAAAATGCAATTTGCTACGCGAAAATGAAAATTTATGAAATGATTTTTATGTGTATGAAATGAAATAAAAGTATTGATTATACGAGTTTACAGGCTAATAGACCCAAAAAAAAGGATTTTAAAAATTATGTTTTGAGACTAAGGCCACATGTAGTTTACGTGATCTGTCATGCATGACCCGTGTGGATTTTGGACCTTCGTGGTGCATGTCATACGCCACATTTTGAACGCTCAGTCCCTTGTGGTGCATGCTTAACCGCGTCGGGTATTTATGCCACTCGGTGCCTTATTTTTGCCATTTGTTTAAGTGGCATAAGGCACTGTACGACCCTGATCCCATCTACAGTCCCCTTACCATGGCCATAGGTACTCTGTCTACGTGAACTATCTATGTGAATTGCCTACGTGAAATGTCTACGCGAACATGATCTCTGTTACTATGTGTCTTTGCCTAGTCTCCATGAAATTATTCAGTATGACTTTTAAAGAAAAGTGTTAAGTTACGTGATATTTATGTTACGCGATATGTAAGTTTACATGATATTTTTAAAGAAAAGCGATGAGCTACGTGATTTATAAGTCTAGCAAAATATAAAGGGAGAGAAAATAAAAATACTTTGATTCATATCAAAACAAGCACTAAGCTTACAACTTAAATAAGAAAACATAGAAAAGGTTAATCCTAAAATTTCTCACAATCAGTCCATGATTCTAGTTATTTCCCTTGATTCTAGGATATAACCTTTCTAAATTTATTCCAATCTCTAATAGTCAAAACTTCCCTAATTTACGACACTCCCCCTCAAGTTGGTGCCAAGATATCTATCATGCCCAACTTGCTAACTTGAAGCTCAAATGATTGCCTTAACAAGCCTTGAGTTAGAACATCTGCAACTTGCTGCTTGCTTAGTACAAACGGAGTGCAGATTATTCCCTCTTCAAGTTTCTCCTTTATAAAGTGTATGTCAATCTCAACATGTTTTGTCCTGTCATGTTGAAACGAATTATGAGCAATGCTGATAGCTGCCTTATTATCACAATACAACTTCATAGGAAGGCTCACCGGTCTCTCAAGATCTGCCAAAGAATCTCACACACTCCTTGTGCCATTGATCTGAATTCAGCCTCAGCACTGCTTCTAGTAACTAAATTTTTCTTCTTGCTTCTCCAAGTAACTAAATTGCCCAAGAAATGTGCAATACCCTGAAGTTGATCTTCTATCAGTAATTGAACCTGCCCAATCTGCATCTACATATACCTCAACCCCTCTCTTCTCATTTTTCTTGAAGAAAAGTCATTTCCCTGGTATGCCTTTTCGGTATCGAAGAATTCGATACACAGCTTCAAGATGCTCTTCGCATGGAGAGTGCATAAATTGGCTTACCATACTCACCGCGAAGGCAATATCAGGACGTGTATGTGATAGGTAAATCAGTCTGCCAACAAGTCTTTGGCACCTTCCTGTATCAACTGGAACCTCATCTTTAATTTCTCCAAGCTTAGCATTCACTTCTATTGGAGTGTCTGAAGGTTTACAACCACTCATTTTGGTTTCTTTCAAGAGATCAAGAATATACTTTCGTTGTGAAACCACAATGCCCTTCTTTGATCTTGCCACTTCCATTCCAAGAAAGTACCTTAGCTGGCCTAAGTCTTTAATCTCAAATTCTTTGGCTAAGCTCTTCTTCAGTCTACTCATCTCTTCTATATCATCTCCAGTCAAGATTATGTCATCCACGTAGATAATTAAAATCGAGACCTTGTTTTTAGTGGATCTCTTTATGAAAAATGTATGATCAGATTGTCTTTGACTGTATTCTTGACTTTTAACAAACCTTGTGAACCTTTCAAACCAGGCTCTAGGAGTTTGTTTAAGTCCATATAAAGACTTTTTCAGCTTGCATACCTTAGTTCCAAACTACTCACTGAAGCCAGGTGGAGGCTCTATATAGACTTCTTCCTCTAAGTCTCCATTTAGAACTGCATTCTTCACATCCAACTGATTCAGTGTCCAATCAAGGTTAGCTGCAATAGACAAGAGCACTCGAACAATATTTAATTTTGCCACTGGAGAAAAAGTCTCAGAGTAATCCACACCGTAAGTCTAAGTAAAACCTTTAGCTACTAGGCGAGCCTTGTATCTCTCTAAGGATCCATCTGAGTTGTATTTAAGAGTAAACACCCATTTACAACCAACAACTGTCTTTCCATCCAGAAAATCCACTTTCTCCCAAGTAGCATTCTTTTCCAAAGCTCTCATCTCCTCAAAAACAGCTTCTTTCCACTTAGGAACATTTAGAGCCTCCTGGATACTATTAGGAATGGAAACACTAGACACTTGTGAAAAAAAGGCATAAAATGAAGGTGAAATATTTTTATAAGATACAAAATTTGAGAGAGGATGTTTTGTACAAGATCTAACACCTTTCCTAAGAGCAATGGGAAGATCTAGCTGACTAGAAGAATTAGACTCAGAATTATCATGAGGAACTTTTGAAGAATTATCATGAATTTCATGATCTATCCTCTGGTCAGATTCTTGGTGATGCTGTGGAATAGTGCCTCTCCTATTCAGTGCAAGATGTTCCTTTGAATATATAAGACCTTTATATCGTTTCGCATCCATCTCTGTTGTTTCAGCATTTTCATTTTGAGATGGCATTACCACTGGTTGTTCAACGTTTTCAATATTTAATTCATTTGTTTCCACTAATTTTGTAATTTCTGCCTCATTTTCATTTATTGACCAGTTACGAGGAATAATTTCTGCCTCATTTTCATTTATTGGCCAGTTGTGAGGAACATCACTATGGATAAATTCAAATGTTAAATCAGAACCATTTAAAAAACCATCTTCACTAGTGTTTTCCTCTCCCTGGAGATGAGAGTTACTATAGTATGAGATTCCTTCAAAAAAAGTAACATCCATCGATACAAATATCTTTTTCAAAATCGGATCAAAGTATTTGTAACCCCTTTGATTAGTAGGATAGCCTACAAAAATGCATTTATGTGCTTTTGGATCAAGTTTAGAACGTTTAGGATCATGATTATGCACAAAGGCCACACTTCCAAAATTTTTTAAGGGAATGTCTGCCACTAGCCGAGAGTTAGGGAAACACTAAGTGAAAAGCTGTAAGGGTGTTTTAAAATTCAAAATTCGTGTAGGCAGTCTGTTAATCAAATAAGCGACTGTTAAAATGGCTTCCCCCCATAGATACCTTGGAACTTTAGTTTGAAAACTGACTACCCTAGCAACCTCAAGGAGATGTTTGTTTTTCCTTTCAGTCACCCCATTTTGTTGGGGTGTATTATTACACGAACTTTGTTGAACAATACCTTTCTCAGTTAAAAAATTTCCTAACACATTGTTAAAAAATTCCTTTCCATTATCACTTCGAAAAATTTTAATTTGAGTTTGAAATTGTGTTTGAACCATGTTATAGAAATTTTTGAACACAACTGCAGCATCAGATTTTTTTTAAAGGAAAACCCATGTGACCCTAGTATGATCATCAATTAAAGTAATAAACCAACACTTTTCGAAAAACGTTGTTACTCTAGAAGGACCCCAAACATCACTGTGAATTATGGAAAATGGTTTTAATTCTTATATGGTTGAGATGGAAAAATAGCACAATGATGTTTTGCTAATTCACAAGATTCACACTGAAAAACTGAAGGGCTTTTATTCATGAATAATTTTGGAAACAAACGTTTTAAATATTGAAAGCTAGGATGTCCTAATCGATAATGCCATAACACAATGTCACTGTCACTAGAAACAAAAATAGAATTAAAACAGGTCTGTTGGTCTTGCCTTTCAAAGGTTGATCTTATATTAAAGAGGTAGAGGCCACCATCCTGTTTAGCATCCCCAATCATCTCCCCCGAGGTTAAATCCTGAAATTCACAACGAGAAGACCAAAAATTGACCCGACAATTATGATCAAGGGTTAGTTTACAAACTGACAAGAGATTGTATGATAGGTTAGGAGCGTGCAGAACATCTCTAAAGTTTAGAGAAGGAGAAATAGACACTGTTCCTTTCCCAGCAATAGTAGCAAAAGAACCATCTGCAATTTTAACCTTTTGATTACCTGCACAAGGTGTATATGAAGAAAAAAATTGTGAACTACTAGTCATATGATCAATGGCACCTGAATCTAATATCCAAATGCCATTGGACTTTGAACAAGCAATAGTTGCAGTGGAAAAAATACTTGACTGAGCTAGAGAATAGGATGGGTAAGAATTTCCTACAGATTGGGTTTGAAACATTTTATATAAATGCTCTAATTGTTCCTTTGTGAAAGGAAGAGGCTCAGAGAATGATTCCTGCCCCAGATCTGAATTGTTCACTTGAAACTCACGGACATCTCCCCCTGACTTGTTTTCATTGCTTGATTTTCTTCCAACCTGCTAGTTTTTCGTGCAACTTCCAGCAGGTTTCCCGAGTATGTCACGGCTTCCTACAATGATCACACCAAGGGCTTTGCTTTCCTCCTCATTTATCTCCATCTAAGTCAGTACCTCGGGCCACAAGAGCAGACCCATCACTGTCTATTTTTGTTTTAGTAACATTTGTTAACATCACTTTCCATCGTGCTTCTTCTCTACGCACTTCTGAGAAAACTTCTCTCATAGTTGGCAATGGCTTTCGCACTAAGATACGTCCCCGAACCTCATCTAGTTCTTTAATTAAACCAGCCAAGAAAACAAATACCCGACCTCTTTTTATTTTCTTTTTGTACCGAGCACTATCACTCGGACTTTCCCATTCTTCTTCATCAAATAGATCTAACTCCTACCAAACATCCATCATCGTATTATAATAATCTGTTACTTCACGTTCACCTTGTTGCATTTTCCACATTCGAGTATTCAATTCGAACAATTGTGAATGATTATCCAAATTCGAATATGTTTCTCTAACAGCTTCCCAAACATTGCGGGCTGTTGGTAAGAACATGAATGATTTTCCAATTACCAGATCCATAAAGTTGATCAACCATGCGGTAACCATTGAATTTTCAGATTGCCACTTCCTGTATTTTAGATCATCAGCAGCTGGCAGTTTCACTTCACCATTTAAATAGTCGAGTTTCCCTTTGCCGTCGATCACCAACCGCACAAACTGAGACCACTCAAGATAATTTTTGTCATTCAATTTGTGAATGGTAATTTGAAGAGAATGCTCAGAAAGAGAAACAGTTGCTGGTTGGTAACCTCCCTTCGAAGACGTTACACGACTGCTGGCATCCAAAGAGGCTGAACCGGAGCCAACCATGGCAACCTTATAACTCATAATTGAGTCCTAGACTTTTGATACCATGTAGCAAAATATAAAGGGAGAGAAAATAAAAATACTTTGATTCATATCAAAATAAGCACTAAGCTTACAACTTAAATAAGAAAACATAGAAAAGGTTAATCCTAAAATTTCTCACAATTAGTCCATGATTCTAGTTATTTCCCTTGATTCTAGGATATAACCTTTCAAAATTTATTCCAATCTCTAATAGTCAAGACTTCCCTAATTTACGACAATAAGTTACATGTTACAAGTTTTGATGTCAAATATGTTTTAACCTGATTTTCAAAACTGAACATGTTTTGACTTATACACATGAATATATTATTTTATTAAGCTTGAATTAAAGCGATTTGCTTTTACATGTTTTACTGCTAAGATTGCTTTAAACGCATGTCGTAGTGGGCTTGAAGAGCTCACCCATTTCCTTTACTTTTACATATTACCTTTAGTGATCAGTTTCCTATACCTGTCATATAGTAGTCATGGACGGGTGGACTCGACCTTTCCCAGGCTATCTCCAGTACAAGTAAGGTTTACTTTATTCTTCCTGTAAAGCATAGACAGTTGTTGTAAAGAATATTTTGGGATGTAAATTAGGTAAGAATGAATGTAAATAAAGGGGTAAATGTACAGTTTGTATAATAAAGTATATTTTAAAAATATTAAGGTGGTGTAATGAGAATGAATTTACTGCTGAGCAGAAAAAGAAACTAAAATCAACTAGTTGTGAATACAAACTGTAATTTGAATTTTGCAGGAAGGTAGGAATAGAAATACATTGTTATGCTGACAAAATTTTTGTAAAATAAAATAGTTAAGTAATCGGCACTGATAGGAATGCAACTTAAATAAAGGATTAAGAAAGTCAAAATTTGCCCATATTTTCACATTTTCAGGGCGTCACCGTTTACGTTTTATCAGAGCCAAAGTTGTCTAGTACTGTCAATGTCGACTAGTGAAGTTAGATTACATCCCAAATTGGCTATGCTTGTCTAGTTATAAAGTAAGTATATCTGTTAAAGTTATGACTAAAACTTTAGTTTACGTGTAAGTAATCGATCATTGAACCTTGAGCGGTAGGCAAAGCCATCCACAAAGACAGGTATAACCCGCTCCGCCATCTCCCCCCAGCTCGAGAGCCTAAATAGTCAAATTTGAGGCTCAAACAAGGAATGCAGAGCATGAGAGAAGGGTTGAATGCACTCACAGCTATGTTCGCCTAGCAATTTAGGGTAAATACCTCTGACACCGGTGCTACTACTACACCCGCACCTACTCCTCGTCCTCCTCCACCACAGGTCCCTCCGCTAGCCTCAATTCCATAGCTTGTAGTCCTACAACCTAGAGATGATAGAGGTACACAGAGGCTGTGGGACTTTCTAAGAATGAATCCCTCGGAGTACACAGGGGTGAAAGATCCAATTAAGGCTAAGGAATGGTTATCAGACCTCAAGACAGTATTCCAGTATCTTGGGTGCACAGATACGGAGAGAGTGACCATGGCCAGTTATATGCTGAAAGGTCAGGCCAAGTTCTGGTGGAGAGCTACACAAAAGGTTTTGGCAGAGAGTCCATCAGATATTACATCGATGCATTCCTTGCTGCATTCCAGGCCCAGTACATTTCGCCTACAGCACAAAAAAAGATGCAAGCGGAGTTTCTAAATTTGGTTTAGGGGAGTCTGACTATAGACGAGTATGAGAATCGATTTACTACCTTGATGAGATATGACCCAAAAACAATTAGGGATCTCGCGCGACAGACTAAGATATTTTTGGCAGGTTTGAAATAAGATATCCGAGATCAACTACTGGGATTATGTGACGCCCCGGAAGCGCGAAAAACATGACAAATTTAAACTTTTATTTACATCAATACACATTTATGGGTACATTCCTGTGCAGTGTCATGCATCATCATATATATAAGTTATAAAACTTAAACCTCAGGATCTCATCATCAAGCATTCAGAAATCATATCATATCCATTTCTCAACTCAGTATTAATTAATCCTAATACATCCCATACGTCATTGTACATCAAGTGTCTGTAAATACAGATTAGTTTGGGTACATGAAATGTAAATTATACCTCTAATACAAATATATGGCTTGGAGCTCAAGTCCTTCACTAGCCACTACTTCGTACGTCGCAGGAAATTCTCCTCACTTGAAGAAATCTGGAGGGAAGATAAAACAGGGTGAGCTTCTAAATCGCTCAGTAAATGGGGGTAAGGGACTCATTGTTAAATTAATGATTTGCACACACAATCGTTTTATTTCACAGTTGAAAACTTAATAAAAAAATGTAGCATGAATTCATTAAAACATCATGTAAAACATGGAAGTACATACTCAGTACAAATCACAGTTACAAGCATGTGGAAATCAGGATGTGATAATGGCTTTTCCCTTTAAAACGTGATAAAACTCACTGCAATAAGGAGGCACGTGGCACAGCCACCAAATACAATCGGCATGTGGCACAACCACTGAATACAATCTGCACGTGGCACAACCACTGAACATAATCCAAACGTGGCACAACCACCAAATAGAATTCACACGTGGCACAGCCACCAAAACACAATCCACACGTGGCACAGCCACCAGATAGAATTTGCACGTGGTACAGCCACCAAAACACAATCCACACGTGTAAAACGAGGCTAGGAAAGTAATCCAGCGCTACTAGAGTAGGGTAAAATATGTTGGACTTACATACTACCATAGTAATGCCCGATGTGTATTCAACATGATACGCCTAAATCTCAATTAATAGCCATTATCATAAAAATCGTTTTGCCTTCATGTAAAGCTCATAATGGTTTTTCTCATAAAACTCATCTCAAATCATTTTGTACTCGACATAAAACATGTAAAACCGAGCTTAAACCGATAAAACCATGCACACATTTCTCAATCTCAGTACGCCTTAACGTAGATCCCAAATCTCTTTTCACGTTTTAAACACAAAATGGTTGTAAAACAATTTTCATATTTAGTTTACAACTCAAAACAATTGGGCCCCAACCGGCTATAAAATCGTGTGCAACTCATAAAAACATGTTTGGTTTCTCAAATCTCATTTCATGCTACAATATCATCACAAAGCACATACACAAATAGGTTTGAGTTTTTCCTTACCTCGTTGGCCCTCGTATAATGCAATCGTTCCCCCGTATCACGGACTAGTCTCGCATTCATCTCTGAAACTCCCGAGCTGTCCAAACGATGTAAAAACATCAATAACCCAACTCAATTGCATTATTGAGCACACATTTGTTCATATTCTCATTAACACCTCAAATAACTCAATTCCAATTTATAGTCACAATTTCCAAAATTACCACAAATTGCCTAACGTCACCTTTACTCCAATAAAATCATAGTTTCATCAATCCTTAACTATTTCCTAGCTATTTAATCACAATGCCTACAACCATAATCACCAAAAATCACTTTAAAATCCAAGATCAAAGTTTAGAATTTGCCCAAACTTGTGGAGTGCTCAACTCTTACCTCGATTCAATCCATCTTTCAATTTTCAAGTATGTTGTTCTCCTTTGGATGAGGAACAACTTTCCTTCTTGCTACAACCTTCAATTTAAATGGAAATGGGGACTTTAAAAGAGAGAGAAAGCTAGGGTTCGGTTGAAATGGAGGTTGGGAAGAGAGAGAAAAGATGAAATACAGGAAAACACAGGGGTTCTTTTATAGACGGAGGGTAGGAGATTGATCTGGCCCTTAATGAGATCGATATGTGTTTGAATTAACGTTTTGGGTAATTTTATGTCTAGGAGATCGATCTGTCATGAGGTGAGATCGATCTCTTAATGGCTTTATGAGATTGATTTTTTCCAATTATGAGATCGATTTTTAGGTTACAGAATGCTTCATGAGATCGATCTGCTCCTTGAGGAGATCGATCTTCTCCTTCACAAAAACATTTTGAGATCGATTCCTTCCTCATGAGATCGATCTTTTCATTACAGAATCATAAGAAGATCGATCATCTTCCTTTGGAGATCGATCTGCTTGCTTAAATTCCTCATTCCTTGTCATTTTTGGCCTACCAGATCGATCCTCTCTTTTTTAAGATCGATCTGGCCTCGTAGTTTCACACCTAGGTCACACACTTAACATAAAATCTCATTTAAAACTCATTCATCACTTAAAATTTCATTCTATACCACCTCAATATATGAGTACATCATATTTAGTTCAATCAATTACACTTCATGTTCTCATTACATAATTTAAATATGTCTAAAATTCTCATATCTCACATCCTCCCCACCTTAAAAGGAATTTGGTCCTCCAAATTCAACTCAACTCGTCAAATAGATGGGGGTACTTCTCCTCCATGAGATTCTCCAATTCTCAAGTTGCCTCTTCCATTGAGTGATGTTTCCATGAAACTTTCACTAATGGGATGCTTTTAGTCCGCAACACTTTCTCTTTTCGATCGAGAATCCGGACGGGTTCTTCAGTGTTGCTCATATACTCTTGTATGTCCATCTCTTCATACTCTATGACATGAGAAGAGTCCAGGTGGTACTTCCTTAACATAGCTACACATGGAAGACGTTGTGTATTCCAAACATCTGTGGGGGTAATGCCAACCTATAAGCTACCTCTCCCACCCTCTCAAGAATCTCAAAGGGGCATATGTATCGAAGACTTAATTTCCCTTTCTTTCCAAACCTCATGATACTCTTACTCGATGATATCTTCAGAAATACTACATCACTAACATCGAACTCGAGTGGACGTCTATGCACATCCGTGTAGCTTTTCTGTCTACTCTGTGCAGCCCATAATCTCTCACATATGAGCTTCACACTCTGTACAGCCTGTTCAACAAGTTCGAGAGCATTTATCTTTCTGTCACCCACTTCTTCCCAAGCTACAGGGGATCTACACCTCCTACCATATAGAGCCTTAAAAGGTGTCATTCCAATACTTGCATGACAGCTGTTATTGTACGCAAACTCTGCTAGGGGCAGGTGATCATCCCATGATCCCTTAAAATCCATCGTACACGCCCTCAACATATCCTCCAGGGTCTGAATAGTCCTCTCTGACTGACCATCTGTCTGAGGATGGTAGGCGGTACTAAAACTCAATCGGGATCCCATGGACTCCTGAAACTGGGTCCAAAATCTGGAAGTAAATCGGGAATCTCTGTCAGAAGTAATACTCACTAGAGCCCCATGTAATCTAGCTATCTCGCTGACATATAGCTCAGCTAATGCATCCACAGTATCTATGCTCTTGATGGCAAGGAACTGGGCACTTTTCGTCAGTCTATCCATTATGACCCATATCGCATCACGACCTCTCCGGGTCCTCGATAAACCCATAATAAAGTCCATGGTGACATGCTCCCATTTCCATGTACACACAGGTAAAGGCTGCAAAAATCCTTTGGGCTTTCGATGCTCAGCTTTCACTTGCTGGCACACTAAACATCTGGCCACATAATCTGCCACGTCTCACTTCAGACCACTCCACCAATACACCTTTTTCAAATCTCGATACATTTTAGTACTCCATGGGTGCATGGTGTATCGCGAGTAGTGGGATTCTCTCAGTATCTGTCTCTTCAGGGTATCATCGTCTGGTACACAAATTCATCCTCTAAATCTTAACAATCCATCCTCACTGATTGTGAGATCCAACTGTGAAGTCTGCTCAGCTTGGCTAACCATATCTATCAACCTCTGATAACTACGCTGCCCAGTTCTAATATGATCCATGATCCTGGGCTCTATTCGCAGGCTAGCCAAAAATCCAATCTCTACCTCTTTAACTTTGATCCGGAGTTCGACGAACTACTCTAGTAAATCCCATTCCCTGATCATCATAGTAGATATCATACTCTTCTTGCTCAGGGCATCAGCAACTACGTTCTCCTTACTCGGATGGTATAGAATCTCGCAGTCATGATCCTTAAGGAGTTCCATCTATCTCCTTTGTCTCATATTTAACTCTTTCTAATCAAAGAGATATCTCAAACTCTTGTGATCAGTGAAGATCTGGAATATTTCCCCATACAAGTAGTGTCACAAGATCTTCAATGCAAATACCACAACAACTAACTCCAAATCATGCGTGGGGTAATTCCGCTCATGATCTTTCAATTTCCACGATCCATAAGTGACCATTCTTCCATGCTGCATGAGCACACACCCCAATCCTTGATGCGAGGCATCACTGTACACTGAAAATCCTCCTGATCCCTCAGGAATAGTCAACACAGGTCCCGTTGTTAATCTCCTCTTTAATTCCTAAAAGTTGAGCTCACATTGATCAGTCCATATAAATGGAGTCTCCTTGTGTGTGAGCTTCGTTAAAGGAGCAACAATCCTGAAAAATCCTTCAACAAATCTTCTGTAATTACCTGCCAAACCAAGAAAGCATCGTACCTCTGTAACTATCTTCGGTCTTTCCCAATTAAGCACAGTCTCCACTTACTTAGATCCACTAATACTCCTTCCTCTGAAACTATATGACTAAGGAAAGCTATCTGATCCAGCCAAAACTCACACTTACTAAGCTTGCCATATAATTGTTTATCTCGGAGTATCTGAAGTACTAACCATAAATGTTATGCGTGCTCCTCATGAGACCGAGAGTACACCAATATATCATCAATAAAGACTATCACGAACTTATCTAGATAGTCTCTGAACACCTCATTCATTAACCTCACAAAGGCTGCAAGGGCATTCGTCAATCCAAAAGACATCACTAGGAATTCATAATGGCCATACCTTATCCTGAAGGCCGTCTTCGGAATATCTGCTTCCTTAATCCTCAATTGTTGATAGCCCAATCTCAAATCAATCTTAGAAAAGACTGAGGCCCCTCTCAGCTGATCAAGTAGGTCATCAATCCTGGGTAATGAGTATTTATTTTTCACTGTGGCTTTATTCAATAATCGGTAGTCTACGCATAATCTGAGACTACCATCCTTCTTCTTCACGAATAACATTGGTGCTCCCCACGGTGAGACACTGGGTCTAATAAACCCTTGATCCAATAACTCATGTAGTTGCTTCTTCAATTCCTTAAGTTCCACTAAGGCCATCCTATATGGAGGTCTAGAGATAGGTTGAGTATCTGGCACCAAATCAATGGTAAACTCCAGCTCTCTCTCGGGTGGTAAACCTGGCAACTCATCGAGGAAAACATCCAAAAATTCACACACCACAGGTATATCCTCAATCCTTGGATGTTCTCGATCATCATCTGAGATGAATGTTTCAAAACCTTCACATGAATGATCAAATTTAGTACTCTCAAAAGCAACACCAAGATCTCAAATTACTTACAAATATTCTGCACATTCATTTCCTCAATATTTCAAACGTACACTGTAAGGTTCAGGTAGGGAGAAAGTTATAATCTTAGTGTAGCAGTCTAAACTCATTCAGTTGGTTGCCAGCCAATCCATTCCCAAAATTACATCAAACCCATATATATTTAACATTATTAGATCTGCTAACGTTACTCTATCTCCCACCTTTATTTCACATCCTCTATAGATCAACTCAGTTCTCTGGGACTCATGCATAGGGGTGTTTACATGTAGTATATACTCTAAATGTTCAAACTTCAAATTTAATCTACATGCAAAATGTTCAGAAATAAACGAATACTTAGACCTTGAATCAATCAACACATGAGCCTTATGATCACAGACAGAGAGTATACCTCTTATAGTTTTTGCAGAAGTGTCTACTGTCTCTTTGTCCAGAGAAAACACACATCCCACTGTAACGGGCTTCTTCCTTTTCTCTACAGCAGTGGCCCGTCTCGGGGGATTCACCCTCTGAGGTTACTGTCGAGTAGGCTTTGGAGCATGTGGTCTCTAAGGTTGAGGACAGTCTTTCACTCTGTGACCCATGTCTCCACATCTAAAGCATCCATGGATCAACCCAGTACAACTCCCCTCATGCGATCGGCCACAATCTTTGCAAACCCTTTTCTCAAGCATGACATCTCGAGGGGTCTCTCTGATGATAGGATAAGCTCTGGGTCTCTCAAATCTGCCCTTTTATACCTCAATCCTTCCTCTTCTAAAGGAACCTCTCCGAACCTCTGCCTGGGAAATCGTTGGCCTCTTGCCTTTATCTCGAATCGCTGCACTGAACTCATTTTGGGATTGTACAATTTTGATTCCCTTTTCAATTTCTTGTGCTCATCTCAGAGCATCTCCAAACTTAGTAATACATAGCCCTATCAATCGATCTCTGATGATAAGCTTCAATCCATACACAAATCTCTCTATATGGAGCTCTTCACTTTTGAAGGTCTCTGGATCATATCTCAATAGGGTGGTAAATTGGCTCTCGTAATCATCCACAGACATATCGCAGTGTATCGGATTCAAAAACTCTGCCTGCTTCTTTCTATAAGCGGTTCATGGTACATATTAGGCTCTAAAAGCTGTCTGAAACTCGTCCCAGCTAATCACATCCTGGCTGGACATCAGAATACCCTGAGTAGTACCCCACCAATCTCGAGCTCTCCTTTTCAACATATAGGCACCCATACTGACCCTCTCAGCATCGGTGCATCCCAAATAATCAAATATAACTCTCAACTCAGTCAGCCACTCCTCAGCCTCTGTAGGATCCTTTTTCCCTCTGAACGCGGGCAGATTCATTTTCAAGAAATCCTTCAGTCGGACCATACTTTTGTCATCAGCTTGAGTGACGTGAGGCACTGGGTCCATCTGTACTGGGGGTACGGGAGGTCCTTGTGGTGGTGTAGGAGTAGTACCCGAGGTGTTCACTCCAAAATGTTGCGCGAATAGCATTGCCATTTGCTCAAACCCTTGCCACACATCATGCTTAATCCGATTAAATCGAGAGTTAGGACTCTCTGGTTGTGGGGCAGGTGGTGGAAAGGACTCTGCTTGCCTCCTCGAACGACCTCGTCGTCCACTCATTCTCAATCTCAACACGTTTCCTGCGCGTACATATCAAATTTGATTGAAATCTTAATCCTTAATTTCAGTTTATGACCAGACTTATACAGACACTTGGGATGTATTCTAATTCACTTAACCGACACTAACAGCACTAAACACCCTAAGCTTTGATACCAAGAAAGCTCTGTGACGTCCCGGAAGTGTAAAAAATAGGGCAAATTTAAACTCTTATTTACATTAATACACATTTATGGGTGCATTCCTGTGTAGTGTCATCCTTCATCATATATATAAGTTATAAAACTTAAACCTCAGGATCTCATCATCAAGCATTCAGAAATCATATCATATCCATTTCTTAACTCAGTATTAATTAATCCTAATACATCCCATACGTCATTGTACATCAAGTGTCTGTAAATACACATTAGTCTGGGTACATGAAATGTAAATTATACCTCTAATACAAATATATGGCTTGGAGCTCAAGTCCTCCACTAGCCACTACTCCGTACGTCGCAGAAAATTCTCCTCACTAGAAGAAATCTGGAGGGAAGATAAAATAGGGTGAGCTTTTAAATCGCTCAGTAAAGGGGGTAAGGGACACATTGTTAAATTAATGATTTGCACACACAATCATTTATTTCACAGTTGAAAACTCAATAGAAAATGTAGCATGAATTCATTAAAACATCATGTAAAACATGGAAGTACATACTCAGTACAAATCACACTTACAAGCATGTGGAAATCAGGATGTGATAATAGCTTTTCTCTTTAAAACGTGATAAAAATCACTGCAATAAGGATGCACGTGGCACAGCCACCAAATACAATCGGCACGTGGCACAGCCACTGAACACAATCCAAATGTGGCACAGCCACCAGATAGAATTCGCACGTGGCATAGCCACCAAAACACAATCCACATGTGTAAAACGAGGCTAGGAAAGTAATCCAACGCTACCAGAGTAGGGAAAAATATGTTGGACTTACATACTACCAGAGTAATGCCCGATGTGTATTCAACATTACACGCTTAAGTCTCAATTAATAGCCATTATCATAAAAATTATTTTGCCTTCACGTAAAGCTCATAATGGTTTTTCTCATAAAACTCATCTCAAATCGTTTTGTACTCGACACAAAACATGTAAAATTGAGCTTAAACTGGCAAAATCACGCACACATTTCTCAATCTTAGTACGCCTTAACGTAGAGCCCAAATCTCTTTCACATTTTAAACACAAAATGGTTGTAAAACAATTTTCATATTTAGTTTACAATTCGAAACAATTAAGCCCCAAATGGCTATAAAATAGTGTGCAATAACTCATAAAAACATGTTTGTTTTCTCAAATCTCATTTCATGCTATAATATCATCACAAAGCACATACACAAATAGGTTTGAGTTTTCCCTTACCTCGTTGCCCATCGTATAGTGCAATCGTTCTCCCATATCACGGACTAGTCTCGCATTCCTCTCTGGAACTCCCGAGCTGTCCAAACGATGTAAAAACATCAATAACCCAACTCAATCACATTATTGAGCACACATTTGCTCATATTCTCATTAACACCTCAAATAACTCAATTCCAATTTATAGTCAAAATTCTCAAAATTACCAAAATTGCCTAACGTCACATTTACTCCAAAATCATAGTTTCATCAATCTTTAACTATTTCCTAGCTATTTAATCACAATGCCTACAACCATAATCACCAAAAGTCACTTTAAAATCCAAGATCAAAGTTTAGAATTTACCCAAACATGTGGAGTGCTCAACTCTTGACTCGATTCAATCCATCTTTCGATTTTCAAGTATGTTGTTCTCCTTTGGATGAGGAACAACTTTCCTTCCTGCTACAACCTTCGATTTGGATGAAAATGGGGACTTTGGAAGAGAGAGAAACCTAGGGTTTGGTTGAAATGGAGGTTGGGAAGAGAGAGAAAAGATGAAATACAGGAAAACACAGGGGTTCTTTTATAGACGAAAGGTAGGAGATCGATCTGGACCTTAATGAGATCGATCTGAGTTTGAATTTGGGGACATTTTGGGGTAATTTCATTCCTAGGAGATTGATCTGTCTTGGGGTGAAATCGATCTCTTAACGGCTTTATGATATCGATTTGTTCCAATTATGAGATCGATCTCTAGGTTACAAAATGCTTCATGAGATCGATCTGCTCTTTGAGGAGATCAATCTTCTCCTTTACAGAAACATTTTGAGAACGATTCCTTCCTCATGAGATCGATCTCTTCATTACAGAATCATAAGGAGATCGATCCTCTTCCTTTGGAGATCGATATGCTCGCTTAAATTCCTCATTCCTTGTCATTTTTTGCCTACCAGATCGATCCTCACTTTTCCAAGATCGATCTGGCCTCATAGTTTCACACTTAGGTCACATACTTAACATAAAATCTCATTTAAAACTCATTCATCACTTAAAATTTCATTCCATACCACCTCAATATATGAGTACATCATATTTAGTTCAATCAATTACACTTCATGTTCTCATTACATAATTTATGTCACGACCCAAAACTACCCAAAAATCAGAGTAAATTTTTCGCGTTTTATTTTTTTCTTTCATGCTTACCTGTTCTCTAATCGTGACCACACTCCACTAACAATTGGGCTGTGCGTCAATGCCAGTCCCACCAAATTAATTCTTTCTCAGTCATTTATAAATGTTTACAATATTTATACATCCCCTAAAGTCACTTACAAACATGTTACTGTGCTATGCTTATTTAGATACAATAAATACAAGTGTATATACCTTAAATGATGGGCAATAGCATATATCCGGAATGCAGTACTCTGTCGCCTCAACACCTACTGGAGATTATCTGTGTGAGAAAATGAAAGGGGTGAGCACATCAAGCTCAGTAAGGCAATCCTACGAATAAGTAGGTAACCATACTACCTACATGAACGTGGTGCCATGCATAAACCACCCTTTCTCCACACATTTTCTCCACACATTTCAAAACTGATGCTATGATTCATGATGTCATGTAAAACAAGTTTGCATGGAAAGTTCAACATGCAACTATTTCAAATCATTTCTTTCTCATTTAAAATTTCACAACAAATCCAGGACTCAACCCATCCCTCGGGTGGTCCTGACTCACACAAAATCATGAAAATCAGTTTACATCACACATGGGTTTAGAAAGCATAGAAATAGCATCATGCAAATTTAGTTTAAAACCCAGTTTCAATCATCGTCAAGATCATCAACATGCGAGACTAGGCAACATCTGTATATCGGTAATAACCAGGACTATGGCCATGTGTCCTCGGGAGTTCCTCTGCTACACGGATCCTAGTGTGCAGGTTCTCACCATGATCGGGAACCGCCCGGGAGGTGGGTCACTCCATCCCGTCGGTCTTATCCGACCCTACTCATCCGTAGATGCCACACGTATCCAAAGATACCACGCATCCGAAGATGCCACACGTATCCGAAGATACCACGCATCCGAAGATGCCACACGTATCCGAAGATACCACGCATCCGAAGATGCCACACGTATCCGAAGATACCATGCATCCGAAGATACCACACGTATCCAAAGATGCCACGCATCCGAAGATGCCACACGGTACAGCGTATTCCATGCTACTTGCACTGTACATCGTACTCCGTGGACCCATATATCATACCCTGTCTAAGAACGCACGTGCGAGCCTATTTAATCGGTGACACACAGTCTACCCGATGCTCCAAGCACGGCTCATCGCATGTTCTCATAAAATCAGTGCGAGCGATGCTCAGCACTCTCATCAAATCAAGTAAAACTAGTGCGAGCTAAGCTCTAGCACTCTCATCAAATCATATGGAAAATCTGGTGCGAGTTAGACTCTAGCACCCTGTCACAAAAATCATGTAAAATCTGGTGCGAGTTAGACTCTAGCACCGTGTCACGAAAATCATATATATATATATATAAAGAATCTGGTGCGAGTCAGACTCCAGCACCAATGCATGTAAAACTCTAGTGCGAGCTCTCGCTCCAGCACTAATGCACGCATCACACAAATCAAAACATCGTGCGAGTTGAGCTCTAGCACGTCACAGGTCAATAAAAACACGTAGGCGGCTCTGTTTCCTTAAAACAGTTTTCACAATAATTTCATCATTCAAAATATGCAATGTTGTGCATTTTTCTTTCAAGGTTAGCCAGCCTATTCATGCATGCATCAAAACACCTCCAGAACGAGTAGGAGCCTCTTGTTCTTGCTCCTCCCAATTTTTCTTAAAATTGTAAATTTTACCCTTAACAAGGGTATTTTGGTAATTTACCCATTCGGGGCACTAAAATTTATTAACTTACTTCTAGACCCTTCAGATAATTTAAAAGACTGCATATGACTTTGAAATTTCGTAAAGTTTACCTCTATCAGTCCGTAGAATTCCCTTACCTTATTTTCCTGTAGAGTCTGACCTTTCCTTTTCCACTGCTGTCTCGCCACGCAGTCCGATCTGCTCCCAATCCAATGTCCGAAACTGCGTATAATTATTCCTCAGGTCAGATATTATACAATTTAATTGTATTTCCTATTTTCTGGGCTTAATTTAAATCATTGGGCCCATTTACCCCTATTGCGCCCGATTGCACCTTAATGGGCCTTAATCGGCCTTAAGCCCATTTTCCACTTAATTTTCACATTATCGAGGCCTATTGGGCTCATTGGGCCCACCAACAATTTCTTGGGCCTCGTTCTAATTCTCGAATAGCTAAATTTATTATTTACGATAATTTATCAAAATTTTCATAATTTAATTTATTTTATGCGATAATTAAATCCGAAGCATGCATAACGATGTAAATTATCGTAAATAAGGGTTACTTACCCGAGATTCCAAGCTAGTATGCAAATCGAGGCTGTCTCGAGCTCCGTTTGACGTCGATGGTCGAGCTACATAATTTCATAATTTTCGGGTAAATTTCCAGTCGAAAATTAATTAAATAAAATATTTCAAAATTTTAATCGGTCGATTTCGACCGCTGCTGACTTACCCTAGCTCGATTACATCGCCGAAATTTTTCTCCAATTTTTCCTCTTTTTCTTTTTCCCTTTTTCTCCTTTTTTCCTTTCTTTCTTGGCTAAACCGGTTCGGTCCGGTTCAGACCCAATTCGGACCCGCCGGTTCACCCCGGTTCACTCCGGTTCGATCAATTTAGGGCCTTGCCGACCGGTTCTTCATCGGCTTCCACCGCCAGTGGCTCCGCTGGGCCGTCCGCAGCACGAATCTGCCCTCGATTTCGTCCAAGGCCGCCGAAAAGTCGCCGGTCCAGCTGTTCTCCTTCGGCTGTCGGTACCCAATTCTGGTCTTGGCCGTTGTTGGTAATTTCAGCTGTTTCGCTGGCAGCAACCGGTCTCAAAAGGACCGCCTCCTCCTCATGGTCATGCCGGTGGCCTTCGTTCACGCCCAGCCGCCGTGGATCGTCGAGAATCAGGCCGTTTCTCCCTCGATTTTTCCTTCCTCCGATCGGCGGCTTCCGGTCTCCAAACGGCGCGTCTCCGGTGTCTTGAAGATTGCCGGCCTCTCCTCTTCCTCCTCGGCTCCTCATCGGGGGTCGTCGGTCGCCAGTGGTGGCTCTTCGGTCTTCCTCGGTTTGGCTTCCGTTTTCCGTCTCTCTCCTCGATTTTCAATTCTGATTTTTTTTCTTCTTCTTCTTTTTTTTAACTAATTAATTATTTATTTATTTATTTTATTAATATTTTAATCATTAAAATATTCATAAATATTCTACAAATATCTACAAATTTCTTATTTTATTCTAAATTAATTTTTTTAATTTTTTAAATTTATTTAATTTATTTTAACCATTTTCGATATATTTTTTGATTATTTTCGGGATTATTTTTCGAAGTGAAAATCCCGATTAATTCTCATAAATTCATATCTTGATCAGTTTAACCCGAAATAAATTTATTTCACCTTTATTGACCAAGATTTCTCAATCCATTATTTTTAATAAATTTTTCTCATCGAATTTATACCGACCTTCGGTCTTTTGACCATTTTGCCCTTCACGTGTTCGAAAATTTCATTTCAATCCTTTTGCATTTTTAAATGCACTCGTAAATTTCTATTCATTCCCTTTTGCTCTTACAATAAAATCGGGTCTTACAATCTCCCCCACTTAAGGAATTTGGTCCTCTAAATTAGAACCAAGTCATATGAGTCCATATATAACTCCGGGTACGTTTTCTCATATCATACTCTTAAATTCTTCTATGACCTTTCCGAAGTGTATTACTTCTCAAGAACTTTAATTAGAGAGATCGTCTTAAACCTCAATACTTTCTCTTTCCTGTTTAATGCCCAAATCAACTTTTTCAATATACTTATATTTGCACTGAGCTGAACTGTTGGAGTTCATATCCGATCACCTATGCTGGATCCGGATAGTATTGTCGAAGTATCAAAAGGTGGGACACATTGTGGATGCCTGTTTATTCAGGTGATAACGCCAACCTACAAGTCTTATCTCCCACTTGTCCAATCTCTCAAAAATTCCATTCAGCAAAACTCAATTTGCCTTCTTCCCGAGTCTCGTTATGTCGTTATTCCCTTAGGACAAATAACTTCAACAATACAGATCCACCCTCGGTGAATTCCAATGCTTTTTGTCTGCTCTAAGGTGTTTCTTAATCTCTCACTCAACTGAACATCCTCAGAGACTTATTATACTAATTCAAAAGAAATTTCTATCTGTCACCCATTTTTTTCTTGTCTGAGTCGGGGAACAACCCCTACAGCCATACACTGCCTCGTGATACATTTGAGTCCTCTATAATCCATCACGAAATTCATGGAGACTTGCTCCCATTTTCGTGCCGTGTCGATATAGGTAGAGGCTGCAATAACTCTGCAGACTTTTAATACTCTACCTTATTCTGCTGACATACTAGGCACTTTTCCACAATCTCTACCATATCTCTTTTTCACATCTGACCACCAATACCATTTTCAGAGATTTCATATATATATTCATTACTTTCCGTATGCACTGTATATCTCAAAGAGTAAGCTTCTGACAATATTACTATCTCATCAACTGTGGTCCTGGGGAGCACTTATACTGTCTCTGAACCTCAGTAACCATTATCATACTCTGTGAACTCTATCACTGTACCCTTCTAAATCTGACCCAAACTATCGACACCATGCCGATCATCACGCTAAACCTGTCAAATCCGGGCACTCTCATCCGGTTCTAGTCTCAGGCTAGCTGTCACACAATCACTGTCATCATCAGAAGGGATCACATCACTACTGAGGCTCACAACTGCTCTAGCAGCTCACGCTCCCTGACCATCATATGTAATACTATCCCGAGGCTCTTTCTGCTCAAGGCATCAACCGTCACATTAGCCTTTCCTGGGTGGTACAATTTTTCCACAATCCAAATCTCTCAGAAGCTCTAACCCACTATGTATTCTCATATTCGCCTCTTTCTGTGAGAACAGATACTTGGGGCTTTATGATCAGTGCATACCGAAAATTTCTCACCATGTACATAATAGTACCATATCCTCAGTACAAGTACTACTGCTGCCAACTTTAAATCATGAGTCAGATAGTTTATTTCATGATCCTTGAGTCATCTGAATCCACAATCGACTATCATCCCATTTTACATCAATACACAGCTCATTCATTATTTTGAGTTATTCATACACACGGAGTACCTCTTGAGCTATTGGGTATGGTGAAAATAATCACGATGGTCAGTTCATACTTCACTACACCGAAATTTCATGTCACATCTATCATCTCACTTATCATCTCATTCAAATACCACGCTTTCTTAGTTAAACGTGTCAATAAAGTAATACCCTTTTTCAGAATTCGCAACAACCATCTGTAAAAGCAATTTTTCAATTGTTGCTTATAATTTTCCCTGGACTTTAAATACACCCAGCATATCATCAATAAGGATGATGACCAATCTGTCCAGGTAAAGTTTAAATAACTCATTGTAGTTAAGCTCCACTACATATTTCAATCGCCCATATCCTTTACCTATGTACGCATAACGTGTATAATATCACTTCAAAATTGCTTTTGTTTCCAGGTGCTAACCCGCGTCATTTTCTGTTTCTTATATTAACAGCTTTTATTAAATTTTAATATTTTAACCTTCATAATTAATCAAATTTTATAGTTCTTTATCGTACTAGTAAAAGTATCCAAATTTTAAATTTATATCTTACTACGGTCGATTTCAAGTTATAGATTATATATATATATATTTCTAGACGCTGTCAAGTCTTCAGACGGGGAGGTATTTTGAAATACCTTTATTAACCTTCAGACTTGACCACAATTACTTTACATATCAGTCCTTGTGGTCACAATTCATATTCGCTACTAATTGCTTTAATCCTAATGACTTCATATCGTAAAGATGTTCTTACCTTGCATACGCCTCTTACTCCAATACATCTTGTATTCAAAATCAAGCATATCTCAAAGATTATCTCCTTAGTGTATCAATTATAACGAAACTCTGTCTTTATTCATTTCGTGAGTACCATCATTTGCTCCTTTAATTTCAACCGTTACACCCCTTTTTAACTTAAAATCTCTTCATAATTATTCCGTTAGTTAACCTTCCTCTATTGGGGTACACATTTATCAGCATCGTGCCCAAGAGTGTAGGCATTCATGTCTTTTACTCACTTATATGCAAATGAAGGCAGTATGAAGAAATACGTGGTACCAGGATCAATTAGCACAATTTTTTCTTTATTCATAAGCAGTGTGGTATCTTTCACCACATCCTGTGAAACATTAGTAGTGTCCTAGTCCAAAATCTACACTCACCTTCGTCTAACAGCCTACTTTCCTTTTCTCTTCGGCTGTGGCCTCCCTTTTTGATACAGCTATCTCAACAGGGTTTTCTCTATCTCTTTACCTTTCTGTGGGACAATATCAAAATAAATGGTCCGTCTTACCACACTTAACGGCCATTTTCATCAATAATATGTAGGTGTAAGTCCTACTTCTGTGGTATTTACCACACATTCTATAGTGATCCGTAGCAGATCAGGGTTCTCCAATCACAATACCCCTCAAAAGTGCTACAATCGGATAACTGTGGCATTACCAATCATCTTAGCCCATAACTCATCAAATCAAATCTTTTACCAAACTACCCCTTTTTCTCGTTCTGCTATCTCTATCATTCTCGATTCTCTTTCTGTCTCTATTTCGGCCCTTACTACCTTTCTCAATCTCAGAGGCGTGTAACACTCGATCTTATTCACACCACTGTAGTTTACGTACTGCCACATGGTAATATCTCACGGGCCAATCGGACTCCAATCGACAATCTGAGCCCTTCCATAAACTTTTAGACATCTCGACCGTCACTGTCCATAGTGTCGAGGTAACATCTGCCCAAGAATATAATCGAGTTTCATACTCATAATTCATACTTGTCAATAAATCAATTCCTCTGGGTCAGAGTAAGGATTTTATCTATCATTTCCTTTAAACAGTGTCCGGGATATTCTATCACCGGAATACATCCAAAATATTTCGCATGTCAGCTCTGGATGTCTAACTCTTAAGTTGGGTCGAGCGGACTTCCATCGATACTCTGTCTCGCCCTCAAATCCCTTGCATACTCTGAGCAATTAGCTCCCAAAATATTCTCCACACTCCGTTTCAACCTCGTGAAACGTGTCTCAATACTGTCTGATCACTCTGTCAGACTCTGTGAGGCATGCTCAACATTAGCCTCTATTTCAATCTAATCCTGATTCTCACAGGTTAACTCAGCACGATTAACAGACTCAGGTCTACCTCTATGACCTCTGTCTCTTGCTCTACCTTCTCTATCCCGACTAATATTAGGTATTCCTGCATTCTCAACCATTTCTTAGTTAAAACCCATCTCGATATACACTATTGTATCTAACCAAGCACAGTAACACGGGGATGTAATTTCCTAATTATTGACACTGACACACATCAGATCAATTTCTGCTCTGATACCACCCTTATATGTCACGACCCAAAACTACCCAAAAATCAGAGTAAATTTTTTGCGTTTTATTTTTTTCTTTCATGCTTACCTGTTCTCTGATCGTGACCACACTCCACTAACAATTAGGCTGTGCGTCAATGCCAGTCCCACCAAATTAATTCTTTCTCAGTCATTTATAAATGTTTACAATATTTATACATCCCCTACAGTCACTTACAAACATGTTACTGTGTTATGCTTATTTAGATACAATAAATACAAGTGTATATACCTTAAATGATGGGCAGCAGCGGATATCCGGAATGCAATACTCTATCGCCTCAACACCTACTGGAGATTATCTGTGTGAGAAAATGAAAGGGGTGAGCACATCAAGCTCAGTAAGGCAATCCTACGAACAAGTAGGTAACCATACTGCCTACATGAACGTGGTGCCATGCATAAACCACCCTTTCTCCACACATTTCAAAATTGATGCTATGATTCATGATGTCATGTAAAACAAGTTTGCATGAAAAGTTCAACATGCAACTATTTCAAATCATTTCTTTCTCATTTAAAATTTCACAACCAATCCAGGACTCAACCCATCCCTCGGGTGGTCCTAACTCACACAAAACCATGAAAATCAGTTTACATCACACATGGGTTTAAAAAGCATGGAAATAGCATCATGCAAATTTAGTTTAAAACCCAGTTTCAATCATCGTCAAGATCATCAACATGCGAGACTAGGCAACATCTGTATATCGGTAATAACCAGGACTATGGCCATGTGTCCTCGGGAGTTCCTCTGCTACACAGATCCTAGTGTGCAGGTTATCACCATGATCGGGAACTGCCCGGGAGGTGGGTCACTCCATCCCGTCAGTCTTATCCGACCCTATGCATCCGTTGATGCCACACGTATTTACGAAGATACCACGTATCCGAAGATGCCACACGTATCCAAAGATACCATGCATCCGAAGATGCCACATGTATCCGAAGATACCACGCATCCAAAGATGCCACACATATCCGAAGATACCACGCATCCGAAGATGCCACACGTATCCGAAGATGCCACGCATCCGAAGATGCCACACGGTACAGCATACTCCATGCTACTTGCACGGTACATCGTACTCCGTGGACCCATATATCATACCCTATCTCAGAACGCACGTGCGAGCCTATTTAATCGGTGACACATAGTCTACCCGATGCTCCAAGCACGGCTCATCGCATGTTCTCATAAAATCAGTGCGAGCGATGCTCAGCACTCTCATCAAATCAAGTAAAACTAGTGCGACCTAAGCTCTAGCACTCTCATCAAATCATGTGAAAAATCTGGTGCGAGTTAGACACTAGCACCCTGTCACAAAAATCATGTAAAATCTGGTACGAGTTAGACTCTAGCACCGTGTCACGAAAATCATATATATATACATATATAAAAAGAATCTGGTGCGAGTCGGACTCCAGCACCAATGCATGTAAAACTCTAGTGCAAGCTCTCGCTCTAGTACTAATGCACGCATCACACAAATCAAAACATCGTGCGAGCTGAGCTCTAGCACGTCACAGGTCAATAAAAATACGTAGGCGGCTCTGTTTCCTTAAAACAGTTTTCACAACAATTTCATCATTGAAAATATGCAATGCTGTGCATTTTTCTTTCAAGGTTAGCCAGCCTACTCATGCATGCATCAAAACACCTCCAGAACGAGTAGGAACCTCTTGTTCTTGCTCCTCCCAATTTTTTCTAAAATTGTAAATTTTACCCTTAACAAGTGTATTTTGGTAATTTACCCATTCGGGGCACTAAAATTTATTAACTTACTTCTAGACCCTTCAGATAATTTAAAAGACTGCATATGACTTTGTAATTTCGTAAAGTTTACCTCAGCAGTCTGTAGAATTCTCTTACCTTATTTTTCTGTAGAGTCTGACCTTTCCTTTTCCACTGCTGTCTCGCCACGCAGTCCGATCTGCTCCCAATCCAATGTCCGAAACTGTGTATAATTATTCCTCAGGTCAGATATTATACAATTTAATTGTATTTCCTATTTTTTGGGCTTAATTTAAATCATTGGGCCCATTTACCCCTATTGGGTCCAATTGCACCTTAATGGGCCTTAATCGGCCTTAAGCCCATTTTCCACTTAATTTACACATTATCAAGGCCTATTGGGCTCATTGGGCCCACCAACAATTTCTTGGGCCTCGTTCTAATTCTCGAATAGCTAAATTTATTATTTACGACAATTTATCTAAATTTTCATAATTTAATTTATTTTATGCGATAATTAAATTCGAAGCACGCATAACGATGTAAATTATCGTAAATAAAGGTTACCCGAGATTCCATACCAGTATGCAAATCGAGGCTGTCTCGAGCTCTCGTTTGACGTCGATTGTCGAGCTACACAATTTCATAATTTTCGGGTAAATTTCCAGTCGAAAATTAATTAAATAAAATATTTCAAAATTTAAATCGATCGATTTCAACTGCTACTAACTTACCCGTAGTTCGATTACATCGTTGGAATTTTTCTCCAATTTTTTCTCTTTTTCTTTTTCCCTTTTTCTCCTTTTTTCCTTTCTTTCTTGGCTGAACCGGTTCGGTCCGGTTCAGACCCGGTTCGGACCCGTCGGTTCACCCCGGTTCACTCCGGTTCGACCGGTTCAGGACCTTGCCAGTCGGTTCTTCGTCGGCTTCCGCCGCCAGTGGCTCTGCTGGGCCGTCCGCAACACGAATCTGCCCTCGGTTTTCGTACAAGGCCGCCGAAAAGTCGCCTGTCCGACTGTTCTCCTTCGGCCGTCGGTACCCAATTCTGGTCTTGGTCGTTGCCGGCGATTTCGACTGTTTCGCCTGTAGCAACCGGTCTCAAAAGGACCGCCTCCTCCTCATGGTCATGCCGGTGGCCTTCGTTCACGCCCAGTCGCCGTGGATCGCCGGGAATCAGGCCGTTTCTCCCTCGATTTTTCCTTCCTCCGATCGGTGTCTTCCGGCCTCCAAACAGCGCGTCTCCGGTGTCCTGAAGATCGTCGGCCTCTCGTCTTCCTCCTCGGCTCCTCGTCAGGGGTCGTCGGTCGCCGGTGGTGGCTCGTCGGTCTTCCTCGGTTTGGCTTCCGTTTTTCGTCTCTCTCCCCGATTTTCAATTCTGATTTTTTTTCTTCTTCTTCTTTTTTTTAAGTAATTAATTAATTAATTATTTATTTATTTATTTATTTTATTAATATTTTAATCATTAAAATATTCACAAATATTCTACAAATATCTACAAATTTTTGATTTTATTCTAAATTAATTTATTTAATTTTTTTAAAATTTATTTAATTTATTTTAACCATTTTTGGTATATTTTTCGATTATTTTCGGGATTATTTTTCGAAGTGAAAATCTCGATTAATTTTGATTAATTCCCATAAATTTATATCTTGATCAGTTTAACCCGAAATAAATTTATTTCACCTTTATTGACCAAGATTTCTCAATCTATTATTTTTAATAAATTTTTCTCATCGAATTTATACCGACCTTCGATCTTTTGACCATTTTACCCTTCAACTTGTTCGAAAATTCCATTTCAATCCTTTTGCATTTTTAAATGCACTCGTAAATTTCTATTCATTCCCTTTTGCTCTTACAATAAAATCGGGTCTTACAAAATATGTCTAAAATTCTCAGATCTCACAAATTATGGGTTACAGATTTTAAGGATGCCTTAGGACGGGCTCAAGAGATTGAGAGGGGCATGGATGTGACGCAAGCAGAGCACGAGTTCAGAAGTAAAGGTAAAGATAAGGGAAAAAGAGTACAAGCCTCCCGATTTGATTTGAGATGGGGTCAGCTTAAGATGTAGAGAATCGAAGAATCTTAAGTAGGGGCTAGAAAGCCTAAGACTCCCATTGATAGTGCTGACACTGCCTAAGACCCTGACACTGAGTTACGCAGATGTAAAAATTATGGCAGGCCACATTATGGGCCTTTTCGCTTGACCACAAGTGCCTGTTTCAGATGTGGTGAGGTAGGACACTTGATGAAGGATTCTCCACTAATGAGACCTTATAAGCCTCCGGAGTAGCCAAAGCAGACCGAACTCAAGATCACGGTTCAAGAAGCGGAGGTTGAATTTATGGCTAGCCTACAGATAGAGCCTAGTGTTTTGGATCAGGTTAGAGAAGGACAGAGAAATGATCAGAAGTTACTGGATATGGTTAGCCAAGCTGAGTAAACCTCGTAGTCAGATTTTATGGTCAGTGATGATGGGTTACTGCGGTTTAAAGGTCGTATTTGTGTTCCGAGTGATGATACCTTGAAGCAGTAGATTTTGAGGGAGTCCCACTATTCCTGCTACACCATTAACTCATGCAATACCAAGATGTATGACGATCTGCGTAAGGTGTATTAGTTGAGTGGTACGAAATGGGATCTGGCAGAATTTGTGGCCAGATGTTTAGTGTGTCAGCAGGTGAAAGCTGACATCATAAGCCCAGAGGATTACTTAAGTCCTTACCCATGCCTACATGAAAATGGGAGCATATCACCATATACTTTATCATGGGATTACCGAGAGCCCGGAGAGGTCATGATGTAATCTGGGTGATAATGGACAGATTGGCGAAGAGTGCCCACTTCCTTGCCATCAAGAGCACGGATTCCTTGAGTGCCTTGGCAAAGTTATATGTCAAAGAGGTAGCTCGTTTTCATGGGGTCCCCATGAGTATTACATTTAATAGAGATTTCAGGTTCACCTTCAGATTTTAGACCCATTTTCAGGAAGCCGTGGGATCTTAATTGAATTTCAGTACCGCCTATCATCCTTAAACTGACGGCAAGTCTGAGTGGACTATTCAGACCTTAGAGGATATGTTAAAGGCGTGTACATTGGACTTTAAGGGTTCATGGGATGATCACCTACCCCTTGTTGAGTTTGCCTATAACAATAGTTATCATGCCAGTATCGGTATGACACCTCATGAGGCTTTGTATGGCAGAAAGTGTAGATCCTAGATAGCTTAGGAAGAAATGGGTAACAGGAAAGTATTTTCTCCTGATCTTGTTAAGCAGACAGCTAGGGGCGTAAAAATTATTTGTGACAGATTACAAGTTGCTCATAGTCAACAGAAGAGTTACACCGATGTGCATAGACGTCCACTTGAGTTTCAGGCTAGGGATTCTGTATTTCTTAAGGTGTCTCCAAGTAAGGGCATCATACGCTTCGAAAAAAGGGGAAGTTGAGTCCTCATTTTATTGGTCTGTTTGAGGTATTAGAGAGAGTGGGAGATGTCGCCTATCGGTTAGCTTTGCCTCCATAGCTTTTCAGGATTCACAATGTCTTCCACATCTCCTTGTTGAGGAAGTATAATCCGGATCCCTCCCACGTTATAGAGTACAAAGCTTTAGACATTCAGGGAGACGAGCTATGTAGAAGAATCGATCCGGATCCTCGACAAGAAAGAGAATATACTTCAGACGAAGAGAATTTCGCTGATAAAGGTTCTCTAGAATCATCACTCGATAGAAGAAACAACTTGGAAACTAGAGAGCCTGATGAAAGAGAAGTACCCTCATTTATTTGACGAACCAGATTGAATTTAGAGGACCAAATTCCTAAAAACTGGGGACGAATGTGAAATCCATATTTTTTCATACTACTATGTATGTTAAGATAAACCAAGAATTCTAAGACTAATGTCAATGTTCATGTAGGCCCAGAATGCTCAAGAAGCTCGGGATAATGACACGAAGCTCGAGACACGCACTTCGAGGTAAGAACCCAAGTTTAAGTATTTTTCAAAAAGTACGATTTAAAGCACGTTTTGATGATTATATAGTGAAACTAAGGTGTTAGAAATGAAAAAATTAGTGAAACTCGAATTTACACTAAATCGAGCAAATGAGCCTAGTATTCGGAATAAATTCTTGGAATTCACGAAATTTTTTTTTAGACCACAGGAAATTCACATAAGGTATAATTGACATGGGGAATGAATATGGAGTGGAAATAATGAGGTTTCGGTGTTAGAATTAATTTTTAAATAAACTGAAAACCTTAAGCGATTTTGATTAGTATTGACCAAATCGTGCAAAATGGGCTCAATCGTGAAACTTTTCTTAAACAAGTGGGCCCTAAATTTTTATGAGAGATATTAGGGATATAGTAGAACACTTGAGAAGTCAAAATTTAGAATAAATTGGTTGGAAAATATTTTTGGTGGATTTTCTAAAACAGGGCAGTGGGCTGCCCCAGCCCAGTAACTTGTATACCCGTCAGAGTTGGCCCAATTTTGAAGCCCATCTGAAAGTCCAAAAACTCTAAGCCTCTCCATAATTAAACTACACTCATTAAGCTTTCTATAGCCTATTTAAACTTCTGGAACTGACTTACCAATTAAGAGAACCTGAACCATCAATCTACCGCAGGCGTCCTTGAGGAAGCAAGAGTAAGGTGAATTTTTCGACCATCTTCATGCCATTTTCAGGAATGGTCAAGAAGGATCAAATCTTTCTCCTTAACCCTTATATAACATATAAAAACTTCAGCCTCAAAAGAGGTCATTTGCTAGGTGAAAATCTAGTGAGAAGAACAGTGGCAGAAACTACCCTATTCCGAGGTGAGAGAAAACTTTAATTTTAAAAGTTTTCGGTTGGTTTTTCTTGTTGTTTTGGATGATTTTAAGATGTTTACATGTTGGTTTATAGCTTAGAATTCTTGCTGGTGCAAAAATGGCTAGTTAAAGATGCCAAGAAATTGTTGGAAAATGATGATGTTCATATGTGATTGTTTGATGTTGTAGGATAATTTTTAGTTAAGTAAAAATTGTTGAAATGATTTCTAGAGATAGGTGTAATTTTGGCCAGCATATATAGGTGGAGGAAGTGATGAAATTTGATTGTGTTAGATGTTATAGACAGTTAAATTTATAACGAAAAAACTCAGTTGATAGCTCGTTTAAGTAGAAAACCATAAAAGTGTGAAAATTTGACAATTGGGGTGTTATGAATGATTAAATGGAATTTGAAATAAATATTTAAGCTATTAGGTTGATACGTTATGAATTTGATGGAAAGAAACTAATGAAATAGCTTAAACCGAGACTTTATTGGTAAAACCGAGAAAAATAGGGAAAATGACCGAAAAAGGGTCTGATTGGCCCCGTTTGAGTTTCAAACGAATATAAATATGAAGTAAAGATGAAATTGAGCATCAATTAATGGTTTTGTTTTGGACAGCTTGAGAAGTTGGCATGCAAAACAAGGCGAACTCGGCACCCGATGAGTCAGGGCTGCCTCGACCTCATTTAGGTAAGGGATGCAACCAGTTTTAAATACAAGTATTCTTTATCTACAAATGAGCAATAATAGCATGAAAATGTTTTATGAAATAAGCATAAACCCCGAGAAAGACCTATAGCCTGAGTTTTCTTACCCGAGTGCATGTTTTGCTATATTTGAGCTTGTTGCAAGATTTTAAAGTTTTGCGGACAATATATATGTGTGTGTGTGTATATGTGTGTATATATATATATGTGTGTGTGTGTGTGTGTATGAGATTTATGAAGCAAAACTATTATGAGCTCTATGATAAATGCAAAACTATTTTCAGTATAATAATGGTACATTTTGAGACTGTAGGCTCAATAGCATGCAAATCAGGGAAACCTAGGGGTCAATTGAGTGAGACCCAAGCGAATTCTAGCAGACGCCTGGGATCGAGCTAGACCTTGACCATGTTATGCATATTCTATGTGTCTGTCATGATGTTTTCTCTTATTTATATGAGATACCGCCTAGGTGGTGTTGAGATGATGTTGTATGACCTTGCTCTAGTCTACAGCCTTACCATAACCATAGGTACTTGATTCCCTCTTCGAAGGATGCTCTCGTTCGAGGATGACTTGATTTCCTCTTTGGAGGATGCTTTCTTTTGAGGATGGAGTGATGATTTCTTTCATGACAGGAATAGTAAATGCCTAGTCCCCATATTATTATGAGATATGATTTAATATGATAATGAGTTGATGTTTTAAGTATATATACTCGGATGATTTTTATCACGTAGTCTGAGATGTTAATTGTACCATTATTTTACGAATGATTTGATTTATTGCTTCTTATTTTAAATGCACTCCTTACTGGGCTAGTTAAAGCTCACCCCCCTTTTCCCCTCCTCTCAGATTACTTACAGCGATTTCCAGTGCCTGCTGCGTACGTGACATAAGCTGGTGGACGAGACTCTCCCCAAGCTATTTCTTGTACACGTGCAAGGTATAATTCATTTTGTATCCAGACAACTTATGTAGTACAGATACTTGTATATAAGTAAACGTTTGCGATGTAATCAGGGTTGTATATATATGTAACTTAGGAAAAGTGAGTCATTTCGATACTATGTGATATAATAAATTTGAATGTTGATGTTTGGGAGTTTCTTGAATGTCTAGGTAATAAAATGGAAATAAAATCAACTGGTTGTGGATATTTGTATTTGCTTTGAAAAATTTGCAGGAGGATAGGTATATATATAAAAGAGGTTATGTTGCCGGATTTTCGTTGAAATTGATATAAGTATAATCGGATATAAAGAGTTTAATAATGAAAAGATAAGATGTGAACTGACACTGAACAAGAATACATCTTAATAAGAAGTGAATTATAAGATAAAATTTTAAATTAGCCATAAATTCCACGTTTCCGGAGCGTTACAATACTATAGTATAAGTATATAAATATGATACGAATCATGATTAAAATTGAAATTATCAATTTTAATAAAAATATTATTGAGTAAAAAATATTTATGAAACATAATAATAAAAATAACTATGAAATTAAATTAGTTAATTATGCTTAAGATAATATATTTTTAAATTTTAAATATAAGGTACTAAATTAAATTAATGAAAGTTTCAAAATTAGTTAAGATGCAATTCTTGTGAGATTAATATCTTATACACCATTAGTGAAGTTTTTTAACTCTACAGCAGAGTTAGGATGATAACACATATTCTATTTTATTTTTTATTTTTTTAATATATTCAAAGGATATGTTTTATCAACTTAATTCTACTTGTGGAGTCAAAAAACTTCATTTGCGATGAATAGAATAATTATCCATTCTTATAATGCAAATTGTACTTAAAATTGTAAGGATAGTAATCATATATGCCGCCAGTGGAGTTTTTTTACTCCACAAAAAATATTAAGATGATTACAGATGTCTTATTTATTTATTAATATTTTTAATGAATATGTGTATAATCCTAACTCCGCTTATAGAGTAAAAAAACTTTCTTAGCGATGTAGAGGATAATTATCCAAATTGTAATTATCAATTTTAATAAAATATTATTGAGTCAAAAATATAAATGAAACGTAATATAATAAAATAATTATGAAATTAAACTAGTTATTTAAGCTTAAGATAATTATGATACTATAATGTATGTATATGTGTGTGTGTGTGTCTATATATATAAAATAAGAATATGATACAGATTGTACTTAAAATTGTAATTATCAATTTCGATAAAACATTCTTGACTCAAAACAATTAATGAAGCATAATAATAAAATATTTATGAAATTAAATTAGTTAATTATGCTTTAGATAATATGTTTTTAAATTTTAAACATAAGAAATTAAAATTAAATTAATAAAAGTTTCATAATGTCATACTCCGCTTTTGTGAACCCTGCTATCCATACATTCTCTACTACAGTTGGGCTGTGAGAAGATATAATTACTAAAAATTCATTCATTTACAGCAAAATATTTAAAGCTTTAATTCACACTCCCAGGTGTGTGTGTAGATACACAAAATTAATTGTATAAATACCATGTGCTTACATATCATCCCCATAATACTGTTTACAATTCCAAGATGTAACTGTGCGATACAATATATTAGATACAAAATACTCGTGTATACAAATCTAATACCTTTGCGGATTGTGGGAGCTGTTTAACACAAAAGATCTAGAGATCACCGCTCTCTTACTTCTCAGTACCTGGAGGGGGAAAATAGTGGGATGAGTAAACCGCAGCTCAGTAAGGAAATATATGCTACCAGGTAGATATCGTACTACCTACATAGCCCATGCATGCATAAACCAAAACCATGTTTTCGTTATAAATGGAAATATCATACGAAAAATGCATTTAAACATATATTTCGCAATAGCATTTTCGTGTAAAATGAGTATCAAGCTTCCATTTAAAACATGCTCATAAATAGTGCCCTCATGGCACGAATGTGAAATGAGAGGTTTATCAAAAACACGAAATCTCTTTCACTTCTCAAATCATTCTTTCCGCAATTCTCTTTCTTTTCTGAGATTATATCTGTTTCTCAAATCTCTGAGACAGGCATGAAATTTTTGGCAATCAAATATCCACGACATATGGCCATAGTCAGTGATCCCCGGCCTCACTGATCAGGTGTGCATAGGGTATCACTTCGCCTGAAGGGGGATGGGTCAGTCCTACCCTCCGGCTCATCTCAATCCACCTCATCTCCTCGTATACTCACGGTGAAGATACGTCGTGTGTCATCTACGCGATACTCGTACTCACGTGCACCCAGCACGGTACATAGTATACCAACGGGTGACTACACTATTCTACGTACGACCGTGGACCCAAGTCCATACTCCAACTCCGATGGACTTTTTATCCTAAACCATGTCTCATATACCAGGCGAGCAAGCAGCGTGACACACAGTCAACGCAAAGCCCCAGCGCGGTACGATCTATCGTTAAGGCCCAGCCCGTTCAAATGGCCGTCGGCTGGTATCCCCTTGGGTCCCAGACCCCCAGGTTTACCTTAACTCAATAAAACAGGTGCGAGCAAGGTTCCCGCACTTTCTCAAAACCCTCGTGTGAGTTAAAACTCCCGCACGGTACATCAAGGCATTAAAATGGGTGTGAGCTAACGCTTCAACACCAAATCTCATCTCAAAACTGATAGATGGCTATTTTCTTTTTTTAAAATTCAAAACATGTTTATTCATACAGCATGCCTCTTCATGCTAAAACATGTAAAATTAGCCAACCTATCATCAACATTTCTCAATCGTCAAGATTAATGTATAACAGAGAAAACATTGAAAACATGCATATCATGCTATTTCCTTACCCTATCCCATTTCTCAATACATAAATACATCCTAGTACTTTTCATGCTTCCATATCATTTCATAGAATTATAATATCGTACTAGTTCTAGCAATATATCTACGAAATTGCCGTAAAATACGTACGAACATCTCTATAGCTAACACACAGTCCCTTACCTCGTTTTACTTGTGTGCAACTATCCGCCTTTATGCTTCTTGCGTTCTCATCTCGACTTGCTCCGGCGTATCATCCGAAACTGAAATTCAACCATCAAACACTCGAGTGAACCTTTCTAACTCTTGCTCAACTAATCATTTATTCAATGCCTTAAATACATATTTTACCCTCTGTGGTAAATCTCACAATTTTATCCCAATATCAACATGTCCAAATCATTCTCACAACGTGTTCCTCCATTCAAGATATCTCATTCATCATAAACACTTCCACACTCCACTTTCTCACACTTGACTATTTCTAAGTTATATTCCTTTCATACCATTCTAGGTAGTTCTATCCACAATATGCACACCCACATATCTTTATAATTATTAACTAAACCAATATACTTGGATTTGTGTATTAGAACTTACCTCATTGGATTTCCTCTTGCTCCAATTAGGATTGCCCTTTATTTCTTCAATCCATCAAATGGGGAAATGCCTCTAGACTATGTTGTTCTTCTTTTTGTTGTGAACAACTTTGTCTCTAATAGACTCTCCTTAAATCTCACTGAAAATGGCTGGATTTAGGAGTGAGAAAGCTAGTTTTCTTTGAGTTGAAGTGAGAGGAAATGGTTTTATCCCGAAATTCTGCAGATCCAGCTGCTCCCATTTATAGTTTTGACTTGATGAGATCGATCTCCCTTGGGTGGAGATCGATCTGATCCTCTGAAAATTCCTCTTTTCTAAGGCATTTTAAAGGCAGGAGATCGATCTGTCGAGGCTAGAGATCGATCTGCTGTCAAACAGAAGCTTAAGGAGATCAATCTGATCTTAGGGGAGATCGATCTGCTTCCAACCCGAGAGCTAAAGAGATCGATCTGCTTCCTTTGGAGATCGATCTGTTCCCTTCCATTACTCACATAAGAGCATTCTGGCTCTCCCAGGTCGATCTCTCATCCTATGAGATCGATCTGGCCTTCACAAATTCCAGATTTCCTGCAGTTTTTCTGCAACAACTCCCTTCAAAACTTCCTCAATTTACCTCCATAATCCTTTCCTCATTCATCGCTCCCTGAGACTTAAAAATGTCATCCCATCCCACTTAATATATTTTAAAACTTATGGGAAATCTTTGTATAACCAAATTTACACGATATTACTCGAATGGAAATATACACTTATGTAAATCTTTCCTTCCATTTTACTACACTACTCATATTCCATTTCGATCACATTCTTCTCGTGTTCAAGTTTATTTCCTCCTACTCATGCGTAATGCAACTTGTACGTATAATCACAATTTTTATTACAAGTGCGTACCTAATCTTATGAACTTACATTGCACATACTTCACATTACAATGTATCATTATACTTATGATTTTATTTACATTCCCATGTTCCTATATACCTAGCTATACACATACGGGGTCTCACATTCTCCCCCACTTAGAGAATTTGGTCCTCCAAATTAGAACCAATTTAATCCGTGAATAACTCGGGATACTTTTCCCGCATCAAACTTTCCAGTTCCCATGTGGCCTCTTCCTCAGTGTGATGTTGCCACAAAACCTTAACCAATGTAATCGTCTTGTTCCGCAACACCTTCTCTTTCCTATCCAACACCCTGATCGGTCTCTCGACATACGACATATCTTTCTTGAGCTCCAACGGCTCATAACTAATTACATGTGTCGGATCCGGGTAGTACTTCCGAAGCATAGAAACGTGGAAGACATTGTGGACTTCTGCTAGCTCAGGTGGTAAGGCTAGCCTATATGCTCCATCTCCCACTCTATCCAAAATCTCGAAGGGACCAATGTAACGAGGACTTAATTTTCCTTTCTTCCCAAACCTCATTATTCCCTTAGAAGGAGATACTTTCAAAAATACGGACTCGCCAACATCAAACTCAAGTGGTCTCCGTCTCCTGTCAGCATAGCTCTTTTGTCGACTTTGAGCTGTTCGCAATCTCTCGCATATTATCTGAACATCCTCGGAGGCTTGCTTAACCAAATCGGGAACGAGCAATTGTCTGTCACCAACTTCTTCCCAACCAATGGGCGATCGGCATCTACGACCGTATAGTGCCTCATAAGGGGCCATACCAATACTTGAGTGATGACTGTTATTGTAGGTGAACTCAATCAATGGCAAGTGATCGTCCCATGAGCCTCTAAAATCCAGCACACACGCTCTCAACATATCCTCCAGGGTCTGTATAGTCCTCTCTGACTGACCATCTATCTGAGGATGAAAAGCGGTGCTAAAACTCAATTGGGTCCCCATCGCTTCCTGGAAATGTCCCCAAAAGTGGGAAGTGAAGCGGGCATCCCAATCAGAAACAACACTCACTGGGACTCCATGCAATCTCACTATTTCTCGCACATACAGGTTCGCCAGTGCACTCAATGTATCTGTAGATCTCATGGCTAAGAAATGTGCCAATTTCGTTAACCGATCTACTATCACCCATATCGCATCATGGTTCCTATAGGTTCTCGGTAATCCCATCACAAAATCCATGGTGACATGCTCCCACTTCCATGTTGGTATCGATAGAGGTTGTAATAATCCTCCTGGTTTCTGATGTTCGACTTTCACTTGCTGACAAATGAGACATCTAGCGACATACTCAGCTATGTCTCTCTTCATTCCAGACCACCAATATGCTTTTTGAAGATTTTGATACATCTTACTACTCCTCGGGTGTATAGTGTATCTCGACGAGTGTGCCTCTGATAAGATCAGCTTTCTCAGCTCTGAATCCTTAGGGACACATATTCTATTTCTAAACCTTAGTATTCCATCTGGACTCAATATAAAATCAGCACCCTTCCCTTTTCGAATTTGGCTAATCATGACAATACACCATTGATCAATTTGCTGAGCTTGTCGGATTCTCTCCACCAACTTCGGTTCTAACCTCAAGCTACCAATAATCCCATAGCTGCCAATCTCAGGTAGGGTCATATCCAGACTAAGGTTCGTGAATTGTTCCAACAACTCGTGCTCTCTAACCATCATATGAGACACCAACCCGAGACTCTTCCGACTCAATGCATCGGCAACCACATTTGCCTTCCCCGGGTGGTATAAGATCTCACAATCATAGTCCTTGAGGAGTTCCAACCACCTCCTCTGTCTCATGTTTAACTCCTTTTGTGAGAATAGATATTTCAGACTCTTATGTCCGTAAAGATCTGAAATCTCTCACCATATAAGTAGTGGCGCCATATCTTCAACGCAAACACTACGGCCGCTAACTCCAAATCGTGAGTGGGGTAGTTCTTCTCATGATCTTTCAGCTGTCTAGATCCATAAGCTACTACCCTTCCATCTTGCATCAAAACACAGCCTAGTCCTTGATGCGAAGCGTCTGTATACACCGAGTAATTCCCTGAACTGTTAGGGATGATAAGAACTGGCGCGGTAGTTAATCTGCGCTTAAGTTCCTGAAAACTCCTCTCACAAGCTTCATCCCATGAAAACTCTACACTCTTTCTCGTAAGACGTGTCAATGGAGCAGCTAATATAGAAAAACCTTCTACAAATCTCCTATAGTAACCAGCCAAACCCAGAAAACTTCTGATCTCTGTGACTGTCCTAGGTTGTTCCCACTGAACAACTGCCTCAATCTTGGATGGATCTACTGACACCCCATCCTTCGATATCACATGGCCTAGAAAAGAAACCTGTTCTAGCCAAAAGTCACATTTGTTAAGCTTGGCATATAACATTTTCTCTCTGAGGGTCTGCAAAATAATCCTTAAGTGTTGCTCATGCTCTTCTCTGGACCTTGAATACACCAATATATCATCAATGAAAATAATTACGAATTGGTCCAGGTATGGCTTGAATACTTCGTTCATCAGAGCCATAAAAGCTGTCGGCGCATTGGTCAACCCAAAAGGCATCACTAAGAATTCGTAATGGCCATAGCGGGTACGAAATGCTGTCTTGGGCACATCCTCCTTCTGAATCTTCAATTGATGATACCCAGACCTCAGATCTATCTTGGAGAAGATCTGTGCTCCCCGAAGCTGATCCAATAAATCGTCAATGCATGGCAAGGGGTACTTATTCTGGATGGTAGCCTTGTTTAACATCCGATAGTCAATGCACAACCTGAGGCTCCCATCTCTCTTCTTCACAAACAATACCGGGGCTCCCCATGATGAGACGCTCAGTCTTATGAACCCCTTCTCTAACAACTCTTGCAGCTGTTTCCTTAATTCCTCTAACTCAACTGGAGCCATCCTATATGGTGACTTCGATATTGGTTCGGTTCCAGGCGTCAAGTCTATACCGAATTTCGTTTCTCTATCAGGTGGCAATCCTGATAGATTGTCTGGAAAGACATCAGGGAATTCTCTGACCACTGAGATGTCCTCCATATCCGGATGTATTTTGTTCAAATCCACCACATAAGCAACAAAACCTTCAAAACAACACTCAAGTCATTTATACCAAAGTACTTTACTTAACACAAAATTTAAGATTTCATTTCTTCTCTTAAAATCTTACAACACATTCTTCAGGTAGAGAAAACTTAATGGTCTTAGAACGACAGTCTATGACAGCATGATTGGCGGCTAACCAATCCATTCCCAAAATTACATCAATGTCATACATATTCAACAAAATCAAGTTGGCTGTCATGCACTTATCTCCCACCCTCACTTTACAATCTTTATACACTTGCTCAACTAATTGGCTCACTCTCATGGGAGTACTTATTAGTAAGGTCCTACTCAAGTATGTGGGCTCTACAAAACCTTTTAACTTAGATGCACATGCAGGTGATATGAAGGAATGCGTAGCACCAGAATCAAACAAAGCAATAACCTCCAAATTGAAAATCAAGATTGTACCTTTTATCACTTCAGAAGAGGTATCAGCCGATGCCTGGTCTATCGCATACACCCTGCCTTGACCCACAACTTGTTTTCCTTTTTCTTCAGCCGAGGCTTTCTTTCTTGCAGGAGGTGCAACTGTAGGAACCCTCTCTGGCTCTTTACCCCTCTGTGGAATTGCCTCAACTATCTCCAAGCACTCTCTGGCATAATGTCCAAATTTACCACATCTGAAGCATCGGGTACCCTGAAGATGACATGGCCTACCACCATGGTATCGACCGCATAACCTACACTGATCTGTAGTCGGTCAGGGTCCACCAATCACTATATCCCTGGCTGGTGTCTGAGTCGGAGGCATAAAAGGTCTAACAACCTTTTTCTGGAACTCATCTACCTCTCTCCGACGTTTACTCATGAATTTTCGACCAAATTTGGCACTCTTGCCATCTCCCAGCTTCCTCGGTCCCTTGTCCTTACCCCAACTAAACTCAAAAATCTACAAGTCATAATCTTGCTCACATAACTGGGCCCGTCGCACAGCCTCTCTATATGTAGCGACATCAAATGGGGCCAACTTCGCTCGGATCGAAGGCCTCAGTCCATCTACAAATCTACGGACTCTTATAGCCTCGCTCCTGATCGAGTCCGGATCATATCTACCCAGTGAAGTGAATCGTGACTCGTACTCATCAACTGTTCGATTCCCTTGAGTCAAATTCAAAAATTCCATCTGTAGTCTCCGTCGAGCAGTATCGGGGATGTATTGCTCTCTGAAAACGTCCAAGAACATATCCCAAGTGATAACCATTCCTTGAGCTCTTAACATCGGCCTAGTGGACTTCCACCAGTGCTCTGCCTCGCCTCTCAATACAAAGGCCGCAAGCGCTACTCTCTCCGTAGCTGAACATCTGCAGAAGTCGAATAACTTCTCCATTTGACTGATCCAGTCCTCCGCCACTGCCGGATCCTTTACCCCGCTAAACGAAGGAGGCTTAAAGTCCATAAAATGCCTCAATCTTTCCATATCACAATCATATCCATACCCCAAATCATCATCATGCTGATGTGGGGCTACCGGAGGAGGTACCGATCGAATATGAGGTTCCCGTGGCCTAGCCGGTTCAGCTTGCGTAGGTGCAACATTCTCAGGTTCAGGTGCAGCTGCTGGGGGATTCGGTGCAGCCTGTCCCGCTGTACCAGGTATACCCTCAAACCTAGCCATGATCTGACCCATCATGGTCATCATCGTGCGCATGTCTTCCTCCAATCGGGTTATTCGAGGATCAGAAGCCTCTATCTGTTCCTGGGGCTCATGACTAGAGGATGATCTACTGTGCCTCTCAATCCTGTCATTTTGCCCTCGAGCTCTCGAGCTCTCTCCCCTCTTGCGGTGTCTCTCAGGCATAACTCACTAGCCTGATAACTTTCCTGCGTTATAACAAACATTTAATTCACTACCAGCTCCGTACACATATTTGTATCTAAATATCGCATAGTAACATGGGGATGTATGTTTTCTTAGTCCTAAACATCAACTCACATCAGACCAACCATGCTCTGATACCAAACCTGTCATATCCCGCTTTTGTGAACCCTTCTATCCATACATTCTCTACTACGGCTGGGCTGTGAGAAGATGTAATTACTAAAAATTCATTCATTTACAGCGGAATATTTAAAGCTTTAATTCACACTCCCAGGTGTGTGTGTAGATACACAAAATTAATTGTATAAATACCATGTGCTTACATATCATCCCCATAATACTGTTTACAATTCCAAGATGTAACTGTGCGATACAATATATTAGATACAAAATACTCGTGTATACAAATCTTATACCTTTGCAGATTGTGGGAGCTGTTTAACACAAAAGATCTAGAGATCACCGCTCTCTTACTTCTCAGTACCTGGAGGGGGAAAATAGTGGGATGAGCAAACCATAGCTCAGTAAGGAAATGTATGCTAGCAGATAGATATCGTACTACCTACATAGCCCATGCATGTATAAACCAAAACCATGTTTTCGTTATAAATGGAAATATCATACGAAAAATGCATTTAAACATATATTTCGCAATAGCATTTTCGTGTAAAATGAGTATCAAGCTTCCATTTAAAACATGCTCATAAATAGTGCCCTTATGGCACGAATGTGAAATGAGAGGTTTATCAAAAACACGAAATCTCTTTCACTTCTCAAATCATTCTTTCCGCAATTCTCTTTCTTTTCTGAGATTATATCTGTTTCTCAAATCTCTGAGACAGGCATGGAATTTTCGGCAATCAAATATCCACGACATATGGTCATAGTCAGTGATCCCCGGCCTCACTGATCAGGTGTGCATAGGGTATCACTTCGCCTAAAGGGGGATGGGTCAGTCCTACCCTCCGGCTCATCTCAATCCACCTCATCTCCTCGTATACTCACGGTGAAGATACGTCGTGTGTCATCTATGCGATACTCGTACTCACGTGCACCCAGCACGGTACATAGTATACCAACGGGTGACTACACTATTCTACGTACGACCGTGGACCCAAGTCCATACTCCAACTCCGATGGACTTTTTATCCTAAATCATGTCTCATATACCAGGCGAGCAAGCAGCGTGACACACAGTCAACGCAAAGCCCCAGCGCGGTACGATCTATCGTTAAGGCCCAGCCCGTTCAAATGGCCGTCGGCTGGTATCCCTTTGGGTCCCAGACCCCCAGGTTTACCTTAACTCAACAAAACAGGTGCGAGCAAGGTTCTCGCACTTTCTCAAAACCCTCGTGCGAGTTAAAACTCCCGCACGGTACATCAAGGCATTAAAACGGGTGTGAGCTAACGCTTCAACACCAAATCTCATCTCAAAACTGATAGATGGCTATTTTCTCTTTTTAAAATTCAAAACATGTTTATTCATACAGCATGCCTCTTCATGCTAAAACATGTAAAATTAGCCAACCTATCATCAACATTTCTCAATCGTCAAGATTAATGTATAACAAAGAAAACATTGAAAACATGCATATCATGCTATTTCCTTACCCTATCCCATTTCTCAATACATATATACATCCTAGTACTTTTCATGCTTCCATATCATTTCATAGAATTATAATGTCGTACTAGTTCTAGCAATATATCTACGAAATTGCCGTAAAATACGTACGAACATCTCTATAGCTAACACATAGTCCCTTACCTCGTTTTACTTGTGTGCAACTATCCGCCTTTATGCTTCTTGCGTTCTCATCTCGACTTGCTCCGGCGTATCATCCGAAACTGAAATTCATCCATCAAACACTCGAGTTAACGTTTCTAACTCTTGCTCAACTAATCATTTATTCAATGCCTTAAATACATGTTTTACCCTCTGTGGTAAATCTCACAATTTTATCCCAATATCAACATGTCCAAATCATTCTCACAACATGTTCCTCCACTCAAGATATCTCATTCATCATAAACACTTCCACACTCCACTTTCTCACACTTGACTATTTCTAAGTTATATTCCTTTCATACCATTCTAGGTAGTTCTATCCACAATATGCACACCCACATATCTTTATAATCATTAACTAAACCAATGTACTTGGATTTGTGCATTAGAACTTACCTCATTGGATTTCCTCTTGCTCCAATTAGGATTGCCCTTTATTTCTTTAATCCATCAAATGGGGAAATGCCTCTAGACTATGTTGTTCTTCTTTTTGTTGTGAACAACTTTGTCTCTAATAGACTCTCCTTAAATCTCACTGAAAATGGCTGGATTTAGGAGTGAGAAAGCTAGTTTTCTTTGAGTTGAAGTGAGAGGAAATGGTTTTATCCCGAAATTCTGCAGATCCAACTGCTCCCATTTATAGTTTTGACTTGATGAGATCGATCTCCCTTCGGTGGAGATCGATCTGGTCCTCTGAAAATTCCTCTTTTCTAAGGCATTTTAAAGGCAGGAGATCGATCTGTCGAGGCTAGAGATCGATCTGCTGTCAAACAGAAGCTTAAGGAGATCGATCTGATCTTAGGGGAGATCGATCTGCTTCCAACCCGAGAGCTAAAGAGATCGATCTGCTTCCTTTGGAGATCGATCTGTTCCCTTACATTACTCACATAAGAGCATTCTGGCTCTCCCAGATCGATCTCTCATCCTATGAGATCGATCTGGCCTTCACAAATTCCAGATTTCCTGCAGTTTTTCTGCAACAACTCCCTTCAAAACTTCCTCAATTTACCTCCATAGTCCTTTCCTCATTCATCGCTCCCTGAGACTTAAAAATGTCATCCCATCCCACTTAATATATTTTAAAACTTGTGGGAAATCTTTGTATAACCAAATTTACACGATATTACTCGAATGGAAATATACACTTATGTAAATCTTTCCTTCCATTTTACTACACTACTCATATTCCATTTCGATCACATTCTTCTCGTGTTCAAGTTTATTTTCTCCTACTCATGCGTAATGCAACTTGTACGTATAATCACAATTTTTATTACAAGTGCGTACCTAATCTTATGAACTTACATTGCACATACTTCACATTACAATGTATCATTATACTTATGATTTTATTTACATTCCCATGTTCCTATACACATAATAATTAATATGTTCGGAAATAATTAATAAAACTTAAGATACAGTTCTTACACATTCACAACTTACACACACGCCAATTCATCCATGTATGTGTGATGGATAATTGTGTGTATATATATTGACAATTTCGTTTAACTTAGCTTATATTGAATATTGCTCATTTATACGAGGAACAAGCACGTATATGCATATGTGTATGTGCAGTTTTTTGGAATTAAGAAATTTTTTCATTTGATTTTACAAATTTAAGAACATTCTTATTTTATTATATTTATTTTTGTACTTGTATTGTTGTATTATTTGATTTAGTTATTCAACTTTTCTCTTAAATTTAAAAACAATATATTTTAATTTTAAGATTATGTTTTTTATTTTCAAGTAAATTTAATATTTTTATATATTTGAAACTCTAAGAAAATATAATTTAAATTTAATTTTTTAATAATGTTCTTAATTTCTAGCACAAAATATCAAATTCAAACAAATGTTACAATTATATAAATGATTTATATATATTTGATTTATTATTATATTAAAATTAAAATTTTAATATGAAATAAATATAATAAAATAGTATAATAATTGTTTTTATAATAAAATCCAATATTATATTTAATAATATATTCATTTTTTATTATTACAAATACAATAAATATGATATTAAAAATTATTTGATATTCATCTATATATATATATATATATATCGTGTTTTAAAATAATTTTATTTAATAATTAAATTTAAATATTCAATATATATTTTGTTGATAATACATTATTGATATAATTATATAATAAATAATGATTATTTTTAAAATTTTATAAATTTTAATTAAAAAAAGTGTTTCATTATTTTTTATTTTATTTTATAATAAAATAATCATATATTTATAATTCGAGTTTTTTTGAGTTATAAATTCGATTTTTTTATACTCGGATTCAGATTGATCTCGTGTTCGAGTTGTATCGAGTTCAAGTTATGTCGAGTTATGATTTTATTGGACTCAAATTTTTTTGAATTCGATATTTTTGGATCAAAATTTTTTGAATTTGAACTTGAGACTATTTTTATTAATTCGGATTTATCTCGATCAATTTCAAATGAATTTGGATGAATTTTTAAACTTTTTATCAGTTTTTTGTCGGTTCTACTAATGTGTACCATAAGTATCTTTTTTTTTTGTTATTTACTTCTTGTACTTGCTGTCTGTCACTTCTATCAGAATTTTCATTCCCTGTAAAAGTTCAGTCATCTGGATTTCATTTTGCTATTCCCCAAAAATTGTAGCCTCCATATCACGATCCTTGTATCTAGGCAGAAGCAACCAATTGACAGGGTTCGGGAAGTATCACCGACTAGTTCGTGTTTATTACAGCATTCAGAAGTAGACAATCAAAGAATCTGCAACGCTAAAGCGCTCGATGTATAATCTCCCCTTCAAAGTTAACCTCTACAATTTCTGAACATTAGTGGACAGAAGACAAAGCAGGTTGTAGAAAATGTGAAACAATAACCTTCATTTGACAAGAATATAGTACTATTACATTCTATTTGTGAACAAAGTCGTCTTTCAGTCTGAATACCAAAAAAGCGAGACATTTCTCTTTATTTTTTCCCTTATTTTTTCATGATTCCAAAATCCAAATTCAATTTAATGGTAGAGTTACAAAAATCAGCCAACGCCGTAACTCTTTTACTCTCGCTAAAACAATAACAAAACTTTAGCGCACACTAGTGCTTAGGGCCCTCAAAATCGGTTTAAGAATTTAGGTTTTAAAAGGTTGTAATACAAATAGAAGAAAATTCCTTTCCAATAATGTATTGCACGTGTTGAAATGAAAACTAGCTGCTTGGTTGAAATTAATTTTCACCATCCAATCTTCATAGAATGGTGTTTCCCATATGCTATCTAACCCTCAAAATACCACTGCACCCTGAACTTAGCTCCATCTCCTTCTATCCTCCTCTTCGTCCACAGGAGTATACCATGATGGTCTTCGCTTTGAATTGCTTAACCTGTAGTTCAACAGCACTTCTTCATCACAAAGTGCTGTAGTAGCCACCAGAACAAGAGTCTTTAAAACAGGAACATCTGAACCACTATTTCTTGAACCCCATCTGAACCAAAAGCTGCCAAATCTCCTCATGTTTACTTCTGCATTTCCAAATGATATATTTGGAATATAAGCTCTCATCTCTTTTTCGGTCAGTGGGAAGTCATAAGGGCAAACCATCACATTGGGCGCCATTTCTTTAGCAGGGTGATTGGCGAAATGGGCAAAAGCTAAAGGGTTCCTACGCTCCACAATCTCACCACCACTTCCTACACGTGAGTTTTCCAAAGGCTTACTAAGCATTTTCCAGAACCTGCCTGAACCTGTCTCTGTGACTTCAGTGCTTGACCTCGTATCTTGCATTGTTGAGCCATCCCACAATTCACGTGTTTCACCCCCATAACCCCAAGGTTGGGCATTGATGACAGTCCCATCATATCTAGTGATCAGATATGTGTTTTGCGCATCGACTCGAGGGTATCCTGGAATGTACCGGTAATAAGCTGGGGTGTATATAACACCAGGATACATGGCAATTACAGCACCAACATTAGCTTCACCATTCAAAAATAAACCTTGTCCAGCTTCATTGTGGGGTATTTGAGATGGTCTGACATCAAGAGTGTAGCCAATGGAATCCTTCAACCTCTGTGAGACTTCGGTGCGTTTTAGTGGCCTTGTCTCAGGAATAGCTGCACTGAAATATAATCAATAGTTAGGACTGAGGAGATTATAAGTGGCAGGGTCTTCGATCTGTCCCTACTATTACTGGTACAAAAAATACAAATTAGGGAGCAAAGACATATCTGATCAAAGTCAAACAAAGGATCAAAAGATCCATATTCCAAATCCAAGTACTTGTTGCTTTTTTTTTTTTTTACAGATCTATCACAAACTTAGTAACAATAATAAACTTTGGTTAAATTGTCGGGTATTTCATTATTATCATCTATAGGATAAAGGGCAAATTTGCCACTGTTAATGTTGAATTCTTCTACTGTACATAGGTTTCATTGAATTCTGCCATCGTACTTTTATTTTAGGTGATTTTTGGATCAAAACTAATGGAAATAGAATAATATGTTAATATATAATTTGTCTATATTTCATTATTATCATCTATAGTAGCAATTATCTTTTCATAATAGTTACAAGAAATCAATGTTTAACGTATTTATTTTGCACCTATCACAATTTTTTTTAACAAAAACAAACAAACAAAGCCTTATCACCAAAGTAACACAAAAAAAGAAAATGGTCCCTCTATCAAGGTTGATTCCTTTCTTGAACCTCAGTGAATGTTGATAAGGAAAAATTGCACTGCAACTGATACTTGCAGTGACGGTCTAAAACTAATTCTCATTTTAAGTTCCAAAACCAAAATTATCAAATTACAGTTGAAATATAATAAGACGTGGAACAAAGCAAGCTGCTATAAAAAAGAAAAAGAAAAAGAGAAGTGAAAGCCCAATTTCCTTGACAATGTACTTTTATTACTTCCACTAATTTAAGCAATTTAGTGATAAAGCTCAGGAGATAATTATTTAAAGATACCAAACATCCCATACATGATGCATAACAATATGCAATGTACTGAAGATACAGAAAACAAAATAAACTAGAAATCTACTCACCAGGACGGTTAGTATTTGGGCGGTTCCCTCCAACAGCAAAGCTAAGACCGCTTCGGGAAGGAGTAGCATTTGATTGTGATCGATGTGGCTCATTGACATCAGGAAGGAAAATTTCATCCAAACCAGTGCAGAAGTTTTTAATTTGATAATGAATGTTTTCTTGCACTTGCTTCTGTTGGTCAGCAACAGAAGCTTTACTAGCAATGTCAATGATCTCATCTACATCAGCCTCATCCGTGTTCTTTCCCAAACGATTGTAACTGAACATTGCACAAGCAACGATTTCAGGAAATCAAAATATTGGACCAAAACAATGATAATGAATGAGAAAAGGGGTATGGGTATTGGAGACCACCAACCTGGTATACATGAAAAGGCGGTTGATGTCAGCTTCAAATTGGAGTTTCCTTGGGTCCCTAGCAAAAGTGCGGCTTTTTGCAAGGGTTCTCACAGCCTGGAATATCAATAGAACAAGATTTATTTATGCATAAAATGGCCTCAGTTTAAACTCCATCTTTGATTCATCTACCCAATTTCACAAAAGACTCGACATAAATCCTGATTTCTGATATTATCTTTCATTTGCACCAAAAAAAAATGTTTAAAATGTAATCTGTTCAGTTACTTGAGGTCCTAACATGAAGAAAAATGGAAGATCGCTGAAATGCAGAGGGTATATTAAGAGAGAAACCAGAAATAAAGAGCGGTTAGTAGGAAAGAAAAAGTACTTACATCTTGGAATTTGTTAAAAAGAAAAGCCATCGACAAAGCAGTGCAAACAAAACTCCCTCTGAGACTTAAAGCTTTACTCGGCTTGGCTATGCTCTGTTTCCCGATTGAAGAGGAGGAATCGGAAGAAAGCCGAAGTGGGAAAGTCCTTCTTACCAATTTTGTTAGGCTTTAGGTTTGTGCTTAGCTTAGGTTGGATTGAGTTTGATTGGGCTTTCATGGATATTAGGCTTTTAACTTTGCGAGCTTAGGGCCTTTTTTTTTTTTAGAGATTTTAAATTTTATAAGCGGAGTTAAAATAATAACATATATTTTATTTTATTTATTTTTTATTTTTTTAATATTTTTAAAAAACATGTATCATTATCCTAATTTCGTTTGTGGAATTAAAAAAAAAACTTTATTGACGGTGTATTTGATATTAATTCTTTTGTATATTGTCTGTAAATTATAATTTTGTATACTTTTTTTAGTTACAAATTTTGTACACTTTAGGTTTATAATAGAAGTAATATTATTAAATTCTTAATTAATGAAATGTCCAAATATGATTCAATAACAACGTATAAAATTTATACATTAACAATATATTAAATATATTTACCAAAAAAATATTAAATACAAACTTATAAATTAAAATCATTATTCTTAAATTACGATATTTTTAAAATTTTCTTTAAATGAAGTATTTCAAATTACATAAACTTTGTCTCAATGCTTATTTGGCTAAAATTACCATATGACCATTTTTTTCCTTTTTTTCATCTATTATGGCAATCGAGGGGATGAACTTTTCCATGCTAACCACTAGGTCTAAGTGATCATCTATCATAAGATTTTTGTCTCTCTTTTTTTCATAGAGAGATACGATAACAAAAAAAAAAGAATAATTGAACTTTAGATTTAATCTATTTTAATGAGATGTAACTACCTTTAAATTAAACTATGATTATTAAATTTGTCTCTTCTGTTTTTAAGGATCATGGTGAAAAATGTTACAACTCATAGGTAAATTTTCTTTGAGATTTGTATTTTGATCAATGAAAATTTAGTTTTTTAGAGTTATGAGAGGGATTATTATTGGTCCTTCATACATTATTCTTTGTAATTAAGGATATAATTGTATCAAGCCGAAATGATTCAATGTCAAGTTTGAGCTCAGCTCAATTTAAATACTCAAAACTCAAAACTTGGCTTAAATTCAATCGAACTTAATTTTTAAAACTTAATCTCGACTCAAAAAAAAAAAAACTTGAGCCTTTCAAACTCAACCCAAGGGACTCAGTTTACCATTTTTCAACCAAAAATTATGAAGGTAAATTAGTAATCAAATTAAAAATATATATTAAAAAAATTCTATTACACTCGCGAGTTGCTGAAGTTGGGTATTAAGATACTGAAATTCGACTCGACTCGAATCGTTATTTAAGTAGCTTAAACTGTGACACTCCAGAAATGTGGAAATATGGGCAAATTTGAACTTTCTTAATCCTTTATTTGAGTTGCATTCCTATAAGTGTCAATTACTTAACCATTTTATTTTATAAAAATTTCGCCAGCATAATGACGTATTTCTATCCCTACTGCAAGGTTCAAAGTATGGTTTGTATTTGCAACCAGTTGATTTTAGTTTCCTTTTTTGCTTAGCAGTAAATTCATTCTCATTATATCACCTTAATATTTCTAAAATATACTTTATTATACAAACTGTGCATTTATAGCTTTAGTTACATTCATTCTTACCTAATTTACATCACAAATTATTCTTTACAACAATTGTCTATGTTTTACAGGAAGTCTGGCAAATAAAGTAAAAGTATACCTTACTTGTATTGGAGATAGTCTGGGGAGGTATGGGAAATTGATCACTAAAGATAGTCTGTAAGAGTAAAAGAAATGGGTGAGCTCTTTAAGTCCAGTAAGACATGCGTTTAAAGCAGTCTTAGTAGTAAAACATGTAAAAGCAAATCGTTGTAAGTCAAGCTTAATAAAATAACATATACATGTATATAAGTCGAAACATGTTCAGTTTCGAAAATTAGGTCAAAACATATTTGACATCATAACTAGTAACATATAACTTATAAATCACGTAGCTCATTACTTTTCTTTAAAAATATTATGTAAACTTACATATCGCGTAATATAAATGTCACGTAGGTTAACACTTTTCTTTAAAAGTCATATTGAATAATTTCATGGAGACTAGGTAAAGACACATAGTAACAGAGGTTATGTTCACGTAGATATTTCACATAGGCAATTCATATAGATAGTTCACTAGACAGAGACCTATAACCATGGTAAGGAGACTGTAGACGAGATCAGGGTCGTACAACGCCCTACGCCACTTAAACAAATGACGAAAATAAGGCACCGAGTGGTATAAATACCCGACGCGATTAAGCATACACCACAAGAGATTGAACGTACACAATGTGGCATATGGCATGCACCACGAAGGTCCAAAATCCACACAGCCATGCATGACAGATCATGTAGACAAGATGTGGCCTTAGTCTCAAAACAGAACGTTTAAAATACGTTTTCCGGGTCGATTAGCTTGTGAACTCATAAAAATCAATACTTTTATTTCATTTCATATATATAAACAACATTTCATAAATTTTCATTTTGGCGTAGCAAATTGCATTTCAAAACATTTCATAGGTATTAAAAGAAATACATTTGAAGAGCTCAGAAAATTGGGCTTTTCTTTCGGTTTTGCTTGAATAGTATTTTTCGTAAATACAAGCATACTTATATAAATTCATGTATCAAAAATAAGGCATTGAATCACTAATACTACTTTAAAACACATCACTTACCTCTTAAACCTTGTGGCAGTGCAAAATCGTTGGGTCTCAGGTTTACCTCGATTTGCGTGTTGATTTCTCGAGCTGCCCAAAACCATTCCAATTCATCAAATAATGCTCAATTTCATCTCAATATATTCAAACATGTATTTATCTTCATAAATTTCATGAAATTTGACTTTTTAGTTAACTTTTCCTACTTTCTCGGTTTTACCGATTTAAGTACCGGTTTAAGTTAATTTTTCCAATTTGGTTCTTTTAACTTCAATTTCATTTCTTCAATAACCAAAATACTCATTTGATCCATAATTCATACTTGTTAACATTCCAATTTCACCAATTCTTACACTTTTCAGTTTCCTACTGAATTGATCTATAAACTAGACTTTTTCAGTATAAATTTAACTATCTACAACATCAAACATAATCAAATTTCACCATTTTCCTAACTTATGCATACTGGCCAAATTCATACTTCACTGTAGAAATTATTTCTTTCAATTCCACTTAACTAAAAATCATTCAACAACATCAAACAACAATATATCTCAAGTTCATCATCTTCCATCAATTTCTTACCAACTTTGACCAACCCTTTGCTTCAACAAGGTTTCTAAGCTGTAAATAAACATGTAGACATCTTAGAAACCTAAAAAACAATAAGAAAAACCAACCAAAAACTTTCAAAAATTCATCTTTCTTTCACCTCGGACATGGCAGATTATACCCATATTCTTCTCTCTAAGATTTCACCTAGTAAATGAGCTTGTTTGGGGCTGAATTTTTTATATGTTATAGATGACTTAAGGTAGAAGGCTTGATCCTTTTGACTGATGCTTGAAAAGTGGTCAGAAGGCCATCAAAAAAATCGTACAAGGCTAACTGGACAGGAACACCTGCAACAACTTCACTTGGGGAGTTCTCTATCTTAGAAGGTCTGTTGGGGTTGGTTCTTAGCTTTTCAGAAACATTATCAAGTGTATTTTATATCTGGAAAAGTTGGGGGTCAAAATGTTTCCATAAGGTCTTTAAATTGATTAACATCTGCTGGTTGGTCAAAATTCTGAAGTAGGGTAATTTCGGGTTCTGTTTTGAAAAATTCATAAAAATTATTTCTAGTCTAATTTCTTCCAAATTTTCACATCTCAAGTGTTATAATAGGTCTATAGTATGTCTCATAAAAATTTAGGGGTCACTTGTTTAAGAAAAGCTCCCCGATTGAGCTCTTTTTGCGCGATTTGGTCATTACTGAGCAAAATGGCTTAAGGTTTTTGGTTTACTTTAAAAATTAATTCGATCCCCGAAAACTCCATATTTCCACTTGATTTTTATTCCTCAAGTCCATTTCACCTTATAATAATTTCCTATGATCTCAGAATAATTTTCATGAATTTTTAAAATTTATTTCGAATTTATTTCTCTTACTAGGCTCAATTTCTCGATTTAGTGTAAACCCGAGTTTTACTAACTTTTTCACTTTCAACACCTTAGTTTTCACTTCTAAAAATCATAACATACTTATACATTAATTCTTAAGTGATTCTTGAACTTAGAATCGTACCTCGATTCTTGTGCCCCTGGGCCCGTGCCACTAACCCGAGTGTTTCGGTTGTTCCAGGCTTGCATAACATTATCCCGAGTGTCTTAATTATTTCTTAGTTTCCAAATAAGAAATAAAATAGAAAAATTTGAGTTTCACATTTCTCCCTATCTTTTAGGAATTTAGTCCTCCAAATTCAAGTTGGTCCATCGAATAGTTGATAATACTTTTCTCTCATGTGGCTCTCTAGCTCTCATGTAGCTTCTTCTGTCGAGTGGTGTTGCCAAAGAACCTTTAGCAATGAAATAGTCTTGGATCGAAATACATTTTCCTTTTTGTCAAAAATTTGAACCGGTTGCTCAACATAGCTCATATCTTCTTGTACTTCCAACGGTTCATACTCTATCACATGAGAAGGGTCCGGATGATACTTCCTCAACATCGAAACATAGAAGACATTATGTACCCCAGACAACTGTGGAGGTAAAGCAAGTTTGTAGGCAACATCTCTCACTTTTTCTAATATATCAAATGGACCAATGAAGCGGGGACTCAACTTCCCTTTCTTTCTGAAGCGCATGACACCCTTCGTCGGAGACACTTTCACAAATACAGAGTCCCCAACTTGAAATTCTAGAAGATGTCTTCGTACATTAGCATAACTCTTCTGTCTACTCTGTGTCGTCCTTAATCTATCACAGATTAGCTGAACACCTCTAACTGCTTGTTTAACCAATTCGGGAGCAAGTATTTTCCTGTCACCCACTTCTTCTTATGTAATATGGGACCTACATCTCTTGCCATGCAGAGCTTTGTAAGAAGCCATCCCAATGCTAGCATGATAGCTATTATTATAGGCAAACTCTACAAGAGGCAAATGATCGTCCCATGAACCCTTAAAGTCCAATGCACACGCCCTCAGCATATCCTCTAAGGTCTGAATAGTCCGCTCAGACTGACCGTCGGTCTGAGGATGATATGTGGTGCTCAAATTCAACTGAGATCTCATGGCTTCCTGAAAATGGTCCAGAACCTGGAAGTGAACTGGGAATCTCTGTCAGAAGTAATGCTCACGGGAGCCCTATGCAATCGTGTTACTTCTCTAACATACAAGTCTACTAGCTTATCCAGTGTATCAGTACTCTTGATGGCAAGGAAGTGGGTACTCTTAGTCAGTCTATCCATAATCACCTAAACTGCATCATGACCCCTCTGGGTTCTTTGTAATTCCATAATAAAGTCTATAGTAATATGCTCTAATTTCCATGTAGGCACCGATAGTGACTTAAGCAGCCTTGCTGGCTTTTGCTGCTCAAACCTTAATCTGTTGGCAGACTGAACATCTAGCCACAGAGTCTACCACATCTCTCTTCATTCCAATCCACCAATATACTTTACGGAGATCATGGTACATCTTAGTACTTCTTGGGTGCATGACGAATCGAGAACAATGAGACTCTTTCAGGAATCTCTGTCTCTGGGTGTTATCATGTGGCATACAAATATGACCCCGAAATCTCAACAGTCCATCATCTCTGACTGAGAAGTCCAACTGCGATCTCTCTTTGGCCTGGCTAACCATATCCAGTAGCTTTTGATCATTCCTCTTTCCTGACCTGATCTGATCCAATATACTGGGCTCAATCTGTAGGCTAGCCATAAACTCATCCTCAATCTCCTCAACATTGATTCTGAGCTCGGTGAATTGTCTTAACAATTCTCATTCTCTGATTATCATGTAGGACACCATACTCTTCCTATTGAGGGCATCCGCTACTACATTCGCCTTGTTTGGATGGTACAAAATCTCGTAGTCATAATCCTTCAGGAGCTCTATCCATATTCTCTGTCTCATATTAAGCTCTTTTTGATCAAAGATATACTTGAGACTCTTATGGTTGGTGAAAATTTGAAATCTCTTACCATATAAGTAATGCCGCCATATTTTCAGTGCAAAAACTACTGCGACCAATTCCAAATCATGATTAGGATAGTTACACTTATGGTCCTTAAGCTGGCGAGAACCATAAGCAACCACTCTACTATTCTGCATCAGCACACAGCCCAAACCCTGGTGGAAGGCATCACTGTACACTGTAAACCCTCTTAAACCATTCGGAATGGTCAAGACTGGTGCTATTGTCAATCGATGCTTGAGCTCTTGGAAGCTCTTCTCACACTAATCAGACCACTCAAACGGAACATTCTTGCATGTCAATTTGGTCAATAGATCTGCTATTTGGGAGAACCTATCAACAAATCTTCGGTAGTACCCTGCCAATTCCAAAAAACTCTGAACCTCTGTCACTGTCCTCGGTCTCTCCCATTTTAGTACTACCTCAACCTTAGACGGATCAACAGACACCCCGTCGTTAAATACAATATGTCCGAGGAAAAAAATCCGATCTAACCAGAATTCACATTTACTAAATTTCCCATATAGTTTCTTCTCACGGAGTATCTGGAGCACAATCCTCAAATGCTCCTAATGCTCCTCTCGGGACTTAGAATAAATCAAAATATCATTAATGAACACAATAACAAATTTATCCAAATATTCTCGAAAAACATCATTCATGAACTTAATAAAGGTAGCAGTGGCGTTAGTTAGTCCAAAGGGCATCACAAAAAATTCATTGTACCCATATCGGGTCCAAAAAGTTGTCTTTGGTACATAAGCTTCCTTAATCCTCAACTAATGATAACTCGATCTCAAATCTATCTTAGAGAACACTGAACCCCTCTCAGTTGATCGAATAGATCATCGATTCTTGGCAAGGGGTACTTATTCTTTATCGTCGCCTTATTTAGAAGTTTGTAATCTATACACTAATGGAGACTATCATCTTTCTTTCTGATAAATAGTATCGTTGCACCCCACAAAGATACGCTCAGTCTAATGAACCCCTTATCAAGCAACTCTTGCAACTGTTTCTTCAGTTCCTCAAATTCAACCAGTGTCATTCGATAAAGTGGCTTAGAGATAGGCTGAGTGTCGGGCACCAAATCAATTGCAAATTTAATCTCCCTCTTCGATAGTAACCTTGACAAATCATCTGAAAAGATATCGGGAAACTCACACACAATCGTAACATCTTGAATGCTTGGTGATTTTCGACTATTAATCATAGACAAAGGCAATATACCCTTCACAAAATTCGAGATCATCAGGAATTTCAAACATATAAACACCAAACAACTTTACAAAACATCGTACCATATATTTCATTTCTCATTAACAAAGCATACATCAAATTTATCAGGTAAGGAGAAGGTTACGGTTTTAATATAGTAGTCTAAACTTACACGATTGGCAGCTAGCCAATCCATGCCTAAAATTACATCAAAACCATACATATTCAGCAAAACTAAATCTGCTAACATTTTCCTATCTCCTACCTTGATTTTGTATTTTTTACTCACCATATCAGTCAGTTGTGATTCACGCATGGGTGTGCTTATGTGTAACTTGTGATTTAAAGGCTCAGGTTCTAGATGCAATTTATTTGCAAATTTTGGGGAGATAAAATAATGTGTGGCACTTGAGTCAAATAAAACATGTGCTTCATAATTACAGAAAAGGAGTATACCTCTAATAGCATCGGAGGTGGTGTCGACTATCTCCTTATCGATAGCGTACACATGTCCCTGTGAGATAGGCTTCTTTCTCTTATTTGCAACTATGGCTCTCCTCTGTGGGGCCTGTCTCGAAGGAATCTGTACTTGCTTCTCGGTTTGCTTTGGCTACTCTCGAGGCTCATAAGGTCTCATCAGTGGACAATCCTTAATTAGGTGTCCTACCTCACCACATCTAAAATAGGCACCTGTGGTCAAGCGGCAATACCCATAATGAAATTTACAATAATTCTTACATCGGCGTAACTCAGTGCCAGGGCCTCAGGCAGTGTCAGCACTATCAATGTGGGTCTTGGGCCCTTGCCTGAGATTCTTTGGTTCTCTGCCTCTTAGGCTGACCCCATCTCAGCTCAAATCGGGAGGCCTGTACTCTCTTTCCCTTATCTTTGCCTTTACTTCTAAACCCATGCTCTACTTGCGTCATATCCAGGCCCTTCTCAATCTCTTTAGCCCGTCCCAAGGCATCCTTAAAATCTGTGATCCGTAATCTCAGTAGTCAATCTCGGATCCCTGATCTAAAACCTGCCAAAAATCTCTAGGTCCGTCGCGCGTGATCCCTAATTGTTTTCAGGTGATATCTCATCAGGGTAGTAAACCAATTCTCATATTCATCTACTGTCAGACTCCCCTGAATAAAATTCAAAAACTATGCCTGCATCTTTTTCTATGCTGTGGGCAGAATATACTGGGCCCGGAATGCAGCAAGGAAACAATCCCATGTAATATCTGACGGACTCTCTACCAAAACTGTCTGTGTAGCCCTCCACCAAAACTTGGCCTGACCTCTTAGCATATAACTGGCCATGGTCACTCTCTCCGTGTCTGTGCACCCCAGATACTGTAATACTGTCTCGAGGTCTAATAACCATTCCTCTGCCTTAATCGGATATTTCACCCCTGTAAACTCCGGGGGATTCATTCTCAAAATATCTCGCAGCTTCTGTGTATCTCTATCATCTCTACGCTGTGAGACTACAGGTTGAGTAACTGGGGTTGGTGAAGGGACCTGTGGTGGAGGAGTAGGTGCAGGTGTAGTAGTAGCACCGGTGCCAGAGGTATTTGCCCCAAATTGCTGGGCGAACATAGCTGTGAGTGCATTCAGCCCTTCTCTCATGCTCTACATGCCTTGTTCGAGCCTCAACATAATACTATTTGAGCTCTCGGGCTGAGGGGGAGATGACGGAGTGGGCTGTGCCTGTTTCCGTGGACGGCCTCGCCTACCGCTCATGGTTCAGTGATCGATTACCTGCGTGTAAACCAAAGTTTTGGTTATAACTTTAACAGATATACTTACTTTATAACCAGGCAAGAATAGACAATTTGGGATGTAATCTAACTTTACTAGCTGACACTGACAGTATTAGACAACTTTTGCTTTGATACCATGTAAACTATGACGCCCCGAAAACGTAAAAATATGGAAAAATTTTAACTTTCTTAATTCTTTATTTGAGTTGCATTCCTATTAGTACCAATTACTTAACCCTATTATTTTATAAAAATTTCACGTGCATTACGGCGTATTTTTGTTCCTACCTTCCTGTTAGGTTCAAAGTACAGTTTGTATTTGCAACTAGTTGATTTTAATTTCTTTTTCTGCTCAGTAGTAAATTCATTCTCATTATATCATCTTAATATTTCTGAAATATACTTTATTATACAAATTGTACATTTATAACTTTATTTACATTCATTCTTACCTAATTTACATCCCAAATTATTCTTTATAACAACTGTTTATACTTTACAGGAAGTCTGGGAAATAAAGTAAAAGTATACCTTACTTGTACTGAAGATAGCTTGGGGAGGGTCGAGTCCACCCGTCCACGACTACTATACGATAGGTATGGGAAACTCACTGAAGATAGTCTGTAAGAGAAAAGGAAAGAGGTGAGCTCTTCAAGTCCAGTAAGACATGCGTTTAAAGCAGTCTTAGCAGTAAAACATGTAAAAGCAAATCGCTGTAAATTAAGCTTAATAAAATAACATATACATGTATATAAGTTGAAACATGTTTAGTTTCGAAAATCAGGTCAAAACATATTTGACATCATAACTAGTAATATGTAACTTATAAATCACATAGCTCATTAGTTTTCTTTAAAAATATCATGTAAACTTACATATCACGTAGTATAAATGTCACGTAGCTTAACACTTTTCACAAAAAAAATACATTTGAAGAGCTCGAAAAATTGTGTTTTTCTTTCGGTTTTGCTTGAATAGTTCTCTTTCGGGTTCGGAAATACTTTTCATAAATACGAGCATACTTATATAAATTCATGTATGAAAACAAGGCATTGAATCACTAGTACTACTTTAAAACACATCCCTTACCTCTTAAACCATAGGGCAGCACAAAATCGTCGGGTCTCGAGTTTACCTCGATTGGCGTGTCGATTTCTCGAGCTACCGAAACCATTCCAATTTATCAAATAATGCTCAATTTCATCCCATTATATTCAAACATGTATTTATCTTCATAAATTTCACCAAATTTGAGTTTTTAGTCAACTTTTTCTACTTTCTTTGTTTTACCGATTTAAGTGCCGATTTAAGCTAATTTTGCCAATTTGGTTCTTTTAACTTCAATTTCATTACTTCAATAACCTAAATACTCATTCATTTCCATAATTCATACTTTTCAACATTCCAATTTCACAAATTCTTACACTTTTCGGTTTCCTACTGAACTGAGCTATAAACTAGACTTTTTCGGTATAAATTTAACTGTCTACAACATCAAACATAATCAAATTTCACCATTTTCCTAACTTATGCATGCTGGCCAAATTCATACTTTACTCTAGAAATTATTTCTTTCAATTCCACGTAACTAAAAATCATTCAACAACATCAAACAACAACATATCTCAAGTTCATCATCTTCCATCAATTTCTTACCAACTTTGACCAGCCCTTTTTGCTTCAACAAGGTTTCTAAGTTGTAAATCAACATGTATACATCTTAGAAACATAAAAAAAACAACAAGAAAAATCAACCAAAAACTTTCAAAAATTCATCTTTCTCTCACCTCTGAATAGGGCAGATTCTGCCTCTGTTCTTCTCTCTAAGATTTCACCTAGTAAATGAGCTTGTTTGGGGGCCATCGAAAAAATCGTACAAGGCTGACTGGATAGGGATGCCTGCGGCAACTTCACTTGGGATTTCTCTCTCTTAGAAGGTCGGTTGGGGTTGGTTCTTAGCTTTTCATAAAGCTTATTAAGTTTATTTTATATCTGGAAAATTTGGGTGTCAAAAGGTCTTCAAATTGATCAACTTCTGCTGGATCAAATGGTACCAAAGTGGATCAAATGGTACCAAAGTGGTAAGACTTGGGTACTTAAGGGTTCCAAGTTCGAACCACAATGGGGATGCAAATTGTGGAGAGGTAAACCCTAGGCTAACTTGATCCTGGCTTGCCCATGATAAAATCGTGCGGGTTAGTGGAGTCAAAGCGGATAGTACAAATGAGTAACGATGTCACAGCAGTCGATGTTGTGAGCCTAAAGAGGGGTAGGCCATAGCTGGCTGGGTTGGGCCATTACAAAAAATACATATTTTATTATAACGACCGTGTGGCACTTTGTTCCCGCAGGATTTAGGAAGTGGCCCCCATAGTCTCATTAATCCGTACTTCCGGTTTGGAAGCCCATAGGCCCCTCACAGTTTTCTTGGGGATTATCACCCCAATTTGCGTCCCACGTGATTCGAACCATACCATGTGTGTAAGATAAATGGACTTAAGGTTCGAACCACAATGGGGACGCAAATATTGTAACAATCGTGGGTTAAGGTCCTGGGTTCGAACCATGTGGGACGCGAATTGGGGTGATAATCCCCGACAAAATTATGAGGGGCTTGTGAGGCTTTCAAATCTGACAGTACGGATGAGTGAGACTGTGAGGGCCACTTCTTGAATCTTGTAGGAACAAAGTTTCACACGGTCGTTACACACTAAGCATCATCCAATCATAAGTCTTAACCTAAATTGAATCCCTCGTGTGTGTGAAATGTCATAACCACGTTAAAGTACACCATCCGGATCAAATTATGCAAACATAAAGATGTAAACTCAATTACAAGTGATCACTCCCATAAGTTTGCTTTTCACTTCTCTCTCTACTAATGTAATCACATTTAATCTGTAATCAATAGGACTTCACTAAGCTTGTAATGTCAGGCTAGGGTTAAGGTATGATAAAGGACAATTTAGGCTCAACAATCCCTAATCATGCATTAGTTTACTTTATTCTATTTTTGTATTTTTTATTTTTTTCACATTTTATTATTTTTTATTTATTTTCCTTTTCTTTTTTTTTTTCATTTTGCATTTTTTCTTTTCTTTTTCTATATACCTATACCTAATATGTACATAGCTCTGAATATATCCAAGTAAAACACATGCCTTCAGGGTAAAAGATAGGAAAAAGTATTTAGGTTTAAGGAGATATAACTATATGAGTGTATATACAAAGAAAAGCTTATTTGGCTTAAAAAGGGTGACTAAGGGAAAATATTTATAGAGTTAGCTTGGAAGGCTCAAACGATCCAAGGATGACCTAAATCACTTCCCTAATCAAGTGTGATATAATAATTTCGCCTTGAGAGAAAATCAAACAAATTCTAGAATATGATGCAAAAAATCAAATGAACAAATGCAATCTTATGTCCACATAAGTTTTCTCTAAATGTGCATACTAATCCATGATCAAGACATGTACATAAGAATAGGGAACTCACAATTAGAATCAACACCAATTCAAAGAATTAACTTCATGCTTTTCACAACACTCATGCATCTTAGTCAATCAGAATAAAACTCAATCAAGAGGTAATATCATAGGATAATGGGAAAACAACAAGTTTAGCACAAGAGTAACCTCAAATCAAAACATGTAAAGCCCAAATTCTCAAAAATTTTGAAAAGTATTTAATTTTGCACATTTGTTTTTGAAAATTGCTCAAGTTAATCCCCCTACCCTAAACTTAAGTGTATAGTGTCTTTAATGTGCAGATAAATAAGGCAATAAAGCTCAAAATATAAAACTCTCCTAACATCATGAAGAAAAACACTGCAAAGCTCAACAGGGAGTATTGCCACCAAGGGTTCTCTCTAAAAGCAAAAAGAAAAGCAAGCATAAAATAGAAAAAAAAATACACAAAAGGATAAAGAAGAAAAGAGAAGAAAAGAAAGCAAAAGGAATGAAGCTGGACTAAGTTTAAAGTTCTCAGTAGACTCTCAATGTGTGAGACCAATTTTTTTTTTCATACAATTTTTTATTTAAAAGCTAAGAGAGAAATTCAAAACTTACCTAAGTGTTCATGTAGGGCCCAAAGGAACTTAAGAGCTCGGATGATGGAAAGTTGAGCTCAAGGCATGAAAACCAAGGTAAGGTGTCAAAGTAAGAGTTCTTTAAGAATTGAAATTCATATAAACATGATTTTATGGTTGAAAGGTGAAACTAAAGGGATTGGAGTGAAATAAGTTTGTAAATCTCGAGTTAGTACTAAACCGAGAAATTGGGCCTACTAATTGAAATAATTTCGGAATAAATTTCATAAATCGGTAAAACAATTATTCTGAGGCCATAAAAAATTAAAATAAGGTATATTTGATTAGGAGAATTAAAATTTAGTTGAAATATTGAGGTTTTGATGGTTAAATAAAATTTTAAAGTAAACTGAAAACTTTAAGGAATTTTACCGGTAATGACTAAATCGGGTAAAATGGGCCCAAAACGAAAATAATTTTCTTAAATAAGTGGATACAAAATTTTTATGGAATAAAGTAGGGACTTGGTATAACACATGAGAGGTGGAAACACAGAAGAAAATGGGTTGGAAATAATTTGGAAGTTTTCTAGTGCAAGGCAGCTGACAGCCCAAACTCAACACACTGCTGGCCAAACAAAAAGGCCTAAATTGAAGGGGTTCCAGAAAGTGCTTAAGTCTAATTTTTCTTTTTTAGGTTATAGTATACAAAAAACGATTTTACAAAGGTATTATACAGCCTGAACCGACCTAAAACGAGAGAGTTATCCTCTTTCAAAGTTCCCGTAGGCATCTTTGGCTGTTTCTATTTGTGGATTTTTTTGGCCACCTTCCAGCCATTTTTAGAAGTTGGTCAAATGAAATATTCCTCTTGAAGTCCTCTAACACATAAAAAATTCAGCTTCATACCGGTTGATTTGGTAGGTGAAAAATTACACAGGAGAACAGGGGCAGAATTTGCTCTATTTTAGAGGTAAGAGAAACTTGGGATTTTTTTATTTCTTAGCTAGTTTTTGAGCTTGTTTAGGATGATTCTAAGTTTTATATATGTATATTTACAGCTAAGTAACATTTGTGAAGGAAGAAAGTGAGGTCAAAGTTGGTCAACAAGGTGAGGAAGTTGATGGAAGATGATGATTAAAATATATATTGATTTTTAATAGTTTTAGGTGATTTTTTTACTAAAGTAGAATTTGAAGATATATTTCCTAGAGTGAAATTGAATTTCATCTAGCCCTTAGATAATATAGAGAAGATTAAATTTGATTGAATTAAGTATTGTGGAATGTTGTTTAGTACCGAAAAGTTCGGTTTATAGCTCGGTTTAATCGAATACTGTAAAAGTGTGAAAATTTGGCAATTTGATAAGTTGTAAAGTGTTGACTAGAGACTTGAATAACTGTTTAAACTATTAAGTTGATAAGTTCGAAGTTAAAGGAATAAAAAATTATCGAAATAGCTAACGACAGAGCGTTTATCGGTAAAATCAAAAAATTAGGAAAAGTTAGCGAAAATGGGTCAATTAGCAACGTTTAAGTTGTAAAATGTAAGTGAATGTAAATAAAGATGAACTGGATACTAATTGGATATAATTGGATGGTTTGTGGCTGTTAGAGGTGTAGGCACGTAAATCGAGGTGAGTCAATATCCGAGCGATACGTGTTACCCTAGTTTCGTATAGGTAAGGGATGTAATTTATTATGGTAATAGTGTTTTTTGCCTGTAAATAAATATTTATTTGATGTTTAAAAATGCGTGAAAATCCCTAGTTAACGAAAAACTTTCTTAAAACCTTTTTTGTAAAATAAGTGTGAATTTCAAATGACCTTAAACCCATATTTGCTTACTTACGAGTGCATGATTTTGTACAATTTTATAGCTATGATGATTAGTGTAACAAACATGTATGTATGTGATTTTTGAGGCATGATTTCTGTAAGCTATTGTGCAAATAAGTTTGAAAATGATTTCAGTATGATAATAAACAAGATTTGAGACTAAAGGCTTTCTATGGCGTGTGAGTCAAGGTAAACCTGAGGGTCAACCTAAGGGCCAAAGGGAATGCTAGTCGACAGCCTATGAACGGGCTGTACCTTGACAATAACATGTATATTTCTATGTGTCTGTCATACTGCCTTCGTGACATTTTTGTTTCGGCCTGTGGGGTGTTTTCCGTTATGTTGTAGGACTCTGGCCTAGTGTACAGCCCTACCATGGCCATAGGTATTCTGTTCCCTTTTCAAAGTTTGCCTTCTTTTGAGGATGATATGGTTATTACCCACATGACAGTGATATTGATTTCCTAGTCTCCACGTTTCGACATTGTGTATCGTTTTTAAGTATGATTTGATTATGATTTATGTATAGTTATGCAATTATGTTTCGATTTTGTTTCATTTTGATATGTGACTCTGAGGTTTTGCTTTGAATTAAGGAATATATGAAGTATATTTTTGGTATATAAAAAAGATATGTACTAAGTATGTCATTTTATGTTTTCTAACGGTTCTGATCAGAAAATGTACTTTATTTTTTAGCATCATCATTTTATTAAATGTTTTGGATGCTATTGCTATTTTAAATGCACTATTTTGTAGGCAATCTGGAAGCTCACCCCCTTTTTTCCATCCTTTTGGATTGTTTACAGTGATCACTCTCTTGCCTACCTCCTACACGACGTAAGCTGGTAGACACGACTCTCCCCAGATTACTTTTTGTACACACCTCAGGTATATTTCACTTTATATCCAGCTATCCTGTACAATACAAATACTTATATGTAAATAAACATTTTGTGATGTAATCACTTTTTGCATACGTATGAGAATGAAGATATATGTAGCCCATGATGCTACAGTGCATACTGAGATTAAGAGATGAATGAATATTATAAGCATTTTATGGATGGTCGAGTATAAAATCTTAGAAAGGATAGGTAAAAATAATTGCTTATGGTTATATATTGTCGACTTTGAAACTTGCAGGTGGATAGGGTTATGTATAATGGTTTTGTTGTTGAAAATCCGTGAAAGGGTAAAATAGGAATTGTTAAATATAAGAAAGGTTAACAATTAAAAGATAAGTTATAAACTAACCCTGAATAGGAATACACCTTAAGTAAGAAATTAAATTATGAAAGAAAATTTTAAATTAGCCCTAATTTTCTCGTTTTCGGGGCATTACAGTTTCTCTTGGTATCAGAGACAAAGGTGTCTAATACTGTTAGTGTCAGTCAATTGAAGATAGATTACATACCAAGTGTCTGTACTTGTCTAGATATAAATTGAAAATATATGCTAAAGTTACAACCAAATTTATTGTTTACGCGTAGGTAATCGATTATATATCATGAGCAGGAGACGAAGCCGTCCCCGGAGGCAGGCACAACCACCTCCACCACCTGCCCTATCGCAAGAGAGTCCTAACTCTTGAATGAATCATATGGACTAGGATATGAAACAGGAATTTGATCACTTTGTGGCTATACTTGCCAGCATTTCGGGGCTAATGTCTCAGGTACTGCGCCTGCTCCGACTCCTACACCTACACCTCCACAAGTTTCGCCCCCCACCTCATCCACAGACTCCTTCGGTACCTCCAGCCACTCAGCCTCTAGTATAGAGCAAGCCAAATGATAGGGGCATGGGTCGGTTAGGAGACTTCTTAAATATGAACCCTCTATCATTTAAGAGGGTTAAGGACCCAATCGAGGCAGAAGAGTGGTTGATGGAGATAGAGACTGCTTTTGAGTACTTGGGGTGTACTGATGTTGAGAAGTTTAGTATCGGTACTTATATGCTTAAGGGTCAAGCTAGACACTGGTAGAGAGCCACTCAGAGGTTATTGACAGCTAATCATTCGGTAAACTGTTAGGATGCCTTTTTATCTACTTTTAGGACCCAGTATGTCCCACATACTATTCAAAAGAAGATGTAGTCAGATTTTATTAATTTAGTTCAGGGTAGTATGATAGTTGATGAGTATGAGAATCAATTCACTATTTTGATGAGATATGACCCCGAGACTGTTAGGTATGAGGAGCGTCGCATCGAGAGATTTTTATTTAGGTTGAAACTGACGATTAGAGATAGACCATTGGGGTTCCCTATTACTGAGTTTAAGGATGCTCTCAGATAAGTGTAGGAGATAGAGAGGGGTCTTGATCTGACTCAGACACAGTATGGGTTCCGGGGAAAGACTAGAGATAAAGGTAAAAGGTCAAAGGCATCCTAAACAGAGTATAAGAGAGGTCCGCCTAAGATATAGAAGACTGATGAGTCTCATGCAAGGGCTGATAAGCCTAAGACTCCTTCCAGCACTATTGAGACCTCTTGAGGCACTCGACAGAGTGTTAAGGTTTGTAAGGATTGTGGTCAACAACATGATGGTCCCTGTTACTGGGTTACGAGCGGCTGCTTTAAGTGTGGAGATAAGGGTTATATGATTAAGGATTGCCCATAGTTTAAGACTCCACATCCTTAGGAGCCTCTGTGATAGCAACCCCAAAGACAAACCCCTTGAGATGGGTTATTGCAGTTGAGAATGGTAAGAAGCCTATCACTCAGGGGCGTGTGGTTGCCTTGGATAAGGAGACTGTCAACACTTCTTCTAAGACTATTCGAGGTAAACTTATTATCTGTAATCATGAAGCGCATGTTTTATTTGACCATGGGTCCACACACTCGTTTATTTCGCCATAATTTGCATATAATTTGCACTTAGAGCCGAACCCTTAGGTCACATGCTGCATATAAGTACACCTATGCATAAATCTCAGATGACTGATAAGGTATGTAAGAATTGTGAAATTAAGGTGGGAGCTAGGGTAATGTTAGCAGATCTAGTTTTGTTAAATATGTATGGTTTTGATGTGATTTTAAGTATGGATTGGTTAGCTACCAATCACGTAAGTCTAGACTGCTATACTAAGACTGTAACCTTCTCCCTACCTGATAAATGCAGTAAATGTTTGGCTATTAAGAAATAAAACGTGTGATGTTTAGTGTATGAAATCTTATGATATATTTATAATTTTTTGAAATTACTGATGGTTTTTACTGCTATGAAGGTTATATCGCACTCATCTTCGATACTAGTCAGGAGCATCCGAGTATAGAGGATATACCGGTAGTATGTGAATTTTTGGATGTATTCCCAGGTGAGTTTTCGGGCTTACCATCGAAGAGAGAGCTGAAGTTTATTATCGATTTAGTGCCAGATACACAACCAATCTATAGACCTCCCTACAGGATGGCACTGGTTGAATTAGAAGAGCTGAACAAGCAGTTACAGGAGTTACTTGATCAGGGTTTTATTAGACCTAGTGTGTCACCATGGGGAGCTCCGGTTCTATTTGTTAGAAAGAAGGATGGTAGCCTCAGATTATGTATAGATTACAAATTATTGAAAAAGGCTACAGTAAAGAATAAATACCTCATTCCCAAAATATATGATTTATTTGATCAGTTGAGAGGGGCTTCAGTATTTTCTAAGATTGATCTGAGGTCGGGCTATCATCAGTCAAGGATTAGGAAGGAGGATGTTCCAAAAACAACCTTTAGAACCCGATATGGCCATTACAAATTTTTAGTGATACCCTTTGGTCTAACTAATGCCCCTACCACTTTTATGAATCTGATGAATGATCTGTTTCGAGAATATTTGGATCAGTTTGTAATAGTTGTTATTGGTGATATTCTAATCTATTCTAAGTCCCGGAAGGAGCAGGCCCAACATTTGAGGATTGTGCTCTAAATACTCCGAGATAAGCAGTTGTTTGGGAAGTTTAGTAAATGTGAATTCTGGTTAGATTAGATAGCTTTCCTTAGTCATATTATATATAAGGATGGAGTGTCAGTTGATCCGTCTAAGGTAGAGGCTATACTTAAGTGGGAGAGACCGAGGACAATTACAAAGATTCAAAGCTTTCTGGGACTGACAGGGTATTACTGGAGAATTGTTGAGGGATTCTCCTGAATTGCAGCATTTTAACTAAGCTTACATGTAAGGATGTTCCATTTGTATGGTCTGATCAATGTGAGCAAAGTTTCCAGGAGCTTAAGCGGAGATTAACTACAACAGCCATTCTGACCATTCTGAGTTGATATGGAGGCTTCACAGTATATAGTGATGCTTCCCATCAAGGTCTGAGGTGTGTACTCATGCAGCATGGGAGAGTAGTCCCTTATGGTTTACATCAGCTTAAAGACTATGAGCGAAATTACCCCACGCATGATTTGGAGTTAGCCGTTGTGGTGTTTGCTTTAAAGATATGGCGACATTATTTATATGGAGAGAGATTCTAAATCTTCACTGACCATAAGAGTTTAAAGTACATTTTAATCAAAAGGAGCTTAATATGAGGCAGAGACGATGGATAGAGCTCTTTAAGGATTATGACTGTGAGATTTTATATCATCCGGGTAAAGTGAACATAGTTGCTAATTCCTTGAGTAGAAAGAGTATGATTTCTGTCATGATGGTCAGGGAATAGGGTTTATTGGAACAGTTCGCCGAACTCAGCATCATTGTTGAGGAAGTAGATGTTGGATTTATGGCTAGCCTATAGATAGAGCCCAGAATTTTGAATCATATAAGAGTAGGGAAAAAAATTATCAAAGATTATTGGACATGGTTGGCCAAGCAAAGCAGAGCTTGCAGTCAGACTTTTCGGTCCATGATGATGGTTTGTTGAGTTTCAAGGGCCATATCTATGTTCCGAGCGATGATACCCTAAAACAACAGATTTTGAGAGAGTTTCATTATTCTCGTTACATCATGCACCCAAGCAATACCAAGATTTACCATGATCTGTGTAAGGTGTATTGGTGGATTGGTATGAAATGGGATCTAGCAGAATATGTGGCCAAATGTTTAGTTTGTCAGTAAGTTAAAGTTAAGCACCAAAAGCCCATACGACTACTTAATTCTTTGCTTGTGCCTACGTGGAAATAAGAGCATATAATGATGGTCTTTATTATAGGTTTATCGAGGACCTAAAGAGGTCTTGATGCAATATGGGTGATAGCAGACAGATTGACTAAGAGTGCCCACTTCCTTACCATTAAGAGTACATATTCTTTGAGTGCCTTGGTGAAGTTATATATTAGAGAGGTAGCTCGATTACATGGGGCTCTCGTGAGTATTACATTTGATAGGAATTCCAAGTTCACCTCCAGATTCTGGACTCATTTTTAGGAAGTTATGAGATCTCAGCTGAATTTGAGCATCGCCTATCATCCTTAGACTGACGGTTTGTCCAAGTGGACCATTTAGACCTCGAAAGATATGTTGAGAGCGTGTGCATTGGATTTCAAGGCTGGCCAAAATTATACCTTACTCTATAAATTATTTCTTCAATTTCTACTTTAGTAAAAATCATCCAAAATCATCAAACATCAACATATAACTAGATCATCATCTACCATAATAGTTCTTACCTTGTTGACTGACTTTAACCACTCATTCCTTCTCTAAAAATGGTCATCAGCTATAGATATACATGTATACAACTTAGAATAATTCAAAACAAGCTTAAAAACCAGCCAAGGAATCATAAATCCAAAGTTTCTCTTACCTCTGAAACGGGCAGTTTCGGCGTTTGTTCTTTTCTCTAGCTTTTCACCAACCAAATCAACTTATTTATGGCTGAATTATTTACATGTTTATATGACTTCAGAAGAAAGATTTCGTTCTTCTTGGCCAACTTCTAAAAGTGGCTGGAAGGTGGTCGAAAAAATTCCACAAGCAGGAGCAAAAGAGGACACCTACTGCAACTTGAAGGGGATGGTTCTCTTTGGTTTTAAGTTAGTTCTGGATGGTTTTTAGGTTTCCACAAAGGGCTTTAATTATACTTCAAGGGAAAAGAAATCAGGTTCAAAGGCCTTCTGGAAGCCCTTCAAAGTGGACTTTCTTGTTTGGTCTGTAGTGTGCTGGGCCTAGGCAACCAGCAGCCCTGTTTTCATAAAATCTCTAAAAATTATTTTCAGCCCATTTTCTTCCAAATTTCCACTTCTTGTGTGTTATACTAAGTCCCTAGTATGTTCCATAAAACATTTGGGCTCACGTTTTTAAGAAAAATTTCCCGTTTGAGCCTATTTTACCCGATTTAGTCATTACTGATAAAATTTCCTTAAAGTTTTCGTTTACTTTAGAAATTAATTTAACCATCGAAACCTCAGGATTTCCACTCAATTCTAATTCTCCAAGTCAGATATACCTTATATTAATTTCCTATAGCCTCATAATAATTTTTACAAATTTATGGAACTTATTTCGAATTTATTTCAATTACTAGGCCTAATTTCTCGGTTTAGTGTTATTTCGAGTTTTTACTAGCTTTTTCACTTTTGATGCTTTAGTTTTACCTTATAATATAATCTCTTGAGAAAAAATTTAATTTAAAATCTTACCTTGGATTTTATGCCCGAGCATCGTGCCACTAATCCAAGTGCTTCGATTATTTCGGGCCTTGCATAATATTATTTCGAGTCTCTTAATTACTTTCTAGTTTCCAAATAAACACTAAAACGAAATTTTTGGGTTTCACATTCTCCCTACCTTTTAGGAATTTTGTCTTCCAAATTCAGGTTGGTCCGTTAAATAAACGGGGGTACTTCTCTATCATAAGGCTCTCTAGCTCCCAAGTTGCTTCCTTTACTAAATGGTGCTGCCAGAGAACTTTTACTAATGGAATTTTCTTTGTGCGAAGTACCTGTTCTTTCTTGACAAGGATCCGGACAGGTTCTTCCACATAACTCATATCTCCTTAAATATCTAAGGATTCATACTCGATGACATGGGAGAGATCCGGATTATATTTCCTTAACATGGAGACGTGAAAGACATTATGTATCCCAAAAAGCTGTGGGGGTAAATCTAACTGGTAGACAACATCTCTCATTTCTCTAATATCTCAAACGGACCAATGAAATGAGGACTCAAGTTTCCTTTCTTCCTGACGTGCATGATACCCTTGCTCGAAGATACCTTAAGGAATACGGAGTCCCCAACCTGAAATTTGAGTGGCCATCTATGCACATCGGCGTAACTCTTCTGTAAACTCTGAGCAACCCAAAGTCTACTACAAATAATCTGAACGACTTTAGCTGCCTGTTCAACAAGATCGAGTTTCCTATCACCCACTTCTTCCTAAGCTACAGGGGATCTACATCTTTTGCCAACAGAGACTCATAAGGTGCCATACCGATACTGGGATGATAACTATTATTATAGGTAAACTCTGCAAGGGGCAAATGATGATCCCATGAACCATTAAAGTCTAATGCACATGCCCTTAACATATCCTACAAGGTCTGAATGGTCCGCTAAGATTGACCGTCAGTCTGAGGATGATAGGTGGTGCTCAAATTCAGTTGAGATCCCATGACTTCCTGAATATGAGTCCAGAATCTAGAGGTGAACCTAGAATCCCTATCAGATGTAATACTTATGGGAGCCCCATGCAACTGAGTTACCTCTCTAACATATAACTCTGCCAAGACACTCAAAGAATTTGTATTCTTAATGGCAAGGAAGTAGGTACGCTTAGTTAATTTGTCTACTATCACCCAAATTACATCATGACCTCTTCGAGTTCTCGGTAATCCCATAATAAAATCCATTGTTATATGCTTTCATTTCCACGTAGGCACGAGCAAAGACTTAAGTAGTCCTGTAGGCTTTTGATGCTCAACTTTAACCTGCTGACAAACTCAGCATCTGGCCAAAAATTTTACCACATCCCGTTTCATACCAATCCACCAATACACCTTACAGATATCTTGGTACATCTTGGTACTGCCTAGAAGCATGGTGTAATAGAAATAGTGAGACTCTCTCAAAATCTGCTGCTTCAAGGTATCATCGCTCGAAACACAGATACGACCTCTGAACCTCAACACCCCATCATCACTAACCGAAAACTCTAACTGCAAGGCTTGCTTTGCTTGGCTAACCATGTCCAATAATCTCTGATCATTTTTCTGGCCTACTCTGATTTGATCCAAAATACTGGGCTCTATATGTAGGCTAGCCATAAATCCAACATCTGCTTTCTCAACACTAATCTTGAGTTCGACGAACTATTCCAATAATTCCCATTCTCTAACCATCATGACAGAAACCATATTCTTCTTACTCAGGGTATTAGCAACTATGTTCGCTTTACTAGAATGATATAGGATCTCGCAAGCGTAATACTTAAGGAGCTTCATCCATCGTCTCGCCTCATATTAAGCTCCTTTTGATCAAAAATATACTTTAAACACTTGTGGTCAGTGAAGATCTGGAACCTTTCTCCATATAAATAATGTCGTCATATCTTCAAAGCAAACACCACAGTAACTAATTCCAAATCATGTGTAAGGTAATTCCGCTCATGGTCTTTAAGTTGACATGAACCATAAGCGACTACTTTCTCATGCTGCATGAGTACGCACCCCAAACCCTGATGGGAAGCATCACTATAAACTACGAAACATCCAGATTTGTTTGAAATGGTCAGAACGGGTGTTGTAGTCAATCTCCACTTAAGTTTCTAGAAACTCTGCTCACACTGATCAGACCATACAAGCGGAACACCTTTACGTGTAAGCTTAGCCAAAGGAGTTGCAATCTAGGAGAATCCCTCAACAAATCTCCTGTAATACCCTGTCAATCCTAGAAAACTCTGAATCTCTGTAACTATCATTGGTCTCTGCCACTTATGTACAGCCTCTACTTTAGACGAATCAACTGACACCCCATCCTTAGACACAATATGATCAAGGAAAACTATTTGATCCAACCAGAATTCACATTTACTAAACTTTCCATACAACTGCTTATCTCAGAATATCTGGAGCATAGTCCTCAAATGCTCCGCGTGTTCCTCTCGGGACTTAGAATAGATAAGAATTTCATTAATGAAAACTATCACAAACTGATCTAGGTAATCCTGAAATACATCATTCATCAGATTCATGAAAGTAGCAAGGGCATTAGTTAGACTAAAGGGCATCATTAAAAACTCATAATGGCCATATCAACTTCAAAAGGCTATTTTTGAAACATCTTCCTTCCTGATCCTTAACTGGTGATAGCCCGATCTCAAATCAATCTTAGAAAATACAGAAGCCCCTCTCAATTGATCAAATAAATCATCTATTCTGGGCAGGGGGTATTTATTTTTCACTGTAGCCTTGTTCAGTAGTCTGTAATTTATGCATAATCTGAGGCCACCATCCTTCTTCCTGACAAATAGAACCGGAGGCCCCCATGGTGACACACTAGGCCTAATAAAACCCTTATCAAGTAACTTTTGCAACTGCTTCTTCAGTTCTTCTAATTCAACCAGTGTCATCCTATAGGGAGGTTTCGAGATTAGCTGGGTATCTACCACTAAATCGATAGTGAACTCCAGCTCTATCTCCGGTGGTAAGCCCGACAACTCATCTGAGAATACACCTGAAAACTCACATGCTACCAGTATATCATCTATACTCGGATGCTCCTGACTGGTATCGGAGATGAGTACGATATAACCTTCATATTAGTAAATTCATTAGTAATTTCAAAAAATTATAAATATATCATAAGATTTGAAACACTGAACATCACACGTTTTACTTCTTAATAGATAAACATACACTGAATTTATCAGGTAGGGAGAAGGTTACAATTTTAGTATAATAGTCTAGACTTACACGATTAGTAGCTAGCCAATCCATACCTAAAATCACATCAAAACCATACATATTTAACAAAACTAGATTTTCTAACATTACCCCGCCTCCCACCTTAATTTCACAATTTCTACATACTTTATCAGTCTTTTGAGATTCATGCATAGGTGTACTTATATACAGCATGTGACCTAGGGGTTCAGGCTTTAAGTGCAATTTATATGCAAATTGTGGCAAAATAAAAGAGTGTGTAGATCCAAGGTCAAATAAAACATGTGCTTTATAATTACGGACAAGAAGTGTACCTCGAATAGTCTTAGACAAACTGTCCGTAATCTCCTTATCCAAAGTGAACACATGCCTCTGAGCGACAAGCTTCTTCCCCTTCTCGACTACGGTAGCCCGTCTCTAGGGGGTTTGTCTCTAGGACTGTTGTCGGGGAGGCTCCTGAGGCTATGAAGTCTTGAATTATGGGTAATCCTTGATCATGTAACCTGTATCTCTACATTTAAAGCAGTCGCCTGTAACCCGGTAACAAGGACCACCATGCGGCTGACCACAATCTTTACAAATCTTGATACCTTGTCAAGTGTCTTGTGTGGTCTCTATAGGGCCAGAAGGAGTCTTAGGCTTATCAGCCCTCGCTGAGACACATCTATCCTCGGTCTCTTAGGCAGACCCCTTCAATACTTGGCCCTAGATGCCTCTAGCCTCTTACCCTTATCCTTAACCTTTCCTTGGGTCCCATATTGTGTCTGTGTCAGATCAAGACCCCTCTCAATTTCATGCGCTCGTCCAATAACATCCTTAAGATTGGTAATATGGAACCCCAATAATTTGTCTCTGATTGTTGGTCTCAGTCCATATAAAAACTGCTTAGTACGATGCTCCTTGTCCCTGGTTGTCACGACCCAAACTACCCAAAAATCAGAGTTAATTTTTCGCGTTTTGTTATTTCTATTTCATACTTACCTTTCCTCTGATCGTGACCACACTCCACTAACAAATTGGGCTGTGCGTCAATGCCAGTCCCACCTTACATTTACCATGTAACTTATTTCTTCTCCAGTCATTTATAAAATGTCTATAATATTTATACATCCCTTAGAGACACTTACAAACATGTTACTGTGCTATGCTTATGTAGATACAATATGTACAAGTGTATATACCTTATGTTGATGGGCAGCAGCGGATATCCAGAATGCAGTACTGAGTCGCCTCAACTTCAACTGGAGATTATCTGTGGGAGAAAATGAAAGGGGTGAGCACATCAAGCTCAGTAAGGCAATCCTACGAACAAGTAGGTAACCATACTACCTACATGAACGTGGTGCCATGCATAAACCACCCTTTCTCCACACATTTTAAAACAGATGATATGAGTTATGATGTTATGTAAATCAAGTTTGCATGGAAAATTCAACATGCAATTATTTCAAATCATTTCTTTCTCATTTAAAAGTTTCACAATAAGGTCAGGACTCGACCCCTCTTTCGGGTGATCCTGACTCACACAAAACCATGAAAGTCGGTTTACATCACACATGGGTTTAAAAAGCATGAAAATAGCATCATGCACATTTAATTTAAAAACCCAGTTTAAATCATCGAAACCGTCGACATGCGAGACGAGGCAATATCTGTATAACGGCAATAACCAGGACTGGCCATATGTGTCCTCGTGAGTCCCTCTAGCTTCACGGATCCCAGTGTGCGAGGTCTCACCCTGATCGGGAATCGCCCGGGAGGTGGGTCAATCCAACCCGTCGGTCTTATTCGATCCCACGCATCCGAAGATACCCCGTATCACAAAGATACTGTATCCGAAGATACCCCGTATCACAAAGATACTGTATCCGAAGATACCCCACGGTACATCGTACTCCATGCTACTTGCACGGTACTTCGTACTCCATGGACCCATATCACTCTAGGTACTCCAGCCCAAATGGCCTGCTTCCCACAGAGAGGTTTTGTTTCTCAATACTCATGCCATGTCTCAAAACGCACGTGCGAGCCTATTTAATCGGTGACACACAGTCTACCTGATGCTCCAAGCACGGCTCATCACATGTTCTCATAAAATCAGTGCGAGCGATGCTCAGCACTCTCATCAAATCAAATAAAACTGGCAGAGCCTGCTTTACATCCCCACAAGGTCGCCAACCTCATCCCTCACTCTCACCCTACTTAAGAGGTCTTTTGAGCCTGTTGGGCCTTTTGGCTGACTCCAAGGGCAGACAACGCTACTCCACAAATCCAGTAAAACTAGTGCGAGCTAGGCTCTAGCACTCTATATATAAATCACATGAAAATCTTATAAAAATCTGGTGCGAGTTAGACTCTAGCACCGTGTCACGAAAATCATGTAAAATCTGGTGCGAGTTAGACTCTAGCACCTATGCATGTAAAACTCTAGTGCGAGCTCTCGCTCCAGGACTAATGCATGCATAACACAAATCAAACATCGTGCGAGCTGAGCTCTAGCACGTCACATGTAAATAAAAACACGTAGGCGGCTCGGTTATCTCCAAATAGTTTTCACAGAAATTACATCGTTTAAGGTATGCAATGCTATGCATTTTTCTTTAAAAGCGAGCTAGCCTACTCATGCATGTGTTAAAATACCTCCAGAACGAGCAGGAACCTCTTGTCCTTGCTCCTCCCAATTTTTCCTAAATTTGTAAGTTCTACCCTTAACAAGGGTATTTTAGTAATTTGCCCATTCGGGGCACTAAAATTATTAATTGACCTCTAGACCCTTCAGGTAATTTTTAAAGACTGCAGATGAACTTAAAATTGCGTAAAGTTACCTCTAGCAGTCCGCAGAATTCCCTTACCTTATTTTCCTGTGGAGTCTGACCTTTTCTTTTCCACTGTTGTCTCGTCGCGCAGTCCGATATGCTCCCAAATCAAATGTCCGAAACTGCGTATAATTATTCCTCAGGTCAGATATTATACAATTTAATTGTATTTTCTATTTTCTGGGCTTAATTTAAATCATTGGGCCCATTTACCCCTATTGGGCCCGTTTGCACCTTAATGGGCCTTAATCGGCCTTAAGCCCGTTTTCCACTTAATTTTCACATTATCGAGGCCAATTGGGCTCATTGGGCCCACCAACAATTTATTGGGCCTCGTTCTAACTCTCGAATAGCTAAATTTATTATTTACGACAATTTATCTAAATTTCCATAATTTAATTCAATTTATGCGGAATTTAAATTCATATCACGCATAACGATGTAAATTGTCGTAAATAAAGATCACTTACCCGAGATTCCATACTAGTCTGCAAATCGAGGCTGTCTCAAGCTCTTGGTGGATGCCAATTATCAAGCTACACAATTCCATAATTTTTCGGGTAAGTTTTCAGCCCAAAATTAATTAAATTAAATACTTCGAAATTTAAATCGGGTCAATTTCGACCACTACTGACTTACCCGTAGCTCGATTACATCGCCGAGATTTTTCTCCAATTTTTTCTCTTTCTCTTTTTCCCTTTTCTCCCTTTTTTCCTCTCTTTTTGGCTGAACCGGTTCAGTCCGGTTCGGATCGGTTCAAACCGTCGGTTCACTCTGATTTGGCTGGTTCACCACCGGTTCAAGGCCTTGCCAGCCGGTTCTCCGCCGGCTTCCACCGCCAGCAGCTCCGTGAGGTTGTCCGCAGGCCTCGACTTCACCCAAGACTGCCGGAAGGTCGCCGGTCCGGCTGTTCTCCTTTCCGCCGTCGAAACCCATTTCTTCCTCCGCTGTTTTCGACGTTTTTCGGCAGCTTCGCCGGTCGTGGCTGCCATCAATCAGCTCATCGACGCCTGGGGCACAATCGGCTGTGGTCGGTCGATGCCGAATCGTCGCCGGTCGTCGGGATCGGCTTCTCTTCTCTCGGTTTCGATTTCTCCGTTTTGCTCCACCGTTCGTCGCCGTTCGCGTCTCTGTTAGGCCGGTGGTGGGTCGGCCCTCGTCGGGCTTCCTTCGCCTGGGCCGTCGGTGCCGTCCATCCGACCGTCGGCTTCGTTTTGGCAGAATCTCGATTTTCGCGATTCTGCGTTTCCGTTTTCGATTTTTTTTTTCAGATTCTCTCTTTTTATTATTATTATTATTATTTATTTAATTATTATACTATTCATTAAAATACATTAAAATACCCAAAATATCTACCAAAAATTATTATTTTATTTCAAATTAATTAATTTAATTTTATTTAATTTATTTATTATATTTTAACCCTTTTTCGAGTATAATTTCTCCGTATTTTCGGGATATTGTCCCGAATGACTTTTCGGTATATTTTTTGATTATTTTCGGGATTATTTTTCCTAACTAAAAATCCCGATTAATTTCGATTAATTCTCATAAATTAATATCTTGATCAATTTAACCCAAAATAAATTTATTTCATCCTTATTGACCAAAATTTCTCAAATCCATATTTTTAATTAAATTTCCTCATCGAAATTATACCGACTTTCGATCTTTTGACCATTTTACCCTTACACATGTTCGGGATTAATTTAACCCGACTTCTCTTCACGAATGCTCATTCATTTCGTATTTTAATTAAATTCAGGTCTTACAACTCTCCCCCACTTAAGAAATTTGGTCCTCCAAATTAGAACCAATTCATATGAGTCTATAGACTACTCCGGGTACATCGATTGTATCATACTCTAAAATTCTTATGTGACATTCTCCGGAGTGTATTACTACCAAAGAACTTTAAATAGGGAGATCGTCTTAAACCTCAATACTTTCTCTTTCCTGTTTAATGCCCGAATCAGCTTTCCACTATACTTATATTTTCATTAAACTGAACTTTTGGATCTCATATCCTATCACCTATGCTGGATCTGGATAGTATTTTCGAAGCATCAAAAGATGGGACACATTGTGGGTGCCTGCTTATTCAAGTGATAACGCCAACCTACAGGTCTTATCTCCCACTTGTCCAATCTCTCAAAATATTCAATCCAGCGAAACTCAACTTACCTTCTTCCAAAAGTTCGCTATGTCTTTATTCTCTTAGGACAAGAAACATTTCAACCAGAGAAATTCACCGTCGGTAAATTCCAATATTGTCTATCTGCTCTGAGGTGTTCTTAATCTCTCACTCTTAACTAAACATCCTCAGAGACTTATCATCCAAAGTCGAAAATGATTCTATCTGTCACCCACTTTTTTCTTATCCAATTTGGGGAACAACCCCTACAGCCATACACTGCCTCATATCTTGTTATCCCGATACTCAACTGCCAACTGTCGTTATTGGCGACTTTAATTAGAAATCAACTGATCATTTCCAGGAGCTTATAAAATCAATGGCACACGCTTTCATCGGATCCTCCAGAACCTGTACAGTCCTCTCTGACTGACCATCTGTCTGAGGACGAAAAGCTGTGCTAATACTCAATCGGGTTCCCATAGCTTCCTAAAAATATCCTCAGAGGTGGGAAGTGAAGCGGGAATCCCTATATAATACTATGCTCACTGGAACGCTACATCATGTTCCACAATCTTCCTTATACATAAATCCTCATACACACTCTGAGTATCTGGGGAGTTCATAACCAGAAGGTGGGTAGACTTAATTACTCTATCGACTATCATCCAAATAGCCTCGTAATTCACCTGGGTTCTCTGTAACCCATCATAAAATTCATGGAGACTTGCTCTTATTTTTCGTGCCGTGTCGATATAGGTAGGTGCTGCAATAACTCTGCAGACTTTTAATACTCTACCTTACTCTGCTAACATACTAGGCACTTTTCCACAATCTCTACCATCTCTTTTCACATCTGACCACCAATACCCTTTTCAGAGATTTTGATATATTCTTTACTCGTTACTTTCCGCATGCACCGTATATCCCGAAGAGTGAGCTTCTGACAATATTACTATCTCATCAACTGTGGTCCTGGGGAGCACTTATACTATCTCTGAACCTCTCTATAAATCATCAACACTCGCTGTGAACTCTGTCACTGTCTCCTTTTGAATCTGACCCACACTATCGACATCCTGCCGATCATCACGCTAAGCCTGTCAAATCCGGGCACTCTCATCCGGTTCTAATCTCAGGCTAGCTGTCACACAATCACTGTCATCATCAGAAGGGATCACATCAATACTGAGGCTCATAACTGCTCTAGCAGCTCACGCTCCCTGACCATCATATGTAGTACCATCCCGAGGCTCTTTCTGCTCGAGGTATAAGCCATTACATTAGCTTTTCCTGGGTGGTATAATTTTCACAATCAAAATCTCTCAAAAGCTCTAACTCACTATGTATTCTCATATTCGCCTCTTTCTGTGAAAACAGATACTCGGGGCTTTATGATCAGTGCATATCCACAATTCCTCATCGTGTACATAATAGTACCATATCCTCGGTACAAATACTACCGTTGCCAACTTTAAATCATGGGTCAGATAGTTTATTTCGTGATCAAGGAGTTGTCTGACTCCAAAATTGACTATCTTCCCATTATACATCAATACACAGCTCCTTCATTATTTTGAGGTATCCATACTCACTGAGAACCTCTTGAGCTATTGGGTATGGTGAAATTAATCATGGTGGTCAGTTCATACTTCACTACACCGAAATTCACGTCACATCTATCATCTTATTTATCATCTTATTCAAAGACCACGTTTTCCATAGTTAAACGGGCCAACCAAGTAGACCATACTGAGAACTCGCAACAACCCATTTGTAAAAGCCATCTTCCAATTATTGCTTACAATTTGCCCTAGACTTTAACTACACCCAACATATCATCAATAATGATGATTACAAATCGGTCCAATCCTTGACTTATTTACGCATAAGCGTATAAGATCCTTCAAAATCACTTACGTTTTCAGGTACTAACTTGCGTCATTTCCTTTTCTTATCTTAACGGCTCTTATTAAATTTTACTATGTTAACCTTTATGATTTGTCGAATTTTAATATTCTTATCATCTTAGTAAAGGTATCCTAATGCTAAAGGTATTTATTACAACGATCAATTTCACGTTATAGGTTATATATATATATATATATATATATATATATATATATATACTTTTAGACGCTGTCAAGTCTTCAGGCGGGGAGGTATTTTGAAATACCTTTATTAACCCTTAGACTTAACCATAATTACTTTACATATATGTCCTTGTGGTCACAATTTATATTCGCTACTAATTGCTTTAATCCTAATGACTTCATATCGTAAGGATGTTCTCACCTTGCATACGCCTCTTACTCCAATACATCTTGTATTCAGAATTAAGCATATCTCATCTTAAAGATTATCTCCTTAGTGTATCTATTATAACGAAACTCTTGTCATTATTCATTTCGTGAGTACAATCCTTTACTCCTTTAATTTCAACTGTTGCACTCCTTTTTGTCACTTAAAATCTCTATATCCATATTCCGTTAATTAATCCCCCTCTATTGGGGTTCTCATTTATCAGTATTGTGCCCAATGGTGTAGGCATTCATGCCTTTTACCCACTTATGTGCGAATGAAGGCAGTATGAATAAATGTGTGGCACCAGGATCAATGAACATATGTACTTCATTATTCATAACAAGTGTGGTATCTTACACCACATCCATGAAACATCAATAATGTCCTGGTCCAAGACATACACTCGCCTTCGTCCAACAGTCTACTTTCCTTTTTTTTCTTTTTGGCTATTGCCTCCCTTTTCGTTGCAGCTATACCAATAAAGTTTTTCTATGTCTCTTTACTTTTCTGTGGGGCAATCTCGCCCAACTCTGTACAATCAAAATCAATGGTCCGTCTTACCACACTTAACGGCCATTTTCATCAATACAGTGTAGGTATAGACCCTCCTTCTATGGTATCCACCAAACATTCTACAGTGATCACACTGCTACTCTGCTTCGTAGCAAGTCGGGGTCCTCCAATCACAATACCCCTCAAGAGTGCCAAAATCGGATGCACTGGGGCCTTACCAATTATCTTACTCCATGACTCATCAAATTAACTCTTTTACCAATTACCATTTCCCATTTTAACATCTTTGTCATTTCTCGATTCTTTTTTCTGTCTCTATTTCAACCCTCACTACCTTTCCCAATCTCAGAGGCGTGCAATTCATGTTCTTATTTACCTAACTGTAAATCTACGCACTGCCTCGGTATAGATAATATCTCACAGGCCAATCGGACTCTAATTGAAAAGTTGATCCATTTCATGAACTTTTAGACATCTCGACTGTCACTTTTTATATGTCGAGGTAATATCTACCAAAGAATATAACTGAGTTTCATACTCATAATCAATTTAGTATTCCTGGGCAGTGTAAGAAATTTTTCCTTTAAATCATGTCCGGGATATCCTATCACCGGAATACATCCAATAAGATTTCTCATCTTAGCTATGGATGTTTAACACTTAAGATGGGTCGAGCGGGTTTCCACCAATGTTCCGCTGCGCCCTCTGATCTCATTCATAATCTGAGCAATTAGCTCCTCAAAATAATTCCCATGCTCCGCTTCAATCTCGCGAAGCGTCTCTCAATACTGTCCGATCTCTCTATCGGACTCTGAGAGGCATGTTCAACATTAGCCTCCATTTCAATCTCATCCCAATTCTCATAGGTCAAACTCAGCATGACTTAGCAAACTCAGGTCTACCTCTACGACCTCTGCCTCGTGCACTTTCTCATCTAACGCGACTCATATTAGGCATTCCTGCATTCTCAAGCATTTCTTAGTTAAAACCCATCTCGATATACACTATTATATCTAACCAAGCACAGTAACACGGGGATGTAAATCCTAATTACTGATACTGACACACATCAGGCCAATTTCTGCTCTGATACCACCTTTATATGTCACGACCCAAACTACCCAAAAATCAGAGTTAATTTTTTGCGTTTTGTTATTTCTATTTCATACTTACCTTTCCTCTGATCGTGACCACACTCCACTAACAAATTGGGCTGTGCGTCAATGCCAGTCCCACCATACATTTACCATGTAACTTATTTCTTCTCCAGTCATTTATAAAATGTCTACAATATTTATACATCCCTTAGAGACACTTACAAACATGTTACTGTGCTATGCTTATGTAGATACAATATGTACAAGTGTATATACCTTATGTTGATGGGCAGCAGCGGATATCCAGAATGCAGTACTGAGTCGCCTCAACTTCAACTGGAGATTATCTGTAGGAGAAAATGAAAGGGGTGAGCACATCAAGCTCAGTAAGGCAATCCTACGAACAAGTAGGTAACCATACTACCTACATGAACGTGGTGCCATGCATAAACCACCCTTTCTCCACACATTTTAAAACAGATTATATGAGTTATGATGTTATGTAAATCAAGTTTGCACGAAAAATTCAACATGCAATTATTTCAAATCATTTCTTTCTCGTTTAAAAATTTCACAATAAGGTCAGGACTCGACCCCTCCTTCGGGTGATCCTGACTCACACAAAACCATGAAAGTCGGTTTACATCACACATGGGTTTAAAAAGCATGGAAATAGCATCATGCACATTTAATTTAAAAACCCAGTTTAAATCATCGAAATCGTCGACATGCGAGACGAGGCAATATCTGTATAACGGCAATAACCAGGACTGGCCATATGTGTCCTCGTGAGTCCCTCTAGCTTCACGGATCCCAGTGTACGAGGTCTCACCCTGATCGGGAACCGCCCGGGAGATGGGTCAATCCAACCCATCGGTCTTATCCGATCCCATGCATCCGAGATGCCGTATCCGAAGATACCCCGTATCACAAAGATACCGTATTCGAAGATACCCCGTATCACAAAGATACCGTATCCGAAGATACCCCACGGTACATCGTACTCCATGCTACTTGCACGGTACATCGTACTCCATGGACCCATATCACTCTAGGTACTCCAGCCCAAATGGCCTGCTTCCCACAGAGAGGTTTTGTTTCTCAATATTCATGCCATGTCTCAAAACGCACGTGCGAGCCTATTTAATCGGTGACACACAGTCTACCCGATGCTCCAAGCACGGCTCATCACATGTTCTCATAAAATCAGTGCGAGCGATGCTCAGCACTCTCATCAAATCAAATAAAACTGGCAGATCCCGCTTTACATCCCCACAAGGCTGCCAACCTCATCCCTCACTCTCACCCTACTTAAGAGGTCTTTTGAGCATGTTGGGCCTTTTGGCTGACTCCAAGGGTAGACAGCGCTACTCCACAAATCCAGTAAAACTAGTGCGAGCTAGGCTCTAGCACTCTATATATAAATCACATGAAAATCTTATAAAAATCTGGTGCGAGTTAGACTCTAGCACCGTGTCACGAAAATCATGTAAAATCTGGTGCGAGTTAGACTAATGCATGCATAACACAAATCAAACATCGTGCGAGCTGAGCTCTAGCACGTCACATGTAAATAAAAACACGTAGGCGGCTCGGTTATCTCCAAATAGTTTTTACAGAAATTACATCGTTTAAGGTATGTAATGCTATGCATTTTTCTTTAAAAGCGAGCCAGCCTACTCATGCATGTGTCAAAATACCTCCAGAACGAGCAGGAACCTCTTGTCCTTGCTCCTCCCAATTTTTTCTAAATTTGTAAGTTCTACCCTTAACAAGGGTATTTTAGTAATTTACCCATTCGGGGCACTAAAATTATTAATTGACCTCTAGACCCTTCAGGTAATTTTTAAAGACTGCAGATGAACTTAAAATTGCGTAAAGTTACCTCTAGCAGTCCGCAGAATTCCCTTACCTTATTTTCCTGTGGAGTCTGACCTTTTCTTTTCCACTGTGGTCTCGTCGCGCAGTCCAATATGCTCCCAAATCAAATGTCCGAAACTGCGTATAATTATTCCTCAGGTCAGATATTATACAATTTAATTGTATTTTCTATTTTCTGGGCTTAATTTAAATCATTGGGCCCATTTACCCCTATTGGGCCCGTTTGCACCTTAATGGGCCTTAATCGGCCTTAAGCCCGTTTTCCACTTAATTTTCACATTATCGAGGCCAATTGGGCTCATTGGGCCCACCAACAATTTATTGGGCCTCGTTCTAACTCTCGAATAGCTAAATTTATTATTTACGACAATTTATCTAAATTTCCATAATTTAATTCAATTTATGCGGAATTTAAATTCATATCACGCATAACGATGTAAATTGTCGTAAATAAAGATCACTTACCCGAGATTCCATGCTAGTCCGCAAATCGAGGCTGTCTCGAGCTCTTGGTGGATGCTAATTATCGAGCTACACAATTCCATAATTTTTCGGGTAAGTTTTCAGCCCAAAATTAATTAAATTAAATACTCCAAAATTTAAATCGGGTCAATTTCGACCACTACTGACTTACCCGTAGCTCGATTACATCGTCGAGATTTTTCTCCAATTTTTTCTCTTTCTCTTTTTCCCTTTTTCTCCCTTTTTTCCTCTCTTTTTGGCTGAACCGGTTCAGTCCGGTTCGGACCGGTTCAGACCGTCGATTCACTCCGGTTTGGTCGGTTCACTGTCGGTTCAAGGCTTTGCAGGCCGGTTCTCCACCGGCTTCCACCGCCAGCAGCTTCGTGAGGTTGTCCGCAGCTCGAATCTGGCCTCGACTTCACCCAAGACCGCCGGAAGGTCGCCAGTCCGGCTGTTCTCCTTTCCGCCCTCGAAACCCATTTCTTCCTCCGCTGTTTCTGACGTTTTCTGGCAGCTTCGTCGGTCGTGGCTGCCATCAATCGGCTCACCGACGCCTGGGGAACAATCGGCTGTGGTCGGTCGGTGCCGAATCGTCGCCGGTCGTCGGGATCGGCTTCTCTTCTCTCGGTTTCGATTTCTCCGTTTTGCTCCACCGTTCACTGCCGTTCGCGTCTCTGTTAGGCCGGTGGTGGGTCGGCCCTCGTCGGACTTCCTTCGCCTGGGCCGCCGGTGCCGTCCATCCGACCGTCGGCTTCGTTTTGGTAGAATCGCGATTTTCGCGATTCTGCGTTTCCTTTTTCGGTTTTTTTTTTCAGATTCTCTCTTTTATTATTATTATTATTATTATTTATTTAATTATTACACTATTCATTAAAATACATTAAAATACCCAAAATATCTACCAAAAATTATTATTTTATTTCAAATTAATTAATTTAATTTAATTTATTTATTATATTTTAACCCTTTTTTGGGTATAATTTCTCCGTATTTTCGGGATATTATCCCGAATGACTTTTCGGTATATTTTTCGATTATTTTCGGGATTATTTTTCTGAACTAAAAATCTCGATTAATTCTGATTAATTCCCATAAATTAATATCTTGATCAATTTAACCCAAAATAAATTTATTTCATCCTTATTGACCAAAATTTCTCAAATCCATATTTTTAATTAAATTTCCTCATCGAAATTATACCAACTTTCGATCTTTTGACCATTTTGCCCTTACACATGTTCGGGATTAATTTAACCCGACTTCTCTTCACGAATGCTCATTCATTTCGTATTTTAATTAAATTCGGGTCTTACACTGATAGTCTCCGGGTCATATCTCATTAGGGTGGTGAATCTGTTCTTGTACTCGTCAACTGTCATACTGCTCTGAACTAAATTCAAAAAATCTGATTGCATCTTCTTTTAGGCAATTCGAGGAACATACTGGGTCCTGAAAGCTGATAAGAAGGCATCCCAACTGATCACCGGGTAACTAGTAGTTAATAACCTCTGGGTGACTCTCCACTAGTGTCTGGCCTTACCTTTAAGCATGTAAGTACCCATACTGACCTTCTCGGCATCAGTACACCCCAGGTACTCAAAGGCCATCTTCATTTCTATTAACCACTCCTATGCCTCGATGGGGTCTTTAACCCCATTAAATGATGGAGGGTTCATCTTAAGAAAATCCTTTAACCGACTCATATCCTTGTCATCTGGCCTGGTTTGTACTGGAGGCTGAGTGGCTGGAGGTACTGAAAAAGTCTGCGAAAGAGGTGGGGGCGGATCCTGTAGAGGTGTGGGTGTAGGAGCCGAGGTTGGTACGGTACCTTAAGTATTAGCCCCTAAATGTTGGGCATGCATAGCCGCGATGTGGTCGAATCCTTGTCTCATATCCTGTTCCATCCGATTTATTCTAGAGGTAGGACTATCTGGCTGTGGGATAAGTAATGGAAGTGGCTGTGCTTGCCTCCGGGGTCGACCTCGTCTCTCGCTCATGATATATAATTAATTTACCTGCACTTGCACAATAAACTTGGTCATAATTTTAGTAGATATTTTCAATTAATAACCAGACAAGTACAGACACTTAGGATGTAATCTATCTTCAATTGACCACACTGATACTACTAGACACCTTTAGCTATGATACCAAGAGAGATTGTAACGCCTCGAAAACGTGGAAATTAGGGCTAATTTAAAATTTTTTTATAACTTAACTTCTTACTTAAGGTGTATTCCTGTTCAGCGTCAATTTATAACTTATCTTTTAATTATTAACCTTTCTTATATTCATCAATTTCTATTTCATTTTAACGAAATTCTGGCAATATAACACTTATACATAACCTTATCCACTGATACGAACTATGACCCACTATAAGTGACCTAGACGTGTATCCGCAAGTGCACGGGTCGTACAAGTAATATTGAGATTTGAGTCTCGGATTATCGTCCCACAGAGGAGCTGAATGGCCTAATTAACTACCGGTTAATCTTACCCTAAGTATATCCTAGCAAATTATGAATTTTTAGTGGGTGATCTACAAGGCTGAAACTAAAAATACTAAAAACAATAAAAATTATAAAATAAAGAAAAAAACATAGCAAAAATTACTTACAAAGCTTCGAGCAGTTAAAAGCAAATACCTACAAAAAATAATTAAAACAGTTAAAATTAATTAATGCAAATAAACTAAAATGCAAAATATGAAAATAAAGAAACAAAATTAATTAGACTAAAATTAAACAAACTTAAAATAAAATATGCACGTAATTAAATTACTTAATAAAAATGCAAATTAAGCTAACCTAAAGTCTAATAGAATAAAACTTCTATTAATCCTAAAGAAATTATTAAATCAAACTAAGAAATTAACTACCTAAAAATTGATGCTAAATTAAATCTAACTCTAACTAATTACTAACAATAAAACAAAATCTAAATAATGCATGAGAACTTAATATTTTTGGTTTTTTTAAATTTAAAATGAAAACTTACTTAAAATTACCTAAAATAATTCTATTACTAATTTTAATTAAGTACTACCTAAATATAAATTTAATTCAAGATTCCTAATCAAAACTAAGTGTAAACTAACAAGCAAGGAACAATAATATGCAAATTAAATTATGACTATAATCTAAGCTAACATATGAAATTAAGAGGAATAATAGAAATAAAGTAATAATCATGCATAAAAAATAGAAATGTGACAACATTAAAAAGCCAAACATGGCCTTAGCCAATACGTGTAATCTACCAACTGCCTCGACTGTGCACTGGTACTGTGCACTTCACTCAGCAGATGGTGGATGTCCGACTCCTGCTTTGCTCCATTCCCTGCAACACAGCACGTCCTCAGCCTGCCCAGCTATCATCTCAGCACGTCTTGCTTCAGCCATGCACTGCTTCAATTGTGCCCACGGTACCAGTTTGCTTCATCACCGAACATCAGTAGACACAGAGGATGTCCAGCAGCTGGGTCAGGTGATCATCTGCCATCCACGTCCTTGCTGCTCTTCATTTCATTTTCCAGCCAAAGCTTGCACAACAATCGTGACTGTAAAGTGGGAAATAAAACACAAACAACACTATTACGATGAAGTCTAAAGCAGTAAATGCAAACTAAAAATGTAAAATAAGATAAAAACTAAGTTAATAAATAAAATATGATGAACAGTAGAAGCATTCTAAAACATGGGAGAACAGAGGAATGGATTGCTGGTTCGGTCCACTGCTATGGTGCAGTCCATCTTCTGTTCAGTGCAGTCCATCACCGACCAGCAACTTCCTCCCATCACTCAGCCTCTGCAAAATGAAAGAGAACAAAAAAATCATTGCACAAACGGTCTTAAACTAGCAGCTTAATTGTAACGACCCTTGACCTTGAAAATTCAAGGAAATTTTTTTTTTAAAGTTTTAATACTGATTCCTTCATTCACTTAGACTGTATTCCTGTTCAGTGCTGTTTCTTTTATTTACTTATTCACCGATAATTACACTTAAATTAAATTTTACAACTAAATGACCGATAGAAATTTCGGCGGCATAACGGCTTAAATATAAGCCTACCCACTTGCAAATCAAATGCTTTAACAATCCTAGATATCCATAACTATCAAACATGCTTCCTAATTTGCATCATCAAGTCAACATATATCCGTTCGAACTAAGATTAGTACCCTAAGATTAATTCTCAAAAGAGATATTATTTACATTCGTTTTCTTACAAATTACATCTCAACAAAATATTTTCACTATATGTTTGTGCTTACAAAATGTGTCTGGTAAAGGAATGCAATTGTATACCTCTGCATGTACAAAAGGTAGCCTAGGGTAGCTCTTTCCACTAGCCTACGTCGTGTACGCGGCAGGTAGCATCGGTAGATCACTGCAAATAATTTGAAAGGTAGAGGGGTGAGCTTTCGGGAAAAAGCCCAGTAAGAAATGCATTTAAAATGATCATACTGTTTAAAAGCATACAGAGTACATAATAACACAAAAAGGTGGCATTTCTTTACAAATATTACGTCACTTTCAAAACACATATCATGGAAAACACATTTAACATGAACATGGTTTCGAAATAAGAAAACCTTAGCAGATCGATAAGAATCTTTGATGATATACAAAACTTCAAAAGCTTTGCTGAATAAATCACATATCAAAGAATCAAATCTTAAAATATAGTTCGTTTCGGATGGAGACTAGGCTAGCTCATGTAATTGTCAAGCGAAAATAACATATTCATCCTCCGTAGAGGGAAAATTATAAACATGGTCATTTTCGCTACCTCACCCCACTTAAGAGGTCTTTCTGGTTAGTTGGGCTTTTTCGCTACCTCACCCCACTTAAGAGTTTTTTCTGGTTAGCTTGGCCTTTTCGCTACCTCACCTAACTTAAGAGGTCTTTCTGGTTAGCTTGGCCTTTTCACTACCTCACCCCACTTAAGAGGTCTTTCTGGTTAGCTTGGCCTTTTGGCTACCTCACCCCACTTAAGAGGTCTTTCTGGTTAGCTTGGCCTTTTCGCTACCTCACCCTACTTAAGAGGTCTTTCTGGTTAGCCTCATCCCAAGTAGTAAACATATACGTCACGAAGGCGAGCATGACAATTATGCATTGACCGTGTAACACTTTGCATCTATAGGACCCAAGAGGTAGCCCCCACAGTCACATAGACTTGTGTGGCACTTTGCTCCCACAGAATCCCATGATCGCATATCATTAAATATTGCTTTTGTCTCAAAACAAAGTTTTCAAAATCTTTCTTGGGCTTCATAAGCCTTGTGAGGGCCTAGGCCTTTTGACTACCTCACCCCACTTAGAGAGGTCTTCCTAGCTAGTCTTATCCCAAGTGGGCCTCACTCACATATTTAAAATTCAAAACCGAAATGAAAATCAACTCTCTTTTGCGGTTGAAAACTCTTTCATAAAACAGAGAAACTGTGCTCATATAACAGATTTCATTTCTCGCAAAACATGCAACAAGTTCATGCATAAGTCACAATCATCTCATTTTGTTCAAGAAACAAAATCAGAAAAACATGCTCACAGATTTTGAAGACATGCTCAAAACTCATGTATTTAAATTCATAAATCTTTCTTTTAGTTTTAGAAACATGGTAAGATAAAGCTAGGGCTCAATAAAAGTTGGGCTTGGTTTTGTTTAAACGTTAACTTGGACTAAAGAATGAACGCTTGGTATAAATTCTAATCATTTACTAAAATATTGCGTAAATTGAATATTTTCATAACTCCAAGTTTGAGGGAAAGGAGGATACTATTACCATTTTAAATTACACCCCTTACCTCGATTTATCGAAAGAACCAGTTCGAGTAGTGACGCCTCCAAGTATTCTCCCTTAATCATTCTACGATTCTCCTACACCAATATTCATATATATATATATATATATATTAGTATCATATATAATTTCTTGAGTGGTTTACAACGTTTTAAAATCGTGATCTCATTCATCCAGAAAATATATTTGAAATCTAATTTCTAACTTCTCAATATTGCCCAGGATGTACACATCCTATAAAACATGTTCAGTCGAATGGACCTCATCAATTTTCTTCCTCTTTCCTACTCCATCATACAAATAAAATAATTAATTCTACCACAAATTTTATAGTTGTCTTCTCCATTGACTAGTCCTTCCTCTTACTAATTTATGTAATTTCCTTCTTACACCATATCGTGCGTGTGCACACTAGTACATACATAAGCAAAGGTGTTTTATATACTTTTGTACATATATCAATACACACACATACATAAACCCATATATATATTTATTTATTTATACACTTCTTCCTCCCATTCCATTTTCATCTCAACATTTAACCCTAATTTTTTGATAATTCAACTCATAATATTATATTCCTTATCTAATTCCTAAATCCCCAATTGTCCAAATTAACAAACGCTAACTTCTCTTAGTTCCTTCAAAACACAAATTTAAATTGATTTCTTCAACAATAATATTTCTATAACACATTATGTATCGAAATTTAACTAGAGATAAGTTTGGTTTTTTACCTGCAAATTTACTAGTACAAACTAGAGAAGCAGAGAAATTGAACATGCTCTTCTCTTTTCTCTTTTTTTTTTTTTTTACTGTTTGCTTCAGAGGGGGAAAAAGGGAGGGTTGTCGGAGCTCGGTCGGAAGGGAGAGGACCGATGCTTCTCCGTTCACCGGTGGCTCACGGGTCAGAGGGAAACCTCAGTTTTATTTTCGATTTTCAGGCGAGGAAAGAGGAAAGGCGTGAGGGGGAGTACAAGTTGACATCGCCGAGGCTCGCGAGCTGGAGGAATGGTCGGCATCTTCGCCTGTGACCGTTCGCGGAACATGCAAAAAAAAGGAAAAAGAGGTTTGGGTTTTTCGAGAGAGCGAGGAAGGGGAAGAAAAGAAAGGGAAATGAGAGGGTCGTCGGCTTCGGGGTGTAGTTGGGGTCGCTGGCGGTAGGGTGAAACGGAGCCGAAGTGAGGGAGGGGAAGGGAGATCGGGTTTTGCAGAAGGGAGCCAGCAAGAGTGAGGGGGAAACTGGGGAAGACGATCGCACAATCCCATCGCGTGATCAATCTTGTTTTTCATTTCTTTCTTTTTTTTCTTTTTATTTATTTATTTATTTTATTCTATGTATCTATATATTTTATATTTATGTATATATATATATATATTTTATTTATTTATTTTTTCTTTTATTTTACATTTTTAATTTTGGACAAATACATGTATATATATTTATTATAATTATTTCTATCATACATTCATTTTTCAATTTAACAAATATATATATATACACACACATATTTTCTTATAAAATTTTTTTTCATTTAAATTTTATTGTTTAATTAAATACAGAAAATTTTTGGTGTTTACATTCTCCCCACCTTTAAAGAATTTGGTCCTCCAAATTCATCTTGGTCCTTTCGAACAGTTGAGGGTGCTTCTAGACACTATCAAGTCTCTCGGGCGGGGAGGTATTTTGAAATACCTTTATTAGCCATCAAACTTGACTTCTTAAATCGATTATGGATACAAGTATTCAAGGTTCAATTTCAATAAAAAAAATAGGATACCAAACTTATCACAATTTCACCTTTATCCTTGGTGAGAACTTATTCTTAATTCATATCACTTGATCTGAATCACTTCACATACCCGAGATGTTCATACCTTGCATACATCTCTTATTCCAATGTGACTCGTATATTCAAGATTTATCCCATTTCAAAGCTTGTCTCACGTTCAAAACATAAGAATATAAAATTACAATCCTTAGATTCAATACGTAATTCATATTCTAAGATTTCCTTATATCTCAAAACTCTGAATCTTCATAATAGTTCGGATTTTTCCCATGGATATATAACCTCTGCATGGGAAATCCTACTTGCACCCATTCTTAATACACTGTGACCCAAGAGACTCCGGGTCTCCTTAAAAATTAACACCAATACACTCCAAAGTGGGTCACTCGATTCGGAAATCTCCCCTTCATATAGTTCTCATAATTGCACTTTCAGCATTTCTACTCCAAGCAAAGTCACTCAGTACAATGGTTTGAGTAATTAATTTGATACCACGTGATAAATCAATTCTAGAACTCTCCTTTTAGTTTAGGGATAACTTTGATAAATCATCCGATCATGTGTCAGAAAACTTTCTCTATTTACATGGATGTTTCTATACTCCGAACACGCCCTATCTTCATCAATCATATAAGCAGTGTGACCTTTATAGTCTTGTTTATACCGTTAGTTTCCTGATTCATTCTTCCAGTTATAGTGATTGTGCTCTTTCATGGTCACTATTTCCTTTGTAGATATCTTTTCCGTCATTCTCTTCATCTTTCCATTTTCTTAGTGACTTTAGAAATATACAATTCATATCATCATAATTGCGCCTTGCGCACTGTAAACACCGTAAATTTTCTGTATTTAAATTATATAAAAAAATATATATATATATATAATAATTAATAGGTTATAGGGAAATATGTGAATATACATATATATATATATATATATATATTTGTTAAGTTGAAAAAAAAATGAAGGATAAAAACAATTACAATAACAAAATATACATGTAATTGTCCAAGAATGAAACTATAATTAAAAATATGCATATATATAAAAATACAAATATAACATATATAATAAAAATATAAAAACTATATAAATATAAATATAAATATAAATAGATATATATATATATATAAATAAATAATATATATACATAAATAATATATATATATATATCGCGCGATCCCAAAAAGAAAAACCCCCCTCTTCCTCTTCTCTGCTACCGCCGGCAAGCTCTCTCCGTTTTCCCTGCCGACCACTCTTTCCCTCACCGGTAGACGGAACTGAGCCCCAAGCCAGTGAAAATCGACGATCTTCCCTTTCCTCCTTTCTTTCCTTAATCGCTGAAAGCCCGAAAATCGTTCCTCTCTCCATTTCGCTCGCCGACCGACTGAACCAGAGATAGTCGGTAGCCTCGCATTACCCGGACTCCGAACAGCTTCTGTCACGACCCGAATTACCTAAAATCAGAGTAAATTTTTCGCTTTTTCATTTATTATTTAATTCTTACATTTCTCTCATCGTGACCATCCTACAACACAGCTGGACTATGATTCGGTGTTAGTCACCTCTCACCTATATTTACCATTCCATTTCCATATTCAATTTCACATATCAGAGTTTATTATCTTTTTGACTTTTACTGAATACATACACAATGATATTTATAACTCTACATCCCCGACATTATAATCGTTTACAGTACTGTGCATTACATATTTAGATACAAAACCATACAAATGTGTATACCTGTCTCTCGATGGGAAGCAGCAGATATCAAGCATGTAAGTCCTCAGCCGCTTACTAATTTCTGTGAGTGCTCTGAAAAGATGCGAAAATAAGGGGGTGAGCAAACCACACACTCAGTAAGGCAATTATGCAAGTAAGTAGATAGCTCTACTATCTACATGCTTATAATGCCATGCCCTTAAATCCATTTCTTTTCATTAAAATCATCAAGTACAAAGTCATGCAAACATCAATGACTTAGTTTATCAAAACTGTTCGTGCATATATAAATCATACTACTTATGCATCAAAGCATTGGGAGTTCCTTACCTATGTCAACCACGTATGCAATGAACCATTCACATCATTCTTTCTACCGTTAGTGTCACAAGTCATCACATCAATATTCAACATAAATAAACAAATTCATCTCTCAAGCAGGTCAAATAAAATCATACTCTTTTCATTTATCATAATTATGTTCTTTCATTTCATTTCACAAATCTTACAACATGATTTTCTATCTCGGGAAACCTCAATATTTTAGCATGACAGTCCATAACAACATGATTGGCAGCCAACCAATTCGTTCCCAATATTACATCAAAATCATTCATATTCAATAAAATTAAATTGGATGTCCTTTCCTTTCCCTCTATCATCAATTTACAATCCCTGCACACATACTCAGTCAATTGACTATCATTCATGGGTGTGGAAATCATCAACATTTTATCCAACAATGTAGGTTTCACATGCTTCAACAATTTATGTGCAAAGGAAGGTGATATGAAGGAATGCGTGGCACCAGGATCAAATAATACCAATGCTTCTAAATCAAAGATTTGGATGGTACCTTTAATCACATCCGTCGAAGTATCTGCGGTGTCCTAATCCAGTGCATGCACTCTTCCTCTGCTCACATCCACTGCCTGTTTCCCTTTTTCTTCAGTCGTGGCCCTCCTTCTCGGGGCAGCTGACTCAACTGGAGCTCTCTTTGGCTCCTTATCTTTCTATGGGGTAGTCTCAACCATCTCAGTACAGTATCTCAAAATATGTTTGGGCTTCCACACCTAAAACACAAAACAGGGGGCACCTGACATGGTCTAGTCCCATGGTATCTACCACATCTCCTACACTAATCAGTAGTAGATCGTGGTCCTCCAATAACCATACCATCGGTGCAGTCAAAGCCGGGTACATGGGAGGTCTAGCAGCTCTCTCCTGCACCTTCTCGATCTTAGGTCTCTTTTCAAAAAATCTCTGGCCTCCCCTCTTAGCCACTCTATCTATCCCGGATCTCTTTCGGTCTCTGTCTCTTCTAACATTAATCTTCCCATGCTCGGAGGCATTTCGCTCAAAGTCTTTCTCGCACAACTGAGCCTTGTGCACTTCCTGCTCATAAGTCTGTATGTCAAAAGGGGCTAGCTTAGTCCGGTTGGCCAATCTCAATCCATCAACGACCTTCTGAATCTTTCGAGTCTCACTACCCATCGTATCCAGGTCATATCTCCCCAAAGACATAAATCTCAACTCATTTTCATCCACATTATGGTTCTCCTAAACCAAATTCATGAATTCCATCCGTAATTTCCTCTGTGCGGTGGCTGGGATGTACTGTCTTCTGAAGGCCTCCAAAAATATCTCCCATGAAATCTCGGAGTGTCTAGCCTTCAAAATAGCTTCGATGGACCTCGACCAGTGCTCTGCCTCGCCTTTTAACATAAACACGACAAAGGCTACCTTCTCAGCTGACGTGCATCTGAAGAATCGATACAGTTTCTCTATCTCATACACCCAATCCTTAGTAATTATTGGGTCCTTTACCCCTCTGAACACTAGAGGTTTCAACCCTTGGAACTCTCGTAATCTGCTTAACTCGCAATCATAACCTAAATCACCATTGTTCAGCTGTGGAGCGATAGGAGAAGCTGTATCCTGTTTTAGGGGTGTCACCATCTCAGTAGTTTGAGGTCTCTCCATCTCTGTAGCTGCCTGTGCAGTAGTAGGCTGTGCTGCGAAACCTCGCCTATCACCGGCACCCAAAGCTTGTGTGACTATCTCCACTAGGCTCTCAATACTCCGCTCTATCCTAGCAAAGCGTGCCTTTGTATCTCCTGCTGTCTCAGCAGGGTCCTGTGGAGCCTGATCAATCTGTGGCTCCATACGGCTCTCAGGCTCACCTCTACGACCTCTAGCACGTGCTTCCACCCCTCTACCTCTACGCGCAACAAGCATACTGCCTAACTTCCTATATTCATAATCATTTATTAGACTCAATCCATCTGGTATACACAATTATATCTAAACAAAAGCACAGTAACATAGGGATGTAACTTTCTTACGTTTTATTACTGACTCACATCAGGCCAACACAGCTCTGATACCAATCTCTGTCACGACCAAGTTTATCTCTTTTTAACCGAAAATTACTATAATTTTTTTTTTTTTGCATTTTCCTTTCCTTACCCTATCGTGAACAAATTTACCACTACACAGTTGGGCTGTGAGGCAGTAATCATCATTCTTTACCATTCATTTTCTAAATAAATCAAAAGTATTATCATACATCAAAACGTTAAGTGGCATGTTCATACATACTATGTGTTATAACATTTACATCCCCCATATTACAAATTTGAATGATCATTGTGCTTTTACATTGTTTTGATACAAAAAGAATCTCTGTGTATATATACCTCTGGGTGATGGAGATGCAGCGGATGTCTCAACAAAATGCCTCAGTCTTCACTGGGCCACTATGTACGCTCGGTAGAGGGGGAAAGTAGAGAGGGATGAGCAACCACACGCTTAGTAAGGCAATAATGCAAGTATGGTAGATAACTACTCTATCTACATGTCGATAGTGTTATGCATAAATCGTTTATAATTGGAGCATGAGGAAATAAAACTATGCCACATGTATATACATATATCATGTATCGAAAATCATGTAAATCGACATAAAACATGGAAATATCAACATATAAAATCATCTCATGCTAAATCTTAATAAAACTTATCACAAAAGGGCAATTCATTTAAGAAACATCCGTTTTAAATCACATCACATCTCGTTATAAATCAAATCATCATTTCTTGAAAGCACAACTTCCACAGGGCTCGACCACTATCTCGGGTCTACCTTGGGCAAATAACAATCACACCCAAGTATAAAACTCATGTGGTATTAGGTAATATCAAATGATACAGGTCAGCAAATCTTAAGGACTATGTTGGCCAACTATGTCATAAATCATCCCAGACCACACGCATCCAGGTGTGCGGCGTATCATGCTAGAACAAAGGTGGGTTAGTTCTCCGCCAGACTTTCTCATCAGTAACTTAACGACGCGGTACAACGTACTCCGCGGACCTATAACATGGTTGAGGGTGCCAGCTGTAGGTCTTATCCACCCAAATGCCATGTGTAACTAATATAGTCTCAAGTGCACGTGGGATTATTTTCTCGGTGTCAGGTCCTAGCCCCTCATGGCCTTGCTCGCCCTTTTTGGGTTCCTTGAACACTGTACCAGGTCTTAGCCCCTCATGGCCTTGCTCGCCCCTTTAGGGTTCCTTGAAATGGATTAATGTCAAGTCCTAGACCCTCACCTTCACCCCACTCAAGAGGTATGTTAGGCCTGTTGGGTTCCCTAGACACTAATCTGTATTACCCTCACCACGGCGTCATATATACCACAGTGTGAAAACTAATGCGAGCTAAGCTCTAGCATGATATATGCATAGTAAAGAAACCTCCTCGTACGAGCAACACTCTAGTACAAAATTTATGCATAAAAACATGAGAAAACCATGTACGAGCATAGCTCCAGTACGGTTATATGCATAAAAAAATCACTCGAAATCAATGTATGAGTAGATTCTTTAGTACGATTTATAAAACATCATCACAATCAAATCAAGGTGCGAGCTAAGCTCCAGCACATTTCATACAAAGAAAGTATCAAAATCTATACGAGCGAGGCTCCAACGCGATTTATATCACACAAATACAATAGGTGACTCCTACATAATCGAAACAATCCAAAAAATCAGGTTTAGCACCTCAGAAGTGCTATTTCACAAAATCATTCAAGCACTAGCTAGCCTATCCATTAATTCATTCAAAACCAAGCATTGTGTTATGTGAAAACATTTTAAACATATGATTTATGCATTTATTACCCTTACTATCCCTTTTATAATAATCGTTTCAAACCCAAATCTCATACATACTCGTAGCTATTCGCATACATCGTCAATCATTTTCTTAAACAGTCATGCATTTCATAAACGCCCTATATCCACCCATAAAAATACAAGCAGCTACCTCTATATACTTACAGAATTCCCTTACCTAGAATCGTATCATGTGATTCCACTTCCTTAAAGCTGCTTACTTGTGCAGTTTGATTCATCTTCAACGAACTCTCCGAAACTGCACAAAATCGTATATCGCATCAATTTAATTCGCATAACACTACTCTTGTGTTTGCTATAGTCGATTCGACCTATAGTCTCCATTAACGCTCATATGGCCTCGATTTACTGTTCTACTCGTATCTCGAGCCCAATGATTCTTTTAGGCCTATTGATTCATACCCATTTTCATAATTTCTCTTAACTCACAATGTAGCTTCATTTAACCCTTATAAATCATTCATATTACTTCAATAACAACTTATCATAATCCATAAACCACCAACCCATCAAAATAACACTTTCTCACACTAACCCATTCTATTTTCTAGGTCACCCCAGTTTCATCTTAACCTAGGTAATTTTGACCATCAACACCCATGCAAATCAACTCCAAAACCATTAAATAGATAATGTAGTTGGTTGAAGTATTAGAAACTTACCAAATCTAGCTTCTCTTCTTACTCCCAAGAAAATACACCTTGCTCCTTCAATCCAACCAATGGGGCTTTGAATCCAAGGTATGTTGTTCTTCTTTTTGATAAGAAGAACTTTGTATCTAATGGTCTTTCATCAAATCTTACTGGAAATGGGTGGATTTAGGAGTGAGAAAGTTGGGTTTTAGGTTGAAACGGAGAAATGGGGGTTTGTTTTCGTGATTGCAGATTTCACTGCTTCTATTTATAGAAATTACTCAATGAGATCGATCTGTCGAAGCATGAGATTAATCTGGTCCTCTCAAATCCCTCATTTTCACGCCAATTTGAATGTATGAGATCGATCTGTCTCAAACAATAGCTTAAGGAGATCGATATGCATCCAAGGGAGATCGATTTGCTCCTACCCGAGAGCTAAGGAAATCGATCGGTTTACACCAAAAATCGATCCTCTCATTACATAATGTTTAGCGGATAGATCTGGCTCCATTGGAGATCGATCTGTCTTGTTTCATTACTCAAATAAGAGCATTTTGGCCATTCCAGATCGATCTCTCATCCTATGAGATCGATCTGACCTTCATATTTCTATATTTTTCTGCAGCAAGTCATACCCAAATTCATACATTTTGCTGCCATAGTCATTTTCTCATTCATCCACCTTTGAGATTTGCAATTGGCATCCATTCATACCTTATACATATTAAAACTTGTGTGCATTCTTTGTATAATCTAAGGTATACAATTCATAGCCAAATGGAAGTACAATTACTTATGCAATTCGTACAACTTCATTCAATTTGTTGTACTACTCATTTGGAGCTCTAATCACATTCATCACATACAAAAGTCCATTTCTCCATATTCATACATATTGAAAGTTGTATGTACATTCTAAACTCTTATTACAAGTGTGTACATTAATTTTATGGACTTTACATCACTTATGTTTCACATTACATGTACATCATCATACTTATGAATTCATACGAGTCTTACAGTTATACATGGCATGAGGTAGATAAGACCTACAGCAGACACCCCTAACCATGATTTGGGTCCTTGGAATACGTTGTACTGTGTATATCACATGGAGTACACTATACCGTGAGGTTATAATAATGATTTGAAAGTCTGGCGTAGGACAAACCCACCTCCGTTCCAATATGATACCCCGCACATTGGGATCTGTGTGGTCTGGGATGATAATGACATAGTTGGCCAATAGAGTCCTCGATTTTATAGTGACCACCTGTCTCACATGATATCACATGGTTTTATATACTGAGTATGATTTGTGTTATCTAAGGTAGACACGAGGGAGGGGTCGAACCTTGTGGGATGTTTTGTAAAGGATGATAAGTTGTTGCGATGAGTTTTACTGAGTTTTAATTTGATATTAAACTTTGAGGAATGGTTTCATGATGAGTTTTATTATGAAGAGCATGAGAAGTTTTACATGATGGTTTTCCATGTTTACATGCCTATTTTCATGTTTTTCAGTACATGATATATGTATATACATGTGGCATAGTTTTAATATTTCCTCATGCTCCGGATATTAATGATTTTGTGCCATGACATTATAAGCATATAGATGTGTGGTTATCTACCATGCTTGCATTATTGCCTTATTGAGCGTGTGGTTGCTCATCCCTATCATTTTGCCCCTCTACAGAGCGCACATAGTAGCCTAGTGAAGGACTAAGGTGTTGTATTTGGATATCCGCTGCTCTCCAATGCCAAGAGGTATACACACATGGATTCTTTTTATATCTAAACATGTAATAGCACAATAATCATTTTGAATTGTACTATGGGGGATGTAAGCGTTAGTAAACATATACAACTGTAGAAATTAAACTTTTAAATGCATGTGCTTGGTCTTAATTAATTGAAAGATGAATGGTAATAATGATTATTACTGACTCATAGCCCAACTGTTATTGGTGAGAGTTGTTCACGACTGGGTAAGTTAAAGAATAAAGCAAAAAATTTATGGTGATTTTCGAGAGAAAAGGAGGAAAAGGGGTCGTGACAATATACAAAAATAATATGGCTATACTATAATGGATCACATATCTATGCATCTGGATTAGGTATCCTATCACTCAGGGATTCCTTGGTCGATCCTTATATTTGCGGGTGCGACATATAAATCATGACTCGAACTTATATTGGTATTCGGTCCTCATATCTTTGTAGGATGTATCCTAGTCATAAATCACAAAATCCTACACAGTTCTAGTGAAGTGACCAAATCTCCAAATAAGACACAATGTCCTTGAAGGGACCTACGATTTCACAAAAACACATATGTGATAGCCCGAAAACGCGAAAAATAGGGCTAATTTAAAATTTTCTTACATTAAAACCTTTTACTCAGGTTGCATTCCTGTACAATGCCATTTAATCACTTGTCTTTATAATAAATCATTATCCCCAATATCACACAATATCTATTTCATAAAATCAAACATAATATCCAAACAGGGTTAGCCCACAAAACTCAATTCTTTTTCTTCATATTATCCTAATTACATCCCAAAAATACTTAACACAAATGTCTGTATTACATCATTGTCTAGATACAAAATGAACTAAATTTATACCTTGTACGTGTATAAGCGATAGCCTGGGGAGATCTTGTCCACCAGCCTATATCACGTACGCAACAGGTACTAGCTCGATCACTGCAAGTAATCTGGAAGGGAGAGGAAAAATGGTGAGCTCTCAAAACGCTCAATAGGGATGGTAAGGGAGATTTATAAAATCATCATCATATCACAACTCATCATTTGGGCATGTAAAAACATGATAGAAGTATTCGAGCATGTAAAACATATATGGAAATAATGTTAACAATAATGGCAACAGTTTTGTGAGATCTGAGAATTTTAGATATATTTGAATGATGTAATATGAACTTGAAGTGTAATTTATTGAGCTAAGTGAATAGGGGAATGATAATTGGAGATTTATATGTTACGTGTTAAAATAAGTGTGAAGTTATGAGGACAGATCGATATGGGAGAAGGAGAGATCGATCTGGTGAGTTAAAAATGATAAGGAATGAGGAATTTGAGGAGCAGATCGGTCTCCAATGGAAGAGGATTGATCTCCTTATGATTCTGTTTGAGAGAAGATCGATCTCATGAGGAAGAGATCGATCTCCAAATGATTCTGTTTGGGAGAAGATCGATCTCCTTAAGGGGCAGATCGATCTCATAAAGCCATAAAGAGATCGATCTCACCCCTCGACAGATCGATCTCCTAGGCATAAATTGCCCCAAATCGTCCCAAAAATTCAAATTCAGATCGATCTCATCAAGAGCCAGATCGATCTCCTGCCCTCAGCCTATATAAGGAACCCCTATTTTTCTCTTGCAATCTCACTTTCTCTCTCTTCCAACCCTCATTTTTACCAAAACCTAGCTTTCTCACTCATCCAAATCACCCATTTCCGGCCAAATTAGAAGTTGTGGCAAGAAGGAAAGTTGTTCCTCATCAAAGGGAGAACAACATACTTGGAAATCGAAAGACGGATCGAATCGAGGCGTGGGTTGTGCACTTCACAAGCTTTGGGTAATTTCTGAACCCCGATCTTGATATTTGAGGTGATTTTGATGATAATGGTTGTTGGCATTGTGTTGAAATAGCTGAAAAATGATTAGGGATTGATGAAATTGCAATGTGGTTGGAGTGATAATGATATTTAGCAATTTTGGGAATTTGAGCTATAAATAGAAATTTAGACAATGTGGTGAATTAGCATAGATAATTGGCATGAGAAATGTAGAACGTTGAGATGTTGTGAATGAGAGTGTAGTTTGGAGTAGAGTTACGAAAATCAAGAGATTTGAGGTGTTATGAGCAATTATGCTCGATTTTGAGAATTTAGATTGATAAGATAATTGAGTATTGATGTTTTAACATCATTTGGACAGCTCTGGAGTTCCAGAGTGGAATGCGAGGCTAGTCCGTGATACGGGGAAAACGATTGCACTATACGAGGTGCAAAGAGGTAAGGGAAACTAAACCATTTGTGTATGTGATTTGTGAACTATTATAACATGAATTGTGATTTATAAAACAAGCATGTTGAGTGTTGTGTTGTGTTACAATTGCACACGATTTTTATAGCCGGTTAGAGCCCAATGTTTTTATGAGTTTATAACTGGGCTCTACGTTAAGGCAATATCGAGATTTGAGAAATGTGTGTGTGCTTTGCCGGTTGGAACTCGGTTTTATTATGTGTTGTGTTGAGTACAAAACGGTTTTCAAATGATTTTTATGAGAGAAAAACCACCATGAGTTCTACGTGAAGGCAAACTAGTCTTATGTGATTAAGACTTAGGTGTGTAATTCTGAGTACACACTGGGCATTACTCTGGTAGCATGTAAGCCCGATTCTTCTCCGTTCTGGTAATGTGAGAAACCCCATTTGGTGGCCGTTGCCACATGAGAAACCTCATTTGGTGGCCGTTGCCACGTGAGAACCCCATTTGGTGGCCGTTGCCACGTGAGAAACCCCATTTTGTGGCCGTTGCCACGTGAGAAACCCTATTTGGTGGCCGTTGCCACGTGAGAACCCTATTTGGTGGCCGTTGGCACGTGAAACCCTATCCTGTGACTATGCCACGTGTAAATTTAACTCAGTGGCTATGCCACGTGTGTTTAGTGGCTATGCCACGTGTGAATTTAAATCAGTGGCTATGCCACGTGTGTTTAGTGGCTATGCCACGTGTGAATTTAAATCAGTGGCTATGTCACGTGTGTTTAGTGGCTGCGCCACATGCATTACTATTTCAGTGATTTTATCACGTTCATTGAGAAAGCGTTTATCGCATTATTTTCACATGCTTTGTTATTGCTCTAGACTGAGCCTTTTACTTCATGTTTTCACATGATTTGAGACATGAGAATGTCGTTTTGAGTACTTTCATGCTATGGTTTTCAAATGAGATTAATGAGTTTCACATACAAATAAATATTTTGTGGTGTACATTTTGGTTTATGAAATGAGTCCCTTACCCCCTTTACTGAGCGATTTAGAAGCTCACTCTGTTTTCTTTCCCCCCAGATTTCTTCAAGTGAAAAGGGTTTTCCTGCGACGTACGGAGTAGTGGCTAGTGGAGGACTTGAGCTCCAGGCCATATATTGTATTTTGAGGTATCTTTTATCTTTTCATGTACCCAGATAATTACTGTAATAGCAGACACTTGATGTATAACATTGTATGGGATGTATTAGGATTAATTAACTTGAGATCAAGTAATGTATATGATACAATATATACTATATTATGATGAGATCCTGAGGCATGATAATTATGATGATGTATGACACTGCATAGGAATGCACCCTTAATTGTGAATTAATAAGTAAAAAGTTTTAAATTAGCCCTATTTTCCGCACTTTCGGGGCGTGACAGAGTTTTCTTGGTATCAGAGCTTAGGGTGTCTAGTACTGTCAGTGTCGGTTAAGTGAAATAGAATACATCCCAAGTGTCTGTAATAGTCTGGTCATGAACTGAAATTGAGGATTGAGATTTCAATCGATTCTGATATGTACGCGCAGGAGACGAGTTAAGATAGAGAATGAGTGGACGATGAGGTCGTTCGAGGAGGCAGGCAGAGTCCCCTCCACCACCTGTCCCACAACCAGAGAGTCCTAACTCTCGATTTAATCGGATTGAGACCGATGTGAGGTAAGGTTCTAAGTAGATGGCAACGTTATTCACGCAACACTTTGGAGTTAATGCCTCGGGTACTACTCCTACACCACCACAAGGACCTCCCATACCCCCAATACCTCCCGTCACTCAGCCTGAGGATAGAAGTATGGTCCGACTAAAGGATTTTCTGAAGATGAATCCACCCGCATTTAAGGGAAAGAAGGATCCTACAGAGGCTGAAGAGTGGTTGACGGAATTGAGAATTATATTTGATTTTCTGGGGTGCACCGATCCTGAGAGGGTCAGTATGAGTATCTATATGTTGAAAGGGAGAGCTCGAGATCGGTGGGGTACTACCCAGGGTATTCTGATGTCCCTCCAGGATGTGATTGGTTGGGAAGAGTTTCAGACAGCCTTTAGGACCCAATATGTACCACGAGCCACTCAGAGAAAGAAACAAGTCGAGTTTTTGAGTTTGGTACAGGGTGACATGTCTGTGGATGACTATGAGAGCCAATTCACAGCGCTATTGAGATATGACCCAGAGACCTTTAAGAATGAAGAGCTCCGTATAGAGAAATTTGTGTATGGATTGAAACCCATCATCAGAGATAGATTGATAGGGCTATGTATTACTAAATTTGGAGATGCTCTGAGACGAGCGCAAGAGATTGAAAGAGGAATTAAAATGGTACAATCCCAGAATGAGCTCAGAGCGGTGAATAGAGATAAGGGCAAGAGGCCAGCACTTTTCCAAACGGAGGCTCGGAGAGGTTCCTTCAGAAGAGGAAGGATTAAGGTGCAAAAGGGCAGATTAGAGAGACCCAGAGGTTACCCTAACATTAGAGAGACCTCTCGAGATGTCAGGCCTGAGACAAGGTTTTGCAAAGATTGTGGTCGAATGCATGAGGGAAGTTGTACTGGATCGATCCATGGATGTTTTAGATGTGGAGACATGGGTCACATGGTGAAGGATTGCCCTCAACCTCAGAAACCACATGTCTTGGAGCCCACTAGACAACAGCCTCAGAGAGTGAATCCCCCGAGATGGGCCACTGCTGCAGAGAAAGGAAAGAGACCTGTTACCCAGGGACGTGTGTTTGCCCTAGATAAGGAGACTGCTGACACTTCTGCAGAAACTATAAGAGGTACACTCTCTGTCTGTAATCATAAGGCTCATGTGTTGATTGATTCAGGGTCCACGCATTCGTTTATTTTCGAGCATTTTGCATGTAGATTAAACTTGAAGTTTGAACCTCTAGAATATATACTACATGTAAATACCCTTATACGTGAATCCCAGAGAACTGAGTTAATCTGTAGAGGATGTGAGATAAAGGTGGGAGATAGAGGGATGTTAGCAGATCTAATCATGTTGAATATACATGGATTTGATGTAATTTTAGGAATGGATTGGTTAGCAGCCAATCGAGTGAGCTTAGATTTTTACACTAAGGTTGTAACTTTCTCCCTACCTGAACCTTACAGTGTACGGTTGAGATACTGAGGAAATGAATATGTGGAATTCTAGTAAGTAATTTGAGATTTTGATATTATTTTGGAGAATATTAAATATGATTGTTCATGTGAAGGTTATGAGACACTCATCTCAAACGATGAGCGGAAACATCCGAGGATTGAGGATATACCTGTGGTGTGTGAATTTCTGGATGTTTTCCCAGATGAATTGCCAAGTTTACCACTAGAGAGAGAGCTAGAGTTTACCATTGATTTGGTACCAGATACTGAGCCGATCTCTAAACCCCCTAGAGGATGGCATTAGTGGAACTTGAGGAATTGAAGAAACAACTACAGGAGTTATTGGATCAAGGGTTCATTAGGCCCAGCGTTTCACCTTGGGGAGCATCGATTTTATTTGTCAAGAAGAAGGATGGTAGTCTCAGATTATGCATAGACTATCGGTTGTTGAATAAAGCCACGGTGAAGAATAAATACCCATTGCCCAGGATTGATGATCTACTTGATCAGTTGAGAGGGGCATCAGTCTTTTCTAAGATTGATTTGAGATCGGGCTATCACCAATTGAGGATCAAGGAAGAAGATATTTCGAAGACGGCCTTCAGGACGAGGTATGGCCATTATGAATTTCTGGTGATGTCCTTTGGATTGACGAACGCCCCTGTAGCATTTATGAGACTGATGAACGAGCTGTTCAGAGACTATCTAGATAAATTTGTGATAGTCTTTATTGATGATATCCTGGTGTACTCTCGATCGTATGAGGAGCATGCACAGCATCTATGGTTAGTACTTCAGATACTCCGAGATAAGCAATTATATGGAAAGCTTAGTAAGTGTGAGTTTTGGCTAGATCAGATAGCTTTCCTTGGTCATATAGTCTCAGAGGAAGGAGTATCAGTGGACCCAAGCAAGGTGGAGGCTGTGCTTAATTGGGAGAGACCGAGGACATTTACCGAGGTACGAAACTTCCTTGGTTTGGCAGGGTATTATAGAAGATTTGTGGAAGGATTTTCCCGGATTGCCACCCCTTTGACTAAGCTCACGCGCAAAGAGACTCCATTTATATGGACTGATCAGTGTGAGCTCAGTTTTCAAGAATTAAAGAGGAGATTGACAGCGGCACCTGTGTTAACTATTCTTGAGGGATCAGGAGGATTCTCGGTGTATAGTGATGCATCTCATCAAGGATTGGGGTGTGTGCTTATGCAGCATGGAAGAGTGGTCACATATGGATCGCGACAGCTGAAAGACCATGAGCGGAATTACCCCACGCATGATTTGGAGTTAGCCGCTGTGGTATTTGCTTTGAAGATCTGGCGACACTACTTATATGGGGAAAGATTCCAGATCTTCACTGATCACAAGAGTTTGAGATATCTCTTTGATCAGTAAGAGTTAAACATGAGACAAAGGAGATGGATGGAACTCCTTAAGGATTATGACTGCGAGATTCTATATCATCCGGGTAAGGCGAATGTGGTTGCTGATGCCCGAGCAGGAAGAGTATGATATTTGCTATGATGATCAGAGTTAAAGAGATAGAGACTGGGTTTTTGGCTAGCTTGCGAATAGAGCCCAGGATCATGGATCAGATTAGAACTGGGCAGTGCAGTGATCAGAGATTGATAGATATGATTAGCCAAGCTGAACAGAGTTCACAGTCGGATCTCACAGTCAGTGAGGATGGATTGTTGAGATTCAGAGGACGGATTTGTGTACCGAACGATGATACCCTGAAGAGGCAGATACCGAGAGAATCCCACTGCTCGCGATACACCATGCACCCAGGGAGTACTAAGATGTACCGGGACTTGAGAAAGGTGTATTGGTGGAGTGGTATGAAGCGAGACGTGGCAGAGTATGTGGCCAGGTGTTTAGTATACCAGCAAGTGAAAGCTGAGCATCGGAAGCCCGGAGGACTACTACAGCCTTTACCTGTACCTACATGGAAATGGGAGTATGTCACTATGGACTTTATTATGGGTTTAGGACCCGAAGAGGTCGTGACGCTATATAGGTTATAGTGGATAGACTGACCAAGAGTGCCCACTTCCTTGCCATCAAGAGCACAGATACTGTGGATGCCTTAACTGAGCTGTATGTCAGCGAGATAGCTAGATTACATGGGGCTCCAGTGAGTATTACTTCTGATAGAGATTCCCGATTTACTTGTAGATTTTGGACCCAGTTTCAGGAGTCCATGGGATCTCGATTGAGTTTCAGTACCGCCTATCATCCTCAGACAGATGGTCAGTCAGAGAGGACTATTCAGACCCTGGAGGATATGTTGAGGGCGTGTACGATGGATTTTAAGGGATCATGGGATGATCACCTGCCCCTAGCAGAGTTTGCATACAATAACAGCTATCATGCAAGTATTGGAATGGCACCTTTTGAGGCTCTATATGGTAGGAGGTGTAGATCCCCTGTAGCTTGGGAAGAAGTCGGTGACAGAAAGATAAATGCTTCCGAGCTTGTTGAGCAAGCCGTACAGAGTGTGAAACTCATATGTGAGAGGTTACGGGCTGCACAAAGTAGACAGAAAAGGTACGCGGATATGCGCAGATGGCCACTCGAGTTTGAGGTTGGTGATGTAGTATTTCTGAAAATATCACCGAGTAAGGGTATCATGCGATTTGGGAAGAAAGGGAAATTGAGTCCTCAATACGTAGAACCATTCGAGATTCTTGAGAGAGTGGGAGAGGTACCTTACAGATTAGCATTACCCCCCCACAGATGTCCGGAATACACAATGTTTATGTTGAGGAAGTACCACCCGGACCCTTCTCATGTCATAGAGTATGACGAGATGGACATTCAAGAGGATATGAGCTACACTGAGGAAGTCGTTCATATTCTAGATAGAAGAGAGAAGGTACTGAGAACTAAGAGCATCCCATTAGTGAAAGTTTTGTGGAAACATCACTCAATGGAAGAGGCAACGTGGGAACTAGAGAGTCTCATGAAGGAGAAATACCCCCATCTATTCGAATAGTTGAGTTGAATTTGGAGGACCAAATTCTATTTAAGGTGGGGAGGATGTGAGATCTGAGAATTTTAGATATATTTGAATGATGTAATATGAACTTGAAGTGTAATTTATTGAGCTAAGTGAATTGGGGAATGATAATTGGAGATTTATATGTTAAGTGTTAAAATAAGTGTGAAGTTATGAGGACAGATCGATCTGGGAGAAGGAGAGATCGATCTGGTGAGTTTAAAATGACAAGGAAGGAGGAATTTGAGGAGCAGATTGATCTCCAATGGAAGAGGATCGGTCTCCTTATGATTCTGTTTGAGAGAAGATCGATCTCATGAGGAAGAGATCGATCTCCAAATGATTCTGTTTGGGAGAAGATCGATCTCCTCAAGGGGCAGATCGATCTCATAAAGCCATAAAGAGATCGATCTCACCCATCGACAGATCGATCTCCTAGGCATAAATTGCCCCAAATCGTCCCAAAAATTCAAATGCAGATCGATCTCATCAAGAGCCAGATCGATCTCCTGCCCTCAGCCTATATAAGGAACCCCTGTTTTTCTCCTGTAATCTCACTTTCTCTCTCTTCCAACCCCCATTTTTACCGAAACCTGGCTTTCTCACTCATCCAAAGCACTCATTTTCGGCCAAATCAGAAGTTGTGGTAAGAAGGAAAGTTGTTCCTCATCAAAGGGAGAACAACATACTTGGAAATCGAAAGACGGATCGAATCGAGGCATGGGTTGTGCACTTCACAAGCTTTGGGTAATTTCTGAACCCCGATCTTGATATTTGAGGTGATTTTGATGATAATGGTTGTTGGCATTGTGTTGAAATAGCTGAAAAATGATTAGGGATTGATGAAATTGCAATGTGGTTGGAGTGATAATGATATTTAGCAATTTTGGGAATTTGAGCTATAAATAGAAATTTAGACAATGTGGTGAATTAGCATAGATAATTGGCATGAGAAATGTAGAACGTTGAGATGTTGTGAATGAGAGTGTAGTTTGGAGTAGAGTTACGAGAATCAAGAGATTTGAGGTGTTATGAGCAATTATGCTCGATTTTGAGAATTTAGGTTGATGAGATAATTGAGTATTGATGTTTTAACATCGTTTGGACAGCTCGGGAGTTTCAGAGTGGAATGCAAGGCTAGTCCGTGATACGGGGGAAACGATTGCACTATACGAGGTGCAAAGAGGTAAGGGAAACTAAACCATTTGTGTATGTGATTTGCGAACTATTATAGCATGAATTGTGATTTATAAAACAAGCATGTTGAGTGTTGTGTTGTGATACAATTGCACACGATTTTTATAGCCGGTTAGAGCCTAATGGTTTTATGAGTTTATAACTGGGCTCTATGTTAAGGCAATATCGAGATTTGAGAAATGTGTGCGTGCTTTGCCGGTTGGAACTCGGTTTTATTATGTTTTGTGTTGAGTACAAAATGGTTTTCAAATGAGTTTTATGAGAGAAAAACCACCATGAGTTCTACGTGAAGGCAAACTAGTCTTATGTGATTAAAACTTAGGTGTGTAATTCTGAGTACACATCGGGCATTGCTCTGGTAGCATGTAAGCCCGATTCTTCTCCATTCTGGTAATGTGAGAAACCCCATTTGGTGGCCGTTGCCACGTGAGAAACCCCATTTGGTGGCCGTTGCCACGTGAGAACCCCATTTGGTGGCCGTTGCCACGTGAGAAACCCTATTTGGTGGCCGTTGCCTCGTGAGAACCCTATTTGGCGGCCGTTGCCACGTGAGAAACCCTATTTGGTGGTCGTTGCCACGTGAGAACCCTATTTGGTGGCCGTTGACGTGAAACCCTATCATGTGGCTGTGCCACGTGTAAATTTAACTCAGTGGCTATGCCACGTGTGAATTTAAATCAGTGGCTATGCCACGTGTGTTTAGTGGCTGCGCCACGTGCATTACTATTTCAGTGATTTTATCATGTTCATTGAGAAAGCGTTTATCGCATTATTTTCACATGCTTTGTTATTGCTCTAGACTGAGCCTTTTACTTCATGTTTTCACATGATTTGAGACATGAGAATGTCGTTTTGAGTACTTTCATGCTATGGTTTTCAAATGAGATTAATGAGTTTCACATACAAATAAATATTTTGTGGTGTGCATTTTGGTTTATGAAATGAGTCCCTTACCCCCTTTACTGAGCGATTTAGAAGCTCACCCTGTTTTCTTTCCCCCCGAATTTCTTCAAGTGAAAAGGGTTTTCCTGCGACGTACGGAGTAGTGGCTAGTGGAGGACTTGAGCTCCAGGCCATATATTGTATTTTGAGGTATCTTTTATCTTTTCATGTACCCAGACAATTACTGTAATTGCAGACACTTGATGTATAACATTGTATGGGATGTATTAGGATTAATTAACTTGAGATCAAGTAATGTATATGATACAATATATACTATATTATGATGAGATCCTGAGGCATGATAATTATGATGATGTATGACACTGCACAGGAATGCACCCTTAATTGTGAATTAATAAGTAAAAAGTTTTAAATTAGCCCTATTTTTCGCACTTCTGGGCCGTGACAAGTTTGCATCAGCAGAATTTACGTGATAAAATCACAAATCGTTATAACATCAAATCTCAATACGTGATAGAAATCACAGTCATCAAAACACATCATTCATCAAAGTAGTCGAGACTAGGCATTTAATAAAACTCAGATAAAACAATGCCATATGCACATCACGTCACATCAATCACGTCATAAGCACATCACGTCGGTGTGCTCTGTCCTGCACTGCTGCATTTAACTAGGCACTGGATACTGGAGTAAAATGCTCACACAGCTGCTGCTGTTTAGGTGCTGCACACGTCCTTATGCAATCAGCAATGCTCTGTAAAATAAAACGGGAAATAAGATAGAACACAACATAAAATGAATGAAGCCAAAGTGATGAACAATAGATGAAACCGAACGAGAAAACAGATAAAACACAAACAAAAATTGGTAACGTGTAAGATTAAGGCAGTGAATGAAAGACAGAAAACATAAAATGAATGAAACCAAAAACTAAAACAAAGAAAGAAGATGAACAGTAAATAACATAAGAAACAGAGCAAAGCAGAGAATGAACATAGTCCTTGTCCTCTATAGCAGTCCACTTTTGCTTGAACTGCACCGAGCAGCTTCAATCACACATCCCATGCTAAAGCCGAGACGAACAGCAGTACAAAAGGGAAGCATTTGTTGGACAACACTAGTGCCAGCAACTACTGGTAGGAATAGCAGACCACGAAACCGAGATATGGAGGTGAAATGCAGAAAAACCAAAAAGAATTCAACTAATAAGCAACGTAAATCAAAACAGAAAAATGAAAAGAAGCATGGAAACATTTAAATGATGAGCTACTGTAACAATGATAAAACAAATATAAAAAAAAGAAAAACGATCATAAAAAAAACAGTAGACTGAGCATAAAAATAAAGGAATGAAACCTTACAAAATCGGGAATGAAAAGCTTTTCATAACATGAAGATGGAATGCACAGTAACTTAACAATGGTGGCTAAAACAATTAACAAAAATGCTTGAAAATAAAATCTAACAATAAAACTTAAAAATAACGAAAATGCTTGAAAATAAAATCTAACAATAAAACTTAAAAATAAAACTTTAAACTATTCTAAAAACTAAAACTACTCCTAAATTACTTCTATTCTAACCTAGGCTACCTACCTTTTTCAATTGCCATCTTTTTCTATTTATATGCACACTTAGGGGTACAATTATAATTTTTCCATCCTAGATGAGTTGGCATTGTTTGGCCAGTTGTCTTCACACCATTGGCTCCTTGAAAAATAATATTTCCATGTCATCTGTCTTTTTGTCCAATTGGATGTGCTAGGCTCGTGTTGTCCGCGTGGTCCAATCTCGATTTTAGCTCAATTTCGGTCCATTTTCTACCGAAATATTCAAAATTCATTCGAATTTAATTCATCTGCAAACATGAGAATTTTAATTAAATAAAGGGGATAATTAACAAAATAAATTGGGGATTTAAATAATTAATTAGGAAATTAAGCACAAATAATTTTAAAAATATAGAATTATCACACCCCCAAACTTGAGCTTTTACTTGTCCTTAAGCAAAATAAAATAATTGTAGGAATGACAAGTACTAAACACAATAATTTCCCCAATATTATCCTCAAAGAAAAAGTACAGACTATGATCTTAAAGATTCACAATTACAAGTCCAACATTCAAAATTATTCAATCATAAGTCCTATCCCAAATTGGACTCCTCGTGAGTGTGTGAAAAATGTCAAAGTCACTTCACAGTATATTATTCGGATTAGATTATGCAAACACAGTGAATGCAAAGTCAATGATATGTGATCATTGCCATAAGTTTGCTTTTCACTTCTCTCTCCACTAATATAGTCACACTTAATCAAAGATCAATAGGACTTCAATAAGCTTGTAATGTAAGGCTTGGGCTAAGGTATGATAAAGTCGATTTAGGTTTAATTACCCCTTAACATGCATTACTTCTAGGATCTTAATGTAAGAGCTCAAATCATTTCCCCCAAACTTATTTATTTCACTAAATTTTTTATTCTATTTTTGTATTTTTCTTCTTTTTTTTTCTTTTTTTTTTCTTTTTTTTTTGAACATTCACTATCACCAGATACCCATATGTATAGAGCTCAAAATATATCCCAATGACTTTCATGATTTCGGGGTAAGGGATAGGAACAAAGTATTTAAGCTAAGGAAAATTATAAGTCGGTGTATTTACAGAGAAAGGCTTATTTGGCCCAGATGGGTGACTAGGGATAAAGTATGTACAGGGAAGGCTAGAAAGGCTCAAACGATCCAAAGATGGCCTAAATCATCTCCCTAATTAAGTGTGATCTAATATTTCTCCTCGAGATTAGATCAAACAAATTCTAGAATATGATACACAAAATCAACTAAACAAATGCAATCCTAAGTCCACATAAGCTTTCTCTAAATAAATATACAAATTCATGACATGACATGTGCGTAAGATGAGGAAATCACAATCAGAATTAAGACAAATTCAAGAATTCAACTTCATGCTTTTCCTATAATCATGCTTCTTAGTCAATCAAAATTAGACTTAATCATGGGGTCATATCATCGGAATATGGGAAAACTACATGCTAAGTACTAAATCATCCAAAAATTAAACAATTTAAGCTCAGATTTTCGAAAAATTTTGAATTTTTTTTTTGATTTTGCCCAAATTTTCGAAAAGTACTCAAGTGATATTCCCTCCCCCAAACTTAAAGCGCACAATGTCTTCAGTGTGCAGATAATATAAACAATTAAGCTCAAGAACAGAGTACTCCCCTATCTGATGTTGATGAACAATCGAAACTTGATTGAAAGCATAATACTGTAAAGGCAATCTGCAAAATAAACAAAGAAAGAAACAGCAGAAAAGAAAAAGAACTATATACAAAAGATAAAAGGAAAACACAACCACTTCAAATGCAACTGAAGAAAACAATACTCAGTAGCAGGGCGAAGAGTAGGAGGGTCAGCCAAAATGGTGACAGAATGTTGACAGTTAATTCCTCCTTAGCTCTATCTACTTCCTTTTTTCTCTCAGATTTCTTATGTTCAAACATTTTATCTTCCTTAACCTCCATCTTAAAACACTCTTGAGAGTCATCAGGGAGCTTCAAAGGTTGGAAAACATTAAACTTTACTTCCTGATCTTGGACTCTCATCGTTAATTTCCCCTTTTGCACATCAATTATCGTCCTACCAGTAGCTAGGAAAGGTCTATCTAAAATAATGGGGACTTCCCTGTCTTCCTCCATGTCTAGTACAATAAAATCTGCAAGGAAAATAAATTTATCCACCTTTACTAAGACATCCTCAATGACCCCCTTCGGATATTTAATGGATCGATTCGCTAGTTGAAAGGGCACTGTGGTGGGCTTGGCATCCCCTATTCCTAACTTATGATAGATAGACAATGGCATTAAATTTATACTAGCTCCTAAATCACTCAGGGCTCTATCAAAGAATAAATTTTCAATAGTGTAGGGTATGGTAAAACTCTCGGGATCTTTGAGCTTGGGGGGTAATCTCCTCTGGATAATGGCACTACATTCCTCAGTTAAGGCCACCGTCTCATAATCTTCCAATCTCCTTTTCCTAGAGAGGATATCCTTCAAAAACTTCATATAACTTGGCATTTGCTTTAAAGCATCTGCGAAAGAAATGTTGATGTGAAGCTTCTTAAAAACCTCAAGAAATTTGACGAATTGTTGATCCGATTTTTTACTTTGGAACCTCTGAGGAAAAGGTACTGGTGGTCTAACTGGAAGGGATGTAGTGGAAACAGGTGTAGCATCTAAGGATGATAAAGGCTGTGAAGTAGAAGAAGGCATAAATGAAGAAGTGTCTATCTTGGATTCTTTTGCAGCCTGATCCTAATGTTCCTACTCTTTCTGAGCTGCTTCTTTGGGACTTATGAGTTCTTCAACTATGGGCTCAACAGGATTGGACTTAACTTGTGGCTCCTCTAGCTCTTTGTCGCTCCTAAGGGTGATGGATTTAACATGTTCCTTACCCTCCCTTTGCCTAACAGGATTAGCTTCAGTGTTATTGGGAAGGGTCCCTTGAGGACGTTGACTAAGAGCGTTTGCTATTTGTCCTACCTGAACCTCTAAGTTCTTAACTAAAGCAGCTTGATTTTGCAGGAGAGTCGTGAACATTTCCTCAAGCGAGGGTTTCTTCTCAGCTGTTGGTAAGTGCTGGGGTTGCATAGGCTGTGGTGGTGGTGGTGGTTGATAGAAGTGAGGTGGATGGGGGTGATGAGACGGGTGATATGAAAATTGCTGTTGTGGTGGTACATGAATCGGTGGAGCTTGAAAACTAGGGGGTTCTACAAGTCTAGAACTAAAAGTTTGCCCTTGGTTTTGGCTCTAGGAGAAGTTAGGATGGTTTCTCCACCATGGGTTGTAGGTGTTTGAAAAGGGGTTGTTCTGTTGCTTCTGAGAGGGGCCAACATACTGAACCGATTCTACGTTAAGCGGACACCTATCTACAGAGTGGGTACCACTACACAGCTCGCAGGAAGGACAAGGACTTTGGACAAAATAAATCGGATTAGGACTGGTGGAAGGATTATGCTGGGTAATGAGCGACTCTACCTTCTTCGTAAGATTAGCGATTTGAGAGGTAGCTCATAAATGCCCATCGACTTCTTAGGTAATTGCCTCTCCGAGGACCATAGATAGTTGTTAGCAACCATCTTTTCTAACAACTCGTAAGCTTCCTCCTCTGTTTTACACATAAGCACTCCACCCGCAATAGCGTCAACAATAGTCCTATTCTGGCTTGTAAGTCCGTTGTAGAAGGTCTGGACTTGCAGCCACAAAGGTAGGCCATGGTGAGGGCACTTCCTAAGAAGCTCCTTATCTCGTTCCCATGCTTCGTAAAGAGTTTTCGAGTCGAACTGGGCAAAGGACGATATATCACTACGGAGTCTGGCCATTTTAGAGGGAGGGAAAAACTTAGCTAAAAATTGATGGGCTAACTCGTCCTATGTAGAAATGGATCCTGGAGGCAAGGAGGTTAACCAGTGTCGCGCCCTATCCCTAAGTGAGAAGGGGAATAATCTAAGCCTAAGTGCATCATCAGATAATCCATTGTGTTTGAACGTGTTGCACAAGTCCAGGAATTGCCCAAGGTGAGCATATGGGTCATCGTGTGGAAGCCCACTCAATTGTAAAGAAGTCGGATCATCTGAAGGATTGCAGGCTTAATTTCAAAATTGTTAGCAGGGACAGCTGGTGGCCTAATGCCGGTATAATAACCTCCAATAGTTGGCACCACGTAATCTCCAATGGTCATAATTTCCCTATTTTCTGCTATTATGTTTTGCGGCGGAACTATAAATTTCCTAGAGTCCTTTCGAATTTTCCTAAGAGTGTATTCAATTTCAGGATCTAGAGGATAGCAATCAAAACTCTTGGCTCTACGCATGCAAACATCAGAAAGTCCTTAGAAAAAATTTTTTAAGTTTTTTTTTTCAATTCACTAATCTAGATTAAACTTCTAAATATTTACACCCTAATTATTTACAAGCTAGAATTACACCTAAGCATAATTTCACCGATATTAATTAACGACTAATTAAAACTTCCGCGAAAACGGCGCCAAAAACTTGGTACGAACTGAATGTATTATCCGCAAGTGCAAGGGTCATACAAGTAATAATGGGATTTGAGTCTCGAATTATCGTCCCACAGAGAAGTTGACAAGCCTAATTAACTACCGATTAATCTTACCCAAAGTATATCCTAGCAAATTATGAAATTAAGGTGGGTGATCTACTAAGTCTAGAATTAAAAATACTGGAAAGCAATAAAATAATAAGAACTAAAGAAAACCGAGCAAAATTACTTAAAGTGCTCCACGCAATTAAAATAAAAAAGCTACAAAGAAAATTAAAACAATTAAAATTAATTAACGCAATTAAAATAAAATGCAAATATGAAAATAAAGGAATAAAATTAAATTAAAATTAAACAAGCCTAAAATAAAGATGCATGTAATTAAACTAAAAATTACAAATTAAACTAAACTAAAATTTAATGAAGATAAAGACTAAATTAAAAATGCATGAATCAAATTCTAAATGCAACTAAACTAAAATAAAATCCTAAAATATATAATATAAAATTAACTACTAACTAAAAATTAAAACTAAAAATTAAATTAACAACTAAAACATTAGAATTAACCTACAATTATCAACTAACAACTAACCTATATTGACCACTAAATAAAGCAAAATAATATAAATGCAATAAGTAATAAAGTATAAAAGAAAGGATGTGGCTAAACATGGCCTTAATAAATTTGGAAACCAAGAGCATGGTCCTGATACTGCACTGTTTAAAGCCTTCTCCATTTTCATGTTTATTTCCAGGCTATGCTCACGGGTTGTGTCCTCTACTCCAGATCTGTCTTGGCTACTACTGTCCCTGCTGCATTCAGCTTCTCTGTTCTGACCAGACGTTGCTCCAGGCAACTCTCGATAATCTGCTACAATGGTGCTGCTCCAGCTGTGCTATCTACTGCACATTCTGCACATCACCAACGTAGCTGCAGCTCTGTTTGTTCACTGGTGCTGCATCCAGGTGTCATGCTGCAAGTCCGTGACTTCTACTCCAAGTTCAGCTGCTGCTGGTTCGTGCAACCTCTGCCGAGCTAGAAGGAAGTGTCGTCCTCCATGAAATGGTCCTGCACTCTTGGTCTGTCTAGGTGCTCTCGGTGTGCTCTGTCCTGCACTGCTGCATTCAATTGGGCACTAGATAATGGAGTAAAATGCTCACACAGCAGCTGCTGTTTAGGTGCTGCACACGTCCTTATCCAATCAGCAATGCTCTGTAAAATAAAACGAGAAATAAGATAGAACACAACATAAAATGAATGAAGCCAAAGTGATGAACAATAGATGAAACCGAACGAGAAAACAGATAAAACATAAACAAAAATTGGTAACGTGTAAGCTTAAGGCAGTGAATGAAAGACAGAAAACATAAAATGAATGAAACCAAAAACTAAAACAAAGAAAGAAGATGAATAGTAAGTAACATAAGAAACAGAGCAAAGCAGAGAATGAACATAGTCCTTATTCTCTGTAGCAGTCTACTTCTGCTTGAACTGCACTGAGCAGCTTCAATCATATATCCCATGCTAAAGCCGAGACGAACAGCAGTACAAAAGGGAAGCATTTGCTGGACAACACTAGTGCCAGCAACTACCGGCAGGAAGAGTAGACCACGAAATCGAGATATGAAGGTGAAATGTAGAAAAACTAAAAAGAATTCAACTAATAAGCAACGTAAATCAAAACAGAAAAATGAAAAGAAGGATAGAAACATTTAAATGATGAGCTATTGTAACAATGATAAAACAAATCCAAAAAAAAAAAAAAGAACAACGATCATAAAAAAAAACAGTAGACTGAGCATAAAAATAAAGGAATGAAACCTTACAAAACCGGGAATGAAAAGCTTTTCATAACATGAAGATGGAATGCACAGTAACTTAACAATGGTGGCTAAAACAATTAACGAAAATGCTTGAAAATAAAATCTAACAATAAAACTTAAAAATAAAACTTTAAACTATTCTAAAAACTAAAACTACTCCTAAATTACTTCTATTCTAACCTAGGCTACCTACCCTTTTCAATTGCCATATTTTTCTATTTATATACACACTTAGGGGTATAATTGTAATTTTTTCATCCTAGATGAGTTAGCATTGTTTGGCCAGTTGTCTTCACACCATTGGCTCCTTGAAAAATAATATTTCCATGTCATCTGTCTTTTTGTCATTGGATGTGCTAGGCTCGTGTTGTCCACGTGATCCAATCTCGATTTTAGCTCAATTTCGGTCTATTTTCTATCGAAATATTCAAAATTCATCCGAATTTAATTTATCTGCAAACATGAGAATTTTAATTAAATAATGGGGATAATTAACAAAATAAATTGGAGATTTAAATAATTAATTAGGAAATTAAGCAAAAATAATTCTTAAAAATATAGAATTATCAATTCCTTGGTCGATCCTTATATCTGCTGGTGCGACATATAAATCATGACTCGAAGTTGTATTGGTATTCGGTCCTCATATCTTTGTGGGATGTATCCTAGTCATAAATCACAAAATCCTACACAATTCTAGTGAAGTGACCAAATCTCCAAATAAGACACAATGTCCTTGAAGGGGCCTACGATTTCACAAAAACACATATGTGACAGCTCGAAAATGTGAAAATTAGGGCTAATTTAAAATTTTCTTACATTAAAACCTTTTACTCGGGTTGCATTCCTTTACAATGCCCTTTAATCACTTATCTTTATAATAAATCATTATCCGCAATATCACACAATTTCTATTTCATAAAATCAAACATAATATCCAAACAGGGTCAGCCCACAAAACTCAATTCTTTTTCTTCTTATTGTCCTAATTACATCCAAAAATACTTAATATAAATGTCTGTATTACATCATTGTCTAGATACAAAATGAACTAAATTTATACCTTGTGCGTGTGCAAGCGATAGCTTGGGGAGATCTTGTCCACCAGCTTATATCACGTACGCGGCAGGTACTAGCTCGATCACTGCAAGTAATCTGAAAGGGGGAGGAAAAAAGGTGAGCTCTCAAAACGCTCAGTAAAGAGGGTAAGGGAGATTTATAAAATCATCATCATATCAACTCATCATTTAGGCATGTAAAAACATGATAGAAGTATTCGAGCATGTAAAACATATATGGAAATAATGTTAACAATAATGGCAACAATTTGCATCAGCATAATTTACCTGATAAAATCACAAATCGTTATAACATCAAATCTCAATATGTGATAGAAATCACAGTCATCAAAACACATTATTCATCAAAGTAGTCGAGATTAGGCATTTAATAAAACTCAGATAAAACAACGTCCTAAGCACATTACGTCACATCAATCATCCATATGAGGGCATCCTTAGAAGAAGGAAAACATTGACATCTGTCCATGGCCATGATATCACTGTAGACTTGATCAGAGTTGTACAACCTCGATCTTACATGATATCAAAGTAAGGCCACCCATCGCTAGCAGAGCGGGGTCATCTCACATTACCAGAACAGAGGCATCGGTCTTACATGCTACTAGAGCAAGGCCCGGTCTTACATGCTACCAAAGCAAGGCCACTCAACGCTATCAAGCGTAGTATCGATGTGCATCTCATGACAAGCCTTCATCTTAGTAAAATATGCCATTATTGTATTAAAATTATCTTGCCTTCACATAAATCTTTTTGTGGTTAGCTTGAAAACACATTTTTGTTATAAAACATTGTGTTCACAATTACACAAAATTCATCAAAATCGAGCTCAAACCGACAAAACAATCACACATTCATTAAAGCATCAAATAAACTCAGTTCTCATAAACATGCTCATTCATCAAACCTTTTCCACACTAAAAAGGTATGTTCATCATTTAGAAACTCACATGCAAACATTTTATTTTCCCTTACCTCTTGCACTCCGAGTGGTGCAACGTCCTTGGGTCTCGGATCAGCCTCGTTTCTCGTATTGAATTCTCATGCTGTCCAAACATCATCAAATCGTCAATATACATCATTCTCATTGTCGATTGCATTCTCTTACTTATTCTAACTCAACATTTCCATTTTCATCCTATTTATACCCATACACCCTAAACTATATCCAAGCTATAAAATCTTACGTACATACATTGTCTCAAAACTCTTCCTACATCTTTATCAACACCTTACCTAGCTCATGATCCCTTCTTGAGCTAAACATTTCCAACTAAATATGTGTATTTATTCACCAATATCTATATAAAATGCTAATACTTAAAAACAAAGGCCTTATGAGCTCACCTAGCTTGTCTTCTCTTGAGCAACTTGTAGAATGCTTGTCTCTTCCCTTTTTGTTCAAACCACCCTTTGATTTTCTTGTATGTTGTTCTCTTTACCAAGAAGAACAACTTTGCCTCTTATCTATTTTTCTTACTCTATCCAGAATGTCATGAATCTTAGAGAGAGAAAGCTTGGTTTGGGTAAAAATGGTGAGTGTTGGTGTTTACAAGTGAGAGAGATTCGGTTTCAAGCAAAAATCTCATGATTCTTATATAGACAGAGCGTGTGAGATCGATCTGGTATCATGGGGAGATCGATATCTGCCTGGTTTCAACTACTCCAACTGCTCAATTACTAACTACAAGATCGATCTGGTATAGGGTGGGGATCGATCTGTTCTTTATAGAACCAAATGAAGATCGACTTGTTTTCTAAGGGGGATCGATCTCTTCCAGGCCGAGATGACTGAAGATCGATCTGCCCTTGTGATAAGATCGATTCTTGCTAGGCAGAGGCAGTATGAGATCGATCTGCTCCCTTATGAGATCGATCTGCCTATCTGCTATTGTATACTCATTGCATTCTGGAGTCATGGGATCGATCTTCCTTCCCTATGAGACTGATCTAGCCTTCATAAATTTCACTGCTACTACATAAATTTGAAAGAAACTTAAGGCAAAACTTACCACAATCTACTTCGTAGACCATATTTCAACCCACACACATATAAGACTTAAAAACATTATTCTCTTATACTTCATTTGATTTAGAACTTGTGTGTACATCGAAATATCATAACTACATTCACCAATTTATAAATCTCACATTGTAACCTCATAGTTGAAGTACATAGAATTCACAAGTCTCACATCTTCCACACCTTCGGAGAATTTGGTCCTCTAAATTCAACTTGATCCATTAAATAGTTGAGGGTACTTTTCCTTCATAAGACTTTCTGTTTCCCATGTTGCTTTCTCCATTGAGTGGTGCTTCCAGAGGACCTTAACCAAGGGAATCCTTTTTGTTCGAAGTATCTTTTCCTTCCTGTCGAGTATCCGGATAGGGTCTTCTACATAACTCATATCTCCCTGAATATCTAATGCTTCATACTCGATGACATGGGAGGGATTCGGATTATATTTCCTCAACATGGATACGTGAAAGACATTGTGTATCCTAAAAAACTATGAAGGTAAAGCCAATCGGTAAGTAACGTCTCCCACTCTCTTCAAAATCTCAAACGGTCCTATATATCGAGGACTCAATTTCTCTTTATTCTCGAAACGCATGATACTCTTACATGGAGATATATTTAGGAATACAGAATCTCCAACTTGAAACTCATGTGGCCGACTACGCACATCTGCATAACTTTTCTATCGACTCTGAGCAGCCTGTAATCTATCACAAATGATCTTCATATCCTGAGCTGCATGTTTAAAGAGTTCGGGAGCATTTATTTTCTTGTCACCCACTTCTTCCCAAGCTATGGAGGATCTACACCTCTTACCATACAAAGCCTCATAAGGTGTCATACCAATACTCGCTTGATAGCTATTGTTGTACGTAAATTTGAGAAGGGGCAGGTGATTATCCCATGATCCCTTAAAATCCATCGTACACGCCCTCAACATGTCCTCTAAGGTTTGTATGGTCCGTTCAGATTGACCATCGGTCTGAGGATGATAGGCACTACAGAAACTCAATCGAGATCTCATGGCCCCTTGAAAATGAGTCCAAAAACTTAAGGTGAATCGAGAATCTCTATCAGATGTAATACTCACTGGAGCTCCATGCAGTCTAGCTATCTCTCTAACATATAACTTGACTAAGGTACTCAATGTATCCGTGCTCTTGATGGCAAGGAAGTGGGCACTCTTCATTAATCTATCCACTATCACCCATATTGATTCATGACCTCCTTGGGTCCTCGATAATCCCATGATAAAGTCCATTGTGATATGCTCCTATTTTCATGTCGGCACAGGCAAAGGTTTAAGCAATCCCCTAGGTTTCTGGTGCTCAGCTTTCACTTGTTAGCTTACCAAACATTTGGCCACATATTCTGCCACATCTCGCTTCATACCACTCCATTAATATACCCTTCTCAAATCTTGATACATCTTGGTACTTCCTGGGTACATGATGTATCGCAAGCAGTAAGACTCTCTCATCATTTGTTACTTTAGGGTATCATTGTTCGGAACACAAATTTGACCTTTAAACCTCAATAACCCATCGTCACTGACCATGAAATTTGACGACAAGGTCTGTTTGGCTTAGCTAACCATATCTAATAGTCTCTGATCATTTCACTGCTCGGTTCTAATCTGATCCATAATACTGGGCTCTATCCGTAGGCTAGCCATAAACCCAACCTTTACTTCCTCAACTCTGACCCTGAGCCCAGTGAACTGTTCTAACAAGTCTTATTCCTTGATCATCATAGTAGATACCATACTCTTCCTGCTTAGGGCATCAGCAACTACGTTCGCCTTCCCCGGATGATAGAGTATCTCGTAATCATAGTCCTTAAGGAGTTCCATCCATCTTCTTTGTCTCATGTTTAACTCCTTTTGGTCGAATATATATATCTCAAGCTCATATGGTTAGTAAATATCTGGAACCTTTCCCCATATAAGTAATGTCACCAGATCTTTAATGCAAACACCACTACGACCAACTCCAAATCATGTGTGGGGTAGTTCCGCTCATGATCCTTCAGCTGTCGTGAACCATAGGTGACTACTCTCCCATACTGCATGAGAACACACCTCAATCCTTGTTAAGAGGCATCACTATATATTGTGAAGCCTCCAAATCCATTTGGGATAGTCAACACAGGTGCCATCGTTAATCTCCTCTTTAATTCTTGGAAACTCTGCTCACACTGCTTAGACCATACAATAGGAATCTCCTTATGTGAGCTTGGTCAAAGGAGCAGTAATCTTAAAAAATCCTTTAAGAAACCTTCTATAATACCCTTCAAGCCCTAGAAAACTCTAAATCTCTATAAGTATCCTCAATCTCTCCCAATTAAGTACAGCCTCTATCTTAGACGGATCAATTGACACCCCGTCCTTTGATACAATATGACCAAGGAAAGCTATTTGATCCAACCAAAACTCACTCTTATTGATCTTCCCATAAAGCTGCCTATCTCTGAGTATCTATAGCACAATCCTCAAATGCTGTGCATGTTCCTCATGAGATTGAGAATACACAAGGATATCATTAATGAAGATTATCACAAACTGATCTAAATGGTCTCGAAATACCTCATTCATTAGACTCATGAAAGTAATAGCGGTATTCGTCAAACCAAAGGGCATCACTAAAAACTCATAGTGGCCATATCTATTTCTGAAGGTCGTCTTCGAAATATCCTTTTTCCTGATTCTTAACTGGTGATAGCCCGATCTTAAGTTAATCTTAGAAAAGATAGAAGCCCCTCTCAATTGATCAAACAAATCGTCTATTCTTGGCAAGGGGTATTTATTCTTCACCTTAGCCTTGTTCAGCAATTGGTAATCTATGCACAATTTGAGGCTACCATCCTTTTTCCTCACAAACAAAATCGGAGCTCCCCATGGTGACAAACTAGGTTTAATAAAACCCTGGTCAAATAGTTCTTGCAACTGTTTCTTTAACTCTTCTAACTCGACCAATGCCATCTTATAAGGAGGTTTAGAGGTTACCCGGGTATTCGACACTAAACCGATAGTGAACTCCAGCTCTCTTTTCGATGGTAAGCCAAAGCAATTCATCTGGGAATACACCCAGAAACTCACATACTATTGTTATGTCCTCTATGCTTGGATGTTCTCGACTTATGTCAAAGATGAGTGTGATATAACCTTAACATCAATAATTTAATCAGTGTTTTTATGGTAACATCATTATATTCAAAAATCTTCTCACAATAAACTTCACACATTTTCATTCCTTAACATTCAAACATACAGTAAATTTTTCAGGTAGGGAGAAGGTTACAGTCTTAGTATAGCAGTCTAGACTCACACGATTGGCCACTAACCAATCCATCCCTAAAATCATATCAAAATCATGCATACATAACAAAACTAGATCTGCTAATATTACCCCATCTCTCACCTTGATCTCACACCTTCTACATACCATATCAGTCCTCTGGGACTCACGCATAGGTGTGTTTTCATGTAAGATATAATCTAGGGGTTCATGCTTTAAACTCAATTTACATGCAAAGTGTACATCAATAAAAGAATGCGGGGATCCCGAGTTAAAGAACACATGAGCCTCATGATTACAGACAAGAAGTGTACCTCGTATGATCTCAGACGAGGTGTCTACGGTCTCCTTATCCAAAGCAAACATACATCCTTCTATGACCAGTTTCTTACCCTTATCAGCAGTTATAGCCCATCTCTAGGGAATTATCCTCTGAGCCTGCTGTCTAGAAGGCTCTTGAGAATGTGGCTTCTATGGCTGCGGGCAATTTCACACTCTATCACCTATGTACCAACATTTAAAACATCCTTGTATGGTTCAGGAATAACTTCCCTTATGCGGTCGGCCACAATCTCTACAAAATTTAACCTCTGGCCTGGCACCTGGAGGGGTCTCCATAGTAATGGGAGGAAACCTGGGTCTATAAACTCTCCATTTAGGTCCCTTAACCCTATGTCTCTTAATAGAACCCCTTCTAAACTCAGTGTAGGAAGCTACAGGTCTCTTACCCTTATCTCTAGTTATCACTCGGGACTTAGACTGGGACTGTATTAGCTCTAGTCCCCACTCAACCTCCTGTGCCCGTCTCTGAGCATCATTAAACTCAGTAATATAGAGCCCTATCAATCTATCTCGAATGGCTGGTCTAAGCCCATAAACAAACCACTCTGTTCGGCGCTCCTTATCCTTGACAGTCTCCGGATCATATCTCAACAAGGCAGTGAATCGATTCTCATATTCATAAACTATCATGCTGCCTTGTACGAGATTTAAAAAATCTGCTTGTAACTTTCTTTGGGCAGCTCGAGGGATATACTGAGTTCTGAAAGCTAACTAAAAAGTCACATAGCTAATCAATAGATGAATGGCAACCAATATACTCTGAGTGGTATTAAACCAACATTAGGCTTGTTCCTTAAGCATGTAGGTACCCATATTAACCCTCTTCGCATTAGTGCATCCTAAAAGTAAAAATGACCCTTATCTCGGTCAACCACTCATCCGCTTCTGCTGGACCCTGCTGTAAGAACTGTAAATTTTATGTACCTTAGCTATGAGATTTGCAATGTGAGAATTTGTAATTGGTGAATGTAATTATGATATGTTAATGTACACGCAAGTTTTAAATCTAATGAAGTATAAGGAGATGCGTTTTTAAGTCTTAAATGTGTATGAATTGAAATATGGCCTATGGGGTAGATTAAGATAAGTTTTACATTGAATTTTTTGTAAATGGATGCAGTAGCAGTAGGATCAGTGAAGGCAAGATCGATCTCTAGGGGAGGAGATATCGATCTCATGTCTCCAGAATACAGAAAACGTGCAAAAGTAGGCAAGAAGATCGATCTCATAAGGGAAAAGATCGATCTCATGATGCCTCTGCCTAGTAAGAATCGATCCTGTCACAAGGTCAGATCGATCTCCTTAAGTCTCAATCTGGAAGAGATCTATCTCCACCCTCTACCAGATCGATCTTGTATTTGTTAATAGAATAGTTGAATCAAGTAGAGATCGATCTCCTTCAAATGCCAGATCGATCTCATATGCCCTGCCTATATATGAATCATAGGATTTTACCTGAAAATCGAGCCTCTCTCACCCACAAACCGCAGTACTCATCAATTTCACCCAAAACAAGTTTTCTCTCTCTAAGATTCACCACATTCTGGATAAAATTAGATAAAGGGGTAAGAGACAAAGTTATTCCTCTTGGTAAGGAGAACAACATACTAGAAAATAAAGGATTGAATTGAACAAAGGAAAGGACAAGCACTCTACAAGTTTGATCAAGAGGAGATAAGCTAGGTGAGCTTACAAGATCCTTATTTTTCTTAAGCATTATCATTATATATGTTGGTAAATGGATATATGTGCATATATGGGTATATTTGGTTGGAAATGTCTAAGTTATGAGGGAAATAACCAATGGGTATAGTGGAGAAATGAAGTGTAGATATCTTATGATGATTATGAGCTAGCTGAAGTGATGATAAAGATGTAGGATAAGTTTTATGACAATGTGGGTATTTAAGAACGATAACTTGGATATAGTATAGGTATAGGTATAAATGAGGTGAAAAGAGAAATGAGAACGATGAATAGATATAATTTGGTTATTTAATGATGTTTGGACAGCTCGAGACTCCGATACAGGAAACGAGGCTGTCCAAGAGGATAGTGTACCACTCAAGGTGTAAGAGGTAGGGAAAATAAACCATTTTGTACTTGTGTGATTTTCGAATGAATGAAAATGTTTCAATAGCATGAAAAAGGTTTAATGAAATGACCATGTTTTATGAGACATGATATGATTTGATGTTTTAATGAATGTGTGAGTGTTTTACCGATTTGAGCTCGATTTTGATGAGATTTGTGTAATTATGAATACATATGGTTTATAACCGAAATGAGTTTTATGATAACCACTATAAGCTCTACGTGAAGGCAAAATAATTTTTATACAATAATGGTATATTTTTACTGAGACTATGGCTTGTCATGAGATGCACATTGATACTCCGCTTTTTATACAACAATAGCGTTGAGTGACCTTTCTTTGGTAGCATGTAAGATTGAGCCTTGCTCTAGTAGCATGTAAGATCGATACTTCCATTCTGGTAACGTAAGATAACCCTGCTTTGATAGTGATGGGTGGCCTTACTTTGATAGCATGTAAGATCGGGCCTTACTTTGATAGCATGTAAGATCGACGACTATACGACTCTGATCAAGTCTACAACGAGTCATGGACATGTGTATAAATGTCGACGTATTCCCGCTCATGGGGATGTCCATCTAAGGGACGATTCTATTTGATGTGATATGCTTATGACGATGATTTATCTGTGTTTTATTAAATGCCTAGTCTCAATTTCTTGATGATGATGTGATTTTACAACTATGATTTATATCACGTATTGAGATTTGATGTAATGTGATTTATGATTTTTATCACGTGAATTATGCTGATGCCATTGTTTCTACCGTTATTTCTATAACGATTGCATGCTCCAATATTTCTATCATATTGTGTTTGTTATGACGATTTTATAGACCTCCCTTATCCTCCTTACTGAGCATTTTGAGAGATCACCTTTTTTCCTTCCCCCTCAAGATTTCTTACAGTGAGGGTGATAGTGCCTGTCGCGTACGTGATATAGGCTGGTGGACAAGATCTCCCCAGGCTATCGCTTGTACTCACATAAGGTATAATTTAGTTCATTTTGTATCCAGACAATGATATATTACAAACATTTGTATTAAGTACTTTGGGATGTAATTAGGATGATATGAGGAAAATGAATCTTGTTTTGTGGATTGATTTTCATTGAATATTTTGTAATTGGTTTTATGAAATAGAAATCGTGTGATCTTGAGGTTATGATTTATTATAAACATAAGTGATTAAATGACATTGTACAGGAATGCAACCTGAGTAAGAGGATTAATATAAGAAAAATTTTAAATTAGCTCTAATTTTCGCGCTTTCGTGCTGTCACAGATTTTCTTGGTATCCAAGCGAAGGTTGCCTAGTACTGTCAGTGTCGAGTAATTGGAAATAGATTACATCCCAAGTGTTTGTATTATCTGGTACTGAATTAAATTTAAAGGTAGAATTATAATTGATGTTTAATGAATATGCGCAGGCACGTAAAAGATAGGATATGAGGGGGAGAAGATGATGTTCCGGGAGGGAGGCACAACCAACTCCACCACCTGCCCCACAGTTGGAGAGTCCTAACTCTTGAATGAATTGGTTAGAGCATGATGTGCGACAGAGATTTGAACAGATGGCAGTGCTATTTGCGCAGCATTTTGGGGCAATGCCTCAGGGTACTACACCTCTTTCGACTCCTCCACCACCACAAGGACCACTCGCACCCATGTTATAGACTAATCTGGTACCTCCTGCTACACAGCCTCCGATGTAGACCCAGCTTGATGACAAAAATAAAGGTCGATTAAGGGACTTTTTGAAGATGAATCCATCGATTTTTAGAGGGGTGAAAGATCCCGTAGAGGTTAAGGAGTGGCTGACAGAGTTACGAGTCATTTTTGACTATTTGGGATGCACCGATACCAAGAGGGTCAGTATGAGTGCTTACATGTTAAAGGGACAAACCCGAGACTGGTGGAGCACTAATTAGAGTATAATGGCGACTAGCCATGAGGTGATTAGCTGGGAGACCTTTCAATCAGCATTTAGAACTCAGTATGTGCCAAGAACGGCCCAGAGGAGAATACAAACCGAGTTTCTAAACTTTACTCAGGGCAATATGACGATTGATGATTATGAGAGCCGATTTACTACCATACTGAAGTATGATCCGAAGACCTTTAAGGATGAGGAGCTCCGTATAGAGCGATTCATGTATGAACTGAGGCCCGTCAATAGGGATCGATTGATAGGGCTCTATATCACTGAGTTTAAAGATGCTTTGAGACAAGCACAAGAGGTAGAGAGGGGAATAGAGTTAGTACAGTCTCAGACTGAATCTCAAATTTTGGCCGGAGATAAGGGCAAGTGACTCGTGACTCCCCACACAGATTTTTGAAGAGGTTCTTTTAAGAGTAGACAGTTTGAGGGACCGAGATGGAGAGTTGACAGACCTAGGGTTCCTCCCATTGTTATGGAAACCCCTCAAGGTGTCAAACTAGAGGTTAGAGTTTGCAGAGATTATGACAAATCACACGAGGGAAGCTATCCCAAAACCATACAAGGATGTTTTATATGCGAGGACATGGGTCACATAGTGATGTATTGCCCATAGCCACAAAAGCCACATTCTTAAGAGCCTCCTAAACAGCAACCTCAAAGGATGATTCCACCGAGATGGGCTGCGGCTGTTGATAAGGGCAAGAAGCCAGTCATAGAGGGACATGTGTTTTCGTTAGATAAGGAGATCGCAGACACTTCATATGAGACCATACAAGGTACACTTCTTATTTGTAATCATGAGGCTCATGTGTTATTTGATTCGGGATCCACGCATTCCTTTATTGATGTACATTTTGCATGTAAACTGAGTTTAAAACATGAATCCTTAGATTATATTTTACATGTAAATACCCCTATGTGTGAGTCCCAAGGACTGATATGGTATGTAGAAGGTGTGAAATTAAGGTGGGAGATAGGGTGATGTTAGCAGATCTAGTGTTGTTAAACATGTGTGGTATTGATGTGATTTGAGGGATGGATTGGTTAGTGGCCAACCGTGTGAGTCTAGACTGCTATACTAAGACTGTAACTTTCTCCCTACCTGAAAAGTTTAGTGTATGTTTGAATTTTAAGGAATGAAAATGTATGAAGTTTATTGTGAGAACTTTAAAGATATAGTTATATCAATATAAACACTTATTTAATTATTAATGTGAAGGTTACATCGCACTCATCTTTGATGTGAGTCGAGAACATTCGAGGATAGAGGACATACCGATAGTATGTGAGTTTTCGGATGTATTCCCTGATGAATTGCCTGGTTTACCATCGGAGAGAGAGCTGGAGTTCACTATCGATTTAGTGCCAGATACTTAGCTGATCTCTAAACCTCCCTATAGGATGGTGTTGGTCGAATTGGAAGAGTTAAAGAAACAATTGCAAGAACTGCTTGACCAGGGTTTTATTAAGCATAGCGTGTTACCTTGGGGAGCTCTGGTGTTGTTTGTAAAAAAGAATGATGGTAGCTTGAGACTATGTATAGATTATAGATTGTTGAACAAGGCTACGGTGAAGAACAAGTATCCATTGCCGAGAATAGATGATTTGTTTGAACAGTTGAGCGGGGCTTCTGTCTTTTCTAAGATTGACTTAAGATCGGACTATCACCAGTTAAGAATCAAGAAGGAGGATATTTCGAAAACGTGCTTCAGAACTAGGTATGGCCACTACGAATTCTTGGTAATGCCCTTTGGTTTGATGAATGCCCCTGCTGCTTTTATGAGTTTGATGAATGAGGTATTTAGAGACTATCTAGGTTAATTTATGATAGTCTTCATTGATGACATCCTTGTGTATTCTCAGTCGCATGAAAAACATGCACATCATTTGAGGTTTGTGCTGCAGATACTCAGGGATAGGCAGCTTTATGGAAAGATCAGTAAGAGTAAGTTTTGGCTGGATCAAATAGCTTTCCTTGGGCATATTATATCTAAGGATGGGGTGTCAATTGATCCATCTAAGATAGAAGTTATACTTAATTGGCAGAGACTGAGGACAGGTACAAAGATTCAGAGTTTTTTAGGACTTGCAGGGTATTATAGAAGGTTTGTTGTAGGATTTTCTAGGCTTGTCGCTCTTTTAACTAAACTCACACGTAAGGAGATTCCTTTTGTATGGTTTGAGCAGTGTGAGCAGAGTTTCCAAGAATTAAAGAGGAGATTAACGACGGCACCTGTGTTGACTATCCTAAATGGACTCGAAGGCTTTGCAGTGTACTGTGATGCCTCTCAACAAGGATTGGGGTGTGTGCTCATGTAGCATGAGAGAGTAGTCACCTATGGTTCGCGACAGCTGAAATATCATGAGCAGAACTACCCCACACATGATTTGGAGTTAGCCGCAATGGTGTTTGCATTAAAAATCTGGCGACATTACTTGTATGGGTAAAGATTCAAAATATTTACTGATCACAAGAGCCTGAGATATATATTCAACCAAAAGGAGTTAAAAATGTGACAAAAGAGATAGATGGAACTCTTCAAGGGCTATGATTGCGAGATACTCTACCATCCTGGGAAGATGAATGTAGTTCCTAATGCCCTAAGCATGAAGAGTATGATATCTGCTATGATGATTAAAGAATGGGACTTATTGAAATAGTTCACCGGACTGAGGATCAGAATTGAGGAAGTGGAAGTTGGGTTTATGGCTAGCATGCGGTTGAAGCCCAAGGTTATGGATCAGATTAGAACCGGGTAGAGAAATGATCAGAGGCTATTGGACATGGTTAACCAAGCTGAACAGACCTCACAGTCAGATTTAATGGTTAGCAATGATGGGTTATTGAGGTTTAAGGGTCGAATTTGTGTTCCAAACGAGGATACCCTAAAGCAACAAATACTAAAAGAGTCTCACTACTCACAATACACTATACACCCAGGAAGTACCAAGATGTATCAAGATTTGAGAAGGGTGTATTGGTGGAGTGGTATGAAATGAGATGTGGCAGAATATATGGCCAGATGTTTGGTATGCCAACAAGTGAAAGCTGAGCACCAGAAGCCCGAAGGATTACTTAAGCCTTTGCTTGTACCAACATGGAAATTGGAGCATATCACCATGGACTTTATCATGGGACTATCGAAAACCCGAAGAGGTCATGATGCAATATGGGTGGTAGTAGACAGATTAACGAAGAGTGCCCACTTCCTTGCCATTAAAAGCACGGATACCTTGAGTACCTTAACCGAGCTGTATGTTAGGGAGATAGCTAGATTGCATGGGGCTCTAATGAGTATTACATCAGATAGAGATTCTTAGTTCACCTCCAGATTTTGGACTCATTTTCAGGAGGCCATGGGATCTCGGTTGAGTTTTAGTATCGCATATCACCTTCAGACTAATGGTCAGTTCGAGCAGACTATACAGACCTTGGAGGACATGTTGAGGGCGTGTACGATGGATTTTAAGGGATCATGGGATGATCACCTGCCCCTTGTCGAGTTTGCATATAATAATAGCTATCATGCGAGTATTAGTATGACACCTTATGAGGCTCTATATGGTAGAAGGTGTAGATCCCCTATAGCTTGGGAAGAAATGGGTGACAGAAAGGTAATTGCTCCCGACCTAGTTGAGCAGGCAGTTCTGATTGTCAAAATCATATGTGAAAGGTTATGAGCTGCTCAGAGTCGACAGAAGAGTTACGCAGATGTGCGTAGATGGACACTCAAGTTTTGCGTTAGAGATTATGTATTCCCTAAGATATCTCTGAGTAAGGGTATCATGCGTTTCGGGAAGATGGGGAAATTAAACCCCCGATATATAGGACCGTTTGAGATTTTGGAGAAAGTGGGAGACGTTGCCTATCGATTGGCTTTACCTCCACATTTTTTAGGGATACACAATGTCTTCCACATCTCGATGTTGATGAAGTACAATCTAGATCCCACCCATGTCATTGAGTATGAAGCATTGGATATTCAGGGGGATATGAGTTATGTGGAGGAACCCATTTGAATACTCGACATGAAGGAAAAGGTACTTCAGACAAAAAGGATTCCATTAGTTAAGGTTCTCTGGAAGCACCACTCAGTGGAGGAAGCAACTTAGGAACTAGAGAGCTTTATGAAGGAGAAGTACCCTCAACTATTTGATGGATCGGGTTGAATTTGGAGGACCAAAATCTCTAAAGGTGGGGAGGATGTGAGAACTGTAAATTTTATGCAGCTTAGCTATGAGATTTGGAATGTGAGAATTTGTAATTGGTGAATGTAATTATGATATGTTGATGTACACGCAAGTTTTAAATCTAATGAAGTATAAGGAGATGAGTTTTTATGTCTTAAATGTGTATGGATTGAAATATAGCCTATGGGGTAGATTAAAATAAGTTTTACATTGAATTTTCTGTAAATGGATGCAACAGCAGTAAGATCTATGAAGGCCAGATCGATCTCTAAGGGAGGAGAGATCGATTTCATGGCTGCGAAATGCAGAAAATGTGCAAAAGCAAGCAAGAAGATTAATCTCATAATGGAAAAGATCGATCTCATGCTGCCTCTGCCTAGCAAGAATCGATCCTGTCACAAGGGCAGATCGATCTCCTTAAGTCTCGGCCTGTAAGAGATCGATCTCTACCCACTATCAGATCGATCTTGGAGGGATTTTGCCTGGAAACTGAGCCTCTCTCACCCACAAACCCCAACACTTACCATTTTCACCCAAAACAAGTTTTCTCTCTCTAAGATTCACCACATTCTCGACAAAATTAGACAAAGGGGTAAGAGACAAAGTTGTTCGTCTTGGTAAGGAGAACAACATACTAGAAAATCAAGGATTGAATTAAACAAAGGAAAGGGCAAGCACTCTACAAGTTCGGTCAAGAGGAGACAAGTTAGGTCAGCTCACAAGATCCTTATTTTTCTTAATCATTATCATTATATATGTTGGTAAATGGATATATGTGCATATATGGGTATATTTGGTAGGAAATGTCTAAGATATGAGGGAAACAACCAATGAGTATAGTTGAGAAATGAAATATGGATATCTTGTGATGATTTTAAGCTAGCTAAAGTGATGATAAAGATGTTGGATAAGTTTTAAGACAATGTGGGTATTTAAGAATGATAACTTAGATATAGTATAGGTATAGGTATAAATGAGGTGAAAAGAGAAATGAGAACGATGAATACTTACAATTTGGTGATTTAATGATGTTTGGATAGCTCGAGACTCCGATACAGGAAACGAGGCTAGTCCAAGAGGATAGTGTGCCACTCAAGGTGTAAAAGGTAAGGGAAAATAAACCATTTTGTGCTTGTGAGGTTTTCGAATGAATGAAAACATTTTAATAGCTTGAAAAAGGTTTAATGAAATGAGCATGTTTTATGAGAAATGAGATGATTTGATGTTTTGATGAATGTGAGTGTTTTACCGATTTGAGCTCGATTTTGATGAGATTTGTGTAATTGTGAAAACATATGGTTTATAACCGAAATGAGTTTTGTGATAACCACTAGGAGCTCTACATGAAGGTAAAAAGATTTTTATACAACAATGGCATATTTTTACTGAGACTATGGCTTGTCATGAGATGCACATTGATACTCCGCTTGATAGTGTTGAGTGGCCTTGCTTTGGTAGCATGTAAGATCGGGCCTTGCTCTAGTAGCATGTAAGACCGATACCTTCGTTCTGGTAACTTGAGATGGCCCTGCTCTGATAGCGATGGGTGGCCTTGCTTTGATAGCATGTAAGACCGGCCTTTGCTTTGATAGCATGTAAGACGAACGGCTGTACAACTCTGATCAAGTCTACAGTGAATCATGGCCATGTGTATAAATGTCGACGTATTCCCGCTTATGGGGATGTCGACCTAGGGGACGATTCTTATTGATGTGATGTCCTTATGACGATGATTTATCTGTGTTTTATTAAATGCCTAATCTCGATTTCTTGATGATGATGTGATTTTACAACTGTGATTTATATCACGCATTGAGATTTGATGTAATGTGATTTGTGATTTTTATCACATGAATTATGCTAATGCCATTGTTTCTACCGTTATTTCTATAACGATTGCATGCTCCAATATTTCCATCATATTGTGTTTGTTATGACGATTTTATAGACCTCCCTTATCCTCCTTACTGAGTATTTTGAGAGCTCACCTTTTTTTCTTCCCCCTCCAGATTTCTTGCAGTGAGCGTGATAGTGCCTGCCGCGTATGTGATATAGGCTGGTGGACAAGATCTCCCCAGGCTATCACTTGTAAATGCATAAGGTATAATTCAGTTCATTTTGTATCCAGACAATGATATAATACAAACATTTGTATTAAGTATTTTGGGATGTAATTAGGATGATATAAGGAAAATGAATCGTGTTTTGTGGATTGATTTCCTTTAAATATTTTGTAATTGGTTTTATGAAATAGAAATCGTGTGATCTTGGGGTTATGATTTATTATAAACATAAGTGATTAAATGACATTGTACAAGAATGCAACTTGAGTAAGAGGATTAATATAAGAAAAATTTTAAATTACCCCTAATTTCCACGCTTTTGAGCTATCACACCTTTACCCCTCGAAATGCTGACGGATTCATCTTAAGAAAGTCCTTCAACCGACCCTTACCTCTATCATCAGGATTGGTTTGTGCCGGATGTTGAGCGACAAGTGGTACTAGGTCAGTCTGCATAGGAGGCAGGGGTGGATCCTGTGGTGGTGTAGGAGCCGAGGTAGGTGTGTTACCTGAGGCATTAGCCCCGAAATGTTACGCAAATAGCGCCACCATCTGCTCAAACCCCTGTTGCACATCCTGCTCAAGCTGATTAATTCGAGAGTTAGGACTCTCCGGCTGTGATTCAGGTGGTGAAGGTGGTTGTGCCTGCCTCCCGAGATGACCTCGTCTCCCGCTCATCTGTTATCTCTTTCGTACCTGCGCATATGCATTAAGCATTGATCATAATTTTACCCGTTAAATTCAATTCATTACTAGACAATACAGACTATTGGGATGTAATCTATTTCTAATTACTCGACACTGATCGTACTAGGCAACCTTTACACTGATACCAAACAAATCTGTGACAGCCAGGAAACTCGAAAAATATGCTTAATTTAAAATTTTCTTACATTAAAACCTCTTACTCGGGTTGCATTCCTGTACAGTGTCATTTAATCACTTGTGTTTGTAATAAATCATTATCCCCAAGATCACACAATTTTTATTTCATAAAATCAAATACATAATATCCAAACAAGGTTAGCCCACAAAACTCAATTCTTTTTCTTCATATTATCCTAATTACATCCCAAAAATACTTAACACAAATTTCTGTATTACATCATTGTCTGGATACAAAATGAACTGAATTTATACCTTGTGCGTGTACAAGCGATAACCTGGGGAGATCTTATCCACCAGCCTATATCACGTACGCGGCAGGTACTAGCTTGATCACTCTAAGTAATCTGGATGGGGAGGAAAAAGGGTGAGCTCTCAAAACGGTCAGTAAGAAGGAGAAGGGAGATTTATAAAATCATCATCATTTCACAACTCATCATTTGGTCATGTAAAAACATGATAGAAGTATTCGAGCATGTAAAACATATATGGAAATAATGTTAACAATAATGGCAACAGTTTGCATCAGCATAATTTACGTGATAAAATCACAAATCGTTATAACATCAAATCTCAATACGTGATAGAAATCACAGTCATCAAAACACGTCATTCATCAAAGTAGTCAAGACTAAGCATTTAATAAAACTCAGATAAAACAACGTCATAAGCACATCACGTCACATCAATCATCCTCAATGAGGGCATCCTCAGAAGAGGGAAAACGTCGACATCTATCCATGGCCATGATATTGTTGTAGACTTGATCAGAGTCGTATAGCCTCGATTTTACATGCTATCAAAGCAAGGCCCAGTCTTACATGCTATCAAAGCAAGGCCACCCATCGCTTACCAGAATGGAGGAATCAGTCTTACATGCTAATAGAGCAAGGCCCAGTCTTACATGATACCAGAGCAAGGCCACTTAACGCTATCAAGCGGAGTATCGATGTGCATCTAATGACAAGCCTTAGTCTCAATAAAATATGCCATTGTTGTATTAAAATCGTTTAGCTTTTACATAGAGCTCATTGTGATTATCTCAAAAACTCATTTCTGTTATAAAAACATTGTGTTCACAATTACAAAAAATTCATCAAAACCGAGCTCAAACCAGCGAAACACTCACACATTCATCAAAGCATCAAATCAACTCATTTATCATAAACATGTTCATTCATCAAACCTTTTCCACACTAAAAAGGTATGTTCATCATTTAGAAACTCACATGTACAAACATTTTATTTTCCCTTACTTCTTGCACTCTGAGTGGTGCAATGTCCTCTGGGTCTCGAATCAGCCTCGTTTCTCGTGTTGAATTCTCGAGCTATCCAAACATCATGAAATCATCAATATACATCATTCTCATTGTCGATTTCATTCTCTTACTTATTTTAACTCAACATTTTCCTTTTTATCCTATTTATACCCATACACCCTAAACTACATCCAAGCTATAAAATCTTACGTACATACATTGTCTCAAAACTCTTCCTACATCCTTATCAACACCTTAGCTAGCTCATGATCCCTTCTTGACTTAAACATTTCCAACTAAATATATGTATTTATTCACCAATATCTACATAAAATGATAATACTTAAAAACAAGGGCCTTATGAGCTCACCTAGCTTGTCTTCTCTTAAGCAACTTGTAGAATGCTTGTCTCTTCCCTTTTTGTTCAAACCACCCTTTCATTTTCTAGTATGTTGTTTTCTTTACCAAGAGGAACAACTTTACCTCTTACCTATTTTTCTTACTCTGTCCAAAATGTGGTGAATCTTAGAGAGAGAAAGCTTTGTTTGGGTAAAAATGGTGAGTGTTATTGTTTGCAGGTGAGAGAGATTCAGCTTCAGGAAAAAATCTTGTGATTCTTATACAGACAGTGTGTGAGATCGATTTGGTATCATGGGGAGATCGATCTCTACCTGGTTTCAACTACTCCAACTGCTCAATTACCAACTACAAGATCGATCTGGTAGAGGGTGGGGATCGATCTGTTCTTTACAGAACCAAATGGAGATCGATTTGTTTTCTAAGGGGGATCTGTCTCTTCCAAGCTGAGATGACTGAAAATCGATTTGCCCTTGTGACAGGATCGATTCTTGCAAGGTAGAGGTAGTATGAGATTGATCTACTCCTTTATGAGATCGATTTGCCTGTCTGCTATTGTATACTCATTACATTCTAGAGTCATGGGATCGATTTTCCTTCCCCATGAGATCGATCTGGCTTTTATAAATATCATTGCTATTGCATAAATTTATAGGAAACTTAAGGCAAAACTTACCACAATCTACTCCATAGACCATATTTCAACCCACACACATATAAGACTTAAAAACTTTATCCTCTTATACTTTATTTGATTTAGAACTTGCGTGTACATCAAAATATCATAACTACATTCACCATTTTATAAATCTCACATTGTAACCTCATAGCTGAAGTACATAGAATTCACAAGTCTCACAGCATATGTATGAGAACTGTGAATTTTATGTACCCTAACTATGAGAATTGTAATTTGGTGTATGTAATTATGATATATTGATGTACACGTAAGTTTTAGATATAATGAAGTATAAGAAAATGAGGTCTTTAAGTTTTGAATGTGTATGGATTGAAATATGGACTATAGGGTAGATTATGGGAAGTTTTACATTAAATTTTCTACAAATTGATGCAGCAGTGCAATCTGTGAAGGCTAGATCAATCTCCAAGGATGAGAGATCGATCTCATGGCTCCAGAATGTACGAAATGTACAAGAACTGATAGGCAGATCGATCCCATAAGTAAGTAGATCGATCTCCAAAGGTTTTTGTAAAAGGTAGATCGATCTCCTATAGGAGCAAATCGATCTAAAAAAGTTTCTGTAAATAGTAGATCAATCTCCTCACAAGGAGCAGATCGATCTCCTCAAGATTATGAGATCGATCTCACCCTTTGCCAGATCGATCTGGTAGGCATAAAAAGTGCCCAAAATGTTCCCAAAATTCAAAGGCAGATCGATCTCCTACAAGAGCAGATCGCTCTCTTGCGCTTCACCTATAAAAGGACCCCTGCATTTTTCATGTATTTCATCCTTTCTCTTTCCAAAAAATTGAAAACCCCTATTTTGGATCGAACCCTAGCTTTCTCTCTCTTCCAAAACACCCATTTTCGTTCGAATCAGAGGTTATGGCAAGAAGAAAAGTTGTTCCTCATCAAAAGGAGAACAACATACTTGGAAATCGAAGGACGATTTAAGCTGAGGCTTGAGTTGAGCACTCCACAAGTTTTGGGTAAATTTCTAAGCTTTAATCATTGATTTAGAAGTAAATGTCTGTGATTGTGGCTGTAGATGTTGTGATAAATAGGCTAAAAATGATTAGGGTTGATAGGAATATTGAGAAATTATGAGGAATTTGGTTAATGAGGATTTTGAGATGTTAAATGAGAATGTGAGCAATTATGCTCGATATTGAGAATTGAGACAATGTGATAACGTATTAATGATGTTTTTACATCGTTGGGACAACCTGAGAGTTCTAGAGAGGAATGCAAGGCTAGTCCGTCGTTTGGGGGAACGATTGCACTATACGAGGTGCAACGAGGTAAGGGAAAACTTAAACTCAATTGTGTATGTGATTTGTGATGATATTGTAGCACAAAATGTGATTTGAGAAAACAAGCATGTTTTATGGGTTGTGAATGAGTTATTGCACACGATTTTTGTCAAACTCGTGTTTTTGATTTTGTATGTAGCATGTACCTTATGATTCTTATGTGTATGAACATTGTACTTTCAAGGTTGAATCATAAGAAGAGTATTTACTTTCATGTAATTGACAAGTAAAGAATAAAAAATAAGAAATTAAAATAAGAAAAGATAATGGGTTTATGAAGGAAAGTCGATTCAATTTGCTCCCGAACACGTTAAAAGGTAAAACGATCAAAAGATCGAAATCTGGTATAAATTCAATAAGAAAATTGAATTTAAAATATGGATTTCAGAAATCTTGATAAAAAACGAGGAAAATATTGAATTTCGAGTCCAATTGATTAAGATATGAATTTATTGGAAATTATCGAAATTTTCACATTGGGAAACTATCCCGACAGTATTGGAAAAATATACTGAAAAGATGAAATAAGATCGATAAATTCATTTATGGATTAAATGAATTAAATATGATTTTCAGAGAAATTTTGGGATATTTTATAATATTTTAATGATTAAAAGAATAATAAAATATATTATAAAAAAAGAAAAAAAAAAGAGGAAATCGCGGAATCTGGAAAATTGAAACAGAACCCTCACGTGAATAGGAGAAACCCGACTCCCTCTAATTTCTCACTGTCGGCAGCGAACAGCGAGGACCATAGGCGTAAGCTGCTAGGCGAATGGACGACAGGCATCGAGGGAGTGCCTGATTGCCGTCACGCGCCTGAAGTTGCTGGGAAAAGGGAGATCTAAGATGTTGAAGTCGTGGGAGAGAAGGGGAGATTCGAAGGCATCCGGTGCCGATTGACCCCAGCCTAGGCCAAAAAAATCCTCTAGGAGCGCAGCCGAGTCGAACGATGGTGGTAATGCATCGAGAACCGATCGGACGACGTTGGAATGACAAAAAGGGACTGAACTGATCAGCGGTTCACTGAGAAAGCTACTTTGTTGAACCGGACCGGATCGGTTCAGCCAAGGAGGAAAGCGGGAAAGGAGAAAAAAGGAAGAAAAGAGAAAAAGGAAAAAGGGGAAGATTTTTGGGGATACACCGGACTTCAGGTGTATAATTATTTCGCAATTGGACTTTAGTTTGCGGATTGCAGATTAAATTCTGAATAAAATAAATTATATCCGGATTTTTGAATTAACTGTCGTAAATGATATACGGGTTATCCAAAGAGTTTGAAACAAAGCCCAATGGGTATTGATAGGTCCAATGAGCCAATAGACCCTGATGAAGGGAATTAATAAGTGGAAAACGGGCTTAAGACAGAGTTAGGCCCAATTAAAGTGTTTAAGGCCCAATAAGAGTAAATGAGCCCATTTAAGTGAAATAGACTGTACTAAATGTGTAATATAGTAGGAAAAGTATAATTAACCCAGTGAATGGTTAAATGCAGCTTCGAAGTCATATTAAGAGTTAACCGGACTGCGAGATTTGAGTAGCGCAGAGGAAGTGAGGTCACGTGACGTGATCCGAGGTAAGGGACTTTTGCAAGTAGTTAGAGACATCTATGCATATTTTTGTCTGCTTTTACATTCACTGAAATTGTCTGAGGGTCAGAGAAAATCAATAATATATATAGGGACCCGCTATGGGTAAATTACGATTTTACCCATAGTTACGCAAAAAGTTAACTTTTGGGAAAAGTTGTAAAAAGCACGAAATCAATGTTTTTGAGTGTTTTTACTGCTGTGTAGCAGAAGAGTACGTAGATGAGCTAATGTTTTAAGATTGATGTAGACTAAGCACACTTTATAGTGCTGATTTTCATGTTTTGAAACATCCCTATTTTTAAAGAGCCATTTACCGAACTATGTGAAAACAATCGTACTGGAGCACAACTCGCACTTGATTTCAGATGTTTTTCACATACATTAGTGCTAGAGTGAGACTCGTACTACATTTATTTGACATGCATGATAGAGTACTAGAGCATTGCTCGTACTTAGTTTTATGTGATTTGTGCATGATAGAGTGTTGGAGCGATTAGCTCGTACTCGAGTTTTACATGAGATGCATGACAGAGTGCTGGAGCGTTGCTCATACTCGATTGTTCATGATTTATACATGACATAGTACTTGAGCGATTTGCTCGTACTTGATTTAAATGAGAACTATGCATGACCTAGTGCTGGAGGTTTACTCGCACTAGTGTTTGATGTTTTGACATGCATATACAGTGTTTCGAGGTGGAGCATTGACTGTGAGTCACACTCAAGATACACACTATTGTTTTTACGTGATATATAAGACATGGTACAAAACCCATGATGATTTCCTCTGTGTAGACTGAGTGCCACACTGTTGAGATATTCGCACGTGGATTTAGAGACGTAAAATTTATTCCATAGTATGAAGGCTAAGACCTATGGCAGGCACCCCAACTATGATGTATTTCTATGGTGTAAGGACTAAGACCTATGGCAGGCATCTTAACCATGATGTAGGGTCCACCAGTGTACGTTGTACCGTACGTGTGGCATAGAGTACACTGTACCGTGTGTTGTTGTGGAGTTGTGGAGGAGAGTTGCTGATAGCTGGCAGTTGTGATGGACTAACCCCCCTCCCGTTATAGCAGTGATCACCTGCACACCGAGTACTGTGTTGCCTGGGATTTCACCATGTTAGGATATGGCCATAGTCGGGAGATATTGTGTTTAGCCACTGAGTTCGCATGATATATCACATGTATTTATGATACGGGTATACCTGAGGGATGGGTCGAAACCCGGTTGTTGTTGTGTTGTGTTGTGAAATGCCATATTTACTGTGTTTTGAATGTAAATGCCATATTTTATATAAAAGCATTCTGAAATGATAAATATGCATTGTTTTGCATGAATGCCTATGATTTATAACTCAGCATGTGTTTAGTACATGGGATTTTAAATCTGTACTATTATTATATATAGTTTGAAACATCGTTAGTAGATTGAGTCAGCTGAGGTATAACATTCCTTTTGACCGCTGCCATTCCCCATCTAGCGAAAGGTATACATGATGCGTACTTTTTTGTATCTGAACAATGTATAAACACAGTGATGTACACGTTCTTAATATTGAGGATGTAATTATATTTAAGTATATGAATTTATTTATAAGAAAAGTGTACGTACAGTCAATAAATATTTAGAATGACATGCATGTATGATACGAAAAAAATGGTGAGGTATGTGTGGATGAGAAGACTATTGCCTAATCACAGCCCAACTGTTGAGGAGAGAAAGGTAAGAAAAAAATGAAAAAATTTATTGTGGTTTTTGGTAAGTCACGTGTGAGAGGAGGGCGTGACAGAATGGTATCAGAGCGTAGTTGGTCTGATATGAGTAGGTATTAGTACTTAGGAAAATGTACATCCCTATATTAATGTGTTTTGTTCAGTTACAATTGTGTATACAAGATGGGAATCGAGCAAATTAATATTTGTGAATGTAGGAATCTAGCCTTTATGGAAAATACCAGCCATAGTAGAGGGGCAAGAGGTAGGGCTAGAGGCCCTAGAGGTAGGCCTGAGAGCTGAGATGAGTCCTCATTTGACTTGGTGATGTAAAGTCCCATTGAGGTACCAGAGACTACTGAGGCATGCTTCACGAGGATAAAGTGTAGCCTGGAGGCGATAGTAGAGTTGTTGGCACAAACTCTGCCAGGTAGACAGAGACAGGATGCAGAGACTGCGACTAGGGAGGCAGTTGCACCTAATACACCTGCACAGATGCCACAAACTACTGATACTCCTACACCTCCACCAGTTCAGGGCAGTAGTGGATTAAGATATGGGTGTGATCATGATAGACTGCGATAGTTCCAGAAGCTTGGACCTCTATCTTTTCGAGGGGCAAGGACCCAGCTAGTGCAATGGAGTGGATTGGAGAGATAGAGAAGTTGTACGACTTCAAAAAGAGTCGCATTTGCTGCGTTCCTGCTGAAGGGAACGGCAGAGCATTGGTGGAAGTCCACCAGGCCGATATTGAGAGCCCGACACACAGATATTAGTTAGGAGATGTTTCTGGATGCCTTCAGGAGGAAGTTTGTTCCAGATACGGCGCAGCGTAGATTGTAGGCCAAATTTTTGGGATTGAGCCAGGGAGTCTCTCAGTGGACGAATACGGGATTAGATTTTTGGCCCTGGGGAGGTATAATCCCGATACCATGTACAGTGAGACCAAGAAGGTCCGTAGATTTGTCGATGGATTGAGACCAGTGTTACGATCTAGGTTGGTACCATTTGATAATGGTACGTATGATAAGGCGATGTGTAGGGTGCAACTTTGCTAGCAGGACTTCGAGAGGAATGCCTATGAGTTTGGGAAGTTTAGTTGGAGCCAAGATAGAGAGAGGAAGAGGTCGGCTAGAGATAGAGGTTTCAGTTATCGAGGAGGGAGGAGACTCTTCGGTAAAAGACTACGGATAGAGGATGTACGAGAGCGACCAATTAGACCTCTTACATACCCAACCGTAAAGGGCATTGTGATTGGAGGACATATGCTACAGATCAGTGCAGTAGATGTGGTAGACATCATAGTAGTAAACCTTGTCCGTTGAGCCCTATTGTGTGTGTCTGATGTAGGAAACAAGGGCATATTGCTATAACTTGCCCAGAGACATTTGAGATTGCCCCACAAAAGGGCAGGGAGCCTAATAGAGCTCCAACTAGTACGTCTGCTTAAAAGGGGAGAGTGACGACAAAGGAGAAGGGGAAACAGGTGATGGGTCAAGGGCGAGTACATGCCTTAGACCAAGACACAATTGATGCTTCAGCAGAAGTGATTTGAGATTTTATTACGTACGTGGTGGATACAGATAAGGTACATCTGGAGTTAGTAGATATTCCGGTGGTCAGTAAGTACCCAGATGTTTTCCCGGATGAGCTGCCAGGGTTACCACCAGACAGAGAGATGGAGTTCTATATAGATTTGGTGCCTGGTACTGAGACTATTTCGAGACCACCGTATCGCATGGCATTAGTTGAGTTGGAGGAGCTCAAGAGACAGTTGTAGGAGATGTTGGATAGGGGGTTCATTAGACCGAGTGTTTTACCGTGGGGAGCATCGATTTTATTTGTGAGGAAGAAAGATGGAAGCCTCCGATTGTGTATAGACTACAGATTGTTGAATAAGGCTACCATCAAGAATAGGTATCCCCTTCCACGTATTGACGACTTACTGGATCAGCTTCAGGGAGTGCAAGTCTTTTCTAAGATTGATCTGAGGTCTGGGTATCATCAGTTGAGAGTCCGAAGTGGAGATGTACCCAAGATGGCATTTAGGACCCGACATGGCCACTATGAGTTCTTAGTTATGCCATTCGGACTGATGAATGCTCCCACAGCTTTCATAACTCCGATGAACGATGTGTTCAAGCCATATTTAGATCAGTTTGTTATCGTCTTCATCGATGACATATTAGTATATTTGTGATCCGAGGAGGAGCATGAGCAGCACCTCAAGATTGTATTGCAGACTCTATGAGAGCAGCAGCTGTATGCTAAACTCAGTAAATGTGATTTTTGGTTGATAGAGATCTTGTTTTTGGGACACGTAGTATCGAGGGATGGTGTATCAGTAGATCCATCCAAGATTGAGACTGTAGTTCAGTGGGAACAACTGAGGACAGTTATCGAGATCAAGAGTTTTCTAGGTTTAGCAGGGTACTATCGAAGATTCGTTGAGGGATTTTCAAAGTTGGCTGCTCCGTTGACGCTTCTCACTTGGAAGAGTGTTGCATTCGTGTGGGACGAGGATTGTGAGAGGAGTTTTTTGGAGCTGAAGAGTCGATTGACCACCGCTCCAATTCTCACTATTCTTACTAACTTAGGAGGATTTTCAGTATATACCGATGCTTCGCATCAGGGACTGGGCTGTGTGTTGATGCAGGATGGGAGGGCAGTTGCTTATGGATCTAGACAACTGAAGGACCATGAGAAGAACTATCCAACCCACGATTTAGAGTTAGCAACAGTAGTGTTTGCGTTGAAGGCATGGCGCTACTACTTATATGATGAGAAGTTTTAAACTTTTACCGACCACAAGAGCCTCATGTACCTGTTCTCACAGAAGGAGCTGAACATGAGACAGAGAAGATGGGTAGAGCTTCTTAAGGATTGTGATTGTGAGATACTTTATCATTTGGGTAAGGCTAACGTTGTAGCAGATGCTTTGAGTAGGAAGAGCCTTGGGATGGTATCGTATATGATGGTCAGGGAGCACGAGCTTCTAGAGCAGTTTGCTAGCCTCAGTTTGAGAGTTCTGCCTTCGGACATGGATGCAAATTGTATGATTGCGAGTCTATGCTTAGAGCCAGATCTATTGGACAGGATCAGACAGATGAAGAGGGACACAGTGACTGATTTTGAGTTGAATTTTGATGGACTACTGAGGTTTTGAGGTAGATTGTGTGTTCTTGAGGACCCAGAGCTTAGGTGATTGATATTGTTGGAAGCTCATTCACCGAGGTACATGTTGCATTCGGGGAGTGGTAAGATGTATCAGAAGCTCCGGAAGGTGTGCTGGTGGTCAGGTATGAAGAAAGATGTGGCGAGATGTCTTGTATGTCAGCAGGTGAAGGTAGAGCATCAAGACCTATAGGGTTATGGCAACCTCTACTTATACCGACATGAAAATGGGAGCATATCACTATGGATTTCATAATGGGTTTACCGAGGACCCAGAGGAATCACGATGCTATATGGGTGATCATTGATAGACTAACGAAGTCAGCCCACTTCCTAGCTATGAGAGCTATCGATACTCTGAGTATGTTGGTAGGGTTGTATGTACGCGAGGTAGTGAGGTTACATGGTGTACCAGTGAGCATAGTCTCTGATAGGGATTCCCGCTTCACTTCCCACTTTTGAGAACATTTTCAAGAAGCCATGGGAACCCAATTGAGTTTGAGCACAGTTTTCCATCCTCAAACAGATGGTCAGTCAGAGAGGACTATACAGACTTTGGAGGATATGTTGAGACATGTGTGCTGGATTTTAGAGGCTCCTGGGATGATCATTTGCCACTAGCCGAGTTCGCTTACAACAACAGTTATCATTCGAGTATCGGGATGGCACCGTTTGAGGCCTTGTATGGTCGTAGATATCGTTCACCTATTGGGTGGGAAGAAGTGGGTTACCAAAATCTTTTTGCTCCTGATTTGGTTACACGGGCTTTTGAGGATGTCCGGTTGATAGTTGAGAGATTGGGGACAGCTCAGAGCTGATAGAAGAGTTATGCTGACAGTAGACGTAGGCCACTTGAGTTCGCAGTCAGTGAGTCAGTGTTTCTGAATGTTTCTCCTTCCAAGGGTATAGTGAGGTTTGGGAAGAGGGGTAAGCTGAGTCCTCGCTACATTGGACCCTTTGAGATACTCGATCGAGTGAGAGATAAGGCCTATAGGTTGGCATTGCCACTAGATTTTTCAGGCGTGCATAACGTCTTCCACATTTTGGTGCTTCAGATGTATCACCCGGATCCGGCATATGTGATTAGCTATGAGCCGTTGGAGCTCAGTGAGGACATGTCATATGTTGAGAGGCCGATTCGGATACTGGATAGGAAGGAGAAGGTTTTGAGGTCGAAGACTATCGGGTTAGTGAAGGTTTTATGGCAGCATCACACTTTCGAGGAGGCTACCTGGGAGTTAGAGAGCTTGATACGAGAGAAGCACCCCTAGTTGTTTGATGATTAATTTGGTTCTAATTTGGAGGACCAAATTCTTTTAGTTAGGGAGGATTGTCAAACCCGTGTTTTTGATTTTGTATGTAGCTTGTACCTTATGATTCTTATGTGTATGAACATTTTACTTTCATGGTTGAATCATAAGAAGAGTATTTACTATCATGCACTCGACAATTAAAGAATAAAAATGCATGTAAGCTACACAATAGCCAATAAGAAATTAAAATAAGAAAAGATAGTGAGGTTACGAAGGAAAGTCGTTTAATTTGCTCCCGAACACGTTAAAGGGTAAAACGGTCAAAAGATCAAAATCTGGTATAAATTCAATAAGAAAATTGAATTTAAAATATGGATTTGAGAAATCTTGATAAAAAATGAGGAAAATATTGAATTTCGAGTCCAATTGATCAATATATGAATTTATTGGAAATTATCAGAATTTTCACATCGGGAAACTATCCTGAAAATATTGAAAAAATACCAGAAAGACGAAATAAGATCGATAAATTCATTTATGGATTAAATGAATTAAATATAATTTTTTGAGATATTTTAGGATATTTTATAATATTTTAACGATTAAAATAATAATAAAATATATTATAAAAAAAGAAAAAAAGAGGAAATCATGGAATCTGGAAAGTGGAAACAGAACCTGCGCGCGAACAGAAGAAACCCGATTCCCTCTAGTTTCTCACCGACGGTAGTGAACGGTGAGGACCATGGGCGTGAGCTGCTAGGCGAATGGACGACTGGCACCAAAGGAGTGCCTGATCACTGTCACGCGCCTGAAGTCGTCGGGAAAAGAGAGATCAGAGATGTTGAAGCCGTGGAGAGAAGGGGCGATTCGACGGCATCCGGTGCCGATCGACCCTAGCCCAGGACAAAAGAAGCCTTTAGGAGCGAAGCCGAGTCAAACGACGGTGGTGATGTGCCAGAAACCGGTCGGACGACATCGGAATGACAAAAAGGGACTGAACCGGTCGGCGGTTCAGTGAGAAAGCTACTGTACTGAACCAGATCGGACCGGTTCAGCCAAGGAGGAAAGAGGGAAAGGAGAAAAAAGGAAGAAAAAGAGAAAAAGTAAAAAGGGGAAGATTTTCGGGGATACACCGAACTTCGGGTAAGTCGGTAAGAGGTTAAAAGTGACCAATTTGATTTTCGAAAAAGTAATTTAAATTGTATTTGATCAAAAATTTGACACGAAATTTAATATACAAATTGTGCAGTTCGATGATAAATTTCGAACGTGAGCCCTATTGAACTTCGATTTGCACACCATCGCATAATGTCGGGTAAGTAAAGCTCATTTACGACAATAGTATGATTATTTCGCAATTGGACTTTAGTTTGCGAATTACGGATTAAATTCTACAGAAAATAAATTATATCCAGATTTTTGAATTAACTGTCGTAAATGATATACGGGCTATCCAAAGAGTTTAGAACAAAGCCCAATGGGTATTGATAGGCCTAATGAGCCAATAGACCCTGATGAAGGGAATTAATAAGTGGAAAACGGACTTAAGACATAGTTAGGCCCAATTAAAGTGTTTAAGGCCCAATAAGAGTAAACAGGCCCATTTAAGTGAAATAGACTGTACTAAATGTGTAATACAGTAGAAAAAGTATAATTAACGCAATGAATGGTTAAATGGAGCTTCGGAGTCATATTGAGAGTTGACTGGACTGCAAGATTTGAGCAGCACAGAGGAAGTGATGTCACGCGACGTGATCCGAGGTAAGGGACTTTTGCAAGTAGTTAGAGACATCTGTGCATATTTTCATCTGCTCTTACATTCACTGAAATTGTCTGAGGGTCAGAGAAAATCAATAATATATATAAGGACCCGTTATGGGTAAATTACAATTTTACCCCTAATTAGGTAAAAAGTCAACTTTTGGGGAAAGTTGTAAAAAACATGAATCAATGTTTTTTAGTTTTTTTTACTGCTGTGTAGCAGAAGAGTACGTAGATGAGCTAATATTTTAAGATTGATGTAGACTAAGCACACTTTATAGTGCTGATTTTCATGTTTTGAAACATCCCTATTTTTAAAGAGCCATCTACCGAACTATGTGAAAACAATCGTGCTGGAGCACAGCTCGCACTTGATTTCAGATGTTTTTCACATACATTAGTGCTAGAGTGAGACTCGCACTACATTTATTTGACATGTATGATAGAATACTGGAGCATTGCTCGTACTCAGTTTTATGTGATTTGTGCATGATAGAGTGCTGGAGTGATTAGCTCGTACTCGAGTTTTACATGAGATGCATAATATAGTGCTGGAGCGTTGCTTGTACTCGATTGTTCATGATTTATACATGACATAGTACTTGAACGATTTGCTCGTACTTGATTTAAATGAGAACTATGCATGACCTAGTGCTGGAGGTTTACTCGCACTAGTGTTTGATGTTTTGACATGCATATACAGTGTTTAGAGGTGGAGCATTGACTGTAAGTCACACTCAAGATGCACACTATTGTTTTTACGTGATATATAAGACATGGTAGAAAACCCATGAGGATTTCCTCTGTGTAGACTGAGTGCCACACTGTTGAGATATTCGCACGTGGATTTAGAGACGTGGCATTTATTCCATAGTATGAAGGCTAAGACCTATGGCAGACACCCCAACTATGATGTATTTCCATGGTGTGAGGACTAAGACCTATGGCAGGCATCCCGACCATGATGTAGGGTCCACGGGTATACGTTATACTGTGCATGTGGCATGGAGTACACTGTACCATGTGTTGTTATGGAGTTGTGGAGGAGACTTGTTGATAGCTGGCGGTTGTGATGGACTGACCCCCCTCCCGTTACAGCAGTGATAACCTGTACACCGAGTACTGTGTTGCCTGGGATTTCACCATTTTAGGATATGGCCATAGTTCGGAGATATTGGATTTAGCCACTGAGTCTCGCATGATATATCACATGTATTTATGATACAGGTAGACCTGAGGGATGGGTTGAAACCCGGTTGTTGTTGTGTTGTTTTGTGGAATGCCATATTTTTTTGTGTTTTGAATGTAAATGACATATTTTATATAAAGGCATTCCGAAATGATAAATATGCAATGTTTTGCATGAATGCCTATGATTTATAACTCATCATGTGTTTAGTATATGGGATTTTAAATCTGTACTATTATTATATATATATCTTAAAACATGCTTTTGAATTGATAGAAGGAAAGGCAAAGCAATATTTTCAGTAGATTGTATGAATGTCTACTTGCTTACCTGATTTCCTTACTGAGCCAGATAGCTCACCCCTTTCATTTTCCCCCCTCTCTACAGATCATCGTTAGTAGATTGAGTCGGCTGAGGTATAGCATTTCTTTTTACCGCTGCCATTCCCCATCTAGCGAAAGGTATACATGATGCATACTCTTTTGTATCTGAACAATGTATAAACACACTGATGTACACATTTTTAATATTGGGGATGTAATTATATTTAAGTATATGAATTTACTTATAAGAAAAGCGTACATACAGTGAATAAATATTTAGAATGACATGCATGTATGATACAAAAAAGAATGGTAAGGTATGTGTGGATGAGAAGACTAATGCCTAATCACAGCCCAACTGTTGAGGAGAGAAAGGTAAGAAAAAAGCGAAAAAACTTATTGTGGTTTTTGGTAAGTCACGTGTGAGAGGAGGGCTTGATAGTTTTATAGCTAGTTGGGGCCCAACTTTTATGAGTTGTAACCTAAGTGTGAAATTGTTTCATAACCATTTTGAGTTTAAAAAGTAAAAAAGTGATTTGAGCTCTACATTAAGGTGTACTGAGGTTTGAGAAATGTGTACGTGGTTTTACCGGTTTGATCTCGATTTTAACATCTTTTGTGTTGAGTACACAAATGTTTTTAGATGAATTTTATGAGAGGAAACCATTATGAGTTCTATGTGAAGGCAAAACGGTTTTATATGATAATAACTATTACTGAGACTTAGGCGTGTCATGTTAAATACACATCGAGCCTTGCTCTGGTAGCATGTAAGTCCGGGCCTTGCTCTGGTAGCATATAAGTCCGATATTCCTCCGTTCTGGTAACGTGAGATGACCCCCGCTTTGGTAGCGCTGGGTGGCCTTGCTCTAGTTGCATGTAAGATCGATAGTGTGCATGAGGAGAGGCTTTGCTCTGGTAGCATGTAAGGCTGGGCCTTGTTCTGGTAATGCGTAAGTCCAATATACCATGTACACGACCATATTGTCGACATTCTCTCTTTTTAGGATGCCTGGGATGCGCACCCAGAGGAGAATTATATTGATGTGCCATGCGAGTATTTTATCTGAGTTTTATTCGCCTAGTCTCCATTTTACACATGAGATTATGTTTGGTGGTTTTGCCCTTGCATTACTACTAAGGTGATTTTTATTACGTTTTACGAGAAAAGTCATTATCGCATCTTCATTTCCACATGCTTGTGACTATGGTTTTATATTGAGCCATTTACTCTCATGTTTTTACATGATTTTTAAGAAATGAGATGATAATGATGATATTTTAATGAGTTCATGCTACGTTTTATATTGAGTTTAATGAGTTTCACCTACAAAACAAAATGATTGTGCTGTGCAAATCATTATTTTATTAATGAGTCCCTTACCCCTTACTAAGCGATTTAGAAGCTCACCCTGTTTTTATATCCCCCCAGATTTCTTCAAGTGAAGAGAGTTTTTCCTATGATGTACGGAGTAGTGGCTAGTGGAGGACTTGAGCTCCAGTCCCTATATTGTATTTGAGGTATATTTTAACATTTCATATACCCAGACTAAAGTTGTATTTACAAACACTAGATGTACAATGATGTATGAGATGTATTAGGATTAAATGAAATCTGTATTGGGGATTGTATGTGTTATGATATATGAAAATATTAGATGATGAGATCCTGAGGTGAAAGTTTTATAATATATATATATATATATGATGATGCATGACACTGCACAAGAATGCACCCAGAATTGTTTATTGATGAAAAAAAAGTTTTAAATTTGCCATATTTTTCGCGCTTCCGGGGCGTCACAATATGTAAGGAAATTTAGCAAGGATCATCAACTTATACAAATCACATATTGAAATCATATTAGCATGTATGGATCAGTCACATACATAACAAAATCATTCTTAAAGCATTAATGGAAAACACATGACAATCTTAGACCGTTTATAAAGCAAGTTATAAAGCATAGTCTCACCTAAAATAGGCTATATACACATTTGTCACAGTTTTACAAAATCATGTGCCTTATCGTACTAATGGAAAACCAAAAGAACTTGATTAGAATACTTACAATCTCCTAGTAAAATCACCAAACTTAGACTCCGAATTCACGAAGAAGCTTTTTGATCAATGTCCGGTCAAAGTCAGCACTTATCTGCTAAAGCCAAACTCTCGACTTAGTTGTTTTGACCAATCTTATTCACATTTCAGCTTAATTTTCATTAATCACATAGCTTCCTCCCTTAGTTAAACTACACGTTGACTTTTAGATCAAAATCAAACTTGAGAGTTGGAGTCGGTAAAACCTTAAGTTGAATTTACCAAAAGCTTGCCTAAGCCTCACTTTCATCAATAAGACTTTCAAAACTCATTCCAAACTCCAATTTATTACAAGTCGACACATTTCACCAAAAAGTCAAATCTTAAAAAAAAGTAAACCCTTTTAACCTTCAAACCTTATATTCCTTTCTTAGTCCCAAATGGCTATAAACCCTCAATTAAGAGCTTAATTATGATTTTGACAACAAAAATTAATATTCAAACCCTTTTTCTCTCCCTAGGCCGAATGGTCCTTCCAAACCCTAAAATTTCTCTCTAACTTTTAGAACCCCAACTCAACTCCAATTGACAAATTTTGTTATGACATCAACAACTAACCCTAAACTCAATTTCAACAAAGTCTACCATAGCCTAAAGTTTCTCATTAAACCTTAAATTTTCTTTCGTTAAGTTTTAAACCCTAATTCAACTATTTTCCCTAAAATTCCAATATTACATCAGTTATACAGTAATGAAGAGGTTTCTAAACATAATTTCAAGTAAATTCAACTTTGACCTTAAGTTTCATACTAAACTCCAAATTTTTCATCTTTAGATTTCAAACCCCAAACTAACTCTAATTCTTGACAAAAATTAATATGCTCATATTTAAACTACCATGAATCCATTTCTAGCCTCGAATTTTAATGAAATAGTTTCTAAATCATAGTTGCAAGCTAAAACCTAAATTTTCTATCTCTAGTTTCAAACCTTAAACTAACTCCAATTTCTACCAAAATTTAATTTGTTCATATTTAAATTGCCAAAACACAAATTTTTTAGCTTTCTTTCTCAACCAAAAACTTCAAGGTTTTCTCCTTCAAATTATAGTTTTCTCTCTAAAATTGTTATTTCTCTTTCTAAAATTCTGTAAGGGAGATTGAAATTTAAACCGAGAGAAAGTGAAGATAGTGGTTGGCCATTATGGGTGGGATTTCCCATGGCTACCACGTGTCAATGTTTGATTGGCCAAAAGATAAGTGATAAAAAATTACCAAAAAAAGTACATGCAAAATAATAATTACAAAAAAAGATGGGTTTTGTTGGCTCTACCGAGAGGGGGGTGAATCGGTTTTCTAGTGATGATAGCAAATTTTAATTTAATCCTATCTTAATTTGCAAATGTAAGTAAGCAATATAATAAAATTAAACAATTTAATGCAAGATAGGGAAGAGAGAAACAAACACAGTCGTTTATAGAGGTTCGGCCAACTCTTGCCTACGTCCTCTCTCCTTGACCTTCTTGTCAAGTGCTTTCTTTCCCTTTTTCAACAGAGTTACAATGTTCCTTTTACAGGTTAAGGAATAACCTCTCTACCCTTAGCAATGCAGAAAAGTATTCACCCTTTTTACAATTTTCTCTTACTGAGGAACAATCCTCTTCTCTTTTAAGGTAAGGTTGAATACAAAATGAAGCTTTAAAGTGGGTAGGACAAAATACAGTTTCTGCACTTAAGCTTATACATGAATCTCAATAAATGAGCTATGAAGACACAAGGAATGAAAGAATTAAAAGCTTGAGAGTGTTAGGAATGTGCAGCAATGGTCTCTCTTCTCTTTGTCTTCAATGCTTGGTTAAATACTGAAGGATTGGTAGTTGGAGCATTAAATGCTATTTTTCCCGTTGAGATTTTGCAGAACTAGCCGTTGGGTACCTCCAGTAGAGTGCCAGATCGATCTGCCATCTTGGCCAGATCGATCTCTTAGTTATAAATCCTGCAAGATTGAAGCACAAATACACAAGGAGATCGATCTCATAGGTTAGCAGATCGATCTGTTAGTTTGAAAATAATGGGTGAGATCGATCTGTCGAATAGGCAGATCGATCTCCTAATCTCTCTGTTTGAGGCAAGATCGATCTACAGATCGATCTGCCATGCAGTCTCGTAGTGGGGAGATCGATCTCTCAACAACACAGATCGATCTCCTTAGCTCTCTGACTTTGAGGAGATCGATCTCTTCCTTACCAGATCGATCTCTTAAGTTCTCTGTTTGAGTGTGGATCGATCTTCCAGATCGATCTACATTCTTATGCTCTTAAGGGAGATTGATCTCTTCCTAGACCAGATCGATCTCTTAACTCTAGCTTTAGCCAGATCGATCTCTTAACCCTTGCAGATCGATCTCACTCTACCTAAATCCCTTTGTAAAGGTTTAAGGCTTGGCAGATCGATCTCATACCTTCATGAGATCGATCTCTCATCAAGTAAAAACCCAGGAGATCGATCTCTCATCAGCAGAACTCTAAGTTCTAGTACTGATAACCTCTAAACATGTTTTCATATCATCTTAATACTATTGAATTAACTTGTTTTGTCATTTCAAAATACATTAACTCAACAGGTTTTGCTAGTTTCCATTTAATTCAATTTAGTCCATACTTCACTAATCAACTTTCTTAGATTGATTAGTCTTCAATTATACATTTAATTAAGTTGAATTTCGTAATTAATCCATTTCAACTTCAATAATCAAAATTAAATGGCCTAATTATCACAAAATTACACATTAAAATTTAAATCATATAATCCTAAATTTTTATAAATAACTTAATCCCAATTATACTAAATCCAATAATTCCACATTTCATTTTCGATTAAATCCTTAATTTCTCTAAATTACATAAATAGGTTATAAGTTGTAGCTTAATCTCCATCATTCATCCACAATTTGATCTTATCTTCATTATATCCATAATTTAATATCGTAATTATAGGTTAAGAATTTTTAGATCTTACACATTTAAGCTCGAGTGTTGATAAATTCATTTTGAGATGAAATTTTCTTATATGCAAGAATCACATGTATTTAGATATAATCAAGTTATCAAACATAGTATTTTTTTTTTTTACCATGTTCCAAGGGCTTGGATTGAGATTCTTCAAAAAAGTGAATTCTTATGTAAACCCCAAGTTACGGAAGTGTAATGTATAGTAAAGTTGTTGAGGAGTTGTAATTCACAAGGAACTTAGAGAAGAGTTTTATCTCATCACTAAGACAATATCTAGTATTGGGGCGAGGTACTAGGTATCATTTTATTACATCTCATGGACGGCTTCCACGCTTTGCTAGGGCTTTGGGTAATAGTTGCCTCTACCCTCCATACTTAGATATGAGAAACCTTACCTTAGGTGATGACATCACTCATGGTGACCCAAATTTTTGCAAAGTTTTATTACTTCTTGTGGATGATATCCATACTCATGTTGAGCATCTTAGGACACACAAGGCATAGCTCGTATATAGGGACCTATACCTACTAGACTCATTAGGCATCCTCCAAGCTTTAAGAAGTCGCCTACTTCAATGGGTGGGAATTGTTTTCTTAATGTCCTATAGACAACATTCGAGCCATTGAGGAAGGTTTATCCTTAAGACTTAGGTCACCTTCACTCCTAGAGTATTAATTAGGGTGGCATGCAAGTCCCAAAATTCTTTGGAACGTGAAAATATGCCATAAGGGCGTCTCTTACCCTGCTCATGACTTTGTCATTGTGGTGATCTTAATAGTAAGGACTAGGGGAATAACATCCAAGTGGTTTAAGCTTGGGAATCACTTTGTCACATCCGATGGATGGCTTTTAAAACCTTAGGCATCCTCGGCTCTTTGTCTTGGAAACTACTTTCCGACTACTAGGGTTTTAAGGTAGTTGAAAGAATAATTTGAGCCACAGATTGGTTTACGATGATGAACACTTTTTCCAAGACCTATTTTGTCACGACCCTCTCTTTCTATTTGTCCATGACTTTTACCTTACTTCCAATAGTTGGGCTGTGAGTCAACATCCAATCCGTATCTCATCCATTATAATTTAGATGAATTTATACAAATGAAATAGAATAGAAACTAGACTTATATATATATATATGTGTGGAAACGTTTACATCAGTTTTTATTATATACATCCCCCAAAATACAAAAGATAAACTTTACTATGCATCAGTTTACAGGATATAAAATTTTTTCATCTCAAGTGTATACCTTTATACAGCTGGATGACTGAAGCAACAGGTATCAAGAACAACTTCAGTGTACTCACTACTGCGTAGAATCTATGGAGGAGAAATAAGGGGGTGAGCTAACACGCTAAGTAAGGACAACATGAAAGCAGGTAGATAACTATACTATCTACATGCTTAAAATATAAATATTCATTTTTATTATAAAACATATGCATTTCTTTGAAAATAGCTTCCATCGATGTGAGATAATTAATTCACAGGATGGGTATATGTATATTCACACAACACACTCTTTTCACAAAGCTTATCTTTACAATCACACAGTACAAATTTAGAAATCACTTTGCACTCAGCAAATCAATATACATGAGACATAATTATGGGTTATCATATCCCAGACACACAGCAAGGGAAACATATGTCACCACACACAGTAGTGACAATGTCATATCACTCAGATAAATATAGGACTTATGGCCATAGTTGGATTTCAGGCAAACACTGATCAGGTGTGCGGGAACCCTATGCTTGGGGAGGTGGATCAACCATCCCTTCAGCTCATACTAAAATCATGGCACATCGTACTCCATGGCTAACGCTCATGGTACATCGTGCTCCCGTGGATCCTTATCACCCATTTCCATTGTTTCAAAATCTCATACGGGCAGGTCTGTACAAGACACACAGCAATACACGATGGCTCCAACATTGTTTTGTACTCATTACATCACATTTATAAACCACGTGTGAGCAGGTCAAAGCAAGACACATAACAATACATGACGGCTCTAACATAATTTTGTACTCAACACACAGCATAACCATGAAAACCTCGTGTGAGCAACTCAACGTAAGAACACACAACATACCAGGCATCGAGCACGATTTTACTAGAAAATTACATGCGAGCATAGTTAGAGCAAGACACACAGCAATACTCGAAGGCTCCAGTACGATTCCCAAAATCTAGTACGAGCTTTCAAGTGGAACACACAGCATCACTCGAGGCATCGAGCACCCTTTTGCTTTACTCAAAAATCCTTTTTAAAACAAATGTGCGAGCATGACTGGTACATCTACCATTGTTATATTAGCTCTAGCACAAGTCACACATAAAAACTGATAGCTGGCTCTGCACACAAGTATGAATGAGAGGACAATCTCTCTTCAATCACTCGTTAGATACTTTTCACTCAGAAATACATGCATTCTATATGCAATAGTCAAATCGAGAGCAAGTTTATGATTATACACACTCAAAACATTTACAAACATCTTTTCACACCAAGACATTGTAGATAAATAATCCATGCATATGAGCTTGTACTTATGCTCGATTTTCACTTAAATAATTTGATATCTATCTACTTATTGATATTTATCATTCACATACAGGGATTTATCAAAATACGTCTAGCTATCTCTATAGCTTTACATAAATCCCTTACCTCAAATCACTTTCCTTCGATTTCCACTGCTCGTGATCTAGTCTTATTGACTCCAATTATATCTTCAGGAGCTGAAATTATGTACTACACACATCAATATACTTTCATATACTTCATTTCACTTGCATGATATTTAAATCAATGCATTGGCCATTTATGTCTTATTAGACATGATTCTCTCTTACGTCCATTTCGATAATACGGTTCATTTCTCGAGAATCTCTACTAATTCATATTAAATTGGCATAAATCTTACAATGCGTTAAGTTCATTATATACCTCATATGCTTATTTTTAACCATTATTGTTTCTAGCATATGGATTTCACAAACTATCTTACAATCATATTAACATGCTCACTAACATCAATTTATGCCTAATTCATCATCAATTCCATGCCTAAGCTACTTTCTCACACTAAGCCATTTATAGTTCATAGAAGATTAAGCATGTTCATGGATGTTTCAACCATCAATACATACACCAATCAACTAATCAAAACATCTAAGTTAATATACTAGAAGTTGGTGCATTGAAAACTTACCTATCTCAACTTTTCTGATTTTTTGTGACTTTGGGGGAAAACTCCTTTTCTCCTTTAATTGACCAACTCAACCTCTAGATTTCAACTTTGTTGTTCTCTTCCTCTCTAGGAACAACTTTGCTGAAATAAACTTCTCTCTAATATCAATGGAAGGTGTTGATAATTTAGAGAGATGAAGTTTACTTTCTTTGAGTAAAAACGGAAGGTTTTGATGTTTTTTGGGGAAGAAACTAAATGTCGGGTTCTTTTATATAGAATTCACCTTATGAGATCGATATCCTAGGGTAGAGATCGATCTCCTCTTACTCAAATTACACGATTTATAGCCTTGGAGATCGATCTGCTTTAAGAGATAGGATTAATCTTGGCCAGGCTGCACGACCTTCTTTACCAGTCCATGACTCTTACCTTACCACTTACAGTTGAGCTGTGAGTTAACATCCGAACCAATTCTCATTCATTTATAGTTATAAAATTGAAGTAAGATAGAAATTGGACTTTTATATATAAATACGGAAGCGTTTACATTAGTTTCTATTATATACATCCCCCAGAATACAAAATATAAGTTTCACTGTGCATTAATTTACAAGATACAAAATTTTTCTCATATCAAGTGTATAACTCTGTGTACTGCTGGATGACTGGAGAAAACACAATAGCAGGGATGACTGTAGTATACTCACTATTATGAAGAATCTGTGGAGGAGAAATAACAAGGTGAGCATAACATGCTCAGTAATGAAAATATGAAAGCAGGTAGATAACTACACTATCTACATGCTAAAATGCATATATGTTTATTTTCCTTCTAAAAAAATATGCATGTTCTTTAAAACAACTTCCATCAATATGAAACCATTAATTTGCTAGATAGGCATATGCATATTTACACAGTAGCACATAGCTTCACACAACATAATCTATTCACATAGTTTATATATAGAAAATGCTTTATACTTTGTAAATCAATACATGTTGAGACATAAATCATGGGTTATCATACGCCTGGACACACAGCAAGGGAAGAAATTTGTCACCTCACACAGTAGCGGTAATATCGTATCACTCAGATACATAAAGACTTATGGCCATAGTCGGATTTCAGGCTACACTGATCAGCTGTGTGGGAACCCCTAAGCTTAGGGAGGCGGATCAACCATCCCGTCAGCTCATACTCAAATCACGACACATTGTACCCCATGGCTAGCGCTCACGGTACATCGTTCTCTTGTGGATCGTTATCACCCATTTTTGTTGTGTTAAAATCTTGTGCGAGCAGGTCAGTGTCAAACACATAGCAGTACACGATGGCTCAAGCACGATTTAAACTCATTACATCACATTCACAAACCACGTGTGAGCTGGTCAATGCAAGACACACAGCAATACATGACGGCTCTAACCGGTTTTACTCAACACACAGCACAATCATGAAAACCTCATGCGAGCAACTCAGCATAAGACACACAACATACCTGAGGCATCGAGCATGGTATAATAGGAATTTACAATCGAGCATAGTCAGAGCAAGATACACAATAATACTCGAAGGCTCTAGCATGATTCCTAAAATCTAGTGCGAGCATCTCGAGTGGAACACACAACATCACCCGAGGCATCGAGCACTCCTTTGCTTTCTCAAAACCTCTTTTAAAAATAATGTGCGAGCAGGGTTGGTCAATCTACCGTTACCTCTCATGCTTAACACGATTTCACACAGAGAAGAAATAGAAAGGCCTCCATGTATAGTCATGAGTGAGAGGGTAAATCTCCCTTCAATCACTCTCTAAAAGCATTTCATGTACATGGTTAAACCGAGAGCCCATCTATTATTATTCTTTCTCAAAAAGTTTGTAAAAACCTCTTTTCACAATAATCATAGAAGTCATGCAACTCATACTATAGACTTATTCTCATACGTAGTCTTTTATCTAGATATATTCATCTATGTATTTATCACATACATTCGCACATAGCAGGTAAGAAAACATACATATAGCTATCTCGATAGCTCGCATAAGTCCCTTACCTCGAATCATGCTTGAATTGTTTTCTTTCGATTTCCACTTCTAGTGATTCGCCTTATTGATTCTCACGATATCTTCTGGAGTTGAAATTGTGCATTACACATAATAGTATATTGTAATATACTTCATTTCACTTGTATCATATTTAAATCAATGCCTTGGGCCATTTATATCTCATTTGGCCTAGTTATACTATTATCGGACTTTACTCTTTCATAAGTCCGTTTCGAGTATATAACTCATATTCAAGAATCTCTCAGACTCCTTGAGTCTATCGATTCGTATTAAATCAGTATTAAGTTTATAATACCTCAAGTTCATCATTTTCATTTCATTGTGGCATTTTATCAAACACTACATATACTCCATTTCATCCATTTTCATTTCTAACACATGAACTTAACCAAACTGTTACACCAGCATATATACATATTCAATAACACCTTTACATGCTCAAATCTCCATTAAACCATGCCTACTCGATTTTCTATCATTAAATCGATTCTAGGTCTTATCTTTGTTTAAGTATGTTTATCACATTTCAACCATTAATCTATATACCAATCAACTCATATAAGTATATAGATAAACATATTTGAGATTGATGCATTAAAATCTTACCAATCTTAGCTTTTCTCTTTTTTCACAACTTTGAGGAAAAACTCCTTTTCTCCTTCGATTTAGTGATTTGGCCTCTCGTTTCCAACTATATTGTTCTTCTCCACTCTATGAACAACTTTGATGAAATGAACTCCTTTCAAATCTCTAAGGAAAGTATTGATGGTCTAGAGAGGAAGTTAGGTCACTTGGTTGCAAAATATGGAAAGGTTTATGTTTCTCCCGAAATCTGCAATTCAACAGGTCCTGTTTTATAGAAATTGCCTTGATGAGATCGATCTCCATTAGTGAATGATTGATCTGCAGCTGTTTTTAGCCTTTAAAAATCTAGTTTTCAAGCTTAGGAGTCGATCTGTCGAAGAACATGAGATCGATCTCTTCCAGGCCGAGAGCTTCACAGATCGATCTGGCAGGGTAATGAGATCGATCTACTTCTGGCCGAGGCTTAAGGGGATCGATCTGGTATTCGTACATAACGCAACTTGCGTGTACATATCGAATCCATGTAACAACTGTGTACATCAGATTACGAACCTTACATCACTCATGATTCATATTACATAAACGAATGCATACTTAGGAATCCATACGGATTACATACAAAAATACGGGTCTTACATTCCTCCCATCTTTTAAGAAATTTGGTCCTCTAAATTAGAACCAAGTTACTATTTAAAAAGTCGGGGGTACTTCTCCTGTATAGAATTCTCCAATTCCCAAGTAACTTCCTCAGAATTATGGTGCTACCAAAGAATGTTGACAAGTGTAATCGTCTTATTTCGTAGCACCTTTTCCTTCTTATTTGGTATCCAGATCGGTTTCTCTACATATGACAAATCTTTCTTGAGCTCCAATGGCTCATACCGAATCACATGAGTTCGATCTGGATGGTACTTCAGAAGCATCGATACATGGAAGACATTATGTATGTCTGCTAGCTCTAGTGGTAATGGTAGCCTGTAGGCCTTATCTCCTACAAGCTCTAATATCTCAAATGGTCTGATATACCGAGGGCTCAACTTAACCTTCTTACCGAACCTCATAATCCCTTTTGAGAGAGAGATTTTAAAAAATACTGAGTCACCCACGGTGAACTCTAGTGGCCTCTATCTTATGTCATTATAGCTTTTTTTGTCTGCTCCATGCTATTCTCAGTCTCTCACATATCAACTGAACAACCTTATAGGCTTGTTGTACCAAGTTAGGAGCAAAGATTTTCCTTTCACCCACTTCGTCCAAGCCAATAGGGGAACGACACCTTCTACCATATAAGGCCTCATATGGTGTCATCCCAATACTCAAGTGGTAACTATTGTTGTATGCAAATTTGACTAACGACAGGTGATCATCCCAGGAGCCTTTAAAATCCATAACACTTACTCTTAACATGTCCTCTAACGTCTGGATGTGTAAGACCCTTAAATTCATAAGTATATACATGTACAGTAAAGCATGAAAGATGTAAAGTCTATAAAATTAATATACACACTTGTAATATGAGTTTGTGATGTACGTACGAGTTTCATTATATAAGAATAAGAAGAAATGGACTTTTATAGATGATGACTGTGAATATATGGAATTTTGGGTAGTGTGGTAAAATGGAAGGAAGTTTGCATAAGTGTATAAATCTTTATACTTCCATTTGGTGTAGTATTGTATACCTTTGGTCATACAATGAATGCACATAAGTTTCAATGTATACAAAGTATGAATGGATGCCATTTTCAAGCCTTAAAAGGTGATGGAATGAGAAAATGACTATGGCAGTAAAATGTATGAAGTTTGGTGTAAGTTAGTGCAGAAAACTGCAGTAAAATCTGGAAAATATGAATGAGAGATCGATCTCATGGGATGAGAGATCGATATGGAAGAGCCAAATATGCTCTTGTTTGAGAAACGGAATGGGGGTAGATCGATCTCTAATAGGGCCAAATCGATCTGCTAAGCATTCTTTAAAGAAGAAATCGATCCCCAGATGTCACGACCCAAACTACCCAAAAATCAGAGCATAATTGGTCTGATGTGTGTCGGTGCCAGTAATTAGAAAATTACATCCCCGTGTTACTGTGCTTAGTTAGATACAATAGTGTATATCGAGATGGGCTTGACTAAGAAATGGTTGAGAATGCAGGAATGCTTAATATGAGTCGCGTTAGATGAGATAGTGCACGAGGCAGAGGTCGTAGAGGTAGACCTGAATCTGCTAAGTCGTGCTGAGTTTGACTATGAGAATCATGATGAAATTGAAATAGAGGCGAATGTTGAGCATGCCTCACAGAGTCCGACAGAGAGATCGGACAGTATTGAGACACGCTTCGTGAGATTGGAGCGGAGTGTGGAGATTATTTTGAGGAGCTAATTGCTCAGATTATGTATGAGATCAGAGGGCGCAGCGGAGCATTGGTGGAAACCCGCTCGACCCATCTTAAGAGCTGATATGAGAAATGATTATGGATATATTCCGGTGACAGGATATCCCGGACATGATTTAAAGGAAAGTAGGTTGTTGGACGAAGGTGAAAGGATGTCTTGGACCAGGACACTATTGATGTTTCATGGATGTGGTGTGAGATACCACACTTGTTATGAATAACGAAGTACGTATGTTCATTGATCCTGGTGCCACATATTTAATCATACTGCCTTCATTCGCATATAAGTGAGTAAAAGGCATGAATGCCTACATCATTGGGCGCAATACAGATAAATGAGTATCCCAATAGAGGAGGATTAATAAACGGAATAGGGATATTGAGACTTTAAGTTAAAAACAGGGGTGCAACAGTTGAATTTACAGGAGGAAGGGATTGTACTCACAGAATGAATAAAATATAATTTTTTTAGGATATTTTGAATATTCTAGACTAATTTAATCAATTAAATAATATTAAAATAAATTGTTAAATAAGATAATAATTGTAAAAAAAAAAGGGGTCGGGGAGAGAGAAAGGAAGAAACAGAAACAGAAGAATGGAAACGGAGAGGGGATACGCGCGTGGCCAACCGACCACCGGCCACCGGGCACCGACGACCTCCGACGACGAGCCGAGGAGCAAGAGGAGAGGCCGGCGAAGCCATTGGCACCGGTGATGCGCCGTCAGGTGGCCGGAGGATGTCGGACGGAGGAAGAGAAAATCGTGAAGGAAACGGGGTCGGTGCCGGCGATCCACGGCAGCTGGAGGCGATCGGCGGGTACCGGTGTGACCAGGAGGAGAAGCCGGTCCTTTTGAGACAGGTATTGGCCGACGAAGTCGTCGAAATCCGTCGGATCGAGAAGAGACAGCCGCGGGGGGAGAAGAGGTGATTCGCCGGCGATGGCGGCGTTTCGGCACCAACCGAGGCCAGATTCTGAATGCCCATGTGAAGCCGAGCCAAACGGCACCGGAATCGCGTCGGGAACCGGCCTGACGGCGCCGGCACGACTAAAGGGAGCCTGGACCGGCCGAACCGGACAGAACCGGATGAACCGGACCAGACCGAACCGACGGTCCGAACCAGGTTGAACCGGACTGGACCGGTTCAGCCAAAAAGAGGAGGAAAAAAAAAGGAAGAAAAAGGGAAAAAGAAAAAGAGAAAAAAATTGGGGAAAATTTCGGTGATGCAATCGAGCTTCGGGTAAGTCGATAAGCGGTCAAATTGACCCGATTTAAATTTGGAATATTTTATTTAATTAAATTTCGACCGAAAAGTTTACCCGAAAATGTAATTAATTGTGTAGCTCGACGATTGGCATCCACCGAGGGCTCGAGACAGCCTCGATTTACGGACTAGCATGGAATCTCGGGTAAGTGACCCCTATTTATGATAATTTTCTCGTTATGCGTGATATTGATTTAATTTCCGCATAAATTGAATTAAATTATGGAAATTTAGATTAATTGTCGTAAATATTAAATTTAGCTATTCGAGAATTAGAACGAGGCCCGATAAATTATTGATGGGCCCAGTGAGCCCAATAGGCCTCGATAAAGTGAGAATTAAGTGGAAAACGGGCTTAAGGTCGATTAAGGCCCATTAAGGTGCAATCGGGCCCAATAGGGGTAAACGGGCCCAATGATTTAAATTAAGCCCAGAAAGTATTAAATACAATTAAATTGTATGTTATCTGACCTGAGGAATATTAATACGCAGTTCCGGGCATTGGATTGGAAGCATATCGGACTGCGCGACGAGACAACATTGGAAAAGAAAAGGTCAGACTCGACAAGAATCGAGGTAAGGGAATTCTGCGGACTGCTAGAGGTAACTTTACACAATTTTAAATTCATACGCAGTCCTTTAAAATTAACTGAAGGGTCTAGAGGTCGAAGAACAATTTTAGTGCCCCGAATGGGCAAAATTACTAAAATACCCTTGTTAAGGGTAGAATCTAAAAATTTAAGAAAAATTGAGAGGAGCAAGGACAAGAGGTTCCTGCTCGTTCTGGAGGTGTTTTGATGCATGCATGAGTAGGCTGGCTCACCTTGAAAGAAAATGCACAGCATTGCATACTTTCAACGTGATATTATTTTGTGAAAACTGTTTTGAGGAAACAGAGCCACCTACGTGTTTTTATTTACATGTGACGTGCTAGAGCTTAGCTCGCACGATGTTTGATTTGTGTGATGCATGCATTAGTGCTAGAGCGAGAGCTCGCACTAGAGTTTTCATGCATAGGTGCTGGAGTCCAACTCGCACCAGATTTGTATTCATATATATATGATTTTCGTGACAGGGTGCTAGAGTCTAACTCGCACCATATTTTTATATGATTTTGAGACAGGGTGTTAGAGCTTCGCTCGCACCAGATTTTTATACGATTTGCATACAGAGTGCTAGAGCTTAGCTCGCACTAGATTTACTTGATTTGATGAGAGTGCTGAGCATTGCTCGCACTGATTTTTATGAGAACATGCGATGAGCCGTGCTTGGAGCATCGGGTAGACTATGTGTCACCGATTAAATAGGCTCGCACATGCGTTTTGAGACATGGCATGAGTATTGAGAAACAAAACCTCTGTGGGAAGCAGGCCAATTGGGCTGGAGTACCTAGAGATATTATATGGGTTCACGGAGTACGATGTACCTTGCAAGTAGCATGGAGTACGATGTACCATGTGGTATCTTCGGATACGGCATCTCCGGATGCAGCATTTTTGGATGCCGGGGATCGGATAAGACTGACGGGATAGACTGACCCACCTCCCGGGCAGTTCCCGATCATGGTGAGAACCCGCACACTAGGATCCGTGTAGCTGAGGAACTCCCGAGGACAGATATGGCCATAGTCCTAGTTATTACCGTTATACAGATATTGCCTCGTCTCGCATGTCGACGATTTCGATGATTTAAACTGGGTTTTTAAACTAAATTTGCATGATGGTATTTTCATGCTTTTCAAATCCACGTGTGATGTAAACCGTTTTCATGGTTTTGTGTGAGTCAGGATCACCTGCTGGAGGGGTCGAGTCCTGACTTTATTGTGAAAATTTTAATTGAGAAAGAAATGATTTGTAATAATTGCATGTTGATTTTCCGTGCAAATGTGTTTTACATAACATCATAATGCATATCATTGTTTTAAAATGTGTGGAGAAAGGGTGGTTTATGCATGGCACCACGTTCATGTAGGTAGTATGGTTACCTACTTGTTCGTAGGATTGCCTTACTGAGCTTGATGTGCTCACCCCTTTCATTTTCTCCCACAGATAATCTCCAGTTGAAGTTGCGACGACTCAGTACTGCATTCCGGATATCCGCTGCTACCCATCGACATAAGGTATATACACTTGTACTTATTGTATCTACACAAGCATAGCACAGTAACATGTTTGTAAGTAACTTTAGGGGATGTATAAATAATATAAACAATTATAAATGACTGGAGAATAAATAAGTTAGATGGTAATTGAATGGTGGGACTGGCATTGACGCACAGCCCAATTTTTAGTGGAGTGTTGGTCACGATTCGAGGACAGGTAAGAATTTAAGAAAATAATAAAATGCGAAAAATTAACTCTGATTTTTGGGTAGTTTGGGTCGTGACACCAGAGGGCCGGGCTGATTTCTTTAAGCTACTGACTTGGAGAAGATCGATCTCATTTGGAGAGCAGATCAATCTCCTTAAGGTTATTTGTTGTTAAGATCGATCTCATGAAGTTTGGAAGGTCGATTTCGAGAGGAAAAAGTGCAGGGAAGATAGATCTCATTGGAGAGCATCTCATAAAGACAATTCTATAAATACTGGACTTCTGCACTTCAGTTTGCACAAGAGAAACTATTCCATTTAAAAGCAAAAGTCTAACCTAACATTTCTAAGCTAGAAAACTTCAGTTTGTGATGAGTTTTGAGTGAGATATAGTTGAGCAAGTTGTTCTTGGCAAGGAGGAGAACAACATACTTAGAAATAAGAGATTGAAATTGTCACGACCTCTATCCGTGACTTAACCAAAACCACTACAAATTTTTTGCATTTTAATTTACCTTTCTCTTCACCAACGTTTGGGCTATGATTCGGTATTAGACACTTCTTCAACATTATCTTATCATTCATACATGTCAATATAACTATCTATTAACTGTAACTACTTTTGTCTCATAGTGAGCTCACATATAATAAATACAAATACATCCCCCATATTACATATGTTTACATCATTGTGCTGTTTATATTTTCAGATCCAAAATCGTACGTGTGTATGTATACCTTTCGCTCGATGGGAGTGTAGTGGACACAAGGAATTCAAATCCTCAGCCATACTCTATCTACTACGTAGGCTCTGTAGAGCGGGGGAAAGAAAAAAAGGGTGAGCTCATAGATTAGTAAGGAAATCAGGCAAGCAAGTAGATATCCACACTATCTACTGAAAATAATGCTCTGCCTTGAAAATATTATTTCTTTAACTCACTTTAAAAGCATGTCTTTAAAATATATATATATATATATATATACTTGTACAGATTAAATCCGATGTACAGAAATCATGCTTTCGTTCTCAAAACATAGGCATTTCTTGCAAAACAATGCATCTTTATAATTTCATAATGCCTTTAGATAAATCATGCCATTTATATTCAAATCACAGTAAATATGGCATTTCAATCATTCACAACACATTAACCAGTTTTTAACCCATCCCTCAAGTCTAATCGTATCATGAAAACAGGTGATATATCATGCGAGACTCAGTGGCTAAATGCAATACTCTCCGAGACTATGGCCATATCCTCTAATGGTGAAATCCCAGGTAATACAAATCTTGGTGCATGGGTTATCACTGCTGTAATGGGAGGGGGTCAGTCCATCACAATCATCAGCTATAAACTCCTCAACTCCACAACTCCACAACAACACACGGTATAGTGTACACCATGCCACTCGAACGGTACATCGTACACCTGTGGACCCTCTACTCACGGTCGGGGTGCCTGCCATAGGTCTTAGCCCTCACACCATGGAAATACATCATAGTTGGGGTGCTTACCATAAGTCTTAGCCCTCATACTATGGAAAATAAATGCCACGTCTCTAAATCCACATGCGAACATCTTTACAGTGTGACACTCACTCTACACGAGGAAATCGAGCATGGTTTTTCAACATGTCTTATATATCAAAGAAAAATACAGTGCGTGCCTTTAAGAGCGACTCACAGTCAACACTCCACTCAAACACTATTTATGCTTCTCAAATATCAAACTAGTGCGAGTAAACCTCCAGCACTAGGTCATGCATAGTTTTCATTTCAAAACAAGTACGAGCTATCGCTCTAGTACTATGCTATGCATAAAACTCATCAAATCAAGTATGAGCTATCGCTCCAGTACTATGTCATGTATAAATCATGAAGAATCGAGTACGAGCAACGCTCTAGCACTCTGTCATGCATCTCATGTAAAATTGGAGTATTAGCAATTCCCTCCAGCACTCGCTCATGCATAAATCATATAAAACTGAGTACGAGTAATAACTCCGGCACTCTATCATGCATGTCATGGAAATCTAGTGCGAATCATACATCAGCACTAATATATGTGGAAAATATATGAAATCATGTGCGAGCTGTGCTCTAGCACGATTTATTCTCACATAATTCGATATATGGCTCTTTAAAAAGGGATGATTTTCAAAATATCAAAATCAGCACTATAAAATGTGTTATTTCTCATAAACCATGAAAACATTGGCCCATCTACCTACTCTTCTGCTAAACAGCAGTAAAACACTCAAAATTTGTGATTTCCATGTTTTTTACAACTTTTCCTAAAAGTTGACTTTTTTCCTAACTAAAGGTAAAATCGTAATTTGCCACTATCGAGTCACTATAATTATTATTCACTTTCTCTGACCCTGAAAGTATTTAATAGAATGTAAAAGCAGACGGAAATAAGTACAAGTATCTCTAACTACTCACAAAAGTCCCTTACCTCGGATCACGTCAAGTGACCTCACTTCCTCGATGCTACTCGATCTTGCAGTTCGATCAGCTCTCAATGTAAACTTCGAAGCTGTAAATAACCCTTCATCAGGTTAATTATACTTTTCCTAATGTATTACACATTTAATACATTTTATTTCACTTAATGGGCTTGTTCACTATTAATGGGCATGACACTGCCTTAAGCCCATTTTCATTTTACTATTCCTTTTTGTCGGGCCTATTGGGCTTGTAGAGCCCACCAAATCTTATTGGGCTTATCCGAAGCCGATAACACCTCATTGGGTTGAAACCAAGTTAGTTTAGCCCATTGGCCTTCTCAGCCATGGCATGTGGCCGAGAGCCATCATGCCGCCGGTCATTCCACATCACACCACTTATGGCCATTTGCTAGCCAATTCACTTAGGCATTTCCACAAACATTTGGTTGGCATGTCTTAAGCCTTTGCTATAGTTCATGTTGGCATTTTATCAAACACCTTATATGCCAACATGATACAACTATCCATATGAACAAGTTGATTAAAACTAACCATGCCATAATCATGTCTACATGCTTATCAACTTATACATGTCTTAAAATCACATGGGTATTCATCAAAACTCACATACCAACTTTCGGCCATCACATTTTCATGGTGTTTTCCTATGTTTCAATCCATAAAACATATACCAATCAACTCCATATAACTCATAGATTAACATATATGAAGTTGGAAGCTTGAAATTATACCTAGTATTTGTGTTCACACTTGGCTGAAACTTTAAAGCCTCACGAGTTGCGCACTATGGCTCCTTGATAGCCAATTCCAACATATGTCACTCTCCTCTCAATTTAGAACAACTTTCATGAAGATTACTAGTTCCAAATATGCCTAATTCCTAGTGAGAGAAAGCTTGGATAAATGTGTTTCAATGGTTTCCTCTTCTAGCCGAGAATGATATGTTGAAGAAGACAATGTGGTGGCTGATTTTATAAGCCACTTACTTAGCCATTAAGCCTTACTTTCCAGCCAACTAAATTGGCTTTCAAAAAGTTTAGGTAATGGTTATCATTTTAGACTTTGTTACCTTTCATTAATGGCTTTTAACTTATACTAATGGGTTTTTTAATTGGGCTTCCCGGTTTGGGCTTTCTTAAAGGGATTTTGGGCTGAAATTTTTACTACCTATTGGGCCTTCAATTGTCTCAATATTGAACCCACAAATTGGCCCAACAATTTAGCCCATTAGGCTTTCTAAATTCAGCCTACACTTATGATACCTTAATGGTCTTTAAAATTTCCAACTTTGGCCCATTGCGTTTTTAACCATTAAATTAAATTCTAAATTCATCCAAATAAAATTTCCTTACTTTGGAGGACGAATATCTTGTATTCTAGCTAAAATTATTTTTTCCCAATTTTTTCTCCATACTTTGGTTAATTCCTAACCATGGTTAGTCAACTATGGTCAAAGTCCACTTTTCTTAACTACCATTGACCACGTTTGACCTTTTCTCAAAATTTTAAAAGTGTCATAACTTATGGTTCACACTCTCATATTTATGTTTTAGCCGTTTCCAGGAAGTGAATATATCTAAAACACCTCGAACGGCCTAAAAGGTTTGTTTTGCCCTTTTTTGGCATTTACTCTACCTCTACGTGTTCGGGACCAAATCAAATTGACTTTCCTTCCTGAACTCTCTATATTTTCACATCATAAGTTCTTCCCTTCAGTCTGAGTGATTTAGATCCATTCAGTTTAGCCTGTGGCTCTTATAGCCCTTAATCGACCTTTATGTAGCTTATGTGTGTTTAACCACTTTACTTATAATTTCTTTGTAGTAAATACTCTTCTTATGATTCAACCAACATAATAAAATGTTTGTACATATAGGAATCATAAGGGATAAGCTACATAAAAAAATTCGGGTCTTACAATCCTCCCCAACTTAAAAAATTTTGGTCATCCAAATTAGAACCAAGTCAATCCTCTAATAACTAGGGGTATTTTTCACGTATTAGTTCTCTAACTCCCAAGTAGCCTCTTCCAAAATGTGGTACTACCAGAGAACCTTAACCAAAATGATCGTTTTCGATCTCAGTACCTTCTCCTTTCTATCCGGTATCCGAATCGGCCTCTCAACATATGACATGTTCTCTTTGAGCTCTAACGGCTCATAACTAATCACATGTGTTGGATCTGGGTGATACTTCCGAAGCATCGAAATGTGGAAGATATTATGGACACCTGATAAGTCCGGTGGCAACGCCAACTTATAGGCCTTATCTCCCACTCGATCAAGTATCTCAAAGGGTCCAATATAGCGAGGAATCAATATACCTCTCGCTATACCCTTGGAAGAAAAAACCTTTAGAAACACTAACTCTATAACTGTAACTCTAGTGGCCTTCGCTTCTTGTCAGCATAACTTTTCTGTCTGCTCTGAGTGGTTCGTAAACTATCGCATATCGACCGAACATCCTCAAAGACTTTCATGACCATATTAGGAGCAAAATCTTTTAGTCACCCACTTCTTCCCAACAAATAGGGGAACGACATCTACAGCCATACAAAGCCTCAGACAGTGCCATCCCGATACTCGGATGTTAACTATTTTTCTAGGAAAATTCGGCTAGTGGTAAATGATCATCCCAGGAGCTTCTAAATCCAGTACACATCACATCCTCCAGAGTCTGTACAGTCCTCTTTGACTAACCATCTGTTTGAGGATGGGAAGCAGTACTCAAACTCAACTGGGTTCCCATGGCTTCTTGAAAATGTTCCTAAAAGTGGGAAATGAAGCGGGAATCCCTATTCAGGATAATGCTCACTAGAACACCATGTAACCTCACTACCTTTCATACATACAACTTTGCCAATGTACTTAGAGTATCGGTAGCTCTCATAGCTAAGAAGTGGGCTGAATTCATTAGTCTATCAACTATCACCCAAATAACATCATGATTCCTTCGAGTCCTCGGTAACCCATCACGAAATCTATGGTGATATGCTCTTTTTTCCATATCTGTCTAGGTAGAGCCTAGGCAACACGGTACCTCAAATGCACATGAAGCTTTTCGTATCATGTAAGAGAGCCTCCCTACCAGACAGAGCCTCCCGGCCCACACTCTAGCTTAAGGATGTTAGGCTTAAGGATCTTACCGTAAGAAAGCCTCCCCACCAAATAGAGCCTCCCAACCCTCATTGGGCTTAAAGATGTTGGGCTTGAGGATCTTACCAGCTTCCACGGCATCATATGTACCACAATGTGAAAACCTATGTGAGCTAAGCTCTACCTTCACCTATTGGCAGTCGAGACACCTGGCCTCAAACTCTGCTACATCTTTTTTCATACTGACCACAATACACTTTTTAGAGATTCTTATGTATCTTATTACTCCCCGGATATAACGTGTACCTCGAAGAATGAGATTTTGACAAATAAGTCTCTTGAGCTCTAGGTCTTCGAGAACACACACCCTACCTCTGTACCTCAGTAGTCCACCTGAACTCAACTCATAATCGGTCACTATGCCCATCTGTTTCTGACTAGTCATATCAACGCAATACGGACCACTCTACTGAGCCTGTCTGATCCTGTCCAACCGATCAGGTTCCAACCTCAGGCTAGCTATCACACAGTCCATATTCGTATTAAAAGGCATAATACCCAAAATGAGGCTTGTAAACTGTTCTAGAAACTCGTGTTCCCTGACCATGTTATATGATACCATCCCAAGGCTCTTCATACTTAACGCATCTACTACTTTCATTTCTTTTTTCGCAATCTTTACAATATAGTTTTTAGGGGTAGGAAATATAACCGTCTTAGCATAACACTCTAAAACAGTATAGTTTGCAGCTAGCCAATCTATTCCTAGGATTGCATCAAAATCACTCACATTTTACAAAATTTGATTAGCTGTCATATCCTTTTCCCCTACTCTTCAGCTGTTGCTCTCTTTCTCGGAGTAGAAGTATTAGCTGGAGCTCTCTCTGGCTCCTTGCCCTTCTGTGCGGCAGTCTCAACCCTCTTTGGGTAAACTCTAGCAATATGCCCTGGTTTTCCACATCAAAAACACATAATAGGACTCATTAGACAAGGTCTACCACCATGCTATCTACCACATCTACTGTACTGATCAGTAGTAGGCCTCGATCCTCCAATTATAATGCCCTTGGTCGAAGCTATAGCCAGATATGTAGGAGGTCTAACAGGTTTCTCTTGTACCTCTTAAATTCGTTGTCTCTTACCGAAGAGTCTCCTCTATCCTCGATAACTGAAACCTCTTTCTCTAACCGGCCTCTTCCTATCTCAATCTCTACTCCAGGTAATCGTCCTGGACTCAAAGGCATTCCTCTTATAGTCCTGCATACATAATTGCACCATACGCATTGCCTCCTTATAAGTAGAGATATCAGGTGGGACCAATGTCGACTGTAACATCAGTCTCAGCCCATCCACAAATCTACGGACCTTCCTGGTCTCACTATACATAGTGTCGGGGTCATACCTTCCCAAGGATATAAATTTGGTCTCATACTCATCCACTAATAGACTCCCCTGGCTCAACTAAAAAACTCAGCTTATAGCCTCCGCTATGTTGTATCTGGAATAAACTGCCTTCGAAAGGCATCCAAAAATATATGCCAACTGATATTTATATGTCGGACTCTCAATATGGGTATGATGGTCTTCCACCAATGCTCTGTCGCTCCATTTAGTAGGAACGCAGCAAATGCGACCATCTTTGAGGTCATACACTCAAAGAATCCGTACAACTTTTTTATCTTTCCAATCCAATCCTCCGTAATCACTGGGTCCTTGACCCCACTAAACGATGGTGGTCCAAACTTTTGGAACTACCATAACTTATCAAGCTCACAACCATACCTCAATCCACTACTGCCCTATACTGGAGCAATAGGCGTATCTATAGGTTGTGGCGTCTGAACTGGCTATACAGGCGCATCAGGTGCAGCTGCCTCTCTAGTCATAGTCCCTGCATCCTGTCCCTATCTACCTGGCATAGTCTGGCCTGTAACTCTACTATATTCTCTAGCCTACGCTCTATTCTTGAAAGGCATGCCTCAGTACTCTCTGGTACCTCAATGCGACTCTACGCCGTAAGGTCAGATGAAGATTCAGAATCATCTCGGCTCTCAGGCCTAACTCTACGGCCTCGAGCCCTACCTCTAGCCCCTCTACCACGACTGGTATTAGCCATAATGGCTCAATTCTTGCATTCACCACCATTAATTATACAATTCCCATCTCGGTATATACACTTGTAACTGAAGTTGTTAAACTAACATATTACCAGTTTTATAATTGATGTTTTGTATCTATATATATATTGCATAATGATTTGAGAGAGATGCATGCTATAGATACAGATAGGGTAAGGAAACAATTTTGAGGCATAAGATTGTATTTTGTAGATAGTGCAGTTATCTACTTGCTTGCCTGATTTCCTTACTGAGTTGTGAGCTCACTCCCTTATTAATTACCCTTTTTCAGAGTATCCACAGCAGGTGGACACGACTGAGGACTGATATTCCCTGATATTCGCTGCAGATCCATCTCGTTAGAGGTATACACACTTGATATTTTGTATTGAGCAATGTATAAGCACAACTATGTAAATTAATGTGTACTCATGATGTATATGTACAGATAAATATATTAATGTACAAGAGTTTGTATTATAAAAAACAATATTAAATTCTATATATGTTATGAATGATTGTGAATGGGTAACTAATATCGAATCACAACCCAATGTTTGATGTGAGAGATGATAAAAAAAGAGGTAAGTGAAATGCAAAAAAATTGTAGTGAATAAGGTAGGTCACATGTGGGGAAAGGACGTGACAAGATGGTTCGTTCTGATTGACCATCAGTCTGAGGATGAAAAGTAGTACTGAAACTCAATTGAGTTCCCATAACTTCTTAAAATTGTTCCCAAACGTAAAAAGTGAAGCAGGAATCCCTATCTAATACGATGCTCACTGGTACACCATGTAGTCTCACTATCTCTCGTACATACAACTCTGTTAAGCTACTCAAGGTATCTATAGCTTTCATAGCCAGAAAGTGGGCAGATTTCATCAGTCTGTCAGCCACTACCCAGATAACATCATAGTTCCTCTTAGTCCTCGGCAATCCCATGATGAAATCCATGGTGACATGCTCTCATTTCTAAGTTGGCACTGGTAGAGGCTGCAACAGCCTTGTAGGCTTCTAATGCTCTACCTTCACTTACTAACATATCGGACATCTTGCCACAAACTCTTTGATATCTCTTTTCATCCCTGACCACTAATATACTTTTTGGAGATTCTGATACATTTTATTACCTCCCAGATGCAATGTGTATCTTGATGAATGAGCTTATATCATAATCAGTCTCTTTAGTTCTGGGTCATCGAGAACGCAAATCCTGCCTCTAAACCTCAGTAGGCTATCATCACTCACAAAGAAATTGGCCATATCACCCCTCTGAATCTGACTCGCACGATCCTCACATAGTAGATTGGCATGCTGAGCCAGGCGTACCCGATCAATCAAATCTGGTTTCACTCGCAGGCTAGCTATCACACAGTCTCGATCAATATCTAGAGGGTTTATATCTAACTTGAGGTGAGCAAACTGCTCGAGCAGTTTATATTCCCTAACCATCATGTGCGTTACCATTCCGAGGTTCTTTCTACTCAGGGCTTCAACCACAACATTAACCATTCCTGGATGGTACAATATCTCACACTCATAATCTTTTTGAAGCTCTATCCATTATCTCTACCTCATATTCAACTCTTTTTGTGAAAACAGATATCTGAGGCTCTTATGATCTGTATACACCTGAAAATTCTCACCGTATAAGTAGTGGTGTCATATTTTCAATGCAAATACCACGGCTGTCAACTCTAAGTCATGGGTCAGGTAGTTCCTCTCATGGTCCTTAAGCTGTCTAAATCCATAGGCTACTACCTTCCCGTCCTACATCAACACACAGTCCAGTCCTTATCCCGAGGCATCGGTATACACTGTATAACCTCCTGAGCTAGTGGGTATGGTGAGAATAGGTGCGGTGGTCAGTCGATGCTTTAACTCGTAGAAACTACTCTCACACTTGTCATCCCACTTGAATACTACATTCTTTCGGGTGAGATGTGTCAATGGAGCAGTCAGCTTAGAGAATCCTTCAACGAATCGTCGGTAATAACTTGCTAAACCCAGGAAATTACGGATCTTTATAACCATCTTGGGTTTTTCCCACTGTATCATAGCCTTTATTTTGGACGGATCCATTGATGCACCATCTCTTGAGACTACATAACCCAAAAACGATATCTCACTCAACTAAAAATCACATTTTTTGAGTTTAGCATACAACTCCTGATCTCGGACGGTCTGTAACACTGTTCTCAAATGCTGCTCATGCTTTTCCCTAGACTTCGAGTATACCAAAATATCATCTATAAAGACAATCATGAATCTGTCTAGGTATGGCTTAAGCACATCATTGATTAAAGCCATAAACGCTGCAGAAGCATTCGTCAACCCAAATGGCATAACCAAAAACTCATAATGGCCATAACAGGTTCGAAATGCTGTCTTGGGTACATCTCCACTCCGAATCCTTAACTGATGATACTCAGACCTCAGATCAATCTTTGAAAAGACTTGTGCTCCTTGTAACTAATCCAAGAGATCATCTATCTGTGGAAGGGGATATTTATTCTTGATGGTAGCCTTATTCAACAATCGATAGTCTATACACAGTTGGAGAATCCCATCTTTCTTCTTTACAAATAGAACCGGTACTCCTCAAGGTGACACACTCGGTCTGATGAACCCTTTCTCCAACAACTCTTGCAATTGCTTCTTTAGCTCGTCCAATTCCACTAGAGCCATTCTATAAGGTGGCTTGGATATCGGTTCAGTTCTAAGCACCAAATCAATACAGAATTTCATCTCTCTGTCTGGCAACCCTGGTAATTCTTCCGAAAAGAAATCGAGAAATTCTCGAACCACTGGGATGTCAACCATATCTGGGTACACCTTATCTAAGTCAACCACATAGGCGATAAAACCTTCAACACATTATCATTACCTCTATTAGCAACATCATCCATCTTTAGTAATAATCTACTACTTCTTTCATTACTTTTCAAATCTTACAACATACTTTTCAGGGACGAAAAACATTACTGCCTTAGCATAACAACCCAAAATAGCCTGGTTTACAGCCAACCAATCCATTCCTAATATTACATTGAAAACCTTCATAGCTAATAGAATGAGATTGGCCGACATGTTCCTTTCCCCTACTTTCAACTTACAACCCTTACATACATGTTTCGTCACTACATTATCTCTCATGGGAGTGCTTATGAGTAAGACTCTTGATAATTCTATATTTTTAGAATTATTTGTGCTTAATTTCCTAATTAATTATTTAAATCCCTGATTTATTTTGTTAATTATCCCTTTTATTTAATTAAATTTCTCATGTTTGCAGATAAATTAAATCCGGATGAATTTTGAATATTTTGATAGAAAATGAACCAAAATTGAGCTAAAATCGAGATTGGACCACGTGGACAACACGAGCCTAGCACATCCAATTGGACAAAAAGACAGATGACAAAGAAATATTAATTTTCAAGGAGCCAATGGTGTGAAGACAAGTGGCTAAACAATGCCAACTCATATAGGATAGAAAAATTACAATTGTACCCCTAAATGTGTATATAAATAGAAAATGATGACAATTGTAAGGGGTGGAAAAAAATAGGGTAGAATAGTTTTTTTTTTAGGTTAACTTTAAAAAGTCTTGTTTTCTTTGTTTTTCATGATGGTGTCGTATAGTATTTTTTTTTTAGCTTCCATTTTTCTTTTCTGGATAGCTACTATTTTATTTAATTAAGTTTATTATGAAAAATTCTTCTCTTTAGTTTATCAATATCATTGCTTAGAAATATTACTTTATCATTTCAGTTTGCTTCACTCGTCACCATCTTGCTTTTGCTATATATTTTTAATCCATTTTCGGTTGTAGTCTAAAGTATTTGCAAATCTTTAATCATCAATGCCAATCATGATGTTTCAATTCATTTTTACCGATCTAATATGCTGGAAAAATTTTATGTATCGATTGGTAATATTAGAAGAGTGGAACACGGTAGGAGAAGAAAGTGAAAGAAATCGTCGCTTGGAGTCTCCTGTTTTCATGTCTTTTATTTCTCTGCGTTACTGATTTAGCATTTAGTTTTGTTTTTCTGTATTGTCATCTTAATTCCTGCTTTCATGGAGATGCTCATGTGTAATACCGAGAGAGGGTGTTCGACAGCTGAAGGGTAACAAAGAAACAAACCAGCAGTCGATCAATCCTCTGTTCTACTCTGTCCCGAGATTTCACTACTGTTCATCATAGTTCTTTTATTTTTTTTGCATATTTGCGTTGCTTCATTGTACCGAAGCTTGGTATTTGCTGGGGTGGCATTTTTTAATTTGTTTTCTTTCCTTTGCAATATTATCTCTATCGGGCTATCTAAATTGCTCATTTTAATTCTGTTTTGTTCCTCTGTTGTTCTCGGTTGCAGGAAACAGCTGTTGTGCGTCTGCTGTGTGTTTTATTTTGTAGAGAATGAAGCAGACGGTAGTTCTATGTAGGTTGTCCTGAGCAGAGGAAAGTTACTAAAGGTTGTTGTAAATTAATGGGTGTCAGCTTAAGGGAAGCTGGTGCATTTTGCAGAAGCGAAAAACAAAGTACAGATTGAGAAACGGACGGAGCAAGGAGTGACAGTGATGCCTGAAACAGCAGTACGCGAACAGGAGTAGTTAGCTGGGCAATCCGTGAACACTTGGAAGAAGAACAAAAGTTGGAGAAAGAAGATAATTCTGGAACCGAGAGCAGGACAAAGCAATGAATGGAAATGTTTTGGTGAAGAACATGAACAGTGTTTGGAGGGACCTTTGAATGATTTAAATTGCCTAAGGCCACGTTTGGCTACTGCTTCTTTGCAAATTGATGTCTATTGCATTTTTGGTTGTTTTTTTAATATTAGTTAGGATAGTGGTAATTGAGTAAATTTAATATTTTAAGTTGTCAATTTAATCTTTAGTTTTAAGTCTTAGCTAATAGTTAATTTTAGTTTATACATGTTAGGATTTAAATTTTATTTTAGTATTTTATGAGTTATATTTAGAATTAATTTAGATTAAATTTATTTGCATGCATTAGTTAAATTTTGTTTTATTAGCATTTAGTTAGAGTTAAGTTTAAGAATTTCTTTAGGTAAGTAGATGTTTATATTATTAAACTTTAAGTTAGTTTAAATTGCATTTTCTTAATTAGTTTAATTACATTCACATTTTACCTTAGGTTTGTTTAATTTTAGCTTAATTAATTTTGTTCTTTATTTTAGCATTTTATTTTGATTACGTAATTAATTGTTTTAATTTCCTTTTTTAGGTAGTTGCTTGCGTGGAGTATTGTAAGTAATTTTTAGCTCGGTTTTATTTTCGCTTAGTTTTTAGTGTTATTATTTTCAGTACTTTTAGTTTTTAGCCTTAGTTGATCCCCCACTTTAATTTCATAATTTGCTAGAATATACTTAGGGTAAGATTAATCGGTACTTAATTAGGATAGTTAACTTCTCTGTGGGACGATAATTTTGGGACTCAAATCCCATTATTACTTGTACAACTCGTGCACTTGCGGACCATACCTTCAGGGCGTGCCAAATTTTTGGCGCCGTTACCGGGGAAGTTTTAATTAGTCCTTAATTAATATCGGTAAAATTATGCTTAGGTGTAATTCTAGCTTGTAAATATTTAGGTTTTAAATATTTAGATCCTTAGTTTAGTTTAGTTAACTTTCTTATAATTAATTTAAAAAAAATTCTAAGGACTTTCTGATGTTTGCATGCGTAGATCCAGGAGTTTTGATTGCTTTCCTCTAGATCCTGAAATTGAACGAACTCTTAGGAAAATTCGAAAGGACTCTAGGAAATTTATAGCTCCGCAGCAAAACACAATGGCAAAAAATATGGAAAGTAGGACCGTTGGAGATTATACGATGCCAACGATTGAAGGATATTATACTGGCATTAGGCCACCAGCTGTCCCTGCTAATAATTTTGAAATTAAGCCTTCCATCCTTCAAATGATCCAAACTTCTTTACAGTTCAGTGGGCTTCCACACGATGACCCACATGCTCACCTTGGGCAATTCTTGGACTTGTGCAACATGTTCAAACATAATGGATTGCTTAGACTTAGACTTTTCCCCTTTTCACTTAGGGATAGGGCGAGACACTGGTTGACCTCCCTGCTTCCAGGATCAATTTCTACATGGGATGAGTTAGCCCACCAATTTCTAGCCAAATTTTTTCCTCCCTATAAAATGGCCAGACTCCGTAGCGATATATCCTCCTTTGCCCAGTACGACTCTGAATCCCTTTACGAGGCATGGGAACAATATAAGGAGCTTCTTATGAAGTGCCCTCAGCACGTCCTACCTCTATGGCTGCAAGTCCCTTCTACAATGGACTTAAAAGCCAAAATAAGACCATAGTGGACGTTGCTTCAGGAGGAGCCTTGATGTTCAAAACAGAGGAGGAGGCTTATGAGCTGCTAGATAAGATGGCGGCTAACAACTCTCAATGGTCCTCGAAAAGGTAATTGCCAAAGAAATCGGTAGGTATATATGAGCTTGACACTCTTTCCACCTTGACCTCTCAAATCGCCAATCTTACAAAGAATGTGGAGTCGCTCAGTACCCAATCTAATCCTACCAACAATCCTAACCCTGTGTTTTCTGTTTAAAGTCCATTTCTCTCTTGTGATCTGTGTAGTGGTACCCATGCTGTAGATAGGTGTCCAAATTAACTTAGAATCGGTTTAGTACGTTGCCCCTAAGCAACAGAACAACCCTTTTTCAAACACCTATAATCTAGGGTAGAGGAACCATCATAACTTTTCTTGGAGCCAAAACCAAAGTCAAGCTTCTAATTCTAGACCAGTAGGACCCCCAGGTTTTCAAGCTCCACCGGTTCAGGTACCACCACAGCATCAATATCCTCACCACCCACCACCACAGTATCCACATCATCCACCTAACCATTCCTATCCATCCCACGTCTATCAACCACCACCATAACCCCAGCACTTACCAACAGCTGATAAGAAACCCTCGCTTAAGGAAATGTTCACAACAATCTTGCAAAATCAAGCAGCTTCAATTAAGAACTAGAGGTTCAGGTAGGACAAATAGCAAACTCTCTTAATCAACGTCCTCAGCGGACCCTTCCTAGTAACACTGAAGCCAATCCTATTAGGCAAAGGGAAGGGAAGGAACATGTGAAAGCCATCACCCTTAGGAGTGGCAGAGAGCTAGTAACTCCCCCTGTTAAGTCCAGACCTGAAAAACCCATAGGTTCTAGTGAAGCAGCTCAGAAGGAGCAAGAATCAAAAGACCAAGCTATAAAGGAAACAAAGCCAAGCAATTCTTCACCTTTACCTGTTTCTTTGTCACAACCTTCTTTATCCTCTGATGCTACAAAAGTTTCCACTACATCTCCTCCTCTTAGACCACCAGTCCCTTTTACTCAGAGATTTCAAAATTAAAAACTGGACCAATAATTTGTAAAATTCCTTGAGGTTTTTAAAAAACTTCACATCAGCATTCCATTCGCAGATGCCTTAGAGCAAATGCCAAGCTATGTGAAGTTTATGAAGGACATCCTCTCTAGGAAAAGAAGATTAGAAGATTACGAGATGGTGGCCTTAACGGAGGAGTGTAGCGCTATTATCCAGAGGAGATTACCGCCCAAGCTCAAGGATCCAGGAAGCTTTACCATACCATGCACTATTAGAAATTTATTCTTTGGTAGAGCCTTGTGCGATTTAGGAGCTAGTATAAATTTGATGCCATTGTCTATCTATTAGAAGTTAGGAATAGGGGATGCCAAGCCCACCACAGTGACTCTCTAGTTGGCTGATCGATCAATTAAATATCTGAAGGGGGTCATTGAGGATGTCTTAGTAAAAGTGGACAAGTTTATTTTCCCTGTAAATTTTATTGTGTTGGACATGGAGGAAGACAGGGAAGTCCCAATTATACTAGGCAAGCCATTCCTATCAACTGGTAGAACTTTAATAGATGTACAAAAGGGAGAGTTAACAATGAGAGTTCAAGATCAGGAAGTCAAGTTTAATGTGTTTAAATCTCTGAGGTTCCCTGATGACTCTCACGATTGTTTTAGGATGGATTTAGTGGATAAGGACATCACTGAGGAGTTTTCCAAGACACATCCTTTCAACCCTTTAGAAGTCTCCTTACTGAAATCTATTGATCTTAGAGAGTATATTGAAGATGATGATGAGGTCTATGAGACTTTACAGTTATTAGAGGTCACTCCTTTTGAGGAAATTGCCCAATTTGAGACATTAGACTCTTCATCTATTCCAGTTTCAAATATCTTTCCATCCACCAATGATCCTCCAACATTAGAACTCAAACTTTTACCCTTACACCTTAGGTATGCTTACTTAGGTGAATCCTCCACACGATCGGTAATAGTATTTGCTGCTCTCTCCAATGATCAGGAAGCAAAATTACTACAAGTGTTAAGAGAGTATCAGAAGGCTATAGGCTGGTCTATCTCTAACCTTAAGGGTATTAGTCCCTCTATCTGTATGCATAAGATACTATTGGAGGAGGGGTATAGGTCATCCATAGAGCACCAGCGTCGATTGAACCCTGTAACGAAAGAAGTTGTCAAGAAGGAGATCATTAAGTGGTTAGATGTAGGGATTATCTATCCCATTTCTGATAGTGCCTGGGTGAGCCCAGTACAATGTGTCCCTAAAAAGGGAGGGATGACAGTGATCGAGAATGAAAATAATAAGCTCATCCCCACTAGGACTGTCACTGGTTGGCGAGTATGTATGGATTATAGGAAACTCAACAAAACCAGCAGGAAAGATCACTTCCCTTTACCCTTCATTGACTAAATGTTAGATCGATTAGCTGGTCATGAATTCTACTGTTTACTGGACGGATACTCTAGGTACAATCAAATAGTTATAGCCCCAGAAGACTAAGAAAAGACTACCTTCGCCTGTCCCTATGGGACCTTTGCTTTTAGAAGAATGCCTTTTGGCCTATGCAATGCACCTGCTACATTCCAGCGTTGCATGATGGCCATATTCCATGATATGGTGGAGGATTTTCTTGAGGTTTTCATGGATAATTTCTTAGTATTTGGGGATAGCTTTGATTTATGTTTGTAGAATTTAGCACTAGTACTGAGGAGGTGTGAAGAAACAAACTTAGTGCTTAATTGGGAGAAATGCCACTTTATGGTGAAAGAAGGTATAGTGCTAGGGCATAAAATCTCTGCTAGGGGGATAGAAGTGGATAAGGCTAACGTGGAAATTATTGAGAAGTTACCTCCCCCTACCACTGTAAAAGGAATTTGAAGTTTCCTGGGCCATGCAGGATTTTACAGAAGGTTCTTTAAGAATTTTTCTCAGATATCTAAGCCTTTATGTAATCTCCTTGAGAAGGACACTATGTTTTGCTTTGATGAGAGATGCTTAGAAGCATTTAAGACTTTGAAGGAAAAATTAGTTACAGCTCCTGTAATCATAGCTCCAGATTGGAGTTTACCTTTTGAGCTTATGTGTGATGCAAGTGATTTTGCTGTCAGAGCTGTACTAGGACAAAGAAAAGGAAGAGTCTTTTATGCTATTTACTACGCAAGTAAAACACTTAATGAGGCCCAGATGAACTATGCTACTACCGGAAGGAGCTGTTAGCTATGGTATTTGCTTTTGATAAGTTTCGCTCCTATCTCATTGGTACTAAGGTAGTAGTATATACTATCATGCTGCCATTAAGTATTTAGTCTCCAAAAAGGATGCAAAGCTGAGGTTGATTCGATGGATCCTCCTACTACAGGATTTTGACTTAGAGATTAGGGACAAGAAAGTTATGGAGAATCAAGTTGCTGACCATTTATCTAGATTAGAGAGTGGACATAAAGAAGATGGTACAACTATTAATGAATCCTTTCCTGATGAGTAACTATTTACTTCGGACAGTCTAGATTACCTTGGTACGCTGATTTTGTAAATTATCTGGTAAGCAATGTGATGCCACCTGATTTGACTGCCCAGCAAAGGAAAAGGTTTTTGAGTGATGTCAAGTATTATGTTTGGGATGAACCTTTCCTATACAAGCAATGTAAAGATCAGATTTTGAGAAGGTGTGTTCCTATGGAAGAAGTAGAGGATATACTTAGACATTGCCATTCTTCTGATTATGGAAGGCATTTTGGAGGAGAGAGGACAACAGCCAAGGTTTTACAATCTGGATATTACTGGCCCACGTTATTTAAGGATGCCCACTACTTTGTGCTGAAATGTGATAGATGTCAGAGGGTAGGAAATATTTCCAAAAGAAATGAGATGCCTCTGACTAATATTTTAGAAGTAGAACTCTTTGATGTTTGGGGCATTGATTTCATGGGACCATTTGTTCCTTCATATGGCAATCTCTATATTCTAGTGGCTGTGGACTATGTATCGAAATGGGTTAAAGCGATGGCTTTACTGACTAATGATGTCCAGGTGGTAGTAAGGTTTTTAAAGAAGAACATTTTCACATGATTTGGCACACCTAGGGCAATCATTAGTGATGGAGGATCCCACTTTTGCAATCGAAGTTTAGATGGGCTGTTAAAGAAATATGGGGTCAAACATAAGGTAGCCACTGCTTATCACCCACAGATGAATGGCCAAGTAGAGTTGTCCAATAGGGAAATTAAGGGGATATTAGAGAAAACAGTTAACCCAAGTAGGAAGGACTGGTCCATTAGGTTAGAGGATGCACTTTGGGCCTATAGGACAGCCTTCAAAACACCTTTAAGAATGTCCCCTTATCAGCTTGTTTATGGTAAAACCTGTCATCTACCAGTAGAGCTAGAACACAAGGCCTATTAGGCCCTTAAGAACCTGAATTTCAATTTAGAGGCAGCAGGGAAGAAGAGGCTGCTACAGCTTAATCAGTTATATGAGTTTAGGTTGCAGACATATGAGAATGCCAAGCTCTACAAGGAAAAGACTAAGCGATGGCATGATAAGAAAATTAAGGAGAGACACTTTGAGCTAGGCTAACAGGTTTTCTTGTTTAATTTATGCTTGAAGCTGTTTCCAGGAAAGCTTAAGTCTAGGTGGTCAGGTCCCTTTACCATTACACAAGTATTCCCTCATGGAGCTATTGAAATTATGGATGAGACCCTGAATCAACCCTTTAAAGTTAATGGGGGCAGACTGAAACACTATTTTGGGGAAGGGTTTGATTGCCAGCATTCAGTGACCACTTTAGCTGACCCTCCTACTTCTGATCTTGCTACTTAGCTTCATTTTTTCACTTTTTGTATATAGTTCTTTTTCTTTTCTGCTGTTTCTTTTTTTATTTTACATATTGCCTTTACAGTGTTATGCTTTCAATCAAGCTACGATTGTTCATCAACATCAGATAGGGGAGTACTCTGTTCTTGAGCTTAATTGTTTATATTATCTGCACACTGAGGACACTGTGTACTTTAAGTTTGGGGGAGGGGATATCACTTGAGCATTTTTTGAAAATTTGGGCAAATTTGAAAATTTTTCAAATTTTTTTCGAAAATCTGAGCTTAAACTGTTTGATTTTTGGGATGATTTAGTGCTTAACATGTAGTTTTCCCATATTCCGATGATATGACCCCATGATTAAGTATGATTTTGATTGACTGAGAAGCATGATTATAGGAAAAGCATGAAGTTGAGTTCTTGAATTTATCTTGATTCTGATTGTGATTGCCTCATCTTATGCACATGTCATGTCATGAATCTGTATATTTATTTAGAGAAAGCTTATGTGGACATAGGATTGCATTTGTTCAACTGATTTTATGCATCATATTCTAGAATTTGTTTGATCTAATCTCGAGGTGAAATACTAGATCACACTTAATTAGGGAGATAATTTAGGCCATCTTTGGATCGTTTGAGCCTTTCTAGCCATCCCCGTACATATTTTAACCCTAGTCACCTATCTGAGCCAAATAAGCGTTTCTCTATAAATACACCTGCATTAATATCCTTAGCTTAAATATTCTTTTCCTATCCCTTACCCCGAAAGCATGGAAAGTCATTGGATATATTGTGAGCTTTGTACATATGGGTATCTGGTGATAGTGAAAATTAAAAAAAAAAAAGAGAAAAAGAAAAAGAAAAGAAGAAAGATGAAAAATACAAAAAAAAAATGTTTAGTGAAATAAATAAGTTTGGGGGAATTTGAGCTCTTACATTAAAATCCTGAAAGTAATGCATGTTAAGGGGTAATTAAACGTAAATCGACTTTATCATACCTTAGCCCCAGCCTTACATTACAAGCTTAATGAAGTCCTATTGATCTTTAGTTAAGTGTGACTACATTAGTGGAGAGAGAAGTGAAAAGCAAACTTATGGGAATGATCACATGTCATTGACTTTGTATTCACTATGTTTGCATAATCTAATCCGAATAATGTACTATGAAGTGACTTTGACATTTTTCACACACTCACGAGGAGTCCAATTTGGGTTAGGACTTATGATTGAATGATTCTGAGTGTTGGACTTATAATTGTGACTCTTTGATTTCATAGTCTGTACTTTTTCTTTGAGGATAATATTGGGGAAATTATTATGTTTAGTACTTGTCATTCTTACAATTATTTTGTTTTGCTTGAGGACAAGCAAAAGCTCAAGTTTGGGGGTGTGATAATTCTATATTTTTAGAATTATTTGTGCTTAATTTCCTAATTAATTATTTAAATCTCCAATTTATTTTGTTAATTATCCCCTTTATTTAATTAAAATTCTCATGCTTGCAGATAAATTAAATCCGATGAATTTTGAATATTTCGGTAGAAAATGAACCAAAATTGAGCTAAAATCGAGATTGGACACGGACAACACGAGCCTAACACATCCAATTGGATAAAAAGACAAATGACATGGAAATATAAATTTTCAAGGAGCCAATGGTGTGAAGACAAGTGGCCAAACAATGCCAACACATCTAAGATGGAAAAATTACAATTGTACCCCTAAATGTGTATATAAATAAAAAATGATGACAATTGTAAGGGGTGGAAAAAAATAGGGTAGAATAGTTTTTTTTTAGGATAACTTTAAAAAGTCTTATTTTCTTTGTTTTTCATGATGCTGCCGCATAATATTTTTTTTTTTTAGCTTCCATTTTTCTTTTCTCACTAGCTACTATTTTATTCAATTGAGTTTATTATGAAAAATTCTTCTCTTTAGTTTATCAATATCATTGCTTAGAAATATTACTTTATCATTTCAGTTTGCTTCACTCGTCACCATCTTATTTTTGATATATATTTTTAATCCATTTTCGGTTGTAGTCTAAAGCATTTGCAAATCTTTAATCATCAATGCCGATCATGATGTTTTGATTCATTTTTGTCGATCTAATATGTTGGAATAATTCTGTGTATCGATTGGTAATATTGGAAGAGTGGAACATGGTAGGAGAAGAAAGTGAAAGAAACCGTAGCTTGGAGTCTCCTGTTTTCATGTCTTTTATTTCTCTGCTTTACTGATTTAGCATTTAGTTTTGTTTTTCTGTATTGTCATCTTAATTCCTGCTTTCATGGAGATGCTCATGTGTAATACCGAGAGAGGGTGTTCGATAGCTGAAGGGTAACAAAGAAACAAACCAGCAGCCGATCAATCCTCTGTTCTGCTCTGTCCCGAGATTTCACTACTGTTCATCATAGTTCTTTTTTTTTTTTTGCATATTTGCGTTGCTTCATTGTACCGAAGCTTGGTATTTGTTGGGGTGGCATTTGTTAATTTGTTTTCTTTCCTTTGTAATATTATCTCTGTCGGGCTATCTAAATTGCTCATTTTTATTCTGTTTTGTTCCTCTGTTGTTCTCAGTTGCAGGAAACGGCTGTTGTGCATCTGCTGTGTGTTTTATTTTACAGAGAATGAAGCAGACGATAGTTTTGTGCAGGTTGTCCCGAGCAAATGAAAGGTACTAAAGGTTGCTATAAATTGATGGGTGCCGGCTTAAAGGAAGCTGGTGCATTTTGCAGAAGCGAAAAGCGAAGGACAGGTTGAGAAACGGACAGAGCAAGGAGTGACAGTGACGCCTGAAACAGCACTACGCAGACATGAGTAGTTAGCTGGGCAATCCGTGAACAATGGAAGAAGAATGAAAATTGGAGAAAGAAGATAATTCTGGAACCGAGAGCAGGATAAAGCAATGCATGGAAATGTTTTAGTGAAGAACGTGAACAATGTTTGGAGGGACCTTTAAATGATTTAAATTGCCTAAGGCCATGTTTGTCTACTGCTTCTTTGCAAATTGATGTCTATTGCATTTTTGGTTGTTTTTATTAATATTAGTTAGGATAGTGGTAATTGATAGGTAAATTTAATATTTTAAGTTGTCAATTTAATCTTTAGTTTTAAGTCTTAGTTAATAGTTAATTTTAGTTTATACATGTTAGGATTTAATTTTTATTTTAGTATTTTATGAGTTATATTTAGAATTAATTTAGATTAAATTTATTTGCATTCATTAGTTAAATTTTGTTTTATTAGCATTTAGTTAGAGTTAAGTTTAAGAATTTCTTTAGGTAAGTAGATGTTTATCTTATTAAACTTTAAGTTAGTTTAAATTGCATTTTCTTAATTAGTTTAATTACATTCACATTTTACCTTAGGTTTGTTTAATTTTAGCTTAATTAATTTTGTTCTTTATTTTAGCATTTTATTTTGATTGCGTAATTAATTGTTTTAATTTCCTTTTGTAGGTAGTTGCTTGCGTGGAGTATTATAAGTAATTTTTAGCTCGATTTTATTTTCGTTTAGTTTTTAGTGTTATTATTTTCAGTACTTTTAATTTTTAGCCTTAGTTGATCCCCCACATTAATTTCATAATTTCCTAGAATATACTTAGGGTAAGATTAATCGGTACTTAATTAGGCTAGTTAACTTCTCTGTGGGACGATAATTTCGAGACTCAAATCCCATTATTACTTGTACGACCCGGGCACTTACGGACTATACCTTCAGGGCGTACCAACTCTACCTAAGGGTACAGGTTTCACATGGTCGCATAGTTTACATGCAAATAAAGGTGATATGAATGAATTCGTGGAACCAGGATCAATCAATAGTAATGCTTCTATATCAAAGACAAGGATGGTACCTTTAATCACATCCAAGGAAATCTCTGCAGATGCCTGGTCTAAGGCAAACACTCGCCCTCTACCAACAACTTGTTTCCCTTTCTCTTTAGTTGTGGCCTTCCTCTTAGGTGTAGGTGTCTCAACTGTAGCCTTCTCTGGATCTTTGCCCTTTTGTGGGGCAGTATCGATCAACTCTGGGCATTCTCGAGCTATGTGCCCTGGTTTACCACACTTATAACAAGCTCTCATTGATAACGGGCAAGGTTTACCCCCATGATATCTACCACATAATCTACACTGCTCTGCGGTAGGTCGAGGTCCACCAATAACTATGTCCCTCGATACTGGGTGAATTAGAGGCTTTACAGGCCTCTCTCGTGTCTCCTCAATCTTAGGCCCCTTACCGAGTAACCTTCAGGCCTTTTGAAACCCTCTGTCATCAACCGACCTCTGACGGTCTCTATCTCTGCCCTTACCACTCCTGCTCAATTTTGAGGCATGCAATTCATAATCTTGCTCATATAGCTGAGCTCTGCGTACTGCCTCATCGTAGGTGGTAATGTCCAAGGGAGCTAGTAGAGCTCTAATAGAAGGTCTCAGTCCCTCAAGGAATTTTTGAACCTTTCTGTCCACAAGGCCCATCGTGACTGCATCATACCTACCCAGGGACATGAATCAAGACTCATACTCATCCACTATCCGGTTCCTCTGAGTCAATGTCATAAATTCCAACTGCATCTTTCTCTAAGCAGTAGTTGGAATGTATTGCCTCCTAAAAGCATCCAAAAATATATCCCATGTCACAACCGAGTGTCGTGCACTCAACATCGGCTGTGTGGCCATCCACCAATGCTCGGCCTCATCCTCTAATACAAAATCCATAAAGGTGACCTTCTCTGTATCTGAGCAATGGAAAAATTGGTAAAGCTTCTCCATATTGCGTATCCAATGCTCAATTGATAGTGGGTTCTTCACCCCATTAAATGAAGGTGGTCTGAACTTTCAAAACTCTCTCAGTCTACCCAGATCACAATTGTAAATGTGAGATCTGAGAATTGTAGATATATTTTAATGATGTAATAAGAACTTGAAGTGTAATTTATTGAGCTAAGTGAATTGTGGAAATTATTTTTGGAGATTTATATGTAAGTGTCTAACATAAGTGTGAAACTAAGAGGTCAGATCGATCTTGGAGAAGGAGAGATCGATCTGGTGAGTTAAAAATGACAAGGAAGGAGGAATTTAAGGAGCAGATCGATCTCCAATGGAAGAGGATCGATCTCCTTATGATTCTGTTTGAGAGAAGATCGATCTCATGAGGAAAGGATCGATCTCCAAATGTTTCTATTTGGGAGAAGATCGATCTCCTCAAGGAGCAGATCGATCTCATAAAGCCATAAAGAGATCGATCTCACCCCTCGACAGATCGATCTCCTAGGCATAAAATTGCCTCAAATCGTCCCCAAATTCAAATGCAGATCGATCTTATCAAGAGCCAGATCGATCTCCTACCCTCCGTCTATATAAGGAACCCCTGCTTTCTCCTGTAATTTCATTTTCTCTCTCTTTCAAACCCCATTTTCACCGAACCCTAGCTTTCTCACTCATCTAAAGCACCCATTTTCGTCCAAATCAGAGGCTGTGACAAGAAGGAAAGTTGTTTCTCATCAAAGGGAGAACAACATACTTAAAAATCGTAAGACGAATTGAATCGAGGTAAGAGATAAGCTCTCCACAAGTTTTGGGTAATTTCTAAACCTCGATCTTGATATTTGAGATGATTTTGGTGATAATAGTTGTTGGCATTGTGTTGAAGTAGCTGGAAAATGATTAGGGATCGATGAAATTACAATGTAGTTGGAGTGATAATGATGTTTAGCAATTTTGGTAATTTTGGAAATTTTGAGCTATAAATGAAAATTTAGACAATGAGGTGAATTAGCATAGATATTGTGGCATGGGCAGTGTAGGATGTTGAGGTGTTGTAAGCGAGATTGTGGTTTGTGATAGAGTTATGAGAATTCAGAAAATTTTAGGTGTTATGAACAATTATGCTCGATTTTGAGAATTGAGGTTACTGTGATGATGAATATTGATGTTTTAACATCGTTTGGACAGCTCGGGAGTTCCAGAGTGGAATGCGAGGCTAGTCCGTGATACGGGGGAAACAATTGCACTATACGAGGTGCAAAGAGGTAAGGGAAACTAAACCATTTGTGTATGTGATTTGTGAACTATTATAGCATGATTTGCGATTTATAAAACAAGCATGTTTGATGTGTTGTGTTTTGATGAGAATGCACACGGTTTTTATAACCGGTTGGAGGCCCTTTATTTTATGAGTTTATAAGTTGAGTGTGAAATTGCTTTATAAGCCGTTGAGTTTGTGTGAAAAGTAAATTGGGCTCTACGTTAAGGTAATATTGAGATTTGAGAAATGTGTACGTGTTTTGCCGATTGAGACTCGATTTTAATATGTTTTGTGTTGAGTACAAAACGGTTTTAAATAAGTTTTTATGAGGGAAAACCACTATAAGTTCTACGTGAAGGCAAACCAGTCTTATGTGATAAAGCTTAGGTGTGTGATTTTGAGTACACACAGGGCATTGCTCTAGTAGCATGTAAGCCCGATTCTTCTCCGTTCTGGTAACGTGAGAAACCCCATTTTGTGGCTATGCCACGTACATTTGGTGGCCGTTGCCACGTGAGATCCCCCATTCTGTGGCTGTGCCACGTACATTTGGTGGCCGTTGCCACGTGAGAAACCCCATTCTGTGGCTATGCCACGTATATTTGGTGGCCGTTGCCACGTGAGAACCCTAATTGGTGGCCGTTGCCACGTGAGAAACCCTATTCTATGGCTGAGCCACGTGTGAATTTAAATCAGTGGCTATGCCACGTGTGTTTAGTGGCTGCGCCACGTGCATTATTATTACAGTGATTTTATCACGTTTATTGAGAAAGCATTTATCGTATTGTTTTCACATGCTTGTTACTGCTCTAGACTGAGCCTTTTTACTTCATGTTTTCACATGATTTGAGATATGAGAATGTCGTTTTGAGTACTTTCATGCTATGGTTTTCAAATGAGTATACTGAGTTTCACATACAAATAAATATTTTATGATGTGCATCATGGTTTATATAATGAGTTCCTTACCCCCTTACTGAGCGATTTAGAAGCTCACCCTGTTTTCTTTCCCCCCAGATTTCTTCAAGTGAAAAAGGGTTTCCCTGCGACGTACGGAGTAGTGGCTAGTGGAGAACTTGAGCTCCAGGCCATATATTGTATTTTGAGGTATCTTTTATCTTTTCATGTACCCAGACAATTATTGTAAATGCAGACACTTGATGTATAACATTGTATGGGATGTATAAGTCGAGATCCTGAGGTATGATAAATATGATGATGCATGACACTGCACAGGAATGCACTCTTAATTGTGAATTGATGAGTAAAAAGTTTTAAATTTGCCATATTTTTTGCGTTTTCGGGGCGTGACAGTAAACTCCCTCTCCACCAACCTATTGTGAAGCTACAGGATCCTGAACTGGTGGGGGAATGTCTTCAACTGGATGGGGTATAGGTATCTCTACCTCTACATCTCGAGGTCTCAGTGCAGGCTGTGCTGGCTCTTGCCTCTCGGGTGCAGCAACCTGACCAGCTGGGTTCTCTTGTCTACCTCTAATCTGGCCATAGCCTGTGTAAACATCTCCATAATCGTGTCTACACTATGCTGTAAGTGTATTATACGCTCCTCAGTGGCCTTACTAAGACCGGGTGGATCTTTACTAGAACTAGGCCCACTACGTCTCTCAAGCTCATCTTTACGCCTTTGAGAGTGCGAAATCTCTCCTCTACGAGTACGTCGTCTATTAGACATCCTACATACTAAAAATAAGTATCTCAGTCACAATTTTTGGCTTGGTATCCACATTTGTATCCTAATAATGCACAGTACTTTGGGGATGTATAATTTTCTAGATATAGATACTGACTCATATCAGACCAACTCTGCTCTGATACCATTAATTTCAGTCACGACCCTCTTTGCTAGTCCGTGACTCTTACCTTACCACTTACAGTAGGGCTGTGAGTCAACATCCGAACCAATTCTCATTCATTTATAGTTATACAATTGAAGTAAGATATAAACTGGACTTTTATATATAAATACGGAAGCGTTTACATCAGTTTCTATTATATACATCCCCCAGAATACAAAATATAAGTTTCACTGTGCATTAATTTACAGGATACAAAATTTTTCTCATCTCAAGTATATACCTCTTTGTACTACTGGATGACTAGAGAAAACACGATAGCAGGGATGACTGCAGTAAACTCACTACTACGTAGAATCTGTGGAGGAGAAATAAGGGGGTGAGCATAACATGCTCAGTAAGGAAAATATGAAAGCAGGTAGATAACTACACTATCTACATGCTAAAATACATAAATGTTCATTTTCCTTATAAAACACTGTGCATGTTTTTTAAAATAACTTCCACCAATGCGAAACCATTAATTCGCTAGATGGGTATATGCATATTCACACTATAGCACACAGCTTCACACAACATAATCTATTCACACAGTTCATATATAGAAAATTTTTATACTTTGTAAATCAATACATGTTAAGACATAAATCATTGGTTATCATTTACCCAGACACACAGTAGGGGAAGACATCTGTCACCTCACACAGTAGCGACAATGTCGTATCACTCAGATACATAAAGACTTATAGCCATAGTCAGATTTCAGACTACACTGATCAGGTGTACGGGAACCCCTATGCTTAGAGAGGTGGATCAACCATCCTGTCAACTCATACTCAAATCCCAGCACATCGTACCCCATGGCTAACGCTCATGGTACATCGTGCTCCCGTGGATCCTTATCACCCATTTCCATTGTCTCCAAATCTCGTGCGAGCAGGTCAGTGTTAGACACACAGCAGTACACGACGGCTCAAGCACAGTTTAAACTCATTACATCACATTCACAAACCATGTGTGAACAGGTCACTGCAAGACACACAGTAATATATGACGGCTCTAACACAGTTTTACTCAACACATAGCACAATCATGAAAACCTCATCGAGCAACTCAGCGTAAGACAAATAGCATACCTGAGGCATCGAGTACGGTATAATAGGAATTTACATGCAAGCCTAATCAGAGCAAGACACACAACAAAACTCGAAGGCTCTAGCATGATTCCTAAAATATAGTGCGAGCATCTCGAGTGGAACACACAGCATCACCATAGGCATCAAGCACTCCTTTGCTTTCTCAAAACCTCTTTTGAAAATAATGTACGAGCAAGGCTGGTCAATCTACCATTGCCTCTCATGCTCTAACACAATTTCACACAGAGAAGAAATAGAAAGGGCTCCATGTATAGTCATGAGTGAGAAGGTAAATCTCCCTTCAATCACTCTCTAAAAGCATTTCATGTACATGGTTAAACCGAGAGCCCATCTAGTATTATTCTTTCTCAAAACGTTTACAAAATCCTCTTTTCACAACAATCATAGAAGTCATGTAACTCATACTATGGACTTATTCTCATACGTAGTCTTCTATCTAGATATATTCATCACATACATTCGCACACAGCAGGTAAGAAAACATATGTATAGCTATCTCTATAGCTCGCATAAGTCCCTTACCTTGAATCATGCTTGAATAATTTTCTTTCGATTTCCACTTCTAGTAATTCACCTTACCGATTCTCACGATATCTTTTGGAGCTAAAATTATGCATTACACACATTAGTATATTGTCATATAATTTATTTCACTTGCATGATATTCAAATCAATGCCTTGGGCCATTTATATCTCATTTGGCCTAGTTATACTATTATCAGACTTTACTCTTTCATAAGTTTGTTTCTAGTATATAACTCATTTTCGAGAATCTCTTAGACTCCCCGAGTATATTGATTCGTATTAAATCGGTATTAAGTTTATAATACCTCAAGTTCATCATTTTCATTTCATTGTGGCATTTTATCAAACACTACAATACTCCATTTCAGCCATTTTCATTTCTAACACATGAACTTAACCAAACTATTACACCAGCATATATACATGTTTAATAACACCTTTACATGCTCAACTCTCCATTAAACCATGCCTACTCGATTTTCTATCATTAAATCGATTCTAGGTCTTATATTTGTTTAAGCATGTTTATCACATTTCAACCATTAATCTATAAACCAATTAACTCAGACAAGTATATAGATTAACTTATTTGAGATTGATGCATTAAAATCTTACCAATCTTAGCTTTTCTCTTTTTTCACAACTTTGAGAAAAAAACTCCTTTTCTCCTTCGATTTAGTGATTCAGCCTCTCGTTTCCAACTTTGTTGTTCCTCTCCACTCTATGAACAACTTTGATGAAATGAACTCCTTTCAAATCTCTAAGGAAAGTATTGATGGTCTAGAGAGGAAGTTAGGTCACTTGGTTGCAAAATATGGAAAGGTTTATGTTTCTCCCGAAATCTGCAATTCAGCAGGTCCTATTTTATAGAAATTGCCTTGATGAGATCAACCTCCATTAGTGAGGGATCGATCTGCAGCTGTTTTTAGCCTTTAAAAATCCAATTTTTAAGCTTAGGAGATCGATCTATCGAAGAACATGAGATCGATCTCTTCCAGGCTGAGAGCTTCACAGATCAATTTGGCAGGGTAATGAGATCAATCTGCTTCAGGCTGAGGCTTAAGGGGATCGATCTGGCTTGAGCTGAGGATCGATTTCTTCTTCAAATTGCCTCTAAGATCGATCTCCCTTACATTAGAGATCGATCTCCCCTTGTCCTGCGGCCATACTTAGCCATTTTCACTAAAATTCTCAAAGCTAACTTCATTTCCATTTACGACACTACTCATTTTGCATTCAATACACTATCATCACTTCAACAGTCCATTTCTTATTATTCGTACATAATGAAACTTGCATGTACATCTCGAATCCATGTAACAATTGTGTACATCAGATTACAGACCTTACATCACTCATGATTCATATTACATAAACGAATGCATACTTAGAAAATCATATGAATTACATACAAAAATACAGGTCTTACGCAGGCAGAGAGCTTCAGAGATCGATTTACCACAGGGATGAGACACAATGAGATCAATTTGCTTGAGGATGAGATCGATCTCATTCAAGGGCTAGATCGATCTCTATATGATTCTGTGTAAAGAAGATCGATCTCATGCTAAAGAGCATATCGATCTCCTAAGCATAAAAAGTCAAATTTTAAAGAGGTAAACATAGGGCAGATCGATCTCTCACCTTTAGGAGATCGATCTCTAAGGGTAATTCTATATATACACGACTCCTGCACCTTCATTTTCTTGAGAGCACCAAACCTTCATTGAACCATAGTAAAACTTAACTTTCCTACTCCACAAATTATCACTTTTGAAGTAATTTTAAGTGAAATTCATTTCAGAAAAGTTGTTCCTAGTAAAGAGTTGAACAACATAGTTGGAAACTAGAAGTTGGAATCAAGGATTGAAGGAGCAAGGTGAATTTTCCCCAAATTGGCAAAAAGAGGAAAAATTAAGCTAGGTAAGATTCAATACACCAACTTCAAATATGTTAACATAGGTATCTTGGTAAGTTGATTGGTGTATGTTTGAATTGCTGAAAACACATTGAATATGTAAAATCTCCATGACCTAGAAATTAGCATGAATTTGAGAAAATGATGAGAAAGTTGAGTAAGCATGGATTTGAGTATGAAATAAGCATGTATGTATGATTGTAAGATAGTTTTATGAAATACATAAATTGGAATAGATAAGAAATGAAAATAGGTATATGAGGTATATGGTGAAATACCATAGTGGGAGAAAATGATGAAATCGAGGCATAGAGAGATCATGTTAGTTTAATTCGAATTAGTAGACTTGGACGAGTCTAATAGGTTCTCGAGAAATGAGTTATAAAATCAAAAGGGACTTAAGAAAGAGTAAAGTCCGATACGCTGAAATAATGCCAAATGAGTATAAAAATGGCTAATTACATTGATTTAGATTCATACAAGTGACAGCTAAGTATATTTAGGTATACTGATGTGAATGATTATTAACAGCTTCAGAAGTTATATTAGAAGCTGATCGGACTACAAGAGTGAGCAGCACCGAGGAAGAGAGGTCTTGCGATGTGATCCGAGGTAAGGGAATTTTGTGAGTAGCTAGAGGTGGCTACACGTATTTCGAATAAAATTTTGATTATTTATATTATATATGGATTCCTTAATATAGAAAAGTTTTGGTAGGAACAGATAAGGTAAATTGTGGTTTTACCCTAAATAAGGGTAAAAAACTTAAGAAGCATGTTTATGACTAGTTTTGACAGTAGCACTGATAGAATGGCTAATGTTTTCATGTATATATGAAAACAACACGTTTGATTGCCTATTTGATTTTTTGAGTGAAATTTTAATTAAAATAAGCCATTTATCGGTTTGTGTGAAAACCATTAGTGCTAGAGAATACTAGAACTAGATTTTATGAGATATGCATCACATAGTACTTGAGTATATTCTCGTACTTGATTTTAATGTGATTTATGCATGATAGAGTACTGGAGCGTTGCTCGTACTCAGTTTTATTGATTGATGCATGATAGAGTATTGGAGCATTGCTCATACTCAGTTTTACATGACATAATGCTGGAAGCATTGCTCGCACTAGTTTTATATGACCATATGCATGAGTTTGTATTGGGAGTTTACTCACACGTACCGGTTTTGAAAGAGAGAGCATGAAACAACCGTGTAGGGAGCCTGACCTGACTGTGTGTCGCACGGATTATATGCTAGCATGTGCAACATTTTAAGATATGGCCGAGGGCTACCGAAAAACTACTAACCATAACATGAGGGCTAAGACTTATGGCAAGCACCACGACTATGAGGATTAGGTCCATAGAGTAGTTTGTACCGTGTATGTCACATGAAGTATGATGTACCATGAGTACACGATGTTATTGACTTGTGAGCTGACGGTAGAGGATTTCCCCCACCTCCCGTTGCAGCAAATGTGAGACCACGCACATCGAATATTGTGTAGCCTGGGATCATGAAAAATGAGTTATAATCATAATCTCGGAACATGTAGTCGCCTATCTCGTTTCAGTCAATTGAGATTTCTTGATTAAATTATCACATTATTTTATAATCAGAACATGTGATTTTGTGAATTGTGAAAAGAGTAACCCAAGGGATGGGTGAGGCCCGGATTTCCATGTTTTTAACATGATGATATGCCATATAGTTTTGATTTAATTGAAATGGCATGATAAAATGTGATTTATCTTAATTACATGAGAAATGCAATGTTTTGCATAAACTACTGAGATTATTAAACCAGCATGTTTTCAGTTTCATAACTGATGATTTATTGCATAAATGTTTTAAGAAAAACACATGCTTTAGATATGAATCGAAAAGGAAATGATTTAGTGGCATAGGCATTGTATTTTGTAGATAGTGTGGTTATCTACTTGTCTACCTTATTTCCTTACTGAGCTGTGAGCTCACCCCCTTTTTTATTTACCCTCTCTACAGAGCGTTTATAGTAGTTGGGCACAGCTGAGGAATGATATTCCTTTATCTACTGCATACCCATCATACGAAAGGTATACACATTTGCAACATTTTATACTGAACAATGTAAAAGTCCAGTTATGTAAACGAATGTATGACACGCCCTGAGGGTATTGTTCGCAAGTGCACGGGTCGTACAAGTAATAATGGGATTTGAGTCCCGAGTTATCGTCCCACAGAGAAGTTGACTAGCCTAATTAACTATCGGTTAATCTTACCCTAAGTATATTCTAACAAATTATAAAATTAAGGTGGGTGATCTACATAGCTAGAATTAAAAATACTGAAAACAATAAAATAATAAAAGCTATAAAATAAAGAAATTAAAACCGAGCAAAATTACTTACAGTGCTTCATGCAATTAAAATAAAAAACCTACAAAAGAAATTAAAACAGTTAAAACTAATTAACGCAATTAAAATAAAATGCAATTATGAAAATAAAGCAATAAAATTAAACTACAATTAAACTAACCTAAAATGCAATTTTAAACTACTTAATCAAAATGCAATTTAAACTAAACTAAAACTTAATGAAAATCAAGACTAAATTAAAAATGCATGAAGCACATTTAATCTAAATTAACTCTAAATGCGTCTAAACTAAAATAAAATCCTAAAACATTTAATATAAAACTAACTACTAATTAAAGATTAACACTACAAATCAACATGCAAAAATAATAAAACTAACCTACCATTATAATTGACTAAACTAACTAACTAACAACTAACAAATGCATGAAAATGGATTAATTGTTACAATGCACTAGCCAAACAAGCCTTAATCAATTTTAAATCAACCAAAAAGTCCCTCTATTCACTGTTCATGCTTCAAATTTGGTTATTTAGGAGATGGCCTCGGTCTGTCCAGGCGTGTCCACTTTGCTGCAGCAACTCTCACCAACTCTGCCTCGGTTTCATGTGCTTCCTTCTTCTCTGCCCATGCTTCAGGCTGCCAACTTCCTGTCTTTCTACGTAGTTTCTGCTCTGCTTCATGGGAAGCTGTAGCAGATCGCGCACATTCCTCGCCTGCCCAGTTAGCTTCGCACGCCACTAGCTTGTTCTACACAGCTCACTGCAATTATGCACACGTTCTTGTCTAGCTGCTTTCTGTCTGTTGTGCTTCCAGTACAGCATGCTCCCATCCATTTCTGTATCAGGGAAAAACCACAATGTCTGCTGCTACTGATTCACCATGTTTGCTTCTGGCTTACGTTGCTTGTGCCATCGACCAGGTCCTGCTCAGTACCTCAGTTTCAAGGGAGAACAGAGGATAAAAATCATGCTACTGCTGCTTCATGTCTGTTCACTGGAATGCTTCACATGATCCCAGCAAACAAAGCACCTAAGTTCAGACAGTAACACAGATAAACTAATAGCAAACCACGTTCTGGTCCTCATGACTTGCTCCCACCTCATTTTTGCTGTATACCGAACACACCCAGCATAGACCAACAGGCAACAAAACCTGAACCTTACCCGACATAGGAACATAATAGCAACTTAACAATAATGAAGCAGGTACATGCACCAGATGATCAGACTAATAGGGGCAGCAGAGAACAAACCAAGACTGACTTCAGATCTACAACAACTAATAATCAACACAACTCCAACCTAAGTTCGAAAAATGGATGTATTGCATATATTAAGAAGAGAATTTTATAAAAAAAAAATCGAGAAAGCAGAAGACAGAAACATAAAAAAAATTAATATTGGAAATATGAAGGGAACACTCAAACAGTAAACACATTTGAAAATAGTGCATAAATAAGTTAAGGTAGAATGCAACATGCAACGGATCACAAAGGAGAGGCTGGAATAGCAAACAATTTTGTGCTGAAGGCTCTAAAACTCCCACGAATCGATTGATGCAGTAAATAAAAACTAGCTAATGCAAGATAACAACACATAAAATAAAATGTGCAGAAAATGAAAGTAAAAACAAATGGCAGTCAGTTTAAACATTCTAGGAAAGAAAACAAAAAAATTGAAATCGGGATCAGAAGAAAGGCTAAATGTAAATTGTTCTTATCAAAGAAAGTTTTAGAGTGCTATAACCAGTAAGCACAAAATGAAATCAAGAACAATGGTGGCTGCCAATAAAACCAACGGGAAATGCTTCTAAAAACAAGGAAATAAAACTAAACTATTCTACCTACACTACTTCTACTCCTAAATTACATTTACTTCTACTCCTAAAATTACACTTACTTCTACTCCTAAAATTACACCCTCTTTCAATTGTTATCCTTTCCTATTTATAAACACACTAAGGGTAAAATTGTTATTTCTACATCCTTGATGAGTTGGCATTTTTTTGGCCACTTGTCTTCACACCATTGGCTCCTTGAAAAGATATTTCTATATCATCGGTCTTCTTGTCCAATTGGATGTGCTAGGTGGCATGACTCGTGTTGTCCGCGTGGCTCAATCTCGATTTTAGCCCAATTTTGGTCCATTTTCTACTGAAATATTCAAAATTCATCCGGATTTAATTTATCTGCAAAGATGAGAATTTTAATTAATTAAAGGGGATAATTAACAAAATAAATTGGGGATTTAAATAATTAATTACGAAATTAAACACAAATAATTCTAAAAAAATAGAATTATCAATGTACGGTCGGGGATGTATATGTATAAGTATCGTATTAATGTATACAAGTTTACTTTTAAGAAAAGAGTACTTACAGTCGATAGATAATTGTATTGACATGTATGCATGTTATGGAATGAATATGGTTGAGGTGACTAATATCGAATCACAGCCTAATGGTTTGGTGTTGAGTTATGATAGAAGGAAAGGTAAGTACAATGCAAAAAATTTGTGGTGGTTTTTGGTAAGTCACGGGAGGTCGTGACAGAATGGTATCAGAGTAGAGTTGGTATGATGTGAGTCGGTATTAGTATTTAGGAAAGTGTATATCCCCATATTATTGTGCTTTATTCAATTATAATTGTGTATACGAGATGGGAATCAGACTAATTAATGGTTATGAATGCAAGAATTGAGCCATTATGGCCAATACCAACCATGGTAGAGGGGCTAGAGGTAGGGCTCGAGGCCGTAGAGGTAGGCTTGAGACCCGAGATGAGATGACAGGTGTCACTTAGGTACCAGAGAGTATCGAGGCACATTTCACGAGATTAGAGCGTCGCCTTAAGACTATAGTAGAGTTACTGGCACAGACTTTGCCAGGAGGATAGAGACAGGATACAGGGAATATGCTTGGAGAGGCAGCTACACCTGGTACGCCTATACTACCAGCTCAGATGCCACAGCCTATAGATACTCTTACACCCCCACCAGTTTGGGATATACCTTCTCATGTTGCTCCACGGCAGGGTGGTTGTATGTTGGGGTATGGTTATGAGCTTGATAGATTGCGACAATTTTAGAAGCTTGGACCACCGTCGTTTACTTGGGTAAAGGACCCCATTGTTACAGAGGATTGGCTGGGAAAGATAGAGAAGCTTTATGGATTCTTTAAGTGTACGACTATTAAGATGGTTAAGTTTGCCGCGTTCCTTCTGAAAGGATTGGCGGAGCATTGATGGAAGTTCACTAGGGTTATATTAAGAGCACGACACTCAAAGATCACGTGGGATATCTTTTTCGATGCCTTTAGAAGGCAGTATGTCCCGGACATAGCGCAGCAGAAGCTGCAGATGGAATTCTTGGGGTTGCGCTAGGGGACTCAGTCTGTGGATGGGTATGAGACACGATTTATATCCCTGGGTAGGTATGACCCCAAGGTCTGTAGATTCATTGATAGACTGAGACCAATGTTACGATCTAAACTGGTTCCATTTAATATCTCTACCTATGATGAGGCAGTACATAGGGCGCAACTCTGTGAGTAGGACTATGAGAGGAATATCTTTGAGTTCAGGACAGTTGGCAAGGGTAGAGATCGAGATAGGAAGAGGTCGATGAGTGGCAGTGCCAGAGGTTTCAGATATCGTGGAAGGAGGAGACTCTTTGGTAAGAGACCAGAGATCAAGGAAGTACAAGAGAAGACTGTTAGATCTCTTTTATATCCAGCTATAGCTCCAGCTAGAGGTATTATGATTGGAGGACCGAGGCCTACCACTAAGCAGTGTAGTAGATGTGTTAGATTCCATGGAGGTAGACCTTGTCCTGTTTCTAGTGGATTGTGCTTCAAATGTGGGAAGCCAAGGCATATGACGAGAGTTTGCCTAGAGATTATTGATATTACCCCACTGAAGGGCAAGAAGCCAAAGAGAGCTCTAGCTGATACGTCTACTCCGAGGAGGAGAGTGGCGATAAAGGAAAAAGGGAAGCAGGTCATTGGACGAGGCGAGTACATGCCTTGGACCAGGGCACAATTGATGCTTCGTCGGATGTGATTAGAGGTAACATCTTGATGTATGATTTAGAAGCATATGTTTTAATTGATCCTGGTGCCACGCATTCATTTGTATCGCCTTCATTTGCATGTAAATTAGCAAAACATTTAGAGCGTAAACCTTTAAATAGGATGATGTTGATTAGTACGCCTATGGATAACAGTCAGCTAGTTGAATATGTGTTAAATGACTACAAGTTAAGAGTAGGGGAAAAGGACATCACAACCAATCTAATATTGTTAATTATGAGTGATTTTGATGTAATCTTAGGAATGGATTGGTTATCGTCAAACCATGTTGTTTTAGATTGTTATGCTAAGATAGTTATGGTTCTTATCCTTACGAATTACGTTGTAAAGTTTGATGAAAAGAAATGAAAGTAGTAGTTATGGTTACAATAAATAATGTTCTATGCTAATTGCAGAATGAATATATTAAAGGTTTTATTGCGTACGTGGTTGATAAGGATAAGGCACATCCAGAGTTGGCAAATATTCTTGTGGTTAGTGAGTTCCCAGATGTCTTTCCGGATGAGTTGCCAAGGTTACCACCAGACAGAGAGATGGAGTTCTATATAGATTTGGTGCCTGGTACTGAACCTATATCGAAACCATCGTATCGCATGGCCTTAGTTGAGTTGGAGGAGCTTAAGAGACTGTTACAAGAGTTGTTGGATAGGGGGTTCATCAGACCGAGTGTTTCACCTTGGGGAACATCGATTTTATTTGTGAAGAAGAAGGACGAAAGCCTCTGATTATCTGTAGATTACAGAATGTTGAATAAGGCTACCATCAAGAATATGTATCCCTTTCCACGTATTGGTGACTTGTTGGATCAGCTTCAGGGAACGCAGGTCTTTTCTAAGATTGATCTGAGGTCTGGGTATCATCAGTTGAGAGTTCGGAGTGGAGATGAGCCCAAGACAGCATTTAAGACCTGATATGGCCATTATGAGTTTTTAGTTTTGCCATTCAGATTGACGAATGCTCCCGCAGCTTTAATGGCTTTGATGAATGATGTGTTCAAGCCATATTTGTATCAGTTTGTTATCGTCTTTATCGATGACATCTTAATATACTCGAAATCTGAGAAAGAGCATGAGAAGCACCTCAAGATTGTATTGCAAACCCTACGAGAGCAGAAGTTCTATACTAAACTCAGCAAGTATGACTTTTGGTTGTCACAAATCTCATTTTTGGGACACGTGGTGTCGAGGGATAGAGTATCAATAGATCCATCCAAGATTGAGGTTGTAGTTTAATGGGAACATCCGAGGACAGTCACCGAGATCAGGAGTTTTTTGGGTTTAGCAGGATATTATGGGAGGTTCATTAAAGGATTTTTAAAGTTAGCTACTCCGTTGACACGTCTCACTTAGAAGAGTGTAGCATTTGTATGGGATGAGGATTGTGTGAGGAGTTTTCAGGAGTTTAAGCATCGATTGACCATCGTTTCGATTCTCACTATCCTTACCAGCTCAAGAGGATTTTCAGTGTATACTGATGCTTCCCATCAGGGACTGGGCTGTGTATTGATGCAAGATGGGAGGCTAGTTGCTTATGGATCCAGATAGTTGAAGGACCATGAGAAGAACTATCCAACCCACCATTTGAAGTTAGCAGCAGTAGTGTTTACGTTGAAGGTATGGCGCCACTACTTGTATGGTGAGAAGTTTTAGATTTTTACCGACCACAAGAGCCTCAAGTATTTGTTCTCGTAGAATGAGTTGAACATGAGACAAAGAAGATGACTAGAGCTTCTGCAAGACTATGATTGTGAGATACTTTATCATCCAAGTAAGGTTAACGTTGTAGCTGATGCTTTGAGCACGAAGAGCTTTTGGATGGTATCATATATGATGGTCAGAGAACATGAGTTGCTAGAGCAGTTTGTTAGCCTCAGTTTGGGAGTTGTGCTTTCTGACATGGATACGGACTGTATGATTGCTAGTCTACACTTTGAGCTGGATCTATTAGACAGGATCAGACAAGCTCAGCAGACTGATCCGTATTACAGTGATATGACTGGTCAGATACAGAGTGGCACAGTGACTGATTTTGAGTTGAGCTTTGATGGACTATTGAGGTTCAGAAGTAAAGTATGTGTTCTCGAGGACCCAGAGCTTAGGAAATTAATTTTGTCTGAAGTTCATTCGTCGAGGTACATATTACATCTAGGGAGTAACAAGACGTATCAAAACCTCTGAAAGGTGTACTGGTGGTCAGGTATGAAGAGAAATGTGGCAGATTTTGTGGCGAGATGTCTCATATGTCAGTAAGTGAAAGTAAAGCATCAGAGATATGCAGGGTTATTGCAGCTTCTACCTATATCAGCATGAAAATGGGAGCATATCACTATAGATTTCGTGATGGGTTTATCGAGGACTCGGAGGAATCACGATGCTGTATGGGTGATCATTGATAGATAGACAAAGTCAGCCCACTTCTTAGCTATGGGAGCTAGCGATACTCTAAGTTCATTGGCAGAATTGTATGTATGCGAGGTAGTGAGGTTACATTGTGTTTCAGTGAGCATTGTCTCGGATAGGGATTCTCGCTTTACTTCCCACTTTTGGGAACATTTCCAAAAAGCAATGGGAACCCAGTTGAGTTTGAGCACCACTTTTCATCCTTAGACAGATTGTCAGGTAAAGAGGACTATACAGACTTTGGAGGATATGTTGAGAGCTTGTGTACTAGATTTTAGAGGCTCTTGGGATGATCATTTGCCACTAGTCAAATTCGCCTACAACAACAGTTATCATTTGAGTATCGGGATAGCATCATATCAAGCTTTGTATGGCCGTAGATGTCATTCCCCTATCGATTGGGAAAAAATGGGTGACTGAAAGATTTTTGCTCCTAATTTGTTTACACAAGCCTCTGAGTATGTCCAGTTGATTGTTGAGAGATTGAGGATAGCTCAGAGTAGATAGAAAAGCTATGCTGACAAGAGACAGAGACCATTTGGGTTCGTAGTTGGTGAGTCAATATTTCTAAAGGTTTCTCCTTCCAAGGGTATAACGATATTTAGAAAGAGTAGGAAACTGAGTCCTCGCTACATTGGACCCTTTGAGATACTTGATCGAGTGGGAGATAAGGCATATAGGTTGGCTTTGCTACTGAATTTATCGGGAGTGCATAATGTCTTCCACATTTCTATGCTTCAAAAGTATCATCTAGATCTGAACCACGTGATTCGGTATGAGCCATTTGAGCTCAAAGATGATTTGACATATGTAGAGAAATCGATCTGAATATTGGATAGAAAGGAGAAAGTCTTGAGAAACAAAACCATCGGGTTAGTGAAGATTCTCTGGTAGCATCACACTTCAAAGAAGGATACTTGGGAGCTAGAGAGTCTGATGCGAGAAAGACACCCCCAGTTGTTTGAAGAGTAACTTGGTTCTAATTTGGAGGACCAAATTTCTTTAAGGATGGGAGGATTGTAAGGCCCGTAATTTAATATGTACTCTTTATGATTTTGTGATGTACAGACAAGTCACATTTGATATAAATAATAAGGAATGAATGTTTTTAAGTTCCAAATGTGTAAAAAATACAAAACGGGTAGTGAAGTAAATTGGATATGAATGTAGCAGAGAAAGTTTGGGAAAATTGTAGCAGAAATGCAGCAGAAGAGAAGCAGATCGATCCTTCATTTAATATAGATCAATCTTGGATAGGTTCTGGTAGAACAGATCGATCTCATTCAAGGGCCAAATCGATCTCTATATGATTCTGTGTAAAGAAGATCGATCTCATGCTAAAGAGCATATCGATCTCCTAAGCATAAAAAGTCAAATTCTGAAGAGATAAACACAGGGCAGATCGATCTCTTACCTTTAGGAGATCGATCTCCAAGGGCAATTCTATATATACACGACTCCTGCACCTTCATTTTCCCGAGAGCACCAAACCTTCATTGAACCAAAGTAAAACCTAACATTCCTACTCCAAAAATCATCACTTTTCAAGCAGTTTTGAGTGAGATTCATTTCAACAAAGTTGTTCCTAGTAAAGAGTTGAACAACATAGTTGGAAACTAGAAGTTGGAATCAAGGATTGAAGGAGCAAGGTGAATTTTCCCCAAATTGGCAAAAAGAGGAAAAATCAAGCTAGGTAAGATTCAATACACCAACTTCAAATAAGTTAACATAGGTATCTTGGTGAGTTGATTGGTGTATGTTTGAATTGCTGAAAACAAATTGAATATGTAAAATCTCCATGACCTAGAAATTGGCATGAATTTGAGAAAATGATGAGAAAGTTGAGTAAGCATGGATTTGAGTATGAAATAAGCATGTATGTATGATTGTAAGATAGTTTTATGAAATACATAAATTGGAATACATAAGAAATGAAAATATGTATATGAGGTATATGGTGAAATACCATAGTGGGAGAAAATGATGAAATGGACGCATAGAGAGATCATGTTTGTTTAATTCGAATTAGTAGACTTGGACGAGTCTAATAGGTTCTCGAGAAATGAGTTGTAAAATCGAAAGGGACTTAAGAAAGAGTAAAGTCCAATAAGCTGAAACAAGGCCAAATGAGTATAAAAATGGCTAATTGCATTGATTTAGATTCATGCAAGTGAAAGCTAAGTTTATTAAGGTATACTGATGTGAATGATTATTAACAGCTTTGGAAGTTATATTGGAAGCTGATCGGACTGCGAGAGTGAGTAGCACCGAGGAAGAGAGGTCACGTGACGTGATCCGAGGTAAGAGAATTTCATGAGTAGCTAGAGGTGGCTACCCGTATTTCAAATAAAATTTCGATTATTTATATTGTATATGAATTCCTTAATATAGAAAAGTTTCGGTAGGAACAGATAAGATAAATTGTGGTTTTACCCAAAATAAGGGTAAAAAACTTAAGAATCATGTTTGTGACTAGTTTTGACAGTCACATTGATAGAATGGCTAATGTTTTCATATATATGAGAAAACAAGATTTCCTATTTGATTTGATTGAGTGAAATTTCAATTAAAATAAGCTATATATCGGTTTGTGTGAAAATCATTAGTGCTAGAGAATACTCTCACTAGATTTTATGAGATATGCATCATATAGTACTTGAGTATATTCTCGTACTTGATTTTAATGCGATTTGTGCATGATAGAGTACTGGAGCATTGCTCGTACTCAGTTTATTGATTGATGTATGATAGAGTAATGGAGCATTGCTCATACTCAGTTTTACATGACATAGTCTTGGAGCATTGCTCGCACTAGTTTTATATGACCATATGCATGAGTTTGTGTTAGGAGTTTACTTGTACGTATCAGTTTTGAAAGAGAGAGCATGAAACAACCGTGTTGAGAGCCTATGCTGACTGTCTGTCATACGATTATATGCTCGCACATGCAACATTTTGAGATATGGCTGAGGGCTAAAAACTATTAACTATAGTATGAGGGTTAAGACTTATGGTAAGCACCTCGACTATGAGGATTGGGTCCATGGAGTACTTTGTACAGTGTATGTAACATGGAGTACGATGTACCATGAGTACACAATGTTATTGAGTTGTGAGTTGACGGTAGAGGATTTGGCCCACCTCCCGTTACAGCTAATGTGAGAGCTCGCACATCAAGTACTATGTAGCTTGAGATCATGGAAAATGAGTTTTGATCATAATCTCTGAACATGTAGTTACCTATCTCATTTCAGTCAATTGCGATTTCTTGATTGAATTATCACATGATTTTTCTAATTTCAACATGTGATTTTGTGAATTGTGAAAAGGGTAACCCGAGGGATGGGTGAGGCCCAGATTTCCATGTTTTTAACATGATGATATGCCATATAGTTATTTTTTAATTGAAATGGCATGATAAAATGTGATTTATCTTAATTACATGAGAAATGCAATGTTTTGCATAAACTGCTAAGATTATTAAACCAGCATGTTTTCAGTTTGATAACTGATGATTTATATCTATATGTATATATTGCATAAATGTTTCAAGAAAACCACGTGCTTTAGATATGAATCGAAAAGGAAATGATTTAGTGGCATGAGCATTGTATTTTGTAGATAGTGTGGTTATCTACTTGCCTGCCTTATTTCCTTACTGAGCTGTGAGCTCATCCCCTTTTTTATTTCCCCTATCTACAGAGCATTCATAGTAGTTGGACACGGCTGAAGACTGGTATTCCTTTATCCGTTGCATACCCATCATACGAAAGGTATACACATTTGCAACGTTTTATATTGAACAATGTAAAAGCACAGTTATGTAAACGAATGTACGATCATGGATGTATATGTATAAGTATTGTATTAATGTATACAAGTTTACTTTTAAGAAAAGAGTACTTACAGTCGATAGATAATTGTATTGACATGTATGCTTGTTATGGAATGAATGTGGTTGAGGTGACTAATATCGAATCACAGCCCAACGGTTTGGTGTTGAGTTATGACAGAAGGAAAGGTAAGTAAAGTGCAAAAACTTTGTGGTGGTTTTTGGTAAGTCGCGGGAGGTCGTGACAACTTGGTTTACGAATTTGTATGAAATCCCATGAATTGCATTAAATCTGATTTATTTAAGAATTACATATTTAACTTGTTTTATTAATTTTGAAATAGATAAATGATTTTACTAAATGATTTTCATGGTTTTAAATGTAGGATTTATTTTATGAATTTTATCAGTATGATTCCGGGCGGATCCCTATCCTAGATAGTATATATTATATTTCGAACCCCTAAAGTATTATTTTAATAAATTATAGAATCCTGCTACATATGTTTTGAACATTGTTTTAGAGACTAGTAGGGCACCATTAGTACATGCTCTACTAGCATACACTGCCAGCCCTTTTTGGGCTCTATTGTACGCTGCTCTGTGACATTGATCACGTCTACAGTCTCCTAGTATTCACCTGATCAATGGAGCTCAAGACTTTTGACCATAGCCATAGGTTACTTTCCCTTCTTGGGAATCTCCCTTTTTGGGACTATTGTATGTCTATTGTTTGTTTAGATTGCATTTGTACTTTTAGGATCATTACCTAGTCTCTCACTGATATTGTATGTATATTATATGTTTTCAGTATGAAATTGTAAGAAATAATATGGTATTATTTTGAACCCTCATCAGTATGAAATGTTTTAAATACATTTACATTGAGGCGTACCATTGTACGTCAATTACCCATTTTATTCTACATGATAATAATCTATACGATTTTATTATACGATGCCTTCTTCTTCATATGTACTGTTATTGAGCATTAAGCGCACCCCCTTTCTCCGCCCTTTTAGGCTATCTTTAGTATACTATAGTGCTATCGAGTGTGGGCATCGGAGGGTGTACCTTCCACCCGCCTACTCCTATTCCTTTTGAGAGTTATATGTCTTCTTATGTTACAGTTTGTATTTCCAAACTTCCTTATACATAGTTTTTGTGCTTGTAATTATGGGATGTAAACTACGATATTTGTAGAATGTATTCTGGGCTATAATGGGCATCAAATTTGGTTTAACGACTACATTGGATGTCAATTATAGTTTACTCTAGGTTGTGATGTGACATGATCATGTTAAGTGATTAATTTACCTTTGACGTGATGTTTAATTAAATTGGAGTTAAATAGAATTTCAAGTAAGGGTATCAATAAATAAGGATAAATCAGAATCATATCACGCACAAAATGACTAGGACCACAAATTAATAACCTAGTAAAAAATAATTAAAACCTACACTGGTCGTTGGCTAACTAAAAAAATTAGTCCAAATTTCTATAAAATTAGGTCTGTCACAAAAACACTAAACGCAAAAGAGATAGAGATGTTCAAGACTGAAAACCCTTTAGGCTATGTTAAGATAATGTTTCAAAGGCTTCAACCTTGAACTTAGAAGAATATAAGTTTTCCTCTATAAGCATGTAAAGTGCAACAAACCTAATCCTTATATGGATAATGTGCGGCACACGCTTATCATGCATATGGATTTGTGGCAGCTCCTTATTTTTCAAGAGTGAGGTGCAGTTAACCCTAATAACAAGTGAGGCTGCAGCCCATTGTATCCCTATTTTCACTAGATGTGTAACTCTTAAACCTTATCTACTCTAATTAGGCTAGAAGTTAGAATTAAATCCAATTTAATTTAACAATTTTATTCTCCATAATCATGTCCAACTTAATTTCTTATTTTAATTATTATCTTACAACTTTTATTGAGTGTTACCTATTAGTTTTTAACACAAGTTGGCAGTATATGAGATTTACATCCTAAACCTACTTAAGAATGGAAGACTTAAACATCCTTTAATTCATCAATGATAAACTCATTTGCATCCATCATTAATTAATTCCAAATTAAACAAATTCAATATATACAAATTGCGACTAGCAACTAGCAATAACAGCATAACCCCTAATATGTTTAGGAATAGTCATAATGGTATGACAAACCTATCTGTGCACAGTCCTATTTAATTCAATCTTTCATCTTTATATCCTCATTGGACATAGTGTAAGACCTGATTTTATCGTAAGAGCAAAAGGGAATGAATAGAAATTTCTGAGTGCATTTAAAAAATGCAAAAGGATTGAAATGGTATTCCCGAACACGTGCAAGGGCAAAATGGTCAAAAGATCGAAATTCGGTATTAATCAAAACAAAATAATTTATTAAAAACAATAGATTTGAGAATCTTGATCAATAACAAAGAAATAATTAAATTTCGGGCTAAATTGATCAAGATATAATTTTATTTAATATTTTTAAAATTTTCACCTCGGAAAATAATCCCAAAAGTAATCAAAAAATATACTGAAAAGGTAAAATCGGACTGAAAAATTCATTTACAGATTAAATGAATTTAATAGAATTTTTTTCAGATATTTTGGTAATTTTAATATATTTTAATTGATTAAAATAATAATAAAATTTAATCATAGAATAAAATAAAATGAAAATCGAAAAAAAGGGAAATCTGAAACAAAATACGAAACAGAGGGAAAGAAACGAAACAGAAGCTGAACTGAGGAGAATCGTCAGACGAGCCACCACCGGCAGGACCGAGGGGCCGACGAGGGTCGACGAAGGTAGCTTAACCTCGGGCGAGCCATCAGCAGCCGGCAAAGGTAGCTCAACCTCGGGCGAGCCACCAGCAACCGTGACCCGCCACGAAGTCGTCGAAAAACATCGGAAACGGAGGGAGATGCCGCGGTAGAAAATCTTCGATCGGCGGCCATCGGTGTCGATTTCTTCCAAGCCGAGGCCCGATTTTAGTAGCCCAGATGATGGCGCACCAAACGGTTGTGGAATCACGTCGGGAACTGGCCGGACGGCGCCGGAACGACCAGAGGATAACTGAACCGATCGAACCGGACTAAACCGACCGAACCGAACCGGAGGTCTAAACTGGGTTGAACCGGACCGGACCGGTTCAGCCAAAAAGAGAAGGAAAAAAGGAAGAAAAAGGGAAAAAGAAAAAGAGAAAAAATTGGGAAAAATTTCAGTGATGCAATTGAGCTACGGGTAAGTCGGTAAGCGGTCGAATTGATCGATTTAAATTTTAGAATATTTAATTTGATTATCCGACTGAAAGTTTACCCTAAAAAATATTTAATTGTGTAGCTCGGCAATTGGCATCAACCGAGAGCTCGAGACAGCCTCGATTTACGTACTATCATGGAATCTCGAGTAAGTAACCTTTATTTATGACAATTTACATCGTTATGCGTGTTGATGAATTACAGATTTAATTTCTGTATTAAATGAATTACATTCTGTAAATTGAGATAAATTGTCGTAAATAAAAAATTGAGATATCAGAGAATTTAGAACGAGTCTAAATAAATACTGGTGGGCCCAATGGGCAATAGGCCTCGATAATGTGAATAGTCAGTGGGAAACGGGCTTAACGCTGATCAAGGCCCATTGTGGTACAATCGGGCCCAATATGGGTAAACGGGCCCAATGATTTAAATTAAGCCCAGAAAATTATGAAATACATTAAATTGTATTATTTTTTACCTGATGAATATGTATCCGTAGTTTCGGAGATTGGATTGGAAGCAAATCGGACTGCGTGACGAGACATCAATGGGAAAGGTCAAACTGTACAGAAAAATGAGGTAAGGGAATTGTGTGAGTAGCTAGAGGTAGCTACGCGTATTTTAATAGTTTTTGTATACACTGATTTTGTATGTATACATTGTTATTGTATAATGATCCTAAAAATGGTTTAAATGATTTTAAGGATCGAAATAGGTGACAAGACTATTTTACCCCTATTGAGGGAAGTTCACCTAAGGAAGGTGAAAGCATGACATGCATGAAATGCATGATTTAAGAACTTTTATGATTAAGGAATTTTATTGGTTTTAATCAAAGCAAATCGATAGATTGGCCAGTAATTGCTTAAATTTCATAAGATAAAACTACGTAGGAGTTATTTATATTTAAATGAATTTTTTTTTGGAAAACGGCCAACTATCAAGTTTATATGGAAACAGATAGTGCCGACACGTAGTTCACTATATCTGCGTTTGTGATTGTGCATAAATGTGCTTGAGCGGTTGCTCGCACCGACTTGTGTGACATCATATGCATGAAATGTGCTAGAGCATGGTGCTCGCACTGATTTTTATTATTGTGAAATGAGAGCTGCTGGAGCCTAGCTCGCACTCTGTTTTGACATGTTTTCACATGTTTTGTCGTGGTATGCATAAAATGGTGCTGGAGCGAATGCTCGCACTAGTTTTAATGATTTGACATACATGAGAGATGCTCGAGCTTAGCTCGCATCCTGTTTTGATTTAATATTGCATAAAGCCATGCTGGAGTGTAATTAGCACGAGATTTGATTTAATTATGCATAAAGCCGTGCTGGAGTGTAACTCACACGAGATTTGATTTACTTGAGAATTTATTTATGCTGGAGCATTGCTCGCACAAAGTTTTATATGGTTTTATAATTCATTTTAAAGTCGTACTGGAGTTTTTCTCGTATGAGGTTTTCACTGAGTTTTTATACATATCCGTACTAGAGCATTGCTCGTACGTGGATTTTACTTGAATTTATAATAGTTTAAGTCGTACTGGAGCACTGCTCGTATGCAGATTTCATTGATTTTTATGAAACCGTGCTATAGCTTTGCTCTCACGAGGTTTTCTGATATCATGAATATGCATGGAGCCGTGCTTGAGCTTCGCTCGCATAGGGATTTATATGACATGCATATAGCCGTGTTGGAGCCTCCTGTAGACTGTGTGTCACAGTGAGATGATATGCTCATACGTGCATTATGAGACAGATATGATTTGGGTGGATAAGACCTATTGCAGGCACTCCTGATTGAGCTTGGGTTCACAGAGTACGTTGTACCGTGTATGTCACGCGGAGTACGCTGTACCGTGGGGATTGTTGAAGTGGAGTGGCATTAGCCCGAGGCAGCAAGCCTTGCCCTCGCAATCCTGGTGTTATGCTATTTTGACGGGTAGGACGATGTAAGACTCGAATTTAATTAAAATACGAAATGAATGAGTATTCATGAAGGAAAGTCGAGTTAAATTAATCCCGAACACGTGTAAGGGCAAAATGGTCAAAAGACCGAAAGTCGGTATAATTTCGATAAGAAAATTTAATTAAGAATATGGATTTGAGAAATTTTGGTCAATAAGGATGAAATAAATTTATTTTGGGTTAAATTGATCAAGATATTAATTTATGGGAATTAATCGAAATTAATCGAGATTTTTAGTTCAAAAAATAATCCCGAAAATAATCGAAAAATATACCAAAAAGTCATTCGGGACAATATCCCGAAAATACAAAGAAATTATACCCGAAAAAGGGTTAAAATATAATAAATAAATTAAATAAACTTGAATAAATGAATTTAGAATTAAATAATAATTTTTGGGAGATATTTTGGGTATTTTAATATATTTTAATGAATAGTGATAATAAAATAATTTAAAAATAAATAAATAATAAAAATAAATAATAAATAAAATAAATTAAAGAAATGAAAAAAAAACAGACAGAATTCGCGAAAATCGCGAAAGGAAGAAAACGAAAACGGAAGCCAACCCGAGGAGGAGACCGGCGAGCCGTCCGGCGACCAACGGCCAGGCGGAGGGTCGAAAATGGAAGAGGAGAGGCCGGCGATCTTCAGGCCACCGGTGACGCGCGCCAAGGACGCCGGAGGACGTCGAAAAACGGAGGAGAAGGCCGCGGGAAAGAAATGGCCACCGGCGACGAATGGCGGCGATTCGGGCGGAACCGAGGCCAGATTCTGAAAGCCCAGGTGACGGCGGTTCTTTTGAGACCGGTATCAGCAGACGAAACGGCGAGAATCGCCAGCGACGACCAAGGGAAGAAATGGGTTTCCGACGGCCGAGGGAGAAGAGCCGAACCGACCGCGTTCCGACGACCTCGACCGAAATCGAGGGTAGATTCGTGTTGCGGATGACCTTGCGGAGGTGCTGGCGGTGGAAGCCGGCGGAGAACCGACAGGCAAGGCGGTGAACCGGTCGAACTGGAGTGAACCGGGGTGAACCGACGGGTCTGAACCGGTCCGAACTGGACTGAACCGGTTCAGCCAAAAAGAGAGGAAAAAAGGGAGAAAAAGGGAAAAAGAAAAAGAGGAAAAATTGGGGAGAAATCTCGACGATGCAATCGAGCTACGGGTAAGTCAATAGTGGTCAAAATTGACCCGATTTAAATTTCGATGTATTTAATTTAATTAATTTTGGGCTGAAAACTTACCCGAAAAAATTGTGAAATTGTGTAGCTTGACGATTGGCATCAAACGAGAGCTCGAGACAGCTTCAATTTACATACTAGCATGGAATCTTAGGTAAGTGATCCTTATTTACGACAATTTACATCGTTATGCGTGATATGAATTTAAATTTCGCATAAATTGAATTAAATTATGGAAATTTAGATAAATTGTCGTAAATATTAAATTTAGCTATTCGAGAGTTAGAACGAGGCCCAATAAATTGTTGGAGGGCCTTATGAGCCCAATAGGCCTCGATAAAGTGAAAATTAAGTGGAAAACGGGCTTAAGGCAAATTAAGGCCCATTAAGGTGCAATCGGGCCCAATAGGGGTAAACGAGCTCAATGATTTAAATTAAGCCCAGAAAATAAGAAATACAATTAAATTGTATGTTATCTGACCTGACGAATATTGATACGCAGTTCCGGGCATTGGATTGAGAGCAGATCGGACTGCGCGACGTGACATCAGTGGAAAGGTCAGACTCGACAAGAAAATAAGGTAAGGGAATTCTACGGACTGCTAGAGGTAAACTTTACGTAATTTTAAGTTCATTGCAGTCTTTAAAAATTATCTGAAGGGTCTAGAGGTAAAATAATAATTTTAGTGCCCCGAATGGGCAAATTACCAAAATACCCTTGTTAAGGGTAAAATTTACGAATTTAGGAAAATTGGGAGGAGCAAGAACAAGAGGTTTCTGCTCGTTCTGGAGACATTTTAATGCATGCATGAGTAGGCTGGCTAACCTTGAAAGAAAATACACAGTATTGCATACTTTCAACGATGAAATTGTTTTCAAAACTGTTTTGAGGAAACAGAACCGCCTACGTGTTTTTATTTACATGTGACGTGCTAGAGCTTAGCTCGGACGATGTTTGATTTGTGTGATGCATGCATTAGTGCTGGAGCGAGAGCTCGCACTAGAGTTTTACATGCATAGGTGCTAGAGTATAACTCGCACCAGATTTCACATGCTTGTTCGTGACACGGTGCTAGAGTCTAACTCGCACCAGATTTTACATGATTTTCGTGACAGGGTGCTGGAGTTTAACTTGCACCAGATTTTATAAGATTTTCATGTGATTTATATATAGAGTGCTAGAGCCTAGCTCGCACTAGTTTTACTGAATTTGTGGAGTAGCGCTGTTGTAAGACCCGAATTTAATTAAAATACGAAAATTAAATAAGAAAAGATGAGGGATGTATGAAGGAGGTTAGGTTAAATTGATTCCGAAACAAGAGCAGGGGTAAAATGGTAAAAATACCAAAACCCGATGTTAGGACGATAAGAAAATTTTAATTAAAAATACGGATGTAAAATGTCTTGATCGATGATAAGGAAATTATAAATTTTGGGTCGATTGATCAAGATTCGAAAATTTTAAAAAAATATCGAAAAAATTATCGGAACGATATCTCGAAAAACGCGAAGAAATAATATCAAAATTTAGAGGAAAATATAATTAATAAATTAAATTTAAATTAAATAAATTAAAGTAGAATAAAAAATAATATAAGGTAGATATTTTGGGATTTTATGGAGTATTTTATTGAATAGTAAAATAATTAAAATAAATAATAATAATAATAGAAAAATAATAATAAAAAAAAAGGAAACTGGAAAGAAACAAAAACGCAAAAATGGAAACGGCAAAACGAAGCAGCCGACCGATCAGCCCGACGGCCACCGGTGAGCGACGGGACCAAACGGGGACCAGAGAAGAGAGAAGGCGGGCCGACGAATCCATTGGCGCTGACGACGCACGCCGACGACCGTTGAATCCGGCGAAATGGCAGACGAAAAATCGAGAAAGAAATCGAGTCGGTCTTGGCGATCCACGGCGACTGGACGTGAACGGAGGCCACCGGCGTGACCGTGAGGAGGAGGCGGTCCTTTTGAGACTGGTAGCTGCTGGCGAAACGGCCGAAATCGCCGGCGATGACTAAAACTGAAAATGGGTTTCGACGGCAGAAAAGAGAACGGCCGGACCGGCGACCTTCCGGTGACCTCAACCGAAACCGAGGGTGGATTCGTGATGCGGACAACCTCGCAGAGCGATTGGTGGCGAGAACCGACGGAGAATCGGTCGGCAAGGTGGTGAACCGGTGGTGAACCGGCTGAACCGGAGAGAACCGGTGGTCTGAACCGGTCCGAACCGGACTGAACCGGTTCAGCCAAAAAGAGGAGGAAAAAAGGAAGAAAAAGGGAAAAGAAAAAGAGGAAAAAATTGGAGAAAATTTCTGTGGTGCAATCGAGCTTCGGGTAAGTCAGTAGTAGTCGAAATTGACCCGATTTAAATTTTGAAGTATTTAATTTAATTAATTTTCGATTGTAAACTTACCCAAAAAATTGTAAAATTATGTAGCTCGACGATTGGCATCCACCGAGAGCTCGAGATAGCCTCGAATTTCGAACTAGCATGGAATCTCGGGTAAGTGACCCTTATTTATGACAATTGCCTCGTTATGCGTGATATTGAGTTAATTTCCGCATAAATTGAATTAAATTATGAAAATTTAGATAAATTGTCGTAAATATTAAATTTAGCTATTTGAGAGTTAGAACGAGGCCTAATAAATTGTTGGAGGGCCCAATGAGCCCAATAGGCCTCGATAAAGTAAAAATTAAGTGGAAAACGGGCTTAAGGTCAATTAAGGCCCATTAAGGTGCAATCGGGCCCAATAGGGGTAAATGGGCCCAATGATTTAAATTAAGCCAAGAAAATAGGAAATACAATTAAATTGTATAATATCTGACTTGAAGAATATTAATACGCAGTTTCGGGTATTTGATTGGGAGCATATCGGACTGCGCGACGAGACAACAGAGGAAAAGAAAAGGTCAGACTTGACAGGAAAATAAGGTAAGGGAATTCTGCGGACTGCTAGAGGTAAACTTTACGAAATTTTAAATTTATTTGCAATCATTTAAAAATTACCTGAAGGGTCTAGAGGTCAACTAATAATTTTAGGGCCCCGGATGGGCAAATTACCAAAATACCCTTGTTAAGGGTAAAATTTACAAAGTTAGGAAAAATTGGGAGGAGCAAGAACAAAAGGTTTCTGCTCATTCTGGAGGTGTTTTGATGCATGCATGAGTAGGCTGGCTCACCTTGAAAGAAAATGCACAGCATTGCATACTTTCAACGTGATATTGTTTTAAAAACTGTTTTGAGGAAACAGAGCCGCCTACGTGTTTTTATTGACATGTGACGTGCTAGAGCTCAGCTCGCACGATGTTGTCGATTTGTGTGATGCACGCATTAGTGCTAGAGCGAGAGCTCGCACTAGAGTTTTACATGCATAGGTGCTAGAGTACAACTCGCGCCAGATTTCATATGCTTTTTCGAGACAGGGTGCTAGAGTTTAACTCGCACCAGATTTTATAAGATTTTCATGTGATTTATATACAGAGTGCTGAGCTTAGCTCGCACTAGTTTTACCAGATTTGTGGAGTAGCGCTGTCTGCCCTTGGAGTCAGCCAAAAGGCCCAACAGGCTCAAAAGACCTCTTAGGTGGGGTGAGAGTGAGGGATGAGGTTGGCAGCCTTGTGGGGATGTAAAGCGGGCTCTGCCAGTTTTACTTAATTGATGAGAGTGCTGAGCATCGCTCGCACTGATTTTATGAGAACATGCGATGAGCCGTGCTTGGAGCATCGGGTAGACTGTGTGTCACCGATTAAATAGGCCCGCACGTGCGTTTTGAGACATGGCATGAGTATAGAGATATTATATGGGTTCACGGAGTACGATGTACCATGCAAGTAGCATGGAGTACGATGTACCGTGTGGTATCTTCGGATACGGCATCTCCGGATGCAGCATCTTCGGATGCCTGGGATCGGATAAGACTGACGGGATGGATTGACCCACCTCCTGGGCGGTTCCCGATCATGGTGAGAACCCGCACACTAGGATCCGTGTAGCTGAGGAACTCCCGAGGACACATATGGCCATAGTCCTGGTTATTACCGATATACAGACATTGCCTAGTCTCGCATGTTGATGATCTTGACGATGTTTGAAATTGGGTTTTAAACTAAATTTGCATGATGGTATTCCCATGCTTTTCAAACCCATGTGTGAATGTAAACCGATTTTCATGGTTTTGTGTGAGTCAGGATCACCCGAATGAGGGGTCGAGTCTTGACTTTATTGTGAAATTTTTAAATGAGAAAGATATGATTTTGAATATAATTGCATGTTGAATTTTCCGTGCAAATGTGTTTTACATAACATCATAACTCATATCATTTGTTTTAAAATGTGTGGAGAAAGGGTGGTTTATGCATGGCACTACGTTCATGTAGGTAGTATGGTTACCTACTTGTTCGTAGGGTTGCCTTACTGAGCTTGATGTGCTCACCCCTTTCATTTTCTCCCACAGATAATCTCCAGTTGAAGTTGAGGCGACTCAGTACTGCATTCTGGATATCCGCTGCTGCCCATCAACATAAGGTATATACACTTGTACATATTGTATCTACATAAGCATAGCACAGTAACATGTTTGTAAGTAACTTTAGGGGATGTATAAATAATGTAAACAATTATGAATGACTGGAGAAGAAATAAGTTAGATGGTAATTAAATGGTGGGACTGGCATTGACGTACAGCCCAATTATTAGTGGAGTGTTGGTCACGATTCGAGGACAGGTAAGAATTTAAGTAAGAAAATAATAAAATGCGAAAAATTAACTCTGATTTTTGGGTAGTTTGGGTCGTGACAGCTGTCTGCCCTTGGAGTCAGCCAAAAGGCCCAACAAGCTCAAGAGACCTCTTAAGTGGGGTGTGAGTGAGGGATGAGGTTGGCGGCCTTGTGCGGATGTAAAGCGGGCTCTGCCAGTTTTACTTGATTTGATGAGAGTGCTGAGCATCGCTCGCACTGATTTTTATGAGAACATGCGATGAGCCGTGCTTGGAGCATCGAGTAGACTGTGTGTCACCGATTAAATAGGCTCGCACGTGCGTTTTGAGACATGGCATGAGTATTGAGATATGATATAAGAAACAAAACCTCTCTCTGGGAAGCAGGCCATTTTGGCTGGAGTACCTAGAGCGGTATGGGTCCATGGAGTACGATGTACCGTGCAAGTAGCATGGAGTACGATGTACCATGTGGTATCTTTGTGATACGGGGTATCTTCGGATACGGTATCTGTGATACGGGGTATCTTCGGATACGACATCTTCGGATGCGTGGGATCGGATAAGACGACGGGTTGGATTGACCCACCTCCCGGGCGGATCCCGATCAGGGTGAGACCTCGCACACTAGGATCCGTGTAGCTAGAGGGACTCACGAGGACACACATGGCCATAGTCCTAGTTATTGCCGATATACAGATGTTGCATAGTCTCGCATGTCGATGATTTTGATGAGATCAAACCGGGTTTTAAATTAAATGTGCATGATGGTTATTTCCATGCTTTTTAAACCCATATGTGATGTAAACGGATTTTTATGATTTTGTGTGAGTTAGGATCACCCGAAGGAGGGGTCGAGTCCTGACTTTACTGTGAAATTTTAAACGAGAAAGATATGATTTTGAATATAATTGCATGTTGAATTTTCCGTGCAAATGTGTTTTACATAACATCATAACTCATATCATCTGTTTTAAAATGTGTGGAGAAAGGGTGGTTTATGCATGGCACTACGTTCATGTAGGTAGTATGGTTACCTACTTGTTCGTAGGATTGCCTTACTGAGCTTGATGTGCTCACCCCTTTCATTTTCTCCCACAGATAATCTCCAGTAGACGTTGAGACGACTCAGTACTGCATTCCAGATATCCGTTGCTGCCCATCATTCAAGGTATATACACTTGTACAAATTGTATCTAAATAAGCACAGCACAGTAACATGTTTGTAAGTGTCTCTAGGGGATGTATAAATATTGTAGACATTTTATAAATGATTGAGAAAGAATTAAGTTATATGGTAAATGTATGGTGGGACTGGCATTGACGCACAGCCCAATTTGTTAGTGGAGTGTGGTCACGATCAGAGGACAAGTAAGCAATGAAAGAAAATAACAAAACGCGAAAAATTAACTCTGATTTTTGGGTAGTTTGGGTCGTGACAGACGACCCACCTCCCGTTTCAGGTGTGATACCCCGCACACTAGGTATCGTGTTGCCAGGGATCACTAGGATATGGCCATAGTCCTCGATGTTACTGATATAATTAGCTGATTGTCTCACATGATATAACTATTGGTTAGTAGACCAGAGTAGACCCGATGGAGGGGTCAGGCCCCCGATTTCATGATTTTATGATATGTGACCCTGAAAGAAGGGTGGTTTTATAACCGAAGTTTTGTAAAGAAATTTAATGAATTGTTTTATGAGTTTGGATTTGAATTATGAGACGTTTAACCCCTTCGAGTGATTTTATACTGCGTTTTTAATGAAATAATTTGAATGCAGTAGCATGATGATGTTTTCCATGCTTTTATTTCAAATTCATGATTTGTCTTACAAGACATGAAAGAATACATGATCTAGATTTGTTTCATGCTCATTATGATTTAATGATGTCACATGAAATGCCTTTGATGTATGAATTACATGATTTTATATGCACAAATAGTTTTGAATAAACTATGTCATTGATGTATGAACGATTTTGTGCTTAAGTTTTAAATGAAAAGAAATGGATTTAAGGGCATGGCATTATGAGCATGTAGATAGTGGAGCCATCTACTTACTTGCATAATTGCCTTACTGAGCGTATGGTTTGCTCACCCCCCTTATTTTCCCATCTTTTCAGAGCACTTGCAATAGTTATTAAGCGGCTGAGGACTTGCATGCTTGGTATCCGCTGCTTCCCATCGAGAGACAGGTATACACATTTGTATGGTTTTGTATCTAAATATGTAATGCACAGTACTGTAAACGGATATGATGTCGGGGATGTAGAGTTATAATTACCATTGAGTATGTATTTATTTAAAGTCAAAGAATAGTAAACTCTGATATGTGAATATGAAAATGGAATGGTAAATAGGTAAGAGGTGACTAACACCGAATCATAGCCCAACTGTTTGGTAAGATGGTCATGATGAGAGAAAGATAAGAATTAAATAATAAATGAAAAAGCAAAAAATTTACTCTGATTTTTAGGTAATTTGGGTCGTGACACATAGAGCCTGGGGTAGTGTTTACTCTATTATTGTCTAATTTTATTATTTTTGATCTTTATGTAATTAACTTATCTAAATAAGATTTGAAAACTCTAAGTTAAATCTCATTTCTGCCTTGGCCAAGGACTAAAGTTAATCTACCTCTGATTAAAAGCCTTAGGATATATTCCCCAATATTCACTTAGAGTGATGAATTCTATCTTTTTCACAAATATATCTCCATACAATTGCTATTATGCCTAATTTCATCCATTGGCAATCCTTTATAGGAATTCATGGAGAATAATCAAAGTATAGCATTAATCACACAAGATAGTATTGTGATCTCAAGTTTAAGGATTATTTATATAATTATCATTTGAGAAGATATTCTATAGATACTTAGGTGAATATTCGAAATGGACTTCCCAATGTGGGTTAGTTCATTAAACTTGCCTTTCCAAAAAACCATCTCTAATGTTAGTGATAATTCTATATTTTTAGAATTATTTGTGCTTAATTTCCTATTTAATTATTTAAATCCCCAATTTATTTTGTTAATTATCCCCTTTATTTAATTAAAATTCTAATGTTTGCAGATAAATTAAATCCGGATGAATTTTGAATATTTCGGTAGAAAATGGATCGGAATTGGGCTAAAATCAAGATTGAGCCACGCGGACAACACGAGTCATGCCACCTAGCACATCCAATTGGACAAGAAGACCGATGACATGGAAATATCTTTTCAAGGAGCCAATGGTGTGAAGACAAGTGGCCAAAAAAAATGCCAACTCATCAAGGATGTGGAAATTAACATTTTACCCCTAGTGTGTTTATAAATAGGAAAGGATGGCAATTGAAAGTGTATGTAAGGGTAGCTTAGAGTAGTTTTAGTTTTAGAAATTACATTTTCAAGATTTACTTTCTTATTTTCTTTAGGCTTCCGTTAGCTTCCAACTTCACTAAAAAAATTTGCATTCCATTTTTATGTTATCAATTTTCTAGTCTTGGATAATTTTTCTCTTAAATGGAAATCAGCATCATTTGTTCTTCTCGGTTTTGTTTAAGTGAATACTCCTGTTTTTTCTTTTTAGTCCACAACATAGTTTACATAGCTTTCACTTCCCAAGGGAGCTCTCAGTTTTTCCTAAATGCATTGCCTATGTTTCCTTTTTCTATTTGAAAAACCAGTTTATTTTAGTTAGCTCTCGGGTTGCTTTTGTTGTGCATTCGGTGCATTACCTCTTCCTTCATCTATGCCATTTGGATTTGGTGCTTAGATGTGGGCAAATGTTAGGCATTGTTCCACATCAAATGCAACGTGGAACCATGGCATTAAGGGCTGGAATTAAGAGCAAGCCAATGATAATAGTTTTTTCACGTTGATGAAGCTACGGTTGGAGAGTGTAACTTCAAGTGTTGTTTTGCTGGTTTTATTTATTTCCTCTCGGTTTCAATCTTACAATTCATATTTTTGCATCATGTTTCTTTTTCTTGTTGCCATTGTTCTGCATTGCATGGATTCATATTCTAAATTCTGCATTTAGAGTAAGTTCCCGCCACTTTCATGTCCTGATTCATTTTGTGTTTTCTCTTACATTTATCTTCTTGGTTGGCTTAATTGTTGTTGGATGGTATGTTAAATATGTATTTAGGCAGTAGCTGGATTGCTCTCATGAGTAGACAAAGAACAGCAAAGAAGAAACTCTTTCCTCTGTTCTCCTCTGCTTTATGATTTAATTACTGTTTATCTTCTTCATTCGTATTAGTTCATAGTTTCATTATTTTAAGCTGTCTTTTGTTCTTCATTTACTGCTGTAACCTGTATTCCAACAATGTTTACTGATCTACCTAGTTGAGCATAGTAGGAAATGGATTGATGTGCTGTTCGGTAGTTGATGCATCATGGTGCAGAAGCAACCCGTTAAAGCCATCTGAACCCGAGGTTACCAACTTGCTGCCAGCAAGATTGAAAGTTGCAAAAGCATGAACGTGAAGCAGGTGATGAACCGGTGCTGCAAGAAGGATGGCACTAGGAGCAGCAGGACACATGCAAGAACCGAGAGCAAACCTGGCAAGCAGCAGATTTCACCTGGAACCAGTAGGACACATGCAAGAACCGAGAGCAGTTGCTTACCTGTTGATAAATGAAAACGTGTAGATCATGTCTAGCAGCCAGAAGCATGGGCAGAGAAGAAGGAAGTGAATGAAACCGAGGCAGAGCTGGTGAAAGTGCAGAGCAGACAGCAGCTGGACACGTCAAACAGCAGCACGCCTGGCAAAACCGAGACCACCTGGAAGCCAGAAAATGAAGAAATGAAGGATGAATAGTGTTTGGAGGGAATGGTTTAAATTTACTTAAGGCCATGTTTGGCACATTTTCATTATAGCTCTAATCCATTTTCATGCATTGTTAGTTTAGTTTAATTCCAATTTAATTTGTTAGCTTAGTTTAGAGTCTTTGATTAAATTGCATTATTAGTATTTTTGATTAATGGTATAAAACTTAGTTTTAATTAGGATGATAGTTAATTAAGTGTTCATTTAGAATTAGATTAGGGGTAAATTTATTTCATTAAATCTTAGGTTAGTTTAAATTGCATTTTGATTAATTAGTTTAATTGCATTTTAGGTTTGTTAGATTTAGTTAAATTTATCTTGCTTTGTTATTTTCATAATTGCATTTTATTTTAATTGCGTTAATTAGTTTTAACTGTTTTAATTTCTTTTATAAGTCTTTTATATTAATTGCATTAAGCACTGTAAGTAATTTTGCTCGGTTTTATTTTCTTTATTTTATATTTTTATTATTTTATTGCTTTCGGTATTTTCAATTCTAGCTTAGTAGATTACCCACCTTAATCTCATAATTTGCTAGAATATACTTAGGGTAAGAATAACCGGTAGTTAATTAGGCTAACCAACTTCTTTGAGGGACGATAACTCGGGACTCAAATCCCATTATTACTTGTATGACCCGTGCACTTGCGGTAATATATTTAGGGCGTGTCAGTTAGTCTAAGCATATCGCTGCTTCAGCTTTTGAGATCAACTACTTACTTTCTCTAATCTAGAGACATAACATTCTACCAATCTCAATGACATTTATCAATATCCCCTTTTCTTAGTAATACTTAACTAAGAACAATTTTAGAAATATTATACTTTTATGCAGTAGGGATCTTATAATTATAACCACTTTATAATTCCCTTTGCAAAGTATATTTTGTTTCAAGGAACTTATCATAAGCAAGTATTAAGAGTTGAAATCAATATGTTGTATAGATAAAGAATAATGCGTATATTAAATAATTGTTTCAAAACAATAAATGTTCAAATATTAAGGATTGAAAATGTTCAAATAGGTTAAAGGGCATACCCCAATAGTAACTATTTCAAGTCGTTCCAACCTATTTGGAGGTCATTTTTTTATCATATCAGCCATGAATCTTACCTTTGCCAGCTTGATCGAATTGGATAATGACCAAAAATAGCCTAAGTAAGGGGAGATAAAGAGTGAAAATAAAAAAGAAAGAATAAAAAAGAAAAGAATAATTTAATTTTTCATTTTTGCCACTTCATTAAATTTCATCAAAACTTTCATGCTTACAAAAAAAAAAAAAAAGGCATGGTTTTAAGTGCAAGGAAGTCAATCTCGATTAGGATTAGAAGCTTACATGGATATAAATGAAAAGATAATGATTTACTTGAATACGAAAAAAACATAAGACATATTTTTCTTTAAAAAAAATTTATTTGATACACTTTCAGTGGAGTTTTTAAACTCCATAAGTGAGGTTAACAGAGTAACATATATCTTTTTTGTATTTTGAAAAAAAACTAACAAAAAAAAGAAATGAGATATATGGTTGTTCTTTAACGCACTTGTTGTCACGACCCTCAACTTACCAAAATACATACAAATTTTTCTCATTTTCATGCATTATCAGCTACTCTCCTCAACAGTTGGGTTGTATGTCAATATCTATCTCATTCCACCATACCAATTTAAATTGTATATTATTTATAAGTAAACATTTATATAAATAAATCGTAGTTGTTGTTTACGTGTGTTTACATTGCTTTACATCCCCAATAGTTACATACAAAATGCTACTGTGCTATAGAAAGTTTAGATACAAAAAAATCTCATCAGTGTGTATACCTTATGCGATGGGATGCAGCGGATACTAAAAGGGAACGCCTGCAGTCATGCTCAACCTATACTCAAGGCTCTGTAGAGAGGGGAAAATAAGGGGGTTGAGCAAACCACACGCTCAATAAGGCAATCATGCGAACCGGTATATACTGCACTATCTACGTGATCGTGATGCCATGCTCAAAACATACATTTCATCATTTTTCTCAAAATATGAGTTCATGCTTGTGTTAATGGTATGTAAAGCATTCATGCTATTAAAATCTAGTGCTCAATTCAATTCAAAGCATGGAACATCCTTCATGCATATTTCACAAATAAGGCATGGAAAACACATCATGCATACATGCACTTTAAAACCATTAACAAACCGTCATCTCAAAACAATCCAACACTTGTCAGGACTCAGCCCCTCCCTCGGATTGTCCTGACCCTCAAATCATTTCAAACATTGATTTATTCACAAAGCAATAGACATGTGAGATAGGTAATACAATAAGGGAAATATCCTCTAGGACTATGGCCATATCCTGTGATACCGGCTACACGGATCAGGTGTACGTGTTATCACCACTATTTGCTTCCACACGGGAGGTGGGTCAAGTCCAAGCCACCGGTCTATAGCAGATCTCGTCCGAAGACGACATAACACAATCTCAACATGGTATAACATACTCTATGCTACATGCACAGTACAACGTACTTCGTGGACCCATATCAACACATCATATCACGCCACATCTCAAAATGCACGTGTGAGCCTATTTAATCGGTACACTTCTTGTCTATCTGAAGCTCCTACCACGACTATCAACATGTTAAATATAAAAACTACACGTGTGAACCTATTTAATCAGTGCGACACCCAATCTACCCGAAGTTCCAAGCATGACAACAAATAAGGTTGGTATTTAATGCGAGCTATGCTCCAACACCATGCCAAAACCAGTATAAAATCCATGTGAAAACTAGTGCGAGATAAGTTCCAGCACTCATGCGTATAAAACACATCAAATCTCGTGTGAGTCATACTCTAGTACGCTTTCATTCTCACGAAAACCATGTAGGTGGCATCAATTCTTTGCAAAGTATGGTTAACAAACCAAAACAGCTCATCTCTTTTGCAATTCATTTCAAATGTTAGCCAACCTACCAATCACTTGCTAAAAAAGCAATAAAAACATTATTTTCCAAAGCATTATGCCTTTGTTTTCATGCACATTTCTCAAAACCCAACTCTTTTCCCTTCAATCACCCAATATCATTTCCTAGTATCATATGCACTCTAGCAAAACATTTAAGTGCCCAAATTGCACACAAATATCTCTAAGATTCTGCAGAATTCCCTTACCTCAATTTACTTGAGTGCGACTCTCTCTTCCTCTCAGCTTCTTGCACTCTTGGCTCGCCTTGCTCCGGTGTATCTTCAGGAGCTGCGATTCGTTCATCCAAATCACTAGAGTTAATGCTGTTAACTCACATTTTAACTTTACTAGTCAATATAATTCATTTATGCCTTTTACCAATGCCTTATTCCACATTTTACCCCTTTTAGGTAAATCTCACAATTTATTCACTGGCAACAACTTAAAATCATACCCATAACACTATTATCACCTCAAGATATCCCATTCATCATTAATCTCAATACATTCTACTTTCTCACACTAGACCATTTCTAGGTCATGGTGGAATCATTCTACTCTAGTAGTTTCTACCATTTCTATGCGTACCAATCATTCCCCATATCAATATCCAAACAAATGTATTTGAGTATTTGCATTAGAAACTCACCTAGCTTGATTTTCTCTTTGCTCCAATGGAAATGCACCTTGTTCCTTAAATCTAACAAATGGGGAAAATGCCTCCCAACTATGTTGTTCTTCTCTTTAATGTGAACAACTTTGCCTCTAATAGCTTTCCCTCAAATCCTACTGAAAATTGGTGGATTTAGGAGTGAGAAAGCTAGGTTTTGGAATGAAAATGGTAGAGTGAGAGTGTTTTCCCGAATTGTGCAAATCAAACTGCTCCTATTTACAGATTTAGCTTGATGAGATCGATCTGCCTTGGGTGGAGATCGATCTGGTCCTCTTAAAATCCCTCTTTTTCACGGTATTTGAAGGTATGAGATCAATCTGTCGAAGGCTGGAGATCGATCTGTCTCAAGTAGTAGCTTAAGGAGATCGATCTGGCTTGGGATGAGATCGATCTACTTCAACCCGAGAGCTTAGGGAAATCGATCTGCTTGCCTTGAAATCGATCTTCACTTTACAGAATGTTTAGCAGATCGTTTCAACTCTTTTAGAGATCAATCTGTCCTGTTCCATAGCTCAAAATAAGAGCATTTTGGCTCTTTCAGATCGATCTCTCATCCTATGAGATCGATCTAGCCTTCATATTTCTAAATTTTACTGCAGTTTTTTGCAGGTACTTACACCAAAACAACTTTAATTTGTTGCCATAGTCATTTTCTTATTCAATCATCTTTGATACTTAAAAATGGCATCAATTCCTACTTTATACGTATTAAAACTTGTGTGAAATCTTTGTATAACCAAATGTACATGATATAGACCAAATGGAAGTGCACAACTCATGCAATCTTCCTTCCATTTCACCACACTACTCATATTCCATTCCACTCACATTATTCACATGTTTAAGTCCATTTCTTCATATTCATATATAATGTAACTTGTACATACAATCACCACTCTTATTACAGGTGTGTATATTAAACTTATGGACTTACATCACATATACTTCACATTACAAGTATATCACCATACTTATGATTTCATTTACATATATATACAAGGTTAAACCTATACGGGGTCTCACACTTGTGAAATTAAAAGTTTTCACTATCAGTGTATCAAATACGAACTCTTTAAGAAAAATAAAATAATTTAAAAAATCTTTCTAATATTCTAACTCATAATAAACAATCATGTCAATTAATAAAAAAACAAAAAAAAACCTCAATCATAAAAGTTCTAGTCTGTGTCAACCTTAAAAAGTGAAAAAATGGATTTGACCTGGACTTATCCATGGATCAAGCAGCCTGATGAATTTCAAAAGTCCACCTAAATTTTGGTTGAATTTGAACAAAAATATTAAGTTGAATATTCGAGATTGGACAAAAAAAATGCCCATTCAAATTTTGAGCTGAGCCTGAACGTTTCTCTTTGAAACCCAGGCTTGACCCGATCATTAAGCCTAAAAGGCAGTCACAAAGAAATACAAAAGAAAATTAAGAAAAAAACAAAGGCATAATTTTCAAGAGAGGTATCCTACCATAATTGTAAAAAATAATGCTAATCTCTAATTTAAATCATCTACTTGTCTACTTTTCAATCTCTCTATCTATGATTAAGACACCCCTTAGGATATCAGTGGACCCAGTTCTATTCATTTGTGTTCTTATCTTGAGAGCTTCTATATGTACTTAACTTTTTTTCTCAACACTGTAATATTCATTAGGACAAAAATGTCCTTTTATTTAAAGACCAGTTTGCCCAAATAAAATTTTCCAACATAACAAGTTCACTTTCTTCTTCTCCATTCTTGTTCTTTTTTTTCCTTGTTCCCGTCTTCTTCTCTAAACCCTAAAGTTTTTTTTTAATATTTTTCTTCTCTCAAACAAACAAATTCATGTTCATTTCTCCCTTCACAGTTTTCTTCCTCTTCTCTATGCCTTAAAATTATGTTACCGTTTTTCTTCTTTCAAACTAAAAAAATATAGAAAATTTAAATGAAAGTAGTTATTATGATAGCATGGAAGAATATGAAAGCATGGAAATTGAAGAAGATAAGTTAAACTTCAAAAGAAATTCAAAAGAAACAAAACCAATAAAAAAAATTCTTTAGAGCTTTTGTTTCCTGTGACAGCTACTTTACGTAAGCATGATCTTGTGCAAAATAACTTGCACAATTAGCATGTCCCAAAGCAAAAGGCAACTTACAAGAGGTGTTTGTCTTTGCACAAGTGGTGCTCCTAGCACTTTTTGTAAAGGCCTGGGCCCGCCCCTCACCAGGTCACCTAGCCTTACACTCCACGTATTATCCGTTTTGGGCTAGCCCACTGCCCCCCTCACGGTTTTGCTCTACTGGCCCATCCTGGAGCTACCTCCATAGGGAAAGCCAAGAGACACGTCCTCAGAGGTTCGAACTCAGGACCATGTCCTAGTCAACACACTCTGATGATACCACTGAGTGCATCGACTAGGACATGGTCCTGAGTTCGAGCCTCTGAGGATGCGTCTCTTGGCTTTCCTTGTGGAGGTAGCTCCAAGATGGGCCAGTTGAGCAAAACCGTGAGGGGGCCAGTGGGCTAGCCCAAAGCGGACAATACGTGGAGTGTAAGGCTGGGTTACCTGGTGAGGGGTGGGCCCAGGCCTTTACACTTTTTTAATTTTATTATAAATTTTATTTTAATAATTGCAATTACTTAATTTTATTATAAATTTTAATATAATAATTATAATTAATTATTGTTTGATATTTGTTGAGTGATAGAATAATAGTAATTTATAATGAAGAATAAAAAACTGTGGATAAGGAAATATTTTATTTTACAGAAGCATTTACTAATGGGTCACACATAATGAGATAACCTTATGCATTAAATTAAATTGATAGGCTTTGTAAGGCCTGTAAAATAATATGTACTCTTTATGATTTCACGATGTACGAACAAGTCACATTTGATATAAATCATAAGGAATGAACATTTTTATGTTCCAAATGTGTATAAAATGCAAAATGGGTATTGAAGCAAATTAGATATGAATGTAACTGTGATTTTCTGGGAAAACTGCAGCAAGAATGTTGTAGATGAGAAGCAGATCGATCTCATTAGCAAGGAAGATCGATCTCGTGGCTTGAAAATGCAAGGCCAAGCATTCTCCAGGAGGCAAATTGATCCCTCATTCAAAGCATATCGATCTTGGATAGGTTTTGGTTGAAACAGATCGATCTCCAAAGGGTTCTGGATAGCACAAATCGATCTCATCTCAAGGGCCATATCGATCTCTATACGATTATGTTTGAAGCATATCGATCTCATGCTAAAAAGTAGATCAATCCCCTATCTTAAAAAGTTGAATTCTAAAGAGATAAACATAGGGTAGATTGATCTCTCATGGTTAGCAGATTGATCTCCAAGGGCAATTCTATATATACTAGACTACTACACCTATATTTCCTCGAGAAATTGAAACCCCTTTGAAACCAAGTGAAAACCTAACCTTTTCTACTCCAGACATTATCCCTTTCAATCAGCTTTGAGTGAGATTTGCTTCAGCAAAGTTGTTCCTTGTAAGGAGAAGAATAACATAGTTGAAAACTAGAAGTTGAAACCTTAGATTGAAGGAGCAAGGTGAATTTCCCCCAATTTGGCAAAAAGATGAAAATTTAAGCTAGGTAAGATTCAATACACCAACTTCAAATATGTTAATATAGGTATCTTGGTGAGTTGATTGGTGTATGTTTGAGTTGCTGAAAACACCTCGAATATATAAAATCTCAATGACCTAGATTTTGGCTTAGATATGAGAAAATGATGAGAAAGTTGAGTAGGCATGGATTCAATGATAATTGAAGCATGTAGTGAGGTTATTAAGCATGTATATATGATTGTAAGATAGTTTTGTGAAGTACATTTGTTGGAATGGACTTAAGAAAGAGTAAGGTCCAATAAGAGGTAATAAAGCCAAATGAGTGTAAAAAGGGCTAAATTCATTGATTTGAGGTTCATGCAAGTGAAAATTTAGTATATTAAGGTATACTGATGTGAAAGGTTATCAACAGCTTCAGAAATTATATTGGAAGCTGATCGAACTGTGAGGTTTAGCAGCATCGAGGAAGTGAGGTCACGTGACGTGATCTGAGGTAAGGAAATTTCGTGAGTAGCTAGAGGTAGCTACACGTATTTCAAATAGAATTTCAATTATTTATATTGTATATGAAATCTTGAGTATAGAAAAGTTCGGTAGGAATCGATAAGGTAAAATTGTAGTTTTACCCCAAATATGGGTAAAAAGCTTAGGAAACATGTTTATGACTAGTTTTTACAGTTACATGGATAGACTGGCTAATGTTTTCATGTTATATATAAAAACAGTACGTTATAGTGCCGTTTTGATTTAATTAAGTGAATTTCAATTGAAATAAGCCATCTATCGGGTTTGTGCAAAAACCATTGGTGCTAGAGTAATACTCGCACTAGATTTTATGAGATATGAATCACATAGTACTTGAAAAATTCTCGTACTTGATTTTAATGCAATTTATGCATGATAAAGTACCGGAGCGTTGCTCATACTCCGTTTTATTGATTGATGCATGTAGTTTAAATTTGAAGTTTGAACCTGTAGAGTATATACTACATGTAAATACCCCTATGCGTGAGTCCCAAAGAACTGATTTAATTTGTAGAGGATGTGAAATAAAGGTGGGAGATAGAGTAATGTTAACAGATCTAATAAAGTTAAATATACATGAGTTTGATCTAATATTAGGAATGGATTGGCTGGCAACCAATCGAGTGAGTTTAGACTGCTACACTAAGATTGTAACTTTCTCCCTACTTGAACCTTACAGTGTACGTTTGAAATATTGAGTAAGTAAATGTGTGAAATTTTAGCAAGCAAATTGAAATTCTGATGTTGCTTTTTGAGAGTACTAAATATGGTTGTTCACTTGAAGGTTACGAAACACTCATCTCTGATGACAGTCGGGAACATCTGAGGATAGAGGATATACTTGTGGTGTGTGAATTTTCGGATGTTTTCCTCGATGAGTTACCAGGTTTACCACCAGAGAGAGAGCTGGAGTTTACCATTGATTTGGTACCAGATACTCAGCCTATCTCTAGACCTCCATCTAGGATGGCCTTAGTGGAACTTGAGGAATTGAAGAAACAACTACACGAGTTATTGGATCAAGGATTTATTAGACCTAGTGTTTCACCATGGAGAGCACCAGTGTTATTCGTGAGGAAAAAGGATGGTAGTCTCAGATTGTGCATAGACTACCGACTGTTGAATAAAACCACGGTGAAAAATAAATACTCATGACCCAGGATTGATGATTTACTTGATCAGCTAAGAGGGTTCTCAGTCTTCTCTAAGATTGATTTAAGATCTGGCTATCACCAATTGAGGATTAAGAAAGAAGATATTTTGAAGATGGCCTTCAGGACAAAGTATGGCAATTATGAATTTCTAGTGATGCCCCTTGGATTGACGAATACCCTTGTAGCCTTTATGAGATTAATGAATGAAGTGTTCAGAGACTATCTAGATAAGTTTGTGATAGTCTTTATTTATTATATCCTGGTGTACTCTTGGTCATATGAGGAGCATGCATAGCATTTGTGGTTAGTACATCAGATACTCTGAGATAAATAATTATATGGGAAGCTTAGTAAGTGTGAGTTTTGGCTGGATCAGATAACTTTCCTTAGTCATATAGTTTTAGAAGAATAAGTATCAGTGGATCCAATTAAAGTAGAAGCTGTGCTTAATTGGGAAAGACCAAGGACAGTTACAGAGGTACGAAGTTTCCTTGGTTTGGTAGGGTATTACAGAAGATTTGTGGAAGGATTTTCCAAGATTGTCACTCCTTTGACTAAGCTCACGTTCAAGGAGACTCCGTTCATATAGACTGATCAATGTAAGCTTAATGCTCAGGAATTAAAGAGGAGATTAACAGCGACACTTGTGTTAACTATCCCGGAGGGATCAAGAGGATTTTCAGTGTATAGTGATGCATCCCATCAAGGATTGGGGTGTGTGCTCATGCAGCACGGTAGAGTGGTTGCCTATGGATCGCGACAGTTGAAAGACCATGAGCGAAATTACCCCACGCACGATTTGGAGTAAGCCGTTGTGGTATTTGCCTTGAAGATCTGGCGACACTACTTATATGGGGAAAGATTCCAAATCTTCACTGATCACAAGAGTTTAAGATATCTCTTTGATCAGAAAGAGTTAAATATGAGACAAAAGAGACGGCTGAAACTCCTTAAGGATTATAACTACGAGATTCTATACCATCCGGGTAAGGCAAACATAGTTGTTGATGCCCTGAGTAGGAAGAGTATGATATCTACTATGATGATCAGGGAATGGGATTTATTGGAGCAATTCGTCGAACTCCGAATCAGAGTTAAAGAGGTAGAGACTGGATTTTTGGCTAACCTACGAATAGAGCCCAAGATCATGGATCAAATTAGAGCTAGGCAGAGCAATGATCAAAGGTTGATTGATATGGTTAGCTAAGCTGAGCAGACTTCGAAGTCGGATCTCACAATCAGTGAAGATGGATTGTTGAGATTTAGAGGACGAATTTGTGTATCAGACGATGATACCTTGAAGACATAAATACTGAGAGAGTCTCATTGCTTGCGATACACCATGCATCCAAAGAGTACTAAGATGTACCAAGATTTGAGAAAAGTGTACTGGTGAAGTGGTATGAAGCGACACATGGTAAAGTATGTGGCCAGATGTTTAGTATGCCAGCAAGTGAAAGCTGAGCATCGAAAGCCTGGAGGACTACTACAGCCTTTACCTATACATACATGGAAATGGGAGCATGTCACCATGGACTTTATTATGGGTTTACCGAGGACCCAGAGAGGTCGTGATGCTATATGGGTTATAGTGGATAGACTGATAAAGAGTGCCCACTTCCTCGCCATCAAGAGCACAGATACTGTGGATGCCTTAGCTGAGTTATATGTCAACGAGATAGCTAGATTACATAGGGCTTTAGTGAGTATTACTTCTAACAGAGATTCTCGATTTACTTCCAGATTTTGGACCTAGTTTCAGGAGTTTATGGGATCTCGATTGAGTTTTAGTACCGCCTATCATCCTAAGACAGATGGCCAGTTAGAGAAGACTATTCAAACCCTGAAGGTTATGTTGAGGACGTGTACGATGGATTTTAAAGGATGATGGGATGATCACCTGCCTCTAGTACAGTTTGCGTACAATAATAGCTATCATGCAAGTATTAGAATGGCACCTTTTGAGGCTCTATATGGTAGTAGGTGTAGATCCTCCGTAGCTTAGGAAGAAGCCGGTGACAAAAAGATAAATGCTCCCGAGTTGTTGAGCAAGCGGTACAGAGTGTGAAACTCATATGTGAGAGATTGCGGGCTGCACAAAGTAGACAGAAAAGCTACTCGGATGTGCTTAGACGGCCACTTAAGTTTGATGTTGGTGATGTAGTAATTCTGAAGATATCACCGAGTAAGGGTATCATGAGGTTTGGAAAGAAAGGAAAATAAGCCCTCGATACATTGGACCATTCGAGATTCTTGAGAGAGTGGGAGAGGCAGCCTACAGATTGGCATTACCCCCACAGATGTTCGAAATACATAACATCTTCCATGTGTTTATGTTGAGGAAGTACCAGCCGTACCCTTCTCATGTCATAAAGTATGAAGAGATGGACATATAAGAGAACATGAGCTACACTGAAGAACCCGTCCGGATCCTTCATAAGAAAGAGAAGGTACTTCGAACCAAAAGCATCCCATTAGTGAAAGTTTTATGGAAACATCACTCAATGGAAGAGGCAACGCGAGAATTGGAAAGTCTTATGAAGGAGAAATACCCCTATCTGTTTGACGAGTTGAGTTGAATTTGGAGGACCAAATTCTTTTTAAGGTGGGGAGGATGTGAGATCTGAGAATTTTGTACATATCTAAATTATGTAATGAGAACATGAAGTGTAATTAAATTGAACTAAATGTGATGTACCCCTATATTTAGATGGTATAGAATGAGATCTTTAAGTGATTTTTGGTGATTATGGTTATAGTCATTGTGATTAAATAGCTAGGAAATGGTTAAGGATTTATGAAAATATGATTTTGTTGGAGTAAAGGTAACGTTAGGAAATTTGTGGTAATTTTGGGAATTATGGCTATAAATTGGAATTGAGACAATGAGGTGAATTTAGCATGGAATATGGTGTGAGAAATGTAGAATTCTGAGATGTAGTGGATGAGAATGTGAATTGCGATAGAGTTGTGAGAATTGAGTTATTTGAGGTGTTAATGAGAATATGAGCAAATGTGTGCTGAATAATGCGATTGAGTTGGGTTATTGATGTTTTTACATCGTTTGGATAGCTCGAGAGTTCCATAGAGGAATGCGAGACTAGTCTATGATACGAGGGAACGATTGTACTATACGAGGTGCAAAGAGGTGAAGGAAAACTTAAACTCGTTTGTGTATGTGTTTTGATGTTAATTGTAGCATGAAAAGTGATTTAAGCAAACAAACATGCTTTTATGAGTTGTGAATGAGTAGTGCACATGATTTTATAGCTGGTTGGGGCCCAACTTTTATGAGTTATTAACTAAGCGTGAAAATGTTTTACAATTTTTTTGTGATTAAAATGTGAAAAGAGATTTGGGCTCTATGTTAAGGTGTACTGAGGTTAAGAAATGTGTGTGTGGTTTTTTCGGTTGGGAATCGATTTTTTAACATGTTTTATGTTGGGTACACAAATGTTTTAAATGAGATTTATGAGAGAAAATCATTATGAGTTCTACGTGAAGGCAAAACATTTTATATGATAATGGCTAATGATTGAGACTTAGGCGTGTCATGTTAGATACACATCGGGCGATAGCATGCAAGTCCGAGCCTTGTTCTAGTAACATGTAGGTCTGATTATTCCTCTGCTTTGGTAGCGTTGAGAGGCCTTACTCTGGTAGCATGTAAGTCCGATATTCCTCCGTTTTGGTAACGAGAGATGCCTCCATTTTGGTAACGTGAGATGACCCTCGTTCTAGTAACGCTGGGTGGCCTTGCTTTGGTAGCATGTAAAACCGATAGAGTGGACAGCCTGGGAATCGACCCAGGGACCACGTGATAGTGTGCATGAGGAGAGGCATTGCTCTGGTAGCATGTAAGGCCGAGCCTTATTCTAGTAACGCGTAAGTCCAATATACCATGTACATGACCATATGTCGACGTTTCCTCTTATGAGGATGCCTAGGATGCGCACCCATAGGAGATTTATTATGATGTGCCATGACAAGTTTTATATGAGTTTTATTGCCTTCTCTCCTTTTTATACACATGAGTTGTGCTTTGTGGCTGTGCCACGTGCATTCTATTGAGGTGATTTTTATCACGTTTTAATGAGAAAAGCCATTAACGCATTCTGATTTCCACATGCTTGTGATTGTGATTTGTACTGAGTTATGTACACTCATATTTTTACATGATTTCAGAGAAATGAGTTGAGAATGATGTTTTAATGAGTTCATGCTACGTTTTAATTGAGTTTCAACTACGAGATAAAATGATTGTGTTGTGCAAATCATTGTTCTATTAACGAGTCCCTTACCCCCTTACTGAGCGATTTAGAAGCTCACCCTGCTTTCTCTCCCCCCAGATTTCTTCGAGTGAAGAGAGTTTTTCCCTGCGACGTAGGGAGTAGTGACTAGTGGAGGACTTGAGCTCTAGGCCATATATTGTATTTGAGGTATAATTTATCTTTTCATGTACCCAGACTAAAGTTGTAATTACAGACACTTGTTGTACAATTATGTATGAGATGTATTAGGATTAATTAACCTTGAATTGAGTAATATAAATTGGATGAAATACAATTATGAGATGATGAGATCCTAAGGTATGATATGTATGATGATGTATGACACTGCACAGGAATGCACCCTTTATTATGAATGGATGTGAAAAAGTTTTAAATTTGCTATGTTTTTTGCGCTTCCGGGGCGTCACACCTCAACTATGAGGATTGGGTCCATGGAGTACTTTGTATCGTGTATGTCACATGGAGTACGATGTATCGAGAGTACACGATGATATAGAGTTGTGAGTTGACAGTTGAGGATTTAACCTACCTCCCGTTACAGCAAATGTGAGGCCCCGCACACTGAGTACTGTGTAGCCTGGGATCACGAAAAATGAGTTATGATCATAATCTCGGAACAAGTAGTCGCCTATCTCACCTTACTGATATTTCTTGTTTGAATTGTCACATGAGTTTTTATAAATTGGGTAGACTCGAGAGATGGGTTAAGTCTCGACATGTGACCTAGTGTGTGAAAGGGTAACCCGAGGGATGGGTGAGGCCCAGATTTCCATGTTTTTACATGATGAAATGCCATATTATTTTGATTTAATTGCAATTGCATGATAAAATGTGATTTATATTAATTACTTGAGAAATTGCAATGTTTTGCATAAATTGTTAAGATTATTAAACCAGCATGTTTTCAGTTCATACTGACGATTTGTATCTGTCACAACCCTCTTCATCCAAAAATCACAAAAACAATTTTCGCGTTTATTCATGTAATTTACCCTATCGTGAACAGTTCCCCACACCAAACAGTTGAGCTATGATTCAGAGCCAGTTACCTCATTCCATACACGATATCACATAACATATATATATATATACGATATTTGTAGACACTTAAATTACTTCATTAACTTCATCAATTAATATATATGTCTACAAATGTTTACATCCCCCAAATTTACATTTCCAAAAATATTGTTGTGCTGTACTTGTTTAGATACAAAACGACAATAATGTGTATACCTCTCAGCGATGGGCAGCAGCGGACACTAGGAGTGCAAGTCTCTGATTACTCTCAACCACTATGGTAGCTCTGAAGGGATGGAAAATGAAAGGGTGAGCAACCACACGCTCAGTAAGGAAATAATGTAAGCAGGTAGATAGCTACACTATCTACATGCTTATAATGACATGATATCGAAATCATTTATATCTTGAGCATGAGGTAGATCAAAACCATGGCACATGAATATGTATATAGTATATGAAACATTCATAAAATCAGGCACGATAATAAATGGAAAACTAACATATAAATCATCTTATGCTCATCATATCAAAACTCATTACCATTCATTTATATCAAATCTAATCCCGCCCTTCGAGATTACCCTGTGCATAAAATCACATTTCCTTTTAAAACAAAGTCACGGGTGTCACCCCTCCTTCGGGTCTACCCAACTCTATCATTTAAAACATAATATCAAGTGAGGCATGTAGGTTACATTTCGAAAATAAATTGGGAATAATGGTCATATATATAAATCCCCGTGATCCCAGGCTACGTGGATCCCGACGTGCAGGGCATCACAACTGCAACGAGAGGTGAGGTCAGCCCTACTCGGGCAATAGCTCAACCAACTAGTCATTAAGACTACACGATACAGCGTACTCCATGTGACATACATGATACAACGTACTTCATGGACCCACACGGTCTGAGGGTGTCTGCCATAGGTCTTAGCCCACATCATTGTCAGGGGTGCCTACCATAGGACTTAGCCCCACCATGGTTTGGGGGTGCCTGTCATAGGTCTTAGCCACCCTATACCATGCGGGTAACCATTTCATGTCTCAAAACGTGCGTGCGGTACATCATCTCACTGTGACACACTGTCTACAGGAGGCTACAACACGATTTTCTATAAAACATGTCAAATCTTCGTATGAGCAAAGCTCTAGTATGACTTTCATGCATAGATAACCAATAAAACTAGTGCGAGTAGAGCTCCAGCACTATCGATATAAATCAAAGTATTTCATTTTGGTAAAAACATTAAATTCATGGAAATCCATGCATTTTTGGATTCTTACTACCCCTTTCATAAAATTCCTACCAAAATAAAACTTATATTTCCCTCATTATTTTTGGAACCTATCACAAAAATTCTTAATGCATTATTAGATAATAGGTACAATTCGCGCCCTATAATTCCCCTCAAAATACGAATAGCCTCCTATAGGCACTTACAAAACCCCTTCACCTTGAGCATAGTACAAGTTCCACCACTGGAACCTTGTCCAATCCAATTTGCTCCTAATTCAGTCTCTGGAGCTGCAAACATTCAGTAATCACTTCATCACAATCGATTTATCTTATCGGGCCTTATAGCATTTAGCTTGGTCCACTTTCACATTCGGCCAACATTGTGTCGTTCCTAATCAATTTGGCTAGTAACTCATTTAGTTATCAAATCAAATACTTGATTCGCATGCTTAATCCTTAGTTCCTTCATTTACTGATGCATTTAACAATTGTCATTCATACAAGCATTATTACTTTGTCCAATCCTATAACTTTGATTCCACATAACCCTCTCAATGTCATGTATACAATATTATTAAAACTTTGGTATAACCCATTTATCACCAACTCAACTATATCATTTTCTCACACTAAACCCATTTTAGGTTATGCTTGATTCATCATATTCTGGGTGTTTTCAACCAATGATATATACACCAATCTACTCCTAACAACATCTTATTATACATATTTAGAGTCGGTGTATCGAGAACTCACCTAGCTTGACATTTCCCTTGTTCGAACTTGGAGGATCCTTTTGCTCCATCAATCCAACTAGTTGAGTTTTGATTCCAAGGTATGTTATTCTCCTCCTCAAAGTGAACAACTTTGGCTCTAATAGCTCTTTTAAAATTCTTTTTGGAAGGGAAGGTATTCTAAAGAGAGAAAGCTTGGTATTTTTAGTAAAAATGGAAGAGAAATGTTTGATTTGCTGAGGAATGAAGTTTTGTCGTTAGGTTTTTATAGATTGAGAGTGGGGAGATTGATCTGCTAGGGTAGTAGATTGATCTTCCCTTGGTTTTTAGCTATCAGATTGTTCCAACATGAAAGGGTGGGATCGATCTGCTCTTAAGGGAAGGGATCGATCCTTTATTAGCAGAGGCTTGAGGAGATTGATCTGCTCATGGGGAAAGATCGGTCTGCTCTTAATAGAATCAAATGGAGATCGATCTACACTTAATAGGGGATCGATCTCTGTTAGGCAGAGGAAAATGCATATCGATCTGTTCATTGAGGAGATCGATCTTGACCTTGGCAGATTCACTTGAAAATTGTTCTGCTTGAATGAGGGATCGATCTGCCTTGAATAGAAGATTGATCTAGCCCTTGTCTAGGGCATTTCTTACAACATTTTTTCAGATTTTCCAAGGGAGAACTTGCGTTCGATTGCCTAACTATTCATTTTACAATCTATTCACATTTCGAGCATGGAAAGGATCATTTCCTATAAGTTTCATGTTATGAAACTTGTGTGTATTGCTTAGAAATCAGAATGGATACACAAATTCACAATCCTAGCTTTATCATTTGTGCTTTAATCCTTATTTGCAAATTTGAATGCTTAAAGTTCTGTTCATTTAGTTTGTGACCACTTCAGCCCTTACTTATCCTTTACTCGCATCCACGATACTCATTCATTCTCATTTGCATGGTCTAAAATCGTTTGTCTTATAATTCCATTAATATAGAATAAGGTTTTACATACATGGGGTCTCACAGTATCTATATATGTATTGCATAAATGTTTTAAGAAGATACATGCTTTAGATATGAATCGAAGAGGAAATGATTTCAAGCCAAGAGCGTTGTATTTTGTAGATAGTGTAGTTATCTACTTGCTTGCCTTATTTCCTTACTAAGCTGTGAGCTCACCCCCTTTTTATTTCCCATCTCTACAGAGCGTTCACAGTAGTTGGATACGACTGAGGACTAGTGTAAGACCCATATTTTCAGATATAAACCTTATGAATTCATAAGTATGGTGATGTACATGTAATGTGAAGCATAAGTGATGTAAAGTCCATAAATTCAATGTACACACTTGTAATAAGAGTTTGTGATGTATGTACAAGTTTCATTATGTATAAATATGAAGAAATGGACTTTTGTATGTGACGAATGTGAATGGAATGAAAAATGAGTAGTGTAGTAAAATGGAATGAAGTTGAATGAGTTGCATAAATCTTTATAATTTCATTTGGTTTTGTAGTGTATACCTTTGTTTATACAATAAATGCACACAAGGTTTAATGTAGATAAAGTATGAATGGATGCCATTTTTAAGCCTTAAAGGTAGTTGGATGAGAAAATGACTATGGCAACAAAATTTATGAAGTTTTGTATGAGTTATTATAGAAAACTGCAACAAAATCTGGAAAATATGAAGGATAGATTGATCTCATTTGAAAGAGAGATCGATCTGTAAGAGCAAAAAATGCTCTTATTTGAGCGATGGAAAAGGTCAGATCAATCTCCATTGGAGATAGATCGATCTGCTAAACATTTTGTGTTAAAGGAATTGATCCCCTGAAAGGCCAGATTGATCTCCAAATGCTACTGACTTGGAGAAGATCGATCTCACCCTTGGAACAGATCAATCTCCTTAAGCTACTGTCTGAAACAGATCGATCTCATGCTTAGAGGTAGATCGATCTCATTAGGTCTGAAAGGTCGATTTCGAGAGGAAAATGCAGGGCAGATCGATCTCATTTGGAGAGCAGATCGATCTCATAGAGATAATTCTATAAATACTAGGTTCTGCATTTCAATTTTTCACGAGAGAAACTATTCCATTCAAGAGCAAAAGTGTAACCTAATATTTCAACACCAGAAAACTTTAGTTTGCAGTCAGTTTTGAGTAAGGTATAGTTGAGCAAAGTTGTTCTTCGCAAAGAGGAGAACAACATACTTGGAAACAAGAGATTGAAATCAAGGATTTCAAGAGCAAGGAGGATTTGTACCAATTTGGTGAAAAAGGAAGGAAATCTCAGCTAGGTAAGATTTAATGCACCAAGTCAATGTATGTTAAATTAGGTGTATTGATGAGTTTATTGGTATATGTATGAATTGTTGGAAATGAAAGGATTATGAAAAATGAGCATGACCTAGCTATTGGTGTGAAAATGGGAAAATGATGAGGAAATGTTGTTAACATGAATTTGATGATGGAATATACATGTAGAGAAGATTATAAATTTATCTTATGCAATACATATATTGGAAATAAGGAGAAATAAATATAGCTATATGAAAAATGTGGTATAATACCATATTGGGAGAAAATAGTGAAAATGATGTGCTAAATTGAGATTTGGCAACTGAAACAAGTATAATACGATATACTAACGTAAATACGTATAACAGCTTCAAAAATCACATTGGAAGTTGGTCGGACTGCAAGAGTGAACAGAACCGAGGAAGAGAGGTCACTTGACGTGATCCGAGGTAAGGGAATTTCGTGAGTACTTAGAGGTGGCTACACGTATTTTCAATAGCATTTTTTATATTATATGCTATATGAATTCCCATGAATAGAAATCCAAGAGAATTAGTGTGTTTTATCCAAAAATAGGGTGAAAATACCTTAGAAGCCTATTGTGACCGAGATTCATGATCTTGCATGATAGAATGGCTAATATTTTCATGTATATACGAAAACAAGCACACTTAAGTGATTATTTGATTTAATTGGGTGAATTGTGATTTGAATAGCCATCTATTAGGTTTTGTGTGAAAACCATAAGTGCTAAAGAATACTCCCACTATATTTTGAGATATGCATCACATAGTACTTGAGTGTTTACTCGTACTACATTTTAATGCGATATATACATGTTAGAGTACTGGGAGCAATCACTCGTACTCAAGATTTTGATTGATGCATTATAGAGTATTGGGAGCTATGCTCATACTCAGTTTTACATGATAGAGTACTAGGAGCTTAGCTCGTACTCAGCTTTCATATATTATACATCATAGAGCATTGGGAGCTTTGCTCATACTCGAGTTTATATGACATAGTGCTGGGAGCATTGCTTGCACTAGAGTTACATTATTTGATATGGTCGTGTTGGGAGTTCTACTCACACGTACCAATTTTGAAAAGAGCATGAAACAGCCGTGTTGGGAGCCTGTACTGAATATTTGTCACACTGATATATATATGCTCACATGTGCAATATTTTGCGATATGGTAGAGGGCTATCGAAATTACCCATAGTATGAGGCCTAAGACTCATGGCGAACATCCCAACTATGAGGTATATCTAAGGTATGAGGACTAAGACTCTTGGCGAGCATCCCACCTTAAGATAGGGCCCATGGAGTACTCTGTACCGTGTATGTCACATGGGGTACGATGTACCGTGAGTACTTGATGTACTATGATAGGACTAGTTAGCAGTGGGAGCGAGATCTAGTGGGATCTGGTGTGCTCTGGGATCAGGTCCTCAATTGAGTAGAGAGCTGACGGTAGAGGTTTGACCTACCTCCGGTCACAAAAATTATGAGACCTCGCACACCGAGTACTGTGTTGCCTGGGATCACGGAAAATGAGTTATGATCATACACTCGAAACTTGTAGTCGCCTATCTCTATTTTCTCTTCATGCTATGTATATTGAGATTTCTTGAATGATTTATCACATAGTTTTATGATATAAACATGTGAGTTTGTGAATTATGAAAAGGGTAACCCGAGGGATGGGTGAGGCCTAGATTTCCAAGTTTTGAAACCATGAGGAATACCATATGATTTTGATTTAAATGAATGGCATGATAAATGTGATTTGTGTGAAATTAAATGAGAAATGTAGTGATTTGTATAAAATACTGAGATTGTTAAACCAGCATATTTTCAGTTTATAACTAAGGTTTTGTATCTATATATATACTGCATAAAGCTTTGAGAGAGATGCATGCTCTATATACAATTAAGCAAGGAAAAGATTTCAAGGCATAAGCTTTATATTATAGATAGTGTGGTTATCTACTTGCTTGCCTGATTTCCTTACTGTGCTGTGAGCTCACCCCCTTATTATTTTCCTCTTTTCAGAGCATTCACAGTAGGTGGACATGGTTGAGGACTAATATTCCCTAAATCCGCTGCATATCCATCTTACTAGAGGTATACACACTCGAACATTTTGTACTGGACATTGTATAAGCACAGTTATGTAAACTAATATACGATCGAGATGTATATGTACAAACTATTGTAGTTATGTACAAGAGTTATATTATAGAAAAGATATTAAATTCCGTATATGTTGTGAATGAGTGTAAATGGGTGACTAATATCAAATCACAGCCCAATGTTTGATGTGAGTGATAATAGAAGAAGAGGTAAGTGAAATGCGAAAAATTTATGGCGATTTTGGGAGGTTGCGTGTGGGAGAAGGGTGTAACAGGAATGGTATCAGAGCAGTGTTGTTCTAATGTGAATCGATATTAGTAATTAGGAAAATATACATCCCCATAGTATTGTGCTTTGTTCAGTTACAATTATGTATACGAGATGGAAATCAGACTAATTTATGATAATACATGTAGGGATTTAGCCATTATGGTTATTACTCGCCATGGTAGAAGGGATAGAGATAAGGCTCGAGGTCGTAGAGGTAGGCCAGAGACCCGAGATGAGACTGTTGGACCTACTAAGGTACCAAAGAGTACCGAGGCATGTTTCGAGAGATTAGAGAATTGCCTAGAGACCATAATGGAGATACTGGCAGAGACTATGCCAGGAGGACAAGGACAGGATGCAAAGATTGTGCTTAGAGAAGCAGTTGCAGCTGATACACCTACACCCCCGCTAGTTCAGGATACGCCATCTCATGTTGCTCCACGACATGGCGGTAATGTGTTGGGGTATGGTTCTGATTTGGACAGACTCTGAAAATTCTAGAAACTTGGACCTCCAATTTTTCGTGGGATTAAGGATGCAGTGTTGGCGGAGGAGTGGATAGGAGAAATGGAGAAGTTACACGGATTCTTCGAGTATACGACTTCAGAGATGGTTGCATTTGATGCGTTCCTGCTGAAGGGGACTACATAGCATTGGTGGAAGTCCACCCGACTCATATTGAGAGCCCGACATACAAAGATCAGTTGGGAGATATTTTTAGATGCCTTCAGGAGGCTGTTTGTTCTAGATATGACTTAGCGGAGGCTGCATGCCAAATTTTTTGGATTGAGTCAGGGGAGTCATTCAGTGGATGAGTATGAAACTAGATTTTTATCCATGGGAAGGTATGACCCTTACACCATGAGTAGCAAGACTAGAAAGGTCCGTAGGTTTATCGATGGATCGAGGCTAGTGTTGCGATCTAAACTGGTTCCATTCGATATCTCTACCTATGATGAGGCAATACGTAGGGCGCAACTCTGTGAACAAGATTATGAGAGAAAGTCTCTAAGTTCAGAACAGTGGGTAAATGTAGAGACAGGGATAGAAAGAGGCCAGTGAGTGACAGTACTCGAGGTTTTAGATATCGAGGAGGGAGGAGATTCTTCGGTAAGAGACCAAAGATTGAGGAAGTACAAGAGAAGATTGTTAGATATCCTTCATACCCGACTATTGCTCTAACTAGAGGAGTAGTGATTGGACGATTGAGGCCTACCACAGAGTAGTGCAGTAGATGTGGTAGATTTGATGGAGGTAGACCTTATCTTATTTCTAGTGGAATATACTTCAGATGTGGGAAGCTAGGACGTATGGCTAGAGTTTTCTAAGAGGTGATAGATATTACCCCACAGAAGGGTAAGGAGTCTGAGAGAGCTCCAGCTAATACGTCTGCTCCGAGGAGGAGAGCGACAGCAGAAGAGAATGGGAAGCAGGTTATGGGACGAGGGAGAGTGCATGCCTTAGACCAGGGGACAACCGATGCTTATTCGGATGTGATTAGAGGTAACATCCTGATATATGATTTAGAAACACATGTTTTGATTGATCATGGTGCCACGCATTCATTTGTATCACCTTTATTTGCATGTAAAATAGAAAAGCATGTAGAGTGTACACCTTTGAATAAGATGATGTTGATTAGTACGCCTATGGATAATAGTTAGCTAGGATTATGTGTTAAATGATTGTAAGCTAAAAGTAGGAGAAAAAAATATGATAGCCAATCTAATATTGTTAAGTATGAGTGATTTTGATGTAATCTTAGGAATGGATTGGTTATCATCAAACCATGTTGTTTTAGATTGATATGCTAAGACAGTTATGTTTCTTAACCCTGAAAAATATGTTGTAAAGCTTGATGTAAAGAAATAAAAGTAGTAGTTAAGATTGTAATTGACAATATACTATGCTGACTGAGAAATTGATATGTTGAAGGTTTTATTACGTACGTGGTTGATGCGGATAGGGTACATTCGAAGTTGAAAGATATTCGTGTGGTTAGGGAGTTCCCAGATGTCTTTTCAGATGAATTGTCAAGGTTGGCACCAGATAGAGAGATGGAGTTATGTATAGACTGGGTGCCTGGTATTGAACCTATATCGAAACCATTGTATCGCATGGCCTTAGTTGAGCTAGAGGAGCTCAAGAAATAATTACAGGAGTTGTTGGATAGGCGTTTCATCAGACCGAGTGTTTTACCTTGGGGAGCACCGGTTTTGTTTGTCAAAAAGAAGGATGGAAGCCTCCGATTATGTATAGATTACATAATGTTAAATAAGGCAACCATCAAGAATAGATATCCCCTTCCACGAATTGATGATTTGTTGGATCAGCTCCGGGGAGCGCATGTCTTTTCTAAATTGATTTGAGGTCTGGGTATCATCAACTAAGAATTAAGAGGGAGGATGTGCCTAAGATAGCTTTTAGGACCCGATATGGCCATTATGAGTTCTTGGTTATGCCATTCGGACTGATGAATGCTCCAACAGCTTCATGGCTTTGATAAACGATGTGTTCAAGCCATATTTGGTTCAATTTGTTATCATATTCATAGATGACATTTTGGTATACTCTAAATCCGACGAAGAGCATGAGAAGCACCTTAGGATTATATTGCACACCCTACGAGAGCAGAAGCTATATGTTAAACTCAATAAGTGTGATTTTTTGTTGTCACATATCTCATTTTTGGGACACATTGTGTCGAAGGATAGTGTAATCAGTGGATCCATCCAAGATTAAGGCTGTAGTTCAGTGGGAACAGCCGAGGATAGTCACTGAGATCAAAAGTTTCTTATGTTTAGCAAGATATTATCGGAGATTCGTAGAAGGATTTTTAAAGTTAGCTGCTTCATTGACACGTCTCACTCAGAAGGGTGTAGCTTTTGTATGGGATAAAGATTGTGAGAAGAGTTTTCAGGAGTTGAAGATTCAATTGACTACTGCTCCGATTCTCACTATCCCTACTAACTCAAGAGGATTTTCAGTGTCTACCGATGTTTCGCATCAGGGACTAGGCTGTGTATTAATGCCAGATGGGAAGGTAGTTACTTATGGATCCAGACAGTTGAAGGATCATGAGAAGAACTATCCTACCCACGGTTTGGAGTTCGCAGCAGTAGTGTTTACATTGAAGGTATGGCGCCACTACTTGTATGGAGAGAAATTTCAGATCTTTACTGACCACAAGAGCCTTAAGTATCTGTTCTCACAGAAAGAATTGAACATGAGACAGAGAAGATGGCTAGAGCTCCTGAAAGACTATGATTGTGAAATACTTTATCATCCAGGTAAGGCTAATGTTGTAGCTGATACTTTGAGACGAAAGTACCTTGGGCTGATATCGTATATGATGGTCAGGGAACATGAGTTGCTAGAGCAATTTGCTAGCCTCAGTTTAGGAGTCGTGCCTTCTGACATGGATACGAACTGTGTGATTGCTAGTCTACGCTTGGAGACAGATCTGTTAGATAAGATCAGACAGGCTCAGAAGGCTGATCCGTATTGCACTGACATGAGTGGTAGATACAGAAGGGTACAGTGACTAACTTTGAGATCAGTTTAGATGGACTTCTGAGGTTCAGAGGTAAGTTCAGAGGCAGATTGTGTGTTCTCGAGGACCCAAAGCTCAGAAGACTGATATTGAGGGAAGCTCATTCGTCTAGATATACGCTACATCCGGGGAGTAGTAAGATGTATCAGAACTTCTAGAATGTGTATTGGTGGTCAAGTATAAAGAGAGATGTGGCAGAATTCATGGCAAGATGTCTCGTATGTCAACAAGTGAAGGTAGAGCATCAGAAATCGGCAAGCTTGTTGCAGCCTCTACCTATATCGACATAAAAATGGGAGCATATCACCATGGATTTGGTGATGGGTTTACCGAGGACCCGATGGAATCAGGATGCTATATGGGTGATAGTTGTTAGACTGATGAAGTCAGCCCACTTTCTAACTATGAGAGCAATCGATACTCTGAGTGTATTGGCAGAGTTGTATGTACGCGAGGTAGTAAGGTTACATGGTATTCCAGTGAGCATTGTTTCGGATAGGGATTCCCGCTTCACTTCCCACTTTTGAGAACGTTTTCAGGAAACCATGGGAACCCAGTTGAGTTTGAGCGCCGCTTATCATCCTCAGACAGATGGTCAGTCAGAGAGGACTAAACAGACCCTAGAGGATATGTTGAGAGCGTGTGTGCTGGATTTTAGAGGCTCCTGGGATGATCATTTCCCACTAGCTGAATCCGTCTACAACAACAGTTATCATTGGAGTATCGAGATGGCACCGTATGAGGCTTTGTATGGCCGTAGATGTCGTTCCCCTATCGGTTGAGAAGAAGTGGGTGATAGAAAGATTTTTGATCCTAACTTGGTTACATAAGCCTCTAAGGATGTCCAGTTGATTGTTGAGAGATTGAGGACAACTCAGAGTAGACAGAAAAGCTATGCTGACAAGAGACGAAGACCACTTGAGTTCGCAGTTGGTGATTCAATTTTTCTGAAGGTATAGCAAGATTTGGAAAGAAAGGTAAATTGAGTCCTCGCTACATTGGACCCTTTGAGATACTGGACAGAGTGGGAGATAAGTCATATAGATTGGCTTTGCCACCGGGTTTATTAGGAGTGCATAATGTCTTCTACATTTCAATGTTGAGGAAGTATCATCCAAATCCAAGTTATGTGATTCGGTATGAGTCATTGGAGTTCAAAGATGATTTGACATATGTAGAGAAACCGACAAGAATATTGGATAAAAAGGAGAAAGTCTTGAGGAATAAGACTATCGGGTTAGTGAAGATTCTCTGGCTACATCATACTTTAGAGGAAGCTACTTGGGAGCTAGAGAGTCTGATGCGAGAGAGATATCCCCAGTTGTTTGTAGAGTAACTTGGTTCTAATTTGGAAGACCAAATTCTTTTAAGGAGGGGAGGAATGTAAGACCCGTATTTTCAGATGTAAACCTTATGAACTCATAAGTATGGTGATGTACATGTAATGTGAAGCATAAGTGATGTACAGTCCATAAATTCAATGTACACACTTGTAATAAGAGTTTGTGATGTACGTAAAAGTTTCATTATGTATGAATATGAAGAAATGGACTTTTGTATGTGATGAATGTGAGTGTAATGAAAAATGAGTAGTGTGGTAAAATGGAATGAAGTTGCATGAGTTTTATAAATCTTTATACTTCCATTTTATTTTGTTTTGTATACCTTTGGTTATACAATGAATGCACAAAACTTTTAATATAGATAAAGTATGAATGGATGCCATTTTTAAGCCTTAAAGGTGGTTGGATGAGAAACTAATTATGGCAGCAAAATTTATGAAGTTTTGTATGAGTTACTGTAGAAAACTGCAGCAAAATCTGGAAAATATGAATGTCATATCGATCTCATTTAAAGGAGAGATCGATCTGTGAGAGACAAAAATGCTCTTATTTGAGTGATGAAACAGGTCAAATCGATCTCTAATGGAGATATATCGATTTGCTAAGCATTTTGTGTTGAAGGAATCGATCCCCTGAAGGGCCAGATTGATCTCTAAATGCTACTGACTTAGAGAAGATCGATCTCACCCTTGGAACAGATCGATCTCCTTAAGCTATTGTTTGAAACAGATCGATCTCATGCTTAGAGGCAGATCGATCTCATTAAGTCTGAAAGGTCAGTTTCAAGAGGAAAAATGCAAGGCAAATCGATCTTATTTGGAGAGCAGATCGATCTCATAGAGACAATTCTATAAATATTGGGTTCTGCATTTCAGTTTTTCACAAGAGAAACAATTTCATTCAAGAGCAAAAGTGTAACCTAACATTTCAACACCAAAAACCTTCAGTTTGCAGTCAGTTTTGAGTGAGGTATAGTTTAGCAAAGTTGTTCTTCGCAAAGAGGAGAACAACATACTTGGAAACAAGAGATTGAAATCAAGGATTTCGAGAGCAAGGAGGATTTGTACCAATTTGGTGAAAAATGAAGGAAATCTCAGCTAGGTAAGGTTTAATGCACCAAGATAATGTATGTTAAACTAGGTGTATTGATGAGTTTATTGGTATATGTATGAATTGTTGGAAATGAAAGGATCATGAAAAATGAGCATGACCTAGCTATTGGTATGAAAATGGGAAAATGATGAGGAAATGTTGTTAACATGAATTTGATGATGGAATATGCATGTAGAGAAGGTTATAAATTTATCTTATGAAATGCATATATTGGAAATAAGGAGAAATATATATAGCTATATGGAAAATGTGGTATAATACCATATTAGGAGAAAAAAATGAAAATGATATGCTAAATTGAGATTTGGCAAATGAAACGAGTTTAATATGATATACTAACGTAAATATGTATGACAGCTTCGAAAATCACATTGGAAGCTTATCAGACTGCAAGAGTGAGCAGAATCGAGAAAGAGCGGTCACTTGACGTGATCCGAGGTAAAAGAATTTCGTGAGTAGCTAGAGGTGGCTACACATATTTTGAATAGCATTTTTTATATTATATGTTATATGAATTCCCATGAATAGGCATGATATGTGATAGAAATCAAAGAGGATAAGTGTGTTTTATTCAAAAATAGGGTGAAAATACCTTAGAAGCCTATTGTGATCGAGATTCATGAATTTGCATGATAGAATGGCTAATGTTTTCATGTATATGCGAGAACATGCACATTTAAGTGCTTATTTGATTTAATTGGGTGAATTGTGATTTAAATAGCCATCTATCAGGTTTGTGTGAAAACCATAAGTGCTAGAGAATACTCGCACTATATTTTAAGATATGCATCACATAGTACTTGAGTATTTACTCGTACTACATTTCAATGCGATACATACATGTTAGAGTACTGGGAGCAATTGCTAGTACTCAAGATTGTGATTAATGCATTATAGATTATTGGGAGCTATGCTCATACTCAGTTTTACATGATAGAGTATTGGAGCTTAGCTCGTACTCAGTTTTCATATATAATACTTCATAGAGTATTGGGTGCTTTGCTCATAGTCGAGTTTATATGACATAGTGCTGGGAGCACAGCTCGCACTAGAGTTACATTATTTGATATGGTCGTGTTGGGAGTTTTACTCATACGTACCAGTTTTGAAAAGAGCATGAAACAGCCGTGTTGGGAGCCTATGCTGACTGTGTGTCGCACTGATATATATATATGTTCACACGTGCAATATTTTGAAATATGTCAAAGGGCTATCGAAATTAACCATAGTATGAGGCCTAAGACTCATGGCGAGCATCCCACCTTGAGATAGGGTCAATGGAGTATTGTGTACTGTGTATGTCACATGGGGTATGCTGTACCGTGAGTACTTGATGTACTATGATAGGACTGGTTAGTAGGGGGAGCAGGATCCAGTGGGATCAGGTGTTCTCCGGGATCAGGTCCTCAGTTGAGTAGAGAGCTGACGGTAGAGGTTTGACCCACCTCCCTTTACAGCAATTATGAAACCCCGCACACCGAGTACTGTGTTTCCTGGGATCACAAAAAATGAGTTATGATCATACACTCGGAACTTGTAGTCGCCTATCTCTGTTTTCTCTTCATGCTATGTATATTGAAATTTCTTGAATGAATTACCACATGGTTTTATGATATAGACATGTGAGTTTTTGAATTGTGAAAAAGGTAACCCGAGGGATGGGAGAAGCCCAAATTTCCATGTTTTGAAACCATGAGGAATGCCATACGATTTTGATTTAAATGAATGGCATGATAAATGTGATTTGTGTGAAATTACATGAGAAATGCAGTGATTTTAATAAAATGCTGAGATTGTTAAACCAGCATATTTTCAGTTTATAACTGAGGTTTTGTATATATATATATATATATATATATATATATATATATATTGCATAAAGCTTTGAGAGAGATGCATGCTTTAGGTACAATTGAGAAAAGAAAAGATTTCAAGGCATAAGCATTGTATTTTGTAGATAGTGCGGTTATCTACTTGCTTGCCTGATTTCCTTACTGAGTTGTGAGCTCACCCCCTTATTATTTCCCTCTTTTCAGAGCATCCACAATAGGTGGACACGGCTGAGGACTGATATTCATTGAATCCGCTGCATATCCATCTTGCTAGAGGTATACACACTCGAACATTTTGTACTGAACATTATATAAACACCGTTATGTAAACTAATATACGGTCAAGATGTATATGTACAAACTATTGTAGTTATGTACAAGAGTTATATCATAGAAAAGATATTAAATTCTATATATGTTGTGAAAGAGTGTAAATGGGTGACTAATATCGAATCACATCCCAACATTTGATGTGAATGATGATAGAAGAAGAGGTAAGTGAAATGCGAAAAATTTATGGTGATTTTGAGAGGTCGCGCGTGGGAGAAGGGTGTGACAACTAGTATTCCTTTATCCACTGCATACTCATCTTACGAAAGGTATACACATTTGGACGATTTATACTAAACAATGTAAAAGCAAAGTTATGTAAACGAATGTACGGTCGGGGATGTATATGTACAAGTATTTACATTAATGTATATGAGTTTACTTTTATGAAAAGAGTATTTACAGTCAATAGATAATTGTATTTACATGTATTCATGTTGTGAAATGAATATGGTTGAGGTTACTAGTATCGAATCACAGCCCAACGGTTTGGTGTTGAGTTATGACAGAAAGAGAGGTAAGTAAAATGCGAAAATTTTGTTGTGGTTTTTTTTTTTGGTAGGTCATGGGAGGAGAGGTCCTGACAAGCATAGACATTTGGAATTTCTTAATTAGGCATATTTAGAGAGAATTATATTGGGCTTGATTAAAATGTTTAATTAGATAGACTTAATTAAAAATGTTTAATTAAGTTGTGGAACAAATAATAATTATAGTAAGTTCCAAAGGCTAAAAGGTAATTATACCAATTAAAAGGGAGACAGAACCCTAGCCTATAAAAGCTTTATTTTGATTGACCATCACAAGGTGAGAAAACCATAGTATATGTAACAAAAAAACCTTGTGGAATTGTTCCACTGCCATCGTCCCCTTTCTGTCTTTTGTGTTCTTGGTTTCTAAAATTCTTCTAGGCAATTAACAATTGAGAAATTGGTTTAAAGAGCTAGAAAATTAAAACCAAGCTATGATCATGAGATTATGAACTCAATCTACTGCATAGGGATAAACATAGCACAATTTAGCCTCTTGTAGGATCTATTAGTTATCTGTGTGGATGACCATTAGAGACCAGACAATTGTGATCTAGCTTAATTGATGCACATGATTAGATTGGGTCTTCACAATCTAGAGTTATGAGTCATAAAGATCAAGGTACGAATTGTTTGAAAAATCCAAATTATTCATGTGTATGTTAATTTTACTAAGTATTAAACGCGATCCTTTGCCTTGGTTTCATTATTGTATGTTTATACTTTCGTTGCATATTTGGTATGTGAATGTTTAATATGATTGAGCATAAAACCGAAACCAACAAGTGTCTTAACACTTATCTCAATTAATTCAATGATGAAGATGAAGAAACTACTTGTTCATCGGAAAGGGAAACTGAAATTTATTGATTTTTTTCTCATTAGAGATATGTCATGTTAAGTCAGATAGACATTGTGGTTTTTGAGCAATCGCTGGTTTGATTGGTATGGATGTTGATGCATGGTCATAGGTGTGACAAGATTCTATCAAAGATATATGTATCTTCCGAGCTCATTATGTTAGTTTATATGGATTTGTAGAGAGTATTGATGAATTGATACTATGAGACCCCATATATGTTCAACCTTGTATATATGTAAATGGTGATGTACTTGTAATGTGAAGCATAAATGATGTAGAGTCCATAAGTTCAATGTACACACTTGTAATAAGAGTTGTGATGTATGTACAAGTTTCATGATATATGAATATGAAGAAATGGACTTTTGTATGTGATGAATGTGAGTGGAATGGAATATGAGTAGTGTGGTAAAATGGAATGAAGTTGCATAGGTGGTATAATCTTTATACTTCCATTTAGTTATGCAATGTATACCTTTGGTTATACAATGAATGCACACAAGTTTCAAGGAGTACAAAGTATGAATGGATGTCATTTTCAAGTCTTAAAGGTGAATAGATGGGAAAATACTATAGTAGCAAATTAAGGATTGTTTGATATAAGTTTCTGCAGAAAATTACAGCAAAATCTGGAAATATGAAGGCCAGATCGATCTCATAGGATGAGAGATCGATCTGGAAGAGCCAGAATGCTCTTATTCGAGCAATAGGAATAGAACAGACGGATCTCCAATGGAGCCTGATCGATCTGCTAAACATTCTGTAATAAGAAGATCGATTTTAAGACAAGCAGATCGATTTCCTTAACTCTCGGGTTGGAGAAGATCGATCTCCTCCAGAGTCAGATCGATCTCCTCAACTTTCTGCCTGAGATAGATCGATCTCAAGGTTTTGACAGATCGATCTCCTGCTTTCAAATGTCATGAGAAAGAGGGATTTTAAGAGGACCCGATCAATCTCCAACCAAGGCAGATCGATCTCATCAAGCTAAATCTATAAATAGGAGCAGTTGGATCTGTAGATTTCGGGAAACACTCTCACTCTACCATTTTCAACCCAAAACCTAGTTTTCTCTCTTTAAATCCACCCATTTTCAAGAAAATTTGAGGGAAGGCTATTAGACACAAAGTTGTTCTCATCGAAGAGAAGAATAACATAGTTTAGAGGCACTTTCCCATTTGTTGTCTTGAAGGAGTAAGGTGCATTTTCATTTGCAGCAAGAAGGAAGTCCAAAGAGGTGAGTCTCTAATGTACAAAACTAAGTACATTTGTTTAGTTATGGATATTGAAGTTTGATTTGGTGTGCATATTTATGGTAGAACTACCTAGAATGCCATGGAACGATTATAACCTAGAAATGGGTTAGTGTGAGAAAGTGAAATGTAGTGGAATAAATGATGAATAGGATATCTTTAGGTGATAATGGTGTTATGGGTATGGATTTAAGATGGTGTTATGGAATGAATTGTGAGACTTACCCAAAAAGGGATAAAATGAGTATTTAACGCATTGGGTGAAATGCATAGGAATGAGAGTTAGCAGCACTAACTTGAGCATTCGATGAATGAATTATAGCTCCCGGAGATACACTGGAGTAAGTTGAGCTAAAAGAGCGAGAAACTAAGAGCAAGAGAATCGCACCCAGAGTAAATCGAGGTAAGGGAATTGTGTGGACTCTTAGAGATATTTGTGTGCAATTTGGGCGCTTAAATGTTTTGCTAGAGTGCATGTGATACTAGGAAATGATATTGGGTGATTGAAGGGAAAAGAGTTAGGCTTTGAGAAATGTGCATGAAAACAAAAGCATGATGCTTTGAAAACCGTGTTTTATTGCTTTTTAGCAAGTGATTGGTAGGTTGGCTAACATTTGAAATAATTTGCAAAAGAAATGATTTGATTTGGTTGATAACCGTGTTTTGCAAAGAATTGAGCCACCTACATGGATTTCGTGAGAATGAAAGCGTTTTAGAGTATGACTCGCACGAGATTTGATGTGTTTTCATACGCATGAGTGTTAGAGCTTAGCTCGCACTAGTTTTCACATGGATTTTTATGATGTTGTGCTAGAGTTGAGCTCACACAGACTTTATACTGGTTTTGGCATGGTGCTGGAGCATAGCTCGCATTAGATACCCACCATACTTGTTGTCGTCCTAGGAGCTTCGGGTAGACTGGGTGTCGTGTTTGATTAAATAGGCTCGCATGTGCATTTTTGAGATATGGCGTGATATGATGTGTTGACACGAGTCCATGGAGTACGTTGTACCGTGTAGGTAGCATGGAGTACATTGTACTGTGTTGAGATTATGATATGTCCTCTTCGGATGATGTTTAGATCTGCTATGGACCAATGGGCTGGACATGACCCACCTCCTGTGTGGAAACAGATAGTGGTGATACCCCGCACAGCTAATCAGTGTAGCCTGGGATCACAGGATATGGCCATAGTCTTAGAGGAGATTTCCCTTAATTATATTACCTATCTCACATGTCTATTAGTTATGAAATGAATCCATGTTTAAAATGCTTTGTGAGTTAGGACAGTCCGAAGAAGGGGCTGACTCCTAATAAGTGTTGATTTGTTGAGATAAGAAAGCATGATTTGCTTAAGAAATAATGATAATGGCTTTCAAGTGCACTGATGCATGATGATTTTCCATGCTTTATTTATAAAATACGCATGATGATTTATTCCATGCTTTTAATTTGATTTGTGCACTAACAAAAAGCAAAATTTGCTTTACATGCCATTAACACAAGCATAAAATAATGCTTTTGAGATGTGAATGAGAAACTGTATGTTTTTTAGCATGGCATCACGATCACGTATATAGTGCAGTATCTACCTGCTCACATGATTGCCTTACTGAGAGTGTGGTTTGCTCAACCCCCTTATTTTCCCCTCTCTACAGAGATTTGAGTATAGACTGAGAGCGACTAGAGGCTTTCCTTTTTGGTATCCGCTGCATCCCATCACGTAAGGTATACACACTGGTGTAATTTTGTATCTAAACTTTCTATAGCACAGTAGCATTTTGTATGTAACTATTGAGGATGTAAAGCAATGTAGACATATGTAAACAACACTCTGATTTATTTATATAAGTGTTTACTTCTAAATTTTAATGAAAATGAAATTGTTATAGTTAGGTGAGGTAGACATTGACACACGGCCCAACTGTTGAGAGGGTAGCTGATCACGATCGAGGTAAAGAAGGGACGAATAATAAATAATACATGAAAAGCAAAAGATTTGTGACAATTTTTGTAAGTTGAGGGTCGTGACAAATACAGACATTATCATATTTTAACACACTAGCTCCTTATAAATGGATGACCTTACCCGATGGATCATTAAATAAAAACACAAATGGTATTGTGCTTGTCCATTTATCTATGAAATAGTGTCCGCCATATCTCCTGCTTAGATCTGTTGCAACTCCACCACTATAGCATGGATTCATTACAATTGGACATGTTAACGATTCTCATTTTGTTCAAGTATTGCTAATAATATGTATGTAAAACTTGAGATAACTTTTTTAATGTTTTACACATGTTTAACAGTTCTTTTTCAAGTATTTATAGAGTTGTTTTCACCAATACATATGGCTGCATGCAACTGGCATTGGTATCGATATAATTGTGCACGTGACAGGAAACCTCCAATGTGTTTTGCATTGGGGATTTCAAAAATTTATTATCGAGATCAGATGTAGCCACTAAAGAAACCATTGACATAGATGAACCTTAATATTGTATTAAATATTGTTGTATATTGACATTTATGCCTTTTTGTTAATGTATTATCCTTTTATGCATTATATATTTTAATATATATTTGTAACATGCAACCAAAGTAATGAATGAGGATGAAAACATAATTATAAATTTTAACAAAGGAACTAACATTATCGTACATAATAAATATAAATTGTATGCTTAAAAGAATAAACATCACTATATACAAACCACTACTGTGATACATTCACTAAAATCATCTCACCCTTCTTCATATTAGAATTAAAATAAAAATGTATGTGTATGAGCTTCCTTTGATGTAGTTAAGGAGGGAGTTGCCTTTGATAGAATGAAAGGAGGAGCGACCTCTGATGTAGCTCAGAAGAAGGCCAGGTAATGTAGTTTGGGCTTAATTTACATGTGATGTAGCTCAGGGGGAGCTGCTAATGTAGTTGGGGCAGCATTTTCCTATGATGTAGCAGATGGGAGAGTTGCTGATGTAGCTGGGGTAAGATTTTCCTATGATGTAGCTTCGAGGAATGCTACCGTTGCTGTAGGTTACGTGGATACAAGAGGTGTTGGTCTGGAAACATTACTACCATCTGCACCCGATGACCTAAGTAATATGTCTCGCAAGTTGTAAATTCATTTTGTCAATGTCTCTAAATCATTGTTGCCACTGATGAGTTTGTAAATATGAGACATGGCCCTCATGAAACGCTATAAGGCAAGAGAGAGATTTTATAAAATCAAATATTTTGAATATAAAATTTACTCATATACAGAATATAATTATTAACTTATATCTAAATAATCAGAATCGACCGATCGAGCTCAAAACCCTGATCTACGTGTAAGTTTTCTTCAAACTGATAAAAAAAAGAGTTATACCAAGCCATGTAGTCCAAAGATACCTCACTTTGGATCATGAACTTTCGCCCTCTATTTTCTTCATTAAGCACATATATAGTCCATATATCCCATAACTAATCAATGGACTGATAAGAAACATGGTAAGTAGTACTGGTAGTACCTATTTAAGTTCGATATTAGGTTAAAGGTGCCAGACGTATGGTCTATATGTAACCTCATTATCGTAACACTATTTCCAAATGAATAGGCTTCACGATACGTCTAACTTTTATGAAAATCGTGAAAAAATGTGATTAGAGGCAATGAATGATTCTTACAACTATCTCAGTATGGATCTCAGAACACTTAATTACACTAGAAATCATCCAGTTACTCCCACAATACTTTAATATTTTCGTCGTAACCATGCGGCCTCCACCGTCGAGCTAGAGGCAAACTATCATCTTATGAGAATTTTGCTACCAGACTCAACGATCGAAAATGCTCATAAATCCAAGATTAAGTTAAATAAAACATTAATTATCAATAAAATTATTAATAAACTAATAATAATTAACCAATTATTAATAACTATAAATCATAATACCTGATGAAGGGTCATATAACCGGTAATCCCCTACACTTCTAACCTGCTCATAAAACTAAGCTATCTATACAAAAATGAAAGAATAGTTGCACCCCATGTGTATCTAGTGACAGCCGATAAATCCTCTAAAAAGGTCAATAATCCCATAGGAACATTGGATCCACTTTTATCCACAAAAGGTGTGCACCCTAATAATTGCAGCAAGTATGCTTGGGTAGCGTACACTATTTTCTCATCACATTTCCTGTCGGGCACATCCACAAACTACGATCTCAGCCAATAAACCTCCCATTTGGCCCATGATTGATACACATCTCCTTTGCAACTTCTATAAGAGTGATACCTACGTAATTGACAACTGCTCTATAATATGGTCCGCTCAACCACTGATATGCAAAAGAGTATAGCTACATCGTCTAAGGTAATCGTCATCGCTTCAAAAGGCATGTGTAATGTATTTGTCTTCGGCTACCACTTCTCACAAAAAGTAAGAAAAAGTTGTTATTGCAAGTGCGATAACTACACTCAACCAAACATCCTAAACCAGATTACAAAACCATAGAGCGAATACATGACCGGTGCTTGTTTATAGACCATTGGGACATTTTTTAACTATGACTAAAAGCCTTCAAATTGAGTTACTCCTATATCAGAAACTAACAATAGAATATCATTTTTAACAGATAATATAAATATCTATTCTTAATTACTACAAAGTAATTACCTGACCATCCCATATAGGAAAAGCACCATACGATATAAAACTTTTTAAGATTAAAGGTATCAATCGGGCCTTCAAGACAAGGCTTAGATACCTTTGTCATATCCTTTGCATCTTTCTCATCTACATAATCAGCGTGAGTTTATATATTGGTTCATATAGCATATCCCAATATTGGGATAAAGGCTTTGATGATGATAACCGAGTATATGAACTCACGCTAAGTGGTCAACATGAATTCTCCATCTTCACTTATACCTATCTAATGCAATGTGTTCTTCCAACTCTCATTTTGCTATATCTTTTTGGATTACTTCCTTCAAAGTCTTTTTTTGGTCTTCCCCTATCTTTAACCCTTTTTCACATCATTTATGGCCTCCACTCTTCTAACCAAAGCATCTACAAGTCTACATCATATGCGTCTAAGCTAACGTAAATGACTTTTCATTCATCTTGTCTTCGATAGGTGTCACTCCAACCTTTTTGTGAATGTCCTCATTTCTTATTCTATCTTTTCTTATATATCCACACATCTATAGCAACATTCGTATTTCTGTTGCACTCATCTTTTGTGTATGCAATCCTTTCGCCACCCAATATTCACTAACATAGAGTAATATTGGTCTAACAACATTCACTAACATTGAGTAATGTTGGTCTAACAATTATCCCCTAAAACTTGCCTTTCAACCCTATGGGAATTTCTTTGTCACACAACATCCTTGTAGTGTTACTCTACTTGCTCCAACTAGCTTGTATCTAATGGGTTACATTACCATCAATCTCTCTATCTATCTGTATGATTGACCCCAAATATCTAAAAAGATCTTTTTATGAATCACCACTGTAAAACCCACTTTTGGCGATGTATTCCTTATGATTCATATGATGTAATACATTTTCATATGTTAATTGAATCATAGGAAGAGCTTTTGTTTGAATGAAGTTGCAAAGAGAATGAATGAACATTCATGAATTCATTTAATGGTTAAATAAGGGCTGAAGTGGCCACAGATTGAACAAATGGAATTTAAACCTTTTAGATGATAATGCAAGGACTGTGAGTTCTATGTACCTTCTATGATCCCAAGCAGTACACACAAGTCACATAGTATGTGAATCATAATAAATAAACCTTTTCATGCTCTAAGTGTGAATAGAATGCAAAATGACTAGTGAAGCAATCAAATACAAGTTTTCCTTTGAAAATTTGAAAGTATCTACAGCAGGAATGTTGCAAATGAAGGCCAGATCGATCTCCTTCAAGACAAGATCGATCTTATAAGCCCAGAATGAAATCACAAGGTTTTCTAGGCAAGCATATTGATCTCGACTTGACTCTGCCTAGAAAGGATTGATCTCTTCCCCCAAACAGATCAATCTCCACCTGATTCTATCAAGAGCAGATCAATCCCTCTCCATGAGCAAATCGATCTCCATTTGATTCTGCCTAGCAAGGATCGATCCTATCCAAAAGAGCAGATCTATCTCTCCCCATGAGCAGATCGGTCTCCACTGGATTCTGCCAAGAAAGGATGGATCTCTTCCCAAAGAGCAGATCGATCCCACACTTACATATCTGAATACTTCGATAGTTTAAACCAAAGGAAAATCGATCTCTTACCCTAGAAGATCGATCTCACCACCTTTATTCTAGAAAAACTCGACGATAAAGTCTTCTTTCTAAGAATAAACAAAACACCTTTCCATTTTTATCTAAAAGAACAAGCTTTCTCACTCTAGAATACCATCCCCTTCTAAAAAGATTTGGGAAAAGTTGCTTTGAGCAAAGTTGTTCCTTGTGAGGAGGTGAACAACATAATTAGGAATCAACATTCAACTACTTGGATTGAAGGAGGAAAAGGGTCTTCCAATTTCGGATAAGAGAAAAGACAAGCTTGGTAAGTTTTTAATACACCAACTCCAAGTATGTTTAGCTAGACATTATGATGAGTTGATTAGTGTATGTATTGTTGGCTGAAACTACCTAGAGCATGATGAATCAACCATGACCTAAAAATGGGTTTAGTGTGAGAAAATGAGCTAGGGTGGATTTAATGATGAATTGGTTATACTAAGGTGTTAGTAATGTTATATGCATGATTTTGAATTGGTTTAGCGAAATCAATTTATGAAATTGGATGAAATTATGAAATGTACATATAAGGTGTTTGTGAAAATGCATGAATGAATGGAAAACTAAGGTTAAAGCATTTCATGCCAAGTGTTAGATAGTAAACTAAGTGAGTTTACTAAATCAAATTGGACTAGGAATGGTGTGATAGGTGCTCGATCACCATGCCATGGCCAAATGTAATCATAGACCAAGCTTGATGAAATCGACTCGATAAGGTCAATAGACCTAGAATTTGGTCCAACGAGAGATAATGAGCCTAAGGAGCCCAATGGGCCTAGGTGAAATGAATAGAATTGAGTAAATTGACTTAAAATGGGATAAGGCCATTTAGGTGTAAATAGGCTAATAAGACATATTAACTAAGTTGAAGTCAGAATAATGAGTTATCAGTATAGCCTGATATGATTGATGTATATTTGCAGCTCTCGAGTATATATCCGGAGCAAATTGAGCCCAATCACAAAAAACAGGAAAGGAAGAAGAAGTTGCTTCCAAGTGAATTGAGGTAAGGGAATTTTGTTGGCTCTTAGAGATACCTGTACGCTTTTTTGGGCATATGTACAGTGTCTAAAATGTTTGAGGATCACCGAAAAAGATTAATATTTTAAGAGGTTCGAAATGATAAAATTATCATTTTCCCGGGGAAGGGCAAGACCATTGGGATTTTAGAAAAGTTCATGAAAAACAAGAACAGGATTGGCAAGTTGGCTAGCATTTATATGCTTTGCAAGAAAATAGTTTGATTTGGTTTTAATAACTTTTCTTTGCACACAAATGAACCATCTACATGAGTTTTGTGGAAATAAAGCGTGCTAGAGCGTTGCTCGCACAAGATTTAACTTGTTTATACATGCATTAGTGCTGGAGCAATGCTCGCACTGAAGTTTTACATGTATGAGTGTTGGAGCTTAGCTCTCTTTAGTTTTCACATGAATTTTATAACATGGTGCTGGAGCATTGCTCGCACTAGATGTTCACTACATATTTTCAGTCGTGCTAGAGATTACACACACGTGATTTTATGACATGTTTAGAGTCGTGTTAGGAGCTTCGGGTAGACTGTGTGTCACACTGATTAAATAGGCACACACGTGCGTATTGAGATGTGGTATGATATGATGTGATGATATGGGTCAACGGAGTATGTTGTACCGTGCATATAACATGGAGTACGTTATACCGTGTATGGATATTATATATATATATATCGTCTTCAGACGATGGATAATTTGCTATAGACTGGCGGGTTGGACGTAACCCACCTCCCGTGTGGAAGCAAATAGAGGTGATACCCCACACACTAGAATTCGAGTAGCTTAGGATCATAGTGGATATGGCCATAGTTTTAGTTATTACCCTTATTATTATTGCCTATCTCACATGTCACTTGTTTTATGATGAATCCATGTTTTAAAATTGTTTTGTGGGTTAAAACAGTCCAAGGGAGAGGCTGAGTCTTGACGAATGGTGATTTGTTTCCAATTTGAGTTGATCATGAACTGTTATAAGTGCAAATTGCATGATGATTTTCCATGCTTTAATTTTTGACTTGGGCACTAATTTGAGTTTAGCATGAATTGTTTTTAAGTGTACATTACATGATGATTTTTTATGCTTTATTTACTGACTTATGCACTGATTTGAATAGCATGAACTGCTTTACAAATCATGAACACGTGCATGAACTGCTGTTTTTAGGTATGATGAGATAACTGCGTGGTTTTATGCATGGCATCATGATCATGTAGATAGTACAGTTATCTACCTGCTCGCATTATTGCCTTACTGAGCATGTGGTTTGCTCACCCCCCTTATTTTTCCCCTCTACAGAACACTTTTAGTAGATTGAGAGCGATTGAGGATTTGATTTTGGAGTTCGCTGCATCCCATCATATAAAGGTATACACATTTGTATGGTTTTATATATAGACCTGTAATAGCACAGTAATATTTTTAATGTGACTTTAGAGGATGTAAGGAATAGTAAACACATGTAAATAGCAACTCTGATAAAGAAATACAAGTGCTTACGTTTAAATGAATAGTAACTTGAAATGGTATGGTTGGATGAGATTAACACTGATACACAGCTCAACTGTTGGTGGTGTAGTTGTTCACGATCAGAGAAAGGTAAGAATAATAAAGAACAAAACAATAAATAATGGAATGAAAAATGAAAAAAAAAATTGTAGTGGATTTTTAGAGGAAAGTGGGTCGTGACAGAGGTGGTATCAGAGCTGAGTTGGTCTAATGTGTATCAATGTTAAAAATTTAAAAAAATTACATCCCTATGTTACTGTGCTTGTCTAGATACAACTTTGTATATCGAGATGGGTTTGACTAAGAAATGGTTGTGAATGTAGGAAGCTTGGCATTATGTCTAATACCAGTCACGTTAGAGGGGCGAGAGCACGAGCTAGAGCTGTGCTGAGTCGTTACCACATGAGACTTGGGATGAGATAGAGGTTGAGGCTGATATTGAGCAAGCCCCACAGGGTCCAGCTGAGAGATCGGAGAGTACTGAGGCATGCTTCGAAAGATAGAGCAGAGCTTAGAGACGATTTTGGAGTTGATTACTCAATGGATACCTGGAGCTGGGGACGGGCAAGGACCGGCTGCACAGGGTGATGCTAAACAGGCAGCTGCTCCTGTGATGCCTGCACAGCCAGCCTAGAGACCTCAGACTATTGATACTCCCACACCCCCACCAGTACAAGATACGCCTTCTACTATTGATCCACCATAGGGTAGTAGAGGTTGGGGTTATGGATGTGACCTGGATAGATTACGGTAGTTCCAAAAGTTTAGACCACCGTCTTTTAGTGGGATGAAAGACCCAGTAGCTGTGAAGGATTGGGTGAATAAGATTGAAAAATTATATAGATTTTTCGAGTGCACTAGTATAGAGATGGTTGCTTTTACCGCATTCATGCTGAAGAGGTCAGCAGAGTATTGGTGGAAGTCCACCATACCAATTTTGAGAGCCCGACATACAGAGATCACTTGGGATATATTTTTGGACACCTTTCAAAGGTAGTATGTTCCGGTTACTGCATAACGAAAGTTACAAATGGAGTTTTTAGGATTAACCCAGGGAAGCAGATCGGTGGATGAGTATGAGATGAAATTTATCTCCTAGGGCCAGTATGATCCTGACACGATGGATAGTGAGGTCAAGAAGGTCTAGAAGTTTATGGATGGACTAAGACCAGTCATCAGATCTCGATTGGTTCCCTTTGACATATCGACCTGTGAGGAGGTAGTGCACAGGGCGCAGTTGTGTCAATAAGACATTGAGCAGAATGCCTCAGAGTTCGGGAAGGTTGGTAGAGTGAGGTACAAAGATAGGAAAAGACCGACAGTGGATAGAGGCTTCAGTTATAGAGGGAACAGAAGATTATCTGGGAAGAGGCTGAAGATTGAGGAGATCCGAGAGAGGACAGTTAAGCCTCACGTGTATTCGACCATAGGTCCAGCAAATGGTATAGTGATTGGAGGGCCACGACCTATGACAGAACAGTGTAGTATTTGTGGTAGGTACAATGGCACTCGACCATGTTATGGACGTCCTACAGTATGTTTTCGATGTGGAAAGTCAGGGCACATAATTTGAAATTGCCTAAAGATGACTGAGAGTGCCCCACAAAAGGGTAAAGAGCCGGAGAGAGCCCATACTGATACTCCTACTTCAAGACGAAAGGCGACAACTGAAGAGAAAGGGAAGCAGGTAGTTGGCAGAGGGCAAGTACACGATTTGGACCAGGATACAGCAGATCAGTCGTCAGATGTGGTGAAAGGTACCATCTTGATCTTTAATCTTGAAGCTTACGTTTTGATAGATCCTGGTGGCACGCATTCATTTGTATCGCCTTCATTTGCATATAAGTTCTTTAAGTATGTGAAGCTTACCCCATTAAGTAGGAAGATGCTGATAAGCACTCCTATGAACAATAGTCAGCTAGTGGAATATATGTTTAGGGATTGCAAGTTGAAAGTAGAGGAAAAGGAAATGTCAGTCGACCTCATTTTGATGTATATGAGTGACTTTGATGTAATACTAGGAATAGATTGGTTGGCTGCAAACCGTGCTGTGGTAGATTGTTTTTCTAAGATGGTAACGTTTTCATGGGTAGATAATGTTATCGTAAGTTTCCCCGAAAAATGTAATGTAAAGTTTCCTTGAAAAGTAATGAAAGCAGTAATTGTTGTAAGTGAAATAGATGCATTTCTATACTGACTAAACAATTAATGTTTTGAAAGGTTATATTGTGTACGTGGTTGAAGCGGATAAGGCACGCTTGGAATTGAGAGACATCCCACTGGTCAGGGAATTGCCAAATGTCTTTTCGAATGATTTACCAGGGTTACCACCAGATAGAGAGATGTAGTTTTGTATAGACTTGGCACCTAGTACAGAGCCGATATCCAAGCCACCGTATAGAATGGCTCCGATTGAGTTGGAGGAACTGAAGAAGCAATTATAGGAGTTGTTGGATAAGGGGTTCATCAGACCGAGTGTATCTGTGAGAACTGAAAATTATGTATACTCCAATTATGAGATTTGTAATTTGGTGTATGTAATTATGATATGTGGATGTACACACAAGTTTTAAATATGATGAAGTATAAGAAGATGAGGTTTTTAATTCTTCAATGTGTATGGATTGAAATATGGACTATGAGGTAGATTTTGGGAAATTTTACATTGAGTTTTCAGCAAATTGTTGCAACAGTAGTACAATCTGTGAAGGCTAGATCAATCTCCAAGGATGAGAGATCGATCTCATGGCTCCAGAATACAGGAAATGTGCAAGAATTGATAAGCAGATCGATCTCATAGTGTAACGACCCTTGACCCTTGAAAACCGGGAAATTTTTTTTTTTTGAATTTAATTTACCCACTTATTCCCTTAATCACTTAGGTTGCATTCTTGCTCAGTGTCAAATCACTTTTCCTAATTCTTAATCCGTAATTATATTTAAATTCCATATTTTGACCCATATGGTCGATAGAAATTTCGGCAGCATAACGACTTACATATGGGCCTACCCACCTGCAATTCAGTTGTTTTAACAATCCTAGATATCCACAACTACCAAGCATACTTTCCAATCAACATTTACAACTCAATACATTCATATCGATTAATACCAATCATTTTACAACCTAGTCCCAAGAATCATATTCTCTACATCGTTTCCTTACAAATTACATCCCAACAAAATATTCCTAATATATGTCTGTGCGTACGAATGTGTCTGGTAAAGGAATGTAATTGTATACCTTGACTGCGTGTACAAAAAGTAGCCTAAGGTAGCTCTTTTCCACCAACCTACGTCGTGTACGCGGCAAATAACGTCTATAGATCACTGCAAATAATCTGAAAGGTAGAGGGGTGAGCTTTCGGGAAAAAAAGCCTAGTAAGAAATGCATTTAAAATGATCATGGTGGCTAAATCGCATTAATTGCATGATAAAACCAAAAGATACGTTTCTTTACAAATATCACATAGATTTCAAAGAGTGTATATATAAAACATAATTGATAGAAATATAATTTTGAAGAACAAATCTATTCAGTTACATCACAATCTATCGAAACATACAAAACTCCAGAATATTTCAAAACCGATAGAACTTCAAAAGCATCACTGATGCAAAAACATATATCGGATGATCAAAATCATTTAGCATAGTTCATATTGAATGGAGATTTGGATAACTTATAGAGGGAAGTCATAAATATGGCCGAAGGCAGGATTCATATACGCCACAAAGGTGCACACGACAAAAATGCATTGACCGTATGGCACTTTGCATCTGTAGGACTCAAGAGGTGGCCCCCCACAGTCACACAGACTGTGTGGCACTTTGCTCCCACAGATCTCAAGAGGTGGCCCTCACGATCGTATGTCTTTGTGAACCGCGTGGCACTTTGCTCCTGTCGGACTCAAGAGGTAACCCCCACAGTAACATAGACTGCGTGGCACTTTGCTCCCACAGAACTCAAGAGGTGACCCCCACGTTCGCATGTCTTTGTGAATCGCGTGGCACTTTGCTCCTGTCAGACTCAAGAGGTAACCCCTATAGTAACATAGACTGCGTGGCACTTTGCTCCCACAGAACTCAAGAGGTGACCCCCACGTTCGCATGTCTTTGTGAATCGTGTGGTACTTTGCTCCCACAGAACTCAAGAGGTAACCCCCATAGTAACATAGACTGTGTGGCATTTTGCTCCCGTCGGACTCAAGAGGTAACCCCCACGTTCACATGTCAGTGTGGAAATTGCGTGGCACTTTGCTCCCACAGAACTCAAGAGGTAACCCCCACAGTAACATAGACTGTGTGGCACTTTGCTCCCGTCAGACTCAAGAGGTAACCCCCACAATTCCACTATACAATGCCCTTTTTGTCTTAAAACGGAGTTCTCAAAATCTTACTTGGGTTTTTATAGCTCATTAACTCATATCGAGTAATAAAATCAAATTTCTTGAAATCTGAAAACTTTTTCATAAAACAGAAAGACGGTGTGACACTTTGTTCCCGTAGGGCTCAAGAGGTGGCTCCCACAATCGCCTTTCGAAAACAAATTTCATTTCTCAAGCATAGGTTCACATACCAAATTTCATTTCATTCAGAAACATAAAAGCAATTATACATAAGTCGAAACCATGATATTTATTCAGCATTCATGTTTAAAACTATGCATTTAATCTCATATAGCATTTCTTTATCTCAAAAACATGATCAAATAAATCTTGGGCTTATTAGGTGTCAGGTTTTGTTTTACAATCAAAGGTTGCACGAGAAGGCACGAAAACACATAAATAAATCGGAGTCTAAGGGTAGGGATACCATTACCATCTTAAATTACACCCCTTACCTCGATCTATCGAAATCTCCGTGCTCAATTGGTGACGCCTTTAGTAACTCCTTTAATTCCTTCTACGATTACCTACATCGAAGTTGTAGACTTAGCACCCTATTCATACGAATTGGGTTAAAATCATAATTTATCATTGCTACTGCGTGTGTACGTATTATTGTATATCCTTAGGCCGACACACACGTTTATATATTTCTTCACCATTTATATATTTGCCCCTACAAGTATTAACATGTACCTTTATTATATACATCCTCATGTATATATGCATAAATATATATTTATATATATACACTCCTATATATATATATACTTTTATTGTTTTCATGTTTTCCTATCTCACATATATACAATATACGTTCTTTGTATATGCATATATGTACTTTTATTTGTTTTTCATATTTCCCTATCTCATATACTAGCACACATTCATCCTATGTACATCCATACGTATATGCACCTAAATAAATATATATATATATATATATATATATATATCATTGTTTTTCATTTTTCATTATCACATGTATCCATTCTTTGTATGTACATATACTAAAACACACATTTATTTTATACTCATTTGTATGTACACCCAAGTATATAGACATTATTCATATACTCCTATATGTATATACACCTAAGTATATACACATATTTATTTTATCCTTGGCTTCTCTTTTTCATTATCAAGCATATGTACATATACTAACATACCCTTTCATTATACACACCTAGATGTATATACCCAAATATATATATATATATTCACATAAATACATACATATATATATATTATCACTTATTTCCATTATTCAATATCACATATATATATTTTTGCCTACCTCTCATCTTTCAATTTTTTTTTTGTCTAATTTAATCTATAACTAACATGCTATACACATACAATACATATATATACATGCCCATCAATATACATTATACATACATGTATTTTACCTTTTTTTTCTTTCCTTTCTTTCTTTTTCCTTTCTTCCCTCTCGGTTAGCCCAACTGCTCACTATCCCGATTGCTCTTCTTCTTCCTCCCTTTCTCCCTCACGGTTTCTCCTGTTTGGTCTCGGTTACAGCCTCCATTTCCAGCCCCTGTTCTGCTATCCCTTCAATCCCAATTCTGTTTCCAGATTTCCTGCCCTCGGTGCTGCCTTCGGTCTCCCTCAATTCCCGATTCCCAGCTTCCTTTTCTCCCCTGTTATCATCACTTCTTGGCTGCTACTGCTTCAACTACTCTGTTCAGCTCCTATTCCCAACAGCTTTGGACCTATTCACGCACCCCTGTTCTGCTCCCAACAGCTTCGATTTCTTCTTCTTCTCGGTGCTACTGTCCCCCTTTCCTTCCTCTCGATTTCCCCCCTTTTTTTCCTTTCTCTTCTTCCTCGGCAGACTCAGCTTCATTCTCCTCTCCCTTCCCTTCTCTTCTTTCTCTCTTCTTCCCTTCTTCTCCAGCCGACCGAGCCTCTCTTCTTCCTTTCTCCTTTCTCTTCCTTCCTTTCCTATTCTCCCCAGCCGTTCAGCCCCTCTTCTTCCTTTCCTTTCTCTTCTTTCCTTTCCTCTTCTCCCTAGCCGATCAGCCCTCTTCTTCCCTTTCTCCTTTCTCTTCTCTTCTTCTGCTCTTTCTCCCGCCCAGCTCCTCTGTTTAATTTTTTTTTTTCAATTGCAAACAGTGGCAGACGAAATTGGCTTTTCTAAGCCAATTTCGTACATGCCAATATATATGTATATATATATATATTAAATTAGTATTTAGGTATTATTTGTTATGTATTTGTATTGTTATTATTATTACTATTATTGTATATATATATATATTTTTGTTTCCATTTTATTTTAAATATCTTATACATTATACCTTACAATACATATATATATATATATATTATACCTATGTATATATATATATACATATACCTTCCCTTTTATTTAAATATCTAGTATGTATGTACATATATATATATATATACACATATTCACCTATGTATATATCTACATATATACATTTTCTTATATAATTTATCCAAAAACATAATATCATGCCTTCCATGAAATTTTTCTTATTCCGAAAATGAAATAGTACGGGACTCCATCATTCTTCATAAATTCTCGATACAAGTGTTTTACATCAACAATTTTCCATTTAACAAATTAAAATTCTCTAATCCCTCTATACTCACATTCGTCTTATCACTCCTTGTATCTTTGGGTTCCCGATCATTCACGGACTTCTCGGTCCCTATAGTCCTCGAGTCCTACAACGAATATTCACACTTTCATTAATATATATTATTTCCATTTTTATATAATCTAGTTAAACGTAGAAAATTTGTGGGGTTTACACATAGGTAAGAAGATCGATCTCAAAATGTTTCTGTAAAAAGAAGATCGATCTCCTCAAGGAGCATATCGATCTCATGAAGCATTCTGTAAACAGAATATCGCTCTCCTCAAGGAGCATATCGATCTTATGAAGCATTCTGTAAACGGAAGATCGATCTCCTCAAGGAGCAGATCGATCTCATAAAGTAATTAAGAGATCGATCTCACCCCACGACAGATCGATCTTATAGGCATAAAATTACCCCAAAACGTTCCCAAATTCAAAGAGAGATCGATCTCATCAAGGACCAGATCGATCTTCTATCCTCCATCTATAAAAGGACCCCTACGTTTTCCTACATCTCAAATTTTCTCTCTCCAAAAACCTCATTTCAATCGAAACCCTAACTTTCTCTCTCCCTAAAACCCTCATTTTCATCTGAATCTCAGGCAGAGGCAAGAAGGAAAGTTGTTCCTCATCCAAAGGAGAGCAACATACTTGGAAATCGAAGGACGAATCGAATCGAGGTGTGAATAGAGCTCTCCATAAGTTTTGGGTAAAGTTTTAAGCTTTAATATTTGATATTGAGGTGATTTTGGTGATTGTGACTATGGGTGTTGTGAAAAAATAGTTAGGAAATGATTAGAGTTGATGAAATTATGATTTTGTTGGAGTAATGATGATATTATACAATTTCTGGTAATTTTAGGATTTTGGCTATAAATTGTAATCGAGGTAATGAGGTGATTTTGGCATGAAAAATGTAGGATTTGAAATGTAGTGGATGAGAATGTGGATTATGATAGGAATATAAGAAAAATGAGATTTGTGGTATTTAACAAGAATATGAGCAAATATGTGCTCGATGATGTGATTGAGCTGAATTATTGATGTTTTAGCATCGTTTGGACAACCCGAGAGTTCCAGAGAAGAATGTATGGCTAGTCCATAGTTTGGGGGAACGATTGCATTATACGCATGGCCTTAGTTGAGCTGGAGGAGCTCAAGAGACAGTTGTAGGAGTTGTTTGATAGAGGGTTCATCAGGTCGAGTGTTTCACCGTGGGGAGCACCGGTTTTGTTCATAAGGAAGAAGGATGGAAGCCTCCGATTGTGTATAGATTACAGATTGTTGAATAAAGCTACCATCAAGAATAGGTATCCCCTTCCACGCATTGATGACTTACTGGATCAGCTTCGGGGAGTATATAGATTACAGATTGTTGAATAAGGCTACAATCAAGAATAGGTATCCCCTTCCACGCATTGACGACTTACTGGAACAGGTTCAGGGATCGCAAGTCTTTTCTAAGATTGATCTGAGGTCTGGGTATCATCAGTTGAGAGTCTGGAGTGGAGATGTACCCAAAACGGCATTTAGGACTCGATATGCCCATTATGAGTTCTTCGTTATGCCATTCGGACTGACGAATGCTCCGGTAGCTTTCATGGCTTTGATGAACGATGTGTTCAAGCCATATTTCGATCAGTTTGTTATCGTCTTCATTGATGACATTTTGGTATATTCGAGATCAGAGGAGGAGCATGAGCAGCACCTTAGGATTGTATTGTAGACTCTACAAGGGCAGCAGTTGTATGGTAAACTCAGTAAATGTGATTTTTGGTTGACAAAGATCTCATTTTTGGGACAGTAGTGTCGAGGGTTGGTGTATCAATAGATCCATCCAAGATTGAGGCTGTAGTTCAGTAGGAACAGTCGAGGACAGTTACCAAGATCAGGAGTTTTTTGGGTTTAGCTAGGTACTATCAAAAATTCGTTGAGGGATTTTCGAAGTTGGCTGCTCCATTGACGCGTCTCACTCGAAAGAGTGTTGTATTCGTGTAGGACGAGGATTGTGAGAGGAGTTTTCAGGAGCTGAAGAGTCGATTGACCACCGCTCCGATTCTCATTATTCCTACCACCGCAGGAGAATTTTTAGTATATACCGATGCTTCGCATCAGGGACTGGGCTGTGTGTTGATCCAGGATGGGAGGGTAGTTGCTTATGGATCTAGACAGCTAAAGGACCATGAGAAGAACTATCTGACCCATGATTTAGAGTTGGCAGCAGTAGTGTTTGCATTGAAGGTATGACGTCACTACTTGTATGGTGAGAAGTTTCAGATATTTACCGACCACAATAGTCTCAAGTACTTATTCTCACAAAAGGAGCTGAACATGAGACACAGAAGATGGCTAAAGCTTTTGAAGGACTATGATTGTGAGATACTTTATCATTCGGGTAAGGATAACGTTGTAGCAGATCCTTTAAGTAGGAAGAGCCTTGGGATGGTATCGTATATGATGGTCAGGGAGCATGAGTTGCTAGAGCAGTTTGCTAGCCTCAGTTTGGGAGTTGTGCCTTCGGACATGGATACGGGTTGTATGATTGCTAGTCTACGCTTAGAGCCAGATCTGTTGGACAAGATCAAACAGGCTCAACAAACTGATCTGTATTGCATCGATGTGATTGGTCAGATGCAGAGAGGCACAGTGACTGATTTTGAGTTGAGTTCTGATGGACTACGAGGTATCGAGGTAGATTGTGTGTTCCCGAAAACCCAAAGCTCAAGAGATTGATATTGTCAGAAGCTCATTCATCGAGGTACACGTTGCATCTGGGGAGCAACAAGATGTATCAGAACCTCCGAAAGGTATACTGGTGGTCGGGTATGAAGAAGGATGTGGTGGATTTTGTGGTGAGGTGTCTTGTATTTCAGCAGGTGAAGATAGAGTATCAGAGACCTGCAGGGTTATTACAGCCTCTACCTATACCAACTTAGAAATGAGAGCATATCACCATAGATTTCATGATGGGTTTACCGAGGACCCAAAGGAATCACGATGCTATATGGGTGATAGTTAATAGACTGACGAAGTCAGCCCACTTCTTAGCTATGAGAGTTATCGATACTCTGAGTACGTTGGCAGGGTTGTATGTATATTTTCAGGAAGCCATGGGAACCCAGTTGAGTTTTAGCACAGCTTTCCATCCCCAGACAGATGGTCAGTCAGAGAGGACTATATAGACTCTATAGGATATATTGAGAGCATGTGTGCTGGACTTTAGAGGCTACTGGGATGATCATTTGCCACTAGTCGAGTTTGCCTACAACAACAGTTATCATTCAAGTATCCAGATGGCACCGTATGAGGCCTTGTATGGCCGTAGATGTCGTTCCCTTATTGGGTGGGAGGAAGTGGGTGACCGAAAGCTTTTTGCTCTCGATTTGGTTACACAGGCTTCTGAGGATGTTCGGTTGATAGTTGAGAGATTGAGGACAGCTCAGAGTCGACAGAAGAGTTATGCTAAGAGGATACGTAGGCCACTTGAGTTTGTAATCGGTGAGTCAGTGTTTTTGAAGGTTTCTCCTTCCAAGGGTATAGCGAGGTTTGGGAAGAGGGGTAAGCTGAGTCCTCACTACATTGGACCCTTTGAGATACTTGATCGAGTGGGAGATAAGGCCTATAGGTTGGCATTGCCACCAGATTTGTCAGGCGTGCATAACGTCTTCCACATTTCGATGCTTCGAAAGTATCACCCGGATCCGACACATGTGATTAGCTATGAGCCGTTGGAACTCAGCGAGGACATGTCATATGTTGAGAGGTCAATTCGGATACTGGATAGGAAGGAGAAGGTTTTGAGGTTGAAGACTTTCGGGTTAGTGAAGGTTCTATGGCACCATCACACTTTCGAAGAGGCTACTTGGGAGTTAGAGAGCTTGATGCAAGAGAAGCACCCCCAGTTGTTTGATGATTGACTTGGTTCTGATTTGGAGGACCAAATTGTTTTAGTTGGGGAGGATTGTCAGACCTATGTTTTCGATTATGTATGTATCTTATTCCTTATGATTCCTATGTGTATGAACACTTTATTTTCATGGTTGAATCGTAAGAACAGTATTTACTATCATGCAATTGACAATTAAAGAATAAAAATGCATGTAAGCTACATAAAAGCCAAATAAGGGTCGAGATGGCCATAGGCCAAGCTAAAAAGGGATCAAAATTAAGTTGACTAAAAATAAAAATTTAAAATAAGAAAAGATAGTGAGTTTATGAAGGAAAGTCGGTTCAATTTGGTCCTGAAAACGTTGAAGGGTAAAATGATCAAAAGGCCAAAATTCGGTATAAATTCAATAAGAAAATTTCATTAAAAATATGAATTTGAGAAATCTTGATAAAAAACGAGGAAAATAATGAATTTTGAGTCCAATTGATCGAGATATGAATTTATTGGAATTAATAAGAATTTTCATCTCGAAAAATTATCCCGAAAATATTGAAAAAAATATACTAAAAAGACAAAATAAGACTGATAAATTCATTTATTGATTAAATGAATAAAATAAGATTTTTTAAAGATATTTTGGATTTTTAATGTATTTTAAATGATTAAAATTATAATAAAATAAATTATAAAAAAAATCGTGAAATCTGAAAACAGGAAAGGAAAGAAAACAGTGAAGCGAAGACACAGGCGAACCAGAGCAAGACTCGAGAACCCCGACGAACCATCGGCGACCGACGAGGGTCGAAAAAGAGTTAAGACCACCGGGCGAACCTGTTGGTACGGCGACGGGTGTCGACGACGCCTGATTTCAGCGAAAGGAAATTCGAGAGGAAACCGACCTGATTGCCGATGATCCATAGTCATTTGGCTCCGATAGACCCAAGCCGAGTGACCCCCTAACCGAGGTACTTCTTTTGATACCTATAGCGGCCGGTGAAACGGTCGAAAATGACCGGCGACGGTGAGGCCCCGAAACGGCACCGTAGCTGGAAAGGGAAGGAAAAGAAAAAAAGAAAAGAAAAAGAAAAAGGGAGAAAAGGAGAGGAAAATCCTCGGGAATACCTCAGATTACGGGTAAGCCAATACACGGTCAGATTGACCGAATTGATTGTCGAGAAATTTAATTTGAATTCTATTTGATCGTAAATTAACCCATAATTTAATATAAAAATTATGCAGTTCCACGATAACTTCCGAACGTGAGTAGATTGAACTTCGATTTGAGTATCATCGCATAATTTCGGGTAAGTAAAGCTCATTTACTACAATAGTATGATTATTGCGCAATTTGAATTTAGTTTGCAGATTTCGGATTAATTTCTGCATAAAATAAATTATATCTGAATTTTTGAATTAAGTGTCGTAAATGATATACAAGTTATCCAAAAAGTTTGGAACAAAACCCAATGGGTATTGATAGACCCAATGAGCCAATAGACCCTGATGAAGGGAATTAATAAGTGAAAAATGAACTTAAGACAGAGTTGACCCAATTAAGTGTTTATGGCCCAATAAGAGTAAACAGGCCCATTAAGTGAAATAGATTAGATTAAATGCATAATAGAGTAAGAAAAGTATAATTAACCCAGTGAATGGTTAAATACAGCTTCGGAGTTGTATTGAGAGCTGACTGGACTATGAGATTTGAGCAGCACAAAGGAAGTGAGATCACGCGACATGATCCGAGGTAAGGGACTTTTGTGAGTAGTTAGAGATATCTGCACGTATTTTTGTCTGCTTTTACATTCACTGAAATTGTCTGAGGGTCAGAGAAAATCAATAATATTTATAGAGACCCGATATGGGTAAATTACGATTTTATGCCTAGTTAGACAAAAAGTCAAGTTTTGAAAAAAGTTGTAAAAAGCATGGAAACAATGTTTTTAAGTGTTTTTACTACTGTGTAGCAAAAGAGTAAGTAGATGAGCTAATGTTTTAAGGTTGATGTAAACTAAACATACTTTATAGTGCTGATTTTAATGTTTTGAAACATCCCTATTTTAAAAGAGCCATCTACCGAACTATGTGAAAACAATAGTGTTGGAGCACAACTCGCACTTGATTTCAGAAGTTTTTCACATACATTAGTGCTAGAGTGAGACTCGCACTACATTTATCTAACATGCATGATAGAGTACTGAAGCATTGCTCGTACTCAATTTTATGTGATTTGTGCATGATAGAGTGCTGGAGCGATAGCTCGTACTCGAGTTTTACATGAGAACTATGCATGACCTAGTGCTGGAGGTTTACTTGCACTATTATTTAATGTTTTGACATGCATATACAATGTTTAAGCGAAGTGTTGGATTTGAGTCACACTCAGGATGCGCGTTGTAGTTTTACATGATACATAGACATGTTAGAAAAATCGTGACGATTTCCTCGTGTAGACTAAGTGTCACACTGGAGAGGTTCACATGTGGATTTAGAGACATGGCACTGATTTTTTCGTGGTATGAGGGCTAAAACCTATGGCAGGAACCCCTACCATGAGGCAGGGTCCACGGGTGTACATTGTACTGTGCGAGTGCCATGGAGTACACTGTACCGTGTGTTGTTGTGGAGTTGTGGAGGAGAGTAGTTGATAGCTGGCGGTTGTGATGGACTGACCCCCCTCCTGTTACAGCAGTGATAACCCACACACCGAGTACTGTGTTGCCTAAGATTTCACCATTATAGGATATGACCATAGTCCAGGAGATATTGCATTTAGCAACTGAGTCTGGCATGATATATCACATGTATTTATGATACGGGTAGACTTGAGGGATGGGTCGAAACCCACTTGTTGTGTTGTGTTGTGAAATGCCATATTTACTATGTTTTGAATGTAAATGACATATTTTATAAAGGCATTCTGAAATAATAAATATGCACTGTTTTTGCATGAATGCCTATGATTGATAACTCAGCATGAGTCTAGTACATGGGATTTTAAATCTGTACTATTATTATATAAATTTTGAAACATGCTTTTGAATTGAGAGAAGGAAAGGCAAAACATTATTTTCAATAGATAGTATGGATGTCTACTTGCTTGCCTGATTTCCTTACTGAGCCAGTTAGCTCACCCCTTTCATTTCCCCCTCTCTACAGATCATCAACAGTAGAGTGAGTCGACTGATGTATAGCATTCCTTCGGACCACTGGCATTCCCCATCTAGCGAAAGGTATACATAGCGCGTACTCTTTTGTATCTGAACAATGTATAAACACAGTGATGTACATGTTTTAAATATTGGGGATGTAATTATAGTAAAGTATATGAATTTACTTATAAGAAAAGTGTATGTACAGTCAATAAATATTTATAATGACACGCATGTATGATACGAAAAAGAATGGTAAGGTATGTATGGATGAAAAGAATAATGCCTAATCATAGCCCAACTGTCGAGGAGAGAAAGGTAAATAAAAAGTGAAATATTTATTGTGATTTTTTGGTAAGTCACGAAATGAGGTCGTGACATATTGTGCTGAGCCAAGAATAATGGGACACTACGCTATGCCTTACTGTATCCATTCAAGTATTAAGAAGTTGTAAACTAAATTTGAGAGCTGTAAGATCGATCTGGACATTATCTTAATGATCATGAAGTCAATTTAATTTGAAGGGTTGCCCACTGAAGATTTATGTATGGTCAACTTTTGGGAGATGTGTGACTTGTGCAAATGTGATGGCGTTAGTAATGATGCCATCTGACTTAGATTATTCTCTTTTTCACTCGGAGATCGGGCGAAGAATTGGTTACGGTCACTTCCTCATCATTCGATCACTACGTGGGATGATTTGGTCAAAATGTTTCTAGTTAGATTCATTTTACCAACATTTGTGGTAAAGATAATGACATCTTATCCTTCCTACAAGAGGATTTTGAGCCTTTTTGTGAAGTATGGGAAAAATTTAAGGACTTGCTCTTGAGATGCCCTTCTCATGGATTACCCGTGTGGTTACAAGTCTAAACATTTTATAGTGTCTTAGGTCAACCATTGTGAGTTGTAATTGATGCAGCAGCAGGTGGAGCTTTTATGTGGAAGACTATTGAGAAAGCTTATGATCTGATTGAGGTAATGGTTTCCAATAAGTATGATGATAGAGTTATGCCTCAGAGGATTGTAAACAATCAAAGTGTTGATAGTATTATGACTCCCCAAGTATCCACTTTTCTTGAGAAACTCTATGAAAGTTTCTTTGTATCTTGAAAAATTTGTGAAAGGGAACCATGCTATGGAGACTTATTCCACCAACTTAGAGTACATCATGCCAGTCAATATCGAAAATCCAAATCGGGAAACTCAGTCCATTTATTCTTTGAATGATTATGAAAGGCGGCTATCACCATCTTTAGAGCCACTAGACATAGTAGAAGATGCTTATCAAGCTCCACTAGAAGCACCACTCGAAGAGGTGTTACATCAAGATGTTGAAGAGCTAATACCACTTGAGCTGAGTGAAAAAGAAAAAAGTGTAGTTGATGTGATAGAAATAGAGAATAACAAGGATGAGGAAGAATATGTCATAAGAGAAGAGCTCAAGATAAAGGTCCTAACTCCAAAAGTTGATGAACAGTGCCATGAGGTAGCCTTCATTGCTATCTAGAACTATCCACAAGGGGTTGAATCGAACTATGCATTGGAAGAAATTGAAGACTGTGGAGTGAATTTTTGTGAATCGAACAATCTTTTTGAGTCTCCCACTAAGGTGTTGCATTATGTGCACCCATCCATTTTTAGAATATTTGAACCACCGTGAAGGAAGACAGACATAATCAAGCTAATGATTATAAATCCAACGCTTCTGTGAAGGTGACCCCAACATTTTTATTTGCTTTCTCAGTTATTTCATTTTTAGTATTTTGATTTTATTTGATTTTTATTATTTTCTTTTTATTTTGTAGGCGTTAGAGTCTAAGTTTGGGGAGCTGCATGGGAACTCGGAATATGCAATTTGAGCTTCATAAAAAAATCAAGGGATTTTTTTTATCCTTTTCTTTGAAATTTTGAATTTCTTGCACATTTACAACAATGTGTGATTTAAGTTTTGGGGGAAGGATTTGAGTGAAATTATTTCAAAAAATTTCTAAATTTTTTTCAAAATTCCTAAACTAATTTAGTGCTTTAATTATTTCTTTGAGATGTTATATGCTTGTAATTGGTTATCTTTCCTTATTCCAATATGATTGATTATTTTCATAATTTTTAAAATGTATGAATATTGTGCAAAGAATGAGATGAATTCTTGAGTACTTTCAATTTTTAATTGTGAATTTCCAAATTTCGAGCAATATATCTCTGTCATTGACTTGTATGGTTATGTAAATATGGAATTTCATCAATTTTTAAAGGTATGATTTTAGTTTTAGAATTTGTTTTGATCTTCTCTTGAGGTGTAATCCTAGATTACACTAGACTGAGGAGATGATTTAGGCCATTTTTATATCATTTGAGCCTTTCGAGCCAACCTTTACATATATTATCCTTAGTGTACCCCTTTTGAGCCTATTTAGATCTTTCTTTGTTGACAACCCCCATTATTAACTTAGCTTATTTAAATAATTCCCTATTCTTTACCTTATAAGCATGTGGATCATTCAATGAAAGTATATATATACTGAGAGCTATGCTTAATTAAGAGAGGAAGGGTGGAGTTTGAAATTTTGAAAAAAAATTAAAAATAAAAAAGAAGAAAATTATTGAAGAAAAAAAAAAAAGAAGAATAAAGGGTGAAAGAAAGAAAGAAAATAATAAATTTAGGGGTTGCTATGTAAAGCTCTTGAAAATGATGTATGAAAATAATGCATGCTTAGGGTTGTGAGCCTAAAATTATCTTTTATCCCGCATTAACCCAAGCCTGATATTAGAAGCTTGATAATAACCTAATGATCTTTAGTTTGGTGTGACTACATTAGTGGAAAGAGAAGAGGAAGGCAAACCTATGGGACTTGAGCATGCTTTGAGATTCTTGTTTATTTTATGTGTGCATAATCACATTCGGATTGTATGATGAAATGACAAAAGATTTTTCACACACCCAGGGATTTTGATTCAATACGGAGCTTGCTTTTGAATGATTTTCATTGTGATTCTAATATTTGTGTTCTTTATTTGAATTATAATCATTTGAAAATTCTTGAAGAATTTAAGGAAGATCAAATTGTTGATTGTAAATGTTTCTAGCTAATTTTGGTGTGTTTTGCTTAAGGAAGCAAAACCTCAAGTTTGGGGGTGTGATAAGTCTCTAAAATATTATATTTTAGGGTATTTTATTATATAAATTTTGATTAAATTTTGGGATTTTAGTTTAATTTCCTTCCTATTTATTTGATTTTTATTATGTCTAGGAAATTCAAGAATATTAAGGAAATCAAGGAAAGTAAATTAAAAGTGGTTATTTCTTTGAAGATGAATTAAGAATCGTCTTCAGCTAATTTATTCACATATGTGCTGCATATATATTTAGAGATTATTTAAGGATGAAAAAAGGAATGTTTGATTTCTTTAGCTTGAATTTGGAAAGAAATATGAAAGGCAATTGATGAGGACTAGGCTACAATTAAGAGGGAGTCAACACTAGTGAACTTGGTGCCAAAGAAAAGGAAGAAGACCTTCCTATTTAAAGGAGACTGCTGCCGATAGAGAGAAGTGTGGAGAAGAGGCTGAGTGACACAGCCTTGCCTTCAACATTTCATCCTCAGTTTCTACACTTTGTACTTCTTGCTTCAGTTTTTCTTAATTGTGTCTACTGTTTTAGTTTCAACTTTAATTTAAATCCTTTTCTTTTCAAGTTTTAGAGTAGTTTAGATGCAGTTTACATTTGGTTAGAAAGTTTTAAATTATTGGTTTGTTTAAACACTTTTATTTATCGAAAGTTAGTTCAATTATTAATTATTCTTTTTTTGATTTAGTTTCCACGTTGTTGTTAGTATTTTATTTGCAAGCTCTATTATATTTCAGTTTCTTTTGCTTTCTTTTTTTTTCTGCTCTTTAATAAATTCATAGTTTAGGTTCAGGCTGCATAAATATCTTAGTTTTAGTTTTTTAATGTTCAAGTTAGTTTTGTTATAGTTCACTGCTGTCGAGGTTCTGTTTCATTTCTTTCCAGGTTTATTTTTGTCTCCTCTGCCTTCCTATACTTGCTATGTGTGTTGTTGCAGTGTGCTGTGAAGCTGGTGGCATGGCTGGGTATGTTTATGCTTGCTGGTGTAGCGGACGCGCAACAGAGCAAGACTGGCTACAGAAGGTGACTTGGCTGCTGTGTAGTTTGGAGCAGAGTGGGCTGATGCATGGTAGGGGAACAGGGCAGGTAGTAAGGAAGATGCAGCATGAAGCTGGCACGTGGATTGGATTGGAGGCAGGCGTGCATTGCTTTGGTGTTTGCATGGCATGTAGGATAAGGGCAAGGCTAATGAATGGCTAGTTCTCCATAATTTTCATCTCAGTTTGCATGATGTTAATATTTCAATTATGCATGGTTTTATAGTTCAGTAGATGTCATGATTGTTTAGTTAATATAATATATGGTATATATTAGTTTATTAGTTTAAAGAGTTAGTTTAGTTGTTTAGTTTATAATATTCATAGTAATTTACTTATTAAGTTTATGTTTTAATTAATAATTTATTTGAAGTATTACTTAAATAGATATTTAGTATAATATTTTTAGTTACACTTAAATAATTAAAATTTTAGTTTTAAGTAATTTTTCATGAATTTTATTTTATTTTTTTATTTTTAAGTTCTTTAAATTTTATTTATATTGTATTTTATATTGTTTGAATAAATTTTGGGTGACCATTTTAATCCATAACTAGAACAATTCTAAGTAATCCTCTTAGGAGCGATATCTGTACTTCATTATTATATTACTTGTCGCGACCAATGCACTTGTGGTATAGGTTTTAGACGCAACAACAACAACAACAACAACAACAACAACAACAACAACAACAACAATAATAATAATAATAATAAACAACTTTAATTTATTGTGTTAGGTTTATAAGTGGTAGCATTGAGCTAGATAGCTTTCGGACTTGTGAATTGTGATTGAGAAAGACTTGGTAAGCTAGAGAAACTCTACGCCAAGCCAAAATTTTGAGGTAAACCGAGCCTATTTAGTTGAAATGATAAGACTAAATACAAGGATTAGAATTCTAGGATTTAATACTTGTATGATATTGATTCGGTGGATATATTGTAGTGTATTATTGTGGCACATATGTCGAAGGTCACTTGGCATGCAATGTGAGTGCAAGCATAAGCTTGAGTGGATAAGTGGCCAAGAAACGTTCAACCTAGAATTAGGAGAGGGTAAGTAAATTGTATAAATGCAAAACTATCTAACACTTCCATATAATTTCTTCAAATCTATGAAAACTCGACCTTGGAGTGTTTTTCACCTTAAGGCCAACATTTGTTGCATGCATGGTTTTGTTTATCTTAAAACAAACACACATATCTTTAATAATTAGCATGTTTACTTTCATGAAGTGATTATTTTTCAAATTAAATGTTTATTTCAAACCTTACTTTATTGAATCTTGGATTTAGCGAAATTGCATGATTCTAGTTAAAAAGGCTTTGATCTCTTGCCTTGTTTGTGGAATTTGTTTATGGAGGTTTGACACCAATTGGATGATTTTATTTCTAAAAGTTGGTTTTGGAAATTAAACTTATGTGGATGCTTTTATTGGGCAGAAATATCAAAGAAAGAAATTGACAGCAGTGCATATGCAATAATTGCAGCTTAATTAAAAGTTTTATTTTTTTTCTTATTATTTTAGTCAAGATCCTAAATCAGCACCTATAATTTAGGATTTCCTTTTCCTTGTTATTAGCAGCCTACAAAAGGCCTTTACCATTCAATAAAATGAAGGCAATTTATTCTCTCAAAGTTTGTCTTAGAAGGGCGCTCTGTCAAGGACGAGTTTGCCTCCACCAATTCACCTTAGATTTAAAGAGAAGTTCTTCCGTGTTTAGACCTGTGACTAGATCCTACGCCAAGGCTCATAACATCATGGTGGATGAATTATTAGATAAACTCCATGGGGCGCAACATTTTACAAAGTTAGATTTATGATCAGGTTACCACCAAATTAGGATGGCACCATCAGATGTGGAGAAGACAGCTTTTATGGGCACTTTGAATTTTGAGTCATGCCCTTTGGGCTTAGTAATGCCCCTTCAACCTTTTAGATTTTGATGAATGAAGTATTTTGGCCTCATTTGTGTAAGCTTGTCCTGGTTTTCTTTGACAACATATTAATTTATAGCAAAACATGGGTTGAGCATATACAGCATGTCAAACTAATTTTTGAAATCTTGCGCACTAACATGTTGTTTTTAAAGAAACCCAAGTGTTTCTTCGGTGAGTCACAGGTGACCTAACTCGGACATGTCATACATGGTGCCAGAGTGGAAGTTGATGTAACAAAAATTAAGGCCATCACTGAATGGCCAACTCCGCAATCCACCAAGGCTCTACAGGGTTTTCTTGGTTTAGCAAGGTACTACAGAAAATTCATCAAAGATTATGGGCAAGTGTTCGCCCCTTTAACGAGTCTATTGAAGAAAAATGTGTTCCACTGGAGTGCAGAAGTTGATGCTGCTTTCAATACATTAAAAGCCTCTCTTTCAGCAGCCCCAGTCCTCCGGTTACCCAACTTTGAGGAAGAGTTTGTGGTAGAATACGATGCATCTGGCAGCGGAATTGGGGCTGTATTACAACAAAAAAGTCACCCCATTGCTTTCTTAAATCGTACGATTGCAGAACGACACCTCAAATTGCTACATAAGAGCGGGAATTGATAGGATTGGCCAAGGCAGTATCTCATTGGCGACCCTACCTATGGGGTAGACACTTCCTCATCTGTACGGATCATTTTAGCCTTAAGTATCTGTTAGAATAGCATCTCACCACTTCCCCGCAGCAACACTGGATCAGCAAACTGATGGGGTTTGATTTATAGGTGGAATTTAAGGCTGGAAAATTGAATAAAGCTACAGATGCTTTATCTAGATGAGATGACGATTCTCTTCAACTCATGGCAGTTTCTTTTCCTCAAGTCGAAATCCTAGATGCCATTCAGAAAGAAATAACAACCTCTCAGGAATTCTTATAGCTGCAGCAACGCATTGAACAAGGGGAATTGGGGTCAGATTGGATTGTATGTGACGGGCTGATTTTCCTTAAGGGAAAGGTATATATGCTACCTACCTCCTCACTTATTTCCACCATTATTTCTGCTATCCACAATATGGCACATGAAGGTGGACAAAAAACCATACAACGTCTTCGTCAAGATTTTTATTTGAAGGGTATGAAACGTGTTGTATTAGAACTGGTGTAGAATTGTTTAGTGTGCTAGCACCATTAATGGCAAAATTTGCAGCCCGTAGGACTACTTCTGCCCCTTCTAGTGCCACAATAGAGGTTTAGGCTGATATCTCTATGGATTTTACGGAGAGACTACCTAAGGCTCATGGTAAATAAGTTCTTATGGTGGTGGTTGACCGACTTTCAAAGTATGCTCATTTCTTACCCTTGGCTCATCCATTCAATGTTATCTATTGCTACTACTTTCTTTGCAGAGGTGTTTAAACTTCATGGCTTGCCTAAATCAATAGTCTCCGACCGAAACAAGGTTTTCCTTAGTATGTTTTGGAAGGAGTTATTTCGCCTTAGTGGTTCCAAGCTGGCTTTCTCCTCTGTTTACCATCCTCAATCTGATGGTCAAACAAAGGTCATCAAGCACTATTGAGATGTACCTTCGATTTCTAATAGGAAATCGACCGTAATAGTGGGTTGATTAGATACCCTAGGCTGAGTACTACTACAACAGCTCTTATCACACTACTCTTGGTACCACCCCTTTTCAGCTGGTTTATGGTAGGGAGTCTCATCGGTTTCTTTCTTATTCAGCAGGTTCTACACGAGTTGAAGCAGTTGATAGAACCCTCCAGGAGCGAGATGCAGTACTCAAAGCTGCTCGTGATAGGCTTTTGCAGGCCCAACAAAGGATAAAGAACACTTATGATTTAGGGCATAGAGAGTTGAATTTTGCAGTTAGGGAATGGGTATGACTGCGACTTCAACCATATCGTCAGTTTATAGTAGTAAGACAGAAGTATCTCTTAAAAAATATGTCGATTCTTACATTTATTAAGGTTGTTTACATACATATATATATATACACACAACTGTAATAGCTAAACAGGAAATAAAATCAGGAAGTCCCCTAATCTTAGGCTACAAGCCAAAAAACAATTCCCTAAAATCAGGGAATACAATAACTACTAAATCTTCTATATTACAACACACAGTTTCCTAAAATAAGAAAAAAATAGATTTTCCTACACTCCCCCTCAAGCTGATGAATTGATGTTATTCATTCTAAGCTTGTCAACTAGACTCTGAAAAATTGTGTTTGATGACCCCTTTGTGAATATATCTGCTACATGATTCTTTGTGTGGACAAACGGAGTGCAAATCAGCCCACTATCAAGTTTTTCCTTTATAAAATGTCGGTCAACTTCTATATGTTTTGTGTGATCATGTTGTACTGGATTATGTGAAATGTTGATAGCCGACTTATTGTCACAATACAATCTCATTGGACCTTCCCACTTGATCTTCAGATCTTCTAAAATTATCTTCAACCATAGGAGCTCCCAGATCCTAAGTGCCATTGACCTGAATTCTACTTTTGCGCTTGATCTTGCAACCACGTTTTGTTTCTTACTCCTCCATGTAATAAGGTTTCCACCCAAGAATGTACAATAACCTGAGGTTGATCTTCTATCATCCACTGACCCTGCATAATCTGCATCAGTGTAAGCTTCAAGACTCAACCCCTCTCCTCATCTGAACAAAATTCCCTTACCATGTGAACCTTTTAAGTATTGTAGAATTCTATTGACAGCCCTGAGATGAGTTTCTTTGGGATTGTGCATAAACTGGCTCACCACACTAACAACATATGCTATGTCTAGTCTAGTGTGTTATAAATAAATTAATTTCCCAACAAGCCTCTGATAATTACCTTTGTCAACTATACCATCTTTTGGAACATCACCCAGTTTATGATTGGGCTCTATGGGTGTGTCAACTGGCTTACATCCCAGTTTACCTGTATCCTTCAGAAGATCAATTATATACTTTTGTTGAGATATGAAGATCCCTTGCCGAGAGTGGGTTACTTCTATGCCAAGAAAATATTTCAGTTTTCCAAACTCTTTGATCTCAAACTCTTTCACCAAACAACTCTTTACCTTTTCAATTCCCTCTATATCATCTCTAGTCACTATTATGTCATCTACATAAACCAATAATGTTGTGACTTTCCCTGAAGCTGAATGTCTCACGAACAAAATATGATTACCTTGGCTCTGTCTGAATCCAAGGTTCAACATAACTTTGGCAAACCCTCCAAACCAAGCTCTTGGAGATTGTTTGAGCCCGTACAATGCCCTATTCAATCGACATACTGTTTGTTCTTCTTTGCAGAGTCAAATCTAGGAGGAAGTTCCATATAAATTTCTTCTTCAAGATCACCATGTAAAAAGGAATTCTTGACATCAAATTGTTGTAATTTCCATCCAAAGTTGGCTGCCAATGACAATAATACACTCTCTGTATTGATTTTTGCAACTGGAGCAAATGTCTCAAGATAGTTTATGCCATAGGTTTGAGTATAACCTTTGGCAACTAGTCTTGCCTTATACCTTTCCAATGAGCCATCAGACTTATATTTCATTGTAAAGACCCATTTGCACCCAACTGGTTTTTTTTCCTTTCGGCAATTTCACTAAATCTCAGGTTTTGTTTTTCTCTAAAGCCTCCATCTCCATCTTTATGGAATTTCTCCAATTCTCATCTACTAGTGCCTCGAATAATGTTTTGGGAATGACAATACTATTAAGGCTAGTAAGAAAGGCCATATGACTATGAGATAGGTTTTTGTAGGACATGAAAATGTACAAAGGATGTTGAGTACAAGTCCTAGTTCCTTTCCTCAAAGCTATAGGGATGTCAAGATTATTTTCTTTTTGAGTATCTAGCACACCAGGATTGGAAGAAGTGGTTTGATTACTTACTTTAGTAGTTATTGGATTTGGATCAGATGATTGTGCTTGCACCAACTGAGAGAATGACCCTTTCTTTCTTGAATAAACCTGAAGCAGATGAGCATGGTTTATTTTTTGTGCTATAAGGGTAGAAGGAGGATCACTTTTTACTGAAACAGGAATAGTAGGGTCAGCATGCTTAAAATTGGATTGAACAGTTTGGATAGGGGTGGACTCGTGGATTGGAAAGGAAGAGGACGACTTAGACATAGGTAGATCAAGAAGGAAAGAGTCTTTATCCTATGTTCCATGAATGTCGTCTCCCCCTGAAGATAAGGAGTGTGAAAGTATTGATCATCTTCAACAAAGGTCACATCAGCAGATACATAAAATTTCCTTGTGGGAGGATGATAGCACTTATAGCTCTTTTAAGTGGACGAATAACCAACAAAGATACATTTGAGAGCCCTTAGATCAAGTTTGCCCCTATGTTGAGAATGTACATGAACAAAGGCAACACAACCAAATATTTTGGGAACAAGATTGTTGATGATGTTAAAGTTGGGATAGAATTTTGCAAACACTTGTGCGGGACTCTGAAAATCAAGCACGCTTGTGGGGAGTCTATTGATAATGTGAGCTGCAGTTAACACGGCTTGCCCCAAAAATTTTTTGGAATTTGTTTTTGGAAAAGAAAGACTCGGGTAACTGCTAAAAGATGACCATTTTTTCGTTCAGTCACTTCATTTTGTTGGGGAGTGCTAACACAAGATGACTCATGAATAATGTCGTGTTGTTGAAAGAATGGAGAGAGGATTTGATTAAAATATTCCTTCGCATTATCAGATCGAAATCATTTAATCCCCACTCCAAATTGTGTCTCAACCATATTGAAAAATTTTTGAAACACAAGACTTACATCTGATTTGTTTTTCAAAAGAAAGATCCACGTCATACGAGTACAATCTTTAATAAATGAGACAAACCATCGAGCTCCAAAAATGTAGGGTACAGTAGAAGGCCCCCAAATGTCACTATGAATAAGAGTGAATTGAATTGATGTTTTTATTGGTTATTGGAAAAACAGCACGTTTATGCTTTGCAAGTTCACACACATCGCAATGAAAGCTTTCAACTTAAATTCTATTGAACAATGAAGGAAACAAACTTTTAAGGACATGAAATGATGGATGACCAAGATGAAGAAGATGAAGCCAAACCTTGTCTTTATTGGATTTTAATGACTCGGAAAGGAATGACAAATGGAAACAATTTTTAATTCTACATTGTTCACTCGACTCTTTAAGATAGTAAAGGCCATCTCTCTCCCTAGCACGTCCAATCATCTTCCTTGTACCTTGTTCCTGGAATACACAATGAGAAGGATAAAAAATCACACTGCAATTAGCATCCTTGGTTAGTTTTTGAATAAACAAGAGGTTGGTGAACAATTTTGGGACATGGAGAACATTTTTCAGTGTAAGTGAATCATTAATAAATATATCTCATTGACCAGCAATAGTAGTGACTGAACCATCAGCTATGGTGATTTTCCTATTACTAGGACAAGGTGTATATGAGATAAATTGTGTACAGGAAAAGGTCATATGGTTTATGGCTCCTTAATCAATGACCCATGTGTTAGGAATATTATCTGAAGCATTAGAAGAATAAGGAGTGGATATACATGAAAAGGCTAAATTACTAGTACTTGCTGAAATAGATGGTTTTTCGAACCAACTCAAAAAGTTCCTTAATTTCTCAATCTTATTGAGTCCGAGAGCTCTTTCTTGGTCTCTATGATCTTCTGTTAACTGCACTCCGATCATATGAGCTTGTGTGAGACCCCATATATGTATAATTGTAATATGTACATAGAAATGTAAATGGAGTTATACTATGAATTCATAAGTGAAGTATATGTAATGCAAGTCCATAGGTTTAAGGTACACACATGTAATAAGAGTTGTGATTGTACATACAAGTTACATTATGTATGAATGTGAAGATATGGACTTAAACATGTGGAGAATGTGAATAGAATGGATTATGAGTAGTGTGGTAAAATGGAAAGAGAATTGCATAAATTGTGCACTTCCATTTGGTTTATATTAAGTACATTTGGATATACAAAGATTTCACATAAGTTTTAATAGGTATAAAGCATGAATGGATGCCATTTTCAAGTCTAAAAGAAGATTGGATGAGAAAATGATCATGGCAACAAAAGGTATGAAGTTTGGTAAGTGTTGCTGCAAAAAATTTGGAAATATGAATGACAGATCGATCTCATGGGATGAGAGATCAATCTGGAAGAGCCAAAATGCTCTTATTTTGAGCTATGAAATAGGAAAGATCGATCTCTAAGGGAGTCAGATCGATCTCCTAACAAATTCTATAAAATGAAGATCAATCCTTAATGGAACAGATCGATCTCCTTAGCTCTCGGGTTGGAAGCAGATCGATCTCCTCTAAGACTAGATCGGTCTCCTTAACCTTCTGTTTGAAGCAGATCGATCTCAAGCCTCGACAGATCGATCTCCTGCCTTCAAAATGTCATGGAAAAGAGGGATTTTAAGAGGATCAGATCGATCTCCCAGATCGATCTCTACCCAGATTGATCTCTACCCAATGCAGATCGATCTCATCAAGCAAATTATATAAATATAGAGCAGTTAGATCTGCAATTTTCGAGACAAAACCAACTCTTTCCATTTCAACTCAAAAACCTAGATTTTTCTCTCTCAATGCGAGCAATTTCAAGAAGATTTAAGGGAAGTCTATCAGACGTAAAGTTGTTCACATCAAAGAGAAGAACAACATAGCTTGGAGGCATTTCCCCATTTGTTGGATTGAAAGACAAGGGTGCATTTCCATTTGGAGAAAAAAGGAAATCAAGCTAAGTGAGTTTCTAATGAAACAACTCAAGTACATTTTTTGGATATTGATTTTAGAGTTGTTTAATGTACATATGAATGATAAGAACAACCTAGAAAGTAAAGAATCCACCATAACCTAGAAATGATCTAGTGTGAGAAAGTGAAATGTGGAAGTGTTAATGATGAATGAGTTATCTTAGGATGATGATTATGTTGTGGGTATGTGTAAGACCCGGTTTTATCGTAAGGGCAAAAAGGGAATAAATAGGAATTTTCGAGTGCATTTAAAAATGCAAAAGGATGGAAATGGTATTCCCAAACACATGCAAGGGAAAACGGTCAAAAGACCAAAATTCGATATTATTCGGGACAAGAAAAATTTAATTAAAAATATGGGATTGAGAAATCTTGATCAATAACGAAGAAATAATTAAATTTCGGGTTAAATTGATCAAGATATGAATTTATTGGATAAACCGAAATTTTCATATCGAAAAATAATCCCGAAAAAAATCGAAAAATATACCGAAAAAGTAAAATCGGACTGATAAATTCATTTATAGATTAAATGAATTAAATAATAATTTTTGAAGATATTTTGACAATTTTAATATATTTTAATTGATTAAAATAATAATAAAAGTTAATTATAAATAATAAAATAAAAAAGTAAAAAAAAAAAAAGGAAATCTGAAATGCGAAACATAGGGAGAGAGGAGGAAAAAACGCGAAACGGTAGCCGATGAAGAAGAGAGGCCGGACGGCCACCACCGGCGACCAACGACCAGTCAAGCGCCAGAAAGTGAAGAGGGACTCCGTACGCACTCATCGGCACCGGTCTCGCCCTCCACCAACGCTGAAATTTGACAAATCGAAGGGAGGAAGCCGCGGAGGAAAAGATGGCATTCGGCGGCGACCGACGGGATTTGGCTCCGATCGAGGCCAGCCGAGAGGTCCCCAAGCTAAGGCGGGCCGAACGGCAACAGCGGCACGCCGGGAACCGATCGGACGACGCCGGCACGACCAAAAAGGGATTGAACCGGTCGATGGTTCAGTGAGAAAGTAACTGTGCTGAACCGGACCGGACCGGTTCAGCCAAAAAGAGAAGGAAAAAAAAGGAAGAAAAAGGGAAAAAGAAAAAGAGAAAAAATTGGAAAAAATTCTAGTGATGCAATCGAGCTTCGGGTAAGTCGGTAAGCGGTCGAATTGATCGATTTAATTTTCAAAATATTTAATTTGATAAATAATCGACTGAAAGTTTACCCGAAAATATATTTAATTGTGTAGCTCGACAATTGGCATCAACCGAGAGCTCGAGACAGCCTCGATTCACATACTATCATGGAATCTCGGGTAAGTAACCCTTATTTACGACAATTTTGTATCGTTATGCGTGATTGATATTTAACGCATAAATTACGAATTTAATTTCCGCATAAATGAATTAAATTCTGAAAAATTGGATAAATTGTCGTAAATACTAAATTGAGATATCTGAGAATTTAGAACGAGGCTAAATAAATTACCGATGGGCCCAATGAGCCCAATAGGCCTCGATAAAGTGTGGTAAACGGGCTTAAGGCCGATTAAGACCCATTATGGTGCAATCGGGCCCAATATGAGAAACGGGCCCAATGATTTAAATTAAGCCCAGAAAATTATGAAATACAATTAATTGTATTGTATTTGACCTGATGAACATTTATCCGCAGTGCCGGACTGCATAACGAGTCATCAGTGGAAAGGTCAGACTGTACAGAAAAATGAGGTAAGGGAATTATGTGAGTAGCTAGAGGTAGCTACGCGTATTTTAAAAGATTTTCTGTACACTGAATATGTATGTATACCTTGATTATGTATAATGATCCTAAAAGTGGTTTAAATGATTTTTAAGGATCGAAATAGGTGAAATGTCTATTTTACCCCTATTGAGGGAAGTTCACCTAAGGATGGTGAAAGCATGACATGCATGAAATGCAGATTTAAGGATTTTTATGATTAAGGAATTTTCTTGATTTTAATCAAAGTAAATCGATAGATTGGCCAATAATTACATAAGTTTCCCAAAATAACACTACGTAGGTGTTATTAATATTTAAATGGAAATTTCTTTGGAAAACGGCCAACTATCAAGTTTATATGAAAACAGATAGTGCCGACACGTAGTTCACACTATATCTGCGTTTGTGAATGTGCATAAATGTGCTTGAGCAGTTGCTCGCACTGACTTGTGACATCATATGCATGACATGTGCTAGAGCGGTTGCTCGCACTAATTTTTATTCCTATGAAATGCATGAGAGCTGCTGAAGCCTAGCTCGCACTCCGTTTTGACATGTTTTGACTTGATGTGCATAAAAATGGTGCTGGAGCGATTGCTCGCACTAGTTTTAATGATTTGACATGCATGAGAGATGCTGGAGCTTAGCTCGCATCCTATTTTGATTTAAACTATGCATGAAGCCGTGCTGGAGTGTAACTCGCACGAGATTTGATTTAATTATGCATAAAGCCGTGCTGGAGTGTAACTCACACGAGATTTGATTTACTTGAGCATTCATTTGTGCTGGACCGTTGTTCGCACAAGGTTTTATATGGTTTTCATAATTCATTTGAATGTCGTACTGGAGTTTTTCTTGTACGAGATTTTCACTGAGTTTTATATACATATCCATACTAGAGCATTGCTCGTACGTGGATTTTACTTGAAATTATAATTAGTTTTAAGTCGTACTGGAGCGCTGCTCGTACGTAGATTTTACTGATTTTTATGAAATCGTGCTAGAGCTTCGCTCGCACGAGGTTTTCTGATATCATGAATATGCATGGAGCCGTGCTTGAGCTTCGCTCGTATAGGGATTTATATTACATGCATATAGTCGTGTTGGAGCCTCCTGTAGACTGTGTGTCACAGTGAGATGATATGCTCACACGTGCATTCTGAGACAGAGATGATATGCGTGGATAAGACCTATTACAGGCACCCCTGATTGAGCTTGGGTTCACGGAGTACGTTGTACCGTGTATATCACGCGGAGTACGCTGTACCGTGGGGATTGTTGGAGTGGAGTGGCATTAGCCACGAGGCAGCAAGCCTTGCCCTCGCAATCCTGGTGTTATGCTGTTCTGGCGAGTAGGACGACCCACCTCCCGTTTCAGGTGTGATACCCCGCACACTAGGTACCGTGTTGTCAGGGATCACTAGGATATGGCCATAGTCCTCGATGTTACTGATAATTACTTGATTGTCTCACATGATATAACTTGTGGTCTGTTAGACCAGGGTAGACCCGAAGGAGGGGTCAGGCCCTCGATTTGACGATTTTATGATTTCATGATTTTATGATATGTGACCCTGAAAGAAGGGTAGTTTTATAACTGAAGTTTTACAATGAATTGTTTTATGAGATTATTGACCCAGAAGGGTTAGTTTATACTGTAGTTTTAATGAATTGATTTAAATGCAGCAGCATGATGATATCTTCCATGCTTTCATTTTAAATGCATGATTTGTCTTACATGACATGAAAGAAGGCATGATCTTGTTTTACTTCATGCTTATTATGATTTAATGATGTCACATAAAATGCTTGGAATGCATGAATTACATGATTTATATATGCACAAATAGTTTTGGATAAACTATGGCATTGAATATGCATGACTTTGTGCGTGAAATTTTAAATGAAAAGAAATGGATTTAAGGGCATGGCATTATGAGCATGTAGATAGTGGAGCTATCTACTTACTTGCATAATTGCCTTACTGAGCGTGTGGTTTGCTCACCCCCTTATTTTCTCATCTTTTCAGAGCACTCACAGAAATTAGTAAGCGGCTGAGGACTTGCATGCATTGGTATCCGCTGCTTCCCATCGAGAGACAGGTATACACATTTGTATAGTTTTGTATCTAAGTATATAATGCACAGTACTGTAAACGGATATAATGTTGAGTCACGGTGATGTAGAGTTATTAATACCATTGGGTATGTATTTATTTAAAGTCAAAGAATAGTAAACTCTGATATATGAATGTGAATATGAAAATGGAATGGTAAATGGTATGAGCTGACTAACACCGAATCATAGCCCAACTGTTTGTAGGATGGTCACGACGAGAGAAAGATAAGAATTAAATAATAAATGAAAAAGTAAAAAATTTACTTTGATTTTTAGGTAATTTGGGTCGTGACAGGTTTAATGGTATCAGAGCTGAGTTGGCCTGATATGAGTCGGTGTTAGTGGTTAGGGAATTTTACATCCCCGTGTACTGTGCATTTTTTAGATACAATTGTGTATATCGAGATGGAAGTGCAGCTAAGAATTTGGTTTTAAATGCAAGTATAGGCTCATGAACTGTTAGCCGCTATGGTAAAAGTGCGAGTACACGAACTCGAGGTTGTTTGAGGTAGGCTCGAGAGTTGTACTGAGTCACCACATGACACTCGAGATGAGATTGACATGGAGGCTGATGTTGAGCATGCCCCACAGAGTCCGACAGAGAGATCGGACAGAGTCTGACAGAGAGATCAGACAGTATTGAGACACGCTTCGTGAAGTTGGAGTGGAGTGTGGAGAATATTTTACGAGCTAATTGCTCAGAATATGTATGTATAAGATTTGAGGGCAAGTCGAAACATTGGTGGAAGTTCGCTCGACCCATTTGAAGAATTAGACGTCCAGAATGGACATTAAAAATAATTTTATATGTATTTCGGTGACAGAATATCTCGGACACTACTTAAAGGAAATTACTGATAAAATTATTTACTCTGACCCAGAGGGACATATTGATTAACGAGTATGAAATTCAGCTTATATTAGTGGGCAGATGTGACTCGGACACGATGAACAGTAAGAGTCGAGATGTTTGAAAGTTCATGGAAGGGCTCAAATTGTCAATTAGAGTCCAATTGGGCCGTTAGATATCACTACCTATGCCGAGGCAGTGCGCAGACTACAGTTGTGTAAATAAGATCATGAGTTGCACGCCTCTGAGATTGGAAAAGGTAGTAACGACTGAAATAAAGATAAAAGAGAATGGAAAATGACAAAGATGTCAGAACGGGAAAAAGGTAGTTTGGTAAAAGATTAGAGCTAATAAGTCACAGGGTAAGTTGATTGATAAACCCCAATGTATCTAATTACATCACTTATGAGGGGTATTGTGATAGGAGGACCTCGACATGCTACAGAACAGAGTAGCAAGTCTAACAGTGTAAAATGTGTGGTAGATACCACAGAAATAAGATGTTGGATGATGGCCAGTGTATGCCTTGGACCAGGACACTATTGATGTTTCATCTGATGTGGTGGAAGATACCACACTGTTGTGAATAATGAAGTAATTATTTTAATTGATCCTGGTGCCATGCATTTATTCATACCGCCTTCAGTTGCTTACAAGTTAGTGAAAGATGTGAAACTTGTACCCTTAAACAAGATGTGATAGTTAGCTGATTTTCGCTAACTGAATATGGGTATAGGGATTGTAAGTTGAAAATAAGGGAGAAAACATCACTGAAATGTGTATTGAAGTTTGACAATTAATGAAAGGAGATGAGCTTGGAGATGTGTTAGATCCTGCATATGAGATATATTGGAATAAGACGTATACAAGGTAAGGATATCCTTGATATGCAAAGTAATTTGGATTAAGCGGTATGTAGTCAAGTCTGAGGGTTAATAAAGGTATTTCAAAATATTTCCCTGCCTGAAGACTTGACAGTGTCGTTAAGCACACACGTAACCTATATATTGAAATCAACAGTCATAAATTATATATTTAAAATTTGGATACCTTTGCTAGTACGATAAAGAGATACAAAATTTGATTAATCATGAAGTTTTAAAATTTAAAATTTTATAAAAGTCGTTAATATAAGAAAAAGAAATGGCTCGGGTTAGTATCTTGAATGGAAGCGATTACGAAATGACTTTATACGTTTATGCGTACAAAGGTCAAGGATAAGAGTAATTGAATTATTTTGTGGAACTCAACTACGATGAGATATTTAAAGCTTACCTGGACAGATTGGTTGTCATCTTTAGCGATGATATTATATTGTATTCGAAGTCTAGGGAAGAGCATGAGTAGCAATTAGAAACTGTCTTACAGACGAGGTGTTAAGAGTTTCTCGAAATTGGCTGCTCAGTTGACACGTCTCGTTTGGAAAAAGATTTCATACAAGTGTTATGATAAGTATGTAAATGGCTTAGGTGAGTTTTAGTATATTGAAGTAATAGACTGACCACCGTAAGTATTCTCACCATGACTAATAGCTCAAGAGGTTTCAGTGAGTATGGATACCTCAAAATAAGGATTGGGCTGTGTATTGATGTAAAATGGGAAGATAGTCGTTTATGGATCCAAATAGTTCATGGAACGTGAGAGAAACTATCTGACCCATGATTTAGAGTTGGCAGCCATAGCGTTTACACATAAGGTATGGCGCCACCACTTAAATGGTAAGAAATTTCGAGTATGCACTGATCGTAAAAGCCCCAAGTATCTGTTTTAACAGAAAGAATAGAATATGAGATAACTAAGAGGGTTAGAGCTTTTAAAGATTATGATTGTGAACATTATACCACCCAGAAAAGGCTAATGTAATGGCTGATGCCTTGAACAGAAAGAGCCTCGAGATGGTATCACATAAGATGGTCAGGGAGCGTGAGCTGCTAGAGCAGTTGTGAACCTCAGTAGTGATGTGATCCCTTCTGATGATGACGGTGATTTTGTGACAGCTAGCCTGAGGTTAGAACCGATTTGTGTGACCGAATTTGCCAGGCTTAGCGTGATGATCGACATGGTGTTGATAGTGTGGGTCAGATTCAAAAGGGTATAGTAACAGAGTTCACAGTGAGTGATGATGACTTACAGAGGTTCAGAGAAAGTATAAGTGCTCCCCAGGACCACAGTTGATGATATAGTGTTATTGTCAGAAGCTCACTCTTCGGGATATACAGTGCATCCAAAAAATAATAAGTATATTTGAATCTCTGAAAAAGGTATTGGTGGTCAGGTATGAAAAGTGATATTGTAGAGATTGTGGAAGAAGTGTCTCCTATGTCAGCAGAGTAAGGTAGAGCAATAGATGTATGCAGAGTCATTGTAGTCTCTACCTATAGTGACACGAAAATGAAAACAAGTTACCATGAATTACGTGATGGGTTACAGAGGACCCGGATAAATCACGAGGCTATCTGGGTGATAGTCGATAGATTGATTTAGTTACCCACCTTCTGTTTATGAAAATCCCCAGATACTCTGAGTGCATAGGCGGATTTATGTGTATGAAAATTGTGATACATGATGTAGCGTTCCAGGGAGCATGATATCAGATAGGAATTTTCGCTTCACTTTCCACTTCTGAGAATGTTTTTCAGGAAGCTATGGGAACCCGATTGAGTGTTAGCACAGCTTCCACCCTCAGACAGATAGTCAGTCAGAAAGGACTGTACAGGTTCTGGAGTATGTGATGAGAGCGTGTGCCATTGATTTTATGAGCTCCTGGGATGATCAGTTGTTACTAATCGAATTCGCCAATAATGACAGTTGTCACTTGAGTATCGGGATAAGATTATATTCGGCATTATATGGCCGTAGGGAGTTGTTCCCTGACTTGGATAAGAAGTGGGTGATAGATAGAGAATTGTTCCCAAATTGGTAAGACTGACCTCTGAGGATGTTCAGTTGATTTGTGAGAGATTAAGAACACCTTAGAGCAAAAAAAAAAAACTATGCTGACAAGAGACAGAAAACCATTGGAATTCACCGAGGGTGAATCATTATTGTTGGCAATTACTTGTCTTAAGGACGTAACAAGATTCGGATAGAGATATTGGACAAGTGGGAGATAAGACCTGTAGGTTGACATTACCACTTGAATTAACAGGCATCCACAGTGTGTCCTATCTTTTGATGTTTCAAAAATATTATCCGAACCCGATATATGTGATTGGATATGAGCTCCAACAGTTTAGCTCAATGAAAGTGCAACGTATGTTGAAAAAAAATCGATTCGGGTATTAGATGGAAAGAGAAAATATTGAGGGTTAAGATGATCTCCCTAGTTAAGTATGATGGTAGTATTACACTCCGGAGAAAGTCACTTGAGGATGACAGTATATGAAATGATAGATGTACCGGAGTTGTGTATGGACTCATTTGACTTGGTTCTAATTTGGAGGACCAAATTTCTTAAGTGGGGGAGATTGTAAGACCCGGTTTTATCGTAAGGGCAAAAAGGGAATAAATAGGAATTTTTGAGTGCATTTAAAAATGCAAAAGGATGGAAATGGTATTCCCGAACACGTGCAAGGGTAAAACGATCAAAAGACCAAAATTCGATATTATTCGGGATAAGAAAAATTTAATTAAAAATATGGGATTGAGAAATCTTGATCAATAACGAAGAAATAATTAAATTTCGGGTTAAATTGATCAAGATATGAATTTATTGGATAAACCGAAATTTTCATATCGAAAAATAATCCCGAAAATAATCGAAAAATATACCGAAAAGGTAAAATCGGACTGATAAATTCATTTATAGATTAAATGAATTAAATAATAATTTTTGAAGATATTTTGGCAATTTTAATATATTTTAAATGATTAAAATAATAATAAAAGTTAATTATAAATAATAAAACAAAAAAAGTAAGAAAAAAAAAAGCAAATCTGAATTGCAAAACACGGGGAGAGAGGAGGAAAAAATGCGAAACGGTAGCCGAGGAAGAAGAGAGGCCGGAAGGCCACCACTGGCGACCAACGACCAGTCAAGCGGCCAGAAAGTGAAGAGGGACTCCGTGCGCACTCATCGGCACCGGTCTCGCCCTCCACCGACGCCGAAATCCGACAAATCGAAGGGAGGAAGCCGTGGAGGAAAAGATGGCGGGATTTGGCTCTGATTGAGGCCAGCCGAGAGGTCCCCAAGCTAAGGAGCGTCGAACGGCAGCAGCGGCACGCTGGGAACCGACCGGACGACACCGGCACGAAAGATTGAACCGGTCGACGGTTAAGTGAGAAAGTAACTGTGCTGAACCGGACCAAACCGGTTCAGCCAAAAAGATAAGGAAAAAAAAAGGAAGAAAAAGGGAAAAAGAAAAAGAGGAAAAATTGAGAAAAATTCTAGTGATGCAATCAAGCTTCGGGTAAGTCGATAAGCGGTCGAATTGACCGATTTAATTTTTAGAATATTTAATTTGATAAATAATCGACTGAAAGTTTACCCGAAAATATATTTAATTGTGTAGCTCGACAATTGGCATCAACCGAGAGCTCGAGACAGCCTCGATTCACATACTATCATGGAATCTCGGGTAAGTAACCCTTTTTTACGACAATTTTGCATCGTTATGCGTGATTGATATTTAACGCATAAATTACGGATTTAATTTCTGCATAAATGAATTAAATTTTGGAAAATTGGATAAATTGTCGTAAATACTAAATTGAGATATCTGAGAATTTAGAACGAGGCTAAATAAATTACCAATGGGCCCAATGAGCCCAATAGGCCTCGATAAAGTGTGGTAAACGGGCTTAAGGCCGATTAAGACCTATTATGGTGCAATCGGGCCCAATATGAGAAACGGGCCCAATGATTTAAATTAAGCCCAGAAAATTATGAAATACAATTAATTGTATTGTATTTGACCTGATGAACATTTATCCGCAGTGTCGGAGATTTGATTTGGATTCGGAGCAAATCGGACTGCATAACGAGTCATCAGTGGAAAGGTCAGACTGTACAGAAAAATGAGGTAAGGGAATTATGTGAGTAGCTAGAGGTAGCTACGCCTATTTTAATAGATTTTCTGTACACTGAATATGTATGTATACCTTGATTATGTATAATGATCCTAAAAGTGGTTTAAATGATTTTTAAGGATCGAAATAGGTGAAATGTCTATTTTACCCCTATTGAGGGAAGTTCACCTAAGGATGGTGAAAGCATGACATGCATGAAATGCAAGATTTAAGGATTTTTATGATTAAGGAATTTTCTTGATTTTAATCAAAGTAAATCGATAGATTGGCCTATAATTGCATAAGTTTCCCAAAATAACACTACGTAGGTGTTATTAATATTTAAATGGAAATTTCTTTGGAAAACAGCCAACTATCAAGTTTATATGGAAACAGATAGTGCCGACACGTAGTTCACACTATATTTGCATTTGTGAATGTGCATAAATGTGCTTGAGCAGTTGCTCGCACCGACTTGTGACATCATATGCATGACATGTGCTAGAGCGGTTGCTCGCACTAATTTTTATTCCTATGAAATGCATGAGAGCTGCTCGAGCCTAGCTCGCACTCCGTTTTGACATGTTTTGACTTGATATGCATAAAAATGGTGCTGGAGCGATTGCTCGCACTAGTTTTAATGATTTGACATGCATGAGAGATGCTGGAGCTTAGCTCGCATCCTATTTTGATTTAATTATGCATGAAGCCGTGCTGGAGTGTAACTCGAACGAGATTTGATTTAATTATGCATAAAGTCGTGCTGGAGTGTAACTCACACGAGATTTGATTTACTTGAGCATTCATTTGTGCTGGAGCGTTACTCGCACAAAGTTTTATATGGTTTTCATAATTCATTTGAATGTCGTACTGGAGTTTTTCTCGTACGAGGTTTTCACTGAGTTTTATATACATATCCGTACTAGAGCATTGCTCGTACGTGGATTTTACTTGAAATTATAATCAGTTTAAGTCGTACTGGAGCGCTGCTCGTACGTAGATTTTACTGATTTTTATAAAACCATGCTAGAGCTTCCCTCGCACGAGGTTTTCTGATATCATGAATATGCATGGAGCCGTGCTTGAGCTTCGCTCGCACAGGGATTTATATTACATGCATATAGCTGTGTTGGAGCCTCCTGTAGACTGTGTGTCACAGTGAGATGATATGCTCACACGTGCATTCTGAGACAGAGATGATATGCGTGGATAAGACCTATTACAGGCACCCCTGATTGAGCTTGGGTTCACGGAGTACGTTGTACCGTGTATATCACGCGGAGTACGCTGTACCGTGGGGATTGTTGGAGTGGAGTGGCATTATCCATGAGGCAGCAAACCTTGCCCTCGCAATCCTGGTGTTATGCTGTTCTGGCGAGTAGGACGACCCACCTCCCGTTTCAGGTGTGATACCCCGCACACTAGGTACCGTGTTGTCAGGGATCACTAGGATATGGCCATAGTCCTTGATGTTACTGATAATTACTTGATTGTCTCACATGATATAACTTGTGGTCTGTTAGACCAGGGTAGACCCGAAGGAGGGGTCAGGCCCCCGATTTGACGATTTTATGATTTCATGATTTTATGATATGTGACCTTGAAAGAAGGGTAGTTTTATAACTGAAGTTTTACAATGAATTGTTTTATGAGATTATTGACCCAGAAGGGTTAGTTTATACTGCAGTTTTAATGAATTGATTTAAATGCAGCAGCATGATGATATCTTCCATGCTTTCATTTTATATGCATGATTTGTTTTACATGACATGAAAGAAGGCATGATCTTGTTTTACTTCATGCTTATTATGATTTAATGATGTCACATAAAATGCTTGGAATGCATGAATTACATGATTTATATATGCACAAATAGTTTTGGATAAACTATGGCATTGAATATGAATGACTTTGTGCGTGAAATTTTAAATGAAAAGAAATGGATTTAAGGGCATGACATTATGAGCATGTAGATAGTGGAGCTATCTACTTACTTGCATAATTGCCTTACTGAGCGTGTGGTTTGCTCACCCCCCTTATTTTTCCATCTTTTCAGAGCACTCACAGAAATTAGTAAGCGGCTGAGGACTTGCATGCATTGGTATCCGCTGCTTCCCATCGAGAGACAGGTATACACAATTGTATAGTTTTGTATCTAAGTATGTAATGCACAGTACTGTAAACGGATATGATGTTGAGTCACGGGGATGTAGAGTTATTAATACCATTGGGTATGTATTTATTTAAAGTCAAAGAATAGTAAACTCTGATATATAAATGTGAATATGGAAATGGAATGGTAAATGGTATGAGGTGACTAACACTGAATCATTGCCCAACTGTTTGTAGGATGGTCACGATGAGAGAAAGATAAGAATTAAATAATAAATGAAAAAGTGAAAAATTTACTCTGATTTTTAGGTAATTTAGGTCGTGACAGTATGATTTCGAAGTGTTGATTTTGGGATAAATGGTGAGATTTACCAACAAGGGGTAAAATGTAGATTAAGGCATTGGTAAATGCATAGATGAATTATATTGACCAGTGAAGTCAAAATGCGAGTTAAGAGCGTTAGCTCAAGTGTTTGATGAATGAATCGCAGCTCCCGAAGATACACCAGAGCAAGTCAAGATAAGAACGCGAGAAGCGTAAAGGAAGAGAGTCGCACCCCGAGTAAATTGAGGTAAGGGAATGTGTTGGCTCTTAGAGATATCTGTGCACAATTGGGGCACTTAAATACTTTGCTAGAATGCATGAGATATTAGGAAATGATATTGAGTGATTAAAGGGAAAAAGTTGGGTGTTTGAGAAATGTGCATGAAAACAAAAGCATATTGCTTTGGAAAATCATGTTTTATTACTTTTTAGCAAGTGACTGGTAGGTTGGCTAACATTTGAAATGATTTGCAAAAGAAATGAGTTGTTTTGGTTTGTTAACCATACTTTGCAAAGAATTAAGCCATATACATTGCTTTCGTGAGAATGAAAGCGTGCTAGAGTATGACTCACACGAGATTTGATGTGTTTTATATGCATGAGTGTTGAAGCTTAGCTCGCACTAGTTTTCACATGGATTTCATACAGTTTTGGCATGGTGCTTGGAGCTTAGCTCGCACTAGATGCCTACCTTATTTGTGTTATGCTTGGAGCTTCTGGTAAACTGGTTGTTGCACCGATTAAATAGGCTCGCGAATGCATTTGTGATATTTTGACATGTTGATAGCCGTGTTAGGAGCTTCGGGTAGACAAGAGGTCGTACCAATTAAATAGGCTCACATGTGCGTTTGAGATGTGGCATGATATGATATGTGGATGTGGGTCTACAGAATACGTTGTACCGTGTAGATAGCATGGAGTACGTTGTACCGTGTTGAGATGTGATATGCCGTCTTCGGACGAGATCTGCAATGGACCGACGGGTAGGATTTGACCCACCTCTCGTGTGGAAGCAGATAGTGGTGATATCCTGCACACCTGATCCATGTAGCCGGTATCACAGGTTATGGCCATAGTCCTAGAGGTTATTTCCCTTATTAAATTGCCTATCTCACATGTCTATTGCTTTGAGAATAAATTCATGTTTGAAATGTTTTGTGGGTCAGGATAGTCTGATAGAGGGATCGAATCTTGAATAGAGTTGAAGTGTTTTGAGATGAAAGTATGTTAATGGTTTTCAAAGTGCACTGATGCATGATGTTTAATGCCATGCTTACTTGTGAAATATGCATGATGATTAATGCCATGCTTTACTTATAAATTATGCATGATGGTTAATGCCATGCTTTGAATTAAATTATGCACTGGATTTTAATAGCATGAATGCGTTACATACCATTAACACAATCATACACTCATGTTTTGAGATAAAATGCTGAACTAAATGCTTTTGAGCATGGCATCACGATCACGTAGGTAGCGTAGTATCTACCTGTTCACATGATTACCTTACTGAGCATGTGGTTTGTTCACCCCCCTTATTTCCCCCCTCTCTACAGAGCTTTGAGTATAGATTGTAGGCGACTAGAGGCTTATCCCTTTTGGTATCCGCTGCATCCCATCGCTAAAGGTATACACACTTGAATTATTTTGTATCTAAAATAGACATAGTACAATAGCATTTTGTATGTAAACATTGGGGATGTAAAACAATGTAAACACTTGTAAACAGTAACTCTGATGTATTTATAAAAGTGTTTACTTCAAAAAAATTATATTGCAAATTAAATTGTTGTGGATGGATAAGGTAGACATTGACACACAGCCCAACTGTTGAGAGTGTGGTTGTTCACGATCGAGGAATGACGATTAATAAATGATGCATGCAAATGCATAAAATTTATACATATTTTGGTAAGTTTGAGGGTCGTGACAGAAGTTGGTATCAGAGCTTGAGTTGGTCTGACATGTGTCATGTCTAAAATGCTTAATAAGTTGGAAAATTACATCTGCATGTTACTGTGCTTGTTTAGATACAAATTTTATGTGTGTCGATGGGTTGACTAAGAATTTGATGTGAATGTAGGGAATTGAGCAATTTTGCCTAATACCAGTAGCGGTAGAGGGGCGAGGGCGCAAGTTAGAGGCCATAGAGGTAGGCCTGGAGGTTGTGTTGAGCTAGAAACACACGAGGCTCAGGATGATGTCGAGGTGGAGGCTGAGGTTGGGCATGCTCCACAGGGTCTAGAGGAGAGACCCGAGAGTACTGAGGCTCGCTTCGCAAGGATTGAGCGGAGCATAGAGATGATATTAGAGTTGATCACCCAATCTTTACCTGGAGTTGGAGGTAGACAGAGTCCCGCAACACAGTGATGTCGAGCAGGCGGCAGCTCCCGAGGCATGGGCAAGGCAAACCCAAAGACCTTAGATGACAGATACCCCACCCAAATAGGATGTGCCTACGTCGGTTGCTACACCAGGCAGCAGAGGTTGGGGATATGGATGCGATTTGGACAGATTGTGGCAGTTCCAGAAGTTTGGACTGTCGTCTTTCAGTGGAGTAAAGGACCTAGTAACTTCTGAGGATTGGATAAATAAGATCGAGAAGCTGTATGGGTTCTGTGAGTGCACTACTACCGAGATGGTATCGTTTGTCGCTTTCATGCTGAAAGGATCCGCAGAACATTGGTGAAAATCCACCAGGCCTATTTTAAGAGCTCGACATACTGAGATCAGCTGGGATATATTTTTTTAGGCATTCCGGAGACAGTATGTACCGGATACCGCTCAGCGAAAGATGAGAATGACATTTTTTGGGACTGACCCAAGGGAGCAGGACTGTGGATGAGTACGAGATGACCTTTATCTCCTTGGGCAGATATGATCCCAGCACAATGAGTAATGAGGTCGAGAAAATCCAAAAGTTTACGGATGGATTGAGACCGACCATCAGGTCTAGGCTGGTTCCCCTGGATATACCGACCTATGAGGAGGCAGTGCGCAAGGCGCAATTGTGTGAGCAAGATGTTGACAGAATCATGGATCCGATTAGAATTGGGCAGCGTGATAATCAGAGGTTGATTGATATGGTTGGCCAGGCTGAGCAAACTTCGCAGTCAGATCTCATAGTCAGTGAGGATGGATTGTTGAGATTGAGAGGATGAATTTGTGCACCGGATGACGATACCCTAAAGAGACAAATACTGAGAGAATCCCACTACTCGCGATACACCATGCACCCAGGAAGCACTAAGATGTACCGAGATTTGAGAAAGGTGTACTGGTGGAGTGGCATGAAGCGAGACGTGAAAGATTATGTGGCCAGATGTTTAGTGTGCCAACAAGTGAAAGCTGAGCATCGGAAGCCCGAAGGATTATTGCAACCTATACCTATACCTCTACCTACATGGAAATGGGAGCATGTCACCATGGACTTTATTATGGGTTTATCGAGGACCCTAAGGGGTCGTGATGTGATATGGGTCATAGTGGATAGACTGACAAAGAGTGCCCACTTCCTTACCATCAAGAGCACAGATACTGTGGATGCCTTAGCTTAGTTTTATGTCAGCGAGATAGCTAGATTACATGGGGCTCCCGTGAGTATTACTTATGATAGAGATTCTCGATTTACTTCCAGATTTTGGACCCAGTTTCAGGAGCCCATAGGATCTCCATTGAGTTTTAGTATCGCCTATCATGCTCAGATAGATGGTTAGTCAGAGAGGACTATTCAGACCCTGGAGGATATGTTAAGGGCGTGTACGATGGATTTTAAGGGATCATGGGATGATCACCTGCCCCTAGCAAAGTTTGCGTACAATAATAGCCTATCATGCGAGTATTGGAATGGCACCTTTTAAGGCTCTATATGGTAGGAAGTGTAGATCCCTTGTAGCTTGGGAAGAAGTAGGTGACAGAACGATAAATGCTACCAAACTTGTTGAACTGGCTGTACAGAGTGTGAATCTCATATGTGAGAGATTACAGGCCCCACAGAGTAGACTGAAAAGCTACGCGGATTGGTAAAGTGAGGGACAAAGCTAAGAAAAGACCAGTGATAGATAGAGGCTTCAGCTATAAGGGAAGCAAGAGATTCTCTGGAAAGAGGTCGAAGATCGAGGAGATCCAAGAGAGAACAGTTAATCCTCCCATGTATCCGACCATTGCTCCAACGAAAGGAATTGTGATTGGAGGGCCACGGCCTACTACGGAACAGTGTGGCACTTATGGCAGGTACCATGGAACTCGACCATGCTATGGACCTCAGTTAGTATGCTTCAGATGTAGGAAGCCAAGGCATATAATCTAAGATTGTCCAGAGATGACAAAGAGAGCCCTACAGAAGGGCAAGAAGCCAGAGAGAGCTCCAGTTGAGACAGCTGCTCCGAGGAGGAGGGCTACAGTTGAGGAAAAGGGGAAGTAAGCAATGGGTGTGAGAGGAGGACGAGTGCACGCGCTGGACCAGGACACTACGGATCAATCTTCGGATGTGGTTAAAGGTACCATCCAAATCTTTGATTTAGAAGCATTTGTATTATTTGATTCTGGTGCCATGCATTCCTTTGTACCTCCATCCTTTGCATGTAAATTGTTGAAGCATGTAAAACCCACACTGCTAGATAAAATGTTGATGATATCCACCCCTATGAATGATAGTCAGTTGACTGAGCATGTATATAGAGATTGTAAGATGAGGATGAGAGGTAAAGAGATGGCAGCCGATTTAATTTTATTAAATATGAGAGATTTTAATGTGATTCTAGGAATGGATTGGTTGGCTGCCAATCATATTGTTATGGATTGTCATGCAAAAATTTTGATGTTTCCAAAGATAGGCAATCTTGTTGTAAATTTGGTGAAATGAAATGAAAGAATATGTTATTGCAATTAAGAAGAGTATAATCTAGTTACATGATAATTTAGAGATGAATCTAATTTACAAATTATATATGTTAATGTAATGATTTATGATTTCTAATGGTGGAAAGAATAATGTAAAGGGCTCATCGTTTATGTGATTGAGACAGATAAGGCACGTCCGAAATTGAGAGACATACCAGTGGTCAAGGAATTTCCAGATGTCTTTTCGAATGAATTACTAAGGTTACCTCCAGATAGGGAGATGGAATTTGGTATAGACTTGGCACCTGGTACAAAATCGATATCCAAACCACCATACAGAATGACTCAAGTTGAGTTGAAAGAATTAAGGAAATAGTTACAGGAGTTGTTGGAGAAGGGGTTTATCAGGCTGAGCGTCTCACCTTAGGGAGCATCGGTTCTGTTTGTAAAGAAGAAGGATGGAAGCCTCCGACTGTGTACAGATTATCGGTTATTAAATAAGGCCACCATCAAGAATGATATCCCCTTCCACACATCGATGACTTGTTGGATCAGCTTAAGGAAGCGCAGGACTTTTCCAAGATAAATCTTAGATCTGGGTACCATTAGTTGAAGATACGAAGTGAAGATGTACCCAAGACAGCTTTTCACACTCGGTATGGACATTATGAGTTTATGGTTATGCCATTCGGGTTGACGAATGCTCCCGCAGCTGTTATGTCATTAATGAATAAGGTATTCCACTAGTATTTAGATCGATTTGTAATCGTGTTTATTGATGATATACTGGTGTACTCAAGATCTAGAGAGGAGCATGAAAGGCACCTAAGGATGGAGTGTCAGTGGATCCATCAAAGATTGAGGCAGTGATACAGTGGCAGAGACCCCAGACAGTAACAGAGATCAAGAGTTTCTTGGGTTTGGCTGGATATTATCGAAGGTTTATGGAGGGATTCTCAAGGTTAGCTGCTCCTTTGACACGTCTCAAGAGAAAGAATGTTGAATTTGTGTGGGACGATAAGTGTGAGGAAAGTTTTGAAGAGTAGAAGAGGAGGTTAACTACAGCTTCGATACTCACCATTCCTACCAGCTCGGGAGGTTTCTCAGTGTATATGGATGCTTCACACCAAGGACTGGGCTGTGTGTTGATGCAGGATGGGAAGGTAGTTGTATATAGATTAAGACAGTTGAAGGATCATGAGAGAAACTACCCAACCCATGATTTGGAGTTGGCGGCCATAGTGTTTGCATTCAAAATATGGTGCCACTATCTTTATGGTGAGAGATTTCAGATTTACACAGATCATAAGAGCCTTAAATACCTGTTCTCGTAGAAAGAGTTGAACATGAGACAGAAGAGATGGCTCGAGCTGTTAAAGGATTATGATTGTGAGATCTTGTACCACCCAGGTAAAGCAAATGTGGTTGCTGATGTATTGAGTAGGAAGCATCTTGGGATGATATCATTTATGATGATCAGGGAACATGAACTGTTGGAACAGTTCACGAACCTCAGTTTGGATACGACCCCACCTGACGCTGATAGTGGATTTATGATAGCTAGCCTACAGTTGGAACCAGATCTGGTAGATCGAATCCGAAAGGCTCAACAAGTTGATCAGCAGTGCAGTGATATTGTCAGGCAGATACAAAGGGGTACAGAGACGTACTTTGAGTTGAGTTCTAATGGATTGTTGAGGTTCAGAGGTAGGATATGTGTTCCTGATGAAGTAGAGATCAGAAGGTTGATCTTGACAGAGGCTCACTCATTGAGGTATACGATACATCCAAGAAGTACCAAGATGTATCAAAACCTTCGAAAGGTTCATTAGTGGTCTGGGATGAAAAAGCGCATTGCTGAATATGTTGCTAAGTGTCTCGTTTGTCAGCAGGTGAAGGTAGAGCATCAGAAGCCTGCAGGGTTATTGCAGCCTCTACCAATACCAACTTAGAAGTGGGAGCATGTCACCATGGATTTTGTGATGGGATTGTCGAGGACCCACAGAGGTCATGATGCCATATAGGTGATTGTGGATCGGTTGACGAAGTCAGCCCATTTTCTAGCTATGAGAGCTATCGATACTCTGAGCTAGTTAGCGAACTTGTATGCGCACGAGATAATAAGGCTACAAGAAATTCTAGTGAGCGTTGTTTCTGATAGGGATGCTCGCTTCACTTCCCATTTTGGGAACATTTTCAGGAAGCGATGGGGACCTAGTTGAGTTTTAGCATCGCATTTCATCCTCAGACAGATGGTCAGTCAGAGAAGACTATACAAACCCTAGAGGATATGTTGAGAGCGTGTACGTTGGATTTTGGAGGCTCTTGGGATGACCACTTGCCACTCGCAGAGTTCGCCTATAATAACAATTTTCATGCGAGTATCGAGATGGAACCGTATGAGGCATTGTATGGGCGTAGATGTCGTTCCCCTATTGGATGGGAAAAGGTTGGTGACAGACAGATCTTTGCTCCAGACTTGGTTAGATAAGCCTCTGAAGATATCCAGTTGATTTGTGAGAGGTTACAGACAGCTTAGAGTAGATAAAAGAGCTACGCTGACAAGAGACAGAGACCACTAGAGTTTGATGTGAGTGAGTCGGTGTTCTTGAAAGTTTCTCCTTTGAAGGAAATTATAAGATTTGGTAAGAAGGGCAAGCTGAGCCCTAGATACATCGGACCCTTCGAGATTTTGGAGAGAGTGGGAGATAAAACTTATAGGTTGGCATGCCACCGAAATTGGCAAGTGTGCATAACGTCTTCCTTGTATCCATGTTAAGGAAGTATCACCCAGACCCGATGCATGTGATAAGATATAAGTCGTTGGAGCTAAATGAGGGTATGACATACGTTGAGAAGCCAGTTCGGGTATTGGATAGGAAAGAGAAAGTGTTGAGGACAAAGACAATTCCCTTGGTGAAGGTTCTTTGGCAACATCACACTGTGGAAGAAGCCACATGGGAATTGAAAAGTTTGATGTGGGAGAAGTATCCCGAGTTATTTACGGAATGATTGGTTCCAATTTGGTGGACCAAATTTTCTAAGTGGGGGAGAATTTGAGACCCCGTATATATATAATTGTAATATGTACATAGAAATGTAAATAGAGTTATAGTATGAATTCATAAGTGAAGTATATGTAATGCAAGTCCATAAGTTTAAGGTACACACATGTAATAAGAGTTGTGATTGTACATACAAGTTACATTATGTATGAATGTGAAAAAATGGACTTAAACATGTGGAGAATGTGAGTAGAATGGATTATGAGTAGTGTGGTAAAATGAAAGGAGAATTGCATAAGTTGTGCACTTTCATTTGGTTTATATTAAGTACTTTTGGATATACAAAGATTTCACACAAGTTTTAATAGGTATAAACCATGAATGGATGCCATTTTCAAGTCTCAAAGATGATTGGATGAGAAAAGGATCATGGCAACAAAATGTACGAAGTTTGGTAAGTGTTGCTGCAAAAAAATTACAGAAAATCTGGAAATATGAATGAAAGATCGATCTCATGGGATGAGAGATCGATCTGAAAGAGCCAAAATGCTCTTATTTTGAGCTATGGAATAGGACAGATCGATCTCCAAGGGAGTCAGATCGATCTCCTAACACTAATTGTAAAATGAAGATTAATCCTTAATGGAACAGATCGATCTCCTTAGCTCTCGGGTTGAAAGCAGATCAATCTCCTCTAAGACCAGATCGATCTCCTTAACCTTCTGTTTGAAGCAGATCGATCTTGAGCCTCGACAGATCGATCTCGAGCCTCGACAGATCAATCTTCTACCTTCAAAATGTCGTGAAAAATAGGGATTTTAAGATGACCAAATCGTTCTCTACCCAATGCAGTCGATCTCATCAAGAAAATTCTATAAATATGAAGCAGTTGGATCTGCAATTTCTGAGACAAAACCAACCATTTCCATTTCAACTCAAAAACCTAGATTTTATTCTCTAAATCCGGCCATTTTTAAGAAGATTTGAGGTCAGGTTATCAGATGTAAAGTTGTTCACATCAAAGAGAAGAACAACATAGCTTGGAGGAATTTCCCCATTTGTTGGATTGAAAGACAATGGTGTATTTCCATTTGGAGCAAAAAGGAAATCAAGCTAGGTGAGTTTCTAATGAAACAACTCAAGTACATTATTTGGATATAGATTTTAGAGTTGTTTAATGTACATATGAATGATAGGAATAACCTAAAAAGTAAAGAATCCACCATAACCTAGAAATGGTCTAGTGTGAGAAATTAAAATATGGAAGTGTTAATGATGAATGAGTTATCTTAGGATGATGATTATGTTATGGGTATGATTTAGAAGAGTTGATTTTGGGATAAATGGTGAGATTTACCAAAAAGGGGTAAAATGTAGATTAAGGCATTGGTAAATGCATAGATGAATTATATTGACTAATGAAGTCAAAATGCGAGTTAAGAGCGTTAACTCAAGTGTTTAATGAATGAATCACAGCTCCGGAGGATACACCGGAGTAAATCGAGATAAGAACGCGAAAAACGTAAAGGAAGAGAATTGCTCCCCAAGTAAATCGAGGTAAGGGAATTATGTGAACTCTTAGAGATATATGTGCGCAATTTGGGCGCTTAAATGCTTTGCTAGAATGCATGAGATATTAGGAAATGATATTGAGTGATTAAAGGATAAAAGTTGGGTGTTTGAGAAATGTGCATGAAAACAAAAGTATATTGCTTTGAAAAATCATGTTTTATTGCTTTTTAGCAAGTGACTGGTAGGTTGGCTAACATTTGAAATGAGTTGCAAAAGAAATGAGTTGTTTTGGTTTGTTAACCATACTTTGCAAAGAATTAATTCACCTACATTGTTTTCGTGAGAATGAAAGCGTGCTAGAGTATGACTTGCACGAGATTTGATGTGTTTTATACGCATGAGTATTGAAGCTTAGCTCGCATTAGTTTTCACATGGATTTCATATTGGTTTTGGCATGGTGCTTGGAGCTTAGCTCGCACTGGATGCCCACCTTATTTGTGTAGTGCTTGGAGCTTCGGGTAGACTGAGTGTCGCATCGATTAAATAGGTTCGCACATGCATTTGTGATATTTTGACATGTTGATAGCCGTGTTAGGAGCTTCGGGTAGACAAGAGGTCATACCGATTAAATAGGCTCACACGTGTGTTTGATATGTGGCGTGATATGATATGTTGATGTGGGTCCATGGAGTACGTTGTACCGTGTTGAGATGTGATATGCCATCTTCGGACGAGATCTGCTATGGTCCGACGGGCAGGATTTGACCCACCTCCCGTGTGGAAGCAGATAGTAGTGATATCTCACACACCTGATCCGTGTAATCGGTATCACAGGTTATGGCCATAGTCCTAAAGGTTATTTTCCTTATTGAATTGCCTATCTCACATGTCTATTGCTTTGAGAATAAATCCATGTTTGAAATGTTTTGTGGGTTAGGATAGTCCGAGGAAGGGACTGAATCTTGACTAGAGTTGAAGTGTTTTGAGATGAAAGTATGTTAATGGCTTTCAAAGTGCACTGATGCATGATGTTTAATGCCATGCTTACTTGTGAGATATGCATGATGATTAATGCCATGCTTTACTTATAAATTATGCATGATGGTTAATGACATGCTTTGAATTGAATTGTGTACTGGATTTTAATAGCATGAATGTTTTACATACCATTAACACAATCATACACTCATGTTTTGAGATAAAATGATGAACTAAATGCTTTTGAGCATGGCATCACGATCATGTAGATAGTGCAGTATCTACCTGTTCGCATGATTGCCTTACTGAGCATGTGGTTTGCTCACCCCCTTATTTTCCCCCTCTCTACAGAGCTTTGAGTATAGATTGTAGGCGACTGGAGGCTTATCCCTTTTGGTATCCGCTGCATCCCATCGCTAAAGGTATACACACTTGAATTATTTTGTATCTAAAATAGACATAGCACAGTAGCATTTTGTATGTAAACATTGGGGATGTAACGCAATGTAAACACTTGTAAATAGTAACTCTGATGTATTTATAAAAGTGTTTAGTTCAAAAAAAATTATATTGCAAATTAACTTATTGTGGATGGATAAGATAGACATTGACACACAGCCCAACTGTTGGGAGTGTGGTTGTTCACGATCGAGGAAGGACGATTACTAAATGATGCATGAAAATACGAAAAATTTATACGTATTTTGATAAGTTTGAAGGTCGTGACAGCTTGAACTTGTCCTCTCTCCCTGTTTCATTCTTGTTTAGGACCTGTGGCCTGCTGTGGAACTTTCAACACTTTTCTTTGGTGTGACGAGGTTTTTTTACAGTAGGTGCACCACAAATCGTCTCTATTAATGGATTTTGACTGGCCTGGTTGTTTGCTTCTTCTGTAGATGGCTGCTTTAATGTAATACTCTTTTCGCTCGTTTTTTACACCAATGCCAAGCTCTCAACAGATACGTTCTCTACCATAACTCTTCTTCTTCCTTCTTCAGCACAAATTATTGAAATTGTCTCATTAAGAGATGGTAAATCCTCCTTGCCAAGTAGTTGGACTCATACTAGATCAAATTCCATGTTAAGCCCAACTAAATATTCATAAATTCTCTCCTTTTCAACGAACCTTTTAAGCGCAGTTGCGTCTTCACTACACTTCATTTGGATGCATTGATAGTGATCCATCTCTTACCAAAGACTTTGCAAAAGATTGAAATATTCAGTAACTGTCTGACTTCCTTGTTTGGTGGCAACAATCTTAGTCTTGATCTCATAGATTTGTGTAGCATCATGAACCTTTGAATATGTCTGTTTGATAGCCTCCCAAATTTCCTTGGCTGCATTAAGGAACATGTAGGTATCACTGACTTCGAAAGCCATGGAATTCCAAAGCCAGGACATCACTATTGAGTCATCCTCATCCCACGCATCAAAACTTGGATCTCCCTTCTTAAGACCAGTACCAAGTAAATGACTCAGTTTGCCTCTACCCTTTAAATGTGTCTGCACTAGTTGTGACCACTTCAAATAATTTCTCCCATTCAATCTATAGGCAGCCTTAATATTGGGTAGTTTCCCAGCAACAGAGTCACTATTCTCGATGGCTTGAGTTTCGGTCACATGAGATTCAGACGTGCGGGTGCCATCAGTCGTGTTCGACATGGCTCAAGAATAATCGAGGAACAACAGAAAAAAAGGTGAAAAAAATTTTGGAATGAGAACCAAAAGTGAAAAAAAAAATCTGGAATGAGAATCAGAAGATTAGAATAGACTTTTTCCCAGAAAAACTAAAGCTCTGATACCATCTTAAAAAATATGTTGATTCTTACATTTATTAGGGTTGTTTACATACATATATATACACACAACTGTAGTAGCTAAACAGGAAATAAAATCAAGAAATCCCCTAATCTTAGGCTACAAACCAAAAAACAATTCCCTAAAATCAGGGAATACAATAACTATTAAATCTTCTATATTACAACACATAATTTCCTAAAATAAGAAAAAAACAAATTTTCCCACAGTATCATAAACTTCTCCCGAAATATTGTGGACCCTTCAAGATCATGGCCAGAGTAGGACCTGTTGTTTACAAGCTTGAGCTTCCAGAGGGAAGTAGAATACATGATGTATTCTATGTGTCTCTCCTCAAGCAGTATAAAGAACCTCAACCAATTATTGTGGGAAATTTACCACCAGTGTACGATGACAAGGTTTTACTAACCCCCTCATGATATCATACGCAGCAGGCTCAATAAAGGCAAATGGGAACTATTAGTACAGTGGGTAGGCTGTTCTCAGGGGGATGCAATATGGGAACCTGTTGAACACTTCTAAAATGCTTATCTAGAGTTTGAGCTTGAGGAAAAGCTCAATGCAGAGATAGGGAGTGATGATGTGGATGCTTTTATTGGGCATAAATATCAAAGAAGGAATGAATTGCAATGATTGCAGCTTAATTAAAAGTTTTATTTTGTTTCCTTATTATTTTAGTCAAGATCCTAAATCAGTACCTATAATTTAGGATTTCCTTTTTCCTTGTTATCAGCAGCCTATAAAAGGCCTTTACCATTCAATAAAACAAAGACAATTTATTCTCTCAAAGTTAGTCTTAGAAAAGGGCTCTGTCAAGGACGAGTCTGCCTCCACAAATTCACCATAGATTTAAAGAGAAGTTCTTTCGTGTCTAGACCTGTGACTAGATCCTACGCCAAGGCTTATAACATAAACTTGTTGGATGATTTTGATAAATCGTGAGCATTGAGGCAAGTGAGACCTCACATTGGTACACTCCTAATACTAAATATATACTGTGTCAACTTTAGGTGCTGTGTCTAAATACCAATCTCAAAGCAAAGGAATACATCGGATGTATACCAAAATAGCCCCGAGGAGTCGAACAAAAGCCTGTAACTATTCGACAGTTCACTCCAAAGGAATATCTACAATGAATAAGAAAGGGAGTGAGCTAAAACTCAGTAAGTAAACATATAAATGTAAAAAACAATTATTAAATCTCAGTCACAAACCTTGTATCCTGAGAATGAAATGGTTCACCAAATTCAAAATATATATGTATGTACACCAAATATATAATAGTTAAAAATCAAATTCAAAAGCATGCAAGAAACAGTTGGCAATTATATCGTAGATACAAATTTGAACACTGAGTGAGCCCGCAAGCAATTCATTCATATTGAACTTGGGTTACATCGCAGGGACACTGTAGCTATTAATGCATTAAACTCCTTACCTAGGACACCATCTATGATCATAGACTCAAAATCGGCCCCATTGATTAGATTGAGCCACTACCCATCCATTATCTTCAAACAAGCCAAAATGTTTCTGCAATACAATATTAAGCTTGTAAATGTATTCTTTTCTGATGATGTTGTGCTATACAGCTTGACTTGTATGGAATTGTGGTCATAAGGACAATTTTGAGATATATTGTGATTAGCTTTGATTATTTTGGTATGTAATTAAGGTCTGGAATGGCCAAACTTGGGATGTTTTTTATTTGGTCTGGCCTTTAATAATGTTTACACTTAGGGTGGTCGAGAGGCATCAGTTATGATCATATGAGATATTGTAATTGGCCTTGATAATTTTGTAAGTAATTTTGGTAAACTGAAAAGTTCAAAGTGCATTTAATGGTATGAATGTGTATATAAGTGGTATGGTTTGACTTCCTTAGATATGAATAGATGATGACCGAAAGGTTAGGTTAGTGATCTCAACATGTGATTTTGGAAATGAAGTTATGCATGAGTGTATTATTTTCTATGTGATTTGTTTAATTGGAAGGTGGATGATGTCGGTGCTATTTAGATCATTAAAATGCCGAATAGGTTGGTGGAATAGAGTGCGTATTGAATGCATGATATTAGATTTATCGTGGCCAAAAGGGTAAGTTCTATAGCAACCTAAAATTTGCGTCATAAGTTCTTAAGAACAAATAAGTAACTAGGGTGGTAATTACCAAACCTAAATGTAAACTTAAGTGGCATATAGTGGACTTATAATGCTAATGTTAATGCAAGTAGTACTAAGTAAGTAACCAAATTGAGGTACTACTCTACATATAGAAATTTTGATTATAGGAAGGTAAGACCATGATTATGCTCTACCATTTTTATGTCAAAGGTAATAACATTAAACATGATCATACCTTAAGTAATGCACATATTGAATTGAGACCTGGATGCAGCAAATTTATTCTGCAAGGTTAGTCAACTAGGCTAACAATATTCGGTGGCTTACACTGCACACACAAATGAAATAAAATCGAAAAAATAAAAATTTGTCCATAAATCTAGGCTTCGTTAGAATCAGGATGTGGCAGAAGCTTTACACTGTCATGCATCATATATAAACCCAAACAATGAAGCCTAAACAACAATTCATCCAAAAATAAATAATATTCCAATTTCAATTTAGAATATGAAGAAATAATACCTAAGATGAAGTTAAAGATGAATTGATTTAGGTGGTGATGATGATGTTAATGATGAGGAGAACGACGATGACAACGATGATGATAGAGGAGTAATAGAGGAACAATTAAAGGGTGAAAATAGTATGGAGAAATTTGTAATTTTAAAAAGGTATAATAGTAGTTTTTGAAGTCAAATTATAAATGTAGTGTAAAGATTAAAACAAATAATGGTGCATTTAAAAATTTCCCTTTTATCTTCTTTTAAGCCACCTTTTCAAGCCAATGCTTCAAACCGCGTATATCCATTGCTTTTCCAATCGTGAGAACCCCAATGTTTATTAACTTTCCTAAATAAGTTTCATAGATTAACAAGATTTTTATTAAGATATTTCATTTGGATAATTGTAGGACTGGATCTACATTTATGATGGTGTCTATGGTCTATGAAGAGCAAAGACATATTGGACAACCCAAGATTAGAGGTATGATTCAAACTCTTCTAATTTATTAAGTTAAGGCATCAGTAAAGCTTAAGTAATGAGAATTAATTTGTAAGTACATTGTGACCAAATAATGCTGCATGAATTAAGACATGAAAATGGTAATGACTATGGATGAATTTGATTAGATACTAGAGGTGAAAGAATAGCTAAGAAATAAAAGAAATTAGATTGAATGAGATTAGCAAGGTAGAAATTTGAGATGCCAATGGAAGGATTGTACAAAATGATGCAAATGCAACCCTAATGCAGTCTAATAATTGGCTGCTCATTGTACTTGGTACATGCAAGCCTTATAGAGTAATTAGAAAGAAGGAATCAAGAAATTGATCATGGACAAAGGCTGAACCGAAAGCCTTCAAAGTAGTCCAATAAATTTGATGCACACCAAGCATTTAGAGACTATATTCTAACCAAATTTAGCTCTAGGCAATTTGACTTTTAATTATAATGTACCTATGACTTAAACATGATTTTTAAAGGTCGAAATATGGATTAAAAGGGTGACTTAATGGCTGGAAAAATTAAAAGAAAAATAATCAGGAATGGCATTGAAACCGTAAAGTACCAAGTATGAATGGCTAAGGAAATGTACTGAATTTTGGAATAATTAATGCATGACATCCTTGACCATTATTCAAGGCTTAATGTAGCTTTAATGTGTGACAAATGAAGAAGGAAAAACGCATGAAAAAGCTCGACAAAAAAGGCTGGAAAGTGGTGATTGAAATAAAAAAATAATTCACCTACTCCCACTAAGTCTAATAGATTTTAGTTAATATAATTCAAGGGATTAATTGGCTTAATTCAACACCTATACCCACTATGGATTTCAAGATATATTAAACTTTGTTCATAAGTATAATAAGTCCAAATTCAGCTCATCTTCTTCCATTTTCGTGAACCAAAAATAGAAAAGAAAAAGAGAAGTCTGGTCCACGCGTGAACAAGAGAGAAAGAGGAGAAAAAGGAAAAAAAAAAAAAGGAAAAAGCGAAAACTAGCCTAGGGTACTTCTAGAGATTTTTTCCCCCTACCTCTTAGCTATAATATACACATATATATATATATATATATATATGTATGTATGTATGTGTATATTTATATATATATATATATGTATGTATGTATGTGTATATTTATATATATATATATATGTATGTATGTGTATATTTATATATATATATATATATATATATATATATATATATATATATGTATGTGTATATGTATGTATGTATGTATGTATGTATGTATATACTTAGGGAATTTTTTAGGGTCATTTGAGGGCTGAAACTAGTGGAGAATGATTGGTGGACAGAACCTGTCTTCAGGAGAGGTAAGCCTAAAGTCGAGTTTTGATATTTTGGGGTTAATGTAGGCCATTATTTAAGGTGAATTGACGTTGAACTTAATGATATGTTGCAGCCTAGACATTGGAGGATTGCCTTGTGGTTTCGGTTCAAAGAGAAAGGAAGGGTAAGAAGCTTTTAGATGTTCAATTTTGGTTTGTATTAATGAACTGTTAACTTGAATTGTTGATTAGTTGAAATGATTTGTTTAGAGAAAAATTTGCAATGACATTTAGGGTTTCGTTTGAAGGGCATTTTAGGAGTAGCATGTCATACCCCAACTTTCATACAGCCACGGTTTCCAATATTTTATCGTTTGTGTATGCTTGTGCAGACTTGCACATCCAATTTGGATTAGTAATTAAGTCACAGAGAAATTTACTATAAATTATTTCAGGTCCCTTCCATAATGTATACTCATGATGGGTGTGGTGTGCAGTAGACATTCATCAACCAAACAATCTTGAATAAACACATGATCTTGGTTGAGAGTTCTAACAAAGCACTCTCTGCTACCATCAACTTACTGTATACTGAAATTGGCTACTAAACATTTAACAGTCTTTGTCATTCATAAGCCAAGAAAATACATCCTCCTCCATGGCGATTAAATACAAGCAGCAACAAAAATCCACTACACCCCTTTTTATGTAATTCCTTGATTTAATGTCTTTTTATATATCTCAATACTACACTACCAAGTTACACTATTTGGCTTTCATGTATACTAGCCTAATTTGGCCATGACTTATAATTTACTACATTTGGTTTATCTGCACCATCCAATAGGCAAGAAAATTTTGTGTCTATGTGACTTAAACGCTAAATCAGTTTAGTTATACTTTAGTTTCTAATGCCTATTTCCACAATTCAACATATATTCATATGGGCTCTCATGACGCCAACATATAAAATTTATACGATTTAAATACATGAAAAATGAAAAGAGTTACCCTCTGTGGGTACCAAAAATACATAAGTCTAGGCATTCAAGCCGGATCCTTAGACCACATTATTCTCAACAATTCATACCAGGTACATACATAAGCAAAATCATCATCTCCAAAATACACATCCACACCATCATCAACGTTTCAATCCAACATCAAAAGCTATACATTAATTTACAATCCCGGTAACACCTTCATAAATACACTGTTAAGCCTATACAGTGTCAACATGTATATACACCACCATATAAAATGTATATACCTTGGTGGTGAACCCAGAAGTCTCAAAAAGCAATGCTGAGAGCTCAAACAACTCCAATGGCTCAATCTGAAAGAGTAAAGAACGGGTGAACTTGGAGAAAGCCCAATAAGCAAATACACAATTAAAGAAAAACAGAAAAACAGATTTGCAAATCTCACATGCCCCATAAATTCATTTCAGAAAATAAATAGAGCAGATAGCATCTCATTACCATGCTTAAAACAAAAATCGGGAATGAAAGTAGTTCTTGGAAGTAGTACCAATATCAGAAACCATAAACAGAATGAGCATAACGGATAAACAGATGTAGAAGCATAGTATGCCAATATCAAACAGGTACAGAAGTGTCATATACCAACATTTTACATACACATCAGCATAATATGCTAGGTACAACCATAACAAAGGGCACTGTAGCTATCAGTGCATCAAACTCCCTATTGCTAGGGCACCAGACTCCTTATTGCTAGGGCACCATTTATGAATAGACCAGAACTAGTCCCACAAGCCAAGTGAAGCCGGTACCTATCACCTCAGGATAGGCCAAAAGTTCCTGATTTACTTACAAAAAGAACTATAAATGTTACGTGTACCTTATGGGTCTAGTCCATCCCATGCTTACAAGTTTTAAAATCAAATTTAGCTTACTTCCATCAAATCACAAGTTAAACAAGAGACTATATCTAGGTATGGTCTTGCAGTTAGTTAAGTTTATAAAATTCTTTATTTAAAATTATATCGTAATAACAATACTAGATTGGAAAACAGTTTCCAATCATAAAGATAAAATAATAAGTTTTAAGCAGTTTAAACAGCGTGTGATTAATATATTTAATGAAATCAAGCATGTGTAAAATAATTAAACATAAAACACAGGCCTCGGGAATCATCTTCCATCCTTGGCCGAACCATACCAAGCACAATTAAATCCATCAAGTCTCATGCCATAGAAAACCATTAAATGTTAATCGCATATATACTTACCCCTGAGTTGCTAGTTCAAAACAACAGCTCACACAATTCCATTGCCAAAATTGAAAGCTAAATTGACATGTAAATTACACAAAACTTGCCACCCTTTGCAAAGATCCTAGTATAAGACATTAAGTAAGATTTAATTGATCCATAAGCTATGTGCTAGAATGACTCAAAGGTACTTTCTTACCACAATTTTCTATGGTCAAGAGCTTGAAGTCTTGCCACCTCAAAATGCGTCTTTCGGTACTTCACCGAGAAGCCATTTATTGCAAACTCGATCCAATACTAGTTCGCATACATTAAAGTTCCAAGGCAATTCTTAGTAAGCAAAAACTTTGAACACAATTTCTATTCATCCAAACAACCCAAATCGATTTACACCAACTTAGATTTATTGATGTTCCTTCTTGGTTTCATTCTTCACCACCCCTTCATAAAAGCAAATTTCAATCTTTAATAATTTATCACCTAACTAGATTGAAGTGTAGCTCACTCCTCCTTTATTGGAACCTTGGCCGAAAGTTGCTTTAATTCTAAGCAATATGGCCGAGAGCTATCATGGTTTCCCTTTTAAATGTCTACCTCAATTTCAGATTTATTTTAAGTTCATTCTTAGGCCTTTATTAAATCAACCAACTCAATTAAAATTCCATCTCAGTAACATAGATCAACTTTTCATAATAATCCAATAATACAATTTTGAACATAGCCCATTCTTCTTTCTAAACCGAAAGTGTACAAATCAATTCTTAATAAGAATTCCTAAATTCAACAAAATCAGCAACTCTTAAACATAATCATTATCCTTTAAGTTCATATTCTCTTATTCAAATCACCAGCAAAACATTTCTTACCTCTATTTGCTGGAACCAAAAGACCCTTATCTGCTCACTTCATCGATTGAATTAAATCTTCAATCTAAAATTAAAAAGCCGTTAGTTTACCAATTTTTTAAAATTTAAACATTAACTCAAACCAAATCCATCTTCTTACTTTAAAATCTCAAAGGCCGAAAGTTTCCTTCTTGCAAAACTTTCGTTTCAGCACACCTTTAATCCAAGCAAATGTTGTATTCATTTTCATCTCACTCCTAACTAAATTTCACAACCTTTGTTTAGGAACCGATTATCATTCTCACCTTCCACGTGATGGCTAAGTACTCTACACCACAATCCTTTCGGTTTCCACGGCTTTCCAAGAAAAATCTTGAACATGAAAGATTAAATACAGATTAGTCGCTAAGAAATTCATCATATCAAAACAAAATTTATTCCTTTCGTACCTAAAATTGATACAATCGAAATCTTCCTTGAACTTTGGCTCTCGGTTCCACTAGAAAAATTAAAACCGAGACATGCAACAATTTCTATAACTTCCCACACCAATGCCGTAGCTTTCCCAAAAAAAGAAAAAAAAACCTGTATGTTTGCTTAGACTCTTCCCATCACCAAAGCATTTTCTGGTTTTCCTTTGTATTCTACCTGATGTTGCCCAACTGACAGCAACAAGAATATATATCTTTTTGTGTGTAGTCTGATTGCACTAACGACGAAAGGGTGACGTCGATGCAATTCGTTCTTCGTATATCCTGCAAAAACAACAGGAATCAGAGGGGGTAGGGATTTGTCCCTGCACGCGCACTCCGATGATTAAGTAAGTAATCGGAGTTGTGAATGTATAAAGAAGAGAATGTAATGCTTAAATCAGAGAGTTTAAGGCTTTTTCCTTCTTTTTTGGTTCTTTGGTCTTGGGCCCTTTTTTCAGAGAGCTCACCTGGTATTTATAGGTTCCTCTGAGTCGGTTCGAGCTGAGGCCCAGGCGCGTGTCTGGGCCGCGACAGAGTCATATAGCACTCTGTCGCGCTTCGGCGAAACAGCTTGAGGGTGACCTCTACCGCGGGCTGTGTAGGAGAACTGTGCCGCAGGCTGTGCGGGAGACCTCTACCGCAGACTGTGCGTGAGACTATGCCGCAGGCTGTGCGGGAGACTTCTACCGCGGTCTGTGTGGGAGACTATGCCGCAGACAGTGCGGGAGACTATGCCGCAGGCTGTGCGGGAGACCATTGTCGCGCGGGCAATGCGGGAGACCTCTACCGCAGACTGTGTGGGAGACTATGCCGCAATATGGGCGATGGAGGTCTGCCGCGCCTACTGTGCGACGCATCACAAGGCGACAGACTCCTATCGCATAGAACACTCTGCCGCACTGCAAGGAACTATGCCACGTGGCCGCTCTGTCGCTAAATCCGCCACGTGGCTCGTTCTTGATTGGACACGTGGCTGGCGGATGATTGCACACGTGGATTCTGGTGACACGACCACCATCAATTGCTCCCCACTCTTTGGTAGGAATCTTTCCTGCGAAAGAGTATCTGGGTCTGGACTTTTCTCGGGTCGGGTCGGATCTCCGCGCGTGTATCGACACAGGCGAGCCGCTATATATACTGGGTCCCTACTGTCTTTGTCGCTATTGAGTTCTCCCGCAAAAAGACACTCTGCCGCGATTTTCTCTGGACACTCTCTCGCAACTGTGCCGCAACTCCACTGTACTCTGCCGCAATTCTGTCGCGTACAGATCACTGTGTCGCAACACTGCCGCAGCTTCTTCATACTCTGTCGCCAGTTCCTTCTTTTCTTCATTTTAGGTAATTTCATAGTCCGTAGTCTTGCTCTTTTGATTTACGGACTCCTAAAATGGCTGGCCATGGTGTAGGAAAACAAATCGATCTAGGCGTTAAGTCGACTTTAAAGAAAGCCGACGTCCAAGACCTAGAATCCCGATTTCCTCTACCCGAGGGGTACTCTTATAGGCTCCCAACCTCTCAGGAGAGCGACATACGTCGTGTGTCTGACGGGGCTGTTGTTTTTAGGGCAGCTTTGGAGTTAGGACTCCGCTTCCCATTGTCCGACTTCGGGGCTTCCTTCCTTAGGACACACAGGGTATCCCCGGGGCAACTGCATCCTCATGCATGGATGCAATTGGTAGCATTCACTGTGCACTGCCATTTAAGGGGCGTCCCTCCGTCTCTTCCTCTTTTAGAAGTATTCTTTAGGCTTCGAGGGAGTCCCGGCTTAGTGCCTTACTCGCTTCAGCGGGTGTACCAGCCTGGTTTTGAGAACCGATTGTTTGAGAAACCTGCTAACAAGCTTCATGGTTTCGAGACAGAATGGCTGGTTGTGGAAGTTCCCGAGGGCCTGGATATTCCCACTCGTTGGGAGAATAGGCGTGAAATCCCTAAGGGTCCCCGGGTTGCCACACTTAGGGAGCAGTTGTCTTCTGACATCAATAAACTGCTAGTCCCTCATCCCCTTAGCCTCGATGCCCTTATATTAAATGAAAATTTGATATTAGCTGGCTGGGGTGTGGGTCTGGTCCCTGTCGCCGGACCCTCTGTTCCTTCGTCAGATCCTCTGCCTTCGGTTTCCCCCGAGTTAAATCCTGAAGCACCTAGGCCACAAGAGGATATAGGGAGCACCAACGTAGAATCAAGTTCTGGTAGCGAGCCCTTAGCCGATCTGACTGGCTGGGAAGGGTTCGGCTCCACTTTCATGGTGCTCCCGGATGAAGATGCCATAAATATAGAGTCCCTTCAGGAGCATCTCGATTCTCCTGACGGTAACTTTTAATTGTTTCCCGTTGCTTATCATTTCTGATCGATTTTTGATCATTGATGCATTTTCTTTCTTTTTTACAGATATGAGTCATTTTCGACGATCATTGGGTCGCCAGGTCTCTGAGGCTGGTCCTTCCAGCGCTCCTGCCAAGAAGAGGCATCGTTTGGCCGACGATGTCCCAAGTGAGGCACCGGTCCCCTCTCGGCCACCTCGTGCTCGGACCCCTCATGTTTCTAGGCAGGCGATGCCTCCCCCTCCTTCGGAGCAAAGGGATACCTCCTGGGATAGGGGGAGAGTTGGCACATCTTCACGGGGGGCTTCCGGGTCATCCGGGCGATCACGCTCCGAGGAGCGTGCGGAATGCAATATCATTCCGTCTCAGCGGAAGAATAGAAGGCGCTTGTACATCGAAGGTTCGATGGGAAGCAGGCCAATATTACCGAGGATAGGTCCTGCCGACGAGAGGCCCTATTCCGTGGACGGGGAAACATTATGAGGGGCCATGAGTTTCGAGTCTACCCCGGGGTTCGTGACAACGACATTTTGGACACTCCCTGGGTGGCTTCCCGGTTAAGCTGGTCCACCATCCTTCCTCGGGACGAGGCAAGGATATTCAGAAACTACCCGGAGGGGGAGGATTTAGCCGATATGGAGGCATTGAGGGTAAGTTTCATACTCCTCTTCGTTTGACTCCTTTTTGTCACATTCTTTGAATCTAACTTTTTGCATTTCTTTGCAGCTGGCTCAACGAACTGTGGCTAACAATGCCCAGCACCGGGCTTATCGGGAGCGAGCTGATAGGGAAATCCGGGAGTTAAAGGACCAAGTTATGGAGTTACAGAACACTGTCAACAACTTGTCTAAACTTTCGGATTTAGTTCACAGTTTAGAGGAGCAGCTTGTAAAGGTTCATCAAGACCTTAATCACGCCCAGGGGGATCTCACTGTAGAGACGGCCCGGTCTAGCAGATTTTAAGAGGATCTGCAGGAGGCCCATTCTGAGCTAGACCGTATGCAATCCAACTACGGGTCTCTGCTTGCTCGGAATCAGGAGCTCGAGCAGCGTGTTGCCGAGTTGGAAAGTCAGGCAGCTCCTACGCTGACCCCAGTGGAGATCAATAGCATACGGGCCGAGGCCGTGAAGGAGTACCGCCTTTCTAAGGATTGCTTGAGGCGAAAGGAGGATTTCTCAAACCCCTATGTGAAGTACGGGTTCTATCTTGCCCGATCATGGTTAGAAGCACATAGGGAAGGAGAGGAATTCCCTGAGCTCCAGTACACCAACGAGGCGATGCTATTTGAGGCCCCCGACTGGACTAAATATGAGCCTGAAGCTGAACCTGCAGACGAGTTATTTAAGAGGACTGCCCAAGATGACCTCGTCAACCTCACTGGTCCTTGGGAGCCCATGGATTTGGTGGTGCTCCCGAGCCTATCGAGGCTCTTATTGATTTAGACGACGAGGAGGGTCAGCAGTCCTTGGGAAGTGATGGTCCGTCTGTAGCTGATCCCCAGCTTCCTCCCGAAGAGTAGATAGCTATTTTTGTTTTTTGTATTTCTTTTCAAGTACTTTGTTGTTTTTTATTTTAACTTTGTACTTTTGTCGAATGTAATCGTAAAGATCTGTTAAAGATCTGTTTGTAATGACTTTTGAATGAAATGAAATTGAGATTTTTGTTCATGCTTTGTATTGCATTACTTCTCTATTTATCATTTATCATTCTTTGTCTGTTTATTTTGCTTGAATGTATTCGTGCATGCTCCCCAATTGTTGATAGAAAGGTAAACTTTCAGAAAGAATTTTTTGAGCGAACGTATAATTGTTTAAGGCTTGATTACTGTGACGTGTATGCGTCTTTAGTTTTTATAGCCTTGATATTTTTATCGCCTGGCCACAGTGACGCATAGCGCCTCAGGCTCTTACGGCTCGTCTGAACTACGCTTGGCCACAGTGACGCATAGCGCCTCAGGCTCTTACGGCTCGTCTGAACTACGCCTGGCCACAGTGACGCATAGCGCCTCAGGCTCTTACGGCTCGTCTGAACTACGCCTGGCCACAGTGATGCATAGCGCCTCAGGCTCTTACGGCTCGTCTGAACTACGCCTGGCCACAGTGACGCATAGCGCCTCAGGCTCTTACGGCTCGGTTGAACTACGCCTGGCCACAGTGACGCATAGCGCCTCAGGCTCTTACGGCTCGGTTGAACTACGCCTGGCCACAGTGACGCATAGCGCCTCAGGCTCTTACGGCTCGGTTGAACTACGCCTGGCTACAGTGACGCATAGCGCCTCAGGCTCTTACGGCTCGGTTGAACTACGCCTGGCCACAGTGACGCATAGCGCCTCAGGCTCTTACGGCTCGGTTGAACTACGCTTGGCCACAGTGACGCATAGCGCCTCAGGCTCTTACGGCTCGGTTGAACTACGCCTAGCCACAGTGACGCATAGAGCCTCAGGCTCTTACGGCTCGGTTGAACTACGCCTGGCCACAGTGACGCATAGCGCCTCAGGCTCTTACGGCTCGTCTGAACTACGCCTGGCCACAGTGACGCATAGCGCCTCAGGCTCTTACGGCTCGGTTGAACTACGCCTGGCCACAGTGACGCATAGCGCCTCAGGCTTTTACGGCTCGTTTGAATACCTGTCACAAGATTTAGATGCATAGAAGTTGCAGATGTATAATAAAATGACATTCTGCATGATAATTTGATGACAATATCTTGTGATGGTATAAACAAATGATAATACTGTTTGGGAAAGAAAATATAGTGATTAATTCAAATACAGTTTTAGGTGATTTGAATTCCATGTTTTCCCTATCTTCTTCCCTTGTAGAGTTTCCAGGACACAGGTGTTAGGTCCAATCTTGTATCTGATTCTGTAGGGACCTTCCCAGTTGGCTCTGAACTTCTCATCCTCCTTCAGGGCATTCGTGGTCTGCGACTTTCTGAGCACTAGATCTCCCTCAGACATTGGCCTCTGAGCTTCCCATCCTCCTTCAGGGCATTCGTGGTCTGCGACTTTCTGAGCACTAGATCTCCCTCAGACATTGGCCTATCTCTCACCCTACTATTGTAGTAGTTGGCCACCCTCTGATGATAGGATGCCAATCGAATAGCCGCGGTTTCTCTATGTTCGTCGAGTAGGTCCAAGCCTTCCCTTAGAGCTTGTGAATTTTCTTCCTCTACTAAGGGTATCACTCTTGGTGATAATGCTCCAATTTCCACGGGGATCAGTGCTTCTGCGCCGTATACAAGGCTGAATGGCGTTTCTTTAGTCGACACACGACTGGTGGTACGATATGCCCATAAAACACTAGGCAATTCGTCCACCCATGCCCCTTTTGCTTTGTCTAGCCTGGTCTTTAGCCCATGAAGGATAGTTCGATTACTGACTTCGGCCTGTCCATTAGCTTGAGGATATGACACTGAAGAGATCCTTAGCTGAATGTTGAGGCTCTTACAAAATTCACGGAAGGCGTTGCAATCAAATTGCTTTCCATGGTCGGCATTTAAGATGCGGGGAATTCCGAATCGATAGATAATGTCTTTCCACACCATTGCCTCCACTTTCTTTTTCGTGATTGTGGCTAAAGGCTCTGCTTCAATCCACTTTGTAAAGTAATCGGTAGCCACTAATAGGAATTTTCTTTGACCTGTGGCCAAGGGGAAAGATCCAAGGATGTCCAATCCCCATTGTGCAAAAGGAATTGGCTGTACTGTGCCTTGAGAGGGAGTCACTGGGGCTGTTGTGATAGGCGCAAACTTCTGGCATTTGTCACACTTGCGGGTTTGGTCCATCGCATCTTTCTTCAACGTTGGCCAGTAGAATCCCGATCGCAGTACTTTAGCAGCAAGAGCTCTTGCTCCTAAGTGTTCGCCACATATTCCTTCATGCACTTCGGTTAAAGCGTAGCTTGCTTATTCCGGTCCAAGACATTTTAATAAGGGTGACGAATATCCCCTTTTGTACAGTTCTCCATTGATGAGCGTGAACTTCGCCCCTTGTATTTTTAAGTGACGAGCCTCGTCCTTATCTTGGGGGAGTGTTCCTTCGGTGAGATACTGTTTGTATGGGGATCTCCAATCGTCTCCCACTTGAATGTCACACACTTCGACCTCTTCAATACTAGGTCGTTCGAGCCTCTCCACTTTCACTGTCCTCCCTCTTGTTTCGGTGGAAGAGGCTTGCTTAGACAATGCATCAGCATGTGTGTTTTTAGACCGGTTGATTTGTATCAGCTGAAAGCTTATGAAAGTCTGGGCCAGGAGTTGGACTTTCTTCAAGTAAGGGACCAGCAACGGTTCCCGTACCTCGTACTCTCCGCTGAATTGGTTCACCACCAATTGAGAATCACTGTGTGCTATCAAGTGGTGAACCTGAAGCTTATTCGCTAACATCATCCCTGCTATCAGAGCTTCATACTCTTCTATGTTGTTCGAACTGGGGAATCCGAACCGTAGGGAGTATTCAAGGGATTTTCCTTCGGGTGATACCAGGACTATACCCGCTCCGCTTCCGTTGGCACTTGATGCCCCGTCGATATCCAACAACCATGGGTGAGCCTCCCCTTCACTGCTGTCGCTTGGGATAGTGCATTCTACGATGAAGTCGGCCAGAGCTTGACCTTTGATAGCCTGCCGTGGTTGGAATGTGATTTCGTATCCCCTAAGCTCCACTGCCCATTTCACTAACCTTCCTGAATGTTCAGGTTTCTGGAGGATCTGTCTTAACGGTTGATCTGTCAAGACGGTAATAGGGTGTGCTTGGAAATACGGGCGTAACTTTTACGAGGCCATCAAAAGGGCTAATGCTACCTTTTCGGCCAGCGGATAGTGGGTCTCTGGATTTAATAACACTTTACTCACATAGTAGATGGGACGGTGCACCATTTCATCTTTCTTCAGTAGCACCGCACTGACGGCGAAATCACCGACTCCCAAATACATATAGAGTTGTTCTCCTTCCAGGGGCCTTGTTAATAAAGGCAACTGTTTCAAGTAGTCCTTGAGGTCTTCAAAGGCTTTTTGACAATCTTCCGTCCATTCGAAGTTCTTTCCCCCCGTAGAGTTTTGAAGAACGGCAGGCTCCTTTCGGCTAATTTTGACAAGAAGCGATTCAGAGTTACTATTCTGCCTATCAATCTCTGGACTTCTCTTACGGTGGCTAGGGGTTTCATGTCAATGACCGCCTGTACCTTCTTAGGATTTGCCTCAATGCCCCTGTTAGTGATCAGGAAGCCTAAGAACTTCCCTGATCTTACCCCAAATGAGCACTTTTCAGGGTTTAGCTTCATGTTGAATCTCCTCAATACTTCGAATACCTTGGACATTTGATCAGTATGAGACTCTCCTACGTGGCTCTTGATTATCATGTCGTCCACGTAGGCTTCCATGGTATTTCCCAAAAGATCCTTGAACACTTTGCTCACCATTCGTTGATAGGTGGCTCCCGCGTTCTTTAGACCGAATGGCATTACCCGATAGCAATAGGTTTCGTCGTCGGTTATAAAGGAAGTCTTCTCTTCGTCTTCTGGGTGAAGCATGATTTGGTGATACTCGGAGAATGCATCCAAGAAACTGAGGAATTCGTAGCCGGATGTTTCGTCTACTAGTCTGTCTATCCGAGGTAGGGGGTATGAATCTTTAGGGCAGGCTTTGTTCAAGTCGGTGAAATCCACACACATTCGCCACTTCCCGTTAGATTTCTTTACCATCACTACGTTGGCTAACCACTCAGGGTAGTAGACCTCTCGGATGAATCCGACGCCCAGGAGTTTACTCACTTCTTCAGTGATTGCTTTTTGTCGTTCTAGGGCGAAACTCCTCTTCTTCTGTTTGATGGGTCTGTGCCCGGGTATGATGTTAAGCTCATGGCAAATCACTTCGGGACTAATCCCAGGCATGTCTGCCGGGCTCCAGGCGAAGATATCCGAGTTTCTTCTCAGGCACTCGACTATCTCATTCTTGAGTCGTTCGCCCAGTTGAGTCCCTATGAATGCCTTTTTCCCTTCATCTCCTTCGATTAGCTCAATGGGTTCTGTCTCCTCTACCGGCTGAGGTTTGGGCGGATCGTCTATGCATAAGGTTTCCTTCCTCTGTACTACCTTGTTGGCAGTGGAAGCGAGATAACAAGTACGGGCACTCCTTTGGTTTCCTCGTACTTGCCCGACTCCGTTGGGAGTGGGGAACTTCATCAATAGATAGCAAGAGGATATCACCGCCCTCATGTCATTCAGCACAGGTCTGCCCAAAATCATGTTGTAGGCAGCGGAGGTTGACCTGACCACCATGAACAATACTTGTCGGGTCACATTCTTCGGGTGCTCTCCTAGAGTCACAGGTAACTCTATGGACCCGACAACTTTCACTCGCTCCCCCGTGAATCCGTATAATGGCGTCATAACGGGCTTTAACCTATCTTCAGATATGCTCATTTTTTCGAAGCAGTTCCAATAGATCAGGTTCACTGAGCTCCCGTTATCGACCAGGACTCTGCTCACCGGGTGTTTGGCCACTACCGTGGATATCACCATGGGGTCGTCATGAGGCATGACAATATCACCTTTGTCAGCCGGAGTGAACATGATGGGCTCTTCATCTGCCTGTTCCTCCATCACAACGTTAACCTGATACGCTTGCCTTGCGTAGCTTTTTCGGGAAGTAGAGGAGCTTCCTGCACTTGAGTCCCCGCCTGCGATGACATTTATCGTGGGGGCTGTAGGTTCGTTGTTTAGCGGATTAGCACGGGGGATTGGCCTGACTGCTTCGTTTCTAGGCCTATCCCTTCTGTAGTCATTATTTGCCCCAGTCCGCGGACGATCATTTCTTTGGTCACGCGGAGGATAACGGGGTCTTTCGCTTCTCCATAGGAAGCGGTTGATCTTCCCCTCTCTGGCCAGTCTTTCCAACTGGTCCATTAAGTCCCTGCACCTCTCTGTTGGGTGACCGTGAGCACAATGGAATTCACAGTAGGCTTCGGGGTTTCGTCCTACATCTCCCATTTTTTTCTTGGGGAATTCCAATAATCCTGCCCCTTCGATAGCTGCCAGTATCGCAGTACGAGGCTCGTTCAACTTGGTATAGCCTTCATACCTGAGCCTAGGGGCTTTGTCTACTCTCACGGGTCTCGGGGAGCTTCTTTCGGGGGCATCTCTCTTTCTCTTCTTTCCTTCATTTGCCTCCTTGGGCTGTATCATTTTCATCACTTCTTCTTGAGCTACATACTTGTTAGCCCTGGCAAAGAGGTCAGAAATTGTCATCGGTTGATCGAGAGAGAGGGATTCTTGTAGCTTTTCGGAGCTCATCCCTTGCAGCATTGCAGCCAAGGCTACACCTACCGGTAGATCTTCCACTTCCAAAGTTGCATCTCGGAAGCGGTCTACAAAGCTTTTCAAGGGTTCTTTATTCCCTTGTTTAAGCGTGAGTAGATAGGTAGCGTCTTTTTTCCTCTGGCTGTGGATCATGAAGACTTTGAGGAATTCATTTCTCAACTCATCAAAAGAGGAGATTGAATCTTCGTTCAACCCGTTGAACCACTTTAGAGCGTGCCCGGACAATGTGAGAGAAAAAGCTCTGCACATAATTTCGTCCTCCCATCCATGCAACAGCATGAGGGATTCATAATTCTGTATGTGATCGTAGGGGTCCGCTTTGCCAGTGTAAGTAGCCATAGAAGGCATTTTGAACTTCTTCGGCAAAGGCTTGTTCATGATCTCCGGACTGAATGGGATTCTCCTCCTTTGGCCATCGTCTGGAGATACCAGTTTTTTCTTCTCGAGGATCCTTTGGACGACCTTCTCCACGTCCTCCGACCCTCGAGCTGAGCAGGGCCTTGTCCCTTCGGGTCTAGATGAGTCCGATTGATAAGCGCCTCTTCTAGCACCTCCCACTCCGGGACTTGATATTTCGGGGCCTTCTCGTGGGTCAAAACCTCCCGGTCTTCGTTGCTCCCTAGCCCTATAGGCTCCCAGATCACATTCTGACTCCACGGGAGACGAGCTGCGACAGGTGGGGGAACTCTGCCGCCTATGGGCTGTCAGAGGAGAGGTCTGCCGCGCATCAGGCAAGGGTGAACTCTGCCGCCTATTAGAGGCGGGAGAGCGCCGTCGCATATCTGATGTGGGATACTTCTGCCGCATGTAGTCCGCGGGAGAGTTCTGTCGCCTTTGAGCCACGGGGGAGCTCTGCCGCCTATCGGACAGAGGGGAGCTCCACCGCTGTTGAGCTGCGGGTGAGCTCTGTCGCGCGTTAACCGCTGGCGAACGCTGCCGCACAGGAGCCACGGGCGAGCTCTGCCGCCTAGTGGCCAGAGGAGAACTTTGTCGCTGTTGAGCTACAGGTGAGCTCTGTCGCGCGTTAACCGCTGGCGAACGCTGCCGCACAGGAGCCGCGGGCGAGCTCTGTCGCCTAGTGGCCAGAGGAGAACTCTGTCGCTGTTGAGCTACAGGTGAGCTCTGTCTTGCTGGATTGGCAGTAGCATTATCTTGCGTTCCTGCACCTTGTCCAGCACTTACCAGAGTGGAGGGCTAACCTCTCTCGTAAGTCTGCCTCGGTGTGCTTTCCCCCACTAACTGCTGCACTTCATGGGGTAAGTTGAATTGGGGGAGAGCGTTTCTGAAGAAGCTCACCATAGCTTTCAATGCGGTTGTAGTCTCCTCATTTTTGCGCTTCAGGGTCTCAAATTCTTCTAGGGAAACCACGGCTTCTCCCTGACCCCTTTCACCATGTCTTCGTCTTTGTTCCGCTCTGACAGGGGGACTCACAGAATTTTGCCCTCCTGTCACCTCCGCTGTAGAGCATGTCCTCACCATTTTGATAGAGAATCTGGCTTTTTGTCAGATTTCCCACAGACGGCGCCAATTGATGTTGCCCAACTGACAGCAACGAGAATATATCTTTTTGTGTGTAGTCTGATTGCACTAACGACGAAAGGGTGACGTCGATGCAATTCGTTCTTCGTATATCCTGCAAAAACAACAGGAATCAGAAGGGGCAGGGATTTGTCCCTGCACGCGCACTCCGATGATTAAGTAAGTAATCGGAGTTGTGAATGTATGAAGAAGAGAATGTAATGCTTAAATCAGAGAGTTTAAGGCTTTTCCCTTCTTTTTTGGTTCTTTAGTTTTGGGCCCTTTTTTCAGAGAGCTCACCTGGTATTTATAGGTTCCTCTGGGTCGGTTCGAGCTGAGGCCCAGGCGCGTGTCTGGGCCACGACAGAGTCATATAGCACTCTGTCGCGCTTCGGCGAAACAGCTTGAGGGTGACCTCTACCGCGGGCTGTGTAGGAGAACTGTGCCGCAGGCTGTGCGGGAGACCTCTACCGCAGACTGTGCGGGAGACTATGCCGCAGGCTGTGCGGGAGACTTCTACCGCGGTCTGTGTGGGAGACTATGCCGCAGATAGTGCGGGAGACTATGCCGCAGGCTGTGCGAGAGACCATTGTCGCGCGGGCAATGCGAGAGACCTCTATCGCAGACTGTGCGAGAGACTATGCCGCAATATGGGCAATGGAGGTCTGCCGCGCCTACTGTGCGACGCATCACAAGGCGACAGACTCCTATCGCATAGAACACTCTGTCGCACTGCAAGGAACTGTGCCACGTGGCCGCTCTGTCGCTAAATCCGCCACGTGGCTCGTTCTTGATTGGAGACGTGGCTGGCGGATGATTGCACACGTGGATTCTGGTGACACGACCACCATCACTACCATAGCCGACACGAGGAAAGGGAGAAATAGAGCTAGGCTTTTTTCCCCCCAGTTTAATTGGCTAACTTATTTAACATGCCTAAAAATTGAATAATTTATTTTAAGGTAATCCCCTTTTAATGCAGCATACACTTTTGGCACTAATAAGTGCTTAATCTGGAATAATTCCAAGCGCCATTTATCACAACTACCTTACATTATGAGACAAGGATTAATTGTATCTAACATCTTTCCCACATTAATTATGACATTTGACTTATTAATTCCCACTTCAAGTCTTAGTATTTGATGAGACCCTTCAATAAATGGGTTTCATATTTTCCAATGAAATTAAATTAATCACTTCAAATACTAATATTTGCAAAATTACCAATATGCCATTAGGCTCAAAATAGGACCAAACTTCACAAACGATCTCTCACCATCCTTAAACTGCAAAATTCATCAAATTCTCATTAATATTATATTCAACTCCATTAATTTCTTAAAATATTAAGCTTACACGTGGGTGAAATTATAGGTAGTCACATAGCATGTTGTTCAATGAGGGTTTTAAATATAAAGTTTAATTGTGATGTTTAATGAATAATGATGATTTTGGGTTTAGCACGGAAGGATCAATAATGACCCTTAGATTCTGGGGTTTTGACCAACACTATTCTTTTAAGGTTAATGAAAGGACCTAAGGTTTAATAAGGTTTAATGGGGTTAAGTTAAGCTAATTGATGGTATTAAATCAAAGAAAAAAATGGGTAGGAGTGAAAGGGACAAACTCGGCCAATAAAGGGAATCCCTAAGAAATTTTGCAATCTAAGAAATTTGATGTTGCTTGATAATAGACATAAATAAATTAAATGAATAATGATATGAGAAATGAAAATGCTTGTGAAAGGAACAATATGGGGTTCGACTAAGTATGGAAAGTAATGGAAAGGTTAGGTTAAGTGACTTGAAAATAATAATGTTGAAAGTAAATGAAAGAATGGAACGTAATGCCATTAGCCCTTAGTCGAGATTTATGAAAATGAATTAATTGGATCAATGGATTACTACTTGAGATGTATTATGGAATAATTAAGTGATGTTGAAATTAATTTGAATGAAATTGGTATGACATTTCAACTAAAGGAACATCTAGAAGGAGGATGGAGTAGCCTTTATTGATGTGTAACCTAGCCTAGTTTGGAGGCCTCATTTGGAAACTCAGTATTGCTAATTAGGTAAGGTATGCATGCCTAAGACATGAGGATTTGCATTGTATTCAATCATAGCTCTTTAAAAGAATTGATTGAAACTATCAAAATTAATTTGTGAGATTTCTAACTATTGCATAAGCCATGCATGTTAGCATGATCTGATTTAAATTAATTATGCATGATTTATAAATATATTTGGTTTACGAAACTGTATGAAAATCTCACTAATTGCATTAAATCTCGTTTCATTAAGAAATTTCTTATTTAACTTGTTTTATTGATTTTAAAACGAATAATTGATTTAATTAAATGATTTCCCCTAAATAGATTTCCATGGTTTAAATGTGGGATTAAATTGTATTGACTTTCTAAGAATGATTCCATGGGATAGATATCCCAATTTGTATGTATTTTATGCCAATATAAAGTTATGATTTCCAATTAAAGAATTGTACTAAGTAAGTAAGTTTCGGACCATTGTTTTAAAGGCTATAGGGCATCCTTGTTACATGCACTATGAGCAATTTATTGTCGATTGTATTGTATTGTATTGTATTTGTATTGTATTGTATTGTATTGTATTGTATTGTTTCTGTAGTGACCCTGATCACGTCTATAGCTTCCAAGTATTCACTTAATCAAGTGGGGTTGTGGACATGTAGACCATGGCTATTGGTTCTTGTTCCTTTTTGGGACGATTGTATTGTATTGAACTCACATGTTACTACTAAGACTAATTCTTAGTCTCTCTTATGATATAAACATGATTTTCTGAAATCATTTATTGCATGAATTTGTAAGTAAGCATATGATTTGTTTTAGAATCCTAATCAATTTGAAATGTTTTAATTTGCATATATTGAGGTATATAATTGTAGTATTGAAAACTCTGCATCTAAATGTTTTATGATGCCTTCCCCTTTAGCATGTATTCTTTATTAGGAGTAAGCTCACCCCTTTCTCCCACTATTTCAGATTACCTATAATAGCTGAGGTTATCGTTGGGAGTGGGCATTAGAGGGTGTATCTTCCACCGATCTACCACTGCATTTTAGAGAGGTATACGCTCTCTTGGTATTTCTGTTTGTATCTACAAACTTTCATGCATAGTCTTATGTATTTAGTATTTTGGGATGTAAACTAAGTATCATTTGGGATGTAACTTTATGCCATAATGAGATCAAATATAGTCTTTTAAACAGTATTAGATGTCAATTATAGTCTATTTACAATGTGATGCGACGTACTACTATTCAATGTCTACTTTGCCTTTAAAGTATGATAAAATGGTAAATTGGATTTAGATTAAAGTTTACAATTAATTTCGTAATTAAAAAACTGTTATTCTGAATCACATCACACACTATAGAACTGGGACCATGGATTATGCTCGCCAATAAATAAATCAAAGAAAGTTAGAATCTACATCGATCATAGATAGGCCTAAGTAAGAAAAATAAAAAAATTTTATCCTATTTTTTATGAAATCAATACGTTATAGAGTTTGTAACAAAATGAAGCTTGTCTAGAATGGGTCAATGTAGGAAAGTTAAGATTAGGTTTAAATCTTGAATCTGTGCATGTCTAGATAAGAACTGCAATAACTGCTCCAAGTTATACTTCTCTGTTTCCATATAGGTTATTTGAATACGATGAATAGAAGACGTTGCTGACGCGAGAGACAAGCTCCCTAGAGACCACCTTCTCTACAGCTCGAAAGCCCTAACATTCAAATATCCCAACTCTAGCAAGGCCTTCACACATTGACAATTACTTTTATCGCATTCATAGCTTAGTAAATAGGTGGCATCGATACCTTTACTAATGGTTGACAAGTTACTCCACCTTCACCTCCTCCAACACCTCAAGCTCCTGCATCTCATCCACAGGAACCGCCCCTGTGAGATCTGAGAATTTTATACATGTCTAAATTATGTAATGAGAACATAAAGTGTAATTAATTTAAACTAAATGTGATGTAATCATATATTGAGGTGATATGGAATGAAATTTCTAAGTAATGAATGAGAAATAATCAATGGAGTAAATTATGACAATTATATGTAGAGATTTTCTGTTAAGTGTTTAACCAAAGTGTGAAACTATGAGGCCAGATCGATCTAGGAGAAGAGAGGATCGATCTGGTGGGCCAAAGTGATAAGGAATGAGGAATTCAAGCGAGCAGATCGATCGCCAATAGAAGAGAATCGATCTCCTTATGATTCTGTAATGAAGAAATCGATCTCATGAGGAAGAAATCGATCTCATGAATTCTGTAAGGAGAAGATCAATCTCCTCAAGGAGCAGATCGATCTCATGAAGTCTTTTGTAAATAGAAGATTGATCTCACCCCACAACAGATCGATCTCCTAGGCATAAAATTGCCCTAAAAAGTTTTCAAATTCAAATGCAGATCGATCTCATTAAGGACCAGATTGATCTCCTACCCTCCGTCTATAAAAGGACCCTTGTGTTTTTCTACATTTCATCTTTTCTCTCTCTTTCAAACCTCCATTTCAGTCGAACCCTAGCTTGCTCTCTCTTCTAAAGCCCCCATTTTCCTTCCAAATCGAAGGTTGTGGCAAGAGAGAAAGTTGTTCCTCATCCAAAGGATAACAACATACTTGGAAATCGAAAAGATAGATTGAATCGAGGCAAGAGTTGAGCACTCCACAAGTTGGGTAAATTTCTAAACTTCGATCTGGAATTTTAAAGTGATTTTTGGTGATTATGGTCGTTGGCATTGTGATGAAATAGCTAGGAAATGATTAGGGATTGATGAAATTATGATTTTGTTGGAGTAAAGATAACGTTATGCAATTTCTGGTGTTTTAGGAGTTTTTGACTATAAATTTGGAATTGAGGCAATGAGGTAAATTTAGCATGAAATATGGTGTGGGAAATGTAGGATTTGAAATAATGTGGAATTGTGATGGAATTATGAGAATTGAGTTGTTTGAGTATTTAACGAGAATATGAGCAAATATGTGCTTGATGATGCGATTGAGATAACTTATTGATGTTTTAACATTGTTTGGACAGCCCAAAAGTTCCAGAGAGGAATGCGAGGCTAGTCTGTGATATGGGGGAAACGATTGCACTATACGAGGTGCAACGAAGTAAAGAAAAACTTAAACTCCTTTGTGTGTGTGTTTTGTGACAATATTGTAGCATGAATTGTGATTTGAGAAAACAAGCTTGTTTTATGAGTTGTGAATGAGTATTACACACGATTTTATAGCCGGTTGGGGCCCAACTTTTATGAGTTGTAAATTAAGCATAAAAATGTTTTACAACCGTTTTGTGTTTAAAATGTGAAAAGAGATTTAGGCTCTACGTTAAGGTGTACTGAGATTGAGAAATGTGTGCATGGTTTTGTCGGTTGGAACTCGATTTTAACATGTTTTGTGTCGAGTACACAATTGTTTTAAATGAGATTTAAGAGAGAAAACCATTATGAGTTCTACGTGAAGGCAAAATGCTTTTTATGATAATGGCTAATGATTGAGACTTAGGCATGTCATGTCGAATACACATCAGACATTGCTTTGGTAGCATGTAAGACCGATATTATTCCCCGCTTTGGTAACACTGAGAGGTATTGCTTTGGTAACATGTAATGTTGATATTATTCCCCACTTTGGTAGTGTTGGGAGGCATTGCTTGGGTAGCATGTAAGACCAATATTATTCCCCGCTTTGGTAGCGTTGGGATGCATTGCTTTGGTAGTATGTAAGACCGATATTATTCCCTGCTTTGGTAGCGCTGGGAGGCATTGCTTTGGTAGCATGTAAGACCGATACTTTCCCTGCTTTGGTAGCGTTGGGAGGCCTTGCTTTGGTAGCATGTAAGTTCGGGCATTGCTTGGTAGCATGTAAGACCGATAGTATACATGAGGAGAGGAATTTCTTTGGTAGCATGTAAGGCTGGACCTTCTTTTGGTAACGCGTAAGTCCAATATACCATGTACACGACCATATTGTTGACATTCCCTCTTTTGAGGATGCCTGGGATGCGCACACAGAAGAGATTATTTTGATGTGCCATGACGAATTTTATATGAGTTTTCTTGCCTAGTCTCCTTTTTATACATATGAGATTGTGTTTTGTGGCTGCGCCATGTGCATTACTATTGAGGTGAATTTTATCACGTTTTATGAGAAAAACCATTATCACATACTGATTTCCACATGCTTGTAATTATACTTTGTACTGAGATATGTACTCTCATGTTTTACATGATTTTAGAGAATGAGACGAGAATGATGTTTTATTGAATCATGCTACATTTTTTTTATCGAGATTTCAACTATAAAAAAAATGATTGTGCTGTGCAAATCATTAATTGTAATGAGTCCCTTACCCCCTTACTGAGTGATTTAGAAGCTCACCCTGTTTTATCCCCCCCCCCCCCCAAGATTTCTTTAAGTGAAGAGAGTTCCCTGTAACGTACGAATTAGTGGCTAGTGGAGGATTTAAGCTCCAGGCTACATATAGAGTTTAAGGTACATTTTAATATTTCATGTATCCTGACTAGAGTTTGTTGGCTCAACTGAGAGGGGGGTAAATCGGTTTTCTAGTCTAAATGCTAAATTTAAGCTCTTTTAAATTTAATTACAAGTAATCAAATAATAAGCAATAGACTATAGTGAAGTAAAGTAAAGGAGATAGGAGAGAGAAGCAGCAAACTCAGCAAAGCAATTTATAGAGGTTCGGCCAATCGCTTGCCTACATCCTCTCTTCTTAACCTTCTTGTCAAGAGTTTTCTTTCACTATCACAATAGTTGATACAACCTCATTTTTAAGGTTAAGGAATAACCTCTCTACCCCTTTTTACAAATATATCTATTCACCTCTTACACAATTCTCTCACAAAGGAACTCTCCTCTTTTCTTTTAGATTAAGGGTGAATATAAATAAGAACCCTCTTTTATGGGTAGGAAGAATAATTTTAACTCAAGTTATTTAAGACAATACAATAAATATGATGTTGAAGACAAAGGGCATGTTGAGGAATGATCTCTTGGGAATATTCAGAATTTTCAGCTCTATCTCTTCTATCCCCAGTGTCTTTAATGCTTGGTTTTATACAGCAGGATGGTAGGTGAAGCATTTAATGCAGTTTTTCCCGTTGAAGATTTTACAGAGAGAGCCGTTGGGAACCTCCAGTAGAGTACCACATCGATCTTCTAATTCAAATGCCTACAATTCCAAAGCAACTCAAAGTAAGGAGATCGATCTTATAATTTGTAAAATGTTAGTGAAGATCGATCTGTCGAACCATTAGATCGATCTCATAAACTCTCTGTTTGAAGTAAGATCGATCTCCAGATCGATCTAGCAAGCATTCTCGTAGAGGGGAGATCGATCTCTAATCACCCTAGATCGATCTCCTAAACTCACTTTCTTTGAGGAGATCGATCTCTATCCATATGAAATCGATCTCATAAACTCTCTGTTTGAACATAGATCGATCTACAAATCGATCTAAGACCTTTAACCTTTGCCTTAGAGGAGATAGATCTCTTTCCAGACTAGATCGATCTCATAAGCATTCTGTAAGTCAAAGATTGATCTCATAACCCTTAGAGATCGATCTCTTCTTTCTTAACATCCCATACATGTTCTTTAAGTCTTTAACCCTTAACCAGATCAATCTCATATTCTTATGAGATCGATCTCTCATACTGGAAAACCCAGGAGATCGATCTCTCATCTCATGAGATCGATCTCTCAACCTTTAACACCCAGTTTTTGGAAATGACTTGTATCTCAATATATTCTAATTAACCTCTTAACATGTTTTAAACATTTCTTAATTTATATTATCCATTATTGAATTACTGTTTTATCATTTCAAAATATATTAACCTAACAATCTCTCCCTTTTTGATATGACAGAACTTATTCAATAGACTAAGTTTATAAACATGTTTAGTCTCCCCCTTAATTTAAAAAACTCCCCCCCCCAGTTCAAGAACTCCCCCTTAATTTATGCTCCCCTTAACATGTTCTCTTCTCCCCCTTTTTGTCATATCAATATTAGTAAGGTAAAGACCATTTATCACAAAGCATATATCAACAAACTATGAAGCATAAAACTGAATCATAATTCTGTCATTTCAAAATATAAATGTTCATACAACACAAAAACATAGTTCAAAACACAGCAAAGAAAAATCATTTCCAAAGAGGATGGTGAAGGAAAACGATCAGCAAGGTCCTCAACTCAAACGCGAGTGGTTTGAAGCTCATCGTACATAGCTTGCAGCGTTGCCTCAATTGTGTCAAGACGTTTCTCAAAACGTGTGAACCATTGTGCAAACGTCTCCACCGTTGTATCAAAGTGTTGCCAAAAATCCATTATCATGGACGTAACGGCATCAGTTGGTGCAGTAGACTGAGCAGCAAACGTAGGAGGAACCTCAGTGGATGGTGCTGTAGGCTCAGCTGGAATGTCCTCTTCCATGGCTGCCTCGTGAGGGATTTCGCTTTTCTTCTGCCACTAACCGTGGAAGTCTTTGTAGTACCCCATATGATGAAGAGTGCCGATATTCAGAACGCTTTTTGCAGATGGCACTTCACCAGTCTCACAAGAACAGTCAACCCCGAGTTTTTGTAGCAGGAATGCAAGGGGTTGAGGGAAGACTATAGTTGAGGCTTGACCCTGCACGATTTTTAGCCAGTCCTCGTAGATGAAGTGGACTAGGTTCGATTTTTGGCTTTGAGAGGTATGAAGATGATGGAGCCAAAAACGATCTAGTTTTCTGACAGTAGAATGTCGAGTACCAAAAGGTCAGAGGTTCCAAGATATGATTAGGTGTAGTAACCTAGGATGCATGGGTAGGTCACTAGCCTTGTCTCCGGGTAGGTTAAATTCAAGTGGTACTTCTTCTTCCTCATCAAACAAACCCTCATCTTCAATTTCAAACACTCGGGCTAAGAGGTTGGTGTTGACGAAAATCATTTTGGCCATGACGAAGGTTTTAAAACCTAAAATTTTACAGGTATCGTCAGGGTCATAGATAAACTCAGCGTTTGAGAAAAAAGCCTTAATAATGTTCGGAGGAGCAGGGGTGTTTATTTTGAGAAATGGAAGCCAACCAAATTCTTTCATTTTTTTCAAATAAGGAAAGTCAATGTGGGAAAGGAATGAAAAATCAATGGTTCTCCAGTGTTTAATGGGCATTGTAGAAAAATATTCTTTATATCTCTTCCTTTTTGCAGGTATTTGAAAACACCTGCTAAAGGTTGTGACAGAAGATGAAGAGACATTGGGTGGCTGTGAAGGGTCTGGAGTCTTTGTTGGTAGCTCTCTTAATGCGAGGCATTATCAAATCAGTCAAAGATAGCCTAATATGGTTCTAGATTGTTCTCTAACAACGTCCTAAGCAATGAAACAGTTCACTAGAAACCCTATTGAAGATTAATCTACGAAACTAAGAAATTTTTGAAAGAAAATCAACAATGTACGTTCTAAAATGACGAGTAATGGAGTATATTTGACTAATACCTTACCAGAGATCGATCTGTTGAGAGAAATCGAAAGAGGGTGCGCGACAAGGATTAGGGATTTTGAATTTGGGATTTCTGAAATTTGAGGATTTTGAAGCAGTATATATAGCCCAGGGCTAAGGAGATTGATCTGTCGAGGTACCAGATCGATCTTCTACTTAATGAGAGATCGATCTCTCATACTCTTTACCCTGAAAATGAGTTGTAAAATCAATTAAAAATAAATTTGAAATCAAAGTTTTGAAGGCAATAATACTTAAGGAGCATACATAAGTCCTAATTCACCTTTAAGAACACAAAATCTATCTCTATCAAGAGGTTTGGTGAAAATATCAGCTGTTTGATGCAATGTATCAACATATTCTAGAACTATATCTCCTTTTTGTACATGATCTCTAAGGAAATGATGCCTAATCTCAATATGTTTAGTCCTAGAGTGTTGGATTGGATTTTTAGCGAGATTAATGGCACTGGTTGTCACGACCCAAACTACCCAAAAATCAGAGTTAATTTTTTCGCGTTTTGTTATTTACTTAAAATGAAACCTGTCCTCGAATCGTGACCAACACTCCACTAATAATTGGGCTGTGCGTCAATGCCAGTCCCACCATTCAATTACCATCTAACTTATTTATTCTCCAGTCATTTATAATTGTTTATATTATTTATACATCCCCTAAAGTTACTTACAAACATGTTACTGTGCTATGCTTATGTAGATACAATGTGTACAAGTGTATATACCTTATGTTGATGGGCAGCAGCGGATCTCCGGAATGCAGTACTGAGTCGTCGCAACTTCAACTGGAGATTATCTGTGGGAGAAAATGAAAGGGGTGAGCACATCAAGCTCAGTAAGGCAATCCTACGAACAAGTAGGTAACCATACTACCTACATGAACGTGGTGCCATGCATAAACCACCCTTTCTCCACACATTTTAAAACAATGCTATGCATTATGATGAAATGTAAAACACATTTGCACGGAAAATCAACATGCAATTATTATAAATCATTTCTTTCTCAATAAAGATTTTCACAATAAAGTCAGGATTCGACCCCTCCTGCGGGTGATCCTGACTCACACAAAATCATGAAAACGTTTACATCACACGTGGGTTTTGGAAAGCATGGAAATACCATCATGCAATTTAGTTTTAAAACCCAGTTTAAATCATCATAAAAGTCATCAACATGCGAGACTAGGCAACATCTGTATATAGGTAAATAACTAGGACTATGGCCACATCTGTCCTCGTGAGTTCCTCAGCTACACGGATCCTAGTGTGCGGGTTCTCACCATGATCGGGAACCGCCCGGGAGGTGGGTCAGTCCATCCCGTCAGTCTTATCCGATCCCCGGCATCCGAAGATGCTGCATCCGGAGATGCCGTATCCGAAGATACCACACGGTACATCGTACTCCATGCTACTTGCACGGTACATCGTACTCCGTGAACCCATATAATATCTCTAGGTACTCCAGCCCAATTGGCCTGCTTCCCACAGAGGTTTTGTTTCTCAATACTCATGCCATGTCTCAAAACGCACGTGCGAGCCTATTTAATCGGTGACACACAGTCTACCCGATGCTCCAAGCACGGCTCATCGCATGTTCTCATAAAATCAGTGCGAGCAATGCTCAGCACTCTCATCAAATCACGTAAATCTAGTGCGAGCTAAGCTCTAGCACTCTGTATGCAAATCGTATAAAAATCTGGTGCGAGCGAAGCTCTAATACCCTGTCTCAAAATCATATAAAAATATGGTGCGAGTTAGACTCTAGCACCCTGTCACGAAAATCATATATATATGTATACAAATCTGGTGCGAGTTGGACTCCAGCACCTATGCATGTAAAACTCTAGTGCGAGCTCTCACTCTAGCACTAATGCATGCATCACACAAATCAAACATCGTGCGAGCTAAGCTCTAGCACGTCACATGTAAATAAAAACACGTAGGCGGCTCTGTTTCCTCAAAACAGTTTTCAAAACAATTTCACGTTGAAAGTATGCAATGCTGTGCATTTTCTTTCAAGGTGAGCCAGCCTACTCATGCATGCCTCAAAACACCTCCAGAATGAGCAGAAACCTTTTGTTCTTGCTCCTCCCAATTTTTCCTAAATTTTTAGATTTTACCCTTAACAAGGGTATTTTAGTAATTTGCCCATTCGGGGTACTAAAATTATTATTCGACCTCTAGACCCTTCAGATAAATTTTAAAGGACTGCATATGAATTTAAAATTGCGTAAAGTTACCTCTAGCAGTCCGCAGAATTCCCTTACCTTAATTTTCTATCGAGTCTGACCTTTTCTTTCCCAATGTTGTCTCGTCGCGCAGTCCGTTATGCTCCCAATCAAATGCCCGAAACTGCGTATTAATATTTCTCAGGTCAGATATTATGTAATTTAATCGTATTTAATCTTTTCTGGGCTTAATTTAAATCATTGGGTCCGTTTACCCCTATTGGACCCGATTGCACCTTAATGGGCCTTAATCGGCCTTAAGCCCGTTTTCCACTTAATTCTCACTTTATCGAGGCCTATTGGGCTCATTGGACCCTCCAATAATTTATTGGGCCTCGTTCTAATTCTCGAATAGTTAAATTTAATATTTACGACAATTTAACTAATTTTCCATAATTTAATTCAATTTATGCGGAAATTAAATCAATATCACGCATAACGAGGTAATTGTCGTAAATAGGGGTCACTTACCCGAGATTTCATGCTAGTCTGTAAATCGAGGCTATCTCGAGCCCTCGGTGGATGCCAATCATCGAGCTACACAATTAATTACATTTTCGGGTAAACTTTTCGGTCGAAATTAAATTAAATAAAATGTTCCAAATTTAAATCGGGTCAATTTGATCGCTTATCGACTTACCCGAAGCTCGATTGCATCATAGGAATTTTCCCCAATTTTTTCTCTTTTTCCTTTTTCTCCCTTTTTTCTCCTCTTTTTGGCTGAACCGGTTCAGTCCGGTTCGGATCGGTTCAGACCGCCGGTTCAGCTCGGTCCGGTTCGGTTCAGTTTTGGCCGGTTCAGGCTGGTTCGGCCGGTTCAATCCTCCTTTGGTCGTGCCGGCGCCGTCCGGCCGGTTCCCGACCCGATTCCGGTGCCGTTTGGCTCGGCTTCACATGGGCATTCAGAATCTGGCCTCGGTTGGTGCCGAAACGCCGCCATCGCCGGCGAATCACCTCTTCTCCCCCCGCGGCTGTCTCCTCCCGATCCAGTGGATTCCGACTGCTTCGTCGGCCAATACCGGTCTCAAAAGGACCGGCTCCTCCTCCTGGTCACACCGGTACCCGCCGATCGCCTCCAGCTGCCGTGGATCGTCGGAACCGACAACGTTTTCCCCGCGGCCTTCTCGTCCTCCGTTCGCTGGATACAGCCATCGTCAGCGCGCGTCACCGGTGCCGATGGCTTCGCCGGCCTCTCCTCTTGCTCCTCGGCTCGTCGTCTGAGGCCGTCGGTGCCCGGTGGCCGGTGGTCGGTTGGCCACGCGCGTATCCCCTCTCCGTTTCCATTCTTCTGTTTCTGTTTCTTCCTTTCTCTCTCCCCGACCCCCTTTTTTTTTTTTTTAGAATTATTATCTTATTTAACAATTTATTTTAATATTAAAATACACTAAAAATACCCAAATATCCCTTAAAATTATTATTTTATTCTAAATTAATTAATTTTATTTAATTTAATTTATTTATTATATTTTAACCTCTTTTTCGGGTATAATTTCCCCGTATTTTTGGGATATTGTCCCGGGTGACTTTTCGATATATTTTTCGATTATTTTCGGGATTATTTTTTCGAACTAAAAATCCCGATTAATCCCGATTAATTTTCATAAATTAATATCTTGATCAATTTAATCCGAAATAATTTTATTTCACTTTTATTGACCAAGATTTCTTAAGTCCATATTTTTAATTAAATTTCCTTATCGAAATTATACCGGCTTTCGGTCTTTTGACCATTTTACCCTTACACGTGTTCGGGAATTAATTCAGTCAAACTTTCCTTCACGAACACTAATTCATTTCGTATTTTAATTAAATTCGGGTCTTACACTGGTATTATCACATTTGATGGAAACTTGCTTCATATCTACACCATAATCTCTCATTTCTTACTTAATCCACAACACTTGAGCATTACAACTACCAGCTGCTATACATTCTGCCTCAGTTGTGGATTGTGCTACACTATTTTGTTTCTTAGAGAACCATGATATTAATCTATTCCCTAAGAATTGGCAGGTTCCTGAAGTGTTTTTTCTATCTATTTTACAACCTCCAAAATCTGCATCAGAATATGCATGAAGAGCAAATGTGGAATCTTTAGGGTACCATAATCCTAGTGAAGGTGTGTCTTTAAGGTACCTAAAAATTCTTTTTGTAGCTAGTAAGTGTGACTCTCTAGGAAAAGATTGAAATCTAGCAATAAACATACACTAAGCAAAATATCAGCTCTACTTGCAGTAAGATAAAGCAATGAACCAATCATAGACCTATATAGCTTAGTGTTTACACACTTACCACTTTCATCTTTATCAAGCCTGATGTTAGTGCCCATTGGAGTTGCTTGAGGTTTGTAGTTATCCATTCCAAATCGTTTGAGCAAATCTTAGGTGTATTTAGCTTGATTGATGAAGATTCCATACTTAGTTTGCTTTACTTGAAGTCCCAAGAAATAGGTGAGCTCTCCCATCATGCTCATTTCAAATTCACCTTGCATGATCTTAGCAAACTCTTGACATAGAGATTCATTAGTTGATCAAAAAATGATGTCATCTACATATACTTGAACAACTAGTAAATATTTATTCTTTATTTTGATAAACAAGGTTGTATCTACTTTTCCCCTAGAAAATCCTTTTTCTATCAAGAACTTTGAAAGTCTTTCATACTAGGCTCTAGGAGCTTGTTTCAAATCGTAAAGTGCTTTAGAAAGTTTGTAAACATGTTCAGGAAATTCAGGACTTTCAAAACCAAGGGTTGCTATACATAAACTTCCTCATTGATGAAACCATTTAGAAATGCACTTTTTACATCCATTTGATATAATTTGAAATTTTTGTAGCATGCAAAAGCAAGTAGCATCCTTATTGCTTCTAATCTAGCTACCAGTGCATAGGTTTCATCATAGTCTATTCCTTCCTCTTGCCTATAACCTTGTGCAACTAGCCTAGCCTTGTTTCTTATGATTACACTATTTTCATCCATCTTGTTATTGAAAATCCATTTAGTTCCAATTATAGAATGATCACTAGGTCTAGGGACTAAAATCCATACTTTACTTCTTTCAAATTGATTTAGTTCTTCTTGCATGGCTAAAAACCAATTGTTGTCATCTAAAGCTTCATTGACATTCTTTGGTTCAATTTGAGATACAAAGGCTATATATTGACATACATTTCTTAGAGAGGACCTTGTTCTAACTCCAAGATTTGGATCACCTACAATTTCACAATCTTTGACATATCCTAGTTCTCTTGGTGCTCTAGATTCTCTTTCTAGTATTTCTAGTTCTTCTTCATCTTCTTCCTTTTTATTAATGTTAAGATTTTCTAGTAGGTTATCTTCTATTCTTGAGGATTCCTTCAAAGTCTCATCAAATATTTCAATATCCTCATCATTGGTAGAACCTTTAGATGCATCATTTGATTCATCAAATATTACATGTATTGACTCTTCTACCATCAAGGTCCTTTTGTTATACACTCTATATGCCTTTGAATTCAAAGAATAGCATAAAAAGATTCCTTCATCACTCTTGGCATCAAATTTTCCTAAGTTGTCTTTCCTATTATTTAAGACAAAGCATCTACAACCAAAAGGGTGAAAATAGCTAATATTTGGCTTCTTTCCCTTGTAAAGCTCATAAGGGGTTTTCTTTAAGATTGGTCTAATCATGGCTCTATTTATGATGTAGCATGAGGTGTTTATGGCTTTAGCCCAAAAATATTTAGGTAAATTATTTTCACACAACATTGTTCTAGCCATTTCTTCTAATGTTCTATTTCTTCTCTTAACTACCCCATTTTGTTGTGGTGTCCTAGGGGCTGAAAAGTTATGACTAATCCCTTGATCATTGCAATATTCATCAAAACCAATATTTTCAAATTCCTTGCCATGATCACTTCTAATACTAGTTATAGTGTAACCTTTTTCATTTTGGGCTACTTTTGAATAGACAATGAATTTTTCTAAAACTTCATTCTTTACTCTTAAGAAAAATACCTAAGTAAATCTAGTAAAATCATTTTACAATCACAAACCCATAATGCTTTCCACCTAGGCTTGTAGTTCTAGTTGGCCCAAATAGATCTAGGTGAAGTAGTTGAAGGGGTCTAGTGGTTGACACACTATTTTTAGGTTTAAATGATGTCCTTTTATGTTTTCCCTTGACACAAGCTTCACAAATTTTATCATAGTCAAAGGACAACTTAGGTAATCCTACTACAAGGTCTTTTCTAGCTAGCTTAGATATTACATGCATGCTAGCATGACCTAGTCTCCTATGCCACAACCAAGGTTCCTTTTCTTTATCTACCATAAGGCATACATTTTCATTTCTAAGTTCATTTAGATATACAATGTATATATTACCTTGTCTATGTCCTAGAAAGAGAACTTTGTTTAATTTAGAATCTATTACATGGCAATTTAAGCAATCAAAAATTACTTTGTAACATTTGTCACAAAGTTGACTAATGCTAAGTAAATTATGCTTTAGTCCTCTAACAAGTAAAACCTTTTCTATGGAGAAAGAATTATTACCGATAGTTCCAGTTCCTTCAACTTGGCATTTGGAGTTGTCCCCAAATGTGACTTCTCCACCAACCTTTGATTTGAATGAGTTGAAGTGGCTTCTATCACCGGTCATGTGTTTTGAGTATCCATTATCCAAGTACTAAGCTTCCTTTATTTTTACCTTGTAGCAATGCTCAACCTCCTACAATCAACATTCAAACTTTTGTTTTAGGTACCCAAACTTTCTTGTGTCCTTTGGAGTTAGTGAGTAGGATTTTTGATCCTTTTAGGATCCATTTTAATATTACATCAATATCTTTTGAATTTACCACATCTTTTGGAACCCATACTCTTTTAACTATCCTTCCTCTAAATGTGGTCATTTTCACACTGCATCTATATGATGTATGTCCTTTTTTATTACAATGTGAGCAAGTAGTAGAGGATTTATGCATATTTTTTCAGGCTAAGAAATTTTTGAGATGAGTTTCTCTACTTTTGCCATCATATCCTAACCCATTTCTATCAAAGAAAGCCCTTTGAGTCTCTAGCATGTGATCTAGTTTTTGTTGGCCCATGTAAAATCTAGTAAAGGAATTATGTAAGTTACTATTCTTTTCCTTTAGGTCATGGATTTCTAGATTTGTACTTTCTAATTTCTTTTCACATTCTATTTTATCATTTAGGATTAATTCATTTTCTTTCTTTAGTTTAGAAATCAATTTTTTGTACTTCAAATTCATGCACTCATATTCTATTGCAAGATCATCAAATGCATATTGTAATTCATCAAAAGAATACTCATTAGGATTAGAAGTTATCTTCTCATCTTCAAGTGCCATGAAGCATAGATTGGCAATATCTTTATTTAAATCATCATCGGAGCTATCACTATAGCTCCATGTTGCCATCATCGCCTTCTTTTTGTGCTTCTTATCATTTGATCTTTTTAGAATAGGTCAATTAAATTTAATGTGTCCAGGTTTTTTGCATTCATAGCAAACAATAGTATGTCTATCTTTTCTACCTAAATCTTCTTTGTCTTGCTCTTTCTTGTAGTTTCTCCTACTACCACCATTTGCTCTCATTCTCATAAATTTATTAAATCTTTTGGCAAACATTGCCATTTCAAAATCTTCTCCATTACCACTCTCATTTTTATCTTTTTTCAAATCCTCTTGAGTGGTGGATTTTAGAGCTACTCCTATTTTCTTGGGTGGCTCTTCATTTCTCCTCAATTTCATTTCATATGTGAGCAATGACCCTATCAATTCATCTAACGATAGTGTGTGGGGGTCCTTAGACTCTTCAATAGCTGTTACCTTAGCTTCCCAAGATTTTGGTAAACTATTCAGGATTTTCTTAACCATTTCTATATTGGAGTAGATTTTGCCTAAGGACCTTAGTCCATTTATTACATCGGTAAATTTAGTGAACATGTCACTAATTGACTCTCCTTCTTTCATCCTAAATAACTCATAATCATGAGTGAGCATTCCTACCTTAGTCTCCTTGACTTGAGTTGTGCTTTCATGTGTAATTGCCAATTTATCCCAAATTTGTTTGGCATTATCACAACTGAAGACTCTATTATACTCATTCGGCCCTAATGCACAAAATAAGGTGTGCATGGCCTTTGCATTTAACAGAGCACATTTTATATCATTAGAATCCCACTCATCTTCTTCTTTTGGGATATCTCTTCTCTCTATTTTGTTAGTTGGGATTTAAGGACCTTTAGTAATAATCCTCTATACCTCATAATCATTAGCTTGAATGAAAAGCATCATTCTAGTTTTCCAATATGCATAATGTTCACCATTGAACATGGGAGGCCTTACTGTAGAGTGTCCTTCTCCTACTAGACTTGTTGCTACATTGTTATGAGCCATTAGATTGTTTTAACTCTTAGGAAGTTATTCCTTAATGATCAAAGAGTCCTAGCTCTGATACCAATTGTTGGCTCAACTGAGAGGGGGGTGAATCGATTTTCTAGTCTAAATGCTAAATTTAGGCTCTTTTAAATTTAATTGCAAGTAATCAAATAATAAGCAATAGACTATAGTGTAGTAAAGTAAAGGAGATAAGAGAGAGAAGCAACAAACTTAGCAATTTATAGAGGTTCGACCAATCGCTTGCCTACATCCTCTCTTCTTGACCTTCTTGTCAATAGTTTTCTTTCACTATCACAATAGTTGATACAACCTCCTTTTTAAGGTTAAGGAATAACCTCTCTACCCCTTTTTACAAAGATATATATTCACCTCTTACACAATTCTCTCACAGAGGAACTCTCCTCTTTTCTTTTGGATTAAGGGTGAATACAAATAAAAACTCTCTTTTGTGGGTAGGAAGAATAACTTTAACTCAAGTTATTTAATAAAATACAATAAATATGATGTTGAAGACAAAGGGAATGTTGAGGAATGATCTCTTGAGAATATTCAGAATTTTTAGCTCTATCTCTTCTATCCCCAGTGTCTTCAATGCTTGGTTTTATATAGCAGGATGGTAGGTGAAGCATTTAATGTAGTTTTTCCCGTTGAAGATTTTACAGAGAGAGCCGTTGGGAACCTCCAGTAGAATGCCAGATCGATCTGCCATCGTGATCAGATCAATCTTCTAATTCAAATGCCTGCAATTCCAAAGCAACTCAAAACAAGGAGATTGATCTAATATTTGTAGAGATTGATCTTATAATTTGTAAAATGTTAGTGAAGATCGATCTGTCGAACCATCAGGTCGATCTCATAAACTCTCTGTTTGAAGTAAGATTGATCTCCAAATCAATCTAGCAAGCATTCTCGTAGAGGGGAGATCGATCTCTAATCACCCAAGATCGATCTCGTAAACTATCTGTCTTTGAGGAGATCAATCTCTATCCATATGAGATCGATCTCATAAACTCCCTATTTGAACATAGATCAATCTACAGATCGATCTAAGACCTTTAACCTTTGCCTTAGAGGAGATCGATCTCTTCCCAGACCAGATCGATCTCATAGGTATTCTGTAAGTCAAAGATCGATCTCATAACCCTTATTGTTCGATATATTCTTTCTTAACATCCCATACATGTTCTTTAAGTCTTTAACCCTTAACCAGATCAATCTCATATTCTCATGAGATCGATCTCTCATACTTGAAAACCTAGGAGATCGATCTCTTATCTCGTGAGATCGATCTCTCAACCTTTAACACCCAGTTTTTAGCAATGACTTGTATATCAATATATTCTAATTAATCTCTTAACATGTTTTAAACATTTATTGATTTATATTATCCATTATTGAATTACTGTTTTGTCATTTCAAAATATATTAACCTAATAGAGTTGTATTTACAGACACTTGATGTACTATGATATATGGGATGTTTTAGGATTAATTAACCTTGGATTGAGTAATGTATATTGTATAAAATATAATTATGAGATCATGAGATCATGAGGTATGATATGTATGATGATGTATGACACTGCACAGGAATGCACCCTTAATTGTGAATGGATGTGAAAAAGTTTTAAATTTACCTTATTTTTCGCGTTTTCGGGGCATCACAGCCCCAAACTCTGATTTTGCAACCACCACCACCACCTCAACCTCAGGCTCTTTAGCAGCCACCAACAGTTGATGATGGTGATGACAGGCACCTTAACCCCTTTAGACAGTTTTAGAAGTTCTAACCATCATCCTTTAAGAGAGAAAAGACCTTGTTATGGCTTAGCACTAGTTCTTAGGGGTCAAAAAGCTATTTGAGTATATGAAAGGTCCATTCAATGAGAAGGTGACTCTTCCTACATTCAAATTTGTGGGCAACGTTGAGCATTGGTGGAAGGTGACCAAGTTGGTTTTAGAAGCCAGGCACCCTAAAATCACATAGGAAATTTTCCTCACCATTTTTACCATCAGTTCATTCCTGAGACAGCCTGAAGGAAGATGTAGGCAGAGTTTTTGGCTTTGTCTCAAGGTACTCAAATAGTTGACTAGTATGTGTCCCAATTTACTTCTTTGAGTTAATATAACCTGAATGCGTTTCACAGTAGGGATATGAAGCTACAACGTTTCATGTTTGGTTTGAGGCCTTCCTTTTGGTGTAAGTTGGCTCATTTAATGTTTATATTTATGATGAGGCCATTGTGCAGGCCCAACATATTTAATAGGATTATGAGTCATTAGGTAGAGTATAGCCTAAGAGGCAAGGATAAGGGACAAAGACTCGTCGATCGCAAGACCTCTCTGTTGAGAAGCATAGATAAGAGACAAAGGATAGTTAAGTCTCAACCACAGGCTACTAGGCTTCCTCCTGCTGCCATTACTTAGAGTGCCCAAACTATATGTGAAAGCTATGGTAGGAACCATGGTTCTAGACCCTATTATTAGATCATGAGTGTTTGCTTTAATTGTGGTCAGGCATGCCAACTTGTCTGAGATTGTCCGAAACCCAAGCCTGCCCAGAGACCAGCTAATAAACTTGTTGATATGCCTATAGTTCAGAAGAAAGCCACAACAGCTAACAAGGGTAAGAGAGTTATGACTCAAGGACACATATTCACTCTGGATAGGGAGACTACAGATGTTTCCTCCGATTTGATTAAAGGTAAGATATTTATTTTTTATTTTGAAGCATTAGCTTTATTTAACTCAGGCTTTACGCAGTTCTTTTATCTTCTACACTTGTTCGTAAGTTTCATGTAGAGCTTATACCCTTAGGTAATCTTTTACATATTTGTATTCCCATGAAAGAATCCCAAATAATTGACTTAGCTTGTAATGATTGTAAGTTGAGGGTAGGAGAGAAGGACCTTGTAGTGGATTTGAATGTATTACATATGTATGATTTTGAAATCATCTTGGGTATAGATTTGCTAGCTGCCAATCATGTTAGTTTTAACTACTACATTAAGATTGTGACATTCTCTTTGCCCGATAAGTACGTTGTATGCTTTGATAATATATGAATGAAAGTTGATACGATGTTATTTTGTGTAAATTTGATGATTTGTATTTATATGAAGAATATATCGCTTATGTGAAAGACACTAGGAAAAGACATTTGGATTTACGAGATATTCCGGTGGTCAAGGATTTCCCAAACATGTTCCTGGATGAGTTTCCAAGGTTGCATCCGGATGAGGAGTTGGAGTTTGCTATAGATTTATCGTTGGATACTCAAACAATATCTAAGGAGTTAGAGGAGCTCAAGAGGCAAATTCAAGATTTATTAGATAAGTGTTTCATATGACTGAGTGTCTTACCTTGGGGTACTCATGTTTTATTTGTTTGAAAGAAAGATGGCAACTTACAATTATGTATTGACTAGTGATTGCTTAATAATGTTACCATCAATAATAAGTATCTTTTCCCAAGGATCGATGATTTACTTGATCAACAACAATGTGCCTAGGTGTTCTCCAAGATAAATATGAGATCAAGGTACCATTAGTTGAAGATTAAGAGTGAGGACATCTCTAAGACAATGTTCGGTACTCGATATGGATATTATGAGTTCCTAGTGATTCCATTTGAGTTTACTAATGGCCCTCGATGCCTTTATGAATATGACAAATGAAGTCTTTAGGCCTTACCTGGATTGATTTGTGACATGTTCATAGATGATATTTCAGTGTATCACGGTTCCGAGAAGAGCATGAGTAGCATCTCAGAACTGTCCTCCAAACTCTGAGAGATTGGTAGTTTCATGCCAAATTGGAGAAGTGTGATTTCTGGTTGGAGCGGATCTCCTTTTCAAGTGGGGTTTCAGTGAATCAATTTAAGATTGAGGTAGTAGTACAGTGGGAGAGACTGAGGACAGTTACAGAGCTTAACAATTTTAAAAGTCTAGTTGGGTACTACCACAGGTTTGTAGAGAGGTTTTTTAGATTTGCTGCTCCTTTGATACGTCTCACACACAAGGATGTGAAGTTTGTATGGATTTATACATGTGAGTAGAGTTTCAGGAACTGAAGAACCAGGTGACTACTACACTGATTCCTACCATTTTAAGTGGTTCAGAGGGTTTCTTAGTCTATAATGATGCCTTCTTGTAGGGTTTGGTTTGTATGCTTATGTAGTATTTGAGGGTAGTTGCTTATGGTTCCTATCAGTTGAAGGATCATGAAAAGAACTACCTTATTAAGGACCTAGAGTTAGCTGTCGTAGTGTTTGCTTTGAAAATATGGTGACACTATCTTTATAGAGAGAAATTCCAAGTGTTCATTGACCACAAGAGCTTAAAGAATCTATTTTCTCAGAGGAAATTGAATATGAGACAAAGAAGATTGACAAAGCTTCTTAAGAGCAAAAAAAATATTGTAGCCGATGCATTGAGTAGGAAGCACCGAGTAGTAAGCATCTGGTATGGTTTCTTACATGATGGTCAGAGAGCATAAGTTATTAAAGTAGTTTGTGAGTTTGAGTTTGGTTGTTTCTCCTTCTAGGTCGAACATGGGTATAATTGCCAGCCAGATTGAGCTAGATTTAATGGACTAGATTAAGATGGCTCAAAGGCCAGTTAATTCTATGTTGAAATAGTAGGTTTAATGTAGCAAGGGCAATGACTTGGGTTTGTTATTGGTAGTGATATACTCTTAAGGTTCAAAGGTCACATCTGCAATTCGAGGGATAAGTCTTTGAGGAGACTGATCTTGGAGGAATCTCACTTTTCACGGTACACTTTGTACATGAGTAATAAGATGTATCACATCTTGTGTAAGGTGTACTATGGACTGGGATAAAAATGGGACATTGCTAAGTTTGTGGCTAAGTGTCTCGTGTGTCAATAGGTTAAGGTAGAGTATCAGAAATCGACAGGATTACTTAAGCCTCTACTTATATCAACTTGAAAATGAGAGCATATTATCATGGATTTTATTGTGAGATTACCGAGAACCCAAAGGAATCATGATGTTGTATATGTCATTGTTGATAGATTAACTAAGCGTACTTCCTAGCTATTAAAACCATAGATTCTCTAAGTGGTTTAATTGATTTATACATCAGGGAGATAGTCAGGCTATATGGTATACCAATGAATATTACTCCTGACAGGGATTCTAGGTTCACTTCCCATTTTTAGGAACATTTTCAAGAGGCCATGAGATCTTAGTTGAATCATAGTATAGCTTTTCATCATCAGGCTGATGGCCAATCAAAAAGGACCATTAAAACTCTAAAAGACTGTAAGGCTTCTAAGATGATCATCTACCATTAGTCGAGTTTGCATATTATAGCAGTTATCACTCTCGTATTGGGATGGCACTGTATGATGCACTTTATGGAAGAGATGTCGATTTCCTATAGACCAAGAAAAGGTTGGTGAAAGAAGGTATTTGCTCATGAGCTGGTTGAGTTTGAGGATGTTAAACTAATTTATGAGAGACTTAAGACAGCTCAAAGCCAACAGAAGAGCTATGCTAACAATCGAAGACGAGATTTGGAATTTTTAGTAGGTGACTCAGTTTTTCTAAAGGATTCTCCATCTAAGGGAATTATGAGGTTCCGTAAGAGGGAAAACGTTTAGTCCTAAATTTATTAGGCCGCTTGAGGTTTTAGACAGAGGGGGATATGGCAAACCGAATAGTGCTCCTTCCACAGTTATCAAGGGTGCACAATGTCTTCTACATATCAATGCTTCAGAAGTACCATCTGAATCCCTCCGTATCATTGAGTATGAGCTATCGGATCGTAGGGAGGATCTCAATTATGATGAAAGACCAATCCAGATATTAGATAAGAAGGATAAAGTGCCAAGGTTAAAATCCATTCCTTTAGTAAAGGTTCTTTGGCAGAACCATTCCTCCGAGGAAGCTACCTGAGAGCTAGAGAACTTGATGAAGGAAAAATACCCACACTTATTTTGATAAGCTTGATTAAATTGAAGGACTAAAAATTTCAAAGTGAGGAGGATGTGAAAACCAAATTTTCACTAACTTTCCTAAGTAAGTTTCATAGATTAACAAGATTTTTAATAAGATATTTCATTTGGATAATTGTATGACCAGATCTCTACTTATTATGGTGTGTACAATCAATGATGAGCAAAGACTTATTAGACAACCCAAGATTAGATGTACGATTCAAATTCCTCAAATCTATTAAGTTAAGGCATCAAGTAAAGCTTAAGTATTGAGAATTAATTTGCAAGTACACTGTGACTAAGGAATGCTGCATGAATTAGGACATGAAAATGGTAATGGCTACAGATGAATTTGATTAGACACTAGCGATGAAAGAATAGCTAAGAAATAATAGAAATTATATTCAATGAGATTACCAAGATAGGAATTTGAGTTGCCAATGGAAATATTGTACAAAATCATGCAAATGCAACCCTAATGCAGTCTAATAATTTGCAAGATCATTGCACGTGGTACATACAAGCCTTATGGAGTAATTAGAAGGAAGGAATCAAGAAATTCATCATGGACAAGGGCTGAACCAAAAGCCTACAAACAGTTCAGCAAATTTGATGCACACCAAGCATTTAGGGACTATATGCTAACTAAATTTAGCTCTAAACAATTCGATATTTAAATATAATGTACCTATGACTGAAACATGGTTTTTAAAGGTTGAACTATGGATTAAAAAGGTGACTTAATTTAAAGAAAACTGATCAGGAATGACATTGAAACCATGAAGTACCAAGTGTGAATGGCTAAGGAAATGTAATGAATTTTGGAAGAATTAATGCATGACATCCTTGACCATTATTCAAGGCTTAATGTAGCTTTAATGTGTGACAAATGAAGAAGGAAAACTGCATGAAGAAGCTCAGCAAAGAGGGTTGGAAAATGGCAATTGAATTTATAAAATAATTCACCTACTCCCACTAAGTATAATGGATTTTAGTTAATATAATTCAAGAGATTAATTAGCTTAATTCAACACCTAATCCAACTATGGATTTCAAGATATATTAAACTTAGTTTATAGGTATTATAAGTCTAATGTTAAGCTCGTCTTTTCCCATTTTCGTGACCCAAAAATAGAAAAGAAAAAGAGAAGCTCTAGTCTAATTTGTGAATAAGGGAGAGAGAGGAGAAAAAAGAAATGAAAGGGAAAAAGGAAAATAAACCTAGGGCCTTTTGAGAGATTTTGTTCCCCTACCTCTTAGCTATAATATAATTTTTTTAAAGAATTTTTGTGGGTTATTTGAGGGCTGAAACGGATGGAGAAATATTGGTGAATAGAACCTCTCTTCAAGAAAGGTAAGCCTAAAGTTGAATTTTGATATTTTAAGGTTAATGTAGGTTGTTATTTAAGGTGAATTGAAGTTGTACTTCATGATATGTTGTAACTTAGACATTAAAGGATTACTGTATGGTTTCGATTCAAAGAGAAAGGAAGGGTTAAAAGCTTTTAAATGTTTAATTTTGGTGTGTATTGATGAATTGATAACTTGAATTATTGATTAGTTGAAATGATTTGTTTAGGGAAAACTTTGCAGTGACATTTAGGGTTTCAGTTTGAAGGGCATTTTAGGGTAGTTGATAACACTATTTTATAGAGTTATTTATGTGCTTATTTTCCTTAGTTATTGCTTAATTCTCTTGTAAAAAATGTTGATTTCCCTTAATTTTGATTAATTTTCTCTAATTGTGCAATTAATTTTTTTTGAAGAAATTAGGTTAATTTGATGGCATTTGAGTTCACCCATGTAAAATGCGATTAAGTGTACTAGAGGACAAATTCCATGCCACTAAAAGATAAAATAACAACAAAATTTTATCTTTTAGTAGAACTCACTCATTGTCGCCTAGCATGCCATGGCTTTATTTCATTCACTCTTGAAAGATGATGACAAGTTTTCACATGGACTTCACATGAGTTGGCTACCTGGATGACACTTTGACAAGAAGACAAAAGATGGTTATGGAGCTTTATGATGTGGAAATATCATCCTTGAAGACTCAATAGAATTAGGATAAGTGGCATTAATTGCCAACTCACATAAATTGTCATTTTACCTCTTCACCCCCAATTTACCAATGTATATAAACAAAATGATGGGGAAGAATGAAGGGGTCTGCTACCTTAGGTTATTATTTAATTTCTTGATCATTTTATTGTTTTCTTAGAGTAGAAGAGTAGCCACCATTTTTATTTTCAAGTTTCCTATACATTTCTGTGCACTTTCATTAAGTTTTTCTTGTATTTTCTTTACTTCAAGTTATTTTAATACAAGTTTTTTTTTTTCATTATGTTTTTAAATTCCAACATTGTTCTTTTTCTTCTTCTTCTTCTTCTTCTTCTTCTTCTTCTTCTTCTTCTTCCTCTTCTTCTTCCATTTTTATTTTTAATTGAGCTTCAAGGTTATGGAAGCTTAGGAGATTGAAAAATTACCTCCATAGCTTTTGTAACTAAGTTTGGTCCATATTTTTTCTAGCATTTTTTTTACTTACTGTTTGGATTTTTTAGCTACTGTTTTGATTCTTTTCTAGCTGTTTTAAAGTTGATTTTTATTTTATAGAATTGTTTTTAAGTTTATAGAAGTTAGTCTTTAAAATTAAAATCATTAGATTAGTAGTTAGTTTTGATTTGTGATTTTTCTCTTTCCTTTTGGCTTTTTTTTTTGGGTTTTTTTGGGTACTTTTAAGCTATTGTGTAGTGTGTTTTAAATGTCTATGTAGTTGTTTACAGTCATATTGCATCATATTTACATTAAGTAATTTTTTTGAGTCATTTAAAGTATTTACCATTCATTTTCATGCATTTTTCCATTAGTAATTTTTTGTTCTGTTTCACATGCTTAGATGTGATTGTTTTGGGGTCTCTAAAAGTATTATTTCATACATTTACAATGGTCATTCAATTAGTTTAGAGTTATGGTACGATCATACATTTATTAAGAGGTTATTAGGCATTTATTAGATTAGATTTCAGTTTATTTGACATAACATTTTTACGATTTCTTTTTGTAAAATCCTGACCAATGACATTACTTCTTAGGATTATTGTGCTGCTGTTTTGAGCTATTTCAATGTTCATTTAGGTGGTATTCAAACATCTTAGGATCATACATTAATTAGGTTATTTTTAGAATTTAATTAGATTAGTTTTCATAACATTTTTGCCTAGCAATTCCTGCATGCATAGTTATTGCCGTGGCGTCTTTATTGGTGTGACGACTGCCCTCCCCGCATTAGGTCACAAGAAAACGCTCTGATACCAAAATGTAAGACCGCTAGCTCTTGTACCTCAACATGTAGTTAAATACTATATTACTTGAATGTTAATGCACAAATTAGCTTATATAGTTGAGTCAGGTATATGAGCTTAATTTAATAAGGTAAAGACTTAAAATCCAAAACTAGTTAAATATTAGTGTAGCTACATTACTAAGGTCCAATTAGTATAATTTGGACAAAATTAATATATTAATAAGAATATTTATAGAAAATAAATTAGATTATGTATTAATTAAGACTAATGTACCTAAATTAAATTTAAATATAAATATAATGTAAATGTGATAATTAGTATATTACATATGGTATAACAATCTAATTAAATTGATAGACAAAATATAATTAAAAGATGAAATATAAATTAAAGAGGGAAAATATATTATATAAATGTAAGTAATAAAATTTTTTACAAGTAATAAAATATATGGGAACTTTAAAATTTTGTAGTAAAATGCGAATTATATGCATATATATATATATATATATATATATATAGGTATAGTTATTAAGGTAAATAAATAAATATTTGAAATTGGGGTCGAGCGACAGACACCCCCATATCGCGCAATACACTGAGCTTACCCCATTTTTTTCTCTGCTTTTCTCTTCCTCTGCCACCGCCGACGATCGAAACCAGAACCCACCCCGAATCGACGGCCTTCCCCTTTCCTCTTTACCACCGACGGTTCCCCTCCTCCTTCACCCGAAAACCCAAAAACTTGATACGGTCTAAACGTATTATCCGCAAGTGCACGGGTCATACAAGTAATAATGGAATTTGAATCCCGGATTATCGTCCCACAGAGAAGTTGATTAACCTAATTAACTATCGATTAATTTTACCCTAAGTATATCCTAGCAAATTATGAATTGAAGATAAGTGGGTGACCTACGAGGCTGAAATTAAAAGTACTGAAAACAATAAAAACTATAAAATAAAGAAAATAAAATTAAGCTAAAATTACTTACAGTGCTCTCAGCAATTAAAAGAAACAACTTATTAAAACAGTTAAAATTAATTAACACAATAAAATGCAAATATGAGAATAAAGGAACAAAATTAATTAAACTAGAATTAAACAAATGTAAAATAAAATATGCATGTAATCAAACTACTTAATAAAAATTGCAATTTAAACTAACCTAAAATCTAATAAAATAAAACTCTATTAACCTAAAGAAATTCTTAAATCTAACTAAGAAATTAACTACCTAAAAAAATAATCCTAAATTAAATAAAACAAAATCAAAATAATGCATAAGAAATAAATATTTTTGGATTTTTCAATTTTAAGATGAAAAATTAAAAATGTATAAAATAACTCTACACCTAACTTTAATCCTAAATGCAAAAGTTTACCCTAAAATGATTTAATCTTAGATTCTATTACCTACCAAAATGAAATATTATTATGATTAAAATTGAAGTTTAAACTAAAAACTCATAAAATTACACTAGCATTACCTAATCTAGCAAATAATAATGATGGAAATAACATTTAAAAAGTAATATGATTGCATGGGAACCAAATTGTAGAACCAAACGCAGCCTTGATCGAAATCCCATCTGGCCTCATGGTCCCGATTTTGCAGGCACAGTACATGTCACGGCCCAAATTACCTAAAATCAGAGTAAAGTTTTCGCTTTTTCATTTATTATTTAATTCTTACCTTTGTCTCATCGTGACCATCCTACAACACAGTTGGGCTATGATTCGGTGTTAGTCACCTCTCACTTATTTACCATTCCATTTCCATATTCACATTCATATATCAGAGTTTACTATTCTTTGCTTTAAATAAATACATACCCAATGGTATTTATAACTCTACATCCCCGACATCATATCCGTTTACGGTACTGTGCATTTCATATTTAGATACAAAACTATACAAATGTGTATACCTGTCTCTCGATGGGAAGCAGCGGATACCAAGCATGCAAGTCCTCAGCCGCTCAATAACTATTACGAGTGCTCTGAAAGGATGGGAAAATAAGGGGGGTGAGCAAACCACACGCTCAGTAAGGTAATTATGCAAGTAAGTAGATAGCTCCACTATCTACATGCTCATAATGCCATGCCCTTAAATCCATTTCTTTTCATTTAAAACTCAAGCATAAAATCGTTCATACATCAATGACATAGTTTATTCAAAACTATTTGTGCATATAAAAATCATGTAATTCATGCATCAAAGGCATTTCATGTGACATCATTAAATCATAATGAGCATGAAACAAATCTAGATCATGTATTCTTTCATGTCCTGTAAGACAAATCATGAATTTAAAATAAAAGCATGGAAAACATCATCATGCTATTGCATTCAAATTATTTCATTAAAAACGCAGTATAAAATCACCCGAAGGGGTTAAGCGTCTCATAATTCAAATACAAACTCATAAAACAATTCATTAAATTTCTTTACAAAACTTCGGTTATAAAACCACCCTTCTTTCAGGGTCACATATCATAAAATCTTAAAATCGGGGGCCTGACCCCTCCCTCGGGTCTACCTTGGTCTATTGACCAATAGTTATATCATGTGAGACAATCAGCTGATTATATCAGTAACATCGAGGACTATGGCCATATCCTAGTGATCCCTGGCAACATGGTACCTAGTGTGCAGGGTATCACACCTGAAACGAGAGGTGGGTCATCCTACCCGCCAGAACAGCATAACACTAGGATTGCGAGGGCAAGGCTTGCTGCCTCGTGGCTAATGCCGCTCCACTCCAACAATCCCCACGGTACAACGTACTCCGCGTGACAAACACGGTACAACGTACTCCGTGAACCCAAGCTCAATCAGGGGTGCCTACAATAGGTCTTATCCACCCAAATCATCTTTGTCTCAGAATGCACGTGTGAGCATATCATCTCACTGTGACACACAGTCTACAGGAGGCTCCAACACGGCTATATGCATGTAATATAAATCCTGTGCAAGTGAAGCTCTAGCACGGCTCCATGCATATTCATGATATCAGAAAACCTCGTGCGAGCGAAGCTTTAGCACGGTTTCATAAAAATCAGTAAAATCTGCGCACGAGCAGCGCTCCAGTATGACTTAAACTGATTATAATTTCAAGTAAAATCTACGTACAAGAAATGCTCAAGTACAGATATGTATAAAAACTCAATGAAAACCTCGTAGGGAAAAACTTCAGTACGACATTCAAATGAATTATGAAAACCATGTAAAACTTTGTGCGAGTAACGCTCCAGCACAAATGAATGCTCAAGTAAATCAAATCTCGTGCGAGTTACACTCCAGCACGGCTTTTATGCAATTATCATATCAGAACTGGATGCGAGCTAAGCTCCAGCATCGCTCATGCATGTCAAATCATAAAATCAATACGAGCAACTGCTCCAGCACATTTTATGCATATGATGTCACACAAATCGGTGCGAGCAACCGCTCAAGCACATTTATGCACATTCACAAACGCAGATATAGTGCAAACTACGTGTTGGCACTATCTGTTTCCATATAAACTTGATAGTTAGCCTATTTTCCAAAGCGATTTCCATTTAAATATAAATAACACCTACGTAGTGTTATCTTGTGAAATTTATACAATTACTGGTCAATCTATCAATTTACTTTGCTTAAAAACCAATAAAATTCCTTAAATCACAATTTTCTTAAATTATGCATTTCATGCATGTCATACTTTCACCATCCTTAGGTGAACTTCCCTCAATAGGGGTAAAATAGTCATTTCACCTATTCGATCCTTAAAATCATTTACATCACTTTTAGGATTATTATACATAATCAGGGTATACATACATTTTCAGTGTACAGAAAAGCTATTAAAATACGCGTAGCTACCTCTAGCTACTCACATAATTCCCTTACCTCATTTTCTGTACAGTCTGACCTTTCCACTGATGACTCATCACATAGTCCGATTTGCTTCCAATTCAATCTTTGAAACTGCGGATACACATTCATCAGGTCAAATACAATACAATTTAATTGTATTTCATATTCTCTGGGCTTAATTTAAATCATTGGGCCCGTTTACCCATATTGGGCCCGATTGCACCATAATGGGCCTTAATCGACCTTAAGCCCGTTTACCACACTTTATCGAGGCCTATTGGGCTCATTGGGCCTAGCAGTATTTATTTAGCTTCGTTCTAAACTCTCAAATAGCTTATGAATTATTTACGATAATTTATCCAATTTTCAGAATTTAATCCATTAAATGCGAAAATTAAATCTGTAATTTATCTAACACGCATAACGATGCAAATTATAGTAAATAAGGGTTGCTTACCCGAGATTCCGTGATAGAATGCAAATCGAGACTGTTTTGAGCTCTCGGTGGATGCCAATTGTCGAGCTACACAATTAAATATTTTTTCGGGTAAATTTTCAGTCGGATATTAATTAAATTAAATATTCTGAAATTTAAATCGGTCAATTCAACCGCTTACCGACTTACCCGAAACTTGATTGCATCATTGAAATTTTTCCCAATTTTTTATCTTTTTCTTTTTTCCTTTTTCTTCCTTTTTCCTTCTCTTTTGGGTTGAACCAGTCCGGTCCGGTTCAACCCGGTTCAGACATCCAGTTCGATCCGGTTCGGTCTGGTTCGGTTCAGCCGTTCGGTCCGGTTCGACCGGTTTAGTCACCATTTGGTCATTCCGACGCCGTCCGACCGGTTCTCCGACCGATTCCATCGCCGTTCGACTTGCCATCGCATGGGCTTCCTAAATCAGGCCTCGGTGTGGCTCGAATCGGCGCCGATGGCCGCCAATCGGAGTTTCTTCCCCCGCGGCTTCTCCTTCATTTTCGGCATTCTCCGCCGTTCTCTGCGCGCATCACCGTCACTGGTTGGTTGCGCGGGTGTCGGGCCTGCTTCTCCGACCCTCGCCTGGGGTTCTTGGCCGCCGGTGGCTGTCGGCTAGAGGGAAATCGACTCCCTCGGTTTGCGGCTTCGTTTCTCCCTTTTGGTTTCTGTTTCGTTTTCCAGATTTCTTTCCAATTTCTTTTTTTTTTTACTTATAAATTATTTTTAATAATATTTTAATATTAAAAATCCAAAATATCTTTACAAATTATTATTTTATTCATTTAAATAATAATAAAAATCTCAAAAATTCATATTAAATTCATTTAATTCGTAAATAAATTTATCAGTCCAATTTTACCTTTTCGGTATATTTTTCGATTATTTTCGAGATTATTTTTCGATACGAAAATTTCGGTTTATTACAATAAATTCATATCTTAATCAATTTAACCCGATTAATACCGAATTTCAGTCTTTTGACCGTTTTACCCTTGCATGGGTTTGGGAATACCATTTCAATCCCTTTGATTTTTTTATGCACTCGAAAATTTCTATTTATTCCCTTTTTGCCCTTACGATAAAATCGGGTCTTACAGTACATGTCTCTTCCACAATGCATTTCCAGGCACTCTTGGTCTTGTCTTCTGCTCTAAATGCTGTCTGTTTGTCCAGGTACTGCCCAGCTCACTGCAACGTCTTCATCCACCGAACTGTCCTGCACTGCTTTTGCTATTTCTGCCCTGTGTCGCTTTTGCATCCAGCCACCATGTCCTTTTTCTCTGCCAAACTCGTCACCAGCTCCAGCACTGCTCATGTGGTTCACGGTTCTGTCCGCTTGTGTCACACCCAAAACTACTCGAAAATCAGAGTAAATTTTTTGCGTTTTATTATTTCATACTTACCTCTGATCGTGACCAACCATAACCAATAATTGGGCTGTATGTCAGTGCCCATATCCTCTCCATACATATACAATTAGTGCACAATTTAATTTAAATAAAAGTTCACATATACTGCACTAAACTTCTTCGATTTCTTTACATATCTATACCCACTCTATACATCCCAGTGTCATACAAAATATAATATTGTGCTCATGTTATTTAGATACAAGAAACATATATAACGTGTATATATCTCAAGAGATAGGCAGCAGTGGACAACTAGAATGCCGTACCCAGTTGCCTCCCAATCTATTGGAAGAAATCTGTGTGAGAAAATGAAAGGGGTGAGCACATCAAGCTCAGTAAGGCAATTCTACGAACAAGTAGATAACAATACAACTTACATGAACGTAGTGCCATGCATAAACCACCCCTTCTCCACACATTTCCAAAACAGATGCTATGTTATGATGTCATGTAAAATAACTCATATGAAATCCCAAAAAGCATGAAAACTTAACATGCATATCTTTTAAATCATTTATTTCTCGTTAAAATTTCATATAAGGTCAGGACTCAACCCTTCCCTCGGGTCGCCCTGACTCACACAAAATCTGTGAAATTGTGTTTCTCGAAAATATCAATATCCGAAAACATAAATATACGAGATACGAGACTAGGCAATATCTGTATATCGGTAATAACCAGGACTATGGCCATGTGTCCTCAGGAGTTCCTCTGCTACATGGAACCTAGTGTGCGGGTTCTCACCATGATCGGGAACCGCCCGGGAGGTGGGTCAATCCATCTCGTCGGTTTTATCCGATCCCATGCATCCGAAGATGCCGCATCCGAAGATGCCGCATCCGAAGATACCACGTATCCGAAGATACCACACTGTACATCGTACTCCATGCTACTTGCACGGTACATCGTATTTCGTGGACCCATATCATGTCTCCATACTCATGCCATGTCTCAAAACACACGTGCGAGCCTATTTAATCGGTGACACACAGTCTACCCGCTGCTCCAAGCACGACTTATCGTATGATCTCAGAAAAATAGTGCGAGTGGTGCTCCAACACTCTCATTAAATCAAGTAAAACTAGTGCGAGCTAAGCTCTAGCACTCTGTCACGAAAAATCATATATAAAAATATGGTGCGAGTTAGACTCCGGCACTATGTCATGAAAATCATGTAAAACTCTAGTGCGAGCTCTCGCTCCAACACTAATGAAATCATTGCACAAATCAAAACTCGTGCGAGCTAAGCTCTAGCACGTCACATATCTGAAAAGTCACGTAGGAGGCTACATTTCTCAAATCGATTTCAACGAAAATCAACATTTGTTGAAAATATGAAATGCTGTGAAATTTCATTTAAAAGTTAGCCGGCCTACTCATGCATGTACAAAAATACTTCAAAAACTAGCAGGAACCCTTTGTTCTTGCTCCTTATACTTTTTCCTAAAATTTGAAATTTTACCCTTGACGAGGGTATTTTGGTAATTTGCCTATTTGGGGCCCTAAAATTTTTATCTCAAATCTAGACCCGTCGTGCAATTTAAAAGACTGTAAATGGCGTTGAAAATTCGTAAAGCTATCTCTAGCAGTTCGTAAAATTCCCTTACTTGGAATCGCGCGCAGACTTAACCTGTCTCGATGATACTGAATCTCTCAACCCAATGCGCGCCAACCAAATGTACGTAACTGCATATAACCACACAGTTGAGGTCAATTCAATTATCTTGATCAATATGTCGCATTTACTGACCAACTTTAAAGTGTTGGGCCCTATCTACCTTATTGGGTCTTGGCCCATTTTTAGCCCTTTTATATTTATTAATTCCCTTCTTCGGGTATACCGAGCTTATGCAGCTTACTAATAATTATCGGGCTTCGTATCCAAACTCATTGGATAGCCCGTATACCATTTATGACAATTATATTACAACTCCGAAAAATATTCATTTCTATACGAAATTAATCCATATTTCCGTAAAATAATCAAACTCTGTATTTAAAGAACTCATATTGCCGAAATTAAAATGTACTTACCCGATACGATGCGGGGTATGAAAATCAGAGCTCAATCGGCTCTCGTTCGGTCTCTGTCGTAAAGCTGCACAGTTAGGTAAATCCGGGTTACTTTCCATTAAAATAATATTAAATTAAATTTTCAAAATTTACCTGTAGGTCAATCTCGACCCTCGGTTGACTTACCCGAATCTTGAGTCGTCCCCGGTAAATTTCTTTCCTTTTTCCTTTTTTCCTTTCTTTTCTTTTCTTTTCATTTCTTTTCCTTTCTCTTTCCTTCCTTTTCCCTCATTTTCCTTCCCTTTCCTTTCGGCCAAACGGTGCCGTTTCTGCCACTTTGCCGTCGCCGGCATTTTCGGCGGTCTTGCCGGCCAATACCGGTCTCAAAAGAACCGGCTCCTTCCCCTGAACACATCGGTGGCTTTCGTTCAGGCCCAGTCACGGTGGTTCACCGGGAATCAACCAGTTTCCTCTCGGATTTTCCTTAGCTCCGATCGGCGTCCTCCGGCCACTACACGGCGCGTTTTCGGTGCCCTAAAGATCGCCGGTCTCTCCTCTTGCACCTCGGCTGCTTGTCGACGGTCAAGGATCGCCGGTGCTCCTTCGGTGGTCACGGGTTCTCACGGTCCTTCGTTTTTTTTTCCGTTTAAGGTTTATCCCGATTTTCTTCTCTCTTTTTTTTTGTTTTCAGATTCCTTTATTATTATTATTATTATTATTATTATTTATAAACTATTTTATTATTATACTATTCATTAAAATACTCTACAATATTCCAAAATGTCTACAACTTACATTATTTTATTCTAATTTAATTAATTTAAGTTAATTTAATTTATTAAATTCATTTTTCTCCATTTTTCGATATTATTCTTTCGTATTTTCGAGATATTGTTTCGGGTAACTTTTCGGTATTTTTTAAAAATTTTGGATCTTGATCAATTGACTCAAAATTGTATAATTTCCTCATTATCGATCAAGATATCTTACATCCTTATTTTTAATTAAAATTTTCTTATCGCATTAATACCGGATTTTGATATTTTTTGACCATTTTACCCCTGCTCTTGTTTCGGAACCAATTTAACCTGACTTTCCTTCATACATCCACCATCTTTTCTTATTTTAATTTCGTATTTTCGGTTAACTTCATTTTGATCATTTTCGTTTGACCTGTGGCCAATTCGGCTCGTATTTAATTACTTCCGGCGTTCACCGATATTCTATTTTATTCTTCTTTACAAATTTAATTCAGTCAATGCTCTTCTTATGATTCAATGAATATATGGAAGTGTACATCACATGAATCATAAGGAATATAGCAACAAATACATACAAAGTGGGTCTTACATAATCTCCCCCACTAAAAGAATTTGGTCCTCCAAATTGGAACCAAATCAGTCTCTGAATAACTCCGGGTAATTCTCTTTCATCTGACTCTCTAACTCCCAAGTCGCTTCCTCCGGAGTGTGATGCTGCCACAGTACTTTCACCAGAGGAATCGTCTTCGATCTCAATACCTTCTCCTTCCTATCCACAATCTGAATCGGTCTCTCAACATAGGACATACCCTCACTGTCAGGACCCCAGTTTCAATCCTTGACTTTAACCAAAAACCACAATAAATTTTTCGCATTTTTAACTTACCTTTCCTCTCTTCACTGGTTGGGCTGTGATTCGATGTCAGAATCTTCACTTACCATAATGTCTATTCTCATACATACATGTCAATATATTAATTCTGACTGTAGCTGCCTTTATTATACATGTAAGATTTTATAAAATCTAATACGATTACATTCCCCATAATATATAACGTATACATCACTGTGCTGTTTCTATGTTTAGATACACAACTGTACATAATAAGTATACCTGATGAATCGATAGGAACTAGCAGTGGACTCTGGGACACTCTCCCACGATAACTCTCGATCTACTGACGCTCTGTAGAGAGATGTAAAGAAAGGGGGTGAGCATAACGCGCTCAGTAAGGAAATCAGGCAAGCAAGTAGATATCCACACTATCTACTCAAAATAGTGCTATGCCTTGAAAACATTATTTCCTTAACTCACTTTAAAAGCATGTCTTGAAATATAATATATATGTACTTGTACAGAATAAATCCCATGTACAGAATTCATGCTTTATTTCTCAAAAGTAGGCATGTAGTGCAAAACAATGCATTTATATATAAATCATGCCTTTATGTAAATCATGCCATGTATATTTAAATCACATATAAATATGGCATCAAATGATTCACAACACAAATCGGAGTCCGACCCATCCCTCAGGTCTGTCCGCAGTTTAAATCAGTCAATCAATGTGATATATCATGTGAGACTCTGTGGTAAATGCAAATAGTATCCTGGATTATGATCATATCCGAAAATGTGATCCCAAGCAACATAGATCTCGGTGTGCGGGGCATCACTGCTGTAACGGGAGGATGGTCAGTCCAATGTCAACTGCCAGCTACGTAACACACGGTACAGCGTACACCTCGTGTCACTCAGACACGGTACAAAGTACACCCGTGGACCCTCACAACCAGGGTCTTTAGCCCTCGAAACCATGGAAACCCTCATAGCCAGGGTCTTTAGCCCTCGAAACCATGGAAATAAGTATACCACGTCTATATCAACCTCATGCGGATATCCTCTCTAGCTATGACACACAGTCACACAAGGACTCAGGCATGGGTTTCAACATGTATTACATATCACATACAGTGTGCGTCTTGAGTGCGACTCACAGTCGTTACTCCGCTCAAACACTGTTTCACATCATAAAACTCAACTCTAGTGCGAGCAATCTCTAGCAACTAGGTCAATGCATAGTTTATGTATTAAATCAAGTACGAGCAATAGCTCCCAGTACTATGCTATGCACAATATCAAAATCAAGTACGAGCAATAGCTCCCAGTACTATGTCATGTATAAACCATGAAGAATCGAGTACGAGCAATGCTCTAGCACTCTGTCATGCATATATCATTCAAAGCTGAGTACGAGTAAAACACCAGTACTCTATCATGCATGTTATGAAAATCTAGTGCGTATCAAAATCCAGCCCTATGTATGTGAAAAACATATGAATCCCAGTGCGAGCTATGCTCTAGCATGATTCATTCTCACATAATATGATAGATGGCTATTTAAAAGGGATTGTTTACAAAACATTAAAATAAGCACCATAAAGTATGTTTAAGTCATATCCACCTTAAAATCATTAGCCCATCTATTTATTTTCATGCTAATAGCAATTAAACACTCACAATTGCATTTTCCATGCTTTTTGCAACTTCTCACAAAAGTTGACTTTTTGACTAACTAGGGGCAAAATCGTAATTTGCCACTATCGGGTCGCAATAATTATTATTCACTTTCTCTGACCCTCAGAGTTTTTAAGTGAATGCAGAAGCAGTTGAAAATATGTGCAGGTATCTCTAACTACTCGTAAAAGTCCCTTACCTCGGATCACGTTTCGTGACCTCACTTCCTCGGTGCTGCTAAATCCCGCAGTCCGATCAGCTCTCGATGTAAACTCCGGAGCTGTAAATAACCATTCTTCAGGTTAATTATCATTTTCCTACTGTATTACACATTAATACAGTTTAATTTCCCTTAATGGGCCTTAAAATCCTTAATGGGCCTAACTAGGCCTTAAGTCCATTTTCATTTTACTATTCACTTTTGTTGGGCCTATTGGGCTTGTGGGGCCCACCAACTCTTATTGGGCTTGTCTTAGGCCCATTACACCCTATTGGGCCTAAAAATATTGGGCTTGGCCCATTGGGCCTCTCGGCCACATGCCTTGGCCGAGAGCTAGCCATTCTCGGTTTCCAGCATGGCATGCCATACATGCCTATTTTCTAGCCATTTCCAATTTGGCATTTTCACAAACACTTGGTAGGCAATATTACCAATCATCCTATAGGCATTTTATCAAACACCTTGATTGCCAACAATTTACATGTATTAATTAATCAATTTGATTAATTCTAATTATACCATTAACATTAATACATGTGTACTAATCCATTTATGTCTTAAAATCAAATTGACATATTTCAATATCTCATTGATCACTCTCGGCCTAACCCTCTTAATGGTGATTTAATATGTTTCAATGCTTAAAACATATATCAACATACTTGAAATCATTCATACATTAACATATATGAAATTGGAAATTAGAAAATATACCAATTGTTGTGTTCACCCTTTGGCCGAAACTTTGGAGGCTCTCGATTTGCACTCTATGGCTCCTTGATAGCCAATTCCAACATATGTTAATCTCCTTTCAATTTGAAACAACTTTCATGAAGAATGCAAGTTCCAAATATGTCTAATTCCTAGTGATTTCTAGTGAGAGAAAGCTTGGATGGTTATGTTTCAATGGTGTTCTTCCCTAGCCGGAATTGTGTGATGAAGATGACCAAGGTGTGGCTGCATTTATAAGCCACTTACTTAGCCATTAAGCCTTACTTTTCAGCCACTATGCTTGACTTTCCAAATCTGAACCATGAGTCACCTTATGAGTCACCTTATGAGTCATAGTTAACTTTAACTATGGTTAGATATTTATCTCATGGGCTTTTCCAATTGGGCTTCTCGGTTTGGGCTTTCCTAATGGGCTTTCGGGCTGAAATTTTTACTATACCTCGGGCCTTTTATTGTCTCAAAATTTGGCCGATCAATTGTTCCAACAATTCGGTCTAAAGGACCTAAAAATTTCGATATACGTTTAGTATACCTTAATGGGCTTTAAAATTTTCACCTTAGGCCCATTACATTTTTAACCATTAAATTTATTCCGGAATCCTTCCGAATAAATTTTCCTTACTTCCGGGGATGATTATCTTGTATTCTGGCCAAGAATATTTTTCCCCAAATTTTTCTCCACACTTGGTTAATTTCTAACCTTGATTAGTCAACTATGGTAAAAGTCTACTTTTTTAACTATAGTTGACTTTTTCTTTAACCATTGACTAAGTTGACTTTTTCTTAAATTTTTGAAAGTGTTATATATCATGTCTTACACTCTCGTCTTTATATTCCAACCGCTCCCGGTGGATAATTTCACCCGAAACTCCTTTTCTCGCCGAAAAGGTCCATTTTACCCTTTTTAGCTTTTATTCTCGTTTTGTATGTTCGGGTCTAAATCAAGCTGACTTTCCTTCATGAGCTCTCTACGCTCTCTTATTTTAAGTTCTTATTTTCAGTCAGAATGATTTAGAATGACTCGGTTTAGCCTGTGATACTCATCATCCACATTAGGCATTTTATGTAGCTTTTGCGTGTTAATTCATTTCACTAACACTTTAAATCTAGTAAATACTCTTCTTATGATTCAACCATAATTACATAGTGTTCATACACATAGGAATCATAAGGAAATAAGCTACAAAAATTTGGGTCTGACAATCCTCCCCCACTCAGAAAATTTAGTCCTCCAAATTAGAACCAAGTCAGTCCTCAAATAGGTGAGGGTACTTCTCTCGCATCAGACTCTCTAGCTCCCAAGTAGCTTCCTCTGAAGTATGATGCTGCCAGAGAATCTTCACTAATCCGATGGTCTTCGATCTCAATACCTTCTCCTTCCTATCCAATATCCGAATCGGTCTCTCTACATATGACAAGTCCTCTCGGAGCTCCAAAGGCTCGTAACTAATCACATGTGATGGATCCGGGTGATACTTCCGAAGCATCGATATGTGGAAGACGTTGTGGACACCTGATAAGTCCGGTGGCAATGCCAACCTATACGCCTTATCTCCCACTCGATCAAGTATCTCAAAGGGTCCAATGTAGCGAGGATTTAGTTTCCCTCTCTTCCCAAATCTCGCTATGCCCTTGGAAGGAGAAACTCTCAAAAACACGGATTCACCAACTGCAAACTCTAGTGGCTTACGTCTCCTGTCAGCATAACTCTTCTGTCTGCTCTGAGCTGTCCTCAGTCTCTCTACTATCAAGTGGACGTCCTCAGATGCTTGCGTAACCATGTCAGGAGCAAAAATCTTACGGTCACCCACTTCTTCCTATCCAATGGGGGAACGACATCTACGGCCATACAAAGCCTCATACGGTGCCATCCCGATACTCGAATGATGACTGTTGTTGTAGGCGAACTCAGCTAGTGGCAGGTGGTCATCCCAGGAGCCTCGATAGTCTAGCACACATGCTCTCAACATGTCCTCCAGAGTCTGTATAGTCTTCTCTGACTGACCATCTGTCTGAGGATGGAAAGCGGTGCTCAAACTCAATTGGGTTCCCATGGCTTCCTGAAAATGTCCCCAAAAGTGGGATGTGAAGCGGGAATCCATATCAGGGACTATGCTCACTGGTACACCGTGTAACCTCACTATCTCGCGTACATACAGTTCTGCTAATGAACTCAGAGTATCGGTAGCTCTCATAGCTAGGAAGTGGGCTGACTTTGTCAGTCTATCAACGATCACCCATATAGCATCGTGATTCCTGCGGGTCCTCGGTAAACCCATCACGAAATCCATGGTGATATGCTCCCATTTCCATGTCGGTATAGGTAGAGGCTGCAATAACCCTGCAGGTTTCTGATGCTCTACCTTCACCTGCTGACATACGAGACACTTTGCCACAAAGTCTGCTACATCTCTCTTCATACCCGACCACCAGTATACCTTCCGGAGGTTCTGATACATCTTGTTACTCCCCGGATGTAAAGTATACCTCGACAAATGAGCTTCCGCCAATATCAATCTCCTGAGTCCCGGATCCTCGGGAACACATAATCTGCCTCTGAATCTCAGTAGTCCATCAGAACTCATCTCAAAATCAGTCACGGTGCCCTTCTGCATTTGACTACTCACATCCATACAAAATGGATTAGTCTGCTGAGCCACTCTGATCCTGTCCAACAGGTCCAGCTCCAAGCATAGACTAGCTATCACATAGCCTGTATCCATGTCAGAAGGCACAACTCCCAAACTGAGGCTAGCAAACTGCTCCAGTAAATCATGCTCCCTAACCATCATATACGATACCATCCCCAGGCTCTTCCTGCTCAAGGCATCGGCTACAACGTTAGCCTTACCCGGATGATAAAGTATCTCACAATCGTAGTCCTTCAGAAGCTCTAGCCATCTTCTCTGTCTCATGTTCAGCTCCTTCTGCGAGAACAGGTACTTGAGGCTCTTGTGGTCGGTAAATATCTGGAACTTCTCACCATACAAGTAGTGGCGCCATACCTTCAACGCAAACACTACTGCAGCTAGCTCCAAATCGTGGGTCGGATAGTTCTTCTCATGATCCTTCAGCTGTCTGGATCCATAAGCAACTACCTTCCCATCCTGCATCAATACGCAGCCCAGTCCCTGATGCCAAGCATCGGTATATACTGCATATCCTCTTGAGCTGGTAGGGATAGTGAGAATCAGAGCGGTGGTTAATCGACGCTTCAACTCCTCAAAGCTCTTCTGACAATCCTCGTTCCATATGAACGGTGCACTCTTTCGAGTAAGATGTGTCAGTGGAGCAGCCAACTTCAAAAATCCCTCAACGAATCTCCGATAGTATCCAGCTAAACCCAAAAAACTCCTGATCTCGGTGACTGTCCTCGGCTGTTCCCACTGAACTACAGCCTCTATCTTAGATGGATCAACTGATACACCATCTCTCTGTCTGGTGGTAACCCTGGCAATTCATCCGGGAAAACATCTGGGTACTCACTGACCACAGTGATATCTGCCAACTCCGGATGTGCCTTATCCATATCTACCACGTACGCAATGAAACCTTGATATGTTGAAGGTTTTCTAAATCAGAAGTCATGTAATAATCATATCTACTCCTTTCATTTATCTTTATTAAACTTTACAACATATCTAGTAGGGTTAGGAAACATAACTGTCTTAGCGTAACAGTCTAAAACAGCATGGTTTGCAGATAGCCAATCCATTCCTAATATTATGTCAAAGTCACTCATGCTTAGTAATATTAGATTGGCTGTCATCTCCTTATCCCCTACTCTCAACTTGCAGTCATTATATACGTATTCTACAACTTGACTAATATCCATAGGCGTACTGATTAACATCATCATACATAAATGTGTACGCTCTACATGTCTATCTAATTTACATGCAAATGAAGGCGATACAAAAGAATGCGTGGCACCAGGATCAATTAAAACATATGCTTCAATATCATAAATCAGGATGTTACCTAGAATCACATCCGATGAAGCATCAGCTGTTCCCTGGTCCAAAGCATGTACTCGCCCTTGACCCATCACTTGTTTCCCCTTCTCCTCTGCCGTCGCTCTACCTCTCTGAGCAGACGTACCAGCCGGGGTTCTATCAAACTCCCTGCCCCTCTGTGGTGCGGTCACAAACGAAACTGGGCAATCTCTAGTCAGATGCCCCTGTTTCCCACATCGAAAACATACCATAGTACTCTGTGGACACGGTCTATCTCCATGTGATCTGTCGCATCTTCTGCACTGATCTGCAGCAGGTCGAGGTCCTCCTATGATAATGCCCTTCGCTGGGGCTGCAGTCGGATAAGCAGGAGATCTAGCATATCTCTCTCGTGTCCCCTCTATCCGTGATCTCTTACCGAAAGGTATCTTTCCCCCTCGATAACTAAAATCTCTAGCCGGCCTCTTCTTCTGCAAGTCTTGGCTACGGCTAAACTTCCCAAACTCGGAAGCATTCCTCTCATAGTCCTGCTCGCATAGTTGCGCCCTACGCACTGCCTCCTCATAAGTCACTATGTCTAATGGGACCAACTTGGACCGTAGCACCGGTCTCAACCCGTCGATAAATCTGTGGACCTTCCTGGTCTCACTGTACATAGTATCCGGGTCGTATCTCCCTAGGGATAGGAATCGAGTCTCATACTCGTCCACTGATAAACTCCCCTGGTTGAGTCTCAAAAACTCTGCCTGTAACTTTCGCTGTGCGGTATCAGGAATAAACTGCCTCTTAAAGGCCTCCCGAAATATATCCCAAGTGATATCTGTGTGTCGGGATCTCAATATAGGTCGGGTGGACTTCCACCAATGCTCTGCGGCTCCCTTCAGTATGAACGCAGCAAACGCGACCATCTACGAGGTCGTGCACTCGAAGAATCCATAGAGCTTCTCTAGCTCTGCCAACCACTCCTTCGCAGCTACGGGGTTCTTGACCCCACTAAATGATGGAGGTCTAAACTTCTGGAACTCCCTCAACCGATGCAAGTCACATCCATATCCTAATCCACTGCCACCCGAAACCGGTGGGGGTGTAGGAGTATCTACTGTCCTCTATGCATCAGCTGTCTGCGTAGGTGTATCAGGGGCAACTGCCTCTCCTGTAGCAGCTCCTGCCTCCTGTCTCTGCCTACCTGGCATCGTCTGTGTCAGTATCTCTATAATAGTCTCGAGACCACGCTCTAATCTCGTGAAACGCGTCTCTGCACAATCGGGTGCCTCAGTAGCACCTGCAGTCTCATGCGTAGGTAATGGCCTGGCAGCGGCTCGTCCCTCTGGTCTCTCTCCTCGGCCTCGAGCCCTACCTCTCATACCTCTACCACTACGCGTATTTGCTATATAGGCAAGGTTCCTGCATTCATAATAGTGAATTAGTCCATTTCCCATCTGGTATACACAGTTATATCTAAACACAGCACAGTACTATGGGGATGTACACTTTCCTATTTTCTAACACCGACTCACATCAGACCAACCTCTGCTCTGATACCATTCTGTCAGGACCCCAGTTTCAATCCTTGACTTTAACCAAAAACCACAATAAATTTTTTGCATTTTTAACTTACCTTTCCTCTCTTCACTGGTTGGGCTGTGATTCGATGTCAGAGTCTTCACTTACCATAATGTCTATTCTCATACATACATATCAATATATTAATTCTGACTGTAGCTGCCTTTATTATACATGTAAGATTTTATAAAATCTAATACGATTACATTCCCCATAATATATAACGTATACATCAATGTGCTGTTTCTATGTTTAGATACACAACTGTACATAATAAGTATACCTGATGAATCGATAGGAACTAGCAGTGGACTCTGGGACACTCTCCCACGATAACTCTCGATCTACTGACGCTCTGTAGAGAGATGTAAAGAAAGGGGGTGAGCATAACGCGCTCAGTAAGGAAATCAGGCAAGCAAGTAGATATCCACACTATCTACTCAAAATAGTGCTATGCCTTGAAAACATTATTTCCTTAACTCACTTTAAAAGCATGTCTTGAAATATAATATATATGTACTTGTACAGAATAAATCTCATGTACAGAATTCATACTTTATTTCTCAAAAGTAGGCATGTAGTGCAAAACAATGCATTTATATATAAATCATGCCTTTATGTAAATCATGCCATGTATATTTAAATCACATATAAATATGGCATCAAATGATTCACAACACAAATCGGAGTCCGACCCATCCCTCAGGTCTGTCCGCAGTTTAAATCAGTCAATCAATGTGATATATCATGTGAGACTCTGTGGTAAATGCAAATAGTATCCTGGATTATGATCATATCCGAAAATGTGATCCCAAGCAACACAGATCTCGGTGTGCGGGGCATCACTGCTGTAACGGGAGGATGGTCAGTCCAATGTCATCCGCCAGCTACGTAACACACGGTACAGCGTACACCTCGTGTCACTCAGACACGGTACAAAGTACACCGGTGGACCCTCACAGCCAGGGTCTTTAGCCCTCGAAACCATGGAAACCCTCATAGCCAGGGTCTTTAGCCCTCGAAACCATGGAAATAAGTATACCACGTCTATATCAACCTCATGCGGATATCCTCTCTAGCTATGACACACAGTCACACAAGGACTCAGGCATGGGTTTCAACATGTATTACATATCACATACAGTGTGCGTCTTGAGTGCGACTTACAGTCGTTACTCCGCTCAAACACTGTTTCACATCATAAAACTCAACTCTAGTGCGAGCAATCTCTAGCAACTAGGTCAATGCATAGTTTATGTATTAAATCAAGTACGAGCAATAGCTCCCAGTACTATGCTATGCACAATATCAAAATCAAGTACGAGCAATAGCTCCTAGTACTATGTCATGTATAAACCATGAAGAATCGAGTACGAGCAACGCTCTAGCACTCTGTCATGCATATATCATTCAAAGCTGAGTACGAGTAAAACTCCAGTACTCTATCATGCATGTCATGAAAATCTAGTGCGTATCAAAATCCAGCCCTATGTATGTGAAAAACATATGAATCCCAGTGCGAGCTATGCTCTAGCACGATTCATTCTCACATAATATGATAGATGGCTATTTAAAAGGGATTGTTTACAAAACATTAAAATCAGCACCATAAAGTGTGTTTAAGTCATATCCACCTTAAAATCATTAGCCCATCTATTTATTTTCATGCTAATAGCAATTAAACACTCACAATTGCATTTTCCATGCTTTTTGCAACTTCTCACAAAAGTTGACTTTTTGACTAACTAGGGGCAAAATCGTAATTTGCCACTATCGGGTCGCAATAATTATTATTCACTTTCTCTGACCCTCAGAGTTTTTAAGTGAATGCAGAAGTAGTTGAAAATACGTGCAGGTATCTCTAACTACTCGCAAAAGTCCCTAACCTCGGATCACGTTTTGTGACCTCACTTCCTCGGTGCTGCTAAATCCCGCAGTCCGATCAGCTCTCGATGTAAACTCCGGAGATCGACATCTACGGCCATACAAGGCCTCATATGGTGCCATCCCGATACTCAAATGATAACTATTATTGTAGGCGAACTCCGCGGGCGGTAGGTGATCATCCCAGGAGCCTTTAAAATCAAGTACACAAGCTCTCAACTTATCCTCGAGGGTCTGTATAGTCCTCTCTGACTGCCCATCTGTCTGAGGATGGAAAGTTGTATTGAATCTCAACTGGGTCCCCATAGCTTCCTGAAAGTGTTCCCAGAAACGAGAAGTGAACCGGGAATCCCTATCTGATACAATACTCACTGGGACACCATGCAATCTCACAATCTCGCGCACATATAGCTCCGCCAATCTACTCAGAGTATCGGTAACTCTCATCGCTAGGAAATGTGTCGACTTCATCAATCTGTTGACTATCACCCATATGGCATCATTCCCTCTACGAGTCCTCGGTAAGCCCATCACAAAGTCCATGGTGACATGCTCCAATTTCCAAGTCGGTATAGGTAGAGGCTACAATAACCCTGCAGGCTTTTGATGCTCTACCTTCACCTACTGACAGACGAGACATCTCGCAACAAACTTTGCTATATCTCTCTTCATCCCCGACCACCAGTATACCTTCTGGAGATTCTGATACATCTTTGTACTACCTGGATGCAAGGTATACCTCGACGAATGAGCCTCTGTCAAGATTAACCTCCTGATCTCAGGATCCTCGGGAACACATATCCTGTCTCGAAACCTCAGTAATCCATTTGAACTCAACTCAAACTCAGTCTTAATACCCCTTTGCATCTGCCTGACTATCTCAATACACTGCTGATCATCACGCTAAACCTGCTGAATCTGATCCATCAGATCCAGCTCCAATCGCAGGCTAGCAATCATATAACTACCATCAGCATCAGGCGAGGTCACATCCAAACTGAGGCTCGCAAACTGCTCTAATAACTCGTGCTCCAGTACCATCATATAAGCAACCAACCTGAGATGCTTCCTACTCAACGCGTCAGCCACTACATTCGCCTTACCCGGGTAGTATAAGATCTCACAGTCGTAATCCTTCAGAAGCTCAAGCCACCTTCTCTGTCTCATGTTCAATTCCTTTTGGGAGAACAGATACTTCAGGCTTTTGTGATCGGTAAATACCTGAAATTTCTCACCATACAGATAGTGGCGCCATATCTTCAATGCAAACACTACGGCCGCCAACTCTAAGTCATGGGTCGACTTGTTCCTCTCATGATCCTTCAGCTGTCTGGATGCATAAGCGACTACCTTTCTGTCCTGCATCAATACACAGCCCAGTCCTTGGTAAGAAGCATCTGTATAAATAGAAAAACCTCCTGAGCTGGTAGGAATGGTGAGAATCGGAGCAGAGGTTAATCGACGCTTCAGCTCCTGAAAACTTTCCTCGCATTTGTCGTCCCACTCAAATGCAACACTCTTCCGAGTGAGACGTGTCAACAGAGCAGCCAATCTCGAAAACCCCTCCACAAACCGTCTATAATATCCAGCTAAACCCAGAAAACTCCTGATCTTCGTAACTGTTTGAGGCCTCTGCCACTGTACTACTGCCTCAATCTTGGATGGGTCTACTGACACACCATCCCTTGACACAATATGTCCCAAAAAAGAGATCTGCTCAAGCCAAAAGTCACACTTACTGAGTTTAGCATACAACTGTTTCTCACAGAGGGTCTGCAATACAATCCTCAGGTGCTGCTCATGCTCCTCTCTGGACCTCGAAAAAACCAGGATGTCATCGATGAAGATAACCACAAATTGATCCAAATAAGGTCGAAACACCTCATTCATCAATGACATAAAAGCTGCGGGAGCGTTCGTCAACCCGAATGGCATAACCGTAAACTCAAAGTGACCATAACGGGTGCGAAAAGCTGTCCTGGGTACATCTCCATCCCGAACTCTCAACTGATGGTACCCAAATCTCAGATCAATCTTGGAAAAGACTTGTGCTCCCCGTAACTGATCCAGTAAATCATCAATCCTCGGAAGGGGGTACTTATTCTTGATGGTAGCCTTGTTCAGTAATCGGTAGTCGATACACAACTGAAGGCTCCCATCCTTCTTCCTAACAAATAGAACCGGTGCTCCCCATGGTGACACACTCGGTCTGATGAACCCCTTCTTTAACAGTTCCTGTAACTGTTTCCTTAGCTCCTCTAACTCAACTGGAGCCATCCTGTACGGCGGTTTAGATATCGACTCTGTATCGGGTGTCATATCAATATTGAACTCTGTCTCCCTCACTGGCGGTAACCCTGGTAACTCATCTGGAAAGACATCTGGAAACTCTCTGACTACTGGAATGTCTATCAATTCCAGATGTGCCACAGCCGTATCTACCACGTACGCAATATAACCTTCACAACATTATCCACCAAATTAGTACGTCATTCATTCATACTCTTATAAAATTCTCATTCTCATTTACTTCAAGGAAATTGCACAATACATTTTTCTAGAGTATGAAACGTGACTGTTCTGGCAAAACAATCTAAAACAGCTCGATGAGCAGCCAACCAATCCATTCCTAGGATTACATCAAAATCTCTCATATGCATCAAGATTAGATTGGCTGTCATCACTCTACCACCTAATTTCAGCTCACAATCGCTCAATACATACTCCACTAATTGGCTAGTGTTCATGGGTGTCATTATAGATAGCTTTCTACTCAGAGGGGTAGGTTTCACATAATTACACAATTTAAATGCAAACAACGGTGATACAAATGAATGTGTAAAACCAGGATCTATTAACACATATGCTTCTAAATCATGGATCAGAATAGTACCTTTCACCACATCTGATGACTGATCCGCTGTGTCCTGGTCAAGAGCATGCACTCGCCCTGTACCAACCGCTTGATTCCCTTTCTCTGCCACTGTCGCCTTCCTACGCGGCACAGATGTATCACCAGAAGCCCTCTCTGAACCCTTGCCCTTCTGAGGGGTACTCTCAACTATCTAGGGACAATCTCTGCTCACGTGTCTGGGCTTCCTGCATCTATAGCATACCACTGTAGGAATAAAGCAGGGTCCATCACCATGATATCTACCACACCTACCGCATCTCTCAGTCGTAGGTCGTGGCCCACCTATCACAATGCCCTTTCTGTGGAGCAGATGAAGTGGCTGGATGAACTGGAGGTCTAGCTAGCCTCTCTCGAATCTCCTCTATCCTCGGCCTCTTCCCAATCAACTGTCTGCCCCCTCTATAACCAGACCCTCTATCTCCCACTGATCTCTTCCTCTCTCTATGTCTGTTGCCAGTCTTCCCAAACTCTGAGGCAGTCCTCTCAAAATCCTGCTCAATCAGCTGCGCTCTACTCACTGCCTCCTCGTAAGTCGGAATAGCCAAAGGGACCAATCTAGATCTGATCGCTGGCCTCAATCCATCTAGAAATCTTTGGACTTTCTTAGTCTCACTACTCATAGTGTCCGGGTCATATCTGCCCAGGGAGATGAACCTCGTCTCATACTCATCTACCGATCAACTCCTCTGGGTCAGGTTTAAAAACTCAGACTGCAGCTTTCGCTGCGCTGTATCTGAAACATACTGCCTCCGAAAGGCCTCCAAAAATATCTCCCAACTAATCACGGTATGTTTAGCTCTGAGAATCTGTCTGGTGGACTTCCACCAATGCTCCGTCGATCCCCTAAACATAAAAACCGTGAATGCCACCATCTCCATAGGGGTACACTCGAAGAACCCGTATAGCTTCTCCATCTCGCTCAACCAATCCTCAGCTACCACTGGGTCCTTCGCCCCGCTGAATGCCGACGGTCTGAACTTCTGGAACTGCTGCAGTCTGTCCATATCACAACTGTAACCCCAATCTCTAATACTCTGGTGTGGGGCGACAAGAGAATCCATGTCCTGGACCGATGGGGGTGTAGGAGTCTCTGTATCCTGAACTGGCTGAGCAGGCGCATCAGGAGTAGCTGCCTATCCAGCATCACCCTGTCCACATCTAACTCCCTGTACTGACTGCGAAACCAACCCCATAAGCATCTCGAGGCTCCGCTCTATCCTAGCGAAACGTGCCTCAATCACCTCAGCAGATCTCTCTGTAGTATCCCTCTCTGCAGTACCCTGCTTTGTAGTATCTCTCTCTGTAGGACCCTGTGGGGTATGCTCCACCCCGATCTCTACCTCAGCCTCCTCCTGAGTCTCATGAGGTAACTTGGCACGTCTATCAGTCGCAGGCCTACCTCTATGGCCTCTGCCTCGTTCCTGACCTCCTCTACCGCGATGAGTAACAGGCATCTTGCCTATAATCTTGCATTCACAACCATTTCTTAATTAAAATCCATCTCAATATACACGATTGTATCTAACCAGCATAGTAACACCGGGATGTAATTCCTAATTATTGACACTGACATACATCAGACCAATTCCGCTCTGATACCACCTTTATTGTCACGACCAAAAACTACCCGAAAATCAGAGTAAATTTTTTCGCGTTTTATTATTTCATACTTACCTCTTATTGTGACCAACCATAACCAATAATTGGGCTGTATGTCAGTGCCCATATCCTCTCCATACATTTACAATTAGTGCATAATTTAATTTAAATAAAAGTTCACATATACTGCACTAAACTTCTTCGATTTCTTTACATATCTATACCCACTCTATACATCCCAGTGTCATACAAAATATAATATTGTGCTCATGTTATTTAGATACAAGAAACATATATAACGTGTATATACCTCAAGAGATAGGCAGCAGCGGACAACTAGAATGCCGTACCCAGTCGCCTCCCAATCTACTGGAAGAAATCTGTGTGAGAAAATGAAAGGGGTGAGCACATCAAGCTCAGTAAGGCAATTCTACGAACAAGTAGATAACAATACAACCTACATGAACGTTGTGCCATGCATAAACCACCCCTTCTCCACACATTTCCAAAACAGATGCTATGTTATGATGTCATGTAAAATAACTCATATGAAATCCCAAAAAACATGAAAACTTAACATGCATATCTTTTAAATCATTTATTTCTCGTTAAAATTTCATATAAGGTCAGGACTCAACCCTTCCCTTAGGTCGCCCTGACTCACACAAAATCCGTGAAATTGTGTTTCTCGAAAACATCAATATCCGAAAACATAAATATACGAGATACGAGACTAGGCAATATCTGTATATCGGTAATAACCAGGACTATGGCCGTGTCCTCGGGAGTTCCTCTGCTACACGGATCCTAGTGTGCGGGTTCTCACAATGATCGGGAACCGTCCGGGAGGTGGGCCAATCCACCTCGTCTGTCTTATCCGATCCCATGTATCCGAAGATGTCGCATCCGAAGATGCTGTATCCGAAGATACCACACAGTACATCGTACTCCATGCTACTTGCACGGTACATCGTACTCCGTGGACCTATATCATGTCTCTATACTCATGCCATGTCTCAAAACGCACGTGCGAGCCTATTTAATCGGTGACACACAGTCTACCAGCTGCTCCAAGCACGGCTTATCGTATGATCTCAGAAAAATAGTGCGAACGGTGCTCCAACACTCTCATTAAATCAAGTAAAACTAGTGCGAGCTAAGCTGTAGCACTCTATCACAAAAAAATCATATATAAAAATATGGTGCGAGTTAGACTCCGGCACCGTGTCATGAAAATCATGTAAAACTCTAGTGCGAGCTCTTGCTCCAGCACTAATGAAATCATTGCACAAATCAAAACTCGTGCGAGCTGAGCTCTAGCACGTCACATATCTGAAAAGTCACGTAGGCGGCTACATTTCTCAAATCGATTTCAACGAAAATCAACATTTGTTGAAAATATGAAATGCTGTGAAATTTCATTTAAAAGTTAGCCGGCGTACTCATGCATGTACCAAAATACTTCGAAAACTAGCAAGAACCCTTTGTTCTTGCTCCTTATACTTTTTCCTAAAATTTGAAATTTTACCCTTGACGAGGGTATTTTGGTAATTTGTCCATTTGGGGCCCTAAAATTTTTATCTCAAATTTAGACTCGTCATGCAATTTAAAAGATTGTAAATGGCGTCAAAAATTTGTAAAGCTATCTCTAGCAGTTCGTAAAATTCCCTTACCTGGAATCGCGCGCAGACTTAACCTGTCTCGATGATACTGAATCTCTCAACCCAATGCTCGCCAACCAAATGTATGTAACTGCATATAACCACACAGTTGAGGTCAATTCAATTATCTTGATCAGTATGTCGCATTTACTGACCAACTTTAAAGTGTTGAGCCCTATCTACCTTATTGGGCCTTGGCCCATTTTCAGCCCTTTTATATTTATTAATTCCCTTATTCGGGTATACCGGGCTTATGCAGCTTACCAATAATTATCGGGCTTCGCATCCAAACTCATTGGATAGCCCGTGTACCATTTATGACAATTATATTACAACTCCGAAAAATATTCATTTCTATACGAAATTAATCCATAATTCCGTAAAATAATCAAACTCTGTATTTAAAGAACTCATATTGCCGAAATTAAAATGTACTTACCCGATACAATGCGAGGTACAAAAATCAGAGCTCAATCGGCTCTCGTTCGGTCTCTGTCGTAAAGCTGCACAGTTAGGTAAATTCGGGTTACTTTTCATTAAAATAATATTAAATTAAATTTTCAGAATTTACCCGTAGGTTAATCTCGACCCTCGGTCGACTTACCCGAATCTCGAGTCGTCCCCGGTAAATTTCTTTCCTTTTTCCTCTTTTCCTTTCTTTTCTTTTCTTTTCCTTTCTTTTCCTTTCCTCTTTCCTTCCTTTTCCCTCCTTTTCCTTCCCTTTCCTTCCGGCCAAACGGTGCCGTTTCTGCCACTTTACCGTTGCCGATGTTTTCGACGGTCTTGTCGGCCAATACCGGTCTCAAAAGAACCGGCTCTTTCCCCTGAACACATCGGTGGCTTTCGTTCAAGCCCAGTCACGGTGGTTCACCGGGAATCAGCCCGTTTCCTCTCGAATTTTCCTTAGCTCCGATCGGCGTCCTCCGGCCACTACACGGCGCGTTTCCGGTGTCCTAAAGATCGTCGGTCTCTCCTCTTGCACCTCGGCGGCTCGTCGGTGGTCAAGGATCGCCGGTGCTTCTTCGGTGGTTACGGGTTCTCACGGTCCTTTGGTTTTTTTTTTCGTTTCGGGTTTATCCCGATTTTCTTCTCTTTTTTTTTTTGTTTTCAGATTCCTTTTTTTATTATTATTATTATTTATAAACTATTTTATTATTATACTATTCATTAAAATACTCTACAATATTCCAAAATTTCTACAACTTACATTATTTTATTCTAGTTTAATTTATTAAATTTATTTTTCTCCATTTTTCGATATTATTCTTTCGTATTTTCGAGATATTGTTCCGGGTAACTTTTCGGTATTTTTTAAAAATTTCGGATCTTGATCAATTAACTCAAAATTGTATAATTTCCTCATTATCGATCAAGATATCTTACATCCTTATTTTTAATTAAAATTTTCTTATCGCATTAATACCGGATTTCGATATTTTTTGACCATTTTACCCCTGCTCTTGTTTCGGAACCAATTTAACCTGACTTTCCTTCATACATCCACCATCTTTTCTTATTTTAATTTCGTATTTTCGGTTAACTTCATTTTGATCATTTTCATTTGACCTGTGGCCAATTCGGCTCGTATTTAATTACTTCCGGCGTTCACCGATATTCCATTTTATTCTTCTTTACAAATTTAATTCAATCAATGCTCTTCTTATGATTCAATGAATATATGGAAGTGTACATCACATGAATCATAAGGAATATAGCAACAAATACATACAAAGTGGGTCTTACAGCTTGCTCCTGCACCCAGGTGCTGCTCATAATTTTGTACTGCGCTGCCATGGCCACTCTGTCCAGGTGCTGCACACATCCTCTGTAATCAGCAATGTTTTGCCCAGCTAGCGTCAGCTTCTTCATGTGCCCACACACGTTGCCAGCTCTGTTATATACAGCTCGATTTGCAACTCCTCAGCAGATTTTTCCAGCTACACATCCATGGCCACATAACAGCTCGGTAATAGTGATGGATTTTAGCATTTAACAACTAGAAACTGAAGGTCAAAACGAGATTAAAACTGAATATTAGCACATGAAGACAATGAACAGGACATTGATATTGAAACAGAGACAAACAGAGGAAAATGAAGGGTACTCCCTACTGCACTATGGACACCGTTTTATGCCAAGCAAAATAAGTAAAGAGTTTAGGGAGATCAAAGATAACTTACTAATATAAAAAGTAGTGACTGAAAATGGATTATAGCATCATAAGAAAATGCAATAAAACAATATGGCAACTAATGTTAAAATGCAGTAAGAGCTGAATCCGTGCATTGCAAACAAAGAAAAATGAAACAAGAAAAATCGAATAACAGTGCATTGCTAGATAAAAGCTTAAAAACTAAAAGAACTAAGTGAAGATCAACAACTGAAAAATTAACCCAAACTACCTATTCCCGTAAATCACATGAACAGGGAAATCCATCATCCACGGGTTGCTTCATTCCTTTCTCCAACCATGGTTCCACATTGCCATTGATGTGGACAAATGCTAAGCATGAACCCACATCAAAGCATTAAAACCGAAATGGAGAAGAATGAATGAAAAATGCTTGTCACCCGAATGCACAAGAGGAGATCAAACCGAGAGCTAGGAAAAATAAAGATTGCTTCAACAAAACAAAAACATAAACAGTTTAGGAAAACCGAGAGTTAGAAAAAGAGAGGCAAATACTTTCCATTAACTTTCATTGAATCAAATGCAAAGGCAATAGCTTTGATAATATGAACTACAAATAACCGAGCAAAGAAATGAAAAACTTCAGAAAAAAATTTAGAAAGTTGCCATGAACAGTGAAATAAGAAAATGCTTGCTAAAAAAAAAAAAACACTATTCGGAAAAACCTTAAAAATAATAATCTAAAGATACCCTAAAAACTATTCTACCCTAACTTACATCTATTCTACACTACTCCTACCCTAAATTACTTACCCTACTCCTACTTCATTTTTTCAATTGCCATCATATTCTATTTTATATACATACTTAGGGGTACAATGGTAATTTTTCATCCAAGATGAGTTGGTATTGTTTGGCCACTTTTCTTCATTTGATTTGCTGCAGAGTAGATATTTCCACATCATCAGTCTTTTTTTCCAATTGGATGTGCGATGTGGCTCGGCGTGTGTCTTCTAGAAGGTTGTCACGGTGTCCGTCGATCTTATCATTTTTGAGTGAATAAAATACGGACACTTGGCATTATGCATGTCTAGACGACTGGTGACTCGGTCTGCAAAATTTGAAGTGGTCCAGTCTCCTTTATCTCGTTTTCAGCCCAATTTCGACTGAAATGACTGCATTTCATCCGAATTTAATTTATCTACACATTAAAGAATTTTAATTAAATAAAAGGGGTTATTAATAAAATAATACGGGGATTAAATAAATAATTAGGAAATTAGGCATAAATAATTCTATTAAAAATAGAATTATCACACCCCCAAACTTGAGCTTTTGCTTGTCCTCAAGCAAAACAAAATAATTGTAGGAATGACAAGTACTAAACACAATAATTTCTCCAATATTATCCTCCAAGAAAAAGTACAGACTATGGAATCAAAGACTCACAATTAGAAGTCCAACACTTAGAGTTATTCAATCATAAGTCCTAACCCAAATTGGACTCCTCGTGTGTGTGTGTGAAAATGTCAAAATCACTTCACAGTACATTCTCTCTATCTGATTATGCAAACACAGAGAAGGCAAAGTCAATGATAAGTGATCATTCCCATAAGTTTGCTTTTCACTTATCTCTCCACTAATGTAGTCACACTTAACCAAAGATCAATAGGACTTCATTAAGCTTGTAATGTAAGACTAGGGTTAAGGTATGATAAAGTCGATTTAGGTTTAATTACCCCCTAACATGCATTACTTCTAGGATCTTTAATATAAGAGCTCAAATTTATTTCCCCCAAACTTATTCTTTTGCTAAACATTTTATTCTATTTTTGTATTTTTCTTCTTTCTTCTTTTTTTTTTTCCTTTCATTTTTTATTAACTTTCACTATTACTAGATACCCATATGTACAAAGCTCATAATATATCCTAGTGACTTTTCATGCTTTTGGGGTAAGGGATAGGAAAAGAGTGCTTAAGCTAATGAAAATTTATGCAGGTGTATTTACAGAGAGAAGCTTATTTGGACCAGATGGGTGACTAGGGGTAAAATATGTACAGGGATGGCTTAGAAAGGCTCAAACGATCCAAAGATGGCCTAAATCATCTCCCTAATTAAGTGTGATCTAATATTTCGCCTCGAGATCAGATCAAACAAATTCTAGAATATGATGCACAAAATCAATTGAACAAATGCAATCCTATGTCCACATAAGCTTTCTCTAAATAAATATACAGATTTATGACATGACATGTGCATAAGATGAGGAAATCACAATCAGAATCAAGACAAATTCAAGATTCAACTTCATGCTTTTCCTATAATCATGCTTCTCATTCAATCAAAGTCAGACTAAATCATGGGGTCATATCATCGGAATATGGGAAAACTACATGCTAAGTACTAAATCATCCCACAATCAAACAATTTAAACTCATATTTTTAAAAAAATTTGAAAAGTTTTTCAATTTTTCTTAAATTTTTTAAAAATGCTCAAGTGATATCCCATCCCTCAAACTTAAAGTGCACAGTGTCCTCAGTGTGCAGATAATATAAACAGTGTACTCCCCTTTCTGATGATGATGAAGAACAACTAAAGCTTGATTGAAAACGTAAAACTAGAAAAGCAATCTGCAAAATAAACAAAGAAAGAAACAACGAAAAAGAGAAAGAACTATATACAAAGTGAAAAGAAAAATTAGGGCACTTCAAATGTAACTAAAGAACACAACACTCAGCAGTAGGGTGAAGAGTAGGAGGATCAGCCAGAGTGGTGATAGAATATTGACAGTTAAATCCTCCTGAGCTCTATCTACTTCCTTCTTTCTCTCAGATTTCTTACGTTCAAGCCTTATATCCTCCATCCTAAAACAGTATTGAGAGTTATCAGGGAGCTTCAAAGATTTGAAAACATGAAATGTCACCTCCTAATCTAGGACTCTCATAGTCAATTCCCCATTTTGCACATCAATCAAAGTGATACCAGTCGCAAGGAAAGGTCTACCTAGTATAATGGGGACTTCCCTGTCTTCCTCTATATCCAACACGATAAAATCCACAAGGAAAATGAATTTTCCCACCTTTACTAACACATCCTCAATGACCCCCTTCAGATATTTAATGGATCGATCAGCTAACTGAAGGGTCACTGTGGTAAGCTTGACATCCCCTATTCCTAACTTTTGGTAGATAGACAGAGGCATCGATTGATACTGGCTCCTAAATCACACAGGGCTCTACCAAAGAACATATTTCTAATAGTGCAGGGTATGGTAAAACTCCCGGGATCTTGAGCTTGGGGGGTAATTTCCTCTGGATAATTACACTACATTCCTCAGTTAAGGCCACCGTCTCATAATCTTCCAGTCTTCTCTTCCTCGAGAGGGTAACCTTTAAAAACTTCACATAACTTGGCATTTGCTCTAAGGCATCTACGAAAGGAATGTTGATGTGAAGTTTCTTAAAAACCTCAAGGAATTTGGTGAATTGTTGATCGAGTTTTTGATTCTGGAACCTCTGAGGAAAAGGTACTGGTGGTCTAACTGGAAGGGATGTAGTGGTAACATGTGTAGCATCAGAGGGCGAGGAAGGCTGTGAAGTAGAAGAATGTATAGATGAAGAAGCACCTATCTTTGATTCCTTTGCAGCTTGATCTTTAGGTTCCTACTCTTTTTGAGCTGCCTCTTTAGAACCTATGGGTTTATCAACTATGGGTTGTTCAGGTCTAGACTTAACTTGTGGCTCATCTAGCTCTCTGCCACTCCTAAGGGTGATGGATTTGACATGTTCCTTACCTTCCCTTTGCTTAACAGGATTAGCTTTAGTGTTACTAGGAAGGGTCTCTTAAGAACGTTGGCTAAGAGCATTTGCTATTTGTCCCACATGAACCTCTAAGTTCTTAATTGAAGCAGCTTAATTTTACAGGATCGTTGAGAACATTTACTCAAGCGAGGGCCTCTTCTCAGCTGCTGGTGCGTGGTAATGTTGGGGCTACATAGGTTATGGTGGTGGGAGATGAAATTGATGTGGGGATGGGTGATGTTGAAATTGTTGAGGTGGGTATGGGTGATGAGAAGGCGGATGATGAGGAAATGGATGCTGTGGTGGTACCTGAACTGGTGGATCTTGAAAACTAGGGGGTCCTACAGGTCTAGAGCTAGACATTTACCCTTGGTTTTAGCTCCATGAGAAGTTAGGATAGTTTCTCCACCCTGGATTATGGGTGTTTGAAAAATGGTTGGTCTGTTGCTTAAGGGGAGCAACATACTGAACCGATTCTAAGTTAAGTGGACACCTATCCACAGAGTGTCTACCACTACACAGATCACAAGAGAGAAAAGAACTTTGGACAGAAAACACAGGGTTAGGACTAGTGGAAGGATTATGTTAGGTACTGAGCGACTCTACCTTCTTCGTAAGATTAGCGATTTGAGAGGTTAAGGTAGACAGCGTGTCGAGCTCATAGATACCCGTCGATTTCTTAGGTAGCTGCCTCTCCGAGAACCATAGATAATTGTTAGCAGCCATCTTTTCTATCAACTCGTAAGCTTCCTCCTCTGTTTTACACATTAGCGCTCCACCCGCAGAAGCGTCAACAATGGTCTTATTTTGGCTTGTAAGTCCGTTGTAGAAGGTCTGGACTTGCAGCCCCAATAGTAGACCATGATGAGGGCACTTCCTAAGAAGCTCCTTATATCGTTCCCATGCTTCATAAAGAGATTTTGAATCAAATTGGGCAAAGGAAGATATGTCACTACGGAGTCTAGCCATTTTAGAGGGAGGGAAAAACTTAGCTAAAAATTGATGGGCTAACTCATCCCATGTAGGAATGGATCCTGGAGGCAAAAAGGTTAACCAGTGTCGTGCCCTATCCCTAAGCGAGAAGGGGAATAATCTAAGCCTAAGCCCATCATCAGATAACCCATTGTGTTTGAACGTGTTGCACAAGTCCAGGAAGTGAGCATGTGGGTCATCGTGCGAAAGCCCACTGAACTGTAAAGAGGTCTGGATCATCTGGAGGATGGAAGGCTTAATTTCAAAATTGTTAGCAGGGACAGCTGGTGGCCTAATGCCGGTATAATAACCTCCAATAGTCGGCTTTGCATAATCTCCAATGGTCTTAATTTCCCTATTTTTTTGCCATGGTAAATTGCAGCGGAGCTATTAATTTCCTAGAATCCTTTCGAATTTTTCTAAGTGTTCGTTCAATTTCAGGATCTAAAGGAAAGCAATCATAACTTCTGGCTCTACGCATGCAAATATAAAAAAAATCCTTAAAAATGTTTTTTTTTTAGTTTTTAAATTTTTCAATTTTTTTTTTAAAAATGAGAAAATTAACTAAACTAAACTAAGGATCTAAATATTTAACACCTAAATATTTACAAGCTAAAATTACACCTAAGCATAATTTCACCGATATTAATTAATGGCTAATTAAGACTTCCCCAGCAACGACGCCATAAACTTGATACGGTCTAAATGTATTATCCGCAAGTGCACGGGTCGTACAAGTAATAATGGGATTTGAGTCCCAGATTATCGTCCTATAGAGAAGTTGATTAACCTAATTCACTACCAGTTAATCTTACCCTAAGTATATCCTAGCAAATTATGAATTGAAGATAAGTGGGTGATTTACGAAGCTGAAATTAAAAGTACTGAAAACAATAAAAAATAAAAAATAAAGAAAATAAATCTGAGCTAAAATTACTTACAGTGCTCTCAGCAATTAAAAGAAACAACCTATTAAAACAGTTAAAATTAATTAACGCAATAAAATGCAAATATGAGAATAAAGGAACAAAATTAATTAAGCTAAAATTAAACAAACCTAAAATAAAATATGCATGTAATTAAACTACTTAATAAAAATTGCAATTTAAACTAACCTAAAATCTAATAAAATAAAACTCTATTAACCTAAAGAAATTCTTAAATCTAACTAAGAAATTAACAACCTAAAAAAATAATCCTAAATTAAATAAAACAAAATCAAAATAATGAATTAGAAATAAATATTTTTGGATTTTTCAATTTTAAGCTGAAAAATTAAAAATGCATAAAATAACTCTACACCTAACTTTAATCCTAAACGCAAAAGTTTAACCTAAAAAGATTTAATCTTAGATTCTATTACCTACCAAAATGAAATATTATTATGATTAAAATTGATGTTTAAACTAAAAACTCATAAAATTACACTAGCATTACCTAATCTAACAAATAATAATGATGGAAACAACATTTAAAAAGTAATATGACTGCATGGGAACCAAATTGTAGAACCAAACGCAGCCTTGATCGAAATCCCAGCTGGCCTCGTGGTCCTGATTTTGTAGGTACTGTACATGTCTCTTCCACAATGCATTTCCAAGCACTCTTGGTCCTGTATTCTGCTCCAAATGCTATCGGTTTGTCCAGGTACTGCCCAGCTCACTGCAACATCTTCATCCACTGAACTGTCTTGCACTGCTTTTGCTGTTTCTGCCCTATGTCGCTTCTGTATCCAGCCACCATGTCCTTCTTCTCTGCCAAACTCGTCGCCAGCTCCAGCACTGCTATGTGGTTCACGGTTCTGTCTGCTTGCTCCTACACCCAGGTGCTGCTCACAATTCTATACTGCGCTGCCATGGCTACATTGCCCAGCTGCTGTCCAGGTGCTGCACACGTCCTCTGCAATCAGCAATGTTTTGCCCAGCTAGCGTCGTCTTCTTCATGCACCCACGCACATTGTCAGCTCTGTTATATACAGCCTGATCCACAACTCCTCAGTAGACTTTTCTAGCTATACATCCATGGCCACACAACAGCTCGGTAATAGTGATAGATTTCAGCTTTAACAACTAGAAACTGAAGGCCAAAATAGGATTAAAATTGAATATCAGCACATGAAGACAATGAACAGGACATTGATATTGAAAACAGAGACAAACAGAGGAAAATGAAGGATACTCCCTACTGCACCATGGACACCGTTTTATGCCAAGCAAAATAAGTAAAGAGTTTAGGGAGATCAAAGATAACTTACTAATATAAAAAGTAGTGATTGAAAATGGATTACAGCAGCATAATAAAATGCAATAAAACAATATGGCAACTAATGTTAAAATGCAGTAAGAGTTGAATCCGTGCATTGCAAACAAAGAAAAATGAAACAAGAAAAATCGAAGAACAGTGCATTGCTAGATAAAAGCTAAAAAACTAAAAGAACTAAATGAAGATCAACAACTGAAAAATTAACCCAAACTATCTATTCCCATAAATCACATGAACAGGGAAATCCATCATCCTCGGGTTACTTCATTCCTTTCTCCAACCGTGGTTCCACATTGCCATTAATGTGGACAAATGCTAAGCATCAACCCACATTAAAGCATCAAAATCGAAATGGAGAAGAATGAATGAAAAATGCTTGTCACCCGAATGCACAAGAGGAGATCAAACTGAGAGCTAGGAAAAATAAAGATTGCTTCAACAAAACAATAACATAAACAATTTAGGAAAACCAAGAGTTAGAAAAAGAGAGGCAAATACTTTCCATTAACTTTCATTGAATCAAATGCAAAGGCAATTACTTTGATAATATGAACTACAAATAATCGAGCAAAGAAATGAAAAACTTCATAAAAAAATTTAGAAAGTTGTCATGAACAGTGAAATGAGAAAATGCTTGCTAAAAAAAAAAAAAACTATTCGAAAAACCTTACAAATAATAATCTAAAGATACCTTAAAAACTATTCTACCCTAACTTACATCTATTCTACATTACTCCTACCCTAAATTACTTACCCTACTCCTACTTCATTTTTTCAATTGCCATCATATTATATTTATATACACACTTAGGGGTACAATGGTAATTTTTTCATCCCAGATGAGTTTGCATTGTTCAGCCACTTGTCTTCATTTGATTTGCTGCAGAGTAGATATTTCCATGTCATTAGTCTTTTTGTCCAATTGGATGTGTGATGTGGCCCGACGTGTGTCTTCCAGAAGGTTGGCACGGTGTCCGTTAATCTTATTATTTCGGAGCGAATAAAATACGGACACCTGATATCACGCGTGTCCAGACGACTGGTGACTTGGTCTACAAAATTTGAAGTGGTCCAGTCTCCTTCAGCTCGTTTTCAGCCCAATTTCGACTGAAACGATTGAGTTTCATCTGGATTTAATTTATCTGCACATTAAAGAATTTTAATTAAATAAAGGGGATTATTAATAAAATAATATGGGGGTTAAATAAATAATTAGGAAATTAAGCATAAATAATTCTATTAAAAATAGAATTATCACCCAGCAAACCCGAACCCCCTTTTTCATCTGTTTCGCGAACCAGTCACCGGCTCCCCCAAACCGTGAGCTTTGGCAACCACCATCGTCCAGTCCATTCCTTCAATGCCTTTCCCTTCCCCTTCGACGCCAACAGTACCGAAACCAACAAAATACCAATTTTCCTGCTTCTCCATTGTTGTCACGGCCCCTCTTTGTCCAAAATCGTTACGAATTTTTTGCTTTTTCCTTTCCTTTCCCAGTCGTGAACACTCTCACCACCAAAAAGTTGGGCTATGAGTCAGTATTAGTCATTCTTTACCATCTATTATGCCATATATCATTTGATTTATTTCAAAGGTAAACATGTATACTTTATAAATTAAGATTTAATACTTGTACGTGTTAAGAAATATTTACATTCCCCATATTACATTCCAAAATGTGTACTGTGCTATTACATGTTTAGATACAAAAAGATGCAAGTGTGTATACCTCTCGGTGATGGGAAGCAGCAGATATCAGGATGCACTCCTCAGCCACTCACTACTACTGTGTGAGCTCTGTACGAGAGAAAATGAAGGGGATGAGCAACCAGATGCTTAGTAAGACAATAATACAAGCAGGTAGATAACCACACTATCTACATGCTTATAATGTCATGATATAAAAATCATTTATATCCAGAGCATGAAGTATAATTAAGACTATGCCACATGTATATACATATATCACGTGCTGAAAACATGAAAACATGCATGTAAACATGGAAAATCATCATGTCAATGTCTCATGCTCAACACATTGAAAAACTCGTCATAAAAGAACCCTTCAAGGTTTAACATATTATCAAAACTTAGTAAAACTCATCAACACATCATCAAAGCCACATGTGTATAAATATATCATCCTTTTAAAACATCCCACAAGGTTTAACCCCTCATTCGAGTCTACCCTGGATAACGTAAATCATGTTTAGTGCATATAAAATCATGTGATATCATGTGAGACAGGTGGTCACTATATACAATCGAGGACTCAGTTGGCAAACTATGTCACCATCATCTCAGAACACATGAATCTCGGTGTGCGGGGCATCACACTGTAACGGGAGGAGGGCAAATCCTACCCGCGAGAATAGAAATCAACATCATCACCACATGGTACAACGTACTCCATATGATATACACGGTAAAATGTACTCCATTGACCCATATCACGGTCGAGGGTGCTTGTCATAAGTCTTATCTACCCCATACCATGTGTAACTGACTCAGTCTCAAGTGCACGTGCGAGCATCTCATCCGTGTGACTAATAGTCTACACGAGGCATCCAGCACGGCTCGTGCGAGCATCTCATCTGTGTGACACACAGTTTACACGAGGCATCAGCATAACTCATTAGATATCACAATGTGAAAAGTCCAGTGTGAGCAAGGCTCTAGCACGATTTCATGCATAATCAGTAAAAATCCTTGTATGAGCAATCGCTCCAATACAGCTCTATGCAAAATAAATAATGGCAAAATCATGTACGAGCAAAGCTCAAGTACAGTTATATGCATAAGAAGTAAGTGAAACCCACGTACGAGCGGGAGCTCCAGTACGACTTGCATGCATCTCAACTAAAAATATGGTGCGAGCTAGGTTCCAACACATTTCATGCATGTTAAAATATCAAAATCCAGTGCGAGCAAAGCTCCAGCACGATTAATTTCATATATAAATCTGATAGGTGGCTCTATTTCAACAAAACACATTCAAAATCCAAGTTAGCACCTGACTCGTGCTATTTCATGAAATTATGAAATCAATAGCCAGCCTATCCATAATTTTGCTTAAATCGAAGCAATACATTTCATTTAAATATCAAACAAGATATTTATGCAATTTATTAGCCATACTACCCTTTTGCAAAGTTTTCTTCTAGGGATAAAATCATCTTTTTCACCTATACTCAAATCTTTCACAAAAATTATTTTTTTCTAGGTAACCACGTAAATCCAATGCCTTGTAGATACCCTTAAAATACATGTAACTACCTCTAAATACTCACAAAATTCCCTTACCTGGAATAGCGTCGAGTGATTCCAGTTCCTCAGAGCTGCTAAATCGCGTAGTCCGATTCGCTTCCAATGTAATCTCTGGAGCTGTACAAAATTATTTATCATATTAAATACAGTCTATTTATCTGTATTTCACTTTCACTACAATCGATTTAATTCATTATGCCCATATACTCTTATTGGACCTTACTTTCTCTTCAGTCCATTTCAATTGTACTATTAATTTCTCGAGAATCTATTGGACCCATCAAGCCTATTGATTCACATTTGGCTGGCTAAAAGCCCACGATGCCTTATTGAGTGTAATACTCAACATTTGGTCCACTTGACCATTCGGTCATGCATGGTGCGCCATGCCTAGCCATAGTCGACACCTCAGTTGTCTAGCTCATATGGTTATTTTGGCAAACACTTGGTGTGCTTGCCTTAAGTTCACCACATTCCTTCACTAAGGCATTTCATCATACACCTCTTATGCCTACTCTGAATCATCGTCTATTCCAACATATTGATTTTACAAAACCATATCAAAATCTTGCATATAACATCACCAACACCATAGTATACTCAATTCATCATTAAATCAACCATAGCTCACTTTCTCACACTAAACCCATATTAGGTCATGGATAATTTATCATGCTCAATGATGTTCTTAGCCAACAGTACATACACCAATCAACCCATAAAAATTTCTAGATTAACATACTTAAAGTTGGTGTATTGAAAACTTACCTAGCTTAACCTATCTCTTTTGGCGAAAAATAGGGAAACACCTTGCTCCTTTAATCTACCAAATCAACTTCTAGTTTTTGACTATGTTGTTCTCTTCCTCATAGGGAATAACTTTGCTCAAAGAAACCTTTCTCAAATCTATTTGGAAGGTGATGATAATTTAGAGTGAAAAAACTTGGTTTACTTTGGAAAAAAAAATGGAGGAGTATCAGCTGTTTCGTGGAAGAAGACTTGGCTGTCAAGTGTTTATAGAAATAACATGATGAAATCGATCTCCTAGGGTGAGAGATCGATCTTCCCTTTATTAGAACTCTCTTTGTATTCTATATTTAGGCTGTGGGATCGATCTATTCATGGGATGGGATCAATCTGCTCATGGGATGGGATCGATCTGCTCTTAGTAGAATCATAGGAGATCGATCTGCAATTGGGAAGAGATCGATCCTTACTAGGCAGAAAGAACTTGAGATCGATCTGCTTTAAATAAGGGATCGATCTCCATGTTGCAGAATGTTATTGCACTTTCATTTCGAGAAGATGAGATCGATCTCCCTTTGCACTAAGATCGATTTGGCATTCATCTACAGCATTCCAGCTGCAATGTTTCTAGAAATTCCAATGAATGATTGCTTCCCTTTGCTTCACTACTCATTTTGCATTCTAGTCGCACTTAGAATATAAAAAGATTCATTTCTTATGATCCACATATTATAAAATTTGTGTGTACATCCTGGAATCATAAGGGATACATATAAAACTACAGGCCTTACATTCCTCCCCTCCTTCAAGAAATTTAGTCCTCCAAATTAGAACTAAGTCATTCCTCAAAAAGTTGAGGGTACCTTTCTCGTTTCAAGCTCTCCAACTCCCAAGTAGCCTTCTCTGAAGTGTGGTGCTACTAGAGAACCTTAACAAGTGAAATCATCTTAGTCCATAACACTTTCTCGTTTCTATCCAGTATCCTGATCGATCTCTCTACATACGATAAATTATCTTTAAGTTCTAATGGCTCATACCAAATCACATGGGCTGGATCTGGATGGTACTTCTGAAGCATCGATACGTGGAAGATGTTATGAATGCCTGCTAGCTTCAGTGGCAATATGAGCCTGTAGGCTTTATCTCCCACTTGTTTCAATATCTCAAATGGCCTGATATACTGAGGGCTCAACTTACCTTTCTTACCGAACCTCATAATCCTTTTTAAGGGAGAAACTCTCAAAAACACTGAATCACCTACAGGGAACTCTAATGACCTCCATCTCGTGTCAGCAAAACTCTTCTGCCAGCTCTGAGCTTTCTTTAATCTCTCACATATCAGCTGAACAACCTCAGAGGTTTGTCTTACCAAGTCAGGAGCAAAGATCTGTTTGTCACCAACCTCTTCCTACCCAATAGGGGAACGACATCTACTTCCATACAATGCCTCATATGGTACCACCCCGATACTTGCATGATAGCTATTATTATGGGTGAACTCGGCTAGTGGTAAATCATCATCCTATGAGCCTCTAAAATCTAGGACACATGCTCTCAACATATCCTTCAGAGTCTGTATAGTCCTCTCTGACTGACCATCTGTCTGAAGATGAAAAGCAGTGCTAAAACTCAACTGGGTCCCCATCACTTCTTGAAAATATTCCTAAAAGTGGGAAGTGAAGTGGGAATCCCTATCCGAAACAATACTCACTGGGATACCATGTAACCTCACTATCTCATGAACATATAGATCCGCCAATGTACTCGAGTATCGGTATCTCTCATAGTTAAGAAATGGGCTGATTTTGTCAACTTATCCACAATCACCAAGATGGCATCATAACCTCTGCAGGTCCTCGGTAAACCCATCATAAAATCCATGGTGACATGCTCCCTCTTCCATTTCGCTATTGGTAGAGGTTGCAATAACCTTGCAGATTTCTGATGCTCTACCTTTACATGCTGACAGATGAGACACTTCGCCTCATATTTCACTACATCTTTTCATCCCCGACCACCAATACACTCTCCAAAGGTTCTGATACATCTTGTTACTCCCCAGATGTAGTGTATACTTCGACGAATGAGATTCTGTTAAGATCAACCTCTTGATCTCTGAGTCATCGAGAACACATATCCTACCCCTGAATCTCAGTATTCCATCTGAACTCAACTCAAAATCAATCTCTGTAACCCTCTGTATCTATCCGATAATATCTCTGCTCTGCTGATCAAGCTATTGAGCCTGCCGGATACGACTTACCACATCCGGTTCTAACCGCAAGCTAGCTACCAAACAACCACTATCAGTATCAGGCGAGGTCACATCTAAACTGAGGTTCACGAGTTTCAACAGCTCGTGTTCCCTGATCATCATGTACGATACCAACCCGAGATGCTTCCTACTCAGGGCATCAACCCCAACATTAGCCTTTCCTGGATGGTACAATTTCTCGTAATCATAATCTTTCAAAAGCTCTATCCACTGTCTCTACCTTATATTCAACTCTTTATGTGAAAACAGATATCTGAGGCTCTTATGATCTGTAAACACCTGAAATTTCTCTCTGTATAAGTAGTGGCGCTATATCTTCAAGGTGAATACTATGATCGCCAACTCTAGATCGTGGGTCGAGTAGTTCTTCTCATGGCTCTTAAGCTGTCTAGAACCATAAGCGACTACCTTCCTGTCCTGCATTAACACACAGCCCAGTCTTTGTCTCGAGGCATCTATATACACTAAAAAGCCTCATGAGCTGGTGGGTATGGTGAGAATAGGTGCGGTGGTTAGTCGTTGCTTCAGTTCATAGAAACTACTTTCACACTGATCATCCCACTCAAATGCCACATCCTTTCGAGTGAGGGGTGTCAATGGAGTAGCTAGCTTAGAGAATCCCTCCACAAATCGTCAGTAATAACCTGCCAAACTCAGAAAACTGCAGACTTCTGTAACCATCTTGGGTCTCTCCCATTGAACAACTGCCTCTACCTTGGGTGGATCTACTGATACCCCATCCCTCGATACAATATGATCCATAAATGAAATCTACTCTAACCAAAAGTTACACTTACTGCGCTTGGCATACATCTATAGAACTATCCTTAAGTGCTGCTCATGATCTTCCCTGGACTTGGAATAAACCAATATATCATTGATAAACACTATCACAAACTGGCCCCAGGTATGACTTAAACACATCATTCATCAAGGCCATAAATGCTGCGGGGGTATTCATCAATTTGAATGGCATAACCAAAAATTCATAGTGTCCATAACGAGTACGAAATGCTGTCTTGGGTACATCTCCACTCCTATCCTCAACTAATGGTACCCAGATCGCAGATCTATCATAGAAAAGATTTGTGCTCCCCGAAGCCGATCCAATAGATCATTAATGCGTTGAAGGGGGTATTTATTCTTGACGGTAGCCTTATTCAACAACAAGTAATCTATGTCAGTCGGAGGCTCCCATCCTTCTTCTTCACAAATAAGATCGGAGCTCCCCAAGGTGAGACACTCGGTCTAATAAATACCTTCTCTAATAACTCCTACAATTGCTTCTTTAATTCCTCCAACTCAATCGAAGTCATTCTATACGGTGGTCTAGATATCGTCTCTGTACCAGGTACCAACTCTAAACAAAACTTCATCTCCCTGTCGGGTAGTATCCTTGGAAATCATTTGGAAAAACATCAGGGAACTCTGCAACCATTGGAATGTCTCTCAATTCCGGACGTGTCTTATTTGTATCAACCACGTATATAGTGAACCCTTCGAATTATCATTTTTCCACCGTTAGTAACATAGGTCATTATATTAACATTCATGATTAACAAGGAATTCATCTATTATATATGATGAATTAAAATTATACTCTTCCCATTTGCAATAATCATGTTCCTTCATTTCTTTTCAGCAAAACTTACAGTACACTTTTCAGGAAAACTTATAATAAGGCTATCTATTCTTGAAAACATTACTGTCTTAGCATATCATTCATATTTAGTAAGATAAGATCGGCTGACATATCCCTTCCCCTATTTTCAGCCTATAGTCTCTATATACATACTCAATCAACTGACTATCATTCATAGGTGTAGAAATTAACAACATTTTATCTAATAATGTAGGCTTTACATGCTTCGATAACTTACTTGCAAATGAAGGCGATATAAAGGACTGTGTGTCACCAGAATCAAATAACACAAATGCTTCTAAATAAAAAATCAGGATAGTACCTTTAATCACATTCGCTGAAGCGTCCGCGGTGTCCTAGTCCAATGCATGCACTCGCCATCTGCCAACACTTGTTTCCCCTTTTCCTTAGCTGTAGCTCTCCTTCTTGAAGCAGAAGTCTCAATAGGAGCTCTCTCTGACTCTTAACACTTTTGTGGGGCAGTCTCAATCATCTCTGGGCAATACCTCATGATATGCCCTGGCTTCCCACATCTGTAACACAGTCCAAGGGTCATTGAACAAGGCCTGGTACCATGATACCTGTCACATCTCCTACTCTGCTCTGTAGTAGGTCGAGGTCTCCTAATGACTATACCTCTCGGTGGTGATAAGGCCCGATATACAGGAGGTTTAGCAATCCTCTCATGTACCTCCTCAATCCGAGGTCCTTTCCCAAACAGCCTTCGACCTCTTCTCTGTACATCTCTATCATATCCGAATCTCTTTCGGTCTCTGTCTCTCCTCTTACTAACCTTTCCAAACTCAGAGGTATTTCGTTCAAAGTCTTGCTTACGTAACTATGCCATGTGCAGCACAACTCATAAGTGGGGACGTCAAACGGAGCTAATCTAGATTTGGTGGCTAGTCTCAATCCATCGATGAACTTCTGGACCTTTTGAGTCTCACTGCTCAATGTATCCTGGTCGTACCTCCCCAAGGATATGAACCTCGATTCATACTCTTCAACGGAGTGGTTCCCTTGAACCAAACTCATAAATTCCATTCGCAGCTTCCGCTGTGTAGTGGCCGAAATATACTGCCTCTTAAAGGCCTCGAAAAATATCTCCCATGTAATCTCTAAGTGTCAAGCTCTCAGGATAGATACTGTGGATATCCACCAGTGCTTTGCCTCCCCCTTAAACATGAATACGACAAAGGCAACTTTCTTAACTGATGTACACCTGAAGAACCCATGCAACATTTCCATCTCATATATCCATTCTTTTACAATAACCAGCTCCTTCACTCCTCTAAAGACTGGAGGTTTGAATTCTTAGAATTGTCGTACCTATTCAACTCACAATCATAACCCAGATCACTACCGCTCAGCTATAGAGTGATAATTCTATTAAAATAGAATTATTTTTGCTTAATTTCTTAATTAATTATTTTAATCTCCATATTATTTTATTAATTATCCCCTTAATTTAATTAAAATTCTCTTATGTGCAGATATCTAGATGAAACTCAGTCATTTTAGCAAACAATGGGCTAAAAACGAGCTAAAAGAGATTGGACCACTACCATTTTGCAGTCAAAGTCACCATTCGTCTGGACACGTATGATGCTGGGTGTTTGTATTTTATTCGCCTCAGAAAGATAAGATCGATGGATAACGTGCCCACCTTCTGGAAGACACATGCTGGGCCACATCGCACAGCCAAGTGGACAAGAAGACGAATGACATGGAAATATCTTCTCTATAGCGAATGGAGTGAAGACAAGTGGCCAAGCAATTCCAACTCATCTAGGATTGAAAATTACCATTGTACCCCCAATTTTATGTATAAATAGAATATGATGAGTGATAATTCTATTAAAATAGAATTATTTGTGCTTAATTTCTTAATTAATTATTTTAATCCCCATATTATTTTATTAATTATCCCCTTAATTTAATTAAAATTCTCTTATGTGCAGATAAATTAAATCCAGATGAAACTCAATCGTTTCAGTCAAAATTAGGCTGAAAATGGGCTAAAAGAGACTGCACCACTACCATTTTGCAGTCTGAGTCACTATTCGTCTGGACACGTGTGATGACGGGTGTTCATATTTTTTTCACCTCGAAAAGATAAGATCGACGGATACCGTGCCCACCTTCTGGAAGACACACACCAGGCCACATTGCACAGCCAAGTGGACTAGATGATGAATGACGTGGAAATATCTACTCTGCAACGAATGGAATGGAGATAAGTGGCCAAACAATGCCAACTCATCTAGGATTGAAAATTACCAGTGTACCCCCAAGTTTGTGTATAAATAGAACATGATGAGCAATTGAAAAACTAAGTAAGTAGGTAGGGTAGAAAGTAGGTAGGGTAGAATAGAAGTAGTTTTAGAGTGAAGTAGTTTGGGGTAGAATCTTTGGGTAAAGTAGTTTTAGGGTAGTTTTTAGACTAGTTTTATTTTAGATGAAATTTTTCATTGCTATGTTTTATTTTCTTGTTTCCTTTTAGTTCTCACGTTGGTGGCAGCCACCATTATTAAAGTTTTACAAGCTTTCATTTTTATTCTATTGAAATGAAAAAGTCTCATTCTAGTAGTTAGTATTATCTTTTATCACATTTTTTTCATTACCTTTTCTTTTATCTTCATTTAGGTTCTCGATTTTCATTTTCCCTCGGTTTTCATTTTTTTCTTTTACTATTCATGTATGGGTTAAACTAAAATGGCTACTGTCATTTGCCATTTTTACACTCAGCCATTCACAAGGCTGGTTGAATAAGGATGCAAGGCTGTTGCTTATGCTCACTGTGGTGTGAATGTTTCATGATATTGGAGACCCGAGACATAAAGCATAACCGACTTTTCTCTTTTAACTGAGATTTTTTTTTAGAATCCTCAAGTTTTGATTTCTATAATCACTATTTCATTTTCTTAGTCATTTCTATTCTAGTTTAGGATTTATTTTCAGCACTACAGGTTATCTCACTGCACTGTACCATTTGATTTTCTACATCAACAGGCTGTATTTTCTGGGTTCATAGTTTACCGTTTCCAGCAACTAAGAACTTTCGGTTGTTTTTGCTTTTGCTGTTAGTTTTCTGTGTAGGTCCTTACTGTCCGGATCTTAATGAAGCTGGCATTCAAGGTTGTTGCAATTGTAACTTGAATGCCAATTGAAAGAAGTTGCTGAAGGGTGTATCAACGGTTTATGTTTAGTGACAATAGTAGTAGGATTCTCATCCCTAGTTCTGCCCTATTTATATATTTTTTACTGTTCATCTTAGTTGTCTTTTATTATGTACTAATCTAATTGTTACCTACTGTTAGGCTACTGTTGATTGATGTTCAGATTGTTTAACAGTGTGCTGGTAAGCTTGAATGGCTGTCGTGGTGCATCAAGCAAGAGTTGAGCTGGTTGATTCATGATAGTTGCTTACAGGCTGTTGCTACTCTGTTCAGTATCGAGTTGTTGAATGTGTGCGGCATGGGTGTCACGACCCATTTTATCCTTCTATAACTAAAAATCACTATAAATATTTCGCATTCTCCTTTTCTTACCTGGTCCTGAATAAACTCACCACTTCACAGTTGGGTTGTGAGTCAATAATAAACATCTCTCAACATTCATTTCAATTAAATCAAAAGAAGTGTCATTTATTGAAAGTTAAGTTATACATGACTAACTTTTACATCCCCTACATTACATTACAATTTGACTATTGTGCTTTTACAATTGTTTAGATACAAAAAGAATCCTTATGTGTATACCTCTTGTCGATGGAAGTAGCGGATGTCCAAAATAAAATGCCTCAGTCCTCACTGGGCTGCTATGTACGCTCTATAGAGGGGCAAATAGAGAGGGATGAGCAACCACATGCCCAGTAAGGCAATAATACAAGCATGGTAGATAACTACTTTATCTACATGCTGGTAATGTTGTGCATAAATCATTTATAATAAGAGCTTGAGGAAGTAAATCTATGCCGTATGAATATACATATATCATGTACAGAAAAACATGGAAAGCAGGCATATAAAACATGAAATCATCATCATGTAAAACCTCTTATGCTCACCTTTATCAAATCTCAAAATAAAAAGGAAAATTCATTAGGAAATATCCTTTAAAGTTCATCTCTCTCTTAAAACACAATAAAATCCCATCACAATCATTTTTCAATCTCAAACGTCATTATCATTTCTCAATCAAAATCCCACAAGGCTCGACCCCTCCCTCGGGTCTACCCTGGGCAATCACAATCATACTCATATATCAAAACCATGTGGTACTATACAATATCAAGTGAGACAGGTCACTATATCTCAAAGACTATGTTGGCCAACTATATCATAAGTCATCCCAGACCACACGCATCCAGGTGTGCGGGGTATCATGTTTGTACGAAGGTGGGTTATTTCTTCGCCAGACTTTCTCATCACATAACCATCACGCAGTACATCGTACTCCATATGATATACACGGTACAACATACTCCGCGGACCCATATCATGGTTAGGGTTGCTAGTCGTAGGTCTTATCTACCCCATACCGAGTGTAACCACCATTATCTCAAGTGCACATGGAGCTTTCCATACCCATGTAAGAGAGTCTCCCTACCGAACAGAGCCTCCTCGCCTCCTTTGGCTTGAGGATGTTGTGCTTGAGGGTTTTACCGTAAGAGAGCCTCCCCACCGAACAGAGCCTCTGCGCCCTCTCTGGCTTGAGGATGTAGGGCTTGAGGATCTTACCGTAAAAGAGCCTCCCCACTCTCTCTGGCTTGAGGATGTAGGGCTTGAGGATCTTACCCACTTCCACGGCATCATACATACCACAGTGTGAAAACTTGTGCGAGCGAAGCTCTACAACGATTTGTGCATCATAACTAAACCACCTTGTACGAGCAACGCTCTAGTATGACATTTATGCATCAAATCATGAAGAAACCGTGTACGAGCACAGCTCCAGTACGATTATATGCATAAGAAAACCACTCAAAATCCACGTACGAGCAGAAGCTCCAGTACAGTTTATAAAACATCATCATAGTTTCCAAATCAAGGTGCGAGCTAAGCTCCAGCATGTTTTATACAAATGAAAGCATCAAAATCTAGCACGATCGAGGCTCTAGCGCGATCTATATCACATAAATACGATAGGTGGCTCATACACAATCAAAACCATCCCAAAATTGGGTTTAGCACCTCACAAGTGCTATTTCATGAAATCATTCAAACACTAGCTAGCCTATCCATTAATTTGTTCAAAACCAAGCATTGTGTTATGTGAAAATATTTCAAACACATGATTTATGCAATTATTAGCCTTACTATCCCTTTTATAATAATCGTTCCAAAACCAAATCTCATACATACTCGCAGCTATTCGCATACATCATCAATCATTTTCTCAAATAGTCATGCATTTCATAAACACACTATATCCACCCACAAGTTCAAAGTACGAGCAGTTATCTCTATATGCTCACAGAATTCCCTTACCTGGAATCGAGTCGTGTGATTCCACTTCCTTAGAGCTACTTAATTATGGGGTTCGATCCGTCTCCAACGAACTCTTCGAAACTGCACATAATCGTATATCACACCAATTTAGTTCATATAACACAACTCTTATGTTTTCTATAGTCGATTTAATCTATAGCTTCCATTAACACTTATAAGGCCTAGTTTTATCATTCTACTCATATCTCGAGTCTATTGATTTCTTTTAGGCATATTAGTTCATACCAAATCGATATTAAGTTCATAGTGTTCATACTTCATCAATTTCTTCACTATGGCATTTTATCATACATCATACATACTCATTTCCATAAATCCTCTAAACTCACAATGTGGCCTCATTTATCCATTACAAATCATTCATATTACTTCAATAACAACTTATCGTAATCCATAAACCTCCAAGTCATCAAAATCACACTTTCTCACACTAACCCATTCTATTTTCTAGGTCACCCTTGTTCCATCATAACCTAGGTAGTTTTGACTATCAACACAAATGCAAATCAACTCCAAAACCATTAAATAGACAATGTACTTGGGCTGAAGTATTAGGAACTTACCAAATCTAGCTTCTCTTTTTGTTCCAAAGAAAAATACACCTTGCAAGTAAAAGTTGATCATCAGAAACCTGGAGGATTATTACAACCTCTACCGATATCGACATGGAAGTGGAAGTACATCACCATGGATTTTGTGATGGGGTTATCGAGAACTCGTAAGAACCATGCTGCTATATGGGTTATAGTAGATCGGTTAATGAAATCGGCATACTTCTTAGCCATGAGATCTACAGATACCTTGAGTGCATTAGTGAACTTGTATGTACGGGAGATACTGAGATTACATGGAGTCCCAGTGAGTGTTGTTTCTGACAGTGATGACGGCTTCAGTTCCCATTTTATGGGACATTTTCAGGAAGCGATGGGAACCCAATTGCGTTTCATCCTCAAACAGATGGTCAGTCAGAGAGAACTATACAGACCATAGAGGATATGTTGATAGCGTGTGTGCTGGATTTTAGAGGCTCATGGGATGATCACTGGCCATTGATTGAGTTTGCCTACAATAACAGTTATCACTCAAGTATTGGTATGGCCCCTTATGAGGCACTATATAGTCGTAGATGCCTTTCACCCATTGGTTGGGAAGAGGTTGGTGACAGACAGTTGATCACTCTCGATTTGGTTAAACAAGCCTTCGAAGATGTTCAGATAATATGTGAGAAGTTATGAACGGCTCAAAGTTGACAAAAGAGCTATGCTGATCGGAGACATAGACCACTTGAGTTTGATGTGCGTGAGTCTGTATTTTTTAGAGTATCTCCTTCTAAGGGAATAACGAGGTTCGGGAAGAAAGGAAAACTAAGTCCTCGTTACATTGGTCCCTTCTAGATTTTGGATAGAGTGGGAGTTGGAGCATATAGGCTAGCCTTACCACCTAAGCTAGTAGAAGTCCACAATGTCTTTCTTGTTTCTATGCTTTGGAAGAACTATCCGGATCCAACACATGTAATTAGCTATGAGCCATTGGAACTCAAAGAGTACATGTCGTATGTGGAGGAACCAATCTAGATATTGGACAGAAAAGAAGGTGTTGAGGAACAAGACGATTTCATTGGTTAAGGTTTTGTGGCCACATCACACCGTGGAAGAGGCCACATGGGAATTGGAGAGTTTGATACAAGAGAAGTATCCCAAGTTATTCACAGAATGATTGGTTCCAATTTGTAGGACCAAAGTTTCTAAGTGGGGGAGAATGTGAGACCCCGTATAGGTTTAATCTTGTACATATGTAAATGAATTCATGAGTATAGTGATGTACTAGTAATGTGAAGCATATGTGATGTAAAGTGTGACGCCCCGGAAGCGCTGAAAACAGGGAAAATTTAAACTTTTATTTACTTCAATACACATTTATGGGTGCATTCCTGTGCAGTGTCATGCATCATCATATATATAGGATATAAAACTTAAACCTTAGGATCTCATCATCAAGCATTCAGAAATCATATCATATCCATTTCTCAACTCAATATTAATTAATCCTAATACATCCCATACGTCATTGCACATCAAGTGTCTGTAAATACACATTAGTCTGGGTACATGAAATGTAAATTATACCTCTAATACAAATATAAGGCCTGGAGCTCAAGTCATCCACTAGCCACTATTCCGTATGTCGCAGGAAATTCTCCTCACTTGAAGAAATCTGGAGGCAAGATAAGACAAGGTGAGCTTCTAAATCGCTCAGTAAGGGGTTAAGGGACTCATTGTTAAATTAATGATTTGCACACACAATCATTTTATTTCATAGTTGAAACTCAATATAAAATGTAGCATGAACTCATTAAAACATTATTCTCATCTCAATTCTCTAAAATCATGTAAAACATGGGAGTACATACTCAGTACAAATCACAGTCACAAGCATGTGGAAATCAGGATATGATAATGGCTTTTCTCTTTAAAACGTGATAAAAATAACCTCAATAGAATGCACGTGGCACAGCCACCAAGTACAATCGGCACGTGGCACAGCCACTGAATACAATCCTTACGTGGCACAACCACCAAACACAATCCACATGTGGTACAACCACCAAATAGAATTCGCACGTGGCATAGCCACCAAATAGAATTTGCACGTGGCACAGCCACTAAACACAATCCACATGTGGCACAGCCACTAAATAGAATTCGCACGTGGCACAGCCACTGAACACAATCCACTCATGTAAAATGAGGCTAGGTAATTACCCAGCGCTACCAGAGTAGGAGAAAATATGTTGGACTTACATACTACCAGAGTAATGCCCAACGTGTATTCAACATGACATGCCTAAGTCTCAATTAATAGCCCTTATCATAAAAATCATTTTGCCTTCACGTAGAACTCATAACAGTTGTCTCTCATAAATTGCCTTTAAAACATTTGTGTACTCAACACAAAACGTGTTAAAACCGAGTTTCAACCGGCAAAACCACGTACACATTTCTCAATCTCAGTACGCCTTAATGTAGAGCCCAAATATCTTTTTTACATTTTAAACACAAAATGTTGTAAAACAATTTTCATATTTAGTTTACAACTCAAACAATTAGGCCCCAACCGACTATAAAATCATGTGCAATAACTCATAAAAACATGTTTGTTTTCTTAAATCTCATTTCATGCTACAATATCACCACAAAGCACATACACAAATGGGTTTGAGTTTTCCCTTACCTCTTTGCACCTCGTATAGTGTAATTGCTCCCCCGTATCACGGACTAGTCTTGTATTCCTCTCTGGAACTCCCGAGCTGTCCAAATGATGTAAAAACATTAATAACTCATTATCACATAACCTTCAAATCTCTACATCGAGCATATTGCCCATATTCTCATTAAATACCTTAATTATCCCATTTCTTATGACTCTATCACAATTCAGAATCTCATCCACTACATCTCAACATTCTACATTTCTCATGCATAATACCCATGCCAAAATCACCTAATTTCCTTAATTTCCAATTTATAGACAAAAATCCCAATTTATCACAATTTACTTAATATCATCATCATTCCAATAAAATCACATTTTTTGTCAACTCTATTCCTTTCCTAACTATTTCATCACAATGCCTATATTCATAATCACCAAAAATCACTTCAAAATCCAAGATTGAAGTTTAGAGATTACCCAAACTTGTGGAGTGCTCAACTCAAACCTCGATTCGATTCGTCTTTCGATTTCCAAGTATGTTGTTCTCCTTTGGATGAGGAACAACTTTTCTTCTTGCCACAACCCTTGATTTGGATGAAAATGGGTATTTTTGGAGGGGAGAGAAAGCTAGGGTTCAAAAATGGTGATTTGGGAGAGAGAGAGATTGATTTCTAGGAAAATAAAAGGGTATTTATATAGGTCGAGGGTAGGAGATCGATCTGGCTCTTGATGATATCGATCTGCATTTGAATTTGGGGACGATTTGAGGTAATTTTGTGCTTAGGAGATCGATCTGTGGTGGGATGAGATCGATCTCTTAATGGTTTTATGAGATTGATCTGCTCCAATTATGAGATCGATCTCTAGTTTATAGAATGCTTCACGAGATCGATCTGCTCCTTGAGGAGATCGATCTACTCCTTACAGAATACCTCATGAGATCGATCTGCCCCTTGAGGAGATCGATCCTCTTCCATTCGATATCGATATGCTCGCTTAAATTCCTCCTTCCTTGTCATTTTTGGCCTACTAGATCGATCCTCTCTTCTCCAAGATCGATCTGACCCCATAGTTTCACACTTTAACATAAAATCTCATTTATAACTCATTCATAACTTAAAATTTCATTCCATACCACCTCAATATATGAGTACATCATATTTAGTTCAATCAATTACAATTCATGTTCTCATTACATAATTTAAATATGTCTAAAATTCTCAGATCTCACATCCCCCACCTTAAAAGAATTTGGTCCTCCAAATTCAACTCAACTCGTCAAACAGATGGGGGTACTTCTTCTTCATGAGACTCTTCAATTCCCATGTTGCCTCTTCCATTGAGTGATGTTTCCATAAAACTTTCACTAATAGGATGCTCTTAGTTTGAAGTACTTTCTCTTTCCTATCAAAGATCCAAACGGGTTCTTCAGTGTAGCTCATGTCCTCTTGTATGTCCATCTCTTCATACTCTATGACATGAGAAGGTTCTGGGTGGTACTTCCTCAACATATATACATGAAAGATGTTGTGTATTCCAAACATCTGTAGGGGTAATGCCAACCTGTAGGCTACCTCTCCCACTCTTTCAAGAATCTCGAATGGTCCTACGTATCGAGGACTCAATTTCCCTTTCTTTTCAAACCTCATGATACCCTTACTTGGTGATATCTTCAAAAATACTGCATCACCAACATTAAACTCGAGTGGTCATCCACACACATCCGCGTAGCTTTTCTGTCTACTCTGCGCAGCCCGTAATCTCTCACATATGAGTTTCACACTTTGTACAGCCTGTTCAATAAGTTTGAGAGCATTTATCTTTCTATCACCGTTTTCTTCCCAAGCTACAGGGGATCTACACCTCCTACCATACAGAGCCTCAAAAGGTGCCATTCTAATACTCATATGGTAGCTGTTATTGTACGCAAACTCTGCTAGGGGCAGGTGATCGTCCCATGATCCCTTAAAATCCATTGTACATGCCCTCAACATATCCTTCAAGGTTTGAATAGTCCTCTTTGACTGACCATCTATCTGAGGATGATAGGCGGTACTAAAACTCAATTGAGATCCCATTGACTCCTGAAATTAGGTCCAAAATATAGAAGTAAATCGAGAATCTCTGTCAGAATTAATACTCACTGGAGCCCCATGTAATCTAGCTATCTCGCTAACATATAACTCAGCTAAGGTATCCACAGTATTTGTGCTCTTGATGGTAAGGAAGTGGGCATTCTTGGTCAGTCTATCCACTATGACCCATATCGCATCACGACTCCTTAGGGTCCTCGGTAAACCCATAATAAAATCCATGGTGACTTGCTCCCATTTCCACGTAGGCACAGGTAAAGGCTGTAGTAATCCACCAGGCTTACGATGCTCAGCTTTCACTTTCTAGCATACTAAACATCTGGCCACATACTATGCCACGTCTCGCTTCATACCACTCTACCAGTACACCTTTCTCAAATCTCGATACATTTTTGTACTACATGGGTGCATGGTGTATCACGAGCAGTGGGATTCTCTTAGTATCTGTCTCTTCAGGGTATCATTATCCGATACACAAATCCGTCCTCTGAATCTCAACAATCCATCCTTACTGATTGTGAGATTCGACTGTGAAGTCTACTCAGCTTGGCAAACCATATCTATCAACCTCTGATTATTGCGCTACCCAGTTCTAATCTGATCCATGATCTTGGGATCTATTCGCAGGCTAGCCAAAAATCCAATCTCTACCTCTTTAACTCTGATCCGGAGTTTAGCGAACTGCTCCAGTAAATCCCATTCCCTGATCATCATAGCAGATATCATACTCTTCCTGCTCAGGGCATCAGCAACTACGTTCGCCTTACCCAGATGGTATAGAATCTAGTAGTCATAATCCTTAAAGAGTTCCATCCATCTCCTTTGTCTCATATTTAACTCTTCCTGATCAAAGAGATATCTCAAAATCTTATGATCAGTGAAGATGTGGAATCTTTCCCTATATAAGTAGCGTCGCCAGATCTTCAAGGTAAATACAACAGCGACTAATTCCAAATCATGTGTGGGGTAATTTCGCTCATGATTTCTCAATTGCTATGACCCATAAGCGACCACTGTTCCATGCTGCATGAGCACATACCCCAATCCTTGATGCGAGGCATCACTATACACTAAAAATCCTCCTGATCCCTCAGGAATAGTCAACACAGGTGCCGCTGTCAATCTCTTCTTCAATTCCTGAAAATTGAGCTCACATTATTTAGTCCATATGAATGGAGTCTCCTTGCACGTGAGTTGGTCCAAGGAGAGGCAATCTTGGAAAATCCTTCCACAAATCTTTTGTAATACCCTGCCAAACCAAGAAAGCTTCGTACCTCTGTAACTGTCCTCGATCTTTCCCAATTAAGCACAGCCCCCACTTTAGTTAGATCAACTGATACTCCCTCCGCTGAAACTATGTGACTAAGGAAAGCTATCTGATCCAGCCAAAACTCACTCTTACTAAGCTTTCCATACAGTTGCTTATCTCGGAGTATTTAAAGTACTAACCACAAGTGTTGTGCGTGCTCCTCATGAGACCGAGAGTACACTAGGATATCATCAATAAAGACTATCATAAAATTATCAAGATAGTCCTTGAACACCTCATTCATTAACCTCATAAAGGCTGCAGGGGCATTTGTCAATCCAAAGGGCATCACTAGAAATTCATAATGGCCATATCTCGTTCTGAAGGTCGTCTTCAGAATATCTTCCTCTTTAATCCTCAATTGGTGATAGCCCGATCTTAAATCAATCTTAGAGAAGACTGAGGCCCCTCTCAACTGATCACGTAGATCATCAATCCTCGGCAATGGATATTTATTCTTCATCGTGGCTTTATTCAACAGTCGGTAGTCTATGCATAATCTGAGACTACCATCCTTCTTCCTCATGAATAACACTAGTGCTCCCTACAATGAGACACTGGTGCTCCTCACGAATAAAGTCCATAAGTTTTATGTACACACTTGTAATAAGAGTTGTGATGTACGTACAAGTTGCATTAAGTCGGAATATGAAGAAATGGACTTTGATATATGATATATGTGAGTGGAATGGAAAATGAGTAGTGGGGTAAAATGGAATGAAATTGCATAAGTGGTGCAAATCTTTATGTTTCCATTTAGTTATATATTGTATACATTTGGTTATACAAGAATTACACACAAGTTTTAATGTGTATAAAGTATTAATGAAAATCATTTTCAAGTCTCAAAGGTAGGCGAATGAGAAAATGACTATGGAAGCAAATTAAGGATGTTTTGTGTGATGTTGCTACAGAAAACTGCAGTAAAATCTAGAAATATGAATGACAGATCGATCTCATAGGACGAGAGATCAATCTTGAAGAGCCAAAATGATCTTATTTTGAGCTATGGAGTAGGACAGATCAATCACCAATGGAGCCAGATCGATCTGCTAAGCATTCTATAATAAGAAGATCGATTCTTAAGACAAGCGGATCGATCACCTTAACTCTTTGTTTGAGACAGATCGATCTCAAGCCTCAAAAGATCGATCTGTTTAAGGGTTCTATAAAGAGCAGATCGATCTCCAAGAAGGAATTTGCCTGCAAACAGATCGATCTCATCATGAAAGAAGATCGATCTTATAGTGGTTGCATTTGGTAAAAAGGACTACCAAACCTTGTAGAGATCAATCTCCATAAGGGCTAAATAGATCTCATGTCTCTACATCTATAAAATGGAGCACGAGATTGGACTAAAAACTCAGATTTTCCTCCCACCAAACCACACCTGCCATTTTCTCTCAAGACCTAAGCTTTCTCACTATAAAAATCACTACATTCCGACCAGTTTTGGTAGAAGCTCAAGAAAGGAAAGTTATTCCTTGAAGCAAGGAGAACAACATACCAAAAAATCACACATTGGTGTGATGAAGAGAAGGAGTTGTGGATACCACAAGTTTGACTAAGTAAAAAGCTCAAAATACGTGAGACACGACTAACTTGGATCGCGAACGGAGCAAATCTGACAAAGGAAATACAAGCGCGATTCAAGGTAAGGGACTGTATGTTAGCGATAGAGATATTCGTATGTATTTCTCTGTGATTTTAATAGTTATGACGCTAGAGATATTATGCTTATCTATTAAACCAAATATGATTGGAAATGTATTATGATATAATTTGTGAAAGTGGGATGTGGGAAGGAAAAACAGCCTGACATGCATGTTTTCAATGTTTTTACATCTATTCATGATGTTTTGATGTTTTCTCATTCATGTACTGATTTTGAGATTGAGAAACGATAATAGGTAGGCTGGCTAGTTTTACATATTTAGCATGGGACAACATGTTATGTAAATAAACATGTTTTAAAGTTTTTAAAAGAGAAAATAGCCACCTATCGGATTTGAGATGTTAAATGGTGTTGGAGCTTTAGCTCACACCCATTTTGATGAATTAGACTATGCTAGAGTTTCACTCGCATACGTCTGCATGTTTTGATAAATCGTATTGGAGCGTGACTCGCACGTGGTTTTATAATGATAATGTGATGGAGTGTTAGCTTACACATGTTTCTATGCTTTTGATGTGTCGTGCTGGAGTTTAACTCGCACGATGGTTTTGAGAAAAGTGTTGGAGCATTACTTCCACCCGTTGTTACTGAGTTGAGGTAAACCAGGGGGTCTAAGATTGAAGGGGATGCCAATTGACGACCTTAGAACGGGCTAGCCCTTAACAATAAATCATATCGCACTGGAGCCTTGCGATGACTACGTGTCACGCTGATTGCTCGCTTGGTATATGAGACATGGTTCAGGATGAAAAAGCCATTGGAGTTGGTCGATGGACTGGGTCCGCGGTCGTACGTTAAACTGTGTAGTTGTCCGTTGGTATACTATGTACCGTGTTGTGTGCACGTGAGTATGAGCATTGCGTATATGACGCATGGCGTACTTTATACCGTGAGTATATGTGATATAAGGAGATAAGGTTGATTGAGATGAGCCGGAGGGTAGGACTGATCCATCCCCCTTCAGGCAAAGTGAAACCTTGTGCACACCTGATCAATGAGGCCTGGGATCACTAACTATATCCATATGTCGTGGATATTTGATTTTCAAAAATTCCATGCCTGTCTCAAAGATACGAGAAATTGAGAAACTGAGAAAAGAAATGATTTAACAAAAGCAAAGAGAGTTTGTGATTTGATAAATCTCTCGATTTGAATGCTCGTGCTATGATAGCATTGTTTATGACATGTTTTCAAATGGAAATATCGTATACATGTTTTCATGAAAATGCTTATATGAGAAATGAATGTTTGAATGCACTTTCTAGCAATATTTCTATTTACATTAAAACATGGTTTTGTTTATGCATGCTTGGGCTATGTAGATAGTACAGTATCTACCCGTTAGCATCCATATCCTTACTGAGCTGTGGTTTGCTCTTCCCACTACTTTTCCCCCTCCAGATAATGAGAAGTAGGACAGTGCAATGGTCTCTAGATTCCCTTTGGGTTAGACAGCTCCTACCAGTTGCTAAGGTACAAGATTTGTATACACATGAGCATTTTGTATCTATTAGAATGTGTCGCACAGTTATGAATTAAAGTTGTAAACAGTTGTATGGGGATGTTATGAAAAGATAATATATTATACAATTGATTTTGTATATCTACACACACCTAGGAGTGTGAATTAAAGTTTTAAATGTTCCGCTGTAAAACTTATGAAATTTTTAGTAATTGTATCATCTCACTGCCCAACCGTAGTAGCGTAAGTATGGATAAAAGGTACCCGGAAGGGTGGTGTAACAGTTTTACCGTCTGACCCCTGCGGTAGAGGTTTATTGCACGCCCTCTACGACAAGGGTTTGTCGCCCTATATCAATTACGAAAGTCTGTCACTTGACCTCTGCGATAAAGGTCTACCGACATTGTCCTGCATACGATAGACTTGCTTTTGACTCCAAATCATGTTGTTCCAATTTTTCTACAATAGATGAATGGCTTTTCTCATACGGTCACCGTGAGACACTCTCCCCAACCAAGTGCTGCACTTTTGGAGGTAGATTAAACTGTGGTAGAGCATTTTTTATGAACTCCATCTTAGCCTCCAACGCGCTGGTGGTTTCTTTGTTATGGTGCTGAAGTGCTTATGTGACCTTCTCATTTTGCTGTTACAACACCTCAAACTTTACCAAGGTGACCGTGGGAGCCTGCTCTCTATCTCTAATCTAGCCTTTTCTTCTCACATGTTTATTGGGAGAACTCACTGAATCTTCCTGTAAGACCCAAAATTTGGTGTTAATTTTGTAAGAAATTGACATTTTAAACATGGACTTATGTAATCTTGATCAATAAAGAAGAAAACATTGAATTCCATGCCCAATTGATCAAGATATGAAAATATTACGATTACCCAAAAAACTTTCACCTCGAGAATTTATCTCGAAAATATGGGAAAAATATATTCTGCGATAATAAAATAAAATAAATGAAAATGTGATATTTTTATGGAAAATAAAGATATTTTGGGTATATAATATATTATATTATATTTTAATATAATATAATATATTATACATAAAAATAAAAAGAAACTTAGATCGTACGAACAGGTCACGCGACCTACACAGAAACAGGGATCGGACGAACCAATCCCCTGGTTCTCGACGAACGACGGTAACACGAGGGGGAGAGAAGACCGCTGAAGTAAGACCAACACCGAGGGAGCCTTCACCAGCCATCACGTGCTCCCTCATCACAGGAAATGGCGAAAATGTTGAGGGAGAAATCGAAAGAGGGAAAAGAGGATTCGTCGGCACCGATGTCGATTTGGCCAAAACCACTGCTGACCAAATGTTCCCTAAACGAAAATCGACCGATTGGTGGTTGAATCGACTAGTGAAATGATCGGCAGCATCGTCAATGTCGAAGAGGGAGAAAATGATAGTGAGGTCGAAAAGGGAAAGGGCTGAACCGGTCACTTTTTTACCAGCTTGGACTTAGCAAGCACCACATTCATGCTTCTCGTTGATCTATTAGAAGTGGAAGCCAGTGAAGAACCAATCGGTGTAGCTGCGAATGGCGAGGATGGTGCTGAATCGAACTAAACCGATCCAAATCGGATTATCGATGGTTTGTGAAAGGATTCTCGAGATTAACTGCTCCGTTGACACGTCTCATGAGGAAAAATGTTAGATTTGTGTGGGACAATAAATGTGAGAATAGTTTTTAGGAGTTGAAGAAGAGATTAACCACAGATCCAATTCTCACCATTCCTACCAGCTTAGGAGGTTTTTCTGTATACACAGATGCTTCGTACCAAGGACTGGGCTGTGTACTGATGCAGGATGGGAAGGTAGTTACCTATGGATCTAAACAACTAAAAGATCATGAGAGGAACTACTCGACCCACGATCTGGAACTGGCGATCGTAGTATTTGCCTTGAAAATATGGCACCATTATTTTTATGGTGAGAAATTTCAAGTATTTACTGACCACGAGAGCCTTAAGTATCTATTCTCACAGAATGAATTGAACATGAGGCAGTTATGGTGGCTTGAGCTTCTAAAGGATTATGATTGTGAGATCTTGTACCACCTAGGTAAGGTGAATGTAGTAGTTAATGCACTGAGTAGGAAGCATCCCCAATTGGTATCATACATGATGATCAGGAAACACAAGCTATTGGAACAGTTTGCCAGCCTCAGTTTTGATGTGACCCCACCTGATATTAATAGTGGCTTTATGGTAGCTAGCCTGTGGTTAGAACCAGATCTGGTAGATCATATCAGACAGGCTCAGCAGATTGATCTGCGTGCAGTGATATTATCGAGTACGTACAGAGGGGTACAGAGACTGATTTTGAGTTGAGTTCAAATGGCTTGTTGAGGTTCAGGGGTAGGATATGTGTAAGAACCATATTTTTGGATGTAAACATTATGAAATCATGAGTATGGTGATGTATTTGCAATGTAAGCATAAGTGATGTAAGTTCATGGATTTGATGTACATACGTGTAATATGAGTTGGTAATATACAAACAAGTTTCATTGTGTATGAATATGAGGAAATGAACTTTTATAAGTGATGGAGCTAAAAATGAGTAGTGTGGTAAATGGAAGGAAGTTGCATGAATCTAAATACTTCCATTTAGCTTGGTATGGTATACTTTTGGCTATACAAAGAATACACACAAGTTCTAATGTGTATACGGTATGAATGGATGTCATTTTCAAGTCTTAAAGGTGGTTGGATGAGAAAATGACTATGACAGCTAATTGAGGATGTTTTGTGTGAAGTTACTGCAGAAAAAATGCAATAAAATTTGGAAAATATGAAGGCTAGATCGATCTCATAGGATGAGAGATTGATCTGGAAGAGCCAGAATGCTCTTATTTGAGCAATGGAATAGAGCAGATCGATCTCCAATAAGGCCAGATCGATCTCTTAAACATTCTGTAATGAAAAGATCGATCCTCAAGCATATAGATCGATCTCCTTAGCTCTCTGTTTGGAGCAGATCGATCTCAAGGTTCAACATATCGATCTCGTACTTAAAATGCCATGGAAAAAAAAAGGAATTTAAGGGGACCAGATCGATCTCCTCTTAGTGAAGATCGATCTCATCAAGTGATTTCTATCAAAAGGGTGCTGAAATCTGTAATTTTCGAGAAACAACAGCACCTTTCCATTTCTAACCCAAAACCTAGATTTTCTCTCTAAAATCCACCCATTCCAATAAGATTTGAAGGGAGGCCATTAGATACAAAGTTGTTCATCTTGAGGAAGAGAACAACATTGTTGAAACCCAAAACCTCAATGTTGGCATTAAAGGAGCAAGGAGCATTTCCCCTTTTGAAGCAAGAAGAGAAACTAGATTGGTATGTTTCTAATGCTCCAACTCAAGCACATTGGTTTGTTTATTGATCTTAGAGTTGATTTGCATGAGTATTGTTAGTTGAAACCATCTAGGTAGTATTGGAACTAATGTGACCTAGAAAATGGAATGAATCTAGTGTGAGAAAGTGTAATGTGGATGATTTGAAATGGGTAATGAAGCTACATTGTGGATTGAGTGAAATTATGGAGATGAGTATGTAATATGTTGATAAATGCCATAGTGAGGAAAATTGATGAAAAAGGAACACTGCGAGCTTAATATCGATCTGTTATCGATTGGGTATGAATAAATAAGCCTAAAGGAACCATAGATTTGAGATATGAACATAGAGATGAAACGAGGCCTTATAAGTGTTAATAGAGGCTATAGATTGAATTAACTATAGCAAGCACAAAGGTTGCATTATAGTGAACTAAAATAATGTGAAATACGATTGTGTGCAGTTTCGAAGAGTCCAGTGGAGACGAATCGAACCGCACAAGTAAGTAACTTTAAGGAAGTGAAATCTCGCGATGCGATTTCCAGGTAAGGGAATTTTGTGGGTATATAGAGGTAGCTACTCGTATTTTGAACTTGTGAGTATATAGGGCTTTGAAAATGTGCATGAGTTTATAGAAATGTGTTTGACGATGTATGGAAGTAACTATGAGTATTTGTATGAGATTTGGTTGTTGAAATGGTATTAGAAAGAAATGGGATAGTAAGGCTAATAATTTCATAAATCAAATGTTTTGAACGTTTTCACAAAACAAATTGCTTTGTTTTAAGCAAATTGTTGGATAGGCTGGCTAGTGTTTGAATGATGTTGTGTGATAGCACACATGAGGTGCTAAATGTGTTTTGAGATTGGTTTTTGAATGTTTATGAGCCGCCTATCATGTTTATGTGAATTGAACCGTGCTGGAGCCTAGCTCGCATTGGATATTGATGTTTTCACATGTTTGAAATGTGCTGAGCTTACCTCGCACTTTAATTTGAATTGTGGTGATAAGTTATAAACTGTACTGGAGCTTTTGCTTGTACGTGGATTTCTTCATGTTTTAGGCATAAATGTCATACTAGAGCTTTGCTCGTACGAAGTCATTTGTTTATGATGCATGAATTCACGCTAGATCGTAGCTCGCGCAAGTTTTCACACTGTGGTATGTATGATGCTGTGGAGAGGGTAATACAGATTGGTGTTCAGGGAACCCAACAGGCCTAACAGACCTCTTGAGCGGGGTGAGGGTCAAGGGCTAGGACTTGAATCAGGGAACCCAACAGGGGCGAGTAAGGCCATGAGGGGCTAGGACCTGGTATTAAGAGTTCTCCCACGTGTACTTGAGATTAAAGGTTTCACTTGGTATGGGGTAGATAAGACCTACTGCAGGCACCCCCAACCATGTTATGGGTCTGTGAAGTACGATGTACCGTTTATATCACGTAGAGTACGATGTACCGTGTGGTTAAGATACTGATGAGAAAAGTCTGGCGGAGAACTAACCCACCTTTGTTTCAGCATGATACCCTGCACACTGGGATCCGTGTGGTCTGAAATGATTTACGACATAGTTGGCCAACATAGTCAATTGAGATATAGTGACCTGTCTCCTTGCCTATGACATAATACCACATGGTTTTAATATATAAGTGTGATTATAACTGTCCAGGGTAGACCCGAGGGAGGGGTCGAGCCTTGTAGACTTGATTTGTGAAATGATAATGATATTTGTGATTGAGAATTCATTTCAATGGGATTTTATGTATTAAGAAAGAGCTTTGTGATGTGATTTAAAAAGGAGGTTTCTTATATGAATTGCCCTTTTTATGAGATAAAATGAGAATGAGCATGAGACGGTTTTACATGTTGATGTTTCCATGTTTTATCTGCCAATTCTACATTATTTTGATACATGATATATGTATACTCATATGGCATAGTTTTATTTCCTCACGCTCCTGTTATAAATGATTTTTGCATAACACTATCAGCATGTAGATAGAGTAGTTATCTACCATGCTTGCATTATTGCCTTACTGAGCGTGTGGTTGCTCATCCCTCTCTATTTACCCCCTCCTACAGAGCATACATAGCAGCCTAGTGAGGACTGAGGTGTTGTATTTTGGGATATCCGCTGCCATCCATTACTGAGAGGTATACACATGAGGATTCTTTTGTATCTAAACAAATGTAAAAGCATAGTAGTCTTTTGAGTTGTAATTGTGGGGGATGTAGATGTCAATAATCATATTTTGTTTAAATTAATGATTAACGTTCAAATGTATGACATCACTTTTATTAACTGAGAATGGATATTACGAGTGAATTATTATTGACTCACAGCCTAACAGTGTAGTGGTAAGTCTGTTCACGACCGAGCAGTGAAAAGAATAAATGCAAAAAATTTATAGTGATTTTCGGTTAAAAAGAATGAAATGGGTCGTGACAGAGATTGGTATCAAAGCTGTGTTGGCCTGATGTGAGTCAGTAATAAAACGTAGGAAAGTACATCCCCATATTACTGTGCTTTTGTTTAGATATAACTGTGTATACCGTGATGGATTGAGTTTGATAAATGATTTTCATACAGGAAGTTAGGCATTATGCCAATTACACACCAAGGTAGAGGGGCGAGAGCATGTGCTAGAGGCCATAAAAGTAGGCCTGAGAGTCGTGCGGATCCATAGACTGATCCAGCTCCACAGGACTCTACTGAGAGAGCAGGAGATACAGAGGCACACTTCACTAGGATAGAGCGGAGTATTGAGAACCTGGTGGAGATAGTCATGCAGGCATTAGGTGACGGTGATAGACGAGATCCCGCAGCACAGCCTACGATTGGACAAGCAGCTGCAGAGGCTGAGAGACCTCAGACTGCAGAGACAGCTACAGTTACACCACCTCCAGTCTAGGATACAGCTTCTCCTACCGCTCGACAGCATAGCGGTAGTGAGTTGGGTTATGACTGCGAGTTGAGCAGATTGTGAGAGTTCCCAGGATTGAAACCCCTAGTGTTCCATAGGGTGAAGGACCCAGTGGTTATGGAAGAAACTATATAGGTTCTTCTGGTGCACTTCAGCTGAGAAGGTAGCCTTTGCTATGTTTATGCTAAAAGGCGAGGCCGAACATTGGTGGAGATCCACTGAGGCTATTTTGAGGGCCAGACACCCCGAGATCACTTGGGAGGTATTTTTGGAGGCCTTCAGGAGACAGTACATCCCAGCCACCACACAGAGGAAATTACAGATGGAATTTATGAACCTGGTTCAAGGGAACCGAACTGTGGATGAGTATGAGTCCAAGTTTATGTCTTTGGGGAGATATGACTCGGACACGATGGGTAGTGAGGCCCAAAAAATTCAGAAGTTCGTTGATGGGTTGAGGTTGGCTATCTGGACTAAGCTAGCCCCGTTTGACATTCAGACTTATGAGGAGGCGGTACATAAGGCTCAGTTATGCAGCAAGACTTTGAAAGAAATGCCTTCGAGCTGGGGAAGATTAATGTTAGAAGAGATAGAGACTAGAAGAGATCCGAGATGGATAGAGTGGCCAAGAGGGGAGGCCAGAGGTTTTTCGAGAAGAGACCTAAGATCGAGGAGGTGTAGGAGAGAGCTACTAGACCTTTCGTGTACCCGATTTTGGCTGCACCGAGGGGTATGGTTATTGGAGGACCACGACCTACCACCGATCAGTGTAGGAGATGTGGGAGATACCATGGGACTAGACCATGTCAGATACCCCCTGTATCATGTTTTAGGTGTAGGAGACCCAAACATATTTTGAGGTATTGTACTGAGATAATTGAGACTGTCCCGCAGAAGGTCAAGGAGCCAGAGAGAGCTCCAGTTGAGACAGTTACCTCGAGGAGGAGGGCTACAGTTGAGGAAAAAGGGAAGCAAACAGCGGGTGTGAGCAGAGGAAGAGTAATACAATAGATCAAGACACCGCAGATACTTCGATGGAGGTGATTAAAGGTACTATCCTAATCTTTGATTTAGAAGCGTTGGTATTGTTTGATCCCGGTGCCATGCATTCCTTCATATCACCTTCCTTTGCACATAAATTATTAAAGCATGTGAAACCAACATTGTTGGATAAAATGTTGATGATTTCCACACCCATGAATGATAGTCAATTAACTGAGCATGTATGTAGAGATTGTAAGTTAAAGATAGAGGGAAAGGAAATGATAGCCAATTTGATTTTATTGAATATTAGTGATTTTGATGTAATATTGGGAAAGGATTGGTTGGCTACTAATCGGGTTGCTATGGATTGTCATGTTAAAACCTTGATGTTTTCAAGATTAGACAATCTTATTATAAATTTTAATGAAAAGAAATGATATGAAAAGAGTATGTTTGTTGTAAATGAAAGAGTATAATCCTAATATATGATATTTGAGAGATGAATTCATTTGTTTATTTTGAATGTTGATGTAATGACTTGTGATACTAACGGTGGAAAGAATGATGTGAAGGGTTTATTACCTACGTGGTCGATATAGATGAGGCACATCCAGAATTGAGGGACATACCCGTAATTGCGAATTACCTTGATGTCTTTTCGGCTGAATTACCAAGACTACCACTTGAAAAGGAAATGGAATTTTGCATAGAGTTAGTGCCTGGTATAGAGCCGATATCAAAACCACCATATAGAATGGCACCGATTGAGTTGAAAGAGCTAAAGAAATACCTACAAGAGTTACTGGAGAAGGGGTTTATAAGACCGAGTGTCTCACCTTGGGAAGCACCGGTACTGTTTGTAAAGAAGAAGGATGGAAGCCTCTAACTATGTATAGATTACCAGTTGTTGAATAAGGCCACCATTAAGAACAAATACCCCCTTCCACGAATAGATGATTTGCTAGATCAGCTTTAGGGAGCCCAAGTATTTTCTAAGATAGATCTACGGTCAGGGTATCATTAGTTGAGGACCAGGAGTGGAGATGTACCTAAGACAATATTTTGTACCTGTTATGGCCACTACAAGTTCTTAGTGATGCCATTTGGATTGACGAATGCCCCCGCAACATTTATGGCACGATGAATGATATGTTTAAGCCATACCTGGACAAGTTTGTGATTGTATTCATTGATGACATTTTGGTATATTCTAAGTTTAGGGAAGATCATGAGGAGCACTTAAAGATAGTTCTGCAGACCCTCCGAGAGAAAGAGTTATATTCCAAACTCAGCAAGTGTAATTTTGGTTAGAAAAGATCTCATTTTGAGGCATGTTGTGCCGAAGGATGGGGTATCAGTGGATCCATCTAAGATAGAGGCAGTTTTATAGTGGGAACAGCCCAAGACAGTTACTGAGATTAGAAATTTTTTAGGATTGGCAGGGTATTATCAAAGATTTGTTGAGGGTTTCTCCAGACTAGCTACTCCGTTGAGATGCCTCACATGAAAATATGTTAAGTTTGTGTGGGATGAGGCACGTAAGAGGAGTTTTAAGGAGCTTAAGCGTCAATTGACAATTGCTACAGTTCTCACCATTCCTACCAGCTCAGGAGGTTTCTCGGTGTATACAGATGCATCACACCAGGGACTGGGCTGTCTACTTATGTATGATGGGAAGGTAGTTGCCTATGGATCTAGACAGTTGAAAGATCACAAGAGGAACTACCCGACACATGATTTGGAGTTGGCAGTCGAGGTGTTTGCTTTGAAAATATGGTGCCACTATCTCTATGGTGAGAAATTTTAGGTGTTCACAGATCATAAGAGTCTCAAGTACCTGTTCTCACAAAAGAACTGAATGTAACAAAGAGGAGATGGCTCAAACTTTTAAAAGATTATGACTGTGAGATCATGTACCACCCAGGTAAGGCAAATGTAGTTGTCGATACTTTGAGCAGGAAGAACCTAGGGTTGGTGTCTTATATGATGGTACGGGAACATGAATTAATAGAGCAATTTGAGAACCTCAGTTTGGATGTAACCCCACCTAGATTGGAGAAAGTGGATATCATGGCTAGTATGAGATTAGAGCTAAAGTTGAATGGTCATATTCGGCAGGCCCAACAGAGCGATCGACGGTGCATCGATTAGCTGAGGCAGATATAGACAGGTGTGGGGAGTGATTTTGAGCTAAGTATAGATGGCTTGTTGAGGTTCAGGGGCAGAGTATGTGTTCCCAAGGATCCTGAGATCAGGAGGCTGATTTTGTCAGAGGCTCACTCATCGAAGTATACGATACATCCAGGAAGTACCAAGATGTATCAAAACCTTTGGAAGGTTTATTGGTGGTCTGGAATGAAAAGAGACATTGCAGAATATGTCGCTAAATGTCTCATTTGTCAACAGGTAAAGGTAGAGCATTAGAAGCCTGCAGGATTATTGCAGCCTCTACCGATACCGACTTAGAAGTGGAAGCATGTCTCTATGGATTTTGTGATGGGATTACCGAGGACCCACAGAGGTCATGATGCCATATGGGTTATTGTGGACCGGTTGACTAAGTCTGCCCATTTCTTGGCTATGAGAGCTATCATACACTAAGTCAGTTGGTAAACCTGTATATTTGAGAGATAGTATGGCTACATGGTATTCTAGTGAGCATTGTTTCTGATAGAGATGCCCGCTTCACTTCCCATTTCTGAGAACATTTTCAGGAAGCGCTGGGGACCCAACAGAGTTTTAGCACCGCTTTTCATCCTTAGACAAATGGGCAATTAGAGAGGACTATATAGACCCTGGAGGATATGTTGAGAGTGTGTGTGCTGGATTTTAGAGGCTCTTGGGATGATCACCTGCAGTTAGTCTAGTTCGCCTATAATAATAGCTATCATGCAAGTATCAGGATGGCACCCTATGAGGCATTGTATGGACGCAGATGTCGTTCCCCTATTGGATGGGAAGAGGTTGGTGATAGACAGATTTTTGCTTCGGATCTAGTGCAACAGGCATCTAAGGACGTCTAATTGATATGTGAGAGATTATAGATAGCTCAGAGCCGGTAAAAAAGTTATGCTGACAAGAGACGAAGACCACTAGAGTTTGATGTGGGTGAGTTGGTATTTCTGAGAGTTTCACCTTTGAAGGGTATTATGAGGTTTGGTAAGAAGGGCAAGCTGAGCCCTAGATATATCGGACCCTTCGAGATTTTGGAAAGAGTGGGAGATAAAACGTATAGGTTGGCATTGCCACCGAACTTGGTGAATGTTCACAACGTCTTCCACGTCTCGATGCTACAGAAGTATCACCCGGACTCGACACATGTGATAAGATATGATCCGTTGGAGCTCAATAAGAGTATGACATATATTGAGAAGCCGGTTTGGATATTAGACAAAAAAGAGAAATTGTTGGGGAATAAGACAATTCCCTTAGTGAAAGTTCTTTAGCACCATCACACGGTGGAAGAGGCCACATGGGAATTAGAGCACTTAATACGGGAGAAGTAACCCCAACTTTTTGAAGAGTAACTTAGTTCTTATTTGGAGGACCAAATTCCTTGAAGAAGCGGAGGAATGTAAGACCCGTATTTTTGGATGTAAACGTTATGAAATCCTGAGTATGGTGATGTATTTGCAATGTAAGCATAAGTGATGTAAGTTCATGGATTCGATGTACATACGTGTAATGAGTTGGTAATGTACAAACAAGTTTCATTGTGTATGAATATGAGGAAATGAACTTTTATGAGTGATGAATGTGATTGGAGCTGAAAATGAGTAGTGTGGTAAATGGAAGGAAGTTGCATGAATCTAAATACTTTCATTTAGCTTAGTATGGTATACTTTTGGCTATACAAAGAATACACACAAGTTCTAATGTGTATAAGGTATGAATGGATGTCATTTTCAAGTCTTAAAGGTAGTTGGATGAGAAAATGACTATGGCAGCTAATTGAGGATGTTTTGTGTGAAGTTACTATAGAAAACCTGCAGCAAAATCTGAAAAATATGAAGGCCAGATCGATCTCCTAGGATGAGAGATCGATCTGGAAGAACCAGAATGCTCTTATTTGAGCAATGGAATAGAGCAGATAGATCTCCAATGGGGCCAGATCAATCTCCTAAACATTCTGTAATGAAAAGATCGATCCTCAAGCATACAGATCGATCTCCTTAGCTCTCTGTTTGGAGTAGATCGATCTCAAGGTTCGACAGATCGATCTCGTGCTTAAAATGTCGTGAAAAAGAGAAATTTAAGGGGACCAAATTGATCTCCTCTTAGTGCAGATCGATCTCATCAAGTGATTTCTATAAAAAGGGCGTTGAAATCTGTAATTTTCGGGAAACAACAACACTTTTCCATTTCCAACCCAAAACTTAGATTTTCTCTTTAAAATCTACCTATTCCAGTAAGATTTGAAGGGAGGCCATTAGACACAAAGTTGTTCAGCTTGAGGAAGAGAACAACATAGTTGAAACCCAAAACCTCATTGTTGGCACTGAAGGAGCAAGGAGCATTTTCCCTTTTGAAGCAAGAAAAGAAACTAGATTGGTAAGTTTCTAATGCTTCAACTCATGCACATTGGTTTGTTTATTG